>JAZHRO010000051.1:9557500-12222500 GCA_037157565.1 Thalassia testudinum
AAATGGCGAACAGTTTCATGAGGCATGGGAGAGATATAATGACCTCCTCAGGAAGTGTTCGCACCACAGTTTGCCTAAGTGACATATAGCCCAGATTTTCTATTATGGGCTAAATGAGACTTTGAAGCAGATTGCAGACGCTTCCTACGAAGGGAATTTCATGAATAAAGACGAGAATGGAGCATTCGAATTATTTGAAAATATGAGTGAAAACTCAATGAACAATGCTTCCATTGTCGCCTTTAATCATACCAGCCTACCCCGTAATGTCCACGAAGTTGACACGGGACCTTCCCATTCATCCACAGATCTCAGCCTTATCGCACAAAAATTGGATAAAGTCTCCGTCATGCACAAGTTGGACGAGCTTTTGGCCAACCCCGCCCATTCTATGGCAAACACCCCCACCTCAACACTTCGTCACAATTCCAATTCTGCCAACACCAGGCTTATCCCGAGAAACCCCGTAAGACCTTCCTTACCGAGTGTCGCACCGAGCGATTCGATAAGTCATGTGGATCTGGCTTCTGCAAGCCAGTATTTTGACACGGAGGACCAAGCCTCTGTGTGCTCGGATGCATATTTATATGCGGACGCATCTTTTGGCATAGAAGACTCTTGCGCCCTGGGGAACAACCCATTCTCTGCCACTTATAACCCAGGTGGAGAAATCATCCGAACTTCGCATGGTCCAACAACCCGCAGCGCCAAAACCCCACAGGTGGACCAATGCAACCATCCGCACTCGTCATCCCAAGGGCCCAGTCTAATCCTATGGCGAATCCGCCATCGGGTCCTTGTGTACTGTAAGCAGAACACTCATCAAGTCCTCTTGACAAATTGATGCGAATGATGACGGAAATGTCAAAGCGCCATGAAGAGAACATGACCTCTCTTCAGCACCAATTGGCGCAGCAGAATGCTGAGATCAGTCAACTACGCATGGTGACTCGATCTCAGGGCACTCTTCCAGCCCAACCTGTTCCAAACCCGCGAAATTTCGTACCCCGTGGTCCTCAACCACAGGTACGACCTTCTCAGGGGTAGGTACCAAATTCTGTAGGCTCCGAGCATTCCACCGGGATTTCAGGCTAATCCCACTGCAGCACCTCACTCTTATGTCCTTATTGCGAACCCTCCTCCGCCTTATGATCCCACTAGACCCGCATCGTCCAATGCGATCACTACGAGGAGTGGTAAGCAGACCGTCGATCTGCCTCGACCTGATCCTGGCCCATCTTCATCGCCCTCTCATTTGGGATGCGCACCGCATTCGCAAGAGGACGATACACCCAAATTGATGCCAGAATCAGTTCCATTCCCTGAGGCTCTACTGAGGGAGCCAAAAGGCAAGAAGAAGGATACGCAGGCCTTTGATAACCTGCGTAATTTGTTCAGGGATGTTGAAATCAAGGTATCCCTGCTCGAGGCTATTGACCACATACCTACTGTCGCCCGATTTTTCAAAGACTACATGACACCCAGGCGACAGTCAAAGAAAACTAAGAATCTGGTGGTTTTCTCGCCTCATGCGAGTTGTGCTATACTGTCAAATCTACCACCGAAGCAAAAAGATCTGGGCACACCGCGTATTTCCTGTAGCATCCAAGGCTGCAATTTTGACCGTGCCCTGCTTGATCTAGGATCTTCCATCAATCTTATACCAACCATCATGCTCGAAAAATTTTCCTTGGGAAACCTAAAATCCACTCCTGTCACGTTACAGTTGGTAGATCATTCTGTCAAAATTTCGAAGGGTGTGGTGGAAGACGTGGTGGTTAGGGTCAACAGTCTCTGTTTTCCTGTTGACTTTCTTGTTTTAGATATGGAAGTTCCTAGCTCACTTTCTGATTGTTCGATCATCCTTGGATGACCTTTCTTGGCCACAGCCCGCGCCCATATCGACTGAGAGTCGGGCTGTATTGAGATTGCCATTGGATTTGAAAAGCTTAAGCTTAACATCTTCAAGGCAGCCAAGAACTTTGATTGCGATTGCATCGAGGATGACACGTTTGACGAGGACATGGCCGTCAACACGTGTATCAGACTACTTGGGACCTATTCTAACTACTGCGGACTGCCTTTAAACACTAGCGATTGCCTGACTGACACATATTGTGACGTTCACCCATTCCTCCCTATTCCCGTACCTTCTCCTGACTAGACTTTTGACGAGGTCTTCTCTGCTTCCTATACCTTGTGGTCTAAGTCATATCCGGGCTACTCACCACCGGTCCACACCCTTGAAGATCGGATTGCCCTTTCTTTCCTGCCAAATTAGGCAGAGTTGCAACTCCACACTGGGACCTTGAGCCCATATACTACTCACTGGGGCTATTCCTTTTTGGATCCATCTATCCAAGAAGCCCATCTTCTTGGCCAATTTGAGGGCCAACTTCTTTCTCCTGACTTGTTTTCCGATCCGCCTGGGACACTCTCGTCCCAAGAAATGCCAGACCTTTCACCATCCACTCCCGAGCTGAAAGAGCTACCTAGTACACTTAAGTAAGTTTTCCTTGGACCAAATGAAACGCTCCCCATAATCATTAGTTCAAAATTTACCAGGGAGCAAGAGTGCAAACTAACTGAGGTCCTTATGGAACACAAGGCAGCCATTGGATGGTCTTTATCAGACTTATCTGGCATTAGCCCCTCCTACTGCACTCACTGTATATATACGGAGGAGGAGGCTCGACCTTCCCATGAGATGCAGCGACGTCTCAACCCTAACATGCGGGAGGTTGTTAAGAAGGAAACTATTAAGTGGCTGGATGCCGGTATAATCTACCCGATCAGCAATAGCCCCTGGGTGAGTCCGATTCACGTTGTGCCAAAAAAGGCGGGACTCACCATCCGTGTCAATGACAGGGGTGAATCCATCCCTACACGCACTCCTACATCTTGGAGAGTGTGTGTAGATTATAGGAAACTCAATGCTGCAACTAAGAAAGATCACTTTCTGCTGCCTTTCATTGACCAAATCCTGGAGCGGTTAGCAGGAAATAAATTTTTCTGTTTCCTGGATGGATTCTCAGGATATAACCAGGTGGCAATTGACCCTCGAGACCAGGAGAAAACCACTTTTACCTGCCCCTTCAGCACCTTTGCATTTAGAAGGATGTCGTTCGGACTTTGTAACGTGCCAGCAACGTTCCAGAGATGTATGCTAGAGATATTTCATGACATGGTGGGTGACTTTCTTAAGGTCTTCATGGATGACTTTTCGATCTTTGGACCCTCTTTTGATGACTGTCTTGCCAACCTGACCTGTATCCTTAGGAGATGTATTGATGTAAACCTCGTGCTTTCCTGGGAAAAAAGTCATTTTATGGTACACGAGGGAATTGTTCTTAAACATATCATCTCCGACAGGGGTATCGAGGTTGACAGAGCTAAGCTTGATGTTATTGCTGATTTACCTGTGCCTGGCTCTGTCAAACAAATCTACTCCTTCTTGGGACACATCGGTTTCTATAGGAGATTCATCAAAGATTTCTCCAAGACTTCTCGACCTTTAACTCATCTCCTATCAACTGATGTACCCTTTGATATGGGCCCGATTGCATACGAGCATTCACGCAGCTGCGTAATGCTGTCACCAAGGCCCTTGTTCTCCAGCCACCTAATTGGTCCCTCGACTTGGAACTCATGTGTGACGCTTCCGACCTTGCAGTCGGAGCCATCCTGGGACAAAGATGCGATAGACACCCCTTCGTGGTGTACTACGCCAGTAAGACGTTGGACGAGACCCAGTGTAATTATACTACCACTGAGAAAGAACTACTGGCGGTCGTCTTTGGGCTAGAGAAATTCTACTCTTACCTTCTGGGCTCACATGTTATTGTTTTCACTGATCATGCGGCCATTCGCCATCTCATGCACAAGAAGGATGCCAAGCCTAGATTTTGACATTGAGATCCGCAATAAGGCCGGAGCCCAGAATGTTGTGGCTGATCATCTTTCCAGACTGGACCCTGACCATATTGGACTTACTCTGCTGATTAATGAGATTTTTCCTGATGAGCACCTTTTGGCAATTAATGTGGCAAGTGGACCTTGGTATGCCGACATTGCCAATTACCTTGCTTCTGGATCCCTTCCATGTGGCTGGCTTAAAAACCAGCTCGAGCGTCTCATGGCAGAAGCAAAGTATTATTTCTGGAATAATCCACTTCTTTTTTGAATAGGTGCTGATCAAATTATCTGTCGCTGTATTCCTAACAGCGAATTCCCCAGTGTGCTATCCTTCTACCACGATCAGGCCTGCGGAGGCCATTTCTCTGGGAGGAAAACTGCAGCCAAGGTGTTGCAGTGCGGGTTCTTTTGGCCCTCCCTTCACCAAGATGCACACAATTATGCCAAACATTGCATTAGGTGCCAGTCGTTAGGGTCAATGTCACGACGTGACATGATGCCCTTGCAACCCATCCTAACTGCGGAAATCTTCGACATTTGGGGAATTGATTTCATGGGTCCCTTTCCTCCTTCCAACGACTTCGAATTTATCCTCGTGGCTGTTGATTATGTTTCGAAATGGATTGAGGCTATTCCCACACGACATGCTGGCCATGTTATATCCACTCGATTTGTCAAAGACCACATTTTTGCGTGCTTTGGGATCCCTCGAGCCATTATCTTGGATGGAGGAAGCCACTTTACCCATGCTTCTTTTCAGGCACTTCTGAGGAAATACAGAGTCCACCATCGTGTCGCATCCCCGTATCATCCTCAGACGAACGGCCAGGCAGAGGTGTCGAACCGGCAAATCAAGCAAATTCTCCAGAAAATGGTTCGGCCTGACCATAAGGATTGGTCCAGCAAGCTGATTGACGCACTTTGGGCGTATCGGACCACCTTCAAGGCTCCCCTTGGTATGTCCCCTTATAGAATCATTTACGGGAAGCCTTGCCATTTGCCTGTGGAGCTGGGGCACTGCGCTTATTGGGCGGTTCGCCAATGTAACCTCGACCCAGACCTGTGTGGTTGAGAAAGGAAACTCCAACTCCAGGAGTTGGAAGAGCTCCATCATGAAGCCTATGATTCTGCCTTAACTTTCAAGCAACGCACTAAGGCTTTTCATGACAGCCATATTCGGTGGAAAGAATTTGAGCCATCTCAGCAAGTTTGGCTCTACAATTCCCAGCTCATTCTTTCCTGGAAAACTGAAGTCCAAGTGGATTGGTCCTTTTCTGGTATCGAGACCATTTCCCAACGAGGCCGTTGAGATTGAAGATCCCAAATCTAGGCATAAATTTACGGTCAATGGGCAGCGTTTGAAACCCTATCTTACTCATGAACCTGCCCCCATTGGAGAAACTGTTGCCCTACTCGAGGGTAACTAATGTTGTGCCTCATTCTGAGTCCAGCTGGGGATGTTAAATTCAGCGCTTGTTGGGAGGCACCCCAACAACACTTCGCCACTGTCACGCTCACTTCACTTTTCACTTCACCACCCACCATCCACCCACCCTACCGCCCTGCTGTATACCTTGCACCTCAGCTCTCGTTACCCGATCTTTTGTCCTTCCTCTACCTTTCCCTGCATGCATATGAGGGCATAGCATCATTTGGCATGGGGGGGTGGATAGGCATCCATAGGATCTGGGTATTTTATGGTATCATGATGTTTCCATCTATCTATAAATATGTTAAAAAAAAAATGATGTTTCGTAATTATCTGAAGGCTGAAACAAAAATACAATAAGTGTTTATGGATATTCAACCACTGTTTTAAAGACTTTCCAGGCCACAGAAGCTTGATTCGCTCAGGCTCGGCTTAATTCACTTGAGCATTGACAAGATAGATCGAAATCTCTCCTAACTAAGGACGTATTCTTGTACCTGAGACATCAGTACAGGATCCGTTGGTTTGCTTCTACTCAAGAGCCTAAGTAATCTTGGTTCACACTACACATATCAAGAAAGACTAGGTGAACATGAGATCCAACCCTAGTGTTCATAAGGGAAGGTGGAGTCCTTACCTGTGCACGCAGGTAGACTTTTTATCCCAGGCTTTAGTCTTGTGTTTAGGAGAGACTCTTTCCACCAAAAAGGAACTCTCCCACCAAAAGAAAAGTGTGCTCCTCCAAATAAGTTGTAACAGATGTACTGACACGTGTTTCAAAAAAGAAAAGGGTACAAATAAGTCAGTATGTCTCACAAATGTCTGTAAAATCTTCCTACAAAAAAGTTCTTCAGGGCAAATACCCTGTTTTCTTTAAGCCACAAATGTCATAAAATGGGAGTTGAGTTTTCCGTCATCTTTTTAAGGGTCAATCCGAAGACATGAGTTAAAACTGGGACCAACCTACACTTAAAAATTCATGAAACCCTGGGCTTGAGTCTTAATGTTCATCTGGTCAGTCTTGATCCTTCACTAAGCACAAGCCATAATCTCTTGAGCTCACGAGTACGGCAAAAACCTCCTGGGTCCCGGAAATCGTACTTAAGGTTTAAATATCAAGAGTCTAGGTTAGTTGAGAGATGGTCTATGTCACGTGAGACTTAAAGTACTGGTAGTCTTCTCTACAATTGGTTCTCACAATATCCAACAAATAAACAGACCTATGTCGCCTCAGAAGAAAATTTTCAGCTTAAGATCATTTCTAAATACAATACAAAAAAAATGTTTTGCTAGGGACTAGCAAAAGATAGGCATAGGGGTATGATTGCACAGCAAAAATACACCAACAATTGTGCCATCTTGTGCTATTTCCTAGCATTACCAGTACATATTAGGTAGCCATAATCGCATTTGTAAAAATAAATGCATGCATGCATTTATTTTTACAAATGCGATTATGGCTGCATTTATTTGAGAGGGGAGGAGAGTGAATAAAATGGCCTTGAAATTAACGCATTCCTCAAGTGCTGCCTCGTAAATTCACCATCTTTATTTTTATTTTTATTTGACTTTGAATTTCTTCTCCGCGGCTGTAAAGCATGGCTTGATCTTCTTCGTGCCATGCTCTGCACAGCCACTCCCTGCCAGCCATGCACAGCCATGCACAGCCTAGGGCATGGCTGTGCTTGCCTCCTTCCTCTTTAAAAGGGCACGGCTATCTTCTTTGCAGGAGAGCCTGGTCCACACACAGACAGCACCCTCCTTCCTCCAGGCCGTCTCCTCCCCTCTCCCCTCCATACGCAGCCTCTCTTCTTCCGGAGGAGCCACGCTGCGGGCAGGAGCAACTCACAGTGGTACACAACCACCACTGTGAGTCCCACCACCGCCCAGCTCATCAAAGAGTCGGTGGGCGTGGTGATTCTCCTCTCTGTTTTGCCGTTCCAGCCATTTCCGCCATTGCAGCAGGACTCAAGGTCTGAAGCTCCGCAGCAGCAGCGTAGGCCACCACGCGCCTGTTCCGTGGGCTCTGCGCGCGCAAGCAGGCCTCCCTTGCCCTTCTCCGTGAGCCCTGTCGTGAAATTCCGTCCGCAGCCCAGCCGGTTTCGCACACGCCAGCCAGTCAACTTTTTGCCCCTGCACTGTAGCCGTGATCTCACGCTGCTACAGTAAGGTGACCAGTAAGTTTCTCACTTATCCGGTCACCAGGCACTCTCTCTCCTCGCTGCAACCGTCGCCAACTAGCGCCTGCGTCTCTCCTCGTGCCCGCTCCAGTGCCTGCGCTCGCGTTTACACCTGCCCGCTTCATCGTCCGCTCGCGCTAGCACCTTAGCCCGCACCCGCCTCAGCGCGATGCGCTACGGTCTCTCCCTCGTGCTCACTCCCTCCTGCATGTGCGCGCCTCTTCGCGCGCCTACGTGCCTGCGCCTGCGCACGCCATCAGACGTCGGCTGCTGGATCTGGACGACTTAACTCACCGCTTCTTCACGCTAGCAGATGCTCTCTCGCTCTCTCTGTCACAGCACTCTCTCACTCCCTCCTGCAAACACATACACACACACACACTCTCGTACACACACCCACTCACTTATACACTACTATATTCTTATATATATATATATATATATACTTATATCTATACATATAGTAGTACCTATATAACTAAGTATAAGTATAGATACATATATATATATACATAAACTTATACATATATATATGTATACAAATATATATATATATACATATATACATATATCTATAATTATAAATACATACATACATATATATATATATATATATATATATATATATATATATATATATATATATATATATATATATATATATATATATATAGATAGATCTACTTAATATACATAGATACTTATACTAATATATATATATATATATATATATATATATATATATATATAGATAGATCTACTTAATATACATAGATACTTATACTAATATATATATATATATACATATACACATATATATAACTATATACATATGTTACTATATATAGTAACATATGTATATAGTTATATATATGTGTATATATATACACACACACACACACACACACACACACACACACATACATCTATCTATACATATATTTACATATCTATATTTATATATACATATATATATATATATACACATATATAGCTACATATACACATATAATTATAACCATATCTATCTATATACATATAGATATATATTTACATATATATATATATATATATTTTCATAATACCTACCATACATTGTATCGCGGGAATATCTGCACCAGTTGTTGATATTTCCCAATACATGCGTACAGAAAGCGTCTTCGCACACATCTTCCACCCATCCATCCTACACTTCACGCGGCACTTCGTCCTGTTGGTTGCGTCTTCCAAGACGACAATCAACTCGACACCATGCTACACGCCATCTCCACCTCCACCCCCACCCCTATATACATATATAATATATATACATATATATATATATTATATTTACCTTATTTCTGTTTCTCTTTCCTGCCATTAAAAAGATAAAAAAATATACAAAAGAGAAAAGATAATCCTTGACTTGCAGGTACTCAGTCTTGCGAATAGCAAGACCAGTTTTGAACCCTAATTTGGCTCAAAGTGAAGAACTTGATTTTGAGGGTGTACCTCCAGGACAAAAATTATCAGAAAAAAATCTTAAATAGAAAAACACCAAAAACATAATAAACGAATGGAAGAGATTCGTTGTAGGAAAGGCGTAGAAACTTCTTCACCTCTAATCCCACTTCCCTGAGTTCGACCCTGGGCCTAAAAGTGACCAAGATAAAATCAAATAGGCCAGGTAAAAAATTTTGTAAAAAGATGGTTAGGCTCGATTTAGGTTAACCACTATACTCATTTCAACGATTAAATCACCATATTAACACACCTATCCGGGTCCCGACCATGGAGGACGGTGAGGAAGGTGAATCCACCACTAGTTTTGTGGTCGGATGACGAGAGGAGTCGGAGAGAGACTGCCGGAGCTTGCGGAGATTTGCGGCCAAAGAGGAGAGAGGAAGAGGGAGAGTACCAGCCTAACTTCAAGCTGAGGAGAACGGTCGAACCCTGGGGTCCTTATAAAGGGTTATAGGGGGTAGTTAGAGCTTGGGAAGGTCACCGGATTTGGGTAATTCCTGAGACCCAAATCTCTCATGTGTTCTAATGAGAGATTGGGAAAGATTCAGAGCACATGGATGGGTTCTGATTGAAGAGGATTCCTCAAAGAATCTCCCCTCCAATTTTGGACGGGATTGATTGAATAGAGGAGTTCTCTTCAGTCAAAGGTCATTGGAGAAGGACTTCTCCCGGATAATTGTGGAGGGACCTAATTGTGAAAACTACGAGGAAGTTAGTGGGCCGAATGCAAGGGTTTTTGAAAGTTGAGGGTATAAATGTAATTAGACAAGATCATTTTTCAAACTAGGTCAAGACAAGCTCGTCTTGGGTCCAAATTTTGGCACAAACCTAATTTAGACCTAAAAAATCCAATGGGGAAGTTGGATTTTGGTTTTTACCATGTTTGATTGGGTAATTTATGAAAAAATCCAAATTAGGGCAAATATCTGTCTAAGACTTTGTTTTGGGTCAAGATGGGTTCTGATGGTCAAAATGAAGGTACTCAACCCTAGAGAATATTTTTCTGTGAATTTTAGAGGGTTTAGGTGAATTTTATCTTGACCATAACCTTGGTTAATAAAGCGAATCTGTTTTTAGGGTTTCAAAAATCATTTAATTCTCAAAACACGTGTAAATCCTTTTTTGACTGATCTAACCCACTTGTTACCTTTTTAAGACCTTTTAACCCTTAATAAACCCCTAGGAAAACCTGTGGTTGCATTGTATTCAAGATGTGATGGTAAAATTGCAGTTTTAACCCTAGTTTCCTATTTTTCCCTTAGAATGATTATGCAGTGAAATATGACCCTCTAACAGTTATGTAGGAGCATTTATTGACTTAATTGGGTCAAAATGAGCTAGTTAGGGCTCATGATGGTGTTCCCATCACTCTTCTTTCAACACTTAGCTTTTTGTTTTAGGGCCTCTTTCTCTCACTTAACCTCTTAAACACTGTTCATTAATCAAAAAATTGGGTTTTAAATGGGCGAGTTAATCCTTTTTGTGGGATATACAACACCTCATAGAGGTGGAGAAAACCACTACTAGGGATCGGCCCTAGTTTAATTATCGTGTATTTTCATTTGATTTCAGGCCCATGACAGGCCCACAATGGACCCAGCTACAGTGCAGGGCCCCCGACCCAACATTATTCAAACGTATGCTCATATTCTCAGTATTATGGTCATAGAGATGAATGGGTATATGGGTAAAAGCACCCTGCGCCGTGATGAATGGCATGCTGCTATGACAAATTCAATTTATACCGCTTCGCTAACTCATGATGTGGCACTATAGAATGATGCCTAATTGGGCGCTTCTCAGTGTTGAATTGCATTTTGCGATGTCAACATTGGGCCTCGATTTTAGTGCCTATAAATATTCTAAATTTACAATAAATTATAGAAATGGAAAGCCCTTACATAGGACTATATAATTGTATAACTAATTTAGGAAAATAAGTTATTTAATGATATATTAAAATTAGTTAAAGTTAGGGTTTTATGCATGTTAAATTAGGGTTTAATTTGTTAATTAAAGTATAAATTGGTTAATTAATGATAAAATTGACTTTATACAAAGTTAATTTATTTAATAAAATATTTATTATACATTTTTAATTTATTTTAGAGACTTTATTTCAATTCATTTATATTTAAATACATGTTTAAGTTAGTTATGTACATAAATAATTTATAAATACTGTAGTATAGTACAACTACAGTATAAATAGGTCAAAAACACTTAAAATTACCACATGTATAGGTATAATATAAATTACTTCATTAATAACTTAATTTACTAATTTATTTTATTTTAAGTTAAAAATCTACTTAATTAACTTAATAACTTAATTACCTATTGTAAATATATTATTAAATTAAATTACAGGTATGCTACAGTGTATAATACTTAGTTTAATATGTATGTACAGTATTAGATGTGATTATATACATATACATAGGTTTTTATAATTACTTAATATACTATACATTTAAGTTAATATAAATTAATATATAATAGTACAATAAAGTTATATATACAATAAATCATTACAAATATTTAATTTAATATATAGAATACATTCATAAGTTAATTATGTATAATATTTACATAGTTTACAATATATACATATAGCTTAACTTTAAATTATATTTACAAGAATATACAATGTACAAGGCATTTTTGAGTAATTTTGGAGATTTTCTGATTTTTATGATTTTTATATGTATAATGGAGGTAAGGGATGAGAGAAAAAGAATGAGATAAGAAAGAGGAAATTCTTTTTGGTCTTTTGAGTTAGGTTTCTTTTATTAAGTTCTATGGTATACTGAACCGTCGGCTGGTATGTTCTACCAAGCTGGGGGTTCAGAAGACCTTGAAACTTGGCTAAAACCTAGAAAAATACTTGATCTTACTCAAAAAAGGTTTATTTTATTTTTTTATGCATTTTATTTATTTACAAGTTAACCCCAAATGTGGTCGTAATGAATGTTTTAAAAAGAACCTAAGGCCTAGGAATTCAGTTTAAGAGCTGGAAAGGGTGTTTAAACATCTAAAAACATCCAGCAAGCATGTTACAACATTTATGTACATAAAATCATGATTTTCCCTTTTAATTCCATTGAAATTTCATTTTGGACAGATTTAAACATGAAAGAGCTGGCAATGACCTCAAAATAAATTCACATCTCACTTAAGATTAAATTTAAGCTCAAACACATGTACATGAATGCTTGATTAAACTATTCTAAAAATATACACATGTTGGGTCCTTTAATCTCTAATTACAACACAAATTACACTTGGAATTCAATCTGTTCAGACCTTCAAACTGCTGCCAGATTTCAACAGCTGATTTGCTACTGCAGTATATGCTAAACCAATTAGCCCAAAATCAAGGTTCTACATTAGATCTTATAGGTCTGAATTACTGCTCCCGCAATCAGAATTGACTGAGTATCTAATCCAAATTAGATTCACATCAAAAACAACTCATTAGTGGCTACTACTGCATTTGATTCAGCAATTGATTTGATGCTGCAATGCTAAGATAGAAAACTTGGATCAGACCTTCAAGGTATGATCTGAGTTATGCAAAATCCATCCTCAGATCAATCTCTGATCAAATGCTTAGGTGACTTCAGAACAAAGTAAAAATTCCTATGTGATTCCCACTTTCCAGTATAGATAGTGTGAAGGTAAGCATCAACAATAGGGGTTCAAACCCATTGAATTCTCTTTCAAATGCATCGCAACCCTCATCAAAAGATTTAGAACTCGAAAACCAATGAGATTTGGGATCCAAAGTGCAAAAACCCTAATTTGATCATCCTACTACTACTATAGATAGTAGAGTAGGGGATGTTGGTGCTAGAGGACCACGATCATCTGTTTTGATGATAACAAAACACGTGTTATTTAACATTTGCACTTAGAGTCTTAGATTTCAGGTCAATTGCAAATAGAGACGTGATTAGACGGAGTTCAAGCTCGTATCTAGGATGGATTGGAGGAGCTTGATGGAGTACAGAAGAGATTCGCGAGGAGCGATATATTGAAGAAGGAAGGTGATGAAGAATATGATAGATTTCCTTCTCGTGTACTCTTTATATTTTTCGTTTCTTTTGTTGCTCTTTATTTTTGTTACTTAGATTCATGTTAAAGAGCTTCAAAGTACCCTAACAGTAGTCTTAGGAACACCGGCATAACCCTAGGATACTTAGGTTTTCTGTAGAAAACTTAGAAAATCAATATAGGGTTCAAACAGCCTTTTCAGATGTCTAATTCCAAAATCAGACGTCTGATAATGTGTTTTAAGACGTCTGACTGTTGATTCAGACATCTAATAACAATTAGGTTGGACTTAGCTAGTTCTATCTGATGAAATCAGACATCCAGACCTCTGTCCAGACGCTTTAGAAGATGTTTGATGACTTTGCCAGACGTCCAATTAGTGGACCGTTGGCTGGCTTAGCAAACACTGAAGGATATGACCGTTAGAGCCTTATCAGACGTCCTTAGGCCTTTCCAGACGTCTGATAAATGACCGTTTTGCCTCGGCTGGCCCAAAATCTCTTCTCAGAGATTTTCTAGCTGTTGCACTCTCTTGGAAATCCATTCCCACGAAAAAGTAGGTTTCCAGACGTCCAGACATAGTGCTAGACGTCTTGTATGTCGTCTGATGGACTTGCACTAGAACACTGTTTAGATCTGATTCAAGTCAGGAAGAAACCCACATAAAATTAGACGTCTGACCTTATTTTCAGACGTCTTAAACTGATCTTCCAGACGTCTGATGCCAGGATTAGACATCTGATAACCCTGTCAGTGCAATCATTGTTCCTGATTTCGGCCTGATTCTCTTGGGCTTTGCTCCCAACAGCTATGGAAGCTTTCCAAAGCCTTCCAAGGCCTTCCCAAGGCCTCTATAAATAGAGAGGAATCTCTTGCACATTAAGACAGACCTAGAGACACCTAGACACACTAAGAACAAGCTTTCACACTCTTTTGTGTCCAAGAGAAGCCCTTGCTCTCCAAGCTCAAGCTCTACATCTTGATAGCATCAAGCCTTTGCGCACCTGCTCTCCCGCTCTCCCGCCATAGTTCACAAGAGCGACGTTGCGCCGTCGCGTGGCTCACGCACCCGCGTCATCGATTTGACGCACTCCTTGCAAAGGGGAGTTTCCTAATTCCTATAGAAGCTAGGTTTAAATCTTTGTTGGCTTTATAGGACTATATTTGTTATTTTATCTCTGTTATTTGGTTGGGTATTCGCTTTGCGAATTCCCGTCCCCTTCGTGGGACAAAATCCTTCTCATGAAGAGAAGGGGTTGAGGAACTCTACCCTCGCACTTGTAGCGTGGTTGTAATTGAGGTTGAATCACCCTCGTTTAAGTGATTCGTTTAGTGGATTTGATCAACTTGGTTGATCGGAAAATCCTAACTCGAGAGGGTTAGGTGGTGGTTTTCACCCGATTTGGGTTTCCACCTAAAAATAATTGTGTACCTTGTGCGATTGATTTTTGTGAGATTGTTTATATTCTATTCCGCATTTTATTACGTTACCCCCTCCTGGTAGGGCCTCCATTTTCTACAATTGGTATCAGAGCAGGTTTCGCATTATCGGCGTTACACACCGGCGAAGATCCTATGGAGGGGAGCAGTTCCGCAAGCAGGATTTCCGAGGGGCAGTCCACCGTT
Organism: Thalassia testudinum; assembly: GCA_037157565.1. Lineage (NCBI taxonomy): Eukaryota > Viridiplantae > Streptophyta > Magnoliopsida > Alismatales > Hydrocharitaceae > Thalassia > Thalassia testudinum. Next base: position 9,572,210 of record JAZHRO010000051.1, read on the forward strand.
CGACCACCCTATTTCGATGGGAACAACTATAGCTACTGGAAGCTACGGATGAAGACATGGCTTCAAGCCACCGAATTTACAATATGGGACCGTTGCGAGACCCCCTTCAACGTCCCAGAGAAACCCACAGCAGGCTACTCACAGCAGGAAATTCGAGAACTCTCACTCAACGCGAAAGCTATGAATGCGTTGTACTGCGCGCTCAGCCCGGAGGAGTTCAATAGAATCTCGCAATGCGCCACCGCATACGAGATCTGGCACACACTCGAGGTAACTCATGAAGGTACATCTAAGGTAAAAACTTCTAAACTTAATTTACTTTCACAAGAGTTTGAGGCTTTTTCCATAAAATCTAACGAAACTTTAAGTGAGATGAACACTAGGTTCACTCTCATAGTAAACAATTTGAAAGCTTTAGGGAAGACTTTCATCAAGGGGGAGCTTCAAGGGAAGCTTCTTCGTTCCCTTGGACCGGAGTGGGAACAGAAATTGTGTCGGTTTAGTAGTATAGGGTCGAATTAACCTAAAATTTTAGATTTTTTAACTGGTTGAGTCTAGGTCGTTGGCTGGGAGGTATACATTATTTTGAATTCACCAATTAATTCTATATATCTTATAAGTATAGGAGGTATAATTAAGTTGTTTGTAAAAACATGAATTTTTTAAAAATGATTTCAATTGATGAAATATGCAAAATTCCATATGAAATCATATTAACAACATTTATTTTAAAAGATTTAAGGCAAATGAGAGATTATCTATTCATAATATGCCTTATTACAACAATTAAAAATAAAGAGAAATAAAACTTCTTTCTTTTATACTTCAGCCTCTCTCTTTCTTTTCTTCTCTTCTTTTGCTTTCTCTCTTTCTCTTTTGTTCTCTATTTTCCTTTTCTTTTATTCTTTTATCTTTTCTCTTTTTATTTCTCTCTTGTTCTCTCTCGAACTTCTCTTCTTTCTTCTCTTCTTCTACTCCTACCTTCTTCTCCCTTAGTCTTTTTCTTTTCTCCTTTCATACTGCTTGTACCTTCTCTTTCCTTCTTCTTTACAAGTCCTTCTTCTGTTTCCTTTCTCTTCTTTCTTTTATTTCCTTAGCCTTCTTCCTTAGTGCCTTCGACACTTAGCCTTCAACCTTTCTGCTTCTTTGCTCCTTAGCTTTCCTTTACCTTCAGCTGAACCGAGTTTTTTTTTCTTTTAACCAAAAATTGGTTCTTGGTTTGCGGCGAGGACCTTTCGGGGATACACAGCATCCTTCTCAGGGTGGAACTAGACCCTACTAATTCCTCGCTTGATTCGAGTTAATTTGGTTTATTTTTCGATTTATTTTTCTTTCGAGCCAAATCGGCCCAACCGCCTCCCAGTCCTCGCCCTCCCAGGACCACACACAATGCACACACCCACACAGGTGCTCGCAGGCACACACGCCCGCACACACACACATGCTCGTTTCTTTTCGTGCCCAACGCTTGTCGACTGAAGTGGCCACTTAACAAAAACGTTTTATACTAAGGCAAGCACTCCAGAATTTCCGATGTGTGACTAATGTTCCCCCTTCCAGACTTGACTTCAAGTGAAGAGAACACCTAGCTTAGAGCTCCAAATCAAGCGATTCCAAGCTTGTTGGAATGCTCTAGATTAGCTCTACAAGATTGCAGGGTCAATTTTAGGTGAAGGGGATGAATGCCTCTTCGATTTGAAGGGCGAAACTATGAGTTTCATATGGTACAATACTATGTCTGGGAATGGTATTCAAGTTTACATAGTCCACAGCTGGACTTCTCTCTTGGCTAAGGGTCTAAACAGATCCTACAAGGGTTTCCACAACTACTAATGTAGGTTTTGAGCTCTTGAAGCTTCAGGTAATTGCAGAGAAGCTTGAAGCTTCTCTGAAAGCTTTAGAGACAGAATTCAGATGAAAGAAAGGTGTAACAGACACTTTGGATCATATCTGATTGACTGGAACAACTTCTAAGGGATTTAACAAACTCATCTGGGAAAGATTTATGATTAAATCTCATCAGAAACTCACTGCCAACAGTTTGGGTTCGAAAACAACCCAAACTAGCAAGGCTTAAATTCCAACAAAATAACATAACAGAGCTCAATCTAATCAATCCAAAATCATCCAATAGAATCTCAGAAACAATTTCAACTTCTCAAATCACCTGATTGAGCTCAGAATCAAAATCTCCATCTTAGGTTTGACTATTAGGCTTAAAAATTGACTTTCTATTCTAAGCCTCTTTACAAGGAATTAAAACCTAGAATAGAATCTCTTCATCCTCAGGAATTCATTCAACCATTTAAATATATGTTCTAACCCTAGAAATTAGGGTTTCAGGCTCATCGTCTGAACTCTAAAAGTGCTTTGTTCGACAGAGAGATTGGAAGGTTGCTAATGTGATCTAAAGTCATGAATGGCTTCAGTGTACTGCATTGAAGCTTCCAGACCTCTTAAGTGTGGCTTTCGAGCTTCTGTACAGACTTCTCCAACTTCGTCGGAGTTGGAGAAGAAGAAGCCTTAATCTATGCTCTGGTCATTAAAATCTCAAATAAACACCCTCAAACTAAACAGTGATCAAAGTTAAGTCAATCTGGAGCTTTTTATCATCTTCTGTAGGCTGAAGAGTGAATTTCACTCGCCGAAGCTCGTCGGAGCTCCGGTGAGTCTAATAAAAAGATAAAAACATGTACAGAAAGATAATTTGTGCCATTCTTAATTTGAAAAGGTTCCTAAGGTTGCAAGGAACCTCAGGATCGCATTTAATTCCTCTTTAATTCATTAAATGTAAGATTAAGCAGTGAAATCAGTTTGAATGGAGTTTGAGTGGGTTGAAGCACAGGACTTGCTCTCCCACTCAAAAGAGTGGTTGAGACAAGTCAAAACAAGACTGCGATCATAAATATATAAATAATTTATAGTTTTAACTGCTCCTGAGCCGCCATTGACAGCGAGCTCAGAAGCTTAGATAAAATTAGGTATTTAAGTTACATATGATAATTAATCAAATTAAGATGATAAATAGGATCCTTTGATGATGAATTAATGATGAAGGATCCGATGGATGTGAATCTAAGTCAACTACTGCTGCCATGGACAGTGGAAGTAGCTGATGGAGGTGGATTTGGATTAAGCGATTCAATGATCCAATTAGTGATTAAATGAGTTAGAAATGATCGTGGATGATTAAAGAAGGTGGACAGTGGATTCAAAAGACAAAATTAGGGCTCTGGCGAACTCAAGGAGCTTGCCCGAGTTGAAGATGACTTTAGAAATCTGGAATTATGCTAAACTACCTAACTAACTACCTAGCTAAACTACTACTCCTACTCCTATCCTACTGTTACCTGGACGAAGGGGGCAGAGGAACTCCGTCGAAGGCTCATGACGGAGGAGCAAAATTAGAGGGGAATTAGGAAGATCTCCGGCGGTTGAATGTGGATGAAGCAGAGGCACTCCTTGGTCAGCGCCTGTGTCCAAAGATGCGGCTGACTTCGGCGAAGTCTCTGAGCCAATTGAGGTGGACGGAGGAAGTCGGAAAATGAGGTGGAAGGTCGTCGGAGTTGTAGAAGAATAGCCTATCGGGTTGGCTACCATGAAGAAGAGGGAAGGGAGCCAACTTGAGAAAAATCAAGGGTGTTAGGTGGTATTTATAGTTGATGGCGACGAAAAGTAAGGACTCGATTGAAATGAATTATAAGGATCTAAATGTAAACTCAGGTTTTTAAGGTTTATTTTAATTTAGATCTTTTTCAACTTTTTATATGTGATTATACATAAGGTAATTATTATATTTAGACCTTGATTTCACATTTTTGACCTTTTTAGATTAATTTATTTACTTAGCTAAGGTTACTTAAGTTAATACATACTTATGTATACATTATGCTTAAGTTAATTAACTTATTAATTAGAGGAATGATTGTTAATATCTCAGGTCCAATTGTTAATCAGATTATTAATAATATTATTTGAATGTTAAAATAGCATTTTTAACTTATTTTAAGGTTTTTTACTATATATCACTTATTTTATAATTAACCCATATATTCACATATTCTTAGCTAATTAACTAGGAAGATTAGTTAATTAGGGGTAATTAGAGATCATGATGAGCCTCTCATCACTCACCTAGGCTCTTAATCTTGTTCGCTAATGTGCTTTGAACATCTAGAGTTCCTGCACACCAAATATTGGTGTATAGGAGCTCTAGGCGATCATGTAAAACCAACTGGATCCTTGTTTAAACCTCAAGTCAGAATCACTGACTTTCCTTGGCAGAGCTCTCCGAAAGGAAAGAAAAACAGTATCCACGATTCAAATTGGGCACAAAGCATACGCTAGATGAAAATCCAATTCACTGAGTTCCAAATCATTGCCAAAGTCTCGATTGGACTCAAACATAATCAATTCACTTGATTAAACACCAATTAAACCACATTGAATCTCTGATTCATAAATCAGGCATGAAACTCAAATCCACAATAATCAAGTGAATTGCCACAATTAAAACAGATGGAAGGGCCTTGTGGACAAATGGATTGAATGGGAGACCCCCCAGTGGGTCTTAGGTGCAAAGTTAGATCTAAGAGCCTAGTCTTCAGATCTAACTTTGACCTTGATGGATGGGTGAGAGATGAAGTAAATTGCAAGGGAGAAAAAAAATCAGAAAGCGATTATGAGATGGTGGGGAAGAAGAGTGAATAAGCAAACGATAATGAATCTGTCTTCTCTTATCAGAATTGATCATAGGAGGTGAGGGATCACTACACTAATCTACTCCTAACTAAACTACCAAATCCATGAACTATCTAACTAATTCTACTCTAAGTAATCTACACTACACTAACAACTATCCTAGAAAGTAGGTAAACCAAATCTAACAGAAGAGTGGGACCTTTGAAGAAGATCTGCAGCTGGTGGCTACAGTGATGAATGGGGGAGGACCTCCAATGGAGGGAAAACTCGCTAGTGGAGTTCTGGGTCATCCTCAGGTGCTACGAAGTCCTTAGCGGCGAGGAGTGGTTGCAGGAGGTGGAATTCCATCGTGTAGGCCGAGAAACAGGGGTCATATGGGGAGAGGGAACTGGAGAGGATGAAGGATCAACTCAAGAGATGTAGGTGGGGGGCTGATAGCATGCGCGCGAGCTCAAGGAGGTTCTTGAGTAGGTTAAGGAGTGATTGTGGTGACCGTAGTGGAGGGATTAAGCAAGTTTAGGGTGTATGGTGAGATGGGTTCGAGAGGAGGGCGAGAAGGTTTAGAGTCAAATCCCATCATTAGATGGGATCTGGGTGAGGGTATGGTCCTCCTCTCAAAGGTGCGAGAAGATTGGATTGAGATCAGCCATTGGATCAGATGCACAAAGAATCAACGGTTGCTAAACATCATGTTCTTTCGTGTGCACAGTAACTCGAGCGACGCAGGCCTGTTGGGAAATCTGCACAAAGAGCCAAGTAGCGAAGGGGTAGAGAAATTATACGAAGGCCCATAAGTGATAAGAAGTATAGTAGTGCAATCCTCAAGTCTTGTTAAAAGGTCCCTGACGGCTTGTAGAAAGGTCCTCGAGATGTTTTAGGTGAATGGAATGTGAAGGATAAAGGACCTATATGTAAAATAAAAATGAAGGATCCTAATAATGTTCAAATGCAACCAAGTTTTTATTGAAGCTTAATTAAACATTTAAGAATATGATTTCTCTTTCAATTTGAACTTTTGAGCCCAAGCATGTGTTCAATTTGCAATTGGATCATCAAATTATACTTTTGAATAGAATATCTCATTAATTGACCTAATTGTGCATTTTTAACACAAATTGGATATTTTAGGTCATTTTCCTTAATTTCCACACTTAACTCATTTCTTGTGTTAATTATGTAGTGTTTAACCTAGTTTATAGCTTAACTTAGGCATTTTAGCTATAATGAGTGATGGAAATACTATCATGAGCCCTAACTAGCTCTTTTTGATCTAATTAAGTTAGCAAAATGCTCCTACATAACCAACTAAAGGTCATAATTCATTGCATAACCATTCTGAGAGAAAAATAAGAAACTAGGGTTAAAACTGTAATTTTACCAGCTTATCATGAATACAGTACAACCACGGGTTTTCTCAAGGGACGAATAAAGGTCAAATGATCTTAATAGGATAATAAGTGGGTTAGATCAGACAGAAAAGGGTTTGCGTATGTTTTAAGAATTAAATGACTTTTGGAATCGTAAAAATAGACCCACTTAATTAACAAAGGTTTTGGTCAGGATAAAATTCACCTAAACCCTCTAAAAATCATAGAAAAATATTCTCTAGAGTTTAGTACCTTTAATTTGACCATCAGAACCCATCTTGACCCAAAATGGAGTCTCAGACAAATATTTGCCCTAATTTGGGTTTTGCATAAATTACCTAGTCAAACATAGTAAAAACCAAAATCGAACTTGACCATTGGATTTCTTAGGTCCAAATTATGTTTGTACCAAAATTTGGACCCAAGATGAGCTTGCCTTGACCTAGTTTGCAAAATGGTCCTGTCTAATTACATTTATACCCCCAACTTTCAAAAACCCATGCATTCTACCCCCTAACTTCCTCATCGTCTTCACAATTAGGTCCCTCTACCATTATCGCAGAGGAAACCTACTCTGGAGATCTTTGATAGGAGATTTCTCCTTGATTGCTTGGTGAATCTCTTCTAAAATTGGAAGGGAGATTCGTTGAGCAATCCTCTTCAATCTGAACCTGTCCATGCACACTGAATCCTTCCCAATCTCTCATGCGAACACATGAGAGATTTGGGTATCTAAAAAACTCCTAAATCCGATGACCTTCCAAGCCGCCCCCTAGAACCCTTTATAAGGACCCTCAGAGCTCCCTGAACTCCTTACGCTCGAAATTGGCCGTGAATCCCCACAATTCCTCTGTCTCTTTCACGGCCAAAGGTTCCTCGACATCCGATGACCATTTCTACCTCTTCTCGTCATCCGTCCGCCATACTTGCGGTGGATTCATCCTCTCTATTCTTCTCCGCATCTTGCCATACCAGTAGATGCCTATTCTCGTTCATCATCGCCGTTTCTCCCTCACTAGAACTGCCTTCGTCTACGGCGTCGGCAACACCACATCCGAGGTCGTCTTTGCCCCACTTCGTCCACTTACCTCCTAGCTAAGCTCCTTTTCTCCCCTACTTTCTTCTTCGCTCTTTGTTTTCCAAAATCAACCACCGACAACCCTTCACAACTCCATCTCTGACCACCCCCTCCAGCGAGACCATCCCACCTCCACAGACCACCAAAACCCTCGCCGACCATCGCAAAATATTCGCCACACCTCCCTGATCATTTCCCCTCTCTTTCTTCGCCTCTCCACTCACTCACACGCACCCCCGAACACACCCACTCACACACACACAGTCCGACCTCGCTATGCACTCACAGCCACTATCGCTCCATGGCACCACCTCCATCACGTTCGCCGTGCTACGGCGACCCTCCCTGAGCATTTTGACATGGCCGAGAGGCCGTTTCACTATTTTCAAGTACTCGACCTTGTTCGCCATTGATAAGCAAGCTTCGAGCTTGCTTAAAGTTCACTCCAGGCACTATGGTCCCAGGTTGAAGTCCCAGGTTGCGCGGAAGTGTCTCGCGCACAAGTCCAGGTCCTCAATTGAAGACGCAAGCCTCGTGAGTTGACGCAATTGGAAGGGAGACCCCCTACTGCGGACACACGAAGAAGGGCGCGGACAGTCCCACATCGTAAAGTGCTGAAGCCGTGCATCCGAATAAATTGAATTTGTGAAAGAAGCTATTTGCCTTAGTTCACGGGGTGAGGTCCCTCTCACCCAGCCTCGTCCGCGACACTTACCTGCGGACCTGGTTGACCCGATAAGCCGACCTGCACTCCTCTCTCACCACCGCACGCCAATGAGCTTGGACCTGGGTATGCATCTGATCTGATAACCCAAATACCTGTGGCTCCGGGAAAGCGGATCCTGAGAGAGGAGAGTTGTGCGGGTAGGGGGAGGGTTTTGCTACAGGGAACTTCGGCTGACACTTAGCCAGATTCTGAAGAGGAAAGCCAAAGAAGAAGAAGAGGAGGATCGCAGAGCTAAAGGTAGAAGAAGAAGAGGTGAAGGCCTGAACTGAAGAGCCAGAGAAGAAGAAGAGCTAAAGGCACAGAGAAGAAAGGAGAGAAAGAAGAAGAAGTGAAGGCCTGAGAAAAAAGAAGGAGAAGAAGCTGCAGAGAAAGAAAGAAGAAAAGAAGACAAAGAAGAGAATCACTTTAAGTCGTCTGATTTCCAAATCAGACGATAGATTTGAGCTTGCATTTCATATATATACATTGAGTCTCCTTAGTTGATATTGTAGGAGTATTTGGTGATCTAAATCACCATTTTACTCCTATCTTTTTACACATTGATATTGATATTATTGCAAATTCTTCTAGTTTAAATTTTGATCTTGATTTTTAAATCCCATATTGCTCCCTGTGTTCGACCTCGAAACTTTTTCGAGTAATAAAAATTGTATTTGTTTTCAAAGCAATTTCGACTATATTACAATGCTTCATTGTAAACTTGATTTCGCCACGTTAAACAATGAGCCACACCTCATCAGCGACCAGTAGCAGCCGGTGCACAGCAAGCAGCAGTGCCCAACAATGGTACTCCTCTCCAGCAGCGGTGAGTGGCAATCCCTGCCAGTGGGACTGTTGTTGGCGGGTAGTAGAAGCCACAATCGATTGGGAAACATCCTTAGAGAGCATCTTGCTCTCATGGTTGCTCTTGTTTGATCCATATACCGTTGGATCATCCTCCTAACATGATCTCTAGGACTACACTTGTCCAGATGTCATGTTAAGACCCAGTTTTCTGCTTGTTGGATATTCTATATGGTCTGAAAATTATTTTTCAGATCTCTGATTAGTGGCTATTCCTTCCTAGTTTGATATCATGGCCTCTTCTACTTCATCCGAAGTCGCATCAGAGTGTTCTGCTGATACTAGGAACATTAAGAATCCATTTTTTGTTTCCATTATGAAGCTTGATGATACCAACTATGCTTGTTGGTCTCAAATGTTCCTTATGACAATTGAAGGGCACGATAAGGAACACATCCTTCTAGAGGAAGAGCCTGCTAATAAAATTGGGATGTATGCCACATGGAAGAGACACAACGCCATGGTAAGAGCCTAGATCATGAATGTTGTGGCATCTCACATTGGTGATGGTATAATGTATTACAAGATGTCGAAAGAAATGTGGGATTCTCTTCATGACACCTACTCACATGAAAAGAATTCTAGTAAGGTGTTTCAAATCACTCATGACACCTCTCTTAGACAAGGTCTTACCTTGTCTTAGTATTATACTCAATTGAAGGGATTACTGGAGAACTACAACGCCTACAGACCAATCTATACTTGTGCTACACAAGAGTATCGTAAGGAATTTGTCATGCTCAAGTTTCTTTTTGTCCTGAGTTCTGAGTGTGAATTACCATGGTCCCAGATTCTTACTCTGACAGAGCTTCCTAGTCTGAAGGAGGCGTATAGTCAGGTTAGTAGACTCTCTGTTAGGTCTACTATCCCTGAGACTACTAGATCGACCTTTGCTTTTTCTGCTAGAGGAGGTCATGCAGGACATGGTGGATCTGCTATTCGTGGCCGTGGTAGAGGCCAGGGTACACCTGGTAAACCACGCCCAACTTGCACTTACTACGAACGTTTTGGACATGTTGAGGCTTCATGCTAGAGCAAGCATGGGAAGCCTCCTGTGGCTAATCAGGTTGTAGCCTCCACTGAGACTGAGGGTGATATGGTACCTAGAGCTGAATTTGGTGCCCTGGCTTAGAGATTGGCTCAGGTGACTTAGGAGTCGCTATCTGCTTCAGATACAGCTGCCCTCGTGACCTCAAGTATATCATGTGATACTAGTTTTTCTATGCCTTCCTAGTGTAGCAGATCTACATGGCTTGTGGATTCAGGAGCATCATTACATTTGAGTGTTGACCTTATCTACTTTAGGCAGCTTCAGTCTATCGCATCAAGCCGTACAACATAGGTTGCAAATGGTCACCACACCAGGATTGATGCACAGGGGGAGATTTCACTTACCTCTAGTTTATAGTTGCCTCGTGTTTTATATGCTCCTGAGTTTCCTTTTAGTTTGTTATCTGTTAGTCATGTTACTAAAGATCTCAACTGCTGGGTTATATTTGATGATGTGGGTTGTGTGTTACAAGACATGCCCACGACTAGGATGATTGGTGGTGGACATGAAGAGGGGGGGTATATCGCCTGCTTTAAACAGATATGGCTGCTTCATGTCATGGAGACCATGGTCTTACTATTGGGACTACCCTTTAGTGGCATCATCATCTCTGACATCTTCCTCTGGACAGGCTACGACGCATTATCTCCCATTTGTCACATGTTACTGAGATTAAATGTGATGCTTGTCTGCTGGGAAAGCATCACCGTGCATCTTATCCTGCGAGTTCATCCATGTCTGGGTTTGCTTTTGATTTGATTCATCTAGATGTATGGGGTCCCAGTAGAGTACCTAATAGACTATACCACAGATATTATCTTATTATTGTGGATGATTGTTCCTGTATGTCATGGTTATTTCTGCTTAAGAATAAGTCTGATGTGGGCACAATTATAGAAGATTTTATTAGAGAAATAAAGACTTAGTTTTCTACTTATGTTAAATGTGTACACTCAGACAATGTTTTGGAGTTTTGCACTGCCAAATTACGTGCTTTCTATAGGTCACAGGGTATTGTACATCAGACCACATGCCCATATACATCCCAACAGAATGAGATAGCAGAATGGAAACATCGACATAGATTGGATGTGGTAAGGACACTACTTATACATCATAATGTGCCCCAGGTGTATTGGGGTGATACTGTTCTCACTTCCTGTTATCTCATTAATAGGATGCCTAATTCTGTGTTATCAAAATAAATTCCATGGCAGACTTTACATCTAGATCATGATTTGTCTCTTATGTCTCCCTAATGGTAACATGATCATTTGTCATAAATAACTTAATTTAATTGAAATCAAGAGATAAATGCTCCTAAATGATCGCTTAAGGACCATAATTCCGCTTTGATCTATTTTGCGGAGAAAACAATAAAATAGGGTTAATTCTGTTGTTTTAACAACACATCACAAATGAAGATTAACCACGGGACTACTCAGGGGTTAATTAGAGGTCAATTGAGCATAAAAGTCTAAAAAGTGGGTATACACTGACAAAATCAGGGTTTTACTCATTTTAAGGATGAAAATAATTCCAAAAACCCTAATTATCAGCCTCGCTTAAATCGAAAAGGTTCTGGTCAGAATAAAATCTATCTAAACTTCCTAAAATTCCTATAAAAATATTCTAAGAGATTTGGTACATTTGGTTTGACCATTTGAATCCATTTTGACCTAAAATAGATATTCAGAGGGGAATTTACCTTGATTTAGGCTTCTCTGCAAGTTACCTAGTCAAACGTGGTCAAAACTCAAATCCAAGTTTACCATTAGATTCCTTAGGTCCAAATTAGGTTAAAACCAAAACTTGGGCCCAATTAAAGTCCATCTTGACTTAGTTTGCATTTTAATCCTTATAAACTCGATTTCTCACATTTAGACCCGTAGGTTTCGAGTTTATTGCATTTCAGTCCCTAACTTTGTTGCCTTCTTTGAAAAACTGCCCTTGCCACCATGAACAGTGGGAACAGAGCTAAACCCAAGGCACATTGCTTTCCAAAGGAGGAAACCAGCGTGATTTCTCCACCAAATCCCACCAAAATTGGTGAGATTAATGTTCAGACGATGGAGAATCAATTCCCCCACATCTTGGATCTTGATTTGAACCACCAACCTTAGGAGAGCTCATTATTTCTAAGTTTGAAAGATCATCAAATCCGTGAACATATTCACGATTCCTTGCCAATTGAGTTCCCAATTAAGCTTTATAAAAGCTCCATAGGATTCAGCGATCAAGGGGAGTCCAGTTATAGGCCACAAAGACATCTTCTTCCTCGTCTCTGACCACCTCCGCTGTGACTCCAGTGAGCTCCTTCGATCCCTTCTCTTCAGCCACTCGACGAGCAAATCTAGTGGCCCAATATCTCCCTCAACTCCATCCGCTTCTCGCCAGCCATAGCAGAAGCCTCCTCGCCCTTTCTGCCTTGCCACCCCTCTTATCGGAGGTATTTGTCTCTCCCACGTCCGGCAAGCCACACTAGCGTGGAACCCCTACCCCCTTCATCTGTGGCTAGGTTATCTTCTTCCTCTCTTTCTTTAGGTTAGATTCAACCTCTTATCTCCCCAATTCGACCACACAACCACTCTCCCCCTTCTCCTTCCCCGACTCGGGCCATGCCTTCGGTGTGGTCACCTTGTCACCTTTGACCACCAAACCACATGCCACCACTCCCATAAGCTCAATCGCCCCCTCACCTACAAAAGCCCTAACCCTATTATGTGGAACAACCACCCTAGACATCGACCGACCACCATACACACGCACACACCAAATCACCACCACCACATGCTCCACCACTTCACAATGGAGCTTTCTAACCATTTAATTGGGCCCCATCGGCTAGTTGCTTGAGTTTCAGGGTTCATCGGACCTTCACCTACCGTCGTCGATTCACCGCCTCCATCCGCCCCTCTTTGGCTACCATCCACTATGATACAACGTCCATTTGACGCGGCCTCCACTCCAAAGCAATATTACGTCTCCAATTGAGCAAGAGAACATCATCAGCAGTTGAAATCAAGGCCATCTTCTTCACTGTTGTACAACGCGAGGAAGCTCCAATAATAGTTCCATATCGGGGACTGATGAGTTGGCGAAGGTGATACCCAGCTGCACAGTACACAGGGCGGTCGGGTCCCCCATGCACGTGCTGCGCACACCTTACCCACTATTCATGCTAGCGAGTCTGGTCCCCTATTCACAACTTGGTTACCTGATTACCTGACTAACCTATACCCGATTTGGATTTGAGGAGAGAGAAAGGAAAGGATTTAGAGGAGGGTGGGGGGTGATTTTGCACTATTCATGCCTTGGGATGCATGCACAAATGTCCAACACTTAGTGGATTTCAGAGGTTTGTGCTTGTGCTAAGGCTTTGGTAACTTAAGGCATCTGAGCTTAAGGCCCGATGTCTGATTCTGATATTGGTTGAAGCACTATGGATTTATTGAATATCTAGCTAACTTGGATATTTGTGGTTTAGTGGTTCAAAACCACCATAGAGAAATTTGGTTCTGATTGACTTGAGATTATCATTGGAATATGTGCTTAATTATGAAATTAAGTGATGATTCAAATTACCATATTTAGGGTTTTACTGTTCTTTTCATCCCATTGACTTTTGAGATATATCTGCTATTATTGAATATATTTTTTATTAAAATTCATTGCATATCTTTTGGGAATTACTGTGTTCATTATTTCTCATTTCAACTAGTGTTGTGAATTCCATATTTGCTCCCTACGAACGACATTAGAACTCACGATTGTTTTTCGAGCACTTATAAATTTAAATGTTGACAATTCGATTTTTATCGCTATACTACAACGCGATCTTTTTATGACAATTTTTGACGCTTCAACATGCCCCATACTTTTGGATGTGTTACATTTGTACATATTACAAGACTTGGTAGAGATAAGTTGGCACCAAGAGCTATTAAATGTGTCTTTTTGGGATACAGTCATACACAGAAAGGGTATAAATGCTATGATCCTATTTTCAGAAAAAAATATGTGAGTGCTGATGTCACATTTTATGAGGTAGTACCTTAATTTCTTCTCCATGACTGCATGATAATTATCTTTTGAGCCACGTGATAGATTACCTAAGGTGGCTCCTATACCTGTCCATCCGATATAGTTTGGTGATTTCTCACCTATTTAGATTTCTCAGAAGCCTTTTGTTCAGTTAGAGCATGATAAGTTCAAAGAGCCATCAATGGTATATAAAAAGCTAGTGACATACAGGCCATGAATTACTTCTACCCCCCTCTCCCTACCTCAGTACCATCATCCTCCTCACCTACACAAGTATGTGTTGATGAGACTGATCTATTTGTGGCTTCTGATGTACCTGCAGGTCCTCTTATTGTAGAGGACACTACTCCCATGCTAATAGAAGATGATATGGACCTTCCAATTACAATTCGGAAGGTACCTCGTAGTTGTCCTTCCAATTACAAAGTTGCTAGCACTACTATGGGTGATGGACTTGGAACCAATTTTGCTGCATTTAACCTAGCTCTCTCAGTGACATCTATACCCCGTACTTATCAGGAGGCAATGCTTCAACTAGAATGGAACAGTGCAATGAAGGAGGAGATTAATACTCTTCATGAGAGATGCACATGGGAGTTTACACCCAGACCACCTAGTGCTCATGTGGTTGGTTGCAGGTGGGTCTTTACCTTGAAATACAACCAAGACGGGTCTATTTCTACGCATAAGACTCAATTAATGGCCAAAGGGTTCACCCATACTCATGGGGTGGACTTCTTTGATACATTCTCAACAATTGCTAAACTCCCTACAATTCGTATACTTCTATCTGTGGTAGCAAATAGAGGATAGGATCTCTACCAACTTGATGTGAAGAACACCTTCTTATACGGCGATCTTAAGGAGGAGGTGTACATGCAACAACACTCAGGTTTTGAGACTGAGGGGGAGTGTGTGTGCAAGGTAAAGAAGGTAATTTATGGGCTCAAGCAGAGTCCCCGTTTCACAGGTTATCTAAGATAGTGGAAAGCATGGGTCTGAAAAGATCCACATTTGATCATTCTCTATTTACCAGGACAAGTGAAAGAGGTGTTGTCACTCTTTTAGTTTACGTTGATGATCTTATCATTACTAGTGATGATAATGTGAGAATAGTGCAGGTAAAAGAACAGTTGGCAACTCAGTTTGTTATGAAAGACTTAGGGTCTCTGTGATATTTCTTAGCTAAAGAAAAAGAAGGAATAATGGTGAGCCAAAGAAAATATGCACTTGATGTTCTTTGAGTTATTGGGATGTTAGGAGCTAAGATAGTTAACATTTCCATGGATCCAAAGGTGCATTTATATGATGAGGATGCTGAACCTGTGGAGAAAGGGAGTTACAAACAATTAGTTGGAAAACTATTGTATCTTACAATTACTCGACCTGACATCTCTCTTGCAGTTGGGAAGCTCACCCAATACATGAAGAAGCCCACTAAGCAGCATTGGAATGCTGCAATGCAAGTCCTTAGATATCTGAAGAAGCCATCAGGTCGTGGGTTGCTTTTTAGGAAGGGGTGTCCTAGGGCAGTTGTTGATACTCAGATGCAGATTATGTAAGATGTCTGGTAGATAGGAAGCCACCACAATGTTCTTCACATATGTGGCAGGTAATCTTGTTACCTGGAGGAGCAAGAAACAAACTGTAGTGGTCAAATCTAGTGCAGGATCTGAATATTGTGGCATGGCACAAACAGCAGCTGAGATGGTGTAGATACCATCTATTCTACTGGACTTGCATGTTTAGATAGCGGGGCCAATGGAGATGAGGTGCAATAATCTTGCTGTCACATTTATTGCTAACGATCTCATGTTTCATGAGCGTACAGAACATGTGAAAATAGATTTTCATTACACTAGGATCTCATTCAGAAGGGAGTCATTTATACTTCTCCAGTTGCATCAGAGGACTAAATAGCAGACATCTTCACCAAGCCCCTATGCAGAGCTGCATTTGATACTTGTTGTGACAAGCTGATCATGATAAATATCTATGCTCAAGCTTCAGGGAGAGTGTTACAGTAGGGGAGTTAGCCTCTTTTATTTATTTTAGTAGAGTTATTAGTACTCTTGTTATTCTTGTGGTCCTCTATAATAATTTACCCACGTCTCTCTCTATAAAAGAGATGTAGGGTTTCTTTCATGAATTAAGAAACTTATTTCCGTAACTTAATTCGTCATAGTTCCTATAGTTTTGAGTCGGTGCTCCATGTGGGCCATCCACAAGCAATCTTGGAAGGCTGCATCTAGATATAATCATATGTAATTGAGCTATCTAATGCACTCTGTCTTTTCAACTTTTCAAAATTCATGAAGTCTTGATCGAATCAGTTGAGCCTCAAATAAAATTTGATTTGCAAATGGCATTAGCAATCATCTTATAAATTGAAATATTCGAAGTGTATTGTGAATTTTTCATCACTCAAACGACTTATCATTTCTAATCTATGGCACAAGAAGGGCTGCAATTTTCTCCCTCCTCGGTGTTACACAAGATTTAACTCTGTGGAAACACACCTTAGCTCGCGTGTCCAATCACCAGCTGTTCTTATGTGGATGCTGAGATGGTCATCTTAGGCAGCATATGTGATTGAGAATGGGTGCCTGTGGAATTATTTCCAACTATTTGGTTTGAACAAAATAGGATAATTACCAAATTGGGATTTGTGTTACAAGGATACCATTCAAATGGGGACATGGAAGGGCATTTGAGAAATAGGTATTGCCTGCTCCAGTATCGAAATCTGTGCGATTTCGACATCGAGATGGTTAGTACTTGCCCTGGAAGGATTGATACCTGTTGTAATATCAATATTGGAGAAGAAACTGAACAATTTATGAACATGATTACCTAATAAGCAATCAATTTGGTGTGCAAGTGGAGTTTTCAAGTGCTTGTATTCATAATGATGCACTGGTCATGTCAAATTTGAAGTTCTTGATCAATCTATTAATGGTTCAGTAACTCTTTCTGAAACTGACTTAGATTTAAACACAGAAGGGAAAAATGTTGCTTGTGGCTTAGCCTCAAGAATTTCGCAATCCCTAAGTCATGAGCAAATTGAATAGTTAAATCTTTTGAATAAGTATGACAGATGAAGAAATTCTACATGAAGATACAAGTTAGAAAGCAAAATGAAGCATTCTAGAATGGTGAATTAATTGCTAAGCCAGATAACAATACCTTTATTATCTTCACAGTGTAGACCTCGAGCCTGAGAGCTCTTAAAGACCATTCTCCCAAATATAACAGCAGTGGTAAAGATATATACATCCATGTTTGTGAAGTCACGAACAAAAATAACACAAAATACTTTTAAGAGTCAAGAAGGTGCAGGCGAGGAAAAATAAGGGTTAGGTTTATGACTTAGGATTTAGGGTTTATGTAAAGTAGTTTTACCTATGGAAAATGATTTTTTACCTTTGGATTTAGTTTTTAGTCTTTAGTGTTTAGGGTTTAGGAAACCTAAATCTTAAAGTCTAAATTCAAAGGTGAAAAATCACTTTTCAGGAAGAAAATAATTTTTCATATGTGAAAAATCACTTTACATAGGTAAAATCGGTTGAAAATCAAAATAATCAGTATATTTTTATTTTTAACCATTATATTTTAATTTTTAACTAATAAAAAATTAAATATATTGATTAAATATCAAAATATATCGATATATCTTGTTGAAAAAGAATACATATTTCATCACGTATCCCATTACTCATGCCCTCATTCAATACCAATCCATCAATGAACAAATTCTAACACCAGATATATATAAATGTCATTTGTCCCATCAAGATCGATTTAATCGTAAAAAATCCAAACCACGGAAGGCGGAGTTGGCTAACAGCTGAAAGAAGAAACGCATCTAACACGTGAATCATCTTATTTTATAAGAACCCTTTCGTAAGGTATATATATATATATCTTTCTACGTACCGTTAACATCATTATGATTAAAATAAGCTTGTCGAAGCAGGCTGGCAAAAGGAAGCAACCCAACCGGTGTAGGAAATTAGGGGAAATATACCTAGAAGGAAAATTCTACATCCGCAATTCCAAGTGAGCTGAATGGCTACCTACCGTTTATTTAGATCGGTACTAATGGGATGAATTGACCTTTCTTTAATCGACCATTGGAGAATATCGGACCAAGTAATTAAGATAGGCTTAAAATGCGGCACACCAAATCTAAAAGCTTCAATTCTAAACGTTTGCTTGATTAACAGAACTTACTAAATTAGTTTTGGAATCAAATAAAAAACGAATAAAAAGATGTGGATGGAAAAAGTAAAAGTCAATATAAAAAGTGACGCTTTAGTCGTGAACGTGATCTGATGTATTCTTTTTGTTAAAAAATTATTCAAACGTGATAAGATGAAATTGATAATAAATTATTTCATCCGTGTAAATCATCTAAATTATTTTTAAAATTATTTTATATTGATGTAAAATTATTTTATATTTTTAAAATAATTTACACCGATATAAATTAAGATTACATGTAAAATAAAATTTTAAGTGTTTCATTATTTCTTCATTTATGACAAATAATTTTACATTTCAAAAATAATTTTTTCACTTTAAAGTTTAAGATTAAGTCTTTAAGGTTGCTAAATCATAAATCATAAATCATAAATCTTAAATTTTACAGTAAAAAATCACTTTTCATATGTGAAATTATTTTAAAAAAATCTAAACTCTTAACCCTAAATCATAAATCCTAAATCTATAAGTCAAAGTCATTTTGTACAAGTGTAAAATCACTTTGCACCTGGATAAATCACTAAATCACCTTTTAAATAATTTTATACAAGTGGAAAATAAGATTACATCGATATAAAAATATCTTAAAATAATTTTACACATGCAAAATCACCTAAAATAATTTATTACCAGTGCAAAGTGATTTATCATCGTTATTTATTACCAATGTAAAATTATTTATCACATATAATTTTTAATTTAAAATGATGTATTAATTATTTTCAATGTGATAGAACCTACTACGTAACACACCTTACGTTCTTTTATTTCTTTATATTAAATACCAATTATCAAATATACATTTTATTCACACCACCCTAAGTAATTTTTTACATCAAAATTTTTAATTCTTCTACATTTTGACTTATTTTAGAAAAAAATATGTCGATCTCAATTGTAATAGACACGATTCTTTCTCAAAAACCATCCATAAATTAACTAAACCTCCGCGAGATAGTCACTGTTCTTCACTTTCCGTGTGCTTGGCGACATAAATTGAATGAGTGCTTTTGCTTACGCATCAAATCGAATTCTTTCTCAAAAACCATCCATAAATTAACTAAACCTCTGCGAGATAGTCACTGTTCTTCACTTTCCGTGTGCTTGGTGACAGAAATTGAATGAGTGCTTTTGCTTATGCATCAAATCGAATTTAATATAGCAATTTTTTACATTATATGATAGTTAATTAACTCAATGCCTGCATATTTAGGAATTATTCGAATCAGTACATCAATCATCTTGGCACCTGCTCGATTTCGGCTTAAAATCAACGAATTCATTAGGTAAAGGGTTATCCTGAAACTTGCTTGCATCAAGCGTCATGACCATAATATTACTCTTGCCTCGATGCACATATTACGATGATTCTAGATTCAGCTTTATATATTCATATATGACCGTCATCTTCACTTCGTACATTGTGTGTCGGATGTGAAACAGAAGTTTCCTCTCGACTCATCTGTCTCTGTATTTCGAGGGCTTGAAAAAGATGCCTTAGATTCCCGATGCAAAATGTAAGGGACCTTTATTGAGTTAAATGAAGAATTCCACCTGTGTGAAATTGTCGGAATCTACAGAAACCTTCTAGAAGAAGGTGTATTTCACTCGTGATTAACGGATCACTGGCATCTCAAATCTCTGTAAAATTGGATAAGGTGTACGATTTGGAAATCTGCGGTTACTCGGCGACTCAGAATGGTGCAGAAGTCTATGTGATTTATGCAATATGAAAAAATAACATTGTGCGAAACGGTGGATAAAAGACGAAAATAGTAGAGACAAAGGGAATCAAACCCCGTATCTCTCGCATGCGAAGCGAGCGCTCTACCATATGAGCTACGTCCACATATCATCCAGGTATGATGAGATTTTAATTATTTTCTTTAATTACATTTAGCGGTCTGGCGGCCACTTCCCTAAATGAAGGGATCTCAATTGGTGCATTTGGATGGGGTTGGGACATTGCCGATCAAAGGATATCCCATGGATAACTCCTTCAGTAGGCTAGATACAACTCTTGGCACTCATAATTTCAACAACAATATGTATTCTAATACATTCCCTATCAAATTATTCTAATTTATCACATAAATATCCATATGTATTAAAATAAGGGTAGGGGTTGGTGCAGCTCAACAACGACCATTTACTACCATTCGATATGTCCATTTTAGATCAAAATAGCTTCAGCCCCACCCTCCAATGGCTCCACATCCCATTCGACCTCCTCCCACTCCTCTCCACCTCCTACGGCCTCCACAACCCACCTTCCCCTCCTCATGGTTGCATAGGGTTGGTGGTGGAGCTATCAGGCTTATTGGTAGTTAGAGATTGTTACGAATGAGCCACTTCAGATGTCTTTTAGGACGTCTAGGAGGTGGCCCAGACGTTGGACCAGACGTCTGGAATCACTTCCAGACGTCTGGGAATCAGTTATTCGGCACGTGTGTTTCGAAAAGCGCGTAGACCTGCGAAAATTCCCTCTCTCTCTTTTTCCCTCTCCCTCCTGCGCCCTCTGTCGTGCTCTCTCTCTCCTCCTCGCGCGGCCTTAAAAGGCCATGCCTCCCCCTCACTCCCGTCACCTCCGCCCCCTTCCTCTTCTCCTTCCAGTCGGTGCGCGAGAGTGAGCGCGAGTGAGCGGCGGTGGCGACAGCCGCGGCGGGTGCGGGAGGAGGTGCTGCGCGGGGGAGGAGGCGTCGGCCGTGAGGGCTCGAACCTGCCGGGGCAGCGGGAGCCGGCCGGCGGGGACGCAGCGGGCGCGGAGCGACGCGGGAGGACTGCTGCAGCTCGAGCAGCAGGCGGACAAGACGTGGCGCGGCTGGGCGTCGCGAGCGGAGGGCGAGTTGCACCCTGGTTCTGGAAACTTTTCCAGAATTAGACGTCTGGGCTGATAGCCAGACAACGTGCACGACGTCTGAAAGACTGTCCCGACGTTTGAAAGGTGAGTTATTTCCGTCTTCTTCCTTTTCTTCGACTGATCGTACTGTGAGAGAGAGATGGGTACGAGCAGGTTCTGAGATTCGCATCCAACGCGAATCAGACGTCTGGCTGCAGTGCCAGACGACTGAAGAGACTTCCAGACGTCCGGGGTGACCATCGGACGTCTGGAAACTAGGCCAGATGCCCCCGCAGGCTTCTGGACGTGTGAGAGACCACGCAGAGCAAGGTAACCCCTAATCCACTTTTTAAGACGTCTGGAATAAGTTCCAGACGTCTGATTTTGCACTGTTTCGTCGTCTTCGACCCGTTTAAGGCCCGTTCAGGTTCCGTTTTCCGCGTTTCGAGTTGCGTTCTTTTCGGAATTACATCCTCTACCCGTCTACAGTAGCTGTATACTATTTTGAGAAATTCCTTATGTTTGATCCTTGTGATAGGATCCCGTTCCGTTGCAGTCTCGGGGGTTGCAGAGGCACGCGGGATTCCCAACCACGCCCCTAGTTCGCCTGTTGTAACTGGTAGAGTGGCTTTAAGTATAATCTGTTAAATTATGAAACCATAAATAGAACCTAGGACATTGCATGAATCCTAGGAATGAGAAACGAGATTGAATGATAGATCCTAGGGTGTTGCATAAATCCTAGGGCTGGAAAACTAGATTGTATGATAGATCCTAGGGTATGACATGAATCCTAGGATGGGAAAACTAGTGGAATATGTGAACACTGCAGTCTTGAAAATGTGGAAAAGAAATAATAGCTGCCTGTAAATTTGTTTAAACAGCTGCCTGTTATGAATAAATGAATATGAGTAAGAATATGGGATGTATGAACGTGAAACTGGAAAGGTGAAACCGGAATGCGCTGAGTTAAAGAGCTGGAACCCTACGGGGAATTAGGAGTAGAACTCCTGGAAAGTGAATGGAATAGAATTGGGGAAGTGAGCTGGCCCTTGAGTACGGAGTACCAAGGGGAGCGACTGTCCCCCTGTTTAGTGCAGACCGGAGCTAGCCACCCCAGGGACCCGGGGTTAGGACTGGCCACTCTGTACCGACTTGCTGGCCCTCGTGTACGTAGTACCGAGGAGAGCTACTAGTGTAGGGAGGTACTAGCTACCCCACGGGCCCCGGGGTTCTGCTAGCCTCCTACACCGACTTGTTAGGCCCACTGGGGCAAACCAGGGTAGTCAGGTGAGGGTGCGCGGACTGTGGAGGGGCAAGGCCCCTGTTTGGTTACTGTGGAGGGGTTGGACCCCTGTTACTGAGAGGGCTCTGCCCTGTACTGGTTCCGTGCTGTGCTTTGAGCGCACCCGTTAACGGAAACGACTGACCGCGTGCCAGTGCGGGTTAGCTACCCGTGCGTTTACCGCGCGTGTTGTAGTCACCGTTACGTCTGTCAGTGACCTTGGGGTGGTTGACTGAGAGTAGGATCACCACGGGGGACTCTCCCGGCCAGGAGAGCACCCCGTGCTACTTCTACTGTTCGGAAAAGACTGCAATCAAGATCGTTCCCACGAGGAACATTCAAGATCAAGTGAAGGATCTGAGAAATAGATAAATTGTGAAACAATAGAAAGATGTAAATAAAGGAAGAAAGAAAATTAAAATAGCTACTGTATACTTTACTGTTTCTTTAGTTTAGCTGCCACTCTACTCAGCATTTTGCTGATGTGTTACACTCGTTACCTTTCAGGACCAGGTGTTGAGCAGCCAAGGTTAGCGGCTGTAGAGGACGTAGGGCCGAGTAGGGTCTAGTAGAGTTACCACTGTTCTCTTGTACCTCTTTTTGGTTCCACTGTAGTGAGTAGTTCTTGTTTCCGCTGTATTTTTCTTTACTTGCAGTTCCATATTATGTTATGAATGTTGTTCTACTGTTGTGGTGGTACATACTGTAGTGGTTTCTTTCCTTACTGCTGTTTTTTTCTTACTGTTAGTTATATTCATGTTGAATGTGGTTTATTTTACTACTCTTTTGGTTACTTCCTCGTTGGACGACCAGGTCTTGGGATTAGTCGAGTCGGTCCGGTTCTCATGTCTCGTAGGGACTCGGGAATCGGGTCGTTACAAGATGGTATCAGAGCAAGGTCGTCCCGAGAAGTGAATCAACTGACTGGAAAATAACCAATTCACATGTCTATAACTAGAGTAGCCACCACAACATATCTTTTGACATGAGTTCTTAGACGTTTCCATTCGGTATCGTTCCGTAGTGACGTGTTCCGTTTTGTTTCGCGTCTCCTTACAGGAGATGCCTCGTCGCGAGACTGGTGAGGCTGGCCACGGGCGCGGCCGAGGACGAGGTCGGCGAGGTGGGCGTGCCGTTGCCGATGCCCCAGTGGACCAGCCACTACTTCCGGGCGTCCAGGCCTAGGACCTCGCCCGGCTGATACGAGACATTGTATGAGAGGAGCTCCACCCACTGCCCCGAGCACCTCACCCTGGGGCTGTGGAGGGGGAGTCCTCTGTGGGACCACTCGACGGACGTGGCGCTGGACACGGGGGAGGGAATGGGCCGCCGTTGCCCCTACCTTCCTCCGATACTTCTGTGCACGAGGCACCGTTGCCTGCGGGTGGACCAGCATCCCCATTGCAGCGCCACTCCGAGCTCTTCAGGCAATTCCGGAAGCTGAAGCCCCCCCCTTCAAGGGGGATGAGGACCCGACCGAGGCAGAGGACTGGCTTGAGCAGCTGGAGAAGATCTTCGACACCCTTTGCCCCCCGGTGGAGTGCCGCGTGGCCTTTGCCATGTACCAGCTGGAGAGTGCGGCACACAGGTGGTGGAGGGCGATCCGGGGACAGGAGAGGGACGAGCTGACCTGGGACCAGTTCGTCACCCTCTTCTGCGAGCAGTACTTTCCCCAGACGTGGCAGGACCAGAGGAGGCGGGAGTTCCACACTCTCCGCCAAGGAATGATGACTGTGAGCGCGTACCGCACTCGTTTCTTGGAGCTGTCCCGCTTTGCAGCGACAGCGGTAGCTACTGAGGAGGAGCGCCTTTGGAGGTTCATCGAGGGGCTCCGGCCTGCGATTCAGGGGTATGTCAAACCCCTGAAGCTGCCTACGTTTTCGAGGGTGGTGGAGGCATCCATGACTTACGAGGAGACCAACCCGTCCGCGCGAGACGCTGACGGCGGGAGGAAGAGGCCCTTTCAGCCAGACTTTTCACAGGGCCGGCGAGAGAGGAGACACGTGGCGTCCGTAGGAGAGCCGTCACGTTTTACAGGGCCATCAGTGGCCTTTGGGGGCCCTCGACAGGGGCCAGTCGCCAGCACCGGACCCCGGCCCAGCCAACAGCAGGGACCCACTGAGGGCGGGAGTCGGGTTCCCCTCTGTAACCAGTGTGGCCAGCCGAGCCACATCAGGAGGGATTGCCCGTCTAGGGCAGGAGGTCAGTAGATACTCCTCGCGCAGAACACTGGAGGGCACGCAGGAGGCCGCGGTTCCCAGGCGCGAGGAGGAGGACAGCAGTCACGAGGAGGGTACCGGCCAGCACCCACCCGTCCAACGCAGAGTGTGGCTGCTTCGTCCGCACCTAGAGCTGAAGGGCGTATCAACGCCCTGACACACAGGGACGCCAGAGCTTCGGGATCGGTGGTAGCAGGTATGGTTTCAGTTTCCGGTAGATTCGTTTACACGCTTTTTGATTCCAGCGCTACGCACTCGTTTGTCGCAGCCAGTTTCGCAGTTAGTTTAGACCAGGATTTTACACTATTAGAGAATCCGTTCGTAATCAGAGGTCCGAGTGGTCAGCTGTTTGTAGCTGAGGAGGTGTACACGGATTGAGAGGTCAGCGTCGGGGGACATAGCCTGCCAGCTGACCTGATTATGATACAGATGGAGGACTTTGGAGTGATTCTGGTGATGGATTGGCTGTCCGCTTACCACGCCTTGGTGGACTGTTTTGAGAGGAAGATCGTCTTCTCCATTCCGGAGTTACCTTCTTTCGAGTTTCACAGACAGCCAGTGGACGGAGGTTTCAGGTGCATTTCGGCACTTCGGGCGGCGAGACTTTTGAGCCAGGGGTGTGAGGGTTTCCTAGCTTGTGTAGTAGCAGAGCCCAGCCCTGTGGCAGACTTCCAGAGCATCCCGGTGGTCAGAGAGTACCCTGACGTGTTTCCAAACGAGTTACCAGGACTACCGCCTGAGCGTGAGATCGAGTTTGAGATCTCACTAGTACCAGGGACCAGCCCCATCTCCACCGCGCCATACAGGATGGCACCGCTTGAGCTACGAGAGCTCAAGTCTCAATTGCAGGACCTTTTGGAGAAAGGTTTCGTGAGGCCTAGTGCATCTCCCTGGGGAGCCCCGGTACTGTTTGTGAAGAAGAAGGATGGGACCTTACGCCTTTGTGTGGATTACCGACAACTGAATAGGGTCACCATCAAGAACAGATATCCACTGCCGAGGATCGACGACTTATTTGACCAATTGCGGGGTGCCACGGTGTTCTCCAAGATCGACTTGAGGTCGGGATACCACTAGTTGAGGATCAGGGAGACCGACGTCTCCAAGACAGCTTTCCGCACCCGGTACAGACACTACGAGTTTTTGGTCATGCCGTTTGGGCTGGCCAATGCCCCCGCTGCTTTTATGGATCTGATGAACCGGGTGTTTAGACCTTACTTGGACCAGTTCGTGGTGGTTTTCATAGATGATGTACTCATCTATTCTCGAGATCAGACGCAGCACGGACAGCACTTGCGGATGGTTCTGGACACTCTGAGACGACGTAGGCTGTACGCCAAATACGGCAAGTGCGAGTTCTGGTTGAGAGAGGTGACCTTCTTAGGTCATGTGATCTCTGGAGACGGCTTGGCGGTGGACCCAGCCAAGGTCGAGGCAGTACTCAGGTGGCAGTACTCAGGTGGGAGAGACCGCGTTCAGTCACTGAGATTCGTAGCTTCTTGGGACTGGCAAGCTACTACAGACGATTCATCAGAGGTTTTTCACAGATTGCGCGTCCTATGACACAGTTGACCCGGAAGGACGTGCCCTTCTCTTGGACAGATGCCTGTGAGGCGTGTTTTCTAGAGCTGAAGGAGAGGTTGACCTCGGCTCCCGTGCTCACCATCCCTGATAGTAGTGGCGGGTTCGTTGTGTACACGAACGCCTCCTTGCAGGGGTTAGGAGGTGTGCTCATGCAGAGGGGTCACGTTGTCGCTTACGCTTCGCGGCAACTGAAGCCCCATGAGCATACCTACCCTACCCACGACCTAGAGTTGGCAGCTGTTGTCTTCGCGCTGAAGACTTGGAGGCACTATTTGCACGGTGAGACCTTCGAAATTTTCACAGATCACAAGAGCCTCAGATACCTTTTTGATCAGAAGGAGCTCAACATGAGACAGAGACGTTGGTTGGAGCTCCTAAAGGACTACGATTGTAGCATCTCCTACCACCCGGGAAAGGCCAATGTGGTGGCTGACGCCTTGAGCTGTAAGGCGCCCGCACACTTGGCCAGTTTACAGTTACAGAGTTGGATCCTTTTGGAGGAGGTGGGCAGTTGGCGACCCCTGGAGTTACGGGGGCACTGTGGGGCAGTGACGGTGACACGACAGACCAGGCTAGAGCTGATAGACCGCATCATCACAGGACAGATGGCCGATCCGTACTTGTAGTCCTTGCGTGACAGAGTACTGTCGGGAGACCCGGGGGACTTCTCTTTCACAGACTAGGTGCTACGTCTGAGGGGACGTTGTGCGTTCCCAGAGACGAGGAGCTGTTGAGAGAGCTCCTGACTAAGGCACACGGTTCTAGGTTCACCATACATCCCGGAAACACGAAGATGTACCACGACTTGAGACGCGAGTTTTGGTGGAGGGGGATGAAGCGGGATGTGGGTGAGTTCGTGCAGCAGTGCTTAGTGTGTCAGCAGGTGAAGGCCGAGCATCAGAGGCCTGTAGGGCCGCTACAGCCGCTTCCAGTGCCAGAGTGGAAGTGGGAGAGCATCACCATGAACTTGGTGGTGGGCTTACCTGTTACCCAGCGAGGACACGACGCAGTCTGGGTAATAGTGGATAGACTGACGAAGACGGCACGATTCTTGCCGATCCGAGTGACTTTGAGACCAGCACAGTTGGCAGAGAGGTATGTCCGTGATGTGGTACGACTACACGGAGTTCCGCGGGAGATCGTATCCGATCGGGATACCCGCTTTACGTCCCATTTTTGGGCTGAGTTTCAGCAGGCCTTGGGGACGCGGTTGAGGTTTAGTACGGCTTACCACCCCCAGACGGACGGATAGTCTAAGCGCACGAGACAGACACTTGAGGACCTTTTGCGTGCCTGTGTAATGGACTGGAGGGGCTCTTGGGAGGAGCACCTGCCCCTAGCAGAGTTTGCATACAACAACAGTTATCACTCGAGTATTGGCATGGCTCCCTACGAGGCTCTGTACGGAAGGAGGTGTACGGCACCCTTGAGTTGGGTTGAGGTGGGGACCAAGTGGGAGGTTGGCCCCAAGTTGATCCGGCAGAGTCAGGAGGTGGTCGAGCAGATCCACAAGCGACTCCGCACTGTCAGGAGCAGACAGAAGAGCTACGCGAATCGGAGACGCAGAGAGGTGCAGTTCGAGGTTGGGGATCACGTCTTTCTTCGTGTTTCGCCCATGAAGGGCCTGCAGCGGTTTGGGGTGAGAGGGAAGCTCACGCCGAGGTTTGTGGGGCCCTTTGAGGTCCTGGAGCGGGTTGGACCCGTTGCTTACAGACTTGCCCTCCCCCCGCAGCTTTCTGGTGTGCACGACGTGTTCCACGTGTCCAACCTCAGGAAGTACGTAGTCGATCCCAGTCACGTACTGAGTCACGAGAGCATCGAGGTGGGCGACGACCTGACCTACCTCGAGCGGCTAGTGCAGATTCTAGATCGAGTCGTCCGCAGTTTGAGACGAAAGCAAGTACCCCTGGTAAAGGTTTTGTGGAGGAGCCAGCGGTACGAGGAGGCTACCTGGGAGCCTGAGGCGGCAATGCGGGAGCGGTACTCGGAGCTTTTCACGGGTACGTCTTTTCGGACCGGCTTCGGTCCTCTTTGAGTTTGTTATGGTATTTATGACGTTTTCCCGCACCCTAGTTAGCGCAAGTTTCGGGGACGAAACTTCCTTTGAGTTTGTTATATTGTTACGAATGAGCCACTTCAGACGTCTTTTAAGACGTCTGGGAGGTGGCCCAGACGTTGGACCAGACGTTGGACCAGACGTCTGGAACCACTTCCAGATGTCTGGGAATCAGTTATTCGGCACGTGTGTTTCGTCTGTGCGCCTGAGCACGCAGACTTGCGAAAATTCCCTCTCTCTCTTTTTCCCTCTCCCTCCTGCGCCCTCTGTCGCTCTCTCTCTCTCCTCCTCGCGTGGCCTTAAAAGGCCACGCCCTCCCCCTCACCCCGTCACCTCCGCCCCCTTCCTCTTCTCCTTCTAGTCGGTGCGCGAGAGCGAGCGCGAGTGCGTGGCGGCGGCGACAGCCGCGGCGGGTGCGGGAGGAGGTGCTGCGCGGGGGAGGAGGCGTCGGCCGTGAGGGCTCGAGCCTGCCGGGGCAGCGGGAGCCGGCTGGCGGCGGCGCAGCGGGTACGGAGCGACGCGGGAGGACTGCTACAGCTCGAGTAGCAGGCGGATGAAACGCGGCGCGGCCGGGCGTCGCGAGCGGAGGGCGAGTTGCACCCTGGTTCTGGAAACTTTTCCAGAATCAGACGTCTGGGCTGATAGCCAGACGACGGGCACGACGTCTGGAAGACTATCCCGACGTTTGAAAGGTGAGTTATTTCCGTCTTCTTCCTTTTCTTCGACTGACCGTACTGAGAGAGAGATGGGTATGCGCAGGTTCTGAGATTTGCATCCAACGCGAATCATACGTCTGGCTGCAGTGCCAGACGACTGAAGAGACTTCCAGGCATCTGGGGTGACCATCGGACGTCTGGGAACTAGGCCAGACACCCCCGCAGGCTTCTGGATGTCTGAGAGACCACGCAGAGCAAGGTAACCCCTGATCCACTTTTTAATACGTCTGGAATAAGTTCCAGACGTCTGATTTTGCACTGTTTCGTCGTTTTCGACCCGTTTAGGGCCCGTTCGGGTTCCGTTTTCCGCGTTTCAAGTTGCGTTCTTTTCGGAATTACATCCTCTACCCGTCTACAGTAGCTGTATACTATTTTGAGAAATTCCTTGTGTTTGATCCTTGTGATAGGACCCCGTTCCGTTGCAGTCTCGGGGGTTGCAGAGGCACGCGGGATTCCCGACCACGCCCCCAGTTCGCCTGTTGTAACCGGTAGAGTGGCTTTAAGTACAATCTGTTAAATTATGAAACCATAAATAGAACCTAGGACATTGCATGAATCCTAGGAATGAGAAACGAGATTGAATGATAGATCCTAGGGTGTTGCATAAATCCTAGGGCTGGAAAACTAGATTGTATGATAGATCCTAGGGTATGACATGAATCCTAGGATGGGAAAACTAGCGGAATATATGAACACTGCAGTCTTGAAAATGTGGAAAAGAAATAATAGCTGCCTGTAAATTTGTTTAAACAGCTGCCTGTTATGAATAAATGAACATGAGTAAGAATATGGGATGTATGAACGTGAAACTGGAAAGGTGAAATCGGAATGCACTGAGTTAAAGAGCTGGAACCCTACGGGGAATTAGGAGTAGAACTCCTGGAAAGTGAATGGAATAGAATTGGGGAAGTGAGCTGGCCCTTGAGTACGGAGTACCAAGGGGAGCGACTGTCCCCCTGTTTAGTGCAGACCGGAGCTAGCCACCCCAGGGACCCGGTGTTAGGATTGGCCACTCTGTACCGACTTGCTGGCCCTCGTGTACGTAGTACCAAGGAGAGCTACTAGTGTAGGGAGGTACTAGCTACCCCACGGGCCCCGGGGTTCTGCTAGCCTCCTACACCGACTTGTTAGGCCCATTGGGGCAAACCAGGGTAGTCAGGTGAGGGTGCGCGGACTGTGGAGGGGCAAGGCCCCTGTTTGGTTACTGTGGAGGGGTTGGACCCCTGTTACTGAGAGGGCTCTGCTCTGTACTGGTTCCGTGCTGTGCTTTGGGCGCACCCGTTAACGGAAATGACTGACCGTGTGCCATTGCGGGTTAGCTACCCGTGCATTTACCGCACGTGCCGTAGTCACCGTTACGTCTGTCAGTGACCTTGGGGTGGTTGACTGAGAGTAGGATCACCACGGGGGACTCTCCCGGCCAGGAGAGCACCATGTGCTACTTCTACTGTTCGGAAAAGACTGCAATCAAGATCGTTCCCACGAGGAACATTCGAGATCAAGTGAAGGATTTGAGAAATAGATAAATTGTGAAACAATAGAAAGATGTAAATAAAGGAAGAAAGAAAATTAAAACAGCTACTGTACACTTTACTGTTTCTTTAGTTTAGCTGCCACTCTACTCAGTATTTTGCTGACGTGTTACACTCGTTACCTTTCAGGACCAGGTGTTGAGCAGCCAGGGTCAGCGGCTGCAGAGGACGCTGGGCCGAGTAGGGTCCAGTAGAGTTACCACTGTTCTCTTGTACTTCTTTTTGGTTCCACTGTAGTGAGTAGTTCTTGTTTCCGCTGTACTTTTCTGTACTTGCAGTTCCATATTATGTTATGAATGTTGTTCTACTGTTGTGGTGGTACATACTGTAGTGGTTTCTTTCCTTACTGTTGTTTTTTTCTTACTGTTAGTTATATTCATGTTGAATGTGGTTATTTTACTGCCTTTTTGGTTACTTCCTCGTTGGACGACCAGGTCTTGGGATTAGTCGAGTCGGTCTAGTTCTCGTGTCTCGTAGGGACTCGGGAATCGGGTCGTTACAGAGATCAATGGCCATGGATAGCGTGTGCATTGTTTTTTTCTTTTTTTCATTTTTTCATTTTGATTGATGATTAGGCCCCATTTGGCGAGGGAATAATTCAAAGGTTATCTCTCGTTCAAAGGATTACAAGAGGAAGTCAACGGAATTAGTTTGAAAGTCAAAGAATATAACTTATTCAACTCCACTAATCAACATCAATATCAAACTATCTGACTACATCACATTATCACCACTATACAATAAAATATATCAACTTCAACATAATATATCCATTAAAATATATTCATTATATCACATCAACCCAGTCGCACCTATATCATAATATTAAAGAATCATCCACTAACATCACATCACACTCCTAATCATTTTATCTCAATATTTATTCTTATACCGCCAATCAAACACTTTTCGACTTATCCCTATAGTACTTTATCTCGGTATACCCCTTATTCTCCTGCTAAACGTAGTCTTAAGTTTTATTTTCATTTTGGTTCAATTGGGATTCAAGGCTTTTACTTCAATAAAGTGGTTGTTGTTACTCTTGGAATATTTTTTTAGATTTTAATTATGATCATAGATGCTGACGGTAGCTGTTTGATACTTGCATGATTTGTTGATTAGAGTTACTGATGAGACGAGGATGACCCTTTTGGGAAGTGCACACAAAAGCTAAGCATCTATACCTTGGCATAGTTTTTTGTTTTTCAGAACTGTGCATTCTGTTTCTCTCTTTAATTTCCTTTCAGTTCTTACTGTTGCTGGCTATTCATTGAGGGATTAAATCAAGAGCTTGAGATGGAAGCTGACTGGTTCGTGGCAAGATTAATATGGATGAAGAATGTTCAAGGTTTGGCAAGAGGATCAAGTAATGGCAAGAGGTTATGTTGTTGAATACTGGATAGATTGGGTGCTGGACAGAATGGGTGTTGGAGAGCTTTAAATATCTGGTTGATAAGAGGAAGGCTCGAGGAATTGGATTGTTTAGTTTCAGTTTAAAAATTTAATTATCTTGATGAGAGGAGTAAAGCATGGATAGAGCTGGGCTTCAGAGTTTAAAATTTTACATTAGTTTTGTGATGTTGCTTGCAAGATTTTTAGATTGAAGGGTTGTAGCATCCCTTATCAGGAGTGCTGCAGATTTATGTTCTTTCGTATTGTTCAACTACTTCTATCTTCCTCTTTTTTGTAATTTTCTTTTCATTTTCATTGTATTCTCCAAGGAGGAAACCAATTGTACTTGACTTTGAAGAGTTAAATAAATTGGGATAGCCCAAGTCCTTGAGGCTTAGTTTACGGAGGGGGATAACTCCTCTTTTTGGGGGTTATTCCCTATTTACTAGAAGGGATAACCCAACTCATGTTTGGTGACTTATTCCGTGTTAGTGCAACCCCGGGTTGCTCACGGGTTAGAATCTAACCCCTCTTTTCTCTCCTCCCAATGTGCCATCCCGCGACTTCTTTCCGATCGTATCCTTTTCCTCCTTAAGCACCCAACTAACTTACCTACCAAATAAGGGGTAAAGATGTCTTTTGCAATGTTAACCTCCATTCTAACCCTCATTCTCAAGTAAATACCCCTCTGTCACATCATAGGATAACCTACAATCTTAACACCATGCAGTAAATACAAACTGGGGTTAACCCCCATTTGCAAGTAAACAGATATAGGGGTTAACCCCTATTGTAACTTAGTTAACCTGGATTAGCTAACCCGTGTCATAAATTAGCCTTAAGGGTTAGTATACTTGAGGGGTTAACCTTCTTTTTGAGGGGTTAACTCTTATGTACTTGGAGGATTAACCTCCTTTTGGTTAACACGGGTTAAGAGCTCTTAACACTGGTTTGTCTAATACCAGTTGCTACTGGTGTTAAGCAAATCCGTATTTAAGTTCCACGATTTTGTTGTGCTCTTGCAGTCTGTGATTTAAATTTTTAACACCATTAACAAGTAAACACCACAAAGGTTGACATTCTAACTTAACACCAATTCAAGTAAACATAAATTGATGTTAACATCACTCTACAAATAAATACAATTGAGGGTTAATACTAGTTTCATATTTTTTAACACCATTTCCTTATTCCTTCAAGTAAACTAGCCTTACGTTTCGAGTTTGATTAAAAGAGAAAATACTTGGATTGCATTTTTTTCATTTTGAGGTTACAGATCTTTGCTTTCTATTTTGATGCTTGGATTAGTTAGTAGTTGACTATTTGTTCAATGGAGTAATCTGCATCTATGATCAGTGGTTGTGTCTGGCTTTTAGGTTATTTTAGGGGGATGGATATGTGCTTTTTATCGCTCGTCGAAGAATTTCCTTTGTCTCTGATTTACAAGTGGATTGTATCTTCTGCTTCTTGCTCGATGATACTATGTTACGTGGCAGTGGAAATTTTGGGTCCTCCAGCAAGGGGCCTCATCTTGTTGTCATGTTTGCGTTTGCGGAGTAATTCCACCATCACCATGGCATGATTGGGATCAAATTCTGATGGCTGAGCCTCGTTAGCTCAATGGACTTTGTAGAAGAGAGATGAAGCTCTATGCAGAACTGTTGCTTATATGATCTAATCGAATCCCCACTACTAGATATACATGATAGTGAAAAACTCAATCTTTCAAATTTCTAATAGCCCGGTGCAGTGTATACTTTATTTTGGATCAAGAAGATCAAAAGGCCAATCTCTCAAATTTCTAATAGCCCTTGAGTGATTATCCTTTGTATCTAAACATTTGTATTTAGCTTAGACTTTATACGGTTGGATCCATGATGTTCTCTATACTTGCATTTTGAGTACATGGATCATTTGCTACAGAAAGAGGAAGCCATGTGTTGCATCGATGGTTAGCTTCAAAACTCCAATTTTTATTTGGACTTCTCCTTCGATAAGTGATGGGTTTTACCTATTATTCTTCTTGATTATCATTGCGCCCGAATTTCTCCGATAGAGCTCACGTTCTATCCATAAAAACAAAGAATTTTATTGTTATTTTAATAGCAGACCTAATACTAATCCATCTAGATGCAAACTTGGAGATTGGTACTTGTATGGATCATAGTGTGTCACTTGAACTCCAGGTTAGTTAAGGACGTGCAAACTAACATTTCGCCATGAATTGTAGGAGGGAACCTACCTAAGGATCAAGCACACATATATCAGAATGTCAGAGGCACACAGGTCGTATGGTGAGCATAACAAAAAAGGTTAACGGAAGTTACAATTTACTTTTCAACAATAATCGGCATCCCATCTTTAACATTCAAAAGCATTGCACAAATTGGTTGCCTCCAAAACAAAGTCATTCACAAACATCACAATCCATAAAAAGCACGATGCATAACACACAATTGATTGGAAATTAAATTATAGTGGGCTGCCAATAAGCTCTCCCAGGATGAGGAAAATAGGGCCTTGAACTAGAAGCAAACATCTCCAAGTAGCATGTCATAGAAACTTGAGATGAAAGGAATGTCCTCTCAGCCTCTTGAATGTGTGCTATCTCAACCTTTGGTGGATCACAATTGCTCATCTGTAACTACAAAAGCAATATAAATATAATCACAATTGGGTCATCTTATAAAAACAAATGTACTAGAAAAGACAAATCAATACCTCAGTACTTGCAGAGACAAGGGGCTTGCCAAAGAGTAACAATCATTCCTTCAATAAAAAAATAACTAAATTACAGAGGTTTCTCTACGATAAAAGACATACTCAATAACTCACATTTCCAATAGATTTAGTGCTACATTTTAATTCTCATAAAAGATTGAAATAGCTAGAACCCATTAAGAAGATCAGAATTTAAAAGAACCTCGAACCATCTATATTAATTATAAGTGTCCAACCTCAATGCAAAAGAGATATTGATTGGGTTCATTGCAATCAAGCTGCAAGGAAAAAAGTTTAAGTAGAGGCAACAATGAGAGGATTGATTAATTTGGTGAAGCTTATATTGATCTATAAGTACATGTAAATGACTTGTTATTGTTAGTCTACCTCAATGATATTGACTTATTCTTTTCAAGCCATTTGGTCATGTGGATATCATTCGTGAATTCAGTTCACATAAAAACCAACGGTTGTAAATTGCATAGGATTTCTACATAAGTTAAGTAAATTTGGTGTTTCGCATTCATGAGGAGAAATGATTTTGAGATGGTACTCTTAACTATTCATGACAAATCAATTGTCAAAATCAAAAAAGAGTTGAGTAACTCTTGAAGGTGCTATTCACGTGCAAACCAGATGGGTTCTTCTTTTGACAAATTACACTTCATAATACAAGGAGTTACTATGTATGATCGAATATCTATTTGAAACAAAAATACAAAAAAAGAAAAAAGAAAAAAACTTCCCTTGTATATAGCTTAACGTTTAACATAATTTGAGTGTATCCTTCCTCACAAAAATGATGCATCATCAACTTTTCTATATAATGCTTCCATGTAAGGTCAAGATGCGCTTAACTAGTTTACTTACTCACGACTCACTTAACAGGAAGTTTACTCCACAAGGCAAGAATACTCTCATTGATATAATTCCTTAAGAGGTGGCTGCAAACCATTCAGGCATTTCATCGAACAGTTTGGAGGCGATCAACCAAGAATTTTGAATAGTAACTAGATCAAACACATAAATCTCCACCTTTAATTAAGCTGAAAAAAGTGAGATCAACCAAATACACCTACATGCCGACGACATGGTGGACATGGGTGGCATTGTCGCGATTGCCACAATCGAATTCGTTGAACACTTGTAGTTGTAGTTTTTTTTTTTTTTTTTTTCCTTCCTCCGACAACAAAGGTGGAGGAAGGAGGGGCAGCGCCGATGGACGTGGAGTTGGGGGGAGAGGGCAGCAAGTGGAGAAGGGAGGGGATGTGGTCGCGGTGTAGGTGGATGAGGAGGGAACGTGCATGGTCGCGGTGACGGCTGAGGAGGGATGGGCGGTGTTGAAGGTGGAGTATAGACATGTGGCGAGTAGACGATGGAATCGGGTCACGGGGGAGGTGAAATTTGGAGGGAGGCGCAGTGTCGGGGTGGATGGGGGGAGGGAGGGGCAGCAATGGAAGTGGAGGCTACGGATGCTGCTTGCAGGTATTGGTGGGAGGAGACTGGACGAGGAGAGGAGTTTGGGATTGGAGAAAAAGATGATGAATCGGAGCCGCTGGATCACAACAGATCGAATGGTGGCGGGAAGGAGCTGCATCTTTTCTTATTTTTTGAAAGGATAAGTTTCATTGCATTTCACTGAGCAAACCTTTGCAAGGGACACGAGATGGAGGAACCATCCCAAACACCAATCACTCCTCTTAATTTACAGAAGCTCGTGACCCGAG
The DNA here is from genome assembly GCA_037157565.1 of Thalassia testudinum. Taxonomy (NCBI): domain Eukaryota; kingdom Viridiplantae; phylum Streptophyta; class Magnoliopsida; order Alismatales; family Hydrocharitaceae; genus Thalassia; species Thalassia testudinum. Next base: position 9,608,355 of record JAZHRO010000051.1, read on the forward strand.
GTTGTGGGCCAAATGAACCCCAACTCAGTTAACATGGGAGAGGGTGAATTTTGGAAAGTCGTGCATGATTTTTGACAAGATTGAATAACATGAAGTGCTCACCAGGAAGGTTGGTGTGATGAAAGTATTTGGCTTATGGGGGATAGCTCATCGCGGAGTATGAGTCCCTGTGTGTAAGCCAAAACTCAAGGCAAAGGTGAGCCGTTGAAGTATTGTACATGTCTTAGCTTCGTTGATATGTGTTGTACTACATTTTGCGGCTTAGGCAACAGTAATATTCCTTATGTGGGTCAAGAGCACAGTTGTAGCAATGGAATGAGGAGTAGAGACGACTGCATCAACAATGATAATGGTGTCATTTGAGACCTGTGGATTGCCGACCGTGGGAGGCCCTTACTGTGGCAAATGCTGCGGCCTTGGAATAGGAAGTAATGCATTGCTGTAGTATACATTAAAGGAAGCTAGAACTCGGTTTACAAGATTGATTGGTTCAACAAGGGGCTGTTTATGAATCCCATTACACCTGTTGCACCAAAGGGTGTAGGCAACAAAATAGGGTAGGCAAGAAGTAATATTGGAGTGAATCAATTGTTGACTAATACAACACTATTCATTAAACCAACCTTTACCCCCTTCACACAATCGATATCCAAGAAGGAACCAGATAGATTTTGTAAAGGGACAATTCATGAAGATATGATCATCATGTATGTACATAAGCAATTAGGTACCACATTAGCCTTTAATGATGATTTTGATGATGACAATCATATCAAGTGAATGAGATTAAAATTGGATCTTATACATATATATTACAAGATTAATTTTCAGGTGAAGCTCTCATGACAAAACACAAAGCCAAGAAGAAGAAGGAGATCAAAGTTAGGTCTCTTTATATTTAGGAATTGAGTTGTAATTTTATATTATTTAGAATGTAAGGAAAGCCCCATATTAGTTTAGCAGAATTACATTACTAGGGCACAACTTGCATAAGTCTTTAAAATTCACAACACTCTAGCTATTTAAGTCAAAAATATGAGAAAACATATCTTTAGGTGTTAGTGAATCATCCTAGAACCCCAAATGTTCAACAAAATTGATTTGGATAGTTATAGGACTTTTCCAGTCCATCTAATGTTAGGTAGAAGCTACCTAACGTTAGGTAGCAAGTCTAAAGTGAGTTTGGAGCATCCAGAAGATAGCGAAGTTTGCATTGAACTGAGTATCTAATGTTAGGTGGTTGACCTAACGTTAGACAACATTTACCTAACGTTAGGCAGGCTATTTTGGGCCAAATTGAATAACTCCAAGAGATAGCGAAATTTGCACCTAACTGAGTACCTAACGTTAGATCACTTTTACCTAACTTTCATTAAAATACCTTTTGACCAAACTCATTAGCCGTTGGTAAATCAAATTGGGAAACATTTTAGCCGTTGAAGAGGGTCCTTATGCACATCTAAAGTAGTCTAAGCACCCCTCTATATATATAAGATGGTTTCTCACTCTTTGAAGGTTAAAGAACACCTTATAACTCACTCTAAAGCACATTCAAGCTCACATTCAGCTAAAGCTTACATTTGATGTTCATTAAAGGTGATTTGAGCTCTTGTTCTTGAAGGCCACCTTCCTTGGAGCTCAACCACCTCAACTCCCTCCTTTGTCACCTTCTCACATCACTAAGGGAGTTTATTTTAGTTTCCTTAATAGCTATTTCATAAGAACTATTGCATATCTGTTTGGGGCTATCCATAGGAGCTAAAGTTTGTTTTAATTCTGTTTTATTCTATCATTTAGTTATAATCTGAGGACCTGGGGTATGGGTTCCTCTCCTCTCAAGTGAGAGGGGTTACTCTTGATTGGGAAATCAAAAGGGTTTATTAAAGGGTTTGGTACCCCATAAGTACCGGTTAGTATTTTGAGTTTGACTCTGGGCAAAATCTTAGATTGGGAGATCTAAGTAGTGATTTTTACCTGGATTTGGGTTTCCACTATACATTCTTGTATTATGGTTGGTGATATATTTATGGAATGCTTGATTATCTTTTATATCTGCATTAATTTCAATTAGTAATAAGTTTATTGCCTTTAACACTAATCACCCACCTCTAGTGCTTCATTTGGTATCAGAGATTAGGTTGGTGTACTTTGGAGTAACTTCCTTGTACTGAAAATAATGGCGGGATTGAGCAACATGAGGACTGAGGGATTGTTGACCCACCAACCTCCTTACTTTGACGAAAATGGCTATAGACATTGGAAGAGGAAGATGATAATCTACTTCAAATTAGCCACCGGAGATCTCTCATTATGGAAGATGGTAGAAAAGAAATTCAAGATGCCGGAAGTAGATGCCACCACTGGAGACTACAAGCTGGAAGATGAGAAGAAGATATCAATTAATTGTAAGGCTATGAGAATACTATATTATGCCCTCTCTAATGATGAGTTTAATAGAATTTTGCAGCTAGAGACGACACATGAAATTTGGAAATGCCTTGAAGTGACCCATGAAGGAACCTCAAGGGTGAAGGAGACAAAAATTGGTCTCTTAACCCAAGAGTATGAGATGCTCAAGGTGAAGTTGAGTGAAAGAATAAAAGAACTAAGTACAAAGTTTGACAACATCATCAACCCTCTCAAGGGGCTTGGGAAGAGTTATCCCTCAAATGAGATGCTGTCCAAATTCTTGAGGGCTCTAATCAAGGAATGGGAGCCAAAGGTCACCGCAATTGAAGAAGCAAAGGATTTGAAGAACATTAGCATGAATGTGATACTTAAAAGTCTAATGGCTCTTGAAATGAAGCTTGAGCTATCCAAGAAGGAGGAAAATGAAGCTTCTAGCTCCAAGAAGAAGAGCTTGGCATTCAAAGCCAAAATTGAGAGTGATTCTGATCTCGATGACAAAGATAAAAATGAAGAGGATGAAGAGATGGCCATGTTCTCTAGAAGATTTGAAAAATATGTGAGAATGAGGAAGCAATTCAAAAGGAGAAAAGATGATGAGACTCCCACTTGCTATGGATGCAAGAAGAAAGGCCACATAAGGAATGATTGTTCTCTACTCAATGAGGATAAGAAAAAGACGAAGGAAAGAAAGGAAAGGAAAGAAAAGGAGAGAAGGACGGATGACAAATGAAGAAGGAAGTTTTTCAAGAAGAAGAAGAAGGCATTTGCGGCAACTTGGGATGGCTCAAATCAAAGTGCAAGTGATAACACCGACTCCGACTTGAGCAAGGAGGAAGTTGCACAAGTGTGTCTCATGGAAAATGAGACCGAGGTACAAGACTCTACTTCTTTTGATGAACTACTTGATGCATATGTGATAAGTGATATGAACGATTTGTTTTACGGTCTGTATGAAAAATCATCATTGTTGTAGTATATGTCACAAATACAAACCGTTATCGTGTCAATTTTATTTATTTACATAATTTTTACTGGTTTATTCCACGTCATTCAGTAGAAGATAGTTATTGATATACATCTCTCTAAGTCCAATATTACTCTTTAATCCCAAAAGGATCAATCCTATGTATAATCATAAATGAATGAATTAATGAATAATCAATGAAATAATAGCTCAATTATATACAAAAAGAATCAACTAAAATGCTTGCAAACACCTAATTACAAACAAGCATCAAACACTATACATATATACTCTATACTATTTATTTATAACTTATAATACTAATACTTATATATATACAATAATAAGTAAAAATACATACTATACTAACTTAACTTAACATACTAACATATATAGTAACATATAAAAGAGCTACAGCGATAGATGCAAACATTGCTAAACCCTAGAAAAACTATGTACAGACTCTTAAAGTAGAAACTAGGGTCTATAGCAACACTTATTTTACCTATAGTGACAGTTTATTCTGTCAGTAAAGCTATGAAGTTATTTATATACATATATAGCTCAAACACTCATACTGCTTATACATACTATACATATACTTATTATTTACGGTATACTTATTTACATTTATATATATATTTACACTATACATTATATGTATACACTATACATCGTCTCTTCTTCGTTCCTTATTCTCTTCTATTCTCTTTTATCTTTCTTCTTCTTATTTACGTCTTCTATACTTAGCTATTCTTTTCTCTTACTCTCTCTTCTCTTAACTCAATATGGCCTTCACTAATAAAAAATTAGTGTTTAATTGGCAGGCAGCTCTGTTCGAGGGATACACGGCACCCGAGGACCAGGTGGGACCAGACCTGCACTAGGTGCTGCCCTAGTTTCTTAATTAGGCTGGTTAATCACGTCTTATGTATAGTAATGGGCTTAATCAAGCCCTTCACACAGTGCATGGCTCCTAGCCACACATCGTACACCAGTAACACATCACATCTCATCACAAAGCCATATGCCATAGCCATACTTAGATCAGGGGAGGGGGTAAGGGGTTTGCTCAAGCCTAATGCGTGTCGACTGAATAGCCAAGAGAACAAAAACAATAAAGGCGCTTATCAGCGCTCGTGCGTTATCGATGTGGCGCTATCTCTAGCGCCTCTCAACCGCTGCATTCTTAGTGGAGTAGTCTGATTAGCAATATTTGGCCCTCAATTTGAGGGCGTAATTTCAATCCAATTTTAATTTAAAATATATAGCTGGAAAGCCCTTATATAGAGCTATATAATTATATTATTTATTTACAAAAATAATCATATTTACTATATAAATAAATTAGCTAAAGTTTGTGAATTATACATCCTGATTTCAGGGTTTATTTCTTAATTAAGGTATAAATTAGTTAATAAATGGTCTAATTGACCTTATACCAAGTTAGTATGCATATTAAAGTATTTTATAAATATTTTTATTGTATTTTACAAGTTTTATTTCGATTTTATTTTCATTTAAATAGCCTATTTTGGGCTATTTTATTTATACATTAAGTTTAAATAGTATATACATTATAAATATACTCAAATTAGGTTAATTTATTTAAAATACATTAGTATAGATGTACGGTATAAGTAGCTTAATTTTAACTTAAATTACTAATTTATTTTAATTTAACTTAATAACTTAACTAGTAACTTAATAAATTAATTATTTATTCTATATATATAATTAAATTATGGTACAAGGTTAAATATGTTCATAATATACATGTAAATATGTATGTACAGTATCATAACTTAATATGCTTATTTATAGAGTTTATTAATTTATATAGCTTATTAGTACATATAAGTTAGTTTAATTAATAAATAGTTATATAATTAAGATATATACTGTATAATCTAACTTAAATACTTAATTTACATACTAAAATATATACATGGGCTATTTGTACTTATATATATAATTTACATTATATATATTTATACTTACCATATACCTTATATTTACAAGTATATACATAGTATACAATAGATTTTTAGGTATTTATGGGGTTTTTTTCAATTTTTATAGTTTTATATATTTTATGGAGGTAAGAGATGAGAGGGAAAGAAATAGATGAGAAATAGGAAATGTTTTTGGTATTTTTATATTTAGTTTCTTTTATTAAGTTCCATGGTATATAGAACCGTCGGCTGGTATGTTCTACCAAGCCGAGGGTTCAGAATAACATAAAACTTGGTATGAACTTAAAAGAATACCTAATCTTCACTAAGATAGGTTTATTTTATTTTTTTGGATTTTTTATATCATTTTTATTTAATTACAAAGTTGGCACAACTTAGGCCTAAAGGGTTTTAACAAGTGAATTCTAAGGCCTAAAAGTGAGCTCTATGTGCCGAACATAAGAGTTAAGCATTCAACATCATTCAACATAACATATGAAATATGTGTGGGCAGGTAAACACAATTTCCACTTCAAATTTGATTAGTTTTCCAAATTGGACAGTTATGCTACAAAGTTAGCTGACAAAGAAAGATTTGAGCAAGGTTACAAGCAATCCAGGTGCAATTAAAGTTCATTTCAGTTACAAGAAAGCCTGTACAACATTCAAAATAACAAATAAACATGGCAGCTCTTTAATCTACTTCAAAGTCCAACCTACTGCCCTGCAATTCAGACCATCTAGCAGCTACTGCAACTGTTGAAATTCAGCCAGACCAGCTCCTACAGCTGCTGAAACAACAGCTATAGGATCTGCTACTGTTGTTGTGTTACTCTCTTCAGAACATCCAAAAGGAGTTCAGACATTCTAAATTCATTTCAAATGAAAACCATAAGAACCACTTGGTAATTTTAGAGGTTAAAATTAGATCAGATCGGACTTAAGAAGGTCTGATCTGATGCACTTTAAAGCCACAATCGATCAAACCATTTCCAAAACTTCTTTGAAAAATTAGAGATGGAGATATGAAAATCCATTTGAGTACCTAAATCCATAGAACTAAGATTTGATCTCCATTTCACACCCTAGGCAGTGTGATTCATGAAGCTCAAGTCAAGAGTTCAACTCTTGTAAACATGGCACCACAAATTCATTAAGAGTAACCAACAGTCAATTAGATCTCCATTGCTAGGTTGGGATCGAAATGTACATTGAGAAATAAATGTCGCCTATATAGGACTTTTGCTATGAATTTATCACTAATTTAATCACATTCTTGTCTTGAACACCATTGATTGGTGATCAAGGTAAGTTGGTGATGAAATCATAATGCATTGGATCCTTGTTCTATCTCAAATTAGATCAGAAACATAGCTGATATAATTTCTTCTAATGCTATAGACAACATGTAGAAAGGAATTAAATGAGTCAATTTAATACAAAAACTTAAATCCCAAAAGTCTGAAACCTTAAGGAATATTGAGAATTCCTTAGGTTGAAAATCAAAATTGCAACTTAAAAACAACTTATGAATACAAGGTAGAGTCTCAAATCAACAAAGTTGATTTTCCTTGGCTCTACCATGCATCCAACACATTTAAATCCTTGAGAAGAACAGATCAGATTATGGCTCATTTGAGATGAATTCTGACATCAGAATCATCTCAGATTCCTAGCCAATCAATGAATCAAAATCAAAATCCTTCAGTTTACTCGATCAAAAATCATTCAAAGCTCATTTGGTTTAAAATCCTTGCATTCCAAATTCAAGGTAAATCAAGTAAATTGAATCCATTTTTAGCTCAGATCAGAGGCTTTTGTGATAAAGATGGAATGAATGAGAAGCCCTTAATATGGTTGTTGATGCTAATTTCAAATCTGGGGTCGAAAACCATTCAGATCTAAAATTAGATCTAATGAATGGGTGAATTGCGAAAGATAAATCGAGGAAATCAGAAATGAGGTGAAAACATGTAGAGGAAGAATAATATGAACAGTGATTGGGTGAATTTGGTCTCCTCTGATCTGGAATGACCAAAGGAGGTGAGAGGGGAAAATTAAAGCTAATTTCTACTCCTAAACTAAACTATCAGTACGCACAGCAGATCAACATTAATTCTAACTCTAATTCTATTACTAATCTATCTAATTAACACTACAGCTTAACTAGAAAGCATTAAAACTACTCTAACAGGAAGAATGGGACCTGTGGGTCATTAGTCGGCGGTTAAAGAGGAAGAACGGAGGGGGAGGGTGCTCCAGCAGAGTGAAAACTTGCTAGCGGAGTTCAGGATTGTCCTCAGGCGTACGCCATCCCTAGCAATGGGAGAGTCGGAGAGAAGTCGGAGTATTCACAGCCGGTGGTTGTGAAAACTGGGGATTGGTGGGGAGAGGTGGCTGGAGTGGACGAATGGCCGCTAAGAATATAGGAGGGAGTGATCATTTGCCTACGCGACCAAGGAGGTGCTTAAGTAGAGATTTCAGTGAATCAAGGCACCACGCGGGTGAAATTAGGCGTAGATGGCAAGGGCGGTGAGGATGAGAGGAGAGAGTGCAAGCGGTTGCCAAATCAAAAACTGATCGTTGGTTGGGATCTGAGGGTAGTGGTGACCACACGCGCCGAATCGCGTGAAGGTTCCAATCAAGGAGAGCCACAGATCAATCCAGATGAGAGATCAACGGTCCAGATGGCCTGTGTTCTTCGCATGCTACAGTGCACGTGCGGGCTGCAGCAGGCGTTGGAAGTGTATTGGAGAAATTGCAGGGATACCCTTCTGCGAAGGGGTATAAAAATTGTAGGTAGGCCCATAAGTGATAGAGGATAGTTACAGAGTGGTCCTTTAGGGCTTACAAAGAGGTCCCTGCAGGTTACAAATAGGTTCGAGGAGGTTTTCTAATGAATGAAATGTAATGCATAAAGGACCTAAATGTAAATCTTTGATTTCAAGGCCTTAATGATGTCCAAATGCCTTCAAGTTTTCATATAAAGCTTAATTGAACTTTTAAGAAGTTAATTATACTTTTGATTTGAACTTTAAACTCGTTTGTGTGTTCAATTTACACTTCGATCACCATTTAACCTTTTCACAAGAATATCTCGTTTAATGACATAATTATGCAATTTTAACACAGAATTAATGTTTTAGGTCTTTCTCTTTGATTCCCACACTTAACTCTTTTTGTGTTAATTTGACATAACCTAGTTTCTAGCTGAACTTTTGCTATTTAGCTATGATGAGTAGCCACTCATCAACATGATGAGCTTTTTCATGAATATAAGAAAATTAAACATGAAAATAAAGCCTTGAAAAAACTTAGAGTAGAAGAAAATGATTTGCTAAACAAGTATGAGCTTCTTTTCAATGAGAAATTAGATCTAGAAAAGGAAAATGCAAATATGAAAACTAAATGTTTGAACTTGACTAGATCGAATGAAGATCTTATTGCTTCTAACATTAGCTTACTTATTGAAAAAGACATATTAATGGAAGTGACTATTGAATTGAGAAACAAAATTGCTTACTTAGAGAAAGATGTGAATGAGCTTAGGATAAACATAAATAGATTGATTAATGATTTGGCTAAGTTTACTAATGGTAGCAAGAACTTGAGAAAGATGTTTGCAAGTCAATTACCATCTACCTCTAGGCATGGTCTTGGTTATGTTGAATCTTCCTCTACAACCAAGAAACCAACGAACTTTGTGAAGCCCAAAGGCAAAAACACCTTTGTGCCACCTAAGGCTCAAAAACCAACCTATCATGCATACTTGTATAGCCATAAGGTTCACAAACAACCTCACAATGCATATGTTTTCAGCCATAAGGCTAAAAAACAACCACATCATGCATATGTTTTCAGCCATAAGGCTCGAAAACAACCTCATCATGCACATGCCTTTAGCCAAAAGGAAAAAAATAGATGGATTCCCATAAGGAACTATTTCTGGGAAAGGTATTTTAACACTCAAGGACCTAAGAAGGCATGGGTACCTAAAAATATTCTCAACTCTTGTTTTATAGCCCTCAAAGAAGATGAACAAGTGGATTATGGACAGTGGGTGTTCAAGGCACATGACGGAAGACTCCACACAATTCCTAAAGCTCAAGAAAGCCAATAAAGGACATGTGGCTATGGGCAACAACCAAAAATGCCATATTATTGGTAAGGGTACAATAGGTAATTCATTTAAGCAAGTTAGAAATGTCGCTTTAGTTAATGGTTTAAAATATAATCTTTTTAGTATTAGCCAAATATGTGATAGAGGATGTAAGTTTGTATTGGATAAAGATGATTTTGAAATTATTGATAAAGAAACTTTAGAAGTTCTTTTGATAGGAAAAAGAGAAAAAGATATCTATGTTCTTGAACTTGAAAAGGAAGAAATAGTTGATTGCTTGCTTGCCTTTAATGAAGAAAATAATTTATGGCATTGAAGATTAGGTCATGTCGATATGAGACTCATTGATAAAAGTTAGACTAAAGTTAGAAAAGAACTTGTTATTAAATTGCCTAAAGTTAGTTATAAAAAGAATCATATTTGTGATGCATTGAAAAAGGAAAATTAACTAAGGCCTTTTTTAAGAGTAAGGGAGTTGTGTCAACTATTAGACCTCTTGAATTGCTCCATTTAGACTTGTTTGGACTAACTAGACATGAAAGTCTTAATGGTTGTCATTTTTTTTTGTTATTGTCGATGATTTCTCATGTTTTACGTGGGTAAGTTTTCTTAGGTCTAAGGATTAGACTTTTCTAGAATTCTCTAAGTTAGCTAAGAGAATACAAATTGGTCAGAGTGTGTATTTCTTGGATTAAGAGCGATCATGGTGGAGAATTTGAGAATGAGAGTTTCACCGAGTTTTGTGAGTTTTTCTGGATCCACCATGAATTCGCGTTTCCAAGAGCAGCTCAATAGAATGGAGTTGTTGAGCATTAAAACCACACACTCCAAGAATGCACTTGAACAATGTTGATAGAATAGGGTCTTCCTAAATATTTCTAGGCAGAAGCGGTTAACACAGCTTATTATGTGCTAAACTACGTGCTCCTTAGACCCACTCTTAAGAAAACCCCGTTTGAGTTGTTTTACGATTGTGTTCCTAGGATTTCTTATTTTAAAGTTTTTGGTTGCTGTTGCTTCATTCTTAACACTAAGGACGACTTGGATAAGTTTGATCCTAAGGTGATGATGGAGTTTTTGTGGGATATTCCTTCCGTAGTAAGGCATACCAAGTTTTCAATAAGAAAACATCAACCATAAAGGAGACATTAGATGTGTCTTTTGATGAATCATTCACATCAACTTCCTGTTCCATAGTTGATGATGATGAGGAGGCACCATGTTCTATTGATGCTTCTAATATTCCAGACACTTGGAATGTTCATGACTTGCCAAGGGATTGGACATTTTAAAGAGATCATCCCAAAGATCTCATTTTAGGTGATTTATCAACAAGTGTTCAAACAAAGATCGAATTTTAGGGGTTTGTTTGTTTTTGATGCCTTTGTTTCTCTGTTAGAACCCAAGTCTATTGAAGAGGCTTGTGGTGATGAGTCTCGGATTCTAGCTATGCAAGAACTCAACCAATTTGAGAAAAATGAGGTTTGAGATTTGGTTCCTAAGTTTAAAGACCACACCATTATTGGTACAAAATGGGTCTTTCAGAATAAATTGGATGAGTTTGGAAAGGTAGTTACAAACAAAGCTAGGCTCGCTGCTCAAGGTTATAACCAAGAGGAGGGCATAGATTTTGATGAGACCTATGCTCCAGTTGCTAGGCATGAATCAATTAGAATGCTTCTCGCTTTTGCCTCTTTTCTAGATTTTAGGCTCTTCCAAATAGATGTGAAGGGTGTCTTTTTAGATGGGGTTCTTAAAGAAAAGGTGTTTATGAGGCAACCACCCAGATTTGAGTGTCTAGAGCATTCAGATTATGTCTATAAACTCAAGAAGGCTCTTTATGGTCTTAAGAAAGCCTAGAGCTTGGTATGAGAAACAAAGAACCTTCTTGTTGGATTCTAAGTTTGAGGTTGGTCAAGTTGATCCTACTCGCTTCACTAAAAGAAAAAATAAAGACATACTTCTTGTGAAAATTTATGTGGATGACATAATTTTTTGTTCTACTAAACAAGTTTTGTGTGAGATGTTTGTCAAGTCAATACAGGAGAACTTTGAGATGAGCATGATGGGAGAACTCAAGTATTTCTTGGGTCTCCAAATTGCTCAATTGGATGAAGGAATTTTCTTGAGCCAACATAAATACACAAGGGAGATGCTCAAGAAATTTGAAATGGAAGGATCAAAAGGGAAAAAGACATCAATGAGCACCACTACGCAATTGGATGGAGATGAAAAAGGTAAGATTATCGCTCAAAAGAAATATCGAGGTATGATTGGCTCTCTTTTGTATTTAACGGCAAGTAGGCTAGATATTTTATTCTCAACGTGTTTATGCTAGATTTCAATCTTGTCCTAAAGAATCACATTTAAATGCCATTAAAAGAATTTTTAGATATTTAGCTGATACATGTGATGTTAGGTTATTTTACCCCAAATCCGCAAGCTTGGATCTCACATCCTATAATGATGCAAATTATGCAGGCTATAGAACGGATTGTAAGAGTACTAGTGGCACCTGTCACTTCTTAGGTGATTCACTAGTCTCTTGGTTTTCCAAGAAACAAAATTGTGTAGCCCTATCAACTACCGAGGTGGAATATATGGCAGTTGCCTTGGCTTGTTTACAAGTACTTTGGATAAAACAAACTCTTAAAGATTTTGATTTAAACTTAGATTGCACAACCATTAATTGTAATAATACAAGTGCAATAAATCTATCTAAGAATCCGGTAAATCATTCTAGGACAAAACATATTAATGTTAGGCACCACTTCCTTAGAGATAATATGCTTAAAAATGAAATTAAATTAGAATTTCTCTACGGAATATCAATTAGTGGATATATTCACTAAATTGCTCAATTATGAGAGATTTGGTGAAATTAGGAGAAAATTGGGTCTACGTAAGATTAGTAACATCAAGTCCTAATAGGATTGCATTCAACTTAGAAATATACTGTAAATAGGACCATTAGGCATAAGTTGGAGATATGGCACATTGGTTAAGCCACATTTGATTTTGAGATTCCTTGAGTATGAGGTTGCAATTGTTTCAGTATATCATTTTTTATTCCCTCTTAACCTTTTCAACCCATCTCATTTCACCAACCTCACCTTCATTTTTCACTTTCCTATCTTTTTTCACCCAAGAGAAGAAGCGAAGGAGAGAACCCAAGGAGAAGACCCACGTTCTCCCTCTCCTCTCCATCTTTGAAGGAGTTGATCTTGCATTTGGAGGAGGTCTAACGTAAGATCTCACTCCTCCAAGAAGGGATCTCAAGGTATAATCTCCATTTCCTCCCTTCTTTTGAAATCTCTTGTGATTTGATCTTGATCGTAGTTAAAAATTAGGGCTTTTGTGGGATTTGATGTTTAGATGTGTTTACGATGGTGCTTGTGATGTTTCTTGCAGGTTTGCATCACCATTTCATCATCAATTTTTGATTTGGTCCTCAAAACCCTTGGTTTTTAGTCAACCTGTTACACTCTGCCCTCTAACATTAGGTACCATTCACCTAATGTTAGTTCGTATTTGTGTTGCTAATCTGCGGCAGTCAGCAGACCTAATGTTAGATTTGATTGACATAATGTTAGGTGGCCTGTCTTGACCCTTTCATAGTATATTTCACTTACTTCTTGACCTAAGGGTGTTGCTACTCATTCCTATGGCACCCAAATCCTGAAAGGACAAGGGAAAGGGATTGGCATCCTCTAGTGATGCACCCTCTGACCTGTTCCAATTGGAGCTTCTTAGGTATGCTCATTCTGATGAGGCAAATGAGCGTCTTATTAAATTTGGAGCTTTTACTACCTATCCCATTTGATCCATCATATGGGATAACTTTAGAAATTTTGATTTAAAATTGATGTTTGATGTGAATGGCTTCTCAACCTACTTTGATTATAATCAAAATGACATCCACTACCCATTTTTGACAAAAGTCTGGTATGCCAACATGACTTGGTCTAACCATCCCAGTTCTGAAAAAACTCTTAAGACTAATCTTTTCGGCAAAATCATTGTACTTGACTCTATTAAACTTTTAGGGATTTGTAGGGTCCCTCACTCTGGTTCTACCATTCAATCTCTCTCCCATGAACTTGGTTACCATTGCATCCTAAGGGACTTAGGACCCTTAGAAAGTGCTATTGCAGGTAACTACCACTTGGCACCTAACACTATGTATCCTCTCCCTAAGTTGATTGCTAGAATTCTTTACTATAGTCTCTTTCCTAAAAAGCAATCAAGTAGATTTAGTCACATCTCTTTTGACTTAGCCTTTGTTACCTATGTTGTCCTCACCAAGAAACCACTTTATTAGGCTTAAATTGTTGTAACGACCCGGTTCCCGAGTCCCTACGAGACACGAGAACCGGACCGACTCGACTAAACCCAAGACCTAGTCGTCCAACGAGGAAGTAATCAAAAGAGCAGTAAAATAAACCACATTCAGCATGAATATAACTAACAGTAAGGAAGTACAGCAGTAAGGAAAGAAACTACTACAGTAGATACCACCACAACAGTAGAACAACATTTATCATATAACAAGAACTGCAGGTAAAGAAAGTACAGCGGAAACAAAAACTACTCACTAGAACAGAAACAAAAAAGGTATAAAAGACTGTGGTAAACTCTACTGGACCGTACTCGGCCCAGCGTCCCCTGCAGCCGCCGACCCTGGCTGCTCAACACCTGGTCTTGAAAAAGGTAACGAGTGTAACACGTCAGCAAAATGCTGAGTAGAGTGGCAAACAAACTAAAGGCAACAGTAGAGTGTACAGTAGCTGTTATGTTCTATTACTTCCTTTATTTACATCTTTCAATTTTCTCACTATTTCATTTATTTCTCAGATCCTTTACTTGATCTCGAATGTCCTCGTGGGAACGATCTTGATTGCAGTCTTTTCCAAAAGTAGAAGTAGCACGTGGTGCTCTCCTGGCCGGGAGAGTCCCCCGTGGTGATCCTACCCTCAGTCAACCACCCCAAGGCCACTGACAGACGTAACGGTGACTACGGCACGCGCGATAAACGCACAGGTAGCTAGCCCGCACTGGCACGCGGTCAGTCGTTTCCATTAACGGGTGCGCCCAAAGCACAGCACGGAACCAGGGCAGAGCCCTCTCAGTAACAGGGGTCCAACCCCTCCACAGTAACCAAACCGGGGCCTTGCCCCTCCACAGTCCGCGCACCCTCGCTGACTACCCTGGTTTGCCCTAGTGGGCCTAACAAGTCGGTGAAGGAGGCTAGCAGAACCCCGGGGCCCGTGGGGTAGCTAGTACTCTCCTAACACTAGTAGCTCTCCTCGGTACTACGTACACGAGGGCCAACAAGTCGGTACAGAGCGGCCAATCCTAACCCCGGGTCCCTGGGGTGGCTGGCCCCACTCTGCACTAAACAGGTACAGGTACTTCCCTTGGTACTGCGTACCCAAGAGACAGTACAAACTACATCTCAGTTCCATTCCTTTTTCTTTCCAGGAGTTCCACTCCTAATTCCCCGTAGGGTTCCAGCACTTTATCTCAGAACATCATATGTTTCACTTTCCAGTTTCACGTTCTCACAATCCATGATCTCAATCATGTTTCTTTATTCATAACAGGAAACTGTTAGTTCAATTTACAGGCAGCTTTATATTCCTTTCTATTTTTCCAAGACTGCAGTATTATACATTCCACTAGTTTTTCCATCTTAGGGTTCATGCCACATCCTAGGATCTAGCATACAACTAGTTTTCCAGCCCTAGGATTCATGCATCACCTAGGAGCTATCATTCCATACATTTCTTATTCCTAGGATTCATGCAATGTCCTAGATTCTAGTTATGGTTCCATACTTTAACAGATTTTAATAATAAACTTAAGCCACTCTACCAGGCACAACGGGAGTAATGGGGGCGTGATCGGGAATCCCGCGTGCCTCCGCGACTCTCAAGACTGCAACTGAACGAGGTCCTATCACAAGGATCAAACACAAGGAGTGTCTCAAACAGTGTATAGCTACTGTAGACGGGTAGAGGAATTAATTCTGAAAAGAACGCAACTCGAATCGCGGAAAACGGAGCCCGAACGGGCCCTAAACGGGTCGAAAAGGACGATACTGTGCAAAATCAGACGTCTGGAACTTCTTCCAGACGTCTTAAACAGTGGATCAGAGAATTACCTATTCAGTGTGGTTTCCCAGACGTCCAGAAGTCTGCGGGGACGTCTGTCCTAGCTCCCAAACGTCCGATGGTGACCCCGGACGTCTGGAGGTCACTCCCGCCGTCTGGTACAACTTCCAGACGTCTGATTTGCAAAGGATGGCGAATCAGCGAACCTGCGCATAGCCAACTCCCTCCCTTAGTACGGTCGGTCGACAGGAAGGAAGAAGAAAGCGGAATACACACCTTTCAGACGTCTGTATGAGCTACCAGACGTCGTCCTCGCCGTCTGCCTATCAACCCAGACGTCTGATTCTGGAAATTTTTCCAGAATCAGGGCGCTACTCGTCCTCCGCCCGCGACGCCGCCCGCGTTGCACCTCGTGCGCCTGCTGCTCAGACTGCAACAGGTGCCTCTCCGCGTTGTTCCGCGCCCCCTGCGCCCTCCGCCGGCCGGCCAAGCCGCTCCGGCGAGCTCGCCCTCATGGCAGAGCTCCGCTCTCGCACGCCGCACCTCCTCCGCGCTCATTGCAACCGCCGCTGCCGCCCTCGCGCTCGCTCGCTCTCGCGCACAGGAAGGAGAAGAAGGAGGAGACGGTGGAGACGGGAGGGGAGGCGTGCCTTTTAACGCGTGAGGAGGAGAGAGGAGCGTGGCAGGTCGCCTGCGGCCGCAGAGAGAGAGAGGGAAAAAGAGAGAGAGAGAGGAATCGCGGATCTGCGCGCACAGGCGCGCAGACGAATCTTTCGTGCGAAAATAACTGTTTTCCAGACGTCTGGAAACGATCCCAGACGTCTGGAAAGACGTCTGGATGTGATCCCAGACGTCTTGTCCGACGTCTGGGCCACCTCCCAGACGTCTTAAAAGACGTCTGGGGCACGCATTCGTTACAATTGTCCTTGATGAGATAATCAAGGAACCAATCAATTTCCTACCCTTCTTCAACATCATAGTTTGCATCGCTTTGCACTATGGTGTTCGTCTTGAGTCACTTCAATGCATCGAGATCCAGAAGCATGATTGCTTCAATGTTACCACAGCAAGGAAAATGCATATCATGGATGATGATGATGAGGAGGAGGAGGAGGATGATGATGATAAGGAGGACGACGACGATGATGGCATGGATGAGGATGATCAAGGAGAGGTAGGTGGAATCTCTCATGAGCCATCCTACCTATATGATTATTATTTAGAGGACATCCCACGTCCCCAACCTTAAGAGTGGGTTGAGACACATCCACACACATACACGGACTATGACAACAACACCGTGCAGGACACCATCAACAAAATAAATTTTTTGGCTAGTTCTATTGAGAACATGCATCTTCAAAGTGAGGCATACAACAACTATTTTGTGAATGTTCATCACCAATTTGCTCATGATTTGTTTGAAGTATGCCATGACGTATCCCAAATTAAGGAGGATGTTCATACCTTGTCCAAGGGAAAAGGCAAAGGAAAGCATTGTAACTAGCCTTATGCAAACATCTCCAGCTTTAGTTTGGATTAATCATGTGTATTCTTATTAGTAATTTAATGTTCGTATCTCATGTATTTGTCGAACTTGGGTTACACAAACATCTTTACTTAATGTTTATGGTTTCTAATAGCTAGTTTTTTTTTCATTTCTTCAAAACTCTTGCTTTTGTAATTTAATGAATCATGTTGAACTCATGATGTTTATGTTGAGCTATATATATATATATATATGTGATCTTCATGTTGAATTATGCAAGGTTATGATATGCATGTATGAGCTATATGGTGTTTGGATTGTTATTTGCACATGCTAAACATCTCTCATTTTTTTTAATGATGTCAAAAGGAGGAGAAATAATTATATGAGATATGAGATGATGAGGTTGAAATTTGTATAGCATGTACTTTTTTTGGTATGGCTTTCTTTGTATACCTCTAAATTTTTTAAGGAGAGCACTTGGTGATGGGGAGTTTTTTCAACCTCTCCATTGAATGTTTGTCATTCAAAAATGGGGAGAATATAAGTCCATAAGTAATTAGGCACCACATTAGCCTTTAATGATGGTTTTGATGATAACAAGCATATCAAGTGAATGAGATTAAAATGAATCTTATACATAGATATTGCAATATTAATTTTCAGGTTGAAGCTCTCTTGACGAAATACGAAGCCAAGAAGAAGGAAGAGATCAAAGTTGTCTCTTTGTGTTTAGTAATTAAGTTGTAATTTTATATTATTTAGAATGTAAGGAAATCCCCATGTTAGATTAGCATCAAATTACATTACTAGGGCACTACTTGCATAAGTCTTTAAAATTCACAACACTCTAGCAATTAACTCAAAAATACGATAAAACATATCCTTAGGTATTAATGGATTATCCTAGAACCCCATAGGTTCAACAAAATTGATTTGGATAGTTAGAGAACTTTTTACAGTCCATCTAATGTTAGGTAGCAAGTCCAAAGTGAGTTTGGAGCATCCAGGAGATAGCGAACTTTACATTGAACTGAGTATCTAACGTTAGGTAGTTGACCTAATGTTAGACAACAATTACCAACGTTAGGTAGGTTATTTTGGGCCAAATTGAGCAACTCCAAGAGATAGCGAACTTTGCACCTAACTGAGTACCTAACTGTTTCACAGCACTTGATTGGGTTTTAAAAAGGTGGCATTACAGTATAGTCAAAAAAGCATTGAAAACAAATAAGAATTTTTATTACTCGAATGTTAAGTCCGAGGTCGAACATAGGGAGCAAATGGAATTTATCCACTAATCTCAATAAATGTAATTTGGACACTTAAATATACTCAAAATCTAATCCAAAATATAATGCAGGAGTTTATGAATACTGAAATGTAGCAATAAAAGAGAAATTGAGAAGAATTGGATAAAAAGTATTTGATTGCTTCTTCTCCTTGACTTGTTCTTTCTTCTTCTCTCTTCTTTCTTTTCTTCTTTGGATCTTCTCTGCCTTGATCTCCTTGCCTTTCTGCCTTTAGCCTTAGTCCTTTCTTCTTTCTCTGACGTCTCTTGCAACAATGCCTTTCTCCTTCCTTGTCTTCTACCTTGATTTCTCCTTCCTTCTTCCCCCTTCTCTGCCTTTCTTCCTTGGCTTCTGATTTCCTTCCTTCTCTTTTTTCTTCAACCGTACCTTCTTCTTCTTTCTCCTTCCTTCTTTCTTTGCCTTTTCTTTCTCGGCCCTTGAGTTTTCTTCAGCTGAACCCTCTCTGCTACAGTGCCTCTTCTTCCTTCCTTACTTAGCATCCTCTATGGCTGCAGCTTCCTCTCCCTTCTCCCTTTTCTGCACACACGAGTGCAAAACCTACTCCTACCCTCCCCTGCATACACTCTCTCTCCTTTCTGTCTTTGGTTCGCTCTCCCAGAGCCAATCGGGTATTTGGGTCGGGTCACGTGCACCCGGGTCTAGGCGCACCGGCGTGGGTGGTGCGCGAGGAGTGTTGGGTAAACGGGTCAGGCAAGCTAGGTCTGCGTAGCGTGGGTCGCGGATGAGGTGGGTGAGCAAGCGAGGGGACCTCACCCCGTGTTCGGAGGCAACCAACCGATAGCACAAATTCAACTTATATCGCTTACTGCGCGCTAAACTTTCCGAGGTGGGACTAAAAGTCCCACCTGCTTCTCGCGCACCCGCAGGAGGTTTCATTGCCTAATTACTGCAGCTGTGACGCCTCTCAAAGCCAATTTCCTGGCTGAATGCGCGCATGAGGTAAATCCGCATCACCTGGGACCTGAGACCTGGAGCACAACTACTTGGAGGGAGCTTGCGAGCTTCTTCGAGTCTGCGCTAATGGCGACGGAGGCTCGATCCTGCAATCAGTCAATATGACCTTGCGGCCTCATTAAACCATAAAGGAAGCTTCACCGTGACACGGTGAAGGTGCTGCAGTAGGTGGCTGGTTGCGGGGTGGCCTAGGCATGCGTGCCTAGGTCAGTCTGTGGCCGTGGTGATGGGTGTGGTCGGGGGGAGCTTGTGGAAGGTATGGTGGTCGATGGAGGTGGGGAAAGTGATCAGTGGAAGATGGCAAAGGTTCTGAGGGGTCTGGCGAGGTGGATGGAGGCATGGAGGTGACGGAGACACCTTGCCGGTGGTCTAATGGAGATGAAGAAGACGATGATGGTCAACGGTGTCGAGGGGTCGAAAGTAGAAATAAAAAAGGGGAAAATAAAGAGAGGAGAAAGGGGAAGAGTTCTAACCTAATTTAATGGATGATGGGGTAAGGAGGGTGGCTGGCGCATACCTTCCGCCACCGGAGACGAAAGGTACTAGTAGAGGGGTGACGGCGATGACAAAGGGGTGTTTGGCGCCAACGCTGGTACGGCGTGACGTGAAGGAAGGAGGTGAAGACTGCTCTGCCATTGGTATTGTGGCAGAGCAACGAGAAGGAGGAGGAGGAGTCGCTAGAGCTCGCTGGACGTTTTGGCCAGAGGAGAAGAGAAGAAATTGGAGGGTTTACTCCGGCCAAATCAAGCTAAATCTGAGTGGCAGGGTCAGGGGTTCCTTTTATAGGTACTGGCAGAGGTCCTTGTGGTTGGAAGGCAAGCTTCCAAGCGCAAGAATCCTTGTCGGAGTAGGAATGTGCGAGAGATACTCATGTCTCTCGAGCGTTCGCATGAGAGATTGGGTGCGAATCAAGGTTGAAGATTGTATTCAGATGTTAGGGAATTCCTCAGGGAATCTCCCTTTTAAATCTAAGAGGGGATCTCTGAGAAATCAGGGAGAAATCCTCCTCGAATCCTCGCCGAAGTAGGACTCCTCCGCTGTAATGGTGGAGGGACCTAATTGCAAAGAGTGGCGAGGAAGATAGGGGGTTTGTGTAATGATTTTCAAAAGCTAGGGGTCAAAATGTAATTGGGTGGACTGTTTTGCACAGTAGGTCAAGGTGACCTCCCCTTAGGTCCAAATTTTGGTACAAACCTAATTTGGGCCTAAGGAATCCAATGGTGAAGTTGGATTTTAGGTTTGACCATGTTTTCCTGGACATTTTTACACAAAACCTAAATTAGGGCAAATATTTAGCTAGGATCCCTATTTAGGTCAAAACATGTTTCAAAGGATAAATTGAAGGTTCTAAACCCTAGGGGATATTTTTCCATGAATTTTAGAGGGTTTAGTTGATTTTTATCATGACCATAACCTTGTTGAATTAAGTGAGTCTATTTTAGGGTTACAAGAAGTCATTTAATTCTTAGATTGCAATGAACCCATTTCTGACTGAACCAACTCACTTTTTATCTTGTTAAGACCATTTGACCTATGTTTAGCCCCTGAGAAATCCCGTTAATGTACTGCAATGGTAAAATTACAGTTTTACCCTTTATTTCTTATTTTCTTCTCAGAATAGTTATTCCTTGAATTAGGTCCTTCTCTAGGTTATGTAGGAGCTTTTGTTCTCTTTTCTAGGTCAAAATGAGCTCGTTAGGACTCATGATGGTGTTGCCATCACTAACATAGATAGTTCACATAATGTTAGATCACTTTTACCTAATTTGAGTTAAAGTACTTTTTGAGTAAACTCATTAGTTGTTGACAAATCAAATTGGGAAACATTTTAGCCATTGAAGAGGGGCCTTATGTACATCTAAAGTAGTACAAACACCCCTTTATATATATTAGATGGTTTCCCACTCTTTGAAGGTTAGAGAACACCTTATAACTCACTTTAAAGCACATTCGTGCTCACATTTAGTTAAAGCTTACATTTGATGTTCATTGGAGGTGATTTGAGCTCTTGTTCTTAAAGGCCACCTTCTTTGAAGTTCAACCACCTCAACTTCCTACTCTGTCACCTTCTCACATCACTAAGGGAGTTTATTTTAGTCTCCTTGATAGCTATTTCATAAGAACTATTGGATATCTATTTGGGGCTATCCAAAGGAGCTAAAGTCTATTTTAATTCTGTTTTATTCTATCATCAAGCTATAATCTGAGGAACCGGGGTGTGGGTTCCTCTCCTCTCGAGTAAGAAGGGTTACTCTTGATTGGGAAATCAAGAGAGTTTGTAAAAGGATTTAGTACCCCATAAGTATCGATTAATATTCCAATTTTAACTCAAGATAAAATCCTATATTAGGAGATTTAGGTAGCAGTTTTTACCTGGATTTAGGTTTCCACTATACATGCTTGTGTTATGGTTGGTGATATATTTGTGGAATACTTGATTATCTTTATATCTGCATTAATTTCAATTAGCATTAATTTTATCGCCTTTAGCACTAATCACCCCTTGATATAGACAAAACTATTGAGGTTAAAATGCCTATTCATGCATGTTCCTAGGCTTAGATTTGCACCTCATGTTATAAATATTGCATAACATGCATCATCTTGCATTTAGAGTAGTTGTGTATATTTTAGGTTAATTACATCCTTTTTATGGCTAGGAGGGAAGGAGATTTATTTTAAGATCTCGGATTGATGATCCGAATGTACGGATCTGATCAGGATGATGATCAGAGTCCAACACCTTCGAGATCATCCTAATCGGAATCTTGTATCACCTTATGCAATCCGAGGAAGATTAACGGCCAGGGGGCAATGCAACATCCTTACGAACTTCGAATGAAAAATCTGATCGTACAGATGGATCCGGAGCGACGATCGCAATCTGGCAACGTGGAAATCATCTCGATCCAAGCATAGTGGCACCCTCTGCAATAGAAAAAAGGTGAAGGACCCAGATGGCACCACGTGGTGCCATCTAGACTACCCAACACTGGCTAGCAGTAGCCGCTCCTCCTTAAAAGCATCTCCTCTCACGAGATCTGGGTCATTGGATGCCCATCCAATGGCTCTTGTGAAGCCACGTCACCTGCCTTTCTTCAAGAGAGCTTCCATTGCGCGATCTTAACCGTCGGATGAAAATCCAATGTCTAGGATTGCTTGACCATTGGCTGTGCAGCAGTCTCGAGAGGAGCTCGCATAGCCGTGGCGTGAGTTCGACTCTCCCAAGCTCCTCTAATTAGCTGCAGAAGAGGACCGCTTCAATTTCGACTGCTCGATCGCGCACGAGCAGTCAAGATGAGGCTACGTGGGCACACAGATGAGCGCGGATGCAGCACGTGGCCATCGACGCACCTTTGGATGTGCCATCTCATGCTCGATCAAGAGGCGCGATCTCCGTACCATCTCAGCCATCCACTTCTGATCCAACGGCCACGACGCTTCCATCCTTAGTGACAGCAGAGCGTGGGCGTGTGCATGGTTGGCACTGACCTTCAGCGACAGCTTGGGCGGGTCTTTAGTGATGCTTGCAGTTGTCACTAATTGCCTGTATGCAAGAGAACAGCTGCTAGAGTGAGTGAAGGGGGTGTGATCTTCAGTGACACTGACGCTTGCAACTGTTACTACAGCCCTCTACACGAATCTCTTCATCTTCCCTCCACTATAAAAGGACCCCTACACCTCCATTCTTTACTATCTCTACCTACTCTACTCCCACATACTCCTAAGCTCTAGTAGCCTACCAAAGCTCCATTAGAGCTTATTCCCAAGCCCTAAAGGCCTCTTATTAGTGTAATGCTCCTATATCCCCACCAAATATTCGTCCCCCATCCCACCACCTTCATAAGAAGCCTTGGAGCCGTCCTCCCACCTCCATTCCAGTAGAAGATCATCTCTAGCTCCTCATCCCCATTCCGAAGCCTTGGTGAAGCATTCCACTACCCGGCATCCTCTTGCATCTCACCTCCATCGTCCAGCACCTCACCCTCTTCATCCAAGCTGCTGCCAAGAGCCGTTGTCTCGCTAAACAGCTGATTTGGGAGATTTCTTCTCACCTCTATCTCTTTTATGTTTTAGCATATTGTAATAGACATTTGAATGCCATCGTGAAATATCATATATGTTCTCTACTTTGTGAAGTTATCTCGTTTGTCTTTTTATTTCAAAAACACCAAAAAAAATTCACAAAACCCTAAAACATCAAAAAGAAACAAAATGAAGCATGGATTTCAACAAAAGTAAACATTGCCTCCCTGTGTTCGACTTGGGACTCCCTTGGAGTTTCGGTTATAAATTGTATTTGATAACATATTTTGCGAGCTACGACGACGGGTTCTTGAAACCCTGATTTTTCTTCGCCAAAACCCATTGATCATTTTGGCACCGTTAACGGGGAGGCAACATAATTTGCTTTCTTATCTTCTGTGTTTGTTTGAATTACTTATTATTAACCCCACTTGTCTCTGATTTACTGTCTTGTAGGTACCCTCACAAGGAGATCCAAGTGTGGTAGATTAGAGTAAAGTGTGGGTAGAGTAATTTGTAAGTGACCCCACATTTCCCCCCCACTAGTTTCATCTCGCCACATCAATAACCAAGACATAATCTACTTAAGTGTTTGCATAAACCTTAGGATATAATTTGTTTGTCTTATTTGTCACTTCCACTCATCTCACCCTCACATACTATAAAAAAAAAAAGATACTTCTTGTGGGACAAATCAACCTACACCCACATTTGTGGCACATAACCTAACTTGATTTTTATCTATTCAACCAGGATTCCGACTTGTGGAACCTGTACACCAATTCAACATATAAAGGAGTAGAAATCATACTAGGTTAATCACCTCTTTGTGTGCCCTAATCGGTGGTGCATTTGGGCCAATTGATTGAATTGTTTGGGCCGTACCACTTAATCTAAAAGGAAGTCATTTTGTAGCTGCCCCATAGGATTCAGTAATTAGGTCAAGCCAAGCACTCCATATTTTTCTTGATTTGTAAAGAAAAATACTTGAACTCGTGATTTCAAACTTGGTTTGTCTCCTGGAAATATGGTTGAATATACCTAATATTTGAATCCTAAAAGCTACTAGGCAAGATTCGAATCCTAAAATTCACCTCATCCTCAATAATCTTGCTTGAAAACATTTTGGTTGTGCACATACACACATTCTCAAACAAATCATCAAGGGCACAACCCATTAAGGGCCCATCACATTCCGAAAGCACTAAATATCCCAAGCCTAACTAAAATTGATTAGATGTTGGCCATAAGGACTGATTCGCTCTTCGGGGCCCAGATTAAGATTGTTCGCGATTAACCTACTTATATTAGTCAATCTGATGTCTAGCGAGGGGAGTAGCATCAAACGATCGTGGCTGGGGGGTACACTAGGAATCGGAGGTGCAAGCCAAAGGAAGAACCTTCTCCCCAGTCCCTCCTTATAACTGGTTGGATTGACTAGATACAAGTAGAGTAAATCGTCTATAATCTTAAGGAGGATTCTGATAGTTTGTAGACCTTTAGGCTACCCAACCTAAGGACAGGCTTGTATTTTTTGTGCTGCAGGGTTCCTTCTCTTCCTCGTCCTTTCAACTTCCTTCTAGTGTATGCTTGGAAGGAGGTCATTAAACCCTCGTCTGGAAGGGCCTATAGACCATTCCCGGAGGCAGAGGTTGAGTTATAGCCAAGTAGATCCCATGGCTGATCAACAACCACCTCCTCTGCCCTTGAACCTGCAGGAGTTGATTTAGAGGTAGTTGGAAGAATTGCAGCAGATGCAGCAATGGTTCCAACAGATGTATGGTCAGGGCACTCGGTCCTTGAAGGATTTCAATGATCCTTCAAACTATGGGGAATGTCTTGGTGTCATGATTCCAGCCAGAGACATAGAAATCAAGCCCCAAGTCTTAAGCTTGATTAAACATTTCCATGGGCTTGGCTCGGAGGACCCATTCCAGCACTTGGAGGATCTGACCACTTTGGTTCAGACTACCAAAGTGAGGAATGTGAACGAAGAGCAAATGATCATGAGGCTCTTTCCCCACTCTCTCAGGGATAAGGCCGCACATTGGTATCGAACCATTGGAAGGCCGATAGAAACATGGGCTACTCTTAAGTCGGCTTTCTTGAAGAAATTCTTCCCAATCGGATGGACCAAGGTTTTGCGATGGGCAATTACCACTTTCGCCCAGCAGCCGGGGGAACCGTTTCATAGTGCCTGGGAGCGATTCCAGGAACTTTTGAGGAAGTGTCCACACCACAAGGTGCCGAAATGGCAACTCATGCAGATATTCTATCACGGGTTGGTCGAACAACTCCGTAATCACGTGGATGCCTCCTGTGGAGGTAATTTCCTCAACAGGGATGCAGATAATGCATATGACCTGTTTGAGGAAACGAGCGAGAATATAATTAATCACGCCTCCATGGATGCCTTCAACCGGTCCCAACAACCCAAGTCAAATGCTAATGAAATCCAGGATTCTCATTCATTTGACATGGAATTGATTTGTAACAAGCTTGATAAGATGGACTTGGTTGCTAAAAGAATGGAGGAATGGATGTCTGGGAATTCGGGAAACACATCTACACCGACTCAATCCCAGAATTCAAGATTCCATTCCTCATGAGCTCCCACGGGGTGGGAATTCGTGAACCAACTTGAATCGGCTCAACCTATGAGCCAAGATTTCTCGGAACCTTATGGGTTCCAAACTGGGGCCTTTGATCTCAGTTTTTTTTATCCTTCCTTCTCTCCATCCTCTCCCTATGAGGATGCATATGCAATACAAGAGAATGCTAGGTCCAACCCATATTCCAATGCTTATAATTCAAGTTGGAGGAACCACCCTAACTTCTCCTGGAAAAGTCAGGGGCAATAGACCCAAACATGACCTAGCAACTATACATCTCAAAGACCTATGGGTCAGGGACAAGTATACACCCAGTTGCCCTCGAGATCGGTTTCTCAGCCACCTTGGAATGCCCAACAATTTGCAGGGCAGGTTGATTCAAACTAGCAGATGGTAGAAATGCAAGGGTCCATGCTGCAGCTTATGCAGCAAATGAAGACATCCTTGGACAACTTACAACCCGGGCTTATTGCCAACACCCAACAGCCCGGATCTCTACCATCCCAACCCTTACCCAACCCGCGCAATGTGCAAAATCAGGGCAATAAAGCCCAAGGGTCCGGAAATCAAAGGGACCCACATGCACATGCTCAGGTGGTTGAGCAGGGTCCCTCCTCTTCTTTTGAATACATGACCAATCAAGGCCCTCCAATCTTCACTAACCCACCTCATGACCCGAACCCGTACACCTCTGCAAACTCTGTCACCTTAAGAAGTGGAAAGCAAACCCAGGACCCTGAATTACCTTCTAGAAGCCAAAACCCTGGGGAGCTTGAGAGAGAAAAGGAGATTGAAGAAGACAATAAGGCTTAGGGATCGGAAATTGAAGACACCACCCACATCTTGTTCCCTGAAGCCTTATTGAAAACCAGGAAGAAGAAAACCTTAGAGAGCAATGAGGAGCTCCTAAATTTATTCAAGAGTGTAGAGATCAATATTCTGCTCCTCGATGCTATTAAGCATATCCTGGCTTATGCTAAATTTTTGAAAGATTTATGTACTTAAAATCATAAGCCAAGAGAACCCACTCCGAGAAAGGTGATTCTCTCTGAGTTGGCAAGTTCTGTTATCCTGCATTACCTTCCTCAAAAGAAGTAAGATCCAGGTGCCCCCTTGATTTCATGCATCATTGGGGAGTATACTTTTGATAGGGTACTATTGGATTTTGGTGCACCCATCAACCTAATCCCGACCTCTCTTTATGAGAGGTTTGGGTTAGGCGAACCTAGGCCAACTTCAGTAATGCTACAATTAGCAGACCGTTCGATCACCACACCGAAGGACATTATTGAGGATGTAATCGTCAAGGTCAAGGACTTCTATTTTCCCATATATTTCCTGATTCTTTACATGGATGTACCTAACGATTTGAGGAACACGCCCATCATTCTAGGGTACCCGTTCCTAGCTATCGCCAAGGCCAACATAAATTGTGAGAGCGGTAGTATGGAAATCGCCTTTGGGGATAGGAAGCTAACTCTTGATATTTTCAAGGCGATAAAAGGATTTGAGGATTGTGGATTCATTGAGGAGCTCGAGGATCACAGTTTTAATGTTGAGAGTTGTATGACGATCAGTGTACTTGAGGACTCCACCAGCTTTAGCGACTCAACCCACAACCCTCCGTGGTAGACTTGCCACATCCTGAAGAGGCTGTTGATTTTGTTCATTCCCAACCTCTTCCTCTGGATCGTCCTGATGAATCTTCATCAGCATCCTCCCTTCCCTCTGTACTAAACCCACCTCAGCTAGAATTGAAACCATTGCCTAAAAATTTGAAATACGAGTTATTAAGACCTAAGAATACGCTCCTTGTGATTATTAGTGCTGATTTGACTAAGGAGCAAGAAGTAAGATTAATTAAGGTCCTTGAGAAAAATAAAGAGGCAATTGGTTGGACCATCCACGACCTTAGGGGGATCAAGCCATCTTATTGTAATCACCATATTTTTATGGAAGATGGATCCCGCCCTTCTCGCAAAATGCAAAAGAGATTAAACCCGAATATGCGAGAGTGGTCAAAAAGGAGATAATCAAGTGGCTCAATGCTGGAATTATTTACGCGATCTCAGATAGTCCGTGGGTTAGCCTCGTTTAAATTGTACCCAAAAAGGCAGGAGTAACCGTTACGACTAATGAGAAAGGGGAATCCTTTACCACTCGTTCAACTTCTACTTGGAGAGTTTGTATTAACTATAGGAAGTTGAACACAACCACCAAAAAGGACCATTTCCCCTTACCATTCATTGATCAAATCCTAGAGAGGTTAGCTGGGTAGAAGTACTTTTGCTTCCTAGACAGTTATTCGGGATATAACCAAGTCCCTATCGATCCTGAAGACTAAGAAAAGACAACTTTCACATGTCCCTATGGAACCTTTGCATTCCGTAGAATGCCGTTCAGGCTTTGCAATGCACCCGCGACTTTTCAAAGGTGCATGTTGGTCATCTTTTCAGACATGGTGGGAGATTTTCTTGAGGTGTTCATGGATGATTTCTCCATTTTCGGAGATTCCTTCGAGTCATGCCTAGCTAACTTGGAATTGATCCTCCAGAGATGCATCAAGATATAGCTCGTCCTTAGCTGGGAGAAGAGCCACTTCATGACACGAGAAGGCATTGTCTTGGGTCACGTGGTTTCTAATTAGGGTATTAAAGTTGATAAGGCTAAGGTAGATGTTATCTCTAGACTCCCTCCACTCACATCCGTAAAATAGATTTGCTCTTTCCTTGGGCATGTGGTTTCTATAGAAGATTCATCCCAAACTTTTCGAAGGTTGCTCGACCCTTGAGTAACCTTCTGGCCAAAGACACGTCGTTCGAGTTTGATGAATCATGTTGTAAGACATTTGATTTATTAAAAATGGCAGTTACCTATGCTCTAGTGTTGTAACCATCGGTCTGGACAGCCCCATTTGAGATAATGGCGGACGCATCTGATTAAGCAGTTGGGCCTGTCTTGGGTCAGAAAATTGAGAAAAATCCCTCTGTAATCTACTACGCTAGCAAGACTCTGGACGAGGCCCAGAGGAATTACACTGTAATTGAAAAAGAATTGCTAGCTGTAGTCTTCGCCTTAGAAAAATTTAGGGCTTATCTTTTAGGTTCTCATGTTATCATTTACACCGACCCCTTGGCCTTGAAATATCTCTTGGCCAAAAAGGATGCCAAGCCCTAGCTTATTTGCTGGATTCTGTTACTTCAAGAATTTGATCTTGAAATCAGGGACAAAGCTGGGGCACAAAATGTAGTGGCGGATCACTTGTTGAGAATCCTAATTGATTCTCCTCATCTGGATATCCCTATCTCTGAAACTTTTTCGGATGAGACGATCCTTACAGGCTCAGGTATCCAAACCCCTTAGTTTCCGAATATTGTCAATTATTTGCCTGTTGGTCAAATCCCCCAGGATTGGGCCAAACAACAATGGGATAGGCTTATGTTCGAGGCTAAATATTATTTTTAGGACGATCCTGAGCTTTATCGTATCAGCGTTGACAAGATTATTCGCCGATGCATCCCGGAAAATGAGTTCCATAGTATACTTGAGTTCTGCCATACATCTGCATGTGATGGACATTTTTCTGGAAAAAAGACAACGGCCAAAATTTTGCAATCTGGATTCTATTGGCCATCGCTATTTAAGGATGCCTAGGAATTCTCAAGGTCGTGCGCCCGATGCCAGACACTCGGGAACATGGTCAAGAGAGACAAGATGCCCTTAAACCCAATACTTTCAGTTGAAATTTTCAACATTTGGGGCATCGACTTCATGAGACCCTTCCCTCCATTTAGACACCAGTATATTCTAGTCGCTGTTGATTATGTGTCCAAATGGATTGAGGCAATCCCCACCTGGACCAATGACCACAAAGTGGTCATCGATTTTGTGAAGAGAAATATCTTCAGTTAGTTCGGGATTCCTTGGGCAATTATCAGTGATGGTGGCACACATTTTACTCATGCCTAGTGTTACGACCCAGTTCCTAGATCCCTACAGGATCCGAGACCGGCTCGCCTCGACTAATCCCAAGACTTTGTCGTCCAACAAGAAATAACCAAAAGTAGGAAAATAAATCACATTCACACATGCAATATAACTAAGCATAAGAAAAGTATGAAGCAGTAAAGAAAGTAGAACAACTGTCTCAAAATATAACACATGCGACCACAACAACAACATAAAATGGAAAGGAAACAGAACTAATAGGAACAAAAAACTAAGTGTCCATTACTCACTACAATAGTAGGAAAGCGAAAGAGCTGAAAGAACAACTACGGCTGGGCTCGATTGGGCCAGCGCCCTCTGCAGCCGGAATCTTAGGCTGCTCAACTCCTGGTCCTGAATAGTGTTATGAAAAGACATAGTCAACGAACTCTGAGTAGAGTGGTGTTTATATTATTTAAGTACAAGTACAGTAAAAACAACATGTTTATTTCTCATTTCTATTTATCCCATTTAAGTGTTTCTGTTTCATCTATCTCTTAGAGTGTCTAGGTATTTCATGATTTTGCATGTTCCTTATGGGAATGATCTTGATTGCAGTCTTTTCCATAGAGTAGAAGGTACACGTGGTGCTCTCCTGGCCGGTAGAGTCCCCTGTGGTAGTCCTACACCTAGTCAACCACCTCGAGGTCACTGTCGAGATGTAGCAGTGACTACGGCACGAGTGATAAGCTTACGGGTAGCTACCCTACATTGACACGTGGTCAGTCATTTCCACTAGCAGGTACGCCCAAAGTACAACACGAAACAGTATAGGGTCTTGCCCTCTCAGAACAGGGGTCTCACCCCTCAAAACCAAACAGGGGTCTCGCCCCTCCACAGTCCGCGCATCCTTGTCTGACTACCCCAGTTTGCCTAGAGGGCCTAACAGAGTCGGTGTAGGGTGGCTAGCTGAACCCTGGGCCCCTTGGGGTGGCTAGCTCCCTCCCTACACTAGTAGCTCACCTCGGTACCACGTACGCGAGGACCAATAGGAGTCGGTGTAAAGTGGCCAATCCTAACCCTGGGTCTCAACCCAAGGGAGGCTAGCTCCGCTCTACACTAAAAAGGGATAGTTGCTCTCCTTGGTACCGCGTACAACAAGGGCCAACTCACTTCCCATATACATTCCAGATTTCCTTTCATCCATAGGAGTTCTACTCCTAATTCCTTGTAGGATTCATCCAGATCTCATGTCTCATAATTCGTTCCTCATCCATATACAGGCAGCTCGTGTTTTCATAATTCAATTTTCAATAACATGCAACTTGTGGTTTCACAGTCAATTTCTCAATTACATACAGGTAACTCGTATTTTAACATGCATCTCGTAATTATATTAAAGGCATTTGCTAGCACTTTATCTTAACCATGCATTCAAGTAAACGGTATAGCTTAATCAGGCTCATTCATTTCTACCCTAGGGTTCATTCCACCTAGAGTTCAATCCGACTATTTCAACTAAGTACATTCTTATTTAAATATTAACAATTGAGTTAAACCACTCTACCAGGTATCACGGGAAAAATGGGGGCCTGTACCACATGTCTCGTCGTCTCCACGGGCCTCGAACACACCACTGGTTGGTAACCTATACCAGTGACCAATATATATTAGACAAGCTCAAAATAGTAAATACTCAACATGAATATGTAGAGGAACTCGAGTAGAAAACAATGGTACTTCGTTCGCAGAAATCCGATTCCATTTGGGCCTTAAATAGGCCAAAAATGCGGTTACTGAACAAAATCAGACATCTAAGACTAATCCCAGACATCTTAAAAGACGTCAAAACTCACCTTGTGTTTTCTGCGGCTGATCAGACATCCAACTCCCTCTGCAACTGTCTGGGGATAGTTCTAGATGTCGAGCAAGGTCTATGGTCGTCTAAAAGCACCTCCAGACATCTGGTGATGTGATCAAACATCTAAAAGTGCTTGGGAAAATGCACCTTGCACCTTCCCAAAGCTTGCCCTGCATACGAAAATGCAGGCAGGGTTTCATCCCAACAACTCCCGTGCTGAGATCTTCTGCATGGCGGAAATTAGCGTAGGAACGTACGTACCTCGCGCGATACGTGCTCTCAGATGTTCGGCTTTAGCTCTGGATGTCCAGGTGCCTCGCTAGTCGTCTGGACTTCACTCCAGACGTACGATACTGGAAAACTTCCAGTATCAGAACCTCCTTGCAACTCGCTCCGCTTGCACCTCCACCCACGGTGGCAGCTCCAGCTGCTGTAGGAGCTTGAGCAGCTCCTCACTGACGTCCTCTCCTCTCCTATGAGCTCCTCCTTGAGCTCCACCGAGCTCTCATGGTTGTCTTCCTCCTCCCCCATGCACACTCCCTCGCACTCTCTCGCTCTCGCTCCTCCCTGCTCTCCCCTCACTAGTGGATCTCCTTCCCTGCCGCTGCTGTAGCAGAGGTAGAGAGGAACGTGGTTGGCAGGAGAAGGTGGAGGTGGCTGAGTGGTGTGAGGAGGAGAGGAGAGGAGAAGGGAGGGGGGTTTATGTAGGAGAGGGGGGGTTAGGGTTCGAGGGGTGAAGGAGAAAGAGAGGGAGCGGCCTCTGCACGCCGCCCACGCGCAGTACAAAAAACTCACTTTCAGATGTCCGAGAAAGTGTCTAGATGTCTGGACAGACGTCTGATTGAAACTCCAGACGTCTTAAATGGCTAAAAATGTAACGGATCATTACACCCAGTTTCGAAATTTATTGGGGAAATACGGGGTAAATTATTGGATTCCACACCCTATCACCTACAAACGAACGGACAGACCGAGGTCTCCAATTGGGAGATCAAAAACATTTTGTAGAAAACCAGGTGCTCCCTGAACCCATCTCAGACAAGGTTGCTCTCACCTTGCCCTAACCACCACTGGCCAAACATTGCCTAGCTGAAGGCACTAAACTCAGCACGTGTAAAGGCTATTTCGAGTTGACCAGAATCTCACGGAAACCAGGTGCTATTCTTCCATTTCTACTCTCCTGCATGCTTTCATTTTAACAATGAGGACATTGCATTAGCTAAGCATGGGGGGTGGATATCTTACGAAATAATCTTTTTGTCAGCCATAACAGTAATTTCCTGTTATTTTATTTTTAAAAAAATAGAAGTAGGAGAAAAAAAAATAGTAGGAGAAGAGAACTTAGGCATTAGGAGTTACAAACTCTAGGAATTGATATTTTGGGACCTGAATACTTAGACTCTTTAGGTCTTCAGGCTTAATTAGGCCAGGTGTCCATTCGAATGTGGACTTAGTCATGAGTCCTCACCAAGTAATTTTATTTTAATTTGGCTAATAAATTAGGGTGATAAGTACACAACTTATCAGCCTACCCTCTGATTTGAGGGGACTATAAGTTTAAGTATCTACACACTATTTGCACTGACTCACTTTTCAGTGGTTTCTTCAGAAATTGGGTAGCTAATGAACTTTCTAGGGTAGTATAGCTGGTAAGTTGTCGTGGGTAATAGCCCATTGGCCGGTTGTCCAGAGCCCAACTACATGAACATACTCATTCTATTGCTTTTAGGTAAATCTTAGATTAGGGAAGCCACCTACTTTAAAAAAAAAATGATGCTCAAAAGTAAAAAGAAAAGAAAAAAAATAAGAAAAAGGAGAAAAAAAATCACACTTCACTACACGAGTATGCTGGCAAGTTGCTGTGGGTAACAACCCATTGGTCGGTTGTCCAGAGCCCAACTCATAAAAATGTGCAATAATTTTCAAAACACTTAGGGAAGAAGTGGGGAAGTAGAATAAACCAGGGAGATATACATTAGGTTCGCCCTTATGTTGACCTCATAAAAAAATAAAGTAGGGAAAAAGCTATCGTTCGAAAAAAGAAACCTTCAAGCAAAAACTTTTAAGGTCACCTAGGGTTGTAGAAACCTGAAGTTCATTTTAACGGTCGCCTAGTAGTCTTTCACTCTTTTCACAAGATGCGTAGCACTTAGAGTCCTTTCCAAGTCTTGGGTGGGTTGGGTAGCGGTAAAAGGTTACCCTGAAACTCCCAAACACAAAAAAAATCCAAAAAAAATTAGAAAAGAAAAAGTAAAAAAAAATTGTATCTTCCTTTTTTCAAATAAGATGAGGGCTTGGGCAGTCTGCATTCTGGCAGACACCCGGGCACTATTGAGCTTTTTTAACCAGGTCTTGGGTTGAAATTTTCTAAAGTAATCAACAAATCTTGCCTAAGTAATCAAATCTTGATTCTATTTTTATACATAGCATATAGATTAATTTTGCTAGGGACTAGCAAAAGATAGGCATGAGGGTATGATGTAGACATAATTATTGAGGATAAAATGCCTATTCATGCATGGCCTTAGATTTGCATTTCATGCTATAAATATTACATAGCATGCATCATCCTGCATTTAGAATAGTTGTGTATATTTTAGGTTAATTACGTCCTTTTTATGGCCAGGAGGGAAGGAGATTTATTTTGGGGTCTCGGATTGACGATCTGAATGTACAGATTTGATCAAGATGATGATCGAAGTCCAACGCCTTCGAGATCATCCTAATCGGAATCCTGTATCACCTTATGCGATCCGAGGAAGATCAACAACCAAGGGGCAATGCAACATCCTTACGGACTTCGGATGAAAAATTTGACCATATGGATGGATCCGGAGTGACGATGCAAGTCCGACAATGTGGAAATCATCTTGATCCAAGCACAGTGGCACCCTCTGCAACAGAAAGAAGATGAACGACCCAGATGGCACCACATGGCGCCATCTAGACCGCCCAACACCGGTCAACAATAGTTGCTCCTCAAAGGCATCTCCCCTTGCGAGATCTGGGCCGTTGGATGCCCCATCCAACAGCTCTTGTGAAGCCACATCATCTGCCTTCTTCAATAGAGCTTCCATCGTATGATCTTAACCGTTGGATGAAAATCCTACGGCTAGGACTGCTTGACCACCGACTGCGGTTAATTCAAAACCGCAACATCTTTGACGTGTGGCGCAACGGTCTCGAGAGGTGCTCGCACAGTCGTGGCGTGAGTTCGACTTTCCGAAGCTCCTCTAATTGGCTGCAGAAGAGGAGCACCTCAATTTCGACCGCCCGATTGCGCACGAGCGACCGAGATGAGGCTACGTGGGTGCACAGATGAGAGCGGATGTAGCACGCGGCCATCGACGCACCTCTGGATGTGCCATCTCACGCTCGATCAAGAGGCACGATCTCCACACCATCTCAGCCGTCCACTTCTGATCCAACAGCCACGACGCTTCCAACCTTAGCGACAGCAGAGCGTGGGCGTGTGCATGGTTGGCATCGACCTTCAGCGATAGCTTGGGTGGGTCTTTAGTGACGTTTGCAGCTGTCACTAATTGCCTGTATGCGCGAGGACAATTGCGGGCGTGAGCAGTGGAGGCGCAATCTTCAGTGACAGCTGCAGGGGTCTTTAGTGACGCTTGCAACTGTCACTACTTCCCTCTACATGAATCTCTTCATCTTCCCTCCACTATAAAATGACCCCTACACCTCCATTATTCACCATCTCTACCTACTCTACTCCCACCTACTCCTAAGCTCTAGTAGACTACCAAAGCTCCATTAGAGCTTTTTCCCAAGCTCCAAAGGCCTCTTGTTAGTGTAATGATCCTATATCCCCACCAAATATTGGTCGTCAATCCCACCACCTTCATAAGAAGCCTTGGAGTCATCCTCCCACCTCTATTCCAGTAGAAGATCATCTCCAGCTCCTCATCCCCATTCTGAAGCCTTGGTGAAGCATTCCTCTACCCGACATCCTCCTACATCTCACCTCCATTGTCCAGCACCTTACCTTCTTCATCCAAGCTACCTCCAAGAGCCATCATCTCGCAAAATAGCTGATTTGGGAGATTTCTTCTCACCTCTATCTCTTTTATGTTTTAGCATATTGTAATAGAGATTTGAATGCCATTGTGAAATATCATATTTGTTCTCTACTTTGTGAAGTTATCTCATTTGTCTTTTTATTTCAATAACACCAAGAAAAATTCACAAAACCCTAAAACACCAAAAAGAAACAAAACGAATCACGGATTTCAACAAAAGTAAATGTCACCTCCCTATGTTCGACCCGGGACTCACTTGGAGTTTCGGTTATAAATTGTATTTGATAACGCATTTTGTGAGCTACAACGACAGGGTTCTTGAAACCGTGATTCTTCTTTGCCAAAACTCATTGATCACCCCTCCTCTAATGCTTTCACATCATTCTCTCTCCCTTGCTTGCAGAGCACGCAAATAGGATCAACACTAGCAATTCTAGAAGCCAAAAGGTGTTTGAAATTCAAAGCCCCTGCCATTGCCCTCTAGAGAAGATTTTTTATTCTTGGAGGAGCATCGAAGGTCTAGATCAATTTTCATTGGGCTAGTTGTTGGGTATCTGGCAGGGACCTTCTGAAATGTCATAAGAGGGATTGATATGCAGATCTAATGGAGAATTCATCCCTTAGGTGCGTAGACCAGATAAGTTTATCCTCCTCCTCCCAATGGATAGGCGTGTTACATATTCTAAGGGCTAAATTTGAGGGAAATATGTGGCCAATTAGCTCAGAGTTTTACTTGTGATCCGTAGCATTTATAAGATCGTTAACAAAGGTAAGGGAAGGAGTAGAATTGGAATGAGGACAATTTGGATCATCTAAATCTGTCACCCAACGGTCCCTCCATATATTAATTTTTTGCCCATTGCCAATCAACTAGGATGCACCTAAGAAAAGCTAGCTTTGGATGGAATGAAGCGCTCTCATGAAGGGGGAATCCCTAGGCCTTGGAAAGTAATTCTAGAAGTCCATCGACAAAAAATATTTTGTCTTCAATTTGTGTCTACTAGAGACCTTCTTCTCGGGTTAGCAGCTTCCAACCCATTTTCAAAAGGAAGGCAATATTTGCAAGGTGAGCATCTCTAAATCCCAAGCCACCCAAATGTTTAGGCATGTAGAGTGAGAGCCATGCTTTTGGATAGAAGTGTTTGGATCCATCTTCCAACCCCCACTAGAAATCCCTCGCCAATCTATCAATCAATGGGCATAATTTCTTTGGGAAGGGGTGAGTGAACATAAGGTGATTAGTAATAGGGAGGAGTAAGGTCTAAGGCAACACACCTCTTCCTGCTTGCGAGAGGCACCTACCTTTCTAGCCTGAGAGCTTCCTCTGGCATTTGTTAATGACCAGCTCAATGAGGACCTTCTGGGATTTGTTATCAATAAAGGGACACCCCAAATATATTTTAGATTTGGTCGTGGTGTTCATATGGAATTCATTAGTTATACATTGCCTATCCACCAAAGTGACACATTGTCCAAAATAAAGCCTTGATTTATGAAAGTTGACTCTTTGGCTTGAGCACATTTTGAAGTGGTGTAGAATGGATTTCAGCTGTTGCACCTCCGATTGGGCAAATAAAAAAGTGTCGTCAGCGAACATGAGGTGCCTGATCGGTTGCACTTTGATAGCAATTTTGTAACCTGAAATTCTGCTGCTATGCAAAGAAGAAGAAAGGGATCTGGGCAGAAATTCAGTATAAAGAATAAATAAGGAGAGAGTGGGCAACCTTGACGAATACCACGAGAAGGATGGATGGGTTTAGTAGTGTTGCCATTGACTATGACTTGGAATGATGTAGATGTAACATAGGACATTATGAGATTGACCAAGGGTGTAGGGAAATGCAATTGAGACAGTGAGAAATGAATGAAATGCCATTCCAACCTATCAAACGCTTTTTCCATATCAAGTTTGACAACCATGGATCCATACTTCCTCTTCAAGGTTTTCATAGAGTGGAATATCTCATTTGCAAGGAGAACATTATTTGATGTCTGCTTTCCTGATAAGAAACTTGTTTGGTTGGGAGCAATAAGCCTATGAAGGACTGGCTTAATTCTCCTAGTCGCCAATTTTGCAACCAAATATGTTGGTAAGGCTGATGGGTCTATAATCTTTTAGCTTTAGGGGATTTATTACCTTCGAGGTGGGCAAGAGGAAGGTAGAATCCATTTGTGGCTACATTGAGGCATTTCTAAGGGAGGACTGCACAAAGTTGACGACCTCCTTACCAACGAACTCCCAGCTGCGATGGTAGAATAGTGTTGGAAAACTGTCCGAATCGGGGGTATTTATAGGAGACATATGGAAGAGGAAGTTTTTAATTTCCTTTGGCTTAGGGATGGAGGCACACCACAATGTTTCTTGAGAGGTGACCTAATCAGTGGCTTGGAAGTAACTAGTAAGCTCCAACTGTTCTTGTTGGGTTGTGAATAAGGATCTATAATGCTGGTAGAAACAAGTTGTCTCATGTTTTAATCTCTAGTTTCAATCCCATTTGCCACTTCAGCCAATCGATTCAATTCTTCCTTCTTCTATTTGTTGCGAAGAGGTGGTAAAACCTAGTATTTTTATCTCCACTCTCTGCCTAAGCGTGTCTGGAGCATTGATACCAATGGACTTCCTTCTTCAGTAGGAGCTAATCATATTTTGTAGTAAGCTCCTTATCCCTTGCATGTGCTAAAAGGGAGGGGGTGAAATTATGCAAATTAGAGATTTCCACCTCAATAGTTTTTTTTGCTGCTTTCCAGCTAGCGAAGGATTTTTTATGACGAGTTAATATCTAACGAGAGGTTTTGAACCTTTTCATGAATTGGTATTCCTCGATTATTGGTGTTCCAACTGGTCTAAACAACCAAGTAAAAGTTATCCTCTAGATACCAATTCGCCTCCAACCTCCATATTCCCCCTCCTCTCTTTGGTTTGCCATCAATGTGCAACAAAATTGGAAGCTAAGCTCTACATTCCCTTTTCCCATTAAAATATATGCACTTTAGGATCATATATTCTTGACCCATCTTATTCTCATATTATACTATTAAAATACTATCTATTAACATCATTGTATTAAAAAAATCAATCATT
This sequence comes from Thalassia testudinum, assembly GCA_037157565.1. Lineage (NCBI taxonomy): Eukaryota > Viridiplantae > Streptophyta > Magnoliopsida > Alismatales > Hydrocharitaceae > Thalassia > Thalassia testudinum. Next base: position 9,647,214 of record JAZHRO010000051.1, read on the forward strand.
TTTTCCAATTCTTATCCTATCCCCCAGCCAAGCACCTAACACAACTTAGTCCAGGCTTATTCTACCTCAAAATAAGGATATCCCCCTATCCAAATGCAACCATATGTGATGGGAACACCATCATGAGCTATAACTATCTCAATTTAGTTATTATCAAGGAATAAATGCTCATACATAACCGCCAGAGAGCCCTAAGTCATTGCATAATCATTCTGAGGGAAAGATAAGAAAATAGGATTAAAACCATAATTTTACCATCATATCATGAATGCAGTACAATCATGGGTTTTCCTAGGGGGTAATTAAGGGTCAAATGATCTTAAATATCCAACAAATGGGTTAATATAGGCAAAAAAGAATTTTCACGTGTTTTGAGAATTAAATGAATTTTGAAACCCTAAAAATAGACCTACTTAATCAAATGAGATTCTGGTCAAGATAAAATTCACCTAAATCATCTAAAATTCATATAAAAATTTTCTCTAGGGTTTTGTACCTTCAATTTGACCATTAGAACTCATCTTGACCCAAAACAAAGTTTCATACTAACATTTGCCCTAATTTGGGTTTTTGCATAAATTACCCAATCAAACTTGGTCAAAATTAAATCCAACTTCACCATTGGATTTCTTAGATCCAAATTAGGTTTGTACCAAAATTTGCGCCCAATCTGAGATTGTCTTGACCTACTTTGCAATTTGGTCCTATTTAATAACACATATACCCTTAACTTTCAAAATCCTTACAAAAAAGCCCCTAAATTTGTCATCATTTTCACAAATAGGTCCCTACTGCCATGAATCCTATTCCTACAAACTCTGGTGACCTAAAATTGGCAAGTTCTCCTTGATTCCTTACGAATCCCTCTCAGATTTGAAAGGGAAGTTCGTCAAGGAATTCCTTTCCTTTTGAGCCAATTCCCACACCCCAAAACCTTCCCAGTCTCTCATGCGAACGCATGAGAGATTTGGGAATCCTATAAAACTCCTATTCCGTCAAACATTCCTAGCTTGAAAGCTTGGCTTCCAAGTACAAATCGACCTCTTAAGCCCTATATAAGAACCTCCAGATCATACAGAACCTCTCAAGCTCGATTTCGACCAGATCTACCCTAAATTCTTCCCTCCTAATTCGGTCGAAAGGCTCCTCAAGCTTCGGTGACTCTCCCTGCCTCTCCTCGTCATCTGATCACAATTCCAGCCGCAGATATTCCTTCTCCATCCTCTTCCGCGTCACGCCATACTAGTAAGTGCTCCTATCTCCTTCATCGTCACCGTTTTGCCCTCACCGGAATCACCTTCTTCCCCGACGCTGACCATACCAAAACTGGCGTCTCCTCTACCCCTCTTCATTTGCTAATCACCTAGATAAGTTCCCTAACTCCACTACTTCATTTACACACCATCCACACTTCATTTCGATCGCCGTATCACACCGACCACCTTCACCTTCCTCTGCTCCAACCAGACCTCCGGTGAGGCTCCTCGCTCATTCCACTACTCCAAACGCTTCACCAACCACCTCACGACCTCCTCCATACTCCACTCATCAAAACCCCCATCCTATTCACCCTATTACACCTCCAAACCCTCTGCCGAACACACCCACCTTTGCGCACCAACTTCGACACTGTCCGGCCACCACAGTCATCTTCACGACACGCTGCACACACCACCACGTCCACCGTGCTATGGCGAAGCCTGCTGAACCTTCTAATGAGGCCGCAAGGCCATGTTCTTCATTTCAGGTCTTTGCTACCTCGCCTGCCATTAGCGAAGCTTGAAGCTTGCTCCAGCACCTGCAGGCCCCAGACGAAGCCCTAGGCACAGTGAAATGTCTCCAGGATCGCATTCCAGGGGCCAATTTGGTCTTTGACTGAGCCTTTGACCGCAATCGCACGAAGTAGCAGCTGCAGTTGCACGCAAAGAAAGGGAGGTGGGATTAGTTCCACCTTGGAAGATGACAAGAGCCCGCACCCACATAAATTAATTTTGTTGTGTAGGCTCTTCACCTCCTAGCCGCAGGGTGAGGTCCCATACACCCCCACGCACCTCGCCCGTGACACTGCTCACACCGGTCTGGTGCATCCGATTACCCACCTAGCCACGCACTCGGCTGCTACCCACTGCAGGCAGCCCTGGTCCCGGTTTCGCATGTACCCGATAACTCGACTATCCTAACTGTGGCCCTGGGAGGGCGAATCCTAGAGAGAGAAGAAGAGAGTGCGGGGCAGGGGAGGGTTTTGCCCTGTGCGACACTTAGCCAAATCTGAGTGCCTCCCTTGCGCGTGAAGGAGCTGCAGAAGAAGAGAAGAGAAGGAGAGCAGCTGAGACAGAAAGAGAAGAAAGAAGGAAGAAACCCTTGATTCCCTTGGAGGCACTGTAGCAGCCGGCTGTTTAAGCCGTCTGGTACAAGCCTCTACCATCTGATTGCATACATTTGAGACTTTATTTCCTTGATTGATACTATTGATCTAATTGCTATTATTGTAAGGAGTAATTGGTGATTCAAATCATCATTTTACTCCATTCTTTTTGCACATTAATACTTGACATTATTGTTTTATCATTCTGAATTAATTCTGATTGCAATCTCTTATATCTTTGATTCAAATTATGATCTTGAGATTTAAATTGCCATATTGCTCCTTGTGTTCGACCTTGGACTTCAAATTTGAGTATAAATTGTATTTGTTTTTCATGCTGATTCAACCTATATTACAACGCATTGATTTTAAAATCCATTTCAGAGCAACTAACATTTTGACACCGTTGCCGGGGAACAACGCGCAATTTTGATCTCTTGATTACAATATCTGATTTGGTACTAACTTGCCCTATCTCTTTTTACTGTGATCTAGGGGGAACACATTAAAGGAAAATCAGTCGCACATTAGCCACTCCAGGGGCAAGTAAACTCCATTCACCCTCCTCTAAGCACCCGATTCTAAAAAGCTAAAAAAAGGAAGAAAATCAATTAGGACTACTTGCATTATATTCTTAGATTAATCATCAAGTTGACTGATTTGATACATTCTATTTAGACAACATTCAAACCCTGATTTGTGCACCTACTTGAAGCTTAAGGTATCTAGGGCTACCACCTTCTTGCTTGAGCCCTAGGTACCACATTTGCACAAAATCAAATTGGACCAATCAGAGCCAATTAAGGTTTCCAGTTTAAGGTTTTAGAGACACACTTGCTTAATCAAGAATTAACATTCCCAAACAGTGTGTGCCTAAGCCTTGATTGAATTGATCTATTCAAGCAAACCCTAAAATCAGGCTCTTAATCTCATTTGAACACTAAAAGAGGGACCTAAATTTCTCAAAGAACAAAATAGGTGAAGTTGACCCACCATGTTGGGTTAACCAATCTTCAAATTAGGTCACTTTGCACAAAAACATCTTAAAGCTCAAGAGAAATCATAAGCACCTTGCTCTTAATCTAAAACTAGTAGACTTAAGAGGTCAAGTCCCCATTTTGGTCTAACTGGATCATTAGTGACAAGAGAGGTCGGGTGGGGAAACCCTATAACTTGTGGGGGAATTCTACCATGTAGGGGTCTTCACGGGATTCTCCCTCTCTGGCTGCCCAGGTAATTCTCAGGTGGATAGCTTTCTGACTAAGGGGTATCATCCACCCCGAACCTCTATAGTCATCCAAAATTTTTGGGTGTCTTGATTGGGTCCATCACATTCTACCTCTCATCTAATCCATCGATGCATGTTTGGGAGGAGGTCCTTAAGACCATCCTTAAGGCCTCCATTAGATATTCACTCTCGTCGAGGTCGAGCCTCGACTTCCGTGTTTGTGCAATAACCTGATCACATTGACATATCCTTTGATTCAGAACCTACTTCCCCTTCATCAGCTATGGATCACCAAGAAGAACAACCTAATCTTGAGCAACAATTTCATGATTTCCAAAACCAAATCAATGCCATCATCAATCCACCGTCGCATCCTCAAATGCGAGATCACTATAATCCTGCAGCGGTGGAGATCGAACCCCGAATCAACATTCTCGTGGGAGGACCCAAGGTAGATCTCAAGCCTAGAATGCTTCCAATGACCCCAAAATTTCATGGATTGAACTCCAAGGATCCTTTCCAGCACATCAAAAACCTAAAACATCTGGCCCACACCTTTGGGGCAGATGTACAAAATCGGGACAGATTATTCTTAAAGCTCTTCTCATTCTCCCTGGCTGACAAAGCCGCACATTGGTTTCAGACTCAAGCACACACGATCAACACATGGGGAGAACTTCAAACCGCCTTCAGCAAAAATTCTACCCCATTGGTCGTACCAACACAATGCGGCACCAAATCATGCACTTCTCCCAAGGAGCAGGAGAATCTCTACACGAGGCATGGGATCGCTTTCTGGATCTCATGTGTAAGTGCCCCCATTACGAAGTTCTGAATTGGGAATAAGTCCAATCCTTTTACCACAGACTCCGTGATGATATCAAGCTCTTTGTTAATGCAACCTGTGGTGGTAGCATCATGGGTCAACATGAGGACACGATCTGGGAAATTCTTGAGAACATGTGCGAGAACTCCCTGAACAATGAGTCATTGGGTAAGTATAACCGGATGTCCACCTGTTCATTGACAAATAATCGGGGGGTACACTAATCCCGAGGCCTTTTCGTATCCGTTGATCTAGAGTTGGTAGCTAGTCAATTGGACAAGGTCTCCATTATCGAGAAAAAGGTAAATGGCATCACTCGTCATCTACACAAATCTACCTCTGCACCTCAAAGCACATACGTGCACCTACCCATGGGAAGGGATGCTACGCACAACATCTACCACTCCCCGGGGATGGATGCGTATCCACCCCCATTTGATTATGGCTTCGGAGGCAACTCCGGGTCAGCCCACCTCAAGGGACTCTAAACCCCCGTACCCTGATTATCTTAGAGCTCCTCAGATTTGCAAGGGTCTTCACGCCATCCAGAATAATCCTTTCTCCAACACTTACAACTCTGGATGGCATAATCATCCTAACTTTTCATGCTCAGGAAATAACCTGAATCTAAGACCTCAATTCCAACCCTGACCACAGGCTTCACGACCTTATCAACCCACCCAACCAAGGCCCACTCAAAACTTCCAATCTAGACCACCTAAAGAAGATCATACATCTTTGATTCTTCAAGCCTTGGTTGACATGTAGAAACAGCACAAAGAAGACATCACTGAGCTTCGTAATCAAGTGATCCAGTTGGCAAGCTCTCGCCGGCCTGGTGCACTTCCCTCTTAGCCTCTTCCAAACCCAAATAACGTGTCGAATTAGAGGGGCGTTATGAACCCAAATTAGGGCCAATCTCACTTTGTTTATCAGGCCCCTTCTACTCCATCACCTGACAGGATGGATGCTTCAACTTCATACGCGGGATTTCTGCAGCGAACACCTATTTTGCCCAACCCAAACCAAAATCAGGCAGGATTAAGTTTTGTCACCACCCATAGTGGCAAAGAACACAAGACCCACCCTTTCCTAACCACAACATGCCTGAGACCATAAACCCTAACCCTAGATTAGTCATCCAAGACACACTCGTCTCTGATAAAAGAGCCTGAGCCAATTCTAGAGGAACCATCTAAGGTTCCATTTCTCGAGGCCTTGACCAAGTGAAAGAGGACAGCCAAACCCATGGCACCTGAGGAGGACCTGGTTAAGCTCTTTGAGCAAGTCCATATAAACATCCTATGGATGGATGCGATATGCCATGTATCGGCTTATGCACGATTCCTGAAAGACGTGTGTACACCTAAACGTAAGCCGCAAACCAAAGGCGGGAACCCAATCGTATTGTCGGAGCAAGTCAGCTCCGTCATTTTGAGCAAACTTGTGCCTAAGGCAAAAGATCCAGGCACCCCTCTGATCTCTTGTGCTATCGGTGATATATAGTTCAACTGAGCCTTACTAGACCAAGGAGCTTCCGTAAATTTGATACCTACATCCCTACTTGACTACTTTGAGGAATTTGAGCTTAAAATGACAAAGATGACATTGTAGTTAGCCGATCGATTTATTAAGTCACCAAAAGGAATTCTCGAGGATGTCATAGTTTGGGTACATAATTTCTATTTTCCAGTGGATTTCATTATCTTAGACATGGATGCTCTTGAGAACTTGAATAATACACCGATAATATTAGGGAGACCCTTTCTAGCACTGCTAGGGCCAATATTAACTGCAAAGAGGGCCAAATTGAATTAAAATTTGGGAGCAAGACACTAAAGATCGATATCTTTAAGGCCCAACAAGGAATTAATTGCGGGGTTATAGAATAAATCTGTGATATTGAGGCCGTGGTTGACGACCTATGTGTCAAGGAAAACCTGAATATTTCTAATCAACCACAAGAAGATCAAAACCCGCAATTAGAGGAGCTTAAACATAACCTAGACACACCCATAGCTCCTTCCTTTGCTCCCGTCACCCACCTTGAACTACCTACTGCTACAGATAATCTTGTTATGGAATTGAAACCCCTCCTTAACCATCTCAAATACGTCTTTTTGGGTTCCAATCAGATGTTTCCTGTAATTATCAACTCTTGACTCACACCTGATCAAGAAGTGTAAAGACATATTCTGTTTGAGCCATTTAAAACGTCTGGACTAGCAGTCAGATGTCTGGACCCCTTCCCAGACGTCTGGAAATTGAAAAATCTGTATGCAGGGTCGGTTTTGCGCGCTGGCTGTGCGGAAACAGCTTTCCTTCTCTCTCTTCTTCTTTTCTCCTCCCTCACCAAACCCTAACCCCACTCCCTATATAAGAGCCCTCTCCCCCTGGTGGGGGCTCATCGTTTGCGGTGTTTTAATGATATATCTTCATTGCAATATATTGCAGAAAATGGTCACCGGTTTAATTTATTTATTACTCGAGATCTTAAAATATACCGAGGTCGAACTCAGGGAGCACATGTCATTCTAGAAACATATGAATTCACAATTGACTATATACTGTTTTACAAAAATTTAAGAGAGAGAATGAGCAAAAACTCCTTTTCTTTCTCTTCTTCTTCTCTTTTCCTTCCCTTCTTTCTCTTGGCTTCTTCTTCTCTTTCTCTTACTGTGCCTTCTCTTCTTCAGTCGGCTTCTGTGCCTTCTTCTTTCTTCTTCTCCTCTGCTGCGGCTTCTCCTTCTTTCTACTCTTTTTCTCTGGCCCTCCCCTCTCCTTCAGCTCAGTTTCTACAGTGCTTTGGCTTCTTCTTCTTCTCCTTCCTTGGCTCTGCTTGGCTTCAGCTTTTCTTCTTCTACTGCTTGTCTTTTCCTTTCTCGTTTTCCTCTGCGAAGCTTCCTTCCTTCTTTCTCTTCTTTCCGTTGCATCTTCTTCTCCTTCTTTCTTCAGCAGCTCCTTCCTTCTTCTCTTCTGCTCTGCTCCTCCTCCTTTCTTCCTCTTTTTCTCTGCTGTTGGAGTTTTTTGGCTAAGTCCTCACCGCTCCTCTTCTTCATCTTCTTTCCCACCTGTTCCCTGCAAACACGAGTGCAAAACCTACCACTACCTTCCCCGCGCGTCTCTCTCTCTCTGAATCTCTCTTCGGTATGCTCTCCCAGAGCCGGGTAATCGGGTTGGTCGCGCACCCGGGTCCAGGTGCACCGGCATGGGTGTGGTGCATGAGGAGTACACGGATTAGGGTAATCGGGTCTCGAGTCAGGTCCGCGTGGGCAGTGCCGCAGATGAGACCCGGTGAGTGAGAGCGAGGGACCTCACCCCAGTGCTTCGAGGCGATAAGCCAGGGGCACTTTTTCAATTTATGTGTGGGCGCGCGCCCACACACTTTTGAGGTGGGACTAAAGTCCCACCTTCGTTTCGTGCGTCTGCATGCAGGAGGCGAGGGGATTTGGGGCAGCAACCAGGGCTTACGACCCCAATTGAATTCCTGAGTGCGTGCGTGAAAGTCTTCCGCGCGACCAGGGTTGCAGACCTGGAGCTGAAGAGGCTTGGAGCTGCTTGCAAGCTTGCTCCAAGCTTCTCGTCAATGGCGGCGAGGGTACAAGACCTGAAACCACCAGTATGGCCTTGCGGCCTTGTCAAAACACTTGGTGAGCTTCGCCAAAGCACGGCGAAGATAGTGCGAGGGTCGACGTGGCGTCGGGAGGTAGGAGTGTGCATGCCTAGGGCACACTGTGTGCATGAGAGTGGGTGTGTTTGGGGGGTGTTTTGGAGGTGTGGTGTGGTGAGTGGAGTGCGGATTTGGTGTCAGTGAGGTGTCGCAGTGCTTAAGGGGTGATTGGCGAGGCGGATGGAGGAGTGGAGCAGCGGGGATGCCTCGTCGGAGGGCGGCTGGAGATGGAGAAGGTGGCGATAGACAGTGGTGGTCGGTGGGTGGAAATAGCAAATTAAAAAGGGGGAAATAAAAGAGAGAGTAAGGGGAAGAGTTTCACCTACTTAACTGACGAAGGGGGGGGGGGGGGAGGAGGCACTCGGCGTGTGCCTGCCGACGTTGGAGACCAAGATGCCCAGAGGGGGGTAACGACGACGAGGAGGGGATCTGGAAGGCGCCAGCTGGTGCGGCCTGGCGTGGGAGGATGAGGCAGAGTGAACTCTGCTGTAGGTGTGGCAGCAGAGCGACAGAGGGAGGGGGAAGGGTCACTGGAAGTGTCGGGCTATTTGGCCGGAGTGAGAAGGGATGAGTTTGGGGGAATTCTCTGGCCAAAACGAGCTTGAGACGACCAGAGAGCCCTGCCGTCCCTTTTATAGTAGCTGGCGAGAAGAGAATCTCAAGGAGAGATCGTGGAGAGTTTGCCGGAGTTGACCGGAGATGGAGACCCATTCCTCTCACACGTTCGCACGAGAGGAGTGGGCAATGGCAGGTCATGGGAGGGGGTCCCTGCGAAAGAGGACGACGTAGGGAACCCCCCTTTCGTTTCTGAGAGTGGCCCCCATACCCTGTGCAGCGCCATCCTCCGCGCAAGGTCACCGGAGGTATGGGCGGCTGCGTGGGGTGGCAGAGGGACCATTCTGTAAAGAACGAAAGAGAAGCTGGAGGGCAAAATACAAGGGTTCAAAAAGATAAGGGTCGAAAAGTAATTCAAGAGGATCAATTTGTAAAGTAGGTCAAGATGGCCTTCCCTTAGGTCCAAATTTTGGTATAAACCTAATTTGGACCTAAGGAATCTAATGGTAAAGTTTGATTTTAGGTTTGACCATGTTTGACCTGTCAATTTGCACAAAAAATCAAATTAGGTCAAAAATTGGGTATGGTTATCAATTTAGGTCAAGACAGGTTCTACTAGCCAAATTGAAGGTTCTAAACCCTAGAGGATGTTTTTCCATGAATTTTTCAGGGTTTATTTGACTTTTATCTTGCCAGGAATTTCGTGAATTAAAGCGGATTTATTTTTAGGGTTACAGAATGTCTTTTAATTTCTAGAAGTTGCTATAACCCTTTTCGGATCAGGTCATCCCACTTTCTTTCTTATTAAGCCCATTTGACTTGTGTTCAGACCCTTAGACACCCCGTTTGTGTATTGCATTGGTAAAATTATAGTTTTACCCCTTGTGAATTATTTTCTTCTTAAATTTAGAATTCTCTGATTTAGGCTTTTCCTTAGGTTTTGTAGGAGCTTTTGTACACTTATTTAGATTAAAATGTGCTAGTTAGGGTTCATGATGAGGCTCTCATCACCCCCTTCCTCTCTTCTCTACTCCACCACCACCACCTTACTTCCTCTCCACTATCGTAAGAGAGATGAGCGAGAGAGAGGGAGCGAGAGCGAGAGTGAGGAGCGAGGAGGAAGAGCGACGCGAAGAGAGGGGGAGGTGGTTGAGCTCGCAAGCTTCGTGGGAGATCGCTGGAGTGCGCACGCAATGCGTGCGGGGGGAGGAGAGCATCGGGGAGCCGTCCCCAACTTCCTACTGCGGCCGGAGCTACAGACAAGAGGGAGGAGCCGCGGTCGAGCGCGGCGAGAGGAGCGGGAGCTCGCTCTAGTACTATGATTTTTCCAGTATCAGACATCCGGAGTGCCTTCCAGATGACGGGTTGGTCGTATGGTGACGACACCAGATGTCTGAAAGTAGGTATTCGCGAAGGTACGTCATTTCCATGGCTACGGCCATGCAGGCCGCATCTCAATAGGTTTTGCTTGGCTAAAATAGGATGTGCTGCTCTGTATTGTGCAGGAACAGCTTTGGGAAGGCACGTGGCACACCCTCCCACGTGTTTCGGATGTCTGGACAGCTTACCAGATGACCAGAGGCACTCCCAGACGATTGGAGGAGAGGTCGGATGTCTGGAGCTGAGTCCAGACGGTCAAGTAGAGGTCCTGGATGTCTGAGGTTGACGCAGTAACTTGAGGTGAGACCCTAGTGACTTTTAAGACATTTGGACTTAGTTCCAGACGTTTGATTTGGTTCTGCAGTGTTGTTTTGGACCCATTTATGGTCCATTTGGGGTTTGTTTTATGCAAACAAGATATCTATGATTTCCTTGTGAGTTCTTCTCCATGTTAGAAATCTTTTTATATTATTCTGAACATTCTGTTGTGTTATGTTCCTTGGTATAGGACTTCGATCTGTTGCGTGTTCGGGGCTTGCAGAGGCACGTGAGTCTGTCGTTCGAGCCCCCAGTACTCCCATATTGTCTGGTAGAGTGGTTTCCCTTTGTTTTATTTATAAAACATGAATGCAATTATGTAAATTAGAAAACTAGAAAACTGGGATGTGGCATGAATCTTAGGACGAGAAACAGTTGCATTGTTTGTATGCGTGTTTTAAATTGTAGTCATAAATGAATGAGTAGAATTATAAACAATTGTCTGTTAATAAATATGAGCTGCCTGTTGGAATATAAAATGCCTATGCTAGTTAGACAGTTACTTGTAATATCACTTGTTGTATATGTTAATTTGTGGAAATGCAAGCTGCATGTGTATAATACGAGAATGGAATTGTAAATGATGAAACCTGGTATGGAATAATATGGTGAATATGAGCATGAACCCTACGGGAAATTAGGAGTAGAGCTCTTGTGGATGAATGGTAAGATTTGAAAATGTGAGTGGGATGTGTGCTGGTCCTTGAGTACGTGATACCAAGGAGAGCGATTGTCCCCTGTTTAGTGTAGAGCGGAGCTAACTGCCCTTGGGTTGGGACCCGGGGTTAGGATTGGCCACTCTACACCGACTTCTGTTGGCCCTTGCTTACACTGTACCAGGGAGAACTACTAGTGTAGGGAGAGAGCCAGCCACCCCATGGAGCCCGGGGTTCAGCCAGCCGCCCTACACTGACTTGTTAGGCCCACTAGGCAAACTGGGGTAGTCAGACGAGGGTGCGCGGACTGTGGAGGGGCAAGACCCCTATTGGTTCTGAGGGGCGAGACCCCTGTTACTGAGAGGGCTAGGCCCTATACTGTTCCGTGCTGTACTTTGGGCGTACTCGCTAGCGGAAATGATTGACCGCGTGCTAATGCGGGGTAGTTACCCGTACGCTTATCGTGCATGCCGTAGTCACCGCTGTCTGTTCGTGACCTCGAGGTGGTTGACTGGGTGCACGATCACCACGGGGGACTCTCCCGACCAGGAGAGCACCACATGTGCCTTCTACTCTTCGAAAAAGACTACAATCAAGATCGTTCCCACGAGAAACATGCGAGATCAAGAAAGAAATCTAAAAGTAAACCAATGGATGAAAAGGAATTACTTGTAAAATAAAATAATTGGAAAAGATAAATCTACCTGTTAACTTTTACTTCTTTAGTTAGTCTGGTTACCACTCTACTCAGCGTTCACTAACTCCGTTTACTCATAACCCTTTACAGGTCTAGGAGTTGAGCAACCCGAGTCACGGCTACAGAGGACGCTAGGCCAGTCGAGCCCAGCAGTAGTTTCCTGTTGTAGTTGTACTCTCTTTTCTGCTAGTGAGTTTTGGACTGTCGTCACCGTTTCTGTTATTGTACTTTTGTTTCTACTTTCCTGTTATTGTGGTGGTATGTACTGTTTAGCAGCTTTTACTTCCTTACTGCTTGTATTCTTTTACTGTTAGTTACCTTGCATAGTGAATGTGGTTTATTTTCCTGCTTTTCGATTATTTCTTGTTGGATGACTGGGTCTTGGGATTAGTTGAGTCGAGCTGGTCTTGGGTCCTGTAGGGATTCGGGAACCAGGTCGTAACAAGATGGTATCAGAGCAAGGTCGTCCCGAGAAATGAACCAACTAGCTTGAGAATAACCAATTCACGTGCATGTAACTAAAGTAACCACCACAACGTACCACTTGACATCTGTTCTGAGTTCCTTTCGCTGAAGTCCATTAGAGTTGACTTCTTTTGTTCTGTCTTCTGCATCTCCTTGTAGGAGATGCCTTTTCGTGGAGTTCTTGAGGTGGGCCACGGACGCGGCCGTGGACGAGGTCGGAGGGGTTGAGGTGCCAGGTTCGAGGTGCCAGTTGACCCGCCTCTTTTCCTGGGCATTTAGGCCTAGGACCTCGCTCAGCTGATCCGAGACATAGTACGAGAGGAGCTCCACCCACCTCCATGGGCGCCTCTCCCTAGGGACGTGGAGGGGGAGTCCTCTGTGGGACCGAGAGACCGACGCAGCATTGGACGAGCAGGAGGGGGAGGGGGTGGTCCTCCACCACCCTCACCGCACTCTGACACTTCTGAGCACGAGCCCTCCCTGCCTGGAGGCGTGCCCGTTCCCCCACTGCAGCTGCACTACGAGCTTTTCGGACAGTTTCGGAAGCTGAAACCCCCCTCCTTCAAGGGGGATGAGAACCCGTCTGAGGAAGAGGACTGGCTGGAGTAGATTGAGAAGGTGTTTGACACCCTTCGCCCTCGTGCAGAGTGCCACTTGGCCTTTGCCACGTACCAGCTAGAGAGTGCCGGCACATAGGTGTTGGAGGGTAGTCAGAGGCCAGGAGAGGGGAGAGCCGACGATGGATCAGTTCGTGACCCTCTTCTGTGAGAAGTACTTCCCGCGGACTTGGCAGGACCAAAGGAGGCGGGAGTTTCACACTCTCCGCCAGGGGACGATGACTGTTAGTGCGTATCACACGCGCTTCCTGGAGCTGTCACATTTTGCTGCGACAGCCGTAGCTACGGAGGAGGAGCGCCTGTGGAGGTTCACTAAGGGGCTCCAACCTGCCATTCAGGGGTATGTCAAGCCCCTAAAGCTACCCACCTTCTCGAGAGTGGTGGAGGCAGCCATGATGTACGAGGAGACCAACCCGACCGCACGAGACACCGACAGCGAACGGAAGAGGCCCTACCAGCCAGAGTACTCACAAGGCCAACGGGAGAGGAGGCATGCAGCAATCGCGGGAGAGTCGTCTCATTTTGCAAAGCTGTCAGTGGCCTTTAGGGGCCCCTGACAGGGGCCAACTATCAGCACTAGACCCCCGCTCAGCCATCAGCAGGGACTTGTCGAGGGAGGGAGTCGAGTCCCCCTTTGCTACCAGTGTGGTCAGCAGGGCCACATTAGGAGGGACTGCCCGTCTAGGGCTGGAGCACAACAGATGCTCCCCGCACCGAGCGTTGGAGGCCAAGCAGGTGGTCGTGGCTCCCAGGCACGTGGGGGAGGGCAGCAGTTGATGAAGAGATTATCGCTTTCTTATGATATCAATAGAGGATATGTCGTTCTAATTAATGTGGTGGAAATCTCTCAATCAAAACTAAATATCAATTTTAACCACAATAAAGATGTCGTATCCACAGGGAGGAATAGACCAATAAATTCACAAGAAGAGGAATATACAGTTCGCAGACTCTTCTGCAACTTTAATGCAAGGAATATGCTATTTTAAATGAAGCTTGCAATTTCCTTAAAGGTTCAGGGGTATTTATGTAGTTTTCACATCAGGAATTAAGATCAAAAAATATGTGTATGATGCATGTGCAATGGCTTATCATGTAAATTCAACTTTGATGCAATTCTGATTTGAAATTCAAGGTAGAATCATGCACATAACACAAGTAAAGTAATTTTAGGAAAGTCTGAGTGCATCAATGAAATGTAGCATGAATAAAATATTAATATAAAATTGGAAATGGCATTGAATGTAATTATTAATTGAAACAAAAATAGAGGATTTCTCCTCTTTCTTCCTCGCGTGTGCGGCCGTGCACGGTTGGCCGTGAGAGTCGACGGGGAGGTGCGCCTTGACGAGGGCTACCCAACGGCGGTGACACGGCGGCCGGGTGGAGGAAGTTGGCCACCGGCCTGTTGGCTACTGGAGGACAACCGCGCGAGGATGCGCAGGCACCCTGCTATAGCGCGGTTGGCTGCGTGCTGGACACGCGCAAGGCATGGCCTGCGGAAATGCGGCTGGAGTGGCCTGTGGGTGTGGCGTTTGCTGCCTGCAGTGCAGCGTCTGCAGGCGAGGCTTGCAGGGTGCAGTGAGAGCGCAGGTCTGGTGGGGTGATGGCGCTGGTGTGGGCGCGGGTGGGGCGGAGCGCCTAAGCAAGCCTGCAGGTGATGGAGGGCACGCAAGGTGGAGGCGCTGGTGGGGGCGATGAGGCAGCGCTGAAGGGAGCGCAGCGCCTGTTGGCTTGGGCACCTACGTGAAGGCAGCACCTGCGGTCGCGCGAGGGTGCTGGATGCAGGGCAGTACGAGCACTGGAAGGGCACGGTGGTGGTGCTTGGTGCAGTAGTGTGAAGGTGATGGCGCTGGAGGGGGGCGAGGTGATGGTGCTGTGCGGGTGCGCCTGTAGTGAGAGGGCTGCTCTTGCGGGGCGCAATGCAGCGGTGAAAGGTGGCACACAAGGGCACTGATGGCAGTGGAAGATGATGGCGCGGGCACGTGAGGGCAGGTTGGGGTGGGGCGCCTACAGGTTGGAAGGGTGCGGTGGATGCAGCGTGGAGAAGGGTGCTTGGTTCAGGCTGATGTAGCACTTGTTGTGCAGCAACATGATGGCGGTGGAAGGTGACTTCAGTGCACGCTTGGTTCACAGGGTCAGCCTTCTCCATGGTGGAGAAGGTGGAGATAATTCCCTGCCAGGGGGAGGAAGAAGATGAAGATTGATCCAACTTTTCCCAACCTTTTTATCTCCTCTCCCTACGTGCATGAGTTAAGGGATTTTCAAATCCCTTTACTATTTTTGGCCGGCGACTGTTGAGGCCGCCGGAGATTGGGTGAGGTGAAGTCGGTTGTTTGGGAAATTTCTTTCACCCCCTACTCTTTCCAACCTTATTCCTACAAAACAACAAAACATAAAATAATTACATACTAAATTATAGAATGCAATATAATAGATAAAAACTCAAGTAATGATGCATGTGCTTATTTAATGACCTAATGTAATTATTAACAAACATATTATGTTAGAATTGAAGTACTTAGGCGTAACAATAGTCCATTAAAATGGACTCATCAACAGTCACAAGGAGGGTACCAGCCAGCGACTATTTGCCCGACTCAAAGTGTGGCTGCTTCTACACCAAGAGCTGAGGGGCGTATCAACGCCCTGACACACAGAGATGCCAGGGCATCAGGCTTAGTGGTGGCAGGTATGGTTACTATTTCTGGCAGATTAGTTTACGTGCTTTTTTATTTTGATGCCACACACTCTTTTGCCGCTGCGAGTTTTGCTGTCAATTTGGGATAGGACTGCATGTTGTTAGAGGATCCGTTTGTGATCAGAGGTCTAGGTGGTCAGCTATTTGTAGTTGAGGAGGTCTACACAGACTGTGAGGTCAGTATTGGGGGACACAGCCTCCCCGCTGACCTGATTGTGATACCGATGGAGGACTTTGGCGTGATTCTGGGGATGGATTGGTTGTTCGCTTACCACGCCTTGGTGGACTGTTTCGGGAGGAAGATCGTCTTCTCCCTACCAGAGATGCCTTCCTTTGAGTTTCATGGACAGCCGGTGGACGAAGGTTTCAGGTGCATTTCAGCTCTTCGGGCAGTGAGACTTTTGGGCCAGGGGTGTGAGGGCTTTCTAGCTTATGTGGTGGTAGAGCCCAGCCCTGTGGAAAACTTTTAGAGCATCCTGGTGGTTAGAGAGTACCCCGACGTGTTTCCAGAGGAGTTGCCAGGACTACTGCCTGCGTGTGAGATTGAGTTTGAGATCTCACTGATATCGGGGACCAGCCCCATTTCTACTGCACTGTACCTGATGGCACCACTTGAGCTGCAAGAGCTCAAGTCCCAGCTACATGACCTATTGGAGAAGGACTTTGTGAGGCCCAGTGCGTCCCCGTAGGGAGCCCCTGTGTTATTTGTGAAGAAGGGTGGTGCCCTGTGCCTTTATGTTAACTACAGACAACTGAATAGGGTCACCAACAAGAACAAGTATCCGCTGCCGAGGATTGATGATCTGTTTGACTAGTTGCAAGGTGCCACGATATTCTCCAAAATAGATCTGAGATTAGGCTACCACCAGTTGAGGATCAGGGAGACCGACGTCTCCAAGACAGCTTTCCACACCCGGTACGGACACTACGACTTTTTGGTCATGCCGTTTGGGTTGACCAATGCCCCCGCTACCTTCATGGATTTGATGAATCGGGTGTTCAGACCGTATCTAGATCAGTTTGTGGTGGTATTTATAGATGACGTGCTCATTTACTCGCGAGATCAGGCACAACATGGACAGCACTTGCGGATGATTCTGGACACTTTGAGATGACGCAGGCTGTATGCCAAGTATGGCAAGTGTGAGTTTTGGTTGAGGCAGGTGATTTTCTTGGGCCATGTGATCTTAGGGGATGGTTGAGGCCATACTCAGGTGGAAGAGGCTACATACAGTGACAGAGATATGCAGCTTCTTGGGATTGGCAGGTTACTACCAGCGGTTTATCAGGGGTTTCTCGTAGATTGCGCATCCTATAACTCAGCTGACTCGGAAGAACGTGCCCTTTGCTTGGACAAATGCTTGTGAGGCGTGTTTTCAGGAGTTGAAGGAGATACTGACTTCAACTCCTGTGCTTACCATCCCAAATAGCAGTGGCGGTTTTGTGGTTTACACGGATGCTTCGTTGTAGGGGTTAGGGGGTGTGCTCATGCAGTGGGGTCACGTTGTCGCTTACGCTTCGCGGCAACCGAAGCCCCATGAGCATAGCTGTTACGACTCGATTCCCGAATCCCTATGAGACACGAGAATCGGACCGACTTGATTGATCCCAAGACCCAGTCGTCCAACGAGAAAGTAACCAAAAGAGCAGTAAAACAAACCACATTCACCATGTATATAACTAGCAGTAACAAAATACAGCAGTAAAGAAAAGAACTACTACAGTATACACCACCACAACAGTAAAGAAATAAACATGTACATAAACACGGTGCTTACAATAAAAGAGTACAGTGGTAATGGAAAATACTCACTACAACAGAAGGAAAGGTACAGTAGGTACTACACAAGTAAAACTACTGAGCTCTACTAGGCCCAGCTCCCTCTACAGCCGCTAGCTCTGGCTGCTCGACACCTGGTCTTGAAAAGGTGACACATCAGCGAAACGCTGAGTAGAGTGGCAACCAAAAGCTAAGAAAAACAGTAAGGTGGACAGTAGTTGTTATATTTTTAATCTCTTTCTTTATTTTCCCTTTACTCATTATTGAATTATTCCTCAGATCTTTCTCTTGATCTCGAATGTTCCTCGTGGGAACGATCTTGATTGTAGTATTTTCCGAAAAGTAGAAGTAACACGTGGTGCTCTCTTGGCCGGGAGAGTCCCCCGTGGTGGTCCTACCCTCAGTCAACCACCCCAAGGTCACTGACAGACGTAACAGTAACTACGGCACGCGCGATAAACACATGGGTAGCTACCCCGCACTGGCACGCGGTCAGTCATTTCCGTTAACAGGTGCACCCCAAAGCACAGCATGGAACCAGTATAGGGCAGAGCCTTCTCAGTAATAGGGGTCCAGCCCCTCCACAGTAACCAAACAGGGGTCTAGCCCCTTCACAGTCCGTGCACCCTCGCCTGACTACCCTGGTTTGCCCAGTGGGCCTAACAAGTCGGTGTAGGAGGCTAGCAGAACCCCGGGGCCCGTGGGGTGGCTAGTGCTCTCCCTACACTAGTAGCTCTCCTTGGTACTGTGTACATGAGGGCCAAAAGTCGGTACAAAGTGGCCAAACCTAACCCCGGGTCCCTGGGGCGGCTAGCTCCGCTTTGCACTAAACAGGAGGACAGTTGCTCTCCTTGGTACTCCGTACTCAAGGGCCAACTCACTTCCCCAATTCTATTCCGTTCACTTCTTAGGAGCTCTACTCCTAATTCCCCGTAGGGTTCATGCTCATTTTTCTTTAGCTCCGCCAATTTAGGTTTCATCATTTCAGCTTTATATTCATATAGCTCATGTTCTCAACAGTAATTATCCATTCATAAACAGGCAACTATTAACCAATTACAGGCAGTTATCATTTTCCTTTCTACTTTTCCAAGACAACAATATATATATTCAATCTACTTTTCCAGTCCTAGGATTCATACCATATCCTAGGATCTATCATTCAATCTAGTTTTTCAGTCCTAGGATTCATGCAATACCCTAGGATCTATTATTCAATCTAGTTTTCCAGTTTAGGATTCATGCAATACCCTAGAATCTATTAATTATTTCAAAAGTGCATAATTTTTGATAAATAATTAAAGGGGCCACTCTACCCGCAAAATCGAGAGTACTAGGGGCATGATCGGCAAGCCCACGCACCTCCGCAACCCCCAGAGCCGCAACAAAATGGGGTCCTAACACAAGGATCAGTTACAAGGAGCTACTCAGAACAGGATACAATTACTGTAAATAGGTAGAGGAACTAAATCTGAGAAGAATGAAACTTGAAACGCGGAAAACGGACTTCGAACGGACCCTAAACAGGTAAAAAATGACAAGTTTGCCCAAAATCAGATGTCTGGAACATCTTCCAGACGTCTTAAACGAAGGCTCAGGTCATACCTTAATCCTGCGCGGTCCTTCAGACGTCCAGAATCCCGTTAAACTGTCTGGACTTAGTTTCCAGACGTCCGACTGTCACTCCGGACGTCTGGAGAGCCTCTTCGTCGTTTAGTACCGTGCCCAAACGTCCAATCTGTGTGGGAGGGCAGGCCCTTGTGCCTTCCTGAACGAGACCTGCACACATATGGGACCGTCATCAACACGGAACGAAGCAGAACCCTTCGGCGGAATGGCTGCATGGCCGTACACGTGAAAGAAGAAGGGAAGGAAAAATATCGTACCTTTCAGACGTCTGGACCTTTCTCTAGACGTCTCCTGTGTCGTCTGGACGTATGTCCAGACGTCTGATTCTGGGAAATTTTCCCAGAATCAACACCTCCACGCCCTCCGCCTGCAGTGCATGGCCGTGCCGCGCCACGCTCGCCTGCTGCCTGAGCTGCAGCAGCTCCTCCCCAACACCACACTCCTGCTGCGCACCCGTCGGCCGGCCCTGGCTGCTCCGACGAGCTTGCACCCTTACGATCTAGCACTCTCCCTCTCGCAGCAACCCCTCCTCCCCATGCACTCACGGCAGCAGCAGCTGCAGCCCTCTCCCGCTCACTCTCTCGCTAACAGAAAGAAGAAGAAGAAGAAGGCGGTGGAGTGAGGGTGAGGGAGAGGAGAGGGGTATTTGAAGGCTGCCATGGGGAGAGAGAGAGAAAAAGATGGCTACGTCTGCAAGGAGGGAGGAAAGAGAAGAAAGGAGGGCGGCGGTTCAGTCTGCGCGCGCATGCACGCAGACGCGAACCGATACGCCGAAAAAATTAAATTCCAGACGTCTGGGAAGGCTTCCAGACGTCTGGACCAACTCCCAGATGTCTTAAACGATGTTTGATGCCAGGGTCATAACAATAGCTACCCTACCCATGACTTAGAGCTGGTAGTTATTGTCTTCGCGCTGAAGACATGGAGGCACTACCTTGATGCTGAGACTTTTGAGATTTTCACGGATCATAAGAGCCTCAGGTACTTGTTTGATCAGAAAAAGCTTAACATGAGACAGAGATGTTGGTTAGAGCTCCTGAAGGACTATGATTGCAGCATGTCCTACCATCCGAGGAAGGCCAACATGGTGGCTGACGCCTTGAGTTGGAAGGAGCCCACCCACTTGGCTAGTTTACAGGCACAGAGTTGGAGACTTATGGAGGAGTTGGGCAATTGGCGACCCTGAGAGTCATAGGGGTATTGTGGGGCAGTGACGGTGACACGACAGATAAGACCAGAGCTGATAGACCGCATCATCACAGGACAGATGACAGATCCATACCTGCAGTCTTTGCGAGACGGAGTGCTGTCAGGGGACCCAGGAGACTTCTCTTTTATATATGAGGTACTGTGCATGAGAGGACGTTTGTGCGTTCCCAGGGACGAGGAGTTGTTGAAAGAGCTCCTGATTGAGGCGCATGGGTCCAGGTTCACCATACATCCCGGGAACACGAAGATGTATCATGATCTAAGGCATGACTTTTGGTAGAAAGGAATGAAGCGGGAAGTGGGTGAGTTCGTGCAGCAGTATTTGGTGTGCCAGTAGGTGAAGACCGAGCATCAGAGGCCTGCAGGGCAGTTGCAGCTACTTCCTATGCCAGAGTGGAAGTGGGAGAGCATCACTATGGATTTAGTGGTGGGCTTACCCATTACCCAGCGAGGACACAACGTAGTCGGGTGGATAGTGGACAGGTTGACGAAGACGGCTTGTTTCCTGCCGATCCGAGTCACTTTGGGACCAGCACAATTGGCAGAGAGCTACATTCGTGATGTGGTACGTCTGCACGGAGTTCCACGTGAGATTGTATCCAATCGGGATACCCATTTTACTTCCCAGTTTTGGGTCGAGTATCAGCAAGCCTTGGGGACACGGTTGAGGTTCAGTACGGCGTACCACCCCCAGACGGATGGACAATCAAAGCACACTATACAGACACTTGATGACCTTTTGCGTGCCTGTGTACTAGACTGGAGGGGCTCTTGGGAGGAGCACTTACCCCTGGTAGAGTTTGCATATAATAACAGCTATCACTCGAGCATCGGCATGGCATCTTACAAGGCTCTGTACAGACGGAGGTGTACTGCACCCTTGAATTGGGTTGAGTTAGGGACCAAGTGGGAGGTTGACCCCAGGCTGATCTGGCAGAGTCAGGAGGTGATAGAGCAGATTCACAAACGACTTCGCACTGTCAAGAGCAGAAAGAAGAGTTATGCTGACCGAAAATGCAGAGAGCTGCAGTTCGAGGTTGGGGATCACGTCTTTCTTCACGTTTCGCCCATGAAGAGCCTGCAGTGTTTTAGGGTGAAAGGGAAGTTTGCACCGACGTTTGTGGGGCCCTTTGAGGTCCTGGAGTGGGTAGGACCCATTGCTTACTGGCTTTCCCTTCCTCCTCAGCTTTCTGGTGTGCACGACGTGTTCTACATGTCCAACCTTAGGATGTACGTCGCCGATCCCAGTCATGTTTTGAGCCATGAGAGTGTCGAGGTGGGTGACGACCTGACCTACCTCGAGAGACCAGTGCAGATACTAGATAGAGTCATCCGAAGTTTGAGACGAAAGTAGGTACCCCTGGTGAAGGTCTTGTGGAGGAGTCAGCGGTACGAGGAGGCCACCTGGGAGCCTGAGGTGGCAATGCGAGAGCGGTACCTGGATCTTTTTGGGGGTACGTCTTTTCGGACCGACTTCGGTCCTCTTTAAGTTTGTTATGCATTTATATTTCCTTTTTCAGCACCCTAACTAGCTCAAGTTTCGGGGACGAAACTTCCTTTATGTTTATTATGATGTAAAGATCCATTATGTTTGAGCCATTTAAGACGTCTGGACTAGCAGTCAGACATCTGGACCCCTTCCCAAACGTCTGGAAATTGAAAAATCTGTATGCAGGGTCGGTTCTGCGTGCTGGCTGCGCGCAGACAACTTTCCTTCTCTCTCTTCTTCGTTTCTCCTCCCTCACCAAACCCTAACCCCACTCCCTATATAAGAGCCCTCTCCCCCTTCCTCTCCTCCAATCCACCACCACCACCTTACTTCCTCTCCACTGTTGTGAGAGAGACGAGTGAGAGAGAGGGAGTGGGAGCGAGAGTGAGGAGCGAGGAGGAGCGGTGGAAAGAGAGGGGGAGGTGGTTAAGCTCGCGAGCTTCATGGGAGCTCGCCGGAGTGTGCACGACCACTGCGGCGCATGAAGAGGGAGGAGAGCCATCCCCGATAATGAAACGGTGGCTTCGAGAGATAACCGGGTTTTATTGTTATAGCGTTGTAGTATAGCCAGTTATTGCCAACATTTCAAATATAATTTTTTTACTCGAAAAATAAAAGAGTTCCCGAGGTCGAACTCAGGGAGCAAGTTGTATTCTAGAGATATACATGTTTCTTTTACAAAAATAAAGAAAGAGAGAGGGAAAGAATTTGTTGTCTTCTTTTCTCTTTGTTTTCTCCTTGTCTCAGATCTTCTTCTTCTTTGTCTGCAGAGGTGATGTCTTTCTTCTGCAATGGTAATGCTCTTCTTCTTCTTCCAGCTGTTCTTTTGTGTTCTCCTCTGCCTCGCCTTCTTCTGTTGTTCTTCAGATCTCCCTCCTTCTTTCTTCTTTTCTTTTTCAGTCAGGACGTCGCCCCTCCTTCTTTCTTCTTTTCCCTTCAGGACGTCGTTGATGATAACGTCTGGTTTGACCGGGTTGTGTTATATCGTTGTAGTAAAGCCGGTTGTTACCAACGTTTCATATAAAATTTTTTTACTCGGAAAAATAAAAGAGTTCCCGAGGTCGAACTCAGGGAGCAAGTTGTATTCTAGAGATATACAAGTTCTATTACAAAAATAAAGAGAGAGAGAGAGATGAAAATTTGGCTTCTTCTTCTTTTCTTCTTTCTTCCTCTTTGTCTTTGGTTCTTCCTGTTCTTCTTCTTCTTCTTCTTCTTCTTTTTCTTCTGCTTTCTTCAGATTTTCCCCTCGTGCTCTTCTTCTGTTCTTCCTTGTTTCCTTTCTTTCTTTTTCGTCAGATCGTCTTCTTCTTTTCTTGCTTCTTGCTTCTCTTCATTCCTTCTTCTTCTTTGTCTTCACCTGCCTTGACCTCTCTTTTTCTTCTTTCGCGATGGCCGTTGCTCTTCCTTTTTCTTCAGCGGGTCTTCTTCTTCTTTGGCTGCTGACCTTCCGTCGTCTGCGCCAGTGCTGAGACGACTTAACAATGCCTTCGCTACAGTGCAGCAGCTCCTTCTTCTTCAGCGGGTCTGCTTCTTCTTCTTTGGCCTGCACACTTCAGAGTTTATTCGTCAAGGCAAAAACCTACTCTACCCCCCTCCCCCGCGTATCTCTCTCTCTGAAATCACTCTTCGGAAGCTCTCCCAGAGCGCTACCGGGTAATCGGGTTCGGGTCAGGCCCGGGTCCAGGCCCACCGGCGTGCGTGGTGGGCGAGGAGTGCAGGTCAGTCTAATCGGGTCGGGCCAGGTCCGCGGAGCGTGGTCACGGACGAGGCCGAGTCGGGTCGGGTCGGGTGAGAGGGACCTCACCCCGTGGTAACTGAGGCAAACAGCATAAGGCAGTTTTTGCCTTTATGTGTCCGCGCGCCTTCGAGAGGTTCCGAGGTGGGACTATCCGCGCACCCGTTTCTCTCACGCCTGCAGCAGGGATGGCGCTTCCAATTGCATCAGCTGTTGAGGCGCACAGCTCCAATTGAGGGCCAGGGTGTGTGCGCGAGACTCTTCCGCGCTGGCCGTGGCTTTTCAACCTGGGATATCTCGGCTTGAAGCAACCTCGAGCAGGCTTCGAGCTTCCTCGCCAATGGCGGTCAAGGCCTGGAACCTGAAATCAATAGCACGGCCTCTCGGCCAAATCAGACAGGCGGGGGACCTTCGCTGTGGCACGGCGAAGGTGGTCAGGGGGTCTGCAGGGGGCGAGATGGGGCTGTCTGGTCGTCCTAGGTCAAACTGTGAGCGAGGGAGTGGGTGTGTTCGGTGGGTCTGCAGAGGGTGTTTGGTGGGAAGTGGAGGGGCGGAAGAGGATCAGGGTGAGGAGGCGGAGGTTCTGCGGTGGTCGGCGAGCCGTGTGGGTCGCTGAGGTGATGGGAGCGGCTCGCCGGAGGGTGGTCGGAGGCGGAGAGGATGAGGGTGAACAGGGTCGGTAGAGGGCTTAATTGACTAAATCGAAAGCGGGGAAAGAAAGAGGAGGAGAAGGGGAGTAAGTCTAACTTAACTGCAGGGACGAAGGGGGAGGAATAGGGCGACAGTCGTATCGACTGTCGCCGGAGAAGATGATGCTCAGAGAGAGGGGCGGCGGCGAGCAGAGGGCTGGAGAGGCGCCAGCTGGGTGCGGCGTGGCGCGGGAAGAGCAGGGGAGGAGGTCTCTGCTGCTGGTATTGCGGCAGAGCGAAGAGGTGGAGGGGGAGGAAGTCGCCGGAGCTGGTGAGCGTCTGCCGGAGAAAGGAGAGAAGAAAGCTGGGGGTTTTTCTCCGTCAGATCCAGGCTGCCTTCGTCGGTGGAGCGGCGGGGGGTATTTATAGGGTTGAAGCAGGGAGGAAGGCGGAGGGAGACGACGTGTCTCCCTCGCCGGAGAATGGTCGGAATACGAACCCATACCGTCCGTGCGTTCGCACGGCCGGTATGGGGGGCTACAATGACCATGGGGGTGCTCCTGCGACGGCTGACGACGCAGGGCACCCCCGGTACACTTGCCAGGTCCTCCACCTCACCCTGCGCGGCGCCATGCTCCGCGCAAGGTCGCCGGAGCATGGTGCTGGCAGGGTTTTGCAGGAGGGACCTGTTTGCAAAGAACGAAGAAGAGTTAGGGGCCAAAATGCGAGGGTTCAAAAGTTGAGGGCCAAAGAGTAAATATATGAGGACCAAAGTGTGAAGTCGGTCAAGGAGGTTTCTTCTTAGGCTCAAGTTTTTATACATGACTAATTAGGACCTAAGGAATCTGATGGTGAATTTTATTTTCATATTAAACCTTGTTTGACCGGTCAATTTGCGCAAAAACCCAAATTAAGTTATTAATTGGGCATGGTTCTCAATGTAGGTCAAAATGGGTTCTAAAGGCCAAATTGATGGTTCTAAACCCCAGAGATTATTTTTCTATGAATTTTAGAGGGTTTACTCTATTTTTACTTTGCCTCGAACCTTGTGAATTGAAGTGGGTTGTTTTAGGGTTACAGATTATCATTTGGTTCCTTGGAAGTGCTGTAGCCCTTGCTAGATCATCTCATCCCACTTTTATTCTTATTAAGCTGTTTTGACCTATGTTTGGGCCCTGAATTACCCTGTATGCAGATTATACTGGTAAAATTGCACTTTTACCCCTTATGACTTGTTTTCTTCTCAAACTCAGAATTCTCTGAGTTAAGCTTTTCCTTGAGATATGTAGGAGCTTTTATCCTTTGTATTGGGTCAAAATGAGCTAGTTATGGCTCATGATGAGGTTCTCATCATACCCCCATGCCTAGCTTTTGCTAGTCCCTTAGCAAAAAAAACTTAAGGTTTCAACCCTTGTTCTAGACCATGAAGTTTTCAATGGTTTTAGATAAGTGCCTTTTTATTTGAGCATAGATTAGGTTAGAATGCTGACCATAGGCCTAAAAGATACTCTAGTACCAATCAAGATCCAAATCTGTCTAGCCTTAGCCTCAGTCTTTTAGCAAAGGTTTTTAAGGCCCACAAGAACTAACCTAAGGTTTATTGGACTTCGTGGTTAAAGCACCCGTGCTTGAAATGATTTTAGCCCTGGCTCAGTTCGCAGTGCGTTTTGTAAGAGAGAGATAGAAAGTTTTTTCTGTTTGGAGGGTTTTCTCTCTCTTTTTCTTTTTAGTTCTAGTCTAGGATTGGCTTTTCAACACGGTCTGTATCAGATTCCTTGCTCCCATCATCAATCCTCAAGGGTTCCTGGCGATCGATGCTTCGAGATAGCACCGCCCATGGCAACCCCCGGAACCCTGGCTATTGAGATTTCGAGATAATCCCATCCATGGTGTTCCGTGGCCGAATCCAGACCCTGGCAATTGACACTTCGAGATAATGCCATCCATGGAATCTAAACCAGCAGAGTGCTTACATGCCCCCCGTAGGATATGTAAATATCCTAAGAGACAAGCACCGAGGAGATGATATTTTGTTACGCATCTTCGAGGGGATTTCCCGCCTCTCCGCGCTGGGAACTCGTCCAAATCAACTTGTGTTGATCGGCCATTCCTATTCTAGGTGTTCTTTTCAGATTTTTGCGACGCTTCTGCGTGATTCTGATTTTTATGCTTACTGAACCAGGCTGTGTGTGAGATTAGGGTGCTTAGGTTACTGAGTCCCGTAAACCAAAAATTAGTTAACGAGGCCGAATACTCCCTAAGCCTTAGACCTAATACTTCAGCTTTTCATTTTCCTCAACCTCTTGAGGAGTGTCCAGATCTTAATGAGTACTAAGAGTCTATTCAAGAATGCCTAAGGTTTGCATTCTTACTAATCTCATTGTGCACTTTTCAGTTATTTTCTTGAATGAGGTCTAGAACTTAGGTTAATTCCTTAGTTCCTTACTAATGACTATCAACTTTTCTTATAATTTTGTGCTCCTTTTTCATTTTGTTTCTTCACGAAATTTTTCTTCTCCTCTTTTCCTCTTATTCTTTTTCGAAAAATTTTTTAATTTTTATGGTATTTTTGGCATATGTGAATTTTTTTGTTTGAAACCTTTTCTTACAAGTTTTTGCACTTTCCTACCCCCCCATGCCTAAGATTTGCAATGTCCTCATTGTAACCTAGGGGGTCTTAGTTCAGGGTGAACTTCGAGTGCTGAAAGGTGTCAGAACAAGTTTCAGGTTTTCAAAGAGAATGACGGGCTGCCTCCCGTTAAGCGCTGAGTTTTACGCCATCGGCTGGGCGCAATAAGCTCAAGGGGAAAGGAGGATATGAGATGCCTCAGCCAAATCAGTAGAAGTTACATCAATGAACGGCTTGAGTCTTTGACCATTCACGATGAAAGGTTCAGAATCGTGGCTGAGTGGACTGATTTCGATTGCTCCATTTCCAAAAACCTGTCGGACCAAATATGGTCCGACCCACTTAGATCTCAGTTTTCCTGGGAAGAGTTTGAGTCGGGCATCAAAGAGTAGGACCTTTTGACCAGGATGAAAGATTTTTCTCGAGATGTGTTTGTCGTGGAAGGCTTTAACCCGCTCCTTGTAGATTTGCGAGTTCTCGTACGCGTCTGTGCGTAATTCATCGATCTCGCTGATTTGGAGTTTTCTGTGGGTCCCAGCCTTGGAAAGATCTAGATTACAGTTCCGTACTGCCCAATAGGCTTTATGCTCCAGTTCGACGGGAAGGTGGCATGCCTTTCCGTACACCAATCTAAAGGGAGACATGCCCAATTGGGTCTTGTGGGCGGTCCTATAGGCCCACAATGCTTCCGGAAGTCGGGACGACCAGTCCTTCCTGTCAGGTCGAACAGTGACCTGTAGGATTTTCTTGATCTCCCGATTCGACAGCTCAGCTAGACCATTAGTTTGGGGGTGGTAAGGAGTAGAGATTCGGTGAGACACCCTGTATTTGGTCATCAGTGACCTAAACTGAGCATTTGTGAAATGGGTCCCCCCATCAGAGATTATTGCACGAGGAATCCCGAACCTTGAGAAAATGTGTTGATGAATGAATTTGAGAACGATTTTGTGATCACAGGTTCGGGTCGGTATGGCTTCGATCCATTTGGACACGTAGTCCACAGCCAACAGAATGTATTCGAAACCATCCGAAACAGGAAAGGGGCCCATAAAATCAATCCCCCAAACATCAAAGATTTCGCATACTAGAATCGGTTGCATAGGCATCATGTCGCGATGGCTCATGTTGCCCAAAGTCTGGCAACGACTGCATGCCTTGCAATGACTGTATGCGTCTTTGAACAGTGTGGGCCAGTAAAAGCCGCACTGGAGGACTTTTGATGCGGTTTTATGCCCGGCAAAATGGCCACCGCATGCCTGGTCATGGCAGAAAGAGAGGATATTGTTGACTTCCCCTTCCGGGATACATCTCCGGATGATCTGATCGGCACCTATGCGGAAGAGGTACGGGTCTTCCCAAATGTAATACTTGGCATCAGAGCGTAATTTGTCTTTCTTGGCCTTCGGCCAATCGGACGGGGTCTGATGAGATGCCAAGTAATTTACAATATTAGCAAACCATGGAAGGCTAGTACCAATAGTCAGCAGGTGCTCATCGGGAAAATGCTCAGTGATGGGTCCGGAAGGGTCTATCATTTCAGAAGGAAGACGGGACAAGTGATCAGCTACCACGTTTTGTTTTCCCGCTTTATCGCGAATCTCGAGGTCAAATTCTTGCAACAGTAAGATCCATCGGATCAATCGAGGTTTCGCGTCCTTCTTTGCAAGGAGATGCCTCACAGCCGTGTGATCCGAGTATATGATGACATGGGAACCCAGAAGGTATGATCTGAATTTCTCTAGGGCAAATACTACAGCTAGCAGCTCTTTCTCAGTAACTGTATAGTTACGCTGAGCCTCATCGAGTGTTTTGCTGGCGTAGTAAATGACCACAGGTTTCTTGTCATTTTTCTGCCCCAAAACCGCTCCTACAGCGAAGTCGGATGCATCACACATGATCTCAAAGGGTTGAGACCAATCAGGGGACTGTAGGATCGGGGCTTGGGTGACTCGGTCACGCAGGATTTCAAATGCTTGAGTGCATTCCTTGGAGATTTCGAAGGGAACATCCTTGGAGAGAAGAGTGGTCAGGGGGCGTGCGATTTTTGAAAAATCAGGGATAAATCGTCGATAAAAACCGACATGCCCTAAAAAGGATCGGATGTCCCTGATCGAGCTAGGCATAGGAAGGCGAGAAATCAGATTAACCTTAGCTCGATCCACTTGGATACCTTTCTCCGAAATTGAGTGTCCCAGGACAATTCCCTCAGGCACCATGAAATGGCTCTTTTCCCAGGAAAGAACCAAATTCACGTCGATGCACCGCCTGAGTATCTGGACCAAGTGCTGGAGGCAATCGTCGAATGATGCTCCGAAAACTGAAAAGTCATCCATGAAGACTTCCAGATAATCACCTACCATATCTGAGAATATGGCAAGCATGCATCGCTGAAAAGTAGCGGGTGCATTGCAAAGACCAAAAGGCATCCTTCGGAAAGCGTATGTTCCGAAGGGGCAGGTGAATGTGGTCTTTTCTTGGTCCTCAGGATGGATTGCCACCTGGTTATAACCGGAGTACCCGTCAAGAAAGCAGAAGAACCTATTTCCCGCTAGTTTTTCGAGAATTTGATCAATGAAGGGTAGTGGGAAATGATCCTTCTTCGTGGAGGAATTGAGTCGACGGTAATCTATACAGACTCTCCACGAGTTGGCTAATCGGGTAGGAATGATTTCTCCGGTCTCAGTCGTTATAGTGGTGAGTCCTGCCTTTTTAGGCACGACCTGAATCGGGCTCACCCAACGACTATCGGAGATCGGGTAGATGATCCCGGCATCTAACCACTTGATGATCTCCTTTTTCACGACCTCCTGCAGATTGGGGTTTAAGCGTCTCTGCATTTCACGAGAAGGTCGTGTGCCCTCTTCTGAATAGATATGATGAGTACAATAAGAGGGACTTATTCCAGTCAAATCATCGAGGGTCCATCCGATGGCTCTGCGATGTTGCTGGAGGACAACAATCAGACGGTATTCCTGTTCAGGATTGAGGTTGGAATTGATGATCACAGGAAGGGTCTGATTAGAACCCAAAAAGATGTATTTCAAATGAGCAGGAAGGGGTTTCAGTTCAAGGATGGGGTTTTCAGCAGCAGCGGGTGGTTCAGTATAGATGTGAGGTTCAAGGGTGGGAGTTACTGGGTTGTTCACATCCGGATTGGACTCCTCTATTTGCGGGTCAAGATCCTTCTGTGGTTGATGAGGAATACTCAAGTCATTCTGGAGGTGTGATTCATCAACCAAAGTCTTGATGTCACAAATTTGCTCGATGACGCCACAATTAATTCCTTGTTGGGCCTTAAATATATCAATTTTCAGTGTTTGATCTCCAAACTTAAGCTCTATTTGGCCCTCCTCACAGCTGATGTTGGCTCTAGCAGTAGCCAAGAAAGGTCTCCCTAGAATGATTGGTGTATCCCTAGGGTTCTCAGGTGCATCCATGTCTAAGACTATAAAGTCCACTGGAAAATAGAAATCCCGCACTCTTACGATAACATCCTCGAGAATCCCTTTTGGTGACTTTATAGATCGATCTGCTAATTGTAATGTCACCTCGGTTGGTTTCAGCTCAGATTCTTCCAGATGGTCAAGTAAGGATGTGGGTATCAGATTTATAGATGCACCTAAGTCTAACAATGCTCTGTCAAATTGGGTACCACCTATCTTACAGGAGATCAGGGGAGTTCCAGGATCTTTTGCCTTGGGTGGGAGTCTACTAAGGATTACAGAGCTGGCTTGCTCTGACAGAACAATTGGGCTCCCTCCCTTGGTTCGCGGCTTACGCTGGGGTGTACATATATTCTTTAGAAATCGTGCGTAAGCTGGTACGTGGCGGATTGCATCCATCAAGGGGATGTTTATGTGGACCTGCTCAAAGAGCTTGACCAGGTCCTCCTCAGGGGCCACGGGTTTGGTGGTCTTCTTTCCCTTGGTCAGGGCTTCGGGAAACGGGATCTTGGTTGGTTCCTCTAGGATAGGTCCTGGTTGTGGGTCTGGAACAGCGGTACCTTGGATAACTATCCTAGGGTCATGATTATCAGGCTGGGAGTGGTTTGGATAACGCGGGTCCTGAGTTGTCTTACCACTACGTGTTGTTACAGAATTTAATCCGGCCTGATTTTGGTTTGGATTTGGTAGGAGGGGTGGCTGCTGCTGAAATCCCGTACGAGAAGTAGAGGCTTCCATCTCGTCTGGAGATGGAGCAGTGGGGGCCTGATAAATCCATTGAGCTTGGCCTAAATTTGGATTCATAACGCGCTTCTGGGTTGGCACGTTATTTGGGTTAGGAAGGGGTTGGGAAGGGAGTGTGCCTGGCTGGCGAGAATTTGCCAACTGGGCCAGCTGAGTTTTAACTTCAGTAAGCACGTCCTTGTGCTGTTTTTGAATGGCCGCATTCGATTTTTGAATGTCAGCCAGAGTCTGAAGGATTAAGGACATTTGATCTTGATTTGGCCCTGATGGATAAGTAGGGTTGGGCCGAGGCTGAGGCGGCTGGTAGTGATGAGAGGGCTGTGGGCGGGACTGAAAAGGTGGTCTTTGGGTTTGAGAATTTCCCGCCCACTGAAAATTTGGATGGTTTCGCCATCCAGGGTTGTAAGTGTTGGAGAATGGGTCGTTCTGGATGGCGTTGAGGTCCTCGCAGGTCTGAGGAACCTCCTGAGAATCAGGGAAAGGGGGAATGGAGTTCCCCCGACTGGTGAAGAAAGGATCGGATGATCTTCCAGTCCAAGAATCAGATGGGGATGGATATGGATCCATCCCAGGGGAAGATCGGTGTAGGATATTTTGCACAGTCTCCTGTGTGGAAGGAGGTTGTGCAAAGGAGTTACGCGCAGAGGTGGCTCGCTGCAAGTGCTGAGTCAGCTCATCCACCTTCTTTTCAATAATTGAGACCTTGTCCAATCGACTGGCCATTAATTCCAGGTCGACTGATGCGGACAGGCCCTGCGTCTCATGTGCTCCCTTAAGATTCGTCGCTGCGCGGGTATTCGTCCTGTCGAATAATCCCATGGAGTCATTGTTGATGGAGTTCTCGCACATGTTTTCGAGAATCTCCCATACGGTGTCTTCATGTTGACCCATGATGTTTCCTCCGCAGGTTGCATTGACGAAAAGGCGGATGTCCTCACGGAGTCCCTGGTAAAAAGATTGGACTTGTTCCCATTTAGGAACTCCGTGATGGGGGCACTTCCTCATGAGATCCTGAAAACGATCCCATGCCTCATGGAGAGGTTCTCCTGATTGTTGAGTGAAGTGTGTAATCTGATGGCGCAAGGCGTTGGTCCGACCAACGGGAAAGAACTTTTTCAAAAACTCGGATTGAAGTTCTTCCCAAGTGTTGATCGGCCGGGTCTGAGTTTGATACCAATGGGCGGCCTTGTCCATAAGAGAAAAGGAGAACATCTTCATGAGAAGAATATCCCGATTTTGCGCATCTGATCCAAAAGTGTGGGCCAGATGCTTAAGCTGTTTGATGTGCTGGAAGGGATCTTCAGAATTAAGCCCATGGAATTTAGGTATAGCGTGAATCATGTTGGGCTTTAGTTCGGAATCAGGTCCTCCAATCGGGATTCTAACTCGAGGCTCAATTGCCACCGCAGCAGGATTGTAGTGGTCCCGCATCATAGGACGCTGTGGTGGGTGCACGAAGTTTTGGAAGAGGTCATTGAGTCGCTGGAGCTGGTGTTCCAGATTATTTTCTTCCTCAACTGGCTGAGCCATGATGGGGGAAGAAGAAGAACTTGGTTCTGAATCAGAAGAGAGAATAATGTGAGGGTGTTGCTGCACAAACACGGGCGTCGAGGCTTGGCCTTGACGAGAGTGAATTTCTAAAGGAGGTCTTAAGGGTGGTCTTAGAGACCTCCTTCCGTACATGCACAGTTGGGAGAGGTAAGTTTAGAAGGTGATGGACCCAATCAAGACACCCAAAAATGTGTTGGGTGACTATAGAGGTGCGGGGCAGATGGACCCCTTGATCAGAAAGATCGTCCACCTGAGAATTACCTGGGCAGCCAGAGAGGGAGAGTCCCGCGAAGACCCCTACACGGTAGAGCGTCCCCACGGGTTACAGGGTTTCCCCCACCCGACCTCTCTTGTCACTGCGGTTCCAGGTAGACCAGAATGGGGATCTTGACCTCTTAAGTCTACCAATTTTAAGATCAGGGTGCTTAAGGTTTCACTTGAACTTTAGTCTTTTTAAGTGCAAAGAGTGACCTAATTTAAGGTTGGTTAACCCAAGGGGTCAACTTTACCTATTGTTTTCTTTAAGAGCTTTTAGGTCCTGTCTTTTAGGGTTCAAGTGTTTAGAGAGAGCCAATTGTTTAGGATTTTTCCTGTTAATTATTTTCAATCAATGGCTTGGGCACACCTCTTTAGGATTTCCTCAATTCTTGATTAAGGGGTGTGTCTCTACTGAAATCCTAATGTTTGACCTTATGTTGGCTCTACTTGGTCCATTTAACTCTTTGTTGGGCAATTAGGGCTCAAGCAAGAATGTGTTAGCCCTTAAATACCCTTAATAGTGTGCAGGAGTGATGAGTTGAAAACATGCAACTTTTTATGGTTACTAAGTATAGAAGACAGGTTAGCCCTATATTGCTTTGTTCTTTTCTTTTCTTTCTCTTTAGAGTGTAGGGGTTAATAGTGAGAGAAAAGATTTACCTGTCTTTGTCGTGTGGTTGCTTGTCTTCTTGAGTTCCTGTAGCTGCACAAAAGAGACGAGATTATCAGAAATTAAAAGATACAGGAATGTTTACCTCTAGAATAGCCGTTGCTCCCCGGCAACGGCGCCAAAATGATGATAACGTCTGGTTTGACCGGGTTGTGTTATATCGTTGTAGTAAAGCCGGTTGTTACCAACGTTTCATATAAAATTTTTTTACTCGGAAAAATAAAAGAGTTCCCGAGGTCGAACTCAGGGAGCAAGTTGTATTCTAGAGATATACAAGTTCTATTACAAAAATAAAGAGAGAGAGAGAGATGAAAATTTGGCTTCTTCTTCTTTTCTTCTTTCTTCCTCTTTGTCTTTGGTTCTTCCTGTTCTTCTTCTTCTTCTTCTTCTTCTTTTTCTTCTGCTTTCTTCAGATTTTCCCCTCGTGCTCTTCTTCTGTTCTTCCTTGTTTCCTTTCTTTCTTTTTCGTCAGATCGTCTTCTTCTTTTCTTGCTTCTTGCTTCTCTTCATTCCTTCTTCTTCTTTGTCTTCACCTGCCTTGACCTCTCTTTTTCTTCTTTCGCGATGGCCGTTGCTCTTCCTTTTTCTTCAGCGGGTCTTCTTCTTCTTTGGCTGCTGACCTTCCGTCGTCTGCGCCAGTGCTGAGACGACTTAACAATGCCTTCGCTACAGTGCAGCAGCTCCTTCTTCTTCAGCGGGTCTGCTTCTTCTTCTTTGGCCTGCACACTTCAGAGTTTATTCGTCAAGGCAAAAACCTACTCTACCCCCCTCCCCCGCGTATCTCTCTCTCTGAAATCACTCTTCGGAAGCTCTCCCAGAGCGCTACCGGGTAATCGGGTTCGGGTCAGGCCCGGGTCCAGGCCCACCGGCGTGCGTGGTGGGCGAGGAGTGCAGGTCAGTCTAATCGGGTCGGGCCAGGTCCGCGG
The DNA here is from genome assembly GCA_037157565.1 of Thalassia testudinum. NCBI lineage: Eukaryota > Viridiplantae > Streptophyta > Magnoliopsida > Alismatales > Hydrocharitaceae > Thalassia > Thalassia testudinum. The sequence goes on from JAZHRO010000051.1 coordinate 9,681,384, forward strand.
AGCGTGGTCACGGACGAGGCCGAGTCGGGTCGGGTCGGGTGAGAGGGACCTCACCCCGTGGTAACTGAGGCAAACAGCATAAGGCAGTTTTTGCCTTTATGTGTCCGCGCGCCTTCGAGAGGTTCCGAGGTGGGACTATCCGCGCACCCGTTTCTCTCACGCCTGCAGCAGGGATGGCGCTTCCAATTGCATCAGCTGTTGAGGCGCACAGCTCCAATTGAGGGCCAGGGTGTGTGCGCGAGACTCTTCCGCGCTGGCCGTGGCTTTTCAACCTGGGATATCTCGGCTTGAAGCAACCTCGAGCAGGCTTCGAGCTTCCTCGCCAATGGCGGTCAAGGCCTGGAACCTGAAATCAATAGCACGGCCTCTCGGCCAAATCAGACAGGCGGGGGACCTTCGCCGTGGCACGGCGAAGGTGGTCAGGGGGTCTGCAGGGGGCGAGATGGGGCTGTCTGGTCGTCCTAGGTCAAACTGTGAGCGAGGGAGTGGGTGTGTTCGGTGGGTCTGCAGAGGGTGTTTGGTGGGAAGTGGAGGGGCGGAAGAGGATCAGGGTGAGGAGGCGGAGGTTCTGCGGTGGTCGGCGAGCCGTGTGGGTCGCTGAGGTGATGGGAGCGGCTCGCCGGAGGGTGGTCGGAGGCGGAGAGGATGAGGGTGAACAGGGTCGGTAGAGGGCTTAATTGACTAAATCGAAAGCGGGGAAAGAAAGAGGAGGAGAAGGGGAGTAAGTCTAACTTAACTGCAGGGACGAAGGGGGAGGAATAGGGCGACAGTCGTATCGACTGTCGCCGGAGAAGATGATGCTCAGAGAGAGGGGCGGCGGCGAGCAGAGGGCTGGAGAGGCGCCAGCTGGGTGCGGCGTGGCGCGGGAAGAGCAGGGGAGGAGGTCTCTGCTGCTGGTATTGCGGCAGAGCGAAGAGGTGGAGGGGGAGGAAGTCGCCGGAGCTGGTGAGCGTCTGCCGGAGAAAGGAGAGAAGAAAGCTGGGGGTTTTTCTCCGTCAGATCCAGGCTGCCTTCGTCGGTGGAGCGGCGGGGGGTATTTATAGGGTTGAAGCAGGGAGGAAGGCGGAGGGAGACGACGTGTCTCCCTCGCCGGAGAATGGTCGGAATACGAACCCATACCGTCCGTGCGTTCGCACGGCCGGTATGGGGGGCTACAATGACCATGGGGGTGCTCCTGCGACGGCTGACGACGCAGGGCACCCCCGGTACACTTGCCAGGTCCTCCACCTCACCCTGCGCGGCGCCATGCTCCGCGCAAGGTCGCCGGAGCATGGTGCTGGCAGGGTTTTGCAGGAGGGACCTGTTTGCAAAGAACGAAGAAGAGTTAGGGGCCAAAATGCGAGGGTTCAAAAGTTGAGGGCCAAAGAGTAAATATATGAGGACCAAAGTGTGAAGTCGGTCAAGGAGGTTTCTTCTTAGGCTCAAGTTTTTATACATGACTAATTAGGACCTAAGGAATCTGATGGTGAATTTTATTTTCATATTAAACCTTGTTTGATCGGTCAATTTGCGCAAAAACCCAAATTAAGTTATTAATTGGGCATGGTTCTCAATGTAGGTCAAAATGGGTTCTAAAGGCCAAATTGATGGTTCTAAACCCCAGAGATTATTTTTCTATGAATTTTAGAGGGTTTACTCTATTTTTACTTTGCCTCGAACCTTGTGAATTGAAGTGGGTTGTTTTAGGGTTACAGATTATCATTTGGTTCCTTGGAAGTGCTGTAGCCCTTGCTAGATCATCTCATCCCACTTTTATTCTTATTAAGCTGTTTTGACCTATGTTTGGGCCCTGAATTACCCTGTATGCAGATTATACTGGTAAAATTGCACTTTTACCCCTTATGACTTGTTTTCTTCTCAAACTCAGAATTCTCTGAGTTAAGCTTTTCCTTGAGATATGTAGGAGCTTTTATCCTTTGTATTGGGTCAAAATGAGCTAGTTATGGCTCATGATGAGGTTCTCATCAGTCGTCTGATTTCCAAATCAGACGACTTAAACTGCCTGTTGCTACAGTGTCTCCCTCAGCTTCCTTCTTCTTCCGCGGTTCTTCTTCTTCACCTGTGCCTGCACACTTCAGAGCTTACGTCAGAGAACAAAACCTACTCTACCCTCTCCCCCCCGCGTCTCTCTCTCTCTGAAACCACTCTTGGGAAAGCTCTCCCAGAGCTGCCGGGTAATCGGGTTCGGGTCAGGTCCGCGGGGCGTGAGCGCGGACGAGACCGGGTAACCGGGCGGGTGAAAGGGGACCTCACCCCGTGTGCTGAGGTAGTAAGGCTAGTGCACTAAATCAATTTAAACAGTGGAAAGGTTGTGAGGCTCACCGATGTGGGACTAAACGCAGACCTTTCCTCGCGTGCGCCTGCTGGGAGACCGCGGCCTGGCTTCTGCAGCTGCGGCTTCGATTTGCGTAGGTTGCTGGCTGGCTGCCTTCGCAAGACTCCCCGTACTCCGCAGCAGCTGGAGACCTGGAGTCCTCAAGCCTGGAGCGCGGGAGAAGCTGCTTCAATGTGCGTTAATGGCAGTCGAACCTCAAAACCTGTCGGACACGAATATGGCCTCTCGGCCTGATCAAACCACTGGGGAACCTTCGCCGTGGCACGACGAAGGTGAGGAGCTGCGCGGCAGGCCGCAAGGTGGTGTCTGGCGGCAGCCCTAGGTTGGACTGCAACCGGAGGAATGGGTTTGTTCGGGGGAGCGTTACGGAGGTGTGGAGTGGCAGTGGAGGGGTGGGGGGTGCTCAGTGTGATGAGGCGGAGGTTCGGTGAGGGTCGGCGAGGTGTGTGAGGCTGTGGAGCGATGGGAACATCTCGCCGGAGGGTGGCCGGAGTCGAAGGGGGTGACGATGGTCAGGGTCGGTCGAGGGCTTAATTGAACAAATTGAAACCGGGGAAAGAAAGAGGAGAAGAAGGGAAGTAGTTCTAACTTACTTGCAGGGACGAAGGGGGAGCAGTAGGGCGACAGTCGTATCGACTGTCGCCGGAGAAGAAGATGCTCAGGGAAGGAGGCGGCGGCGAGCAGAGAGCCGGAGAGGCGCCAGCTGGGTGCGGCGTGGCGCGGGAAGAGCAGGGGAGGAAGTCTCTGCTGCTGGTATTGCGGCAGAGCGAAGAGGAGGAGGGGGAGGAACCGCCGGAGCTGGTGAGCGTCTGCCAGAGAGAGAAGAGAGGAAAGTTGGGGATTTTCTCCGTCAGATCCGAGCTGCCCCGGCCTGTGGAGCAACGGGGGGTATTTATAGGGATCAAAACAGGGAGGGAGGCGGAGGGAGACGATGTGTCTCCCTCGCCGGAGGATGGCCGGAGACGAAAACCCATACCGTCCGTGCGTTCGCACGGCCGGTATGGTGGGCTACAGCGACCAGGGGGGGTGTCCCTGCGACGGCTGACAACGCAGGGCACCCCTGGTTTACTTGCCAGGCTTTCCCCCTCACCCTGCGCGGCGCCATGCTCCGCGCAAGGTCGCCGGAGCATGGTGCTGGCCGGTTTTGCAGGGGGGACCTGAATGCAAAGAACGAATGAGAGTTAGGGGCCAAAATGCGACGGTTCAAAAGTTGAGGGCCAAAAAGTAAATATATGAGGACCAAAGTGTAAAGTCGGTCAAGGAGGTTTCTTCTTAGGCTCAAGTTTTTATACATGATTAATTAGGACCTAAGGAATCTGATGGTGAATTTTATTTCTATATTAAACCTTGTTTGGCCGGTCAATTTATGCGAAAACCCAGATTAAGTTATTAATTGGGCATGGTTCTCAATGTAGGTCAACATGGGTTCTGAAGGCCAAATTGAAGGTTCTAAACCCTAGAGATTATTTTTCTATGAATTTTAGAGGGTTTATTCTATTTTTACTTTGCCTCGAACCTCGTGAATTGAAGTGGATTGTTTTAGGGTTACAGATTATCATTTAGTTCCTTGGAATTGCTGTAGCCCTTGCTAGATCATCTCATCCCACTTTTATTCTTATTAAGTTGCTTTGACCTATGTTTGGACCCTGAATTACCCTGTATGCAGATTATACTGGTAAAATTGCATTTTTATCCCTTATGACTTGTTTCCTCCTTAAACTCAGAATTCTCTGAGTTAAGCCTTTCCTTGAGTTATGTAGGAGATTTTATCCTTTGTATTGGGTCAAAATGAGCTAGTTATGGCTCATGATGAGGTTCTCATCATACCCCCATGCCTAGCTTTTGCTAGTCCCTTAGCAAAAACTTAAGGTTTCAACCCTTGTTCTAGACCATGAAGTTCTTAATAGCTTTAGATAAGTGCTTTTTTATTTGAGCTTAGATTAGGTTAGAATGCTGACCATAGGCCTAAAAGGTACTCTAGTACCAATCAAGATCCAAATCTGTCTAGCCTTAGCCTCAGTCTCTAGCAAAGGTTTTTAAGGTCCACAAGAACTAACCTAAGGTTTATTGGACTTTGTGGTTAAAGCACCCGTGCTTGAAATGATTTTAGCCCTGGCTCAGTTCGCAGTGCGTTTGTAAGAGAGAGATAGAAAGTTTTTCTGTTTGGAGAGTTTTCTCTCTCTTTTTCTTTTTAGTTCTAGCCTAGGATTGGCTTTTCAACACGGTCTGTATCAGATTCCTTGCTCCCATCATCAATCCTCAAGGGTTCCTGGCGATCGATGCTTCGAGATAGCACCGCCCATGGCAACCCCCGGAACCCTGGCTATTGAGATTTCGAGATAATCCCATCCATGGTGTTCCGTGGCCGAATCCAGACCCTGGCAATTGACACTTCGAGATAATGCCATCCATGGAATCTGAACCAGCAGAGTGCTTACATGCCCCCAGTAGGATATGTAAATATCCTAAGAAACAAGCACCGAGGAGATGATATTTTGTTACGCATCTTCGAGGGGATTTCCCGCCTCTCCGCGCTGAGAACTCGTCCAAATCAACTTGTGTTGATCGGCTGCTCCTATTCTAGGTGTTCTTTTCAGAATTTTGCGATGTTTCTGCGTGATTCTGATTTTTATGCTTACTGAACCAGGCTGTGTGTGAGGTTAGGGTGCTTAGGTTACTGAGTCCCGTAAACCAAAAATTAGTTAACGAGGCCAAATACTCCCTAAGCCTTAGACCTAATACTTCAGCTTTTCATTTTCCTCAACCTCTTGAGGAGTGTCTAGATCTTAATGGGTACTAAGAGTCTATTCAAGAATGCCTAAGGTTTGCGTTCTTACTAATCTCATTATGCACTTTTCAGTTATTTTCTTGAATGAGGTCTAGAACTTAGGTTAATTCCTTAGTTCCTTACTAATGACTATCACCTTTTCTCTTAATTTTTGTGCTCCTTTTTCATTTTGTTTCTTTTCTCCTTCACAAAATTTCCTTCTCCTCTTTTCCTCTTATTCTTTTTCGAAAATTTTTTTTAATTTTTATGGTGTTTTTGTCATATGTGAATTTTTTTGTTTGAAACCTTTTCTTACAAGTTTTGCACTTCCATACCCCCCCATGCCTAAGATTTGCAATGTCCTCATTGTAACCTAGGGGGTTTTTATTTAACTTAGTTCATTCCTTAAGACAGAAATTTGGATGAGTGGATGGGTTGGGTTGAATTTTTGCGGACGATTTCTAATCCCAGATGCAAGCATCTGAGGTGGGGTCGGCTGTCTACAAGGGTGAACTTTGAGTGCAAAAAGGTGTCGGAACAAGTTTCAGGTTTTCAAAGAGAATGACGGGCTGCCTCCCGTTAAGCGCTGAGTTTTACGCCATCGGCTGGGCGCAATAAGCTCAAGGGGAAAGGAGGATATAAGATGCCTCAGCCAAATCAGTAAAAGTTACATCAATGAACGGCTTGAGTCTCTGACCGTTCACGATGAAAGGTTCAGAATCGTGGCTGAGTGGACTGATTTCGATTGCTCCATTTCCAAAAACCTGTCGGACCAAAAATGGTCCGACCCACTTGGATCTCAGTTTTCCTGGGAAGAGTTTTAGTCGGGCATCAAAGAGTAGGACCTTTTGACCAGGATGAAAGATCTTTCTCGAGATGTGTTTGTCGTGGAAGGCTTTAACCCGCTCCTTGTAGATTTGCGAGTTCTCGTACGCGTCTAGGCGTAATTCATCGATCTCGCTGATTTGGAGTTTTCTGTGGGTCCCAGCCTTGGAAAGATCGAGATTACAGTTCCGTACTGCCCAATAGGCTTTATGCTCCAGTTCTACGGGAAGGTGGCATGCCTTTCCGTACACCAGTCTAAAGGGAGACATGCCCAATTGGGTCTTGTGGGCGATCCTATAGGCCCACAATGCTTCCGGAAGTCGGGACGACCAGTCATTCCTGTCAGGTCGAACAGTGACTTGCAGGATTTTCTTGATCTCCCGATTAGACAGCTCAGCTAGACCATTAGTTTGGGGGTGGTAAGGAGTAGAGATTCGGTGAGACACCCCGTATTTGGTCATCAGTGACCTAAACTGAGCATTTGTGAAATGGGTCCCTCCATCAGAGATTATTGCACGAGGAATCCCGAATCTTGAGAAAATGTGTTGATGAATGAATTTGAGAACGATTTTGTGATCACAGGTTCGGGTCGGTATGGCTTCGATCCATTTGGACACGTAGTCCACAGCCAACAGAATGTATTCGAAACCATCCGAAACAGGAAAGGGGCCCATAAAATCAATCCCCCAAATATCAAAGATTTCGCATACTAGAATCGGTTGCATAGGCATCATGTCGCGATGGCTCATGTTGCCCAAAGTCTGGCAACGACTGCATGCCTTGCAGTGATTGTATGCGTCTTTGAACAGTGTGGGCTAGTAAAAGCCGCACTGGAGGACTTTTGATGCGGTTTTATGCCCGGCGAAATGGCCACCGCATGCCTGGTCATGGCAGAAAGAGAGGATATTGTTGAATTCCCCCTCCGGGACACATCTCCGGATGATCTGATCGGCACCTATGAGGAAGAGGTACGGGTCTTCCCAAATGTAATACTTGGCATTGGAGCGTAATTTGTCTTTCTTGGCCTTCGGCCAATCGGAGGGGATCTGATGAGATGCCAAGTAATTTACTACATTAGCAAACCATGGAAGGCTAGTACCAATAGTCAGCAGGTGCTCATCGGGAAAATGCTCAGTGATGGGTCCGGAAGGGTCAATTATTTCAGAAGGAAGACGGGACAAGTGATCAGCTACCACATTTTGCTTTCCCGCTTTGTCGCGAATCTCAAGGTCAAATTCTTGCAACAGCAAGATCCATCGGATTAATCGAGGTTTCGCATCCTTCTTTGCAAGGAGATGCCTCACAGCTGTGTGATCCGAGTATATGATGACACGGGAACCCAGAAGGTACGATCTGAACTTTTCTAGGGCAAATACTACAGCTAGCAGCTCTTTCTCAGTAACCGTATAGTTACGCTGAGCCTCATCGAGTGTTTTGCTGGCGTAGTAAATGGCTATAGGTTTCCTGTCAATTTTCTGCCCCAAAACCGCTCCTACAGCGAAGTCGGATGCATCGCACATGATCTCAAAGGGTTGAGACCAATCAGGGGACTGTAGGATCGGGGCTTGGGTGACTCGGTCACGCAGGATTTCAAATGCTTGAGTGCATTCCTTGGAAATTTCAAAAGGAACATCCTTGGAGAGAAGAGTGGTCGGGGGGCGCGCGATTTTTGAAAAATCCGGGATAAATCGTCGATAAAAACCGACATGCCCTAAAAAGGAACGGATGTCCCTGATCGAGCTAGGCATAGGAAGGTGAGAAATCAGATTAACCTTAGCTCGATCCACTTGGATACCTTTCTCCGAAATCGAGTGTCCCAGGACAATTCCCTCAGGCACCATGAAATGGCTCTTTTCCCAGGAAAGAACCAAATTCACATCGATGCACCGCCTGAGTATCTGGACCAAGTGTTGGAGGCAATCGTCGAATGATGCTCCGAAAACTGAAAAGTCATCCATGAAGACTTCCAGATAATCACCTACCATATCTGAGAATACGGCAAGCATGCATCGCTGAAAAGTAGCGGGTGCATTGCAAAGACCGAAAGGCATCCTTCGGAAAGCGTATGTTCCGAAGGGGCAGGTGAACGTGGTCTTTTCTTGGTCCTCAGGATGGATTGCCACCTGGTTATAACCGGAGTACCCGTCAAGAAAGCAGAAGAACCTATTTCCCGCAAGTTTTTCGAGAATTTGATCAATGAAGGGTAGTGGGAAATGATCCTTCTTTGTGGAGGAATTTAGTCGGCGGTAATCTATACAGACTCTCCACGAGTTGGCTAATCGGGTAGGAATGATTTCTCCGGTCTCAGTCGTTATAGTGGTGAGTCCTGCCTTCTTGGGCACGACCTGAATTGGGCTCACCCAACGACTATCGGAGATCGGGTAGATGATCCCGGCATCTAACCACTTGATGATCTCCTTTTTCACGACCTCCTGCAGATTGGGGTTTAAGCGTCTCTGCATTTCACGAGAAGGTCGTGTGCCCTCTTCTGAATAGATATGATGAGTACAATAAGAGGGACTTATTCCAGTCAAATCATCGAGAGTCCATCCGATGGCTCTGCGATGTTGCTGGAGGACAACAATCAGACGGGATTCCTGTTCAGGACTGAGGTTGGAATTGATAATCACAGGAAGGGTCTGATTAGAACCCAAAAAGACGTATTTCAAGTGAGCAGGAAGGGGTTTCAGTTCGAGGATGGGGTTTTCAGCAGCAGCGGGTGGTTCAGTATAGATGTGAGGTTCAAGGGTGGGAGTTACTGGGTTGTTTACATCTGGATTCGACTCCTCTGTTTGCGGGTCAAGATCCTTCTGTGGTTGATGAGGCATACTCGAGTCATTCTGGAGGTGTGATTCATCAACCAAAGTCTTGATGTCACAAATTTGTTCGATGACGCCGCAATTAATTCCTTGTTGGGCCTTAAATATATCAATTTTCAGTGTTTGATCTCCAAACTTAAGCTCTATTTGGCCCTCCTCACAGCTGATGTTGGCTCTAGCAGTAGCCAAGAAAGGTCTCCCTAGAATGATTGGTGTATCCCTAGGGTTCTCAGGTGCATCCATATCTAAGACTATAAAGTCCACTGGAAAATAGAAATCCCGCACTCTTACAATAACATCCTCGAGAATCCCTTTTGGTGACTTTATAGATCGATCTGCTAATTGTAATGTCACCTCGGTTGGTTTTAGCTCAGATTCTTCTAGATGGTCAAGTAAGGATGTGGGTATCAGGTTTATGGATGCACCCAAGTCTAATAATGCTCTATCAAATTGGGTACCACCTATCTTACAGGAAATCAGGGGAGTCCCAGGATCTTTTGCCTTGGGTGGGAGTCTACTAAGGATTACAGAGCTGGCTTGCTCTGACAGAACAATTGGGCTCCCTCCCTTGGTTCGCGGCTTACGCTGGGGTGTACATATATTCTTTAGAAATCGTGCGTAAGCTGGTACGTGGCGGATTGCATCCATCAAGGGGATGTTTATGTGGACCTGCTCAAAGAGCTTGACCAGGTCCTCCTCAGGGGCCACGGGTTTGGTGGTCTTCTTTCCCTTGGTCAAGGCCTCGGGAAACGGGATCTTGGTTGGTTCTTCTAGGATAGGTCCGGGTTGTGGATCCGGAACAGCGGTATCTTGGATAACTATCCTAGGGTCATGGTTATCAGGCTTGGAGTGGTTTGGATAATGCGGGTCTTCAGTTGTTTTACCACTACGTGTTGTTACAGAATTTAATCCGGCCTGATTTTGGTTTGGGTTTGGTAAGAGGGGTGGCTGCTGCTGAAATCCCGCATAAGAAGTTGAGGCTTCCATCTCGTCTGGAGATGGAGCAGTAGGGGCCTGATAAATCCATTGAGCGTGGCCTAAATTTGGATTCATAACGCGCTTCTGGGTTGGCACGTTATTTGGGTTAGGAAGAGGTTGGGAAGGGAGTGTGCCTGGCTGGCGAGAATTTGCCAACTGGGCCAGTTGAGTTTTAACTTCAGTAAGCTCGTCCTTGTGCTGTTTTTGAATAGCCGCATTCGTTTTTTGATTGTCAGCCAGAGTCTGAAGGATTAGGGACATTTGATCCTGATTTGGCCCTGATGGATAAGTAGGGTTGGGCCGAGGCTGAGGCGGCTGGTAATGACGAGGGGGCTGTGGGCGGGACTGAAAAGGTGGTCTTTGAGTTTGGGAATTTCCTGCCCACTAAAAATTGGGATGGTTTCGCCATCCAGGGTTGTAAGTGTTGGAGAATGGGTCGTTCTGGATGGCGTTGAGGTCCTCGCAGGTCTGAGGAACCTCCTGAGAATCAGGGAAAGGGGGAATGGAGTTCCCCCGGCTGGTGTAGAAAGGATCGGATGATCCTCCGATCCAAGAATCAGATGGGGATGGATATGGATCCATCCCAGGGGAAGGTCGGTGGAGGATGTTTTGCACAGTTTCCTGTGTGGAGGGAGGTTGTGCAAAGGAGTTACGCGCGGAGGTGGCTCGCTGCAAGTGCTGAGTCAGCTCATCCACCTTCTTTTCAATGATTGAGACCTTGTCCAATCGACTGGCCATTAATTCCAGGTCGACTGATGCGGACAGGCCTTGCGTCTCATGTGCTCCCTTAAGATTCGTCGCTGCGCGGGTATTCGTCCTGTCGAATAATCCCATGGAGTCATTGTTGATGGAGTTCTCGCACATATTTTCGAGAATTTCCCATACGGTGTCTTCATGTTGACCCATGATGTTTCCTCCGCAAGTTGCATTGACGAAAAGGCGGATGTCCTCACGGAGTCCCTGGTAAAAAGATTGGACTTGTTCCCATTTAGGAACTCCGTGATGGGGGCACTTTCTCATGAGATCCTGAAAGCGATCCCATGCCTCATGGAGAGGTTCTCCTGATTGTTGAGTGAAGTGTGTAATCTGATGGCGCAAGGCGTTGGTCCGACCAACGGGAAAAAACTTTTTCAAAAATTCGGATTGAAGTTCTTCCCAAGTGTTGATCGGCCGGGTCTGAGTTTGATACCAATGGGCGGCCTTGTCCATAAGAGAAAAGGAGAACATCTTCATGAGAAGAATATCCCGATTTTGCGCATCTGATCCAAAAGTGTGGGCCAGATGCTTTAGCTGTTTGATGTGCTGGAAGGGATCTTCAGAATTAAGCCCATGGAATTTAGGTATAGCATGAATCATGTTGGGCTTTAATTCGGAATCAGGTCCTCCAGTCGGGATTCTGACTCGAGGCTCAATGGCCACCGCAGCAGGATTGTAGTGGTCCCGCATCATAGGACGCTGTGGTGGGTGCACGAAGTTTTGGAAGAGGTCATTGAGTCGCTGGAGCTGGTGTTCCAGATTATTTTCTTCCTCAACTGGCTGAGCCATGATGGGGGAAGAAGAACTTGGTTCTGAATCAGAAGAGAGAATAATGTAAGGGTGTTGCTGCACAAACACGGGCGTCGAGGCTTGGCCTTGACGAGAGCGAATTTCTAAAGGAGGTCTTAAGGGTGGTCTTAGGGACCTCCTTCCGTACATGCACTGTTGGAAGAGGTAAGTTTAGAAGGTGCTGGACCCAATCAAGACACCCAAAAATGTGTTGGGTGACTATAGAGGTGCGGGGCAGATGGACCCCTTGATCAGAAAGATCGTCCACCTGAGAATTACCTGGGCAGCCAGAGAGGGAGAGTCCCGCAAAGACCCCTACACGGTAGAGCGTCCCCACGGGTTACAGGGTTTCCCCCACCCGACCTCTCTTGTCACTGCGGTTCCAGGTAGACCAGAATGGGGATCTTGACCTCTTAAGTCTACTAATTTTAAGATCAGGGTGCTTAAGGTTTCACTTGAACTTTAGGTGTTTTTGTGAACAAAGTGGCCTAGTTTGAAGGTTGGTTGACCCCAGGGGTCAACTTCACCTAGTGGTTTCCTTGAGACGTTAGGCCTTGTTTTAGGGTTCAAGTGTTTAGAGAGAGCCAATTGTTTAGGATTTTTCTTATTAATTATTTTCAATCAATGGCTTGGGCACACCTCTTTTGGATTTCCTCAATTCTTGATTAAGGGGTGTGTCTCTACTGAAATCCTAATGTTTGACCTTATGTTGGCTCTACTTGGTCCATTTAACTCTTTGTTGGGAAATTAGGGCTCAAGCAAGAATGTGTTAGCCCTTAAATACCCTTAATAGTGTGCAGGAGTGATGAGTTGAAAACATGCAACTCTTTATGGTTACTAAGTATGGAAGACAGGTTAGCCCTATATTGCTTGTTCTTTTCTTTTCTTCCTCTTTAGAGTTTAGGGGTTAATAGCGAGAGGAAAAATTTACCTGTCTTCGGAGTGGTTGTCGTGTGGTTGCTTGTCTTCTTGAGTTCCTGTAGCTGCACAAAAGAGAGGAGATTATCAGAAAAAAGAAACAGGAATGTTTACCTCTAGAATAGCCGTTGCTCCCCGGCAACGGCGCCAAATAATGAAACGGTGGCTTCGAGAGATAACCGGGTTTTATTGTTATAGCGTTGTAGTATAGCCAGTTATTGCCAACATTTCAAATATAATTTTTTTACTCGGAAAATAAAAGAGTTCCCGAGGTCGAACTCAGGGAGCAAGTTGTATTCTAGAGATATACATGTTTCTTTTACAAAAATAAAGAAAGAGAGAGGGAAAGAATTTGTTGTCTTCTTTTCTCTTTGTTTTCTCCTTGTCTCAGGTCTTCTTCTTCTTTGTCTGCAGAGGTGATGTCTTTCTTCTGCAATGGTAATGCTCTTCTTCTTCTTCCAGCTGTTCTTTTGTGTTCTCCTCTGCCTCGCCTTCTTCTGTTGTTCTTCAGATCTCCCTCCTTCTTTCTTCTTTTCTTTTTCAGTCAGGACGTCGCCCCTCCTTCTTTCTTCTTTTCCCTTCAGGACGTCGTCTGATTTCCAAATCAGACGACTTAAACTGCCTGTTGCTACAGTGTCTCCCTCAGCTTCCTTCTTCTTCCGCGGTTCTTCTTCTTCACCTGTGCCTGCACACTTCAGAGCTTACGTCAGAGAACAAAACCTACTCTACCCTCTCCCCCCGCGTCTCTCTCTCTCTGAAACCACTCTTGGGAAAGCTCTCCCAGAGCTGCCGGGTAATCGGGTTCGGGTCAGGTCCGCGGGGCGTGAGCGCGGACGAGACCGGGTAACCGGGCGGGTGAAAGGGGACCTCACCCCGTGTGCTGAGGCAGTAAGGCTAGTGCACTAAATCAATTTAAACAGTGGAAAGGTTGTGAGGCTCACCGATGTGGGACTAAACGCAGACCTTTCCTCGCGTGCGCCTGCTGGGAGACCGCGGCCTGGCTTCTGCAGCTGCGGCTTCGATTTGCGTAGGTTGCTGGCTGGCTGCCTTCGCAAGACTCCCCGTACTCCGCAGCAGCTGGAGACCTGGAGTCCTCAAGCCTGGAGCGCGGGAGAAGCTGCTTCAATGTGCGTTAATGGCGGTCGAACCTCAAAACCTGTCGGACACGAATATGGCCTCTCGGCCTGATCAAACCACTGGGGAACCTTCGCCGTGGCACGACGAAGGTGAGGAGCTGCGCGGCAGGCCGCAAGGTGGTGTCTGGCGGCAGCCCTAGGTTGGACTGCAACCGGAGGAATGGGTTTGTTCGGGGGAGCGTTACGGAGGTGTGGAGTGGCAGTGGAGGGGTGGGGGGTGCTCAGTGTGATGAGGCGGAGGTTCGGTGAGGGTCGGCGAGGTGTGTGAGGCTGTGGAGCGATGGGAACATCTCGCCGGAGGGTGGCCGGAGTCGAAGGGGGTGACGATGGTCAGGGTCGGTCGAGGGCTTAATTGAACAAATTGAAACCGGGGAAAGAAAGAGGAGAAGAAGGGAAGTAGTTCTAACTTACTTGCAGGGACGAAGGGGGAGCAGTAGGGCGACAGTCGTATCGACTGTCGCCGGAGAAGAAGATGCTCAGGGAAGGAGGCGGCGGCGAGCAGAGAGCCGGAGAGGCGCCAGCTGGGTGCGGCGTGGCGCGGGAAGAGCAGGGGAGGAAGTCTCTGCTGCTGGTATTGCGGCAGAGCGAAGAGGAGGAGGGGGAGGAACGGCCGGAGCTGGTGAGCGTCTGCCGGAGAGAGAAGAGAGGAAAGTTGGGGATTTTCTCCGTCAGATCCGAGCTGCCCCGGCCTGTGGAGCAACGGGGGGTATTTACAGGGATCAAAACAGGGAGGGAGGCGGAGGGAGACGATGTGTCTCCCTCGCCGGAGGATGGCCGGAGACGAAAACCCATACCGTCCGTGCGTTCGCACGGCCGGTATGGTGGGCTACAGCGACCAGGGGGGGTGTCCCTGCGACGGCTGACAACGTAGGGCACCCCTGGTTTACTTGCCAGGCTTTCCCCCTCACCCTGCGCGGCGCCATGCTCCGCGCAAGGTCGCCGGAGCATGGTGCTGGCCGGTTTTGCAGGGGGGACCTGAATGCAAAGAACGAAGGAGAGTTAGGGGCCAAAATGCGACGGTTCAAAAGTTGAGGGCCAAAAAGTAAATATATGAGGACCAAAGTGTAAAGTCGGTCAAGGAGGTTTCTTCTTAGGCTCAAGCTTTTATACATGATTAATTAGGACCTAAGGAATCTGATGGTGAATTTTATTTCTATATTAAACCTTGTTTGATCGGTCAATTTATGCGAAAACCCAGATTAAGTTATTAATTGGGCATGGTTCTCAATGTAGGTCAACATGGGTTCTGAAGGCCAAATTGAAGGTTCTAAACCCTAGAGATTATTTTTCTATGAATTTTAGAGGGTTTATTCTATTTTTACTTTGCCTCGAACCTCGTGAATTGAAGTGGGTTGTTTTAGGGTTACAGATTATCATTTAGTTCCTTGGAATTGCTGTAGCCCTTGCTAGATCATCTCATCCCACTTTTATTCTTATTAAGTTGCTTTGACCTATGTTTGGACCCTGAATTACCCTGTATGCAGATTATACTGGTAAAATTGCATTTTTACCCCTTATGACTTGTTTCCTCCTTAAACTCAGAATTCTCTGAGTTAAGCCTTTCCTTGAGTTATGTAGGAGCTTTTATCCTTTGTATTGGGTCAAAATGAGCTAGTTATGGCTCATGATGAGGTTCTCATCACCCGACTTCCTACTGCGGTCGGAGCTACAGACGAGAGGGAGGAGCCACGGCCGAGCACGGCGAGAGGAGCGGAAGCTCACTCTGGTACTAGGATTTTTCCAGTATCAGACGTCTGGAGTGCCTTCCAGATAGCAAGTTCGATGTTTGGTGACGACACCGGACGTCTGAAAGTAGGTATTTGCGAAAGTACGTCATTTCCACTGCTGTGGCCATGCAGGCTGCACCGCAATAGGTTTTTCTTGGCTAAAATAGGAGGTGCTGCTCTGTCATGCACAGGAGCAGCTTTGGGAAGGTGCACGGCACATTCTCCCACGCATTTCGGACGTCTGGACAGCTTACCAGATGACCGAAGGCACTCCCAAACGATTGGAGAGGTCGGACGTCTGGAGCTGAATCCAAATGGTTAAGTAGGGGTCCTGGATGTCTGAGGTCAATGCATGAACTTGAGGTGAGACCTTGGTGACTTTTAAGACGTCTGGACTTAGTTCCAGATGTCTAATTTGGGTATGCTGTGTTTTTTTTGACCCGTTTAGGGTCCATATGGGATTCGTTTTACCCAAACAAGATATCTATGGTTTCCTTATGAGTTCCTCTACATGTTAGAAACCTTTTTATATTATTCTGAACATTCCATTGTGTTATGTTCCTTGGTATAGGACTTCGATCTGTTGCGTGTTCGGGGCTTGCAGAAGCATGTGAGTCTGTCGTTCGAGCCCACAGTACTCCTGTATTGTTTGGTAGAGTGGTTTCCCACTATTTTATTTATAAAACATGAATGCAATTATGTAAATCACAAAAATAGAAAACTAGGATGTGGCATGAATCTTAGGACGAGAAACAATTGCACTGTTTGTATGCGTGTTTGATATTGCAGTCATAAATGAATGAGTAGAATTGTAAACAATTGCCTGTTAATAAATATGAGCTGCCTGTTGGAATATGAAATGCTTATGCTAGTTAGACAGTTACTTGTAATATCACTTGTTCCATATGTTAATTTGTGGAAATGCGAGCTGCATGTGTATAATACGAGAATGGAATTGTGAATGATAAAACCTGGTATGGAATAATATGGTGAATATGAGCATGAACCCTATAGAGAATTAGGAGTAGAGCTCCTATGGATGAATGGTAAGATCTGGAAATGTGAGTGGGAAGTGTGCTAGCCCTTGAGTACGTGGTACCAAGTTGAGTGACTGTCCCCTGTTTAGTGTAGAGCGGAGCTAGCCGCCCTTGGGTTGGGACACAGGGTTAGGATTGGCTACTCTACATCGACTTCTGTTGGCCCTCGCATACACTGTACCGAGGAGAGCTACTAGTGTAGTGAGAGAGCTAGCCACCCCACAGGACCCGGGGTTCAGTTAGCTGCCCTACACCGACTTGTTAGGCCCACTGGGTAAACTGGGGTAGTCAGACGAGGGTGCTCGAACTGTGGAGGGGCGAGACCCTTGTTTGGTTCTGAGGGGTGAGACCCCTGTTACTGAGATGGCTAGGCCCTATACTGCTCTGTGCTGTACTTTGGGTGTACTCGATAGCGGAAACGATTGATCGCGTGCCAGTGCGGAGTAGTTACCCGTACGCTTAGAGCGTGTGCCGTAGTCACTGCTACGTTTGTCCGTGACCTCGGGGAGGTTAACTGGGTATAGGATCACCATGGGGGACTCTCCCAGCCAGGAGAGCACCACGTGTGCCTTCTACTCTTTGAAAAAGACTGTAATCAAGATCGTTCTCACGAGGAACATGCTAGATCAAGAAAGAAACCTAAAAGTAAACCAATGGATGAAATGGAATTACTTGTAAAATAAAATAATTGGAAAAGATAAATCTACCTGTTAGCTTTTACTACTTTAGTTAGTCTGATTACCACTCTACTCAGCGTTCGTTGACTCTGTTTACTCATAACCCTTTACAGGTCCAGGAGTTGAGCAACCCGAGTCACCGGCTGCAGAGGGCTCTGGGCCCAGCAGTAGTTTCCTGTTGTAGTTGTACTCTCTTTTCTACTAGTGAGTTTTGACTGTCGTGACCATTTCTGTTACTATACTTTTGTTTCTACTTTTCTGTTGTTGTGGTGGTATGTACTATTTAGCAGGTTTTACTTGCTTACTGCTTTTACTCTTTTACTGTTAGTTACCTTGCATAGTGAATGTGGTTTATTTTCCTGCTTTTCAATTATTTCTTGTTGAACGACTGGGTCTTGGGATTAGTCGAGTCGAGCTGGTCTCGGTTCCTGTAGGGATTCGGGATCCGGGTCATAACAAGAAGCATGCCTGATTTCTGTTCTCCAGCAACATCGAAGAGCCATTGGATGGACTCTTGATAATCTGACTGGTATCAGCCCTTCATACTGCACACATCACATCTATACTGAAGAAGGCTCACGACAATCCCGTGAAATGCAGAGATGCCTAAATCCAAATATGTAGGATGTCGTGAAAAAAGAGATCATCAAGTGGTTAGATGTAAGGATCATCTACCCAATCTCCAATACTCGTTGGGTGAGTCCAATTCAAGTTGTGCCTAAGAAGGCAGGGCTCACCGTCATCATGACTGAAAATGGAGAAACTATAACGACCCATATAGCAAACTCGTGGAGAGTCTGCATTGATTACAGAAGACTCAATTTTTCCATGAAGAAGGATCATTTCCCATTACCGTTCATTGATCAGATACTTAAGAAACTAGCGGGAAATCGATTCTTCTGCTTTTTAGATGGGTACTCCGGTTATAACCAGGTTGCAATCCATCCTGAGGACCAAGAGAAGACCACCTTCACCTGCCCCTTCGGAACATATGCATTCCGAAGGATGCCGTTCGGTCTCTGCAATGCACTTGCTACTTTTCAGCAGTGCATGCTTGCCATATTCTCAAATATGGTAAGTGAATGCCTTGAGGTCTTTATGGATGACTTCTCGGTATTTGGAGAATCTTTTGATGATTGCCTCCTGCACTTGGTCCAAATCCTCAGGCGGTGCATCGACGTGAACTTGGTTCTTTCCTGGGAAAAGAGCCACTTCATGGTACCTGAGGGTATTGTCCTGGGACATCTCACCTCTGAAAAAGGCATCCAGGTTGATCAAGCCAAGGTGAATCTAACTTCCAAATTCCCTATGCCTAGCTCAGTCAAGGACATCCAATCCTTTCTGGGGCACGTCGATTTTTACCGTCGATTCATTCTCGATTTCTCGAAAATCACATGCCCCTAGACTACTCTTCTATCTAAGGATGTCCCCTTTGAAATTTTAGAGGAGTGCACTTAGGCATTTGAGATCCTACGTGATCTAGTTATCCAAGCACCTATCCTACAATCCCCTAATTGGTCTCAACCCTTTGAGATCATGTGCTTTGCATTTGACTATGCTGTGGGTGCTGTACTTAGGCAAAAAATAGACGAAAAACCCGTGGTCATCTACTACACTAGCAAGACACTTGTCGAGGCTCAGCATAACTACACAGTTACTGAGAAAGAGCTACTAACCGTAGTATTTGCACTGGAGAAATTCAGATTATATCTTTTTGGTTCCCGTGTTATCATATACTCGGATCACACTGTAGTGAGGCACCTCCTCGCAAAGAGGGATGCGAAGCCTTAACTAATCCAATGGATCTTGCTGTTGCAAGAATTTGATCTCGAGATTCGTGATAAAGCGAGAAAGCAGAATGTGGTAGCTGACCACTTATACTGCCTTCCTTCTGCAAGTATCGACCCTTCCGGACCCATTACAGAGCACTTTCTCAATGATCACCTCCTGACTATTAGTACGGGACTTCCTTGGTTTGCTGATTTGGTAAACTACTTGGCATCACATTAGATCCCGTCCGATTGGTCGAAAGGCCAAGAAAGACAATTACTTTCCAATGCCAAGTACTACATCTAAGAAGACTCGTACCTCTTCTGCATTGGTGCTGATCAGATCATCAGACGATGCGTCCCAGAAGAGAAAATTCAGGACATTTTGTCCTTATGCCATGATCAGTCCTGTGGCGGACACTTCTCCAGGCATAAAACCGCAGCAAAAGTCTTCCAGTGCGGCTTTTATTGGCCCATGATTTTCAACGACGCATACGATCATTGTAAGGCATGCACTCGTTGCCAGACCTTGGGCAACATGAGCCACCGCAATATGATGCTTTTATAGCCGATTCTCGTATGCGAAATCTTCGATATCTGGAGGATTGATTTCATGGGACCCTTCCCTATCTTGGGTGGCTTCGAGTACATTCTTCTCTCTATTTACTATGTGTCCAAATGGATCGAAGCCATCCCGACCCAAACCAAAAATCATAAGGTGGCAATCAAATTCATTCATTGGAACATCTTTTCTCGGGTCGGGATTCCACGTGCTATTATCTCTGATGGAGGGACACCCATTTCACGAATGTTTAGTTCAGATCACTGATGACCAAATACGGGGTATCACACCGAATCTCTACTCCTTATCACCCCCAAACCAACGATGTCGCTGAGCTATCAAATCGGGAGATCAAGAAAATCCTCCAGGTCACTGTACGACCTGATAGGAAGGATTGGTCATCCTGAATTTTGGAAGCCTTGTGGACTTATAGGACCACCCACAAGACCCAATTGGGCATGTCTCCTTTCAGATTGGTGTACGGGAAGGCATGTTACCTCCTGTCGAGCTGAAGCACAAAGCCTATTAGGCTGTACGGAAGTGTAATCTAGATCTTTCTAAGACAGGAACCCACAGAAAGCTTCCAATGAGCAAGATCGATGAACTACGTAATGACGTGTATGAGAACTTGCGATTTTACAAATAGCGGGTTAAGGCCTTTCATGACAAGCACATATCTAGAAAGATCTTTCACCCTAGTCAAAAAGTCCTACTCTTTGATGCCAAACTCAAATTGTTCCTAGGAAAACTCAAATCAAAATGGATTTGACCATATCTTATCAGACGGATTTTTGGAAATGGAGCCATTGAAATCAGCCAACCTAGCCTTGATTTAGAACCTTTTATTGTGAATGGCCAGTGACTTAAGCCGTTCATTGAACTACTGATACGAACTTGGCTGAGGTATCTTTTGATCTCCATTCTCCCTGAGCTCATTACGCCCAGCTGATGGCGTTAAACTCAGCACTTAATGGGAGGCAACCCGTCATCTTTTTAAAAAATCTAAAACCCTTCTTATCGCATTTTATGCTGAACCCATATTACAATTTAAGGTTTGTCCATTAGAACAGTCGACTCCACCTCTGGTACCCGTACCCGAGCTTGAAATCATCCGCAATAGTCACCCCGACCCATCCACCCAACCAAAACATGTTCTAATGTACGATCTAAGCTGAATTTGAACCCATCTAATTTACAATAAGAATATTGCAAATTGTAGGCATGGGGGGTATTAAAGTGCAAAATGCTTTGAGAATTACTTCACAAGAAAGGGTTTCATCAAAAGAATATATAGTCTAAAAAAATCAAAAAAATAAAAAGTGAAAAAGAACAAAAAATGGAGAAGGGAGGAAATGTTAAAAATTGCATATCATTCTTGAGGAAGAAAAGGGGAGTTGATATAAATGTAAAAAAGAAGCACAATTTGAAAAGAAAAAAGAGGTAGTAATTAGTAAAAGATTAAGGAATCTACTTAGTTCTAGACCAAATCAAAAAGAAAGAAAATGAAAAAAATAAAAAGTGCTAAGAAACAAAAAGAGATTAGTGTTGGGTCGGCTCGGATAGGTTGTTAAAATGATGTTTTTATCGTTGAAATGTCTATAGTGGTTAACCTAATTCGGACCTAACCATCTCTTTACAAAATCTTTAACCTGGCCTAATTGATTTTATCTTGTCACTTTTAGGCCCAGGGTCGAACTCAGGGAAGTGGGTTCAAGTCGAGTTTCTACGTTTTCCTTAAAACGTGTCTCTTCCGTTCGTTTATTATGTTTTTGGTGTTTTTCCTTATTTAGATTTTTTTCTAGTAATCCTTGTCCTTGAGGCACACCCTCAAAATTGTGTCCTTAGCTTTTAGCCAAAACAGAGCTCCAAAACATGTCTTGCTACTCGCAAGACGGGGTACCTGCAAATCAAAGATTATCTTTTCTCTTTTATATATATTTTTTCTTTTTACTAAGAAAGAAGCTAACAGACAGAAAGTAAATATAGTATCTATAGATATATATGTATATATATGTATTATATATATAAAGGGGTGGGGGTGGAGGTGACGATGGAGTGTAGCACTATGTCGAGTCAGTCGACGTCTAGAGAGACGCAACCAGCACGACTAGGTGCCGCATGGAGTGTGGATGGAGGATGGATGATGAATGGGTCCACGCTTTTTGTACGTGTGTATCGGGGAATATCAGCAACTGGTGCAGATATTCCTGCAATACTGCGTATGGCAAATAACGTGAAAATATATATATGTGTATGTATATAAGTAAATATATCTATATATATATATATATAAATGTATAGGTATATATGTATAGATATATATATATGTGTATATATATATATAGGTGTATATGTATATATGTATATATGTATATAAATATATGTATATATATATATATATATATATATATATATCTATATATATATATATAATACTATATAGATGTATATATATATGTATATAAGTATATGTATCTAGATATATATGTATATATATAAGTAGATAGATATGTATATATATATATGTATATAAGTATGTGTATATATATATATAAGTATATGTGTAAGTATATAGATATATATATATATATATATATTATATATGTATGTATACATAACTATATAGATATACTATGTATATAAGTATATATATATATATATATATATATAGATATATGTATATATATATATATATGTTACTATATATATGTATACGTATAGATATATATATGTTTATACTAGTGTTTATGTGTGTGTGGGTGTGTGGAAGTGTCGGCGAAGATGTGTGTGTGCGTTGGTGTAGTGTACTAAGAGTGAGTGAATAAGAGAGAGAGAGAGAGAGCGGGAGAGAGAGAGAGAGCGGGCGGGAGTACTCGCGCCAGAGATAGAGCTGGTGGGAGTTGGAGAGAGAGCGGGCGATGGCGCGAGTTAAGACGTCTGCTGGAGGCGGCGGACGTCCGGACGTCGCGTCTTTTGGAGATGGCGACGGATGTCTGGACGTCGCGGGTGCAGGCGTGCCTTCGCGTTGGGATTCTGCAGGCCGGCGCGAAGATGACGAGCGGGCGATGGCGCGGGGAAGCGAACGTGGAGAAGGTCTACAGGTGGTCGCGGAGGGGTGCGGGGGCTGGCAGGGGACGGCGAGAGGGCCTGGCCAGCCACTGCAGTGCGCGCAGCGGCTGGTCGCGGGTGCAAGGGCGGAGGCGACTGAACGGAGAACGAAGCGGAGGAGGCCCTGCAAGCGCACGCGGAGGGCTGAGCGCCTGCGGGGAAGCTCGCGGAGGAGGCGGGGGCTCCTGCTGCTGGCTGCTGCTGCCGCGGCTTCAAGCTTCGGAGCTTGAAGCGGTGGCAATGGCGTGAAAGGAAAAAAATGAAACGAGGGAAGGCACCACGCCCACCGGCTCGTCGAAGAGCTGGGTGGTGGTGTTCCCACTGTGGTGGTGTGCACCACAGTGGGTACTCCTGCTCGTCGGGTGCCTCCTCGACGGAGGACCGACGTATGGGAGGGGAAGACGGTGGAAGAGGTGGCTGCGGGTTTTTTGTTTCGTGCAGCAGCGTGTGTCTCGCGAGGAAGAAGCTGCAGCTTCTTATAGAGGAGGAGAGAGTGGCATGCTGACTGCAGCAGGGAGAGGGCGCGGGATTGGCAGCTGTAGGGAGCAGCGTTGGCAGGGAGAAATGACGTGGAGTAAATGCGTGCAGCTGTTGCGGGAAGAGAGGTGCAACCGCGGGAAGAGAAAAAAGAAAATCAAGAGGAGAAAATAAAAAAGATGTGGATTTTGCAATGAGGCACTTGAGGAAAAATGTAAATATGCAAGCCATTATTTTCAATCTTCTCTCCTCTTAATTAAATGCATGAATGCAAATGTCTTTACAAATGCAACTATAGAATCCTAATATACAACGTTAATGCTAGGAAATAGCATGAGAAGGCTTTATTGCAGGCGTATTTTGAGGTGCAAACATATACCCCCATGCCTATCTTTTGCTAGTCCCTAGCAAAACAGTATTTAGAAATGATCTTAAGCTGAAGATTTTCTTCTGAGGTGATATAGGTGTGTTTATTATCGAATATTGTGAGAACCAATTGTAAAGAAGACTACCAGTATTTTAAGTCTCACATGACATAGATCATCTCTCAACTAACCAGGACTCTTGATATTTAAACCTTAAGTACGATTTCCAGGACCCAGGAGGTTTTTGCCGTACTCGAGAGCTCAAGAGGTTATGGTTTGTGCATAGTGAAGGATCAAGACTGACCGGATGAACATTAAGACTCAATTCTAGGGTTTCACGAATTTTTAAGTACAGGTTGGTCCCAGTTTCAGCTCATGTCTTTGGATTGACCCTTAAGATGATGACGGAAAACTCAACTCCCATTTTCTGATTTTTTTTTTTGGCTCACAGGAAAACAACGGATTTGTAACCTGCCCTGACGAACTTCTTGTAGGGCAAAGACTTTATAGACATTTATGAGATATACTGACTCTTGCATTTTTTTTTTGAAACACGTGTCAGTATATCTCTTACAACACATTCAGAAGGAGCACACTTTTTTCCTTTTGGTGGGAGAGTTTCTTTTTGGTGGAAAGAGTCACTCCTAAACACAAGACTAAAGCCTAGGATAAAAGGTCTACCTGCGCGCACAGGTAAGGACTCCACCTTCCCTAATGAACACTAGGGTTGGATCTTATGTTCACCTGGCCTTTCCTGATATGTGTAGTGTGAACCACGTTTACTTAAGCTCTCAAGTAAAAGTAAACCAATGGATCTTGTACTTGTGTCTCAGGTACAAGAATACATCCTTAGTTAGGAGAGATCTTGATCTATTTTATCAATGCTTTAAGTGAATTAAGCCGAGCCTGAGCGAATCAAGCTTTTGTGGCCTGGAAATTCTTCAAAACAGAGGTTGAATATCCATAAACACTTATTGTATTTTTGTTTCAGCTTTTAGATCATTACTAAACACCATTTTCCGTCTCTGTTTTTATTTATTTATTTATTTATTTTTATGTATATATAGAAACTGCATGATACCCTAAAATACCCAAATCCTAAGGATGCTTATCCACCCCCCCATGCTAAACAATGCTATGTCCTCATATGCATGCAGGGAAGGGTAGAGAAAGGACGAAAGATCGGGTAGCGAGAGCTGAAGTGCAGGGTATAGATCAGGGTGGTAGGGTGGGTGGATGGTGGGTGGTGAAGTGATCGCGATAGAGGCGTGAAAAGTGATGGTGGATGGTGAGTGCTGTTAGGGTGCCTCCCAACAAGCGTTGAATTTAACGTCCCCAGCTGGACTCAGAATGAGGCAAAGAATTAGTTACCCTCCAGCAGGGCAACGGTTTCTCCAACGGGGGCAGGTTCATGAGTCAGATAGGGTTTCAAACGCTGCCCGTTGACCGTAAATTTACGCCCAGATTTGGGATCTTCGATCTCGACGGCCCCATTGGGGAATGGTCTTGAGACCAGGAAAGGACCAGTCCATTTGGACTTCAATTTCCCAAGAAAGAATTTGAGTCGGGCATTATAGAGCCAAACTTGCTGAGATGCCTCAAATTCCTTCCGCCGAATATCGCTATCGTGAAAAGCCTTAAAGCGCTGTTTAAAGGTTAGAGCAGAATCATAGGCTTCATGATGGAGCTCTTCCAGCTCTTGGAGTTGGAGTTTCCTTTCTCGACCACACAAGTCTGGGTCGAGGTTACATTGGCGAACCGCCCAATAAGCGCGGTACTCCAACTCCACGGGCAAATGAAAAGGCTTCCCGTAAACGATTCTATATGGAGACATACTAAGGGGAGCCTTGAAAGCGGTCCGATACGCCCAAAGTGCGTCAGTCAGCTTGTCGGACCAATCCTTACGGTCAGGCCGAACCGTTTTCTGGAGAATCTGCTTGATTTGCCGGTTCGACACTTCCGCCTGGCCGTTCGTCTGAGGATGATACGGGGATACGATACAATGGTGGACTCCGTACCTCCTCAGAAGTGCCCGAAAAGAAGCATGGGTAAAGTGGCTTCCTCCATCCGAGATAATGGCCCGAGGGATCCCAAAACGCGCAAAGATGTGGTCCTTGACGAATCGGGTGGAGATAACATGGTCAGCACGGCGTGCGGGAATAGCCTCGATCCATTTCGAAACATAGTCGACGGCCGCGAGGATGAATTCTAAGCCGTTGGATGGAGGAAAGGGACCCATGAAGTCAATTCCCCAGATGTCGAAGATTTCCGCAGCTAGAATGTGTTGCAAGGGCATCATGTCACGACATGCCATTGACCCTTACGACTGGCACCTAGTGTAATGCTTGGCATAAGTGTGTGCGTCCTGGTGAAGGGAGGGCCAAAAGAAACCGCACTGCAACACCTTGGCTGTAGTTTTCCTCCCAGAGAAATGGCCTCCACAAGCCTGATCGTGGCAGAAGGATAGCACACTGGGGAACTCACTATCAGGAATACAGCGACGGATGATTTGATCAGCACCTATCCGAAAAAGAAGTGGATTATCCTAGAAATAATACTTTGCTTCTGCTATGAGATGCTCGCGCTGGTTTTTAGGCCAGCCACGTGGAAGAGATCCAGAAGCAAGGTAATTGGCAATGTCGGCATACCACTGCCCACTTGCCACATTTATTGCCAATAGGTGCTCATCAGGAAAAATTTCCTTAATTGGCAGAGTAAGTCAATATGGTCAGGGTCCAGTCTGGAAAGGTGATCAGCCACAACATTCTGGGCTCCGGCCTTATCACGAATTTCAATGTCAAATTCCCGGAGTAGAAGGATCCAACGAATCAGTCTAGGCTTGGCATCCTTCTTGTGCATGAGATGGCGAATGGCCGCGTGATCAGTGAAAACAATAACGTGAGAGCCCAGAAGGTAAGAGCGGAATTTCTCCAGCCCAAAGACGACCGCCAGTAGTTCCGTTTCAGTGGTAGTATAATTACGCTGGGCCTCGTCCAACGTCTTACTGGCGTAGTATACCACGAAGGGGTGTTTATCGCCTCTTTGTCCCAGGATGGCTCCGACTGCAAGGTCTGAAGCGTCACACATAAGTTCAAAGTCGAGGGACTAATCAGGCGGCTGGAGAACAGGGGCCTTGGTGACAGCATTACGCAGCTGCGTGAATGCTTGTATACAGTCGGGGCCCATGTCGAAGGGCACGTCGGTTGATAGGAGATGAGTTAAGGGTCGAGAAATTTTGGAGAAGTCTTTGATGAATCTCCTATAGAAACCGACGTGTCCCAAGAAGGAGCAGATTTGTTTGACAGAACCAGGCATAGGTAAATCAGCAATGACGTCGAGCTTAGCTCTGTCAACCTCGACACCCCTATCGGAGATGATATGTCCGAGAACAATTCCCTCGTGCACCATAAAATGACTTTTTTCCCAGGAAAGCACGAGGTTTACATCAATACATCTCCTAAGGATGCGAGTCAGGTTGGAAAGACATTCGTCGAAAGATGGTCCAAAGACTGAAAAGTCATCCATGAAGACCTTGAGAAAGTCACCCCCATGTCATGAAATATCGCCAGCATGCATCTCTGGAAAGTTGCTGGCACGTTACAAAGTCCGAACGGCATCCTTCTAAAGGCGAAGGTGCCGAAAGGGCAGGTAAAAGTGGTTTTCTCTTGGTCTCGGGGGTCTATTGCCACCTGGTTATATCCTGAGAATCCATCTAGGAAGCAGAAAAATTTATTTCCCGCTAACCGCTCCAGGATTTGGTCAATAAATGGTAGCGGGAAGTGATCTTTCTTGGTTGCAGCATTGAGTTTCCTATAATCTACACATACTCTCCAAGATGTAGGAGTGCGTGTAGGGATGGATTCGCCCCTGTCATTGACACGGATGGTGAGTCCTGCCTTTTTGGGCACAACGTGAATCGGACTCACCCAGGGGCTATCACTGATCGGGTAGATTATACCCGCATCCAGCCACTTAATGATTTCATTCTTAACGACCTCCCGCATGTTAGGGTTGAGACGTCGCTGCATCTCGCGGGAAGGTCGAGCCTCCTCCTCCGTATATATACGGTGAGTGCAGTAGGAGGGGCTAATGCCAGATAAGTCTGATAAAGACCATCCAATAGCTGCCTTGTGTTCTAGGAGGACCTTAGTTAGTTTGCACTCCTCCTTGGTTAATTTTGAATTGATGATTATAGGGAGCGTTTCATTTGGTCCCAGGAAAACATACTTGAGTGTATTAGGCAGCACTTTTAGCTCGGGAGTGGATGGGGAAGGATCTAACATTTCTTGGGACGGGAGTGTCCCAGACGGGTAGGAGAACAAGTTAGGAGGAAGAAACTGGCCTTCAGATTGGCCAAGAAGAGGGGCTTTTTGGATAGATGGATCCAAAAATGAATAGCCCCAGTGAGAAGTATATGGGCTCAAGGTCCCAGTGTGGATTTGCAAATCCGCCTGATTTGGCGGGGAAGAAAGGGCAATTCGGTCTTCATGAGTGTGGACCGACGGTGAGTAGCCCGGATATGACTCAGACCATGAGGTATGGGAAGCGGAGAAAACCTCGTCAGAAGTCTGGTCAGGAGAAGGTACTGGACAAGGGAGGGATTGGGGAACGTCACAGTATGTGTTGGTCAGGCAGTCATCAGTGTTTATAGGTAATCCGCAGCAGTCCGAATAGGTCCCAATTAGTCTGATACACGCGCTGACGGCCATGTCCTCGTCAGATGTGTCATCCTCGATGCAATTGCAATCAAAGTTCTTGGCTGCCTTGAATATGTTAAGCTTGAGCTTCTCAGATCCAACGGCAATCTCAATACAGCCCGACTCGCAGTCGATATGGGCGCGGGCTGTGGCCAAGAAAGGTCGACCGAGGATGATCGGACAATCAGAAAGTGAACTAGGAACTTCCATATCTAAAACAAGAAAGTCAACAGGAAAACAGAGACTGTTGACCCTAACCACCACATCTTCCACCACACCCTTCGGGATTTTGATAGAACGATCTGTCAACTGTAATGTGACAGGGGTGGGTTTCAGATTTCCCAAGGAAAATTTTTCGAGCATGATGGTCGGTATGAGATTGATGGAAGATCCTAGATCAAGCAGGGCACGGTTAAAACTGCAGCCTTGGATGCTACAGGAAATCAGTGGTGTGCCCGGATCTTTCTGCTTCGGTGGTAAGTTTGACAGTATAGCACAACTCGCATGAGGCGAGAGAACCACCGGATTCTTAGTCTTCTTTGACTGTCGCCTGGGTGTTGTGTAGTCTTTGAAAAATCGAGCGACAGTAGGTATGTGGTCGATTGCCTCGAGCAGGGGTACCTTGATTTCTACATCCCTGAATAAATTACGCAGGTTGTCAAAGGCCTGCGTATTTTTCCTTTTGCCTTTTGGCTCCCTTAGTAGAGCCTCAGGGAATGGGACTGATTCTGGCACAAGTTTTGGTGCATCGTCCTCTCGCGAATGCGGTATGCATCCCGAATGAGAGGGAGAAGAAGAATACGGGCCAGGATCAGGTCAAGGCGGATCGACGGTCTGCTTACCGCTCCTCGTAATGATAGCATTGGACGATGAGGGTCCAGTGGGATCATACGGCGGAGGAGGGTTTGCAATGGGGACATAAGAGTGTGGTGCTGCAGCGGGATTAGCCTGAAATCCTGGTGGAATGCTCGGAGCTTGCAGAACTTGATTAACCTGTCCTGAGAAGGTCGTACCTGTGGTTGAGAACCACGGGGTACGAAATTTCGCAGGTTTGGAACAGGTTGGGCGGGAAAAGTGCCCTGAGATCGAGTCGCCATGCGTAATTGACTGATCTCGGCGTTCTGCTGCGCCAATTGGTGCTGAAGAGAGGTCATGTTCTCTTCATAGCGCTTTGACATTTCCGTCATCATTCGCATCAATTTGTCAAGAGGGCTTGATGCGTGTTCAGTTTGTGGTACACAAGGGCCTGATGGCGGATTTGCCATAGGATTAAACTGGACCCTTGGGATGACGGGTGCAGATGGTCACATTGGTCCACCCGCGGGGTTTTGGCGCTGTGGGTTGTTGGACCATGAGAAGTTAGGATGATTACGCTACCCTGGGTTATAAGTGGCAGAGAACGGGTTGCTCCCCAGGGCGCAAGCATCTTCTATGCCAGAAGATGCGTCCGCATGTAGATATGCGTCCGAGCACACGGAGGCTTGGTCCTCCGTGTCGAAATACTGGCTCGCAGAAGCTAGTTCCACATGACATACCGAGTCGCTTGGCGCGACACTCGGTAAGGAAGGTCTAACGGGGTTTCTCGGGATAAGCCTGGTATTAGAAGAACTTGGATTGTGACGAAGTGGTGAAGAGGTGGTGTTTGCCATAGATCGGGCAGGGTTGGCCAGAAGCTCGTCCAGCTTCTTGTGCACGACGGAGACTTCATCCAATTTTTGTGCAATAAGGCTTAGATCAGTGGATGAATGGGAGGGTCCTGTGTCAACTTCGTGGACATTTGAGGGCTGGCTGGTACGATTAAAGGCGACAATGGAAGCATTGTTCATCGAGTTTTCACTCATATTTTCAAACAGTTCGAATGCTCCATTCTCGTCTTTATTCATAAAGTTCCCTCCACAAGAAGCATCTGCAATCTGCTTCAAAGTCTCATTTAGCCCATAGTAGAAAATCTGGGCTATATGCCACTTAGGCAGACCGTGGTGCAGACACTTCCTGAGGAGGTCGTTATACCTCTCCCATGCCTCATGAAATTGTTCGCCGTTTTGTTGCGTAAATGAAGTGATAGCATGGCGAAGCGCATTGGTCCGCCCGATTGGGAAGAACTTCTTAAGAAATGCTGTTTGCATCTCTTCCCAAGAGTGGATGGTTCTCCCAAGGGTGCGTAACCATTGCGACGCTTTATCCCGCAATGAAAACGGGAACATCTTCATGAGGACTATAGATAACCCGACATTTCTTGGTTTAACGGTTTCAGCAAGTCGGGTTTGGTCTTCTAAGTGGAGAAATGGGTCTTCACTTGCAAGACCATGAAAGTGAAAATTGATTAGGCCAATTATGTTTGGTTTTAATTCAAAGTCGTCCCCGCCCATAGGGACCCGAATTTGTCCTATGGTCTCTGTAGCAGCGGGATTCTGATAAGAGCTAAGAGACCTAGGCTCCTCCCATTCGGGAGGGTTCTGCATTTCCTCCAATGTTTCCCGAATGGCTTCGATTTTCTCATTATACATTTCCATTTGGGCTTGGAGGCAGGTTATGGGATCTACGGCTCCACCACCTAGTGGATTCTGAGGGTGGTTTCCTCCCTCGGGATTTGGGGGTGGGCGTGTAGCCATGTTTGTGGAGGAGGAGGACGATTCAGCTTCTTTTCTAGATTTATCAGTCAATCCAAACAATTTAGGGTTTTGTGACCTCCTCCCAAACATGCACTACCGTAGGAAGAGTTGGGGAGATGAGAAGGGAAAAGGGATGAGAGAAATGACGCTGCAAAGGTACACTTGATTACAAATCAATACAGTCAAGTTCCTAACCTCTACAGTGTGCCCTTAGACCTAAAGATCTAAGTTACCTACTATCACGAACTACGGAATCGAATGCGAGCACCGCGGAACCACCGGGCCAGATTGAAAGGCCGTTTGCCCCAGTCTTAGACACCTGATAGCACGCGGGAACTCTCACCAGCACGTAGCCACTACATGCAGGTAGTTAGATCTCCAATTCTTAAAAAGGGTCAAGTTACTACCAGTTTTAATTAGAGGCTTAAGGTCAAGTGCTTTTGGAATGTGAAGGGCATTGTTTACGGGTAATGCCCAAGTGATTGATTTTCAGAGTGTGTAAAAATAAGCATGCAACGGGGAAATCTCCCCGAATTGAAGTTTTTATTGGTGAATGGTTTTTTAGAGTTCAGCCTTAAGTAGTATGGATTTTACGATTTTGCTGAATTACCAATTCAACCAATCTCCGGGTTTTTGCAAAAATACAGGTTTTCCTTCTAAAACCCAAGAAACCCTTCTTCAATTATCAGTTAGTTAATGCATGCTAAAATGCAATGGGCTACCCTAAATGGAGATTTCTAAGTGTGGATGCACGAATCAGTTTTATATCAATGTGAAAGGGAGCCAAGGCACTTCAATTCAAGTGCTCCCAATCACCAAGAAGAATGTCCACACAAGGCTCAACCAACAGATAAAGAAAATGAAGTTGTTGGTGTTGAAGTATTCAGGATCGAATCACAGGCAAGTTGAAAAGTCGTGGTGAGGTTGGAATTAACTCAATTCCAAGTCTCCCCACCAAAAATGTGATCCTGAATTAAAGATAAGCGAGGCAAAAGAGGGATGCAAGCAATCTTTTTCTTTGCCTCAAAGAATACTTCCCACGGCGAAAAATCCAAGAATCAAGATTCTCGGATTTTCACTATGCAAAGTGTGGCGTGAAATCCCAGGGCAGTGGGAGTGAAGATAAACAATCAAACAAGTGAATTTTAATCCACTTGCCCCAAGAAATCTCAAGAAATTTTTCTAGTTTTTTTAGTTTTTAGTTTTTTTTTTATTGAGGTGGCAAGTTAACCCTAGTTTGCTAAGAAAAAGAGAACCTACTTGTTCGGCAATGTGTGTGAAGCTCCAATGTGGTGTCGGCGTCTTCACGCTCTCGTTCCCGCCTTGGATCTGCTCACGTCTTCGGCTTCGTCTGCTTTCCTTCTCCTTCCACCAGGTTCACCTGCACACCAAAAACAACAATACCCGTGAAGAGAGAAGAGAAAAATTGAAAGGAATTTAATAAAAACTTACTTGAAGGTGCACCTCCCCGGCAACGGCGCTAGAAAAGATGTTGGGTCGGCCAGGATAGGTTGTTAAAATGATGTTTTTATCGTTGAAATGTCTATAGTGGTTAACCTAATTCGGACCTAACCATCTCTTTACAAAATCTTTAACCTGGCCTAATTGATTTTATCTTGTCACTTTTAGGCCCAGGGTCGAACTCAGGGAAGTGGGTTTAAGTCGAGTTTCTACGTTTTCCTTAAAACGTGTCTCTTCCGTTCGTTTATTATGTTTTTGGTGTTTTTCCTTATTTAGATTTTTTCCTGGTAATCCTTGTCCTTGAGGCACACCCTCAAAATTGTGTCCTTAGCTTTTAGCCAAAACAGAGCTCCAAAACATGTCTTGCTACTCGCAAGACGGGGTACCTGCAAATCAAAGATTATCTTTTCTCTTTTATATATTTTTTTTCTTTTTACTAAGAAAGAAGCTAACAGACAGAAAGTAAATATAGTATCTATAGATATATATGTATATATATGTATTATATATATAAAGGGGTGGGGGTGGAGGTGACGATGGAGTGTAGCACTATGTCGAATCAATCGACGTCTAGAGAGACGCAACCAGCACGACTAGGTGCCGCATGGAGTGT
Source organism: Thalassia testudinum (assembly GCA_037157565.1). Classification (NCBI taxonomy): domain Eukaryota; kingdom Viridiplantae; phylum Streptophyta; class Magnoliopsida; order Alismatales; family Hydrocharitaceae; genus Thalassia; species Thalassia testudinum. The sequence goes on from JAZHRO010000051.1 coordinate 9,713,812, forward strand.
GGATGGAGGATGGATGATGAATGGGTCCACGCTTTTTGTGCACGTGTATCGGGGAATATCAGCAACTGGTGCAGATATTCCTGCAATACCGCGTATGGCAAATAACGTGAAAATATATATATGTGTATGTATATAAGTAAATATATCTATATATATATATATAAATGTATAGGTATATATGTATAGATATATATAGATATATATATGTGTATATATATATATAGGTGTATGTGTATATATGTATATATGTATATAAATATATGTATATATATATATATATCTATATATATATATATATATAATACTATATAGATGTATATATATATGTATATAAGTATATGTATCTAGATATATATGTATATATATAAGTAGATAGATATGTATATATATATATGAATATAAGTATGTGTATATATATATATAAGTATATGTGTAAGTATATATATATATATATATTATATGTATGTATACATAACTATATAGATATACTATGTATACAAGTATATATATATATATATATATATATATATATATAGATATATGTATATATATATATATATGTTACTATATATATGTATACGTATAGATATATATATGTTTATACTAGTGTTTATGTGTGTGTGGGTGTGTGGAAGTGTCGGTGAAGATGTGTGTGTGCGTTGGTGTAGTGTACTGAGAGTGAGTGAATAAGAGAGAGAGAGAGAGAGCGGGCGGGAGTACTCGCGCCAGAGAGAGAGCTGGTGGGAGTTGGAGAGAGAGCGGGCGATGGCGCGAGTTAAGACGTCTGCTGGAGGCGGCGGACGTCCGGACGTCGCGTCGTCTGGAGATGGCGACGGACGTCTGGACGTCGCGGGTGCAGGCATGCCTTCGCGTGAGGATTCTGCAGGCCGGCGTGAAGACGACGAGCGGGCGATGGCGTGGGGAAGCGAACGTGGAGGAGGTCTGCAGGTGGTCGCGGAGGGGCACGGGGGCTGGCAGGGGACGGCGAGAGGGCCTGGCCGGCCACTGCAGTGCGCGCAGCGCCCGGTCCGGGTGCAAGGGCAGAGGCGTCTGAACGGAGAACAGAGCGGAGGAGGCCCTGCAGGCGCACGTGGAGGGCTGAGCGCCTGCGGGGAAGGTCGCAGAGGAGGCTGGGGATCCTGCTGCTGGCTGCTGCTGCCGCAGCTTCAAGCTTCGGAGCTTGAAGCGGTGGCAATGGCGTGAAAGGAAAAAAATGAAACGAGGGAAGGCACCAAGCCCACCGGCTCGTCGAAGAGCTGGGCAGTGGTGTTCCCACTGTGGTGGTGTGCACCACAGTGGGTACTCCTGCTCGCCGGGTGCCTCCTCGACGGAGGGCCGACGTATGGGAGGGGAAGACGGTGGAAGAGGTGGCTGCGGGTTTTTTGTTTCGTGCAGCAGCGTGTGTCTCACGAGGAAGAAGCTGCAGCTTCTTATAGAGGAGGAGAGAGTGGCGTGCCGGCTGCAGCAAGGAGAGGGCGCGAGATTGGCAGCTGTAGGGAGCGGCGTTGGCAGGGAGAAATGACGTGGAGTAAATGCATGCAGCTGCTGCGGGAAGAGAGGTGCAACCGCGGGAAGAGAAAAAAGAAAATCAAGAGGAGAAAATAAAAAAGATGTGGATTTTGCAATGAGGCACTTGAGGAAAAATGTAAATATGCAATCCATTATTTTCAATCCTCTCTCCTCTTAATTAAATGCATGAATGCATGTGTTTTTACAAATGCAACTATAGAATCCTAATATGCAACGTTAATGCTAGGAAATAGCATTGGAAGGCTTTATTGCAGGCGTATTTTGAGGTGCAAACAATTAGTATGAACGCTGATCTTAGGCCTCTTGGACTTGTGTTTAGGCTTAAAAATTCAAGTATCCGTTAAGATCTGGATAGTCCATAAGAGGTTGGGGAAAATGCGAAGCTCAAGTATTAGGTCTAAGGCTTAGGGATTATTTGACCTCGTTAACTAACCTCTGGTTTACAGGACTCAGTAACCTAAGCACCTCAATCCACACACATTCTGGTTCACTACACTTAATTATCAAAATCACACAAATGTGTTAAAGCTGTTCTGAAAAAGCTACCTAGATTAGGAGCGGCTGATCAACACAAGTTGATTTGGAAGAGTTCCCTGTGCGGAGAGGCGTGAAATTCCCCTCGAAGATACGTAATAACATACCGTCTCCTCGATGCTTGTCTCTTTGGATACCAGGGGCATGTAAGCACCTTGTGCTAGTTCAGATGCTATGGGTGGCATTATCACGAAATGTCGATTGCCAGGGTCTGAATTTAGCTACAGAACGTCATGGGCGGGATTATCTTGAAATCTCGAAAGCCAGGGTTCTGGGGGTTGCCATGGTTGGTGCTATCTTGAAGCATCGATTGCCAGGGACCCTACGAGGATTGATGGTGGGAGCTAGGAATTTGATACAGACTGTGTTGTAAAGCCAATCTGAAGCTAGAAATAAAGAAAGAAAAGGAAGAGAAAACTCTCCAAAAATAAAAAATAAAAATCTTCTGTCTCTCTCACAAAAACACATTGCAAACTGAATTGGGACTAAACATGTCTTAAGCACGGGTTCTTCAACCGCGAAGTTCAACGAACCATAGGTTAGTTCTTGTGGGCCTTAGAAACCCTTGCGGCGGACTGAGGCTAGAGCTGGTCAGGTCCGGATCTTGGCTGGTACTTGAGTACCTCTAGGTCTACTATTGGCATTCTGACCTAATCTACAAAAAAAAAAAGCACACATCAGAGTTCCGAACATAAAAAGGCATGGTTTAGAATTTAAGCTAATTCCATTAGATTTTGCTAAGGGACTAGAAAAAGCTAGGCATGGGAGTATGATGGGAACACCATCATAAGCCATAACTAGCTCAATTTAGTTATTATCAAGGAATAAATGCTCATACATAACCACCAAAGAGTCCTAAGTCATTGCATAATCATTCTGAGGGAAAGATAAGGAAATAGAGTTAAAATCATAATTTTATCATCATATCATGAATGCAATACAATCACGGGTTTTCCCAAGGGTAATTAAGGGTCAAATGATCTTAAATATCCAACAAGTGGGTTAATATAGGCAGAAAAGGGCTTTCGCGTGTTTTGAGAATTAAATGACTTTTGAAACCCTAAAAATAGATCTGCTTAATCAAATTAGGTTCTGGTCAGGATAAAATTCACCTAAACCCTCTAAAATTCATAGAAAAATATTCTCTAGGGTTTGATACCTTCAATTTGACGATTAGAATCCATCTTGACCTAAAACAGAGTTTCAGAATGACATTTACCCTAATTTAGGTTTTTGCATAAATTACCTAGACAAACTTAGTCAAAACTAAAATCCAACTTCACCATTGGATTCCTTAGGTCCAAATTAGGTTTGTACCAAAATTTGGGCCCAATCTGAGACTGTCTTGACCTAATTTGCAATTTGGTTTTGTTTGATAGCACATATGCCCTTAACTTCAAAATCCTCACAAAAAAAGGCCCCTAACTTTGTCATCATTTTTACAAATAGGTCCCTACTGCCATGAATCCTATTCCTACAAACTCCGGTGACCTAAAATTGGCAAGTTCCCCTTTGTTGAAGCTACGAGTTACTACGCCAACGTATTTGATTTTGAAAAACCTGTTGTCATAATTTGAAAACGAAGAACTCGTATTCAACAAATAAAATTTGTACCGGAATAGAAATCTCGGGTCGAACTCAGGGAGGCTACGTCAATCTATATTCGCAATTATATTCTTTTTAGAGTTTTTGTTGAAAAGAGAAGCGACGTAATTATAATGAAGCAATATTAACAATCAGAATAAACAAGAGAGAGAGAGAAAACATGCACTCAATATTTCAAAATGTTTATACAATAAAACTAAAGAAGAATTACACTAGAAAGCAGGAAAATTCTACTCTAGAAAGCTATAAAGAAGAATGGGAGAGAGACGTTATCCTCCTCGACGATCGCTTGGAGGATGAGCCGGACAAGACGCCGCCTGGAAGAAGGACGGAGCAGGAAGAAGGAGGTCAAGGCAGGAGGAACGAGAACGGTGCAGCACGTCGTCGTCGTTGCGGGATCCACTTCCGAAATGAGGGTGAAAATTTGACTTTATCTCTCGGGGAGCATCCTGGGTGTGGGATAAGCTTCTCTTGAGCTTTGGAGAGGGAGAGAAGAGAAGGAAGGGATGCCAATTTCGTATGGAGGGGATCTCCTTTTATAGTTGAAAGGAGTGAGGGCAATTTGGTCTTTTTAATTTGAAAAACATTAATTCTGGACCTTTAGTGACGAATAAAACCATCGCTAAAGGTCCGAACGTGGCCTCCGTGGGCGGCACTCGCGCGCCCGCTCGCCTCCCACGTGTGAAACACGTGTTCACGTTCTTGAATTCTCGGCCGTTCGATCACGAGATCGAACGGCTGAGATACGTCCTCGCCGCGCCTCCTCATCGCGCTTTCGCCGCGTGCGATCTCACGTTACATGCGAGTGTGAAATAGTGCGTGGGCGCTATCGGGCACTCGCAGCCGCTCGATCACGATCAAGTGGTCAATACGCTCGCTCACCTGTGCCTCAAATCCCGCTCCACAAGACTCGAACACCCGCCTCTGCATTGCGTAAGCGCGTCTGTGTCGCGCTTACGTTTTGTGCGTGCTCATCCACAGCCGTTTGACGCACATACAACGGCGGAGAAGTGATGAAGAAGAGAGGGTGCGGCGGGTGTAGCGGCCGGTTGGGCGACTGAGATGGTGCCGCGTGGTGCCATCTTGGTCGTCCATCTTCTGGATGATGTAAATGGTCCCACGGTTGTCGGATTGAGTCGATTTTCACGCTGTTAGGCTGCAATCGTCGATCCGAATCCATCGGTGTAGTCGGATTTGTCGTCTAAAGTGTGGATTCACACCATCTTGGCCCTTGATCTTCTAAGGTTCCCCAGTCTCTATCTGATGTTACAGATGTCTGATTAGGGCGATCTTGGAGTCATTGAACTCCAATCGTTACCCTAATCAAATCTGTACAGTTAGATCTTCGATCCGAGGCCCCGATAAAAATTTGCCCTGTCCTTGAACATAAAAGGGGACAATTAACCTCCATTTTATTCAAACTAATCTAAATGCAAGATGATGCATGCTATGCAATATTTATAGTATGCAATGCAATTCTATGCTTAAGAACATGCATAAATAGACATCTTATGTAGTGTAAACATGTTTACATCAGACCCCCATGCCTATCTTTTGCTAGTCCCCAGCAAAAACTATATGCTATTTATAAAAGAATTAGGTTGGATTATTTGGGCATGAGTTATTTTCAATCATTAAGAAAATGTTTAGTTAGGATCTGAACTTTCAAAGATACAATAGTGCCCGAGTATCTGCCAAAATGAAGACCGCCTCAAGCCCTCGCCTTATTCAAAGAAAATTTTCCTTTTCTCTTTTTCTTCTTTTCTAATTTTTTTGGATTTTTGAGTTTTAGGATTTAAGAGTGGCTTTTTACAGCCATTCAACTCACCTAAGATTTGTTGAGAACCCTAAGTTCTAAGCATCTTTATTGTGAATGTGATAGACTTGTTGATCGGTAGTTAAAACGGACTTCGGATTTCTATGCCTCTAGGTGACCTTAAAAAGAGAATTCTGCCTAAAGTTGTATCTTTACAACCGGTAACTTTCTCCCTACTTTTATTTTTATGGGGTCAACACAAGGGTGAATCCAGCGTATATCTCCCCGATTTATTCTACTTCTTTGCTTCTTCCTAAGTGTTTTGAGAATTTTCAGTGCATTTATTGAGCTGGGTTTTGGACAACCAGTCGATGAGCTGTTACCACCGACAACTTGTCAGCCATACTCGTGCGGTGAAGCGTGGGTTATTTCTTTATTTATTTTTTTCTTTTGTCCTTTTCTTTTTGACTTTCTTTTTCTCTCTTTTTTTAAGTAGGTGGCTTCCTTGGTCTAAGATTTACCTAAAGGCAGCAAGAAGAGAATGATCCAGTGACTGGGCTCTGGACAACCTACCTATGGGCTGTTACCCACGATAACTTGCCAGCCATATCACCCTAGAAGGTTCATTGGCTACCCAATTTACGTTAAAATCGCCGAACAACGAGTCAGTGCAAAGAAAGTGTGTAGATGCTTAAAACTCAAAGTTCCCTCAAATCAGAGAGTGGATTGATAAGTCGTATACTTATCACCCAAACTTATTTACTCAAATTACAATAGAATTAAGATGGCGAGGACTAGAAAAATAAACCCACATTTTAGTGGATACACAGGCCGATTAAGTCCAAAGACCTGAAGGGTCTTTGTGTTTAAATCCTAATGTAATATTTCCTAAGATTGAAAAGTCTTAATGTCCAACTATACCTTCTTAATTCAAAATTTTTTTTAATGTATAAATAAGAAGAGAAAAATAATTTACATGAATTTCACAAAAATGACCAAATGATTCAAAAATGAATCCACCCCCCCATGCCTAGCTGATGCAATGTCCACATTGAGAAAGAGACATGAAAGAAAAGGTAGAGTATGAAAGATGTCACCTGAATATGAAGCTCGTGTCAGTTTTGTGTCATTTGTACAACTACTGAGTTTAATGCCGTCAGCTAGGCGAAGTCCAGCCAAGGAAGTCACAGAATGGCTAGAGCAACCGTATCTGAGATGGGTTCTGGAAGAGTACGGTCAATAATAGGCTTCAGATGTTGATCGTTGACTTTAAATGTGTTACCCATCTTTGGGTCAGATATCTGAACGGCTCCATTTGGAAAAATCTGGTCAATAATGAATGGGTTATTCCATTTAGATCTAAGTTTGCCAGGAAAGGGCTTAAGTCTAGAATCGAATAACTAGACCTTCTGGTTCGGCTCAAAGCTCTTGCGGGAAATCAATTGATCATGTAGAGCTTTGGTCCGAGCCTTGTAGATCTTGGCATTCTTGTATACATCATTTCTAAGCTCTTCCAACTCAGATAGTTGGAGTTTCCTGGTCTTCTCAGCTAAATTCATATCTAAATTATATTGTTTGATCGCCTAGAATGCCCTGTGTTCAATCTCTACGGGTAGATGGCATGCCTTTCCATACACCAAACGAAATGAAGACATGCCGATGGGCATTTTATACGCTGTGCAATAGGCCCAAAGAGCATCCTCAAGCTTTTGAGTCCAGTCCTTACGATCAGGCCTAACTGTTTTCTGCATAATGTTCTTGATCTCCCGATTGGAGATCTCGACTTGTCCATTTGTCTAGGGATGGTAAGGTGTGGAAATTCAGTGATTAACCCGTATTTGGCCAACAAATTCCAGTATTGGGCATTAGTAAAATGAGTGCCATCGTTACTGATGATGGCCCTCGGAATCCCAAACCTACTAAAGATATTTTTCTTGACAAAATCAATGACCACCTTGTGGTCATTGGTTCAGGTGGGAATCGCCTCAATCCATTTGGACACATAATCAACAGCAACAAGAATGTACTGATGTCCAAATGAAGGGAGAAAGGGTCCCATGAAATCGATGCTCCAAACATCAAAAATTTCGATAGGAAGAATTGGGTTTAGGGGCATCATATCTCTTTTAGTTATGCTCCCGAGTGCCTGACATTGAGAACATGACCTTGAGAAATCCTGTACATCCTTAAATAAAGACGGCTAATAGAAGCCAGATTGCAAGATTTTTGCAGCCGTCTTTTTCCCAGAGAAATCGCCACCACACGCAAATGCATGGTAGAACTCGAGTATACTGTTGAATTCATTCTTCAGTACACATCGGCGAATAATCTGATCAAAGTCGATGAGGTATAGTTCAGGGTCCTTTCAGAAGTAGTATTTGCCCTCAGATTTGAGTCTATCCCGTTGTTGCTTGGTCCAATCCTGGGGGATTTGACCAACGGCCAAATAGTTAACAATGTCAGCAAACCATGGGGTTTGGACACCTGAAACTAAAGGGACAGCTTCGTCCAGAAAAGTGTTTACAATCGTGATGTCCGGACGAGAAGAATCACCTAGGAGTCTCGACAAATGATCTGCCACCACATTTTGTACCCTGGTTTTATCCTTGATTTCAAGATCGAATTCTTGAAGCAGAAGAATCCAACGAATAAGCTGGGGTTTGGCATCCTTTTTGGCCAAGAGATGTCTCAAGGCCGAATGGTCGGTATAGATGATAATATGAGACCCTAAGAGATAAGGCCTGAATTTTTCCAAAGCGAACACTACGGCTAGTAATTCCTTTTCAGTAACAGTGTAATTCCTCTAGGCTTTATCCAAAGTTTTACTAGTGTAGTAAATAACAGAGGGCTTTCTATCAATTTTTTGACCCAAGACAGCCCCGACTGCGTAATCAGAAGCGTCGGTCATGATCTCAAAAGGGGTTGTCCAAATTGGTGGTTGCAACACTGGAGCAAAGGTGGCTGCCATTTTCAGGAAATCAAAAGCCTTTGGCATGATTCGTCGAAAATAAACGACGTTTCTTTGGCAAGAAGATTGCTAAGGGGACGAGCAACCTTCGAGAAATCCTTGATGAATCTTCGATAGAATCCCACATGATCAAGAAATGATTGGATTTGTTTAACAGATGTGGGAGGAGGAAGTTTAGCGATAGCATCAACCTTAGCTTTATCCACTTCGATTCCCCATTCAAAGATTACATGACCCAAGACAATGCCTTCTTGGGTCATGAAATGACTCTTTTCCTAGTTAAGGACCAATCGTGTTTTGATACATTGCTTAAGAATCATTTTCAGATTAGCCAAACAATAGTCAAATGATTCTCCAAAAATAGAGAAATCATCCATGAAGACTTCCATAAACTCTCCCACCATGTCAGAGAATATGGCTAACATACACCTTTGAAAAGTTGCAGGTGCATTGCATAAACTGAAAGGCATCCTACGGAAAGCAAAGGTTCTGTAGGGACAGGTGAAAGTAGTTTTTTCCTGATCCTCGGGATGGATAGGAACTTGGTTGTATCTCGAGTAGCCATCAAGAAAACAGAAGTACTTCTGCCTGGATAGTCTTTCCAAGATTTGATTGATGAAAGGCAGGGGAAAATGATCCTTTTTAGTGGCTGTGTTCAGTTTCCTGTAATCAATACAAACCCTCTAAGAGGAAGCTGAACGAGTTGTAACAGATTCTCCTCTCTCGTTAGTCACAACGGTAATCCTGGCTTTCTTTGGAACAATTTGCACGGGACTTACCCAGGGACTACTAGAGATTGGATAAATAATTCCTGCATCGAGCCACTTAATGATTTCCTTTTTGACCACATCTCACATATTTGGATTTAATCTCCTCTACATCTGGCGAGAAGGGCGGGATCCATCTTCCAAGAATATTCTATGATTGCAATAAGATGGCTCGATCCCCCTGAGGTCATGAATGGTCCAACCAATTGCCTCCTTATGTTCCTTCAAGACCTTGATCAATTTAATATCTTGCTCCTTTGTTAATTTAGCACTAATAATCACAGGGAGCATCTTCTGAGGTCCTAAAAATTGATATTTCAAATTCTCAGGCAATGATTTTAGTTCAAGCTAGGGTGGGTTGATGATTGATGGTAAGGAAGATGTTGAAGTCTCAACAAGAGGAAGAGGTTGTGAGTGAACAAAATCAATAACCTCTTCAGAAGATGGTAGGTCTGCCATAGAGGGTTGCGGGTTCAATTCGTCATCAAAGGAGGAAACTTTCAATTGAAGAAACCATTAAACAAGTTTCAATGTTTTCATTATCCTCCTCAAGTTCCTCAATAAATCCACAATCCTCAAATTTATTAATCATCTTAAAAATATCCAATTTCATTCGTTGATCCCCAAAGGTGATTTCCATGCTACCGCTTTCACAATTAATGTTGGCCTTAGCGGTAGACAGGAACGGATGCCCTAGAATGATAGGCGTGTTCCTCAGATTTTCAGGTACATATATGTCAAGGATAAGGAAATCTACAGGAAAATAGAAATCCTTGACCTTAACTATAACATCTTCAATAACGCCTCGTGGATTTGTGACCGAACGGTCCGCTAACTATAGCGTTATTGAAGTTGGCCGAAGTTCACCTAATCCAAACTTCTCATAAAGAGAAGTCGGAATTAGGCTGATGGATGCACCCAGATCCAAAAGTGCTCTATCAAATGTGCAATCTCTAATGACATAAGAAATCAAAGGAGCACCTGGATCTCTCTTTTTCTGAGGGAGGTGGTGCACGATAACAAAACTAGCCTGCTCGGAGAATACCACCTTCCTCGAAGCAGATTCTCTCGACTTACGTTTTTGTGTACATAAATCCTTTAAAAATCTCGCGTAAGTCGGTATATACTTGATAGCATCGAGGAGCGGGATATTGATCTCAACATTCTTAAATATATTCAGAAGCTCCTCATTGCTATCAACAAACTTCTTCTTTGATTTGATCAAAGCTTCAGGAAAAGGAACATGAGTTAGATCTTTGGAATCAGGTTCCTAAGCCTTGATTTATTATCCAGAATTCTCCTCTCTCTCCTCAGGTTCTTCAGGATTCAGTAGATTAGAACAATGTGGTTGTGGATCCTGAGTCTGCTTACCACTCCTCAAGGTGCCAGAATTTGCAGATGCATAAGAATTTGGGTCTTGGGGAGGGTTAGGAAAGATTGGAGGGGCTTGATTAGCCAGGAATTGTTGATTTGCAAAAGATGAAGAAGAGAAGGAACCCTGCTCAACCACCTTAGCTTGTGCATGTGGGTCCCTCTGATTTCCGTACCCATGGGCTTGGTTGCTCGGATTCGGAATATTTCGCGGGTTGGGTACGGGTTGGGATGGTAGAGATCTGGGTTGATGAGAGTTAGCAATGAGCTCGGATTGCAAGTTGTCCAGCGAGGTTTTCATTTGCTGCATGAGCTGAAGCATGGATCCTTGCATCTCTACCATTTGTCGGTTCAAATCAGCCTGCCCTACGGGTTGACGGGCATTCCAAGTTCACTGATTGACTTGATTTGGAGGCAACTAAGTATATACTTGACCCTGACCCATTGATCATTGCGGAGCATAGTTGCCGGGTCGAAATTAGGTCTGTTGCCCTGGGTTTTTCCAAGAGAAGTTAGGGTGGTTTCTCCAACACAGATTATAAGCATTAGAGTAGTGGTTGGATCTAACATTCTCTTGTATAGCTCAGACATCCTCATAAGGTGAGGATGGAGAGAAAGAAAGGGAAGGATCAGAATAATTGGGATCAAAGGCTCTAGTTTGGAACCCGTGGGGTTCCGAAAAATGCTGACTCATAGGTTGAGCCGCATCGAGTTGATTCACAAACTCCCGTCCAGAAGGAGCTCGTGAAGAATGGAATCCCGAATTTTGGGATTGAGTGGATCGAGAGTTGTTCATAGAATTTCCAGCCATCCACTCTTCCATTCTCTTAGCAACCAAGTCCACCTTGTCAGGTTTGTTACAAATCAATTCCATATCAAATGAATGAGAGTCATGGACTTCATTGACATTTGATCTGGGCTGCCGGGACCGATTAAATGTATCCATGGAGGCATGATTGATTGAATTCTTGCTCATTTCCTCAAATAAATCGTGTGCACTATCGGCGTCTTTATTGAGGAAATTGCCTCCGCAAGAAGCATCCACATGATTTCTGAGTTGCTCAGTCAACCCATGATAGAAGATCTGCACGAGTTGCCATTTTGGCACCTCGTGGTGTGGACACCTCCGCAATAGGTCCTGGAATCGCTCCCAGGCCACATGAAACTGCTCCCCCGGCTGCAGGGTAAAGGTAGTGATTGCCCGTCTCAAGGCATTGGTATGTCCGACTGTGAAGAATTTCTTCAGAAAAGCCGATTTCAACTCATTCCAAGTTGCAATTGATCTTCCTATTATCTTGTACGAATGTGCAGCCTTATCCCTAAGAGAATGGGGGAAGAGCTTCATGATCATTTGCTCCTCGTTTACGTTTCGTGCCTTGGTGGTCTGGACCAAAGTGGTCAAGTCCTCTAAGTGCTGAAACGGATCTTCAGAGCCAAGCCCATGATAATGTTTGATCAGGCTTAACACCTGGGACTTGATTTCTACATCGCCGGCTGGAATCTGGACGCCGGGACGTTCCCCATAATTTGAAAGATCATAAAAATCCTTCAAGGGCTGAGCGCCCAACATTCTCTGGAACCATTTCTGCATTCTCTACATTTGTACCAGCTGCCTTCGGAATTCCTCCTGTGGATCTCCAGGCAGAGGAGGCTGTTGGTCGGCCATGGGATCAATTTGACCAAAATCCAATTTGGACCTCCTAAAATACTCTAGTGGTCCTTCCAATCGGGGATTCAATGATCGTCTTCCCAGCATAAACTAGGAGAAGGTCGGAAGGACTGGGGATAGGGACCCTGCAGCACAACAAAACAAAGCTGTTCTTAAGTGGGGTAGCCTAAGGATCTACTGACTCCCAAAACCCACCTTAAGATTGTAAATGATTTACTCTACTTGCGTCTGCTCAATCCAACCAGTTAGAAGGAGGGATTGGGGAGAAGGTTTTTCCTTCGGGTTTCGCCTCCGGTTCCTAGTGTACCCCCCAGTCGCAGTCGTTTGACGCTACTCCCCTAGCTAGACATCAGATTAATCAGTATAAGTAGGTTAATAAAAAACAATCTCATACTAGGCCCTGAAGAGCGAATCAGTCCTTAAGGCCAACGTCTACTCAATTTTATTAAGGCTTGGGATTGTGGTGCTTACGGAATGTGATGGGCCCTTAAAATGGCCTGTGCCCTTAATGATTGATTGAGAATTGTGTGAGTGCGTGCACAACCAGGGTTTCCAAGAAAGATTATTTGTGATGTGTGAATTTTAATGTTCAAATCTTGCTTAAGTAGCTTTTAGGGTTTAAAATTAGGTTGATTGCAATCAAGTTTTGAGGCAAACCAAGTTGTCAAACATGAGTGAAGATTGCTTTCCTTTAAAACCAAAAATAAAGTGGAGTGCCTGGAATAGACCTAGATTGAAAACCCTAAGGAGGAGCTACTTGATGAGTTGATTTTAAGTAGAGTCGTGCGGCCTAAACAACTCAAACAACTGGCCACAAATGCACCACTAAGTTAGGCACACAAAGATGGTTAACCTAGAATAATTTCTACTCTTTTATGTGTTACTTTGTGTGTACCGGTTCCACAGATCAGAACCCGGTTGAGTAGAAATAAATCAATTAGGTTAAGTGCCTTGAATATGGGTGTACGTTGTGTGTCTGTTGAAAATTACCCCACAAGATTATCTTTTTATTATTTTTTTATAAACGAGGGTGGAATGAATGTGAGTGAGAATCCAAACAATCAAACTATTCCTAGGATTTATGCAAACACCTAGGTTAATTGGAATTTGTATTTAATGTAACAAATGAAATCTATGGAGGGGGGAAGAATGGGGAACACTTACAGTTGTCTTCAACTGCACTTTACTCCAGTCTGCTGCTTGATGACTCCCTGATGGAGGTCTCTGCAAAACAATAGACACAAGAGAAAATAAGTTAGAAGACAATAAAGTGTGTGAAATGCGAAAAGAAGATCGGAAATCGTTGCCTCCACATCAACGACGCCAAAATGTTGAAGCTATGAGTTACTACGCTAATGTATTTGGTTTTGAAAAACCTGTCGTCGTAGTTTGAAAGCGAAGAACTTGTGTTCAACAAATAAAATTTGTACTGGAATAGAAATCCTGGGTCGAACTCAAGGAGGCTACGTCAATCTATATTCGCAATTATATTTTTTTTAGAGTTTTTGTTGAAAAGTGAAGCAACATAATTACAATGATGCAATATTAACAATTAGAATAAATGAGAGAGAGAGAGAGAGAAAACATGCACTTAATATTTCAAAATGTTTATACAATAAAACCAAAGAAGAATTACACTAGCAAACGGGAAATCAACTACACTAGAAAGCAGGAAAATTCTACTCTAGAAAGCTGTAAAGAAGAATGGGAGAGAGAAGTTATCCTCAGCGACGATCACTTGGAGGACGAGCCGAATGAGATGCCGCCTGGAAGAAGGAGGACGGAGCTGGAAGGAGGTCAAGGCAGGAGGAATGAGAACGGGGCAGCACATCGTCATCGTCGCGAGATCCGCTTCCGAAATGAGGACGAAAATTTGACTTTATCTCTTGAGGAGCATCCCGGGTGTGGGACAAGCTTCTCTTGAGCTTTGGGGAGGGAGAGAAGAGAAGGAAGGGATGCCAATTTCATATGGAGGGGGTCTCCTTTTATAGTTGCAAGGAGTGAGGGCAATTTGGTCTTTTTAATTTGAAAAACATTAATTCTGAACCTTTAGTGACGGATAAAATCGTCGCTAAAGGTCTAAATGTGACCTTCGGGGGAAGCACTCACGCGCTTGCTCGCCTCCCGCGCGTGAAACGTATGTTCATGTCCTTGAATTCTCGGCCATTCGATCGCGAGATCGAACAACTGAGATGCGTCCCCGTCGCGCCTCCTCATCGCGCACTCACCGTGTGCAATCTCGTGTTACGTGTGAGCGTACAATAGCGCGTGGGAGCTATCGGGTGCTCATAGCCGCTCAATCGCGATCAAGTGGTCGATACGCTCGCTCGCCCGTGCCTCAGATCCCGCTCCACAAGACTCGAACACCTGCCTCTGCTTCGCGTAAGCGTGTTCGACCAACGCGCTACAAGCACGTTTGTGTTGTGCTTACATTTTATGCGCGTGCATCCACAGCCGTTGGATGTGCATCCAACGGCGGAGAAGCGACGAAGAAGAGAGGGTGAGGAGGGTGTAGCGGCCGGTTGGGCAGCTGAGATGGCACCACGTGGTGCCATCTTGCCCGTCCATCTTCTGGATGATGTAGATGGTGCCACAGTTGCTGGATTGAGTCGATTTTCGCGTCGTTAGGCTGCGATCGTCGGTCTGTATCCATCCGTGCGGTCGGATTTATCATCTAAAGTGCGGATTCACAACATCTTGGCCCTTGATCTTCTATGATTCCCCGATCTCTATCTGATGCTACAGATGTCAGATTAGGGCAATCTTGGAGTCGTTGAACTCCAATCGTTGCCCTGATCAAATTTGTATGGTTGGATCTTCGATCCGAGGCCCCGATAAAAATTTGCCTTGTCCCTGAACATAAAAGGAGACAATTAACCTCCATGCTATGCGATATTTATAGTATGCAATGCAATTCTATGCTTAAGAACATGCATAAATAGACATCTTATGTAGTGTAAACATGTTTACATCACCCTTGATCCCTTGACGAATCCCTCTCAGATTTGAAAGGGAAGTTCGTCAAGGAATTCCCTTCCTTTTGAGCCAATTCCCACACCCCAAAACCTTCCCAATCTCTCATGCGAACAAGCACAGATCAACCTCCTAAGCCCTATATAAGAACCTCTAGATCATACCAAACCTCTCAAGGTCAATTTCGACCGGATCTACCCTAAATTCTTCCCTCCTAATCCGACCGAAAGGCTCCTTGAGCTTCAACGACTCTCCCTGCCTCTCCTCGTCATCTGACAGCAATACCGGTGATAGATATTCCTTCCTCATCCTCTTCCACGTCATGCCATACCAGCAAGTGCTCCTATCTCCTTCATCGTCGCCGTTCTACCCTCACTAGAGTCACCTTCTTCCCTGACGCCGACCATACCACAACCAGCGTCGCCTCTACCCCTCTTCATTTGCTAATCACCTAGATAAGTTCCGTAACTCCTCTACTTCAGTTACACACCAACCACACTTCATTTCGACTGTCGTATCACAC
This sequence comes from Thalassia testudinum, assembly GCA_037157565.1. Classification (NCBI taxonomy): domain Eukaryota; kingdom Viridiplantae; phylum Streptophyta; class Magnoliopsida; order Alismatales; family Hydrocharitaceae; genus Thalassia; species Thalassia testudinum. The sequence continues at coordinate 9,729,508 of JAZHRO010000051.1, forward strand.
CGACCACCTTCACCTTCCTCTGCTTCGACCAGACCTCCGGTAAGGCTCCTCGCTCATTCCACTACTCCAAATGCTTTGCCAACCACCTCACGACCTCCGCCGTGCTTCACTCTTCAAAACCATCATCCTATTCCGCCCTATTACACCTCCAAACCCTCTACCGAACACACCCACCTCTGCGCACCAACTCTAGCACTGTCCAGCCACCACAATCATCTTCACGACACATCACACACACCACAGCGTCCACCGTGCTATGGCGAAGCCTGCTGAACCTTCTGACGAGGCTGTGAGGCCGTGTTCTTCATTTCAGGTCTTCGCTACCTCGCCCGCCATTAGAAAAGCTTCGAGTGAAGCTTGAAGCTCGCTCCAGCACCTGTAGGCCCTAGACGAAGCCTTAGGCACAGCAAAACATCTCTAGGATTGCATTCCAGGGGCCAATTTGGCTCTTTGACTGAGCCTTTGACCACAATCGCATGATGCAGCAGTTGCAGTTGCACGCAGAGGAAGGGAGGCAGGATTAGTCCCACCTCGGAAGTTGATAAGTGCCTGCGCCCGCATAAATTGATTTTGTTGTGTAGGATCTTTGCCTCCTAGCCACGAGGTGGGGTCCCATACACCCCCATGCACCTCGCTCGTGACACTGGTTGCACGGGTCTGGTGCATCTGATTACCCACCTAGCCTTGCACTCCTCAGTTGCTAGCCACTGCAGGTAGCCCTGGTCTCGGTTTCGTGTGTACCTGATAACCCGACTATCCGAACTATGGCCCTGGGAGGGCAAATCCTAGAGAAAGAAGAAGAGAGTGTGGGGCAGGGGAGGGTTTTGCCTTGTGCGACACTTAGCCAAATTTGAGTGCCTCCCTTGCATGTGAAGGAGCCGCAGAAGAAGAGAAGAGAAGGAGAGCAGCTGAGACAGAAAGAGAAGAAAGAAGGAAGAAACCCTTGAGTCCCTTGGAAGCATTGTACCAACCGGCTGTTTAAGCCATTTGATGTAAGCCTCTGCAGTCTGATTGCATACATTTGAGGCTTTATTTCCTTAATTGATACTGTTGATCTAATTGCTATTATTGTGAGGAGTAATTGGTGATTCAAATCACCATTTTACTCCATTCTTTTTGCACATTGATACTTGACATTATTATTATATCATTCTAATTTAATTCTGATTGCAATCTCTTATCTTTGATTTAAATTGTGATCTTGAGTTTTAAATTGCCATATTACTTCCTGTGTTCGACTTCGGACTTCAAATTTGAGTATAAATTGTATTTGTTTTTCGTGCTAATTCAACCTATATTGCAACGCATTGATTTTAAAATCCATTTTAGAGCAACTAACAATATGGTAGATGTATCGGATCAGTCGATAGAGTCATGTTTGATTTGTTTTCACATAACCCAAAGCCATCTGATTCACTCACTCGCAAGTTTTCTCTCCCATGTGAGATCGATGGATCGTTAGTTTTCTCTCTTCATGGTGTACATTGCTATCTCCACCTAGAGCTTTTGTTGAAGAGCATGGAGCTTCTGAACTTAGGCCGCATATATATTTTTCAAACTGAAATGTGAAGCCTAAAGCTCATATCAAGATCCTAATCCAAACTTTAAATAAGATACTAATGAGGAAAGAAAAATCCTCTTGATTCTACCTTCCTGATAAAGCTTATTAAAGAAAATAAGCTCATTTCAGGATGCCTGTATGGGCCCAGTTTGACAACCCACGTGTCAGGTATCTCAGCTAGATCCGATCCAACTGCCCAAAAGCAAATTCATCCACTTGCCCAGTAGCCTGACTAGATCCAACTACTTGGAGGCTGATCTTCATCCGAATACCCAATAGGCCAGCTCGCTCAGACTACCTGAAAGGTAAATAGATGCGATGGTTATTTCAGGAGCACATCCTCATTATTGAAGGAAATTGTGGGATCGTGGTTTCAGACCCACGATCATTTGCTTAATTAACAATGATCTCCATGTTCCAGGCTCACGTGACCTATATAAATCAAGATTGATTGAGTGGATGGGGTTATGCAATTTAAGAGAAAAGGAAAAGGAGAACTTGTATTTTCTATCCACAAAAATAAATAGTAAGTTCAGAGAGTCTCACACTCTCCTTAGATATACACCAGTTAAAGTGAAACTATGTCACCGATCTCTGTCTTTTTCCTGTGTGATTGCTCTTGAATCGAGTTCTTTGTTGAGACTCAATTCAGATACAATTTGTAATAACTGAGAGCCGCAATCTAAACAATCTTATATGCAAGAATGAAGAAAACCATATTCCCGGTAGCATGATATCATTTGATTCGAGCCTGTTCTCCTTTCTACTCGATTGGAAGATACCATCGTAGCTTTCAGTCTCATGCCGTGGGCCTACAAATCTTTGTAAAGTAGTGGTAATCGGCCCATTAAACCCATTAGATTTGGAGCCCAAGAGATACCGAACTAAACGTTAAAAATTGAACCATAGGAAATGTTTATTTATACAGCTAATGCAAATGAAGGATTTAAATTTGAAATGTTTAGTCAACTGTAGAAATAAATTATCTGACGATGATACATGTAGCTTATCTTTTATTTAGTTTTCTTTCTAATTTTTTAATAACTTTGATTCCCATTTGGACCAATGGGGAAGAATCGGCTGTCCCCCAAACATCTATCCTCCGTGTAATGACCAAACTTAATTAATTAAGTTTATTTTATATCGCAGCTTTGCGGAAGGAGGCCGAACTTTTAATGTCCAACCACAAACCCAAGGAACATGCTCTTGCTTTTGATTAATAATTAGTATTAATTAATTAATTAATATATCCCAAGAGCTTCAATATTAATAAATAAATACCCGAAGCTCTACTGATCGAGAGGGAAATCACTTTGTTTTCTCGTTTTTCTCTTTTAACTTTAACAGACAGGACAACGGAAATAAGAATAAAGCGTCCCTAGAAAACTTAGTTTAAGGTCATGAGGTGTGTCTATATATATACGCGCTCATGCATGTTTTGCTAGAGGATGGATAAGAAAAAAATTTTTTCAAATTAAGATTTGGAAAGTTTTTTATAAAATCATGAATAATATATTTTACGATATATCATGTATTTAAATTTTTAATTAATATTTTTTATTTTTTATCGATCGAAAATTAAAATATATCAATTCAAAATCAAGATAACTAATATATTATTATACTTATTACAATGTATTTTACAACATACAATATATTTTGATTTTCAACCAATCTGACATCTATGTAAAGTGGATTTTTACCTATGACAATTAATTTCTTCTTAAAAAGTGATTTCTATCTCAAACCATTAACATAAAATTTATAGTTGAAAAAGTACTTTCAATTTTCTAAGTGCAAATTCGTTTTCCACTAATGAAGAATTCTAATATACCGTTGTATTTTTATTTTTAACCAATATATTTTAATTTTTAATTGATAAAAAATCAAAACATACTAATTAAAATTGACACACATTACAATACATGTTTCTTTTTTTTCTTTCTTTTTTACTCTATTTTATTACAAGAATTTTTTGAACCTAAAGTTTTGATATAATTTTAAATTTTTACTCCTACGTCAAAGTTGCCGACCAAAAACTATTTAATATTAAGTCAAAGAATAAACATTAGCCCGAAAAAAAAAAATCTATTAAACAGATGACAAATGAGGCGCTCAAACGTAATGGATATTATATTGTTTGTATTGGGGGATATCAGACAGTGAGATGGGATGCACAAAACAATAAAATATTCATACATGCAGAAGAAGACACTGCATCTCACCTGAAAAAGGTAGGTGCTGCTCGATCTTAATGTGGGTAACGAGTTACATCCGTGCCTGTTAGCTCTTGGAATCGAATCTCGTCATCTCGAGTGTCGTCCAGAAAGCAAATCTAATTTACAGGATGTTTCTCTCACTTTTGCAAATAGAGTAAACCCCAGCTCCCTTTCGACATGCGTCGTCGATCCCCCGGCCAGTTGCCCTATGTCGATCTGGACCCCCCTCTTCCTATTCGCCTTCTTCGCCCCCACCCGACCTCCCTCTTGGTCATGGCTGCTCGTCTAACTTCTTCTGTCCAAAGTGATCTTCCTATTGAGTTTGTTCTCGATCGCTTTGGGTTTACTTTCTCTGTGGTGGTGGCATTTTGGTGGCTGCAGCTATTGCAGGGGCAACACTCACTGTGGTGGCATGCAGGTTGCTCGTGGTGGCATTCGCTGTGACGGTAGCGGCTCTCATGGTGGCACTATTTGCGATGGTTGCGATGTTGTGGATTGTTTTGATCGCTAGGTTCTTCATTAGTGGTGCAGTCTTATTCCGAAATTGAATGAGTGGAACTAAACCTTTTACTCTTAGACTCCTTATTTGATATTCATTGTGTTTTTTACTTTCTTTCTTTTTCTTTGCTTGTGGCTTTCGTCTCCTCCCTTTAGAAGTGAATTCCTCCATTTTTACGAAGGGAATCTCTTCCCTCCTCGTGAGTGTGTACGATTCGTCTTTTTCTTCGTTGCCCTTAATCAGGTTGCATCCTGTTGCATTAAGTTCTTTCCTTCAATTTAAGTTTATATTTAAAAAAAAAAAATTACATGAACATAAATAATCCTATAGAGCTTTAACGTATATTGATCCAAGTCTCAAGCAGTGTACATGCATTTGCCACTTAAATAAAAGACATGCAGTAGCATCTTTAATTTTCTAGTAATCTAGTTATAATGTTCTCAACAAAACAAATGTATCAAAGTTTATTTTCCTAATCAACATCCAATATATTTATTCGTTCCCACTTTAAATGTATTTTTCCAGAAGCAATCTCAAGTTTAAAGGGATCGATGGGGGCGGAAGGAGAAACAGAGTGGAGTTACTTCTACTTTTTGTCGGTCTCTCTCAATGTCGTTAGATCTATTAACCAATAAGGCTATAATGTTCCATGGTTGGTATGCTGTATCATCAAAAACATTAAGTATGCATTAGGTCAATTCTAGAGTATATTATATTGGTAGGTGCTCCAGTGGCAAGTGTATTTTAGGCCTAGTTTACTTAAAAGATTAACCCTGTAGTTTAACATCATCTTCCAAAACCCATGTTTTGGAGATAAAATATGGGATTTACAAAACCCAAGTTCATATTTGTAATGATCCGTTACATTTTTAATCATTTAAGACGTTTGGAGTTTTAGTTAAACGTCTTGACACGTTCTCGGGCATCTGAAAGTGAGCTTTTCGTACTGCGCAGTGCGCTCTTTGTGCGGGCGACGCGTAGAGACCCTCTCTCTCTCCTTTGCCCCTCACCCAAACCCTAACCCCTCTCCTATATATACCCCACTCCCTTCTCCTCTCCTCTCCTCACACCACAACCACCGCCACCTCCACCTCCACGACAGCCACGTTCCCCTCCCATCCCTGCTGCTGCAGCCGCGACGAGGAAGAGAGGAGCCGGTGAAGCGAGAGCGGGGAGGAGCGAGAGCGAGAGAGTGTGAGGGAGGGAGAGCGGGGGAGGAGGAAGATGACCGCGGGAGCTCGGTGGAGCTTGAAGAGGAACCGATGAGGAGCTGCACAAGCTCCTACAACTGCTGGAGCTGCCGCTGCAGGCGGAGGTGTGAGCGGAGCAAGGTGCGAGGAAGTTCTGATACTGGAAGTTTTCCAGCATCAGACGTCTGGAGTGAAGTCCAGACGTTTGACGAAGCACTTAGACGTCTGGAGTTGAGGCTGGACGTTTGAAAGCACGTATATCGTAAGGTACGCATCTTCCTACGCCATGCATATCGCAGCGTAGGGGATGTCAGTTGACCGTTGTGTCTGCGAGCGACCGTACGCAGGTGCAACCTTTGGGAAGGCACGCGGTACACTTTCCCAAGCACTTTTGGATGTCTGATCATATCACCAGACATCCAGAGGTGCTTCCAGACGATCGGAGACCTTGTCCGACGTTTGGAACTATCCCCAGATGGTCGCAGAGGGAGTCTGGACGTCTGATCAACTGTAGGAAACATAAGGTGACTTTTGTCGTCTTTTAAGATGTCTGGGATTAGTCCCAAACGTCTGATTTTGATCACTAAAAGTGTTTTGGCCTGTTTAAGGCCCAAACAAAATTGGATTTTTGTAAACGAAGTGCCGTTATTTTTCACTCGAGTTCCTCTACGTATTCATGTTGAGTATCTACTATTTTGAGCTCGTATAATGTACGTTGGTCACTGATACAGGTTACCAGCCAGTGGCGTGTTCAGGGCCTGCGGAGACGACGAGATCTGCGACATAGGCCCCCATTCCTCCCGTGATACCCAGTAGAGTGGTTTAACTTAGTTGTTAATATTTAAATAAGAATGTACTTGGTTGGAATAGTCGGATTGAACTTTAGGCTATGGAATGGACCCTAGGGTAGAAATGAATGAGCCAGTTTGAATTGTATTGTTTACTTGAATGCATGGTTAAGATAAATTGCTAACAAATGCCTTTAATATAATTACGAGATGTGGGGGCTGGTTGAGGTTAGTATGAGGAAAGCCATGAACCCTAGACGGTCCGGCGAGAGTGTCGCCGGCGATGGAGGTTGGACGACCTGGAGGTTGAGATCCTGGAGGAGAAAGGAGAGAGGTGTCCCTGTGGCCGAAGGAGCTAGGGCTGTGGATAGAAGATGGACTTTCGATAGGCGGCCTTGGAGCAATAGGGAGGTTGTCTGCTTTCGCTGTTGGCACCGTGGACATATGGCATCGATGTGCCGCCGCCCTTTGGTCTGCTTGGCCTGCTGGGGGTATGGCCACAAACGTGACTCCTGCACGACTAACAACAGACAACCTAGGGGAAGGATGCGCACAAGTAGTTGGGCTAAGAAGGTTGAGGTGCAACTGCCTCTTCCTCTTCCCCCTCCTGCTTATGGGGGGCACACCTTGGATGTGGAGATACCTATGAGCAAAGACATCAGGGTGGCGGAGCTGGTGCTGCAAGGGGCCTTGATTGGGGAAGTGATGACGGGCAATCTGTCCTTGGAGAAAGCTCATCAGCTGGTAAGGTCTCTTTCTCTTTCGACAGATGCTTTGAAGATTGCAGTCCTTTCCCCTTCGCATTTTGTGTTGTTTGGATTGGGGATAATGGATGTCGAGCGTTTGCATTTTCGATCGAGTGATCTGGGCAGGCTAATGGTGATTTGGCGGGTGGTTTTCCCTTTTGATGGTTCACTGTCTGAGCGACCACCCCAAAGAATAGCCTCAAGATCAGGCAAACTTAAAATCAAGGGTTTACCATTACACGTAAGATCAAAACTGGTGGTGGCAGCTATGATAGCTAGGTTTGCTGCATTGGCAAAAGATGCTGAGGTTGGTCTGATTGAAGGAGATGGTAATGATTTGAATGTCTGGGTGGATGTTTTTAGGGCAGGGTCTGTTCCAAAGAAGCTGATGCTCCGTTGTGGGGGGAGCTTCTGGCTACTGCTCTTGAACTTCTTTGTGATTAACAGGGATGGGAGTTCACATCTCAATCTTCCCTCTTATGCTGAGGTGCTGCAAGCCAAGGTTGGAACAACACTGTTGGATCGTGGAACAAAGGAGAAGGTACTTGAGCCTCATAAGGGTAAGGACCTGGAGGATGGGATGGGTGTGATGATGGTAGAGGAGGAGTTGACAGAAAATCTAGAGGCTGGGATGGATGTATCTATGCCAAAAGGTGGTATGGCTGAGGAAAAGAAAGAAGGTATGGATGTGGCACTGATAAATGAGGATATGGCTGAGGATATGAAAGTAGGGGAATCAAGAACTAGTACTCCTGGTAGCTATGCTCTACAGGAGATTCCTTTGAACTCCTTAAGCTTGCATAACAGCCCACCTGCTGCTGAGGGCTTACAGTTGGACTCGGGGACTACATCTAAGACATGTTTGGGGAGACCTCCCTATAAACTCAGACTGAGAAGACATAGCTCTGCGCAAAAAATTGATGAGTGTGCTATTGCAGTTGTGATGAAGGTTAGCAGAGTTTCTGCTGTGAAGAAGGGGGATGCTCATGATGCTAAATGAGGATCCTTACATGGAATGTGCGTGGGTTGCATGATAGAAGTTTGAGGGCTTCTCTTCTGAGATACTTGAGAGAATGGGAAATTGACTGCGCCATTATCCAAGAAACACATATTGATAATGAAACTGTCAGGGCATGGGTTGATATGAAAGCTGGGGATGCAAATGACTCTGTGATGATTAACTCAATTGGCAGATATGGGGGTGTTGCTATCTGGTGGAAGAAGAATGTGCTGTAGTTGGATGAGGTCTCTTTGACTAGGCACCTGCTAACCTGCAAGTTTGAACAAACCCAGGGAGGGTGTGAATTGTTTATTACAGGTGTATATGGACCCTGTGACCCCTGCAAAAGGCATGAACTGTGGGAAGACTGGAATTTGGTTGCTAATTTTGTGAATGGAGCTGCCTAGCTTGTTGGAGGTGATTTCAACTGTGTATTGATGGGAAGTGATAGACCTAGTGGTGTGGCTGATAGTGCAACCACTGGTTTTCAATTGTTGGTTTAAACCTTAGGCATGAGTGAGTATCCATCTTCTGGCACTGAGTTTACTTGGAGGAATGGGAGTGGCCAAATGTCCAAAATTTATAGATTTTTTGGTAATGCTAGGCTCCTGGACCTGTTCCAATTGTCCTCTGTTAGTGGCCTGGAACGCCCCTTTTCTGATCACACTCCTTTAGTTTGGGACAGTGGTGAGCAAGTGCTTGCTGGATCTTACTTTAAATTCAAGAAATCTTGGCTGAGAGAACTGAGGTTCAAAGAGATGCTTGAAAGATGGTGAAGGACTGATTAGTCCATATTTGTTGGCTATTTAGGTATCTAAATGTTTAGACATTAAGTTAATTTTAACATTTAGATAGCATACATTAGAATGTAAATAAATTAATTCATATTTTTAGCTTAAGTGCATAATTCATGCATTTAGAATTAACCTAGGGTTGCATACATTTAATTAGTTAATTAATTAGGTGCACTATTTTAATTAACATAGAAGTTAAGGAGTTATGTATAAATAACCCCAATTATTTTATTCTTTTATTCTTCTTCTCCTTTGCAGGTAACTCCTTTGTCTCCGCCTCTGACATGCTTCCGTGCGTGTGTGTTAAGAAGTGTCGTTATAGTTCGCACTTGCAACGCCAGTTTTAAAGTAAAGAAACGGATGTGAGTCTGAGTGTCGGTCTCAAGGAGGCGTGAAAATCGAATTTTTCTTGTCACTTATTGTCACGAAAATCGTGGAGTTTTGCTTGCAAAAAGGTGCTGGTGAAAAGCGAGAGAGAGAGAGCGATTAGGGTTAGGATCGTTTCATTCTTAACATGCAACTTGAATAGGAAATAGAGTAGGCAACTGAATGAAAAATAGCATCATTAATCATGCAGCTTTAGTTCATAAATTGCAACATCAGATACATGCTTAAACATAAGTAAAGTAAAGCTTAAAAGATAGGAGGAAAGAGAGAGAGAGGGAGGGCGGCGAGGCAGCCACGGTGGTGGAGAAGGCTCCGTCGGTGGCTCGTAGCCTCCGGCGATTACAAGAGGGCCTAAAGCTAGCTAAGAGAGGGGTAGAGTAGGTGTAAGAGGAGTGAATGAATTGAATGAGTGGTTGGAAGGGGTTTAAATAGGGAGAAGGACTTTCCAAATGAAGAAGGGGTTTTAGCGACGTCCGAGACATCGCTAAAACCCTTCCAAAAACATCGGTGAAGCCCCTAGCCTGCTAGTCGCTCGCCCGTAGCCGTTCTTCCTCGCGCTCGATCCGTGGGTGTGGCAGGAGAGCTGATAACAGCCTTGTTGACTATGTTTTGTTGTTTTGTTATAGAAATTACGTTGTAGTACAGATAGTCATTGCCATTATTACAATTTTTACTCGGAAATGAAAGTTCTCCCGAGGTCGAACTTAGGGAGCAAGTTGTATTCTAGAGGTACGAAGTTTCTATTACAAAAAATAAGAGAGAGAGAGAGATTTGTCTAGTTGGCTTCTTCTTCTTCTCTTCTTTCTCGTCTTTGTCTTCTTTTCTCTTCTCTTTGAGTCTTCAGTTTTCTTCCTTCTTATTCTTGCTCTGTTCTTCTTTTCTTATTTTCTTCTTGCCTTCTCTTCTGTTCTTCTTCTTTCTTCTCTTTCCTTTTCTTCTTGTTCTTCTTTCTGTCCGTCTCTTTCTTTTTCTTCTCCCTTGCGGTCCTGTTCCTCTTTTCTTCTCCTTCTTTGCCTTCAGAGCGTCGTCTGATTTTTCAATCAGACGACTTAAGTAGCTGCTGCTACAGTGCGTCTTTTCTTCTTCTTCTCGCAGTCCTTCTTCTTCCTGCCTTCTCTTCTTCACCTGTGCCTGCACACTCAAAGTTCAATCAGACGGCAAAACCTACTCTACCCTCCCCCGCGTCTCTCTCTCTCTCAGAATTCACTCATAGGATAGCTCTCCCAGAGCTGCCGGATAGTCGGGTATGCGGGTCGCGCCCGGGTCCAGGCCCACCGGCGTGTGGTGGTGGGCGAGGAGTGCAGGACGGGTAAACGGGTCGGGCCAGGTCCGCGGGGCGTGGTCGCGGATGAGGCCAGCTCGAGCGGGTAAGAGGGACCTCACCCCGAGCTCAGGAGGCAAAGAGCCTAAGACAGTTTTTGCCTTTATGCGGGCTTGGGCCTCTCAAAAGTTCCGAGGTGGGACTAAATGTCCCACCCCAATTGGGCACCCGCAGCTGAGGGAGCTGCAGGCAGATGCAGCAGCTGCGGGGCTTTCTCCCCAACTGCAGGCCTGGGCGACTGCGTGGCTGTGAACCGCGCGTCCTGGCGAGTCAAACCTGGGCGAAGCGCGCCTGCAGCTGCAGGTTGAAGGAGCTTCACCGGCTCAGCAATGGCGACGGAGGGCGAGCAACCTGTCCATAGAAGAACGGCCTCTCGGCCTAATCAGACAAGCGGAGAACCTTCGTCGTGGCACGGCGAAGGCGGTGTGGGGTCTGGCAAGCCGTGGGGCGGAGCGTAGGGGCTGCCCTAGGTCAAACTGTGGCGCGGGAAATGGGTTTGTTCGGGGGGTCTGCAGGTGGCGAGTGGCGGGAAATGGAAGGGGGGATGTTGATCAGGGTGAGGAGGCAGAGGTTCTATGAGGGTCGACGAGTCGTGTGGGGTGGTGGAATGACGGGAGCGAGTCGCCGGAGTTTGGCCGGAGATGGGGAAGGTGAGGGCGATTAGGTGCGGTCGAGGGGTGGTTATGCAAATTACAGTAAGGAAAAGAAAGAGGGGAGGAAGAGGAAAGATTGTACGTACTCAGAGGGACAAGGGGGGGCCGGAGCAAGGCGACAGTCGTATCGACTGTCACCGGAGATGAAGGTGCCCAGAGAGAGAGGGCGGCGGCGAGGAGATAGCGGGAGAGCGCGCGCTGGGTACGGCACGACGCGGGAAGAGGAGGTGAAGGCATCCCTGCTGCTGGTAGTGCGGCAGAGCGACGAGGAGGAGGAACCGCCGGAGCAAGGGGGCCTCTGTCGGAGTGGGAAGAGAGGAAAGGGGGGGGATTTCTCCGTCAGAACCGAGCTCGAGAGAGCGGCAGAGCGTCGGGGGTTTTTATAGAGGCAGAAACAGAGAGGAGGGCGGAGGGAGACGACGTGCCTCCCTCGCCAGAGGACGCCGGAGATGGAGACCCATACCATCCGTGCGTTCGCACGGGCGGTATGGGCGATTGCAGCGATCAGGGGGGTGTTCCTACGACGGCTGACGTCGCAGGGAACCCCTGGTTGACTTGGCAGGGGGTCCCCCTCACCCTGCGCGGCACCATGCCTCGCGCAAGGTCGCCGGAGTATGGTGCTGCTCAGGGTTTTGCAGGGAGGACCCAAATGCAAAGAACGATGAAGAGTTAGGGGCTAAAATGCGAGGGTTTCAAAAGTTGAGGGCCAAAAAGTAAAGTTGGTCAAGAAGGTTTCTTCTTAGACTCAAGTTTTTATACATGACTAATTAGGGCCTAAGGATTCTGATGGTGAATTTTATTTCTAGATTAAACCTTGTTTGACCGGTCAATTTATGCAAAAACCCAAATTAAGTTATTAATTGGGCATGGTTCTCAATGTAGGTCAAAATAGGTTCCTAAGGTCAAATTGGAGGCTCTAAACCCTAGAGATTATTTTTATATGAATTTTAGAGGATTTATTCGATTTTTTCTTTGCCTCAAACCTCGTGAATTGAAGTGGGTTTGTTTTTAGGGTTACAGAATGTCATTTAATTCCTTGGAGTTGCTGTAGCCCTCTTTGAGTCATCTCATCCCACTTTTCTTCTTATTAGGTTATTTTGACTTATGTTTGGACCCTGAGTTACCCTGTTTTCAGATTGAATTGGTGAAATTGCATTTTTACCCCTTAGTTTCTGTTTTCTTCTTAAACTCAGAATTCTCTGAGTTAAGCCTTTCCTTAAGTTATGTAGGAGCTTTTATCCTTTGTATTAGGTCAAAATGAGCTAGTTATGGCTTATGATGAGGTTCTCATCAAGAGCCATCCGATCGAAGATCGAACGGCTGAGGTCTTTGCCCGGGCGCGCTCGAATCGCGCCTAGAGGGCGTGTGCACGCGGGCGTTGTCGTCCGGCGTGTGCGCACGTGCGGCTGATCATCGCCTGAGGGTGCACCGCGTGGCGCTATCTCGGCTGCCCGCTGTTGATCAGGGGGCCCAATTTCGCCCGAGCGCGAAGTCGTCTTTTGATTGCAGCACCGCATCGCTCGAACCTGCGTTGCGTGGGCACGGGCGTGCGCTTTAACCGCTGCGCTATGCCCGCTGCTTTGTCGCGGTGATCGCAGGCGTGCGCGCGGTTCTCAGTCGTTCGATCAGAGATCAACGGCTGAGATCTGCTCTCCGGGTGAAGGTGGAAGCAGGTGCGCAGTGAGCGGGTGCCGCATGGCACATCGTGGGCCGTTGATCATCAAATCAACGGTCAGAACTTCTTGGGCCCATTGTGGGAGCTTTGGATGTCTGATTTGGCCGATTTTGAGTCCGTTGGACTCCGTTCATCGTTCCGAATCCATCCGTGCGGTTTGATTGCTCATCTGAGGCCTACTTTGATAAGTGCTCATACAAATGGCCGTTAATACTGTTTTATAAGCAATCTTGACATATGATGCATGCAATGCTCCCATTCTACTTATGTTGTGCCTTTTATTCTTAAGATGGGCCCTATTTAACAGAATTATCACCCCCAGATACAGTGTTATCATACCCCCATCCTTACTCCTTGCTAGTCCCTAGCAAGGTTTATTCTAGCCTTTATTTTCTGTCAGAATTTAAGAAGTAATTATTTAGACACTTCATCACTTGTCAATAGGAGGAAATATACTAAGATCTTAATCCATAAAGACTAAGCAGCGCCCGGGTGTCTGTCAAAATACGAATTTCCTAAATCCTTGCTTTAATGTATGTAAATATACATATGTATATATATATTTTTTAGAATTTTTTTGGAATTCAGAGTGGGTTGGTAACTTTTTATGGCTACCCAACCCACCCAAAACTCGGTCAAAACCCTAAGTGCTAAGCATCTTGGTGTGAAGATTGTGATAGACTTACTCAACGGTAATTCAGACAGACTTCGGGTTTCTACGCCCCTAGGTGACCGGAAGAGGAAGTATTTTGCCTGAAGGTGTATTTATTCGATTGGTAGCTTTCTCCCTATATTTGTTTTAATTGGGATCAACACAAGGATTTTTCCAGTGTATATCTCTCCGGCTTGTACTACTTCCCCGCTTCTTCCTTAAGTGTTTTGGTTCTTTTTGTGCAATTACTAAGCTGGGCTTTGGACAACAGACTAATGGGATGTTACCCACGATCACTTGCCAGCCATACTCGTTCGGTGAAGTGTGTTTATTTTGTTTTCTTTTCTTCTCCTTTTTTTTTTTGTAGGTGGCTTCCCTGATCTCAAATGTACCTAGAGGCAATGAAGAAGAAGTGGTCCCGTGGCTGGGCTCTGGACAACCTGCCAATGGGCTGTTGTTACCCACGACAACTTGCCAGCCATACCACCCTAGAGAGTTCATTAGCTACCCAATTTTTGTCAAAATCTCCGAAGAGTGAGTTTGTGAAGGAATGTGTGCAGATGCTTAGACTCAAAGTTCTTCTGAGTTAGAGGGTGAGTTGATAAGTCGTATACTTATCACCTTATTTAGTAGGTGGATTAGAGTAGCTTAAGGTTGCAAGGATTCGAAGCTAAATCCATATTTTAACGGACACCAGGGCTAATTAAGCCTGAAGGCCTGAAAAGTCTAAGTGTTCAAGTTCTTTTTGTATTATTTCCCACTATTGACAAGTTTCTAATGCCTAAGTTTCTTCCTAAATTCAATTTTTATTTATTTATTTATTTATTCAAACTAATTAAATGAGCTCAGGATCGTGCCATTTACCATCCCCCATGCTTAAGTTCGACAATGTCCTCATTGGCAAATACATGGATGCAATAGGGGTTAAAAAGATATTACTTGAGTGACATACAATACCGGATCAGTCTAAATCCTCTAGGTTGCCTCCCAGGAAGCACTGAGTTTAACACCTCCAACTGGGCGGTGCTTCGTGTCATCCCTCAATGAGGGTGACACTCTCCTTTGGGGGAACCTGGGTTAGGAAGTGTTTCAATCTTTGACCATTAACTGTAAAAGTGTGCCCAGTGTTTGGATCAGCGATTTCAACTACCCCATTAGAGTAAGGCTTAACCACCCGAAATGGTCCTGTCCATTTGGACCAAAGTTTCCCCGGAAAGAGTTTTAGGCGGGCGTCGAACAGCCAGACTTGCTGGTTAGGCTCAAAGGTCTTTCTATGGATGAGTCGGTCATGGATGGCTTTCATTTCCTCCTTATACAGTCGACTATTCTCAAAAACGTCTCGACGAATTTCTTCGAGCTCAGATAATTGGAGCGTCCTCTGCACACCGGCTAACTGGGAATCCATGTTACATTGCTTGACAGCCCAGTAAGCTCGGTGCTCCAATTCGACAGGAAGATGGCAGGCTTTGCCAAAGACCAGGCGATAAGGCAACATGCCTATCGGGGTCTTGAAAGAGGTCCTGTATGCCCACAAGGCATCATCTAGTCGTGTGGACCAGTCTTTCCTGTCAGGTTTTACAGTCTTTTGTAAAATGTTCTTGATTTGTCTATTGGAGACCACGGTCTGCCCATTTGTTTGCGAATGATACGGGGTAGCAATGCGGTGGTTAACCCCGTATTTTCTAAGTAGGGCATGGAATTAGGAGTGGATAAAATGACTTCCACCATCACTGATCATGGCCTTTGGTATTCCAAACTGGGAAAAGATGTTCTGCTTAACGAAGCCCATGACAGTCCTGTGATTGCATCGGTGGGTGGCGACGGCTTCAATCCATTTAGAAACATAGTCTACCGAGACTAGGATGTACTCGAAGTCATTGGATGGTGGAAAGGGGCCCATAAAATCGATACCCCAAACGTTGAAGATTTCAACAATCAAAATGGGCTGGAGGGGCATCATATCTTTCCTGGTCATGGTCCCCAGCGTTTGGCAGCATGAGCAAGTCTTGGCGAAGTTGTGTGCATCCTTAAATAAGGAAGACCAATAGAATCCGGACTGCAGAATCTTTGCAGCCATTTTCTTTCCAGAGAAGTGGCCACCACAAGCCTGGTCATGACAGAAGAAAAGCACACTTTGAACTTCGTTCTCGGGGATACACCTCCTGATGATCTGGTCGGCACAGAGGCGAAACAACATGGGATCATCCCAGAAATAGTGCTTGTCCTCAGCCAAGAACCTATCCCATTGCTGTCTGGACCAATTGTGCAGCGTTTGTCCTACAACTAGGTAGTTGACATAGTCAGCATACCAAGGCAGTCTCTTGTCTTGCACAGCCAGAATGTGTTCATCGAGGAAGGCGTCATATAGAGGTAGGGAGGGTCCAATGTGGTCTGGATGAAGTCTAGACAAGTGGTCAGCCACCACATTCTTCGATCCGGCCTTGTCACGGATTTCCAGGTCAAATTCTTGCAAGAGCAGGATCCATCTGATGAGCTTGGGCTTTGCGTCCTTCTTGGCCAACAGGTGCCGGATGGCTGAATGGTCAATATAGATGGTCACGTGGGATCCCAGCAAGTACGATTGGAACTTCTCAAGTCCAAAGACAACAGCGAGCAACTCTTTCTCTGTGACCGTATAATTTCATTGGGCCTCGTCCAATGTTTTGCTCGCGTAGTAGATCACCACAGGCTTCTTGTCTTGTCTTTGTCCTAGGACTACGCGTATGGAAAAATCTGATGCATCACACATAATCTCAAAGTCCTAGGACCAATTCGGGGGCTAAAGTACAGGTGCTGTGGAGACTAAGTCCCGGAGGGTGTGATAAGCCTGGATGCAATCAGAAGACATGTGGAATATGGCATCGTTGGCCAAAAGGTCGGTTAAGGGTTTGGAAAGCTTGGAAAAGTCTTTAACACCAGAAATGAGCGAATCTGTCAGATCGAGCTAGGTGGAGGAAGTTTGGAAATCAAATCAACCTTAGCCCGATCTACCTTGATGCCCCTATGCGATACGATGTGACCGAGGATAATTCCTTCTTGAACCATAAAATGGCTCTTTTCCCAACTTAACACCAGATTAACCTCGATACATCATTTCAGGATTTTCTCCAAGTTGTTAAAACAATAGTCGAATGAATTCCCAAATATAAAGAAATCATCCATAAAGACCTCTAGGTATTCACCCACCATTTCTAAAAAACTGGCTAGCATGCAACGCTGGAAGGTAGCAGGTGTGTTGCATAGCCTGAACGACATTCGACGGAATGCAAGCGTGCCGTATGGGCAAGTGAATGTGGTCTTTTCTTGATCTTCTGGAGCGATTACGACTTGGTTATATCCTGAATATCCATCCAGGAAGCAAAAAGGCTTTTGCCCTGCCAATCTTTCAAGGATCTGGTCAATGCATGGCAAGGGGAAATGATCCTTCTTAGTGGCTTCATTGAGCTTCCTATAATCAATACACACCCGCCATGTGGTGGTGGTGCGGGTGGGGATGGATTCACCATGATCATTAGCGACAACGGTGAGCCCGGCTTTCTTTGGAACCACTTGAGTGGGGTTCACCCAGGGGCTGTCGGAGATAGGATAGATGATGTCGGCGTCAAGCCACTTGATAATTTCTTTCTTAACGACTTCCCGCATGTTTGGGTTTAGACGTCTCTGCATCTGGCGGGAGGGTCGTGTCCCATCTTCCAGGTAAATTTTATGGGTGCAATAGGTGGGGCTAATTTCTCTTAAGTCAGAAATGGTCCAACCAATGGCGGCTCGATGTTCTGAAAGGGTCGTGGTCAACCTGAGTTCCTGATCCTTGGTTAGATGAGAATTAATAATTACAGGGAAGGTCTGGTCAGGTCCCAGGAAGACATACTTGAGATTCTCGGGTAGTGGCTTAAGTTCGGGTGCGGGTGGAACCACAGTTGACGGAAAGGGAAAAGGCGGGAGTTGATCAACATCGATCTCCTCAAATGGTGTTATGTGATGGTAATCAGCCTTACAGAGGTCCACAGGTAGTGACGGTGACGGGTCAGAATAGTCATTATGGGTTTGGTGGTCTGAGACAGAATAAGGGTGAGGCATTCCTCGACCAGAGTTTCTATGGGATCATGTTCCACAACACAATTGCAATCAAAAGACTTTGTCACCCGGAAGATATCCACTTGCATTTTCCTGTCTCCAAAGGCGATTTCCATACATCCCGTGTCACAATCAATGTTTGCCTTAGCCGTAGCTAAGAAAGGTCTGCCTAAGATTATGGGTGCGTTCTGTAATTTTTCAGGGACTTCCATGTCGAGCACCAAGAAGTCGATCAGGAAATAGAA
This sequence comes from Thalassia testudinum, assembly GCA_037157565.1. Lineage (NCBI taxonomy): Eukaryota > Viridiplantae > Streptophyta > Magnoliopsida > Alismatales > Hydrocharitaceae > Thalassia > Thalassia testudinum. The sequence goes on from JAZHRO010000051.1 coordinate 9,747,312, forward strand.
GTCCTTGACCCGTATAGTTACATCCTCGACAACCCCCTTCGGGGTTTTCATTGATCTATCAGCCAGCTGGATGGTGACAGGTGTGGGTGTCAACTCTCCAAAACCAAATTTGTGCTACAGGGTTGTTGGAATCAGATTGATAGAAGCAACTAAGTCCAGGAGCGCTCTATCAAATGTCATGTTCCCGATATTGCAGGAAATTAGGGGTGCACCTGGGTCAGTTCGCTTGAGCGGAAGGTTGCTTGATATTAAGGAACTTGTTTGTTCAGAGAGCACAACCTTCCTAGGTGCTTAAGGTCTTGGCTTACGTTTGGGTGTACAGGCATCCTTTAAAAACTTGGCGTAAACCGGGATGTGCTTAATGGCTTCGAGGAGCGGAATATTAATCTTTACCTGCATAAAGATCTCCAAAAGCTCCTCAATTTCCACAACATTCTTCCTTTTCTTGATTGTTTCCAAGGCCTCGGGGTAGGGTGTCTGAATGTGGATCGAATCTATTTTTGGGTCCTTGGGTTTTTTGGTGCCTCTTCTGAGTCGGGTATTTCAGCGGGTGAAGTCTCGGGGAGAGTCAGCCATTTGGGATCCTGGGTTTTGGTGCCACTTCTCAAGGTCACCACATTCGCAGAGGCATTAGGACCATGGGTTGATCCTTGAGAAGACGAGGACGAAGAAGCACCAAACCTAGAGGGTGTTTACGGGGCTGGCTGGACCATGTGAGCCTACCCGAGATTGCCTTGGAACCCTTGCAAATTGGGGCCTCTGTTAATTATGTTTCGTGGGTTCGGTTGTCACTAGGAAGGTAGGGATCCTTGTTGTTTATAGTCCAAGAGTTGGCTTAACTGTCCCTTTATCAAGGCCATTTCCTCCTGATATTTCTGGTTCATGTTAGCCATCATCTTTATTAGAGTGTCCATTTGGTTTTGTGGGGGAGGGGCCGCCCTATTTTGATTATATGGGGGTCTAACTGGTGGTCCTTGCTGATAAGGGGAAAGTGTGGCTGCTGGTTTGGCCTGGGCTGGTTTTGGAATTGCGGTAGTTTCTAGTTTGTCCAACCAAAATTGGGGTGGTTACGCCAGCCAGTGTTGTAAGTGTTGGAGAAAGGGTCAGGTTTAGCATAACCTTGGACAGCTTGCACATCTTCAAGGATAGCCGATGTCGATGGAGAGGGAAGAGAGTAATCAAGGGTTGAGGGAGCAAAGGCCCCTCCCTGGAACGTGGTCAGGGGTTGTTCCAGGTTCAGTTGGGTTAAGGGATGGACCAGGTCAACATTATGTGCTCCCTTTGCTAAGGAGAAGGTCAGTAATGGGTTCCTGGTCTAATTCAGTATCTCATCAATCTTTTTGTCCTCCAATTCCACTCGATCTAGTTTCTTGGTAATGATGTCCATGTCAACCATTCCAAAATTTGCTTGTACCTCATAAATCCCACCACGGGGTTGACTGTACCTGTTAAACTAGGTCATGGAGGCATTGTTGAGTGAATTTTCATTCATGGACTCAAAGAGCTCAAACGCGCTCTCCTCGTCCTTGTTCAGTAAGTTCCCCCCCCATGAGGCATCGACGAAGTTCCATAGGTTGTTGTCCAGACCGTGGTAGAAAATCTGGGCCAATTACCACCTTGGTACTTCGTGGTGTGGGCATTTCCTCAAAAGTTCATTAAATCTTTCCCACGCCTCATGGAACTATTCCACACCCTAGAGTGTAAAGGTAGTAATAGCTCTTCTGAGGGCATTGGTCTTTCGTATGGGGAAGAATTTCTTTAGAAATGCATGCCTCAGTTCTTCCCAGGTGGTGATGGGTCTACCCAGGGTTCTAAGCCAGTGAGAAGCCTTGTCTCTTAACGAGAAGGGAAACATATTAATTAGAACAATGTCAAGGCTAATGTTCCTAGGTTTCGCAGTTCGTGCTATGAGGTCGAGATCCTCTAGGTGCTGAAAGGGGTCCTTATTTGAGCTTCCATGGAAGTGGCTCTGGACTAGACTTAAGACATTTGGTTTTAGTTCAAAATCATCTCCCCCTTCGAGGATCCTAAGGTGTGGCTCGACTCTAATAGCGGAAGGATTATAGAAATCGTGAAGGGGCCTCGGCTGATCCCGAAATGGTGGTACATCGGGTGTGGTTACCATTGTGGGTTCTGTAACCGGTGTATGGTGTAACGACCTGATTCCCAAATCCCTACGAGACACGAGAATCGGACCGACTCGATTGATCCCAAGACCCAGTCGTCCAATGAGAAAGTAACCAAAAGAGCAGTAAAATAAACCACATTCACCATGTATATAACTAGCAGTAACAAAATACAGCAGTAAAGGAAAGAAATACTACAGTATACACCACCACAACAGTAGAGAACCAAATATGTACATAACATGAAGCTTACAATAAAGAGAGTACAAGGAGTAACAGAAACTACTCACTACAGTGGAAAGAAAAGTACAGTAGGTACTACAGGTAACCCTACTGGGCTCTACTAGGCCCAGCGACCTCTGCAGCCGCTGACTCTGGCTGCTCAACACCTGGTCCTGAAAAGGTAACAAGGGTGATACGTCTGCGAAACGCTGAGTAGAGTGGCAACTAAAAACTAAAAGAAGCAGTAGAGTGTACAGTAACTATTATATCTTTACTTTCTTCCCTTATATTTTTCCATTTATTCACTGTTGATTATTTGTTAGATCTTTCTCTTGATCTTAAAAATTCCTCGTGGGAACGATCTTGATTGCAGTCTTTCCCGAAAAGTAAAAGTAACACGTGGTGCTCTCCTGGCCGGGAGAGTCCCTCGTGGTGGTCCTACCCTTAGTCAACCATCCCAAGGTCGCTGACAAACGTAACAGTGACTACGGCACGCACGATAAATGCGCGGGTAGCTACCCCGCACTGGCACACGGTCAGTCATTTCCGTTAACGGGTGCGCCCAAAGCACAGCACGGAACCGGTATAGGGCAGAGCCCTCTCAGTAACAGGGGCCCAGCCCCTCCACAGTAACCAAACAGGGGTCTTGCCCCTCCACAGTCTGCGCACCCTCGCCTGACTACCCTGGTTTGCCCATTGGGCCTAACAAGTCAGTGTAGGAGAACTAGTAGAACCCCGGGGCCCATGGGGTAGCTAGTGCTCTCCCTACACTAGTAGCTCTCCTCGGTACTATGTACACGAGGGCCAAAAGTCGGTACAAAGTGGCCAGACCTAACCCCGGGTCCCTGAGGCGGCTAGCTCCGCTCTGCACTAAACGGGGGGACAGTCGCTCTCCTTGGTACTCCGTACTCAAGGGCCAGCTCACTTCCCCAATTCTATTCCATTTCCTTTCCAGGAGTTCTACTCCTAATTCCCCGTAGGGTTCATGCTCTTTTAACTCAGCCAATTTAGGTTTCACCATCCCAGTTTTACATTCACATAACCCATGTTCTCAACCGTATTTATTCATTCATAACAGGCAACTGTTAACCAATTTACAGGCAGTTGTCATTTCCTTTCTACTTTTCCAAGACTGCAATGTTATATATTCAACTAGTTTCCAGTCCTAGGATTCATGCCGTACCCTAGGATCTATCATTCAATCTAGTTTTCCAGTCCTAGGATTCATGCCGTACCCTAGGATCTATCATTCAATCTAGTTTTCCAGTCCTAAGATTCATGCAATACCCTAGGATCTATCATTCAATCTAATTTCTTAGTCCTAGGGTTCATGCAATGCCCTAGATTCTATTAATTATTTCATAATTGTATAATTTCTGTTAAATAAATTAAAGGGCCACTCTACCCGCGAAACCGGGAGTACTGGGGGCGTGGTCGGCAATCCCACGTGCCTCTGCAACCCCCAAAACCGCAATGGAACGGGGTCCTAACACAAGGATCAACAAAAGGAGTTTCTCAGAACAGTATACAATTACTGTAAGGAGGTAGAGGAAATAAATCTGGGAAGAACAAAACTTGAAACACGGAAAACAGACTCCGAACGGACCCTAAACGGGTCAAAAACGATGAGTCTGTCCAAAATCAGACGTCTGGAACTTCTTCCAGACGTCTTAAAAGGTTTCTCAGGTCGTACCTTGGGTCTATGCAGTCCTTCAAACGTCCAGAAGCCAGCTGGACCATCTGGACTTAGTTTCCAGATGTCTGATTGTCACCCCGGATGTCTGGAGGTCCTTCCCGTCATTTGGTGCTGTGCCCAGACGTCTGATCCGTGTGGGATGGCGAGCCCTCACGCCCTCCCGAACAACACCTGCTCACAGACACACCCGCTCTCATCACGATGAGGCGCAGAGGAACGCGACGTACGGCTGCATGGCCGTACATGCGTAAAAAGAAGAAGGAAAATATTGTACCTGTCAGACGTCTGGATCTTCCTCCAGACGTCTTCTGCGTCGTCTGGACATAAGTCCAGACGTCTGATTCTGGGAAATATTCCCAGAATCAGGACCCTTTTTGCTCTCCGCCCGCGACGCACGGCCGCGCCTTGCCGCGTTCGCCTGCTGCCAGAGCTGCAGTAGGCCCTCCGCGACTCCCCTCGCTAGCTGCATCCCCCGTCGGCCGGCTCTAGCTGCCTCGGCAAGCTTGCACCCTCGCGGTCGAGCTTTCTTCTTCCTCCCGCGACACTCATTCCCACACGCTCGCTGCGGCCACTGCTGCCGCACTCGCTCTCTCGCTCGTGCTCTCGCTGGCAGAGGAGAAGGCGGTGGGGTGAGGGTGAGGGAGAGGGTGGTGCGTTATTTGTAGGCAGCGCAGGGAGAGAGAGAAAAGAATCGGCGCTGTCTGCAGGGAGGGAGAGAAAAGAGAAGACAAAGGCAGTGGGTTCAGTTTGCGCGCGCACGCACGCAGACGCGAACCCGTACGCCGAAAAAATTTAATACCAGACTTCTGGGAAGGGTTCCAGACGTCTGGGCCACTTCCCAGACGTCTTAAACTACATCTGATGCCTACGTTCGTAACAATATAACAAACTCAAAGGAAGTTTCATCCCCGAAACTTGTGCTAACTATGGTGCGGGAAAGAACAATAAATATACATAACAAACTCAAAGAGGATCGAAGCCGGTCCGAAAAGACGTACCCGTGAAAAGCTCCGGGTACCGCTCCCGCATCGCCACCTCAGGCTCCTAGGTAGCCTCCTCGTACCGCTGGCTCCTCCACAAAACCTTCACCAGGGGTACTTGCTTTCGTCTCAGACTGCGGACGGCTCTGTCAAGAATCTGCACTGGCAACTCGGGGTAGGTCAGGTCGTCGCCCACCTCGACGCTCTCGTGGCTCAGGACGTGACTAGGATCGACAACGTACTTCCTGAGGTTGGACACGTGGAACACGTCTTGCACACCAGAAAGCTGAGGAGGGAGGGCAAGTCTGTAAGCAACGGGTCCAACTCGCTCCAGGACCTCAAAGGGCCCCACGAATCTCGGCGCGAGCTTCCCTCTCACCCCAAACCGCTGCAGGCCCTTCATGGGCGAAACACGAAGGAAGACGTGGTCCCCAACCTCAAACTGCACCTCTCTGCGTCTCCGATCTGCGTAGCTCTTCTGCCTGCTCCTGACAGTGTGGAGTCGCCTGTGGATCTGCTCGACTACCTCCTGACTCTGCCGGATCAGCCTGGGGCCAACCTCCCACTTGGTCCCCACCTTAACCCAACTCAAGGGTGCCGTACATCTCCATCCATACAGAGCCTCGTAGGGAGCCATGCCGATGCTCGAGTGATAACTGTTGTATGCAAACTTCGCTAGGGGAAAGTGCTCCTCCCAAGAGCCCCTCCAATCCAGTACACAGGCACGTAAAAGGTCCTCAAGTGTCTGTATCGTGCGCTCAGACTGTCCGTCCGTCTGAGGGTGGTAAGCTGTACTGAATCTCAGCCGCATCCCCAGGGCCTGCTGAAACTCAACCCAAAACTGGGATGTAAAGCGGGTATCCCGGTCAGATACGATCTCCCGTGGAACTCCGTGTAGACGTACCACGTCGTAGATATACCTCTTTTCCAACTATGCTGGTCTCAAAGTGACTCGGATCGGCAAGAATCGCGCCGTCTTCATCAATCTATCAACGATTACCCAGACTACGTCGTATCCTCACTGGGTAACAGGTAAACCCACCACCAAGTCCATGGTGATGCTCTCCCACTTCCACTCTGGCACTGGAAATGGCTGCAGCGGCCCTGCAGGCCTCTGATTCTCGGCTTTCACCTGCTGGCACACTAAACACTGCTGCACGAATTCACCCACATCCCGCTTCATCCCCCTCCACCAAAACTCGCGTCTCAAGTCATGGTACATCTTCGTGTTTCCGAGATCTATGGTGAATCTGGAATCGTGCGCCTCAGTCAGAAGCTCTCTCAACAGCTCCTCATCTCTGGGAATGCACAAATGTCCCCTCAGGCACAGCACCTGGTCTGTGAAAGAGAAGTCCCCTGGGTCTCCTGACAGTACTCTGTCGCGCAAGGACTGCAAGTACGGGTCAGCCATCTGTCCTGTGATGATGCTATCTATCAGCTCTGGCCTCGTCTGTCGTGTCACAGTCACTACCACACAGTGCCCCCGTAACTCTAGGGGTCGCCAACTGCCCATCTCCTCCAAAAGGCTCCAACTCTGCACCTGTAAACTAGCCAAGTGTGCGGGCGCCTTCTGGCTCAAGGCGTCAGCCACCACGTTGGCCTTTCCCGAGTGGTTGGAAATGTTGCAGTCATAGTCCTTCAGGAGCTCCAACCAACGTCTCTGTCTCATGTTGAGCTCTTTCTGATCAAATAGGTATCTGAGGCTCATGTGATCTGTAAAAATCTCGAAGGTCTCACCGTACAAGTAGTGCCTCCAGGTCTTCAACGCGAAGACAGTAGCTGCCAGCTCTAGGTCATGGGTAGGGTAGCTATGCTCATGGGGCTTCAGTTGCCGCGAAGCGTAAGCAACAACGTGACCCCTCTGCATGAGCACACCCCCTAACCTCTGCAAGGAGGCATCCGTGTATACAACGAACCCGCCACTACTGTCAGGGATGGTGAGCACAGGAGCCAAAGTCAGCCTCTCCTTCAGCTCCTGAAAACACGCCTCACAGGCGTCTGTCCAAGTGAAGGGCACGTCCTTCCGGGTCAACTGTGTCATAGGACGCGCAATCTGTGAAAAACCCCTGATGAACTGTCTGTAGTAGCCTGCTAGTCCCAAGAAACTGCGAATCTCAGTAACCGTGCGCAGTCTCTCCCACCTGAGCACTGCCTCAACCTTGGCTGGGTCCACTACCAAGCCATCTCCAGAGATCACATGACCTAAGAAGGTCACCTCCCTCAACCAGAACTCGCACTTGCTATATTTGACGTACAGTCTACGTCGTCTCAGTGTGTCCAGAACCATCAGCAAGTGCTGTCCATGTTGCGTCTGATCTCGAGAGTAGATGAGTACATCATCAATGAATACCACCATGAACTGGTCCAAGTACGGCCTAAACACCCGGTTCATCAGGTCCATGAAGGCAGCGGGAGCATTGGTCATCCCAAACGGCATGACCAAAAACTTGTAGTGTCCGTACCGGGTGCGGAAAGCTGTCTTGGAGACGTCTGCCTCCTTGATCCTCAACTGGTGGTATCCAGACCTCAAGTCGATCTTGGAGAATACCGTGGCACCCCGCAACTGGTCAAACAAGTCGCCGATCCTCGGCAGCGGATATCTGTTCTTGATTGTGACCCTCTTCAGCTGTCGATAGTCCACACAAAGGCGTAGGGTACCATCCTTCTTCTTTACAAACAGTACCGGGGCTCCCCAGGGAGACGCACTGGGCCTCACAAAGCCCTTCTCCAACAGATCCTGCAACTGAGACTTGAGCTTTCGCAGCTCAAGTGGTGCCATCCTGTCTGGTGCGGTGGAGATGGGGCTGGTCCCTGGTACTAGTGAGATCTCAAACTCAATCTTACGCTCGAGCGGTAGTCCTGGCAACTCGTCTGGGAACACGTCGGGGTACTCTCTGACCACCGGGATACTCTGGAAGTCTGCCGCAAGGCTGGGCTTTGCCACCACACAAGCTAGGAAGCCCTCACACCCCTGGCTCAAAAGTCTCGCCGCCCGAAGTGCCGAAATGCACCTGAAGCCTCCGTCCACTGGCTGATCGTGGAACTCAAAAGAAGGCAACTCCGGTATGGAGAAGACGATCTTCCTCTCAAAACACTCCACCAAAGCGTGGTAAGCGGCCAGCCAGTCCATCCCCAGGATTACGCCAAAGTCCTCCATCTGTATCATAATCAGGTCAGCGGGAAGACTATGTCCCCCAATACTGACCTCGCAACCTGTGTACATCTCCTCAGCTACAAACAGCTGACCACTTAGACCTCTGATCATGAACGGGTCCTCTAACAACATGTAATCCTGGCCCAAACTAACTGCGAAACTGGCTGCGACAAACGAGTGCGTAGCACCGGAATGGAAAAGTGTGTAAACGAGTCTGCCGAAAACTGAAGCCATACCTGCCACCACCGATCCCGAAGCTCTGGCATCCCTGTGTGTCAGGGCGTTGATACGCCCCTCAGCCCTATTTGCGGACGAAGCAGCCACACTCTGCGTCGGACGGGTAGCTGCTGGCCGGTACCCTCCTCGTGACTGTTGTCCTCTTCCTCGCGCCTGGGAACCGCGGCCTCCTACTCGCCCTCCAGTGCTCGGCGCGGGAAGTATCTGCTAACCTCCTACCCTAGACGGGCAGTCCCTCCTGATGTGGCCCGGCTGGCCACACTAGTAGTAGAGGGGAACCCGACTCTCGCCCTCAGTGGGTCCCTGCTGTCGGCTGGGTGGGGGTCCAGTGTTGGCAACTGGCCCCTGTCGAGGGCCCCCAAAGGCCACTGACGGCCCTGCAAAATGTGACGTCTCTCCTGCGGGCGCCACGTGTCTCCTCTCTCGCCGGCCCTGTGAAAAGTCTGGCTGGTAGGGCCTCTTCTGCCCGCTATCAGTATCTTGCGCAGACGGGTTGGTCTCCTCGTAGGTCATAGCTGCCTCCACCACCCTCGAGAACGTAGGCAGCTGCAGGGTTTGACATACCCCCGAATCGCAGGCCGGAGCCCCTCGGTGAACCTCCAAAGGCTCTCCTCCTCAGTGGCTACTGCCGTTGCTGCGAAGCGAGACATCTACAGAAAATGCGTGCGGTACGCACTCACGGTCATCGTCCCCTGGAGGAGAGTGTTGAACTCCCGCCTCCTCTAGTCCTGCCACGTCTAGGGAAAGTATTGCTCGCAGAAGAGGGTGACGAACCGGTCCTAGGTCGGCTTGTCCCTCTCCTGTCCCCTGACCACCCTCCACCACCTATGTGCCGCACTCTCCAGCTGGTACGTGGCGAAGGCAACGCGGCACTCCACCGGGGGGCGAAGGGTGTCGAAAACCTTCTCTATCTGCTCGAGCCAGTCCTCCACCTCGGCTAGGTCCTCATTCCCCTTGAAGGAGGGGGGCTTCAGCTTCCGGAACTGCCCGAAAAGCTCGAAGTGGCACTGCAGTGGAGATGCTGGTGCACCTCCCGGTAAAGGAGCCTCGTGCACAGAAGTGTCGGAGGAAGGTGGGGGCGGTGGCGGCCCATCCCCTCCCTCGCGTCCAGCACCACGTCCGTCACATGGTCCCACAGAGGACTCCCCCTCCGCAGCCCCAGGGAGAGGCACTCGAGGCGGTGGGTGGAGCTCCTCTCGCACTATATCCCGTATCAGCTTGGCGAGGTCCAGGGCCTGAATGCCCGGGAGCAGTGGCTGGTCCACTGAGACGTCGACCGCAACACGCCCACCTCGCCGACGTCATCCTCGGCCGCGCCCGCGGCCCGCCTTGTTAGTCCCTCGTCGAGGCATCTCCTGCAAGGAGACGCAAAACAGAACGGAAACACGTCAATATGGAACGATATCTAACGAAGAAATCTAAGGGCTAATGTCAAAGAAACGTTGTGGTGGCTACTCTAGTTACAGACACGTGAATTGGTTATTTTCCAGTCAGTTGATTCACTTCTCGGGACGACCTTGCTCTAATACCATCTTATAACGACCCGATTCCCAAATCCCTACGAGACACGAGAATCGGACCGACTCGACTGATCCCAAGACCCAGTCGTCCAACGAGAAAGTAACCAAAAGAGCAGTAAAATAAGCCACATTCACCATGTATATAACTAGCAGTAACAAAATACAGCAGTAAAGGAAAGAAATACTACAGTATACACCACCACAACAGTAGAGAACCAAATATGTACATAACATGAAGCTTACAATAAAGAGAGTACAAGGAGTAACAGAAACTACTCACTACAGTGGAAAGAAAAGTACAGTAGGTACTACAGGTAACCCTACTGGGCTCTACTAGGCCCAGCGACCTCTGCAGCCGCTGACTCTGGCTGCTCAACACCTGGTCCTGAAAAGGTAACAAGGGTGATACGTCTGCGAAACGCTGAGTAGAGTGGCAACTAAAAACTAAAAGAAGCAGTAGGGTGTACAGTAACTATTATATCTTTACTTTCTTCCCTTATATTTTTCCATTTATTCACTGTTGATTATTTCTTAGATCTTTCTCTTGATCTCGAATGTTCCTCGTGGGAACGATCTTGATTGCAGTCTTTCCTGAAAAGTAGAAGTAACACGTGGCGCTCTCTTGGCCAGGAGAGTCCCTCATGGTGGTCCTACCCTCAGTCAACCACCCCAAGGTCGCTGACAAACGTAACGGTGACTACGGCACGCACGATAAACGCGCAGGTAGCTACCCCGCATTGGCACGCGGTCAGTCGTTTCCGTTAACGGGTGCACCCAAAGTACAGCACGGAACCAGTATAGGGCAGAGCCCTCTTAGTAACAGGGGCCCAACCCCTCCACAGTAACTAAACAGGGGTCTTGCCCCTCCACAGTCCGCGCACCCTCGCCTGATTACCCTGGTTTGCCCAGTGGGCCTAACAAGTCAGTGTAGGAGAGCTAGAAGAACCCCGGGGCCCGTGGGGTAGCTAGTGCTCTCCCTACACTAGTACCTCTCCTCGATACTGTGTACACGAGGGCCAAAAGTCGGTACAAAGTGGCTAGACCTAACCTCGGGTCCCTGGGGCGGCTAGCTTCGCTCTGCACTAAACGGGGGGACAGTCGCTCTCCTTGGTACTCCATACTCAAGGGCCAGCTCATGATGAGAGCCTCATCATGAGCCATAATTAGCTCGTTTTGACCCAATAAAGAAGATAAAAGCTCCTACATAACCTAGAAGAAGGCTTAACTGAAGGAACAAGTGCTCTTAGAAGAAAACATGAAATAAAGGTTAAAACTGCAATTTTACCATTGCAGTACATAAAAGGGACTTCTCAGAGGCAAAACTTAGGTCAAATGATCTAAATGAGATAAAAAGTGGGTTGAGTCAATCAGAAATGGGTTTATGTGCAATCTAAGAATTAAATGACACTTGGTAACCCTAAAACAGACCCGCATAAATTAACAAGGTTCCGATCAGAATAAAAATCAAGTAAACCCTCTAAAAATCATGGAAAAACATTCTCTATGGTTTATAACACTTAATTTGGCCCTTGGTACCTAGTTTGATCTAGATTAGGGTCCTAGCTCTTCAATTAACCTAATTTGGGTTTTTACGCAAAATATCCAATCAAACGAGGTCAAACCTAAAATCCAACTTCACCATTGGATTCCTTAGGTCTGAATTAGGTTTGTACCAAAATTTGGACCTAAGGAGAGGTCATCTTGACCTACTTTGCAATTTAGTACACCCAAAGCACAATTTGGTCCCTATCTTTTGAATATCTTTGCAGAGAGCCCCTAAGTTTTTCGCCCCCTTTGCAATCCGGTCCTGCCGCCATTGTTAGGGCAGAACCGAGCTCCGGCAAGGTTTAGAGAGGGATTACTCTCTAATCCCTTAGAGATTCCCTCCCAGAAATGGAAGGGGGATTCTCTGAGGAATTCCCTTCCTTCTAAAGCCAATTACAATCGCTGGTGTGAACCCAATCTCTCATGTGAACGCACGAGAGATTCAGGTATCCACCCTCTTTCCAACTCTGGCGAGCCGGCGGAGGTGATTGCGCGGTCTCCACGCGCTAGAAGGTTCGGCCAGCGCCTATAAAAGGCTCCCCAGACCCTGCCGCAGAACCTAAGCTTGATTTTGACGGAGATCCCCTCCAATATCCCTCTCTCCCATCTCCGGCCAAAAGACCCGCAAGCTCCGGCGACCTCCTCTCCTCCTTCTCGTCGCTCTGCTGCCATACCAGCAGCAGAGTCAACTCCGCCGCTTCCTCCCACGTCGCGCCGTACCAAGCGTGCGTGTTCCTAACCTCTTCCTCGTCGCTGCTCCCTCCCTCAAGGTCCTTCTTCCCCGATGACGGCAGTTACGCGCCGTCAACTCCGCTGCCTCCCTTCCTTCCAGATCACCCCAGATACCCTCTCCATCCTCTCCTCTCTCTTTTCCCCCTGCTATTTTATCTGATTACCCCCCGACAGTGCCTAACCACCTCCATCGTCCTCGCCTTCGACCGACCTCCGGCGAGCCGCCCACACCACTCCGCCCCTCCACACAGCTCGCCAACCCCCTCGTGAGCTCCGCCTCACCACCAGGAACTCATTCCACCCCTCCACTGCCACTCCAAACCCCCACAGTAGCCCCCCGAACAACCCCACACCCCCGGCTACAGGTTGACCTAGGCACGCATGCCTAGGCCGACCTGTAGCCTGCAGCACCGCCCACTGCCTTCGCCGTGCCACGGTGAAAGTTTCTAGCTAATCTGATTGGGCCAATAGGCCGTTCTTGTGTGTGACAGGTTGTAGCTCCTGCCGCCATTGACGGTCGAAGCAGCGAGGAGCTTGTAGCAACTTCAGGCACCAGGGCTTCCAGGCTGCAGGTGTAGCAGGTGCACGCAAGTGTTGCGAAGCGACTGAGGCCAGCAAGTCGCGCTGCGAAGCCAGCAGCTGGGGCAATTGCACGACGAGAATTCTGCGGGCGCGCGTGAAAGCAGGACTGACCAGATAGTCCCACATTGTGGGATCGCAAAACACAGGCATAGTATAAATCATTTTTGTGTTTTACTCTCATTGCCTCTGTAAGCACAGGGGTGAGGTCCCTCACCTGCCCTCACACCCGCCTCTTCCGCGGCTTGACCTCGCAGATCTGGTGGGATCCGACCCGACCCAAACCTTGAGCACTCCTCGCGCACCACCACTTGCCGATGCGCCTGGTCCCGGGTGCGAATCCGACCTGACTACCCGTGTGGCTCTAGGAGAGCGTCCTTGAGTGAATTGCTTGAGAGAGAGAGAGACGCTTGGGTAGAGGGACGGGGGTAGGTTTTGCTTTGGTTGTGGTGTGTGCAGGAAGGAAGAAGCAAAGGAAGCAGCGAGCACTTAGCAGCTGCAGAACAGGAAGAGAAGAAAGAAGAAGAGGCTATGTAGCCGAAAAAGAAGAAGCTTTCGTAGAGAACCAAAGAGGAAGAAGGAAGGCAAGGCAGAAGAAAGAGAAGAACGAAGAGAGGCCAAGTGAAGAGCAACGAAGAAGAAGAGAGAAAGGAGATTACATTTAAGACGTCTGATACAGAAATCAGACGTCCAATTCTATTTTTCTTTCACAAATCCTTTTTAAAATTCTCTCTTTGAATCAATCCTTTTCATTTAACAGTTGTATTCTTTGGTTTTAAAAAGTACTGAGCTTGCTCCCCGTGTTCGACCTCGGATACTCTAGTTTTTCGAGTAGTAAAATTCTTTATATTTGTTTAAACGTTTTGTCGGTTATACTACAACGTGATATACTTTAAACCCGCACAAAAATGTGAGAACAGCTCACTTCCCCAATTCTATTCCATTTCCTTTCCAAGAGTTCTACTCCTAATTCCCCGTAGGGTTCAGGCTCTTTTAACTTAGCCAATTTAGGTTTCACCGTCCCAGTTTTATATTCACATAACCCATGTTCTCAACCGTATTTATTCATTCATAACAGTTCCAAGACTGCAATGTTATATATTCAACTAGTTTTCCAGTTCGAGGATTCATGCCGTACCTTAGGATCTATCATTCAATCTAGTTTTCCAGTCCTAGGATTCATGTCGTACCCTAGGATCTATCATTCAATCTAGTTTTCCAGTCCTAGGATTCATGCCGTACCCTAGGATCTATCATTCAATCTAGTTTTCCAGTCCTAGGATTCATGCAATACCCTACGATCTATCATTTAATCTAATTTCTTAGTCCTAGGGTTCATGCAATGCCCTAGACTCTATTAATTGTTTCATAATTGTACAATTTTTGTTAAATAAATTAGAGGGAATCTCTACCCGCGAAACCGGGAGTACTGGGGGCGTAGTCGGCAATCCCGCGTGCCTCTGCAACGCCCAAAACCGCAACGGAACGGGGTCCTAACACAAGGATCAACACAAGGAGTTTCTCATAACAGTATACAATTACTGTAAACAGGTAGAGGAAATAAATCTGGGAGGAACGAAACTTGAAACGCGGAAAACGAACTCTGAACGGACCCTAAACGGGTCAAAAATGACGAGTCTGTCCAAAATCAGACGTCTGGAACTTCTTCCAGATGTCTTAAAAGGTTGCTCAGGCCTTACCTTGGGTCTGTGCAGTCCTTCAGACGTACAGAAGCCGGCTGGACCGTCTGGACTTAGTTTCCAGACGTCCGATTGTCACCTCGATCGTCTGGAGGTCCTTCCCGTCATCTGGTGTTGTGCCCAGACGTCTGATTCGTGTGGGATGGCGAGCCCTCGCGCCCTCCCGAACAACACCTGTGCACACACACACCCGCTCTCATCACGAAGAGGCGCAAAGGAACGCGGCGTACGGCTGCATGGCCGTACACGCGTAAAAAGAGGAAGGAAAATATTGTACCTGTCAGACGTCTGGATCTTCCTCTAGACGTCTTCTACGACGTCTGGACGTAAGTCCAGACATCTGATTCTGAGAAATTTTCTCAGAATCAGGACCCTCTTTGCTCTCCACCCGCGACGCACGGCCGCGCCGCGCCGCGTCCGCCTACTGCCCTAGCTGCAGTAGGCCCTCCGTGACACCCCTCGCTCACTGCACCCCCAACCGACCAGCTCTAGCTGCCCCGGCAAACTTGCACCCTCGCGGTCGAGCTTTCTTCTTCCTCCCGCAACACTCCTCCTTCCTACACGCTCGCTGCAGCCGCTGCTGCTGCACTCGCTCGCTCGCGCTCTCGCTGGCAGAGAGAAGGAGAAGGAGAAGGCGATGGGGTGAGGGTGTGGGAGAGGGTGGTGCGTTATTTGTAGGCAGCACGGGGAGAGAGAGAAAAGAATCGGCACTGTCTACAGGGAGGGAGAGAAAAGAGAAGACGAAGGCGGTGGGTTCAGTCTGCGCGCGCACGCGCGCAGACGCGAACCCTATGCCGAAAAAATTTAATACCAGACGTCTGGGAAGGGATCCAGACGTCTGGGACACTTCCCAGACGTCTTAAACTACGCATGATGCCTACGTTCGTAACATATGGCTTGCATGATGGTGTGGATCTGTTGTTGCTGAAGCGGTGGTTTGCATTAATTTGGGCTTGGATGATGGCCATTGTGTCTGGTAGGGGTTGATCCTCAGCCTCATCTACCCTAGGTTCAGCCATGTTTCTAACCGAATCAAGTCACCTAGATTCCTGTCCCAAAACAAACAACTCGGGATGCTGTGAGCGTCTCCCGTGCATACACTAGAGAAGAACAGGAGGGGATGCGGAGTGCGACAGATGCGAGAAATGTGTTCAATCAAGCAAACAAGCTTAGTCCTTATGGTGTATTCCTCAGGAGACCTAGAAATCTCAAAGAGGGTGATTAAGTCCGTGAGCACTGGACTCCCCTTCCCAAGGCTAATCTGGCCAAGTTGATTACGAGGGGATTGCAGGGAAGGTTCTTCCTTTGGCTTGCACTGCCGGTTCCGTAGACCCCACAACCGCGGTTGTTTGACACTGCCTCGCAGCCTGGTCACCAAATTCTACCAAGGGAATGAAAGCCAAGTGCCCAGCGAACAAAACCTTGCCTTTCGAGACTTAACTTAGTCCTGCCTAGGGCACGTCTACTCAGTTTTAAAAGAGCTAGGATAGTGCTTGTTCTAGGGTTATGTCATGAGGCGTTGATTGGGGTGGTGCCTCTTAATTTTCCACTTTCAGAGTGTATGCTTCTATCCAAGCATGGTTTTCAAGCAAGGATTTTTTTCAAGATGTGGTGTCTTTTAGTGTTTCATCCTTACTTTAGTGTCTTTTAGGGTTGATGTGTCTTAATGTTTTCAGACAAGTTTCAGTGGGCACGTCAAGTTTTGCACACAATTTGGTGAAAGTAGATTTCCTTTTATTCTGTAGAGGGTCTAAAACCCTAATGTACTCATCCTAATGATCATGCAGCTTCTATTAGATGAGTCATTTTTAGGGTTGAGTGGTGCGGCCCAAGGCAATCCACGGTGGCTTCACAAACACCACTCAAAAAGAGAAAAGAACACTCCAAGAATTTATTTAGAATGTTAGAGTGTACATTTTTTGTTGGGTGATGTGTTAAGGATGCAGGTCAAGTAATCATAACCACGCCAATTTTTTCAGTTTTACAATTTTTTTAGTTTTTCACGCACGCAAACAGTCATGAGTGAAGAATTACTCACTACCAGTCCTTGTTGCGTGTTAAGACCCAAGACATCAAACGCTTTTTAAGACGTCTGGGAGTTGGTCTAGACGTCTGGTCAGATGTCTGGACGCCTTCACAGACGTCTGGAAATAAATTTTTGCGCTGTACGATTGCGAGTCTGCACGCCTGCATGCGCAAACTGAGCATGCCGACCTGCAGGCATTTTTTTCTCCCTCCCCACACCTTTAAATACCCCTCTCCCCCCTTCCCTCTCCCTCACCCACCACTCCACCGTCTCCTTCTTCCAGCGTTAGCATGAGAGTGAGAGAGCGAGGGCAGCAGCTGCTGCCGGGTGCGTGCGGGGAGGAGGTGCAGCGAGAGGGGAGAAGAGGCAGAGCGTGTGAGGAAGAGAGAGCGAGCTTGACGGAGCAGCCACGGCCAGCCGACGGGAGCGCAGCGGGAGCGTGGTGCTGGGAGGTTACCCCAGTGCTATTGCAGCTCAGGCAGCAGGTGGGCGAGCGCGGCGCGGCCGTGCGCAGTAGGAAGAAGGAGAGGAGGTCCTGATTCTGGGAAATTTTCCCAGAATCAGACGTCTGGACCTACGTCCAGATGATACGGGCGATGTCTGGAGAGAGATCCAAATGTCTGAAAGGTATGATATTTCTCATCTTATTCCTTTTTGCGGATACGGCCATGCAGGCCGATCCGCCGAAGGCTGAGACATGTCGTGATGAGGAGGTCTTTGTCGCACATGCAGGTTTCATTTCGGGAAGGCGCAAGGACATGCCCTCCCACACAAATTAGACGTCTGGGCACAGCACCAGACGGCAGAGAGAGTCTCTAGACATCTGGAGTGATAGTCGGACGTCTGGAACTAGGTCCAGACGGTTCAGCGGGATCCTGGACGTCTAAAGAACAGCTCAGAGTAAGGTATGACCTGGACCACCTTTTAAGACATCTGGAAGGTGTTCCAGACGTCTGATTTGAGTCAGAATTGTCGTTTTTGACCCGTTTAGGGTCTGTTCGAAGTCCAATTTCCGCATTTGAGATTCCGTTCTTCCCAGAAATTGTTCCTCTACTTGTTTAAAATACTTTTACCTGTTCTGAGTGGTTCCTTGTTATTGATCCTTGTGTAGGATCTTGTTCTGTTGCGGCTTTGGGGGTTGCAGAGGCACGTGGATCTGCTAATCACGCCCCCATTACTCCCGATTTTGCAAGTAGAGTGGCTCCCCTTAGTTATTTAGCAACATTAATGCATCTTTGAGATAAATGATAGATTCTAGGGTATGGCATGAATCCTAGGACTTGAAAACTAGATTGAATGATAGATCCTAAGGTGTGGCATGAATCCTAGGAACAACAACACTGAAACGAATGTCGTGAATAAATGAATTGCAGTCTTGGAAGAGTAGATAGAATAATGATAATTGCCTGTAATTGGATAACAGCTGCCTGTGAAATATATAGAGTACTATTGCTAGTAATTGCTACATATGATTCCGGTTGTTGAAGACTAAATTTTGAGCTGCTTGTATATAAATTGATATTAAATGTTGGAAACATGGGCTATATGAGAATAAAGCTGAAATGATGAAACCTAAAATGGCTTGGCCAAAGAAATATGAGCATGAACCCTACGGGAAATTAGGAGTAGAGCTCCTGAAAGGTAAATAGAATGGAATTGGGGAAGTGAGCTGGCCCTTGAGTACGGAGTACCAAGGAGAGCGACTGTCCCCCTGTTTAGTGCAGAGCAGAGCTAGCCGCCCCAGGGACCCGGGGTTAGGTCTGGCCACTTTGTACCGACTTTTGGCCCTCGTGTACATAGTACCGGGGAGAGCTACTAGTGTAGGAAGAGCGTTAGCCACCCCACGGGTCCCGAGGTTCTGCTAGCCATCCTACACTGACTTGTTAGGCCCACTGGGCAAACTAAGGTAGTCAGGCGAGGGTGCGTAGACTGTGGAGGGGCAAGACCCCTGTTGGGTTACTATGGAGGGGCTGGACCCCTATTACTGAGAGGGCTCTGCCCTATACCGGTTTCGTGTTGTGCTTTGGGGCGCACCCATTAACGGAAACGACTGACCGCATGCCAGTGCAGGGTAGCTACCAGTGTGTTTATCGCGCATGTCGTAGTCACCGTTATGTCTGTCAGTGACCTTGGGGTGGTTGACTAAGGGTAGGACCACCACAGGGGACTCTCCCTGCCAGGAGAGCACCACGTGCTACTTCTACTTTTCAGAAAAGACTACAATCAAGATCGTTCCCACGAGGAACATTCGAGATCAAGAGAAAGACCTGAGAAATAAACCAAGAAAGAGTAAAATAAAGAAAGAAATTAAAACAATAGCTACCTGTTCACCTTTACTGTTTTCCTAGCTAGCTGGTTGCCACTCTACTCAGCGTTTCGCTAACGTGTCACTTTTGTCACCTTTTCAGGACCAGGTGTTGAGCAGCCAGAGACTGCGGCTATGGAGGATGCTGGGCCTAGTAGAGCCCAGTAGATATACTTTGTTGCACCATTTTTCTGTAGTAGTGAGTATTTCTGTTTCACTTGTACTCTTTTATTGAAATCTTCATATTTCTGTGCCTGTTTTAATTCTCTACTGTTATGGTGGTATGTACTGTAGTAGTTCTTTTCTTTATTGCTGTACTTTTGTTACTGTTAGTGACATGCATGATGAATGTGGTTCATTTTACTATTATTTTGATTACTTTCTCGTTGGACGACTGGGCCTTGGGATAAGTCGAGTCGGTCCGATTCTCGTGTCCTGCAGGGATTCGGGAACTGGGCCGTAACAAGATGGTATCAGAGCAAGGTCGTCTAGAGAAGTGAACCAACTGGCTGGAAAATAACCAATTCACGTGCCTGTAACTAGAGTAGCCACCACATCGTACCTTTTGATGTCTGTTTTGAGACTTCTTCGTTGAATATTGATTCATATTGACGTCTTTTCAGTTCCGTGTTCACGTCTCCTTGCAGGAGATGCCTCAATCAGGAGGTAGCGAGGTGGGCCGCGAACGCGGCCGAGGACGAGGTCGGAGGGGCGGGCGCATTGAGCCTGACGCCTCAGTCGATCAGCCACTACTTCCGGGCATTCAAGCCCAGGACCTCGCCCAGCTGATACGGGACATCATGCGAGAAGAGCTCCACCCGCCGCCACGAGCGCCTCTCCCTGGGGCTGCGGCGGGGGAGTCCTCTGTGGGACCACACGACGGACATGGTGCTGGACGCGGGGGAGGGGGTGGGCCTCCACCACCCCCACCTTCCTTCGGCACTTCCGACCACGAGGCTTCTTTACCTGAAGGCGCACCAGCATCTCCACTTCAGTGCCAATTTGAGCTTTTCGAACAGTTCCGGAAGCTGAAGCCCCCCTCCTTCAAGGGGGATGAGGACCCGACCGAGGCGGAGGACTGGCTCGAGCAGATCGAGAAGGTTTTTGACACCCTTCGCCCCCCCGTGGAGTGCCGCATGGCCTTTGCCACATACCAGCAGGAGAGCATCACACAGGTGGTGGAGGGCGGTCAGGGGTCAGGAGTGGGACGAGCCGACTTGGGGCTAATTCGTCACCCAATTCTGCGAGCAGTAATTCCCCCAGACATTGCAGGACTAGAGGAGGCGGGAGTTCCACACTCTCCACCAGGGGACGATGACTGTAAGCTGTCTCATTTCGTAGCGACAGTCATGGCTACTGAGGAGGAGCACCTTTGGAGGTTCACCGAGGGGCTCCGGCCTGCTATTTGGGGGTATGTCAAACCCTTGAAGCTGCCGACATTCTCGAGGGTGGTGGAGGCAGCTATGACGTATGAAGAGACCAACCCGTCCGCATGCGACACTGACAGCGGGCGGGAGCGGCCCTACCAGCCAGACTTCTCACAGGGCCGATGAGAGAAGAGACACGTGGCGCCCGCAGGAGAGCCGTTACATTTTGAGGGGCCATCAGTGACCTTTGGGGGCCCCCAACAGGGGCCAGCTACTAGCACCTTACCCCGCCCAGCCGTCAGCAGGGACCCACTGAGGGCGGAAGTCGAGTCCCCCTTTACTACCAGTGTGGCCAGCCGGGCCACATCAGGAGGGACTGCCCGTCTAGGGCTGGAGGTCAGCAGATGCTTCCCGCACTCAGCACTGGAGGGCGAGTAGGAGGCCGTAGTTTCCAGGCGTGAGGAGGAGGACAATAATCGCGGGGAGGGTACTGGCTAGCGGCTACCCGCCCGACACAGAGTGTGGCTACTTCGTCCGCACCTAGGGCTGAGGGGCGTATCAACGCCCTGACACACAGGGATGCCAAAGCTTCGGGATCAGTGGTGGTAGGTATGGTTTCAGTTTCCGGCAAACTTGTTTACATGCTTTTCGATTCCGGCGCTACGCACTCGTTTGTCACTGCCAGTTTTGCGGTTAGCTTGGGGCAGGACTGTATGTTGTTAGAGGATCCGTTTGTGATCAGAGGTCTGAGTGGTCAGCTGTTTGTAGCTGAGGAGGTGTACACAGGTTGTGAGGTCAGTGTTGGGGGACATAGCCTTCCCGCTGACCTGATTATGATACAAATGGAGGACATTGGTGCAATTCTGGGGATGGACTGGCTGTCTGCTTACCACGCCTTGGTAGACTGCTTTGAGAGGAAGATCATCTTCTCCTTACCGAAGTTGCTTTCTTTCGAGTTCCACGGGCAGCCAGTGGACGGAGGCTTCAGGTGCATTTCTGCACTTTAGGCGGCGAGACTTTTGAGTCAGGGGTGTGAGGGCTTCCTAGCTTGTGTGGTGGCAAAGCAAAACCCTGTGGCAGACTTCCAGAGTATCCCGGTGGTTAGAGAGTACCCCGACGTGTTCCTAGATGAGTTGCCAGGACTACTGCCCGAGCGTGAAATCGAGTTTGAGATCTCACTGGTACCGGGGACCAGCCCCATCTCCACAGCACCGTACAGGATGGCACCACTTGAGCTGCGAGAGCTCAAGTCTCAGTTGCAGGATCTTCTGGAAAAGGGATTTGTGAGGCCCAGTGCATCTCCATGGGGAGCTTCGGTATTGTTCGTAAAGAAGAAGGATGGTACCCTATGCCTTTGTGTGGACTACAGACAGCTGAATAGGGTCACCACTAAGAACAGGTATCCGCTGCCAAGGATTGATGACCTGTTTGACTAGTTGCGAGGTGCCACGGTATTCTCCAAGATCGACTTGAGGTCTGGATACCACCAGTTGAGGATCAAGGAAGCAGACGTCTCCAAGACAGCTTTCCGCACCCAGTACAAACACTACGAGTTTCTGGTCATGCTGTTTGGGCTGACTAATGCCCTCGCTGCCTTCATGGATTTCATGAACCGGGTGTTTAGACCGTACTTGGACTAGTTCGTGGTGGTATTCATTGATGATGTGCTCATCTATTCTCGAGACCAGGCGCAGCACAGACAGCACTTGCGATTGGTTTTGGACACGCTGAGACGAATAGGCTGTAGACCAAATACAGCAAGTGTGAGTTCTGGTTGAGGGAGGTGACCTTCTTGGGTCATGTGATCTCCGGGGATGGCTTGGCTGTGGACCCAGCCAATATTGAGGCAGTGCTCAGGTGGGAGAGACCGCGTACAGTTACTGAGATCCGCAGTTTCTTGGGACTGGCAGGCTACTACAGGCGGTTTATCAAGGGCTTCTCGCAGATTGCACGTCCTATGACACAGCTGACCCAGAAGGACGTGCTAGTAGTGTTTGGTGTGCCAGCAGGTGAAGGTCGAGCATCAGAGGCCTATAGGACCGTTGCAGCCACTTCCAGTGCTAGAGTGGAAGTGCAAGAGCATCACCATGGACTTGGTGGTGGGCTTTCCTGTTACCCAGCGAGGACATGACGCAGTCTGGGTAATCGTTGACAGATTGACGAAGACGGCATGTTTCTTGCCGATCTGAGTCACCTTGGGACCAGCGCAGTTGGCAGAGAGGTATATCCGCGACGTGGTACGTCTACACGGAGTTCCGCGGGAAATCGTATCCGACCAGGATACCCATTTTATGTCCCAGTTTTGGGTTGAGTTTCAGCAGGCCTTGGGGACACGGTTGAGGTTCAGTACAGCTTACCACCCCCAGACGGACGGACAGTCTGAGCACACGATACAGACACTTGAGGACCTTTTGCGTGCTTGTGTACTGGACTGAAGGGGCTCTTGGGAGGAGCACTTGCCCCTGGCTGAGTTTGCATATAATAATAGTTATCACTCAAGCATCGGCATGGCACCCTACGAGGCTCTGTACGGACGGAGGTGTACGGCACCCTTGAGTTGGGTTGAGGTGGGGACCAAGTGGGAGGTTGGCCCCTGGCTGATCCAGTAGAGTCAAGAGGTGATTAAGTAGATTCACAGGCGACTCTGCATTGTCAGGAGTGGACAGAAGAGCTATGTAGATTGGAAATGCAGAGAGGTACAGTTTGAGGTTGGGGACCACGTCTTCCTTCGCGTTTCGCCCATGAAGGGCTTGCAGCGGTTTGGGGTGAGAGGGAAGCTTGCACCGAGGTTCGTGGGACCCTTTGAGGTCCTGCAGCGGGTTGGACCCATTGCTTACAGGCTTGCCCTTTCTCCCCAGCTTTTTGGTGTGCACGACATGTTCCACGTGTCCAACCTCAGGAAGTACGTCACCGATCCCAGTCACGTCCTGAGCCACGAGAGCGTCGAGGTAGGTGACGACCTGACCTACCCCGAGCGGCAGTGCAGATTCTTGACAGAGCCATCCAGAGTCTGAGACGGAAGCAAGTACCCCTGGAGACGATTTTGTGGAGGAGCCAGCGGTACGAGGAGGCTACCTGGGAGCCTGAGGCGACGATGCGGGAGCGGTACCCGGAGCTCTTTGAGGGTACGTCTTTTCGGACCGGCTTCGATCCTCTTTGAGTTTGTTATACGTATATCATTCTTTTTCCGCACCCTAGTTAGCGCAAGTTTCGGGGACGAAACTTCCTTTGAGTTTGTTATGTTGTTAAGACCCAAGACACCAAACGCTTTTTAAGACGTCTGGGAGTTGGTCCAGATGTCTGGATGCCTTCCCAGACTTCTGGAAATAAATTTTTGCGTAGTACTATTGCAAGTCTGCGCGCATGCGCGTGCAGACTGAGCCCGCCGACCTGCAGGCATTTTTTTCTCCCTCCCCACGCCTTCAAATACCCCTCTCCCTCACCCACCACTCCACCGTCTCCTCCTTCTTCCAGCGTTAGCATGAGAGTGAGAGAGCGAGGGCAGCAGCTGCTGCCGGGTGCGTGTGGGGAGGAGGAAGTGCAGCGAGAGGGGAGAAGAGGCAGAGCGTGTGAGGAAGAGAGAGCGAGCTAGTCGGAACAGCCAGGGCCGGCCGACGGGCGCGCAGTGGGAGCGTGGTGCTGGGGAGGTTACCCCGGTGCCGCTACAGCTCAGGCAACAAGAAGGTGAGCGCGGCGCGGCCATGCGCAGCAGGAAGAAGGCGAGGAGGTCTTGATTTTGGGAAATTTTCCCAGAATCAGACGTCTGGACCTACGTCCAGACGACGCGGGCGATGTCTGGAGAGAGATCCAGACGTCTGAAAGGTACGATATTTCTCATCTTCCTCCTTTTTGCGGATATGGCCATGGGGAGAAAAGGCTGAGATGTATCATGATGAGGAGGACTTTGTCGTGCGTGCAGGTTTCATTTCAGGAAGGTGCAAGGACACGCCCTCCCACACAAATTAGACGTCTGGGCACAGCACCAGACGGCGGAGAGAGTCTCCAAATGTCCGGAGTGATAGTTGAACGTCTGGAACTAGGTCCAGACGGTTCAGCGGGATCCTGGATGTCTGAAGAACAGCTCAGAGTAAGCTATGACCTGGGCCACCTTTTAAGACGTCTGGAAGGTGTTCCAGACGTCTAATTTGAATCAGAATTGTCATTTTTGACCTGTTTAGGGTCCGTTCAAAGTCTAATTTCCGCGTTTGAGATTCCGTTCTTCTCAGAAATTGTTCCTCTACTTGTTTAAAATATTTTTATCCTATTCTGAGTGGTTCCTTGTGATTGATCCTTGTGTAGGACCTCGTTCTGTTGCAGCTTTGGGGGTTGCGAAGGCACGTGGACCTGCCAATCACGCCCCCATTACTCTCGATTTTGCGGGTAGAGTGGCTCCCCTTAGCTATTTACCAACATTAATGCATCTTTTAGATAAATGATAGATCCTAGGGTATGGCATGAATCCTAGGACTTGAAAACTAGATTGAATGATAGATCCTAGGGTATGGCATGAATCCTAAGACTTGAAAACTAGATTGAATGATAGATCTTAGGGTATGGCATGAATCCTAGGACTTGAAAACTAGATTGAATGATAGATCCTAGGGTGTGGCATGAATCCTAGGAATAGAAACACTGAAACGAATGTCATGAATACATGAATTGCAGTCTTGGAAAAGTAGATAGAATAGTGATAATTGCCTGTAATTGGATAGCAGCTGGCTGTGAAATGTATAGAGTACTGTTGCTAGTAATTGCAACATATGATTCCTGTTGTTGAAAACTAAATTTTGAGTTGTTTGTATATAAATTGATATTAAATTTTGGAAACACGGGCTATATAAGAATAAAACTGAAATGATGAAACCTAAAATGGCTTGGCCAGAGAAATATGAGCATGAACCCTACGGGGAATTAGGAGTAGAGCTCCTGAAAGGTAAATAGAATGGAATTGGGGAAGTGAGCAGGCCCTTGAGTACGGAGTATCAAGGAGAGCGACTGTCCCTGTGTTTAGTGTAGAGAGGCTCCCCAGGGACCCAGGGTTAGGTCTGGCCACTTTGTACCGACTTTTGGCCCTCGCGTACACAGTACCAGGGAGAGCTACTAGTGTAGGGAGAGCGCTAGCCACCCCACGGGCCTCGGGGTTTTGCTAGCCATCCTACACCGACTAGTTAGGCCCACTGGGCAAACCAGGGTAGTCAGGTGAGGTGCGCGAACTGTGGAGGGGCAAGACCCCTGTTGGGTTACTGTGGAGGGGCTGGACCCCTATTACTGAGAGGGCTCTGCCCTATACTGGTTCCGTGCTGTGCTTTGGGGCGCACCCGTTAACGGAAACGAGTGACCGCGTGCCTGTGTAGGGTAGCTACCCGTGCGTTTATCGCGCATGCCGTAGTCATCGTTACGTTTGTTGGTGACCTTGATGTGGTTGACTGAGGGTAGGACCACCACAGGGGACTCTCCCGGCCAAGCGAGCACCACGTGTTACTTCTACTTTTCGGAAAAGACTGCAATCAGGATCGTTCCCACGAGGAACATTCGAGATCAAGTGAAAGACCTGAGAAATAAACCAAGAAAGAGTAAAATAAAGAAAGAAATTAAAACAACAGCTACCTGTTCACCTTTACTGTTTTCTTAACTAGCTGGTTGCCACTCTACTCAGCGTTTCGCTGATGTGTCACTTTTGTCACCTTTTCAGGACCAGGTGTTGAGCAGCCAGAGCCTGCGGCTGCGGAGGGTACTAGGCCTAGTAGAGCCCAGTAGTTGTACCTTGTAGTACCATTTTTCTGTAGTAGTGAGTATTTCTGTTTCACTTGTACTCTTTTATTGAAATCTTCATATTTCTGTCCCTATTTTAATTCTCTACTGTTGTGGTGGTATGTACTGTAGTAGTTCTTTTCTTTACTACTGTACTTTTGTTACTGTTAGTGACATGCATGATGAATGTGGTTCATTTTACTGTTCTTTTGATTACTTTCTCGTTGGACTACTAGGTCTTGGGATTAGTTGAGTCGGTCCGATTCTCGTGTCCTATAGGGATCCAGGAACCGGGTCATAACATTGCGTCTACTCCCTTGTTACCGTCATGGGATGCACCGCTTCGCCGTCCAAGCGCCGAATTCCTGCAACCATCAAGTAAAAAGGGGACAAGGCATTAGACGATGTGAGAATGGATGTGGAATGGAAGTGACAAAACAAATCCATTGCCTCCTTGGCAACGGCGCCAAAAACTGACGTGCTTCCATGCGTGTGCATTAAGAAGTGTCATTATAGTTCGCACTTGCAATGCCGATTTTAAAGTAAAGAAACGGATGTGAGTCCGAGTGTCGGTCTCAGGGAGGCGTGAAAATCAGATTTTTCTTGTCACTTATTGTCACGAAAATCGCAGAGTTTTGCTTGCAAAAAGGTGCGGGTGAAAAGCGAGAGAGAGAGAGAGCGATTAGGGTTAGGATTGTTTCATTCCTAACGTGCAACTTGAATAGGAAATAAAGTAGGCAACTGAATGGAAAACAACTTCATTAATCATGCAGCTTTAGTTCATAAATTGCAACATCAGATACATGCTTAAACATAAGTAAAGTAAAGCTTACAAGATAGGAGGAAAGAGAGAGAGAGAGGGAGGGCAGCGAGGCAGCCACGGTGGTGGAGAAGGCTCCGTCGACGGCTCGTCGTCTCCGGCGATTACAAGAGGGCTTAAAGCTAGCTAAGAGAGGGGTAGAGTAGTTGCAAGGGGAGTGAATGAATTGAATGAGTGGTTGGAAGGGGTTTAAATAGGCAGAAGGGCTTTCCAAATGAAGAAGGGATTTTAGCGACTTCCGGGACGTCGCTAAAGCCCTTCCAAAAACGTCGGTGAAGCCCCTAGCCCGCCGGTCGCTCGCCCGCAGCCATTCTTCCTCGTGCTCGATCCGTGGGCGTGGAATGAGAGCCGTCCGATAGAAGATCGAATGGCTGAGGTCTTTGCCCGGGTGCGCTCGAATCGCACCTTGAGTGCGTGTGGGCGCAAGCGTTGTCGTCCGGTGTGTGCACGCACGTGGCTGATCAGCGCCTGAGGGTACGCCGCGTAGCGCTATCTTGGCCACCCCCTGCTGATCGAGTGGCCCAATTTTGCCCGAGCACGAAGTCGTCTTCTGATTTCAGCACCGTGCGGCTCGAACCTACGTCACGTGTGCGCGGGTGTGCGCTTCAATCACTGCGCTACGCCCGATGCTTTGTCGCAACGACCGCGGGCATGAGCGTGGTTCTCAGTCATCCGATCAGAGATCGACGGCTAAGATCTGCTCTCCGGGTGAAGGTGGAAGTGGGCGCGCGGTGAGCGGGTGCCATGTGGCGCATCGTGGGCCGTTGATCATCAGATCAACGGTCAGAACTGCTTGGGCCCATTGTAGGAGTTTCGGATGTCGGATTTGGCCGATTTTGAGTCCATTGGACTCCGTTCGTCATTTTGAATCCATCCGTGCGGTCTGATTGCTCATCTGAGGCCTGCTTTGACAAGTGCTCATACAAATGGCCGTTAATACTGTTTTATAAGCAATCTTAGCATATGATGCATGCAATGCTCCCATTCTACTTATATTGTGCCTTTTATTCTTAAGATGGGCCCTATTTAGCAGAATTATCACCCCTAGATGCAGTGTTATCAGCCTCCTCCTCCTACGCATCACATTGATTCTACGGTGTTTTGAATTTCAAATCCTTGTAGCCATGGCTACAAAAGAGAAGGAAGAGCTACCGTTGAGGGGGAGGTCTCCACCCCTTTGTTCCTCACTGTGCTCAGAGAACATTGCTTCTCATCGATACATACCACTGGCCTCCCACCGCGGCAGTGTGACTCCACCACTGTAGGTGTGTGGGGTGACAGCCCACACAGCCAAGAGTCCCTGCAACTCCTCCTACTACGTGCCCTCACCTCAGCCAGCAACCCACACCGGCCTTCACGCCCGTGCCTTCCAGCGCACCCACCTCCAGTGCACCCTGCCAAGCACTCCAGCCACCACGTGCCCTCACCTCAGCCAGCGCACACGCCAACACCTGCACACCCTCGCCCGCGTGCCAGCAGCCCCTCTCCATCAGACCCCACCGCGTGGCTTCACCAGAACCTCCACGCCCTTTCGCCTTCACCCCGCTGTAGTCCTTGTGCCTTCACCTCCACGTGCCTTCACGTCTGCGCGCCAGCAGCCCACTCTCTAGCACCCACGCCTGCGCTCCCCTTCCGGCCTGTAGAGAACCCTCCAGCAGTGCCTTCACCCCACGCGCCCACTCCCCTTCGCCTTCACCACGCCCACTTCAGAACACTCCAGCACCTCCCTGCCAACCTGCAGCTGGTGCCAATAGAACCCACCACGCACGCCTTTGTGCCCGCAGAGCGCCGCTGCTCCACGCGTGCCTACAGCGCCTGCAATGCCCACGCGCTGCCCTCCTTGCGCCTGTAGCACGCGCGGCCATCAGCAGCCTCCTCCACCGCCACCGCTTCTCTCCTCCGGCCAGTCGACTCCGGCCGTCTCACAACTTGCCGCCGCCGCCGTTGCGGAGCCCTCGCTCTGGCCAATCTACGTCCAGAAGAGTTCTTCGAACAATCCTCTCTCCCATGCGCAAGGAGGAGAGAGGTAGAATCCTCTATTAATGGTGGAATTAATAATTACATTTCATGCCATTGCCACAAAATGAATTTTGATTTATCATTATTTAATTGTGGTGAATTTATGCCTTCATTCTCATGCTTCTAGAGAATTGGTAAACCTTATTATTCATCTTTATGTGCATTGAATTTAATTTTGAATGACATTTTTGTATGCATGCAAGTGAATAGTACATGGCATACCTTTGCACATGGATAATTTTCTGACGTAAAAATTACATTCACACCCCTTGACTTATCCATAAATTTGAGGTTTACTTTCAGAGCTACACAAGCATTGTTTGATCTGGCGAATAGTTTAGCGAACTTGATTTTGACCTAATTGCGAGTTTTGCCTCCCTGTGGATATGACCCGCTCTCCTGTGAGTGGTTTAATTTTAATTTTTTTTTGTTAAGCAGTTTTCCACCACTTTAATCCTACAACGATGAATCATCTTAATACATTATTTGAAAGCGAAAACCAACTTATCAAGGACCAAGCAAGTTGAGGGCTCTGCTATCATCAAGCTGGCTTCCAAGCTGTCAGCTATGAGAGAAATGCTAAAGGAATATGGAGCTGCTGTTTCTATTGTAAGACACTAGAGACACAAAGAGGCCCTAAAGGAAATTCAGAACCTTGACTCTAGAGAGGCCACTGGCCTGATGACAGAGCAAGACTTCATGAACAGAAGGTGGTGGCAAGGGATGGTGGCTGAAGAAGACCTGAAGTTGGAGATGGACTGAAGAGAACGCTCGAGATAGCTTTGTCTTAAAGAGAGGGATGCAAACACCAAGTTTTTCCACTTGACTGCCAGCTCTCGCAGAAGATTCAACTTGATCTCTTCAATAATTAATGATGGGCAGAGAATTTCTTCAATTTCTGATATCAGAGCTGAGGTCATCAAGTACTTTAGAGACTCCTCAAGGTCTGCTGGGGGGGGACAATGGAGAATGGCAACAAGTGACTTACCCAAACTTTCTGATGAATAGGTATCCAGCCTAATTGCAGCCATTTCTGAGCATGAAACTTTGGCTACCACCAAGGACCTCAACAATGAAGGCTCTCTTGGTCTTGATGGTATTCAAGTCCTCTTTTATAAAGAGATGTGGGCTGTTGTGGGCACAGAGGTTATGGATGTGATCAAAGAGTTTGAGGTATGTAACTTTGGCTTTGAAAAAATCAATAGGTCTTTCCTATTCTTGTTGCCAAAGACATAAGGTGCAGAGTCATTTCAAGATTTCAGACCCATAGCCCTCTCAAATTCCATCTACTTGGTGATAGTAAGGTCTTGGCGAATATGCTATGGCATGTCTTGCAGGAGATGATCCACCCTATTCAATCAGCTTTCCTCCCTAACAGGTCTTTACAAGAATCATCTATCATGGCCCAGGAGATGGTTTGTGGGTGGCAAAAGAGGAAGTGTAGAGCATTTATGTGGAAAGTTGACTTCCGCAAGGCATATGATTCTATCTGCTGGCCCTACCTTTGGGAAGTTTTTAAAAGAAGAGGCTTTCCTCCTCTTTGGATTAAGTGGATGAAAAGGTGCATCACAACTACCTCTTTTACCCCCTTGATAAATGGGAAGCCATGTGGTGCCTGGATTCAACCCCAGTGTGGGGTGAGGCAGGGATGCCCTTTGGCACCCCTGATCTTCAATCTTGCAGTTGACAACTTGGCATAGTATGCGTGTAAACTTGCTGAAGCAGGTATTATTAGAGGAGACTCGCTTTCTAACAGGAGTGCTATGGCCCCTATACTTCAATATGCGGATGATACGATTTTTTTTGTGGAAGGATCCATTGATGAAGCCCATGCTCTTGGACATATGGTCAACATTTTTGGGGACATCTCAGATCTCGGGCTGAATAGAGAGAAGTCCAACCTGGTCTGCTTTAGGTTAGCTGAGGCTGAGCAAGGAAACATCTCTACTGCCTTGGGGACTCCTCGCATCTGCCTCCCTATCAGATATCTGGGCTTACCCCTGAGGTGTTCAAGAATGAAGAAAAGGGATTGGAATTGCCTCTTTGACAAGATCTCTATGAAGCTTGCTGGTTGGAATAGCAGCTTCCTCTCCAAGGGTGGCAGACTCATCTTGCTCAATTCAGTGATCACTTCCATCCCTGTCTTCTACCTTTCTATCTTCAGAGCTCCAAAATCTGTGTGGAAGCATCTGGATGTACTGAGGAAGAGGTTCTTTTAGAGAGGCCCCAGGCATGAGGGCAGATTTTTGCAGCCATTGAAATGGGAACAGCTCTGCCAGCCAAAGGACAGGGGGGAATTGGCGATCAAATCTCTAAAGCAATTCAATGAAGCCTTGTTGCTCAAATGGGCTATTAAATTTTTGCAAGGGGAGGTGAAACCGTGGACTGAAATGATCAAGGATAGTTATGGTCCTTCAAACAGTGTGCTCAAGAGACTGCAACCCAACAGACCTTCACCCTTTTTGAGCTCTGTGATCAAGGCCTTGGCTGACAATTGGCACCTGCTGCAGCTGATCCTAGGTGATGGCAGAACCTTCAATTTCTGGAATGAAGGCTGGTTTCTGCTGGGTGTTCTGAAGGAGGCCTACCCAAGGGCTTTTGCAACTGCCACTGATAAAGATGGCACGGTTAGCTGCTTTTGGTCTGATAGCAGGAGCTGCTGGCTACTGAATGAAGAGGATTCCACCAGAAGGGGCACCCGGCTGTGGGAAGAAAGGAGAAATCTGATCTCAGACCTGGAGAGCTTTAAACCAAGACATGGAGTGGATGATAATTATGTATGGGATGGAATTTACACAGTGCAATGTGGATATAGAAAGATTATGGAGAGTGACAGTGCGGGGGGCTATGATTTCATTGACACAAAATTTTGGCTCTTGAAGATCCCCCTTAAAGTACAAATTTTTCTTTGGTTGTGTAGAAGGGAGGGCTTGATAACAGGTGATCTATGACATAGAAGAATGGGACCTGCTCTTCATGAATGCCACCTGTGTGGGATGCACACTGATAACCTTAGCCACATTTTCTCATCTTGTCTGATCACTGATGCAGTCTGGAGGAGGACTTGCCAGGAGCCACTACCATCATGGGATTCCATTTGGCATGGTTTTGTTGTGATGGAAAGGCTACATGTGCGCATGCCTGCAACTCTCTGGTGTGTGTGGAGGGCAAGAAACGAGAGGCTTTTTCAGGAGAGACTGGTCTGTTGTGAGCAAATTGTAAGAGAGTGCTGGTCCCTCATACAGACATGGGGATCTGAATTGTAAATCCTTTTACTTATATATAATAGATTATCTTCGTGGATTGCTATCGTAAGACGATAGCATTCCTTTTGTTTTTAAAAAAAATAATTATGAGATGCATGTTAAAATACGAGCTTCCTGTATGTAATTGAGAAATTGCCTGTGAAACCACAAGTTGCATGTTATTGAGAATTAAACTATGAAAGCATGAGCTGCCTGTATATGGATGAGGAACGAATTATGAGACATGAGATCTAGACCTGGATAAATGAGATGAATATGAGCATGAACCCTATGGGGAATTCGGAGTAGAACTTCTGTGGATGAAAGGAAATCTGGAATGTAGACGGGAAGTAAGCTAGCCCTTGTGTACGTGGTACCAAGGAGAGCAATTGTCCCTTTTTAGTGTAGAGCGGAGCTAGCCTCCCTTGGGTTGAGACCCGGGGTTGGGATTGGCCACTCTACACCAACTCCTCTTGACCCTCGTGTACACGGTACTGAGGTGTGCTACTAGTGTAGGGAGGGAGCTAGCCACGCCATGGGGCCTGGGGTTCAGCTAGCCACCCTACACCGACTTTGTTAGGCCCTCTAGGCAAACCGGGGTAGTCGGATGAGGGCACATGAACTGTGGAGGGGCAAGACCCCTGTTTGGTTCTGAGAGGGCAAGGCCCTATACTGTTTTGTGTTGTACTTTAGGCATACCTGCTAGCGGAAATGACTGACCGCGTGTCAATGCGGCGTAGCTACTCGTGCGCTTATCACGCGTGTCGTAGTCACTGCTATGTCTCGATAGTGACCTCGGGGTGGTTGACTGG
This sequence comes from Thalassia testudinum, assembly GCA_037157565.1. NCBI lineage: Eukaryota > Viridiplantae > Streptophyta > Magnoliopsida > Alismatales > Hydrocharitaceae > Thalassia > Thalassia testudinum. The sequence continues at coordinate 9,780,148 of JAZHRO010000051.1, forward strand.
GTGTAGGACTACCACGAGGACTCTCCCAGCCAGGAGAGCAACACGTGTACCTTCTACTCTACAGAAAAGACTGTAATCAAGATCGTTCCCGCGAGGAACATGCAAGATCAAGAAATACCTGGTACTTTGTGAAATAAATGAAACAGAAACACATAAATAAGATAAATAGAAATGAGAAATAAATATGTTGTTGTTTTTACTATACTTGTGCTTAAATAATGTAAACACCACTCTACTTAGCATTCGTTGACTCTGTCTTTTCGTAACCCTGTTTAGGACCAGGAGTTGTCCAGCCCGAGTTTCCAACTGCAGAGGGTGTTGGGCCCAGCCGAGCCCAGCTGTAGTCATTCTTCCAGCACTTTTCCTTTCTCTACTGTTATAGTAAGTATTGGACATATAGTTTACTGTTCCAGTTACTTCAATTTCCTTTACGTTTTCTGTCATTGTTGTGGTGGCATGTACTATGTGTTGAGATTGTTGTTCTACCTTCTTTACTGCTTCATACTTTTTTTCTGCTTAATTATATTTCATATGTGAATGTGGTTTGTTTTCTGTACTTTTGGTTATTTCTTGTTGGACGACTAGGTCTTGGGATTAATCGAGGCGAGCCGATCTCAGGTTCTGTAGGGATCCGGGAATTGAGTCATAATAAGATGGTATCAGAGCAAAGTCGTCCTGAGAAATGAACCAATTGGCTTGAGAATAACCACTCACGTGCATATAACTAGGATAGCCACCACAACGTATCGCTTTGACTTTCGTTTCCGAGTCTCTTTCTCAATGTAATCCGATGTCGTTGACACTCTTGTTCTATCTCTTGTGTCTCCTTGCAGGAGATGCCTCGTCGGGGAATTCCCGAGGCAGGCCGTGGTTGTGGTCATGGACGAAGTTGAAGGGGCGACCGTGCCAGACCTAAGGTACCAGTTGACCCACGCCTTCTCCCGGGCGTTCAGGCCTAGGATCTCACCCAGTTGATCAGAGACATCGTGCGAGAGGAGCTCCACCAGCCTCCACGGGCACCTCTCCCTGAGGACGTGGAGGGGGAGTCCTCGGTGGGACAGAGAGATCGTTGCAACGTTGGACGAGTAGGAGGGGGAGGGGGTGGTCCTCCATCACCCCTACCACACTCTGACACTTCCGAGCACAAGCCCTCCTTGCCTGGAGGCGTGCCTGTTCCCCCACTGTTGCTGTACCACGAGCTTTTCAAACAATTCTGGAAGCTGAAGCCCCCTTCCTTCAAGGGGGATGAGGACCCGTCTAAGGCAGAGGACTGGCTGGAGCAGATAGGTAAGGTGTTCGACACCCTTCGCCCTCCCGCGAAGTGCCACGTGGCCTTTGCCACGTACCAGCTAGAGAACGCAGCACACAGGTGGTGGAGGACAGTCAGAGGCCAAGAGGGGAGAGAGCCGACGTGGGACCAGTTCGTGGCTCTCTTCTGTGAGCAGTATTTTCCGCAGACCTAGCAGGACCAGAGGAGGCAGGAGTTCCACACTCTCCACCAGGAGACATTGACAGTTAGTGTGTACCGCACGCGTTTTCTGGAGCTGTCATGTTTCACCTCGACAACTATGTCTACTGAGGAGGAGCGCCTGTGGAGGTTTACTGAGGGGCTTCGACCTACTATTCGGGGGTATGTCAAACACCTGAAGTTGCCCACTTTCTCTCGTGTGGTTGAAGCAACCATGACTTACGAGGAGACCAACCTGGCCGCACGAGACATTGACAGCAAATGAAAGAGGCCCTACTAGCCAGAGTACTCTTAGGGCCGTTGGGAGAGGAGGCACACGGCGCCTGTAGGAGAGTCGTCTCATTTTGCGGGGCCATCAGTGGCCTTTGGGGGCCCCAGACAGGGGCCAATTGCCAGCACCGGACCCCCGCACAGCCGCCAGCAGGGGTCTACAGAGGAAGGAGGCAGTGTACCCCTCTGCTACTAGTGTGGCCAGCCGAGCCACATTAGGAGGGACTGCCCATCTAGGGTCGGAGCACAACAGATGTTCCCCGCACCGATCGTTGGAGGCCGAGCTGGTGGTCGTAGTCACCAAGCGCGTGGGGAGGACAACAGTCACGAGGAGGGTACCGGCCAGCTGCTGCTCGCCCGACCCAGAGTGTAGCTACTCCGTCTATACCGAAAGCTGAGGGGCATATCAACGCCCTGACACACAAAGATGCTAGGGCTTCGGGTTCAATGGTAGCAGGTATGGTTACTGTTTCTGGCAGATTAGTGTACGTACTTTTTGATTTCGATGCCACACACTCCTTTGTCGCTATCAGTTTTGCCGTCAATTTGAAGCAGAGCAGTGTACTGCTAGAGGATCTATTTGTGATCAGAGGCCCAGGTGGCCAGTTGTTTGTAGCCGAGGAGGTCTACACAGACTGCGAGGTCAGTATAGGGGACACAGCCTCCCCACTGACCTGATTGTGATACAGATGGAGGATTTTGGTGTGATCCTAGGGATGGACTGGCTGTCCGCCTATCACACTCTGGTGGACTGCTTCGGAAGGAAGATCGTATTCTCCATATTGGAGTTGCCTCCCTTCGAATTTCACGGACTGCTGGTGGACGGAGGTTTTAGGTGCATCTCCGCACTTCGAGCGGCCAAACTTTTAAGCCAAGGGTGTGAGGGCTTTTCGGGATATGTGGTGGCAAAGCCTAACCCCGTGGCTAACTTTCAGAGTATCCCGGTGGTCTGTGAGTACCCCGACGTCTTTCCAGAGGAGCTGCTAGGACTACCGCCTGAGCGTGAGATTTAGTTTGAGATCTCACTAGTACCGGGGACCAGCCCCATTTCTACTACACCGTACCGGATGGCACCACTTGAGCTATGAGAGCTCAAGTCACAACTACAGGACCTGTTAGAGAAAGGATTTGTGAGGCCCAGTGCATCCCCGTGGGGAGCCCTTGTGCTATTTGCGAAGAAGGATGGTACCCTGCGACTTTGTGTCGACTACCGACAATTGAATAGGGTCACCATCAAGAACAAGTATCCGTTGCCGAGGATTGACGACCTCTTCGACCAGTTGTGAGACGCCACAGTGTTCTCCAAGATAGATCTGAGGTCGGGTTACCACCAGTTGAGGATTAGGGAGATTGACGTCTACAAAATAGCTTTCCGTAGTCGATACGGGCACTACGAGTTCTTGGTCATGTCGTTTGGGCTGACCAATGCCCCCGCTGCCTTTATGGATTTAATGAACCATGTTTTCAGGCCGTACTTAGACCAGTTTGTGGTGGTGTTCATCGATGACGTACTTGTTTACTCGCGGGATTAGGCACAACATGGACAACATTTACACATGATCCTGGATACCTTGAGGCAACGCAGGATGTATGCCAAGTACAGCAAGTGCGAGTTTTGGTTGAGGCAGGTGACTTTCTTGGGTCACATGATTTCAGGGGATGGTTTGGCTGTGGATCCAGCCAAGGTTGAGGTCGTACTCAAGTGGGAGAGGCCACGCACAGTAATAGAGATACGCAGCTTTTTGGCACTGGCAGGTTACTATCGACGATTTATTAGAGGATTTTCTTAGATTGCGTGTCCTATGACCCGACTGACTTGGAAGGACATGCCCTTTATCTGGACAGACGAGTGCGAGGCGTGTTTTCAAGAACTAAAGGGGAGACTGACTTCAACTCCTGTGCTTACCATTCTAGACAACAGTGGTGGTTTTGTGGTTTACACCTTCGTTGTAGGGGTTAGGGGGTGTGCTCATGCAACGGGGTCATGTTGTCGCTTACGCTTCGCGGCAACTGAAGCCCCATGAGCATAGCTACCTTACCCATGACTTAGAGCTGGCAGCAGTTGTTTTCGAGTTGAAGACATGGAGGCACTACCTTTACGATGAGACCTTCAAGATTTTCACAGATCATAAGAGCCTCATATACTTGTTTGATAAGAAGGAGCTTAACATGAGACAGAGATGTTGGTTAAAGCTCCTGAAGGACTACGACTGCAGCATCTCCTACCACCCAGGGAAGGCCAATGTGGTGGCTAACTTCTTGAGCCAGAAGGTGCCCGCCCAATTGGCCAGTTTACAAGCACAGAGTTGGAGACTAGTGGAGGAGTTGGGTAGTTGGCAACCCCAGGAGTTACAGGGTGTTAAGAACGCGTGCCCCAGACGTCGGACCAGACGTCTGGGATCACATCCAGACGTCGGACCAGACGTCTGGGATCACATCCAGACGTCTGACCAGACGTCTAGGATCGTTTCCAGACGTCTGGAAATCAGTTATTTTCGACATGCGCGGGTCGTCTGCGCGCTTGAGCGCGCAGACCGCATATTCGCTTATTCTTCTCTCTACGGCTGCAGACGCCGCTGCCGTGCTCCCTCTCTCTCCTCCTCACGCGGCCTTAAAAAGACCACGCCTCCCCTCGCTTCTGTCGCCTCCACCCCTTTCCTCTTCTTCTTCCAGTGAGCGAGCGCGAGAGTGGGCGCGGGGTTGCTGCGGCGGCGACGGCCGCAGTGAGTGCGGAGGGGGTGCTGCGTGCGAGAGCGGCGCTCAGCCGTGAGGGCGAGCTCGCCGGGGCTGCCAGGGCCGGCCGGTGGGAAGCGCAGCAGGCGCGGAACGACGAGGGAGGCCTGCTGCGGCTCGAGCAGCAGGCGCACGAGGTGCGACGAGGCGTGGCGTCGTGAGCGGAGGGCGAGTCGCGCCCTGGTTCTGGAAAAATTTCCAGAATCAGACGTCTATGCTGATAGCCAGACGGCGGGGTCGACGTCTGGAAGACTGTCCAGACGTCTGAAAGGTGAGTTTTCCGTCTTCTTCTTCCTTCCTGTCGACTGACCATACTGAGGGAGAGAGATGGGTGTGCGCAGGCTCGGTGATTCGCCATCCAACACGGATCAGGGAGCGACCTCCAGACGTCCGGGGTGACCATCGGACGTCCGGGGTGACCACCGGACGTCTGGGAACTAGGCTAGACGTCTCCACAGGCTTCTGGATGTCCGATAAACCACGCAGAACAAGGTAATTCTCTGATCCACTTTTTAAGACATCTGGAAGAAGTTCCAGACGTCTGATTTTGCACAGTGTCATCATTTTCGACCCGTTTAAGGCCCGTTCGGGTTCCGTTTTCCGCGATTCAAGTTGCGTTCTTTTCGGAATTAATTCCTCTACCCGTCTACAGTAGCTATACACTATTTTGAGATACTCCTTGTGTTTGATCCTTGTGATAGGACCCCGTTCCGTTGCAGTCTCAAGGGTCGCGGAGGCACGCGGGATTCCCGACCACGCCCCCATTACTCCCGTTGTACCTGGTAGAGTGGCTTTAAGTTATTAATAAAATCTGTTAAATTATGGAACCATAAATAGAACCTAGGACATTGCATGAATCCTAGGAATGAGAAATAGATGGAATGATAGCTCCTAGGTGTTGCATGAATCCTAGGGCTGGAAAACTAGATTGTATGATAGATCCTAGGATATGGCATGAATCCTAGGATGGGAAAACTAGTGGAATGTATAATACTGCAGCATTGGAAAATGGAAAGAGATATAAAGCTGCCTGTAATTTGAATTAACAGCTGCCTGTTGTGAATAAATAACGTGGTTGAGAACATGGATTGTAAGAATGTGAAACTGGAAAGTGAAACCTGGATGTTTGAGTAAAAAGGATGGAACCCTATGGGGGAATTAGGAGTGGAACTCCTGGAAAGAGAAAGGAATGGAACTGAGATGTAGTTGTGTACTGTCTCTTGGGTACGTAGTACCAAGGGAAGTACCTGTACCTGTTTAGCGCAGAGCGGAGCCAGCCGCCCCAGGGACCCGGGGTTAGGACTGGCCACTCTGTACCGACTTGCTGGCCCTCGCGTACGTAGTACCGAGGAGAGCTACTAGTGTTAGGAGGGCACTTACTACCCCACGGGCCCCGGGGTTCTGCTAGCCTCCTACACCGACTTGTTTAGGCCCACTGGGGCAAACCAGGGTAGTCAGGCGAGGGTGTGCGGACTGTGGAGGGGCAAGGCCCTGGTTTGGTTACTGTGGAGGGGTTGGACCCCTGTTACTGAGAGGGCTCTGCCCTGGACTGGTTCCGTGCTGTGCTTTGGGCGCACCCGTTAACGGAAACGACTGACCGCGTGCCAGTACGGGTTAGCTACTTGTGCGTTTATCGCGCATGCCGTAGTCACCGTTACGTATGTCAGTGACCTTGGGGTGGTTGACTGAGGGTAGGATCACCACGGGGGACTCTCCCGGCCAGGAGAGCACCACGTGCTACTTCTACTTTTTGGAAAAGACTGCAATCAAGATCGTTCCCACGAGGAACATTCGAGATCAAGAAAAAGATCTGAGGAATAAATGAAATAGTGAGACAATTGAAAGATGTGAATAAAGAAAGTAATCGAACATAACAGCTACTGTACACTCTATTGTTGTCTTTAGTTTAGTTGCCACTCTACTCAGCGTTTTGCTGACGTGTTACACTCGTTACCTTTTTCAAGACCAGGTGTTGAGCAGCCAGGGTCAGCGGCTGCAGAGGACGCTGGTCCGAGTAGGGTCCAGTAGAGTTACCACTGTCTCTTGTACCTCTTTTTGTTACGTTGTAGTGAGTAGTTCTTATTTCCGCTGTACTTTCTTTACCTGCAGTTCAAATTATATTATGAATGTTGTTCTATTGTTGTGGTGGTACATATTGTGGTAGTTTCTTTTCTTACTGCTGTACTTTCTTACTGTTAGTTATATTCATGCTGAATGTGGTTTATTTTACTGCTCTTTTGGTTACTTCCTCGTTGGACGACTAGGTCTTGGGATTAGTTGAGTCGGTCCGGTTCTCGTGTCTCGTAGGGGCTCGGGAATCGGGTCGTTACACAGGGGTATTGTGGGATGGTGACAGTGACGTGACAGACACGACCTGAGCTGATGGACCACATCATCGCAGGGCAAATGGCTGACCCGTACTTACAGACACTGCAAGATAGGGTGTTGACAGGGGACCCATGAGACTTTTCCTTTTCAGATGAGATACTGTGCATTAGGGGACACTTATGCATTCCTAGGGACGAGGAGTTGTTGAGAGAGCTCCTGACTAAGGCATGATGAGTGGCTACTCATCATAGCTAAAAAGCTAAAGTTAAGCTAGAAACTGGGTTAAACAATATCAAATTAACACATAAAACGGGTAAAGTGTGGGAATCAAAGAAAAAGATCTAAAACCTTAATTCTGTGTTAAAATTGCATAATTAGGTCATAAAACGAGATATTCTTGAGAAATAGGTCAAATAGTGATCCAAGTGTTAATTGAACACACAAATAAGTTTAAAAGTCCAAATCAAAAGTATAATTAACTTCTCAAATGTTAAATTAAGCATATATAAAAACTTGAAGGCATTTGGACATCACTAAGGCCTTAAAATTTAGAATTTACATTTAGGTCCTTTATGCATCACATTTCCATCTTTAGAAAACTTTCTCGGACCTATTTGTAACCTGTATGGACCTCTTTGAAAGCCCTTAGGGTCCGTTCAGTGATCATTTCTTACAACTTATGGACCTACCTATAATTTTTCTACCCCTTCACAGAAGGGCCTCCCTGCAGTTTACCCTTTAGAAAACGACTACCTAGAGCCTCTTCGCATGCACTATGCGTGTGAAGAACTTGGGGCATCTCGACCGTCCATTCTCCTTCGATATTGATCTGTGGCTCGATATGAATCGAAGCCTCGCGTGAAGTGGTGCGTATGCTCACCCAAACCCCTAGATCCAATCCTACGGTCAGATTTCAAATCAGCAGCCCACGCACTCCTCTCCTCTCATCCTTGCCGTTGGTGCCCTCGACGACTATCTTCACCTGCGCGGTGATCTGAGCCACTAAGATTGCTATTTAAGCACCTCAGTGGTCGCCGCGCAAGGGATCGCTCTCTCCTACCTTCCTAGCGATCGTTCTTCCACTCCAGCTACTCCTCCCCACCAATTCCCAGATTTCACAGCCACTGGCTGTGAATTCTCCAACTTCTCCCTGACTGTCCTCGTCGCTAAGGATGACGTACGCCTGAGGATGACCCAGAAGCTTCACTAGAAGGTTTTTCCCTCTGCTAGAGCCCATCTCCCTCCATTCTTCCTCCTTAGCCACCGGCTAAGGACCCACAGGTCCCATTCTTCCTGTTATAATAGTTTTATTGCTTTGTAGTTTATCTGTAGCAGTAGTTAGGTAGATTAGCAGTAGAATTAGAGTTAGAATTAGTGATTAATTTGTTGTTTTGTTAGTTTAGCATTAGGAGTATATTTAGATTAGATTTCCCCCCTCACCTCCTCTGATCATTCCAGATCAGAGGGGATGTTTTCACATAGTCATTGATCATGAATTTTCTCCCTCTTCATGCTTTCCATATCGCTTCTGATTCCCGCAATTTGTTTCTCACAATTCACCCACTCATTAGACCTAATTTCAGATCTGAAATTAGCATCAAAAATCACATTAGGGGCTTCCCATTCATCCCATTTTTCTCACAAAAGCCCCTGATCTGAGCTTAAAAGAGAACTAGTTTGCTGGATTTGTGTTGAATTTGGATTGTGAAGATTTTTAATTATTTGAGCTTTGAATGTTTTGATCTAGCAAACTAAGATATCTTTGATTGGATTCATTGTTTGGCTAGGAGTTTGAGGTGATTCTGAAGTTAGAATTCACCTGAGATGAGCCATAATCTGATCTGGATTTTCATGAGGATTTTAAGGCTTTGAATACATGATAGAGCTAAGGAAAATCACTTTGGTGATTTGAGGTTCTATCCTGTATTCATGAGTTGTTTGCAAAATAGAACTCTGATTTTCAACCTAAGGAGTTCTCAATACTCCTTAAGGTTTCACGTATCTGGGATTTAAGCTTAGATTTTAATTAGACTGATCTAACTCCTTCTACATGCTATCTATAGCATTAGAAAGAGCTAGATCAGATCTCTTTCAGTTTTGAATGATGAGATTTTATTGACAAGAGATTTTGAGTTTGAATTGTATTCATGAGTGATTTTTGATTTTGTCTTTAAATCCCAGATGTATAGCAAATTTGCTACAGAAGCAGCTACATTCACTCCCCCTTAATTCCAGCCAAGTGTTCCCTAGATTAGCTCTTTTAAATCCCTGATCAGGCTGTCTATGACCTGATCTAGGATGTAAAGAGTTAAATCAGGAGATAGAAGTTGGAATTAGCCCCTTTTCTTGCAGCAGACCTGTTCCTCTTTAGATGAATTAACTGCTACAGCAGTTAAGACGTCTGAAGAAGGATTTGGTTGGATGATTGGGTTAGGTTCAGCAGTTTATACTGATCTTTGTTGCAGCTTCTGCTGAGATTTACTTCTACTGTTTCAACAGAAGACTTCTAGATCTGAATAAACCATATGGACATTAGTTTAGGTTTTAAATAGCTGCCTGTTGTAGAAAGTTGTATTCAACTTCTGTACAAACTTTCCCGTAAACTAAATAAACTCTTTTCGTATCCTTTGAATGCTTGTATTCTTCTAAATGAATCTTTTGTCAGCTAGTTAATAAACCTAATGTTTTAATTAATTGTAATCCATGTGATCTGCATGCTAAACTATTTTTCTATCTTGTCCATATGTTGTGTTAGGACTGTTAAGGTAGTTGACTTCCTTTTAGACTCCTTAGGATCCATCTAGGCCTTAACACACTTTAGGAAACCTTTAAAAGAACTAAAATGTGTGAACTTTGGATTTGAATAAAAATCATATAAAGAAATCTAAAAATAAAATAAAATAAACCTTTCTGATTAAAGATTAGGTATTTTTTTACACCTGTACCAAGTTTCATGGTAATCAGAACCTTCGACTTGGTATAATTTGCCAGTCAACGATTTTGTATACCATGAAATTAAATAAAATGAACTAAAGTTGAAAAGGACAAAAAATAATTCTTTCCCCTCATCTATCTCCTCCCTTCTCATCTCTTATCTCTAACACATATATAAAAATCATAAAAAGTGAAAAAAGTCTAAAAATATTAAAAATCCCTTGTATAATATGTATATAGGCATATATTTAAGCTATTTAATAAGCCTACTTAGCTATAATGTAAATTATACATATTTATAATATAAATAAATCATGTATTTATTGTAGTATATAATTTAAGTATTTAAGTTAGATTATACTATATATATCTTAATTATACAACTAATTATTAATTAAACTAATGTATATGTACAATAAGCTATATAAAGTAATAAACACTATAAATAGCCATATTAAGTTATAATGCTGTATATATGTAATTATATGTATATTATAAACATATTAAACCATGTACCTTAATTTAATTATATATACAGAATAAATACTTAATTTATTAAGTTAATAGTTAAGTTATTAGATTAAATTAAAATAAATTAGTAGTTTAAGTGAAAACTAAGTTAACTGATACTGTTTGGTTATACTACTATATTTTAAGTAAATTAACCTAATTTAAGTATATTTATAATGTTTATACTATTTACACTTAAATTACAAATAAAATAGTCTAAAATTATGCTATTTAAATGAAAATAAATTAGAAATAAAGCTTGTAAAATACAATAAAAATATATATTAAATACTGTAACATAGTTACTAACTCTGTATAAGGTCAATTAGACCATATAATAACTAATTTATACGTAATTAAGGAACAAAACCTAAAATTAAGTATGTATAAACTATATATTTTAGCTAATTTATTTATATAGTAAATATAATTAAAAGTCTAAATTAATTGCACAATTAAGTAGTATTATGTAAATACTTTATTTTTCCATAATTTATTTTTATTTTATAATAAATTATGGCCCTCGAATTGAGGGCCAAAATCCTTATTTCTACACTGACACAGCTCAATTCCAGCGCAGATGCGGTGCTATCGGTTGTTGCCGAGCGTCCGCAGTGCTTTTTATTATTTTTGTCATACAGAAAGATCAGTCGTCACGTGCGCCGGGTGCCCGAACAACCGATCATCCTATATGAACAGAGCATTGAGAACATTCTGTGTGTGTGTGTGGCCGGGGGCCTGTGTATGCGAGGGCTTGTTAAGCCCAAATGAGTGCCAAAACAGACAATTAAGTAGCCTAATTAAGTAATTAGGGCACGCTTAGTAAAGGTCTGGTCCCACCCAGTCTCTGGGTGCTGTGTATCCCTCGAAAAGCGTGCCCTCAAATTAAACAAATTTTTGTTAAGTAAGAGCCCTAATGACACTTTAAACATAAAGAAGAATGAAAGCTAAAGAATGCCTTAGTGTTAAAACGAAGAGAAAAATTAAGAAAAGAAGAAGAAGTACTGTGATACATTTGAAGAGTGAAAGAGAGAAGAGGAGTATGTATATGTATAATATATAACAGAAATCCATATAGATAGTATTTGTAAATAAATATATATAAGACAAATAATGTATATATATATATATACACGTAGTATAGCTATATACATATATATATAACTTCATATTTTTACTGACAGAATAAAATGTCACTGTAGGTGAAATAAATGTCACTATAGACCCTTGTTTCCTTCTTAAAGTTTGTATACAGTTTTTCTGGGGTCCAACGACGTTTATATCTATCGCTGTAGCTACTATATCTGTTACTGTATATATTAACATATGAAGTTAAGTAAGAAGAGTGTGTATTATTAGTTAGTATGGTATATAAATGAATGTATTGACAGTATAACTTATAAGTAGATAGTTTAGAGTATAGTTATGAAGTGTTTGATGCTTGTTTGTAATTAATTTTTGCAAGCATTTTTAATTGATTTCTTTTTGTACATCATTAAATCAAGCATTCATTCTTTCTTTTTTTGTTGGACATAAAATTTCTTTTTGGAATTAAAGAATAATTTTGGACCTAGAGAGATGTATATCAATAACTATCTACCAGTGAACGACCTGGAATAAACCAGTAAAAATTAGGTAATTAAATAAAATGGTCGTGATAATGGTTTGTATTTCTGACATGTACTACAACAACGACGACATTTCTTTTTTTATATGAACCGTGGACGATCATACAATGGATTCCATTACAATTCAACCATCCTTACCTTCAATCACATCATCACCACCAAGGCGCATGGGTCCAGGTTCACCATACATCCCAAGAACACAAGGATGTACCATGACTTGCGATGCGACTTTTGGTGGAGAGGGATGAAGCGGAATGTTGGTAAGTTTGTGCAGCAGTGTTTGGTATGCCAACAGGTGAAGGTCGAGCATCAGAGGCCTGCAGGGCCATTGCAGCCACTTCTTGTGCCAGAGTAGAAGTGGGAGAACATCACCATGGACTTGGTGGTGGGTCTACCAGCTGCCCAATGGGGACACGACGCAGTTTGGGTGATAGTAGATAGGTTGACGAAGATGGTGCATTTCTTGCCGATCCGAGTCACCTCTGGACCAGTACAGTTAACAAAGAGATACATTTGAGATGTGGTGAGCCTGCACAGAGTCCCACGTGAGATTGTATTCGACAGGGTTACTCATTTTACTTCCTGGTTCTGAGCTGAGTTTCAGCAGGCCTTGGGGACACGTTTGAGGTTCAGTACTGCTTACCACCCCCAGATTGATGGACAGTCAGAGCGCGCCAAACAGACACTTGAGGACCTTTTGCACGCCTAAGTACTAGACTGGAGAGGCTCCTGGTAGGAGCATTTACCCCTGGCAGAGTTTGCATACAATAATAGTTATCACTTGAGCGTCGGCATGGCCCCTTACGAGGCTTTGTACGGATGGAGGTGTACTACACCCTTGAGTTGGGTCGAGGTGGGGACCAAGTGGGAGGTTGGTCCCAAGCTGATCCAGCAGAGTCAGGAGGTGATAGAGCAGATTCACAGATGACTCCGCACTGTCAGGAGCAGGTAGAAGAGCTATGCTGACCAAAAATGCAGAGAGGTATAGTTAGAGGTTGGAGACCACGTCTTTCTCCGTGTTTTGCCCATGAAATGCCTGCAACGTTTTGGGGTAAAAGGGAAGTTTGTGCCAAGGTTTGTGGGGTCCTTTGAGGTCTCGGAGCGGGTAGGACCCGTTGCTTACCGGCTTGCCCTTCCTCCCCAGCTTTTTGGAGTGCATGACATGTTCCACATGTCCAACCTCAAGAAGTACGTTGCCGATCCCTGTCACGTTCTAAGCCATGAGAGCATCGAGGTGGGTGACGAACTGGCCTACCCAGAGAGACCAGTATAGATACTAGACAGAGCCATCTAGAGTTTGAGACAGAAGTAGGTACCACTAGTGAAGGTCCTACGGAGAAGCCAGCGGTACGAGGAGGCGACTTGGGAGCCTAAGGCGGCGATGCGAGAGCGGTACTCGGAGCTTTTTGAGGGTACGTCTTTTCAGAGCTACTTCAGTCCTCTTTAAGTTTGTTATGCGATTTTACGTTCCTTTTCCCGCAGCCTAGCTAGCTCAAGTTTCGGGGATGAAACTTCCTTTAAGTTTGTTATGATGTAATGACCCGTTACATTTTTATCCATTTAAGACATTTGGAGTTTCACTTAGACGTCTGTCCAGATGTCTAGATACATTCCCAGACATTTGTAAGTGAGCTTTTCGTACTGCGCTGTGCGCTCCGTGCACAGGAGGCGTGCAGAGACCCTCTCTCTCTCCTTCGCCCCCCACCCAAACCCTAACCCCTCTCCTATATATACCCCCCTCCCTTCTCCTCTCCTCTGCTCCTCACACCATAGCCACCGCTACCTCCACCTTCTCTGCAACAGCCATGTTCCCCTCCCATCCCTGTTGCTGCAGCTGTGGCGAGGAAGAGAGGAGCCAGCGAAAGGAGAGAGAGGAGGAGCGAGAGCGAGAGAGTGCGAGGGAGGAGGAAGACCGCCGTGGGAGCTCAATGGAGCTCAAGGAGGAGCCTATGAGGAGCTACTCAAGCTCCTGCAACTGCTGGAGCTACCACTGCGGGCAGAGCTACAAGAAGAGCGAGGTGCGAGGACGTTTTGATACTGGAAGATTTCCAATATCAGACGTCTGGAGTGAAGTCTAGATGTTTGGCGAGGCACTTGGACGTCCGAAGCTGAGGCCAGACATCTAAAAGCACGTATATCGCAAGGTACGTATCTTCCTGCTCCATGCATATCATAGCTCAAGGGATGTCAGCTGACCATTGTGTCTGCGGGCGACCGTATGTAGGTGCAGGCTTTAGGAAGGCATGCGGTATGCTTTCCCAAGCAGTTTTGGATGTCTGATCACAACACCAGACGTCCGGAAGTGCTTCCAGACGATCGGAGATATTGTCCAATGTCTGTAGTTGTCCCCAGATGATCGCAGAGGGAGTCTAGATGTCTGATCAGCCGCAAAAAACACAAGATAAGTTTTGACATCTTTTAAGACGTCTGAGGTTAGTCTCAGATGTCTGATATTGATCAGTAACCGCGTTTTGGTCTGTTTAAGGCCCAAACGGAATCGGATTTCCGCAAACGAAGTACCGTTGTTTTCCACTCGAGTTCCTCTACGTATTCGTGTTGAGTATCTACTGTTTTGAGCTCGACTAATGTACATTGGACGCTGGTACAGGTTACCAGCTAGTGGTGTGTTTGGGGTCCACGGAGACGACGAGATCTGCGGCACAGGCCCCCATTCCTCCCGTGATACCTGATAGAGTGGTTTAACTTAATTGTTAATATTTAAATAAGAATGTACTTCGTTGGAACAGTCGAATTGAACTCTAGGATATGGAATGAACCCTAGGGTAGAAATGAATGAGCCTGTTTGAGCTGTACTGTTTACTTGAATGCATGGTTAAGATAAATTATTAGCAAATGCCTTTAATATAATTATGAGATGCATGTTAAAATACGAGCTGCCTGTATGTAATTGAGAAATTGCCTGTAAAACCACAAGTTGCATGTTATTGAAAATTGAATTATGAAAATACAAGCTGCCTGTATATAGATGAGGAACAAATTATGAGACATGAGATTTGGACATGGATAAATGAGATGGATATGAACATGAACCCTATGGGGAATTAGGAGTAGAACTCCTATGGATGAAAGGAAATCCGAAATGTAGACGGGAAGTGAGCTGGCCCTTGTGTACGCAGTACCAAGGAGAGCAACTATCCCTTTTTAGTGTAGAGCGGAGCTAGCCTCCCTTGGGTTGAGACTTGAGGTTAGGATTGGCCACTCTACACCAACTCCTGTTGGCCCCCGCATACACGGTACCGAGGTGTGTTACTAGTGTAGGGAGGGAGCTACCCACCCCATGGGGCCCGGGGTTCAGCTAGCCACCCTACACCGACTTTGTTAGGCCCTCTAGGCAAACCGGGGTAGTCGGACGAGGGTACACAGACTGTGTAGGGGCGTGACCCCTGTTTGGTTCTGAGAGGCGAGACCCCTATTCTGAGAGGGCAAAGCCCTATACTATTCCATGCTGTATTTTGAATGTACCCACTAGCGGAAACGACTGACCACGTGTCAGTGCGAGGTAGCTAGTCGTGCACTTATCACGCATGCCGTAGTCACCGCTATGTCTCGACAGTGACCTCGAGGTGGTTGACTTGGTGTAAGATTATCACGAGGGACTCTCCCGGCCAGGAGAGCACCACGTGTACCTTCTACTCTACAAAAAAGACTGCAATCAAGATTGTTCCCACGAGGAACATGCAAGATCAAGAAATACCTGGATACTTGAAGAAATAAATGAAACAGAAACACATAAATGAGATAAATAGAAATGAAAAATAAATCTGTTGTTGTTTTAACTGTACTTGTACGTAAATAATGTAAACATCACTCTACTCAGCGTTCGCTGACTCTATCTTTTCATAACCCTGTTCAGGATCAGGAGTTGAGCAGCCCAAGTTTCCGGCTGCAGAGGGTACTGGGCCCAGCCGAGTCTAGCCGTAGTCGTTCTTCCAGCACTTTCTTTTTCTCTACTGTTGTAGTAAGTAATGGACACATAGTTTACTATTCCGGTTACTTCTGTTTTCTTTATGTTTTCTGTTGTTGTTGTGGTGGCATGTACTATGTGTTGAGACTGTTGTTCTACCTTCTTTACTGCTTCATACTTTTCTTCTACTTAATTATTTTGCATGTGTGAATGTGGTTTATTTTTCCTACTTTTAGTTATTTCTTATTGGATGACTAGGTCTTAGGATTAGTCGAGGCGAGCCGATCTCGGGTCCTGTAGGGATCCGAGAATTGGGTCGTAACAATACTGGTGTTAAGATGAAATTGATGTTAAACCTCCTGTTTTTACTTTTCTCCTTTTTGACACCATAGATTAACACCTATTTTAAGTAAACAAAAATAGGTGTTAACCCCTCCTACAAAGTAATTAGAAAGAAGGATTAACACCCCCTTGCGCTTTTGTAAACCCGACTTTTATAACACCTCAAGTAAAGACTAGGGATGCAACCTTAAGTAATACTAATTCCTAATGGTTATTAGCAATGAAGTATGAGTTTTGAGAGAAAAAAAGTTATTTTTTTATTCTTCTAATCTTTATCCAAACAAGCTCAAACATCCAAACCCACTTCTTATTAAATAAGAATATCAGTACATGAACATGCATTAAATCGAGATCTAAATTTGAATGTTCTAGCTTTTCGTCCAAGATCACACTCTCTCTTATGTTTGCTATAAAGTGTTTGACTCAAGAGATGACCCTGGATATCTTTGTGCTGGCGTTGAAGGCAAAACCAAAATGATTTATTCTTCTGACCATTATTGAACCAAACTCAAACATTTGAAATCCCATCTTAGCAAATATGAATATAAGTAAATGAACATGCATTGAATCAGCATTTGAATTTCAATGTTCAAGATTTTCAACCAAGATTGCACTCTACCTTATGTTTGTTATAAACCATTTGACTCAATCAATGGACTTGGATATCTTTGGGCTAGTATTGAAAGCAAAAGCAAAAAGGAACTTGTACATGTAACACATATTCATCGTAATTTCTTAGAATTCTTCATGGCATTAAGATAGATATCGTTGGTTAATTGGTTTAGACACATTGAATTGATAGAATGGTAGAGAGAAGAAGAGAGTTGGAAGCTTTTAGGATTTCATATAAGTTCAATTCACATGATTCCCTTCTACAATCATTGAAAATTTTCAAGACACATTTCCCTATCTTGTTCTCCTCCTACCCTCTCCATCTTTCTCTATTATTTAATTGGATGCAAGTACAAAAATATAAAAGTTAATGCATTTTGCAATGCGGTGACATAGCACACTTGTACAAAATCACCAAGAATTACTTTGAATCGGTGCAAAATCACTCCATTACTATTTTGCACCGGTGCAAAATTATTAAGAATTACTTTACACCAGTGCAAAATCATCTAAAATTACTTTGCACTAGTAAAAAATCATTCCATAACCATTTTCCAACTATGCAAAATCACTCAGAATCACTTTGCACCAGTGCAAAATCATTCCATGACCATTTTGTAGCTGTGCAAAATTACCTAGAATTATTTTGCACCAGTACAGAATCACTTTCCATCGGTGTGCCATATTAGTGCATTGCAAAACGCATTGCATTTTGGACATTTTGGCTATTTAATTTGTCATATATTTCCAATCAATCAATTTGATCTCTTTCCATGATCAGACCTTAATGCAATATATAATTACCTACTTATAGTAATTCTTGATCATCCCACGATTAGATTGTCATGAGATAGTTTAGTTCATACCAAACAAGTGTTTAGCTCTGTGTTTTGCACAGATATAAAATTGTATTATGTATCACATATTTAGACTAAATAGTGTAATGTAACGACCCGATTCCCAAGTCCCTACGAGACACGAGAACCGGACCGACTCGACTAATCCCAAGACCTAGTTGTCCAACGAGGAAGTAACCAAAAGAGCAGTAAAATAAACCACATTCAACATAAATATACCTAACAGTAAGGAAATACAGCAGTAAGGAAAGAAACCACTACAGTATATACCACCACAACAGTAGAACAACATTCATAACATAATATGAACTGCAGGTAAAGAAAAGTACAGCGGAAACAAGAACTACTCACTATAACGGAACAAAAAGAGGTACAAGAGAACAGTGGTAACTCTACTGGACCCTACTCGGCCCAGCGTCCTCTGCAGCCGCTGACCCTGGCTGCTCAACACCTGGTCCTGAAAGGTAACGAGTGTAACACGTCAGCAAAACGCTGAGTAGAGTGGCAGCTAAACTAAAGAAACAGTAAAGTGTACAGTAGCGGTTTTAAATTTTCTTTCTTCCTTTATTTACGTCTTTCTATTGTTTCACAATTTATCTATTTCTCAGATCCTTCACTTGATCTCGAATGTTCCTCGTGGGAACGATCTTGATTGCAGTCTTTTCCGAACAGTAGAAGTAGCACGTGGTGCTCTCCTGGCCGGGAGAGTCCCCCGTGGTGATCCTACTCTCAGTCAACCACTCCAAGGTCACTGACAGACGTAACGGTGACTACGGCATGCGCGGTAAACGCACGGGTAGCTAACCCGCATTGGCACGCGGTCAGTCGTTTCCGTTAACGGGTGCTCCCAAAGCACAGCACGGAACCAGTACAGGGCAGAGCCCTCTCAGTAACAGGGGTCCAACCCCTCCACAGTAACCAAACAGGGGCCTTTCCCCTCCACAGTCCGCGCACCCTCGCCTGACTACCCTGGTTTGCCCTAGTGGGCTTAACAAGTCGGTGTGGGAGGCTAGCAGAACCCTGGGGCCCGTGGGATAGCTAGTACCTCCCTACACTAGTAGCTCTCCTCGGTACTACGTACGTGCGGGCCAGCAAGTCGGTACAGAGTGGCCAGTCCTAACCCCGGGTCCCTGGGGCGGCTGGCTCCGCTCTGCACTAAACAGGGGGACAGTCGCTCTCCTTGGTACTCCGTACTCAAGGGCCAGCTCACTTCCCCAATTCTTTTCCATTCCCTTTCCAGGAGTTCTACTCCTAATTCCCTGTAGGGTTCCAGCTCTTTAACTCAGAACATTCCAGTTTCACCATTCCAGTTTCACGTTCATACAACCCATATTCTTAATCATGTTCATTTATTCATAACAGGCAGCTGTTTAAACGAATTTACAGGCAGCTATTATTTCCTTTCCACATTTTCCAAGACTGCAGTATTCATACATTCCACTAGTTTTCCCATCCTAGGATTCATGCCATATCCTAGGATCTATCATACAATCTAGTTTTCCAGCCCTAGGATTCATGCAACACCCTAGGATCTACCATTCAATCTATTTCTCATTCCTAGGATTCATGCAATGTCCTAGGTTCTATTTATGGTTTCATAATTTAACAGATTATACTTAAAGCCACTCTACCAGGTACGACGGGAGTAATGGGGGCGTGATCGGGAATCCCGCGTGCCTCCATGACCCCCAAGACTGCAACGGAACGAGGTCCTATCACAAGGATCAAACACAAGGAGTGTCTCAAAACAGTGTATAGCTACTGTAGACGGGTAGAGGATTTAATTCCGGAAAGAACGCAACTCGAAACGTGGAAAACGGAACCCGAACGGGCCCTGAACGGGTCGAAAATGACGACACTGTGCAAAATCAGACGTCTGGAACTTCTTTCAGACGTCTTAAAAAGTGGATCAAAGAAGTACCTTGTTCTACGTGATTTCTCAGACGTCTAGAAGCCTGCGGGGACGTCTGGCCTAGTTCCCAGACGTCCGATGGTCACCCCGGACGTCTGGAGGTCGCTCTCGCCGTCTGGTACTACAGCCAGATGTCTGATTCGCGTTGGATGGCGAATCACCGAGCCTGCGTGCACCCAACTCTCTCTCTCAGTACGGTCAATCGACAGGAAGGAAGAAGACGGAAGAACTCACCTTTCAGACGTTTGGATGGTCTTCCAGAAGTCTCCCCCGCCGTCTGGCTATCAGCCCAGACGTCTGATTCTGGAAATGTTTCCAGAATCAGGCCGCGACTTGCCCTCCGCTCGGGACGCCGCACCTCGTCGCACCTCGTGCGCCTGCTGCTCGGACCGCAGCAGTCCCCTCCCGCGTCGCCCCGCGCCCGCTGCGCTCCCCGCCGGCCGGCCCTGGCAGCCCCGGCGAGCTCGCCCTCACGGCTGAGCGCCGCTCTCGCACGCAGCACCTCCTCCGCGCTCACTGCGGCCGCCGCTGCCGCTGCAACCTCGCGCTCGCTCTCGCACTCACTGGCTGAAGGAGAAGAGGAAGGAGGCGGTGGTGACGGAAGAGCGCATGGCCTTTCAAGGCCGCGCGAGGAGGAGAGAGAAGGAGCGCGGCAGGGGAATCTGCAGCCGCAGGAGGAAGGAATAAGCGAATATGCAGGTCTGCGCGCTCAGGCGCGCAGACGACCCG
This sequence comes from Thalassia testudinum, assembly GCA_037157565.1. Classification (NCBI taxonomy): domain Eukaryota; kingdom Viridiplantae; phylum Streptophyta; class Magnoliopsida; order Alismatales; family Hydrocharitaceae; genus Thalassia; species Thalassia testudinum. The sequence continues at coordinate 9,800,396 of JAZHRO010000051.1, forward strand.
CGCGTGTCAAAGATAACAGATTTTCAGACGTCTGGCAAAGATCCCAGACGTCTGATACGACGTCTGGAAGTGATTCCAGACGTCTGATCCGACGTCTGGCCCACCTCCCAGACGTCTGGGGCACGCGTTCATAACATGTAAACATGAAGATCCTATGAAAATTGTAGAAAAAATCTAAAGGGGATATTTAGTAACATTGACAAAAACAGTCATCTAAAAAGTATAATCAAAACATTTTGATATATAATGCCACATAAATGTCAATAAATTTATGAGCCAATTAAGGTCTCGCTATAATTTTTCATAAAAAATAGGGTCTTCTTGCAATTATCGAGTAAAAATATATATATTGTACTCTAGGTAATGATATGTTTAAAATTTTAACATAAAGTAAGAAAAAAATAAATTTCAATATGGTTAAAATTTTAAAATAAAGTACGAAAAAAATCAATTTCAATAAATTTATATGTTAATTAGGGCCTTGGTGAAATTTTTACATTAAAAATAAAGTATCCTTCTAATTAGCGAGTAAAATGCAAGTTTTGTACTTTAAGCAATAATATGTTTAAAATTAAAATAATAATAAGGAATATTAATTTCTAGGCCAATTAGGGTTTCAATGCCCCACAAAGTAAATCTTATATATATATATGCAGACAACATAAGGTGATTTGAAGTTTATAATGAAAGAAAATGGATTTGGAAGTATATTCATTAGAATACTAATTATGAGAGTGCAAATAGTAATAATAAACTAAAATAGATAATTTTTTATCTACTATCATATGCATGTCTAACATAAATAACGCAGTTGGAATATATCAAATATTAGGAATTAGAGTAGTATAAGTAGTGAAAATATATTTATTCTATCCTTATGAACTGTGTATATAAACATACTTGATAATATATATTTAGTTTAAGGGTGCTTGTATAATTTCATTATAATATAAGCATTAAAAAATTTATAAATTTTTACATAAAATATGCAAATAACCCTGCAAAGTATAAAATCTTATTTATAGTAATCCTATAAATATATTATAACTATTATTTCTTTTATACTTTTATAAAATGATAAATAATTACACTTTATTTATATGCAAAAATAAAGCAGATTTTGAAAGTATACTTTTATAATTATTTCTCCAATACTTGTATTATAGATCCCTACTTTTATAATTATTATTTGGTATAGAAGATAAATAATTTTATTTCATTTATAAGTATCCCCATAAATAATCCTCTTTATAATAATTATTATAGATTGTATAAAATTATTATAAAGAAGTATCCCTGTAATTATTATAGAGAAATATCCCTTTAATAACTATATAAATTGTATTATAGGGATTGATCCCTACACTTTACTATAAAAGAAATAATTCTCTTATAAATTAAGATATTTATTTCTATTATAAGATAAATGTATTGTGCAGTAGGAATAAATCTTCTTTACCTTATAATATACAATAGGGATTATTGTATTATTTATCTCTATACTCTGATATTTATTATAAAGAAATATCCCTATAATTATTAAGAAGATTATTTATAATAAGTATAGAAGAAATGATTTTATAAATTATGATTATTATTTATAAATGTATAGAAGAAATAAAGGTTATAATAATTATTATTTATTGGACATAAATAAAAAATATTATATTTAATAAAAAAAATATAAATTTCATTGTCACCACTAATGCATGATTAGAAAAATAGGCAATCTAAGTCTCAAATCTGCATCCCCAAACCTCAAAAGCAACTAAGCAATGTCAGGAACCAACTACACTAACAATGAATACGCTTAGCTTTGTTCAACAATTGTATAAATAATAATTTACTTTTCTAGAAAATAAATAAATAATGCAATGGATAGTTCCATACTCATGCTAGTTCATGTATATTATGGATATGAGGTGTTAAAGTATTCAGGAAGACCTTTTCCTAGTATCAAAAGATTGGAAACAACCACATTCTTGTGATACCTATTACCATGGCAGCAATAAACATTGAGGTAGCCTAAAATTTTAGCAGATAAGTACCAAAAGCATCTAACTACATGTATAGCTATTCTATTAAAAAAGGTAAGATGTAAAAAAAATGTATTTTACAACGTAAAATGCAATGTAGAAGTGGAGATAATGCCATACATACCACTCACGCATGCACTCCCTTCACCTGGGTGGGATCACCTAGTGGAATGCATCGGTGTATTCAAATATCACAAATGATATTTGTCATTACTATGTGAAAGATCATGTATCCCCTTACAATTAGAGACAAGCATTAGGCAAGGCCTTTGTGGGCTGGGTTCGACTCGACCGAAGCCCATTTAATAAATGGGTTGAAAAGGTAGCTGAAGGTCGAGCCCAGAATAAATTTTTTTGACCCAAGCCTGATCCAGCCCCAGAAAAGATGGGCTTGGGCTAGGCTAGGCCGATGATCGTTGACTTTCGATTCACATTAAAAATGGTATTTAAATGTCATTGTTATAGTATAGATATCATGAATGCAAACCGATGTCGCGTCAATTTTATTTATTTACTATTTTTACTGGTTTGTTTCCAAGTCGTTCGATGGGAGATAGTTATTGATATATATCATTCTCTAAGTCCAAAAATGTTCTTTTATTCAAAAAAAGGTTAATTTTATTTGCAAAATAAATGAATCAATCAAATAATGAATGAATTGGTTAATTATTCACAAAAGAATCAATTACTCAATGTTGCAATGCCTGAAAACATATATACAACAAACAGGCAACAAAAACTATATATAATTACTCTATGTTATTTATATACATCTACTATAGGTAATGCCTAAGTATAGGTACAAAAATAGTTAATAATATCTACTATACTAAATTATATTAACATACTAATATCTATAGTAACATATATTATATATACAGCATCATATATAAGCGTCGCTAAAGCCTTTATAAAATTATATACAAAACATAAGGCAAAATAACTATCTATACTGACATATATATATACAGTGACGAATGAATTTGTCACTAAAGCTCTTAGTGTTATTTATATATATAAGAGCTCAAATAGTATCTTATTTTCTTATATACATTATATTTACATGTATACATACTATATTATTTACATATAAATACTTACTTGTTTACATTATTTATATACATATATTTATTTTACTGTATACTTATGTATTATACATATACACATACATATATACACATGCACACAACACACACATAAGCAAACACACTGAGCTCCAACACTTAGCTATTTTCACGACTCTTCTCTTCTTTTTTTCTCCTTTCCTCTCACACACTTAGTTTCTTTAGGGCCTTTCTCTCACACAATCGGTTCATCTACTCCTCAACTGTTACGACCCGATTCCCGAATCCTTACAGGACACGAGATCGGACCAACTCAACTGATCCCAAGACCCAATCGTCCAACAAGAAAGTAACCAAAAAGCAGGAAAGTAAACCACATTCACTATGCTAAGCAACTAACAGTAAAAGGTACAGCAGTAAAGAAGTAAAAACTGCTACAGTACATATCACCACTACAACAGTAGAAAGTACCAAAGTACAGGAACATAAAGTACAGAATGTAAAAGTATAGAACATAAAGATACAAGAGTCTACTCACTACTATAAAAGGAGTACAACAAAAGAACTACAGCTATTGGGCTCAACTAGGCCCAGCACCCTCTGCAGCCATAGACTCTGGCTGCTCAACACCTGGACCTGAAAAGGGTTATGAGTACACAAAGTTAGTGAACGCTGAGTAGAGTGGCAACCAACTAACTAAAGCAGTAAAAGTGAATAGGTAGCTGTTTATTTCATTTACTTTATTTCACAATTTATTCCTTTTCACCCATTGGTTTATTTATCAGATCTCTTTCTTGATCTCAAATGTTCCTCATGGGAACGATCTTGATTGCAGTCTTTTCCGAAGAGTAGAAGGCACATGTGGTGCTCTCCTGGCCAGGAGAGTCCCCCGTGGTGATCCTACACCCAGTCAACCACCCCAAGGTCACAAACAAACATAATGGTGACTACGGCACGAGCGATAAGCACACGGGTAGCTACCCCGCACTGGCACGCGGTCAGTCATTTCCGCTAACAGGTGCGCCCAAAGTACAACACAGAATAGTATAGGGTCTAGACCTCTCAGTAACAGGGGTCTAGCCCCTAAGAACCAAACAGGGGTCTCGCCCCTCCACAGTCTGCGCACCCTCACCTGACTACCCTGGTTTGCCCAGTGGGCTAACAAGTCGGTGTAAGGCGGCTAGCTGAACCTCGGGCCCCGTGGGGTGGCTAACTCTCTCCCTACACTAGTATCTCTCCCCGGTATCGTGTACGCGAGGGCCAAGAAGTCGATACAGAGTGGCTAATCCTAACCTCGGGTCCCAATCCAAGGGTGGCTAGCTCCGCTCTGTACTAAACAGGGGGGACAGTCGCTCTCCTTGGTACTCCGTACTCAAGGGCCAGCTCACTTCCCCACTCACATTTCCAAATCCATTCCATTTATTTTCAGGAGCTCTACTCCTAATTCTCCGTAGGATTCATACTCGTATTCCTCATGCCATTCCATACCAGGTTTCATCATTTCCATTTCCATTCTCAAGTTATACACATGCAACTGTATTACTATCGTTCAAATTTCCATACGCAGGTTATACACAGGTAGCTTGTATTTCCATCATTCACATTACCATTCTCAATTTATATACATGCAGCGCGTATTATGTCATTTAACGTATACAACAGGAAAGTTACATGCAACAAATAACTATCACAAGCACTTATATTTCACAGGCAGTTGTTATCATTTCTATCTACTCATTCAAGACTGCAATTCATTCATCCAATACAGACATTTCAAGTGTTTCTCATCCTAGGATTCATGCCATATCCTAGGTGAAACGTCGCGGCAACCGGGTTTGAGGGTTTTGGTTTTGTTATAACATTGTAGTAAAGCCGGTTATTACCAACATTTCAAATATAAATTTTTTTACTCGGAAAATGAAAGAGTTCCCGAGGTCGAACTCAGGGAGCAAGTCGTATTCTAGAGATATACATGTTTCTTTTACAAAATAAAGAAAGAGAGAGGGAAAGAATTTGTTGTTCTTTTCATTTTCTCCTCGTGATGTTCTTCTTTCTTTCTTTTCTTCAGATCTCCTTCTTCTTCTTTGTTCTGCAGAGGTGATGTTCCTCTTCAGATCTCCTTCCTCTTCTTCCTTGGTTTCTGTCTTGGCCTCTCTTCTTCTTTTTCTGCAGTCTCTTCTGTGAATGTTTCTTCTTCCTTTCTTTCTTCAGATTCCTTTCTTCTTCTTCCTTATGGCTGCAGAGCTTCTACCTTCAGCTACTAAGTCTTCCTTTCTTCTTCTTCTGCTTTGGCCGTTGCTCTTCTTTTCTTTCTTTCTTTAGCCTGCCTTCTTTCCTGCTCTGGCTGCTGAGCTTCCGTCGTCTGACCCGGTGCTTCGACGACTTAACTATGCATTTGCTACAGTGCAGCTCCTTCTTCTTCCACGGGTCTTCCTCTTCGCCTGCGCCTGCACACTTCAGAGTTTCTCGTCAGAAGCAAAACCTACTCTACCCTCCCCCCCCCGCGTCTCTCTTTCTCTCTGAAACCACTCTTAGGAAAGCTCTCCCAGAGCTACCGGGTAACCGGGTTCGGATCAGGCCCGGGTCCAGGCCCACCGGCGTGCGTGGTGGGCGAGGAGTGCAGGTCAGTCGAGTCGGGTCGGGTCGGTTCGGGTCAGGTCCGCGGGGCGTGAGCGCGGACGAGACCGGGTAACCGGGCGGGTGAAGGGGGTCAGGGTCGGTCGAGGGCTTAATTGACTAAATTGAAAGCGGGGAAAGAAAGAGGAGAAGAAGGGGAGTAGCTCTAGCTTACTTGCAGGGACGAAAGGGGAGGAACAGGGCGACAGTCGTATCGACTGTCGCCGGAGAAGACGATGCTCAGGGAAAGGGGCGGCGGCGAGCAGAGAGCCGGAGAGGCGCCAGCTGGGTGCGGCGTGGCGCGGGAAGAGCAGGGGAGGAAGTCTCTGCTGCTGGTATTGCAGCAGAGCGAAGAGGTGGAGGGGGAGGAAACCGCCGGAGCTGGTGAGCATCTGCCGGAGGAAGAAGAGAAGAAAGTTGGGGATTTTCTCCGTCAGATCCAGGCTGCCCTGGTCGGTGGAGCAGCGGGGGGTATTTATAGGGATGAAACGGGGAGGAAGGCGGAGGGAGACGACGTGTCTCCCTCGCCGGAGAATGGTCGGAAACACGAACCCATACCGTCCGTGCGTTCGCACGGCCGGTATGGTGGGCTACAATGACCAGGGGGGTGCCCCTGCGACGGCTGACGACGCAGGGCACCCCCGGTTTACTTGCTAGGTCCCCCACCTCACCCTGCGCGGCGCCATGCTCCGCGCAAGGTCGCCGGAGCATGGTGCTGGCAGGTTTTTGCAGGAGGGACCTGATTGCAAAGAACGAAGGAGAGTTAGGGGCCACAATGCGAGGGTTCAAAAGTTGAGGACCAAAGAGTAAATATATGAGGACCAAAGTGTAAAGTCGGTCAAGGAGGTTTCTTCTTAGGCTCAAGTTTTTATACATGACTAATTAGGACCTAAGGAATCTGATGGTGAATTTCATTTTCATATTAACCCTTGTTTGACCGGTCAATTTGCACAAAAACCCAAATTAAGTTATTAATTGGGCATGGTTCTCAATGTAGGTCAAAATGGGTTCTAAAGGCCAAATTGAAGGTTCTAAACCCTAGAGATTATTTTTCTATGAATTTTAGAGGGTTTATTCTATTTTTACTTTGCCTCGAACCTTGTGAATTGAAGTGGGTTGTTTTAGGGTTACAGATTTATCATTTAGTTTCTTGGAATTGCTGTAGCCCTTGCTAGATCATTTCATCCCACTTTTATTCTTATTAAGCTGCTTTGACCTATGTTTGGGCCCTGAATTACCCTGTATGCAGATTATACTGGTGAAATTGCATTTTTACCCCTTATGACTTGTTTTCTCCTTAAACTCAGAATTCTCTGAGTTAAGCCTTTCCTTGAGTTATGTAGGAGCTTTTATCCTTTGTATTGGGTCAAAATGAGCTAGTTATGGCTCATGATGAGGTTCTCATCATACCCCCATGCCTAGCTTTTGCTAGTCCCTTAGCAAAAACTTAAGGTTTCAACCCTTGTTCTAGACCATGAAGTTTTTTTTTTTTTTTTTTTTTTAATAGTTTTAGATAAGTGCCTTTTTTATTTGAGCATAGATTAGGTTAGAATGCTGACCATAGGCCTAAAAGGTACTCTAGTACCAATCAAGATCCAAATCTGTCTAGCCTTAGCCTCAGTCTTTTAGCAAAGGTTTTTAAGGCCCACAAGAACTAACCTAAGGTTTATTGGACTTCGTGGTTAAAGCACCCGTGCTTGAAATGATTTTAGCCCTGGCTCAGTTCGCAGTGCGTTTTGTAAGAGAGAGATAGAAAGTTTTTCTGTTTGGAGAGTTTTCTCTCTCTTTTTCTTTTTAGTTCTAGCCTAGGATTGGCTTTTCAACACGGTCTGTATCAGATTCCTTGCTCCCATCATCAATCCTCAAGGGTTCCTGGCGATCGATGCTTCGAGATAGCACCACCCATGGCAACCCCCGGAACCCTGGCTATTGAGATTTCGGGATAATCCCATCCATGGTATTCCGTGGCCGAATCCAGACCCTGGCAATTGACACTTCGAGATAATGCCATCCATGGAATCTGAACTAGCAGAGTGCTTACATGCCCCCAGTAGGATATGTAAATATCCTAAGAGACAAGCACCGAGGAGATGATATTTTGTTACGCATCTTCGAGGGGATTTCCCGCCTCTCTGCGCTGGGAACTCGTCCAAATCAACTTGTGTTGATCGGCCGCTCCTATTCTAGGTGTTCTTTTCAGATTTTTGCGACGCTTCTGCGTGATTCTGATTTTTACGCTTACTGAACCAGGCTGTGTGTGAGATTAGGGTGCTTAGGTTACTGAGTCCCGTAAACCAAAAATTAGTTAACGAGGCCGAATACTCCCTAAGCCTTAGACCTAATACTTCAGCTTTTCATTTTCCTCAACCTCTTGAGGAGTGTCCAGATCTTAATGGGTACTAAGAGTCTATTCAAGAATGCCTAAGGTTTGCATTCTTTACTAATCTTATTGTGCACTTTTCAGTTATTTTCTTGAATGAGGTCTAGAACTTAGGTTAATTCCTTAGTTCCTTACTAATGACTATCACCTTTTCTTATAATTTTGTGCTCCTTTTTCATTTTGTTTCTCTTCTCCTTCACAAAATTTTCTTCTCCTCTTTTCCTCTTATTCTTTTTCGAAAAATTTTTTTAATTTTTATGGTGTTTTTGGCATATGTGAATTTTTTTGTTTGAAACCTTTTCTTACAAGTTTTTGTACTTTCATACCCCCCCATGCCTAAGATTTGCAATGTCCTCATTGTAACCTAGGGGGTCTTAGTTCATTCCTTAAGACAGAAATTTGGGTGAGTGAATGGGTCGGGTTGAATTTTTTTTTTTTTTTTGCGGACGATTTCAAATCCCAGATGCAAACATCTGAGTTGGGGTCGGCTGTCTACAAGGGTGAACTTCGAGTGCTGAAAGGTGTCAGAACAAGTTTCAGGTTTTCAAAGAGAATGACGGGCTGCCTCCCGTTAAGCGCTGAGTTTTACGCCATCGGCTGGGCGCAATAAGCTCAAGGGGAAAGGAGGATATAAGATGCCTCAGCCAAATCAGTAGAAGTTACATCAATGAACGGCTTGAGTCTCTGACCGTTCACGATGAAAGGTTCAGAATCGTGGCTGAGTGGACTGATTTCGATTGCTCCATTTCCAAAAACCTGTCGGACCAAATATGGTCCGACCCACTTAGATCTCAGTTTTCCTGGGAAGAGTTTGAGTCGGGCATCGAAGAGTAGGACCTTTTGACCAGGATGAAAGATCTTTCTCGAGATGTGTTTGTCGTGGAAGGCTTTAACCCGCTCCTTGTAGATTTGCGAGTTCTCGTACGCGTCTATGCGTAATTCATCGATCTCGCTGATTTGGAGTTTTCTGTGGGTCCCAGCCTTGGAAAGATCTAGATTACAGTTCCGTACTGCCCAATAGGCTTTATGCTCCAGTTCGACGGGAAGGTGGCATGCCTTTCCGTACACCAGTCTAAAGGGAGACATGCCTAATTGGGTCTTGTGGGCAGTCCTATAGGCCCACAATGCTTCCGGAAGTCGGGACGACCAGTCCTTCCTGTCAGGTCGAACAGTGACTTGCAGGATTTTCTTGATCTCCCGATTAGACAGCTCAGCTAGACCATTAGTTTGGGGGTGGTAAGGAGTAGAGATTCGGTGAGACACCCCGTATTTGGTCATCAGTGACCTAAACTGAGCATTTGTGAAATGGGTCCCCCCATCAGAGATTATTGCACGAGGAATCCCGAACCTTGAGAAAATGTGTTGATGAATGAATTTGAGAACGATTTTGTGATCACAGGTTCGGGTCGGTATGGCTTCGATCCATTTGGACACGTAGTCCACAGCCAACAGAATGTATTCGAAACCATCCGAAACAGGAAAGGGGCCCATAAAATCAATCCCCCAAACATCAAAGATTTCGCATACTAGATCGGTTGCATAGGCATCATGTCGCGATGGCTCATGTTGCCCAAAGTCTGGCAACGACTGCATGCCTTGCAATGCCTGTATGCGTCTTTGAACAGTGTGGGCCAGTAAAAGCCGCACTGGAGGACTTTTGATGCGGTTTTATGCCCGGCAAAATGGCCACCGCATGCCTGGTCATGGCAGAAAGAGAGGATATTGTTGACTTCCCCTTCTGGGACACATCTCCGGATGATCTGATCGGCACCTATGCGGAAGAGGTACGGGTCTTCCCAAATGTAATACTTGGCATCGGAGCGTAATTTGTCTTTCTTGGCCTTCGGCCAATCGGACGGGGTCTGATGAGATGCCAAGTAATTTACAATATTAGCAAACCATGGAAGGCTAGTACCAATAGTCAGCAGGTGCTCATCGGGAAAATGCTCAGTGATGGGTCCGGAAGGGTCAATTATTTCAGAAGGAAGACGGGACAAGTGATCAGCTACCACGTTTTGTTTTCCCGCTTTATCGCGAATCTCGAGGTCAAATTCTTGCAACAGCAAGATCCATCGGATCAATCGAGGTTTCGCGTCCTTCTTTGCAAGGAGATGCCTCACAGCCGTGTGATCCGAGTATATGATGACATGGGAACCCAGAAGGTATGATCTGAACTTCTCAAGGGCAAATACTACAGCTAGCAGCTCTTTCTCAGTAACCGTATAGTTACGCTGAGCCTCATCGAGTGTTTTGCTGGCGTAGTAAATGACCACAGGTTTCTTGTCATTTTTCTGCCCCAAAACCGCTCCTACAGCGAAGTCGGATGCATCACACATGATCTCAAAGGGTTGAGACCAATCAGGGGACTGTAGGATCGGGGCTTGGGTGACTCGGTCACGCAGGATTTCAAATGCTTGAGTGCATTCCTTGGAGATTTCGAAGGGAACATCCTTGGAGAGAAGAGTGGTCAGGGGGCGTGCGATTTTTGAAAAATCAGGGATAAATCGTCGATAAAAACCGACATGCCCTAAAAAGGATCGGATGTCCCTGATCGAGCTAGGCATAGGAAGGTGAGAAATCAGATTAACCTTAGCTCGATCCACTTGGATACCTTCCTCCGAAATTGAGTGTCCCAGGACAATTCCCTCAGGCACCATGAAATGGCTCTTTTCCCAGGAAAGAACCAAATTCACGTCGATGCACCGCCTGAGTATCTGGACCAAGTGTTGGAGGCAATCGTCGAATGATGCTCCGAAAACTGAAAAGTCATCCATGAAGACTTCCAGATAATCACCTACCATATCTGAGAATATGGCAAGCATGCATCGCTGAAAAGTAGCGGGTGCATTGCAAAGACCGAAGGGCATCCTTCGGAAAGCGTATGTTCCGAAGGGGCAGGTGAACGTGGTCTTTTCTTGGTCCTCAGGATGGATTGCCACCTGGTTATAACCGGAGTACCCGTCAAGAAAGCAGAAGAACCTATTTCCCGCTAGTTTTTCGAGAATTTGATCAATGAAGGGTAGTGGGAAATGATCCTTCTTCGTGGAGGAATTGAGTCGACGGTAATCTATACAGACTCTCCACGAGTTGGCTAATCGGGTAGGAATGATTTCTCCGGTCTCAGTCGTTATAGTGGTGAGTCCTGCCTTCTTAGGCACGACCTGAATTGGGCTCACCCAACGACTATCGGAGATCGGGTAGATGATCCCGGCATCTAACCACTTGATGATCTCCTTTTTCACGACCTCCTGCAGATTGGGGTTTAAGCGTCTCTGCATTTCACGAGAAGGTCGTGTGCCCTCTTCTGAATAGATATGATGAGTACAATAAGAGGGACTTATTCCAGTCAAATCATCGAGAGTCCATCCGATGGCTCTTCGATGTTGCTGGAGGACAACAATCAGACTGGTTTCCTGTTCAGGACTGAGGTTGGAATTGATGATCACAGGAAGGGTCTGATTAGAACCCAAAAAGATGTATTTTAAGTGAGCAGGAAGGGGTTTCAGTTCGAGGATGGGGTTTTCAGCAGCAGCGGGTGGTTCAGTATAGATGTGAGGTTTAAGGGTGGGAGTTACTGGGTTGTTCATATCTGGATTCAACTCCTCTGTTTGCGGGTCAAGATCCTTCTGTGGTTGATGAGGCACAATCGAGTCACTCTGGAGGTGTGATTCATCAACCAAAGTCTTGATGTCACAAACTTGCTCGATGACGCCGCAATTAATTCCTTGTTGGGCCTTAAATATATCAATTTTCAGTGTTTGATCTCCAAACTTAAGCTCTATTTGGCCCTCCTCACAGCTGATGTTGGCTCTAGCAGTAGCCAAGAAAGGTCTCCCTAGAATGATTGGTGTATCCCTAGGGTTCTCAGGTGCATCCATGTCTAAGACTATGAAGTCCACTGGAAAATAGAAATCCCGCACTCTCACGATAACATCCTCGAGAATCCCTTTTGGTGACTTTATAGATCGATCTGCTAATTGTAATGTCACCTCGGTTGGTTTCAGCTCAGATTCTTCTAGATGGTCCAGTAAGGATGTGGGTATCAGATTTATAGATGCACCCAAGTCTAACAATGCTCTATCAAATTGGGTACCACCTATCTTACAGGAGATCAGGGGAGTTCCAGGATCTTTTGCCTTGGGCGGGAGTCTACTAAGGATTACAGAGCTGGCTTGCTCTGACAGAACAATTGGGCTCCCTCCCTTGGTTCGCGGCTTACGCTGGGGTGTACATAAATTTTTTAGAAATCGTGCGTAAGCTGGTACGTGGCGGATTGCATCCATCAAGGGGATGTTTATGTGGACCTGCTCAAAGAGCTTGACCAGGTCCTCCTCAGGGGCCACGGGTTTGGTGGTCTTCTTTCCCTTGGTCAGGGCCTCGGGAAACGGGATCTTGGTTGGTTCCTCTAGGATAGGTCCAGGTTGTAGATCTGGAACAGCGGTACCTTGGATAACTATCCTAGGGTCATGGTTATCAGGCTGGGAGTGGTTTGGATAATGCGGGTCTTGAGTTGTCTTACCACTACGTGTTGTTACAGAATTTAATCCGGCCTGATTTTGGTTTGGGTTTGGTAGGAGGGGTGGCTGCTGCTGAAATCCCGCACGAGAAGTTGAGGCATCCATCTCGTCTGGAGATGGAGCAGTGGGGGCCTGATAAATCCATTGAGCGTGGCCTAAATTTGGATTCATAACGCGCTTCTGGGTTGGCACGTTATTTGGGTTAGGAAGGGGTTGGGAAGGGAGTGTGCCTGGCTGGCGAGAATTTGCCAACTGGGCCAGTTGAGTTTTAACTTCAGTAAGCTCATCCTTGTGCTGTTTTTGAATGGCCGCATTCGATTTTTGAATGTCAGCCAGAGTCTGAAGGATTAAGGACATTTGATCTTGATTTGGCCCTGATGGATAAGTAGGGTTGGGCCGAGGCTGAGGCGGCTGGTAGTGATGAGAGGGCTGTGGGCGGGACTGAAAAGGTGGTCTTTGGGTTTGGGAATTTCCCGCCCACTGAAAATTGGGATGGTTTCGCCATCCAGGGTTGTAAGTGTTGGAGAATGGGTCGTTCTGGATGGCGTTGAGGTCCTCGCAGGTCTGAGGAACCTCCTGAGAATCAGGGAAAGGAGGAATGGAGTTCCCCCGGCTGGTGAAGAAATGATCGGATGATCTTCCAGTCCAAGAATCAGATGGGGATGGATATGGATCCATCCCAAGGGAGGATCGGTGGAGGATGTTTTGCACAGTCTCCTGTGTGGAAGGAGGTTGTGCAAAGGAGTTATGCGCAGAGGTGGCTCGCTGCAAGTGCTGAGTCAGCTCATCCACCTTCTTTTCAATGATTGAGACCTTGTCCAATCGGCTGGCCATTAATTCCAGGTCGACTGATGCGGACAGGCCCTGCGTCTCATGTGCTCCCTTAAGATTCGTCGCTGCGCGGGTATTCGTCCTGTCGAATAATCCCATGGAGTCATTGTTGATGGAGTTCTCGCACATGTTTTCGAGAATCTCCCATACGGTGTCTTCATGTTGACCCATGATGTTTCCTCCGCAAGTTGCATTGACGAAAAGGCGGATGTCCTCACGGAGTCCCTGGTAAAAAGATTGGACTTGTTCCCATTTAGGAACTCCGTGATGGGGGCACTTTCTCATGAGATCCTGAAAACGATCCCATGCCTCATGGAGAGGTTCTCCTGATTGTTGAGTGAAGTGTGTAATCTGATGGCGCAAGGCGTTGGTCCGACCAACGGGAAAGAACTTTTTCAAAAACTCGGATTGAAGTTCTTCCCAAGTGTTGATCGGCCGGGTCTGAGTTTGATACCAATGGGCGGCCTTGTCCATAAGAGAAAAGGAGAACATCTTCATGAGAAGAATATCCCGATTTTGCGCATCTGATCCAAAAGTGTGAGCCAGATGCTTTAGCTGTTTGATGTGCTGGAAGGGATCTTCAGAATTAAGCCCATGGAATTTAGGTATAGCATGAATCATGTTGGGCTTTAGTTCGGAATCAGGTCCTCCAATCGGGATTCTGACTCGAGGCTCAATGGCCACCGCAGCAGGATTGTAGTGGTCCCGCATCATAGGACGCTGTGGTGGGTGCACGAAGTTTTGGAAGAGGTCATTGAGTCGCTGGAGCTGGTGTTCCAGATTATTTTCTTCCTCAACTGGCTGAGCCATGATGGGGGAAGAAGAAGAACTTGGTTCTGAATCAGAAGAGAGAATAATGTGAGGGTGTTGCTGCACAAATACGGGCGTCGAGGCTTGGCCTTGACGAGAGCGAATTTCTAATGGAGGTCTTAAGGGTGGTCTTAGAGACCTCCTTCCGTACATGCACAGTTGGGAGAGGTAAGTTTAGAAGGTGCTGGACCCAATCAAGACACCCAAAAATGTGTTGGGTGACTATAGAGGTGCGGGGCAGATGGACCCCTTGATCAGAAAGATCGTCCACCTGAGAATTACCTGGGCAGCCAGAGAGGGAGAGTCCCGCGAAGACCCCTACACGGTAGAGCGTCCCCACGGGTTACAGGGTTTCCCCCACCCGACCTCTCTTGTCACTGCGGTTCCAGGTAGACCTGAATGGGGATCTTGACCTCTTAAGTCTACCAATTTTAAGATCAGGGTGCTTAAGGTTTTCACTTGAACTTTAGTCTTTTAAGTGCAAAGAGTGACCTAATTTAAGGTTGGTTGACCCAAGGGGTCAACTTTACCTATTGTTTTCTTTAAGAGCTTTTAGGTCCTGTCTTTTAGGGTTCAAGTGTTTAGAGAGAGCCAATTGTTTTAGGATTTTTCTTGTTAATTATTTTCAATCAATGGCTTGGGCACACCTCTTTTGGATTTCCTCAATTCTTGATTAAGGGGTGTGTCTCTACTGAAATCCTAATGTTTGACCTTATGTTGGCTCTACTTGGTCCATTTAACTCTTTGTTGGGCAATTAGGGCTCAAGCAAGAATGTGTTAGCCCTTAAATACCCTTAATAGTGTGCAGGAGTGATGAGTTGAAAACATGCAACTCTTTATGGTTACTAAGTATGGAAGGCAGGTTAGCCCTATATTGCTTGTTCTGTTCTTTTCTTCCTCTTTAGAGTTTAGGGGTTAACAGTGAGAGGAAAATTTTACCTGTCTTCGGAGTGGTTGTCGTGTGGTTGCTTGTCTTCTTGAGTTCCTGTAGCTGCACAAAAGAGAGGAGATTATCAGAAATTAAAAGAAACAGGAATGTTTACCTCTAGAATAGCCGTTGCTCCCCGGCAGCGGCGCCAAAATGAAACGTCGTGGCAACCGGGTTTGAGGGTTTTGGTTTTGTTATAACGTTGTAGTAAAGCCGGTTATTACCAACATTTCAAATATAAATTTTTTTACTCGGAAAATGAAAGAGTTCCCGAGGTCGAACTCAGGGAGCAAGTCGTATTCTAGAGATATACATGTTTCTTTTACAAAATAAAGAAAGAGAGAGGGAAAGAATTTGTTGTTCTTTTCATTTTCTCCTCGTGATGTTCTTCTTTCTTTCTTTTCTTCAGATCTCCTTCTTCTTCTTTGTTCTGCAGAGGTGATGTTCCTCTTCAGATCTCCTTCCTCTTCTTCCTTGGTTTCTGTCTTGGCCTCTCTTCTTCTTTTTCTGCAGTCTCTTCTGTGAATGTTTCTTCTTCCTTTCTTTCTTCAGATTCCTTTCTTCTTCTTCCTTATGGCTGCAGAGCTTCTACCTTCAGCTACTAAGTCTTCCTTTCTTCTTCTTCTGCTTTGGCCGTTGCTCTTCTTTTCTTTCTTTCTTCAGCCTGCCTTCTTTCCTGCTCTGGCTGCTGAGCTTCCGTCGTCTGACCCGGTGCTTCGACGACTTAACTATGCATTTGCTACAGTGTAGCTCCTTCTTCTTCCGCGGGTCTTCCTCTTCGCCTGCGCCTGCACACTTCAGAGTTTCTCGTCAGAAGCAAAACCTACTCTACCCTCCCCCCCCCGCGTCTCTCTTTCTCTCTGAAACCACTCTTAGGAAAGCTCTCCCAGAGCTACCGGGTAACCGGGTTCGAATCAGGCCCGGGTCCAGGCCCACCGGCGTGCGTGGTGGGCGAGGAGTGCAGGTCAGTCGAGTCGGGTCGGGTCGGTTCGGGTCAGGTCCGCGGGGCGTGAGCGCGGATGAGACCGGGTAACCGGGCGGGTGAAGGGGGTCAGGGTCGATCGAGGGCTTAATTGACTAAATTGAAAGCGGGGAAAGAAAGAGGAGAAGAAGGGGAGTAGCTCTAGCTTACTTGCAGGGACGAAAGGGGAGGAACAGGGCGACAGTCGTATCGACTGTCGCCGGAGAAGACGATGCTCAGGGAAAGGGGCGGCGGCGAGCAGAGAGCCGGAGAGGCGCCAGCTGGGTGCGGCGTGGCGCGGGAAGAGCAGGGGAGGAAGTCTCTGCTGCTGGTATTGCAGCAGAGCGAAGAGGTGGAGGGGGAGGAAACCGCCGGAGCTGGTGAGCATCTGCCGGAGGAAGAAGAGAAGAAAGTTGGGGATTTTCTCCGTCAGATCCAGGCTGCCCTGGTCGGTGGAGCAGCGGGGGGTATTTATAGGGATGAAACGGGGAGGAAGGCGGAGGGAGACGACGTGTCTCCCTCGCCGGAGAATGGTCGGAAACACGAACCCATACCGTCCGTGCGTTCGCACGGCCGGTATGGTGGGCTACAATGACCAGGGGGGTGCCCCTGCGACGGCTGACGACGCAGGGCACCCCCGGTTTACTTGCTAGGTCCCCCACCTCACCCTGCGCGGCGCCATGCTCCGCGCAAGGTCGCCGGAGCATGGTGCTGGCAGGTTTTTGCAGGAGGGACCTGATTGCAAAGAACGAAGGAGAGTTAGGGGCCACAATGCGAGGGTTCAAAAGTTGAGGACCAAAGAGTAAATATATGAGGACCAAAGTGTAAAGTCGGTCAAGGAGGTTTCTTCTTAGGCTCAAGTTTTTATACATGACTAATTAGGACCTAAGGAATCTGATGGTGAATTTCATTTTCATATTAAACCTTATTTGACCGGTCAATTTGCACAAAAACCCAAATTAAGTTATTAATTGGGCATGGTTCTCAATGTAGGTCAAAATGGGTTCTAAAGGCCAAATTGAAGGTTCTAAACCCTAGAGATTATTTTTCTATGAATTTTAGAGGGTTTATTCTATTTTTACTTTGCCTCGAACCTTGTGAATTGAAGTGGGTTGTTTTAGGGTTACAGATTTATCATTTAGTTTCTTGGAATTGCTGTAGCCCTTGCTAGATCATTTCATCCCACTTTTATTCTTATTAAGCTGCTTTGAACTATGTTTGGGCCCTGAATTACCCTGTATGCAGATTATACTGGTGAAATTGCATTTTTACCCCTTATGACTTGTTTTCTCCTTAAACTCAGAATTCTCTGAGTTAAGCCTTTCCTTGAGTTATGTAGGAGCTTTTATCCTTTGTATTGGGTCAAAATGAGCTAGTTATGGCTCATGATGAGGTTCTCATCACTAGGTTCTAATCATTTATTCCACACATGCATTTAAGTTATAATTAAATTTGGGGAAGCCACTCTACCAGTAAACCCAGGAGTATTGGGGGCTTGAACGGTAGGCTCACGTGCCTCAACAAGCCCCAAACCTGCAACGGAACGAAGTTCTATAACAAAGAACAATCACAAGGGAACTATCAAAATAATATGGAAAGCCTTCTAACAAATAGAGGAACTCACAAGGAACACAACGGTATCTTAATTGCGTAAAACGGACCTCAAACAAACCCTAAACGGGTCAAAACAGGGTTACTGACGCAAAATCAGACGTCTGGAACAACTTCTAGACATCTTAAAAGTGTCCAGTATCGTACCTCAGTCTCTGCATCCACCCCAGACATCCAGGAACTCTTTTGGACCGTTTAGACCCAGCTATAGTCGTCCGACCACCTCTCCGGACGACTAGAAATGCTTCTAGCCGTCTGGTATGTTGCCCAAACGTCTGAAATGCATGGGAGGGTGTGTCCCGCCCCTTCCCGAAGCAATTCCTGCACGAAATCCACCAAATCTCCTAAAAAAGGCATGCAACAGGGTGGTAGCAGAGCGGCCTGCATGGCCGTATCCGCAAAGAGGAACAGCCTTCAGACGTCCGTATCGTTGTCTGGATATCGCTCCAGACGTCTGATTCTGGGAAAACCCCAGAACCAGAACCTACTCCCGCTCGCTCTCGCTGCGCTTGGCCACGCCTCGCCCCCTCGCCTGTAGCTCCAGCTGCAATAGTGTCAGGGAGGACTCCCCTGACGCACTCCTCCTCTTCGCGTGCGCGTCGCTCCGGCCATGCGTTCCCGACGAGCTCCCACACAAGCTCGCGAGCTCACTCTCCTCCTCCTCTCCTTACGTTGCTCCTCCTCGACACTGCTCTCGCGCTCACTCGCTCGCACTGGGGTGAAGGGGAAGGGCAGAAGTGGCTGGTGGCTGTGAAGTGAGGAGAGCGAGAGAGGAGGAGGGGGATTTTATAAGGTTGGGGTTAGGGTTCGCTAGAGGGGGAAAAAAGAGAGAGAGAAGGAGGAAAATGAGAGTACTGTCTACGCGCAACCCGCGTGCAGATGCGAGCTCGTACTCAATTTTTGATTTCTAGACATCTGACCCATAGTCCAGACATCTTAAAAGGCTCAAACAGCACGGGTCTTAACATCAACCAAAAAAATGGGTTTTTAATGGGCGGGTCGGCTCATTTTCGTGGGATACACAGCACCTCAAAAGGTGAGACCAGACCACTACTAGTGAGCCAGCCCTAATTATGTTTAGGTGTATTTATATCCTATTTCAAGCTCGTTATTGGGCGCACATCAGCCTAGCACAATGCATGCCCCTGACCCACCACTGTACACAAATCACACTCATATGCCATATGCTTAGATCAGAGAGAGGAATGAGAGTATGGTATTGGTGCCCAGCACAGTAACGACTGAGCGGCTTAAGGTACAAATGCCTTTTATACCGCTGCGCTGCTTCCCCAATGCATGATGTGGTGCTAAACAAACGCACCCAACAAGCACCTCAACTGCTCGAGATTGAGTATTGGGATGCTGTGTTTGGCTCTCAATTTGAGTACCAAAAATGTTCCAAATTCACAATAAATTATATAAATGGAAAGCCCTTACATAGGGCTGTATAATTGTACAATTAATTTACATAAATAAGTTATTTAATTATATAATAAAATTAGCTAAAGTTTACAGTTTATACATGTTAATTTAGAGTTTAATTTGTTAATTAAAGTATAAAATTAGTTAATTAATTATACAATTGAGTTTGTACAGTGTTAATATACATAATAAATTATTTATTATACATTTTTATTTTATTTTAGGAACTTTATTTTAATTTATATAGATTTAAATACATGTTTTAGTTAGTTTTACATATAAATAATCTATAAATACTATAATACAGTATAAATATAATATAAATAAGTTGAAAATGCTTAATATAATATAATACAAATATACAATATAATTTACTTCAGTATTAACTTAAATTAATGATTTATTTTATTTTAAGTTAATAAATTACTTAGTAAACATAATAACTTAATTAATTACTGTAAATATACAATTGAATCAGTTTACAGGTATTTTATAGTACATAATACATATATAAATACATATGTACAGTATTAGGTATAACTATGTACATTTAAGTAGGTTTATATAATTACTTAGTTAAGTATACATTTAATTAATATAAATTTATAGATAATAATACAATAAAGTTATATATACATTAAAATATTCTAAATACTCAATTTAATATGTAGAATACATATGTAAGTTATTTATACATATTATATGTTAAGACCCGTGACATCAAAACACTTTAAGACGTCTGGGAGTTGGTCTAAACATCTAGTCAGATGTCTGGACGCCTTCTTAGATGTCTGGAAATTAATTTTTACGTGTGTACGATCGCGAGTCTGCGCGCATGCCGTGCGTAGACTGAAACCCACCGCCCTCTTCTTTTTCTCTCCCCTCGCCGACCTGCAAAAACTGCCCCCCTCCTCTCCCTCACGCCACCCACATCCATCCGTCTCCTCCTTCCCCAGCGCGAGAGCGAGGGCAGCAGCTACTGCCGGGTGAAGTGGCGGAGAGGAGAGGTGCAGCGAGAGGGAAGAGGAGAGAGAGCACGCGAGAGAGAGAGAGAGACAGATCGCCGGAGCAGTTTGAGGCCGGCCGGCGTGCGCGCGGAGGAGTGTTGTGATGGGGAGGGTTCCCCGGTGCTACTGCAGCTCGGGCAACGGGCAGACGAGTGCGGCGCGGTCGCGCGCAGTGGGAAGAAGACAGAGGAGGTTCTGATTCTGGGAATTTTTCCCAGAATTAGACGTCTGGACCTACATCCAGACGACGCGGGCGACGTCTGGAGGAAGCTCTAGACGACTAAGAGGTACGTATTTTCCCTCCTTTGCTTGCTTTTACGGATACAGCCATGCAAGCCATTCCGCTGAAGCTCTGTCGCGTGCCTTGCTGAGGGATTTTTGCGTACGCGTGCAGGATTCACTTCGGGAAGGCGCAGAACACACCCTCCCACGCGGTTCAGACGTCTGGGCAAGGCACCAGATGGCAGAGAGCGTTTCCAGACGTCCAGAGAGGTGGTCGGACGTCTGGAACTAGGTCCAGATGGTTCAGCAGGATCCCTGGACGTCTGAGGAGCAAAGCAGAGTGACGTATGATTTTGGGTTCCTTTTAAGACATCTAGAAGATGTTCCAGACATCTGATTTGAGTCAGAGTTGTCATTTTTGACCCGTTTAGGGTCCGTTCAAGGTCTGATTTCCACGTTTAAGATTCCATTCTTCTCAGAATTAGTTCCTCTACTTGTTTGAAATACTTTTATCCTATTCTGAGTGGTTCCTTGTGATTGATCCTTGTGTTAGGACCTCATTCTGTTGCGGCTTTGGGGGTTGCGAAGGCACGTGGACCTGCCGATCACGCCCTCATTACCCCCGATTTTGTGGGTAGAGTGGCTTCCCTTAGTTATTTACAAACATTAATACATATCTGAAATAAATAATAGATCCTAGGGTATGGCATGAATCATAAGACCTGAAAACTAGATTGAATGATAGATCCGAGGGTATGGCATGAATCCTAGGACTTGAAAACTAGATTGAATGATAGATCCTAGGTTATGGCATGAATCCTAGGACCTGAAAACTAGATTGAATGATAGATCCTAGGTTATGGCATGAATCCTAGGACTTGAAAACTAGATTGATGATAGATCCTAGGGTATGGCATGAATCCTAGGAATAGAAACACTGAAACGAATGTCTTGAATGCCCGAATTGCAGTCTTGGATAAGTAGATAAAATAATGATAATTGCCTGTAATTGGATAACAGCTGCCTGTGAAATGTAGAGTACTGTTGTTAGTAACTGTTACATGTAATTTCTGTTGGTTGAAATTAAATATGAGCTGCTTGTATATAAAGTGTAAAGGAAAAGAAGTTTGAATGTTTGAAACTCGTACTATATGCGAATAAACCTAAAACGATGAAACCTAGTATGGCTTGGCCTGAGAAACATGAGCATGAACCCTACGGGGAATTAGGAGTAGAACTCCGGGAAATAGATGGAATGGAACGGAAAAGTGAATGGGAAAGTGTGTTGTCTCTTGGGTACGTAGTACCAAGGGAAGCACATGTTACCTCTTAGTGCAGAGGGGAGCCAGCCGCCCTAAGGACCCGGGGTTAGGTTTGGCCACTTTGTACTGACTTTTGGCCCTCGCGTACACCATACCAGGGAGGGCTACTAGTGTAGGGAGGGAGCTAGCCACCCCACGGGGCCCAGGGTTCAGCTAGTCATCCTACACTGACTTGTTAGGCCCACTGGGGAAACCATTGTAGTCAGGCCAGGGAGCGCGGACTGTGGAGGGGCAAGACCCCTGTTTGGTTACTGTGGAGGGGCTAGACCCTTGTTACTGAGAGGGCTCCGCCCTATACTGGTTCAGTGTTGTGCTTTGGGCGCAACCGTTAACGGAAATGATTGACCGCGTGCTAGTGCGAGGTAGCTACCCATGCGTTTATCACGCGTGCCGTAGTTACCGTTACACCTGTCAGCAACCTTGGGGTGGTTGACTGAGGGTAGGACCACCACGGGGGACTCTCCTGGCCAGGAGAGCACCACGTGCAACTTCTACTTTTCGTAAAAGACTGCAATCAAGATCGTTCCCACGAGGAACATTCGAGATCAAGAGAAAGACCTGAGAAATAAACCAAGAAAGAGTAAATAGATAAATAAAGAAAGAAATTAAAAACAACAGCTACTTGTCCACCTTTACTGTTTTCCTTAGGTAGCTGGTTGCCACTCTACTCAGCATTTCACTGACGTGTCATACTTGTCACCTTTTTTAGGACCAAGTGTTGAGCAACCAGAGCCTACGGCTGCGGAGGGTGCTGGGCCTAGTAGAGCCCAGTAGTTGTACTTTTGTTGTACCCGTTTTTCTGTTGTAGTGAGTATTCTGTTACACCTTTGTACTCTTTTATTGTGAACGTCATATTTCTGTACCCATTTTTAATTCTCTATTGTTGTGGTGGTGTGTACCGTAGTAATTCTTTTCTTTACTGTTGTACTTTTGTTACTGTTAGTTACTTGCATGGTGAATGTGGTTTATTTTACTTCTTTTTAGTTACTTTCTCGTTGGACGACTGGGTCTTGGGATTAGTCGAGTCGGTCCTATTCTCGTGTGCTGTTGGGATTCGGGAACCGGGTCGTAACATTATAGACATATTATACATTATATACATATAGCTTAGGTTAAATTATATATACAAGTACATATATAGTATATAGGGTATTTTTGGGTTTTTTTAAGGTTTTTCTGATTTTTATAGTTTTTATAGGTTTAGGAGAGGTAAGGGATGAGAAAGAAAGAGTGAGATGAGAGAGATAGATTTGTTTTTTATGTTTTTCAAGTTTTGGTCTTTTATTGTTCCAAGGTATACTAAACCGTCAGCTGGTATGTTCTACCAAGATGAGGTTTCAGATTACCTTGAAACATCACATGCACTTAAAAAAATACACAATCCTACTCAAGACACCTTTATTTTATTTTTTTGGAAATTTTTTATGATTTTTATTTATTTACAAAGTTAACATACAAGAGGTCTAAATGGGGTTTGAAATAAGAACCTAAGCCTCTAAAGTGAGTCCTAAGTGCTGGAATTGAATTTCAAATACTCAAAGACTTCTAGCAAACCACATACAAGGACTTTGAGTCAATAAACATGATTTATGTATTACATGTAGCTGACAAAGAAGATTAAAACAAAATTACAAGCCACTCTAATTGGATTTCAATTAATGAAAGGTACATGAATGCTTTTCTATGAAAATCTAACACTATACATCATGTCAGCTACATTAGATTCCCAAATTCATCCCAAAATTCCTTTGAGACCTACCAATTCAGTCCATCACAGTGGCTGAACTGTTGCCCTAAACTTCCTAGCAATTGTTGCTGCTACAACAACTTCAGCAACCATTTGCGTTTCTGCTGTAAAACCAGCATCAAGAAGCTACTGCAGTAATTCCAGGTTAGGTGTTGTTGCACTATTCTAAAACCATACGATCTAATTACTGACCTTGAACTCTGATCAAACCAAGTAGGTCTAATCTGAACTCAATTTTAGTAATTAAGCTGCCTTAAAATCTTAACCAAACTTGAAGCCTCGCTGAAAGTTCAGGTCTCACTCAAATCCAAATCCAAATCAGAGCTATAAAATAAGAGGCAAAATCCCAAAACTTTCTCTCATGCTATAAACAACATCAAAGAAAGGTTTCAAATCAAACTTTGAAATCCACTAAAAACCATGCTAGAATTTCCAATGCTTGAAATTAGGGTTAATCCCAAACAATGTAGCTGTTGAGTAGCTCTTTGCTATGTTGGAATGGGGGAGATTTTCAATCAAAACTCACATGTTCAAGCCATTGTCCAAAACATACTCGGTTTGAAATTCATTTAAAAACACATTCTAGTGTTGAAATCTTCATCAAAAATCCCATAAATCCCATGAAAACTAATCTGAACACTCTTGAAAACCAAATTTATCTACCACAACATTAAAATCTTGATATGAAATTATATCTTACACTATGGACAGTATAAGGTATAATTTCATTTCAGATACATGAAAACCCTTCTCAAATCACATATGTTACGACCTGGTTCTCGAATCCCTACAGGACACGAGAATCAGACCGACTCGACTGATCCCAAGACCCAGTCGTCCAACGAGAAAGTAACCAAAAAGTAGTAAAATAAACCACATTCACCATGCAAGTAACTAACAGTAACAAAAGTACAGCAGAAAAGAAAAGAACTACTACAGTACACACCACCACAACAGTAGGAAATTAAAAACAGGTACAGAAATATGAAGTTTACAATAAAAGAGTACAATGGTGTAACAGAATACTCACTACTACAGAAAAATGGGTACAACAAAAGTATAACTACTGGGCTCTACTAGGCCCAACACCCTCTGCAGCCGTAGGCTCTGGTTGCTCAACACCTGGTCCTAAAAAAGGTGACAAGTATGACACGTCAGTGAAATGCTGAGTAGAGTGGCAACCAGCTACCTAAGGAAACAATAAAGGTAAACAAGTTGCTGTTGTTTTAATTTCTTTCTTTATTTTACCCTTTCTTGGTTTATTTCTCAGGTTTTTCTCTTGATCTTGAATGTTCCTCGTGGGAACGATCTTGATTGCAGTCTTTTCCGAAAAGTAGAAGTAGCACGTGGTGCTCTCCTGGCCAGGAGAGTCCCCCATGATGGTCCTACCCTCAGTCAACCACCCCAAGGTCGCTGACAGGTGTAACGGTGACTTCGGCATGCGCGATAAACGCACAGGTAGCTACCCCGCACTAGCACGCGATCAGTCGTTTCCATTAACGGGTGCGCCCAAAGCACAGCACGGAACCAGTATCGGGCAGAGCCCTCTCAGTAACAGGGGTCTAGCCCCTCCACAGTAACCAAACAGGGGACTCACCCCTCCACAGTCCACGCACCCTCGCCTGACTACCCTGGTTTGCCCAGTGGGCCTAACAAGTCGGTGTAGGACGGCTAGCTGAACCCCGGGCCCTGTGGGGTGGCTAGCTCTCTCCCTACACTAGTAGCTCTCCCTGGTACTGTGTACGCAAGGGCCACAGAGTAGGTACAAAGTGGCCAGTCCTAACCCCGGGTCCCAACCCTAGGGCGGCTAGCTCCGCTCTGCACTAAACAGGGGGACAGCCTCTCTCCTTGGCACTCTGTACTCAAGGGCCAGCTCACTTCCCCATTCACTTTCCCAGTTCCATTCTATTTATTTCCAGGAGCTCTACTCCTAATCCCCATAGGGTTCGTGCTCATATTTCTCAGGCCAAGCCATACTAGGTTTCATCATTTCAGGTTTATTGCATATGGCACATGTTTCAAATGTTCAGACTTTCTTTTCCAAATTATATACAAGCAGCTCGAATTTAGTTTCCAAACAACAGAAATTTCACGTAGCAGTCACTACCAACAGTACTCTACATTTCACAGGCAGCTGTTATCCAATTACAGGCAATTATCATTATTCTATCTACTTATCCAAGACTGTAATTCAGGCAATCAAGACATTTGTTTAGTGTTTCTATTCCTAAGATTCATGCCACACCCTAGGATCTATCATTCAATCTAGTTTTCAGGTCCTAGGATTCATGCCATACCCTAGGATCTATCATTCAATCTAGTTTTTCTGGTCCTAGAATTCATGCCATACCCTAGGATCTATCATTTATTTCAGATATGTATTAATGTTTGTAATTAACTAAGAGGAGCCACTCTACCCACAAAATCGGGAGTAATGGGGGTGTGATCGGCAGGTCCACGTGCCTCCACAACCCCCAAAGCCGCAACAGAACAAGGTCCTAACACAAGGATCAATCACAAGGAACCACTCAGAATAAGATAAAAGTATTTCAAACAAGTATGGGAACTAATTCTGAGAAGAACAAAATCTTAAACGCGGAAATCAAACCTCGAACGGACCCTAAACGGGTCAAAAACGACAACTCTGACTCAAATCAGATGTCTGGAATACCTTCCAGACGTCCTAAAAAGTGGTCCAGGTCATACCTTACTCTGCGCTGCTCCTCAGACATCCAAGGAATCCTGCTGAACCATCTGGACCCAGTTCCAGACATCTGACCACCTCTCCGGACGTCTGAAGACGCTCTCCGTCGTCTGGTGCCTTGCCCAGACGTCTGAACTGCGTGGTTGGGCGTGTTCCCTCGCCTTCCTGAAACGAATCCTGTACGGGCGACGAAAACTCCCTCAAGAAGACACGTCTCAGAACCTCGGTGGAACGGCCTGCATGGCCGTATCCGTAAAAGGAGGTATAGGAGGAAATACGTACCTCTCAGTCATCTGGAGCTCCCTCCAGACGTCACCTACGTCCTCTGGATGTAGGTCCAGACATCTGATTTTGGAAAAAATTCCCAGAATCAGAACGTCCTTCGCCTTCTTCCCGCTGCGTGCGGCCGCGTCGCACTCGTCCACCTACTACCTGAGCTACAGCAGCACCGGGGGAACCTCCCCAGCACAACGCTCCTTCACGTGCCCACCTGCCGGCCTCGAGCAGCTCCGGCGAGCTCTCTCTCTCACGGCATGCGTGCTCTCTCCTCTTCCTTCTCACTGCCCCTCTCCTCTCCGCCACTACACCCGGCAGCAGCGGCTGCTCGCTCTCACTCTCGCACTCGCACTGGAGGAAGGAGGAGACGGGTGGATGTGGTGAACGAGGGAGAGGGGAGAGGATATAAGTAGGCACCGGGGGGTAAGGTGCTGCAGGTCGGTGGGTTTTCAGTCTGCGCGTGGCACGCGACCAGACTCGCGATCGTACGCACGCAAAAATTTATTTCTAGACGTTTGGGAAGGCGTCCAGATGTCTGGACCAACTCGCAGATGTCTTAAAGTGTTTTGATGACTCAGGTCTTAACAACATAACAAACTCAAAGGAAGTTTCATCCCCGAAACTTACGCTAACTAGGGTGCGGAAAAAGAACAATATACGCATAACAAACTCAAAGTGGACCGAAGCCGATCCGAAAAGTCGTACCCTCAAAGTGCTCCGGGTACCGCTCCCGCATCGCCGCCTCAGGCTCCCAGGTAGCCTCCTCGTACCATTGGCTCCTTCACAAAACCTTCACCGGGGGTACTTGCTTCCGTCTCAGACTCCGGACGGCTCTGTCGAGAATCTGCACTGGCCTCTCGGGGTAGGTCAAGTCGTCACCCACCTCGACACTCTTGTGGCTCAGAACATGACTAGGATCGATGGTGTATCTTTTGAGGTTGGACACGTGGAACACGTCGTGCACACCAAAAAGCTGGGGAGGAAGGGCTAGCTTGTAAGCAACGGGTCCAACCTGTTCCAGGACCTCAAAGGGTCCCACGAACCTCGACGTGAGCTTCCCTCTCACCCCAAACCGCTGCAGGCCTTTCATGGGCGAAACGCAAAGGGTCCCCAACCTCAAACTACAACGCTCTGTGTTTCCGATCTACATAGCTCTTCTGTCTGCTCCTGACAGTGCGAAGTCCGCTGTGAATCTGCTCGATCACCTCCTAACTCTGCCGGATCAGCCTGGGGCCAACCTCCCACTTGGTCCCCACCTCAACCCAACTCAAGGGTGCTATACACCTCAGTCCGTATAGAATCTCGTAGGGTGCTGATGAGAACCTCATCATGAGCCATAACTAGCTCATTTTGACCCAATACAAAGGATAAAAGCTCCTACATATCTCAAGGAAAGGCTTAACTCAGAGAATTCTGAGTTTGAGAAGAAAACCAGTCATAAGGGGTAAAAGTGCAATTTTACCAGCATAATCTGCATACAGGGTAATTCAGGGCCCAAACACAGGTCAAAACAGCTTAATAAGAATAAAAGTGGGATGAGATGATCTAGTAAGGGCTACAGCACTTCCAAGGAACCAAATGATAATCTGTAACCCTAAAACAACCCACTTCAATTCACAAGGTTCGAGGCAAAGTAAAAATAGAATAAACCCTCTAAAATTCATAGAAAAATAATCTCTAGGGTTTAGAACCTTCAATTTGGCCTTTAGAACCCATTTTGACCTACATTGAGAACCATGCCCAATTAATAACTTAATTTGGGTTTTTGCGCAAATTTACCAGTCAAACAAGGTTTAATATGAAAATGAAATTCACCATCAGATTCCTTAGGTCCTAATTAGTCATGTATAAAAACTTGAGCCTAAGAAGAAACCTCCTTGATCGACTTCACACTTTGGTCCTCATGTATTTACTCTTTGGCCCTCAACTTTTGAACCCTCGCATTTTGGCCCCTAACTCTCCTTCGTTCTTTGCAATCAGGTCCCTCCTGCAAAACCCTGCCAGCACCATGCTCCGGCGACCTTGCGCGGAGCATGGCGCCGCGCAGGGTGAGGTGGGGGACCTGGCAAGTAAACCGGGGGTGCCCTGCGTCGTCAGCCGTCGCAGGGGCACCCCCCTGGTCATTGTAGCCCACCATACCGGCCGTGCGAACGCACGGACGGTATGGGTTCGTGTTTCCGACCATTCTCCGGCGAGGGAGACACGTCGTCTCCCTCCGCCTTCCTCCCTGTTTCATCCCTATAAATACCCCCCGCTGCTCCACCGACCAGGGCAGCCTGGATCTGACGGAGAAAATCCCCAACTTTCTTCTCTTCTTCCTCCGGCAGACGCTCACCAGCTCCGGCGGCTTCCTCCCCCTCCACCTCTTCGCTCTGCCGCAATACCAGCAGCAGAGACTTCCTCCCCTGCTCTTCCCGCGCCACGCCGCACCCAGCTGGCGCCTCTCCGGCTCTCTGCTCGCCGCCGCCCCTTTCCCTGAGCATCGTCTTCTCCGGCGACAGTCGATACGACTGTCGCCCTGTTCCTCCCCCTTCGTCCCTGCAAGTAAGCTAGAGCTACTCCCCTTCTCCTCCTCTTTCTTTCCCCGCTTTCAATTTATTCAATTAAGCCCTCTACCGACCCTGACCACCTTCACCCCCTTCGCCTCAGACCACCCTCCGGCGAGCCGTTCCCATCACCTCAGCAACCCACACGGCTCGCCGACCCTCACCGCACCTCCGCCTCATCACACTGAGCATCCCCCACCCCTCCACTGCCACTCCACACCTCCGTAACACTCCCCCGAACAAACCCATTCCTCCGGTTGCAGTCCGACCCAGGGCTGCCACCAGACACCTTGCGGCCTGCCGCGCAGCTCCTCACCTTCGCCGTGCCACGGCGAAGGTTCCCCAGTGGTTTGATTAGGCCGCGAGGCCATATTCGTGTCCGACAGGTTTTGAGGTCCGACCGCCATTGACGCACATTAAAGCAGCTTCTCCCGCGCTCCAGGCTTGAGGACGCCAGGTCTCCAGCTGCTGCGGAGTACGGGGCGTCGTGCGAAGGCAGCCAGCCAGCAACTTATGCAGATAGAAGCCGCAGCTGCAGAAGCCAAGCCGCGGTCTCCCAGCAGGCGCACGCGAGGAACGGTCTGCGTTTAGTCCCACATCGGTAAGCCTCACACACGTTCCACTGTTTAAATTGATTTCGTGCACTAGCCTCATTGCCTCAGTACACGGGGTGAGGTCCCCTTACACCCGCCCGGTTACCCGGTCTCGTCCGCGCTCACGCCTCGCGGACCTGACCCGACCCGACTTAGACTGACTGCACTCCTCGCCCACCACGCACGCCGGTGGGCCTGGACCCGGGCCTGACCCGAACCCGATTACCCGGTAGCTCTGGGAGAGCTTTCCCAAGAGTGGTTTCAGAGAGAAAGAGAGACGCGGGGGGGGAGGGTAGAGTAGGTTTTGCCTCTTGACGAAAAACTCTGAAGTGTGCAGGCCAAAGAAGAAGAAGAAGACCCGCGGAAGAAGAAGTGCAGGCGAAGAAGAAGGAGCTGCACTGTAGCAAATGCATAGTTAAGTCGTCGAAGCACCGGGTCAGACGACGGAAAGTCAGCAGCCAGAGCAGGAAAGAAGGCAGGCTGAAGAAGAAGGAAGAGCAACGGCCAAAGCAGAAGAAGAAGAAAGGAAGACTTAGTAGCTGAAGGTAGAAGCTCTGCAGCCAAGGAAGAAGAAGAAGGAAATCTGAAGAAAGAAAGGAAGAAGAAACATTCACAGAAGAGACTGCAGAAAAAGAAGAAGAGAGGCCAAGACAGAAACCAAGGAAGAAGAAGAAGAAGATCTGAAGAAAGAGAAAGAAAGAAAAACATCACAACAAATTCTTTCCCTCTCTCTTTATTTTGTAAAAGAAACATGTATATCTCTAGAATACGACTTGCTCCCTGAGTTCGACCTCGGGAACTCTTTTATTTTCCGAGTAAAAAAATTTTATATTTGAAGTGTTGGTAATAACCGGCTTTACTACAACGTTATAACAAAAACCCGGTCACATAAAACCAACGGCTCCAGGTGCCATGCCGATGCTCGAGTGATAACTGTTATTATATGTAAACTCCACCAGGGGCAAGTGCTCCTCCCAAGAGCCCCTCCAATCCAGTACACAAGCACGCAAAAGGTCCTCAAGTGTCTGTATCATGCGCTCAGATTATCCGTCTGTCTGGGGGTGGTATGCTGTACTGAACCTCAACTGCGTCCCCAGGGCCTGCTGAAACTCAGCCCAAAACTGGGATGTAAAACAGGTATCCCGGTCAGATACGATCTCCCGCGGAACTCTGTGTAGACGTACCACGTTGCAGATATACCTCTCTACCAACTGTGCTGGTCCAAAGGTGACTCGGATCGGCAAGAAACCTGCCATCTTCGTCAATCTGTCAACGATCACCCAGACTGCATCATGTCCTCACTGGGTAACGGGCAAGCCCACCACCAAGTCCATGGTGATGCTCTCCCACTTCCACTCTGGCACTGGAAGTGGCTGCAATGGCCCCGCAGGCCTCTGATGCTCAGCCTTCACCTACTGGCACACTAAACACTGCTATACGAATTCACCTACATCCTGCTTCATTCCCCTCCACCAAAAATCGTAAATCATGGTACATCTTTGTGTTTCTGGGATGTATGGTGAACCTGGAACCGTGTGACTCAGTCAGGAGCTCTCTTAACAGCTCATCTCTGGGAACGCATAACCGTCCCCTCATGCGCAACACCTCGTCTGTAAAGGAGAAGTCCCCAGGGTCTCCTGACAATACTCTGCCACACAACGACTGCAAGTATGGGTTGGCCATCTGTCCAGTGATGATGCAGTTTATCAGCTCTGGCCTTGTCTGTCGTGTCACAGTCACTGCCCCACAGTGCCCCAGTAACTCTAGGGGCCGCTAGCTGCCCATCTCCTCCATGAGGCTCCAACTCCGTGCCTGTAAACTGGCCAAGTGGGCCAGCGCCATCCGGCTCAAGGCATCAGCCACCACGTTGGCCTTTCCTGGGTGGTAGGAAATGCTACAGTCATAGTCCTTCAGGAGCTCCAACCAACGTCTCTGTCTCATGTTGAGCTCCTTCTGATCGAATAAGTACCTGACGCTCTTATGATATGTGAAAATCTCAAAGGTCTCACCGTACAAGTAGTGCCTCCAAGTCTTCAGTGCGAAGACGACAACTGCCAGCTCCAGGTCGTGGGTAGGGTAGCTATGCTCATGGAGCTTTAGTTGCTGCGAAGCGTAAGCAACAACGTGACCCCTTTGCATGAGCACACCCCCTAATCCCTGCAAAGAGGCATCCGTGTACACAATGAACCCACCACTACTGTCTGGGATGGTGAGCACGGGAGCCGAAGTCAGCCTCTCCTTCAGCTCCTGAAAACATGCCTCACAAGCGTCTGTCCAAGTAAAGGGCACGTCCTTCCGGGTCAGCTGTGTCATAGGACGTGAAATCTGCGAGAAGCCCCTGATAAATCGCCTGTAGTAGCCGGCTAGTCCCAAGAAACTGCGGATCTCAGTAACTGTATGCGGTCTCTCCCACCTGAGCACTGCCTCAACCTTGGCTGGGTCCACAGCCAAGCCATCCCTGGAAATCACATGACCCAAGAAGGTCACCTCCCTCAACCAGAACTTGCACTTGCTATATTTGGCGTATAGCCTACGTCGTCTCAATGTGTCCAAAACCATCCGCAAGTGCTGTCCGTGCTGCGCCTAATCTCGAGAATAGATGAGCACATCATCAATGAATACCACCATGAACTGGTCCAAGTATGGTCTAAACACTCGGTTCATCAAGTCCATGAAGGCAGCGGGGGCATTGGTCAGCCCAAACGGCATGACCAAAAACTCGTAGTGTCTGTACCGGGTGCAGAAAGCTGTCTTGGAGACGTCTGCCTCCTTGATCCTCAACTGGTGGTATCCAAACCTCAAGTCTATCTTAGAGAATATCGTGGCACCTCGCAGCTGGTCAAACAAGTCATCAATCCTTGGCAGCGGATACCTGTTCTTAATGGTAACCCTATTCAGGTGTCTGTAGTCCACACAAAGGCGTAGGGTACCATCCTTCTTCTTTATGAACAATACCGAGACTCCCCTTAGAGACGCACTGGGCCTCACAAAGCCCTTCTCCAGAAGATCCTTCAACTGAGACTTGAGCTCTCGCAGCTCAAGTGGTGCATTCCTGTATGGTGCTGTAGAAATGGGGCTAGTTCCCGATACCAGTGAGATCTCAAACTCGATCTCACGCTCGGGTGGTAGTCCTGGCAACTCATCTGGGAACACGTCGAGGTACTCTCTGATCATCGAGATACTCTGGAAGTCTTCCACAGGGCTGGGCTCCGCCACCACACAAGCTAGAAAGCCCTTAGACCCCTGGCCCAAAAGTCTCACCGCTCAAAGGGCAGAAATGCACCTGAAGCCTCCGTCCACTGGCTGCCCGTGGAACTCGAAAGAAAGCAACTCCAGAATGGAGAAGACAATCTTCCTCTCAAAGCAGTCCACCAAGGCATGGTAAGCAGACAACCAGTCCATCCCAAGAATTACGCCAAAGTCCTCCATCTGTATCATAATCAGGTCAGCAGGAAGGCTGTGTCCCCTAATACTGACCTTATAACCTGTGTACACCTCCTCAGCCACAAACAGCTGAGCACCCGGACCTCTGATCATGAACGGATCCTCTAACAACATACAATCCTGCCCCAAGCTAACAGCAAAACTGGCAGCGACAAACTAGTGCGTAGCATCAGAATCGAAAAGTGTGTAAACAAGTCTGCTGGAAACTGAAACCATACCTGCCACCACTGATCCTGAAGCTCTGGCATCCCTGTGTGTCATGGAGTTGATATGCCCCTCAGCCCTAAGTGCGGATGAAGCAGCCACACTCTGAGTCGGACGGGTAGCCGCCGGCTGGTACCCTCCCCGCGACTGTTGTCCTCCTCCTCGCTCCTGGAAACCGTGGCCTCCTGCTCGCCCTCCAATGCTCGACGCGGGAAGCATCTGCTGACCTTCAGTCCTAAACGGGCAGTCCCTCCTAATGTGGCCCGGCTGGCCACACTGGTAGCAAAGGGGGACTCGACTCCCGCCCTCAGTGGGTCCCTGCTGACGGCTGGGCGGGGGTCCAGTGCTGGCAGCTGGCCCCTGTCGGGGGCCCCCAAAGGCCACTGATGGCTCCACAAAGCGTGACAACTCTCCTGCGGGCGCCACGTGCCTCCTCTCTCGTCGGCCCTGTGAGAAATCTGGCTGATAGGGCCTCTTCCGCCTGCTGTCAGTGTCGTGTGCGAATGGGTTGGTTTCATCATACGTCATAGCTACCTCCACCACCCTCGAGAACATAGGCAGCTTCAGGGGTTTGACATACCCCCGAATAGCAAGCCTGAGCCCCTCGGTGAACCTCCAAAGGCACTCCTCCTCAGTAGCCATGGCTATTGCTGCAAAACAAGACAGCTCCAGGAAATGCGTGCGGTACGCGCTTACGGTCATCGTCTCCTTGCGGAGAGTGTGGAACTCTCGCCTCCTCTGGTCCTGCCACATCTGAGGGAAATACTGCTCGTAGAAGAGGGAGACAAACTGGTCCCAAGTCGGCTTGTCCCTTTCCTGACCTCTGACCGCCCTCCACCACCTGTGTGTCGCGCTCTCCAGCTGGTACGTGGCAAAGGCCATGCGACACTCCACAAGGGGGTGAAGGGTGTCAAATACCTTCTTGATCTGCTTGAGCCAGTCCTCCGCCTCGGTCGGGTCCTCATCCCCCTTGAAGGAGTGGGGCTTCAGCTTCCGGAACTGTCCGAAAAGCTCATAGTGGCGCTGAAGTAGACAAGCTGGTATGCCTCCAGGTAAAGAAGCCTCGTGCTCGGAAGTGCTGGAGGAAGGTGGAGGTGGCCGAGGCCCACCCTCTCCCCCGCGTCCAGCACCATGTTCATCTCGTGGTCCCACAGAGGACTCCCCCTCTGCAGCCCCAGGGAGAGGCGCTCGTGGCGGCGGGTGAAGCTCCTCTTGCACGATGTCCCGTATCAGCTGGGCAAGGTCCTGGGCCTGAATACCCGGGAGTAGTGGCTGGTCCACTGAGGCATCGGGCTCAACACGCCCGCCCCTCCGACCTCGTCTTTGGCCGCACCCACGTCCCGCCTTGCTACCTCCTCGTCGAGGCATCTCCTGCAAGGAGACGCAAAAACGAAACAGATAAGACGTCAATGCTAATCGATATTCAACGAAGTAACCTTAAAACAGATGTCAAAAGCTACGTTGTGGTGGCTACTCTAGTTACAAGCATGTGAATTGGTTATTTTCCAGCCAGTTGGTTCACTTCTCGGGACCACCTTGCTCTGATACCATCTTGTTACGACCCGGTTCCTGAATCCCTACAGGACACGAGAATCGGACCGACACAACTGATCCCAAGACCCAGTCGTCCAACGAGAAAGTAATCAAAAAGCAATAAAATAAATCACATTCACCATGCAAGTAACTAGCAGTAACAAAAGTATAGTAGTAAAGAAAAGAACTACTACAGTACACACCACCACAATAGTAGAGAATTAAAAACAAGTACAGAAATATGAAGTTTACAATAAAAGAGTACAATAGTGTAACAGAATACTCACTACTACAGAAAAATGGATATAACAAAAATACAACTACTGGGCTCTACTAGGCCAAGCACCTTCCGCAGCCGTAGGCTCTAGCTGCTCAACACCTGGTCCTAAAAAAGGTGACAAGTATGACACGTCAACGAAATGCTGAGTAGAGTGGCAACCAGCTAGCTAAGAAAACAGTAAAGGTAAACAAGTAGCTGTTGTTTTAATTTCTTTCTTTATTTTACCCTTTCTTGGTTTATTTCTCAGGTTTTTCTCTTGATCTTGAATGTTCCTCGTGGGAACAATCTTGATTGCAGTCTTTTCCGAAAAGTAGAAGTAGCACGTAGTGCTCTCCTGGACGGGAGAGTCCCCTGTGGTGGTCCTACCCTCAGTCAATCACCCCAATGTCACTGACAGGCGTAACGGTGACTACGCCACGCGCGATAAATGAACGGGTTGCTACCCCGCACTGGCACGCGGTCAATCGTTTCCATTAACGGGTGCGCCCAAAGCACAGCACGAAACTAGTATAGGACAGAGCCCTCTCAGTAACAGGGGTCTAGCCCCTCCACAGTCCGTGCACCCTCGCCTGACTACCTTGGTTTGCCCAGTGGGCCTAACAAGTCGGTGTAGGATGGATAGCTGAACCTCGGGCCCTGTGGGGTGGCTAGCTCTCTCCCTACACTAGTAGCTCTCCCCGGTACTGTGCATGCAAGGGCCACAGAGTTGGTATAAAGTGGCCAGTCCTAACCCTGGGTCCCAACCCTAGGGCGGCTAGCTCTGCTCTACACTGAGCAGGGGGACAGTCGCTCTCCTTAGTACTCCGTACTCATGGGGCAGCTCACTTCCCCATTCAGTTTCCCAGTTCCATTCTATTTATTTCCAGGAGCTCTACTCCTAATTCCCCGTAGGGTTCGTGCTCATATTTCTCAGGCCAAGCCATACTAGGTTTCATCATTTCAGGTTTATTGCATATGGCACGTGTTTTCAATGTTCAGACTTTCTTTTCCAAATTATATACAAGCAGCTCGAATTTAGTTTCCAAACAACAGAAATTTCATGTAGCAGTTACTAGCAACAGTACTCTACATTTCATAGGCAGCTGTTATCCAATTACAGGCAATTATCATTATTCTATCTACTTATCCAAGACTGCAATTCAGGCAATCAAGACATTTGTTTTAGTGTTTCTATTCCTAGGATTCATGCCACACCCTAGGATCTATCATTCAATCTAGTTTTCAGGTCCTAGGATTCATGCCATACCCTAGGATCTATCATTCAATCTAGTTTTTCTGGTCCTAGGATTCATGACATACCCTAGGATCCATCATTTATTTCATATATGTATTAATGTTTGTAATTAACTAAGGGAAGCCTCTCTACCCTTAAAATCGGGAGTAATGGGGGCGTGATCGCAGGTCCACGTGCCTCCGTAACTGATTGCACCGCAAAAATACACCTGCAATTGTGCCATCTTGTGTTATTTCCTAGCATTACCTATGCATATTAGGGTGCCATAATCGCATTTGTAAAAATACATGTATACATGCATCTAATTGAGAGGAGTGCAGAATGAAATAAGTGGCCTTGCATTCTACTTTTTTCCTCGAGTGCATCTTTGCAATATTCCCATCTCCATTTTTATTTTCTTTTTGATTTTGACTCCTTCCCGCGGCTGCATCTTCTTCTTCTCCGCACGCCATGCTTCCTTGCAACGCCCTCTCCCTACC
Organism: Thalassia testudinum; assembly: GCA_037157565.1. Taxonomy (NCBI): domain Eukaryota; kingdom Viridiplantae; phylum Streptophyta; class Magnoliopsida; order Alismatales; family Hydrocharitaceae; genus Thalassia; species Thalassia testudinum. The sequence continues at coordinate 9,837,163 of JAZHRO010000051.1, forward strand.
AAGCCCTTCCCTGCAGCTGCCATTCCCTGCCTTGGCCATGCATGAGCCATGCACTCCAGTATCTAATCAATGAAGGGCAAAGGGAAATGATCTTTCTTCGTGGCTTGGTTGAGTTTTCAGTAATCTATACATACTCGCCACGAACTAGCAATACGTGTAGGGATGACTTCTCCAAAATTAGTGGTGATGATGGTAAGTCCGACCTTCTTTGGCACAACCTGAATTGGACTTACCCATATGCTGTCAGAAATTGGGAAGATAATTCCATTGTCTAATCACTTAATCATCTCATTTTTCACCACCTCTTGCAATGTAGGGTTCAATCGACGTTGGGGCTATCTAGTAGGTCTAGATCCTTCTTCAGTGAAAATCCTATGTGTGCAATAAGGACTAATGCCAGTTAGGTCAGAAAGGTTCCATCCTATAGCCTGTCTATGTGCTCTTAGGACAGATAAGAGTCGTGATTCTTGATCAGATGATAAGGAAGAGTTAACAATCACTGGATAGGTTTTATCAAGTCCTAAGAAAACATATTTGAGAGAGTCAGGAAGAGGTTTGAGTTCAACAGGTACAGGATTAGAAGGAGCAAGTGTGAAAGTTTCAGGAGAGCCTAGAGATACTAAAGGAATAGGAGATAGGTCCTCAGTCTCCAAATTGGGTATCTCAGTGGAAGTCAAGTCAGAGTCGAAAGAGTGTTGAGGTTCTACATTTAATGAATCGATTAAGGTATCCTCAACAAACCGGTCCAGAGAATCCAAAGAAAAGATTTCCTCAATTAAACTACAGGTCGGCCCTCTTTGGGCCTGGAAAATATCAATCTTTATTTTCTGATCTCCAAACTTCAATTCTATAAGGCCCTCCTCACAATTGATGTTTGCCTTCGCCGTAGCCAAGAAAGGCCTTCCTAAAATGATAGGTGTGTTCTGGATATCTTCAGGTACTTCCATGTCAAGGACTATAAAGTCTACAGGAAAGTAAAAATCCTTGACCCGCACTATAACATCTTCCAACACTCCCTGAGGTGTCTTAACTGATCTGTCAGCTAATTGCAGGGACACCTCGATTGGCTTTAGATTGCCAACCTCAAAATGTGTCAGCAGAGAGGTTGGGATAAGATTGATGGAAGCACCTAGGTCAAGTAGTGCTCTATTAAATGTGGTGTTACCTATCATGTAGGATAGGAGAGGGGTGCCTGGGTCTTTCATCTTAGTAGGGAGGGTACTGGAGATAATCGAACTAGCTTGTTCCGAGAGGATGATTAGACTACTCCCTTTTTGAATCCTTGCTTTACGCTTAGGTGTGCATAGGTCTTTTAAAAACTTAGCGTAAAGAGGAATGTGGCGAATTGCATCCAACAAGGGGATGTTTATGTGGACTTGCTCAAAGAGCTTAAGCAAATCCTCCTCAGGTGTTACGAACGCACGGCTTCAGACGTCTTTTAAGACGTCTGGGAGGTGGCCCAGACGTCGGATCAGACGTCTGGAACCCCTTCCAGACGTCTGGAAATCGGTTATTTTCGGCACGCGTGTTCGTCTGCGCGCCTGAGCACGCAAACCTGCGAACGCCCTCTCTCTCTCTCTCTTTTTCCCTCTCTCCTGCGGCCGTAGGCTACGCCCTGTCCGCTCTCTCTCTCCTTCTCGCGCGACCTTAAAAGGCCACGCCCTCTCCCTCACTCCCGTCATCTCTGTTCCCTTCCTCTTCTCCTTCCAACCGGTACGCGAGAGCGAGCACGAGTGAGCGACGGCAGCGACAGCTGCGGTGAGCGTGGGAGGAGCTGCTACGTGTGGATAGAGGCACTCGGCCGTGAGGGCGAGCTCGCCGGGGCTACTAGGGCCGACCGGCGGGGAGCGTAGCGGGCGCGGAGTGACGCGGGAGGACTGCTGCAGCTCGAGCAGCAGGCGGACGGGACGCGGCACGGTCGAGCATCGCGAGCGGAGGGCGAGTGGCACCCTGGTTCTGGAAACTTTTCTAGAATCAGACGTCTGGGAGTCTAGCCAGACGACGGGGACGACGTCTGGAGGACTGTACAGACGTCTAAAAGGTGAGTTATTTCCATCTTCCTTTTCTTCGACTGACCGTACTAAGAGAGAGAGGAAATGGGTACGCGCAGGTTCTGATCCGCCACCCAACACGAATCAAACGTCTGGCTGCAGTGCCAGACGACTGGAGTGACTTCTAGACGTCCGGGGTGACTATCGGACGTCTGGGAACTAGGCCAGACGCCCCCACAGGCTTCTGGACATCTGAGAGACCACGCAGAGCAAGGTAACCCCTGATCCACTTTTTAAGACGTCTGGAATAAGTTCCAGACGTCTGATTTTGCACTGTTTCGTAGTTTTCGACTCGTTTAGGGCCCGTTCGGGTTCCGTTTTCCGCGTTTCGAGTTGCATTCTTTTCGGAATTAAATCCTCTACCCATCTACAGTAGCTATATACTGTTTTGAGAAACTCCTTGTGTTTGATCCTTGTGACAGGACCCCATTCCGTTGTAGTCTCGGGGTTGCGGAGGCATGCGGGATTCCCGACCACGCCCCCAGTTCGCCTGTTGTAACTGGTAGAGTGGCTTTTAAGTTATTGGTATAATCTATTAAATTATGGAACCATAAATAGCACCTAGGACATTGCATGAATCCTAGGAATGAGAAACTAGAATGAATGGTAGATCCTAGGGTGTTGCATGAATCCTAGGGCTGGAAAACTAGATTGTATGATAGATCCTAGGGTATGGCATGAATCCTAGGATGGGAAGAACTAGTGGAATATATGAATACTACAGTCTTGGAAAATGTGGAAAGGAAATAATAGCTGCCTGTGAATTGAATTAACAGCTGCCTGCTATGAATAAATATACGTGATTGAGAATATGGATTGTAAGGACGTGAAACTGGAAAGTGAAACCTGGATGTTTTGAGTTAAAAGAGCTGGAACACTACGGGGAATTAGGAGTGGAACTCCTGGAAAGAGAAAGGAATGGAACTGAGAAAGAAAGACGTGGTAGTGTGCTGTCTCTTGGGTACGTAGTACCAAGGGAAGTACCTGACCTGTTTAGTGCAGAGCGGAGCCAGCCGCCCCAGGGACCCGGGGTTAGGACTGGCCACTTTGTACCGACTTGCTGGCCCTCGCGTACGTAGTATCGAGGAGAGCTACTACTGTATGGAGGGCACTAGCTACCCCACGGGCCCCGGGGTTCTGCTAGCCTCCTACACCGACTTGTTAGGCCCACTGGGCAAACCAGGGTAGTCAGGCGAGGGTGCGCGGACTGTGGAGGGGAAAGGCCCCTGTTTGGTTACTGTGGAGAGGTTGGACCCCTGTTACTGAGAGGGCTCTGCCCTGTACTGGTTCCGTGCTGTGCTTTGGGCGCACCCATTAACGGAAACGACTGACCGCATGCCAGTGCGGGTTAGCTACCTGTGTGTTTATCGCGCGTGCCGTAGTCATCGTTACGCCTATCCGTGACCTTGGGGTGGTTGACTGTAACGACCCGGTTCCCGAGTCCCTACGAGACACAAGAACCGGACCGACTCGACTAATCCCAAGACCTAGTCGTCCAACGAGGAAGTAACCAAAAGACAGTAAAATAAACCACATTCAGCATGAATATAACTAACAGTAAGAAAGTACAGCAGTAAGGAAAGAAATTACTACAGTAGGTACCACCACAACAGTAAAACAGCATTTATCATATAACAAGAACGGCAGGTAAAGAAAGTACAGCGGAAACAAAAACTACTCACTAAAACAGAAACAAAAGAGGTACAAGGACTGTGGTAAACTCTACTGGACCCTACTTGGCCCAGCGTCCTCTGCAGCCGCCGACCCTGGCTGCTCAACACCTGGTCCTGAAAAAGGTAACGAGTGTAACACGTCAGCAAAACGCTGAGTAGAGTGGCAAACTAACTAAAGGCAACAGTAGAGTGTACAGTAGCTGTTATGTTCTATTACTTCCTTTATTCACATCTTTCAATTTTTCTCACTATTTCATTTATTTCTCAGGTCCTTTACTTGATCTCGAATGTCCTCGTGGGAACGATCTTGATTGCAGTCTTTTCCAAAAGTAGAAGTAGCACGTGGTGCTCTCCTGGCCGGGAGAGTCCCCCGTGGTGATCCTACCCTCAGTCAACCACCCCAAGGTCACTGACAGACGTAACGGTGACTACGGCTCGCGCGATAAACGCACAGGTAGCTAGCCCGCACTGGCACGCGGTCAGTCGTTTCCGTTAACGGGTGCGCCCAAAGCACAGCACGGAACCAGGGCAGAGCCCTCTCAGTAACAGGGGTCCAACCCCTCCATAGTAACCAAACCGGGGCCTTGCCCCTCCACAGTCCGCGCACCCTCGCCTGACTACCCTGGTTTGCCCTAGTGGGCCTAACAAGTCAGTGAAGGAGGCTAGCAGAACCCCGGGGCCCGTGGGGTAGCTAGTACTCTCCTAACACTACTAGCTCTCCTCGGTACTACGTACACGAGGGCCAACAAGTCGGTACAGAGCGGCCAATCCTAACCCCGGGCCCCTGGGGCGGCTGGCCCCACTCTGCACTAAACAGGTACAGGTACTTCCCTTGGTACTGCGTACCCAAGAGACAGCACAAACTACATCTCAGTTCCATTCCTTTTTCTTTCCAGGAGTTCCACTCCTAATTCCCCGTAGGGTTCCAGCTTTTTATCTCAGAACATCATATGTTTCACTTTCCAGATTCATGTTCTCAAAATCCATGATCTCAAACATGTTTCTTTATTCATAACAGGCAGCTGTTAATTCAAATTACAGGCAGCTTTATATTCCTTTCCATTTTTCCAAGACTGCAGTATTATACATTCCACTCGTTTTTCCATCCTAAGATTCATGCCACATCCTAGGATCTAGCATACAACTAGTTTTCCAGCCCTAGGATTCATGCATCACCTAGGAGCTATCATTCCATACATTTCTCATTCCTAGGATTCATGCAATGTCCTAGATTCTAGTTATGGTTTCATACTTTAACAGATTTTATTAATAACTTAAGCCACTCTACCAGGTACAACGGGAGTAATGGGGGCGTGATCGGGAATCCCGCGTGCCTCCGCAACTCTCAAGACTGCAACCGAACGAGGTCCTATCACAAGGATCAAACACAAGGAGTGTCTCAAAACAGTGTATAGCTACTGTAGACGGGTAGAGGAATTAATTCTGAAACGAATGCAACTCGAATCGCGGAAAACGGAGCCCAAACGGGCCCTAAACGGGTCGAGAAAGACGATACTGTGCAAAATCAGACGTCTGGAACTCCTTCCAGACGTCTTAAACGGTGGATCAGAGAATTACCTGTTCAGCGTGGTTTCCCAGACGTCCAGAAGTCTGCGGGGACGTCTGTCCTATACCCTAGACGTCCGATGGTCCACACGGACGTCTGTAGGTCACTCCCGCCGTCTGGTACAACTTCCAGACGTCTGATTCGCAAAGGATGGCGAATCAGCGAACCTGCGCACAGCCAACCCCCCTCCCTCAGTACGGTCAGTCGACAAGAAGGAAGAAGAAAGCGGAAACTCACCTTTCAGACGTCTGTATGATCTTACAGACGTCGACCTTGCCGTCTGGCTATCAACCCAGACGTCTGATTCTGGAAATTTTTCCAGAATCAGAACCCTGCTCGGCCTCCGCTCGCGACGCCGCCCGCGTCGCACCTCGCGCGTCTGCTGCTCAGCCCGCAGCAGGTCCCTCTCCGCGTCACTCCGCGCCCCCTGCGCCCTCCGTCGGCCGGCCAAGCCGCTCCGGCGAGCTCGCCCTCACGGCAGAGCTCCGCCCTCGCACGCCGCACCTCCGCGCTCACTGCGGCCGCCGCTGCCGCCCTCGCGTCCGCTCGCTCTCGCGCACAGGAAGGAGAAGAAGGAGGAGACGGTGGAGACGGGAGGGGAGGCGCGCCCCTTTTAACGCCGCGCGGAGAGGAGAGAGAGAAGGCAGCAGGCCGCCTGCAGCCGCAGAGAAAAGAGGGAATATGCGGTCTGCGCGCTTAGGCGCGCAGGCGACTCGCGTGTGTCGAAAATAACGGATTTCCAGACGTCTTGAAACTATCCCAGACGTCTTATCAGACGTCTGGTTGTGATCCCAGACGTCTTGTCCGACGTCTGAGCCACCTCCCAAACGTCTTAAAATACGTCTGGGGCACACATTCGTTACATTGACTGAGAGTAGGATCACCACGGGGGACTCTCCCAGCTAGGAGAGCACCACGTGCTACTTCTACTGTTCGGAAAAGACAGCAATCAAGATCGTTCCCACGAGGAACATTCGAGATCAAGTGAAGGATCTGAGAAATAGATAAATTTTGAAACAATAGAAAGACGTAAATAAAGGAAGAAAGAAAATTAAAACAGCTACTGTACACTTTACTGTTCCTTTAGTTTAGCTGCCACTCTACTCAGCATTTTGCTGACGTGTTACACTCGTTACCTTTCAGGACCAGGTGTTGAGCAGCCAGGGTCAGCGGCTGCAGAGGACGCTGGGCCGAGTAGGGTCCAGTAGAGTTACCACTGTTCTCTTGTACCTCTTTTTGGTTCCACTGTAGTGAGTAGTTCTTGTTTCTGCTGTACTTTTCTTACCTGTAGTTCATATTATGTTATGAAAGTTGTTCTATTGTTGTGGTGGTATATACTGTAGTGGTTTCTTTCTTTACTGCCGTATTTCCTTACTGTTAGTTATATTCATGCTGAATGTGGTTTATTTTGCTGCTCTTTTGGTTACTTCCTCGTTGGACGACTAGGTCTTGGGATTAGTCGAGTCGGTCCGATTCTCGTGTCTCGTAAGGACTCGGGAATCGGGTCGTTACAAGATGGTATCAGAGCAAGGTCGTCTCGAGAAGTAAATCAACTGACTGGAAAATAACCAATTCACATGTCTATAACTAGAGTAGCCACCACAACATATCTTTTGACATGAACTCTTAGACATTTTCGTTAGGTACTGTTCCGTACTGACGTTTTTCATTGTTTTGCGTCTCCTTGTAGGAGATTCCTCGTCGCGGGACTGGCGAGACTGGCCGCGTGCGCGGCCGAGGACGAGGTCGGCGAGGTGGGCGTGCCGTTGCCGACGCCTCAGTGGACCAGCCACTGCTCCCGGGCGTCCAGGCCCAGGACCTCGTCCGGCTGATACGGGATATTGTGCGAGAGGAGCTCCACCCACCGCCCCGAGCGCCTCCCCCTGGGGCTGCAGAGGGGGAGTCCTCGGTGGGACCACCCGACGGATGCGGCGCTGGACACGTGGGAGGGGATGGGTCGCCGCCGCCCCCACCTTCCTCTGATACTTCTATGCACGAGGCACCGTTGCTTGGAGGTGCACCAGCATCCCCACTACAGCGCCACTCCGAGTTCTTTGGGCAGTTCCGGAAGTTGAAGCCCCCCTCTTTCAAGGGGGATGAGGACCCGACCGTGGCAGAGGACTGGCTTGAGCAGCTGGAGAAGATTTTCGACACCCTTCGCCCCCCGGTGGAGTGCCGCGTGGCCTTTGCCACGTACCAGCTGGAGAGTGCGGCACACAAGTGGTGGAGGGCCATCCGGGGACAGGAGAGGGACAAGCCGACCTGGGACCAGTTCGTCACCCTCTTTTGCGAGCAGTACTTTCCCCAGACATGGCAGGACCAGAGGAGGCGGGAGTTCCACACTCTCCGCCAAGGGACGATGACTGTGAGCGCGTACCGCACGCGTTTCTTGGAGCTATCCCGCTTTACAGCGACAGCGGTAGCCACTGAGGAGGAGCACCTTTGGAGGTTCACCGAGGGGCTCCGACCTGCGATTTGGGGGTATGTCAAATCCCTGAAGTTGCCTACGTTTTAGAGGGTGGTGGAGGCAGCCATGACTTATGAGGAGACCAACCCGTCCGCGCGAGACACTGACGGCGGGCGAAAGTGGCCCTTCCTGCCAGACTTTTCACAGGGCCGGCGAGAGAGGAGACACGTGGCGTCCGCAGGAGAGCCGTCACGTTTTACAGGGCCATCAGTGGCCTTTGGGGGCCCTCGACAGGGGTCGTCGCCAGCACCGGACCCCCGCCTAGCCGACAGCAGGGACCCACTGAGGGTAGGAGTCGGGTTCCCCTCTGTTACCAGTGTGGCCAGCTGGGCCACATCAGGAGGGACTGCCCGTCTAGGGCAGGAGGTCAGCAGATACTTCCCGTGCAGAGCACTGGAGGGTGCACAGGAGGCCGCGGTTCCCAGGCACAAGGAGGAGGACAGCAGTCGCGAGGAGGGTACCGGCCAGCACCAACCCGTCCGACGCAGAGTGTGGCTGCTTCATCCGCACCTAGAGCTGAGGGGCGTATCAACGCCCTGACACACAGGGACGCCAGAGCTTCGGGATCGGTGGTAGCAGGTATGGTTTCAGTTTCCGGCAGACTCATTTACACGCTTTTCGATTCCGATGCTACGCACTCGTTTGTCGCAGCCAGTTTCGCAGTTAGTTTGGGCCAGGATTATATGCTGTTAGAGAATCCGTTCGTAATCAGAGGTCCGAGTGGTCAGCTGTTTGTAGCTGAGGAGGTGTACACGGATTGTGAGGTCAGCGTCGGGGGACATAGCCTGCCAGCTGACCTGATTATGTTACAGATGGAGGACTTTGGAGTGATTCTGGGGATGGATTGGTTGTCCGCTTACCACGCCTTGGTGGACTGTTTTGAGAGGAAGATCGTCTTCTCCATTCCGGAGTTGCCTTCTTTCGAATTTCACGGACAGCCAGTGGACGAAGGCTTCAGGTGCATTTCGGCACTTCGAGCGGCGAGACTTTTGAGCCAGGGGTGTGAGGGCTTCCTAGCTTGTGTAGTGGCAGAGCCCAGCCCTGTGGCAGACTTCCAGAGCATCTCGGTGGTCAGAGAGTACCCTGATGTGTTTCCAGACGAGTTACCAGGACTACCGCCCGAGCGTGAGATCGAGTTTGAAATCTCACTAGTACCAGGGACCAGCCCCATCTCCACCGCACCATACAGGATGGCACCGCTTGAGCTGCGAGAGCTCAAATCCCAGTTGCAAGACCTTTTGGAGAAAGGTTTCGTGAGGTCCAGTGCGTCTCCCTGGGGAGCCCCGGTACTGTTTGTGAAGAAGAAGGATGGTACCCTATGCCTTTGTGTGGACTGTCGACAGCTGAATAGGGTCACCATCAAGAACAGATATCCGCTGCCAAGGATCGACGACTTGTTTAACCAATTGCGAGGTGCCACGGTGTTCTCCAAGATCGACTTGAGGTCGGGATACCACCAGTTGAGGATCAGGGAGACCGACGTCTCCAAGACAGCTTTCCGCACCCGGTACGAACACTACGAGTTTTTTGGTCATGCCGTTTGGGCTGACCAATGCCCCCGCTGCTTTCATGGATCTGATGAACCGGGTGTTTAGACCGTACTTGGACTAGTTCGTGGTGGTTTTCATAGATGATGTACTCATCTATTCTAGAGATCAGACGCAGCACGAACAACACTTGCGGATGGTTCTGGACACTCTGAGACGACGTAGGCTGTACGCCAAATACAGCAAGTGCGAGTTCTGGTTAAGGGAGGTGACCTTCTTAGGTCATGTGATCTCTGGAGATGGCTTGGCGGTGGACCCAGCCAAGGTCGAGGCAGTACTCAGGTGGGAGAGACCGCGTTCAGTCACTGAGATTCGCAGTTTCCTGGGACTGACAGGCTACTACAGACGATTCATCAGAGGTTTTTCACAGATCGCGCGTCCTATGACACAGTTGACCCGGAAGGACGTTCCCTTCGCTTGGACAGACTCCTGTGAGGCATGTTTTCTGGAGCTGAAGGAGAGGTTGACCTCGGCTCCCGTGCTCACCATCCCTGACAGTAGTGGAGGGTTCGTTGTGTACACGGACGCCTCCTTGCAGGGATTAGGAGGTGTGCTCATGCAGAGGGGTCACGCTGTCGCTTACGCTTCGCGGCAACTGAAGCCCCATGAGCATACCTACCCTACCCACGACCTAGAGTTGGCAGCGGTTGTCTTCGCGCTGAAGGCCTGGAGGCACTACTTGTACGGTGAGACCTTCGAGATTTTCACAGATCACAAGAGCCTCAGATACCTTTTTGATCAGAAGGAGCTCAACATGAGACAGAGACGTTGGTTGGAGCTCCTGAAGGACTACGACTGCAGCATCTCCTACCACCCGGGAAAGGCCAATGTGGTGGCTGACGCCTTGAGCTGTAAGGCGCCCGCGCACTTGGCCAGTTTACAATTACAGAGTTGGAACCTTTTGGAGGAGGTGGGCAGTTGGCGACCCCTGGAGTTACGGGGGCACTGTGGGGCATGATGGTGACACAACAGACTAGGCCAGAGCTGATAGACCGCATCATCACAGGACAGATGGCCGATCCGTACTTGCAGTCCTTGCGCGACAGAGTACTGTCAGGAGACCTAGGGGACTTCTCTTTCAAAGACCAGGTGCTGCGCCTGAGGGGACGGTTGTGCGTTCCCAGAGATGAGGAGCTGTTGAGAGAGCTCCTGACTGAGGCACACGATTCCAGGTTCACCATACATCCCGGAAACACGAAGATGTACCACGACTTGAGACGCGAGTTTTGGTGGAGGGGGATGAAGCGGGATGTGGGTGAATTCGTGCAGCAGTGCTTAGTGTGCCAACAGGTGAAAGCCGAGCATCAGAGGCCTGCAGGGCCGCTACAGCCGCTTCCAGTGCCAGAGTGGAAGTGGGAGAGCATCACCATGGACTTGGTGGTAGGCTTACATGTTACCCACTTGTCTAGGTAATTGTGGATAGACTGACGAAGATGGCACGATTCCTGTCGATCCGAGTCACTTTGGGACCAGCACAGTTGGCAGAGAGGTATATCCGCGACGTGGTGCGGCTACACGGAGTTCCGCGGGAGATCGTATCTGACCGGGATACCCGCTTTACGTCCCAGTTTTGGGCTGAGTTCAGCAGGCCCTGGGGACGCGGTTGAGGTTTAGTACAGCTTACCACCCCCAGACGGACGGACAGTCTGAGCGCACGATACAGACACTTGAGGACCTTTTGCGTGCCTGTGTACTGGACTAGAGGGGCTCTTGGGAGGAGCACCTGCCCCTATCGGAGTTCGCATACAACAACAGTTATCACTCGAGCATCAGCATGGCTCCCTACGAGGCTCTGTACGGACGGAGGTGTACGGCACCCTTGAGTTGGGTTGAGGTGGGGACCAAGTGGGAGGTTGGCCCCAGGTTGATCCGGCAGAGTCCGGAGGTAGTCGAGCAGATCCACAGGCGACTCCGCACTGTCAGGAGCAGACAGAAGAGCTACGCGGATCGGAGACGCAGAGAGGTACAGTTCGAGGTTGGGGATCACGTCTTTTTTCGTGTTTCGCCCATGAAGGGCCTGCAGCGGTTTGGGGTGAGAGGGAAGCTCACGCCGAGGTTTGTGGGGCCCTTTGAGGTCCTGGAGCGGGTTGGACCTGTTGCTTACAGGCTTGCCCTCCCCCCGCAGCTTTCTGGTGTGCACGACGTGTTCCACATGTCCAACCTCAAGAAGTACGTAGCCAATCCCAGTCACGTACTGAGTCACGAGAGCGTCGAGGTGGGCGACGACCTGACCTACCTCGAGCGGCCAGTGCAGATTCTAGACTGAGCCGTCCGCAGTTTGAGACGAAAGCAAGTACCCCTGGTAAAGGTTTTGTGGAGGAGCCAGCGGTACGAGGAGGCTACCTGGGAGCCTGAGGCGGCAATGCAGGAGCGGTACCCGGAACTCTTCGCGGGTACGTCTTTTCGGACCGGCTTCGATCCTCTTTGAGTTTGTTATGGTTATTTTGACGTCTTTCCCGCACCCTAGTTAGCGTAAGTTTTGGGGACGAAACTTCCTTTGAGTTTGTTATATTGTTACGAACGCGCGGCTTCAGACGTCTTTTAAGATGTCTGGGAGGTGGCCCAGACGTCGGACCAGATGTTTGGAACCCCTTCCAGACGTCGGACCAGATGTTTGGAACCCCTTCCAGACGTCTGGAAATCGGTTATTTTTGGCATGCTTGTTTCGTATGCGCGCCTGAGTGCACAGACCTGCGAATGCCCTCTCTCTCTCTCTTTTTCCCTCTCTTCTACGGTTGCAGGCTACGCCCTGTCCACTCTATCTCTCCTTCTCGCGCGGCCTTAAAAGGCCACGCCCTCTCCCTCACTCCCGTCATCTCCGTTCCCTTCCTCTTCTCCTTCCAGCCGGTGCACGAGAGCGAGCGCGAGTGAGCGGCGGCAGCGACAGCCGCGGTGAGCGTGGGAGGAGGTGCTACGCGTGGATAGAGGCGCTCAGCCGTGAGGGTGAGCTCGCCGGGGCTACTAGGGCCGGCCGGCGGGGGGCGCAGCGGGCGCGGAGCGACGCGGGAGGACTGCTGTACCTTGAGCAGCAGGCAGATGGGACGCGGCGCGGCCGAGCGTCGCGAGCGGAGGGTGAGTGGCGCCCTAGTTCTGGAAACTTTTCCAGAATCAGACGTCTGGGAGTCTAGCCAGACGACGGGGACGACGTCTGGAGGACTGTACAGATGTCTGAAAAGTGAGTTATTTCCGTCTTCCTTCCTTTTCTTCGAATGACCGTACTGAGAGAGAGAGGAAATGGGTACGCCCAGGTTCTGATCCGCCACCCAACACGAATCAGACGTCTGGCTGCAGTGCCAGACGACTGGAGCGACTTCTAGACGTCCGAGGTGACTATCGGACGTCTGGGAACTAGGCCAGATGCCCCCACAGGCTTCTGGACGTCTGAGAGACCACGCAGAGCAAGGTAACCGCTGATCCACTTTTTAAGACGTCTGGAATAAGTTCCAGACGTCTGATTTTGCACTATTTCGTCGTTTTCGACCCGTTTAGGGCCCGTTCGGGTTCCGTTTTCCGCCTTTTGAGTTGTGTTCTTTTCGGAATTAAATCCTCTACCCGTCTACAGTAGCTATATACTATTTTGAGAAACTCCTTGTGTTTGATCCTTGTGATAGGACCCCGTTCCGTTGCAATCTCGGGGTTGCGGAGGCACGCGGGATTCCCGACCACGCCCCCAATTCGCCTGTTGTAACCGGTAGAATGGCTTTTAAGTTATTGGTATAATCTGTTAAATTATGGAACCATAAATAGCACCTAGGACATTGCATGAATCCTCGGAATGAGAAACTAGAATGAATGGTAGATCCTAGGGTGTTGCATGAATCCTAGGGCTGGAAAACTAGATTGTATGATAGATCCTAGGGTATGGCATGAATCCTAGGATGGGAAGAACTAGTGGAATATATGAATACTGCAGTCTTGGAAAATGTGGAAAGGAAATAATAGCTGCCTGTGAATTGAATTAACAGCTGCCTGCTATGAATAAATAAACGTGATTGAGAATATGGATTGTAAGGACGTGAAACTGGAAAGTGAAACCTGGATGTTTTGAGTTAAAAGAGCTGGAACCCTACGGGGAATTAGGAGTGGAACTCCTGGAAAGAGAAAGGAATGGAACTGAGAAAGAAAGACGTGGTAGTGTGCTGTCTCTTGGGTACGTAGTACCAAGGGAAGTACCTGTACCTGTTTAGTGCAGAGCGGAGCCAGCCGCCCCAGGGACCCGGGGTTAGGACTGGCCACTTTGTACCGACTTGCTGGCCCTCGCGTACGTAGTACCGAGGAGAGCTACTACTGTAGGGAGGGCACTAGCTACCCCACGGGCCCTGGGGTTCTGCTAGCCTCCTACACCGACTTGTTAGGCCCACTGGGCAAACCAGGGTAGTCAGGAGAGGGTGCGCGGACTGAGGGGCAAGGCCCCTGTTTGGTTACTATGGAGGGGTTGGACCCCTGTTACTGAGAGGGCTCTGCCCTGTACTGGTTCCGTGCTGTGCTTTGGGCGCACCCGTTAACGGAAACGACTGACCGCATGCCAGTGCGGGTTAGCTACCTGTGCGTTTATCGCGCGTGCCGTAGTCACCGTTACGCCTATCCGTGACCTTGGGGTGGTTGACTGAGAGTTGGATCACCACGGGGGACTCTCCCGGCTAGGAGAGCACCATGTGCTACTTCTACTGTTCGGAAAAGACTGCAATCAAGATCGTTCCCACGAGGAACATTCGAGATCAAGTGAAGGATCTGAGAAATAGATAAATTTTGAAACAATAGAAAGACGTAAATAAAGGAAGAAAGAAAATTAAAACAGCTACTGTACACTTTACTGTTCCTTTAGTTTAGCTGCCACTCTACTCAGCGTTTTGCTGACGTGTTACACTCGTTACCTTTCAGGACCAGGTGTTGAGCAGCCAGGGTCAGCGGCTGCAGAGGACGCTGGGCCGAGTAGGGTCCAGTAGAGTTACCACTGTTCTCTTGTACCTCTTTTTGGTTCCACTGTAGTGAGTAGTTCTTGTTTCCGCTGTACTTTTCTTACCTGCAGTTCATATTATGTTATGAATGTTGTTCTACTGTTGTGGTGGTATATACTGTAGTGGCTTCTTTCTTTACTGCCGTATTTCCTTACTGTTAGTTATATTCATGCTGAATGTGGTTTATTTTGCTACTCTTTTGGTTACTTCCTCGTTGGACGACTAGGTCTTGGGATTAGTCGAGTCGGTCCGGTTCTCGTGTCTCGTAGGGACTCGGGAATCGGGTCGTTACATCAGGTGCCACACAGGTCTTTTTCATTCCTTTCTCATTCTTCTTTAAAGCTTCACGAAATGGTACATGAGTGGTGATAAGAGGTTCAATCTTGGGTAAAGGAGAAGTAGGAAGTGGAGAAGCGGAATTAGAAGTAGTAGAAGTTGGAAGAGGTGGATCTAGTGTGCTTTTACCACTCCTAGTGATTATGGCATTTAGTTCAACCCTAGAGGTAGATGGTAAATCAGTGTTAGGTAGCAGAGGTGGTTGTGTTTGTGCAAGAGAAGAACTTGAGTCTGTGAAGAATTCAATGTCGTGCAAGGGTTGTGAAATGACATGTGCTTGATCTTGCACTGTCGGTTTAGGTTGAACATACCTCTGAGCAGGTATGTTCCTAGGGTTGGGTTGTGCTTGAGATGGGAGTGAATGTGGTTGACGGGACTCTGTCAAGTGTGACAGCTGGGCTCTCATCTCAGCTAAGGCCGCGTCCTATCTCTGCTGCATAGCAATATTCTGTTGTTGCATATCAGTAAGAGCTTTCATGATAGACCCCAACTGGTCATCTCGTATAGGCCCAGATTGAGAGTATTGGGTGGGCCTGGGTTGGGGTTGCTGGTAGGCACGCGGTGGATATCCGTGCGATTGTGGAGGTGGTGCTCGGATCAGGTTGTGTTGTGGTGGTGCAGAAGGTTGTTGAAAAGGAGGTCTCTGTGAATTTCCCGACCACGAGAAATTTGGATGATTGCGCCATCTAGGGTTGTAGGTTTGTGCGAAAGGGTCATTATGAATGGCATGGAGCTCCTCCGAAACTCCAGAAGGTGCAGGGAAATCAATGAAGGGAGGGACAAAGGTTCCTCCAACCGGTGAAGGATATGGAAGTGGAAAATTCGGTAATGCAGTTTGTGTCACAGAAAGGTTATTCACACTTTCCCTCCCTGTGGGAAACTGAGAAGAAGTGTTTTGTGCTAGTGACTGAGAAGAAGATGAGGGTTTTGAGAGAAATTTCCATACTTCATCTACTTTCTTCTCGATTAAGCCCACTTTATCCAGTTGACTAGCCACTATCTCTAAGTCTTTGCTACTGGATTGGGCTAAGTGTACCCCAGTATGTGAGTGGGAATGTGAGGACTTTCTATTAAACATGCTCATTGAAGCATTATTAATAGAGTTTTCGGCCATGCCTTCAAAGAGCTCAAAGGCTGAGTCCTCGTCCCGACACAGGAAATTGCCTCCACAAGCGGCATCTACAAAATTTCGTGTGTCATCATGGAGCCCATGGTAGAAGATCTGGACCTGTTGCCAGTGTGGGACACCATGGTGGGGACATTTTCTCAGAAGCTCGTGGAATCTCTCCCAAGCCTCGTGCATTGGTTCTCCCGAATTCTGAGTGAATGTAGTGATGGCACACCTTAAGGCGTTAGTGCGGCCTACAAGAAAGTACTTCTTTAAGAACTCATGTTCTAAAGAAGCCCAGGAATCTATAGGTGTAGTCCGTGCAAGTGTTCAAAACCAAAAGGCTGCCTTATCTTTCAATGAAAAGGAGAACATTTTCATTAAAAGCGTGTGCTAATCATGTCCTTGCGGACCCAAAGTTTGCGCAAGATTCTTCAGCTCCTCTAAATGCTGAAAAGGGTCCTCTGAAGTAAGTCCATGGAAGTGAGGAATGAGTGCTATAATGTTTGGCTTCAGTTCAGCAGCACGACCCCCATTGGGATAACGTACCACAGGCATTGGTTGGGCAACTGCGAGATTATAGTAATCCCGTAGTTGAGGTCTACGGAGTTGGGGTGGTGCCTAAGGATTTCTAGGCTGAGGTGGTTGTGGTTGCGGTTTAGCTAAGAGATTAACAGCTTGAGCCAATTGTTGCACCTGTTGGGTTAAGGTATTCATTTGTAGTTGTGTTTCGAGAAGGTACTGAAGATGAGGCATAGGTCCTCTCCCCGGGGGTGGGTTAAGAAGATTAGGATAAGGTGGAGGTTGGAACCTAGGGATAGGTGGTTGTGGTGGTGGAGGATGTGCAATTAAGTGTGGAGGAAGTTCTTCAAAATCCTCGAATTGTGACGACTCAAGATCATCCTCTTGGTGAGTGGGATTGTGAATAGGAGTTTGAGACTCGAGAGGTAAGGGATTAGAAGTGGAAGGCAAAGAGGAAGATGCAATAGCTTGGGTATTAGTACCCAAGGGGAGTACAAGTTCTGGGTTCTGGGATCTCCTACCTTCCATTGAGTTGGTTTTTGAAAACACGCTTACTTCAATTCGTTACAACTCAATGGGAAAATTTCAGCCAAGTTCGCAGAAAGCGGAAAATCCCAATTAAATCTCAATCCATTCAGAAGACCAAGCAAGCGAGATGAATCGAAAATTTTTTTCCTAGAGGCTGCTACGCAAAATTATGTTGTATGCAAGCAATTGTTTCAAACAATTGTACGTGTCTTAAGATAAACTTAGCGATGTGCAGACCTCTAAAATCCACTGGGAGTCTGGATAAGACTTAGCGTGCGAATCCAGATCTTATGGTTGCAGAAGGAGATGAGGTAGAAACCCGTGTGTTGTGACCTTAAGTGATCGTGCTGTATGCACGATATCAATCATCACAAGGCGATAAAAATCTCAATCAAGGTTTCACCCAAAGTTAATATCTCCTTTTTGATTTAGTTCAAGTGATTATGAGGTGATTTCTATGCTGGTTGTCTCGCTTTTTACTCAGTTCAATACAAAAGATGGTCTTCTTTAATTTTAAGTCAAATGCAATGATGATAGGAATTGGAGAAAGGTAAAGAATGCGTACCTGACTCCAGCAATCTTCTATATGCAAATTTGACTTGAATTGAAATCTAGCAGAAAAGTATGCAACCTAAGATGGATGCCTAAGGATATGCTGCTGCTAGATAAGGATGAGATCTTTTTGATTTTTTTTTTTTAATATGCAACAAGCAAAAACAAAGAAAGAAATCGATTCGGAAAATCGTAATGGAAAGACCGTATCAATGAGAGAGAAGTAGAAGAATAAAGTCCAGAAAGTCCACAGTTATTACAATGAATGTGTGAGAACAGGCTCTCATAACTTATGACTAACAATTTGTCCTAGTTAGTATACCTAAATCTAACTAAACTATACTACTACTACTAGTCCTACAGCTACTCCGAGGGCAAACTACGCCTGGATGTCGGGTCAGGAGCGCAACGATTCCACCAGGAAGATGACCTCTACCTGGAAGATGATACTGCTTCTGCTCCTCCTCAAGTGCTGTGGAAAAATAACAAATGATTAGTAAAAGAATAAAAGAATGTATACACAATAACACATTAATCAGTGGAAGAAAATAATTACAATCAATGAATTTGAATGAAATGAAGAATTTCTATATACAAAAAGAATTAAAGGGTAATTTTAGCGTAAAGAGCGTTGCTTCCCCGACAACGGCGCCAAAAAATAATGATGGTGCTCGTTCATAATGATGCATCGTGTATGGTGTATTGATGGATGAAAATATCATTAGTGTCATTGTAGTGGATTGTATGGAATACCAATCATTATTACGACCATTATTATTTACTTACCTAATTTTTACAGGTTTTATTCCAGGTCGTTCACTGTGAGGCAATTATTGATTTACATCGCTCTTTAATCTCAAAATTATCCTTTAATTCAAAAAGAAGTTTTACGTCTAATAAAGAGTGAATGAATGAAGACTTGGTTTGACTGCTCACAAAGAATTAATCAAAATGCTTGCAAAAACTAACTATAAACAAGCACCAAACACTTCATCACTATATTCTAAACTCTCTTTATAAGTTATATTATTAATACTTACATGAAAGTACACTACCAACTAAGATTACATAGTATACTAATTTAACTTACTAATCTGACACCTACAGTAACACATACAATAGCTATAGTGACAGACGTAAGCGTCGCTAGACCAAAAAAAAAAACTATATACAAACTAAAAGAGGGAATCCAAGATCTGTAGCGACGGTTATGGCGACGTTTTATTCTGTTAGTAAATGTATGAATTTATTTACATAAAAGTAATTGGCTATACTACATATATATATATATTAGTCCTTTGTATCTGTATTCTCTCTCTGATTTCACTATACGTATTTACATCTCTCTCTCTCTCATTCCACACTACTCTTCTTCTGTCATTCTTCTTCTTCTTTGTTTTATTCTGCGTTAACAGTCTTCACAACACTGCGGCATATAGGTGATTAGCTACTGTCATTAGTCCTCTTAATTAATCAAAAATGTGTTTAATTTGCGGGCACACTTTTCGAGGGATATACAGCACCTAGAGGGTGGGACCAAACCTCTACTAAGCACGCCCTAATTGTCATTAGGCCACTTAATTGTGTATTATCAAGCTCAGATCAGAGGCCTCTTAGCCTACGCACACACACACATCCTCGGGCCCCCGGCCCTAAATGCTCAATTAAATGCTCAAGTCTATGCTCAGAAGATACAAGGCTATGTTGTTTCGGGCGCCTAGCGCCCGTGACGATTACGCCTTAATATAACAAAATATATTTATATAATAGCACGAACTTTGTAGCGCACGATGTGGCGCTATTCGAGTGTCGCATCTGCGTTGAAAATGTGTGCAGTTGCTCGCCAAAGGTGATTTTGGCCCTCAATTCGAGGGCCATAATTTATTTTAAAATAAAAATAAACTATGAGAAAATGAAATATTTATATAATACTATACAATTGTACACTTAATTTGAAATTTTAATTATATTTACTATATAAATAAATTGACTAAAGTATATAATTTTTACACATTGATTTTGATGTTTAATTCTTTAATTACTTATAAATTAGCTACTATATGGTCTAATTGACCTTATTCAGAGTTAGTATACATGTATAAGTATTTTATAAACATTTTTATTATATTTTTCAGATTTAATTTCTGGTCTATTTACATTTAAATAACAGATTTGAATTGTTTTACTTATAAATTAAGTTGAAATGATATAATAAGATATAAACATACTTCAATTAGCTTAAATTACTTAAGGTACATTAGTCTAAGTATACAGATTCAGTTAACTTAATTATAACTCTAAATTACTAATTTATCTAATTTAATCTAATAACTTAGCTATTAACTTAATAAATTCATTATTTATTATGTATAAAGAATTAAATTAAGGTATAGGATTTTATTTACTTATAATCTACATATACATATGTATATACAATTTTATAGCTTAATATTGTTATTTATACTGTCTATTGATTTATTTAGTCTAAGAATGCATATAAGTTAGTTTAATTAATAAATAGTTATATAATTAATATATATACAGTATAATCTAACTTAAATACCCAATTTACAGCATGCAATATATACATAAATTATTTGTACAGTTTATATACATATACTACTTATTTACATATATAACTTAGTATAAAGCATATATTTACAAGAGTATACTTAATATACAAAGTACTTTTTAGGTGTTTTTGGAGTTTTTCACTTTTTATGGTTTTTATACATATTATAGAGATAAGAGATGAGAAGGGAAGAATTAGTTGAGGAGAAAGAGGTGTTTTTGATGTTTTTTAGATATAACTTCTATTATTAAGCTTCATGGTATACAAATCCATCGACTGGCAAATTCTACCAAGTCGAGAGTTTTGCATACCATGTAACTTGGTATATGGTTAGAAAACTTTTTGATCTTCGATCAGACAGTTTTATTTTAATTTTTTAGAATTTTTACTGATTTTTATTGAATTTCAAATCTCATCCAACCTAAGCCATTCAAAAGATTTCTAAGGGATCCTAAAGGCTTCGGATGGTTCTTAAAAGATGTAAAAAGGCATTGACTGCCTTATTTGCAGTCAGTATGAAATCTGGAAAGTATTTTACCCATTGTAATACATTCCTCAGTTTATATTCCCTTTAAGTCATGTGTTGGACAGTTAGATTTAAACTGAACTAGCTGACAACATTTAGAAGAAAAATAACAAGCATTCATAGAATTAAAATTCAATTACTTATACAGGGAAGCTTGTATACACAAGGAATACAATACAACTATATGTCAGCTATCTTCAAACTACACTCTACAGGGTTTTAAATCAGACTCTTTCTGCTACAATTTAAGACAACAGACAGCAGCAGCAAGGACTCTACATACCAACCCTGTAGCAACTCAGATCTGATTCCAAATGGTTTAACTGCTGCTGCAGTTAGTCCATTTGGAATGAAATTAGATTTAGGAAAGAAGGAGAATGTAGCTGCAAAGTGCAACAACTTGCTGTGACTTCTGGGATTAACATCATAAATCCAAACTAAAAAAAATATTCTCTCAACCCCATCTGACAAGGGTTTCACTTCTCATTAAAAACACTGAATATCTCAATTCAAATGCAAGAACCCTTATCAATAAATTCACATCAGGTTAAATCAGCAAAAACACTGATCTAACTCTTCCTAATGCTATGGACAGCATGTAGAAAGAGTTAAATCAATCAATTAAAATCCCCAATTCAAATCCCAGGTTCTGAAACCTTAAGGAGTATTGAGAACTCCTTAGGTTAGGAAATCATCAGTGCTTTCATCAAACACAAACTCATGGATACAAGATAAAACTTCAAATCACCACAGTGATCTTCCTTAGTTCTATCGTGCATTCAATGAATTAAAATCCTCATAAAACTTAGATCAAATTATGGCTCTTCTAAGATGAATTCTGACATCAGAAACATCTTAGATTCCTTGCCAAACAATGAACAAGAATCAGAATTCTTCAATTTGTCAGATCAAAACAATCAAAACCCAATTGAGTGAAAATCCTTGAAATCTAAGTTAAAGAAAAATCCGACAAACTGATTACTTTCAAGCTCAGATCAGGGGCTTTTGTGAACAAAAATGAGGTGAATGGGAAGCCCCCTTATGTGCTTTTTGACGTCAATTTCAGATCTGAGGTTAAAAACCAATCAGATCTGAAATTAGGTCTAAATGAATGGGTGAAATGCGACAAACAAGTCGTGGAAATCAGAAGCGAATATGGAAACACGGAGAGGGAGAGAATTCGTGATCATGAACTGTGTGAAATCTTCCCCTCTGATCTGGAATGATCAGAGGAGGTGAGGGGGGAAATTCTAGTCTAAATCTACTGCTACAGCTACTCTATCATAACAGCGAAATTAAACACTACAAATAATGTTAATTCTACTCTAAACCTACTTAACTACAGCTACAACTAATTTTCAGAATGATAAATCTACTCTAACAGGAAGAATGGGACCTATGGGTCCTTAGCCGGTGGCTAAGGAGGAAGAAGGGAGGAAGATGACTCCAGCGGAGGGAAGAGTCTGCTAATGAGGCTCCAGGGTCGTCCTCAGGTGCTACGAGGTCCTTAGCGACGAGGAGATCGAGAAGAAGGAGGCGATTTCACAGCCGGTGGCTGTGAAATCAGAGAATTGATGGGGAGGAGAAACTGGAGTGGACGAACGATCGCTAAGAGATGTAGGAGGGAGCGATCCTTTGCACGCGCGACCACTGAGGTGCTTAAGTAGCAAACTCAGTGGCTCAGATCACCGCGCGAGTGAAGATAACCGATGAGGCAACTGGCGGCGGGGATGAAAGGAGAGGAGCGCACGGCAAGCCAACTCAAAATCCGACTGTCAGATGGGATCTAGGGAGAGGGGTGAGTGCACGCGTCGATTCGCGTGAAGCTTCTATTCAAATCCAACCGCAGATCGGAATCGCGAGAAGCAACGGATGGCCGAGATCTATCGTGTTCTTCGCGCGCTACAATGCGTGCGAAGAGCTGCAGGCCGATCTCGAAATGTCGAGAAAATTGCAGGGAAGACCCCTGTGAGAAGGGGTAGAAAATTTACGTGCAGGCCCATAAGTGAAGAGAATTGCAACAGGATGGACCCTGTGTAGCCTTTCAAAGGGGTCCCTGGGGTTTACAAGTAGGTCCAAAAAGGATTTTTATAGACAAGAATGAGATGCATGAAGGACCTAAGTGTAAACTACATATTACAAAGGCTAAATGATGTCCAAATGCCTTCAAATTTTTATATGTGCTTAATTGAACATTTAAGACATTAATTATACTCTTGATTTGGCCTTTCAAACTTATTTATGTGTTCAATTAACGCATGGATCACCATTTGTCCTTTGCTTTCAGAATATCTCGTTTTGTGACCTAATTATGAAATTTTAACACAGAGTAAAGGTTTTAGGTCTTTTTCTTTGATTCCCACACTTAACCCTTTTTATCTGTTAATTTGATGTTGTTTTACTCAGTGTCTAGCTTAACTTCAGCTTTTTAGCTATGATGAGTAGCCACTCATCAGTACCCCATCTTGCGAATAGCAAGACTCGTTTTGGAACTCTGTTTTGGCTCAAAGCCAAGAACTCAATTTTGAGGGTGTGCCTCAAGGACAAAGATTAGTAGAAAAAAAATCTAAATAAGAAAAACACCAAAAACACAATAAAAGAACGGAAGAGACCCGTTGTAGGAAAGGCGTAGAAACTTGACTTGTATCCCACTTTCCTGAGTTCGACCCTGGACCTAAAAGTGACAAGATAAAATCAAGTAGACCAAGTTAAAAATTTTGTAAAGAGATGGTTAGGCCCGAATTAAGTTAACCACTATACACACTTTAACGATAAAATCATCATATTAACAACCTATTCGGGCTCGACATCATACTCTTTTCTGGGGCCGATGCCGAGGAAGTGCGCCTTCAAGTAAGTTTCTATTCAATTCCTTTCAAGTTTTCTCTTCTCTCTTCACGGGTATCTCTATTTTTGGTGTGCAGGTGAACCTGGTGCAAGGAGAAGCAGGCAGACGAAGTCAAAGACGTGAGCAGATCCAAGGCAGGAACGAGAGCATGAAGACGCCAACACCGTATTGGAGCTTCGCACACGTTGCCGAACAAGTAGGTCTTCTTTTCTTAGCAACTAGGGTTAACTTGTCACCTTAATTAAAAAAAAAATTAAAAACTAAAAACTAGAAAAACTTCTTGGGATCTCTTGGGGCAAGTGGATTAAAATTCACTTGTTTGATTGATTATCTTCGCTCCCACCGCCCCGGGATTGCCTGCCCTACTTCGCATAGCGAAAAATGAGAATCTTGATTCTTGAATTTTTCACCGTGGGAAGTATTCTTTGAGGCAAATAAAAAGATTGATTGCACCCCTCTTTGCCTCATTTACCTGCAAATTCAAGATCACATTTTTGGTGGGGAGACTTGGAATTGAGTTAATTCCAACCCCACCACGACTTTTCAACTTGCCTCAGATTTGATCCCAAATACTTCAACCCCAACTATTTGATTTTCTTTATCTGTTGGTTGAGCCTTATGTGTGGAAATCATTTTGGTGATTGGGAGCACTTGAATCGAAGTGCTTTGGCTCCCTTTCACATAAATCTAAAACTGATTCATGCATCCACACATAGAAATCTCCATTTAGGGTAGCCCATTGCATTTTAGCATGCATTAACCAACTGATATTGAAGAGGGGTTTGTTGGGCCTTGAAGAAAACTTGTATTCTCACGAAAACCTGGAGATTGGTTGAATTGGTAATTCAGCGAAATCCTAAAATCCATACTACTTAAAGCTGAACTCTAAAAACCATTCACCAATTAAAAACTTCAATTCAGGGAGATTTCACCGTAGCATGCTTGTTTTACACACTCTGAAAATCAATCACTTGGGCATTACCCGTAAACAACGCCCTTCACATTCGAAAAGCACTTGACCCTAAGCCTCTAACTAAAACTGGTAGTAACTTGACCCTTCTTAAGGATTGGAGGTCTAACTACCTGCGTGTAGCGGCTACGTGCTGGTGAGAGTTCCCGTGTGCTATCGGGTGTCTAAGACTGGGGCAAACGGCCTTTCAATCTGGCCCGGTGGTTCCGCGGTGCTCGCATTCGGTTCCGTAGTTCGTGATAGCAGGTAACTTAGATCTTTAGGTCTATGGGCACACTGTAGAGGTTAGGAATTTGATTGAATTGATTTGTAATCAAGTGTACCTTTGTGGCATCATTTCTCTCGTCTCTTTTCCCTTCTCATCTCCCCAAATCTTCCTGCGGTAGTGCATGTTTGGGAGGAGGTCATAAAACCCTGAACTGTTTGAATTAACTAATAAATCTAGAAAACAAGCCGAATCGTCCTCTTCCTCCACAAACATGGCTGCACGCCCACCCCCAAATCCCGAGGGAGGAAACCGCCCTCAGAACCCACCTGGTGGTGGAGCCTTAGATCCCATAACCTGCCTCCAAGCCTAAATGGAAATGTATAATGGGCAAATCGAAGCCATTCGGGAAACATTGGAGGAAATGCAGAACCCTCCTAAATGGGAGGAGCCTAGGTCTCTTAGCTCCTATCAGAATTTCGCTGCTACAGAAACCATAGGACAAATTTGGATCCCCATGGGCGGGGATGACTTTGAATTAAAACCCAACATTATTGGCCTAATAAATTTTCACTTCCATGGTCTTGCAAGTGAAGATCCTTTTCTCCACTTGGAAGACCTAACCCGACTGGCTGAAATTGTTAAACAAAGAAATATCGGATTACCTATAGTCCTCATAAAGATGTTCCCATTTTCATTGCGGGATAATGCATCACAGTGGATACGCACCCTTGGGAGAACCATCCATTCTTGGGAAGAGATGCGAACAGCGTTTCTCAAGAAGTTCTTCCTA
This sequence comes from Thalassia testudinum, assembly GCA_037157565.1. Classification (NCBI taxonomy): domain Eukaryota; kingdom Viridiplantae; phylum Streptophyta; class Magnoliopsida; order Alismatales; family Hydrocharitaceae; genus Thalassia; species Thalassia testudinum. Next base: position 9,862,386 of record JAZHRO010000051.1, read on the forward strand.
ATCGGGCGAACCAATGAGCTTCGCCGTGCTATCAACTCTTTTACACAACAAAACGGCGAACAATTTCATGAGGCATGGGAGAGGTATAACGACCTCCTCAGGAAGTGTCCGCACCACGGTCTGCCTAAGTGGCATATAGCCTAGATTTTCTACTACGGGCTAAATGAGACTTTGAAGCAGATTGCAGATGCTTCCTGCGGAGGGAACTTTATGAATAAAGACGAGAATGGAGCATTCGAACTGTTTGAAAATATGAGTGAAAACTCGATGAACAATGCTTCCATTGTCGCCTCTAATCGTACCAGCCAGCCCTGAAATGTCCATGAAGTTGACACTGGACCCTCCCATTCATCCACTGATCTCAGCCTTATTGCACAAAAACTGGATGAAGTCTCCATCGTGCACAAGTAGCTGGACGAGCTTCTGGCCAACCCCGCCCGATCTCTGGCAAACACCACCTCTTCACCACTTCATCACAATCCAAATTCTTCCAACACCAGGCTTATCCCGAGAAACCCCGTAAGACCTTCCTTACCGAGTGTCACGCCGAGCGACTCGGTAAGTCATGTGGAACTGGCTTCTGTGAGCCAATATTTTGACACAGAGGACCAAGCCTCCGTGTGCTCGAACACATACTTACATGCGGACGTGTCTTCTGGCATAGAAGATGCTTGTGCCCTAGGAAATAACCCATTCTCTGCCACGTATAACCCAGGGTGGCGCAATCATCCAAACTTCGCATGGTCCAACAACCCGCAGCGCCAAAACCCCGCGAGTGGACCAATGCGACCGTCTGCACTCATCATCCCGAGGGCCCAGTCTAATCCTGTGGTGAATCCGCCATCAAGCCCTTGCGTACCACAAACAGAACACGCATCAAGTCCTCTTGACAAATTGATGCGAATGATGACGGATATGTCAAAGTGCCATGAAGAGAACATGACCTCTCTTCAGTCCAATTGGCGCAGCAGAATGCTGAGATTAGTCAACTACGCATGGCGACTCGATCTCAGGGCACTCTTCCCGCCCAACCTGTTCCAAACCTGTGAAACTTTATACCCCGTGGTCCGCAACCACAGGTACGACCTTCTCAGGGGTAGGTTAATCAAATTCTGCAAGCTCTGAGCATTCCACAGGGATTTCGGGCTAATCCCGCTGCAGCACCGCACACTTATGTCCCCATTGCGAACCCTCCTCCACCGTATGATCCCACTGGACTCGCATCGTCCAATGCTATCACTACGACGAGCGGTAAGCAAACCGTCGATCTGCCTCGACCTAATCCTGGCCCTTCTTCTTCTTCATCGCCCTCTCATTCAGGATGCGCACCGCATTCGCGAGAGGACGATACACCCAAATTGTTGCCAGAATCAGTCCCATTCCCTGAGGCTCTACTGAGGGAGCCAAAAGGCAAAGAGAAAGATACGCAGGCCTTTGATAACCTGCGTAATTTGTTCAGGGATGTAGAAATCAAGGTACCCCTGCTCGAAGCTATCGACCACATACCTACTGTCGCCCGATTTTTCAAAGACTACACAACACCCAGGCGACAGTCAAGAAAACTAAGAATCTAGTGGTTCTCTCGGCTCATGTGAGTTGTGTTATACTGTCAAACCTACCACCGAAGCAGAAAGATCCGGGCACACCGCTTATTTCCTGTAGCATCCAAGGCTGCAATTTTAACCGTGCCCTGCTTGATCTAGGATCTTCCATAAATCTCATACCAACCATCATGCTCAAAAAATTTTCCTTGCGGTCTCAGGGAGGCGTGGAAATCGAATTTTGTTTACCACTTGTTGTCATGAAAAAGGCGGAGTTTTGCTTGCGAAAGAGACGGTTTTGAAAAGCGAGAGATAGAGAGAGAGTTTAGGGTTAGAAAGCTCTTGGTTTTGATCATGCACTTTGAACAGAAATTAAAATGGCGATTGAATGGAAAATAATTTCATTAAACATGCATTCATAGTTCATAGCTTACAACATTAAATACATGCTTTAACAAGAGTAAATGAAAGCTTAAAAGAGAGAGAGAGAGGTAGAGAGAGAGTGGAGAGCGATGAGGCAGCCACGGCTGTGGAGGAGGCTCCGTCGGCGGCTCGTTGTCTCCGGTGGTTACAAGAGTACCTAAAACTAGCTAGGAGAGGAGTGGAGTAGTTGCAAGTGGGAGAGTATATCTTGAATGGTGGTAGGAGGGGGTTTAAATAGAGTTAAGGGCTTCCTAAAAGAAGAAGGGGCTTTAGTGACATCCAGAGCATCGCTAAAACCGCTTCCAAAATCGCTTTGTCGCGTGCGGATCTCGACCGTTCGATCGAAGATCAACGGCCGAGATTCGTCTTTGGCCTGCTTGAGGGTGTGCGAGCGGTGGGGGCGGGGCGACGTGGCTCTCTCTGGGCCGTTGATCTCCAGATCAACGGTCAGAATTTCTTGGGCCCATTGTGGGAGCTCCAGATGTCGGATTTGGCCGATCTTGAGTCCGTTGGACTCCGTTAGTCGTTCTGAATCCATCCGTATAGTCTGATTGCTCATCTGAGGCCTGCTTTGACAAATGCTTTATACAAATGGCCATTAATACAATTTATAAGCAATCTTGGTACTTGATGCATGCAATGCTCCTATTCTACTTATGTTGTGCCTTTTATTCTAAAGATGGGCCATATTCAACCTAATTACTACCCCCTTGTGTGGTGTTATCATACCCCCATGCTTACTCCTTGCTAGTCCCTAGAAAGGTTTATTCTAGCCTTTATTTCCTTGGAGAATTCAAGAAGTAATTGCTTAGGCACTTCGTTACTTGTCAATAAGAGGAAATATACGAAGATCTTAATCTACAAAGACTAAGCAGCGCCCGAGTGTCTGCCAAAATACGAATCGCCCGAATCCTTGCTTTAATGTACATATGTATACGTATGTATATTTTCTTAGAATTTTTTTCAGAATTCAGTGTGGGTTGGTAACTTTTTACGGCTACCCAACCCACCCAAAACTCTGTCAAAACCCTAAGTGCTAAGCATCTTGGTGTGAATGTTGTGATAGACTCACTTAACGGTAATTGAGACAGACTTCGAGTTTCTACGCCTCTAGGTGACCGAAAAAGAAAATATTTTTTCCTGAAGGTGTATTTGTTCGATTGGTAGCTTTCTCCCTACGTTCGTTTTACTTGGGGTCAACACAAGGATTTTCTAGTCTATATCTCCCCGGCTTATACTACTTCCCTGCTTCTTCCTTAGGAGTTTTGGTCTTTTTTGTGCAATTTTTAAGCTGGGCTCTGGACAACCGACCAATGGGCTGTTACCCACGATCACTTGCCAGCCATACTTGTGCAGTGAAGTGTGGTTTATTTTCTTTTCTTCTTCTTCCCCCCCCCCTTTTTTTTGCTTTTTTTTTTTCGTAGGTGGCTTCCCTGATCTCAAATGTACCTAGAGGCAACGAAAAAGAAATGGCCTATGGCTGGGTTCTGGACAACCTGCCAATGGGTTGTTACCCACGACAACTTGCCAGCCATACCACCCTAGAGAGTTCATTAGCTACCCAATTTCTGTCAAAATCTCCGAGAAGTGAGTCTATGCAAAAATGTGTGCAGATGCTTAGACTCAAAGTTTTCCTGAGTTAGGGGGTGTGTTGATAAGTCGTATACTTATTACCTTATTTAGTAGGTGGATTAGAATAGCTTAAAGTTGCAAGGATTCACCGCTAAATCCATAATTTAACGGATACCAGGGCTAATTAAGCCTGAAGGCCTGAAAAGTCTAAGTGTTTAAGTTCCTTTTGTATTATTTCCCACTATTGACAAGTTTCTAATGCCTAAGTTTTCTTCCTAAATTTTTTTTTTTTTTAATTAATTTATTCATTCAGACTGATAAATTAAGCTCAGGATTATACAATTTACCATCCCCCCATGCTTAAGTTGGACAATGTCCTCATTGGCAGATAAATGGATGCACAAGGGTTCAAAAAAATAGTACCTGAGTGACGTAAACTACCAGATCAGTCTGAATCCTCTGGGTCCCAGGAAGCGTTGAGTTTAACGCTTCCAGCTGGGCGGTGCACAAACAGGAATGGTTTGGGTCAAGGAGATATGTTCAAAATTAATCAGACCCAAAATCAGAAGTCCACAGATGCGAATAAGGTTGTGGTGGAGTCTCGTTCCTAAGGGGCGGGAATTCTGTATCATGCATGCCCGTGTCAGAACCTCTCTTAGTTTATGGGCAAGCAAACAAGTTGTTGTGGATGAATGCACCCCAAATATGACACACCAGACACTAAAGATGTAGGTTTTATATTCAGCTTGTGTCCCCATAAAATTGTAATCCATCGAAAGTGTATCAATTCCAGTGCATTCGGGTTGCGGGATTCTTATTTTGGTAGGGCAGGTAACAAAGTCTAGAGTTTCATACTGAGCCCTACAACCAAGCATGAGGCCTCTCTCCAAAGACGAATCCATCTCTCCCACAACTATGGTTTCATTGCTCATTTCCTCCAAGCCCTTGATCTCAAGAATATTTTCTTCAACCTCCTCTGTATCAGATTCACTGTTTAGGATTACATTAGAGGTAGGGTCAATTTCATCCTCTAGATCATATTCTTTCTCTCGGCCCTCCTCCAAATTTGTGATGGGGATTCTAACCGATTCATAATCAATTTCTTTGAAATTGTAACTCCATTCTCCATCTCCGACGTTGGCTGCTACTCCCACCGGATTACTTGTCTTGGGCCGATTAGATTCAGATTCCAAGGCCTCTCCCCTCACCTTCTCAGTTTCCTCCTGATGTTTGTTCTCAATGCTCCCCAAATTGTGTTCCAAGGAATCCTTATTGTCCTTATCCACTGAGTTGTCCAACTCCTAAGGGTATCAATGGTGGACTGAACCAAATCAGGATGACTGGGTGTAGTCCAATTGATCATGGTAGGTCCTTGCTTTATGAATTCCATGAATGGCGTTGTGTGCAACAGCTTTCTTTGGCCTTCTTCCCCCAATTGTTGGAACAACTCCAACATGGCATGTTGTCCTTTAACCAATTCTTGATTCTGTCTGTGTAGTTCTAACTGGAGGTTATCAAGAATTGACATGGTGCCATTTGGTGTCCTTTGGATTTCCTCCTTGAAATCCAGGTTAAGAGAGTATGGTTGAGGTTGTGGATCAGAATCCATGTTGGTGTTTAGGTTCTTGGGTGGTTCCTCTATTCTATCATGTTCAGGGTCCAGTTCTTCAAGAGGAACCATTCTCTGTTTGGTCCTACTCCAGAATAGTTGAGGTTCTAAGTCCTCCTCCCAGTCAGATTCTTCATCAGGGGACCAAATCAAAGGTTGATGATCCTGGGCTTGCCTAGATTTCTGATCATTTTCTGATTTCCATTTGTCTAGAACTCCTTCTAATCCAAAGGTCAAGTAGGCAAGGTTGTTGAATTCAGATGACCTTTCTTGGTTATTATCCTGAGATGGGTAGGGTTCTTGGTGTTCTCCTAAAGTGTAGGTCCTATCACAGTAGAGCGGGTCGGACCTAAATGAGGAGGCATCGTGAGGACAATCGAGATATGGAGCCCCATGATTTGAATCGTACCCTTGGGTGGCTATGTTGGTTGTATTCCAATAAGAGGTTGGTGCGGTTTGGTCATAGTTGTGCCAAGAGGGATATTCAAGGTTGTACCCCCAACTTGGTGGTTGGTTAGCCCAAGTAGGCTGTGGGTAGGGTCCACTTGGGTTAGCATACAAATCCTGTTGGGGGTAGTTTGGGTAAGATGGATAGGCATTGAAATCCATGGTTTGGAAGAAATGGAGGGATGTGGGAAGAACAGATGCGAGAGAGTTGTGTCCTCAACCAAGCAAACAAGCCTAGTCCTTATGGTGTATTCCTTAGAAGGCCTAGAAATCTCACAAAGGTTGATTAAGTCCGTAAGCACCGGACTCCCCTTCCCGAGGTTAATCTGGCCAGGTTGATTACGAGGGGATTGCAGGGAAGGTTCTTCCTTTGGCTTGTGCCTCCGATTTCATAGACCCCACAACCGCGGTCGTTTGACACTGCCCTGCAGCCTAGTCACCAGATTCTACCAAGGGAATGAAAGCGAAGTGCCTAGCAAACAAAACCTCGCCTTTTGAGACTTAACTCAGTCCTGCCTAGGGCACGTCTACTCAGTTTTAAAGGGTTAGGATAGTGCTTGTGCTTAGGGTGATGTGATGAGGCGTTGATTGGGGTGGTGCCTCTTAATTTTCCACTTTCAAAGTGTGTGCTTCTAGCAAAACATGGTTTTCAAGCAAGGATTTTTAAGGTGTGGTGTCTTTTAGTATTTCATCCTTACTTTAGTGCTTTTTAGGGTTGACGTGTCTTAATGTTTTCAACCAAGTTTCAGTGGGCACGTCAAGTTCTGCACACATTTCGATGAAAGTAGATTTCCTTTTTATTTTGTAGAGGCTCTAAAAACCCTAGTGTACTCATCCTAATGATCATGCAGCTTCTATAAGATGAGTCAGTTTTAGGGTTGAGTGGTGCGGCCCAGGTCAATTCACGATGGCTTCGCAAACACCACTCAAGAAAAAGAAAATAACACTCCAAGAATTTGTTCAGAATGTTAGAGTGTATTTTTTTTTTTTGGGTGATGTGTTAAAGATGTGGGTCAAGTAATCATACACCACGCCAATTTTATTTTTTGCAGTTTTTACAATTTTTTTTAGCTTTTTCACGCAAGCAAACAATGAGAGATAGGTTACTCACTATCGGTCCTCGAGGCGCCTACTCCCTTGCTACCGTCGGATGCGTCGCTTCGCAGTCCATGCGCCGAATTCCTGCAACCATCAAGTAAAAAGGAAAATAGGGCATTAGACGATGTGAGAATAAATGTGGAATGGAGGTGCTAAAACAAATCCGTTGCCTCCCCGGCAACGGCGCCAAAAACTGACATGCCGTAGTGCATATGTGTTACGAGGTGTCGTTATAGTCGCACTTGATACGTCGGTTTTAAAAGAAGTAAGCGGAGGTGAGTACGAGTGTCAGTCTCAGGGAGGCGTGGAAATCGGATTTTGTTTACCACTTGTTGTCACGAAAAAGGCGGAGTTTTGCTTGCGAAAGAGACGGTTTTGAAAAGCGAGAGATAGAAAGAGAGAGTTTAGGGTTAGGAAGCTCTTGGTTTTGATCATGCACTTTGAACAGAAATTAAAATGGCGATTGAACGGAAAATAATTTCATTAAACATGCATTCATAGTTCATAGCTTACAACATTAAATACATGCTTTAACAAGAGTAAATGAAAGCTTAAAAGAGAGAGAGAGAGGTAGAGAGAGAGTGGAGAGCGACGAGGCAGCCGCGGCGGTGGAGGAGGCTCCGTCGGCGTCTCGTCGTCTCCGGTGATTACAAGAGTGCCTAAAACTAGCTAGGAGAGGAGTGGAGTAGTTGCAAGTGGGAGAGTATATCTTGAATGGTGGTAGGAGGGGGGTTTAATAGAGTTAAGGGCTTCCTAAAAGAAGAAGGGGCTTTAGCGACATCCAGAGCGTCGCTAAAACCGCTTCCAAAAGCGTCGGTGTAGCCCTCTCGCCGCCTGTCAGCCGCCCGCCCCGGTCTTCCTCTTCGCGCGATCCGTGGCCACTGAACGAGAGCCGTCCGATCGAAGATCAGACGGCTGAGAGCCTTCTGCGCCCGCGCTAAGATCGCGCCTTGGGCGCACGTGTGCGCGCGCGTTTCCGCCCAGCGTGCGCACGCGCGTCGGCGCTCGTGCGCTGCGGTCGCACCGCGTGGCGAGATCGTGGCCGCCCGCTGCTGATCGGGCAGCCCAATTTTTCCGCGCCCTTCGCCCGCCTTGAAATCCCGCTCCTCGCGGCTCGAATGCGCGTCGCGGCGATGAGGGCGTGCGCGCTAACCATTGCGCCACGCCCGCGCTTTGTCGTGGCGACCGCGGGCGAGCACGCGGATCTCGGCCATTCGATCGAAGATCAACGGCCGAGATTCATCTTTAGCCGGCTTGAGGGTGTGCGAGCGGTGGGGGCGGGGCGACGTGGCGCTCTCTAGGCCGTTGATCTCCAGATCAACGGTTAGAATTACTTGGGCCCATTGTGGGAGCTCCGGATGTCGGATTTGGCCGATCTTGAGTCTGTTGGACTCCGTTCGTCGTTCTGAATCCATCCGTGCGGTCCGATTGCTCATCTGAGGCCTGCTTTGACAAATGCTTTACACAAATGGCCATTAATACAGTTTATAAGCAATCTTGGTACTTGATGCATGCAATGCTCCTGTCTACTTATGTTGTGCCTTTTATTCTAAAGATGGGCCATATTCAACCTAATTACTACCCCCTTGTGTGGTGTTATCACTTCTCCTTCCCAAACTTGTGACGAGGTTTTCTCCGCTTCCCATACCTCGTGGTCTGAGTCATATCTGGGCTGCTCACCGCCGGTCCATACTCTTGAAGACCGAACTGCCCTTTCTTTCCCGCCAAATCAGGCAGATTTGCAACGCCACACTGGGACCTTGAGCCCATATCCTACTCACTGGGGCTATTCTTTTTTGGATCCATCTATCCAAAGAGCCCCTCTTCTTGGCCAATCTAAGGGCCAACTTCTTCCTGATCTGTTTTCTGTTCCGCTTGGGACACTCTTTTCCCATGAAATGCCAAACCTTTCACCACCCACCATCACTTTTCACGCCATTATCACAAGCACTTCACTTTTCATTTCACCACCCACCATCCACCCACCCTGCCACCCTGCTGTATACCCTGCACTTCAGCTCTCGTTACCCGATCTTTCGTCCTCTCTCTAGCCTTCCCTGCATGCATATGAGGACATAGCATTGTTTGGCATGGGGGGTGGATAGGCATCCATAGGATCTGGGTATTTTATGGTATCATACAGTTCTCACCTATTTATAAATATGCAAGAAAAATAAAAAGAAAAAAATATAGATAATATATATAATAATAATAATAATAAATGGTGTTTAGTAATGATCCAAAAGCTGAAACAAAAATACAATAAGTGTTTATGGATATTCTACCTCTGTTTTGAAGACTTTCCAGACCACAGAAGCTTGATTCGCTCAGGCTCGGCTTAATTCACTTGAGCATTGACAAAATAGATTGGAATCTCTCCTAACTAAGGATGTATTCTTGTACCTGAGACACCAGTACAGGATTCGTTGGTTTGCTTTTACTTGAAAGCTTAAGTAAACTTGGTTCACACTACACATATCAGGAAAGACTAGGTGAACATAAGATCCAACCCTAGTGTTCATTAGGGAAGGTGGAGTCCTTACCTGTGCGCGCAGGTAGACTTTTTATCCCAAGCTTTAGTCTTGTGTTTAGGAGCGACTCTTTCCACCAAAAAGAAACTCTCCTACCAAAAAGAAAAAAAAAAAGTGTGCTACTTCAAAAAAATGTTGTAAGAGATACTAACATGTGTTTCAAAAAAAAAAAAAAGTTGCAAATAAGTCAGTATATCTCACAAATGTATGTAAAGTCTTCGCCCTACAAGAAGTTCTTCAGGGCAGGTTACAAATACCTTATTTTTCTTTGAGCCACAAAAATCAGAAAATGGGAGTTGAGTTTTTCATTATCTTCTTAAGGGTCAATCCGAAAACACGAGCTGAAACTGGGACCAACCTGTACTTAAAAGATTCTCGAAACCCTGGGCTTGAGTCTTAATGTTCATCTAGTCAGTCTTGATCGTTCACTATGCACAAGCCATAACCTCTTGAGCTCTTGAGTATGGCAAAAACCTCCTGGGTCCTGGAAATCGTACTTAAGGTTTAAATATCAAGAATCCTGGTTAGTCGAGAGATGATCTATATCATGTAAGACTTAAAGTACTGGTAGTCTTCTCTACAATTGGTTCTCACAATATCCAACAATAAACACACCTATATCACCTCAGAAAAAAATCTTCAGCTTAAGATCATTTCTAAATACTGTTTTGCTAGGGACTAGCAAAAGATAGTCATGGGGGTATGATTGCACCACAAAAATACTCCTGCAATTGTGCCATCTTGTGCTATTTCTTAGCATTACCTATGCATATTAGGGTGTCATAATCGCATTTGTAAAAATACATGTATACATGCATCTAATTGAGAGGAGAGCAGAATGAAATAAGTGGCCTTGCATTCTAATTTTTTCCTCAAGTGCATCTTTGCAATATTCCCATCTCCATTTTTTATTTTCTTTTTGATTTTGACTCCTTCCCGCAGCTGCATCTTCTTCTCCGTGCGCCATGGTTCCCTGCAACGTCCTCTCCCTGCCAAGCCCTTCCCTACAGCTGCCATTCCCTGCCTTGGCCATGCATGAGCCATGCACAGCATGGCCGTGCATGGCTTTCTCCTCCTATAAAAAGCCACGGTTCCATCTCAAAGAATCAAGCCTGGTCCCAGTCAAAGAAAAGAAACCTCCAAAACTTCTTCCAGGCCACCACCTTCTCCTCCATTCCCCTCCATACGCCGGTCCTCCTTCGAGGAGAAACCCAGCGGGCAGGAGCTCTTACTGTGGTGCACACCACCACAGTGAGACCACCACCGCCCAGCTCTTCAAAGAGCCGGTGGGCGTGGTGGCTCTTTTCCATTTTTTTCCTGTTCCAGACCTTCAGCAATTGCCACAAGCTTCAAGCTCGAAGCTCGGCGGCAGCAGCAGTAACCCTGCAGCAGTAGCACGCAGCAGCCGCCCAGCCTCCTTCCGCGCACACCTGCAGGCACCCCAGCCCTCCACACGCACCTGCAGGTCCTCTCCTCCTCCTCTTTCTCCGCTCTGTCGCAAGCCCTCTTCCGCCGGCAACAGGCTGCTGCGCGCCTCTGCAGCGGCCGGCCAAGCCCTTCCCACCCCCTGCCAGCCTCTGCAAGCTTCCGCACGCGCCTGCAGACACTTCGCCTCCCTCTCTGCGTGCGCTGTCGCAAGCTCTCCGCGCTCGCAACCGACCGGCGCAGGTCTTCTCCCTCGCGCGCCATCTCGCGCACGCCACTCACTCATAGCATCGCCCACTGCCGGTTGCACGGCGCAGACGACCACTGAAGCCACTGTTCACGCGAGTCATCGCGACACTGTGGCTACAATGGGGTGACCGAAAAGCTTCTCACTTTCCCGGTTACCCGGCGCACAGCGACCGCCGCTCGCCCGTGTGCGTGCCTGCCTGCGCGTCTCCGCCCGCATCGCCTGCACACTCCCACGCATCTGCCAGTCCTCTCCCAGCTCCTGCGTCGCCCACTCCCTTCACGCGTGTCTGCTTTCGCCCACTTCAGCCTTCACGCAGCGTTGTGTGCTACGGGTTCCTCTCCGCGCCCTTCGCCCCCCAGCACGTGCTTGTCTGCGTGCTTGCGCGCAAGCTTGAAGGACTCCAGATGGCACGTTGAAGCTCCAGACGACCTAACTCCTCGCCTCCAGCAGAGCGGCTGCGCTCTCTCTCCCACTCCCTCCCTCTCTCTCTCACTCTCTCTCACAACACTCTCTCACTCTCTTCATCGACGTTTACACACACATTCACTCACACTTCCACACACACACACACACCTATATTCTATTATAAACATATATATATATACGTATACTTATATATTGATATATATATACATATATATATACATATATATATATATACATACACATATAGTAGTATCTATATACTTATGTATTAGTATACATACACACACACACATATATATATATGTATATATATATATGTGTGTATGTATACTAATACATAAGTATATAGATACTACTATATGTGTATGTGTATATATATATATATATATGTATATATATATATATGTATATATATATATATATATGTATATATATATATATATATGTGTATATATATATATATATATGTATATCTATATATATGTATATGTATGTATGTATGTATATTTATATAAGTATATGTATATATGTATATATATATATACATATATACATATACTTATATAAATATACATACATACATACATACATACATATATATATATATATATACACACACACACACACACACACATATATATATATATACACACACCTACTTAAATATACATACATATATACATATATATATCTATATAACTATATATACATATATACATATATTATTATTATATACATATATATATACATCCATATAGCATTATATACATACATACATATACATATATATATATATGTACATCTATATATATATATATATCTATAACTATATATACATACATATATATATATACTTAGCTACATATATCTATATATACATATATTACTATATACTTATACATACATATATATATACCTCTAAATAGTTATATATACATACACACACATATATATATGCACATATACACTTATATATACATATATATCTACATATATATATATACCTATATATTTATAACCATATATATATATATATTTTTTCACATTATTTACCATACGCTGTATCGTGGGAACATCTGCACGAGTTGCTGATATTTCCTCGATACACGCGTACAAAAAGCGTTGTTACATTCATCTTCCACCATCCATCCCAAACTCCACGTGGCACCTAGTCCTGTTGGTTGCGTCTCTCTAGACGACGACCGACTCGACACCGTGCTACACTCCATCTCCACCTCCACCCCTACCCCTTTATATACATAATATATACCTATATATATATACTGTATTTACTTTATTTCTGTTTCGCTTTCCTGTTAGTAAAAAGATAAAAAAAAAAATCTATAAAAGAGAAAAGATAATCTTTAACTTGCAGGTACCCCGTCTTGCGAATAGCAAGACTCGTTTTGGAACTCTGTTTTGGCTCAAAGCCAAGAACCCAATTTTGAGGGTGTGCCTTAAGGATAAAGATTACCAGAAAAAAAATCTAAATAAGAAAAATACCAAAAACACAATAAACAAACAGAAGAGACCCGTTGTAGGAAAGGCGTAGAAACTTGACTTGTACCCCACTTCCCTGAGTTCGACCCTAGGCCAGGTCAAAAATTTTGTAAAGAGATGGTTAGGCCCGAATTAGGTTAACTACTATACACACTTCAACAATAAAATCATCATATTAACAACCTATTCAAGCTCGACATCAGCAACTCCCAAAGCTGCAACAGAATGAGGTCCTAACACAAGGATCAATCACAAGGAACTACTCAGAACAAGATAAAAGTATTTCAAACAAGTAGAGGAACTAATTCTGAGAAGAACGAAATCTTAAATGCAGAAATCGAACCTTAAACGGACCCTAAACAGGTCAAAAATGACAACTCTGACTCAAATTAGATGTCTGGAATACCTTCCAGATGTCTTAAAAAGTGGTCCAGGTCATACCTCACTCTGCGCTGCTCCTCAGACGTCCAGGGATCCTGCTGAACCGTCTGGACCCAGTTCCAGACGTCCGACCACCTCTTCGGACGTTTGGAGACGCTCTCCGCCGTCTGGTGCCTTGCCCAGAGGTCTGAACTGCGTGGTTGGGCGTGTTTCCGCGCCTTCCCGAAACGAATCCTGCACGCGCGACGAAAACTCCCTCATGACGACATGTCTCAGAACCTTAGCGGAACGGCCTACATGGTCGTATCCGCAAAAGGAGGTATAGGAGGAAATACGTACCTCTCAGTCGTCTGGAGCACCCTCCAGACGTCACCTACGTCGTCTGGATGTAGGTCCAGATGTCTGATTCTGGGAAAAATTCCCAGAATCAGAACCTCCTTTGCCTTCTTCCCGCTGCGCGCGACCGCGCCGCGCTCGTCCGCCCGCTACCAGAGCTGCAGCAGCACCAGGGGAACCTCCCCAGCACAACGCTCCTCCATGTGCCCACCGGCAGGCCTCGAGCTGGTCCAGCGAGCTCTCTCCCTCACGGCACACGTGCTCGCTCCTCTTCCTTCTCACTGCCCCTCTCCTCTCCGCCACTGCACCCGGCAGCAGCGGCGGCTCGCTCTCACTCTCGCTCTCGCGCTCGCACTGGAGGAAGGAGGAGAGGGGTGGATGTGGTGAATGAGGGAGAGGGGAGAGGATATAAGTAGGCACGGGGGAGGGGGTCAAAGGTGCTGCAGGTCAGCGGGTTTTTAGTCTGCGAGCGGCACGCGCGTAGACTCACGATCGTACGCACACAAAAATTTATTTCCAGACGTCTAAGAAGGCGTCCAGACATCTAACCAGACGTCTGGACCAGCTCCCAGATGTCTTAAAGTGTTTTGATGCCTCAGGTCTTAACAACATAAAACAACTCTAGTAGATCCAAATGGAAATCAGAGTTCGAAAGATACAAAATAATCCTAATCTAATGCTCTTCTTATGCCATAGACAGCATGAAGAGGAACATTCAAATCAAGGACTTGACTCATCCAAATTTCAACCCAAAAACTCTGATTACTGTCAAATTAAGACAAATATGAAATGATATGCGATTCAGCTCAGTAAAAACCACACTAGGGTCATTTTGAATAAATGGAGTGAATGAAGTGACCCTCAAATGAATTTGAGCACTCAAATCAAATTTGAATTCTCAAGAGAATCATATCTGATTTGATTCTCTGATGGGTGGGTGATTAGCGAGAAACTTGTGAGGGAAACATTCAGAAACAAGTTGTGAAATGATGAGGGAGATAAGTGGATCGGTATGACGGTGAAAAACCACCTCTCTTATATGAATTGATTAGAGAGGGAGAAGTCGATCTATACTAATTCTACTCCTAGCTAACAATTCAACAGTGAGTTCTATAGCTATGTCTACTCCTAGAAAGCAGTAAATCTAATCTATGAAAGTGGTAAATCTGTCTACTCAGAAGAATGAGGTCCCTAGATCCACAATGGGTTGCTGTGCCGACGAATGGAGATGCAAGGGTCTCCAGCAAAGAATGAGGTCCCTGGGCTACAATTGGTCACTACAATGACGAAATTGAGGAGGAGATGCCGCCCATGTCACCGGCAGCCAATGAAGGAGGAAGGGGAACTGGAGACTAGACAAATTGATCGACTTAGTGGGGGAGGGAGTCGATATCCGTGTGCACAAGCTCAAGGAGGAGCTTAAGCAGCTGTACCAGAGGATCACATCACCACGATGGTGAGATTAAGCTCCTAGGTTATGGGCAATGGAGATGGAGAGAAAGGAGCGTATGAAGCTTAAATCCAAATATCAGTCATTGGATGAGATTTGGAGGGAATGGTGATTTCATGCGCGAAGTCGCGCAAAGGTTCGATTAGAGATCAGCCATTAGATTAAGTGATCATGGAAGCAACGACTGTGATTTGCCAAGTTCATGAGGTCTATAGTGCACTCACAGCTTCAGCTGTGTTGGAAAAGTTGCGCCTGATCCCTTAGAGAGAAATGGTATAGAAATTACACCGAGGTCCAAAAATGATAGAAAAGTGTTGTAGCGCTATCCTTGTGAAATGCAAAGAGACCCCTTGTAGCTTATAAAGATGTCCTTGAAGGCTTAAATGTGAATAAATTGTATATGACTGACAGAAAGCCATTTTCGCCCATTTGAAAGTTACCGGAAATCGTAGTATAGTCGCGCAAAAACGTTTGTCAAAAATTGATTTCTAAAGATAACAAGACTTGAGTCCCGGTCGTTCGTCTTTTGGAGGCGTTGCTTTTACTTTTGAAATCGATCTTACTCTACTTTGTTTAGAATCGCATGCCAGTTCGTGATTATTATGTATTTAGGTATGACATGCTTAGTTGCAAGAATATTAGGAATCAGAAACAGGCAACTTGAATCACACAAAAAGAATGACAATTATTAAGCTCATGGTGATTTCAAACATATAGAGACAAATATATATATAAGCATTTTTCATTCATTTAGTGGGAGAGTCGTTTGCAACATAAAACGTAGAGGGAAGCTTGTATATAAATTCTTGAAAATTAAATCTAGCTACCAGAAAATGATCGTATAAAAGAATCGATGGGGGGATTTCGCATGCATCATTGGGGGAGAAATAAGACTACACTACTAAGCAGTAAATATATGAAGAGCATAATCTAAATCTAGCAAAATGGAAGGGCAATCAGGGGTGGTCCCCGATGGCCTTTGAGTGGTTGAGAGGAGGGGCGGCCAATGGAACTTAAGTCGGCCCTTGGAGAGAGGTTGGGGAGCTGATCCAGCTTCCTGGCGTGGGGATGGTGGCCTCCATGGTGGTGCCCAACTCATGGAGGTGGAGTGGGGATGGAAGTGGCTAGCCTAAGTGGAATGGATGCCAAGGAAGTGAATGGGTGCAAATGGTCACCCAAGGGGTCTTTTTATAAACCTAAGGGAAGCTCTCTAGAGAATTATGGAATTCTCTAGAGAGGCCTATGGTGGGAGCTCGTGGGAGAGTGAGAGAGAGAGGGTGGATGGTGGTTTTTAGATCCACCAAATGTGGATCTAAAAATTGAATGGCTCTTGGTTGCTATTTTTGGCAACCAAGGCAACCACACATGGTAGAGAGTTCTAGAGAACTCTAGGCTAGATATTTTCGTGTGGATGGTGTGTGTGGGTGTGTGTGGGTGTGTGTGGGTCGAAACTTAGGTGGCTAGGTTGATTAGGTTGGGTTCTAGTGGGTTTACGTCAAGGTAGGTCTCAAATTAGGGTTATAAACCCTAATTCACTAAGGTAAAGTGCAATTAAACTTAATACAAGTTTAATTGGGCATGTGGAAACTTAATTGAGAGTAAAATAACTCAATTAAGTTAGGTCTAGGTCAATTGGACTCTCACTGAGTCCAATTGGACAGTGTGTGCTGAGATCAAGGCTCAATTGGACTCAATGAATCCAATTGAATAGGCTAATGGAATTGACTAAGATCCAAGTCAATTAGGTTTAGTGAGGACCTAATTAGGTCCTTAGGGAGGTCTAGAGGTAATGTACTAGGGTTAGGGCACCTTAATTTAGGTTCCTATGGGGTTGGAATTGGGTTTAGGGACCTAGAGATCCAAGATCAAGGCTTAAATCTTAAAATAGGAATTGGAGAGCAGTATCAGACGTCTAATAATAGAATCAGACATCTTATACTCAAAAATCAGAAGTCCAGACTTGTTGTCTGGATGTCCAATCAGAGTCAGGAAGGATTTCGGGTTCTGTTTTGGGTATTCTGCAGAAATTAGACGTCTGACAAAGTGTCTGGACATCCAATAACACTGCAGAAGTGGGTTTGAAGTGTGCGGGAGTTGGCTAAGGGTCTTGGACGTCCTGTAACTTATCTAGAAGTCCAAAGAAGGGTTGGAACTAGGGTTTTAGGGCTTCCTAGGGTGTTGTGACCTAATCTAAGGGTGGCTAAGGCTTGGGGAAGTCTCTAGGTTATCCTAGGGCTAGGATGGACCTAAGCTCTTTACATTTTACTGCTTTATTTCTACTTAATAGAATAGAAACCTTTAACCCTTACATTATTATTCCTACATCTTAACTAGGCCTTCTACTCCAGCTCTGCTACAACTCCCGTTATTCCTGATCCAGCTTCAGATCTAGCTCCGATCAGCTTATTCCCTGCAATCGACATAATGCACTTAATCAGCACATTATAACATAATTTTATGCATAGCTAGAGGAAAGTAGTAAAGATGCAGATAATGCGTATGCCTGCATGAATAACCCTAACTTATGCTAAGTCCTAGCCTAATTTAGGTCAATTAAGACCTATGATTGCTGCGCAATCAATGACCTAAGGATCTAAATGTAAAACTCTAAATGCAAGGCCCTAGTGATATTTAAATGCAACCAAGTTTTTATTGAAGCTCAATTGAACAATTAGGAAGTTAATTTATCTTTCAATTTGATCTTTTGAACTCAAATGTGTGTTCAATTTGTAATTGATCATCAATTTGTATTAATGAATAGAATATCTCATTTTATGACCAAATTTTGCATTTTTAACACAAATTGGATGTTTTAGGTCATTTCTATTAATTCACATACTTAACCCATTTCTTATGTTAATTCTGTAGTGTTTAACCTAGTTTTTAGCTTAACTTGGGCATTTTAGCTATGATGAGCTACATCTCATCATACCCCCATGCTGGTTTCTTATTTAATTGGATTGATGTAAGTACAAAAATACAAAAGTTAATACGTCTTGCAATGTGGTGATATAGCGCATCGGTGCAAAATCACCAAGAATTACTTTGCATCGGTGCAAAATTACTATATTACTATTTTACATCAGTGCAAAATTACCAAGAATTACTTTACACAGGTGCAAAATTATCCAGATTCACTTTGTACCAGTGCAAAATCATTCCATGACCATTTTGTAGCTGTGCAAAATCACCTAGAATCATTTTGCACCGGTGTAGAATCACTTTGCATTGGTGTGCCATATTAGTGTAATGTAAAACACATCGCATTTTGGACATTTTGGCCATTTAATTTGTCATATATTTCCAATCAATTGATTTGATCTCTTTTCATGATTTGGCTATAATTACCTACTTATAGTTATTCTCGATCATCCCACGAGTTCAGATTTTCATGAGACAGTTTATTTCATACCCAACAAGTGTTTAGCTCTATGCTTTGTACAAATATAAGATTGTATTATGTATCACATATTTTGACTAATAGTGTAAACATGAAGATCCTATGAAATTTGTAGAAAAAATTTAAAAGGGACATTTAGTGATATTGACAAAAACAATCCTCTAAAAACTATAATCAAAACATTTTGATATGTAATGCCACATAAATTTCAATAAATTTATAAGCCAATTAAGGTCTCTCTACAATTTTTCATAAAAAATAGGGTCTTCTTACAATTATCGGGTAAAAATATATTCATTGTACTCTAAGTAATGATATGTTTAAAATTTTACAATAAAGTAAGAAAAAAATCAATTTCAATATGTTTGAAATTTTAAAATAAAGTAAGAAAAAAATCAATTTCAATAAATTTATACGCTAATTAGGACCTTGGTGAAATTTTTACATTGAAAATAAGGTATCCTTGCAATTAGCGAGTAAAATGCAAGTTTTGTACTTTAAGCAATAATATGTTTAAAATTAAAAATAATAATAAAAAGGAATATCAATTTCTAGGCTAATTACGATTTCAATGCTCTAAAAGTAAATCTCATATATATATGCAGACAATATAAGGTGATTTGAAGTTTATAATGAAAAAGAATGGATTTGGACATATATTCATTATAATACTTATTATGAGAGTGCAAATAGTAACAATAAATTAAAATAGATAATTTTTTATCTACTATCATATGCAAGTCTAACATAAATAGTGTAGTAGAAATATATCAAATATTAAGAATTAGAGTAGTATAAGCCATGAAAATATATTTGTTCTATCCTTATGAACTATGTATATAAACATACTTGGATAATATATATTTAGTTTAAGGGTGCTTGTACAATTTCATTATAATATAAGCATTAAAACAATTATAAATTTTTACATAAAATTTGTAAATGACTATGCAAAGTATAAAATCTTTATAGTCATCCTATAAATATATTATAACTATTATTTCTTTTATACTTTTATAAAATGATAAATAATTATACTTTATTTATATGTAAAAATAAAGCAAATTTTGAAAGTATACTTTATAATTATTTCTTCAATAATTGTATTATAGATCCCTACTTGTATAATTATTATTTGGTATAGAAGATAAATAATTTTATTTCATTTATAAGTATCCCTATAAATAATCCTCTTTATAATAATTATTATAGATTGTATAAAATTATTATAAAGAAGTATCCCTATAATTATTATAGAGAAATATCCCTTTAATAATTTTATAAATTGTATTATAAGAATTGATCCCTATACTTTAGTATAAAAGAAATAAATTTTCTTATAAATTAAGATATTTATTTCTATTATAAGATAAATGTATTGTGCAATAGGAATAAATCTTCTTTACCTTATAATATATAGTAGGGATTATTGTATTATTTATCTCTATACTCTGATATTTATTATAAACAAATATCCTTATAATTATTATGAAGATTATTTATAATAAGTATAGAAGAAATAATTTTATAGATTATGGTTATTATTTATAAATGTATAGAAGAAATAAAAGATTATAATAATTATTATTTATAGGATGTAAATAAAAAAGATTATATTTAATAAAAAACTTATAAATTTCATTACTAATGCATGATTAGGAAAATAGGCAATCTAAGTCTCAAACCTGCATCAATGCAACGTGGGGAACAACCACACTAATAATGAATACACTAATAATCATATAAATAATAATTTATTTTTTCATAAAATAAATAAACATTGTAGTGAATAGTTTCATACTCATGTTGGTTCATGTATATTATGGATATGAGGTGTTAAAGTATTATTTTACAACGTAAAACCTAATATAGAAGTGGAGATCACGTCATACATCCCTATCATGCATGCACTCTCTTCACCTAAGTGGGATCACCTAGTGGAATGCATCAGTATATTCAAATATCACTAATGATATTTGTCATTGCTATGCAAAAGATCACGTATCCCCTTACAATTAAAGATGAGCATTGGGCAGGACCCTTGTTGGTTGGGTTTGGCTCGACTCAAATGCATTTAATAAATGGGCTAAAAAGGTAGCTAAAGGTCCAACTCGAAATAAAATTTTTTTGACCCAAGCTTAACCTTGCCCCAGAAAAAATGGGCTTGGGTTAAGTCGAGTCAACTCATTTATTCATGATCTCATTGTTTATTTCACTAATGTCTTCAAAATAATATGTAAGTGGAAATTCTGTATCAATAGTTATTTTAAAAGTATTGGCAGTAATATGATTTGTTACAAGTAAAAAGAAAAAACTTATAAAGGGTAATTACCATCTCCAATTATGTAAATGACAGGGTTAGTATATTTATCTTTTGTATAGATTAAACAATCTTCATGTCCTTATAAGTACATGTGCAGCCAAAATGATTCAGCTACTTGCATTGCAAATATGTGGGTTGAATATTCTACATATATGGCATATGACAAGCCAACCAAATGTAATCGAGTAGGAAAAATTAAATTAAAAAATAAAAGTACCTATCATATGTATTCATATTTAGTTCGAATTTAGATGTTGAAATGCTTGGTTCAACCGGGTTTTATTGTTATAACGTTGTAGTATAGCCAGTTATTACCAACATTTCAAATATATAAATTTTTTTACTCGGAAAATAAAAGAGTTCCCGAGGTCGAACTCAGGGAGCAAGTTGTATTCTAGAGATATACATGTTTCTTTTACAAAAAATAAAGAAAGAGAGAGGGAAAGAATTTGTTGTTCTCTTTGTTTTCTCCTCGTGATGTTCTTCTTTGTTCTGCAGAGGTGATGCTCCTCTTTCTTTCTTCAGATCTCCTTCTTCTTCTTCCTTGGTTTCTGTCTTGGCCTCTCTTCTTCTTTTTCTGCAGTCTCTTCTGTGAAGGTTTCTTCTTCCTTGGCTCTGCTGTACTTCTTCTCTGCAGCCTTTCCTCTTCTTCTGCCTTGCTCAGCCTCTTCTTTAGAGTTTCTTCTTGTTTCTCCTCCCTGCGGCTAAGTGTCAGCTTCTTCTTTTCTTTTTCAGCCAGGGACGTCACCCCTCCTTTCTTCTTTTCCCTTCAGGCTGTCGTCTGATTTCCAAATCAGACGACTTAAACTACCTGTTGCTACAGTCAGCTTCCTTCTTCTTCCGCGGGTCTTCTTCTTCGCCTGTGCCTGCACACTTCAGAGTTTTTCGTCAGAGGCAAAACATACTCTACCCTCCCCCCCCCCGCGTCTCTCTCTCTCTCTGAAACCACTCTTGGGAAAGCTCTCCCAGAGCTGCCGGGTAACCGGGTCGGGTCAGGCCCGGGTCCAGGCCCACCGGCGTGCGTGGTGGGCGAGGAGTGCAGGTCAGTCTTAAGTCGGGTCGGGTGGGGTCAGGTCCGCGGGGCGTGAGCGCGGACGAGACCGGGTAACCGGGCGGGTGAAGGGGACCTCACCCCGTGTGCTGAGGCAGTAAGCCTCCAGCACTTTTGCATCTTATATCGCTGCGCCTCTTCAGGCTTTTCCGAGGTGGGACTAAATGTCCCACCTCAATTGCGCGCCCGCAGCGGGGAAATCAGTGGGAGATTGCGGCGTCACGCGAAGCCTTCTGCCTTAGCTGCGAGCCTGGTGTTTTGTCGAAACGCCTCGCAAGGCCTGGGAGTTGAATCTGGGCGTGGCGCTGAGCGTGGCGCGCCTGTAGCTGCAGGCGGAAGCAGTTCCTCCTGCACGGCAATGGCGGCGGAGGTCGGGTGGCCTGTTCACAAGAAAACGGCCTCCCGGCCTAATCAGAAAGTGCCAGGAGCTTCGCCAAGGTGCGGCGAAGCCCGTGTGGGTGGTGGCGAGGCGCGGGGCGGCGTGCAAGGGCTGCCCTAGGTCAGACTGTGGGTCGGAGGATGGGTTTGTTGGGGGAAGCGTTACGGAGGTGTGGAGTGGCAGTGAGGGGGTGGGGGGTGCTCAGTGTGATGAGGCGGAGGTTCGGTGAGGGTCGGCGAGGTGTGTGAGGCTGTGGAGCGATGGGAGCATCTCGCCGGAGGGTGGCCGGAGACGAAGGGGGTGACGATGGTCAGGGTCGGTCGAGGGCTTAATTGAATAAATTGAAAGCGGGGAAAGAAAGAGGAGAAGAAGGGGAGTAGCTCTAGCTTACTTGCAGGGACGAAGGGGGAGGAACAGGGCGACAGTCGTATCGACTGTCGCCGGAGAAGACGATGCTCAGGGAAAGGGGCGGCGGCGAGCAGAGAGCCGGAGAGGCGCCAGCTGGGTGCGGCGTGGCGCGGGAAGATCAGGGGAGGAAGTCTCTGCTGCTGGTATTGCGGCAGAGCGAAGAGGTGGAGGGGGAGGAAACTGCCGGAGCTGGTGAGCGTCTGCCGGAGGGAGAAGAGAGGAAAGTTGAGGATTTTCTCCGTCAGATCCAGGCTGCCCCGGTCGGTGGAGCAACGGGGGGTATTTATAGGGATCAAACAGGGAGGAAGGCGGAGGGAGACGACGTGTCTCCCTCGCCGGAGGATGGCCGGAAACAAGAACCCATACCGTCCGTGCGTTCGCACGGCCGGTATGGTGGGTTACAACGACCAGGGGGGTGTCCCTGCGACGGCTGACGACGCAGGGCACCCCCGGTTTACTTGCCAGGTCCCCCACCTCACCCTGCGCGGCGCCATGCTCCGCGCAAGGTCGCCGGAGCATGGTGCTGGCAGGTTTTGCAGGGGGGACCTGATCGCAAAGAACGAAGGAGAGTTAGGGGCCAAAATGCGAGGTTCAAAAGTTGAGGGCCAAAGAGTAAATATATGAGGACCAAAGTGTAAAGTCGGGCAAGGAGGTTTCTTCTTAGGCTCAAGTTTTTATACATGACTAATTAGGACCTAAGGAATCTGATGGTGAATTTCATTTCTATATTAAACCTTGTTTGACCGGTCAATTTACGCAAAAACCCAAATTAAGTTATTAATTGGGCATGGTTCTCAATGTAGGTCAAAATGGGTTCTGAAGGACAAATTGAAGGTTCTAAACCCTAGAGATTATTTTTCTATGAATTTTAGAGGGTTTATTCTATTTTTAATTTGCCTCGAACCTTGTGAATTGAAGTGGGTTGTTTTAGGGTTACAGATTATCATTTAGTTTCTTGGAATTGCTGTAGCCCTCGCTAGATCATTTCATCCCACTTTTATTCTTATTAAGCTGCTTTGACCTATGTTTGGGCCCTGAATTATCTTGTATGCAGATTATACTGGTAAAATTGCATTTTTACCCCTTATGACTTATTTTCTTCTTAAACTCAGAATTCTCTGAGTTAAGCCTTTCCTTGAGATATGTAGGAGCTTTTATCCTTTGTATTAGGTCAAAATGAGCTAGTTATGGCTCATGATGAGGTTCTCATCATACCCCCATGCCTAGCTTTTGCTAGTCCCTTAGCAAAAACTTAAGGTTTCAACCCTTGTTCTAGACCATGAAATTTTTAATAGTTTTAGATAAGTGCCTTTTTTATTTGAGCATAGATTAGGTTAGAATGCTGACCATAGGCCTAAAAGGTACTCTAGTACCAATTAAGATCCAAATCTGTCTAGCCTTAGCCTCAGTCTTTTAGCAAAGGTTTTTAAGGCCCACAAGAACTAACCTAAGGTTTATTGGACTTCGTGGTTAAAGCACCCGTGCTTGAAATGATTTTAGCCCTGGCTCAGTTCGCAGTGCGTTTTGTAAGAGAGAGATAGAAAGTTTTTCTGTTTGGAGAGTTTTCTCTCTCTTTTTCTTTTTAGTTCTAGCCTAGGATTGGCTTTTCAACACGGTCTGTATCAGATTCCTTGCTCCCATCATCAATCCTCAAGGGTTCCTGGCGATCGATGCTTCGAGATAGCACCGCCCATGGCAACCCCCGGAACCCTGGCTATTGAGATTTCGAGATAATCCCATCCATGGTATTCCGTGGCCGAATCCAGACCCTGGCAATTGACACTTCGAGATAATGCCATCCATGGAATCTGAACCAGCAGAGTGCTTACATGCCCCCAGTAGGATATGTAAATATCCTAAGAGACAAGCACCGAGGAGATGATATTTTGTTACGCATCTTCGAGGGGATTTCCCGCCTCTCCGCGCTGGGAACTCGTCCAAATCAACTTGTGTTGATCGGCCGCTCCTATTCTAGGTGATCTTTTCAGATTTTTGCGACGCTTCTGCGTGATTCTGATTTTTACGCTTACTGAACCAGGCTGTGTGTGAGGTTAGGGTGCTTAGGTTACTGAGTCCCGTAAACCAAAAATTACTTAACGAGGCCGAATACTCCCTAAGCCTTAGACCTAATACTTCAGCTTTTCATTTTCCTCAACCTCTTGAGGAGTGTCCAGATCTTAATGGGTACTAAGAGTCTATTCAAGAATGCCTAAGGTTTGCATTCTTTACTAATCTCATTGTGCACTTTTCTTGAATGAGGTCTAGAACTTAAGTTAATTCCTTAGTTCCTTACTAATGACTATCACTTTTTCTCATAATTTTGTGCTCCTTTTTCATTTTGTTTCTTTTCTCCTTCACAAAATTTCCTTCTCCTCTTTTCCTCTTATTCTTTTTCAAAAAATTTTTTAATTTTTATGGTGTTTTTGGCATATGTGAATTTTTTTTTGTTTGAAACCTTTTCTTACAAGTTTTGCACTTTCATACCCCCCCATGCCTAAGATTTGCAATGTCCTCATTGTAACCTAGGGGGTCTTAGTTCATTCCTTAAGACAGAAATTTGGATGAGTGGATGGGTCGGGTTGAATTTTTTGCGGACGATTTCAAATCCCTGATGCAAACATCTGAGTTGGGGTCGGCTGTCTACAAGGGTGAACTTCGAGTGCTAAAAGGTGTCAGAACAAGTTTCAGGTAAAGAGAATGACGGGCTGCCTCCCGTTAAGCGCTGAGTTTTACGCTATCGGCTGGGCGCAATAAGCTCAAGGGGAAAGGAGGATATAAGATGCCTCAGCCAAATCAGTAGAAGTTACATCAATGAACGGCTTGAGTCTCTGACCGTTCACGATGAAAGGTTCAGAATCGTGGCTGAGTGGACTGATTTCGATTGCTCCATTTCCAAAAACCTGTCGGACCAAATATGGTCCGACCCACTTAGATCTCAGTTTTCCTGGGAAGAGTTTGAGTCGGGCATCAAAGAGTAGGACCTTTTGACCAGGATGAAAGATCTTTCTCGAGATGTGTTTGTCGTGGAAGGCTTTAACCCGCTCCTTGTAGATTTGCGAGTTCTCGTACGCATCTATGCGTAATTCATCGATCTCGCTGATTTGGAGTTTTCTGTGGGTCCCAGCCTTGGAAAGATCTAGATTACAGTTCCGTACTGCCCAATAGGCTTTATGCTCCAGTTCTACGGGAAGGTGGCATGCCTTTCCGTACACCAGTCTAAAGGGAGACATGCCCAATTGGGTCTTGTGGGCGGTCCTATAGGCCCACAATGCTTCCGGAAGTCGGGACGACCAGTCCTTCCTGTCAGGTCGAACAGTGACTTGCAGGATTTTCTTGATCTCCCGATTAGACAGCTCAGCTAGACCATTAGTTTGGGGGTGGTAAGGAGTAGAGATTCGGTGAGACACCCCGTATTTGGTCATCAGTGACCTAAACTGAGCATTTGTGAAATGGGTCCCCCCATCAGAGATTATTGCACGAGGAATCCCGAACCTTGAGAAAATGTGTTGATGAATGAATTTGAGAACGATTTTGTGATCACAGGTTCGGGTCGGTATGGCTTCGATCCATTTGGACACGTAGTCCACAGCCAACAGAATGTATTCGAAACCATCCGAAACAGGAAAGGGGCCCATAAAATCAATCCCCCAAACATCAAAGATTTCGCATACTAGAATCGGTTGCATAGGCATCATGTCACGATGGCTCATGTTGCCCAAAGTCTGGCAACGACTGCATGCCTTGCAATGACTGTATGCGTCTTTGAACAGTGTGGGCCAGTAAAAGCCGCACTGGAGGACTTTTGATGCAGTTTTATGTCCGGCAAAATGGCCACCGCATGCCTGGTCATGGCAGAAAGAGAGGATATTGTTGACTTCCCCTTCCGGGACACATCTCCGGATGATCTGATCGGCACCTATGCGGAAGAGGTACCGGTCTTCCCAGATGTAATACTTGGCATCGGAGCGTAATTTGTCTTTCTTGGCCTTCGGCCAATCGGACGGGATCTGATGAGATGCCAAGTAATTTACTATATTAGCAAACCATGGAAGGCTAGTACCAATAGTCAGCAGGTGCTCATCGGGAAAATGCTCAGTGATGGGTCCGGAAGGGTCAATTATTTCAGAAGGAAGACGGGACAAGTGATCAGCTACCACGTTTTGCTTTCCCGCTTTGTCGCGAATCTCAAGGTCAAATTCTTGCAACAGCAAGATCCATCGGATCAATCGAGGTTTCGCGTCCTTCTTTGCAAGGAGATGCCTCACGACTGTGTGATCCGAGTATATGATGACACGGGAACCCAGAAGGTATGATCTGAACTTTTCTAGGGCAAATACTACAGCTAGCAGCTCTTTCTCAGTAACTGTATAGTTACGCTGAGCCTCATCGAGTGTTTTGCTGGCGTAGTAAATGACCACAGGTTTCTTGTCAATTTTCTACCCCAAAACCGCTCCTACAGCGAAGTCGGATGCATCACACATGATCTCAAAGGGTTGAGACCAATCAGGGGACTGTAGGATCGGGGCTTGGGTGACTCGGTCACGCAGGATTTCAAATGCTTGAGTACATTCCTTGGAGATTTCGAAGGGAACATCCTTGGAGAGAAGAGTGGTCAGGGGGCGTGCGATTTTTGAAAAATCAGGGATAAATCGTCGATAAAAACCGACATGCCCTAAAAAGGATTGGATGTCCCTGATTGAACTAGGCATAGGAAGGTGAGAGATCAGATTAACCTTAGCTCGATCCACTTGGATACCTTTCTTCGAAATTGAGTGTCCCAGGACAATTCCCTCAGGCACCATGAAATGGCTCTTTTCCCAGGAAAGAACCAAATTCACATCGATGCACCGCCTGAGTATCTGGACCAAGTGTTGGAGGCAATCGTCGAATGATGCTCCGAAAACTGAAAAGTCATCCATGAAGACTTCCAGATAATCACCTACCATATCCGAGAATATGGCAAGCATGCATCGCTGAAAAGTAGCGGGTGCATTGCAAAGACCGAAAGGCATCCTTCGGAAAGCGTATGTTCCGAAGGGGCAGGTGAACATGGTCTTTTCTTGGTCCTCAGGATGGATTGCCACCTGGTTATAACTGGAGTACCCGTCAAGAAAGCAGAAGAACCTATTTCCCGCTAGTTTTTCGAGAATTTGATCAATGAAGGGTAGTGGGAAATGATCCTTCTTCGTAGAGGAATTGAGTCGACGGTAATCTATACAGACTCTCCACGAGTTGGCTAATCGGGTAGGAATGATTTCTCCGGTCTCAGTCGTTATAGTGGTGAGTCCTGCCTTCTTGGGCACGACCTGAATTGGGCTCACCCAACGACTATCGGAGATCGGGTAGATGATCCCGGCATCTAACCACTTGATGATCTCCTTTTTCACGACCTCCTGCAGATTGGGGTTTAAGCGTCTCTGCATTTCACGAGAAGGTCGTGTGCCCTCTTCTGAATAGATATGATGAGTACAATAAGAGGGACTTATTCCAGTCAAATCATCGAGAGTCCATCCGATGGCTCTGTGATGTTGCTGGAGGACAACAATCAGACGGGATTCCTGTTCAGGACTGAGGTTGGAATTGATAATCACAGGAAGGGTCTGATTAGAACCCAAAAAGACGTATTTTAAGTGAGCAGGAAGGGGTTTCAGTTCGAGGATGGGGTTTTCAGCAGCAGCGGGTGGTTCAGTATAGATGTGAGGTTCAAGGGTGGGAGTTACTGGGTTGTTCACATCTGGATTTGACTCCTCTGTTTGCGGGTCAAGATCCTTCTGTGGTTGATGAGGCATACTCGAGTCATTCTGGAGGTGTGATTCATCAACCAAAGTCTTGATGTCACAAATTTGCTCGATGACGCCGCAATTAATTCCTTGTTGGGCCTTAAATATATCAATTTTCAGTGTTTGATCTCCAAACTTAAGCTCTATTTGGCCCTCCTCACAGCTGATGTTGGCTCTAGCAGTAGCCAAGAAAGGTCTCCCTAGAATGATTGGTGTATCCCTACGGTTCTCAGGTGCATCCATATCTAAGACTATAAAGTCCACTGGAAAATAGAAATCCCGCACTCTCATGATAACATCTTCGAGAATCCCTTTTGGTGACTTTATAGATCGATCTGCTAATTGTAATGTCACCTCGGTTGGTTTTAGCTCAGATTCTTCTAGATGGTCGAGTAAGGATGTGGGTATCAGGTTTATGGATGCACCCAAGTCTAACAAAGCTCTATCAAATTGGGTACCACCTATCTTGCAGGAAATCAGGGGAGTTCCAGGATCTTTTGCCTTGGGTGGGAGTCTACTGAGGATTACAGAGCTGGCTTGTTCTGACAGAACAATTGGGCTCCCTCCCTTGGTTCGCGGCTTACGCTGGGGTGTACATATATTCTTTAGAAATCGTGCGTAAGCTGGTACGTGGCGGATTGCATCCATCAAGGGGATGTTTATGTGGACCTGCTCAAAGAGCTTGACCAGGTCCTCCTCAGGGGCCACGGGTTTTGTGGTCTTCTTTCCCTTGGTCAGGGCCTCGGGAAACGGGATCTTGGTTGGTTCTTCTAGGATAGGTCCAGGTTGTGGATCTGGAACAGCGGTACCTTGGATAACTATCCTAGGGTCATGGTTATCAGGCTTGGAGTGGTTTGGATAATGCGGGTCTTGAGTTGTTTTACCACTACGTGTTGTTACAGAATTTAATCCAGCCTGATTTTGGTTTGGGTTTGGTAGGAGGGGTGGCTGCTGCTGAAATCCCGCATAAGAAGTTGAGGCTTCCATCTCGTCTGGAGATGGAGCAGTAGGGGCCTGATAAATCCATTGAGCGTGGCCTAAATTTGGATTCATAACGCGCTTCTGGGTTGGCACGTTATTTGGGTTAGGAAGAGGTTGGGAAGGGAGTGTGCCTGGCTGGCGAGAATTTGCCAACTGGGCCAGTTGAGTTTTAACTTCAGTAAGCTCGTCCTTGTGCTGTTTTTGAATAGCCGCGTTCGTTTTTTGAATGTCAGCCAGAGTCTGAAGGATTAGGGACATTTGATCCTGATTTGGCCCTGATGGATAAGTAGGGTTGGGCCGAGGCTGAGGTGGCTGGTAATGACGAGGGGGCTGTGGGCGGGACTGAAAAGGTGGTCTTTGAGTTTGGGAATTTCCTGCCCACTGAAAATTGGGATGGTTTCGCCATCCAGGGTTGTAAGTGTTGGAGAATGGGTCGTTCTGGATGGCGTTGAGGTCCTCGCAGGTCTGAGGAACCTCCTGAGAGTCAGGGAAAGGGGGAATGGAGTTCCCTCGGCTGGTATAGAAAGGATCTGATGATCTTCCAGTCCAAGAATCAGATGGGGGTGGATATGGATCCATCCCAGGGGAAGATCGATGGAGGATGTTTTGTACAGTCTCCTGTGTGGAAGGAGGTTGTGCAAAGGAGTTACGCGCGGAGGTGGCTCACTGCAAGTGCTGAGTCAGCTCATCCACCTTCTTTTCAATGATTGAGACCTTGTCCAATCGACTGGCCATTAATTCCAGGTCGACTGATGCGGACAGGCCCTGCGTCTCATGTGCTCCCTTAAGATTCGTCGCTGCGCGGGTATTCGTCCTGTCGAATAATCCCATGGAGTCATTGTTGATGGAGTTCTCGCACATGTTTTCGAGAATCTCCCATATGGTGTCTTCATGTTGACCCATGATGTTTCCTCCGCAAGTTGCATTGACGAAAAGGCGGATGTCCTCACAGAGTCCCTGGTAAAAAGATTGGACTTGTTCCCATTTAGGAACTCCGTGATGGGGGCACTTCCTCATGAGATCCTGAAAACGATCCCATGCCTCATGAAGAGGTTCTCCAGATTGTTGAGTGAAGTGTGTAATCTGATGGCGCAAGGCGTTGGTCCGACCAACGGGAAAGAACTTTTTCAAAAACTCGGATTGAAGTTCTTCCCAAGTGTTGATCGGTCGGGTCTGCGTTTGATACCAATGGGCGGCCTTGTCCATAAGAGAAAATGAGAACATCTTCATGAGAAGAATATCCCGATTTTGCGCATCTGATCCAAAAGTGTGGGCCAGATGCTTTAGCTATTTGATGTGCTGGAAGGGATCTTCAGAATTAAGCCCATGGAATTTAGGTATAGCATGAATCATGTTGGGCTTTAGTTCGGAATCAGGTCCTCCAGTCGGGATTCTGACTCGAGGCTCAATGGCCACCGCAGCAGGATTGTAGTGGTCTCGCATCATAGAACGCTGTGGTGGGTGCACGAAGTTTTGGAAGAGGTCATTGAGTCGCTGGAGCTGGTGTTCCAGATTATTTTCTTCCTCAACTGGCTGAGCCATGATGGGGGAAGAAGAAGAACTTGGTTCTGAATCAGAAGAGAGAATAATGTGAGGGTGTTTCTGCACAAACACGGGCGTCGAGGCTTGGCCTTGACGAGAGCGAATTTCTAAAGGAGGTCTTAAGGGTGGTCTTAGAGACCTCCTTCCGTACATGCACAGTTGGAAGAGGTGAGTTTAGAAGGTGCTGGACCCAATCAAGGCACCCAAAAATGTGTTGGGTGACTATAGAGGTGCGGGGCAGATGGACCCCTTGATCAGAAAGATCGTCCACCTGAGAATTACCTGGGCAGCCAGAGAGGGAGAGTCCCGCGAAGACCCCTACACGGTAGAGCGTCCCCACGGGTTACAGGGTTTCCCCCACCCGACCTCTCTTGTCACTGCGGTTCCAGGTAGACCAGAATGGGGATCTTGACCTCTTAAGTCTACCAATTTTAGCTTAATGATCAGGGTGCTTAAAGTTATACTTGAACTCTTAGGTATTTTGAGTGAGAAAGTGACCTAATTTTAAGGTTGGTTGACCCAAGGAGTCAACTTCACCTCTTGTTCCTTTGAGAGCTTTTTGGGTCCTTTCTTTTAGGGTTCAAGTGTTTAGAGAGCCAATTGTTTTAGGTTTCCTTTGAATAGGTATTTTCAGACAAGGGCTTGGGCACACTTCATTTGGTTTTCTCAATTCTTGCTTACGGAGTGTGTCTCTACTGAAATCCTAATGTTTAACCTTATGTTGGCTCTACTTGGTCCATTTAACTCTTTGTTGGGCAATTAGGGCTCAAGCAAGAATGTGTTAGCCCTTAAGTACCCTTAATAGTGTGCGGGAGTGATGAGTTGAAAACATGCAACTCTTTATGGTTACTAAGTATGGAAGACAGGTTAGCCCTATATTGCTTGTTCTTTTCTTTTCTTCCTCTTTAGAGTTTAGGGGTTAATAGTGAGAGGAAAAATTTACCTGTCTTCGGAGTGGTTGTCGTGTGGTTGCTTGTCTTCTTGAGTTCCTGTAGCTGCACAAAAGAGAGGAGATTATCAGAAATTAAAAGAAACAGGAATGTTTACCTCTAGAATAGCCGTTGGTCCCCGGCAACGGCGCCAAAATGAAATGCTTGGTTCAACCGGGTTTTATTGTTATAACGTTGTAGTATAGCCAGTTATTACCAACATTTCAAATATATAAATTTTTTTACTCGGAAAATAAAAGAGTTCCCGAGGTCGAACTCAGGGAGAAAGTTGTATTCTAGAGATATACATGTTTCTTTTACAAAAAATAAAGAAAGAGAGAGGGAAAGAATTTGTTGTTCTCTTTGTTTTCTCCTCGTGATGTTCTTCTTTGTTCTGCAGAGGTGATGCTCCTCTTTCTTTCTTCAGATCTCCTTCTTCTTCTTCCTTGGTTTCTGTCTTGGCCTCTCTTCTTCTTTTTCTGCAGTCTCTTCTGTGAAGGTTTCTTCTTCCTTGGCTCTGCTGTACTTCTTCTCTGCAGCCTTTCCTCTTCTTCTGCCTTGCTCAGCCTCTTCTTTAGAGTTTCTTCTTGTTTCTCCTCCCTGCGGCTAAGTGTCAGCTTCTTCTTTTCTTTTTCAGCCAGGGACGTCACCCCTCCTTTCTTCTTTTCCCTTCAGGCCGTCGTCTGATTTCCAAATCAGACGACTTAAACTACCTGTTGCTACAGTCAGCTTCCTTCTTCTTCCGCGGGTCTTCTTCTTCGCCTGTGCCTGCACACTTCAGAGTTTTTCGTCAGAGGCAAAACATACTCTACCCTCCCCCCCCCCCCCCGCGTCTCTCTCTCTCTCTGAAACCACTCTTGGGAAAGCTCTCCCAGAGCTGCCGGGTAACCGGGTCGGGTCAGGCCCGGGTCCAGGCCCACCGGCGTGCGTGGTGGGCGAGGAGTGCAGGTCAGTCTTAAGTCGGGTCGGGTCGGGTCAGGTCCGCGGGGCGTGAGCGCGGACGAGACCGGGTAACCGGGCGGGTGAAGGGGACCTCACCCCGTGTGCTGAGGCAGTAAGCCTCCAGCACTTTTGCATCTTATATCGCTGCGCCTCTTCAGGCTTTTCTGAGGTGGGACTAAATGTCCCACCTCAATTGCGCGCCCGCAGCGGGGAAATCAGCGGGAGATTGCGGCGTCACGCGAAGCCTTCTGCCTTAGCTGCGAGCCTGGTGTTTTGTCGAAACGCCTTGCAAGGCCTGGGAGTTGAATCTGGGCGTGGCGCTGAGCGTGGCGCGCCTGTAGCTGCAGGCGGAAGCAGTTCCTCCTGCACGGCAATGGCGGCGGAGGTCGGGTGGCCTGTTCACAAGAAAACGGCCTCCCGGCCTAATCAGAAAGTGCCAGGAGCTTCGCCAAGGTGCGGCGAAGCTCGTGTGGGTGGTGGCGAGGCGCGGGGCGGCGTGCAAGGGCTGCCCTAGGTCGGACTGTGGGTCGGAGGATGGGTTTGTTGGGGGAAGCGTTACGGAGGTGTGGAGTGGCAGTGAGGGGGTGGGGGGTGCTCAGTGTGATGAGGCGGAGGTTCGGTGAGGGTCGGCGAGGTGTGTGAGGCTGTGGAGCGATGGGAGCATCTCGCCGGAGGGTGGCCGGAGACGAAGGGGGTGACGATGGTCAGGGTCGGTCGAGGGCTTAATTGAATAAATTGAAAGCGGGGAAAGAAAGAGGAGAAGAAGGGGAGTAGCTCTAGCTTACTTGCAGGGACGAAGGGGGAGGAACAGGGCGACAGTCGTATCAACTGTCGCCGGAGAAGACGATGCTCAGGGAAAGGGGCGGCGGCGAGCAGAGAGCCGGAGAGGCGCCAGCTGGGTGCGGCGTGGCGCGGGAAGATCAGGGGAGGAAGTCTCTGCTGCTGGTATTGCGGCAGAGCGAAGAGGTGGAGGGGGAGGAAACCGCCGGAGCTGGTGAGCGTCTGCCGGAGGGAGAAGAGAGGAAAGTTGAGGATTTTCTCCGTCAGATCCAGGCTGCCCCGGTCGGTGGAGCAACGGGGGGTATTTATAGGGATCAAACAGGGAGGAAGGCGGAGGGAGACGACGTGTCTCCCTCGCCGAAGGATGGCCGGAAACAAGAACCCATACCGTCCGTGCGTTCGCACGGCCGGTATGGTGGGTTACAACGACCAGGGGGGTGTCCCTGCGACGGCTGACGACGCAGGGCACCCCCGGTTTACTTGCCAGGTCCCCCACCTCACCCTGCGCGGCGCCATGCTCCGCGCAAGGTCGCCGGAGCATGGTGCTGGCAGGTTTTGCAGGGGGGACCTGATCGCAAAGAACGAAGGAGAGTTAGGGGCCAAAATGCGAGGGTTCAAAAGTTGAGGGCCAAAGAGTAAATATATGAGGACCAAAGTGTAAAGTCGGGCAAGGAGGTTTCTTCTTAGGCTCAAGTTTTTATACATGACTAATTAGGACCTAAGGAATCTGATGGTGAATTTTATTTCTATATTAAACCTTGTTTGACCGATCAATTTACGCAAAAACCCAAATTAAGTTATTAATTGGGCATGGTTCTCAATGTAGGTCAAAATGGGTTCTGAAGGCCAAATTGAAGGTTCTAAACCCTAGAGATTATTTTTCTATGAATTTTAGAGGGTTTATTCTATTTTTACTTTGCCTCGAACCTTGTGAATTGAAGTGGGTTATTTTAGGGTTACAGATTATCATTTAGTTTCTTGGAATTGCTGTAGCCCTCGCTAGATCATTTCATCCCACTTTTATTCTTATTAAGCTGCTTTGACCTATGTTTGGGCCCTGAATTATCTTGTATGCAGATTATACTGGTAAAATTGCATTTTTACCCCTTATGACTTGTTTTCTTCTTAAACTCAGAATTCTCTGAGTTAAGCCTTTCCTTGAGATATGTAGGAGCTTTTATCCTTTGTATTAGGTCAAAATGAGCTAGTTATGGCTCATGATGAGGTTCTCATCAGATGTCTACACTTCTCTATGACAAGAAGTGAATGGCTCATATCTAGTTCAAACAGGATTGTACGCTTGCATTTCACAACTTTGCAGTTGCAGGGAGCATAGGGGTTAAGGTTTTGTTAGAAAAAAAATAATAAGAGCAGCCCATGATTATTTAGTGTTTAATGTGTGATGTATATATGATATATATTTTTATAGAGAGTGATGAGGGGCAAAAAGTACCCTTGTACTTAAAACTTTGCACGTAGCCTGCGTATGGATTTGGCTACCTAAACTTGGAGTAAACAAGCAAATCCAGCCCTACCCGACCCACCTTCACTCAAGCGGATCCGAATTTTGGTAAGCTCGACCTTGCTAGAGGGCTCGGTGCCACCAAAGTCCAAAAGACTATAACAACACCCAGATTGCGGAGTAGATCTCATAAGATTTTTCAGTTGTAACAACACTTTCTGTAACTATAAATAGAGAAAAGAGACCTTACAAGGGCCTCTTCATATAATATGAGAGAGAAAAACTCAAAGAGATTGTAATCACGTTACTTTTAGTGAATCTTTACGGGAGCCTTGCCCCCCTTCAGATGTATATCCCTTATGGTGGAACTAGATCAACAACTCACTCGTCTCTCGTGCGATTACTTATTTGTGTGTGATTTGTTAAGTCGGATCCTCCCTTCATTTAAGGAGCCCGATCAGACACTATCAACATATTCATACATATATGATATATATTGATGTAATTGAGCCAACATCCTAGGCCTTAGGACAAGCCTATAAATGGGTCATATGGATCGAGCTAGGTTAAAGCTACCTCGATCCAAGGCCCAACTCATTGAATAAATAGGTCATGTTTACAACCTAAGCTCGACCCAAGTTAATTTCGAATTTGACTTGGGTTGGCCCATTCGAGTTAGGCCTCGGGTTAGGTCAGGTCGATCTACCTCAATGTTTATCCCTACTTACAATGCATTTGGTAGGATCTATTATTTATCAAAGATCAAGAAATCAACGGTGATCATTTTCACCTATATTTTATTGAAATTAAAAATCATTAATGATATTTGAAAATCAGGTGATATATTTGATTGAAAATTAAAAATCATCCATAATACTTTATTTAAATAAAAAAATACATTCAATAGAGAGCGGGAGATGACTTATGAATGATAATAAATCACGTGTTCATTTTGTAACGTGCCTTATAATAGGTAGGTTTCCTGCAATATATATTTACCAGCACTGACGCCTCTCCTCCGATAATTTTTTCGGATCTATATGGTATAGATGCACACTGATGTTAGTAGGGGAGATTAAAAGAAATGAGGGTGGGAAAAGTGAGGTTCGTACCATCCAAATACAGGTATGCTCATTGACGTTCAGATCAGACCTGACCCGGCCGGATCCCGCAATTTCCGCTCGACGGCACATGTTGGGCCGCGCCCGTAGGGACGGCGCCTCACCTCATGGCCACCACTTCTTGCCCGATGCCACTATTCCGCACGTATCTATCAACTATTATTCATTTATTGATAATAGTAGCACCTATTATATATAAATAATAAATAAATGACTTCGACTATTTGTCCTGTATATATTGATGTATATTCCATTTGTTGTCAAGGCAAACCACCCAGTCGTTTGAGTTTGTGAGGATTAGGTAACCGGTCTCTTTAGAATTTGGAAGAGACCAATTAGGTGGTCAATTGAATTTTCGGAACCACTTGGTTGACTATGAGGATAGAAGTCATTACAATTTTTTTCCTAGATAGATATCCATTAAAGGGAATGAAGTGGCTTCCAATAGGTGATTTAACTGGTAAGTTTCTTATATCATTATTGGGAGAATGAGATCGTTAGTTTGAATCTTGCAAACGTTGAATTTTACCAGGAGATCGTGGAGTTAGGATACTTGTGATCTACCGAAGACTACCTCGCAAGAGGGAACTTTATCATTAAAATAAAAAAAAGGAAATTAAGTGGTTACCTGGATGTGAGGGAGGACAACCGAAACACTCATTCAAAAGAGAGAGGAAACTAACATGCCACCTATGTCTAGAAGAATGGGGGAATTTTGAAATGAAGAGACTCCGAAACGGAGAGATACAAATTAGAACAAAACAAAAACTAAAATTAAAAAAAAGTGCCCTCATAAGAAATTGTAGCAAGCCAAAGCAATTGCTACATGTTGTAAGATGACGACAATGTTACTGAAGATAAGGTTTCGACGATTAGTCTGATCAGCGTTAGTGAGATCTTGAAGATCCGAAAGCTAAAGATGGGTTGGCCACATCTCAATCGTGTGTGATAGTGGAATCTAGCGTGGTCCTGGTAAAGAAGACTGCAAGGGTGGGAGGTGTGGAAGGAGGTATTGTGGGAACAGGAAGGCGAAGTCAAAATCAATAACAGTGGGGACGATGATGACTGGAGTAGAAGATCTGAGGATGACGACAACAGGAGAGGCGGGAACATCAACAGTCGACTGTGATTGACATGGATGTCGATAGCTGAGGCGATCATGAAGGCACCGAACATGACTAAGGACAAGGAACACCATCATTAGGTATCCAAAAATGGTGATATATGGTGGGGAGGGGAAGATGAACAATGAAGGAAGAGTGAAATAGAGAGGGATATCCATCCCATCGAAGGCCCAAACAAGTCCAACGAAAGGTAGAGGCGTAGATTTCTTGCTTAGATTTCTTGCTTCTCTATCAAGAAATCGAGGCATAGCTTAAAGGGAACCATGGATGGAGGTCATGGCAACTGAAACGACCTATCTCGACGATTATAAATGTTAGGACATGTCAGCTATATAACCTCGATCAATGTAGTAGACTAGTAGAGACTGATGGTGTTGAACTAGAGTATTTTCCATGTTTGTGAGGAAAAAGATCAAGATTTCTTTTGCAATTTATATGCTTAAAATGGGTGCCATGGTCGGTTGTCAACATATATTTACGCCTATTATATCTTCTTCTTTCGAGCAAGTCAAAAAAGAAGGTGAACACACATACATCGTGCGTTGAACTACCCCAGAATTTTAGTGAGTTTTAAAAACAACAACCTTTGAATAGGCAATGCCTACCACGGAAGATGCCAATTAACAAGGGAAAAAAAAAAACAAAATATAAAACAAAAAAAACACCATAGTACATCAAACTAGAAAGACTTCGAGGAGAGCAACATAGGTAGCAAACAGAAGCCCAAAGCCCTCCAAGCGATGTTTGGTGAGAAAAATATATTTTTAGAATAAGTTAAAAAATAAAAAATTAAGTAAGTAATTAAATAAATAAATTTTGATGTTTAATAGATTAAAATTATTTTATATAAAAAATAAAATAATTTTATATCATGTTAAGTTAATTTAATGTACGAAGCTGTTGAATTAAGTGATGAATAAACTTAAACTAATTTATGTAACCCACAAACCAAACATCTCCTCAAGGTTTAGAGGTTTTTAACTGCACCACGAGACAGTCTACCAGCCAATGAGGTAGGTAGGCTAAACCATCTAGATATCTAAGCATGGGATAGAGGGTGTATTGGTAAGAAAGTGATCCATTAATTTATACATCCGGAGCAAAGATATAACTCCTGGCACGATAACGTCGACATCAGTTGTTAACTATCGCAATATTTCTTCTTAATTTAGATAAATATGATTTGAGTATTGATATCCAGGGATAATTGTACGTCGAGAAATTTTTTAAAGGTCGAGAATTATAATTTAATCTCGACGCTAATGTTGTGAAAAATGCACTTAAGTGGATGTTTTACGTAATCTCCAAAGACACGTTTGATTGCTGATATTTCATTGCAGTGCATGGGACGGGCAATAGTGGTTCACGAACTGTTTCCTCTGTAAATGTTTTCAAGGAAAGTGTTACCATCTTAGCTACTGTACAATCTGTTGTCATATTGTATTAATATCCCACCACACAACTAAAATCCATCACAATTTATCCTGCAGATAAATTTTGTCACTCATCCAACCACAGTCACAGGGTATATCATCCCATGCATATTTGACAAACCATTGTCAAATTGAGCAAAGTACAAATCTTGCATCAAATCAGCAACTCATGAATACACAGGAACGAATCGAATAGGGAGGTCCATGAGTTCTATTCACGCACCTTGTTTTTTCCGAATGAGCCACTTCTTCTTCTTATTATTATTATTATTATTATTATTATTATTATTATTATTATTATTATTATTCACGTTCCAGTAGCACTGCATGCAAGAACTTTAGTTGTAACCGAACAACTAAGAGCTAGCTTATTTTAAGGGTAAAGAAAACGAAGGAATACGTAAATATTGTCCAAATTACGATGAAAGTTAAAAGGAATGAGGTAAAGACAGGATACGTTTTGATCATAAAAATTAGTATATTGTATTAAATTTGAGAGTCTAATTATATTAATTGGGATGTAATTGATATACAGTGATGTAAAAATTTATGTTGAAATTAGTAAGATTTGAAAGATATTTTTAGTTCTATATTAGAAGTGAACAAATTTTTTAGTTGATGTAAAAGACTTTTGTCTCCCATAGT
Organism: Thalassia testudinum; assembly: GCA_037157565.1. Lineage (NCBI taxonomy): Eukaryota > Viridiplantae > Streptophyta > Magnoliopsida > Alismatales > Hydrocharitaceae > Thalassia > Thalassia testudinum. The sequence continues at coordinate 9,901,675 of JAZHRO010000051.1, forward strand.
TTATGTAACAAGGAGTGAGAGGTAGAGCTGGAGATCATGCACACACACGTGTGCACCCCACCTCACCCTGGCCTGACTCCGACTCGGGTTCAGGTGAGAATCAATGTGAAACTTGAAACTTAGACTTTTTTGTTACAGATTTTTAATCTCACGATTGTAGTAGGGATTGGTCGATCAAAAGGTAAAATTGATGAATCAATTATTTTTTATCAATCAATAGGTTTACTTTGGTCAATCAATTGGTTTAGTTGACCAAAAAGTCAAGTTTGATTGATCAATGATATTAAATTGGTTGATCAATTGTCGTATTTCTATAAAATGAAAATTTCAATAAACGTTGGGTCGTGGACTCTATACAAGGGTCATGAGGGAGCTCTCATTTGACATACAACAAGAGTAAAAAACTCTCTCCTCCTTTCTCATTCTTATTTCACTTTCATGGTGCATTCGTTTGATGTGAAATTAGTAAAAAAAACTTTAATTAGTTTTGTCGATTTTACACAAAGAGATTGAGAGGTCCACGAAAATTTTTAATTGATCAAACCATTAAATTAGTAGATCAATCGAAAATTTGGTGGACAAACCAAATTATCTTAATTTTGTTCTCTTGAGGTGATTTTCGAGGATGTTCAAGATCGGAATACGTCGAATCTTGGAGGTGGATCGTGGCGTAGTTTCCCTATTAGGAGGGGGTGACGTAATAAATTGCGGAAATAAAATATAAACAATCTCACAAAAATTCAATCAAACAAGGTGCATAATTATTTTTAGGTGAAAACCCAAACCGGGTGAAAACCACCACCTAACCCTCTCGAGTTAGGATTTTCCGATCAACCAAGTTGATCAAATCTACTAAACGAATCACTTAAACGAGGGTGATTCAACCTCAATTATAACCACGCTACTTTATAAAAGGGTAACGTACCTCAAACCCCTTCTCTTCACGAGAAGGATTTTGTCACACGAAGGAGACGGGAATTCGCAAAGCGAATACCCAACCAAATAACAAAGACAAAATAACAAGTATAGTCCTATAGAGCCAATAAAGATTTAAACCTAGCTTCTATAGGAATTAGGAAAACTCCCCTTTGCAAGGAGTGAGTCAAATCGATGACGCGAGTGCGTGAGCCACGCGACGGTGCAACGTCGCTCTCGTGAACTACGGCGGGAGAGCGGGTGCGCAAATGCTTGATGCTCTCTAGATGAAGAATTAGAGCTTGGAGAGCAAAAGCTTTTCTTCTTAGGATCAAGAGATACAAAATGGTTTGAAAGTGTATTACAAAGTGTGTCTTGTGTTTCTAGGTGTATCTTGGTGTGTAAAAGGTTCTCCTCTATTTATAGAGGCCTTAGGAAGGCTTTGGAAGGCTTAGGAAAGCTTCCATAGCCATTGGGTGCAAAGCCCAAGAGAATCAGGCCGAAATCAGGAACAATGATTGCACTGACAGGCTTATCAGACGTCTGATCCTGGCATCATACGTCTGGAAGATTACTTTAAGATGTCTGGGAACAACATCAGACGTCTGATTTTAGGCGGGTTTCTTCCTGACTTGGATCAGATCTAAACAGGGTTCTAGTGCAAGTCCATCAGATGACATATAGGACGTCTAGCACTATGTATGGACGTCTGGAAACCTAGTTTTTCATGGGAATGGATTTCCAAGAGAGTGCAACGGCTACAAAATCTCTGAGAAGAGATTTTGGGTCAGCCGAAGCAAAACGGTTATTTATCAGACGTCTTGAAAGGCCTAAGGACGTCTGATAAGGCTCTAATGGTCATACCCTTGAGTGTTTGCTAAGTCAGCCAACGGTCCACTAATTGGATGTCTGGCAAAGTCATCAGACGTCTTCTAAGACATCTGAACTAAGGTCTGGACGTCTGATTTCATCAGACAGAGCTAAGAAGTCCAGCCTAAATGTTATCAGACGTCTAAATCAACAGTCAGACGTCTTAAAACACATTATCAGACGTCTAATTTTGGAATTAGACGTTTGGAAATGCTATTTGAACCCTATATTGGTTTTCTAAGTTCTCTACAGAAAACCTAAGTATCCTAGTGTTGTGCAGGTGTTCTTATGGCTACTGTTAAGGTGCTTTGAGGCTCTTCAACATGAATCTCAATAACAAAAATAAAGAGCAACAAACGAAACGAAAAATACAACGAGTACAAGAGAAGGAAATCTATCCTATTCTTCATTTCCTTCCTTCTTCAATATATCGCTCCTCGCGAATCTCTTCTGTTCTCCATCAAGCTCCTCCAATCCATCCTGGATGCGAGCTCGAACTCCATCTAATCACGTCTGCATTTACAATTGACCTGAAATCTAAGACTCCAAGTACAAATGTTAAATGACACGTATTTTGTTATCATCAAAACAAATGATCGTGGTGCTATAGCACCAACACGTCGTATCTTGGAAGAAGTTCGTCAGACCCCAACGCGCCAACATTGTAAGAAGCGATACCTTCTCTAAAGGAAGTCCTTAATGGACGCTTCAATCAGAGTAAAATTTAATCTCTTCTTGTTTTATTTATTTGTGTTATTGCATATTCTTTGTTCTTTTTTTTATTCTAGATCTTGCTAAATTATGTTTTACTTGCTTGATTTAATATTTTTTATTTATGTGAAAACGTTGGAAATGCACATATTTTTATTTATTTATTTCCAATATACGTTGATTTCAACATATTGGTTAGGAAATTAATGTTTACTCTCATTTGTGTTTACTTACAAAGTGATGTTAATATTGATTTTTGTTTACTTAAGTTGATGTTAAGCTGTAACGGTAGCCTTTGTGGTGTTTATTTGAATTGGTGTAAACACTAGTTTTAGAAAATGAAATTTGAGTGTGGAAGAATTATGAAATTAACACATATTTTGTTAACACTCTTTGGCACTAGTGTTAACAAAAACGAGTGTTAATCCTCCAAAATAAGTGTTAAAATTATACAAGTTAATCCTCCAAAAGAAGGATTAACCCCTTAAGTAAATTAGCCCTAAGTAAAAGGGCTAATTTACTTTGGAAGTTAAGAAATTGGTGTTAATTAACTATCATTTCTGTTTACTTGTAGAGTAGTGTTAACACCAATTTCTGTTTACTTAAACTGGTATTAAGTTGTGGCATTAACTCTTGTGATGTTTACTTAAACTGGTGTTAACAAAAGTTTCTAAAAGGTGAGTTTAAAATGTAGGGGAGCTACAAAGTTAACACATGTTTTGTTAATGCTCCTTAGAACTAGTGTTAGAAGAATTGGTGTTAACTCTTCAAAATAAATGTTAAAATTATATGGGTTAATCCTTAAAATAAATGAAAGTTAAACCCAAAAAAAAAAATTAACCCTCCAAATAAACTAATCCTAATCCTAAATTTCAAATACATAAGATTACTTTACCAAACATGCAATATCTCACCCCACCATGTTCACCTTCACCTTTTACGCAGTTTTGCGCACAGTAAGTTGTGTTGGAGAAGGAAGGAGGCACATACTAATCACAACCCTTGCAAATAAAAGCATTTCTAGAATCCGTGTTCAATCCCGTGGAAGTCCATCACGATACTCTCTCATCTGATGAGGGACTTAGTCAAGGATGATTCGCAATAAGCAGTTGTTGTGGGGCTCGATTTAATGATGTCTTATTATTCGTGTTTTTCCCCTCCTCCTTTGAATGTTACGTACATGTTTATGGTGAGTGGAGAACAAAGTACATGTAACTAGACCTCCTCTCCTAATATGTTACGGCAAAGCTTTCATTCTCTCTTCCCACATATATATGTATAAAAAATTTACTTCTTTGTCTCCGATGGAAACAAGTTGGAAGTTGGTGTTGAGAAAAATAATGAAGTGGTGGATGGAAAGGCATCTTGAACACTAATCATTAGGGAGCAACATATATACCAACCAAAATTATTGACTCAGTGGGAGACATTGTTTAGGACTGAGTTACCAAAATTTTCACAACTGCCAGTGCTCTCTGCCACCATTTTAGTTGTTTATTTCCCCTCCTTCCTCCGGGACAAGTCTCTGACATGTCCGGAGCTAATCAGACAGTAAAAAAACTGGAAAAAAACAGGGCAAGGGGGAAATATTTTTTGCCGATGGAGATAACGTATAGGGATACTATTTATGCATATTACTTATTCATATAGAGATATTTCTTTAGAAACAAGTACTTTTTCAGGTAAAAAATTGGTATATGCTCCGTTGATGTTGATGTATTCGTGTTTTGTATTATTAATTTATGCATAAATACCTCCGGTGAAAATTATTCTTCTCTTTTTGAATTGACGTGGAAGTTAAACTAAATCCGTTAAAAGACACAACTTGGAAAATTTCAAGTGCTTCCTTAAACGAAGTAGTTATTTTGCTCAACCGCTAACTCATGCATGTCAATCACACTAAATATAAACTTCGTAATTGCGATAGAGATAATGGACATGTTATGCTAAAAAAAAAAAAAAAAATTCCAAAATGCCCTCCATATTTAGCGGCATGAGCTTATTTTGAGTTGAAAGATGGAACAAATTATTTCCCCGAGTATTTTCCCGGAAAGGCCATTTAAATAATGACGGCAAAAAATTCAACTTTCTTATTTCTGCATTAACGAGACAATGTGGCATCTAGAAACTAAATGGAATACAAATCAACGACGTCCAAACCCCAAGACTCAATGTAACTCATTGCTTCTCCGCTACATTCCCTAAATCCAGACAAAAATGTGGCGATATACATATTCTAAAATTTCTTCTATATCCCCTAATTAATGTACCCAAACATGCCAAATTAAAAAAAAAAAAAAGGCAGACGTAAGGAGACAAACATATCATCAAATAAAAATAAAAATGCAGATCACCTTCTTTGTTTGGCAACAATTTAACTAAGCAAAAAAGCTTAAGATAAAAAAAAAAGGATTGAGGGAGAGGAAATCACAATAGAAAAGAAGAGTCCAGGACATGTTACAAAGTTAAACAGCGCCCGCGCCCCTTCCCCGCCGCCCCCCCCCCACACAAACAACCAATAAAATTACCGGTCACCACCCATGCAATTATTTTTTTTACCCCTGCATGAGCTCCATAATTACGCCCGCCGCCACCCATCCCTCCTTAGCACGCGTAAAATTCCGCCAGCTCGTCGAGCGACTCGGTGGGCGGGTCGCCGTTCTCGAGCATCCAGAGGAGGTGCTCGAAGAGCACCACCTCGCAACCGATCACCGTCGCGTCCTCGTCCTGCTGTACGAGGACGCGGATGAGCGGGTGATCGATCAGGAGCTCGCTTATCAGGTACCTCCTCCTCGACTTCCCTACGTACACGGCTGTCATCCCCACTGGGACCTCGTCGTCCACACCCACATGCGGGGAGGTGGGAACGTCGATGGCCCCGTCGTCCTCCGAGGAGTCGGGGGACGAGATGAGGCGAGCGGTGGCATTCCGTCGCCTCGAGGCGGACTTGGCTCGCCACCGCTTGAGCATGAATTTGAGCTTGGCTAGCTTCGCGATCGTACCTTTCGCCATACACGAGAGTTGGAAGTCTTCACCTTTTATTTTTTTAGGGAGGGGTTCGAGAGTGGCGAGGGCGAAGTTTTATAAGGAGACGGCCCTAGGGAGATTGGACCCACGTAAGGGGGTGTTGCGGTGAACCGTCGCCATTGGGCCCTCCGGGGAGCGGGATTTACGGTTTTGCCATCGCCACCCGTAGCCGATGGGTGGGAAAATGTGGTAGAATTACGATTTTGCCATTCAGCCGGTGGGGATCGCAAGTTGGGAGGCATGTTTTGGTAAATCAAATAGAATTCGATTCGAATAGAATATGTAAAATTTGATCCAATTTAGTTGAATTTAGGTATAAGTTTTATATAAAAAATTTGATTGAATTTGATGTAGGTATGGATATAAATTTATATCTGATTATTTAATTTGCATACCTAAATAAATTTTTATTTACTCAAAATATATAAGTCTAACATTAAGTTTCTCATTTTTTCAACTTTAACCTCTCTCACGATTCCTTCCATGAATTTTAAGTTGGATGCATTTTTAAAACTTTCATTAAATATTATTTTGGAGATGGAATCTTTTTGTTTGGAATATATTTATTATATCTTATATTTCTTTATGTATTTTTATTTTTTTGTGATGTATTATCTTTCAAGGGTTTTTTTAATAATAATTTTAGTGGAGAACATTAAAATTGAAGTAGCTGAAACTTGTTACAAATAAATAATTAATGAATCTTATTATAGATTTTTTTAAATTTTAACTTTAATATAGATATAATTTGATTGTAAGATTAATTTATAAATAAATATCCAATAGATAAATGATACTTTAGTGATAGATTGATAAATAATTATGAATATTGATTTTATAAATGGGTATTGATGTGAATTTAGTTAAATCCAGCTTAAATTTAATATGTTGGAATCGTTAGTTGTGGGTAATAGCGTCTTGACACTGTAGGGACTTCTGAAATTACGGATTTGCCATTAGAAATATCTAAAACGCGATTTTGGCTTTCCAAGTGGAAAAAGTGAAGTTGAAATTACGGTATACACGTACATAAATACGTATAGCCTATCTATGTTGTATTTTGGCGAATCGATGCGTTTGAAAACGAATGACTCTATTTCTTTGCAAGTCGCTCATCCACGATTCGTAGAGCTGCCTGTGATTGTAAGAAGTCTCTTGGGTTGGTGATCTGTGCGGGTTCGATTCATACAAGAAAAAAAGTCTTTTTGGATGCGGCAGTAATGGATTTTTGTGCGAGTACGAATTTTAAAAATTGAATTAGATTCGAACACGATGGGTCCAAGGTGCCGGGGGGGTGTGGCGATGTTGGAAATCACGGGATTGCCGTCGACTTCCACTGGTCGCCCATTGCGGGGTCTGCGATGCTGTAATTGCAGCACCGCCATGTGGCAATGGCAGGGCCGTTGGGTGAGCGGTGATGACGGTTTTGCCCCTGGGCTCAGGCTGCCATTGGTGCAGAGGTCCGGGGCGCGGCTATTAATTACGGCTGTCCATTGACTGCCATTGGCGCACGACGTCGACTGAGAGCAAATTACGATTTTGCCATCCGGCAAGCGTGAAAGCTGTGGGAGGGTTGGTGGTTTCCTTCCTTCCGATCTTTTTCTTCCTTCCTGTTAATTAGGATAGCGGGAGCTGCGCTTGGCGTTGGGCATCTGGGTTGAAAGAGTTACACCGAGGTTTAGTGTATAAAAATTAAATATAATTATTATAAAATGTTATTTTAAATTTAAGATATTCAATTACATTACAAGATGAAATAGATGTGTTAATGATTTAAAATAGAAGAAATAAAAGGAAAGTATATGAAAAGTGAAAGCTAAATTTTCAAAGAATAATTAAATGCTTAACATGTTTTACAACTAAAAATTAAATACTTAATTCTATAAATTATATGTTTAATTCCTCGAGGTTGTCACTGCGACTGTGTGGGATGATTGGATTTCAAATGTCAATTACTTCATTTTTTTTTTTTTACTGCTTGCGGTGGATGGTTTGACGGATACCGAATCACTAGTCACATCGGTTGAATTAAGTTTGGATCGAATCCATCAGATTAAAATTCTTCATTTAAAAGTCAACTGATTTAGTCAATCCACACCCGATTCTCGATTTAATCGGCTGGATTGATCGATTTGATTTGATTTTTAAAATATTATTAAAAATTATTAGTGTTATTTAGTTAAGTGCAAAAATCACTTATAATTTTTTAAAAATAATTGATGATATTTAATTTTAAAATTAAAAATTATCAACGATATTTTCAAAGTCATCAATGATATTTAATCATAGTATAAAAATCATCGGTGATATTTGATTCGAGTGCAAAAATCATCGAGGATATTTGATTCTAGGAGGTGAAATGGTGTAGGACCCTTGAAATCTGTGATTTAAGAAAAGAAGGTGGCTATGTGTTAGTGCCCTGTATAGGTGAATAAGAGGTGTGTGAGCTCTCGGAGGGAGAGGATCAAGGAAGGGGAAGGGCTTGCTCGCAGGGGTTGTTTTGGAGCATGAGAGGAGGGTGTTGGAGATGAAGATGACGCACATAAGTAGGAAAGTGAATTCCATCACAAAGTGTATTGTTGGTACCATTCTCTTGCTCCTCTTTATTCTCTCTCGCTCTCATTTTCCTTCATGACTATTTGTGTCATTGGATTGATGACTTTGGTTGAATTGAAGGGTTTTGAAAAAGAATCATAAAGGGACAAGACATATAACTTTGAGTTGAAGTCATCGCGAGGTGGGGGAGGAAAAAATTTTAAAATATAATTATGGAAAAAATTAATTTTTTAAATATGTTTGGGTTTTTTTTTTTGTTATGTAATGTGGTAAACTCACCTTTATAGAAGGCAAATTTGAAATGACTAGCTACTTTGCTCCTAACGAGTGCCAAGGGGGCTATGTTGTGGTAAACTCGTCTTCGGTGAAGGCAAATTTTTGACATATTAGGGTTACTTTAAACTCACCTTCTATGAAGGTGAGTTTCAAATGGCTTACGCATTTGCCTCGTGGCGAATGCAAAGTAGCTAAAGTTAGGCCTGAACTCGTCTTTTGAGAAGGCGAGTTTAGTGCCACATAGGGTGCTTATGTATTGCCTAAATTTGTCTTCTCAGAAGGTGAGTTCAATGCTGGGTTTATCTTTAGCCTAAACTTGCCTTCTGAGAAGGTGAGTTTAGTGGTACATAATATTTTGGCTGAACTCACTTTCTAAGGCGAGTTTGGCTGTGCCCCTGCAGCACAGCTATGTTAGACTCCCTCATTTATCTGCATATGTATTATTAAGACCCGTGATGTTAAAACACTTTAAGACGTCTGGGACTTGGGTCAGACGTCTGGATGCCTTCCCAGACGTCTGGAAATTAAATTTTTTGTGTACGTCCTCACGTCTGCGCGCAGACAGTATGCAGCTGTATTTTCTTCTCTCTCCTCTCGCAGATGAAACCCTAAACCTCACCCTTATAAACCCCCCTCCTCTCCCTCACGCCACCCCACTTCCATCCACCCGTCTCCTTCCTCCAGCGAGAGCAGCAGGCAGCGAGCAGCGAGCGTGAGCGGCATGGAAGGAGAGGAGCAACGAGGGGAAGAGAGGAGAGCACGCGAGCTCGTGAGGGAGTTCGCTGGAAAGCTCACGGCCGGTCGGACGTGCGCAAGGCAGAGAGGTGCATCAGGGAGGTCCTCCCCGACACTGCTGGAGCTAGAGCAATGGTCGAGCGGGCACAGTGCAGCCGCGCGCGACGCGAGAAGGTGAAGGCAGTCTCTGGTTCTGGGATTTTCCTAGAATCAGACGTCTGGATCTACATCCAGACGACATAGATGATGTCTGGAGGAGGCTCCAGACGACTGAGAGGTAAATCCCGTGACGTACATCTCCCTTTGCGGATACAGCCATGCAGACCGTTCCGCCGAGGCACTGTTCCGTGCCATATTGAGGAGATTTTGTGTCGCGCGTGCAGGATTCGCTTCAGGAAGGTGTGGGACATGCCCTCCCACGCAATTCAGACGTCTGGGCGAGCCACTAGACAGCGAGAAGCATCTCCAAATGTCCGGAGAGGTGGTCGGACGTCTGGAACTAGGTCCAGATGGTTCGGCAGAGTCCCTAGACGTCTGAGGAGTAGCACAGAATTGAGGTAAGGTTCTAAACTTTTTTTAAGACGGCTAGAAGGTGTTCCAGACGTCTGATATGAATCAGGATTGCTGTTTTTGACCCATTTAGGGTCCGTTTGAGGTCCAAATTCCGCAATTAAGATTTCGTTGGTCTCTGTATAAGTTTCTCTACTTGTTGAAATATTTCTTATCCTGTTCTGAGTGGATTCTGTAGATTCCCTACTAGGAGGGGGTGACGTAATAAAATGCGGAATAGAATATAAACAATCTCACAAAAAAAATCAATCACACAATGTGCACAATTATTTTTAGGTGGAAACCCAAACCGGGTGAAAACCACCAACTAATCCTCTCGAGTTAGGATTTTCCAATCAACCAAGTTGATCAAATCCACTAAACGAATCACTTAAATGAGGGTGATTCAACCTCAATTACAACCACGCTACAAGTGCGAGGGTAGCGTTCCTCAACCCCTTCTCTTCACGAGAAGGATTTTGTCCCACGAAGGAGATGGGAATTCGCAAAGCGAATATCCAACCAAGTAACAAAGTAAAATAACAAATATAGTTCTATAGAGCCAACAAAGATTTAAACCTAGCTTCTATAGGAATTAGGAAACTCCCCTTTGCAAGGAGTGCGTCGAATTGATGACGTGGGTGCGTGAGCCACGCGACGGTGCAACGTTGCTCTCGTGAACTACGGTGGGAGAGCGGGTGCGCAAAGGCTTGATGCTCTCAAGATGTAGAACTTGAGCTTGGAGAGCAAAGGCTTTTCTTGGACACAAAAGAGTGTTAAAGTGTATTACTAGGTGTGCCCTGTGTATCTAGATGTATGTTTGTGTGCAAGAGGTTCCTCTCTATTTATAGAGGCCTTAGGAAAGCTTTGAAAAGCTTCCATAGCCGTTGGGTGTAAAGCCCAAGAGAATCAGGCCGAAATCAGGAACAATGATTGCACTGACAGGGTTATCAGACGTCTGATCCTAGCATCAGACGTCTGGGAAACCAGTTTAAGACGTCTGAAAATAAGGTTAGACGTCTGATTTTATGCGGGTTTCTTCCTGACTTAAGTTAGATCTAAACAAGGTTCTAGTACAAGTCCATCAGACGACATATAGGATGTCTGGCACTATGTCTGGACGTCTGGAAACCTACTTTTCTGCGGGAATGGATTTCCAAGAGAGTGCAACGGCTAAAAAATCTCTGAGAAGAGATTTTCGTGTCAGTCGAGGCAAAATGGTCATTTATCAGACGTCTGGAAAGGCTTAAGGACGTCTGATAAGGCTCTAACGGTCATATCCTTCAGTGTTTGTTGAGCCAGCCAACGGTCCACTAATTAGACGTCTATCAAGTCCATCAGACGTCTTCTAAGACGTTTGGACTATGGTCTGGACATCTGATTTCATCAGACAGAACTAGCTAACGCAGCCTAATTGTTATCAGACGTCTGAATCAACAGTCAGACGTCTTAAAACTCATTATCAGACGTCTGATTTTGGAATTAGACGTCTGAAAAGGATGTTTGAACCCTATATTGGTTTTCTAAGTATTCTACAGAAAACCTAAGTGTCCTAGGGTTGTGTAGGTGCTCCTAGGACTACTATTGAGGTACTTTGAGGCTCTTTAACATAATGTTCTAAGGAACAAAAAGAGCAAGGAAATAAAGACAAAAGTATATGAAAGAAATAAACAGGAGTTCTATCCTATTCTTCTTGTCCTTCCATCTTCAATCTATTGCTTCTCGCGAGTCTCCTCTGCTTTTCATCAAGCTCCTCCAATTCATCCTGGATGCGAGCTCGAATTCTGTCTAATCACGTCTCCATTTGTAATTGACCTGAAATCTAACACTTCAAGTGCAAATGTTAAACGACACGTGTTTTGTTATCATCAAAATAAACGATCGCGGTGCTCTAGCACCAACAATCTCCCCCTTTTTGATGATGACAAAATCATAAATAATAATGCAAAAAAATCCTCCCCCTTTTTGACATTATCAAAAAGGTTTGAATAATTTTAAATTTCCTATAACTCCCCCTTAAAACATGCTCTTCTATGAATTTCTTTTAACAAAAGTAATGTCCTCCCCCTTTTTGTAACAACAAGATAGTTGTTATTTTTCTCCCCCTTACTAAAGCAAATTTAGCTAACTTACATCTCCCCCTTAAAAATTGACAATTAGCTCATAAATTTTTTTTACTCCCCCTATCTAAATACTTATGATAAAAAGATAGGGTAGAGAATTTTTACCTCCCCTACCATGGCCAATAAAATGGCCCAAATAATGGTGGTGGATGCCACATCGAATGGGGCTCCCATCCATAGCTTGGAGGCTCGAGCATTGGTGCCGATCTCTAGCCTGGTGGTCGACGTGCGGCGGGTCCATCGTTTGTTCGCTGTCTCGTCGGTCTTCTTGTTCTCCTCCTTGGTCTATTCCTTGGTTCTCCCAACTCGAGTTGACCAGCCTTGAGCTTGTAGGTCCAGTCTTTCGTGTTGTAGTTATCTCTGAAACCTATAAAATAAGATTCCAATTCTTTCTTCGGTATCCAAGTGATCTTGGATCCGGATCTATTAGCGGGTCTCCTTGACGAAGATCCTTTCTCAACCTTAGGGCTATAAAAATTATCTACTTTGTTGATTAAGTTGTTAAAGTTTTCCCTAAGACATGCAATTTCATTTTCTATAATATTCATCTTAGTCTTTAAATCAGAAATTTCTAACTTTAAACTATCATTTTCTTCAATCAATTTAATATTTTCATTGATTAAATTTTTATTTTCTAATAACAGGTTATTATCCTTAGGACTAGTTTCTATGTCCTTGAGTTATTTTTCTAACCTATCATTTTCATTTTTAAGAAAGCTAAGGTTCTTTTTAATGCTTTTGTTTTCTGTTCTTAATGATTTACTAACATCAAATAGTTCATTAAAAGCTTCTTGTAAATCGAAATTTACCTCGTTGTCTGAGTCGCTTCCGCTTTCACTGTCGCTATCACTTTCTCTAGCCATGAAACCAAAGCAAGCGGTTTCTTCTTCTATAGAATTTTCTTCTTCTTCTTCCTCCGAGCTCGAATCGTCCCAAGTGGCTTGGAACACCTTCTTCTTAGATTTCTTCTCCTTTTTGAGAAGAGGGCACTCTGGTCGCAGATGCCCTTTCTCGTTGCAGTGGTAGCAGTGTCTAGGGCTCTCCTTCTCCTTTTTCTTTGATTCCCTACACAACTTGGAAAACTTTTTAAGTAAAACTTTAAAGTCTTCGTTGTCGGAACTTACCTCGCTATCCGACGCAGCTTTGAAGGCAAGAGCCTTCTTCGGTTTAGGCTCCAGTGTATCCTTCTTCTTCTGCTTCAACTTAGTCTCGTAGGCCATTAGATTGCCTAGGAGATCTTCCATGTTGAGCTCCTCCACTTCGTTCGCCTCCTCGATGGCGGTGACTTTCTGTTCCTACTCCGGTCTAAGGGAACGAAGAAGCTTCCCTTGAAGCTCCCCCTTGATGAAAGTCTTCCCTAAAGCTTTTAAATTATTTACAATGAGAGTGAACCTAGTGTTCATCTCACTTAAAGATTTGTTAGGCTTCATAGAAAAATATTCAAATTCTTGAGAAAGTAAATTTATTTTAGAAGATTTTACCTTAGAGGTACCTTCGTGAGTTACCTCAAGTGTGTACCAAATCTCGTATGCGGTGGCGCATTGCGAGATTCTGTTGAACTCCTCCCAGCTGAGCGCGTAGTATAACGCGTTCATTATTTTCGCGTTGAGCGAGAGTTCCCGGATTTGCTGCTGTGAGTATACTGCGGCGGATTTTTCTGGGACGTCGAAGGGGGTTTCGCACCTAGCCCAAATTGTGAAGTCGGTGGCTTGAAGCCATGTCTTCATCCGTAGCTTCCAGTAAGGGTAGTTGCTCTCGTCAAAGAACGGTGGACGAGTCGTAGACTGGCCCTCGGAAATCCTACTCGCGGAACTGCTCCCCTCCATGATCTACTTGCTGGGTGTTACTCCGAATAGCAAGAACCTGCTCTGATACCATTGTAGATTCCCTACTAGGAGGGGGTGACGTAATAAAATGCGGAATAGAATATAAACAATCTCACAAAAAAAATCAATCACACAATGTGCACAATTATTTTTAGGTGGAAACCCAAACCAAGTGAAAACCACCACCTAACCCTCTCGATTTAGGATTTTCCGATCAACCAAGTTGATCAAATCCACTAAACGAATCACTTAAACGAGGGTGATTCAACCTCAATTACCACGCTACAAGTGCGAGGGTAGCGTTCCTCAACCCCTTCTCTTCACGAGAAGGATTTTGTCCCACGAAGGAGATGGGAATTCGCAAAGCGAATACCCAACCAAATAACAAAGTAAAATAACAAATATAGTCCTATAGAGCCAACAAAGATTTAAACCTAGCTTCTATAGGAATTAAAAAACTCCCCTTTGCAAGGAGTGCGTCGAATCGATGATGCGGGTGCGTGAGCCATGCAACGGCGCAACGTCGCTCTCGTGAACTACGGCGGGTGAGTGGGTGCGCAAAGGCTTGATGCTCTCAAGATGTAGAACTTGAGCTTGGAGAGCAATAGCTTTTCTTGGATACAAAAGAGTGTTAAAGTGTATTACTAGGTGTGCCTTGTGTATCTAGGTATATGTTTGTGTGCAAGAGGTTCCTCTCTATTTATAGAGGCCTTAGGAAAGCTTTGGAAAGCTTCCATAGCCGTTGGGTGCAAAGCCCAAGAGAATCAAGCCGAAATCAGGAATAATGATCGCACTGACAGGGTTATCAGATGTCTGATCCTGGCATCAGACGTCTGGGAAACCAGTTTAAGATGTCTGAAAATAAGGTTAGACGTCTGATTTTATGTGGGTTTCTTCTTGACTTGAGTCAGATCTAAACAGGGTTCTAGTGCAAGTCCGTCAGACGACATATAGGATGTCTGGCACTATGTCTGGACATCTAGAAACCTACTTTTCTGTGGGAATGGATTTCCAAGAGAGTGCAACGGCTAGAAAATCTCTGAGAAGAGATTTTCGTGTTAGCCAAGGCAAAACGGTCATTTATCAGACGTCTGGAAAGGCTTAAGGATGTCTGATAAGGCTCTAACGGTCATATCCTTCAGTGTTTGTTGAGCCAGCCAATGGTCCACTAATTGGACGTCTGTTAAGTCCATCAGACGTCTTCTAAGACGTCTGGACTATGGTCTGGACGTCTGATTTCATCAGACAGAACCGGCTAACGTAGCCTAATTATTATCAGACGTCTGAATCAACAATCAGACGTCTTAAAACTCATTATCAGACGTCTGATTTTGGAATTAGACGTCTGAAAAGGATGTTTGAACCCTATATTGGTTTTCTAAGTATTCTACAGAAAACCTAAGTGTCCTAGGGTTGTGTAGGTGTTCCTAGGACTACTATTAAGGTACTTTGAGGCTCTTTAACATAATGTTCTAAGGAACAAAAAGAGAAAGGAAATAAAGATAAAAGTACATGAAAGAAATAAACAGGAATTCTATCCTATTCTTCTTGTCCTTCCATCTTCAATCTATCGCTTCTCGCGAGTTTCCTCTGTTTTTCATTAAGCTCCTCTAATCCATCCTGGATGCGAGCTCGAATTCCATCTAATCACGTCTCCATTTGCAATTGACCTGAAATCTAATACTTCAAGTGCAAATGTTTAACGACATGTGTTTTGTTATCATCAAAATAAACGATCGTGGTGCTCTAGCACCAACAGTCTCTTGTGATTGATCCTTGTGATAAGACCTCATTTCGTTGTGGATTTGGGGTTTGCTGAGGCACGTGGACCTGCCGATCAACCCCCCATTACTCCTGGGTTTACTGGTAGAGTGGCTTCCCCTAGTTTAATTACAAACATGAATGCATATCTGGAATGAATGTTAGATCCTAGGGTATGGCATGAATCCTAGGACTAGAAACACTGGAATAGTTGTATGGAATGTATGAATTGCAATCTTGGATGAGTAAATAGAATAATAATAATTTCCTGTAAATAGATAACAGCTGCCTGTGAAATGTAAAGTATTGTTGTTAGCGAATGTTGCATGTAAATTCCTGTTGTTTACAATTAAATACGGGTTGCCTGTATATGAATTGGAAATGGAAGATTGAATGTTGGAAACACGAGCTACTTGCAAATAAACCTGGAATGTGAATAGTAAAGTTACATGCTACATGTGTAGAACCTTAGAAATGGAAATAGAAATGATGAAACCTAGTATGGCTTGGCCTGAGAAATATGAGCATGAACCCTACGGGGAATTAGGAGTAGAGCTCCTGGAAATAAATGGAATGGAATTGGAAATGTGAATGGGAAAGTGAGCTGGCCCTTGAGTACGGAGTAAGGAGAGAGATTGTCCCCCTGCTTAGTGCAGAGTGGAGCTAGCCGCCCTAGGGTTGGGACCTGGGGTTAGAATTGGCCACTTTGTACCGACTTTTTGGCTCTCGTGTACACAGTACCGGGGGGAGCTACTAGTGTAGGGAGAGAGCTAGCTACCCCACGGGGCCCGGGATTCAGCTAGTCGACCTACACCGACTTGTTAGGCTCACTGGGCAAACCAGAGTAGTCAGGCGAGGGTGCGCGGACTGTGGAGGGGCGAGACCCCTGTTTGGTTCTTAGGGACTAGACCCCTGTTACTGAGAGGGCTATGCCCTATAATGGTTCTCAGCTGTGCTTTGGGTGCACCCGTTAACATAAACGACTGATCACATGCCAGTGCAGGGTAGCTACCCGTGCGTTTATCGCACGTACCGTAGTCACCGTTACGTCTACCAGTGACCTTGGGGTGGTTGACTGAGTGTAGGACCACCACGGGGGACTCTCTCAGCCAGGAGAGCACCACGTGCTACTTCTACTCTTCGAAAAAGACTGCAATCAAGATTGTTCCCATGAGGAACATTCGAGATCAAGAAAGAGACCTGATAAATATACCAAGTGATGAAAGAAAGAATAATTAGTTAAATAAAGAAAGAAATTGAAAACAATAACTACCTGTCCACCTTTACTGTTTTAGTTAGCTGGTTGCCACTCTACTCAGCGTTCGCTGATTTCGTGTACTCATAACATTTTTCAAGTCCAGGTGTTGAGCAGCTAGAGCCTACGGCTGCAGAGGGTGCTGGGCCCAACAGAGCCCAGTAGTTGTAGCTTTTGTTGTACTCCATTTTCTGTTGTAGTGAGTAATTTGTTACACTTCTGTACTCTTTTATTGTAAACTTTACTTTCCTGTACCTATTTAAATTTTCTACTGTTGTGGTGGTGTGTACTGTAGTAGTTTACTTCTTTACTGCTGTACTTTTGTTACTGTTAGTTGCTTGCATGGTGAATGTGGTTTATTTTACTGCCTTTTGGTTACTTGCTTGTTGGACGACTGGGTCTTGGGATCAGTCGAGTCGGTTCGGTCTCGTGTCCTGTAGGGATTTGGAAATCGGGTCGTAACATGTATTCCCAAGTCATGTACACAACATGGATTGATCTCGAAAGGAAAAAACATCAAAAAACATACAATGCTAACTTCGAAAACATGGAAAGCAATTATTTAAGACATGAAAAATTGATTTAAGGAAGAAGATTTGACTTTGCATTGCAAGTACAAAATAAAGTCTTTAGAAGTTTATGTACATTGATCTCGAAGGAAAATGTATACATAAAGCCGTTCATGAGGGAAACATCAAAAATCGCCCTAACTACATATATGATGTTACAAATACAAGGACGACGAACTCTACTAACAACCGCCCTAACTCCACCTAAAACCATTTCCTGGGACTCTGTATGGCATCACAGCAGTAGTAAAATTCTCAATCTTGCTACCTGCACCCTGTATGCAAAAAAACAATCATGGCATTAAAGGCTTGAGGATATCATATAAGATAGTAATGAAAATAAAATAGTTTTAAGATAGTTGCACCCTGCAATCACAATGATTGTTTAAGGTAGTTTTAACTCTCATCTTGAAAGGCAACACTATTCTTGCAATGAAGATGAAAGTTAAAAGTATATAGGATATTATTTGAAGATAAGAGTTAAAAGCATATAGGATTATTTGAAAATGCGAGCCACAACATTGCCAGCAGCTGGAGCTACCAACAGCAGCTGTAGCTGTAGCTAGCTCAAGACTCAAGCAGCAGTTGCTGCTGCTACTGCGGCTACTACTTGAGGCTTGAGCTAGCTGCAGCTACAGCTACTGCTAGTAGCTCCAGTTGCTTGAGGCTTAAGCTAGCTGCAGCAGCTGCTACTGCTTGAGCTAGCTGGAGCTACGGCTGCTACTGGTAGCTCCAGCTGTCGGCAATGTTGTGGCTATTGTTGCTGCTGCTTGAGTTTGTTGTAATTATTGCTGCTGCTGGTAGCTCCAGCTGCCAGCAGCCACTGCTATTGTCATTGCTCGTAGATGGTAGGAATAGCTAAATATGAAGGAAAATAAGGAAAGCTTTGGAATGGTTTACTTGATAGAAACTATAATGCAATCTTCCCTTGATCAGCCTTACCAAGTTGACATTAGACATGAACCTTGGTACCTGACAGAAACAAAAACATTACAAGTGACAAACCTTTGTATAAAATTTATCTACAAGGAACTGAAGAGAAATGAGTATGCATACATGTCCAATGATTACTTTCTCCCCCTTCTCTTATATTGTAGATGAATTGTCGAATTGTCATTCTGTTCAAGTAAAGATGATTGATCAATTTGGGTTATTTATGATCCTAAGCTGTCCATGCACGTAAAGTTCGACGGTGATGGTGGTGTAGTAATCACGTGTATGAGCCCCTGAGTTATTGTCTCTCCTAAGTCATCATCATAATCTCCTTATCTTTTTTTGGGTGCCCCTCAGGTTTGCAATGGGTCGAGTGGTACCTCTGAAAATGGAGTAACATAATCGGAATGGGATGAGCTACCAATGTCTCCTGATGGTAGTGTAGGTGATGCCTGGCTTGGATCATGTGGTGATACTCCCTTACCCTGATCTGATGGTGTCTAATCATGATCATATGCTGGTGCCTGGGCCAAAACATATGCTGGTGTTTGGGCTTGATCATCTGCTGGTGATGATTTTGATGTTGATGAAGGTGTTGGTGGTGATCCCTCACACTGATCTGCAGGTGCCTGATAGTGATCAGTTGCTAGTGCCTCGGCCTGATCATCTATTGGTGGTGGTGGTAGAGGTGGTGCTCGGGCCTGATCATCTGCTACTGCCTATTCCTGATAATTTGCTGGTGCTGGTGGAGGTGGTGCGTGGGCTTGATCATCTACTAGTACTAGTGTTGCTACTGGTGCATGGGCTTGATATCTACTGGTGCTGGTGCTCGACCTTGTCTACATCTACCACGTTGACGAATAGGTTGCTAACCATCATTTTGATCATGTGGCTCTCCCGTGAACTGCATAACAATCGAGTGTTGTATTTGTTGGTGCGAGGGCACCATGATCGTTAATTTTGATGATAACAAAACACTTGCTAGTTAACATTTGCATTGAGTTTAAGTTTTCAGGATAATTGCAAATGGATATAAGTGTGAAGGAGCTCCAGCTCATGTCCATGATGGATTGGAGGAGCTTGATGAAGGAGAAGGAGCTTCGCGTGGAGTAAGATCTTGAAGAAGATGAAGAATAGGATAAAAGTTCTTTCTGTTTTCTTTACGTATTTGTCTTTTTGTTCTTTGTTTTTTATTTCCTTAGATCATTTGTTAAAGGGCCTCAAAGTAACAAAATAATCATCCTAGGATCACATACTCATCCGTAGGATACTTAGATATCTCGTAGATAACTTAGAAAACCAAAGTAGGCATATCAGAGGTCCAATCTGGACATTAGATGTCTGATCTTAAGACTTTAAGACGTCTGACTGTTTGATGAGGTGTCCAAAACACTTAGGCTGGAGACCCTCTCTGTCTGTCAGTTTTATATGTCCAGCCCTTAGTCCAGACGTCTTAGAAGACATCTAAGGACCTTGCCAGATGTCCAACTAGAGGACCATTGGCTTATCTTAGATGGTTAACCCTTAATCTTATTTACATCTACTTTCAGATGTCCATAGAGCATCCCAGATGTCTGATAAATGGACGTTAGGCTAAGATCTGGCTCTAATTACTTCTTGTTAGACCTAATAATTGTTTGAGCCTTAGGAAATCCATTCCCGCAGTGATTTGTGTTTCCAGACGTCTAGACCTTTTTCCAGATGTCTGATCTATTGTCTGTGCAACTTAACTCTAAAACCCTGTTTTGATCTTGTGAAAATAGGAAAGAAACCATCGTAGGATTAAACGTCTGATTATTGGCCTAGATGTCTTATAGTTGAATCTTATACATCCATCTTGATCCATCTCAGTCTAGATCTTCTACCCTTCTAGATCAAATGACCAATCCCTAGATCAGACGATGACCCTGACGTCTGATAACCCTGTCAGAATCATAAATGACCTTGATTTTAGCCTGTTTTGCCTTGGATCTGCTTCCAATGACTATAGAAGCTTTCCAACGGTTAGAAGTAACTTTTAAACCCTTCTTAAGGCCTCTATAAATAGAGGGGCACTCTTCCTTTGTCAAATACACCCAAGTAACACTACTTCCATACTCTTTGTGTCATAGAGAAGGAATCATCAAAGAAGAAAGTGATCTTGCTCTCCAAGCCCTGTTCAACAAATCTGAGAGTATCGATACTCTGTCACGATCATGGCTACACACTTCCTATTAAGGGGAGATTCTTGCCTGTAGTATCATAGCTTGACATTTATTTTGTGGCCCTATACATATTTTATTTTTCCTTTTTTTTGGTTGGATATTCACTTTGCGAATTCTCATCTCCTTCGTGAGACAAAATACTTCTCGCGAAGAGGAGGGGTTTGAGGTTATGCTACCCTCGGTTTCAAAGTAGCATGGTTGTAAGAGGTTAAGTCACCCTCATTTTAAGTGACTTGAGTAGTGGTTTTGATCGACTAGGTCGATCAGAAAATCCTATGTCGAAAGGAAAAGGTGGTGGTTTTACCCGAGTTTGGGTTTCCACCTAAAAATCCCTTGCGTTCTTGTGATTGCTTTTTCGTGAGATTGTTTGAATTATATTTCTACACTTTATTCGTTATCCCGCAAATCTTACCCCCTCCTGTAGTATCTACAATTGGTATCAGAGCAGGTCTTGCACATTGGCATTACAACCCGATAATGATCCAATAAAGGGAAGCATCACCGCTACGAGACACGTTGAGGGGCAGTTGATGATAACATTATCATCAGCCATATCTAGCTTTAATTATTAATAATCCATTGATAAATGCTTATACATAACCGCCAGAAGACCGTAATTCATTGCATATTCATTCTGAGAGAAATGCATTAAAATAAGGGTAAATTTATAGTTTTAATAGAATATCCTAAATGCAGAATAATCACGAGGTTTCTAAGGGGTTAATTAAAGGTCAAATGGTCAAAAAAGACTAATAAGTGGGTCCATGCAGACAGAACAGGTTTTCACGTATTTTAAGAATTAACGGACATTTGAAATCCTAAAAATAGACCCGCTTAATTAACTGTAGTTTTGGTCAAGATAAAATTCACCTAAATCTTCTAAAAATCATATAAAAATATTCTCTAAGGTTTGGTATCCTTGATTTGGCCATCTGAACTCGATTTGACCTAAAACAAAGTCTCAGATAGACAGTTGTCCTAATTTGGGCTTTTACGCAAATTATCAAGTCAAACTTGGTCAAAACCTGAATCCAACTTCACCATCAGCTTCCTTGGATCAAAATTATGTTTGTATCAAAATTTGGATCCAATTAGAGATCACCTTAACCTAGTTTGCATTCCAGTCCAGTCTGACTCTTTCTTGTCACACATATGCCCCTAACTTTTGAAATCCTTGCAAATATCCCCCTAACTTCATCATCTTCTTCACAAATAGGTCCCCACCACCTTCAAACTCCTAAACCCATCATCGGTGACCTTCAATCAAGGATTACTATCTGATTTCACGGCCAAACTCTTCCAAATTTGGAAAGAAGATTCATGAAGAGTTTCTTTACAATCTGAGCCGCATCTTGGGCTCTAATTCTTGTCCAAATTCTCATGCGAACCCTTTGAAATTAAGGGTTTCCTATTCTTGCAAAAGCTCCAAGCTTCCAAGCATGGTTTCCAAGCTTGGAAAGCTCTCCTATGGCCTATAAATGGACCCCTGAGGACAAACTGTCCTCCTTAAGAAGGTTTGGGACCAAAAACTTCTTCAATTCCCTACCTCTGACCCCTCTTCAACCAAGCTCTGGCGGCCTTTGTCCCCTTCATCCTACAGGCAACCAATGGCCAAATTGGCCTACCCATCCTCTTCTTCATCTTCCTCCACGCCTCGCCAGTCAAAGCGAGGGCTATGTTCTCCTTTCCTTGTCGTCGTCCCCCTCGAAGGAGTCTTCATCTTCCTCACGTCTGGCAAGCCATGTCGGCATGATTCCCTTCCCTTCTTGTGCTTAATTTAGGTCCTCTTGACTCCTTTCCTTCCTCATGTTCTATTTATCCCCTAAAAACCAAAAACATCCCTCGACGTCAATATATGCCCTCGAAACCACCCTCATCACGTTCATCGTAGTTTGATGAAGCTTCTGAACATTTTAATTGGGGCACTTAGCCCATATTCTTAGTTTTAGGCATCCACCAAACTTCCACCACTGTGTCCTCCTTCTCCGACCTCAGCCGCCGTGTTCTAGCTACATTCTTCATCGACAACGCCTTCAAGTGGTGCCGAATTAGCCCAGGATCACTCCTAGGTGGTCAATCAATGACCACATCCTTTGCATTTGCTGCAATCAGAGGGATTTCCTTGATGTAGGTGCACGCAAGGAGGCTAGTGAGGATAGTCCCACATCATGAAAATAAGAGTGCATGATAGCACATAAATTGGATTTCTGATATCGGCTTACTGCCTCGAGAACACATGGGGTGAGGTCCCTTCACCTTAGTCGCTCACTGACCCACTTAAGCTGCGACACTCACGCACGTAGCCTTGGACCCAATATTGCTCTGATCTTATTACTCGGTTACAACCTGTACCTGAGGAAAGGAAGGAAAGAGAGGGAGTAGGGGAGGGGTGGGTTTTGCTCTTCTGTGCAGATGTGCGACACTTAGTCGCTGAGAAGGTGAATACCCATAGAAAAAGAAGTTGAGGCTGAAGAGGCTCGTGAGAGAAGAACTGAAGAAGAGGAAAAACACTGTAGTAGGTGACATTTAAGTCATCTAATCCACATGCCAGACGTCTGATCACTGTTTATTTATTTCATATTCATTGAATATTTGATATATATGTGCTTAGACTAATAATTGGTGATGTAAATCACCATCATTTTGTTCTAGGCTTCTTTTTATTCTCTTATACTCTTGAAATACTCATGTTCTTATTGAATATTAATTTTGAGTAGTATTATTCATTGAAATATCATTCTTGGCTT
The DNA here is from genome assembly GCA_037157565.1 of Thalassia testudinum. Classification (NCBI taxonomy): domain Eukaryota; kingdom Viridiplantae; phylum Streptophyta; class Magnoliopsida; order Alismatales; family Hydrocharitaceae; genus Thalassia; species Thalassia testudinum. The sequence continues at coordinate 9,924,732 of JAZHRO010000051.1, forward strand.
ATTTTTGTGCTCATTTATATTTTAATTAAAGATTAGTGCGTGAATGCAATATTTACTCCCTGTGTTCGACCTCAGACTCATTTTAGATTTCAAGTTATAAATTGTATTTGTTGACAGATCTATTTAGGAGACTTTACTACAACGAGACACACTTAAAACTCCTAGCTAAGATCCCTTCCAACAGCAATCCACTACCCGTCCTCCCTACTTCAATGGGAGCAACTACAGGTATTGGAAGCTCAAGATGAAGATGTGGCTTCAAGCTAACGATTTCACCATTTGGGCTAGGTGCGAGACCCTGTTTGACATCCCAGAGAAACCTGCGAGAGGCTACTCACAGCAGCAAGCTAGGGAGCTTTCACTCAACACAAAGACGATGAACGCTCTCTATTGCACATAGAGCCTAGAGGAATTCAATCGGATCTTGCAATGCGCTACCGCATAGGAGATTTGGCACACATTAGAGGTAACTCATGAGGGTACTTCAAAGGTTAAGGCTTCTAAAATTAACGTTCTGTCTCAAGATTTGAATTTTTTTCTATGAAGTCTAATGAAACCTTGAGTGAAATGTATACTAGGTTCACTCTCATAGTGAACAACCTCAAGTCTTTAAGAAAGACCTTTACAAAGGGAGAGCTTCAAGGAAAGCTACTGTGTTCCCTTAGATCGGAATGGGAACAAAAGGTCACCACCATCAAGGAGGCAAATGAAGTTGAGGAGTTCAACATGGAGGATCTCTTAAGCAATCTCATGGCCTATGAGACGAAGATAAAGAAGGACACATCGGAGCCGAAGACAAGGAAGACCCTCGCCTTCAAAGCCACTTTAGACAACGAGGTAAATTTCGATGATGAAGACCTTAGGATTTTATTTAAGAAAATTTCTAAGTTTTGCAGGAACTCAAAGAAAGAGAAGGAAAAGGAGCAAGATAGCTCGAGATGTTTCTATCATTACAATGAAAAAGGGCATCTTCGACCCGAATGTCCTCTTCTCAACAAGGAGAAGAAGAAGGAAAAGGAGAAGAAATTCAAGAAAAAGGTGTTCCAAGCTACGTGGGACGACTCAAGCTCGGAAGAAGAAGAAAACTTCGAAGAAGAAATTGCTTGCATGGGCTTCATGGCCATGGCGAGTGATTGTGAAAGTGAAGATGACAACAAGGAAGTAAGCTCTTTTAATGAATTACAAGATGCTTTTGATGAATTATATGAGCTTAGTAAGTCACTAAAAATAGAAAACATGAGCATTAAAAAGAATCTTAGTTTTCTAAAATCTGAAAATGAAAGATTAGAGATTAAAATTAAAGATCTAGAAATTAGTCCTAGTTCTAATAATGATAACTTATTGTTAAAAAATTATAACCTAATCAACGAAAATAGCAAATTGATTGAGGAAAATACTAGCTTGAAAACAAAACCTTTTTGTTTAAAGACCAAGATGCATGTTATAGAAGAAGAACTTGCATGTCTTAAGGAAAATTCCAAGAAATTAATGAGTACACTAGAAAATTTCTTTAATGAAGAAATTAGCTTTAGTCATAAGGTTGAGAAAGGATCTCCATCAAGGAGACCGACTAACAAGCCCGGATCTAAGCTAACTTGGATATCGAAAAATCAATCAGAATCTTATTTTGTAGGTCACAAAGAAGATTTCAATATTAAGGATTGGAGCTACAAGTTGGAGAATGGAATACTTAAATTGGATGGACCAAGGAGTAGACCAAGGAGGAAGACAAGAAGATCGACGAGAAGACTGGCCGGTGATCGAACTGTTGCACGTCAATCGCTAAATTGGAGACCAGCTCCAATACCTTGACCTCCAAATTACGAATGGGAGCCCCATCCATTTTGGCATCAACCTCCATTTGGGCCATGCTATTTGTAACGACCCAATCCTCGAGTCCCTACGAGACACGAGAATCGGACCGACTCGACTAATCCCAAGACCTAGTCGTCCAACGAGGAAGTAACTAAAAGAGCAGTAAAATAAACTACATTCAGCATGAATATAACTAGCAGTAACAAAATACAGCAATAAGAAAAGGAACTACTACAGTATACACCACCACAACAGTAGAACAACAAATATGTACATAACATGAAGCTTACAATAAAGAAGTACAAGGAGTAACAAGGAAACTACTCACTACAGTGGAAGAAAAGTACAAAAAAAAGAACTGCGGGTAACTCTACTGGACCCTACTAGGCCCAGCGTCCTCTGCAGCCGCTGACCTGGCTGCTCAACACCTGGTCCTGAAAAGTAACGAGTGTAACACGTCAGTGAAACGCTAAGTAGAGTGGCAGCTAAAAGCTAAAGAAACAGTAGAGTGTACAGTAGCTGTTATATTTTTTACTTTCTTTAATTACGTCTTTCTATTATTTCACGATTTATTTATTTCTCAGATCCTTCACTTGATCTCGAATGTTCCTTGTGGGAACGATCTTGATTGCAGTCTTTTTCGAAAAGTAAAAGTAACACGTGGTGCTCCCCTGGCTGGGAGAGTCCCCCGTAGTGGTCCTAACCCCAGTCAACCACCCCAAGGTTGCTGACAGACGTAACGGTGACTACAGCACGCGCGATAAGCGCACGGGTAGCTACCTCGCACTGGCACGCGGTCAGTCGTTTCTGTTAACAGGTGCGCTCAAAACACAGCACGAAACCAGTATAGGGCAGAGCCCTCTCAGTAACAGGGGTCCACCCCTCCACAGTCCGCGCACCCTCGCCTGACTACCCTAGTTTGCCCAGTGGGCCTAACAAGTCGGTGTGGGAGGCTAGCAGAACCCCAGGGCCCGTGGGGTAGCTAGTGCTCTCCCTACACTAGTAGCTCTCTTCGGTACTGCGTATGTAAGGGCGAGCAAGTCGGTGTACAGTGGCCAAACCCACCCCGGTCTCAACCTGAGGGCAGCAAGCTCCCCTCTACACTAAGAGGTAATGTTTGCTCTCTTTGGTATCACGTACCCAAGAAACAACACACTTTCACGTTTCACTTTCTCAGTTCCATTATATTCTCTTTCCAGGAGTTCTACTCCTAATTCCCCGTAGGGTTCGTATTCTTTTTTGTTTGGCCATTGTAGGTTTCACTGTTCCAGTCTTACGTTCATACAACTCATATTCTTAATCATATTTATTCATTCATAACAGGCAGCTATTAATTTACAGGCAGCTATTATTTTACAGGCAGCTATTATTTCCTTTCCACTTTTCCAAAACTGCAATATATATATATATATTCCACTAGTTTTCCAATCCTACGATTCATGTCGTACCCTAGGATCTATCATTCAATCTAGTTTTCCAGTCCTAGGGTTCATGCAATACCCTAGACTCTATTAATTGTTCTACAATTGTAACAAATTATGCTAAATAAATTAAAAGCCACTCTACCAGCTACAACGGGAGTACTGGGAGTGTGGTCGGCAATCCCGCGCGGCTCCGCAACCCCCAAGGCTGCAATGGTACGGGGTCCTAACACAAGGATCAAACACAAGGAGTTTCTCAGAACAGTGTACAATTACTGTAAACAGGTAGAGGATTTTATTTTGGAAAGAACGCAACTCGAAACACAGAAAACGGACTCCGAACGGGCCCTAAACGGGTCGAAAACGACAAAACTGTCCAAAATCAGACATCTGGAATCTCTTCCAGTCGTCTTGAAAGGTGGGTCAGATTGCACCTTCGCTCTGTGTAGTCCTTCAGACGTCTAGAAGCCTGCTGGAACATCTGACCCCAGTCCCTAGACGTCCGATGGTCACCCAGGATGTCTGGAAGTCCTCTCCATCATCTGGCACTGCGGCCAGACGTCCGATTCACGTGGGATGATGAGTCCTCGCGCCCTCCTGAGCAGAACTTGCACGCACCCATACCTGCTCTCAGCACGACGGATCGCAGATGAAGGCGCGACGGACGGCTGCATGGCCGCACAAGCAAAAAAGGAAGAAGATAGAAATATCTTACCTGCCAGACGTCTAGACAGTCCTCTAGACGTCTTCACTGTCGTCTGGTCGTAAGCCTAGACGTCTGATTCTGGAAAATTTTCCAAAATCAGAGCCCGACTCGCTCTCCGCCCGCGACGCACTGCCGCGTCACGCCCCGTCCGCCTGCTGCCCGAGCTGCAGCAGCCCCTCCGCGACACTCCACGCCCGCTGCTCCCCCGTCGGCCAGCTCTAGCTGCCCCGGCAAGCTCGAGCCCTCACGGTCGAGCGTCTTCTTCTTCTCGCAACACCCCCCTCCCACACACTCGCCGCGGCCGCTGCTGCCGCCGCTCGCTCGCTCGCTCGCGCTCTCGCACTGGCAGGGAGAAGAGAAGAGGAAGGCGGAGGAGATGAGGGTGAGAGAGAGGGCGAGGGCGTCCTTATAAGGCCGCGCGGGGAGAGAGAGAAAAGAGCTGCGCGCCTGCAGGAGGAGAGAGAGAAAAAGAGGGCGAGAGCGGTGGGTGCAGTCTGCCCGCACAGGCACGCATACGCAACCCCGTACACCGCAAAAATTGATTACCAGACGTCTGGAAAGGGTTCCAGATGTCTTAAAAGCCCGTCTGATGCCTCGTTCTTAACAATATAACAAACTCAAAGGAAGTTTCATCCCCGAAACTTACGCGAACTAGGGTACGGGAAAGAGCAACATATATAAACATAACAAACTCAAAGAGGACCGAAGCCAGTCCGAAAAGACGTACCCACGAAGAGCTCCGGGTACCTCTCCCACATTGCCGCCTCAGGCTCCCAGGTAGCCTCCTCGTACCGCTGGCTCCTCCACAAAACCTTCACCAGGGGTACTTGCTTTCGTCTCAAACTGCGGACGGCTCGATCAAGAATCTGTACTGGCCGCTCGGGGTAGGTCAGGTCGTCGCCCATCTCGACGCTCTTGTGACTCAGGACGTGACTGGGATCGGCAACGTACTTCCTGAGGTTTGACACGTGGAACACGTTGTGCACACCAGAAAGCTGAGGAGGGAGGGCAAGTCTGTAAGCAACGAGTCCAACCCGCTCCAGGACCTCAAAGGGCCCCACGAACCTCGGCGCAAGCTTCCCTCTCACCCCAAACCGCTGTAGGCCCTTCATGGGCGAAACATGAAGGAAGACATGGTCCCCAACCTCAAACTGCACCTCTCTGCGTCTCCGATCCGCATAGCTCTTCTGCCTGCTCCTGAAAATGCGGAGTCGTCTGTGGATCTGCTCGACTACCTCCTGACTCTGTCGGATCAACCTGGGGCCAACCTCCCACTTGGTCCCCACCTCAACTCAACTCAAGTGTGCCGTACACCTCCGTCCGTATAGAGCCTCATAGGGAGCCATGCCGATGCTCGAGTGATAGCTGTTGTTGTATGCAAACTCCGCCAGGGGCAGGTGCTCCTCCCAAGAGCCCCTCCAGTCCAGTACACAGGCATGCAAAAGGTCCTCAAGTGTTTGTATCGTGCGCTCAGACTGTCCGTTCGTCTGGGGGTGGTAAGCTGTACTGAATCTCAACCGCGTCCCCAGGGTCTGTTGAAACTCAGCCCAAAATTGGGACGTAAAGCGGGTATCCCGGTCGGATACGATCTCCCGCGGAACTCCGTGTAGTCGTACCACGTCGCGGATATACCTCTCTGCCAACTGTGCTGGTCCCAAAGTAACTCGGATCGACAAGAATCATGCCGTCTTCATCAGTCTATCCACAATTACCTAGACTGCGTCGTGTCCTCGCTGGGTAACAGGTAAACCCACCACCAAGTCCATGGTGATGCTCTCCCACTTCCACTCTGGCACTGGAAGCGACTGTAGTGGCCCTGCAGGCCTCTGATGTTCAGCTTTCACCTGCTGGCACACTAAGCACTGCTGCACGAATTCACCCACATCCCGCTTCATCCCCCTCCACGAAAACTCGCATCTCAAGTCGTGGTACATCTTTGTGTTTCCGGGATGTATGGTGAATCTGGAACCGTGTGCCTCAGTCAGGAGCTCTCTCAACAACTCCTCATCTCTGGGAATGCACAACCGTCCCCTCAGGCGCAGCACCTGGCCTGTGAGAGAGAAGTCCCCAGGGTCTCCTGACAGTACTCTGTCGCGCAAGGACTGCAAGTACGGATCGGCCATCTATCCTGTGATGATGCGGTCTATCAGCTCTGGCCTAGTCTGTCGTGTCACAGTCACTGCCCCACAGTGCCCCCGTAACTCTAGGGGTCGCCAACTGCCCACCTCCTCCAAAAGGCTCCAACTCTGTAACTGTAAACTGGCCAAGTGTGCGGGCGCCTTCCGGCTCAAGGCGTTAGCCACCACGTTGGCCTTTCCCGGGTGGTAGGAAATGCTGCAGTCATAGTCCTTCAGGAGCTCCAACCAACGTCTCTGTCTCATGTTGAGCTCCTTCTGATCAAAAAGGTATCTGAGTTTCTTGTGATCTGTGAAAATCTCAAAGGTCTCACCGTACAAGTAGTGCCTCCAGGTCTTCAGCACGAAGACGACAGCTGCCAGCTCCAGGTCGTGGGTAGGGTAGGTATGCTCATGGGGCTTCAGTTGCCGCGAAGCGTAAGCGACAACGTGACCCCTCCGCATGAGCACACCCCCTAACCCCTGCAAGGAGGCGTCCGTGTACACAACGAACCCACCACTACTGTCAGGGATGGTGAGCACGGGAGCCGAAGTCAACCTCTCCTTCAGCTTCTAAAAACACGCCTCACAGGCGTCTGTCCAAGCGAAGGGCACGTCCTTCCGGGTCAACTGTGTCATAGGACATGCAATCTATGAAAAGCCCCTGATGAACCGTCTGTAGTAGCCTGCCAGTCCCAGGAAACTGCGAATCTCGGTGACTGAACGTGGTCTCTCCCACCTGAGCACTACCTCGACCTTGGCTGGGTCCACTGCCAAGCCATCCCCAGAGATCACATGACGTAAGAAGGTCACCTCCCTCAACCAGAACTCGCACTTGCTGTATTTGGCGTACAGCCTACGTCGTCTCAGTGTGTCCAGAATCATCCGCAAGTGCTGTCCGTGCTGCGTCTGATCTCGAGAATAGATGAGTACATCATCAATAAATGCCACCATGAACTGGTCCAAGTACAGTCTAAACACCCGGTTCATCAGGTCCATGAAAGTAGCGGGGGCATTGGTCAGCCCAAACGGCATGACCAAAAACTCGTAGTGTCCGTACCGGGTGCGGAAAGCTGTCTTGGAGACGTCTGCCTCCCTGATCCTCAACTGGTGTTATCCAGACCTCAAGTCGATATTAGAGAACACTGTGGCCCCTCGCAACTGGTCAAACAAGTCGTCGATCCTTGGTAGCGGATATCTGTTCTTGATGGTGACCCTATTCAGCTGTCGGTAGTCCACACAAAGGCGTAGGGTACCATCCTTCTTCACAAACAGTACCGGGGCTCCCCAGGGAGACGCACTGGGCCTCACAAAGCCCTTCTCCAAAAGGTCCTGCAACTGAGACTTGAGCTCTCGTAGCTCAAGCGGTGCCATCCTGTATGGTGCGATGGAGATGGGGTTGGTCCCTGGTACTAGGAGATCTCAAACTTAATCTCACGCTCGGGCGGTAGTCCTGGTAACTCGTCTGGGAACACGTCAAGGTACTCTCTAACCACCGGGATGCTCTGGAAGTCTGCCACAGGGCTGGGCTCTGCCACCACACAAGCTAAGAAGCCCTCACACCCCTGGCTCAAAAGTCTCACCGCCCGAAGTGCCGAAATGCACCTGAAGCCTCCGTCCATTGGCTGTCCGTGAAACTCGAAAGAAGGTAACTCCGGTATGGAGAAGACGATCTTCCTCTCAAAATAGTCCACCAAAGTGTGGTAAGCGGACAGCCAGTCCATCCCCAGAATTACGCCAAAGTCCTCCATCTGTATCATAATCAGGTCAGCTGGCAGTCTATGTCCCCCGATATTGACCTCGCAACCCGTGTACACCTCCTCAGCTACAAACAGCTGACCACTTGGACCTCTGATTACGAACGGATTCTCTAACAGCATATAGTCCTGCCCCAAACTAACTGCGAAACTGGCTGCGACAAACGAGTGCATAGCGTCGGAATCGAAAAGTGTGTAAACGAGTCTGCCGGAAACTGAAACCATACCTGCCACCATCGATCCCGAAGCTCTGGCATCCCTGTGTGTCAGGGCGTTGATACGCCCCTCAGCTCTAGATGCGGACGAAGCAGCCACACTCTGCATCGGACGGGTAGGTGCTGGCCGGTACCCTCCTCGGGACTGCTGTCCTCCTCATGCCTGGGAACCGCGGCCTCCTGTGTGTCCTCCAATGCTCGGCACGGGAAGTATCTGCTGACCTCCTGCCCTAGACGGGTAGTCCCTCCTGATGTGGCCTGCCTGGCCACAATGGTAGCAGAGGGGAACCCGACTCCCACCCTCAGTGTGTCCCTGCTGCCGGCTGGGCAGGGGTCCGGTGCTGGCAACTGGCCCCTGTCGAGGGCCCCCAAAGGCCACTGATGGCCCTGCAAAACGTGACGGCTCTCCTGCGGACGCCACGTGTCTCCTCTCTCGCCGGCCCTGTGAAAAGTCTGGCTGGAAGGGCCTCTTCCGCCCACCGTCAATGTCTCACGCGGACGGGTTGGTCTCATCGTAGGTCATAGCTGCCTCCACCACCCTCGAAAACGTAGGCAGCTTCAAGGGTTTGACATACCCCCAAATCGTAGGCCAGAGCCCCTCGGTGAACCTCCAAAGGCGCTCCTCCTCAGTGACTACCGCTGTCGCTGCAAAGCGAGACAGCTCCAGAAAACGCATGCGGTACGCGCTCACGGTCATCGTCCCTTGGCGGAGAGTGTGGAACTCCCGCCTCCTCTGGTCCTACCACGTCTGGGGAAAGTACTGCTCGCAGAAGAGGGTGATGAACCGGTCCCAAGTCGGCTCATCCCTCTCCTATCCCCTGACCGCCCTCCACCACCTGTGTGCCGCACTCTCCAGCTGGTACGTGGTAAAGGCCACATGGCACTCCACCGGGGGGCGAAGGGTGTCGAAAACCTTCTTGAGCTGCTCGAGCTAGTCCTCTGCCTCGGTCGGGGCCTCATCCCCCTTGAAGGAGGGGGGCTTCAGCTTCCGGAACTGCCCGAAGAGTTCGAAGTGGCGCTGCAGTGGAGATGCTGGTGCACCTCCAGGAAAAGGTGCCTCGTGCACGGAAGTGTTGAAGGAAGGTGGGGGCAGTGGCGGCCCATCCCCTCCCTCGTGTCCATCGCCGCATCCGTCGTGTGGTCCCATAGAGGACTCCCCCTCCACAACCCCAGGGAGAGGTGCTCGGGGCGGTGGGTGGAGCTCCTCTCGTACAATATCCCGTATCAGCTGGGCGAGGTCTTGGGCCTGAATGCCCGGGAGCCGTGGCTGGTCCACTGAGGCGTCGACAGCAGCACACCCACCTCGCCGATCTCGTCCTCGGCCACGCCCGCGGCCCGCCTCGCTAGTCCCGCGGCGAGGCATCTCCTGCAAGGAGACGCGAAACAAAGTGGAAACACGTCAATACGGAACGATATCTAACGAAAACGTCTAAGAGCTCATGTCAAAGATATGTTGTGGTGGCAACTCTAGTTACAAACATGTGAATTGGTTATTTTCCAGTCAGTTGATTCACTTCTCGGGACGACCTTACTCTGATACCATCCTGTAACGACCCGATCCCTGAGTCCCTACGAGACACGAGAATCGGACCGACTCGACTAATCCCAAGACCTAGTCGTCCAACGAGGAAGTAACCAAAAGAGCAGTAAAATAAACTACATTCAGCATGAATATAACTAGCAGTAACAAAATACAGCAGTAAAAAAAGGAACTACTACAGTATACACCACCACAACAGTAGAACAACAAATATGTACATAACATGAAGCTTACAATAAAGAAGTACAAGGAGTAACAAGGAAACTACTCACTACAGTGGAAGAAAAGTACAAAAAAAAGAACTGCGGGTAACTCTACTGGACCCTACTAGGCCCAGCGTCCTCTGCAGCCGCTGACCCTGGCTGCTCAACACCTGGTCCTGAAAAGTAACGAGTGTAACACGTCAGTGAAACGCTGAGTAGAGTGGCAGCTAAAAGCTAAAGAAATAGTAGAGTGTATAGTAGCTGTTATATTTTTTACTTTCTTTAATTACATCTTTCTATTATTTCACGATTTATTTATTTCTCAGATCCTTCACTTGATCTCGAATGTTCCTCGTGGGAACGATCTTGATTGCAGTCTTTTCCGAAAAGTAAAAGTAACACGTGGTGCTCCCCTGGCCGGGAGAGTCCCCCGTGGTGGTCCTAACCCCAGTCAACCACCCCAAGGTTGCTGACAGACGTAACGGTGACTACGGCACGCGCGATAAGCGCACGGGTAACTACCCCGCACTGGCATGCGGTCAGTCATTTCCGTTAACGAGTGCGCTCAAAACACAGTACGGAACCAGTATAGGACAGAGCCCTCTCAGTAACAAGGGTCCAACCCCTCCATAGTCCACGCACCCTCGCCTCACTACCCTGGTTTGCCCAGTGGGCCTAACAAGTCGGTGTGGGAGGCTAGCAGAACCCCAGGGCCTGTGGGGTAGCTAGTGCTCTCCCTACACTAGTAGCTCTCCTCGGTACTGCGTACGCGAGGACCAGCAAGTCGGTGTACAGTGGCCAAACCCACCCCGGTCTCAACCTGAGGGCGGCAAGCTCCCCTCTACACTAAGAGGTAATGTGTGTTCTCTTTGGTACCACGTACCCAAGAGACAACACACTTTCACGTTTCACTTTCTCAGTTCCATTCTATTCTCTTTCCAGGAGTTCTACTCCTAATTCCCCGTAGGGTTCGTATTCTTTTTTGTTTGGCCATTGTAGGTTTCACTGTTCCAGTCTTACATTCACACAACTCATATTCTTAATCATATTTATTCATTCATAACAGGCAACTATTAATTTACAGGCAGCTATTATTTTACAGGCAGCTATTATTTCCTTTCCACTTTTCCAAGACTGCAATATATATATTCCACTAGTTTTCCAGTCCTAGGATTCATGCCGTACCCTAGGATCTATCATTCAATCTAGTTTTCCAGTCCTAGGGTTCATGCAATACCCTAGACTCTATTAATTGTTCTACAATTGTAACAAATTATGCTAAATAAATTAAAAGCCACTCTACCAGCTACAACGGGAGTACTGGGAGTGTGGTCGGCAATCCCGCGCGGCTCCGCAACCCCCAAGGCTGCAATGGTACGGGGTCCTAACACAAGGATCAAACACAAGGAGTTTCTCAGAACAGTGTACAATTACTGTAAACAGGTAGAGGATTTTATTTTGGAAAGAACGCAACTCGAAACACAGAAAACGGACTCCGAACGGGCCCTAAACGGGTCGAAAACGACAAAACTGTCCAAAATCAGACATCTGGAATCTCTTCCAGTCGTCTTGAAAGGTGGGTCAGATTGTACCTTCGCTCTGTGTAGTCCTTCAGATGTCCAGAAGCCTGCTGGAATGTCTGACCCCGGTTCCCAGACGTCCGATGGTCACCCAGGACGTCTGGAAGTCCTCTCCGTCATCTGGCACTGAGGCCAGACGTCCGATTCACGTGGGATGACGAGTCCTTGCGCCCTCCCGAGCAGAACCTGCATGCACCCACACCTACTCTCAGCATGACGGATCGCAGACGAAGGCGCGGCGGCCGGCTGCATGGCCGTACAAGCGAAAAAGGAAGAAGATAGAAATATCTTACCTGTCAGACGTCTGGACAGTCCTCCAGACATCTTCACCATCGTCTGGTCGTAAGCCCAGACGTCTGATTCTGGAAAATTTTCTAGAATCAGAGCCCGACTCGCTCTCCACCTGCGACGCACGGCCGCGTCGCGCCCCGTCCGCCTGCTGCTTGAGCTGCAGTAGCCCCTCCGCGACACTCCACGCCCGCTGCTCCCCCGTCGGCTAGCTCTAGCTGCCCCGGCAAGCTCGAGCCCTCACGGTCGAGTGTCTTCTTCTTGTCGCAACACCCCCCTCCCGCACACTCGCCGCGGCCGCTCACTCGCTTGCTCGTGCTCTCGCACTGGCAGGGAGAAAAGAAGAGGAAGGCGGAGGAGATGAGGGTGAGAGAGAGGGCGAGGGCGTCCTTATAAGGCCGCGTGGGGAGAGAGAGAAAAGAGCTACGCGCCTGCAGGAGGAGAGAGAGAAAAAGAGGGCGAGAGCGGCGCGCGGAGACGCAACCCCGTACATCGCAAAAATTGATTACCAGACGTCTGGGAAGGGTTCCAGACATCTGGGACACTTCCCAGACGTCTTAAAAGCCCGTCTGATTCCTCGTTCTTAACACTATTGGCCGTGATAAGTGAGATGCACCCTTCACCATATCCTTTTATCTATAACTTTTAGATAAGGGGAGTTAAAATTTGATAAAACTATCTGCCCATCATTAAGGGGGAGGTTTAAAACGAATATAGCTATATTTCCATTAGAAAGGGGGAGTTAATGGATAAATGAATAACTATCTTGTTATGTCAAAAGGAGTAATTTGAAAGAACATGTTTTAAGGGGGAGTATATGATAACTAAAATTGATTAAACCTTTTTTGATAATGTCAAAAAGGGAGAGAATTTTATGGATTAATATTTATGATTTTTTCATCATCAAAAAGGGGGAGATGGTTGATGCAAGGGCACTACGATCGTTAATTTTGATGATAACAAAACACTTGCTATTTAACATTTGCATTGAGTTTATGTTTTTAGGATAATTGCAAATGGATGCAAGTGTGAAGGAGCTCCAGCTCACGTCCATGATGGATTAGAGAAGCTTGATGGAGGAGGAGCTTCACGTGGAGTGATAGCTTGAAGAAGATGAAGAATAGGATAGAAGTTCTTTCTATTTTTTCTATGTATTTGTCTTTTTGTTCTTTACTTTTTATTTCCTTAGATTATTTGTTAAAGAGCCTCAAAGTAACAAAACAGTAGTCCTAGGATCACATACTCATCCCTGGGATACTTAGACATGTCGTAGAGAACTTAGAAAATCAAAGTAGGCATCAGCTAGCCTAATCAGACGTCCAATATGGACATTAGACATCTGATCTTAAGACTTTAAGACATCTGACTATTTAATCAGACGTCTAAAACACTTAGGCTGGAAACCCTCTTTGTCTGCCAGTTTGAGATGTATAGCCCTTAGTCCAGACGTCTGAGGATCTTGCCAGACGTTCAACTAGAGGATCGTTGGCTTATCTTAGATGATTAACCCTTAATCTTATTTACATCTACTTTCAGATGTCCATAGAGCATCCCAGACGTTTGATAAATAGATGTTAAGCTAAGATCTAGCCCTAATTACTTCTTGTCAAACCTAATAGCTATTTGAGCCTCGGGAAATCTATTCCCATAGTGATTTGTGTTTCCAGACGTTAAGACCTTTTGCCAGACGTCCGATCTGTCGTTTGTGCAACTTAACTCTAGAACCCTGTTTCAATCTCGTGAAAACAGGAAAGAAACCATCTTAAGATTAGACGTCTTATAGTTGAATCTTAGACGTTCGTCTTGATCCATCTTAGTCCAGATCTTCTACCGTTTTAGATCAGACGACCAATCCTCAGATCAGATGATGACCCAGACGTCTGATAACCTTGTCAGAATCATAAATGACCTTGATTTCAACCTATTTTGCCTTGGATTTCCTCCTAATGGCTATAGAAGCCTTATAACGGCTAGAAGTGACTTCTAAACCCTTCTTAGGGCCTCTATAAATAGAGGGGCACTCTTCCTTTGTCAAATACACCCAAGTAATACTACTTCCACACTCTATGTCATAGAGAAGGAATCATCAAAGAAGAAAGTGATCTTGCTCTCCAAGCCCCGTTCAACAAATCTGAGAGCATCAATACTCTGTCGCGATCACACCTACACTTTTCCTATTAAGAGGAGATTCTTGCCTATAGTAGCATAGCTTTACATTTATTTTGTGGCTGTATAGGTGTTTTATTTTTCCTTTATTTTTGGTTGGGTATTCGCTCTGCGAATTCCCGTCTCCTTCGTGGGACAAAATACTCCTCGTGAAGAGGAGGCGTTGAGGTTACGCTACCCTTAGGTTCAAAGTAGCATGGTGATAAGAGGTTAAGTCACCCTCATTTTAAGTGACTTGATTAGTGGTTTTGATCGACTAGGTCGATCGAAAAATCCTAAGTCGAGAGGCAAAGGTGGTGGCTTTTACTCGGGTTTAGGTTTCCACCTAAAAATCCCTTGTGTTCTTGTGATTGTTTTTTTGTGAGATTGTTTGTATTATATTTCTGCACTTTATTTGTTATCATGCAAATATCACTCCCTCCTGTAGAACCTACAGTATTGTAGCCCTTACATCCTCTACAATCTAACGGATGTCCAGTCTATCAGCTGCCAACTCGATGACACGTGTCCATTGAGATATCTACAATTTTCATGTCAATGTAATGAATAGGTTGTTACATGATAGATAAATAAATATTGCGTAAATCATGTGTGGCATCACTAACAAATAAGTAGTGCTTACATCGTAGGCTAATACAGCTCCATGTCTGCTAATATATCTCATGGTGACATTATCAAACCATGGAAGGTAATCATCGACGACAGCTGCTTCACCAACTGTCTCTATGTGGACAATGTGCTGATGACGTGCATCCCACCTCTCGATATGTTTTCTATGGTAATCCCTCCAGTTAGTGTCTATCTTCCCTCTAAGATTGAGTCCGTGGAGGTGATCATCTGTGTCAACTACTGTAAGTATGCTTTGTCGACCTCCAAACTGACGCACAACTCGATTTGGATAATGATGCTCGACTATGTGGAAAGCAATCAGTTGCACTCGAGTTGCCCATATCTCTCTCCCTGCTACGCAATACTATGGTAAATTTTGCATAACTTCATCTGTGTAAGGCATCCATCTCACCTATACAGAATTTGTGTAATGTTACGTTATAATTTCAAGTCCATTTTAAAAAATGTAAGTCGAATGCATGAAAAAAATATAGGAGTACATACCTAATTAGGGGTCTGTAAGTTGAATGCATCTCGGTATGTGATGGGAACACCATCATGAGTCATAACTAGCTCAATTTGATCTGATTAAGTTATTAAATGGTCCTACATAATCATCAGAAGGCCATAATTCATTACAAATCCTTTCAGAGAGAAATATAAGAAACCAAGATTAAAACTGTAATTTTACCATCATATCTTGAATGCAGAACAACCACAAGTTTTCTTAGGGGTTAATTAAGGGTTAAATAATCTTAAAAGTCTAATAAGTGGGTTAATATAGACAGAAATGGGTATTCGCGCATTTCAGGAATTAAATGACTTCTGAAACCCTAAAAATAGACCCTCTTAATTAACTGAAGTTCTGGTCAGGATAAAATTCACCTAAACCCTCTAAAATTCATAGAAAAATATTCTCTAGGGTCTGGTATGCTTGATTTAACCATTAGAACCCGTCTTGACCTAAAATAGAGCCACAGGTAGACTTTTGCCCTAATTTGTATCTTTGCATAAATTACCTAATCAAACTAGGTCAAAACCAAAATTCGACTTCACCATTGAATTCCTTAGGTCCAAATTAGGTTTTTACCAAAATTTGGGGTTAATCTGAGATCATCTTAACCTAGTTTGCAATTTGGTCCTGCTGACTCTTTTATCTCACACATATGCCCTAACTTTTGAATCCTTTGCATTTTGGTCCTTAACTTTATCATTGTCTTCATAAAAAGATCCCTACCACCATGAAATCCTAATCCTACAAACTCCAGCTACCTTAAGATGTCAAGATCTCTATGATTTCTTGACGAATCCCTTTCAAAACTTAAAGGGAAACTCGTCAAGTAATTGCCTTCCAATTGAGCCCATCAAGGGATCCTAAATCTCCCTAGAATCCTAATGCGAACATTTTGATTGATTGGGTATCCATCGCCGGCGAAGAGCTCAAAGTTTCTAAGCTTGTTTTCCAAGCTTGGAACTCCATCTAGAGCCCTATAAAAGGACCCTCGTGGCTTACACACCCCCTCAGCAAGTTTTGGTGAGTCAAACACCTCTGATTCTCCTTCGGCCACCAAAACCCTTGCTCTAGAGACCCTCTTCGATCCTCCTTCGGTCGTCGAATGACCAAATTGGTCGACTCCCTCGACTCCTCTCTTCGTCATGACCCTCCCCAGTCAAAGGGAGGGCGTATCTCCATCAGCTTTGTCATCGCCATCTCGCCGTCTTCTCCTTCTCTGGTGCCGGTCTACCACAATTGTCCGCCTTGGCCTCTCTACCTCATCGCTAAGCATCCTTATCTCTTTCTCTATCTCTCTACATCCTTTTCCCATACTTACATCACTCCACTGACCACCGCTATGCCTCTGATCCCACCTTCGTCTCCACCTTCGGTGACATCACCGACAAGGGTTTCCGCTCACTCAAACCCCTCGCCAACCGGTCTAAAACCTTCACCGTACTCCCCTCATCCAAAGCCCTAACCTATCACACTCCACCAACCACCCAAAACACCCACCGAGTAACCCACCTTCACGTGACCTACTCCGTCACCAAGTGACCACCTTCGTGCACCAAACTCCACGAAACCACCACGTTGCACTCATCGTGGTCCGATGAACCTTCTGAGCTGTTCTGACATGGTCATCAGACCGTATTCCTTGTTTCAGGTATCACATGTGCCACCGCCATTACCGGAGCTCCATGCACACCTTGACGAAGGTGTTCTTGCATCTTCTGCCCCAAGCATCACCTCCAGGTGGTGTGGAACTACGTGCTCTAGGTATCCAGGCCTTCAATTGACATCAACGTACATGGATCCTGCTCCAATTCGATAAAGAAAGTTGATGTGCCTGTTGCGCGAACAAGCCCTGTGGGATTAGTCCCACCTCGTTTGTTGACGGGCATGCGAAGGGGCATAAGAGGATTTTGTGCTTACGGCTTATCGCCTTAACACGCACAAGGGGTGAGGTCCCCACACGCACGCACATACGCACGCCCTCACCCGTGCTCACGTCTCGCTGGTCTGGGCTCGATCCGTTTACCCGGATACTCGGGTCTGCTCTAGTTTGCTTGGTTCTGAGAGAGGAAGAAGAGAAAGAGAGAGGAGAGGGGGGGTTTTTCTCTGCCACCCTCTTCTCAACATTTGTGATCTCTAAGGGAGGCCTTTGCCTCTGCTGGCATTGCTGAGCCCTGTGCTGTGCCTTCTCTGAAGCTTAAGGAGGCAGAAGAAGAGAGAAAGAGAAGGAAGAAGTGATGAGTAGCCAGAGAAGAGAAAGGGAAGGAAGAGAAAGAGTGCCTTGGCACTTAGAGTTTCATTGGCTGATCTCTGAAGGGAGTGCACTGTGTACTTATCGTACGTGGAATTTAGATTGATTAGTATTATTGAGATATTTGATATAATTGTGAGGGGTAATTGGTGATTCAAATCACCATTTTACCCCATTCTTTTCGCATTATCTGACATTCACTTTCATTTATATCATTATTATTTGGAGTTCTATTATAAACTGCTTATATTGTGTTGA
Organism: Thalassia testudinum; assembly: GCA_037157565.1. Classification (NCBI taxonomy): domain Eukaryota; kingdom Viridiplantae; phylum Streptophyta; class Magnoliopsida; order Alismatales; family Hydrocharitaceae; genus Thalassia; species Thalassia testudinum. The sequence continues at coordinate 9,942,166 of JAZHRO010000051.1, forward strand.
ATTACAATCTTGAGAACTATTTTTGCTAATTGCTCCCTATGTTCGACCTCAAACTTCATTTCTGATATTCGAGTATAAATAGTATTTGTTTTCCACACTGATTCGAACTGTACTACAATGTGACGATTTTAAAACCCGATTCAGAGCGATCAACATTTTGGTGTCGTTGCCAGGGATCGAACGCACAGCTTAGATCTCTTGATTGCAATATCAGATTTGGTACTAACTTGCTCTATCTTTTTTGATTGTGATCTATTTCAGGGATTCATTAAAGGAAGATCAACTGCACATCAGCCACTCTAGGGGCTGGTTAAACACAAATTCAATCTCTCCTAAGCCCCTGATTCTGAAAAGCTAAAAAAAAGAATCAATTAGGTCCAACTTGCATTCTATTTTTAGATTCAATCACAAACAAGTTGCCTGATTTGGTTCATTTCTAGAAAACACCAAACCCTGATTTGTGCACCTACTTAGGGTTTAAGGTATCTAGGGCAATCACCTTCTTTCCTGAGCCCTAGGTACCATATTTTTGACAAATTAAATTAGACCAATCAAGAGCCAATTAGGATTTCCAGTTTAGAGTTTTAGAGACACACTTGCTTAATCAAGAATTAACCTTCCTAAACAGTGTGTGCCTAAGCCTTGGTTGAATTGATCTATTCAAGCAAACCTAAAAGCAGGCTCTTAATCTCATTTGAATACTAAAAGAGGGACCTAAATTTCTCAAAGGAGAAAATAGGTGAAGTTGACCCACCTTATTGGGTTAACCAAATCTTCAAATTAGGTCACCTTGCACAAAAACATCTTAAAGTTCAAGTGAAATCATAAGCACCCTTGCTCTTAACTTAAAAATGGTAGACTTAAGAGGTCAAGTTCCCATTCTTGTAATGACCCATCACACTTTTACCCTTTTAAGACGTCTGGTGTCTCAATCAGACATCTGTCCAAACGTCTGGACCCGTTCCCGGACGTCTGAAAATGAAATTTTTGTACTGCACACTGTGCTCTACGCTCGGGCGGCATGCAGAACCGTCCTCTTCTCTCTCCCTTCCTCATTCTTCCCCAAACCGTAAACCCCACACCTCTTATATAAATCCCCCTCCTATCTCCTCTCCACTCCACACACCAGCCACTACCACCTTCAGTGCTTGTGCGGGAGCGGTGAGAGGGGGCGAGAGAGGGAGAGCAAGAGGAAGGAGGAGAGCGTGGGAGGAGAAGGAGGCCAAGGTCGGAGGAGCTTCTGTGGAAGCTCGGCGGAGCTTGCATGGTCATTGGCGGGCACGTGCGGGAGGAGGAGAGGGCTTGGGGAGGTGGCCTCTCGGCCATCTTCAGCGGCTGGAGCTGCTGCGATGCTAGGCGGAGCGAGTGGAGAGAGTTGTGAGGAGTTCCTGGTACTGGAAGTTTTCCAGTATTAAATGTCTGGAGTGGAGTCTAGATGACTGGTGGAGTACCTTGACGTTTGGAGATAAGGCCAGATGTCTGAAAGCACATTTATTGCAAGGTACGTATCTCCCTGCACCATGCATATCGCAATGTAGGGGTATTTGTCGACTGACCGCACCTGCGATTTCGTACGCAGGTGCAGCTTTGGGAAGGAGCGTGGAACACTTTCCTACGCACTTTTGGATGTTTGAACACATCACCAGACGTTCAGAGGTACGTCCAGACGACTGGAGGCATTGTCCGACGTCTGGAACTGCCTTTAGACGATTGCAGAGATGGTCTGGATGTCTAAGGATACTGTAGCGACTTAAGATAAGATCTGACGCCTTTTAAGATGTCTGGGATTATTCCCAGATGTATGATTTTGAACAATAGGCACGTTTTTGACCTATTAGAGTTCGATCGGGGTCCGTTTTATGCAAACGAAATACCTGTACTTTCCTTGCAAGTTCCTCTACGTATCAGAGTCTTTTGTACACTGTTCTAAACTCTCCTTTTGTGATGAATTCCCTGGTATAGGGTTTCAGCCTGCTGTGTGTTATGAACCACGGAGCCTGGGGTTCAGCTAGCCACCCTACACTGACTTGTTAGGTCCTCTGGGAAAGCTGGGGTAGTCAGACGAGGGTGCGCGGACTGTGGAGGGGAGAGACCCTATTTGGTTTTGAGGGGCGAGACCCCTGTTCTGAGAGGGCAAGGCCCTATATTATTTCGTGCTATACTTTGGGCGTACCCGCTAGCGAAAATGTCTGACCGCGTGTCAGTGTGGGGTAGCAACCTGTGCGCTTATCACGCATGCTGTAGTCACCGCTATGTCTTGACAATGACCTCGGGGTGGTTGACTAGGTGTAGGACTACCGCGGGGGACTCTCCTTGCCAGGAGAGCACCACGTGTACCTTCTACTCTACGAAAAAGACTGCAATCAAGATCGTTCCTACGAGGAACATGTAAGATCAAGAATGCCTGGATGCTTGAGAGAAATCGGTGAAACGGAAATATATATAAAATAGATAAATAGAAATGAGAATTAAACCTATTTCTTTTACTATTTTTTACTTAGATAATATAGATACCACTCTACTCAGCATTCGCTGACTCTATCTTTTCATAATATTGCTTAGGACCAGGAGTTGAGCAGCCTGAGCTTCCTGCTGCGGAGGGTACTGGGCCCAGTCGAGCCCAGCCGTAGTTTTCTTTAGTACTTCCTTTTCTTTTCTCCACTGTTGTAGTAAGTAATGGACTTTTTGTTACTATTCTACTTCTACTGTTTACTTTCGCTTTCCGTTGTTATTGTTGTTGTGGTGGTATGTATTGAAATAACAGATTTATTTTCCTTTACTACTTTATACGTTTATTCTGCTTAGTTATATTGCATATGTGAATGTGGTTTACTTTCTTTCTTTTGGTTATTTCTTGTTGGATGATTGGGTCTTGAGATTAGTTGAGGCGAGCTGGTCTCGGGTCCTGTATGGATCTGGGAATCGGGTCGTAACAATTCTGGTCTACCTAGATCCTTAGTGACAAGAGAGGTCGGGTGGGGGAAACCTTGTAACTCGTGTTGGCGCTCTACTATGTAGGGGTCTTCGCAGAACTCTCCCTCTCTAGCTGCCTAGGTAATTCTCAGGTGGACGACTTTCTAACTAAGGGGTATCATCTGCCCCGAACCTCTATAGTCATCCAAAATTTTTGGGTGTCTTGATTGAGTCCATCACATTCTATCCCTCATCTCTTCCATCGGTGCACGTTCGGGAGGAGGTCTCTAAGACCACCCTTGAGGCCTCCATTAGCTATTCATTCCCATTGAGGCTAAGCCTCGACCTCCCTGTTTGTGCAACAACCCAACCAGATCGATATCTCTTCTGATTCATCTGAACATATCTCTCCTTCATCCATCATCATGGAGCAACCAGCAGAAGAAAACAATCTTAAGAATTAGCTTCAGCACCTCAACGATCTATTCCAAGCCTTTGTAAACCTACCGCAGCGTCCTATGATGTGAGGTCATTACATTCCCGCTGCGGTGGCGATCGGACCTCGAGTCCAAATCCCAGTTGGAGGTCCTGATACTGAACTCAAGCCCAACATGATTCATGCTATTCCCAAATTCCATGGGCGTAATTCTGAGAATCCTTTCCAGCATATCAAGCAACTCAAGCATCTGGCCCAGACCTTCAGGTCATAAGCTCAAAATCGGGATATTTTGCTCATGAAAATATTCTCCTTCTCTCTCATGGACAAGGCTACTCACTGGTACCAAACCCTAACGCATCCAATCAACACATGGGCAGAACTACAATCCGAGTTTTTGAAAAAGTTCTTCTCTGTTGTTAGGACAAATGCTCTACGGCACCAGATCACGCATTTTATGTAGCAAGAAGGAGAATGTTGTTGCTTACGCAACGAGATCGTGGTTTAAAAAGACATTCGTTGCAATATAGTTGAAATTGTCGTATAAACAATAATTTTATTACTCGAAATTCAAAATATCCCAGGTTGAACTTAGGGAGCAAATTGGTATTGTAGAAACTAAAATCACAATCTCAAAATATAATATTTAACAAGAATATAAATGAGAGTTCATGTATAAGAAAACTAAAAGGGAATAGAAATGTGAGAGGAAATTGAGTATTTTCTCTGATGGCTTCTTTCTTCTCTTTCTTCATTTTTCTTTCTCTTCTTGGTCGCACGTTTCCCTTCTTTCTTTCTCTGACTTTCCCTTTTTCAGATGTCTGATTCTATGAATCATACGCCTTATCTCGTGATTGCTACAGTGCCTTCTTCTGCTCTCTGTCTTCTCTTTCTTCTTCTTTTCTTTCTGTCTTCTTCTGTAGCTCCTTCTTCTTCCTTGTCTTTCTTGTTTAGCCTCTACCTCTGGCCTTCTTTCTTCTTTCTTTCCTTTCTTCTTCCTTCCTTAGCTTTGGCTTCTGCCTTGAGTTCTCCTTCCTTCTCTTTTCTTCTTCAGTTGCACCTTCTCCTTCCTTCTTCTTTTGCCTCAACTTCTCTACGGCTACAGCGCCATCTTCCTTCTCCTTAGCTGTTCCTTTCTCTTCCTTCTCCTTCTTAGCCTTCTTCTTTTCCCTGCACACACGAGAGAGTGCAAAACCTATCCCCTACCCTCCCCCGCATCGCTCTCTCTCTCTATTTCGCTCTTAGGAATGCTCTCCCAGAGCTGGGTAATCAGGTTGGGTTACGCGCACCCAGGTCCAGGCGCACTGGCGTGGTTTAGTGCGCGAGGAGTGCAGGGTTAATCGGGTCGGTCAACCAGGTCTGCGAGAGCGTGGGTCGCGGACGAGGTGGGGGTGTGGGCGAGGGGACCTCAACCCGTGACTTGAGGCGCTAAGCCTATGTGACATTTTCAACTTATATCACCGCTTCCGCTTTCAATCTTCCGAGGTGGGACTAAATGTCCCACCTTCTTCGTAAGCACCCCCACAGTAGAAGTCTTCCCGAATTGCAATAGCTACGCGGGACTTGGACTCTAATAGCTGAGCTGATAGTGTCCACAAAAGAAATCTGCACCGTCTGGGACTTGGAGCTTGGAGTCTGGGGTCCTGGACGAAGCTCTCGAGCTTCTTCGTGCCTGCTTCAATGGTGATGGAAGCCTAAACCCTGTCCACAATAAAATGGTCTCATGGCCTTGTCAAAATATGCAGGAGGCTTCGCCTTGACACAGCGAAGGTGGGACAGTGGTCGGCGTGGCGCAGGGTGGCTTGAGTGTGCTTGCCTAGGTCACCCTATGCGTGCAGATGTGGGTGTGTTCGGGGGATGTGTTGGGGGCGTGTGGTGATGAATGGAGAGAGGGGTTATGCTCAGTGTGACGTGGCAGAGCTTGTGAGGTGGTTGGCGAGGTGGGTGGATGCGTGGAGTGGCAGGAGCGCCTCGCCGGTGGTCTGCCGGAGGTGGAGAAGATGGTGGTGGTTTGCGGTTGTCGAGGGGTTGGAAATAGTGATAGAGATAGGGGAAATAAAGAGGATGGGGAGAGGAACTTATCTATGGTGATTGGAGCGAAGGGGAGGTAGAGGGGCGGACGACGCGTATCTGCTGTCGCCAGAGACGAAAGCCCTGAGATGGAGAGATAGCGACGACAAGGAGGTCAGAGAGGCTCGCACGGGAATGGCACAATGCGGAGGAGCGAGGCGGAGATGACTCTGCCACTGGTACGGTGGCAGAGTGATGAGAAGAGGGAGGATAGGTCACCGGAGCTTGCTGGCGGATGGCCGGAGATGAGGGAGGATGAAATTCAGGGGGATTCTCAGGCCAAATCAAGCTTACCCCAATCGGCTGGACCTGGTGCTTCTTATAAAGGCACGGGCCGAGGGTTAGATGCATGGTGGCGGGCAAAAATCCTCGTCGGAGGTATGGCCGAAACTGATACCCATACCTCTCAAGCATTCGCACGAGAGGTATGGGGCAATTCAGGGCATGGGGAGCTGCTTAGGTGGTAGGGGGTTTCGTAAAGGACTCCTTTCAAATCTGAGAGCAACTCCCTAGGGAAGCGGGGAGAAATCCTCCTCGAAACTTTTCCGAAGGCATGGATCTCTGCTGCAATGGAAGAGGGACCGGAATGCGAAAAGTGACGAAGAAGTTGAGGGGGTTTTCGCAAGGGTTTTCAAAAGTTAGGGGCAAAAATATAATTGGGTGGATTATTTTGCAAAGTAGGTCAAGATGGCCTTTCCTTAGGTCCAAATTTTGGTACAAACATAATTTTGACCTAAGGAATCCAATGGTGAAGTTGGATTTTAGGTTTGACCATGTTTGACTGGACATTTTGCATAAAAACCTAAATTAGGTCAAATATTGAGCTTGGACCCCAATCTAGGTCAAAACAGGTTCCAAAGGCCAAATTGAAGGTTCTAAACCCTAGGGGATATTTTTCCATGAATTTTAGAGGATTTGGTTGATTTTTATCCTGACTGGAACCTTGTGAAATTAAGTGGGTTTGTTTTAGGGTTATAGAATGTCATTTAATTCTTAAATTTCACAATAACCCTTTTCTGACTGAACCATCCCACTTTTTCTCTTATTAAGTCCAATTGACCTATGTCTAGACCTTGAGAAATCCCATTGATGTACTGCAATGGTAAAATTACAGTTTTACCCTTTGTTTCATGTATTCTTTCCAGATCAATAATCTCTTGAGTTAAGCCTTCCTTTAGGTTATGCAGGAGCTTTTATTCACTTTATTAAGTCAAAATAAGCTAGTTAGGGATCATGATGAGGTTCTCATCATACCCCCATACCTAGCTTTTGCTAGTCCCTTAGCAAAATTTCAAGGTTTTAACTTCTATTCTAGACCATGAGTTTCTTTCACCAGTTATGATAAGTGCTTTTTCTTCTTTTTCTTTTGTGATTAGGTCATAATGTCGACAGTAGGCCTAAAGGTACTCTAGTACCAACCAAGATCCGGACCTGACCAGCTTTAGCCTCAGTCCTCCACGAAGGTTTTTAAGGCCCTCAGGAACTACCCTAAGGTTCATTGGACTTCGTGGTTAAAGCACCCGTGCCTGAGACATATTTAACCTTGGTTCAGTTTGCAGTGCATTTTTATAACAGAGAGACAGATGATTTATTTGTTTGGAGAGTTTTCTCTCTCTTTTTCTTTTTATTTCTAACTTTGGATTGGCTTCTCAACATGGTCTGTATAGGATTCCTTGTCCCCATCATCAATCCTCAAAGGTTCCTGGCAATCAATGCTTCGTGATAGCACCGCCCATGGTAACCCCTAGAACCCTGGTTTTCGAGATTTCAAGATAATCCCACCCATGGCGTTCCGTGGCTAAATCCAGACCTTGGCAATTAACATTTCATGATAATGTCACCCATGGTATCTGAACCAGCAGAGTACTTACATGCCCCCGGTAGGATATGTAAATATCCTAAGAGGCAAGCATCGAGGAGACGATATGTTGTTACACATCTTTGAGGGGAATTTCCCACCTCTTCGCGTCGAGAACTCGTCCAAATCAACTTGTGTTGATCAGCCACTCCTAATCTAGGAAACATTTTCAGAACATTAAAACGCTTTTGCGTGATTTTGATAATTATGCGTACTAAACCAGATTGTGTGTGGATTGGGGTGCTTAGGTTATCGAGTCCCACAAACCAAAGGTCAGTTAACGAGGCCGAATACTCCCTAAGCCTTAGACCTAATACTTAAGCTTTGCATTTTCCTCAACCTCTTGAGAATTATCCAGATCTTAGCGAGTACAAAGAGTCTAGCCAAAAAGGCCTAAGGTCAGCATTCCTATTAATCTCTTTTTGTGTCTCTTTAGCACTTTTCTTTACTTTTCTTGATGTAGTCTAGAACTTCAGTTAATCCCTTAATCTCTTACTAATGACTATCTCTTTCTTTTTTCATTTTGTGCTCCTTTTTTGTCATTTTTCTCTTTTTCCTCCTATTTTTGTATAGCCCAAAAATTTTCCCTTCCTCTTCTCAGTTTTTTTTTTTATGATATGTGATTTTTTTGTTGAAACCTTTTCTTGATATGAGTTTTCTTACATTTTGCACTTTTCATACCCCCCCATGCCTATGATTTGCAATGTCCCCATTGTAAATTAGGTGGGTTCAAATTCAGCTTAGTTCATTCATTAGGACAGGTGTTGGGTGAGTGAACGGGTCAAGGTGACTGTTGCGGATGATTTCTAAACTCGGGTACGGATACCTGAGGTGGAGTCGGCTGTTCTAATGGATGAACCCTAAAGTTCACTATGAATTCAGCATAGAAATGTCAGGAAAGGTTTCAGGTTTTTCAAAGAATGATGGGTTGCCTCCAGTTAAGCGCTGAGTTTTACGCCATCGGCTGGGCGCAATGGGCTCAGGGAGAATGGAGGATAAAGGATGTCTCAGCCAAATCTGTATTGGTCATGTCAATGAACGGTTTGAGTCTCTGGCTATTCACGACAAAGGGTTCGGAATCGTGGCTGAGTGGACTGATCTCAACGGCTCCATTTCCAAAGATTCGTCAGACTAAGTAAGGTCTAATCCACTTAGATCGTAGCTTTCCTAGGAACAGTTTGAGTCCGGCATCAAAGAGTAGGAGCTTTTGACCAGGGTGAAAGATCTTTCTAGATATGTGCTTGTCGTGAAAGGCTTTAACCCGCTCTTCGTAGATTCACAAGTTTTCATACGCATCATGGCATAATTCATCAATCTCGCTCATCTGAAGCTTTCTGTGGGTTCCAGCCTTAGAAAGATTTAAGTTGCAGTTTCGTACTGCCTAATAGGCTTTATGCTCCAATTCAACGGGGAGGTGACACGTCTTCCCGTACACCAGTCTGAAAGGTGACATGCCTAATTGGGTCTTGTGGGCGATCCTATAAGCCCACAAAGCTTCTGGAAGCCGGGATGACTAATCCTTCCTGTCAGGTCGAACAGTAACCTGGAGAATTTTCTTGATCTCCTGGTTTGATAGCTCAGCTAGACCATTAGTTTGGGGGTGGTAAGGAGTAGAGATTTGGTGCGACACCCGCATTTGGTCATCAGTGACCTGAACTGAGCATTTGTGAAATGGGTCCTCCATAAGAAATGATTGCACATGGAATCCCAAACCGTGAGAAGATGTTTTGGTGAATGAATTTGATAACAACTTTGTGATCATTGGTTCGGGTCGGAATGGCTTCGATCCATTTGGACACATAGTCAACAGCGAGTAAAATGTATTCTAACCCGTCCGAGATAAGGAAGGGTCCCATAAAATCAATCCCCCAAATGTCTAAAATCTCGCATACCAGAATTGGCTGTAAAGGCATCAAGTCTCGATGGCTCATGTTACCCAAGGTCTGGCAATGGTTACATGCCTTACAGTGATTGTATGCATCCTTGAAAATTGTGGGCCAGTAAAAGCCACACTGGAGGACTTTTGATGCAGTTTTGTGTCCAGAAAAATGTCCACCGCATGCCTGGTCATGGCAGAAAGAGAGCATGTCTTTGATTTCCGCTTCCGTGACACATCATCGGATAATTTGATCAGCGCCAATGTGGAATAAATATGGGTCTTCCTAAATGTAATACTTGGCTTCGGAGTGCAATTTGTCTTTCTTGGTCTTCGGCCAATCAGACGAGATCTAATGTGATGCCAAGTAGTTTACTATGTCAACAAACCATGGAAGCCCCGGATCGATAGTCAGGAGGTGCTCATAGGAAAATGTTCCGTGATGGGTCTGGAAGGGTCAATGATCTCATAAGGAAGGTAGGATAAGTGATCAGCTACCACGTTCTATCTTCCCGCTTTGTCGTGAATCTCGAGGTCAATTTCTTGCAACAACAAGATCCATTGGATTAATCGAGGTTTCACGACCTTCTTTGCAAGGAGATGCCTCACAGCTGTGTGATCCGAGTAGATAATAACATGGAAACCCAGGAGGTAAGATCTGAATTTTTCTAGGGCAAATACTATGGTTAGCAGCTCTTTCTCAGTAACAGTGTAGTTACGCTGAGCCTCGACAAGTGTTTTGCTTGTGTAGTAAATGACCATAGGTTTCCCGTCAATTTTCTGTCCCAAAACTGCTCCTACAGCGAAGTCAGATGCATCGCATATGATCCTAAAGGGTTGAGACCAATCAGGGGACTGTAGGATTGGGGCTTGGGTAACTCGATCACGAAGGGTCTCAAATGCTTGAGTGCATTCCTTGGAGATTTCGAAAGGTACATCCTTGAAGAGAAGAATGGTCAGGGGGTGCGTGATTTTCAAAAAATCAGGGATAAATCGACGGTAAAAATCGACGTGCCCCAGGAAAGATCGGATGTCCTTGATTGAGCTAGGCATAGGGAGTTTGGAAATTAAGTTAACCTTGGCTCGATCGACCTGGATGTCTTTCTCCAAAATTAGATGTCCCAGGATGATTCCCTCAGGCACCATGAAATGGCTCTTTTCCCAAGAAAGAACCAGATTCACGTCAATGCATCGCCTGAGTATTTGGACCAAGTGCTGGAGGCAATTTTCAAATGATGCTCAAAATACTAAAAAGTCATCCATGAAGACTTCCAGATAATCACCTACCATATCAGAGAATATGGCAAGCATGCACTGCTGAAAAGTCGTGGGTGCATTGCAGAGATCGAAAGGCATTCTTCGGAATGCGTATGTCCCGAAGAGGCAGGTGAATGTGATCTTTTCTTGGTCCTCTGGATGGATTGCCACTTGCTTATAACCGGAGTACCCGTCAAGAAAGTAGAACCTATTTCCCGCTAGTTTTTCGAGGATCTGATCAATAAACGGTAGTGGGAAATGATCCTTCTTCGTGGAGGAATTGAGTCTTTTGTAATCTATGCAGACTCTCCACGAGTTGGCTATACGGGTCGGTATGACCTCTCCAATTTCAGTTGTGATGGTGGTGAGCCCTACCTTCTTAGGCACAACCTGGATTGGACTCCCCCATTGACTGTCGAAGATTGGGTAGATGATCCCTGCATCTAACCACTTAATGATCTCCTTTTTCTTGACCTCCTATAGATTAGGGTTCAGACGTCTCTGCATCTCTCACGAAGGTCGTGCGCCCTCTTCGGAATAGATGTGGTGTGTGCAATAAGAAGGCTGATACCATCGAGAATCCATCCAATGGCTCTACGATGTTGCTGGAGAACAGTAATCAGACAAGATTCCTGGTCAGGTGTGAGTTTGGAGTTTATAATCACAGGAAACATCTGATTGGAACCCAAAAAGACGTATTTTAGATGATCGGGAAGGGGCTTGAGTTCCAAGACGGGATTATCAGCAGCAGCAGGTGGTTCTGGGTGTGTGTTAGGAACAAGGGTAGGAGTTATGGGTGTATCTTGATCAGGTTCAGACTCCTCTAATTGCAGGTTTTGATCTTCTTGTGGTTGATCAGGGATAATCAAGTTGTCCTCGATATGCGGTTCATCAACCACGGCTTTGATATCACATATTTGTTCTATAACACTGCAATTAAACCCTTGTTAGGCCTTAAAGATGTCAATCTTTAGAGTTTGGTTCCCAAATTTTAATTCTATTTGGCCCTCCTCACAGCTTATGTTGGCCCTAGTAGTGGCCAAAAAAGGTCTCCCTAGTATAATCGGTGTATCCCTTGGATTCTCAGGTGCATCCATATCTAGAACTATGAAATCCACTGGGAAGTAGAAATCCCGTACCCTAACAATGACATCCTCAAGTATTCTTTTAGGTGACTTAATGGATCAATCGGCTAACTGCAATGTCACCTCATTCGGTTTAAGCTCGGACTCTTCAAGGTGGTTAAGGAGGGATGTAGGTATTAGGTTTATGGAGGCACCTGGGCCAAGCAAAGCTCTGTCGAATTGGGTTTCACCAATTTTACATGAAATCAGGGGAGTGCCTGGGTCTTTTGCCTTGGGTAAGAGTTTACTCAAGATTACAGAGCTGGCTTGCTCTGACAGTATGATCGGACTCCCACTTTTGGTTCATGGCTTACGCTTGGGTGTACACACGTTTTTCAGAAATCGTGCATAAGTCGATACGTGGCGGATTGCATCCATCAAGGGGATGTTTATCTGGACCTGTTCAAAGAGCTTGATCAGATCCTCCTCAGGAGCCACGGGTTTGGTTAACCTTTTTCCCTTGGTCAAGGCCTCAAAAATTGGAACCTTGGTTGGTTCTTCTAGAATAGGTCCAGGTTTCTTGATCTGGGATAGGGACATCTTGGATAACTATCCTAGGGCTTGGTTCACTACCAGGCTTGGAGTGGTTTGGATAAGGTGGGTCTTGGGTTGCTTTACCACTACAGGTTGTTACGGAGTTTAATCATGCCTGGTTCTGGTTTGGGGTTGGTAAAATGGGTGGCTGCTATTGAAATCCCGCATAAGATGTCGAAGCTTCCATCCCGTCAGGTGATGGAACAGAAGGGGCTTGATAAATCATATGTGCGTGGCCTGGATTCATAATGCGCCTCTAGGTCGGCACATTATTTGGGTTCGGTAGAGGTTACGAAGGAAGTGTACCCGGTTGGCGGGAATTCGCCATCTGGGCGAGTTGGTTGCGAACCTCTGTGATCTTGTCCTTGTGTTGTTTTTATATTGCTGCATTCGTTTTCTGATTGTCAGCCAGTGTTTGAAGGATAAGAGTCATTTGGTCTTGGTTTGGCCTAGATTGATAGGTGGAGTTGGGCCGAGGCTAAGGCGGCTGATATGGACGAGGGGCTTGTGGATGGGGTTGATAAGGTGGTCTTTGATTCTGAGAATTTTTGGCCCACTAGAAATTGGGATGCTTTCGCCATCTAGGGTTGTAGGTGTTGGAAAATGGGTCATTCTGGATGGCGTTGAGGTCCTCGCAGGTCTGAGGAGCCTCAGGAAAGTCAGAGTATGGGGGTTCAGAGTTCCCCCGATGAGAATAGAGCGGATCGGAGGTCCCTCCGGTCCTGGAGTCAGACGGGGGTGGATATGGGTCCATCCCCTGAGAAGATCGGTGATAGATGTTTTGCATAGTTTCCCTCGTGAGAGGTGGCTGTGCGAAAGAGTTCTGCGCAGAGGTGGCTTGCTACAAATGCTGAGTCAGCTCGTCCACCTTCTTCTCTATGATAGAGACCTTGTCCAACCGACTGCCATTAGCTCCAAGTCGACGGATGCGGACAGGCCCTGCATCTCATGTGCTCCCCTAAGATTCGTCGATGCGTGGGCATTCGTCCGGTCGAATAAACCCATGGAGTCATTATTGATAGAGTTCTCGCACATATTTTCGAGAATCTCCCTCACCGTGTCCTCATGCTGACCCATGATGTTTCCTCTGCAGGTTGCCTTGACGAATAATCGAATGTCTTCACGGAGTCCCTGGTAAAAAGACTGGACTTTTTCTCATTTAGGAACTCCGTGATGGGGGCACTTTCACATGAGATCCAAGAATCGGTCCCATGCCTCATGAAGAGGTTCTCCCATTTGTTGGGTGAAATGAGTGATTAGATGGCGCAAGGCATTTGTCCAACCAACGGGAAAGAACTCCTTCAAAAACTCGGACTAAAGTTCATCCCATGTGTTGATCGGATGAGTCTGAGTTTGATACTAATAAGCAGACTTGTCCATGAGGGAGAAAGAAAACATCTTCATGAGCAGAATATCTTGGTTTTGTGCATCTGACCCAAAGGTCTGGGTCAGATGCTTGAGCTGTTTAATGTGTTGGAATGGATCCTCGGAGTTAAGCCCATAGAATTTTGGTATGGCATGAATCATATTGGGCTTGAGTTCGGAATTAGGACCTCCAGCCGAGATTCGGACTCAAGGCTCGATTGCCACCGCAGCGGGATTATAGTGATCTCACATCATAGGATGCTACGGTGGGTTCGCAAAGTTTTGGAAGAGATCATTTTGGCGCTGTAGCTGGTGCTCAAGGTTGTTCTCTTCTTCAACAGGTTGTGCCATGATGGAAGAAGAAGGAGAACTTGGTTCTGAATCAGAGGAAAGATCTATGTAGTGGGGTTGCTGCACAAACAAGGGTACCGAGGCTTAGCCTCGGGGAGAGTGGATTTCTAAAGGAGGTCTTAAGGACCTCCTACCAAACATGCACTGAAGGATTTGATGAGATCAAAATGTGCTGGACCCAATCGAGACACCCAAAATATGTTGGGTGACTATAGAGGTTCGGGGCGGATGATACCCCTTAGTCAGAAAGGTCATCCACTTGAGAAATACTTGAGTAGCCAGAGAGGGAGAGTCCCGTGAAGACCCCTACACGGTAGAGCGTCCCCACGGGTTACAGGGTTTCCCCCACCCAACCTCTCTTGTCACTGAGATTCCAGGTAGACCAGAATGGGGACCTTAACCTCTTAAGTCTACCGTTTTTACTTAAGATCAAGGTGCTTAGGGTTCCACTTGAAATTTTAGGTCTTTTGAGTGTAAAGTGACCTAATTTTAAGATTGGTTGACCTAAAGGATCAACTTCACCTCTTTGTTCCTTTAAGAGCTTCTTTGGTCCTTGCTTTTAGGGTTCAAATGGATTAAGAGCCTGATTTGCTTAGGGTTTCTCTTGGATAGATCTTTTCAAACAAGGCTTAGGCACACCTCTTTTTGAAAATTTTGATTCTTTGCTTAGAAGATGTGTCTCTAAAACCCTAGCTTGTAATCCTTAAGTTGGCTCTATTTGGTCCAATTTAGTTGCCTCAAAAATTGGTATCTAGGGCTCAATTAAGAAGGTTTTAGCCCTAGTTACCTTAAGTGGATGTGCAATCAAAAATGTGTTGAAATGAAAATCAGGCAACTTTTGGTGAATTACTAAATATGGAAACAGGTAGCCCTAGATTGATTTTTCTTTATTTTTTCCTTTTTAGATTTTGAGGGGATTAAGAGAGAGGGCTAATGAAAATTTACCTATTCCTTGGTGTGGTTGTTGTGCGACTACTTTTCTTTCCTTGGATTTCCCTACGCCAATCACAACAAAAGAGAGAAATTAAGTTAGTATTGAATCAGAAGTTGTGATCAAAGCTTCTAAAATGCCTGTTGCTCCCTGGAAACGGTGCCAAAAAATGTTGTTGCTTACGTGACGAGATCGTGGTTTAAGAAGACATTCGTTGCAGTATAGTTGAAATTGTCGTATAAACAATAATTTTATTACTCGAAATTCAAAATATCCGAGGTCGAACTCAGGGAGCAAATTGGTATTGTAGAAACTAAAATCACAATCTCAAAACATAATATTTAACAAGAATATAAATGAGAGTTCATGTATAAGAAAACTAAAAGGGAATAAAAATGTGAGAGGAAATTGAGTATTTTCTCTGATGGCTTCTTTCTTCTCTTTCTTCCTTTTTCTTTCTCTTCTTGGCCGCACCTTTCCCTTCTTTCTTTCTCTGACTTTCCCTTTTTCAGACATCTGATTCTGTGAATCAGACGCCTTATCTCGCGGTTGCTACAGTGCCTTCTTCTACTCTCTGTCTTCTCTTTCTTCTTCCTTTCTTTCTGTCTTCTTCTGCAGCTCCTTCTTCTTCCTTGTCATTCTTCTTCGACCTCTACCTCTGGTCTTCTTTCTTCTTTCTTTCCTTTCTTCTTCTACTTTCAAGCCTTTCTTCTTCCTTCCTTAACTTTGGCTTCTACCTTGAGTTCTCCTTCCTTCTCTTTTCTTCTTCAGCCGCACCTTCTCCTTCCTTCTTCTACCTCAGCTTCTCTGCGGCTACAGTGCCATCTTCCTTCTCCTCAGTTGCTCCTTCCTCTTCCTTCTCCTTCTTAGCTTTCTTCTTTTCCCTGCACACACGAGAGAGTGCAAAACCTATCCCCTACCCTTCCCCGCGTCGCTCTCTCTCTATTTCGCTCTTAGGAATGCTCTCCTAGAGCCAGGTAATCGGGTCGGGTTACGTGCGCTTGGGTCCAGGTGCACCGGCGTGGTGTAGTGGGCGAGGAGTGCAGGGTTAATCGGGTCGGTCAGCCAGGTCCACGGAAGCGTGGGTCACGGATGAGGCAAGGGCGTGGGCGAGGGGACCTCACCTCGTGACTTGAGGCGCTAAGCCTATGTGACTTTTTCAACTTATACCACCGCTTCCACTCACAATCTTCCGAGGTGGGACTAAATGTCCCATCTTCTTTGCAGGCTCCCCCGCAGTAGAAGTATTCACGAATTGCAACAGCTACGTGGCACTTGGACTCCAATAGCTGAGCTGATAGTGTGTGCGAAAGAAATCCGCATCGTCTGGGACTTGGAGCCTGGAGCATGGGGTCTTGGACGAAGCTCTCGAGCTTCTTCGTGCCTGCTTCAATGGCGACGGAAGCCTAAACCCTGTCCACAAGCAAATGGCCTCACGGCCTTGTCAAAATACTCAGGAAGCCTCACCTTGACACGGCGAAGGTGGGACGGTGGTCGGCATGGTGAGGGGTGGCCTGAGTGTGCTTGCCTAGGTCACCCTGTGCCTAGGTCACCCTGGGTGTGTTTGGGGGACGTGTTGGGGGCGTGTGGCAATGAATGGAGAGAGCTGTTATAGTCAGTGCGATGTGGTAGAGCTTGTGAGGTGGTTGGCAAGGTGGGTAGATGCGTGGAGTGGCAGGAGCACCTCTCCAGTGGTCTGCCGAAGGTGGAGAAGATGGTGGTGGTTTGCGGTTGTCGAGGGGTTGGAAATAGCAATAAAGATAGTGGAAATAAAGAGGAGGGGGAGAGGAACTTATCTGTGGTGATTGGAGAGAAAGGGAGGCAAGGGGTGGACGACGTGTATCTGCCGTCACCGGAGACGAAAGCCCTGAGATGGAGAGACGGCGACGATGAGGAGGTCAGAGAGGCTCACACGGGTACGACGCGGTGTGGAGGAGCGAGGCAGAGATGACTCTGCCACTGGTATGGTGGCAGAGCGACGAGAAGAGGGAGGACAGGTTGCCGGAGCTTGCTGGTAGATGGCCGGAGATGAGGGAGGACAAAATTCAGGGGGATTCTTAGGCCAAATCAAGCCTACGCCAATCAGCCGAACCTGGTGCTTCTTATAAAGGCATGGGCTGAGGGTTAGATGCATGGTGGCGGGCAAAAATCCTCGCCAGAGGTATGGTCGAAACTAATACCCATACCTCTCGAGCTTTCGCACAAGAGGTATGGGGCTATTCAGGGCATGGGGAGCTGCTCAGGTGGTAGGGGGTTTCGCAAAGGACTCCTCCCCTTTCAAATCTGAGAGCAGCTCCCTGGGGAAGCGGGGAGAAATCCTCCTCGAAACTTCGCCGAAGGTATGGGTCTCTGCTGCAATGGCAGAGGGACCAGAATGCGAAAAGTGACGAAGAAGTTGAGGGGGTTTTTGCAAGGGTTTTCAAAAGTTAGGGTCTAAAATGTAATTAGGTGGACTATTTTGCAAAGTAGGTCAAGATGGCCTTCCCTTAGGTCCAAATTTTGATAAAAACCTAATTTGGACCTAAGAAATCCAAGGGTGAAGTTGGATTTTAGGTTTGAACATGTTTGACTGGACATTTTGCATAAAAACCTAAATTAAGTCAAATATTGAGCTTGGACCTCAATCTAGGTCAAAATAGGTTCCAAAGGCTAAATTGAAGGTTCTAAGCCCTAGGGGATATTTTTCCATGAATTTTAGAGGGTTTGGTTGATTTTTATCCTGACTGAAACCTTGTGAAATTAAGTGGGTTTGTTTTAGGGTTATAAAATGTCATTTAATTCTTAAATTTCATAATAACCCTTTTCTGACTGAACCATCCCACTTTTTCTCTTATTAAGTCCAATTGACCTATGTCTAAACCTTGAGAAATCTTGTTGATGTACTGCAATGGTAAAATTACAGTTTTACCCTTTGTTTCATGTATTCTTTCCAGATCAGTAATGTCTTAAGTTAGGCCTTCCTTTAGGTTATGCAGGTGCTTTTGTTCACTTTATTAAGTCAAAATAAGCTAGTTAGGGCTCATGATGAGGTTCTCATCAGAGAACCACTTCACGAGGCATGGGATCATTTTTTGGATCTCATGCGAAAGTGCCCCCACCAAGGAGTTCCTAAATGGGAACAAGTCCAGTCTTTTTACCAGGGACTCCGTGAGGATATTCAATTATTCATCAATGCGACCTGCGGAGGAAACATCATGGGTCAACATAAAGACACCGTGTGAGAAATTCTCGAGAACATGTGCGAGAACTCCATTAATAATGAATCCATGGGCATGTTCGACCGGATGAATGCTCGTGCATTGACGAATCCAAGGGGAGCACATGAGACGTAGGGCCTATCCTCTTTCGTCGACTTGGAAATGATGGCCAGTCACCTGGAAAAGGTCTCTATTATTGAGAAGAAGGTGGATGAGCTAACTCGACACCTGCAGCGAGCCACCTCTGCTCAAAATCCATTCGCGCAAAGCTCTCTGGCAGGGATGCTATGCATAACATCTACCATCGATCTTCTCAGGTGATGGACCCGTATCCACCCTTGTCTGATTCTGGGTTCGGAGGAAACTCTGGACCCACCTATTCTAGTTGGGGGAGCTCTGAACCCTCGTATTCTAACTTTTCCGAGGCTCCTCAGATCTACGAGGACCACAATGCCATCCAAGAATGATTCATTCTCAAACACCTACAACCCTAGATGGCGTGATCATCCTAATTTCACGTGGTCAAGGAATAATCAAAATCAGATACATCAATATCAGCCCTGACCACAAGCTTCTCATCCATATTAGCCGCCTCAGCCTCGGCCCAACCTAACTTATCAATCCGGGCCAACTCACGAAGATCAAATGACTCTTATCCTTCAGACTCTGGCTGACATTTAGAAAATGAATGCAGCTATGCAAAAACAGCACAAACACGAGATCACAGAGGCTTGCAATCAACTTGCCCAGATGGCAAATCCCCGCCAACCTGATGCACTTCCTTCGTAACCTCTGCCTAACCCGAATAACATGTCGAACCAAAGGCACGTAATGAACCTAACTCAGGGCCAAGCTCACTATGTCTATCAGGCCCCATCTACACCGTCACTCGACGGGATGGAGGCTTCAACATCATATGCGGGTTATCAGCATCAACCACCTCTTTTGCCCACACCAACCTAGAACTAGGCAGGACTAAATTTAGTTACTACCCGTAGTGGTAAAGAAACACAGGACCCACCTTATCCAAGTCACTCCCAGCCTGGTAATGCAAACCCAAATGCTAGGATAGTCATCCAGGATACCCCTATCCCAGATCAAGAACCTGGGCCCATTCTAGAGGAACTCGCAAAGGTTCCATTTCCAGAGGCCTTGACCAAAGGAAAAAGGAAAACCCAACCCGTGGCACTTGAGGAGGACCTGGTCAAGCTCTTTGAGCAGGTCCAAATAAACATCCCTTTGATGAATGCCATATGCCACATACTGGCTTACGCGTAATTCTTGAAAGATGTGTGTACACCCAAGCGTAAGCTGCGAACCAAAGGCGGGAACCCAATTGTACTATCGGCGCAAGCAAGCTCCATCATCTTGAGCAAGTTCCCGCCTAAGGCAAAGGACCCTAGTACCCCTCTAATTTCGTGCAAGATCTGTGATCTAGAATTTGACAAAGCCCTTTTGGACCTAAGAGCTTCCATCAATTTGATACCCACATCCCTACTAGACCACTTTGAGGAATCTAAACTTAAACCGATAGAGATGACTTTGTAGTTAGCTGATCGATCTATTAAGTCACCAAAAGTAGTCGAGGATGTCATAGTTAGGGTATACAGTTTCTACTTCCCCGTGGATTTCATAGTCTTAGACATGGACGCTCCTGAGAACTTGAAGAATACACCGATCATATTAGGAAGACCTTTACTGGCCACAGCTAGGGCCAATATTAATTGTGAGGAGGGCTAAATTGAATTAAAATTTGGGAGCAAGACACTGAAGATCGACATCTTTAAGGCCCAACAAGGAATTAATTGCAGGGTTATTGAGCAAATTTGTGATATCGAGGTCGTGGTTGACAACTCATGTATCTGCGGTGCCCTTAAGTGCTTCTTCATGCTCTTCTTTGGTATACCAACTAATCTTATCTAGTTTCCTGCGGTGCCCTTAATTGGGTGTTAAAGGAAATCTAGCTAAGGTTAGTATTGGGGGGTATCCTGGAGAAGTGCGGGGAGATGTTGCCGAAATTTTACTGCACTAAGGTTACAAGTAACGAGCAAACCTAAGTTGTGATCAAATCTTTGAGGATGGGCTATAAAGTGAAAATCTTAATCAAGATACACATCGTTCGGTCCTTTTCCTTCCTAATAAGTGATTTGTTTACATTAAATTTTAGGTGACAATGGATAAATCTTGGATTGGATTGTGGGGTTCAGATTACACTAGATATAAGGATGGAGTAATTTCATTCCTGGATTGGGCCTTTGATGATGATAGGAAGATATTTAGGCGAGGAGGTCAATTTGAGAATATCTTCTACCCATGCAGAAGATGTTTGAATGGTTCCATGCATGATCGTAATACTATGCTTGAGCACTTGATTTGTAATGGGTGGTAGCAGAATTACACTACTTGGGTAGCTCATGGAGAGGAGTTGACTGAGAAAGTTATAAGCAATGAGAACACTGCTGACAAAGAGATCAACGAGGAAATTGGTGATAGTGGAGGTGAAGAAATACAGGACATGTTGAATGAGATGCGAGAAGGAGAGGATATAAATACAGATGAGGAAGATCCGTTCAGTTGTGATCCATTCTATGATGCTGTTAAGGCGGCTGAGGATCCTATTGCTCCCGGTGTTACGAAAGTGTCAAAGTTGTCATTTTTGTTGAAGATGCTTCAACTGAAGGTTATGAATAGAGCTAGTGCTAAATTCATGTCAAAAATACTTCAGTTTATTGCTGAGCAGTTGAATAATCCTAATGGTTTTTCGGCTTCATGGTATGAGGCAAGGAAATAGATTCGTAAGCTTGGTTTGGACTATCAGAAGATCTATGCATGTCAAAATGACTACATTCTTTTCATAAATGAATTCGCAAACTTGAGTAACTGTCCCGAATGTGGACTTGAGAGATATAAGGTAGGTCAAAATGAAAGTAAGAGGAAACAACCTCAGAAGGTTCTTCGTTACTTCCCACTGACACCTAGGCTTCAACGCCTTTTTATATCAAGTAAAACTGCAAGGTGGATGACATGGCACCAGGATTGTAAATCTCAAGATGGAAGAATACGTCATCCTACTTATTCAGAAGAGTGGAGGAGATTTGATGAAAAAAATAATTCATTCGCTTTAGAAGCAAGGAACGTGTGGTTGGATCTTGCAAGCGATGGATTCAATCCATTTAAGAATATGCTGACTCTATTAATCCCTAGTCCAAAACAACCAGGAAATGCAATAGATGTTTATCTCCAGGCATTAATCGACGAACTAAACTAGTTGTGGTTCACCGGCGTGAAGACGTATGATGTAGAGAAGAAAGAATTTTACAATATGCATGCAACATTGTTGTGGACCATAAATGACTTCCCAACGTACACAAATTTGTCAAGTTAGAGCACTAAAGGAAAGCTTGCTTGCCCAGTCTGTATGGAAGACACTCATCACCTACGACTACCAGAAAGTAAGAAATTATGTAACTCAGGACAATGTAGATTTCTACCTATTGCACATAGATGGCGAACGTCACAGTTCAGGAGTAAATTTGATGGCAAGATGTGTCTGTATTCAAAGAAAAATACAAAAAATAAACTTAGTACAGATTTTATCAGGTTGCCGGGTCAGGTTATAATGGAGAGATTACAAGAAATGGGTGAGATACGGTTGGGTTGACTATTCAAACAAGACTAGATGGCCTTGAGGAATTCTGGATTTCGAAAGAAAAGAATTTTCTTTATGGAGCTGCCATACTGGAAAGATCTTACAATACGTCATAATTTAGATATTATGCGCATCGAAAAGAATGTGATGGATAACATCTTAGACGTATTAAATCTGACTGACGATCCAAAGGACATGATGAAAATAAGAGAAGACATGAAAAGTTTGGGGATACGTACGAAGCTTCATATTCATGAGGATGATTGCTACTTCCCACCTACTATTTATAGCTTGAATTAGGACTAGAAGAGTAGACTACTCTCCTCCTTAAAGGAAATTCGGGTGCTAGATGGATTTTCCTTGCAGCTTTCTCGTTGTGTGAATGAAGCGCATAAAAAGATATCTGGCTTGAAAAGTCATGACTCACATGTTTATATGTAAGTATTGTTTCCACTGGTGATATGGGGGATACTGCCAGAGCCAGTTATTGATTCAATCACAGAGATGAGCAGGTTTTTCAAAGCCGTTTGTTCGAAGATGCTACAAAATGATACGTTGGATTACTGGGATAAACAAATAGTCATTACTCTTTCTAAGATGGAACAAATTCTTCCCTCAGCCTTCTTCAATGTAATGGTTCATCTCATGCTGCATCTTGCAAATGAAGCGAGAATCGGAAGACCTATACAATTTAGACGGATGTATCCTGTGGAGCAGTTTTTGAAAAAGCTTAAAGATTATATTTTGAACAAGGCAAAGCCGGAAGGATCAATTGTAGAAGGCTATCTCATGGAAGAGTGTATTAATTTTACGTCCATGTACATGAATGAAATAGACAATCGCTTTAATAAACTTCAAAGGAATTATAAGGGAGAATACAATGACAGTGATGAAGAATGTTTGTCAATTTTTGATATCAAAGGAAAGTCGATCCTTCATTCAGAGTACAAGACTATTTCAGAAAATGGCAGACATTGCACGCATCTATATATTTTAAAATAAATTCCTAAAATTGATCCATTTTACGAGGAATTTGAACGATTACCTCTTTCTAGGACAAACGAATTTAGCTTCTTAGATTAGTTTAAAGATCGAGTTCATTAATTAAAAGAGTATAAGGACCCACGATGGGTACCAGATTTTGATGTAATTACCGATTCACATTATATTATGCACATTACCACTCTAGATATATAATAAATGGGTTTAGATTCAAAATAAAAGAAATTGATGATAAGAAGGTTACACAACAGGTCGGAGTTGTTGATTCAGATCTTTCTATCAGTCCAGATGGATACTATGTTAAAATCAAAGAAATTGTGGAAATCAGCTTTAGATATGATCCTAGAGTTGTCCTATTTAAATGTCATTGGTTTAATGTTTTTAAAGAGGGCATCGATTTCAAAATTGATAAGAAACACAATTTCTTGAGTTTAAATCCTAATCGTCAAATTCTTTAGTCTGATGAACCATTCACATTGACATGTCAAGCGGCACAAGTTTTCTTTGTCCTCGATAATTGCCAAAGGGGATGGGTTATACCCATAAGAACAATACCGCACAACCATTTTGATGCACAATCCGAAGCATAACAAGAATTAACAGAAGAAGGTCATTTATTTGCAATAGATGTTGACATCTAAGGTTAGTAACAATTTCTTTGCTTTCTTTCATTTCTGTTTAAATGATTTTTTTTATGTTTAGGAAATTTTTTTCATTAATGATTTATATATTAATGATTTTTAACTATATTAATTATTACATTTTTTACTTGTTACAAATGAAGTTGTTTAAGAAAAAATAAAAAAAGGGTCCTCCCGAGACACAACCCTCTACGTAGCCTAATTCGTTTCCTTAGGATTAGCCACCCCCCCCCCCCCCCCCAACAGGCTCAACCACCTCTTCGACAGCAGGTTCGCCACCCCTCCAGTCACGTTTCGTACGACCTGGGGAGATGGCACATTTACTACATGCAGGGGGAAGGAAAAGGGGAAGGAGATTGCTTGGACCTTCCTAGACCAAGTAAAGGATGATCCAGATTATGGAGGATCAGATGAGGTTGAAGGGGAGGAGGTAGGAGAGGAGGGAGAGGAGGAGGGCGAGGAGGTGGAGGATGAGATGGTGGGGAGTACGTCCCCAGTTCATGTTGACCCCTCACCGATGGGCTCAAGTTTGGGTAAGAAATCATATACCTTTAAGAAGTAAACTCTATACATTCAAAAATATATAATGAATATGATTAATATTTACGTAGATAGACTAAAACGAGGATAGGGGAAGACAAAAAATTTAGACCTCCAGCGTATCTCCGAGGGTGTCAGATTAACGATTAGGTTCAAATCCATAAGGGAGGTGGAGAATTACCTGGGCTTTATCAGTCAAGTGGGCACAATTGTTAAGTCCGTTGTGCCCATTTCCTACTTTGATTGGAGGAAGGTGCCCATAGAGCTAAAGAGGCAGTTCATCCTTTAGTTGGAGGTAATTTCATCTACAAAAGTTATTTCTTTTATAATTTTATCTTAAAATTATTTTAAAGTAATTGATGTGCATACATATGAATAGCCAAACATGTTTATTAATGCATGTTCTTAGGATCATATAAGCATCATGCATTGTAAATATTACATAGCATGCATCATCATGCATTTAAGTCAAATTGTACAAATTGTATAGTAATTTCTTCTTCTTGGTGGCTAGGGACAGGGTGACATTTTATCGGGGCATCAGATTAAAGATTCAACCGTACGTATTTGATTAGGGCGACGATCGGAGTTGAACGACTCCAAGATTGCCCTGATCGGACTTTTGTAGCATCAGATATAATTTGAGGAAGACCAGAGATCAAGGGCCAAGATGGTGTAAATTCACACTTCAGATGACAAATCCATCAACACGGATGGGTTCGAATCGACGATCTCAACCCAACGGCATGAAAATCGATCCAATCTAACATCCGTGGCACTATCTACAACACATAGAAGATGGACGACCAAGATGGCGCTACGTGGTGCCATCCTAGCTGCCCAACCTGCCAAAAAAGTGTTGCACGACATCCTCCTTGATCGCTTAATCAATCTCAGCCGTTGGATCTCAAATCCAACGGCCGAGATCGCATCAAGGAATGCCCACACGCTGATGAAGATTCAACGCTCGAGCACCCTCAGCCATTGGATCTTCATCCAACGGCTGAGTGCACTTGAGCCCAAATTGAAACCATGACCATCTGTGAGGATGGCGTAGCGGTGTCGAAGCCACGATCGATGCAGAGGTTGCATGTTCGAGCCCCCGCAAGCACCTCAAACCAGCTGAATGTGGGGCGCGGTTGATTTCGCTCGTGCGATGGTGATCGAGCATCTCCGGAGGGTGCTATGTGGTGCTATCTGATGTCCGAGCGGACGCACGCGCAATCACACGCTGAGATGCATGCACAATCATACGCACATGCATTCAGGCGCTGAAGAGGAAGTGGTTGCATGCATCTCTCGGTCATCCGATCGTGATCATTTGATCGTGGGAGTGCATTCTGAGCAACGAAGAGGAAGAGACGGGGGGCGTGCGGACCTTTACCCACGTTTAGGCTTTAGTGACGAATAAATTCGTCACTAAAGACCTATACATTTAATGATTAAGAATGAAATGACCCATTTGTCCCTTCATTCTTCACCTATAAATAGCCCTACGACGCCCACACTTTCTTCATCCCTTCTTTCTTCACTCACCCCCTCTAAAGCTCTAAGAGCTTGTCCTAAACCTGGGATGCACCTCTAGAGTTAAAAATATAATTTTTTTACCTTCTCATCTCGTTCGTGAAGCATTCTGTGGTGGTCCTCTCATCGCCATTCGGGAAGTGGATCCCGTTGCGATGTCTCCCTACCTCGTTCTCCGTCGTCCGTCGTCGTTCTCCTTCATCCTGCATCTCGCGACCTTCGTCTAGGCGCTCCGTCAATGCAGCTCATCCTCTAAGTAGCCATTGAGGATAACTTCTCTCCGCCTTCTTTTTACTACTTTCTAGAGTATATTTACCGCTTTCTAGTTGTAAGATTTCCCGCTTTCTATTGTAGTGGTTAATTGTAATAGACATCATTATGTGATTATGAAATCCATGTTTATTCTATCTCTATTTTATCTTTATTTGTAATATTCTCTCTCTTTCTCTTTTATTCATTATTATTTAAGTAGATAGCTAGTTTAGAATCAATTCGATCAGTTAATCTGTCTCGTGACAATAAAACAAATGTGATTTTTAATCAAACGTCTGCCTCCCTGTGTTCGACTCAGAATTCCTTTCGAGTTTTGGTTAAATTTATTTGTTGACAAATTTCTTCACAAATCATACTACAATGACGGGTTTTCCAAACTCAAATCTATTTGCGACGATTCTCCTCTTCAACATTTTGGCACCGTTGCCGGGGAGGCGATGCTCTTTGATTTTTTGCATTTTCCTGCCTTACTTATCTTTTACCTCACTTCTCTCATTTCTTATTGTGATTACAGGTACTCTCTCAAGACAAGTAAAAGCGGTAGATTGGAGTAAAGTGCCGTTGAAGGGTCTGTAAGTTTACCCCCACCTCCCCACCCACTATATTTCATTCCATCATTTAATAACACAAACCCTAATTAACCTAGGAACTTGTATAAGCTCTAAGGGTAGTTTTGATTGTTTGTTTGTCACCTCCACCCACCTCACCCTCCATTTATATAAAGAAAAAAATTAAAAATATCACATAGGTACACAACCTCTTCTGATTCTTCATACTCAATCGGTAACCCGATCTTTGGGACCGGTACACTCACCAACACATAATTGAGTAGAAATCAGATTAGGTAATAACTTGTGTGCCTAATTAAGTGGTTCATCAGGCCAATTGTTTGAGTTGTTTGGGCTGCACCACTTCAACTAAAAATAACTCATCAAGTAGCTACCACATAGGTTCAACTTTTAGGGATTTACCAGGCACTCCACATTCTTTTAAGCTTTAAGTGAAAACATCTTTACTTGTGCTTTTAAAACCTGGTGTGCCAACTAAACTTGATTGAATATACCTAAAGTTGAATCCTAAAAGATACTAAGTAAGATTTAAACCCTAAAATCCACCACATCCAAAAATAATCTTGCTTGAAAATCACTGGTTGTGCATGCACACACATATCAATCAATTATTAAGGGCACAACCTAGATAAAGGGCCCATCACATTCCAAAGCACATTCAAACCTAACCCTAATTAAAACAAAGTAAACGTTGGCCTTAAGGATTGGATTTTCTCTTCGGAGCCCAGATCAAGATTATTTTTTATTAGTCTATTTCTTCTATTCAATCTGATGTCTAGCTAGGGGAGCAGAGTCAAATGATTGTGGCGGGGGGTACACTAGGAATTAGAGGCACAAGCCAAAGGAAGAACCTCCTCCCCAGCCCCTCCCTCTAATTGGTTGGATTGATTGGAAAAAAGTAGATCAAATCGTTTCTTTATCTCAAGATGGGTTCTGGGAGTCTGTAGGTCTTTAGGCTAACCCACTTAAGGACATGTTTGTTTGTTTGTATTGCAGGACGCCTTTCTTCCTCTTGTCTGTCATGGATCCTTCCACATCTTATTCGCACTTCCACTCCTACCCTCCTACCACTACTTATTCCAAAAATGATTATTATTCCAACCAGACTTATTCTCATCCATCTTCTAGTTGGGATAATCCTAATTGGGGATATAGTTCCAGACCCCCGTGTTTAGGGTCTAACCCTGGACATCATAATCTTGATTCTTATCCTTCTCCAAGCTACATCGATTATAGATCACCGCCTTCATTTGGACAACTTAATATGATCTACAATCAAGAAGGATTTGTTGATCCTTACCCTTCAAATTACACTGCTTATAGGTCATCACCTCTTTATGGACAACCTGAAATGACCTATTATCAGGGAGGGTATCAAGAACCTCAATTCATAGACTCCCCTGCACTAAACCCAAACCTGCCTAACCCTGAACCAAACCATTTGGTTGAGGTTAACCAGGTCCAAGATAAGGTGTTGGCTAACTTAAGGAATACCATACAATCTTTAGAAGCTCAGCCAACACCTTGCACTGAAGAATTGGAGCCCTTGATTAAAATGATTGACGATCTTAACAAGTATTTGTTGGATTGGCTCCAGGATGTTAAGGATAAGGACCCAGGTGAGTTTTTACTTGAGAAGTTATCAAAATTAAGGATGAGATTTATGATTGCTCTAGTCCAATCTTAGGAGGATTCCCAGGATGAACCCCTGACAGGAGAGCCAATGTCAGAATCCGCTCAGGCACCTATAGGGGGACACGTTTTACGAGACCAAGGTTGACTAGGTTGTTCTAGAGCAATCAAATAAGGATGAATTGATTTCTTCACCTAAGATCCCTGAGTTGAGGTACGAGGAAACGTATGTCTCCATGGAACAAAAAGTGATTGATGATTTTGAGACATACATTAATGATGATTTAGAATTCTTTGATTCTAAAGGTGAAGAATCATTATGCGGAGTCTCACATGAGTTTATAGAACACGATTTTAGTGAGACGATTGGGCCTGAGGAATTTCATAAATCATTTGATGGCCCTAAAATTGAGGAACTTGATCCTGTTGGGGCTCGCAAGGTAGATTCAGATCCTCATTTCATGGAGGATTCAATCCAAAGCTCCTATCCTCAATCACACTCCATTGAGCTTACTGACGAGTTTGATTTTGAGATCACTAGACCCAAGTTAATTTTGATTTCGTAACAAATCTTAGACTTGGACATTTTAGATGGGGTGATTAATATGTAGGAGGTCCCAGAATTCAAAATTTTGAATGAAGAGGATAGGAATTGGGAAATGATGATTTGCGAAACCAATTCCAGTGGAAGTAAAAGATCGAGTCTAAGGGTGCCTATTTGTATGAAACCACCAACTTTCTACTAGGACCCTTATGACATCTTTGACTCAAAGGATGTCCAACCCAAGCATAAATTCATTGATTATCCTTTTGAGCTTGATTTCTCTGTTATGCAACTTTTTGGACTTGGGTTGCATCTTTACAAATCGCAAGCCCGACCCTGCTTGCATATTGATCTCAGGTTTTGGATAATTTTTATCCAAAACCTTAGATATACTTGACCATGGGGCATGGGTCTGCATCACAATCTGGTCCACACCTGTGGACATCTTCTCCTAGCAGGTCCAAAGTTAATTTTTCTTATTCTAATTCTAACTTGCACTTGTGAATTCTTTATTTATTCTTCTTTGTATAGTGTGCCTAGCCGAAGGCACTAAATTAAGCACGCATACAGTTTCTTTTCATCTCGGAGCCGACCTGTTATTCACGTAATTCAAGTGCTTTCTACTTTACTTCACTCAGTTTCATGTCTTTTTAATACAATAAGGACATTGCATTAGATAGGCATGGGGGGTGGATATTCATCTCTAAATTATTTCGTAAGCCTTGTAGATTCTTTTTATTTTCTTTTTGTTTATTCAAAAAAAATTATGGAATTAGGAAAGAGAACTTAGGCTTTAGAAAATTTTCAATCTTAGAGAATAAAACTGTATGACTTGAACACTTAGACCCTTCAGGTCATCGGGCTTAATTAGCTTGGGCGTTCATTAAAATGTGGATTTGTTTATCGAGTCCTCGTCATTTTGAATTTACTTCAATTTGATTAAATAAGTTAGGGTCATAAGTACACGACTTGTCAACCCACCCTCTATTTGAGGGGATTTTTAAGTTTAAACATCTACACACTATTTGCACTAACTCGCTTTTCGACGGTTTTAACGGAAATTGGGTGGCTAATGAACCTTCTAGGGTGGTATGGCTGGCAAGTTATCGTGCTAACAGCCCATTGGTAGGTTGTCCAGAGCCTAGTCACATGACCATTCTTTTTTTGCTGCCTTTAGGTAAATCTTAAATCAGGGAAGTCACCTACTTAGAAAAAAAAGGAAAAAAAATAGAAAAATACCCAAAAAGAAAAAAAATAAAAAAAAGAAAAGGAGAAAAGAAAAGAATAAATACGTCACACTTCACCGCACGAGTATGGCAGGCAAGTTATCATGGGTAACAGTCTATTAGTAGGTTGTCCAGAACTTAGCTCAAGAAATGCATGTATAATTCCAAAACACCTAGGAAGAAGCGGAGATATACACTGGGTTCGCTCTTGTATTGACCCCATAAAAGTAAAAGTATGGAGAAAGCTACTACTCGAATAGATACACCTTTAGGTAGAATTTCTTTTCAAGGTCACCTAGGGGCGTAGAAGCTCGAAGTCCGTTCTAATCGCCGATCAATGAGTCTATCACATTCACGAAAAGATGCTTAGAACTTAGAGTTCTCATCGAGCCTTGGGTGGGTTGAGTAGCAGTAGAATGCTGCTCTGAAACCTTGATTGCGCAGTAATCATAGGTCTTAATTGACCTAGATTAGGCTAGAACTTAGCATAAGTTAGGGTAATTCATGCATGCATAAGCACTATCTGCATCTTTACTACTTTACTTTAGCTTTGCATAAAATAATGTTATAATGTGCTGATTAAGTGCATTATGTCGATTGCAGGTAATAAGCTGATCAGGAGCAAGATCTGAAGCTGGATCAAAAATAACGGGAGTTGCAGCAGAGCTGGAGCAGAAGGCTTAGATTAGATGTAGGAATAATGATATAAGGGAGTCAAGGTTTGCTATTCTATTAAGCAGGAATAAAGTAGTAAAATGTGAAGAGCTTAGGTCCAACCTAGCCCTAGGATAGCCTAGAGACTTCCCCCAAGCCTTGGCCACCCTTAGATTAGGTCACAGCACCCTAGGAAGACCTAAAACCCTAGTTCCAACCCTTATCTAGACGTCCAGATAAGTTATAGGACGTTCAGGACCCTTATCCATCTCCCACACACCTCAAACCCACTTCTGCAAAGTTATTGGACGTCCAGAGACTTTGTCAGATGTTCAATTTCTACAGAATACCCAAAACAGAACCTAGATTTCCCCTAACTCAGATTGGACGTCCAGAACTAAAATCTGGACTTCTGATTTTTGAGTATAAGTCGTCTGATTTTATTTTTGGACGTCTGGGACTGGTCTCTAGTTCTTGTTTTGAGATTTAAGCCTTGATCTTGGATCTCTAGCTCCCTAGACCTAATCCCAACCCCATAGAAACCTAAATTAAGGTGTCCTAGCCCTAGTACATCACCTCTAGACCTACCTAAGGACCTAATTAGGTCCTCACCAAACCCAATTGACTTAGATCAAAGTCAATTACCTTCACCTAAGTCAATTGGACTCATTGAGTCCAATTGAGCGTAGATCTCAACCCACAGAAGTTCAATTGGACTTAGTGAGAGTCCAATTGACCTAAACCCAACCTAATTGAGTTATTTCACTCTCAATTAGGTTCACACTCATTCAATTAAACTTGGGTTAAGTTTAATTGCAAATTCCCCTTAGCAATTAGGGTTTGTAACCCTAATTCAAGGCATACACCTACCTAAACCTCTTAGGACCTAACCTAAACCACCTAGCCACATAAAGCATGACCACACACACACACACACACCCATTCACGCACTCCCACACATCTAGTGTTCTCTAGAACTCTCTCCAAGTGGCGCCACTCTTGGTTGCCAAATTTAGCAACCAAGAGGCATTCAAATTGAGATCCACATTTTTTGGATCTCAAAACCACCTCTATCCTCTCATGGCCGGCCACTCTTGGGCTCTCTCTAGAGAGTTCCACACCTCTCTAGAGAGAATCCGTTAGGTCTATAAATGGACCTAAGGGGTGGCCATTTTCACCCATTCACTTCCTTGGCTCCATTCACATCCACCTCCACTTAGGCTAGCCACTCCATCTCCACGAGTTGACCACCACCATGAAGGACACCATACTGAGATGCTGGATCACTCCTCTCTCTCTCCAAGGGCCGACCTAAGCTCCATTGGCCGTCCCTCATTCTCCTCCTGACCACTCCAAGGCCATCGAAGACCACCTCGGAATGCCCTTCTATTCTACTTGATCTAGATTAGTAGTTTATGCTTTTCATAGTTTTACTGCTTTTAATTACTGGTTAGTAGGGTAATCCTTATTCTCCCCGAATGATGCATGCAAAATCCCCCCCGTAGATTCTTGTATGCGATCGTTTTCTGATAGCTAGATTTACATTTTTAAGCATTCATGTACAAGCTTTCCTCTACAAGTTCATGTTGCAAACACTCTCCAAATGAATGAATGAAAAATGTATTTTCTATATATACATGTCTCTATGTTGAAATACCATGAGCTCATTGATTGCCATTTTCTCTGCGTGATTCAAGTTGCCTGTTTTCACTTGCTTATCTGTTTCGCAACAAGCATGTCGTTTCCCTAAAACATAGAAAATCTAACAATAGACGCATTTTCTGTAAACAGTCACCACCTCACTAGAATCGTCTGCACAGAAACTCATACTTTCACCTTTGTGATCTATTTAACACACGCGCACGTAATTAGGGTTCATAATAGAAGTAGTGAAATTTTAATTAGAAGACTGGAAACCGGCGTGTTAATTTAAACAAAGTAGAGCGGTAAAAGATTGAATTCAAGGGTAAAACAAACGCCTCCCAGAGACGAACGGCCGGGACTCAAGTCTCGTTATCTTTTTACAAATATCTTTGTTGGATCATATTGTGCATTATACTACGACGTTTTCCTATCAAATATGCACTCTACGACTGTCAAACAAATGGCGCCGTTGCCAGGGAGGCAACGTCATTTTCTTTGATTTCGATCTTTCAAAGCAATCACTGACAAATCTTTCTCTACTTTGTTTTGGATGTGCAGGACAACACGGAAAAAAATGGGATCTATGCACACAACGAGCGCAGCAGAGAAAAAATCAGGTGCACATCATCTCCTCTTTATATTTGGATTTTCTTTTGAACTCTAGGAGTAGATTTACTTTCTACAACTTCTTTTGAAAAAGAAAAAAAAATCTAGATTAGGTTTCTTTTTGAATCTTAGGGTAGTTCGAAAAAGCAAAAAGAAAGAAAAAAAAATATATTTTTGAAATCCCTTAAAGAAAAAAAATTCCTTTTGGAAGAAGAAAAAAAAAGGGCAAAAGTTTTCGAAAAAAAATATTTTTGGTGGAAAGTTTGGATTTCAAACTAAAATCCTTTTTAAAAGCCTTTCCACCATTATCTGATTTTCAACCAAATTTCAAAGTCTGATTTAAAAATTTTGATTGCTAAAAAATTAGTAAGAAAAAAATTTTGAAATTCAAGCTAAACCTTTATTTTCAAACCATCTTTCAATTGGCACTGTTCTATTGAAAAATTCTAAGTATACCATTTTTAAAAATTTGTGAAGTACACGGGGGTCAGACTGACCCAAATTTGAGATTTTTCAAATTTCAAAAAGCAATTCCGAGCAATTCGTGAATTGGTTTTGACTAAAAATGGTGAGGTTTGAAAGCTGATTTTCATTGGCTTTATTTTCCATATTTTTTCCAAATTTTTGAAGGCCGTTTAGTACTGTTTCAAGGTGAAAAACCAACCAGGGGTCAAAATCCCAAATCTGACCCCTTGACATTCAAAAATCTCTAAAAATTTGATTGAAATAGTAAAAATTACAAAAAAATATTCTCTAGAAATTTAATTGAAAAAAGAATCTACTCTCAAAATTTCAAGTCAGTTGGATTCCAATTGTTGTCAGAGAATGAAGCTTACTTTTGTGGTCTGCTGAAATAGAACAAAACCCTAGAAGTGCATGAGCCTTAGGTTGAATCTTTAGGGTTACAACTCAAAGACCACACTTGGGCTAGCCTAGACTTAATCAAGTCTAGTACTTAGCCGGTGAGCCTGGTCACCTTGTGGGCCACTCACCAAGAGAAAACCCCACTGAAGAAAATTGGCTAAAATAAATTTTAGAAACGAAATAAAACCTAAATTCGTTATCGTACTACTGGGTGGTTTCAACATCTTGGCTGGGTTAGCAAAGAGGTGGGAATCGCTTTCAATTGGTTGTACGATGAATTTCTTCAGGAATTAAAACCTAAAATGAAAAATCCGATCACCTGATTCATAAGGACCACTTGATTGACAGGGCCTTAGCCTTGTCTGACTTGGCTACACCAACCCAGGGGTTGGGTGGTGTATACGAGGAAGGAGGTCACTTAGAACTCACTTGGTTGGACATTGGGAGCCACTCCTAAGGAGGCAAGTTACCTCTCCGGGACCATCTTCTCCCCCCACTTCTACTCCCAGAGCCACCATGGCTAATCCTGGACCTGGACCTAGACCGAGTCAGGATATTGAGAATCTGGACTTGATGGCTCGTCTAGAAGCCCGAGTAGTTGAATCCGAGGAGCGGCATCAGCAGAGCATGGATCGCATCTTAACAGCGCTTGACAGGATGTAGCACCCGCCACAAGGAGAACAACTATGGGATTTCTACGACCCAACCGCACAAATCATCGCACCACTAATCAGAATTCCCGCAGGCGGAGATGCATTTGAGCTCAAGCCCAATGTGATTGGGTTGATCAGCACTCATTTCTATGGGAACTCAAGCGAAGATCCGTTCCAGCACCTTGAGGACCTGAGTCAACTTGCTGAAATGATTCGACCCAGGAATATCGATCTTGGGATTGTTCTAATGAAGCTTTTCCCGTTCTCTCTGAGGGACAAAGCTTCATACTGGTTCAAGACTATTGGGAAGCCGATTGGAACCTGGCCGGAATTACGACGTGAATTCCTGCAAAAGTTCTTCCCAATCGGTCGAATAAACGCGATGCGGCGTGCAATCACAACTTTCTCCCAGGGAGCTGGGGAGAAGTTACACGAAGCATGGGACAAGTTTCACGACCTTCTCCGGAAATGCTCGCACCATGGTATACCCAGATGGCACCTGGCTTAGATCTTTTACCATGGGCTGGATGACACACATCGGTATCTGGCAGATGCATCTAGTGGCGAGAATTTCCTCGCAAAAGATGAGAACAGCGCATTTGAGTTGTTTGAATCATTAGTGGAGAACTTGATGAATGCCGCATCCATGAACCAGTTCCAGCAGCCTGGTCAATAGTGGGTTGGTGTTCACGAGGCTCACACTGAGTCTATTCGAGCCGACATGGATATCATCGTGAAGCAGCTGGATAGAATAAATCTAATCGAGAAGAAGATTGACTAGATCAGTCAGGGTCAATATGACTTGAGCTCTGCCACCTCAAGACCCTCCTATGCACCCTGAGCCCCTCCTGCTCGAGTTAATCTACTCACTCGGGATGCATCTTCTTCGTATTTACGAGATCCCGCATATCAGGATCCCATAAATAATCCAGATCTGGCACCTTACGACCAGGGTTATGCACCACTCGCAGATTATAATTCGTATCCCCTTGATGGATATACGTCTCATACATTTTTGGCCTACGAGGACGTCAGTGCTATCTAAGGAAACGGGCGTAATAACTCGTATTCAAAGACGTATAACCCTAGCTGGCGCCAGCATCCGAACCTCTCCTGGTCTGGTAATTCATAGAGACCACATCAAGATCCACACTACCAGACCAGGCAATACGAGAATGCGCAAAACATGTACCCTAGGCAACAACCATTCCCGCATCAGTAACAACCCCATTCTTTGTACCAGCCGCTGCACCAAGCTGCCAGTCACCCTCCAAATCGGGCTGACCCTTTGGAGGCACTGAAAGAGGAGTTGCAAGAATCAATGAGGCAATCCACACAAGATAGCTTGTAGATTATGAAGGCGATGGCTGATCAGATACAGACTATACAGAACACGCAGAACTAGTTGTTGCAAGAGCATAGAACTACGAGAGCCTTGCCCTCCCGACCCATCCCGAATCCTCGATATGTGAAGAACCAAAGCACCTCGCCTAGGTTTTAGGCACCACAGGGACAGGCACACGCCGTACTACAGGCACCTCCTGCACCACCCGGTTACGCGCAAGGCCAGCCGCCTTTACAGAACCCTGCGTATTCTGCCCCTTTCGCTCCCCCACCACCTCATGGACAGCAAGCCGATGCACATGCTGTCTCTTTGAGGAGCGGAAGGAAGACATTCGACCCACCACTTAGGCAGGCAGGTCCTGATTTTTCCCACCCTTCATCGCAGGAGGTAGCGACTCCTTCATCTCAGGAGCCACCTACAGTAGATAAGGGTAAGAGGCCACTCAACCCTGAGATTCCCGTCCCTTTTCCTAAGGCTCTGACACGAAATGCAGTACGGAAAAAGGACACGCGGAATTTTGAGGACCTGAAATCGATGTTCAAGGAAGTACATATTCAGGTCCCCCTCCTCAAGGCAATCGATCACATTCCTGCTATCGCTAGGTTCTTCAACGACTATTGTACCCTGAAGCGACAGCCGAGGATTGGACAACAGGCGATACTGTCGAAAGAGGCTAGCATCGTGATTCTAGTCGACTTACCACTGAAAAAGAAAGATCCCAGTACCCCACTTATATCCTGCTTCTTGCAGGATTCTCCATTTGATCGGGCCCTTCTAGATCTGGGTTCGTCCATCAACCTAACTCCCACTATCGTATTTGATCGATTTCGATTTGGGGAGTTAAAGCCCACCTCAGTCACGATTCAGTTGGCTAATAGATCAGTCAAAACACCAAGGGGGGTGGTTGAGAACGTGATCGTAAAAGTCCACGAATTCTGCTTTCCCGCAGACTTTTTCATTCTCGATATGGAGGTTCCTCCTAATCTCTGAGATGCTCCAATTATTTTGGGTTGCCCATTTCTAGCGACTGCCTGAGCGAACATTGATTGTGCATTTGGGTGTATGGAGATAGCCCTAGGTAATGAGAGACTTCGACTTGACATATTCAGGGTAGCAAAGAACTTCGACTGTAATAGAATAGAGGAGGATGGTGAAGACGAAGATGCGGCATACTGTGGTAACATTGGGCTCCTTTGTGACGACCCAATGTGTCATTCGTCTGTACTATCAAGGTTGTTGGACCTCGATCCACACGGGACTGAGACCACTGCACTACACATATCTCCCCGAGGATCTGACTGTTTAGGGTGTGCTTTTGACCACAACACCCCTGAATCCATCTATCCAGATCCACACATTACTAAATCGCCCCTGTTGTTGTAGGAAGACGTGACTACAGCTAACGGGTTTCCCGTTAACTCAGTCACAACCGATTATTTCACAGGGAGCGACTCAATAGGAATTCACGTGCACATGGATTAGCAGATTCCCATCCTCGATTCTGCTCCTCCCACTCTCATTTCTGACTCTGACCCACCCGTGATTGAATTGAAGCCCTTACCTGACTCACTCAAGTATGAGTTCTTGGGCGAAAGTGAGAAATACCCAGTCATTATCAATGCCCACTTAACCCAAGAACAGGAGCACCAATTGATTTCTACACTGCAAGACCATAGGGTTGCTATCGAGTGGAGTATTGCTGATCTCCGCGGTATTTGCCCCTCGTATTACACTCATCACATCTCCATGAGTGAGGGGGTGAAACCTTCGAGACAACCTCAAAGATGGCTTAACCTGAATATGCTAGAGGTTGTTAAGAAGGAGATCATCAAATGGCTGGATGTAGGTATTGTATACCCAATCTCAGACAGCCAGTGTGTGAGTCCAATCCAAATAGTGCCTAAGAAAGCAGGACTCACTGTTGTAAAAAATGATAAGGGCAAATCCATCCCAACCCGCACTATGACATCTTGGCGGGTCTGCAGCGACTATAGGAAATTGAACATGGCTACCTAGAAGGATCACTTTCCTTTGCCTTTCATTGACCAGATCTTGGAATGGTTAGCCGGACGTAGTTTCTTTTATTTTCTGGATGGATACTCCAATTATAATCAAATAGCGATTAGCCCGGAAGATCAAGACAAGACCACATTCACATGCCCCTTTGGAACATTCGCTTTCAAGCAGATGCCCTTTGGCCTCTGCAATGCACCAGCGACATTTCAGCGTTTCATGATGGCCATCTTCTCTGACATGATTGGGGACTATGTGGAGGTATTCATGGATGACTTCTCTGTTTTGGGAGATGATTTCACATCTTGTCTTGATAACCTCACCAAGATCTTGAAATGGTGCATTGAGGTGAAACTAGAACTATCCTGGGAGAAAAGCCATTTCATGGTGAGGGATGGCATAGTACTAGGGCACAGGATCTCCAAAAATGAACTTGAGGTCAATCGAGCTAAATCTGAGATTATTTCCCACTTACCGCCACCTAGCTCGGTCAAGCAGATTAGATCATTCTTGGGTCACGTCGGCTTCTATCGGAGATTTATACGCGATTTCTCAAAAATTGCACGACCCTTGACGAATCTTTTGGTTGCCAATGCCCCATTTGAATTTGATACCTCGTGTCTCAGTGCCTTCGAGTCTTTACGAAGCGTTGTCTCCAACTCCCTGATTCTCCAACCACCCGACTGGTCACTCAATTTCGAGATGATGTGTGATGCTTCTGATTTTGCCATCGGTGCTATTTTAGGCTAGCGTCGGGAGAAACAACCCTTTGTCATATACTATGCTAGCAAGATGCTGAATGAGGCTCAACGCAATTACACTATCACCAAAAAATAACTGCTAACAGTAGTATTCGGGTTGGAGAAATTCAGATCGTACTTATTAGGGTCCAAGGTCATCATTTTCACTGACCACTCCGCCCTTCGTCATTTGTTGGCAAAGAAGGATGCCAAACCATGGCTCATCAGATGGATCCTTCTATTACAGGAATTTGATATTGAAATCCGTGACAAAGCCAGAAAGCAAAATGTTGTGGCGGATCACCTATCCAAACTGGACCCAGACCACATTCCTTATTCTCTATCTATCCACGAGCAATTTCCGGATGAATCTCTTTTGGCAGTTCATTCCGTTGAGTTCCCCTGGTACGTGGATATCGCGAACTACCTTACCGCAGGCAAGATTCCCGTGAATCTATCCAAGGACCAGAAACTCAAATTCATTGCGGAGGCTAAATACTACCTCTGGGATGACCCACTACTCTTTTGCATCGAAGCGGATCAGATTATTCGAAGATGAATCCTAGACTCTGAGATCCCTAGTGTGTTATCTTTTGCCACAATGATGCTTGTGGTGGTCACTTCTCGGGACGGAAAACAGCTGCAAAAATTTTGCAATCGGGATTTTTCTGGCGAACTATTTTCAAAGATACATACGAATACACCCAACACTGCAAATGATGCCAGTCGATCAGTTCTATGACTAGGAGAGACATGATGCCACTCTAGCCCATCATGGTTGTAGAAGTGTTCGACGTCTGGGGCATTGATTTTATGGGCCCTTTTCTGAACTCGCATGGCTTCAAGTACATATTACTAGCCATTGACTATGTCTCGAAGTGGGTGGAGGCCATCCTGGCGAGACGGGCTGATCATAAGACCATCATTTCGTTCGTACGGCGGTATATCTTCACGAGATTCAGAATACCCCGCGCTCTAATTAGCGACTGGGGAATCCACTTCATCCACGCCCATTTCAGGTCATTACTAAAGAAATACAGGGTACATCACCATATAGCCACCCCATACCACCTGCAGACCAATGGGTAAGCTGAAGTATCTAACCGTCAGATCAAGCTGATTCTCCAAAAGACGGTTAGACCTGACAAGAAGAATTGGTCTGATAAATTAATTGTCGCACTCTGGGCATATCGAACCGCATACAAGGCCCCACTCAGAATGTCACCATATCGCATGGTATATGGCAAGGCCTATCACCTTCCTGTAGAGCTGGAACACCGCGCCTTTTGAGAGGTGCGAAAACGTAACCTTGACCTCGATGCAGGAGGTCAAGAACGGAAACTCTAGCTCAGCAAATTAGAAGGGATCTGGCGGGAGGCCTATAAGAAAGCATTGATATACAAGGACAAGACCAAGGCCTTTCATGACTACCACATTCGGAGGAAAGCATTCACGCCCAACCAGTAAGTCTGGTTGCTTGATTCACGATTAAAACTGTTCGTGGGGAAGCTTAAGTCCAAATGGACTGACCTGTATATTGTGATTCTTCCATATCCTAATGGGGCAGTCCAGATCAAGGACCCAAAATCTCGACATATATCCATGGTAAATGGCCAGCGCCACAAGTCATTTTCAGCCCAGGAACCTCCTCCACCTGACGAGATTGTTCATCTTATTGAGGACGTGTGATTGAATGCTCGCCCAGCTGGAGGCGTTAAACTCAGCACACATAGATACCATCTATCTCACATTCCACCATAATTTGTACATAACCATTTTTATACATAGCATATTTTTCTTTTAGCATATTTTCTTTCTGTATATTACATGCTGCCAGGTTGGCCGGTGCTGAATGTATACTTTCAGGAGCAATTATAGGTGATTTCTACCCATTCTCTCCCTGCAGTATTTATTTTCTTTTATATTCATGCATGAGGTCATGCAAGAACTTAGGCATGGGGGGGTAGATACAACAAAACTGAAAATTTTCTATGCCAACATTTAAGAAAACCTTGGAGCTGCATGTAAATCATACTTTAGGACCCTGAATAAAAGAACAACCGACTCCACCTCCAATGCTTGCATTGGAGCTAGAAATCGTCCGCAACAGCCACTTCCGACTCACCCGCTCACCACTTGTTCTAAATTTAGGGTCAAGCTAAATGTAACCTGAAAGGGAAAATTTATGAAGTATAAAATATATGAGGTTACTTGTTTATAGCATATATGCATATTGCATTCATGAATAAGATTATTTTATTAAGAGAATGCATTAGGGATTTTATCCTCTAGTTGATTCCTGTAATCTAGAATCCAGTACTTTTCACACACGAAGAATTTGCAATGGATTCATGGTGAAGGCTGATAAACGTCTTTAGTCTGTCGAGAAGAAGCAGTGTTTCTTTTCTTGAACCCTTGGACAGTGTTTTGAGAGTCAGGCAGATTTTCCTTCAAAAATCCACCAAATAGTGTGAGATGAGAGTAGAGTGTACTGGTGCTCTAAGATTAGTACTAGGAATCTAGAGTCCTAGATAATTAGGTGATGATACTCTGAGACTAGACATAGTTTTCGCTCTCGGTTCCTGCATATACATTTTGTGTGAAATATTGAGAGCCACCAAATAAGGCAAATACGCGGAGAGCGAGTTTTCATAAAACTAGGGCTAAGGTGGATGGTTACGACCATTCTTTACGGAATCCAAGGCTGAAGGAGGGTATTGATGTCAAGGTCAGAAATACACCGTCCTATCCATCTTTCCTGGTGCCGTGAGTAGGCACTTCTACCAAATAAGCCACCCAATGTCTCTTGAGTACCACCAATCCCTAATAATGCCTCCTCAATAAAGTTCATGAATGTGTGCTAGTTGTGTTATGTTGAAAAGGAAAAAAAAAATGAAATGAAAAAAAAAGAAAAAAAATATTAGAAAAAGAAGAAAAAGCAAAGAAAAAAGAGTGTATTTATTTAGTTGCATTGAGGAAATACCACCAAATAAATTTGAGATCCACCAAATATGGCCTTAACCCACCTTTCTTGTGTTTCTGACTGCTCGAATACTGGCTGAGGAATTTCGACTTAGTGTTAGGGTTATAGAAACTCAATTAAAGTGTTAATGCCAAGTAAGACTACCAAATACAGGTCATACGTGTAAATATGGTGAGATTGTGAGCTCCAAGAAAAAGAAAAGAAAAGAAGCAAAAAAAGAGTAAGAGAGAATGAATACAACGGAATCAAAAGAGAGCATAATTTTTCTCGTCTTTCTCTGAGTTGAGTTACTTAGTAATCTGAGAATCTAGATTCTGTAGCATTAATCTCTATGTAGCACCAAGTGAGAGTGAGCCACCAAATATATAATCTTTTCCCTCAGAGATTCTCTACCTAAGCCTAAATCTGGGGTGAAATTCATAGAATATCTTGAATATCCCGAGGGAAGAAGTCCGCCTATCCTGCTAGAATTTTTACTAAAGGTCAAGTACGGGCTTTAGAGGTTTATCAGCTTTTCACTCAAATCCATTTCAAAAGCTACATAGCTGCACTTTCATGATTGTCTGGATTTCTAGAGCATAGGATGAAAACAAAAAGGAGAAAAATCTCTAAACATACACTTGATAAAATAATCAGTCCCTTAGGGATCCTTGCTGTAAATAATTTAGTCTTGCATTTGCTAGGGACTAGCAAGATTTAGGCATGGGGGTATGATTGCGCAGCAATCATAGGTCTTAATTGACCTAGATTAGGTTATAACTTAGCATAAGTTAGGGTAATTCATGCATGCATAAGCACTATCTTCATCTTTACTGCTTTACTTTAGCTTTGCATAAAATAATGTTATAATGTGCTGATAAAGTGCATTATGTCGATTGCAGGTAATAAGCTGATCAAGAGCTGGATCTGGAGTAGGATCTGAAGCTGGATGAAGAATAACGGGAGTTGCAGCAAAGCTGGAGCAGAAGGCTTAGATTAGATGTAGGAATAATGATGTAAGGGAGTCAAGGTTTGCTATTCTATTAAGCAAGAATAAAGCAATAAAATGTGAAGAGCTTAGGTCCATCCTAGCCCTAGGATAGCCTAGAGACTTCCCCCAAGCCTTGGCCACCCTTAGATTAGGTGTAACGACCCGGTTCCCGAGCCCCTACGAGACACGAGAATCGGACCGACTCGACTAATCCCAAGACCTAGTTGTCCAATGAGGAAGTAACCAAAAGAGCAGTAAAATAAACCCCATTCAGCATGAATATAACTAACAGTAAGAAAGTACAGCAGTAAGGAAAGAAACCACTACAGTATATACCACCACAATAGTAGAACAACATTTATCATATAACATGAACTGCAGGTAAAGAAAAGTACAGCGGAAACAAGAACTACTCACTATAACGAAAACAAAGAGGTACAAAAGACAGTAGTAACTCTACTGGACCCTACTAGGCCCAGCGTCCTCTGCAGCCGCTGACCCTGGCTGCTCAACACCTGGTCCTGAAAAAGGTAACGAGTGTAACACGTCAGCAAAACGCTGAGTAGAGTAGCAACTAAACTAAAGACAACAGTAGAGTGTACAGTAGCTGTTATGTTCTATTACTTTCTTTATTTACATCTTTCAATTGTCTCACTATTTCATTTATTTCTCAGATCTTTTACTTGATCACGAATGTTCCTCGTGGGAACGATCTTAATTGCAGTCTTTTCCAAAAAGTAGAATAGCACGTGGTGCTCTCCTGGCCGGGAGAGTCCCCCATGGTGATCCTACCCTCAGTCAACCACCCCAAGGTCACTGACAGACGTAACGGTGACTACGGCACGCGCGATAAACGCACAGGTAGCTAACCCGTACTGGCACGCGGTCAGTCGTTTCCGTTAACGGGTGCACCCAAAGCACAGCACGGAACCAGTCCAGGGCAGAGCCCTCTCAGTAACAGGGGTCCAACCCCTCCACAGTAACCAAACCGGGGCCTTGCCCCTCCACAGTCCGCGCACCCTTGCCTGACTACCCTGGTTTTCCCCAGCGGGCCTAATAAGTTGGTGTGGGAGGCTAGCAGAACCCCGGGGCCCGTGGGGTAGCTAGTACCTCCCTACACTAGTAGCTCTCCTCGGTACTACGTACGCAAGGGCTAGCAAGTCGGTACAGAGTGGCCAGTCCTAACC
Source organism: Thalassia testudinum (assembly GCA_037157565.1). Taxonomy (NCBI): domain Eukaryota; kingdom Viridiplantae; phylum Streptophyta; class Magnoliopsida; order Alismatales; family Hydrocharitaceae; genus Thalassia; species Thalassia testudinum. Next base: position 9,985,337 of record JAZHRO010000051.1, read on the forward strand.
CCGGGTCCCTGGGGCGGCTGGCTCCGCTCTGCACTAAATAGGGGGACAGTCGCTCTCCTTGGTACTCCGTACTCAAGGGCCAGCTCACTTCCCTAAAACTATTCCATTCACTTTGCAGGAGTTCTACTCCTACTTCCCCGTAGGGTTCCATCCTTTTTATTCAAACATCCAGGTTTCACTTTCCAGTTTCACATTCTTACAATCCATGTTCTCAACCACGTTATCTATTCACAACAGGCAGCTGTTAATTCAAAATACAGGAAGCTTTATATCTCTTTCCATTTTCCAAGACTGTAGTATTATACATTCCACTAGTTTTCCCATCCTAGGATTCATGCCATATCCTAGGATCTATCATACAATCTAGTTTTCCAGTCCTAGGATTCATTCAACACCTAGGAGCTATCATTCCATCTATTTCTCATTCCTAGGATTCATGCAATGTCCTAGGTTCTATTTATGGTTTCATAATTTAACATATTTTATTAATAACTTAAAGCCACTCTACCAGGTACAACGGGAGTAATGGGGCCGTGATCGGGAATCCCGCGTGCCTCCGCGACTCCCAAGACTGCAACTGAACGAGTTCCTATCACAAGGATCAAACACAAGGAAAGTCTCAAAACAGTGTATAGCTACTGTAGATGGGTAGAGGAATTAATTCTGAAAAGAACGCAACTCGAATCGCGGAAAACGGAACCCGAACGGGCCTTAAACGGGTCGAAAACAACGACACTGTGTAAAATCAGACGTCTGGAACTTCTTCCAGACGCCTTAAAAAGTGGATCAGAGAATTACCTGCTCAGCATGGTTTCGCAGATGTCCAGAAGTCTGCGGGGACGTCTGGCCTAGCTCACAGACGTCCGATGGTCACCCCGGATGTCTGGTACAACTTCCAGACGTCTGATTCGCAAAGGATGGCGAATCAGCGAGCTTGCGCACAGCCAACTCCCTCCCTCAGTACGGTCAGTCGACAGGAAGGAAGAAGAAAGCGGAATACTCACCTTTCAGACGTCTGTATGATCTTCCAGATGTCTCCCTCGCTGTCTGGCTATAAACCCAGACGTCTGATTCTGGAAATTTTTCCAGAACAGGGCACCGCTCGGCCTCCGCTCGCGACGCCGCCCGCGTCGCACATCGCGCGTCTGCTGCTCAGACCGCAGCAGGTCCCTCTCCGCGTCGTTCCATGCCTCCTGCGCCCTTCGTCGACAGGCCAAGCCACTCCGGCGAGCTCGCCCTTACGGCAGAGCTCCGCCCTCGCACGCCGCACCTCCTCCGCGCTCACTGCGGCCACCGCTGCCGCCCTCGCTCTCGCTCGCTCTCGCGCACAGGAAGGAGAAGAGGAAGGGGACGGTGGAGACAACAGGAGGGGAGGCGTGGCCTTTTAAGGCTGCACGAGGAGGAGGGAGAGAGAGCGCGGCAGGTCTGCAGCCGTAGAGAGAGCGAAAGAGAGAGAGAGAGAGAGGAATCGCGGGTCTGCGCGCACAGGCGCACAGACGAATCTCTTGTGCGAAAAAAAATTATTTTACAGACGTCTGGAAACGATCCCAGACATCTGGTAGGACGTCTGGGCCACCTCCCAGACGTCTTAAAATACGTCTGGGGCACGCGTTCGTTACAATATAACAAACTCAAGGGAAGTTTCGTCCCCGAAACTTGTGCCAACTAGGGTGCGAGAAAAGACGTCCAAATAACCACAACAAACTCAAAGAGGACCGAAGCCGGTCCGAAAAGACGTACCTGCGAAAAGCTCCGGGTACCGCTCCCTCATTGCCGGCTCAGGCTCCCAGGTAGCCTTCTCGTACCGCTGGCTCCTCCACAAAACCTTTACCAGGGGTACTTGCTTTCGTCTCAAACTGCGGACGGCTCGGTCTAGGATCTGCCCTGGCCGCTCGGGGTAGGTCAGGTCGTCGCTCACCTCGACGCTCTCGTGACTCAGTACGTGACTGGAATCGGCTACGTACTTCCTGAGGTTGGACACGTGGAACACGTCGTGCACACCAGAAAGCTGCGGGGGAAGGGCAAGTCTGTAAGCAACGGGTCCAACCCGCTCCAGGACCTCAAAGGGCCCTACGAACCTCGGCGCGAGCTTCCCTCTCACCCCAAACCGCTGTAGGCCCTTCATGGGCGAAACACGAAGGAAGACGTGGTCCCCAACCTCAAACTGCACCTCTCTGCGTCTCCGATCCGCGTAGCTCTTGTGATCTGTAAAAATCTTGAAGGTCTCACCGTACAAGTAGTGCCTCCAGGTCTTCAGTGCGAAGACAACAGCTGCCAACTCTAGGTCATGGGTAGGGTAGGTATGCTCATGGGGCTTCAGTTGCCACGAAGCGTAAGCGACAACATGACCCCTCTGCATGAGCACACCTCCTAACCCCTGCAAGGAAGCGTCCGTGTACACAACGAACCTGCCACTACTGTCAGGGATGGTGAGCACGGGAGCCGAGGTCAACCTCTCCTTCAGCTCCAGAAAACACGCCTCACAGGCATCTGTCCAAGCGAAAGGCACGTCCTTCCGGGTCAACTGTGTCATAGGACGCGCAATCTGCGAAAACCCTCTGATGAACCGTTTGTAGTAGCCAGCTAGTCCCAGGAAACTGCGGATCTCAGTGACTGAACGCGGTCTCTCCCACCTGAGCACTGCCTCGACCTTGGCGGGGTCCACCGCCAGGCCGTCTCCAGAGATCACATGACCCAAGAAGGTCACCTCCCTCAACCAGAACTCGCACTTGCTGTATTTGGCGTACAGCCTGCGTCCTCTCAGAGTGTCCAGAGCCATCCGTAAGTGCTGTCCGTGCTGCATCCGATCTATAGAATAGATGAGTACATCATCTATGAAAACCACCACGAACTGGTCCAAGTACGGTCTAAACACCCGGTTCATCAAGTCCATGAAAGCAGCGGGGGCATTGGTCAGCCCAAACGGCATGACCAAAAACTCGTAGTGTCCGTACCGGGTGCGGAAAGCTGTCTTGGAGACGTCGGTCTCCCTGATCCTCAACTGGTGGTATCCAGACCTCAAGTCTATCTCGAAAAACACCATGGCACCCCGCAACTGGTCAAACAAATCGTCGATCCTCGGCAGCGGATATCTGTTCTTGATGGTGACCCTATTCAGCTGTCAGCAGTCCACACAAAGGCGTAGGGTCCCATCCTTCTTCTTCACAAACAGTACCGGGGCACCCCAGGGAGACGCACTGGGCCTCACGAAACCTTTCTCCAAAAGGTCCTGCAACTGGGACTTGAGCTCTCGCAGCTCAAGCGGTGCCATCCTGTATGGCGCGGTGGAGATAAGGCTGGTCCCTGGTACTAGTGAGATCTCAAACTCGATCTCACGCTCGGGCGGTAGTCCTGGTAACTCGTCTGGAAACATGTCGGGGTACTCTCTGACCTCCGGGATGCTCTGGAAGTCTACCACAGGGCTGGGCTCTGCCACCACATAGGCTAGGAAGCCCTCACACCCCTGGCTCAAAAGTCTCGCCGCCCGAAGTGCCGAAATGCACCTGAAACATCCATCCACTGGCTGTCCGTGAAACTCGAAAGAAGGAAACTCCGGAATGGAGAAGACAATCTTCCTCTCAAAACAGTCCACCAAGGCATGGAAAGCGGACAGCCAATCCATCCCCAGAATCACACTAAAGTCCTCCATCTGGATCATAATCAGGTTAGCTGGCAGGCTATGTCCTCCAACGATGACCTCGCAATCCGTGTACACCTCCTCAGCTACAAACAGCTGACCACTCGAACCTCTGATTACGAACGAATTTTCTAACAGTGTATAATCCTGGTCCAAACTAACTGCGAAACTGGCTGCAACAAACGAGTGCGTAGCACCGGAATCGAAAAGCGTGTAAACGAGTCTGCCAGAAACTGCAACCATACCTGCTACCACGGATCCCGAAGCTCTGGCGTCCCTGTGTGTTAGGGCGTTGATACGCCCCTCAGCTCTAGGTGCGGACGAAGCAGCCACACTCTGTGTCGGACGGGTAGGTGCTGGCCGATACCCTCCTCGTGACTGCTGTCCTCCTCCTCGCGCCTGGGAACCGCGGCCTCCTGCGCGCCCTCCAGTGCTCTGCATGGGAAGTATCTGCTAACCTCCTGCCCTAGATGGGCAGTCCCTCCTGACGTGGCCCGGCTGGCCACACTGGTAGCAGAGGGGAACCCGACTCCCGCCCTCAGTGAGTACCTGCTGTCGACTAGGCGGGGGTCCGGTGCTGGCGACTGGCCCCTGTCGAGGGCCCCTAAAGGCCACTGATGGCCCTGCACAACGTGACGGCTCTCCTGCGGACGCCACGTGTCTCCGTTCTCGCCGGCCCTGTGAGAAGTCTGGCTGAAAGGGCCTCTTCCACCCGCCATCGGTCTCTCGCGCGGACTGGTTGGTCTCCTCGTAAGTCATAGCTGCCTCTACCACCCTCGAAAACGTAGGCAGCTTCAGGGGTTTGACATACCCCCGGATCGCAGGCTGGAGCCCCTCGGTGAACCTCCAAAGGCGCTCCTCCTCAGTGGCTACCGCTGTCGCTGCAAAGCGGGACAGCTCCAAGAAACGCGTGTGGTACGCGCTCACAGTCATCGTCCCTTGGCGGAGAGTGTGGAACTCCCGCCTCCTCTGGTCCTGCCACGTCTGGGGAAAGTACTGCTCGCAGAAGAGGGTGACGAACTGGTCCCACGTCGGCTCGTCCCTCTCCTGTCCCCGGACCGCCCTCCACCACCGGTGTGCCGCACTCTCCAGCTGGTACGTGGCAAAGGCCACGCGGCAATCCACCGGGGGGCGAAGGGTGTCGAAGATCTTCTCCAGCTGCTCAAGCCAGTCCTCTGCCTCGGTCGGGTCCTCATCCCCCTTGAAGGAGGGGGGCTTCAGCTTCCGGAACTGTCCGAAAAGCTCGAAGTGGCGCTGTAGGGGAGGTGCTGGTGCACCTCCAGGTGAAGGTGCCTCGTGTACAGAAGTGTCGGAGGAAGGTGGGGACGGCAGGGGCCCATCCCCTCCCTCGTGTCTAGCGCCGTGTCCGTCGCGTGGTCCCACAGAGGACTCCCCTTCTGCAGCCCCAGGAGGAGGCGCTCGGGGCGGTGGGTGGAGCTCCTCTCGTACAATATCTCGTATCAGTCTGGCGAGGTCCTGGGCCTGGATGCCCGGGAGTGGTGGCTGGTCCACCGAGACGTCAACAACAGCACGTCCACCTCGCCGACCTCGCCCTCGGCTGCGCCCGCGGCCAGTCTCGCCAGTCCCGCGACGAGGCATCTCCTGCAAGGAGACGCGAAACCAAACGAAAACGTCAAAACAGACGGTACCTAACGAAACTTCTAAGAGCTCAAGTCAGGAGATATGTTGTGGTGGCTACTCTAGCTATAAACATGCGAATTGGTTATTTTCCAGTCAGTTGATTCACTTCTCGGGACGACCTTGCTCTGATACCATCTTGTAACGACCCGGTTCCCGAGCCCCTACGAGACACGAGAACCGGACCGACTCGACTAATCCCAAGACCTAGTCGTCCAACGAGGAAGTAACCAAAATAGCAGTAAAATAAACCCCATTCAGCATGAATATAACTAACAGTAAGAAAGTACAGCAGTAAGGAAAGAAACTACTACAGTATATACCACCACAACAGTAGAACAACATTTATCATATAACATGAACTGCAGGTAAAGAAAAGTACAACGGAAATAAGAACTACTCACTATAACGGAAACAAAGAGGTACAAAAGACAGTAGTAACTCTACTGGACCCTACTCGGCCTAGCGTCCTCTGCAGCCGCTGACCCTGGCTGCTCAACACCTGGTCCTGAAAAAGGTAACGAGTGTAACACGTCAGCAAAATGCTGAGTAGAGTGGCAACTAAAACTAAAGACAACAGTAGAGTGTACAGTAGCTGTTATGTTCTATTACTTTCTTTATTTACATCTTTCAATTGTCTCACTATTTCATTTATTTCTCAGATCTTTTACTTGATCTCTAATGTTCCTCGTGGGAACGATCTTGATTGCAGTCTTTTCCAAAAAGTAGAAGTAGCACGTGGTGCTCTCCTGGCCGGGAGAGTCCCCCGTGGTGATCCTACCCTCAGTCAACCACCCCAAGGTCACTGATAGACGTAACGATGACTACCGCACGCGCGATAAATGTACAGGTAGCTAACCCGTACAGGCACGCGGTCAGTCGTCTCCGTTAACGGGTGTGCCCAAAGCATAGCACGGAACCAGTCCAGGGCAGAGCCCTCTCAGTAACAGGGGTCCAACCCCTCCACAGCAACCAAACCGGGGCCTTGCCCCTCCACAGTCCGCGCATCCTCGCCTGACTACCCTGGTTTGCCCCAGCGGGCCTAACAAGTCGGTGTGGGAGGCTAGCAGAACCCCGGGGCCCGTGGGGTAGCTAGTACCTCCCTACACTAGTAGCTCTCCTCGGTACTACATACGCGAGGGCCAGTAAGTCGGTACAGTGTGGCCAGTCCTAACCCCGGGTCCCTGGGGCGGCTGGCTCCGCTCTGCACTAAACAGGGGGACAGTCGCTCTCCTTGGTACTCCGTACTCAAGGGCTAGCTCACTTCCCCAAAACTATTCCATTCACTTTCCAGGAGTTCTACTCCTACTTCCCCGTAGGGTTCCATCCTTTTTACTCAAACATCCAGGTTTCACTTTCCAGTTTCACATTCTTACAATCCATGTTCTCAACCACGTTATCTATTCACAACAGGCAGCTGTTAATTCAAAATACAGGCAGCTTTATATCTCTTTCCATTTTCCAAGACTGCAGTATTATACATTCCACTAGTTTTCCCATCCTAGGATTCATGCCATATCCTACGATCTATCATACAATCTAGTTTTCCAGTCCTAGGATTCATGCAACACCTAGGAGCTATCATTCCATCTATTTCTCATTCCTAGGATTCATGCAATGTCCTAGGTTCTATTTATGGTTTCATAATTTAACAGATTTTATTAATAACTTAAAGCCACTCTACCAGGTACAACGGGAGTAATGGGGGCGTGATCGGGAATCCCGCGTGCCTCCGCGACTCCCAAGACTGCAACTGAACGAGGTCCTATCACAAGGATTAAACACAAGGAAAGTCTCAAAACAGTGTTAGCTACTGTAGATGGGTAGAGGAATTAATTCTGAAAGGAACGCAACTCGAATCGCGGAAAACGGAACCCGAACGGGCCCTAAACGGGTCGAAAACGACGACACTGTGTAAAATCAGACGTCTGGAACTTCTTCCAGACGTCTTAAAAAGTGGATCAGAGAATTACCTGCTCAGCGTGGTTTCCCAGATGTCCAGAAGTCTGCGGGGACGCCTGGCCTAGCTCACAGACGTCCGATGGTCACCCCGGACGTCTGGAGGTCACTCCCGCCGTCTGGTACAACTTCTAGACGTCTGATTCGCAAAGGATGGAGAATCAGCGAGCCTGCGCACAGCCAACTCCCTCCCTCAGTACGGTCAGTCGACAGGAAGGAAGAAGAAAGCGGAATACTCACCTTTCAGACGTCTGTATGATCTTCCAGACGTCTCCCTCGCCATCTGGCTATAAACCCAGACGTCTGATTCTGGAAATTTTTCCAGAATAGGGCACCGCTCGGCCTCCGCTCGCGACGCCGCCCGCGTCGCACCTCGCGCGTCTGCTGCTCAGACCGCAGCAGGTCCCTCTCCGCGTCGTTCCACGCCTCCTGCGCCCTCCGCCGGCTGGCCAAGTCGCTCCGGCGAGCTCGCCCTCACGGCAGAGCTCCGCCCTCGCACGCCGCACCTCCTCCGCGCTCACTGCGGCCACCGCTGCCGCCCTCGCGCTCGCTCGCTCTCGCGCACAGGAAGGAGAAGAGGAAGGGGACGGTGGAGACGACAGGAGGGGAGGCGTGGCCTTTTAAGGCCGTGCGAGGAGGAGGGAGAGAGAGCGCAGCAGGTCTGCAGCCGCAGAGAGAGAGGGAAAAAGAGAGAGAGAGAGAGGAATCGCGGGTCTGCGCGCACAAGCGTGCAAACGAATCTCTCGTGCGAAAAAAAACTGTTTTACAGACGTCTGGAAACGATCCCAGACGTCTGGTCAGACGTCTGGATGTGATCCCAGACGTCTGGTAGGACGTCTGGGCCACCTCCAGGTGTCGACCTTCCTCTATAGTTTTATTATTTCGTTGTAGTATAGTATAGAGAGAGGTGATTACCAGTTTAATACAATTTGTTACTCGGAAAATAAAAGAGTTCCCGAGGTCGAACTCAGGGAGCAAGTTGTATTCTAGGGGTACAAGTTTCTTTTACAAAAATAAAGAAAGAGAGAGAGAGAATTTGTTGGCTTTTCTTCTTTTCTCTTTGCTTCTCCTCTTCTTCCTTCTCAGATCTTCTGCTTTCTTCCTTTGTTCTTCTTCTTTATCTGTAGTGGTGATGTTCTTCTTCTTCTTTCAGCTGTTTCTGTTCTTCCCTTTTCTTCTTTTCCTTTCTTCAGATCTTCTTCTGCAGAGTCTTCACTTGGCCTCTCTGTGTTCCTCCTCTGCCTCGCCTTCCTTCTCCTTCGTTGCCTTTAGGACGTCGTCTAATTTTCCAATCAGACGACTTAAACCGCCGCTGCTACAGTGCCGCTCGGTGCTCCTCCTTCCTTCAGCCTTTGTCTTCTTCCACGATTCTTCTTCACATGTGCCTGCACACTTACACAGCTTGATCAGGGGCAAAACCTAACTCTACCCTCCCCCGCGTCTCTCTCTCACAGAAGCCACTCTTAGGAAAGCTCTCCCAGAGCTGCCGGGTTGCTAGGTACGGGTCGCGTCCGGGTCCAGGCCCACCGGCGTGCGTGGTGGGCGAGGAGTGCAGGTCAGTCTAAGTCGGGTAGGGCCAGGTCCGCGGGGCGTGAGCTCGGACGAGACCGGGTAACCGGGCGGGTGAAGGGGACCTCACCCCGTGTGCTGAGGCAATAAGCCTCCAGCACTTTTTCGGTTTATACCGCTGCGCTCCTTCAGAGCCTTCCGAGGTGGGACTAAATGTCCCACCCCAATTTCGCGCCTGCGCGGCGGAAGCAGCTGGTAATCGCAGCTTTACGTGAGGCCTTCGCGTGAAGGATTCGCCTCAACTGCAGCCTAATGCTTTGCCGAAATGCCCCCGCACAGCCTGGGAGCGTGACCTGGGCGTGGCGCACCTGGGGCAGCAGGTGAAGAAGCTGCTTCGCTTCAACAATGGCGGAGGCGAGCGCAGGTACCTGCCCACAGAGAAACGGCCTCTCGGCCCAATCAGAAACGCGGAGGACCTTCGCCGTGGCATGGAGAAGGTGGTCGGGGGGTGTGCAGGTGGCGGGGCGGAGCCTAAGGGCTGCCCTAGGTCGGACTGTGGGTCGGGAGATGGGTTTGTTCGGTGGAGTTGCAGAGGGTGATTTGGGGGAAGTGGAAGGGCGGAGGTTGATCAGGGTGAGGAGGCGGAGGTTCTGCGGTGGTCGGCGAGCCATGTGGGTTGCTGGAGTGATGGGAGCGGCTCGCCGGAGGATGGCCGGAGGCGGAGAAGGTGAGGGTGATTGGTCGGAATCGAGGGCGACAGTAAATGTTTAAAGTGAGGAAGAGGAAGAGGGGAGGAAGAGGAGGAGTTCTACCTACTTAGCGGGACGAGGAGGGGCCGGAGCGGGAGACAGTCGTATCGACTGTCGCCGGAGAAGAAGATGCCCGGGGGAAGGGGCGGCGGCGAGCAGAGGGCCGGAGAGGCGCCAGCTGGGTGCGGCGTGGCGCGGGAAGAGCGAGGGAAAGAAGTCTCTGCTGCTGGTATTGCGGCAGAGCGAAGAGGAGGAGGAGGAAGAACCGCCGGAGCTGGTGGGCGTCTGCCGGAGTGAGAAGAGAGGAAAGTTGGAGGTTTTCTCCGTCAGATCCGAGCTACTCAGAACGGCGGAGCGACGGGGGTATTTATAGAGGCCGAATCAGAGAGGAAGGCGGAGGGAGACGACGTGTCTCCCTCGCCGGAGGACGCCGGAGATGGAAACCCATACCGTCCGTGCGTTCGCACGGCCGGTATGGTGGGTTGCAGCGACCAGGGGGGTGTTCCTGCGACGGCTAACGACGCAGGGCACCCCTGGTTGTCTTGCCAGACCCTCCCCCTTACCCTGCGCGGCGCCATGCTCCGCGCAAGGTCGCCGGAGCATGGTGCTGGTCAGGTTTTGGCAGGAGGGACCTGAATGCAAAGAACGAAGGAGAGTTAGGGGCAGAAATGCGAGGGTTCAAAAGTTGAGGGTCAAAAAGTAAATATATGAGGACCAAAGTGTAAAGTTGGTCAAGAAGGTTTCTTCTTAGGCTCAAGTTTTTATACATGACTAACTAGGACCTAAGGAATCTGATGGTGAATTTTATTTCTAGATTAAACCTTGTTTGACTGATCAATTTACGTAAAAACCCAAATTAAGTTATTAATTGGGTATGGTTCTCAATGTAGGTCAAAATGGGTTCTGAAGGCCAAATTGAAGGTTCTAAACCCTAGAGATTATTTTTCTATAAATTTTAGAGGGTTTATTCTATTTTTACTTTACCTCGAACCTCGTGAATTGAAGTGGGTTTGCTTTAGGGTTACAGATTATCATTTAGTTCCTTGGAATTGCTGTAGCCCTTATCAGATCATCCCACTTTCCTTCTTATTCGGTTTGTTTGACCTGTGTTTGGACCCTGAATTACCCTGTATGTAGATTATGCTGGTAAAATTGCATTTTTACCCCTTATGACTTGTTTTCTCCTTAAACTCAGAATTCTCTGAGTTAAGCCTTTCCTTGAGTTATGTAGGAGCTTTTATCCTTTGTATTGGGTCAAAATGAGCTAGTTATGGCTCATGATGAGGTTCTCATCACCTCCCAAACGTCTTGAAATACGTCTGGGGCACGCGTTCGTTACATTAGGTCATAGCACTTTAGGAAGCCCTAAAACCCTAGTTCCAACCCTTATCTAGATGTCCAGATAAGTTATAGGATGTCCAGAACCCTTAGCCATCTCCCGCACACCTCAAACCCACATCTGTAGTGTTATTGAACGTCTAGACACTTTGTCAGACATCCAATTTCTGCAGAATACCGAAAATAGAACCTAGGTTTCCCCCTGACTTAGATTGGACATCCAGAATTGAAGTCCGGACTTCTGATTTTTGAGTATAAGTCGTCTTATTTTATGTTTGGACGTCTGGGATTGGTCTCTAGTTCCTGTTTTGAGGTTCAAGCCTTGATCTTGAATCTCTAGCTCCCTAGACCTAATCCCAACCCCATAGGAACCTAAACTAAGGTGTCCTAACCCTAGTACATCACTTATAGACCTGCATAAGGACCTAATTAAGTCCTCACCAAACCCAATTGACTTAGATCAAAGTCAATTACCTTCACCTAAGTCAATTGGACTCATTGAGTCCAATTGAGCTTAGGTCTCAACCTACAGAAGTTCAATTGGACTTAGTGAGAGTCCAATTGACCTAAACCCAACCTAATTGAGTTGTTTCACTCTCAATTAGGTTCACACTCATTCAATTAAACTTGGGTTAAGTTTAATTGCAAATTCCCCTTAGCAATTAGGGTTTGTAACCCTAATTCAAGGCATACACCTATCTAAACCCCTTAGGACCTAACCTAAACCACCTAGCCACATAGAGCACGACCACACACACACACACACCCATTCACACACTCCCACACATTTAGAGTTCTCTAGAACTCTCTCCAAGTGGCGCCACTCTTGGTTGCCAAATTTAGCAACCAAGAGGCATTCAAATTGGGATCCACATTTTTTGGATCTCAAAACCACCTCTATCCTCTCATGGCCGGCCATTCTTGGGCTCTCTGTAGAGAGTTCCACACCTCTCTAGAGAGAATCCCTTAGGTCTATAAAAAGACCTAAGGGGTGGCCATTTTCACCCATTCACTTCCTTGGCTCCATTCACATCCACCTCCACTTAGGCTAGCCACTCCATCTCCACGAGTTGACCACCACCATGAAGGACACCATACTGAGATGCTGGATCACTCCTCTCTCTCTCCAAGGGCTGACCTAAGCTCCATTGGCCGTCCCTCATTCTCCTCCTGACCACTCCAAGGCCATCGAAGACCACCTCGGAATGCCCTTCTATTCTACTTGATCTAGATTAGTAGTTTATGCTCTTCATAGTTTTACTGCTTTTAATTACTGGTTAGTAGGGTAATCCTTATTCTCCCCGAATGATGCATGCAAAATCCCCCCTGTAGATTCTTGTATGCGATCATTTTCTGATAGCTAGATTTACATTTTTAAGCATTCATGTACAAGCTTTCCTCTACAAGTTCATGTTGCAAACACTCTCCAAAAGAATGAATGAAAAATATATTTTCTATATATATGTCTCTATGTTGAAATCACCATGAGCTTATTGATTGCCATTTTCTCTGTGTGATTCAAGTTGCCTGTTTTCACTTGTTTATCTGTTTCGCAACAAGCATGTCGTTTCTGAAAAACATAGAAAATCTAACAATAGACGCATTTTCTGTAAACAGTCACCACCTCACTAGAATCGTGCGCACAGAAACTCACACTTTCACCTTTGTGATCTATTTAACACACGCGCACGTAATCAGCGTTCATAATAGAAGTGGTGAAATTTTAATCAGAAGACTAGAAACCAACGTGCGAATTTAAACAATGTAGAGCGGTAAAAGATCGAATTCAAGGGTAAAACAAAAGCCTCCTAGAGATGACCGACCGAGACTCAAGTCTCATTCTTTTTACAAATATCTTTGTTGGATCGTATTACTCACTATACTACGATGTTTTCCTATCAAATATGCTCTCTATGATTGCCCAACAAACCCTAAACTCAAAAATCCAAAAAAAGAAAAGAAAATGAAGAAAAAGAAAAAAATAAGTTCCTTCTTTGAATAAGGCGAGGGCTTGAAGTGGTCTGCATTTTGGCAGACACCCGGGTGCTGTTGTGTCTTTGTAGTTTAGATCCTTAGTAAAAATTTCTTAATGTTGAAAAATGACTCTTGCCCGAGAAATCCAATCTTAATTCTTTTATAAAAAGCATATAGTTTTTGCTAGGGCTAGCAAAAGATTGACATATAGTTTTTTTAAATTAATGTAGCAAAATTACGATTGGGGTGACAACCTCAATGCCTCCTGATATATCCTTAAGCACGTCGCCAAAATCCACAGGGATTGGAGGACAGAGACCAAGAGAAATGTAAGAATTTTTAAACATTTACATTTTTATTAAATACATAATTTCTTATATTATTTCTAACAATTTATATTTGATTTTTAGTGGTTCTCAAATAGGAGTTCACCCAAGGAGGCAATGGGTGATGCTCCTCCTGATGTCATGTAATGGTGGTATGACTAGGTTTTGTTGTTTGTTATAGAAATGGCATTGTAGTACAGTTAGTCATTGCTACTATTACAATTTTACTCGGAAATAGAAGGTTTCCTGAGGTCGAACTCAGGGAGCAAACTATAATTCTAGAAGTACAATGTTTCTGTTACAAAAATAAGAGAGAGAGAGAGAGAGAGATTGGTCTCTTGGCTTTTTCTTCTTCTCTTCTTTCTCTCTTGTCTTTGTCTTCTTCTTCCGCTCTTCTCTTTGCTTGATCGTCCTCAGCTCTTCTGTTCTTTCTTCTACTTTATCTTCCTTCTTTCTCTTTCTCTCTTTGATCTTCTTCAGCTTTTTGTCTTCTTTCTTTTTCTTCTGTTCTTCTTTGCTTCCAGCTGCGGCGCCTGATCTTCTTTCCTTCTTCTTTTCTTTTTCTTCAGAGCGTCGTCTGATTCCTCAGTCAGACGACTTAAATAGCATCTGCTACAATGCTTCCTCTTCTGCTTCTTTCTTCTTCTTCTTTTCTGTCCTTCTTCTTCTTCTTCTTCTCTTCTCTGCGGTCTTCTTTCTTCTTCTCCTTCCTCTTCTGCCTGCACACTCACATAGCCTGGTCAGAGCAAAAACCTAACCCTACCCTCTCTTGCATCTCTCTCTCTCAGATTTCACTCATAAGATCGCTCTCCCAGAGCCAGGTATTCGGGTACGGATTTGTGCCCGGGACCAGGCCCACCGGTGTGCGGTGGTGGGCGAGGAGTGCAGGTCGGGTATACGGGTCGGGCCAGGTCCACGGGGGGTGGTCGCGGACGAGGCTGGGTAAGCGGGTGAGAGGGACCTCACCCCGTGTGACTGAGGCGATAAGCCTTAGTCACTTTTACAATTTATGCGCAGGCGCGGCTTCGAAATCCCAAGATGTGGGACTATCTTCTGTGCTGTCTTCGCGCGCGCCCGCAGGACGACTCCACCTCGCCCTCTGATCAGCTGCAGCTGGTGTCGGTGCCAACTGACGAGGCAGGAGTCTTCGCGGACTTCGCCCCAACCTGCAGCACCTGGGAATCTAGGGCTGCAGGGCCTGGAGCTTGCCTCGAAGCTGCTTCAGTCGTCGTTAATGGCGGCTAGAGCAGCGAACCTGTTAGACAGAAACATGGCCCTTCGGCCTAATCAAACAAGCGGGGGACCTTCGCTGTGGCACGGCGAAGGTGGTGCGGGGTGTGGCAGGTCGTGGGACCGCGTCTGGCGGCGGGGCTAGGTCGGACAGCGATCGGAAAAATGGGTCTGTTCGGTGGAGTGTGGTGGGGGTGTGAAGCGGTAATGGGTGGGCGGAGGTTGCTCAGTGTGGTGAGGTGGAGGTTCTGTGAGGGTCAGCGAGGCGTGTGGGGCTGTGGAGCGATGGGGGCGTCTCGCCGGAGGGTAGCCGGAGACGAAGGGGGTGACGGTGGTCAGGAGTGGTCGAGGGCTTAATTGAATGTAAAATAGTGATGAAAAGAAAGAGGGGGAGGTGGGGAGAAGTTCTGACCTAGTTGTAGAGACGAAGGGGGTCGGAGCAGGGCGGCAGTCGTATCGACTGTCGCCGGAGAAGAAGATGCCCAGAGAGAGAGGGCGGCGGCGAGGAGAGAGCGGGAGGGCGTGCGCTGGGTACGGCGCGACGCGGGAAGAGCAGGCGAAGGCGGCTCTGCTGCTGGTATTGCAGCAGAGCGATGAGGAGGGGGAGGAAGAACCGCCGGAGCTGGAGGGCTTCTGCCGGAGTGGGAAGAGTGGAAGGATGGGGGTGTTTCTCCATCAGGACCGAGCTCCCCTCTTCTGCAGGCGAAGGCGGCTTTTATAGAGGCGAAAGTGGAGAGGTGGGCGGAGGGAGGAGACGTGCCTCCCTCGCCGGAGGACGGCCGGAGTAGGGACCCATACCTTCTGCACGTTTGCACGGAAGGTATGGGGTGCAGCTGTGATCATGGAGGTGTCCTTGCGACAGCAGACGTCGCAGGGAACAACTCGTTGAAAGGGCAAAGGGCCTCCCTCACCCTGCGCGGTGCCATGCTCCACGCAAAGTCGCCGGAGCATGGCGCTACTCAGGGTTTTGCAGGGAGGACCCAAATGCAAAGAATGATGAAGACTTAGGGGCCAAAATGTGAGGGTTTCAAAACTTGAGGGTCAAAAAGTAATAGATGAGGACCAAAATGCAAAGTCGGTCAAGAAGGTCTCTTCTTAGGCTCAAGTTTTTATGAATGACTAAATGGGACCTAAGGATTCTAATGGTGAAATTTATTTCTAGATCAGACCTTGTTTGACCGATCAATTTACTAAAAATCCAAATTAAATCATTAATTGGGCATGGTTCTCAATGTAGGTCAAAGTGGGTTCCCAAGGCCAAATTGAAGGTTCTAAACCCTAGAGATTATTTTTCTATGAATTTTAGAGGGTTTATTCGATTTTTTCTTTACCTCGAACCTCGTGAATTGAAGCGGGTTTGTTTTAGGGTTATAGGATGTTATTTAATTCCTTGGAGTTGCTGTAGCCCTTGTTGGATCAAATCGTCCCACTTTCCTTCTATTAGGTTAGTTTGACTTACGTTTGGATCCTGAGTTACCCTATTTACTGATTGTGTTGGTGAAATTGCATTTTTACCCCTTAGTTCCTATTTTCTTCACAAACTCAGAATTCTCTAAGTCAAGCCTTTCTATAAGTTATGTAGGAGCTTTTTCTTGCAAATCTAGGTTAGATGGTGCTAGTTTAGGGTTTATGACGAGGTTCTCATCATACCCCCATGCCTAGCTTTTGCTAGTCCCTTAGCAAAAACCTAAGGTTTTAACCTTTGTTCTAGACCATGATGTTTTTAATAACTTCAGATAAGTGCTTTTTCATTTGAACTTAGATTAGGTTAGAATGCTGACCATAGGCCTAAAAGGTACTCTAGTACCAATCAAGATCCAGATCTGTCTTGCCTCAACCTCAGTCTTTGGCAAAGGTTTTTAAGGCCCACAAGAACTAACCTAAGGTCTATTGGACTTTGTGGTTAAAGCACCTATGCTTGAAATGATTGTAGCCCTGGTTCAGTTCGCAGTGCGTTTTGTAAGAGAGAGAGAGAGAAAGTTTTTCTGTTTGGAGAGTTTTCTCTCTCTTTTTCTTTTTAGTTCTAGCCTAGGATTGGCTTTTCAACATGGTCTGTATTAGATTCCTTGCTCCCATCATCAATCCTCAAGGGTTCCTGGCAATCGATGCTTCGAGATAGCACCACCCATGGCAACCCCCAGAACCTTGGCTATTGAGATTTCGAGATAATCCCATCCATGGTGTTCCGTGGCCGAATCCAGACCCTGGCAATTGACACTTCGTGATAATGCCATCCATGGAATCTGAACCAGCAGAGTGCTTACATGCCCCCAGTAGGATATGTAAATATCCTAAGAGACCAGCACCGAGGAGATGATATTTTGTTACGCATCTTCGAGGGGATTTCCCGCCTCTCTGCGTTGGGAACTCGTCCAAATCAACTTGTGTTGATCGGCCGCTCCTACTCTAGATGTACTTTTTAGAATTTTTTGACGCTTCTGCGTGATTTTTGATTTTTATGCTTATTGAACCAGGCTGTGTGTGAGGTTGGGGTGCTTAGGTTACTGAGTCCTATAAACCAGAAGTTAGTTAATGAGGTCAAATACTCCCTAAGCCTTGGACCTAATACTTAAGCTTTTCATTTTCCTCAACCTCTTGAGGAATGTCTAGATCTTAATGGGTACTAACAGTCTATCCCAGAATGCCTAAAGTTTGCGTTCTTACTAATCTCACCATGCACTTTTCATTTCTTTTCTTGAATAAGGTCTAGAACTTAAGTAAATCCCTTAGTTTCTTACTAATGACTATCACTCTTTTCTTTCATTTTTGTGCTCCTTTTTCATTTTGTTTCCTTTCCTTCTCCCACAAAATTTCCTTTCTCCTTTTATTCTTTTTTTTTTTTTTGAATTTTTTTTAATGGTGTTTTTGTCATATGTGAATTTTTTTTTTTAAAACCTTTTCTTACAAGTTTTGCACTTTTATACCCCCCCATGCCTAAGGTTTGTAATGTCCTCATTGTGACTTAGGGGGTTTTTATTTACTTAGTTCATTCTTTAAGACATATGTTTTAATGAGTGAATGGGTCGGGATGAATTTTACGGACGATTTCTAATCCCAGATGCAAGCATCTGAGGTGGGGTTGGCTGTCTATAAGGGTGAACCTTAAGTGCACAAAGTGTGAAAAAGGTTTTAGATTTTTAGGAAAATGACGGGCTGCCTCCCGTTAAGCGCTGAGTTTTACGCCATCGGCTGGGTGCAATAAGCTCAAGGGGAATGGAGGATATAAGATGATTCAGCCAAATCAGTAGAAGTCACATCAATGAACGGCTTGAGTCTCTGACCGTTCACGATGAAAGGTTCGGAATCGTGGCTGAGCGGACTGATTTCGATGGCTCCATTTCCAAAAACCTGTCGGACTAAATATGGTTCGACCCACTTAGATCGCAGCTTTCCCGGGAAAAGTTTGAGTCGGGCATCAAAGAGTAGGACCTTCTGACCAGGATGAAAGATCTTTCTCGAGATATGCTTGTCATGGAAGGCTTTAACCAGCTCCTTGTAGATTCGCGAGTTCTCATACGCGTCTAGGCGTAATTCATCGATCTCGCTGATTTGAAGTTTTCTGTGGGTTCTAGCCTTCGAAAGATCTAGATTACAATTCCGTACTGCCCAATAGGCTTTATGCTCTAGTTCTACGGGAAGGTGACATGCCTTTCCGTACACCAGTCTAAAGGGAGACATGCCTAATTGGGTTTTGTGGGCGGTCCTATAGGCCCACAATGCTTCCGGAAGTCGGGACGACCAGTCCTTCCTGTCAGGCCGAACAGTGACCTGTAGCATTTTCTTGATCTCCCGATTTGACAGCTCAGCTAGACCATTAGTTTGGGGGTGGTAAGGAGTAGAGATTCGATGCGACACCCTGTATTTGGTCATCAGTGACCTAAACTGAGCATTTGTGAAATGAGTCCCCCCATAAGAGATTTTAGCACGGGGAATCCTGAACCTTGAGAAAATGTTTTGATGAATGAATTTGAGAACGATTTTGTGATCACAGGTTCGGGTCGGTATGGCTTCGATCCATTTGGACACGTAGTCCACAGCAAGCAGAATGTATTCGAAACCATCCAAAGTAGGAGAGGGGCCCATAAAATCAATCCCCCAAACATCAAAATTTTCGCATACAAGAATAGGTTGCAAAGGCATCATGTCGCGACGGCTCATGTTGCCTAAAGTCTGGCAACGACTGCATGCCTTGCAGTGACTGTATGCGTCTTTGAACAGCGTGGGCCAGTAAAAGCCACACTGGAGGACTTTTGATGTTGTTTTATGCCCAGAGAAATGGCCACCGCATGCCTGGTCATGGCAAAAAGAGAGGATATTGCTGATTTCCTCCTCCGGGACACATCTCCGGATGACTTGATCAGCACCTATGCGGAAAAGGTACGGGTCTTCCCAGATGTAATACTTGGTATTAGAACGCAATTTGTCTTTCTTGGCCTTCGGCTAATCAGGCGGGATCTGATGAGATGCCAAGTAGTTTACTATATCAGCAAACCATGGAAGTCTAGTACCGATAGTCAGTAGGTGCTCATCAGGAAAATGTTCTGTGATGGGTCCAGAAGGGTTGATAATCTTAGAAGGAAGACGGGACAGATGGTCGGCTTCCACATTCTGCCTTCTCGCCTTGTCGCGAATCTGAAGGTCGAATTCTTGCAACAGCAAGATCCAACGAATTAGTCGGGGCTTCGCGTCCTTCTTGGCAAGGAGATGCCTTACAGCCGTGTGATCCGAGTAGATGATGACATGGGAACATAGGAGATACGATCGAAACTTTTCAAGGGCAAATACTAAGGCTAGCAGCTCTTTCTCCGTAACCGTATAGTTACGCTGAGCCTCGTCAAGTGTCTTGTTAGCGTAGTAGATGACCACGGGTTTCCCGTCAGCTTTCTGCCCCAGGACCGCTCCTACAGCGAAATCAGACGCATCTCACATGATCTCAAAGGGTTGAGACCAGTCAAGGGATTGTAGGATAGGTGCCTGGGTGACTCGGTCACGCAGGTTTTCAAAGGCTAGTGTGCATTCCTTGGAGATTTCAAAGGGTACATCCTTAGAGAGAAGAGAAGTCAAGGGGCACGTGATTTTCGAGAAATCCAGAATGAAACGACGGTAAAAACCAACGTGCCCCAGAAAAGAATGGATGTCCCTAATCGAGCTAGGCATAGGAAGGTGAGAGATCAGATCAACCTTAGCTCGATCCACTTGGATGCCTTTTTCTGAAATTAAGTGTCCCAGGACAATTCCCTCAGGCACCATGAAATGACTCTTTTCCTAGGAAAGAACCAAATTCACCTCGATGCACCGCCTGAGTATTTGGACCAAGTGTTGGAGGCAATCGTCAAAAGATTCTCCAAAAACTGAAAAGTCATCCATGAAGACTTCCAGATAATCACCTACCATATCTGAGAATATGGCAAGCATGCACCGCTGAAAAGTAGCGGGTGCATTGCAAAGACCGAAAGGCAACCTTCGGAAAGCGTATGTTCCGAAGGGGCAGGTGAACGTGGTCTTTTCCTGGTCTTCAGGATGGATTGCCACCTGGTTGTAACTGGAGTACTGGAACGCGTCTGGTTTCACCGGGTTTGAGGGTTTTGTTATAACGTTGTAGTAAAGCCGGTTATGACCAACACTTCAACTATAAAATTTTTTACTCGGAAAATAAAAGAGTTCCCGAGGTCGAACTCAGGGAGCAAGTCGTATTCTAGAGATATACATGTTTCTTTTACAAAATAAAGAGAGAGGGAAAGAATTTGTTGTGATGTTCTTCTTTCTTTCTCTTTCTTCAGATCTCCTTCTTCTTCTTCCTTGGTTTCTGCTATGGTGATAATCTTCTTCTGCAATGGTGATGCTCTTCTTCTTCCTGCTGTTCCTGCGTTGGTGATGTTTTTCTTTCTTCAGAGCTCCTTGTTCTTCTTCTTTGGTTTTCTGCCTTGACCTCTCTTCTTCTTCTTCTGCAATCGTGGTGCTTCTGCCTTCAGCTACTAAGTCTCCCTTCCTTCTTCTTCAGCCTGCCTTCTGTGTTGCTCTGGCTGCTGACTTTCCGTCGTCTGGCCCGGTGCTTCGACGACTTAACTATGCCTTTGCTACAGTGCAGCTCCTTCTTCTTCAGCGGGTCTTCTTCTTCGCCTGTGCCTGCACACTTCAGGGTTTTTCGTCAAGAGGCAAAACCTACTCTACCCTCCCCCCCCCGCGTCTCTCTTTCTCTCTGAAACCACTCTTAGGACAGCTCTCCCAGAGCTACCGGGTAATCGGGTTCGGGTCAGGCCCGGGTCCAGGCCCACCGGCGTGCGGTGGTGGGCGAGGAGTGCAGGTCGGTTTAATCGGGTCGGGCCAGGTCCGCGGAGCGTGGTCACGGACGAGGCCGGGTCGGGTGAGAGGGACCTCACCCCGTGGTCAGGAGGCAGACAGCATAAGGCACTTTTTGCCTTTATGCGTCCGCGTGCCTCCGAGAAGTTCCGAGGTGGGACTAAATGTCCCACCCCAATTGAGCGCCCGTCGCGGAGGGAGCAGTGGGCGATCGTGTCTTCACGCGCGGCCTTCGCCCCATCTGCGAGCCTGGGACGTTTCGTGGAGACTCCCCGCGCAACCTGGGAGTCGAACCTGGGCGAAGGCGTGCCTGCACCTGCAGGTGAAGGAGCTCTGCCTGCTCAGTAATGGCGACGGCGGGCGAGTCACCTGGTCACAGAAGAACGGCCTCTCGGCCAAATCAGACAGGCGGGGGACCTTCGCCGTGGCACGGCGAAGGTGGTCAGGGGGTCTGCAGGGGGCGAGATGGAGCCAACAGGTCGTCCTAGGTCAAACTGTGAGCGAAGAAGTGGGTGTGTTCGGTGGATCTGCAGAGGGCGTTTGGTGGGAAGTGGAGGGGCGGAAGAGGATCAGGATGAGGAGGCGGAGGTTCTGCGGTGGTCGGCGAGCCGTGTGGGTCGCTGAGGTGATGGGAGCGGCTCGCCGGAGGGTGGTCGGAGGCGGAGAGGGTGAGGGTGAACAGGAGCGGTCGAGGGTTTAATTGACTAAATTGAAAGCGGGGAAAGAAAGAGGAGAAGAAGGGGAGTAGTTCTAACTTAACTGCAGGGACGAAGGGGGAGGAACAGGGCGACAGTCGTATCGACTGTCGCCGGAGAAGACGATGCCCAGTGGGGGGAGGACGGCGGTGACGACGGGGCAGAGGCAGCGCGCGCCGGTATTGCGCGACGCGGGAAGAGCAGGGGAAGAAGTCTCTGCTGCTGGTATTGCGGCAGAGCGAAGAGGAGGAGGAGGAAGAACCGCCGGAGCTGGTGGGCGTCTGCCGGAGTGAGAAGAGAGGAAAGTTGGGGGTTTTCTCCGTCAGATCCAGGCTGCCCTGGTTGGTGGGGCAGCGGGGGGTATTTATAGGGATGAAACAGGGAGGAAGGCGGAGGGAGACGACGTGTCTCCCTCACCGGAGAATGGTCGGAGACGAACCCATACCGTCCGTGCGTTCGCACGGCCGGTATGGTGGGCTACAATGACCAAGGGGGTGCCCCTGCGACGGCTGACGACGCAGAGCACCCCCGGTTTACTTGCCAGGTCCCCTACCTCACCCTGCGCGGCGCCATGCTCCGCGCAAGGTCGCCGGAGCATGGTGCTGGCAGGGTTTTGCAGGAGGGACCTGATTGCAAAGAACGAAGGAGAGTTAGGGGCCAAAATGCGAGGGTTCAAAAGTTGAGGGCCAAAGAGTAAATATATGAGGACCAAAGTGTAAAGTCGGTCAAGGAGGTTTCTTCTTAGGCTCAAGTTTTTATACATGACTAATTAGGACCTAAGGAATCTGATGGTGAATTTTATTTTCATCTTAAACCTTGTTCGACCGGTCAATTTGCGCAAAAACCCAAATTAAGTTATTAATTGGGCATGGTTCTCAATGTAGGTCAAAATGGGTTCTAAAGGCCAAATTGAAGGTTCTAAACCCTAGAGATTATTTTTCTATGAATTTTAGAGGGTTTATTCTATTTTTACTTTGCCTCGAACCTTGTGAATTGAAGTGGGTTGTTTTAGGGTTACAGATTTAGTCTCTTGGAATTGCTGTAGCCCTTGCTAGATCATTTCATCCCACTTTTATTCTTATTAAGCTGTTTTGACCTATGTTTGGGCCCTGAATTACCCTGTATGCAGATTATACTGGTAAAATTGCACTTTTACCCCTTATGACTTGTTTTCTTCTCAAACTCAGAATTCTCTGAGTTACGCCTTTCCTTGAGATATGTAGGAGCTTTTATCCTTTGTATTGGGTCAAAATGAGCTAGTTATGGCTCATGATGAGGTTCTCATCATACCCCCTTGCCTAGCTTTTGCTAGTCCCTTAGCAAAAAAACTTAAGGTTTCAACCCTTGTTCTAGACCATGAAGTTTTCAATAGTTTTAGATAAGTGCCTTCATAGATTAGGTTAGAATGCTGATCATAGGCCTAAAAGGTACTCTAGTACCAATCAAGATCCAAATCTGTCTAGCCTTAGCCTCAGTCTTTTAGCAAAGGTTTTTAAGGTCCACAAGAACTAACCTAAGGTTTATTGGACTTCGTGGTTAAAGCACCCGTGCTTGAAATGATTTTAGCCCTGGCTCAGTTTGCAGTGCGTTTTGTAAGAGAGAGATAGAAAATTTTTCTGTTTGGAGAGTTTTCTCTCTCTTTTTCTTTTTAGTTCTAGCCTAGGATTGGCTTTTCAACACGGTCTGTATCAGATTCCTTGCTCCCATCCTCAATCCTCAAGGGTTCCTGGCGATCGATGCTTCGAGATAGCACCGCCCATGGCAACCCCCGGAATCCTGGCTATTGAGATTTCGGGATAATCCCATCCATGGTATTCCGTGGCCGAATCCAGACCCTGGCAATTGACACTTCGAGATAATGCCATCCATGGAATCTGAACTAGCAGAGTGCTTACATGCCCCCAGTAGGATATGTAAATATCCTAAGAGACAAGCACCGAGGAGATGATATTTTGTTACGCATCTTCGAGGGGATTTCCCGCCTCTCTGCGCTGGGAACTCGTCCAAATCAACTTGTGTTGATCGGTCGCTCCTATTCTAGGTGTTCTTTTCAGATTTTTGCAACGCTTCTGCGTGATTCTGATTTTTACGCTTACTGAACCAGGCTGTGTGTGAGATTAGGGTGCTTAGGTTACTGAGTCCCGTAAACCAAAAATTAGTTAACGAGGCCGAATACTTCCTAAGCCTTGGACCTAATACTTCAGCTTTTCATTTTCCTCAACCTCTTGAGGAGTGTCCAGATCTTAATGGGTACTAAGAGTCTATTCAAGAATGCCTAAGGTTTGCATTCTTACTAATCTCATTGTGCACTTTTCAGTTATTTTCTTGAATGAGGTCTAGAACTTAGGTTAATTCCTTAGTTCCTTACTAATGACTATCACTTTTTCTCATAATTTTGTGCTCCTTTTTCATTTTGTTTCTTTTCTCCTTCACAAAATTTTCCTTCTCCTCTTTTCCTCTTATTCTTTTTCAAAAAATTTTTAATTTTTATGGTGTTTTTGGCATATGTGAATTTTTTGTTTGAAACCTTTTCTTACAAGTTTTTGCACTTTCCTACCCCCCCATGCCTAAGATTTGCAATGTCCTCATTGTAACCTAGGGGTTTTTATTCAACTAAGTTCATACATTAGGATAGCTGTTTTGATGGGTGAATGGGTTGGGGTGACTGTTGCGGACGATTTTTAATCTCAGATGCAAGCACCTGAGGTGGGGTCGGCTGTCCTAAAGTGTGAACTTCAAGTGCAAAAAGCTGTCAGAAGAAGTTTCAGGTTTTCAAAGAGAATGACGGGCTGCCTCCCGTTGAGCGCTAAATTTGATGCCTTCAGCCAAGCGGGAAATGCGATGGAGAGGGGATGGTCAAATCAGCAGAGTTTTGTAAGACAAGCACCTTGATTAAGAGCCTGGTTGGTCCAACCAGGTGCTTGTTTAGATCAACAGGCTGATGATGCAGCCCAAACCCAATCAATCTGGTGGGTTGATAGATGTGGATAAAAAGGTGTGGAACCCACCATAAACTATGAAGCTCAGATAGATGTGGAAGTGTAAACGCAGGGTTTGGCTGAGTCGAATCAGCCTGGTCAGAGTAGGGACCTGTAGAATAGTCAATGAATGACGCGGAAACCCTACAGGGGTGATCAGAGAATGATAGAGCATGGTATGTAGTCTGATCAATGTTCGAAACCCGATGTGGAAATGCAATCGGCTCGGTGAGAGGTGAATCAGAATAGAAATTGAGTCCGGTTGCGGGTCGGGGTTGGGAAGAGGTTTTGATCCGTTCTGTGTGTGCGGATGAGGTGGCCATTGTGTACGAGGGCTCTTCTAGAGACGGATGATAGGTGGTTTCCTGTAGAGAGTCCTCTGGGTAACTATCAAATGCCGGAAGAGTGTCTGTAGGATGAAAGGAATCGGATTCGAGAAAAAATTTGGATTCTTGGTTGTAATCACTCTTGGCATTTTCTATTTTTGGTTCCTGAGGATCGAAAAGGAGTGATTCTGTGTTATTAGTGATCTCGGGAATCAGGACCTCAGAGTCAGAGTCAGAGTCATGTGAACTGAGGTCGTAGATAGGCCTGGCGTGTTCAGGAAGGGGAATCTCTCCGCAATTATAGTCAGATCTGAAATTGTCGGAGAGTTGGCGAAAATCATCATGAATTCCACCACAGCACAAATCATCAGATGTGGAATCAGCAGCCTGACTGGGTTCTAGCCTATATGTCACTTCTGGGCTCAAAAAGATGTTCTGTTCAAGCTCTAAGCTGGTAGGATAGACCCCATTAAAACCTTGCTCATCCAACTCCTCAGTTTCTGTATCATAAATTGGAATGTTTTCTGAAAAATCAATCAGATTTCCTGAGGATGTTGGAAAAGGACATTCATCAAATAAAGGCCCGGAATCATATTCTGTAAAAATTTGATCTTTCTCATAAGGGGCCTCATAATCTTCCCAATAAGTTTCAGATCTAGGTTCTAGGCTTAGGATGTGGGTAGAATTATTAGAACCTAAGTCTGAATAACCTTCGAGGGTTACCTTATTAAAACAAGGGGCGGAATTTATACCCTCCAGAGGTTCAATTCTAATCTTGTTATTGCAGGAGTCTTGGAGTTCTAAGCTTGGTGATTTACGGCCTAGGGTTGGCTCAGCATTGTGTTCTCCTGCAACTTCCCAACCTATTTTAATGCTATCTTCTATTTGGGTTGGAATTTTACAACCACTTTGTGCCTCAATCCCGAGATCTGGGAAACTGAATTGTTCCTTAATACTGTTCCAAGATGACTCATCCTTTGTTTCTGGTATATACGGGTATTTCTGGTTGATAATTTGTTCTACTGATTTCATCATTTCTACCCGTTTCATAAGGGCATCTTGGTGTTGTTCCCAAAGTACAGGATTTGTCAAGCATTGAAGGTATTCAGATTGGTGTAATTTTTCCATCTCAATGTATCCTGTCATGAGCATATCTCGGGTTGATCCTTTTATGGCTCCTGTCAATAGAGTTTGGGCACAGTTTATGATGAAGGCTGTGGTTGTTGGGACATCAACCTGAATATCTCCTATTGGTGTTGAGGTTTTTCCTTCTTTTTCATAGAATTTTATGGCATCCTCGATCATTTTATCTTTCATAGATCTCCGATATTCAGGTTTCTTGAATGGTAGTCTTAGGTGGTTTGGCTGCATATTTGGATTAGGTGGTGGAATCAAGATGTGGAATCAAAGGCTTCGATGTAGACTCATGTTGTGCCAAGATGGAAGAAGGGAGTATCAGAGGAAAGATTAATGTGGTGGTGCTGCATAAACAAGGGAACTGAGGCCTAACCTCAGGGCAAGTGAATTCCTAAAGGAGGTTTCAAGGTCCTCCTTCCAAGCATATACTGAGGGACTGGATGAGATAAGCAGGTGCTGGACCCAATCAAGACACCCAAAAATTTGTTGGGTGACTATAGAGGTGCGGGGCAGATGGACCCCTTGATCAGAAAGATCGTCCACCTGAGAATTACCTGGGCAGCCAGAGAGGGAGAGTCCCGCGAAGACCCCTACACGGTAGAGCGTCCCCACGGGTTACAGGGTTTCCCCCACCCGACCTCTCTTGTCACTGCGGTTCCAGGTAGACCAAAATGGGGATCTTGACCTCTTAAGTCTACCAATTTTAAGATCAGGGTGCTTAAGGTTTCACTTGAACTTTAGTCTTTTTAAGTGCAACGAGTGACCTAATTTAAGGTTGGTTAACCCAAAGGGGTCAACTTTACCTCTTGTTTTCTTTGAGAGCTTTTTGGGTCCTTTCTTTTAGGGTTCAAGTGTTTAGAGAGAGCCAATTGTTTAGGATTTTTCTTGTTAATTATTTTCAATCAATGGCTTGGGCACACCTCTTTTGGATTTCCTCAATTCTTGATTAAGGGGTGTGTCTCTACTGAAATCCTAATGTTTGACCTTATGTTGGCTCTACTTGGTCCATTTAACTCTTTGTTGGGCAATTAGGGCTCAAGCAAGAATGTGTTAGCCCTTAAATACCCTTAATAGTGTGCAGGAGTGATGAGTTGAAAACATGCAACTTTTACGGTTACTAAGTATGGAAGACAAGTTAGCCCTATATTGCTTGTTCTTTTCTTTTCTTCCTCTTTAGAGTGTAGGGGTTAATAGTGAGAGAAAAGATTTACCTGTCTTCGGAGTGGTTGTGTGGTTGCTTGTCTTCTTGAGTTCCTGTAGCTGCACAAAAGAGAGGAGATTATCAGAACTTAAAAGAAACAGGAATGTTTACCTCTAGAATAGCCGTTGCTCCCCGGCAACGGCGCCAAAATGGAACGCGTCTGGTTTCACCGGGTTTGAGGGTTTTGTTATAACGTTGTAGTAAAGCCGGTTATGACCAACACTTCAACTATAAAATTTTTTACTCGGAAAATAAAAGAGTTCCCGAGGTCGAACTCAGGGAGCAAGTCGTATTCTAGAGATATACATGTTTCTTTTACAAAATAAAGAGAGAGGGAAAGAATTTGTTGTGATGTTCTTCTTTCTTTCTCTTTCTTCAGATCTCCTTCTTCTTCTTCCTTGGTTTCTGCTATGGTGATAATCTTCTTCTGCAATGGTGATGCTCTTCTTCTTCCTGCTGTTCCTGCGTTGGTGATGTTTTTCTTTCTTCAGAGCTCCTTGTTCTTCTTCTTTGGTTTTCTGCCTTGACCTCTCTTCTTCTTCTTCTGCAATCGTGGTGCTTCTGCCTTCAGCTACTAAGTCTCCCTTCCTTCTTCTTCAGCCTGCCTTCTGTGTTGCTCTGGCTGCTGACTTTCCGTCGTCTGGCCCGGTGCTTCGACGACTTAACTATGCCTTTGCTACAGTGCAGCTCCTTCTTCTTCAGCGGGTCTTCTTCTTCGCCTGTGCCTGCACACTTCAGGGTTTTTCGTCAAGAGGCAAAACCTACTCTACCCTCCCCCCCCCGCGTCTCTCTTTCTCTCTGAAACCACTCTTAGGACAGCTCTCCCAGAGCTACCGGGTAATCGGGTTCGGGTCAGGCCCGGGTCCAGGCCCACCGGCGTGCGGTGGTGGGCGAGGAGTGCAGGTCGGTTTAATCGGGTCGGGCCAGGTCCGCGGAGCGTGGTCACGGACGAGGCCGGGTCGGGTGAGAGGGACCTCACCCCGTGGTCAGGAGGCAGACAGCATAAGGCACTTTTTGCCTTTATGCGTCCGCGTGCCTCCGAGAAGTTCCGAGGTGGGACTAAATGTCCCACCCCAATTGAGCGCCCGTCGCGGAGGGAGCAGTGGGCGATCGTGTCTTCACGCGCGGCCTTCGCCCCATCTGCGAGCCTGGGACGTTTCGTGGAGACTCCCCGCGCAACCTGGGAGTCGAACCTGGGCGAAGGCGTGCCTGCACCTGCAGGTGAAGGAGCTCTGCCTGCTCAGTAATGGCGACGGCGGGCGAGTCACCTGGTCACAGAAGAACGGCCTCTCGGCCAAATCAGACAGGCGGGGGACCTTCGCCGTGGCACGGCGAAGGTGGTCAGGGGGTCTGCAGGGGGCGAGATGGAGCCAACAGGTCGTCCTAGGTCAAACTGTGAGCGAAGAAGTGGGTGTGTTCGGTGGATCTGCAGAGGGCGTTTGGTGGGAAGTGGAGGGGCGGAAGAGGATCAGGATGAGGAGGCGGAGGTTCTGCGGTGGTCGGCGAGCCGTGTGGGTCGCTGAGGTGATGGGAGCGGCTCGCCGGAGGGTGGTCGGAGGCGGAGAGGGTGAGGGTGAACAGGAGCGGTCGAGGGTTTAATTGACTAAATTGAAAGCGGGGAAAGAAAGAGGAGAAGAAGGGGAGTAGTTCTAACTTAACTGCAGGGACGAAGGGGGAGGAACAGGGCGACAGTCGTATCGACTGTCGCCGGAGAAGACGATGCCCAGTGGGGGGAGGACGGCGGTGACGACGGGGCAGAGGCAGCGCGCGCCGGTATTGCGCGACGCGGGAAGAGCAGGGGAAGAAGTCTCTGCTGCTGGTATTGCGGCAGAGCGAAGAGGAGGAGGAGGAAGAACCGCCGGAGCTGGTGGGCGTCTGCCGGAGTGAGAAGAGAGGAAAGTTGGGGGTTTTCTCCGTCAGATCCAGGCTGCCCTGGTTGGTGGGGCAGCGGGGGGTATTTATAGGGATGAAACAGGGAGGAAGGCGGAGGGAGACGACGTGTCTCCCTCACCGGAGAATGGTCGGAGACGAACCCATACCGTCCGTGCGTTCGCACGGCCGGTATGGTGGGCTACAATGACCAAGGGGGTGCCCCTGCGACGGCTGACGACGCAGAGCACCCCCGGTTTACTTGCCAGGTCCCCTACCTCACCCTGCGCGGCGCCATGCTCCGCGCAAGGTCGCCGGAGCATGGTGCTGGCAGGGTTTTGCAGGAGGGACCTGATTGCAAAGAACGAAGGAGAGTTAGGGGCCAAAATGCGAGGGTTCAAAAGTTGAGGGCCAAAGAGTAAATATATGAGGACCAAAGTGTAAAGTCGGTCAAGGAGGTTTCTTCTTAGGCTCAAGTTTTTATACATGACTAATTAGGACCTAAGGAATCTGATGGTGAATTTTATTTTCATCTTAAACCTTGTTCGACCGGTCAATTTGCGCAAAAACCCAAATTAAGTTATTAATTGGGCATGGTTCTCAATGTAGGTCAAAATGGGTTCTAAAGGCCAAATTGAAGGTTCTAAACCCTAGAGATTATTTTTCTATGAATTTTAGAGGGTTTATTCTATTTTTACTTTGCCTCGAACCTTGTGAATTGAAGTGGGTTGTTTTAGGGTTACAGATTTAGTCTCTTGGAATTGCTGTAGCCCTTGCTAGATCATTTCATCCCACTTTTATTCTTATTAAGCTGTTTTGACCTATGTTTGGGCCCTGAATTACCCTGTATGCAGATTATACTGGTAAAATTGCACTTTTACCCCTTATGTCTTGTTTTCTTCTCAAACTCAGAATTCTCTGAGTTACGCCTTTCCTTGAGATATGTAGGAGCTTTTATCCTTTGTATTGGGTCAAAATGAGCTAGTTATGGCTCATGATGAGGTTCTCATCAAGTACCCGTCAAGAAAGCAGAAGAACCTATTTCCCTCTAGTTTCTCAAGAATTTGATCGATGAAAGGTAGTGGGAAATGATCCTTCTTCGTGGAGGAATTGAGTCGGCGGTAATCTATACAGACTCTCCATGTGTTGGGTAATCGGGTCGGAATAATTTCTTCGGTCTCAGTCGTTATAGTGGTGAGTCCTGCCTTCTTAGGCACAACCTGAATCGGGCTCACTCAACGACTATCGGAGATCGGGTAGATGATTCCGGCATCTAACCACTTGATGATCTCCTTCTTCACGACCTCCTGCAGATTAGGGTTCAAACGTCTCTGCATTTCACGAGAAGGTCATGCGCCCTCTTCTGAATAGATATGATGAGTACAATAAGAGGGACTTATTCCAGTCAAATCATCGAGAGTCCACCCGATGGCTCTGCGATGTTGCTGGAGGACAGTAATCAGACGGGATTCCTGTTCGGGATTGAGGTTGGAATTGATAATCACAGGGAGGGTCTGATTAGAACCCAAAAAGAAGTATTTCAAGTGAGCAGGAAGGGGCTTCAACTCGAGAATAGGGTTATCAGCAACGGTGGGTGGTTCAGTATAGACGTGAGGTTCAAGGGTAGGAGTTACTAGGTTGTTTATATCTGGATTCGACTCCTCTGTTTGCAGGTCAAGATCTTTCTGTGGTTGATGAGGTATAATCAGGTCATTCTGGAAGTGTGTTTCATCAACCGAAGCCCTAATGTCACAAATCTATTCGATGACACCGCAATTGATTCCTTGTTGGGCCTTAAATATATCAATTTTCAAGGTTTGGTTCCCAAATTTGAGCTCTATTTGGCCCTCCTCACAGCTAATGTTGGCTCTAGCAGTAGCCAAGAAAGGTCTTCCTAAAATGATTGGTGTATCCCTAGGGTTTTTAGGTATGTCCATGTCTAAGACTATGAAGTCTACAGGAAAGTAGAAATCCCGTATCCTCACAATAACATCCTCGAGAATCCCTTTTGGTAACTTTATAGATCGATCTGCTAATTGTAATGTCACCTCGGTTGGTTTTAGCTCAGATTCTTCTAGATGGTCAAGTAAGGATGTGGGTATCAGATTTATGGATGCACCCAAGTCTAGCAAGGCTCTATCAAATTGGGTATCACCTATCTTGCAGGAAATCAGGGGAGTACCAGGATCTTTAGCCTTGGGTGGGAGTCTACTTAGGATTACAGAGTTGGCTTGCTCTGACAGAACAATTGGACTCCCACTCTTGGTTCGCGGCTTACATTGGGGTGTACACACATTCTTTAAGAATCGTGCGTAAGCCGGTACGTGGCGGATTGCATCCATCAAGGGGATGTTTATGTGGACCTACTCAAAGAGCTTGACCAGGTCCTCCTCAGGTGCCACGAGCTTGGTGGTCTTCTTTCCCTTGGTCAAGGCCTCGGGAAATGGGATCTTGGTTGGTTCTTCTAGGATAGGTCCAGGTCTTGGGTCTGGGACAGGGGTAGGAACGTCCTGGATTACCGTCCTAGGCTTGGGATCACTACTAGGCTTGGAGTGGTTTGGATGAGGTGGATCTTGGGTTTCCTTACCACTACGGGTTGTTATGGAATTAAGTCCGGCCTGGTTTTGGTTGGGATTGGGTAAGATGGGTTGCTGCTGGTAGCCTACAAAAGAAGTGGAAGCCTCTATCTCGTCGGGTGAAGGAACAGAGGGACCCTGATAAATCATATGGGCTTGGCTCGGGTTTGGGTTCATAACGCGCTGCTGGGTTGGTACGTTATTCGGGTTAGGAAGAGGTTGGGAAGGAAGAGTGCCTGGCTGGTGAGAGTTTGCCAACTGGGCCAATTGGTTTCGGACCTCTGTAAGTTCGTCCTTGTGTTGCTTTTGAATAGCTGCATTCGTTCTTTGAATGTCAGCCAAAGTCTGAAGGATAAGGGACATTTGATCTTGATTTGGCCTTGATGGATAAGTAGGGTTGGGCCGAGGCTGAGGCGGCTGGTAAGGACGAGGGGGTTGTGGGCGGGGCTGAAAGGGTGGTCTTTTGGTTTAGGAATTTCCCGCCCACTGAAAATTGGGATGGTTTCGCCATCCAGGGTTATAGGTGTTGGAGAACGGGTCATTTTGGATGGCGTTGAGGTCCTCGCAGGTCTGAGGAACCTCCAGAGAGTCAGAGAAAGAGGGGATGGAATTCTCTAGGCTGGTGTAGAAAGGATCGGATGGACCTCCGGTCAGAGAATCAGATGGTGAATATGGATCCATCCTAGGAGAAGATCGATGGAGAATGTTTTGCACAGTTTCCCTTGTGGAAGGAGGCTGTGCAAAGGGGTTATGCGCAGAGGTGGCTCGCTGCAGGTGCTGAGTCAGATCATCCACCTTCTTTTCAATAATCGAGACCTTGTCCAATCGACTGGCCATTAATTCCAGGTCGACTGATGAGGACAGGCCCTACGTCTCATGTGCTCCCCTAAGATTCGTCGATGCGCGGGTATTCATCCTGTCGAATAATCCCATGGAGTCATTGTTGATGGAGTTCTCGCACATGTTTTCAAGAATCTCCCACACAGTGTCCTCATGTTGACCCATGATATTTCCTCCACAGGTTGCATTGACGAAAAGACGGATGTCCTCACAGAGTCTCTGGTAAAAGGATTGGACCTGTTCCCATTTAGGAACTCTGTGATGGGGGCACTTTCTCATGAGATCTTGAAAACGATCCCATGCCTTATGGAGAGTGATAACGATGGCTTCGAGCGATAACCGGGTTTTATTGTTATGTCGTTGTAATATAGCCAGTTATTGCCATCATTTCAAATATATAAATTTTTTACTCGGAAAATAAAAGAGTTCCCGAGGTCGAACTCAGGGAGCAAGTTGTATTCTAGAGATATACATGTTTCTTTTACAAAAATAAAGAAAGAGAGAGGGAAAGAATTTGTTGTTCTCTTTGTTTTCTCCTCGTGATGTTCTTCTTTCTTTCTTTCTTCAGATCTCCTTCTTCTTTGTTGCTGTAGAGGTGATGCTCCTCTTTCTTCTTTCTTCAGATCTCCTTCTTCTTCTTTGTTGCGTAGAGGTGATGCTCCTCTTTCTTCTTTCTTTAGATCTCCTTCTTCTTCTTTGTTGCTGCAGAGGTGATGTTCTTCTTTCTTTCTTCCTTGTTCTGCAGAGGTGATGTTCTTCTTTCTTTCTTCAGATCTCCTTCTTCTTCTTTGTTCTGCACTGCCTCGCCTTCTTCTGATGTTCTTCAGTCAGGGACGTCGCCCCTCCTTCTTTCTTCTTTTCCCTTCAGGCCGTCGTCTGATTTCCAAATCAGACGACTTAAACTGCCTGTTGCTACAGTGTCTCCCTCAGCTTCCTTCTTCTTCCGCGGTTCTTCTTCTTCACCTGTGCCTGCACACTTCAGAACTTACGTCAGAGAACAAAACCTACTCTACCCTCCCCCCCCCGCGTCTCTCTCTCTCTGAAACCACTCTTGGGAAAGCTCTCCCAGAGCTGCCGGGTAACCGAGTTCGGGTCAGGCCCGGGTCCAGGCCCACCGGCGTGCGTGGTGGGCGAGGAGTGCAGGTCAGTCTTGAGTCGGGTCGGGTCGGGTCAGGTCCGCGGGGCGTGAGCGCGGACGAGACCGGGTAACCGGCCGGGTGAAAGGGACCTCACCCCGTGTGCTGAGGCAGTAACCCTCCAGCACTTTTGCATCTTATATCGCTGCGACTCTTCAGGCTTTTCCGAGGTGGGACTAAATGTCCCACCTCAATTGCGCGCCCGCAGCGGGGAAATCAGCGGGAGATTGCGGCGTCACGCGAAGCCTTCTGCCTTAGCTGCGAGCCTGGTGTTTTGCCAAAACGCCTCGCAAGGCTTGGGAGTTGAATCTGGGCGTGGCGCTGAGCGTGGCGCGCCTGTAGCTGCAGGCGGAAGTAGCTCCTCCTGCGCGGCAATGGCGGCGGAGGTCGGGTGGCCTGTTCACAAGAAAACGGCCTCTCGGCCTAATCAGAAAGTGCCAGGAGCTTCGCCAGGGTGCGGCGAAGCTCGTGTGGGTGGTGGCGAGGCGAGGGGCGGCGTGCAAGGGCTGCCCTAGGTCGGACTGTGGGTCGGAGGATGGGTTTGTTCGTGGGGTTGCAGAGGGTGATGTGGGGGAAGTGGCAGGGCGGGGGTTGATCAGGGTGAGGAGGCAGAGGTCCTGCGGTGGTCGGTGAGCCGTGTGGGTTGCTGAGGTGATGGGAGCGGCTCGCCGGAGGATGGCCGGAGGCGGAGAAGGTGAGGGTGAACAGGAGCGGTCGAGGGTTTAATCAAATAAAAGACAGTGAGGAAAAGAAAGAGGGGGAGATGGGGAGGAGTTCTGACCTAGCTACGGAGACGAAAGGGGCCGGGGAAGGGCGACAGTCGTATCGACTGTCGCCGGAGAAGAAGATTTCCAGGGGAAGGGGCGGCGGCGAGCAGAGGGCTGGAGAGGCGCCAGCTGGGTACGGCGTGGCGCAGGAGGAGCAGGGGAGGAGGTCTCTGCTGCTGGTATTGCGGCAGAGCGAAGAGGAGGAGGAGGAGGAACCGTCGGAGCTGGTGGGCGTCTGCCGGAGGGAGAGGAGAAGAAAGTTGGGGGTTTTCTCCGTCAGACCCGAGCTGCCCCGGTCGGTGGAGCAACGGGGGGTATTTATAGGGATCAAACAGGGAGGAAGGCGGAGGGAGACGACGTGTCTCCCTCGCCGGAGGATGGCCGGAAACAAGAACCCATACCGTCCGTGCGTTCGCACGGCCGGTATGGTGGGTTACAACGACCAGGGGGGTGTCCCTGCGACGGCTGACGACGCAGGGCACCCCCGGTTTACTTGCCAGGTCCCCCACCTCACCCTGCGCGGCGCCATGCTCCGCGCAAGGTCGCCGGAGCATGGTGCTGGCAGGTTTTGCAGGGGGGACCTGATCGCAAAGAACGAAGGAGAGTTAGGGGCCAAAATGCGAGGGTTCAAAAGTTGAGGGCCAAAGAGTAAATATATGAGGACCAAAGTGTAAAGTCGGTCAAGGAGGTTTCTTCTTAGGCTCAAGTTTTTATACATGACTAATTAGGACCTAAGGAATCTGATGGTGAATTTCATTTCCATATTAAACCTTGTTTGACCGGTCAATTTACGCAAAAACCCAAATTAAGTTATTAATTGGGCATGGTTCTCAATGTAGGTCAAAATGGGTTCTGAAGGCCAAATTGAAGGTTCTAAACCCTGGAGATTATTTTTCTATGAATTTTAGAGGGTTTATTCTATTTTTACTTTGCCTCAAACCTTGTGAATTGAAGTGGGTTGTTTTAGGGTTACAGATTATCATTTAGTTTCTTGGAATTGCTGTAGCCCTTGCTAGATCATTTCATCCCACTCTTATTCTTATTAAGCTGCTTTGACCTATGTTTGGGCCCTGAATTACCCTGTATGCAGATTATACTGGTAAAATTGCATTTTTACCCCTTATGACTTGTTTTCTTCTCAAACTCAGGATTCTCTGAGTTAAGCCTTTCCTTGAGATATGTAGGAGCATTTATCCTTTGTATTAGGTCAAAATGAGCTAGTTATGGCTCATGATGAGGTTCTCATCAGAGAGGTTCCCCAGTTTGTTGAGTGAAGTGAGTAATGTGATGGCGCAAGGCATTGGTCCGACCAACGGGAAAGAACTTTTTCAAAAACTCGGACTGAAGTTCTTCCCAAGTGTTGATCGGCTGGGTCTGAGTTTGATACCAATGAGCGGCCTTGTCCATAAGAGAGAAGGAGAACATCTTCCTGAGAAGAATATCCCAATTTTGTGCATCTGACCCAAAAGTTTGGGCCAAATGCTTTAGCTGTTTGATGTGCTGGAAGGGATCTTCGGAATTAAGCCCATGGAATTTAGGTATAGCATGAATCATATTGGGCTTCAATTCGGAATCAGGTCCTCCAGTCGGGATTCTGACTCGAGGCTCGATGGCCACCGCAGTCGGATTATAATGGTCCCGCATCATAGGACGCTGCGGTGGGTGCACGAAGTTTTGGAAGAGGTCATTGAGTCACTGGAGCTGGTGTTCCAGATTGTTTTCTTCCTCAACAGGCTGAGCCATGATGGGGGAAGAAGAAGAGCTTGGTTTAGAATCAGATGAGAGAATGATGGGGTAGGGTTGCTGTGCAAACATGGGCGTCGAGGCTTGGCCTTGACGAGAGTGAATTCCTAAAGGAGATCTTAAGGGTGGTCTTAAGGATCTCCTACCGTTCATGCACTGTTGGAATAGATGAGTTTAGAAGGTGCTGGACCCAATCAAGACACCCAAAAAAAAAAAGTGTTGGGTGACTATAGAGGTGCGGGGTAGATGGACCTCTTGATCAGAAAGATCGTCCACCTGAGAATTACCTGGGCAGCCAGAGAGGGTGAGTCCCGCGAAGACCCCTACACGGTAGAGAGTCCCCACGAGTTACAGGGTTTCCCCCACCCGACCTCTCTTGTCACTGCGGTTCCAGGTAGACCAGAATGGGGATCTTGACCTCTTAAGTCTACGTCTTTTACTTTAAGATCAAGGTGCTTAATGTTTCACTTGAACTCTTAGGTGTTTTTGTGAACAAGGTGGCCTAATTTGAAAGTTGGTTGACCCTAGGAGTCAACTTTACCTAGTGATTCCTTTGAGAATTTAGGCCTTGTTGGTTCAAGTGTTTAGAGAGCCAATTGTTTAGGGTTTTTCTTATTAGGTATTTTCAATCAATGGCTTGGGCACACCTCTTTTGGATTTCCTCAATTCCTGATTAAGGGGCGTGTCTCTGAAATCCTAATGTTTGACCTTATGTTGGCTCTACTTGGTCCAGTTAATTCTTTGCTAGGTAATTAGGGCTCAGGCAAGAAAGTGTTAGCCCTTAATTACCTTTAATATTGTGTGCAGGAATAGTAGTTTTTGAGAATAAACAGGTATTACTATGTATAAAAGACAGGTTATACCTATTTTTTTCTTTTTCCTCTTTAAAATTTTAGGGTTTAATAGGAAGTTACCTGTCCTTGGAGTGGCTGTGGTGCGGCTGCGTCTTTTTCTTTCTGTACCTGCAGAAAAGAGAGAGAGATTATTAGAAACTTAGAAATTTTATACTTTCTAGAATAGCCGTTGCTCCCCGGCAACGGCGCCAAGAATAATGGCGGTATGACTAGGTTTTGTTGATTGTTATAGAAATGGCGTTGTAGTACAGTTAGTCATTGCCACTATTACAATTTTACTCGGAAATAAAAGGTTTCTCGAGGTCGAACTCAAGGAGCAAACTATAATTCTAGAAGTACAATGTTTCTGTTACAAAAATAAGAGAGAGAGAGAGAGAGAGATTGGTCTCTTGGCTTTTTATTCTTCTCTTCTTTCTCTCTTATCTTTGTCTTCTTCTTCCTCTCTTCTCTTTGCTTGATCGTCCTCAGCTCTTTTGTTCTTTCTTCTACTTTATCTTCCTTCTTTCTCTTTCTCTCTTTGATCTTCTTCAGCTTTTTGTCTTCTTTCTTTTTCTTCTGTTCTTCTTCTTTTCTTCTTTGCTTCCAGCTGCGGTGCTTGATCTTCTTTCCTTCTTCTTTTCTTTTTCTTCAGAGCATCATCTGATTCCTCAGTCAGACGAATTAAATAGCATCTGCTACAATGCTTCCTCTTCTGCTTCTTTCTTCTTCTTCTTTTCTGTCCTTCTTCTTCTTCTTCTTCTTCTCTTCTCTGCGGTCTTCTTTCTTCTTCTCCTTCCTCTTCTGCCTGCACACTCACATAGCCTGGTCAGAGCAAAAACCTAACCCTACCCTCTCTTGTGTCTCTCTCTCTCAGATTTTACTCATAGGATCACTCTCCCAGAGCCGGGTATTCGGGTACGGATTTGCGCCCGGGACCAGGCCCACCGGCGTGTGGTGGTGGGCGAGGAGTGCAGGT
Organism: Thalassia testudinum; assembly: GCA_037157565.1. NCBI lineage: Eukaryota > Viridiplantae > Streptophyta > Magnoliopsida > Alismatales > Hydrocharitaceae > Thalassia > Thalassia testudinum. Next base: position 10,023,074 of record JAZHRO010000051.1, read on the forward strand.
CGGGTATACGGGTCGGGCCAGGTCCGCGGGGGGTGGTCGCGGACGAGGCCGGGTCAGTGGGTGAGAGGGACCTCACCCCGTGTGACTGAGGCGATAAGCCTTAGTCACTTTTACAATTTATGCGCAGGCGCGGCTTTGAAATCCCACGATGTGGGACTATCTTCTGTGCTGTCTTCGCGCGCGCCCGCAGGACGACTCCACCTCGCCCTCTGATCAGCTGCAGCTGGTGTCGGTGCCAACTGATGAGGCAGGAGTCTTCGCGGACTTCGCCCCAACCTGCAGCACCTGGGAATCTGGGGCTGCAGGGCTTGGAGCTTGCCTCGAAGCTGCTTCAGTCGTCGTTAATGGCGGCTGGAGTAGCAAACCTGTTAGACAGAAACACGGCCCTTCGGACTAATCAAACAAGCGGGGGACCTTCGCCGTGGCACGGCGAAGGTGGTGCGGGGTGTGGCAGGTCGTGGGACGGCGTCTGGCGGTTGGGCTAGGTCAGACAGCGACCGGAAAAATGGATCTGTTCGGTGGAGTGTGGTGGGGGTGTGAAGCGGTAATGGGTGGGCGGAGGTTGCTCAGTGTGGTGAGGTGGAGGTTCTGTGAGTGTCGACGAGGCGTGTGGGGCTCTGGAGCGATGGGGGCGTCTCGCCGGAGGGTAGCCGGAGACGAAGGGGGTGACGGTGGTCAGGAGTGGTCGAGGGCTTAATTGAATGTAAAATAGTGATGAAAAGAAGGAGGGGGAGGTGGGGAGAAGTTCTGACCTAGTTGTAGAGACGAAGGGGGCCAGAGCAGGGTGGCAGTCGTATCGACTGTCGCCGGAGAAGAAGATGCCCAGAGAGAGAGGGCGGTGGCGAGGAGAGAGCGGGAGGGCGCGTGCTGGGTACGGCGCAACGCGGGAAGAGCGGGCGAAGGCGGCTCTGCTGCTGGTATTGCAGCAGAGCGACGAGGAGGGGGAGGAAGAACCGCCGGAGCTGGAGGGCTTCTGCCGAAGTGGGAAGAGAGGAAAGATGGGGGTGTTTCTCCGTCAGGACCGAGCTCCCCTCTTCTGCAGGCGGTGGCGGCTCTTATAGAGGCGAAAGCGGAGAGGTGGGCGGAGGGAGGCGACGTGCCTCCCTCGCCGGAGGACGGCCAGAGTAGGGACCCATACCTTCCGCACGTTCGCACGGAAGGTATGGGGTGTAGCAGTGATCATGGAGGTGTCCCTGCGACAGCAGACGTCGTAGGGAACAACTCGTCGAAAGGGCATAGGGCCTCCCTCACCCTGCGCGGCGCCATGCTCCGCGCAAAGTCGTCGGAGCATGGCGCTGCTCAGGGTTTTGCAGGGAGGACCCAAATGCAAAGAACGATGAAGACTTAGGGGCCAAAATGTGAGGGTTTCAAAAGTTGAGGCTCAAAAAGTAATAGATGAGGACCAAAATGCAAAGTCGGTCAAGAAGGTCTCTTCTTAGGCTCAAGTTTTTATGCATGACTAAATGGGACCTAAGGATTCTAATTATGAAATTTATTTCTAGATCAGACCTTGTTTGACCGATCAATTTACATAAAAACCCAAATTAAATCATTAATTGGGCATGATTCTCAATGTAGGTCAAAGTGGGTTCCTAAGGCCAAATTGAAGGTTCTAAACCCTAGAGATTATTTTTATATGAATTTTAGAGGGTTTAGTCGATTTTTTATTTGCCTCGAACCTCGTGAATTGAATTGGGTTTGTTTTAGGGTTATAGGATGTTATTTAATTCCTTGGAGTTGTTGTAGCCCTTGTTGGATCAAATCGTCCCACTTTCCTTCTTATTAGGTTAGTTTGACCTATGTTTGGATCCTGAGTTACCCTGTTTACTGATTGTGTTGGTGAAATTGCATTTTTACCCCTTAGTTCCTATTTTCTTCACAAACTCAGAATTCTCTGAGTCAAGCCTTTCTATAAGTTATGTAGGAGCTTTTTCTTGCAAATCTAGGTTAGATGGTGCTAGTTTAGGGTTTATGACGAGGTTCTCATCATCATGCCTGATGATTGAAAGAAGGCATGTAAGCATTTGATGAATCCAAAGATGGAGGTTAGTAAACGATTACAAATTATTCTATTAATTTCATATATCTTAAATTCATAAAAAAATATTATTATGTATGTCTATGGGAGCAAGAAAAAAGAAATAAGGCCAATAGGGCTAAAGCTTCAGCACAGACCTATTGTTTGGGTTGAAAGAGCATCAAGACAGTTAGGAACCGTTATGTAAGTATTGAAATTACTTTTCAATTAAATATTACTTAACTTTGAAATTATTTTAAACTAATTGTATCATTTTTATATTTTCAGTCTGCTACACATGATGGGATGGAAATGACTAGGATGGAAATCTTCGAGGTCACCCACAGTAAGCCAGCAGCTGAGGGTGCTCGTAAGTGGATTCATGAGTCATACTAGGAGAAACACGTAAGTTTTATAAACTCAAAAAATTTATAAATTTGTATATATATATTATAATAATATTTTTTAATACATTCAGGATAAAATGGTACAATTAGTACATCCTCCCGTTGACGAGACCTCCAACAGCATCCAGCAGCCTTTGCATGCAGAGGAGGCATTTAGGAGAGTGATGCCACCGGACCACGGTGGTTTCGTCCGTAGTGCGGAGAAGGCATACTCGTTATCCACCTGGTATGGGTGGAAAGGTGTCGTCTCATCTAGTGTTGTTGATCAGCTGCATCAAAAGATCGACACACTATAGAGATGAAAGGAGGAGAGGGAGAAGAGAGAGGTAGAGATGAAGAATAAGATGAATGCCATGGATGATAAGCTTCAGATGCTTATAACCCTTATTCAGAACAAGAGTCAGTCAGAGCATCCATCTTCCATAGATCCTAGCATCTACAGATGAGACGATGACTCCATGGGTGGTGCAGGTAGAGCTAGTGGCATTAGGGCAGCTGTATCTTGATTTCTTTCCATTTTCTTTTCTTATGTTTTTCATGTAACCTTTTTTATGTAAATATTTCATTTTCAAACTTTTAATGTACTAGATTTTATATTTATGAAATATAAATTTCTGTTTATTTTCATTACTTGTTTTACCATAAAAGCAAGACTTATAAGTAGGTTAGTAGGTAGTTTCCATCATTTAGTAATAAAAAAAAATCCATACATTTGGCGTCGCTTACTCAAATAAGTGATGGCATATAGGTGACGGTATAAATATTTTTACCATCATTTATATAATATCTGACGGCATAGAAGATTCGATAAAATCATTATTTCCATTTTATGCCGTCGGTTTGATGAATAAGGGTCAGCTAAATTAATTTTACCGTCACATATCTACCGTTGCTTATTTGAATATGCGACGGTAAAATTTTTACCATCGGTTATAGAAGCGATGGTAAAGTTACTTAAACGATGGCGAAAATAAAAAAGGGCGCATAAAGGAGGGAAAAAATGACTTACATATACCTTCGGTTATGTAATAATCGACGGCAAAAACAAATGTCGTCGGTTGTGAAACGACGTCGAAATTTCCAATCTGTCCGATAGTCAAACATTATTTTGACATTGGATTAGTCCTGTAACCAACGGCAAAGCAAAACACCAATGGTATTAATGGCGTCGTTGCTTTTCGTTGATTATTTAAGATTTGTCATCAGTTTTCAACTGATGGCGAAAGTCATGTATGTTGTATTGCATGAAGATTTACTTCATGGTTTTTACCACCCTTTTCTCCATAATCTGTATGCCGCTGATCGGTAACAACCTTGTAATAGATGAGGTTGTCCATGAAATCTCATCACATGATGTAGATTTGCAATGCCACCCCAATGCTGAAGTTTTCCTGAGCGTACTTTGTTAACCGCTCATTTCGCAATATCCCTGTAGATGCTCTCGCGTTGCTCATCAAAATATGACATACAATTGTAAAATGTTTTCTCAACTAGTGCAGCCACAGGTAAACATCTTGCATCTTTTAGTACAGCATTATAACTTTCACCTACATTGGTTGTCATGTACCCAAATCGATAACCACCATCAAATGCTAATGTCTACGTTTTTGGTGGGCATCCGTGTTTATCGAACCACTTTGGTGCATCTTTATTAATGTCCTTCCCTTTCTCCATACATCTTTGAAATTGAATTGGTGACACCTGCAACGATGCTTGTGTCACCAACTTTTTTAATGTAGCATTCTTGTGGGTGACGTTAAAGTTACTTGGAACATGTCGTGAACAAAACCTCCATACAACAAAGGAAGGTCGCACTCCAACATAATCATTAGTTGCATCTGCCAAAATCCCTCCATGATGATCTAAAATCAAACATACATGACATTCACGATCTCCAATTACATGATTGCGAAGGTGCATGAGGAACCACCCCTACGTGTCAGTTGCCTCTTCAGTGACGATTGCGAAAGCTGATGGTACAATATGGTTATCACCGTCCATACTGCATGCAATAAGAAACTTCTGCATGCACTTTCCATATAGGAATGTTCCATCAATGCTAATTATCACTGGGCGACATGACTTGAATACTTCAATACATGGTTCAAATGCCCAAAAGGTTCCCACAAAATATTCCTTGGTAGGATCCTCATATGATGTCACATGTGCAATATCAATGAAGGTGCATGGATTCCTATCCTTTATAGCGTGAAGTATTGCAAGTCATTATACGACGCCTCCCAATCACTGTACACAAGCTTGATGGCCTTCCTTCTCGCATCCCAAACTCTCCTTCGTGTCACCTGGTACCCATGTTTATCCTTTAAGATTGTCTTCAGATGTGAGATCTTTACAATTGGAGAATCTCTAACATGATTGACCATGGAATTGCAAGGAAATTACAGTCCAATTGTGGATGATCCTGATTTTTGCTTATATCAATGCACTATGTGGTCCATCAAGAATTCCAATCACAAATTGTCCATCAATTTTCCGTCAATGTGCTCGTAATCTCTATTTGCAACCATTATCTTTTTCCGTACAAATCGCGGACCAAATTAATTTTGATGATTCATGAACAATGAAGTTATATTTATTCTTGATGTGATAATTTTTCACAAAGGATATCACATCTTCCTTTCTTGGAAACAACATTCCTTTCGTCAATTCATTGCTTAGGCTTATAACCTAGCATGCTTTCATTTTCTTCCCAAGAGCAATATATTTCTCCACCATGCACACTAAAGAAAGGAACACAAGGAATAATAGGAACATCACTCCTATCCTCCCGTTTATCTCTTGCATCATCTCCTACACCTCCATTTTCCATCTTATCATTAGTAGTAGAAGTAATACCCTAAAATCTATCTTCAACATGCATCTCCTCATCATGGCAATCATTTACGTCAACATTAATGGAATGTCGTGAAACTGGCATGTTAAATCGTAACTCACAAGTGCCTACACTGGTTGCAAGCCGAATTGGTGAACTCTGAGAACCATTTTCAGAATTTTCATTTACTTAATGGTTTGAACATGCATATCAATTCCACCCAATGAGTCACCTCTACAGTCAAGCACTTCCTACGTGATCTGGTGAATACCGAATTGGCTCATCAACATCATCATGCACACCACCTTCATTACCACCAACAACCAAGTTTACTTTTGCATTAGGTTCATTAACAACATTACATTCTTCCATAACTACATTAGACACTCTATTTGCAGCAGTGCATTCAATGGATGCTTCACACCTCTCTTGAGAGTCAATATATAGCTCCACACAATCACCAGTACTTTCACTGAAGCACATCATCGTTTCTAACGAATTATCATCAAAGATGGGTGTCAAAACATATTTGATAACATGCTTGTTCCCTTGATTTCCCAAAATTAATGGGAATCTATGTTGAATCTCAACTTCACGGTTATAATGATTAATTCCAACTTTCATGCAGATATGCCTATGAAATTTGTCAAATTTCCACTCACTACGGACCATTACAGTTCTGATCGGTTCTTTGTCATAACTAACTCCATCATCTCTATATTTGACATTTCCATTTGCATAATAAACACAAAATACGTTTCCATCCATTATAACTATCTTGACAAAATACAATCAAAAAATATTCTCACGTAAGCACAATATCAATTTCACACTCTCCAAGTGAAATTTCTCAATTTCACTTGAGGTTGTTTATCATAAGTAAATTTAATCCATATAAACCAATAAAAACCTGATCTATTTCTTATGCACAAAAAAAAAATTAAACCTTCACAACAGGTGGTCAACCGCGGCGTGGGTGATGAGGTGGCCAAGGTTGCAACGTCGGAGATGGTACCGAGGTGGCTATTGCAGCAATGGCAGGGAGATCACTGTCACAGCAAGGCTAGCGAGGGTACTGTCGTAGCAAGGGCAATGCGGTGGATGATGTCACAGGAAGGGTGACGAGGTTGCTGTCATAGCTAATAGTGAGGATGATGTTGCAGCAGCTGGCGACGATGACGAGAGTCGACGGCAGCTGACAACAAGGAGGAGAAGAGGAGACGGTTTGTGCTCGAAGGAGAAGAGTTGCTTGCACTGGTTTCGAGCAGTGCAGGAGGAGGAGGAGGGCTCATGCGCCGTAGGTATATGTGCGGTAAACTGGCCTTCACAAAAGGCGAGTTTAAAGCAGGTATGCCAAGAACTCACTTTCACAGAAGACGAGTTTACCACAACACAGCTCCCTTGGCACTTGCCAGGAGGGAAGTTGCTAGTCATTTCAAACTCATATTTTGTAAAGGCAAGTTTACCATATTACATAGCAAAAAAAAAAAAACCCAACACATTTAAAGAATTAATTTTTTCCATAATTTTATTTTGAAATTTTTTTCGGTGGGGAAGTCTCTAAGTGTTAGGGGTCTTGTTTGGTGTGTTTCATTGGGATTAAAAATTGAGAGAGGGCGGAGGAGGCGGGGTGTACGGGCACATGGTAAAAGGACGTGATTAGCACCTCATTTTAAATTATATAGAAGATATAGATAAAATTAGGGTAGACATAACAGTGGTAAGGAAAGAATCTGTCCAAATCCTCTTTTTAGTGTAGAGTATAACATAAGATTGCCCATTTGGATCTTGACGACAATGTAGCCGAGTTGATAAAAACTGATATGTGCTTTATATAAAATAACGGTTATCTTATGTTCCTTTCTATGCCCCATGCACATCGCTCTCCACCTGTGGATGTGTTGCATGGTCACAAGGCAAAGGCCCACTCTAGATGGTAACCAGCATTGGTAGACGGTTGGACGAGGGCAACTGCTTATCCTTAGAACCAGAATCAAGTGGAAAAGGACCTAAGTCGTCTGTTGTTAGCCATTTTCTGGTGGTTTTGTTTTGATGTATGATAAAATATTATAAGGATAGATTAATATGAAATAAGTGAAGAGATATATTTATTTGGGTGGTGGAATAAGTAATGAAATAAATGAGAAAATAAAATAATTGATGTATTGATATAATATTAATAGTTATTTATTTAATAACAAAAGTAGAAATAGAAGATATAATGAATATTTATTTAATATTAAAAGTAAAAGTGAAAGATGTTAAAAGTTATTTATTTAATATTAAAAATAAGAATAAATATTATTGTAATTTGATGAAAAAATATTTTTAAAAATTTTAATAAAAATCTCGAAAGGAAGATATCCACCTACTAACCATCCTCCAAACATAGCTGTAGGCCTAGTTAGAAAAAAATCTATAGGGTTGCTAGGTTAATATGGGAGGAGTATTGTTTATTTATGATAGTTCTTACTGGATTATTTCTTTGAGTTTTTGATACTAAGCTTCGTGTATTCACAGAGACAAGTTAGATTCATGGAAGCACACTTACTCTTACGATTTAAATATGTCAGTGGATCAAGGGAAGCTCTAAAGTACTGTTTGTTTCAGGAAATTTGACATAAAATCCTCTATTTGGGTACTTGATTTTCAAAACCACGCGGTGTCGGGATACGAGCGCTAATTCCGAAATTGTCACGTTTGACTAACCCTCATGAATTAACTTATCCTGTGTCTAATTCCACCAAGACGGTGCTAATGTCACTGCCCCTCTAACACTCTCTCTCCTTCTCACGTAACAATGCCGAATGCCTCTCTCGCTCCCTCGCTTGTAACCCTACCTCAAGTACCTCTCTCACTCTCTTGCTCTTAACCCTAACTCGATTGACACCTCTAACTAATGGGAAGAGACGATCAATGCACACACACATCTATGACGATCGATGAAGTGTCATCGTTGTTATTTCTTCGACCTTGTGCAGTCGATAACAACCCATAGGTGCTTCTCCTCCTAGAGGTGGTTCCACCCGATGAAGATAAGTTATGTTCTTAAAATTAGATCCAATTTCTTCTTAATCTTGATGATCGTCGATTAATGTTGATTGAAATCTTATTTCAATTTCATTACAATAATTTGGGGTTAGATTTGGACAGCATTGATTTCATTAAGTGAAATCGTTAGTTTAATTAAGCTTCGTGAATCATAGGAATAAAGAAGAATTTTGATGTTCTTAATGTTTTGGACTGAGTGAGGTTTTGACTTTGGCTTCGACATTCTATTTTAACATCAATCATTCTTCTTTCTAAAAGGTGTTCCATTGATTTCAATGCTCAACTTTACTTCCACCTATGAATGTTTCAGATATAATAATGCTATTATTAGAGGTCGGTGAACAAGCGCTCATTTTTTATTTACTCGTAGTTTAGGAATCTACCCGTTCACCCGTCCTTTAACGTTCCTCGATATTATTGATGATTTTTTAAATATCGGCGTATAAAAATTGTAGGCTAGAACACATCTTTGTTGACCCCCTCCTTGGCACACCTTTTTAACTGCAACAGACAGGTGATATTTGAAAATTAGTTTTGAACCTGTATATTGTTGTTGGGGTGTTAAAAAGTTAATCGTAGGAGTGTTAAAGTAGTAAAAAATTAATATATCATGCATCGTAAAATCTATTACTTTGTTATCTTAATTTTTATCCGTGAAAATAAAATATTAATCAAAAATTAAAATACATCGCATGTTGTTAAATATATTATTTGATGTATTTTAATTTTTAATCAATGTCGTAGATTAAATTTATATTACCTAATTTTATATATATGTTATTTCATATACTCATAAAAATATACTAATATTGATTTTAAATGAAAAAGTATAAGATAAGAAGGTCGAAAATAAAGATAAAATTTGACATAGATGTACATGTTAAATAATATATAAAAAAAATGATATAAGAAATAAAAAATTGAGGAAGAGGGAGGGGGAGGGGGAGAATCACGTCAATAGAGAGACAATGGGATAAATTCTGAAGTAGGTGCAAAATATTGAAAAAAAAAGAAGAAAATAACCCTACAGTAGCTACCCCAAGCAGATTCTATAATATTATAATGGATAAGAGTATAGAAACTACTTTGTAACCAAAAATGTAATATAAACATGGGGGATCATGTAACATATTTCCTTGACATAGGTACTCCCTATGTCTAGGTGGAATTTATTAACGAAATATATTGATGCATGTAAAATATTTTCTATGACTTTGTCACTGTCACCCAAATTAAAAGTCATGCATCCTTTACATTATATGTGGTGGGATCCATCACTCATTAAAGATCAAGAAATTATTAGTCATTTTCACCTGTAATTGAAAATCACTCGTGATATTTTAAATATCACATAAATCTTAAACTCTAAATCTTCTACCTAAAAATGGAAAATCACTTTCAAAGTAAAAAAAAAAACTTTTTATAGGTGAAAAACTATCTTACATAGGTGAAAAATCACTTGAAAATAAAAATACACCAGTGTATTTTCATTTTTAATTGATATATTTTGATTTTCAACAAGTGAGGGTCACATATTACAAAATATGTTGCAATATATATTTCGCTACTCACGCTCTTAAAAATATCGCTGATGATATTTGATTTAAAATAAATACAAAAATGCTTAGCAAAACACACCTTTATAAAATTAAATTATATTAAATATTTTTTATAATCCACCAGTGTAATTAAAAAAATTACTAACATATTTTGATTTAAAAAGAAATCACCCATCCATTTTACTTATAAGCGATGATGATTATTTAAGTAGTAGTGTGACCCTTAAATTTATAAATTAAATGTCAACATGTAACATGTTTGGTGGGAATATGTTATTTTCTAAAATATTTATACATTTCACTACTTAAAAATTAATAGTTGTATCGGTTCTGAAAAGGGTTGCATTAAGGAGGGGTTGTACGAATATTTTTTTGCTTTCCTGGTCACGGGTTGGTAAATGCAGCTGTTTTTTGGCTTTGTATGCCCTTCAACTCTGATTGTCAAATTGAGTCCCCCATGTGGAGTTTGATAAGAATTTTATCATGAACTCTAATTAGTATATTTTGACCTAATAAATTAAACAAAAGCTCCTACATAACCTAAGGGAAGAACTAAATCAGGAAATTGTGAATTTGAGAATAAAACATTATACAAGGGGTAAAACTACAATTTTACCATTGCAGTGCATGAACGAGATTTCTAAGGGTCTAAACATAGGTCAAGTGGATTTAATAAGAGAAAAAGTGGGATGATTTGGCCAAAAAAGGGTTATGACAAAATCTGGGAATTAAATGACATTCTATAACCCTAAAATAAACCTACTTTAATTCATGAAGTTTCAAGCAAGATAAAAATCAACCAAACCCTCTAAAATTCATGGAAAAATTTCCTCTAGGGTTTAGAACCTTCAATTTGGCTGTTGGAACCTGTTTTGACCTAGATTGAGGACCATACCTAATTTAACCTAATTTGAGTTTTTATGCAAAATGACCAGTCAAACATGGTCAAACCTAAAATCCAACTTCACCATTGGATTCCTTAGGTTCAAATTAGGTTTGCACCAAAATTTGGACCTAAGGAAAGGTCGTCTTGACCTACTTTGCAATTTAGTCCTCAAAATTACTTTCAGACCCTCAACTTTTTGAAACTCTTACAAATACCCCCGTATCTTTCCCATCGTTTTCTTCAATCTGGTCCCTCTGCCACCCGCTGCGTAGTCCATACCTCCGGTGACTTTGCGAAGAGGATGACGCCGCGCATGCATGGGGAGCCAGCCCTAGATTTGAAAGGGGAGCTCCCTCCGGAGCCCCTACCGCATGGGCTGGCTCTCATGCCCTATCGGCCTCCATACCTCTCGTGCAAACGTGCGAGAGGTATGGGTCTTTGTCTGCCTCAACTCTGGCGAGACTTTTCCCGCCACTCTCGCGCATTTCCCGACCAGCCCTCGCATATTTAAGGAGCAGCACTCCTCACCGCATCCACCAAGCTCCATTTGGCCTAAGAATCCCCTCCAATTCCTCTCCTCCCAACTCCGGCCATTCGCGTAGAGCTTCCGGCGACACTCCCTCTTCTCTCTCATCACCTTGCCACCATACCAGTGGCATGGTTACCTCTGCCGTCTTTCGCCACGCCACGGCGTACTAGCGAGTGCTCTCCAACCCCTCTTCCTCATCGCCGTCTCTTCCCCTGGGCGCCTTTGTCTCTGGCGATGGTAGCACCGGTCGCCCGCCACCTTCGCATCCCCCCTTCACTCTGGACTCACAGCTAATGTAATGACCTAATTCCCGAATCCCTACGAGACACGAGAATCAGACCGACTCGACTAATCCCAAGACCCAGTCGTCCAACGAGAAAATAACCAAAAGAGCAGTAAAATAAATCACATTCACCATGTATATAACTAGCAGTAACAAAATACAGCAGTAAAGAAAGGAAATACTACAGTATACACCACCACAACAGAAGAGAAATAAATATGTACATAACATGGAGCTTACAATAAAGAGAGTACAGGGAGTAACAGAAAACTACTCATTACAGCAGAAAGAAAAGTACAGAAGGTACTACAGGTAACACTACTGGACTCTACTAGGCCCAGTGCTCTCTGCAGCCACTGACTCTGGCTGCTCAACGCCTGATCTTGAAAAGGTAACAAGGGTGACACGTCAGTGAAACGCTGAGTAGAGTGGCAACTAAAAGCTAAAGAAGCAGTAGAGTGTACAGTAGCTGTTGTATTTTTACTTTGTTTATTTATATTTTTCCATTTATTCACTGTTGATTTATTTCTCAGATCCTTCTCTTGATCTTGAATGTTCCTCGTGGGAACGATCTTGATTGTAGTCTTTTCTGAAAAGTAGAAGTAACACATGGTGCTCTCCTGGCTGGGAGAGTCCCCCGTGGTGGTCCTACCCTCAGTCAACCACCCCAAGGTCGCTGACAGACGTAATGGTGACTACAGCACGCACGATAAATGCACGGGTAGCTACCCTGCACTGGCACGCGGTTAGTCGTTTCCGTTAACGGATGCGCCCAAAGTACAGCGCGGAACCAGTATAGGGCAGAGCCCTCTCAGTAACAGGGGTCCAGCCCCTCCACAGTAACCAAACAGGGGTCTTGCCCCTCCACAGTCCGCGCACCCTCTCCTGACTACCCTGGTTCGCCCAGTGGGCCTAACAAGTCGATGTAGGAGGGCTAGCAGAACCCCAGGGCCCGTGGGGTGGCTAGTACTCTCCCTACACTAGTAGCTCTCTTCGGTACTGTGTACACGAGGGCCAAAAGTCGGTACAAAGTGGCCAGACCTAACGCAGGGTCCCTGGGGCGGCTAGCTCCGCTCTGCACTAAACAAGGGGACAATTGCTCTCCTTGGTACTCCGTACTCAAGGGCCAGCTCACTTCTCCAATTCTATTCCATTCCCTTTCCAGGAGTTCTACTCCTAATTCCTCGTGGGGTTCATGCTCTTTTAACTCAGCCAATTTAGGTTCCACCGTTCCAGCTTTATATTCATAGAACACATGTTCTCAATCGTATTTATTCATTCATAACAGGTAACTGTTAGCCAATTTACAAGCAGTTATCATTTCCTTTCCACTTTTCCAAGACTGCAATGTTTATATATTCAACTAATTTTCCAGTCCTAGGATTCATGCCGTACCCTAGGATCTAGTATTCAATCTAGTTTTCCAGTCTTAGGATTCATGCAATACCCTAGGATCTATCATTCAATCTAATTTCTCAGTCCTAGGGTTCATGCAATGCCCTAGATTCTATTAATTGTTTCATAATTGTACAATATTTGTTAAATAAATTAAAGGGCCACTCTACCCGCGAAATCGGGAGTACTGGGGGCATGGTCGGCAATCCTGCGTGCCTCCGCAACCCCCAGAGCTGCAATGGAACGGGGTCCTAACACAAAGATCATCACAAGGAGTTTATCAGAACAGTATACAATTACTGTAAATAGGTAGAGGAATTAAATCTGGAAAGAACGCAACTTGAAACACGGAAAACGGACTCCGAACGGACCCTAAACGGGTAAAAAACGACGAATCTACCCAAAATTAGACTTCTGGAACTTCTTCCAGACGTCTTAAAAGGTTGATCAGGTCATACCTTGGTCTGTGAAGTCCTTTAAACGTCCAGAAGCCCGCTGGATCGTCTGGTCCTAGATCCCAGATGTCCGATTGTCACCCCGGACGTCTGGAGGTCCTCTCCGTCGTCTGGTACTGTGGCCAGACGTCTGATCCGTGTGGGATGGCGAGCCCTCGCGCCCTCTCGAGTAGAACCTTCGCACACACACACCCGCTCTCATCACGAAGGGGCGTAGAAGAACGCGACGGACGGTTGCATGGCCGTACACGCGTAGAAAGGAGAAGGTAGGAAATTATTGTACCTGTCAGATGTCTGGACCTTCCTCCAGACGTCTTAGACGTCGTCCGGACGTAGGTCCAGACGTCTGATTCTGGGAAATCTTCCCAGAATTAGGACCCTGTTCGCTCTCCGCCCGCGACTCACGGCCGCGCTGCGCCTCGTCCGCCTGCTGCCCGAGCTACAGGAGCTCCTCCGCTTCACCCCACGCTCGCTGCTCTCCTACCGGCCGGCTCTAGCTGCCCCGACAAGATCGCACCTTCGCGGTCGAGCTTCTACTTCCTCTCGCAACCACCCCTCCTTCCCGCACGCTCGCAGCAGCCGCTGCTACCGCTCTCGCTTTCTCGCGCTCTAGCTGACAGGGAGAAGGAGAAGAGAAGACGGTGGAGTGAGGGTGAGGGAGAGGGGGAGCGTTCTTATAAGGCAGCCGCGGGGAGAGAGAAGAAGGAAAGCGGCGCCTGTAGGGAGAGAAAGAGAAAATGAAGGCGGCGGGTTCAGTCTGCGCATGCAGGCGCGCAGACACGAACGCGTACGTTGAAAAAATTTAATACCAGACTTATGGGAAGGGTTCCGGACGTCTGGCCAGACGTCTGGGACACTTCCCAGACGTCTTAAACTACGTCTGATGCCCATGTTCGTAACAGCTAAGTCCCTCTTACCCTTCTCTTTATTTCCCCTCTTCCAATTTGCTATTTCAACCCCTCGACAACCGCAGACCACCACCATCTCCTCCACCTTCGGCAGATCACCGGTGAGGTGTCTCCGTCACCTCCCCACAACCATCCACCTCGCCAGACCCCGCAGAAGCTTCACCTCCATCGAATGATCATTTTGCGACCCTCCATCAACCACGCCACTTGCTGAAACCCTTCCCCGAACAAACCCACTCACACGGACTCAGACCGACCTCGGCACGCATGCCTAGGCTGTTCTGAGCCACGCTGACCCCTGAGTAACTTCGCCGTGCTCTGGCGAAGCCTGCCGAACAGTTTGACAGGACCACGAGGCCGTTTGCGTGCTTTCAGGTCCCGTGCCTCCGCTGCCATTGACGCCGAGCTTGGAGCAAGCTCGCATGTAGCTCCAGGCCCTTCCAGCTCTAGGAGACAAGCCCAGGTTGCGCGGTAGACTTCCGTGCACAACTCCATGTCTTCAATTGGCAGCGAAGACCTCGGCTGGAGCAGCTATTGCTCGCACTCCCTGCTGCGGGCGCACGAGAAAGGAGGGACGCAGATAGTCCCACCTTGGGCGTTTTCAAGCGCCCCGCGACACATAAAGGGAAAATGTGACTAAGTCTTATCGCCTTAGTCACATGGGGTGAGGTCCCTCTCACCCACTCACCCAACCTCGTCCGCGACCTCCCCCCGTGGACCTGGCTCGACCCGTTTACCTAAGCTGTGCACACCTCGCCCACCATCACACACCGGTGGGCCTTGTCCCGGGTGCATTACCCAACCCGTATACCCGAACAGGCTCTGGGAGAGCGAACCCTAGAGTGAAACAGAGAGAGAGAGATGCGGGGAGGGTAGAGGTTAGGTTTTGCCTAACCATATGCCTGTGTAGGGAACTGAAGAAGAAGAAGGAAGAAGAGGAAGAGGAGAAGCAAACTGAAGAAGAAGGAGACACAGCTCAAGAAAGAAGAAGAAGAAGCCAAGATGACCAAACAGGAAAAGATGAAGAAGAAGAAAGGAAAGGAAGAAAAAGAAGAAAGAGTAGGAGCTGAAGCAGAAGAAGAGGAAGAGTTGAAGCCAAAGGAGGAAGCTGTAGCCGAAGAGAAGAGAAGAAGAAAAAGCCAAGGAGAAAAAGAGCAGCAGCAGGAAAGAAGAAGAACCCATGAATTGTAGCAAGTGGCTACTTAAGGTGTCTAATTCCTAGAATCAAACGTCTGGAGACAGAAAGAAGAAGAGAAAGAAGAACAAAGAGAAAGAGAGAAGAAGAAAAAGAGAAGAAACATTTTATTTCTCTCTAGTTCTTTTTGTAAAATAGTGTATTATTGTAAATTGTAATTTTCTATGCTTCTAAAAATCAAGCTTGCTCCCTAAGTTCGACCTCGGAGAATTTTAATATTTGAGTAATAAAATCAAATCAGACTGGTTCCTCACCAGTTTTTGGTGCCGTTGCCGGGGAGCAACAGGCATTTTTAGAAGCTTCAAAATCATAATTTCTGATTTTACACTGACTTGATTTCTCTTCTTGTTGTGCAGGAAAGGTAAGAAAGGACAAGCAGCCGCACAACAACCACACTAGGGACAGGTAACCTTCAGCCCTCCCTCTTAAGCCCCTTACATTCTAAAGAGGAAAAAGAAAAGAAAAATCAATCTAGGCTACCTGTCTTCTGTACTTAGTATTAGTAATTTACAGAGTTGCCTGATTTTGAATTTCAACACACTTTAACAGCATATCCACTTAAGGTAACTAGGGCTAAAATCTTCTTGCTTGAGCCCTAGTTATCCAATTCTGAGGCAACTAATATTGGACTAAATAGAGCCAACCTAGGATTCCAGGCTAGGGTTTTAGAGACACAACTTCTAAACAAAGAACTGAAAATTCCAAAAGGAGGTGTGCCTAAACCATTACTTGAAAAGATCTATTAAGAGAAACCCTAAGAAATCCAGCTCTTAATTCACTTGAACGCTAAAAGAAAGGACCTAAGAAGCTCTCATAGGAACAAGAGGTGAAGTTGATCCTTTGGATCAACCAACCTTTAAATTAGGTCACTTTTGCACACAAAAGGCTTAAAGTTCAAGTGAAACCCTAAGCACCTTGATCTTAATTATAAGTGGTAGACTTAAGAGGTCAAGGTCCCCATTCTAGTCTACCTAGAATCTCAGTGACAAGAGAGGTCAAGTGGGGGAAACCCTGTCACCCGTGGGGACACTCTACCGTGTAGGGGTCTTCGTGGGACTTACCCTCTCTAGTTGCCCAGGTAATTCTCAGGTGTATGGCCTTCTGATCAATGGGTATCATCCGCCCCGAGCCTCTATAGTCACCCAACATACTTTGGGTGTCTTGATTGGGTCCAACACATTCTAACCTCATCCAGTCCATCAGTGCATGTTTGGTAGGAGGTCCTTGAAACCTCCTTTAGAAATCCACTCTCTCCGAGGCCAAGCCTTGGTACCCTTGTTTGTGGGACAACCACTCCACATAGATCTCTCTTCTAATTTTGAACCTAATTCCCCTTCTTCTTCTATCATGGCTCAGCCTATTGAAGAAGAGAATAATCTTGAGCACCAGCTCCAGCGTCTTAATGACCTCTTCCAGAATTTTATGAACCCACCGCAGCGCCCCATGATGCGAGATCACTATAATCCTGCTGCGGTGGCAATTGAGCCTCGAGTCAAAATCCCGACTGGAGGACCTGATTCTGAATTGAAGCCCAATATGATTCATGCCATACCTAAATTCTATGGGCTTAACTCTGAAGATCCCTTCCAGCATATCAAACAGCTTAAGCATCTGGCCTAGACCTTCGGGTCAGATGCACAAAATTAGGATATCTTACTTATGAAGATGTTCTCTTTCTCCCTTATGGACAAGGCGGCTCATTGGTATCCGACGCCGACCCATCTGATCAACACCTGGGAAGAACTTTAGTCCAAGTTTTTGAAGAAGGTCTTTCCCATTGGTCGGACAAACGCCTTGCGCCATCAGATTACTTAGTTCACGCAGCAAACGGGAGAAACTCTTCATGAGGCATGGGATCGATTCCAGGATCTCATGAGGAAGTGCCCCCATCACGGAATTCCTAAATGGGAACAAGTCTAGTCTTTTTACCAGGGACTTCATGTAGATATTAGATTGTTCATCAATGCAACTTGCGGAGGGAATATCATGGGTCAACATGAAGATACCGTGTGGGAGACTCTTGAGAATATGTGCGAGAACTCCATCAACAATGACTCCATGGGAATATTCGATCAGACAAATACCTGCGCAGCGACGAATCTCAGGGAAGCACATGAGATGCAGGGCCTGTCCGCATCCGTCGACTTGGAACAAATGGCCAGTCGGTTGGACAAGGTTTCAATTATTGAGAAGAAGGTGGACGAGTTGACTCAGCACTTGCAGTGAGCCACCTCTGCGCAGAACTCCTTCGCACAGCCACCTCCCGCAAGGGAAACTGTGCAGAACATTTTCTACCAATCTTCTCCTAGGATGGATCCGTATCCACCCCCATCTGACCCCAGGACCGGAGGGACCTCTGATCCTTTCTATTATTGCCAAGGGAACTCTACTCCCCCATACTCTGATTTTCCTGAGGCTCCTCAGACCTGCGAGGACCTCAATGCCATCCAGAATGACCCCTTTTCCAACACCTACAACCTTGGATGGCGAAACCATCCCTATTTCCAATGGGCGGGAAATTCTCTGACCCAAAGACCACCTTATTAGCCCCATCTACAAGCCCCTCGTCCTTATCAGCTGCCTCAGCCTCAGCCCAACCTCACTCATCCATCCGGGCCAAACCAAGACCAAATGTCCCTCATCCTTCAAACTCTGGCTGACATTCAAAGAATGAATGAGGCTATCCAGAAACAACACAAGGATGAGATCACAGAGGTCTGCAACCAACTCGCCCAGTTGGCGAATTCTCGCCAACCGGGCACACTTCCTTCTCAACCTCTGCCTAACCCTAACAACGTGCCGACCCAGCGGCGCATTGTGAACCCGAACCTGGGCCAAGCACACTTGATCTATCAGGCCCCTTTTGTTCCATCACTTGACGGATTGGAAGCATCAACCTCCTATGTGGGTTATCAACAGCAACAGCCCATCTTACCAACCCCTAACCAGAACCAGGCAGGATTAAATTTTGTAACAACCTGTAGTGGTAAAGCAACCCAAGATCCACCTTATCCAAACCACTCCAAGCGTGGTAGTGACCCAAACCCTAGGATAGTTATCCAGGATGCCCCTATCCTAGATCAACAACCTAGACCTATTCTAGAGGAACCAGCCAAGGTTCCATTTCCCGAGGCCTTGACTAAGGGAAGGAGGACAACTAAACCCATGGCTCCTGAGGAGGACCTGATCAAGCTCTTTGAGTAGGTCCAAATAAACATCCCCTTGATGGATGAATCTGCCATGTACCGGCTTATGCATGATTTTTGAAGAATGTATGTACACCCCAGCATAATCCGCGAACTAAGAGTAGGAGTTCTATTGTACTATCAGAGCAAGCTAGCTCTATAATCTTGAGTAGACTCCCACCCAAGGCAAAAGATCCAGGCACTCCCCTGATTTCATGTAAGATTGGTGAAACCCAGCTTGATAGAGCATTATTAGACCTAGGTGCCTCCATAAACCTGATACCCACATCCCTGCTTAACCACCTAGAAGAATCTGAATTGAAACCGACTGAGGTGACATTGCAGTTAGCTGACCGATCCAATAAGTCACCTAAAGGAGTTCTTGAGGATGTTATTGTTAGGGTGCGGGATTTTTACTTCCCTGTAGATTTTATAGTTCTAGAGATAGATGCACCTGAGAATCCAAGGGACACACCAATTATACTAGGGAGACATTTCTAGCCACTGCAAGGGCCAACATAAGTTTTGAGGAGGGTCAAATAGAGCTGAAATTTGGGAATCAGACTCTTAAGATTGATATCTTTAAGGCCCAACAAGGGATTAATTGCAGTGTGGTAGAGCAAATTTGTGACGTCAAAGCCGTAGTTGATGAATCGCAAATTGAGGATAACATAATTATTCCTCATCAACCACAAGAAGATCTAAAATCGCAATTAGAGGAGTCAAAACTTGATCTAGACAAACCCATAACTCTTACCCTTGTTCCCTACACCCACTCTGACCCACCTGTTGTTGCTGATAACCTCGTTCTAGAACTCAAGCCCCTTCCCGATCATTTGAAATATGTCTTTTTAGGTTCCAATCAGACACTTTCGGTGATTATAAACTCCAAACTCACCCTGATCAGGAATCCCGTCTGATTGCTATTTTCCAGCAACATCGTAGAGCCATTGGTTGGACTTTCGATGATTTGACTGGAATAAGTCCCTCGTATTGCACACACCGCATCTATTCTGAAGAGGGCGCACGACCTTCGCGTGAGATGCAGAGACGCCTAAACCCTAATCTGCAGGAGGTCGTAAAAAATGAGATCATTAAGTGGTTAGATGTAGGGATCATCCACCCGATCTCCGACAGTCGCTGGGTGAACCCAATCTAGGTTGTGCCTAAAAAGGCAGGGCTCACCACTATCACGACTGAAACCGGAGAGGTCATACCTATCCTTATAGCCAACTCGTGGAGAGTCTGCATAGATTACCGAAGACTCAATGCTTCCACGAAGAAGGATCATTTCCCACTACCGTTTATTGATCAGATTCTCGAAAAACTAGCGGGAAATAAATTCTTCTACTTTCTTGACGGGTACTCCGGTTACAACAAAGTGGCGATTCATCTAGAAGACCAAGAGAAGACCGCATTCACTTTCCCCTTCGGGACATATGCGTTTCGAAGGATGCCTTTCGGTCTCTACAATGCACCCGCAACTTTTCAGTGGTGCATGCTTGCCATATTCTCTGATATGGTAGGTGACTATCTGGAAGTCTTCATGGATGACTTCTCAATTTTTGGGGCATCATTTGACAATTGCCTCCAGCACTTGGTTCATATACTCAGGTGATGCATTGATGTAAATCTGGTTCTTTCCTGGGAAAAGAGCCACTTTATGGTGCCTGAGAGGATCGTCTTGGGGCACTTGATTTCTGAGAGAAGCATCCAAGTGGATCGAGCCAAGGTTAACCTGATTTCCAAACTTCCTATGCCTAGCTCAATCAGGGACATTCGATCTTTTCTGGGGCACGTCAATTGTTACCATCGTTTCATCCCTGATTTCTTGAAAATCGCGTGCCCCCTGACCACTCTTCTCTCCAAGGATGTACCCTTTGAGATTCCCAAGGAATGCACTCGAGCTTTTGAGATCCTTCGTGACCGAGTCACCCAAGCCCCGATCCTACAGTCCCCTGATTGGTCTCAACCCTTTGAGATCATGTGCGATGCATCTGACTTCGCTGTAGGAGCGGTTCTGGGGCAAAAGATTGACGGGAAACCCGTGGTCATCTACTATGCTAGCAAGACACTTGAAGAGGCTCAGCATAACTACACGGTTACGGAGAAAGAGCTGCTAGCTATAGTATTTGCCCTAGAAAAATTCAGGTCTTATCTCCTGGGTTCCCACGTTATAATATACTCGGATCACACAGCTGTGAGGCATCTCCTTGCGAAGAAGGATGCGAAACCTCGATTAATCCGATGGATCTTGCTATTACAAGAATTTGACCTCGAGATTCGCGACAAAGCAGGAAGACAGAATGTGGTGGCTAACCACTTGTCCCGCCTTCCTTCTGAGATCACTGACCCTTCTGGACCCATCACGGAACATTTTCCTAATGAGCACCTCTTGACTATTGGTACAGGGCTTCTATGGTTTCCTGATATAGTAAACTACTTGGCATCACACCAGATCCCATCTAATTGGCCGAAGGAAAAGAAGGACAAATTGCGCTCTGATGCCAAGTACTACATCTGGGAAGACCCATACTTATTCCGCATAAGTATTGACCAAATTATTCAACGATGTGTCTCTGAGGTCGAAATCAATGACATACTCTCTTCTGCCATGACCAGGCATGCGGTGGCCATTTTTCTAGGCATAGAACCACATTGAAAATCCTCTAGTGTGGCTTTTACTGGCCCACTATCTTCAAAGATGCATACAGTCACTGTAAGGCATGCAGCCGTTGCCAAACTTTGGGCAACATGAGCCATCGCAACATGATGCCTCTACAGTCGATTCTCGTATGCGAGATTTTTGATATTTGGGGGATTGATTTTATGGGCCCCTTCCCTATCTCGGATGGCTTCAAGTACATTTTACTCACTGTTGACTACGTGTCCAAATGGATCGAAGCCATTCCGACCCAAACTAGTGATCACAAGATCGTTATCAAATTCATTCATCAGAATATCTTCTCAAGGTTCGGGATTCCTTGAGGATCATTTCTGATGGAGGGACCCATTTTACCAACGCTCAGTTATGTCACTGATGACCAAATACGGGGTGTCGCACCGAATCTCTACTCCATATCACCCCCAGACTAATGGTCTAGCTGAGCTATTAAATCGGGAGATCAAGAAAATCCTGCAGGTTACTGTTCGACCTGACAGGAAGGACTGGTCATCCAGACTTTCGAAAGCTTTGTAGGCTTATAAGATTGCCCACAAGACCCAATTAGACATGTCTCCTTTTAGACTGGTTTACGGGAAGGCTTGTCACCTCCCTGTCGAATTGGAGCATAAAGCCTATTAGGTAGTACGAAACTGCAACCTAGATCTTTCTAAGGCTGAAACCCATAGAAAGCTTCAAATAAGTGAGATTGATAAATTACACCTTGATGCGTATGAAAACTTGCGAATCTATAAAGAGCGGGTTAAAGCCTTTCACGACAAGCACATACCTAGAAAGATCTTTCATCCTAGTCAGAAGGTCCTACTCTTCGATGCCTGACTTAAATTGTTCCCTAGAAAACTACGATCCAAGTAAGTTGCACCATATCTTGTCTGACAGATCTTTGGAAATGGAGCCGTAGAGATCAGTCTACTTAGCCATGATTCCGAACCTTTCATCATGAACGGTCAGAGACTCAAACCGTTCATTGACGTGACCAATACAGATTTGGCTGAGTCATCATTTATTCTCCATTGTCCCTGAGCTCATTGTGCCCAGCCGATGGCGTAAAACTCTACGCTTAATGGGAGGCAGCCCGTCATTCTTTTGAAAACTTGAAACCTTTTCTGACATTTCTTTGTGCTTTAGGTTCATCCTTTAGGACAGCCGACTCCACCTCGGGTACTCGTACCTAAGATTAGAAATTGTTTGCAACAGTCACCTCGACCCATCCACTCACCCAATACCTGTCATAATGCATAAACCAAGTTAAATAAAAACCCACCAAATGTACAATGAGGACATTGCAAATCTTAGGCATGGGGGAGTATGAAAGTGCAATAAAAATTCATAACAAAAAAATGCTTCAACAAAAATTCACATATGTCAAAAACACCAAAAAAATTAAAAATGTTTTTGAAAAAGAACAAAAAAATGGGAGGGAAGAAAATTTTTGCCTTACAAAAGGAGGAAAAGAGCAAAAAACTAAAAAGGAGCACAAAATGAAAAAGAATATATAGTCATTAGTAAGAAATTAAGGAATTAACCAAAGTTCTAGACCACATTAAAAGAAAAGCAAAGAGAAAGTGCTAAAGGAACACAAGAAGATTAGTAAGAACTCTAACCTTAGGACTTCTTGGACTAGACTTTTAGTACCCATTAAGATCTAGATATTCCTCAAGAGGTTGAGGAAAATGAAAAGCTTAAGTATTAGGTCTAAGGCTTAGGGAGTATTCGGCCTCGTTAACTAACCTTCGGTTTACGGAACTCGGTAACCTAAGCAACCTAATTCACACACAGTCTGGTTTAGTGAGCATGAATATCAAAATCACGCAAAAGCGTTTATAATGTTCTGAAAATGTCACGTAGATTAGGAGCGGCCGATCAACACAAGTTGATTTGGATGAGTTCCCGGTGCGGAGAGGTGGGAAATTCCCCTCGAAGATGCGTAACAACATATCGTCTCCTCGGTGCTTGTCTCCTAGGATATTTACATATCCTACTTGGGGCATGTAAGCACTCTGCTGATTTAGATTCCATGGATGGCATTATCACGAAATGTCAATTGCTAGGGTATGAATTCGGCCACGGAACGGCATGGGTGGGATTATCTCAAAATCTCGAAAACCAGGGTTCTGGGGGTTACCATGGGCAGTGCTATCTCGAAGCATCGATTGCTAGGAACGTTTGAGGATTGATGATGGGGACGAGGAATCCGATACAGACCGTGTTGTGAAGCCAATCCTAAGCTAGAGTTAAAAAGGAAAGAGAGAGACAACTCTCCAAACAAATAAACCCTCTGTCTCTCTCTTACAAAACGCTCTGCAAACTAAACCAAGGCTAAAAATGTCACAAGCACGGGTGCTCTAACCATGGAGTCCAATAAACCTTAGGGTAGTTCCTGCAGACCTTAAAAACCTTTGTTGAGGACTGAGGCTAAAGCTAGACAGATTTGGATCTTGGTTGGTACTAGAGTACCTTTAGGCCAATGGTCGGCATTTTGACCTAATCAAAGAAACAAAGAGAAGGAAAAGCACTTATCAAAATTGATGAAAGGAACTCATGGTCTAGAACAGAGGTTAAAATCTTAATATTTTACTAAGGGATTAGCAAAAGCTAGGCATGGGGGTATGATGAGAACCTCATCATGAACCCTAACTAGCACATTTTGACCTAATAAATTGAACAAAAGCTCCTACATAACCTAAGGGAAGGCATAAATCAGGGAATTGTGAATCTGAGAATAAAACATTATACAAGGGGTAAAACTACAATTTTACCATTGCAGTACGTGAACGAGATTTCTAAGGATCTAGACACAGGTCAAGTGGACTTAATAAGAGAAAAAGTGGGATGATTTGGTCAAAAAAGGGTTATGACAAAATCTGGGAATTAAATGACATTCTGTAACCCTAAAACAAACGTACTTTAATTTACGAAGTTTCAGTAAAGATAAAAATCAACCAAATCCTCTAAAATTCATGGAAAAATATACTCTATGGTTTAGAACCTTCAATTTAGCCGTTGGAACCTGTTTTGACCTAGATTGAGGACCATACCCAATTTTTGACCTAATTTAAGTTTTTATGCAAAATGACCAGTCAAACATGGTCAAACATAAAATCCAACTTCACCATTAGATTCCTTAGGTCCAAATTAGGTTGGCACCAAAATTTGGACCTAAGGAAAGGTCGTCTTGACCCACTTTACAATTGAGTCCTCAAAGTTACTTTCAGACCCTCAACTTTTTGAAACTCTTACAAATGACCCCGTATCTTTCCCGTCGTTTTCTTCAATCTGGTCCCTCTGCCACCTGCTACGCAGGCCATACCTCCGGCGACTTTGCTCGGAGGATGGCGTCGCGCATGCATGCGGAGCTGGCCCCAGATTTGAAAGGGGAGCTCCCTGCGAAGCCCCCTACTGCATGGGCTGGCTCCCATGCCCTATCGGCCACCATACCTCTCATGCAAATGCGCGAGAGGTATGGGTCTTCGTTTGCCTCAACTCTGGCGAGACTTTTCCCGCCACTCTCGTGCATTTCCCGACTAGCCCTCGCCTATTTAAGGAGCAGCACTCCTCACCGCATCCACCAAGCTCCATTTGGCCCGAGAATCCCCTCCAATTCCTCTCCTCCCAACTTTGGCCATTCGCCCAGAGCTTCCGGTGACACTTCCTCTCCTCTCTCGTCGCCCTGCCACCATACTAGTGGTAGGGTAACCTCCGCCGTCTTCTGCCACGCCACGCCGAACCAGCGGGTGCTCTCCAACCCCTCTTCCTTGTCGTCGTCTCTTCCCCTAGGCGCCTTCGTCTCTGGCGATGGCAGCATCGGCCGCCCGCCACCTCCGCACCCCCCCCCTTCACTCTGAACTCACAACTAAGTCCTTCTTACCCTTCTCTTTATTTCCCCTCTTCCAATTTGCTATTTCAACCCCTCGACAACAGCAGACCACCACCATCTCCTCCACCTCCGGCAAATCACCGGCGAGGTGTCTCCGTCACCTCCCTTCAACCATCCACCTCGCTAGACCCCCGCAGAAGCTTCACCTCCAACCACTGATCATCTTGCGACCCTCCATCGATCGCGCCACTCACTGAAACCCTTCCCCAAACAAACCCACTCACACGGACTCAGACCGACCTCGGCACGCATGCCTAGGTCGTTCTGAGCCACGCTGACCCCTGAGTAACTTTGCTGTGCTCTAGTGAAGCTTGCCAAACGTTCTGACAGGGCCACGAGGCCGTTTGCATGCTTTCAGGTCCCGTGCCTCTGCCGCCATTGACGCCGAGCTTGGAGCAAGCTCGCAAGCAGCTCTAGGCCCTTCCAACTCCAGGAGACGAGCCTAGGTTGCGCGGAAGACTTCCACGCACAACTCCAGGTCTTCAATTGGCAGCGAAGACCTCAGCTGGAGCAGCTATTACTCGCACTCCCTGCTGCGAGTGCGCGAGAAAGGAGGGGCGCAAATAGTCCCACCTCGGGCGTTTTCAAGCGCCCCGCAACACATAAAGGGAAAAAGTGACTCAGGCTTATCGCCTCAGTCACACGGGGTGAGGTCCCTCTCACCCACTCACCTGGCCTAGTCCACGACCACCCCCCGCGGGCCTGGCCCCACCCATTTACCTAAGCTGTGCACACCTCGCCCACCATCGCACACCGGTGGGCCTGATCCCGGGCGCGTTACCCGATCCGTATTCCCGAACAGGCTCTAGGAGAGCAAACCCTGGAGTGAAACAAAGAGAGACGTAGGGAGGGTAGAGGTTAGGTTTTGCCTAACTATATGCCTATGTAGGGAACTGAAGAAGAAGGGAGAAGAGGAAGAGGAGAAGCAAACTGAAGAAGAAGGAGATGCAGCTCAAGAAAGAAGAAGAAGAAGCCAAGAAGACCAAGCAAGAAAAGCTAAAGAAGAAGAAGAAAGGAAAGGAAGAAAAAGAAGAAAGAGTAGGAGCTGAAGCAGAAGAAGAGGAAGAGCTGAAGCCAAAGGAGGAAGCTGCAGCCAAAGAGAAGAGAAGAAGAAAAAGATAAGGAGAAGAAGAGCAGTAGCAGGAAAGAAGAAGAACCCATGCACTGTAGCAAGTGGCTACTTAAGGTGTCTGATTCCTAGAATCAGACGTCTGGAGACAGAATGAAGAAGAGAAAGAAGAACAAAGAGAAAGAGAGAAGAAGAGAAAGAGAAGAAACATTTTATTTCTCTCTAGTTCTTTTTGTAAAACAGTGAATTATTGTAAATTGTAATTTTTTATGCTTCTAAAAATCAAGCTTGTTCCCTGAGTTCGACCTCGGAGAATTTTAATATTCGAGTAATAAAATCAAATCAGACTGGTTCCTCACCAGTAACCTTCTAGGCATTGCCTGGTGGTAAGTTTTGGTATCATCACCATTGCCATTAATGACTTCGGTCTCCTTTTCTTGCATGTATTGTGTCTCCTAGTTATGTCTCCTCTTGATGTATTGTTGATTACGGGTGTTCGTGAGTCGTGTATTTGTCTTATTCCCACTTGATCTAATTCGACCCAATTTCAAGTGAGTCATGATCCGAATCGATCCATTTAAATGGAAATCTAATAGATATGGTATCTAATTATGTTAAACTGGGTCATGGATACCCAATTGGTACCCGATTGACTAATTTAGCTAAAATATAAAAATGTAAAGATATGAAATATAATTTAAAGAAAATTATAAAAAAATAAAAATATATATGAAATATTCGTTGAAATGATAAAATACTTTTATAAATATATAAAAATATTTATTAAAAAATTAATTTATATAAAATATTAATTTAACAAGAAAAATGTATTAAATAAAAGCAATTTTAAAATTTTAAAATACTGAAAAATAAAAAAATAAAAGATAAAAAATAAAAATTTAAAATAAATAAAAAGAAAAAATAAAAATAAAAATATATCTTATATCAATAAATCTTGACGACTACTATTAATAGTAGTAGTCATTTCTTTCTTTAAAAAAGGAATGAAAACTTTAAGCATGTAACAATGTCTTCAAGATGGAGTCGGGGTAATGCGCAAGACTGCTGGGCTATGTATGCACTAGCGATGATGGGAAACGGCTTACGGACATCACGCATTGTCAGGAAGGTGTGTGTGACTGAGGACGACGAGGAGGGGGTTTGTCGCATTAAAGGATCGAGGGAGTGAAGAAAGCACTGAAGCACTGAAGCCATTGTGGTGATACCATCTCTGGTGGCCACGTCACATTCCACATCTTCGCCTACTCTCGGTCTGAGCTCTATGACCTTAAGTGCCTCCTCGCCTTCGAGCTCGACCACGTTTATGACCTTGCAAGCTGGATTGGGTCTAGATTTGTTGGTTCGGGGAGCCTCGACATCACCCTCGTCAATGTCGACTACGACGCAACCTCCTCCTCCACTTCCCGACCCTCATCCCCTGCTGGCAGCCCCATCTCCTTGATATGCCTGAAGGGATAAAGGTTGTAATGGCCAATGGGTTGGGATTGAGTTGTGAGCACAGTGAAAACTGAGGAAAGGGGGGTCACAAGATGGCTTAGTTGGGTCACGAGATTGACAATATGGATGGATCATGGATGGGTCATATGACGGGTCAGTTAATGGGTACCCATGAATATCTTAACGGGTACCCAAACGATGACCCGAGAAGTAACGGCTCATATTTAATGGGTACTTGACCCATATTATATAAATGGGTGCCCGACCCAATAGGGTAACAAATGATTAGTCGGGTCGGGTAGCCAAGATTAGAGGTTTTTTTAACACCCCTACAGCTGATGGTGGTCACTGCCCAAACATAACTTTGTACTTCATCTGTATGCTCCTCTCTAGTTGAACCTTGTTTTATCTCTTCTAGTTACATAGTACCTTCTGTGATGTACAGTCTAGTTATATTTTAGCTTTTGCATTTGTCTAGTCTCCATACCCTTCTCTTACAAGTCCTTCGTTCTTCCATCTTAGGTATTTGTATCTTTAGATAGTTAGCTGATCACCATGAAGAATCTGGAAGTAGAACTTCTACAGTGTATCGGAAAGCTCCTCAACAAAGAAGCCACCAAAGAACAGATCAAACAACCACTCAATGATTTTGCAGATCATAGTAAGTGCATAAAGAACCTATTCTTCAGAATTCTCACAAAAAGGAAGGTCAGACTGTGAGCAGTAATTGAAGTAGTGAGAAGAGCATGGACTGTCTTAGCATCGCCAACTGTGAGAGAAGCTGGACTGGATTGTTGGATAACATCTTTCAATGAAGAAGTCGACTTGAGGTCAGTTCTAAATTGAGCACCATAGCATTTTGATGGAGATTTGATACTCCTTACTGTAGCAAAACCAAACACTTGGTCTTCAGATTATAACTTGGATACAACACTCCTCTAGGTACAACTCCATGATCTCCCTCTTGAATGGAGATGCTGGCCTGCAATCATTGAGTGTGGGAATTCTATTGGTGATGTTAAGGATGTTGATGTAAATGATGCGAAGGGAGGCTTTTTTGTCAGAGTAAAGGTTCAAATCCCAGTTAACAAAGCCCTAATAAGAAATATTAAGGTCCCCTTGACAAATGGTGCCAAGTTGAAAATTCCTCTCAAATATGAAAGGTTCCCCAGATATTGTACTCTTTGTGGCTTTCTAGATCATGAAGTTATGAATTATGATGAACTTTTAAAGGTCAAATGACAGATTGAGGAACATTCCTGTGCTGATACGAGGATAAAGGCACTCAATGCCTTGGAGGATCTCAGTCAACCATATGGATTAGACCTCAGAGTTTCTAGATTCGCCTTCAAGAAAAGAACTTCAGAAGATCAAATGCCCCTTCCTCGAATGTGTTGGAACTGAAGACTCGATTCCTTCAACCTTGGATGGGATAGTCAGTCCTTCGCAACCAATCCATACCCTATCCTTACCCCTGACCTTACCCTCCTATACTCCTAAAGTCCCATCACTAACGATCTTACCACCCCCCACAAACCAAACTCATCCAAATTGACCCCTACCCAAGCTAATATCTGCAACCCTCGCCCCCCCTCCCCCATATACTCCAAATAATCCCCCACTTTAAATCCAGCCCACAAGTTCAGTACCCGTTGCAAAAAAGCCCATTTACCTATCCAGCACACATAGTAAACATCAAGAATTGCTGCCCAAGCCCACTGGTAAAGAACCCCTCAATGAAAGCCACAACACCACTACACTCGCTCTTAGCTATCAACAATCCATCAAGGTTACCCAATCGATTATATCCCCTCCTATACTATGACAACCTGAGTCCCGCCAAGTGATGGAACCTGGGTTGCCGTGTGCTATTAACTAGCATGAACACCCACAAGATCGCAGTCATCCAACACATAGTCATAAAATGTCAATAGCCAACATTCATTCATGATGCATTAAATGAAAGAAAATTAATCTGCTGGCAATATAATTAAAATTCACCATAAAACAAGAAGTAAGGAGAGTCTCCTATAATCACCAAAAAGATAGGAAAATAAAATCTAACAGAGGAAAGTAACCTACTACTACGAGCCACTGGCTTAGTACAGATCGTCTGTAACGACCTGGTTCCCGAGTCCCTACGAGACACGAGAACCGGACCGACTCGACTAATCCCAAGACCTAGTCGTCCAACGAGGAAGTAACCAAAAGACAGTAAAATAAACCACATTCAGCATGAATATAACTAACAGTAAGAAAGTACAGCAGTAAGGAAAGAAACTACTACAGTAGGTACCACCACAACAGTAAAACAACATTTATCATATAACAAGAACTGCAGGTAAAGAAGGTACAGCGGAAACAAAAACTACTCACTAGAACAGAAACAAAAGAGGTACAAAAGGCTGTGGTAACTCTACTGGACCCTACTCGGCCCAGCGTCTTCTGCAGCCGCCGACCCTGGCTGCTCAACACCTGGTCCTGAAAAAGGTAACGAGTGTAACACGTCAGCAAAACGCTGAGTAGAGTGGCAAACTAACTAAAGGCAACAGTAGAGTGTACAGTAGCTGTTATGTTCTATTACTTCCTTTATTCACATCTTTCAATTTTTCTCACTATTTCATTTGTTTCTCAGATCCTTTACTTGATCTCGAATGTCCTCGTGGGAACGATCTTGATTGCAGTCTTTTCCAAAAGTAGAAGTAGCACGTGGTGCTCTCCTGGCCGGGAGAGTCCCCCGTGGTGATCCTACCCTCAGTCAACCACCCCAAGGTCACTGACAGACGTAACGGTGACTACGGCACGCGCGATAAACGCACAGGTAGCTAGCCCGCACTGGCACGCGGTCAGTCGTTTCCGTTAACGGGTGCGCCCAAAGCACAGCACGGAACCAGGGCAGAGCCCTCTCAGTAACAGGGGTCCAACCCCTCCACAGTAACCAAACCGGGGCCTTGCCCCTCCACAGTCCGCGCACCCTCGCCTGACTACCCTGGTTTGCCCTGGTGGGCCTAACAAGTCGGTGAAGGAGGCTAGCAGAACCCCGGGGCCCGTGGGGTAGCTAGTACTCTCCTAACACTACTAGCTCTCCTCGGTACTACGTACACGAGGGCCAACAAGTCGGTACAGAGTGGCCAGTCCTAACCCCCGGGTCCCTGGGGCGGCTAGCTCAGCTCTGCACTAAACATGGGGACAGTCGCTCTCCTTGGTACTCCGTACTCAAGGGCCAGCTCACTTCCCCAATTCTATTCCATTCACTTTCCAGGAGTTCTACTCCTACTTCCCCGTAGGGTTCCAGAACATCTTATGTCTTACTTTCCAGTTTCACGTTCTTACAAACCATGATCCCAATCATGTTTCTTTATTCATAACAGGCAGCTGTGAATTCAATTTACAGGCAGCTTCATATATTCTTTTCCATTTTTTCAAGACTGCAGTATTATACATTCCACTAGTTTTTCCATCCTAGGATTCATGCCATATCCTAGGGTCTATCATACAATCTAGTTTTCCGGCCCTAGGATTCATGCAACACCTAGGAACTATCATTCCATATATTTCTGATTCCTAGGATTGATGCAATGTCTTAGGTTCTAGATATGGTTTCATACTTTAACAGATTTTATTAATACTTAAAGCCACTCTACCAGGTACAACGGGAGTAATGGGGGCGTGATCGGGAATCCCGCGTGCCTCCGCGGCTCTCAAGACTGCAACCGAACGAGGTCCTATCACAAGGATCAAACACAAGGAGTGTCTCAAAACAGTGTATAGCTACTATAGACGGGTAGAGGAATTAATTCTGAAAAGAACGCAACTTGAATCGCGGAAAACGGAGCCCGAACGGGCCCTAAACGGGTCGAAAAAGACGATACTGTGCAAAATCAGACGTCTGGAACTCCTTCCAGACATCTTAAAAAGTGGATCAGAGAATTACCTGTTCAGCGTGGTTTCCCAGACGTCCAGAAGTCTGCGGGGACGTCTGCCCTAGATCCCAGACGTCCGATGGCCCCTCTGGACGTCTGGAGGTCACTCCCGCCGTCTGGTACAACTTCCAAACGTCTGATTCGCAAAGGATGGCGAATCAGCGAACCTGCGCACAGCCAACCCCCCTCCCTCAGTACGGTCAGTCGACAAGAAGGAAGAAGAAGGCGGAAAACTCACCTTTCAGACGTCTGTATGATCTTACAGACGTCGACCTTGCCGTCTGGCTATCAACACAGACGTCTGATTCTGGAAAATTTCCAGAATCAGGACCCTGCTCGGCCTCCGCTCGCGACGCTGCCCGCGTCGCACCTCGCGCTCCTGCTGCTCAGACCGCAGCAGGTCCCTCTCCGCGTCGCTCCGCGCCCCCTGCGCCCTCCGCCAGCCGGCCAAGCCAGTCCGGCGAGCTCGCCCTCACGGCAGAGCTCCGCCCTCGCACGCCGCACCTCCGCGCTCACTGCGGCCGTCGCTGCCGCCCTCGCGTCCGCTCGCTCTCGCGCACAGGAAGGAGAAGAAGGAGGAGACTGTGGAGACGGGAGGGGAGGCATGGCCCTTTTAAGGCCGCGCGAGGAGGAGAGAGGAGGTGGCAGGTCGCCTGCAGCCGCAGAGAGAAAAAGAGGGAATATGCGGTCTGCACGCTCAGGCGCGCAGGCGACTCGCGTGTGTCGAAAATAACGGATTTCAAGATGTCTGGAAACGATCCCAGACGTCTGTTCAGACGTCTGTATGTGATCCCAGACGTCTGGACCGACATCTGGGCCTCCTCCCAGACGTCTTAAAAGACGTCTGGGGCACGCATTCGTTACAATATAACAAACTCAAAGGAAGTTTCGTCCCCGAAACTTGCGCCAACTAGGGTGCGGGAAAAAGATGTCCAATAAACCATAACAAACTCAAAGAGGACCGAAGCCGGTCCGAAAAGACGTACCCGCGAAAAGCTCCGGGTACCGCTCCCGCATTGCCGCCTCAGGCTCCCAGGTAGCCTCCTCGTACCGCTGGCTCCTCCACAAAACCTTTACCAGGGGTACTTGCTTTCGTCTCAACCTGCGGACGGCTCGGTCTAGGATCTGCACTGGCCGCTCGGGGTAGGTCAGGTCGTCGCTCACCTCGACGCTCTCGTGACTCAGTACGTGGCTGGGATCGGCTACGTACTTCCTGAGGTTGGACACGTGGAACACGTCGTGCACACCAGAAAGCTGTAGGGGAAGGGCAAGTCTGTAAGCAACGGGTCCAACTCGCTCCAGGACCTCAAAGGGCCCCACGAACCTCGGCGCGAGCTTCCCTCTCACCCCAAACCGCTGTAAGCCCTTCATGGGCGAAACACGAAGGAAGACGTGGTCCCCAACCTCGAACTGCACCTCTCTGCGTCTGCGATCCGCGTAGCTCTTCTGTCTGCTCCTGATAGTGCGGAGTCGTCTGTGGATCTGCTCAACTACCTCCTGACTCTGCCGGATCAACCTGGGGCCAACCTCCCACTTGGTCCCCACCTCAACCCAACTCAAGGGTGCCGTGCATTTCCGTCCGTACAGAGCCTCGTAGGGAGCCATGCCGATGCTCGAGTGATAACTGTTGTTGTATGCAAACTCCGCCAGGGGCAGGTGCTCCTCCCAAGGGCCCCTCCAGTCTAGTACACAGGCACGCAAAAGGTCCTCAAGTGTCTGTATCGTGCGTTCCGACTGTCCGTCCATCTGGGGGTGGTAAGCCGTGCTAAACCTCAACCTCGTCCCCAAAGCCTGCTGAAACTCAGCCCAAAACTGGGACGTAAAGCGGGTATCCCGGTCGGATACGATCTCCCGCGGAACTCCGTGTAGTCGCACCACATCACGGATATACCTCTCTGCCAACTGTGCTGGTCCCAAAGTGACTCGGATCGGAAGAATCGTGCTGTCTTCGTCAATCTATCCACTATTACCCAGACTGCGTCGTGTCCTCGTTGGGTAACAGGTAAGCCCACCACCAAGTCCATGGTGATGCTCTCCCACTTCCATTCTGGTACTGGAAGCGGCTGAAGCGGCCCTGCAGGCCTCTGATGCTCGGCTTTCACCTGCTGGCACACTAAGCACTGCTGCACGAACTCAACCACATCCCGCTTCATCCCTCTCCACCAAAACTCGCGTCTCAAGTCATGGTACATTTTCGTGTTTCCGGGATGTATGGTGAATCTGGAACCGTGTGCCTCAGTCAGGAGCTCTCTCAACAGCTCCTCGTCTCTGGGAACGCACAACCGTCCCCTCAAGCGTAGCACCAGGTCTATGAAAGAGAAGTCCCCTGGGTCCCCTGATAGTACTCTATCGCGCAAAGACTGCAAGTACGGATTGGCCATCTGTCCCGTGATGATGCGGTCTATCAACTCTGGCCTGGTCTGCCGTGTCACCGTCATTGCCCCACAGTACCCTCGTAACTCTAGAGGTCGCCAACTGCCCACCTCCTCCAAAAGGCTCCAACTCTGTAACTGTAGACTGGCCAAGCGTGCAGGCGCCTTACGGCTCAAGGCGTCAGCCACCACATTGGCCTTTCCCGGGTGGTAGGAGATGCTGCAGTCGTAGTCCTTCAGGAGCTCCAACCAACGTCTCTGTCTCATGTTGAGCTCCTTCTCGTCAAAAAGACATCTGAGGCTCTTGTGATCTGTAAAAATCTCGAAGGTCTCACCGTACAAGTAGTGCCTCCATGTCTTCAGCGCGAAGACAACAGCTGCCAACTCTAGATCGTGGGTAGGGTAGGTATGCTCATGGGGCTTCAGTTGCCGCGAAGCGTAAGCGACCACGTGACCCCTCTGCATGAGCACACCTCCTAACCCCTGCAAGGAAGCGTCCGTGTACACAACGAACCCGCCACTACTGTCAGGGATGGTGAGCACGGGAGCCGAGGTCAACCTCTCCTTCATCTCCAAAAAACACGCCTCACAGGCGTCTGTCCAAGCGAAAGGCACGTCCTTCCGGGTCAACTGTGTCATAGGACGCGCAATCTGTGAAAATCCTCTGATGAACCGTCTGTAGTAACCTGCCAGTCCCAGGAAACTGCGAATCTCAGTGACTGAACGCGGTCTCTCCCACCTGAGCACTGCCTCGACCTTGGCGGGGTCCACCGCCAGGCCGTCTCCACAGATCACATGACCCAAAAAGGTCACCTCCCTCAACCAGAACTCGCACTTGCTGTATTTGGCGTACAGCCTGCGTCATCTCAGAGTGTCCAGAACCATCCGCAAGTGCTGTCCGTGCTGCGTCCGATCTCTAGAATAGATGAGTACATCATCTATGAAAACTACCACAAACTGGTCCAAGTACGGTCTAAACACCCGGTTCATCAGGTCCATGAAAGCAGCGGGGGCATTGGTCAGCCCAAACGGCATGACCAAAAACTCGTAGTGTCCGTACCGGGTGCGGAAAGCTGTCTTGGAGACGTCGGTCTCCCTGATCCTCAACTGGTGGTATCCAGACCTCAAGTCGATCTTGGAAAACACCGTGGCACCCCGCAACTGGTCAAACAAATCGTCAATCCTCGGCAGCGGATATCTGTTCTTGATGGTGACCCTATTCAGCTGTCGGTAGTCCACACAAAGGCGTAGGGTCCCATCCTTCTTCTTCACAAACAGTACCGGGGCTCCCCAGGGAGACGCACTGGGCCTCACGAAACCTTTCTCCAAAAGGTCCTGCAACTGGGACTTGAGCTCTCGCAGCTCAAGCGGTGCCATTCTGTATGGCGCGGTGGAGATGGGGCTGGTCCCTGGTACTAGTGAGATCTCAAACTCGATCTCACGCTCGGGCGGTAGTCCTGGTAACTCGTCTGGGAACACGTCGGAGAACTCTCTGACTACCGGGATGCTCTGGAAGTCTGCCACGGGGCTGTGCTCTGCCACCACACAAGCTAGGAAGCCTTCACACCCCTGGCTCAAAAGTCTCGCCGCCCGAAGTGCCAAAATGCACCTGAAACCTCCGTCCACTGGCTGCCCGTGAAACTCGAAAGAAGGCAACTCCGGAATGGAGAAGACAATCTTCCTCTCAAAACAGTCTACCAAGGCGTGGTAAGCGGACAGCCAATCCATCCCCAGAATCACTCCAAAGTCCTCCATCTGTATCATAATCAGGTCAGCTGGCAGGCTATGTCCCCTGATGCTGACCTCGCAACCCGTGTACACCTCCTCAGCTACAAACAGCTGACCACTCGGACCTCTGATTATGAACGGATTCTCTAACAGTGTATAATCCTGGTCCAAACTAACTGCGAAACTGGCTGCGACAAACGAGTGCGTAGCGCCGAAATCGAAAAGCGTGTAAACGAGTCTGCCAGAAACTGAAACCATACCTGCTACCACGGATCCCGAAGCTCTGGCGTCCCTGTGTGTTAGGGCGTTGATACGCCCCTCAGCTCTAGGTGCGAACGAAGCAGCCACACTCTGCGTCGGACGGGTAGGTGCTGGCCGGTACCCTCCTCGCGACTGCTGTCCTCCTCCTCGTGCCTGGGAACCGCGGCCTCCTGCACGCCCTCCAGTGCTCTGCACGGGAAGTATCTGCTGACCTCCTGCCCTAGATGGGCAGTCCCTCCTGACGTGGCCCGGCTGGCCACACTGGTAGCAGAGGGGAACCCGACTCCCGCCCTCAGTGAGTCCCTGCTGTCGGCTAGGCGGGGGTCCGGTGCTGGCGACTGGCCCCTGTCGAGGGCCCCCAAAGGCCACTGATGGCCCTGCACAACGTGACGGCTCTCCTGCGGACGTCACGTGTCTCCGTTCTCGCCGGCCCTGTGAGAAGTCTGGCTGAAAGGGCCTCTTCCGCCCGCCGTCGGTCTCTCGCGCGGACGGGTTGGTCTCCTCGTAAGTCATAGCTGCCTCTACCACCCTCGAAAACGTCGGCAGCTTCAGGGGTTTGACATACCCCCGGATCGCAGGCCGGAGCCCCTCGGTGAACCTCCAAAGGCGCTCCTCCTCAGTGGCTACCGCTGTCGCTGCAAAGCGGGACAGCTCCAAGAAACGCGTGCGGTACGCGCTCACGGTCATCGTCCCTTGGCGGAGAGTGTGGAACTCCTGCCTCCTCTGGTCCTGCCATGTCTGGGGAAAGTACTGCTCGCAGAAGAGGGTGACGAACTGGTCCCACGTCGGCTCGTCCCTCTCCTGTCCCCGGACCGCCCTCCACCACCGGTGTGCCGCAATCTCCAGCTGGTACGTGGCAAAGGCCACGCGGCAATCCACCGGGGGGCGAAGGGTGTCGAAGATCTTCTCCAGCTGCTCAAGCCGGTCCTCTGCCTCGGTCGGGTCCTCATCCCCCTTGAAGGAGGGGGGCTTCAGCTTCCGGAACTGTCCGAAAAGCTCGAAGTGGCGCTGTAGGGGAGGTGCTGGTGCACCTCCAGGCGAAGGTGCCTCGTGTACAGAAGTGTCGGAGGAAGGTGGGGGCGGCAGGGGCCCATCCCCTCCCTCGTGTCCAGCGCCGCGTCCGTCGCGTGGTCCCACAGAGGACTCCCCCTCTGCAACCCCAGGAGGAGGTGCTCGAGGCGGTGGGTGGAGCTCCTCTCGTACAATATCCCGTATCAGTCTGGCTTGGTCCTGGGCCTGGATGCCAGGGAGTGGTGGCTGGTCCACCGAGACGTCAACGACAGCACGTCCACCTCGCCGACCTCGCCCTCGGCCGCGCCCGCGGCCAGTCTCGCCAGTCCCGCGACGAGGCATCTCCTGCAAGGAGACGCGAAACAAAACGGAAATGTCAAAACAGACGGTACCTAACAAAACTTCTAGGAGCTCATGTCAAGAGACATGTTGTGGTGGCTACTCTAGCTATAAACATGTGAATTGGTTATTTTCCAGTCAGTTGATTCACTTCTCGGGACGACCTTGCTCTGATACCATCTTGTAACGACCCGGTTCCCGAGTCCCTACGAGACACGAGAACCGGACCGACTCGACTAATCCCAAGACCTAGTCGTCCAACGAGGAAGTAACCAAAAGACAGTAAAATAAACCACATTCAGCATGAATATAACTAACAGTAAGAAAGTACAGCAGTAAGGAAAGAAACTACTACAGTAGGTACCACCACAACAGTAAAACAACATTTATCATATAACAAGAACTGCAGGTAAAGAAGGTACAGCGGAAACAAAAACTACTCACTAGAACAGAAACAAAAGAGGTACAAAAGGCTGTGGTAACTCTACTGGACCCTACTCGGCCCAGCGTCCTCTGCAGCCGCCGACCCTGGCTGCTCAACACCTGGTCCTGAAAAAGGTAACGAGTGTAACACGTCAGCAAAACGCTGAGTAGAGTGTACAGTAGCTGTTATGTTCTATTACTTCCTTTATTCACATCTTTCAATTTTTCTCACTATTTCATTTGTTTCTCAGATCCTTTACTTGATCTCGAATGTCCTCGTGGGAACGATCTTGATTGCAGTCTTTTCCAAAAGTAGAAGTAGCACGTGGTGCTCTCCTGGCCGGGAGAGTCCCCCGTGGTGATCCTACCCTCAGTCAACCACCCCAAGGTCACTGACAGACGTAACGGTGACTACGGCACGCGCGATAAACGCACAGGTAGCTAGCCCGCACTGGCACGCGGTCAGTCGTTTCCGTTAACGGGTGCGCCCAAAGCACAGCACGGAACCAGGGCAGAGCCCTCTCAGTAACAGGGGTCCAACCCCTCCACAGTAACCAAACCGGGGCCTTGCCCCTCCACAGTCCGCGCACCCTCGCCTGACTACCCTGGTTTGCCCTGGTGGGCCTAACAAGTCGGTGAAGGAGGCTAGCAGAACCCCGGGGCCCGTGGGGTAGCTAGTACTCTCCTAACACTACTAGCTCTCCTCGGTACTACGTACACGAGGGCCAACAAGTCGGTACAGAGTGGCCAGTCCTAACCCCCGGGTCCCTGGGGCGGCTAGCTCAGCTCTGCACTAAATAGGGGGACAGTCGCTCTCCTTGGTACTCCGTACTCAAGGGCCAGCTCACTTCCCCAATTCTATTCCATTCGCTTTCCTGGAGTTCTACTCCTACTTCCCCGTAGGGTTCCAGAACATCTTATGTCTTACTTTCCAGTTTCACGTTCTTACAAACCATGATCCCAATCATGTTTCTTTATTCATAACAGGCAGCTGTGAATTCAATTTACAGGCAGCTTCATATATTCCTTTCCATTTTTTCAAGACTGCAGTATTATACATTCCACTAGTTTTTCCATCCTAGGATTCATGCCATATCCTAGGGTCTATCATACAATCTAGTTTTCCGGCCCTAGGATTCATGCAACACCTAGGAACTATCATTCCATATATTTCTGATTCCTAGGATTGATGCAATGTCCTAGGTTCTAGTTATGGTTTCATACTTTAACAGATTTTATTAATACTTAAAGCCACTCTACCAGGTACAACGGGAGTAATGGGGGTGTGATCGGGAATCCCGCGTGCCTCCGCGGCTCTCAAGACTGCAACCGAACGAGGTCCTATCACAAGGATCAAACACAAGGAGTGTCTCAAAACAGTGTATAGCTACTGTAGACGGGTAGAGGAATTAATTCTGAAAAGAACGCAACTCGAATCGCGGAAAACGGAGCCCGAACGGGCCCTAAACGGGTCGAAAAAGACGATACTGTGCAAAATCAGACGTCTGGAACTCCTTCCAGACGTCTTAAAAAGTGGATCAGAGAATTACCTCTTCAGCGTGGTTTCCCAGATGTCCAGAAGTCTGCGGGGACGTCTGCCCTAGATCCCAGACGTCCGATGGTCCCTCCGGACGTCTGGAGGTCACTCCCGCCGTCTGGTACAACTTCCAGACGTCTGATTCGCAAAGGATGGCGAATCAGCGAACCTGCGCACAGCCAACCCCCCTCCCTCAGTACGGTCAGTCGACAAGAAGGAAGAAGAAGGCGGAAAACTCACCTTTCAGACGTCTGTATGATCTTACAGACGTCGACCTTGCCGTCTGGCTATCAACACAGACGTCTGATTCTGGAAATTTTTCCAGAATCAGGACCCTGCTCGGCCTCCGCTCGCGACGCTGCCCGCGTCGCACCTCGCGCTCCTGCTGCTCAGACCGCAGCAGGTCCCTCTCCGCGTCGCTCCGCGCCCCCTGCGCCCTCCGCCAGCCGGCCAAGCCGGTCCGGCGAGCTCGCCCTCACGGCAGAGCTCTGCCCTCGCACGCCGCACCTCCGCGCTCACTGCGGCCATCGCTGCCGCCCTCGCGTCCACTCGCTCTCGCGCACCGGAAGGAGAAGAAGGAGGAGACTGTGGAGACGGGAGGGGAGGCGTGGCCCTTTTAAGGCCGCGCGAGGAGGAGAGAGGA
Organism: Thalassia testudinum; assembly: GCA_037157565.1. Classification (NCBI taxonomy): domain Eukaryota; kingdom Viridiplantae; phylum Streptophyta; class Magnoliopsida; order Alismatales; family Hydrocharitaceae; genus Thalassia; species Thalassia testudinum. The sequence goes on from JAZHRO010000051.1 coordinate 10,063,101, forward strand.
GGTGGTAGGCCACCTGCAGCCGCAGAGAGAAAAAGAGGGAATATGCGGTCTGCACGCTCAGGCGCGCAGGCGACTCGCGTGTGTCAAAAATAACGGATTTCAGGACGTCTGGAAACGATCCCAGACGTCTGTTCAGATGTCTGTATGTGATCCCAGATGTCTGGACCGACGTCTGGGCCTCCTCCCAAACGTCTTAAAATACGTCTGGGGCACGCATTCGTTACATCGTCTCCTTAGGTAAGACCCGGTTCTGCAGAAGTCTGACCGATGGCAGCCATTGCACCCGACTGCTCATCAACACCTGAATACGGAACCTGAAGCTATATGTCAATGAAAACTGAGTAGAGTAGACAACGAAACAAGTAGTAACAATAACAGGAGTACAGAAAAGGACACTATATCAACAGTTCATCCATTTATAATTTATTTCTTATCTAATTCTGTTCATGTACCTTACCCATGTTTTTATAGTTCATAATCCGTAAATCGACATCTTGGGGCACGAGAAAATCTTGTGTAACTTCCTGTGGTGCAAGATCGATATAAGCCATCCTCCTAGCTAGGAAGATCACTTAAACCATCAAATCGCCACACTCTATCATCTTGGGGTCATTTCGGAAAGGGGTGGTGGCTATGTTGTATGGCGTGAATACGTACAAGCACTATGTACGCTGAACCATAGACAACCAATGACCCACTTACAGGCTGAGAAAGAACCAAATCTTGAGCCACGTATCTTGCCATCCCAGTTGGCCGCTAAGCCTAACCAAAGAGTTGTATGGAGGCCAACAACCTCCAAAACCAACCTTTGAAACAGGTCTAAAAGGCTAAAGCTATAGCCAAACTTCGGCCAATAGTGGGGCTAAAAGCAGTTATCTTATCTTTTCATTTTCGACTAAATAGTTGTATCAAATTCATTCCAGATAACTATATCTTTTATTTTCATTAAATTAAGCCATCCTTAATAATTCCAGGATTAACAAATATTCACATTATTATCCAACTTATCCGTTTACAGTAGTTTCAATTTATGATAGTGGTCCCATATTATTTATCAATTAACGAACATCACAAAACTTATTTCACGGAAATCGAGATTCATTTTATGCATGTAATGATAGGGGTACATGTGGTCATTAACCTTTACTATTTTGCATAAAAACATATTTATTTTCCTCTAAAGCACCCATGAATTAGGGAAAGTACTAGAGGGATTCCAAACTCAGCAAGAAGAAGGACATATGCTAATCAAGCAGTACATGCGAGAAATTATACCTAATGGGTCCACAGGCACCCAAAAACTAGACGTGATCGAGAGGAGGGGTAAACTACTCTACCTAATGTCATCGGAGGGTCACGGTGACTCCAAATTGTGTGCACAAGGCCTGGGGTAGTCTCCATGTCTGCCTCGGGATCCACGCATGTACTGGGGATAAGGCCTGGTTCACAAGGACCAGAAATAGGGTCGAGAATACCTAGTCACATTTATGATTTTTCACTAAAGGAAAAGGACTCAAAAGTGAAAATAAATCATATCCATACGTAGTACGTGTCAATACGATCCAATGGTACCTTGTTTGTCGAAATTTGAGGTTTGGAAGGCCTCAAATTGGATGAAACAGCCCGAGGGCATCCTAAACCAACTTGGTTCAACCAGATCGATCAACTGGTCAATGCGGACCCACCCACAACACATGTCGTGCTGTGATTCGTCCACTTGCATGTCGCTAGATCGCGCTCACTGCCCATGCCATAGCTGCTAATCGCGCCACGCATCGCGATCTCTCGTGCCCACCTTTGCGCTCTCGTGCTTTCCCTCCGCATGCGCTTGTGCTCACCTGCGCGCTTCATCTGTGACACGCGTCTCTCACATATCATCGCCACCTCCACACATCAGATGCTCGATGTGCGCTACCACCGCCGCAGCAACAATTGCAGTGGGAAGCTCGAGTTTTGCAGATTCACACTCGGGTCCCCGAGAAATTTTTTTGATTTTATGAAGGATCTTTCTCTCTTGATTAAGAGACTTAGAGAAAGAATGTCGACCCAAGGACCCAAAGGGGTCCTTATATAGGCCCAAAGGTTGTTGCAAATAGGTTAAATAGGGTGAAATATCCAAAATAACCCTAGGATTGGTTCACCTTACATTTAGGTCCTTATTAACTTGTTTTGGCCATAACTAGAGCTATACACCTAGGATTCATGTGAAACAAGCATCGTCGGAAAGCTTAAGATGAGAGAAATCTAAAGGTACCATATACGACACCTTTTTGACAATGTTTAGATAGGGGTTGACTCGAAATATGTATTTTTTGGTAATTTAAGGAGGTGCTGACACCAGCATCGAACCACAACTGGATTTCCAAGTTCAAATTGACCTGGATCACCTTGAAATGACTCGAAACTTGGATTTTGGGATGTTACAGATACCAACCTCCTCCCCCTCCCTAGGAACATTGACCCAGACTTCCCTTACCCCGCATTAGCTTATTCCGACCTGTCCATTAAACATTTTCATACACTTAGTGGCTTAGAGTCAACCCAATGCCTTCATTATTGAACCTAGCCAGATACCCAAAAGGAAATTTATGAAATTTGCTAGGGAAATTGGTGATAAGGAGATAAACCCCTCTTAGCCTTTTGGGAAAAGAAAGCTGGAAAATACCTCCTTATCAGAGAATCAACTTATGTTACTGAAGAAGATGAAGGATGAAGAAACTTATTTGAGACCTTATGTGAAAACCCGAACCTACTTTCTAAGGTTATCTTTTGGACTAAGCATATCGAGACGAACTCATTGACACTTGTTTGATGCGAATCAGGTTTGTGTACTTAGAAAATTGAAAAAATTACATTTTTGGTCAAATAAGGTCATCCTCGTAAGACATGCTTGAAATATGACAAAATTATCGTTAAATTTACCTCATGGAAAGTTTTTCATTGATATCCATTTTGCAAAAATCTAGATTTCATGATAAAAATATGTGATAATTATGAAATTAGTCGAGGTTATATATAAAATAATAGGTAAATAATGATGAAGATAACATCAGTTGCAATAATAATAATAATAATAATAATAATAATAATAATAGGAGTCGGTTGCCAAAGCTGATGGGATAAAGGCAGTTTAAAATATTATAAAAAAGGGGGATTAGGCCACCGTTATATATATATATATATTTTTTATTATTTTTTATTTTGGAAGAGAGAGATGGAGATTATATTTGGAGAGGGAGAGATTGGCCGGAAAATTTATGGAGGGAAGGAACGTGGAAAGAGAGAGGGCAGTCTTTGAAAAGAGAACGAGAGAGAGTTGGGGAGATCGACAGTGGGACCGTGTGCAGGAGAGAGAAGGGAAAGAGAGCCGGTGGTCAATTAATTGGTCGTGGGAGAGAGAGATGGATGTGGAATTTTCGATCATTATCTGGTGGGGGTGTTGCATGGGATAGAGAGAGGAGATGGAGAGAGGGATCGAGAAGGGAGAAAGAGTGGGACCATGCGCAGGAGAGAAGGGGAGAGGGCCGTACGGGGAGAGAGATCGAAGAGGAGAGAGAAGAGTTTGTGCGAGGAAGAGAGAGAAAGGGAGAAAGTAGAAGGGGGAACTTGCGTACGGGATTTTGGATTTTAGGGATTAAAAGACGTCTATTTTTCGTGTTTTAGGAGTAGTTGGAATCGTCTCTTGAATTACACGATGGTAGACTTTAAACTTGATTTTTAGAATTTTTTTATTATGTGAAAATTTTAATAAAGCTTATGACATTTTTTTTTATTTATATCATATCTGTCTTAATGTTGATCTAGCCTCGAAACACGTACAAAATAAGCGGGTTCCTAGAATAGTGAAGTAGAAACAATTGATGTGCATTACAGAGTCACTGTAACCCCGGTGACATTAGGTACAGTAGTCTCTCCCTTTTTCCATGTAATTGTCTACATCATGACTTTCTTCGTGTGTTGCACCGTTTAGTGTGCGTTCTTGTCTGTTGCTGGGATTGGGTTTATTTTCGTATTTCTTGCTATCTTGAGTACATAAATATTAAATGTGGATGTTGTAATTCAAGTTGTTGACTTAGAATATGAATAATCAACTTGATATATTTAATTTCTAGATTAAAAGGAGTTAGCAAACAATTTATTAGACCATTGTTCATGAATTATGATACACTTAGAATATGGGATGTCGTATGTACGAAATGAATTCCATTTTTAGTAAAATTGACATTTTTAGGATGATTAAATAATAATTTGATTGAAACCACGATAACTAAGTCGCTTATCAATTAATTTTGAAATGATGTGATTTGTACTCTTTCATAAGTTTAGATCAATGGTTTAAAATGATGAGAGTTATGACTTAATTGATGGATATTGATACAGTTATCTGGACATGATCAAATGATCAGTACGACGGATTTGTCGGGAATTAAAGGAATTTGATAACTAGTTTTAGCCTACTACTCGTCGGATTTGGTAGTAGTTTTGGTCTACTACATCGATTCTAGGCTGGTTTATGGAGTTGTTGGCCTCCCTACGACTTTTTGGTTAGGCTTAGCGGCCAACTAGGATAGTGGAATACATGGCTTGAGGGTTGGAGTTGGTTTTCTTTACTCAGTGGGTGGGTGGGTGATGAGGTATGGCTCGTCATAGCTAAAATGCCTAAGTTAAGCTAGAAACTAGGTTAAACACTATTGAATTAACACATGAAATAGGTTAATTGTGGGAAATAGTGAAAAAGACCTAAAACATCAATTTTGTGTTAAAAACGCGAAATTAGGTCATTAAATGAGATATTCTATTCATTAACATAAATTAATGATCCAATTGTAAATTGAACAAACATTTGAGTCCAAAAGTTCGAGTCAAAAGTAAAATTAACTTCCTTAATGTTCATCTATACTTAAATAAAAATTGGGTTACATTTGAACATTATTAAGACCTTGCATTTATTAGATTACATATAGGTCCACAGGTCACATACATTTTATTCATTTAAAAACCTTCCAAGGACCATTTTGAAAGCTGTAGGGGCCTCTTTGCAGATTCTAGGGATTGCTCTGAATTGCTTCTTCACCACTTATGGGCCTCGCCACAAAACATCTACCCCTTCGCCCATAAGGGCTTCTCCGCAAAAACACCAACTCACCTACAGTCGTGAGCCACTGTAGTGCCTCAAGAACTTGCCCAATCACAGTCGTTCATTCTTTATTCTCATGACCCTGTGGCCTAGATCCAATCGAACCTTCGCGCGCTTCAGCGCATGTGTTCACCACCTTGCCCATATCTCATCTAACGATCGATCTTTGATTTGGACTTTCACGCGCCTCCTCTTCATCCTCACCGTCGGTGCCCTAGGTGCCTAATCGCACCATTGTGGTGCCCAGATCTAGTGATCAGCCTACTTAAGCACCTGCCATGAGCCACGCGCACACTTAACCAGCTCCTTACCCCTGAGTGGTTCCCTTCATCTACTCCTTCAGCTTCCCTATCTCCTTCCTCGATGGTCGGTGACAGAGACCATTTTCCTCCCTCTATCGATCGCCTCCTGTCGACCGATTGTTGGCTCTTGGACATCTTCTTCAGCTAAAGAGTCTCCTCCCCTTTCATTGTCATCAGCCGCCGGCTAGTGACCTTGGACAACTTCTTCCCTTCGATAGATTTCCCGCTTTGTTAGATAGAGTTCCTACTTTCTAGATTAATTGTAGTGTTAGTTAGAGTAATTTAGGAGTAGATTAGATGTTAGAATTCATTGGTTGATTGATTAGTGTAGTTTAGGAGTAGATTAGCCTAAATTCGATCTCCACCCTCTTTGATCAATTCAGATCAGAGAGATGTTTTTCCACCTCCATTTTGACACATTAATCTCCCTTTCCATCTTGTTATCCACATTCACTATTTTTCACTCGCAATTAAATCCATCAGTCACCTATTCATCAGGCAACCAATAGATCTTGAGCTTAAGGGCTTTTTGAACTGTTGGTATGCCAAATATCACTTAAGGGTGATTCCATTGACTACATTGGATCAAAATCACCCTCCTTTGAGCTGAATTGAACTTGGTTTGATTGGTTGAATCTGATTTAATCTCATGGGCTATTTTGTGAATTTGTTGAGAGTTTTGAATTCTATCAGATTTAATCGATCTTATCGAGTTTATATTTACTTTATTGGATTAATGGTAATGAGCATGGACTATTTTTATGGGATTTGCTACTGATGACAGTGTTCATGCTCATTTTATATCTCAGTTTTGCTCTTTAATAATAGCTAGAGTCAAGGAAAATCAGTTACACTAATTGGAGGCTTTAGCAATGATTTATTTGCTTTTAAGGATCACTAAACCTTCCTAAACAACTATTAATGGTGTGCAGGAGATATAGGTGATCATATCACCTTAGTGATTCAAGATCAAAAGCCTAACAAGGTGACATTGCTCTCAGAGCATAATTGAGTTTTAATTGCTGAGTGATGGGGCTTGAATCGATCTTAATGAAGGTTGGGAACTCAGTTTAAGTGAATTTTCAATGGCCTATTGATCTCTTCTTATTAAACTGTCTATGGTTTGATAAAAGAGTCAATTAGGTTCTTATTGGGCTTTGATATCAAATCTGGAATTTAAGAGTTTTAAATGAGTTTTGCATCTTAATTACAAGTGGTTTTGTGATCTGAGACTATTTATGAGATTCTTGACATTTAGATCTGAATTATTTTTATAATGGAATGAGATTTTGTAATCACAGATTTTGTCAATTAAAATACTTGCATCAAGCAACAACAGCTACCGCAGTTGATGATTGAGCAGCAATAACTGCTATTGAAGCTGCACTAAAATTTCAAGTAGCTAATCTAGCATCTGTTGAGTTTGGCAGCAGAAGCAGCAGCTGTTGCTGCTGAATTGCAGCTACTATTGTGTGCTGCAGTAGCCACTGTTTGGCTGTATTGGCTGGTTTGATTAGATTGGAATTGAGCTGGGTTGTGAGTGTTTTTGTGAATTGACGTGAGTTGTAATGTTTTGTATATCTTGTATAAGCATTCCTAAACTTGAAATGGATTTTAATTTTATTTGGAGTACTTGTAATTTTAGTTTTGAATTCTTTTGTCAGGTATTGTTTCTTGTAAATCTGTCAAAACTTGAAATTTAATGAAATCCAAAGTGGAAAGCATGCTTAACTGTTTAAACATGTTTTAGATAGTGTGTTGAGTGTTTTGAGATGTTTAAACTTCATTCCTAGCCACTCCAACTGGTTTTAGGGCCTTAGGTTCTCTTTGAAACACTCTTTGAGGCCTTACTTTGTTGAACTTTGTAAATAAATAAAAACTATATAAAAATTACAAAAAAATAAAATAAACCTATCTTGGTCAAGATAAGGTATATTTTTAGGTGTGTGTCAAGTTTCAAGGCATTCTGAACCCTTAACTTGGTAGAACATACCAATCGACGGTTCAGTATACCTTGAAACTTAAGAGAAGAACCAAATATCAAAAACACCAACAGCAACTCTTTCCTCTCATCTCACTCTTTCTCTCTCATCCCTAATCTCGACTATATGTATAAAAACCATAAAAATCATAAAATACCCAAAAACTCCTAAAATACCATGTACACTATGTATATACTTGTATATATAACTTAAACCTAAGCTATATGTAAATATTGTATAATATGTACAAAATATCTATAAATAACTTATATATGTATTCTATATAGTAAATTAAGCATTTAGAGTAATTTAATGTATATATAATCTTATTGTATTATTAGATATTAATTTATATAACTTAAATGTATAATAACTAGGTAATTATATAAACCTATTTACATGTACATATTTGTATCCAATACTGTACATATGTATTTATATATGTATTATCCAATACTGTACATATGTATTTATATATGTATTATGTACCATATAATACATGTAATGTAATTTAATTATTATATACAATAAATAATTGAGTTATTAAGTTAATTGGGTAATTTACTAAGTTAAAATAAAATAAATTAGTAATTTAAGTTAATACTAAGATAATTTATAGTGTATACTTGTAATATATTATACCAAGTATTTTCAACTTATTTATATCATATTTATACTGTATTATAGTATTTATAGCTTATTTATATGTAAAATCATTTAAAACATGTATTTAATTGTAAATAAATTAAAATAAAGCTTATAAAATATCATAAAAATATGAAATAATAATTTATTATGTATATTAATATTGTATTAAGTCAATTTGACAATTAAGTAACTAATTTATACTGTAATTAGCAAATTAAACTCTAATTTAACTTGTATAAACTGTAAACTTTAGCTAATTTAATTATATGATAAACTAACTTATTTTTATAAAGTAATTACATAATTATATAGCCCTATGTAAGGGCTTTGAAATCCTATAATTTAATTTTAATTTAGATTAAATTATGGCCCTCAAATGGAGGTCCAAAATCACCTAATCAGTATAGCCCTGTGTACGCTTGGCAACGCCTGAAGGGCGCTCAGATAGTCCCATACCAGAAGCGTAGGAGCGGGCAGCATGCCTTATATTGTTTTTCTGCTTTTGGAAGTGTAGTCGTCATGGTGTTGGGCGCCCACATACACTTATACCTCTCTCCTCTTGTGAACTTGAATATGGCATGAGCATTTGGTATGCGGTGCACTGGGCAAGGGGCCGTGCACTGTGCATGGGCCTGTGTGGGCCCATTAACGATAAACCAGATTTAATACACCTAATAACTAAACAAGGGTGGCCTTAGTAGAGGTCTGGCCCCACCTAGAAATAGGTGCTGTGTATCCCTCGGAAAGGCCGCCCACCCACTAAACTAATTTTTGGGTTGAACTTAAATCGAACCGATCTGAGAGGGAGTGAATCGAACTAATGTGTTGCCTGTTGCCTGAGCGACTAAGTGCTAAACCACACCTTGTGCCTTGTGTCTATGTATGTGTGTGTTGAGTGCGTGAATTGTGTATGTCTGTGTGTGTGTACATGTATAATATATGATAAGTATATGTATATAAATAATGTATACTATAAATAATATAGTATAGTATATATAAGCGTATAGGTAGTAATGTTGTTTGAGCTCTTATATATATATATATAACACTAAAGCTTTAGTGACAGATTCAACTGTCACTGTACATAGGATTATATGTTAGTATAGATAGTATTTTGCCTTATGTTATGTACATAATTTTACTAAGGCTTTAGTAACACTTATATATGTTACTGTATATATTATATATGTTACTATAGATATTAGTATGTTATGATAACTTAATATAGTAGCTATTACTAACTATTTTTGTACCTATACTTAGGTATTAACCATATTAACTGTAAATAATTAACATAGAGTAGTTGTACATAGTTTTTTATACTTGTTTATGTATATTTGTTTTTAAGCATTGTAATGTGTTTTAATTCATTCTTTTGTATATAATTAATCAAATTCTTTTATTCCATTGATTCTTTCATTCATTTTTGTAAATAAAATCAATAATTTTGGAATGAAAGAATGTTTTTGGACTTAGAGAGTGACGTATATCAATAACTGCCTCCTAGTGAACGACTTAGAATAAGCCAGTAAAAATTAAGTATATAAATAAAATTGATGTGACATCGGTTTGTATTTGTGATATATACTACAACAATGACATTTTAAAACCCCTTTTTAGTGCAAATTGATAGTTGATGATCATAATTTTTGGTGCCATTGCCGGGGACAAAAAACCCGAAAATAGTGCTTTCTTATGATGGTTGACAAGTTGCACATCAATGGGTCATTGCCTGTCTATGGTTTAGTGTGTGTAGCTAGCACGTGCTTATGCCTTACGATGTAGCCACCATCCCTTTCCGCAATGACCTCAGGGTAACAGAGTGTGGTGACTTGATGGGTATAAGCCGTTTTCTCGGCCAGGAGGGTGGCTTATACTGGTCTTACACTGTAGGAAGTTACATGAGATAATCTCGTGCCCTAAGACGTTGATTGATAGATTGTGAACTGTAATAACTTGGGGTACTTCTTTCAAAAAAAAAATAACTTGGGGTACCAATATACAAAATGGAACTGGAAAATGAGGTGCCTAATAAATGGAATAATTAAAGCTATAGTACCTATCTTGTCTTATTCTTTGTTACTGTTGTGTTTTGTTGTTTCTACTCTACTCAGTTTTTACTGACGTGCTTTTTGGGTTCTGTACTCAGGTGTATTGGGCAGTTCGCAAGATGATTTCAGTTGTACATCTCTTGGCTTATGTACTACGATAAACCTCTGGTCAGCATTAAATTTCTGTTCATTTAGTTGATGCAATATGATTAGTTTGTTTAGCTATGTTTATATTTTATGATTATGTGTTGGGTGATTGTGATCTTGTGGGTAAGTTGTGCTAGTTGTTAGCACACAACGACTCGGGTTTCATCGGTTGGTGGGACTCAGGTCATCATACCTTAGGCAGTTGACTCACATCAACTGCTCCTGCAAAAATGAACCTTCTCTCTTGGAACTGTAGAGGGTTGGGAACTCCCTTTGTAGTTCGCCATCTAAAAAGTCCCATCAGGGCAACACCTGCAAATGTAGTTTTCATCTTTGAGACCCCACATGAATGGATATGATAGTTGAAAAAATAAAGGGATATAATAACCTCTCGATTGGTTCAGGGAGAGGGCAGATCGAGAGGTCTTAGTTTGATGTATAATTCCAACTACATTATCACCCCTATCTACTTTGAAAAATATTACATATTGACTGAATTGTCCTTGGGGATGTTTAATTGTTATCTGCGTTGCATATACGGTATGCTAGCTCAAGGCAAGAGAAAATCTTTTTGGCAGTGGATGGCGCAACTGTTGGAACCGTATTCTGCTAACATGGTCTATGTAGGTGACTTCAATGCCATCCTAAACCAATTTGACAAGGCTGGGGGTTTGTTGAACGGGATTTGTACGCTGAAAATTTGAGTTCTAAAAATCCTGTCGCTGTAGTTGCGTAAAAATCCGTCAAATAGATAATTTTTAACCGAAACTCAAAATGAGTTCCGGGTCGAACACGAGGAGGCTACATCGATTTGAAATTCGTAGTTATATTTTTTTGTAATTTTTGCTTATAAATGAGACAGTCACAATGATTGCTATTCTATTTGCAATATATGCACTTCAACTAGAGAGAGAGAGAGAGAGAGAAAACTTTATACTCAAAAAAATGTCAATACGACTACACTCGAAAGCAGGAAATATAATCTAGAAAGTGATAAAGAGAGGGGGAGAGAAGTTATCCTCCTCGACGACTGCTTGGAGGACGAGTCGGACGAACGTCGCATGGAAGAAGGAGAGCGAAGACGGATGACGGAGGATGGATCGGGAAGAACCGGGGGTGAGGCAAGGCGTCGGCGTCGTGAGATCCACTTCCAGAATGGGGGCGAGAAGACAGCTGGCGAGAGCTCCGCGAAATGGATGATAGGTGGAAATATTTGTATTTTTACTCTAGCGGAGCATCCCGTAGCTTGGGAGCACTAGAGTGAGCTTTAGAACTTGGGTTCTTAACTCTTAGAGAGGGAGAGAGATGATGGAAGGGATGAAATGTGGAGGGCATAGGGGGCTTTATATAGTTGAGGTATAAGGTGAAAAGGTCATTTCATCTTTGAAAAATTAACTCTGCTGCCTTTAGTGACACATGTGCATGTCACTGTAGAAAAGCGTCGGTGAAGGCATGCGCCTCATCTTCACCGCTCGCTTCTAATCGAGCACTCCACAACACGCCACGTTGACCGGCTCCTCTCCTTCAGCCGTTGCTCCCCTTTAGCATGTTCGCACGCCTTCTCGATTGGATGACCTAAGATCCTCGAGCGCCGCTTCCTTTTCACATGTTAAGAGTGCTCACTTGAGATGGCACGTTTGATCTTGCGTCATCATACATGTGCGTGATTAACTCCTCTCCGTGCACCATGTCTTCGATCCATCGCCGCCCGATTGCGGTCCAACGAGCGGATTTTGCTCGCTCTTGTTCTTCACGGATTAAGCTACAGAGCGCACCTCGAACCCATGCCTCACGCTTTGTGTAAGGCGTTCACCCAACATTCTACGCTTGCAGATTGTCCTAAAGACAATCCAAGGGTCCATCGTTCGCGACCGTTGGATGAGAATCCAACAGTTGAGAGGCATTGGAGCGGAGGGCTGCGATGGCTTGTAGGTGATCTTGGGTGGCTAGGATGGTGCCACGTGGCACTATTTGAGCCATCCATCTTCTTTTACTTGTAAGTGGTGCAACGGATGTCGGATTGGATCGATTTTCGCATCGTTGGATTGCGATCGTCGATCCAAATCCATCCATGTGGTTGGATTTTTCATTTGAAGTCTAGATTTTACACCACCTTGCCCCTTGACCTCTAATCTTCCTCAGACTGTATCTGATGTTACGAAAATCTGATTGGGACGATCTTAGAGTCGTTGAACTCCAATCGTCGCCCTGATTAGATCTGTACAGTTCAATCTTCAATTCGAGGCCCCAATAAATATTGCCCTATCCCTAACCACAAAAAGAGGCGAATTACTATACAATTTATACAAATTAACCTAAATGCATGATGATGTATGTTATGCAATATTTACAATGCATGATGCTTCTAAGACACTAAGAACATGCATAAATAGACATTTTAGGCTATTTAGATGTATGCACATCAGAGTTCCACTGTTCCTTATGGAGAATTCAACCACTTTAAAAATTTCATCAGTAAATTGTAGTTGATGGATCTTGCTTTGCTAGACGAGGCTACACATGGAGTAATAAAAGAAAACCTCAATTCCTTATTCGTGAAGGATTGGATAGGGTATTCATAAATGGGGATTGGTGGTTAGCTCATCCAAAAGCAGGTGTGTTGCATCTTCCTGCAATAGGGAGTGACTATATTCTGTTTTACTGCATACTAACAGAAAACCCAAGAGAGGTAATATTGGGAGGTTAGAGGCAAATTGGTACCTTGAAGACAGTTTCAGCTTTACGATTTAGAGTAGTTGGAATGCAAATAATGGGAATGCACCAATCGATTAAATGCTGAAAAAACTAGCAAATGAGATTGTCTCCTAGAGTAAAAGATGCCCTACAAACTGGAAAAATGAAAAAAAAAATTAAGGCTGAAATATCCAATTTATAGAATTCTGAGCCCTCCTTATCAGCACATGCAAGGGGGAAAGAACTTATTATGAAATATGATCAGCTACTCCTCAAAGAAGAAATCCACTGGCATCAACGTTCAAGACATGATTGGATTGGAAGTGGAGATAGAAACACCAAGTTCTATCACTTATTTGCTACTAATTGGAGGAAGAATCAAATTGAATGGGTGAAATTGCTAAATGGAACTGAAACAAGAGACCAAAAGTCAATTCAAGCTTGCTTCTTCCAATATTTCAAATCTATATTTACTTCCCAACAAGAACGACCAATCCTGCTTGTCTTCTTCCAACTAGATGATTGGGTCAATTCCCATGAACTCATATGGTCGACCTCCATCCCACAGCCAGAAGAAATTAAAAATACATTATTTCAAATGGTGCCTTTGTAAACCCCCACCCTAGATGGATTCCCTACCCTTTTTTATCAACGTAGTTGACATTTGGTTGGTGAGGAGGTTATCAACTTTGTGCAGACATCTTTCAAAAACTCCTCAATAAGGGCAGAGATGGCAACCACCTTTCTACTACCCATTTTGAAGGTTACTAACCCCATGGAGCTGAAGGACTATAGACCTATTAGCCTCACATATACACTATATAAAATGGTGGCAGAGTTAGCTGCGAAAGGAATCAAGCCAATCCTCAGAAGGGTTATAGTGCTAAATCAATCAAGCTTCTTGTCAGGTAGGCAGATATCAGACAATGTCCTTCTAGCTAAAGAAATATTTCACTCCATAAAAACTCGGAAGAGGAAACATGGAGACATGGCGATCAAGCTCGACATGGAAAAAGCCTTTGATAGGTTGGAATGGTGCTTTATTCATTTTTCTTTAGCTTAATTGCATTTCCCCCAGTCATTGGTTAGTCTCATTATGTCTTGTGTTACATCTGCATCATTTCAAGTCATTTTCAATGGCAACATTACTAATTCCATCCATCCTATGCATGGTATTTGTTAAGGCTGCTCGCTCTCCCCCTATTTATTTTTACTTTGTATTGAATTCCTATCCAGATCACTCTCTTCTTCCTTGCATAGCAATAGAATTACAGGTTATAAGATAGCAGCCAAAGCACAACCTATTACACATCTCATGTTCACTGACGACACTATATTATTGACTCGAGCTACTATGCAGGAAGTGCAGCATTTGAAAACTATCCTCTAGTGTTATGAAAACTGCTCTAGTTAATGAGTTAATTTTCATAGATAAAAAATCTATTATGGCCGAAATGTTCCCTCATGGAAAGGAAATGCATTCTAATGAATTCCAAATGAATACCATGAAGAAATCTAAGGTTTATTTGGGATGCCTGTTGATGGATAATAAAAAACAAAACACTCTCACTAAGTTGCTTGCTAACAAATTCTAGAGAAAAATCTCGGGTTGGAAAGGTAGATGCCTATCTCAAGCTAGAAGAGGTGTACTGATATAGATGTCACTTCTTCCCATTGCAAATCACCTTATGTTTACCTACCTCTTCCCTAAAAGATTATGCTCATTGCTTGATGGAATGGTGAGAGATTTCTGGTAGGGGATAGATGAGGGAGCTAAACATTTTATCCAAAAGCATGGAGTTCACTTTGTGTACACAAACATTTGGATGGGCTAGGACTTAGAGACACTAACCTTGCAAATATGGCTTTCCTTATGAAAATGGGTTGGAAGTTAATCACACAAGGGGATGGCAAGAACAACTGAAGACCATATATTTCCCTAAGGGGATCTTCTGGGATTACACACCAAAGATTAGAGACTCACCTTTTATTAGAGCTCTTCATTCTATCCAAGCAGGGCTCTTTGCTGGTTCTTCTTGGTTGATAGGTAATGGGGAAAAAATAACCATATGGAGGGACAGTTGGGTAAGAGATGGCAAGGTACCAATTCTTCCCCAATTGTCTACACCTTCGTCTTTCACTCTAGTTAGTGAACTTATCAACAATGAACAATGCTAATGGAATTTGATATCACTACTCCCTGAGTATTACTATTCAGATTTCCAATACACCTGTCCATTGGCAAGAAGAAGATAAACTAATTTGGTCAGTCCATCCAAGGGGAGTATTTTCTATTAAATCAGCTTATCAATCCCTCTTATTTCACTTTAGAAGATTCTCTCCAAATGATCTCTAGTTGGCTCACTACAAGTAGATTTGGAGGCTGGATATTCCACCAAGAATTAAGAACCTACTTTGGAAGGGGGTAGCAGGAGTTCTGAACGTTAGGCATTTGATGGACACTAGAATTGATGGTATAGATGCTACTTGTGAAATTTGCAAGCAAGCAAGAGAAGATGTTGATCACATCTTCCTAACATCCCCTTATACAAAGTCCATATGGTTTGTCCTTGGTCTCCATCTGTGTAACGACCTGAGCCTAGACACGAGTCTAATCAAGAAAAACTGGCCTTGACAACTTGTTAGGCATGGGCTCCATAAATCGAAGCAACCACCAAAAATGCTTAAGCCCAAGTTGTTAAGCAATAATTCTTAATCCTTATATCCCACCACTTATTTTCATGAGTTTTCGATGTGAGACTATTTTTTTGGGGTGTTACAACTAATCGACATTCTGCAACATCTAGTCAAATACTCACAATAAAGCACTGTTGTCGAGTTTAAATCCTCGGCAATGACGCCAAAAATATGAAGCAATCGACCACGGTTCGCATAAAAAAACGTCGTTGTTGTAGTATATTTCACAAATACAAGACCGTTGCCACGTCAATTTTATTTATTTGCTTAATTTTTACTGGTATATTCCAAGTCGATCATTGGGAGGCAGTTATTGATATACATCACTCTCTAAGTCCAATATTATTCTTTAATTCTGAAAAGATTGGTTTTATGTACAAATATGAATGAATGAATTAATGTATGAAAGAATGAAATAATTTATGTACAAAAGAATGAACTAAAATGCTTGCAAACATCTATTTACAAACAAGCATCAAACACTTTAATTAAATACTATCTATTTACAGCTTATAATACTAATACTTACATATCTATACAATAATATGTTATAACGTATAGCATACTAACTTAACTTAATATATTAACACCTATAGTTGTTGGTGCTAGAGCACCACGATCATTTGTTTTGATGATAACAAAACACGTGTCATTTAACATTTGCACTTTGAGTCCTAGATTTCAGGTCAATCGCAAATGGATACGTGATTAGACGGAGTTCGAGCTCACATCCAGGACGGATTGGACGAGCTTGATGGAGAACAGAAGAGATTCGCGAGGAGCGATATATTAAAGATGGAAGGAAATGAAGAATAGGATAGATTTCCTTCTTTCGTACTTGTTGTATTTTTCGTTTCTTTTGTTACTCTTTATTTCCTTAGATAATTCATGTTAAAGAGCCTCAAAGTACCCTAACAGTAGTCCTAGGAACACCTGCACAACCCTAGGATACCTAGGTTTTCTGTAGAAAACATAGAAAACCAATATGGGGTTCAAACAGCACTTCCAGACGTCTAATTCCCAAATCAGACGTATGATAAAGTGTTTTAAGACGTCTGACTGTTGATTCAGACGTCTGATAACTATTAGGCTGGACTTTGTATTCTGTCTGATGAAATCAGACGTCCAGACCTTAGACCAGACGTCTTAGGAGACGTCTGATGACTTTGCCAGATGTCCAATTAGTGGACCGCTGGCTGGCTTAGCAAACACTCAAGATTATGACCGTTAGAGCCTTATCAGACGTCCTTAGGCCTTTCCAGACGTCTGATAAATGACCGTTTTGCCTCGGCTGACCCAAAATCTCTTCTCAGAGTTTTTCTAGCCGTTGCAATGTTTGGAAAATCCATTCCCACAGTAAAAGTAGGTTTCCAGACGTCCAGGCATAGTGCCAGATGTCCTATATGTCGTCTGATGGACTTGCACTAGAACCCTGTTTAGATCTGATCCAAGTCAGGAAGAGACCCGCCCAAAATCAGACGTCTGACCTTGGAATCAGACGTCTTAAAGTGAAGTTCCAGACGTCTGATGCTAGAATTAGACGTCTGATAAGCCTGTCAGAGCAATGATTGTTCCTGATTTCGGGTTGATTCTCTTGGGCTTTGTTCCCAACGGCTATAGAACCCTTCCTAAGCCTTCCAAAGCCTTCCTAAGGCCTCTATAAATAGAGGGGAACCTTTGCAACACAAAAACACTAAGAACACACACCTAGAGAGACCAAGATACACAAGAAACACTTTGTAATACACTTTCCACTCTCTTGTGTCCTAGCTAGCTCTTGCTCTCCAAGCTCACGTTCTACATCTTGAGAGCATCAAGCTGTTGCACACCCGCTCTCCCGCCGTTGTTCACGAGAGCGAAGTTGCGCCGTCGCGTGGCTCACGCACCGCGTCATCAACTCGATGCACTCCTTGCAAAGGGGAGCTTCCTAATTCCTATAGAAGCTAGGTTTATAATTACTTTGTTGGCTCTATAGGACTTGTTATTTCTTTTATCTTTGTTATTTGGTTGGGTATTCGCTTTACGAATTTCCGTCTCCTTCGTGAGACAAAATCCTTCTCGTGGAGAGAAGGGGTTGAGGTACGCTACCCTCGTTTAAGTAGCGTGGTTGTATTGAGGTTGAATCACCCTCGTTTAAAGTGATTCGGTTTAGTGGATTTTGATCAACTTGGTTGATCGAAAAATCCTAACTCGAGAGGGTTAGGTGGTGGTTTTCACCCGGTTTGGGTTTCCACCTAAAAATTCTTGTGTACTTGTGGGATTGCTTATTTGTGATATTATTTATATTTCATTTCCGCAATTATTACGTCACCCCCACCGAGTAGCGAACTTTCAGTTGGTATCAGAGCAGGTTCTTGCGAGATCGGAGTAACATCCGGCAAGAAGATCATGGAGGGAAGCTATTCCATAAGCAGGATTTCCGAGGGGCAGTCCACAACCCGTCTGCCGTTCCTCGACGGGAGCAACTACCCCTACTGGAAGTTGCGGATGAAGACCTGGCTTCAAGCCACCGACTTCACGATCTGGGCCAGATGCGAGACGCCATTTGAGATCCCAGAAAAACCTGCGAGAGGCTACTCGCAGCAACAAATCCGTGAGCTCTCTTTAAACACGAAGACCATGAACGCCCTTTACTGCGCGCTCAGCTCGGAGGAGTTCAACAGAATCTCACAATGCGCCACCGCATACAAGATCTGGCACACACTTGAGGTAACTCACGAAGGTACCTCTAAGGTAAAAACTTATAAACTCAATTTACTTTCACAAGAATTTGAGGCTTTTTCTATGAAATCTAACGTAACTTTAAGTGAGATGAACACTAGGTTCACTCTCATAGTAAACAATTTAAAAGCTTTAGGGAAGACCTTCATCAAGGGGGAGCTTCAAGGGAAGCTTCTTCGTTCCCTTGGACCGGAGTGGGAACAAAAAGTCACCGCCATCGAGGAGGCGAACGAAGTAGAGGAGCTTAACATGGAAGATCTCCTAGGCAATCTAATGGCCTACGAGACAAAGTTGAAGCAGAAGAAGAAGGATACACCGGAGCCCAAACTGAAGAAGACTCTCGCCTTCAGAGCCGCGTCGGATAGCGAGGTAAGTTCCGACGACGAAGACTTTAGAATTTTACTTAAAAAATTTTCCAAGTTTTGTAGGGTATTAAAGAAAGAGAAGAAGGAGAAGAAGGAGAGCCCGAGACATTGCTACCACTGCAACGAGAAAGGGCACCTACGACCAGAGTGCCCTCTTCTCAAAAAGGAGAAGAAGAAGGAAAAGGAGAAGAAATCTAAGAAAAAGGCGTTCCAAGCCACTTGGGACGATTCAAGCTCGGAGGAAGAAGAAGAAAAAGAAGAAATCGCTTGCTTTGGTTTCATGGCCAGAGGAAGCAATAGCGACAGTGAAAGTGGAAGCGACTCCGACAACGAGGTAAATTTTGATTTGCAAGAAGCTTTTAATGAACTATTTGAGATTAGTAAATCACTAAAAATAGAAAACAAAAGCATGAAAAAGAATCTTAGCTTTCTTAAAAATGAAAATGATAGGTTAGAAAAATAACTTAAGGATCTGGAAGCTAGTCCTAAAAATGATAACCTATTATTAGAAAATCATAACCTCATCAATGAAAATAATAAATTGATTGAGGAAAATGTTAGTCTAAAAATAGAAATTTCTGATTTAAAGACTAAGATGAATACTATAGGAAAAGAAATTGCATGTCTTAGGGAAAATTCTAACAAATTAATCAACAAAGTTGATAATTTTTATAGCCCTAAGGTTGAGAATGAATCTCCGTCAAGGAGACCCACTAATAGATCCGGATCCAAGCCCACTTGGATACCAAAAAAAGAATTAGAATCTTATTTTGTAGGGTTCAGGGATAATTACAACACAAAGGACTGGACCTACAAACTCAAAGCTGGGCAACTCAAGTTGGGAGAACCAAGGAGTAGACCAAGGAGGAGAACAAGAAGACCGACGAGACGGCGAACAAATGACGGACCCGCCGCACGTCGACCACCAGATTGGAGACCGGCGCCAATGCCCGGGCCTCCAAGCTACGGATGGGAGCCCCATCCGATGTGGCATCCACAACCACCATTTGGCCCATTTTATTGGCCATGGTAGGTGAGGTAAAACCCTTTACCCTATCTTTTTATCATAAGCATTTAGATAGGGGGAGTTAAAATTTATGAGCTAATTGTCAATTTTTAAGGGGGAGATATAAGGTAGCTAAATTTCCTTTAGAAAGGGGGAGAAAAATAATAGCTATCATGTTGTTATAAAAAAAGGGGGAGGCATTACCTTTCTCAAAAGAAATTTATAGAAGAGCTTGTCTTAAGGGGGAGTTATAGGAAATGTAAAATCAATTAAACCTTTTTGATAATGTCAAAAAGGAGGAGGATTTTCTGCATTATTATTTATGGTTTTGTCATCATCAAAAAGGGGGAGATTGTTGGTGCTAGAGCACCACGATCATTTGTTTTGATGATAACAAAACACGTGTCATTTAACATTTGCACTTTGAGTCCTAGATTTCAGGTCAATCGCAAATGGATACGTGATTAGACGGAGTTCGAGCTCGCATCCAGGACGGATTGGACGAGCTTGATGGAGAACAGAAGAGATTCGCGAGGAGCGATATATTAAAGATGGAAGGAAATGAAGAATAGGATAGATTTCCTTCTTTTGTACTTGTTGTATTTTTCGTTTCTTTTGTTGCTCTTTATTTCCTTAGATAATTCATGTTAAAGAGCCTCAAAGTACCCTAACAGTAGTCCTAGGAACACCTGCACAACCCTAGGATACTTAGGTTTTCTGTAGAAAACTTAGAAAACCAATATAGGGTTCAAACAGCACTTCCAGACGTCTAATTCCCAAATCAGACGTCTGATAAAGTGTTTTAAGACGTCTGACTGTTGATTCAGACGTCTGATAACTATTAGGCTGGACTTTGTATTCTGTCTGATGAAATCAGACGTCCAGACCTTAGACCAGACGTCTTAGGAGACGTCTAATGACTTTGCCAGACGTCCAATTAGTGGACCGTTGGCTGGCTTAGCAAACACTCAAGATTATGACCGTTAGAGCCTTATCAGACGTCCTTAGGCCTTTCCAGACGTCTGATAAATGACCGTTTTGCCTCGACTGACCCAAAATCTCTTCTCAGAGTTTTTCTAGCCGTTGCAATGTTTGGAAAATCCATTCCCACAGTAAAAGTAGGTTTCCAGACGTCCAGGCATAGTGCCAGATGTCCTATATGTCGTCTGATGGACTTGCACTAGAACCCTGTTTAGATCTGATCCAAGTCAGGAAGAGACCCGCCCAAAATCAGACGTCTGACCTTGGAATCAGACGTCTTAAAGTGAAGTTCCAGACGTCTGATGCTAGAATTAGACGTCTGATAAGCCTATCAGAGCAATGATTGTTCCTGATTTCGGGTTGATTCTCTTGGGCTTTGTTCCCAACGGCTATAGAACCCTTCCTAAGCCTTCCAAAGCCTTCCTAAGGCCTCTATAAATAGAGGGGAACCTTTGCAACACAAAAACACTAAGAACACACACCTAGAGAGACCAAGATACACAAGAAACACTTTGTAATACACTTTCCACTCTCTTGTGTCCTAGCTAGCTCTTGCTCTCCAAGCTCACGTTCTACATCTTGAGAGCATCAAGCTGTTGCACACCCGCTCTCCCGCCGTTGTTCACGAGAGCGACGTTGCGCCGTCGCGTGGCTCACGCACCGCGTCATCAACTCGATGCACTCCTTGCAAAGGGGAGCTTCCTAATTCCTATAGAAGCTAGGTTTATAATTACTTTGTTGGCTCTATAGGACTTGTTATTTCTTTTATCTTTGTTATTTGGTTGGGTATTCGCTTTGCGAATTTCCGTCTCCTTCGTGAGACAAAATCCTTCTCGTGGAGAGAAGGGGTTGAGGTACGCTACCCTCGTTTAAGTAGCGTGGTTGTATTGAGGTTGAATCACCCTCGTTTAAAGTGATTCGGTTTAGTGGATTTTGATCAACTTGGTTGATCAGAAAATCCTAATTCGAGAGGGTTAAGTGGTGGTTTTCACTCGGTTTGGGTTTCCACCTAAAAATTCTTGTGTACTTGTGGGATTGCTTATTTGTGAGATTATTTATATTTCATTTCCGCAATTATTACGTCACCTCCTTCGAGTAGGGAACTTTCAATAGTAACATATATAGTATGTACAACAACATATATAAACGTCGCTAAACCTTAGGAAAAAGTATATACATAAACTAAGGTAAAAGTTGGATCTATAGTGACATTTTTTTTATATACAGTGATGGATAGATCTGTTAGTAAAGCTATTCTGTTATTTATGTACGTATATAACTCAAACATATTACTTATACTAGTAACGTATACTTCTTATACATATTATTTATTTACAGTATACTATATACATATATATATATATATTACATATATACATACACACAAGCGTATACACCTAACTCTTTCTTCTTCTTCTTTACTTAACCGCACAGAGGCTCTCTATTTTTTTCTTCCTTAGCCTCTCTTAGAGGACTTCTCTTCTTCACCCCTTTGGCAATGAAGGCCAGGTTACTGTTCATTAATTAAAAAATTACGGTTTTTAGTTGGCAGGTGACCTTTTCGAGGGATACACATCACCCTCAAGGGGTGGGACCAGACCTCTACTAAGGTCACTCTGATTCATTAATTAAACCATTAATCTTGTTTTATGCTCAATATTAGGCCCACACAGGCCCATGCACAGTGCCAAGCTCTCAGCCCACACTGCACACAAATCTCATCATCGCAAACTATGGTCAAATGCTTAAACATATGCTCGTAAGGGAGAGGGGTGTGGTTTCCCGCTCAGCGCTTGATGACTGGGTAGTTGAAAGTGCAAAAGCATAATAAGGCATTGTGCTCACTCCTATGCCCATGATGTGGGACAAAAGGAAGCACCCTCTCAGTGCTGAAATCTCAGCATGCATGTGTGGATTTTAGGATTTTGACCCTCAATTTGAGGGCCAAAAATTATTATAATTTAAAATAAAATATAGGGTCTTAACGTATATACATAAGGCTACTTAATTATATAATTTATTTACAAAATTAATTATTTTTGCTATATAAATAAATTAGCCAAAGTTTGCAATTTATACATACTGTTAATTGGGTTTATTCCTTAATTACAGGTTCAATTAGTTAATTAATGGTATAATTGACCCTGTACAGAGTTAATAATATAATAAAGTATTTAATACATATTTTTATTGTATTTTAAATGATTTATTTGATTTATTTACATTTAATTAGGTGATTTCACGGAGTTATTCATGTAAATTAAGTATAAATAATATAATACATCATAAATATAGTTAAATTATTTTAATTTACTTAAAATACAACAATATAAATTTAAAATATAATTTAGTTTAGTTATAACATAAATTACTAATTTATTTTAATTTAATTTAATAACTTAGCTAGTAACTTAATAAATAAATTATTTATTATATATACATAATTAAATTATGTTACGGGGTTCATTATGTACATAATACATATATAATTACTTATGTACAATATTACTTATAAATAAGTTAATTTATTAGGGTTTCTATAATTATGTAGCTTATAGTAAATATACGTTAATATAATTAATAAATAATTATACAAATAAGTTATATAAATAATAATTTACCTTAAATACTTAATTTACATTATACAATATATACATAAATTATATATACTTATTATACATCAATTTTTTCAATATATACATGTATAACTTATCATATAGCTTATATGTACATATATATATACATAGTATATATAGTGTTTTTAAGTATTTTTGAGTTTTTCTGATTTTTATGGATTTTATGGGTTTTATAGAGGTAGGAGGTGAGAGAGAAAGAAATAGATGAGATGGAGAGAATGTTTTTGGGATTTTTATAGATGAGTTTCTTTTATTAAGTTAAGAGGTATACTGAACCATCGGCTGGTATGTTCTACCAAGCCAAGGGTTCAGATGACCTCAAAACTTAGTGTACACCTAGAAATATACCTAATTTTCACCAAGACAGGTTTATTTTATTTTTTGCATTTTTTAAATTATTTTTATTTGTAAACAAATTGAGTTCAATTCTAGGCCTTCAAAGGGTTGTTAAGTGGATCCTAAGGCCTAGAATTCTAAACTATGTCTGAATAAATGGTTTACACAGTTAGAAACATTCAGTAAGAATGATATAAAGTGTTCAAGCAATTAAATAATATTTTCAGTTAATTTTGACATTAATTTCTCATTTTGGACAGTTAGGCACTAAATGTAGGTGACAAAGAAGGATTTAAACAAGATTACAAGCAATTCAGATGAGATTTAAAAATCATTTTAGTTACAAGAAAGATTATACACAATATATACAACATATAAAGCATGTCAACTATTTAAATAACCTAATCCTAAC
Source organism: Thalassia testudinum (assembly GCA_037157565.1). Lineage (NCBI taxonomy): Eukaryota > Viridiplantae > Streptophyta > Magnoliopsida > Alismatales > Hydrocharitaceae > Thalassia > Thalassia testudinum. The sequence goes on from JAZHRO010000051.1 coordinate 10,087,216, forward strand.
CCACTGCCCATCTAATTCAGCCTCTGGAAGTCACTGCTGCAAGCTTCAGCAGCAGTAAGAACAGATCCTACAACTGCTAAATCAACTATAGGATTTGCTGCTGCTATTGTAGCCCAAATCAAATCTTACAAATGAAGATTAGATGTCCTAAATTAGTTCCAGAGGTCTGCAGTAGCTCTGAATTTTTTTTCAGACCCACAGCAGGCCTGATTAGGTTCATAACTCCATCACAAGTTCCAATCCACTCTCTGATCACATACTTGAGTGTTTAGAATCCCTATAAGAGTTTCACCTTCCATTATAGACAGTGTGAAGGTAAAAATCAAAATAAGGATTCAGTTCACTAAAATTTGTTTCCAAAAACATCACAATCTTTTTCAAAAGGATTTATCACTTGAAAATCAATGGGACTGAGATCCAACAATGCAAAATATGATAAAATCATCCTACACTACTATAGACAGTAGAATAAAATATAATCTAATCAGATCATGAACTCCATTTGGAAATCATATTAAAACACTCCAATGCTTGGAATAGGGTGAATCCCCTAAAATGTTGCTGCTGTACCAGCTGTTCAATGTACTGAAATGAGGTATTAGACTCTGAAATCTCAAGTTCAAGCGATAAAAACCTTTTCAAAACATATTCACATGGTACAACCACCATCAAGACCTCAAAAACTCATGAATTAAGTCAGAAAACTCATTTACTTATCGAGGAAACCAATCCGAAATTCATATCAAAGATCCCCAAAAATATCTTGAAGTCTTAATGTGCATCTCACCTTACATTCAAATTAAGATTTCAATGCGAGAAAACCACATCACAAGCGTCTGAAATAAACTCTGAAAAATTTGGGATTCATTCCCCTTTGAGGGAAGCTTGCTCGGTGGCATTCTATGCAAATATTGCGAAGTTCGTGCCATTTCTCTTCTTTGTGCTTTCCTTCACGCGTTCTGATCTCTCCTTTCCCAAATCCCCCCTCTCTATGTCTCTTGCATCTCAATCGTCTCTGCCACTCTTCTTCTCCCTCTACTTCTTCGCACCACCTCCATCGTGGCAGCAGAGGTGTGGCACCGAAATCCTCCTCATCTCTCTACTACTTTCCTCACATGTCCTCCTCCTCTGAATTTGACCCCCTCTTCTATGATCACATCTCCTCCTTCCACGATAACCCTTGTGCCTTCCTCAACGAGCTCCGCCTGGCCTCCCTTCCTCTTCCCCTTCCCCCTCCTAGGAGGAAGGTCGGCCCCACAGAGGGGGCGTATATTAGATGAGGAGGTGGAGGAGTCGGTTGCCTAAGAGAAGAGCCGACTACCCAAGGCGTCGATCTGCTGACACGCCCCTCCACCCCTGAAGGAGATCGGCTTGAGAGAGGAGCCGGTGGTCGCCCTTTATGGTTGCCTTTGTTGCTGGAAGTCACCACCACCAGCATTGTCACCATTAATGCTAATGATGATGATGCACCTCAGGAAGCACTTGTTGCTCGCACTTGGAGCCACGACGCAGTAGCTCATCGTGTACACCGCCGCCACTGGTGGGTAGTACGGTCACATTACCACCCCCTCATGCTCCCCTCCTTCACCTTTGGGGTGTTCTCCACCACCACCACTACGACTGAACCCCTCTTCTCCTACAATGTTGTTGGCCCCACTGCCTTTTTCAAAAGCCTTGGCGGTCAAGTAAGAGGGGGCAGTCATCATATACCATAAGTTTTACATCTCATATTGCTTTCTCTCCCAATCTAAATTCTAGGGTAGGTGGAGCCCACAAAGGGTGGGCCCCCCTACATGGTCTTTGGGGATGGACGACTCGATGCGTGCAAGCCCACTGGCGAGCAAGACCTTGCGCTCTTCATTGCAGACTGCATACTAGATTATCTTCTCTATTGGCCATCTACCAATATCAGTATGTGCTTTATACATATGTATTTACCATTTAAGATATATGTGTGTGTACATATGTATTCTCCACTAAGATATACACCCACCCTTATATCTTCTCAACATAGTAGAGTAATGCATATTGGATGCCATCAACTCCAGATTAACTACATGATTCGTCTACATCAGGTATATACTGTATAGTCTACAATCTACTTATGGCCTTACGTTTCCTTAAGCCCCCTTTCTGTTGGAACCCTGTTCCACATCATGTTTTGGTGTTAACAAAATTATTATGAATTAATGTTTGCAATTGAGTTCTTTCAGATTTAGGTGAAGATCAAGGAAAGCAGGAAGTGATGGAGGCATGATGATGAGAAAGAGAAAATGATGACAAGGAGGAGGCAAGATGAAAAGATGGATCGAGAAGAAGAAGATCATCTTCGATCCTTTATTTTTTTAGTTTACGTTTTCATAGATTGTATGCCTCTTAACAAGAGAATTTAACTTAGATTGTAAAAATCAATTAGAGATAAATTATGATTTATATGGCATTCGTTTTCGAAGAATGTAATTGATTAAATCGCTTAAAATAGGTACTTGTAAGCAAGTACCGGTACTGTTCATCAGTACTGGTATTTGCAAGGCACAAGTTTGAGAATTCATCTCAAACTGTGAACAACAAGTACCGGTACCAACCATGAGTACCAGTACATGTTGGCCACAGGTTGAAGGCTTAATTCTGGCCTGAACCTTACAAGTACCGGTACCCATGATGAGTACCGGTACAAGTAGGTTACTGTGCCCAAGGAATTCCAAACCTGGGAGTCACAAGTACCAGTACCAGGACTCATGTACTGGTGGCAGTGAGCTACTAGTACTGGTACAGGTACTTTAGTATCGATACCAGCTAGCCGTTGGCCCAAAACAGAATGACAAAAATATTAATTCCAACAATATGAATGTTGGGAATTAAATCCCAACGTCTAGTAGACAAGTATCCTAGGTCCTAAACTCTATAAAATGACCCTAGGACTCTTTGTTTGCATACTAGAGACAAGAGAAAAAGAAGAAAATTCCTAGAGCTATAATTCATATTTTCCTCCACATATTCACGAGAAGAAATCGTGTTTGCTGCTTTCCAATCGTGCTACGGGTTTGCAAACACATTGACGTGTTTTGTTCACGCAATTCAACACGATTCGCATCCTTTCTAGACTCTCAAATCGGTAACATTATATTTACATTTGTTGAGAGGCTTAGGTCCTAGTTGTAAGATCTTTCTTTCTTACATCTGTATTTCTTTTGTATTTGAGCTTGTTGCTCGTTGGGTTGTAACAAACCCGTTTTTGTAATTGGGTTGAAGTAACCCATTAATTACCTCAGTTTAGTAAATTGATTCTCTTGGGGTTGAGAGAATTAGGTTAAAAACCCTAAGCTGGGAGGCTTTGGTAGTGGAGTACCCAAGGGAGGGGAACCACTATACATTTTGTGTCCTTTTGTGATTTGAATTGATTGTGAAAATCTGTCTTGCTATTACTAATATTGTTCTTGAGTGTTTGTGCACGTAGCCATACATATATATCCATATATTTTAGATCCTATCAAGTGGTATCAGAGCTTCTTCACTTTTATATGACACATACCCTTTTCTTTCTCAGGTTTACATAATCCTTCGGTATGTCAAATCTTACAGGCAAAGATTTGTTTCATCCTACCTATGAATTGCTCTAAGGCAGAGATCCATATCCATATCAGTAAATTGCCTTGGATTTTGTAAGTAGTAATTAGAAGTCCTCCATTTATGTTGTATAATTATGTTGTCTGTCTTCAAAAGAATGCACAATGGAGTTGTTCAATTGGTAAGTTTCTATTTCAATCCTATTGCTTGAAGTATTTCTTTCTTTGGTTGTCTTAATTGTTGAGATTACTGTGACGTATAATATACAAGGCATAAATTAAATAGGATAGGTTTTTAGGTTATCCATAATTTTAGATTAACAGAGGGTGCTTTTGATCCTAGTATTCCTTCATCAATTCCTTCTCATTGGCTGTAGTTTCTTACCAAAGATTGTGCTCACCATATAAGATGTATCATCTATATCCATCTACTCTATTGTCTCTATTATGCTTGCGTCATAATTTCCATCTTACTTTCACACCTCTCTCTGACTAAAGACTTTAGCAAGCACTGTTTGTTTAATGGGAGTGTCATTGTAAGTGAGGTGGAGTCGATTTACGATTTCTATTGGTATCCCTACATATTTGTTGTAGGTATGGTTGACCTACATTGATGTGCACTTGTGTTTTTCCAATGGTTGAAGATGCAAATCAAAGGAAAAATTTACTTTTGGTTCCCTTAATTTTTGGAAGCCCTGGCAAGCTGTAGGAAGTTCATTTATTTTTCTTATTTATTTTGTGGAGTTTGAAAGGGATGATCCTTTAATATTCGATATCACTAATGAGTTAGATTTCAAGAATTGTCATTTAGTTATATTTCTTGATTTACGCATGTAATCCTTTTGCAGAAGCCATTTATTTATACAGAATTGAATTATGCCTTTTGGTTTTGGGAGAAAGATGCCCATATGCTTATTTGCATATTTATTTCTTCTATATTGAGTAATTGATGTAGATGTTCTTGTAGACCAAGCTACTTGTGTGTTTGTAAGCACCACAAGGGACCATCTTATTCATCTCTCGGGTGCATTCACAGGTGAGGTGAGGATAGTTGCACCAGTTTACTGGTGAGGTGACAACCATTGGAAGTAATAAAAAATTCAATTTCTCCCACTTGGTGGAATAATCTTTGAGAGAAAAATGGGGTGTATCAAATGATTAGCTTCTATAAGGAATACATTCTAAGACTTGCAATTCTGAATTTGTTTTCGGATGTAGAAAGCAACTTAGTGTTGTTTCAAGATTTGTATTGTGAGGCCCCTCAATCTGTGATTCGACCTGGCATGGTGGAAGGTGGTGATGCAGCGGCTAGTGATTTTGTTGGATGTTGTTGGTGTCAATGAAGGAACCACTCCCACCCCACAACCACCACCACCATCTTTTGCTTGCCTAAATAGGACCATGCTTGAGCATTTGCAATTGGACATGGCTTACTTTTTGTTGTGTACTTTTATGGGAAGTGGCATGGTTGATGGCTATCCACCACACACTTAGGGAGTTTATTAATAGTAGTCTATTTCCTGTATGTCAATTGTAGCATCTTCAAGCGCAATTAAAATGTTTTCAATGTGTTATAGGTCTTGACCTTTGATGGCAAAGGGATACTTCATCTTAGAGGCAAATGCCTTTTTGCTTTGGATAAACATTTATTTGTTATTCTTCTTTTCTGTTATGTTTCTCTTTGATTAGAAATGACGTGCTTTCATTCAATCCTTGATGGTCATTTAGTGGATTTCAGGTGAAGGTATTAAGGGAAATGACTTTTTTTTTTTGCAATGTTGACTTTGAGGTCTGCTAAAGTCAATTGCATTTTATCAAATTTAGATCTTTATTCTCTCTCTCACTCTCTCTCCATGTGTTCCCTTTTCCATTTAAATTTGAGTGCAGTGTCGAGAACTGATGGTTTCATGTGAATCCTAAGTTGTGGAGTTGCAAAGGAGATCTCTTCGTGTCTGGAGCTAATGCTTTGGAAGGGTTTTGGGATGATTGCTTTATCACATTATGTGTTGTTTATTTGGAGGCTAACCGTAGTTGTTTATAATTGATTGTTCGATTGATTCTGATTAAAAAAAGGAGACAAAGATTGCATTTTTTCTTCTATATGGAAAATAAGAATTGAATTGTTTTTTGTTGAAGTTGTTCACTTGAAAGCTTATCTTTTTTGGGCTATATGCAATGAGATTATTTTCGAGCTTAAACATGTTCTAATGTAGTTTAAATGAAATTTGATTTTTTCCCCTTCTTGAATAGTGAATTGTGTCTGTATATGAATAGTTGAGGAGAGCTATTGTCTTACTAACTTTTTTTTTATGTGCTTTGGTTATTATTTCAGCTAGGAAGGAAGAAATCTATCACGAGTTCTTGCATCCTCTCCTTGCCCACCTAAAGTGGGCAAAAGATCAGATTCCATCACGATGCACTTTACTTCAATCACGACATGGTTCATCGCACTGTAAATTTTTGTTCGAAAGTTATAGTTGTTTGTCTTTTAATTATCTATATTTTTCTGCATATAAACTATCTTCATCTTTTTGTATTTGTTTAAGTTTTGATGTATACACCTAATATTGTCGCACTTTTCTAGGTTGGTTTGATTTGTGAATGCACCCAAACTTTTGGAATGAGTTAATACTAAAGTTGAAAATTAGTTATGGCTGATATGGGTAGGCATGTCTTCTGTTGCTTGCATGGGACCACTTCCTGTTAGTGAGTTTGTCATGTAAGTTTTTGACAAAGAGACCTTCTTGCATTATTTATTTGGTGCTGCGAATTGAATTAAGTGGTAGCTATCCTTTGGTTTCAGTTATCTTAGAAAATTAAGTAAATGTTTTAGAAATTCATTACTTGCCGTATTATCTTTGACAATTTTTTTATTGTTATCCAATGTAAATGGGGCCTTTTCATAGATTTAAGTTATTGTACATATTAAGAAGGATCTTAGAGGCAAATAAAAAAAAGTAAAGTTACACAAAGATCGAATCATTGAAGAAAATATTGAATTTTATGATTACCCTACTAGGGAGTTCATGTATGTATGGATTTTTAAACTCTTTTGCTTAAAAGCTTTTTTAGGTCATCTGCTGTAGCTATTTGGTAAAGGACTCTTTGAACCAATTGGTTTTTTCTCATTTGATGCTGTGGATAAAATAGTAGTTGTTTTTCTTCAAATAGCTACTTTTATTATTTCTATAGATGGATACGATCAACTTTAGTGAGTATTAGCAATTTTGCATTTCTTATAGGTTAAAAGGCGAACATTCACTTAATGATCTAAAGTTTCATTACCTCAATTTTGTTATTCTTCTTCAATACATGCATTAGTTTGGTTTCTCCCAATATGCACACACAGCACTTTCTTGGAAGGATTCAACATATGAGTTGTACTCCTGTAGCAAAGCGCGAGTTAAAAACTAGTTATATATAAAAATTGTACAATACATGATTAATATAAATAGTAATGAGCTCACACCCCATTTATATATATAAAGATTAGGAGTTGACTTGCTTTAAAAGTCTATGATATTTCTTTAATTGTGTATTTTCAATGATGTTACATTTTTTTCTTGGTCCATTGCTTGTTTTTTTTTCACATTAATTATTTTCCATTCTTATCCTCTAATTGTATGGGTGCTATTTTTTTGTTTGGTTACTATTTGTTGGGGTCAATTCCAAAGATTTAGAATTATGTCATGTCTTTGGGTAGGAAACGTACATTGCAATATTTTTTTTTGCAATGTGTAGATCTGCTCTTAAGTTTCCATTCACATATGTGTCTATCATTCACTTCAAAAATGCAACCCACCACATTACAAGTGAAAAAATAAAAAGTAAATTGATTAAAAATTAAAATATATCCATTAAAAATCAAAATATGACGGCTAAAGCTTGAAAATGATTTTCTATTGGTAGAAAATGATTTTCAACCTAAAAGGTGATTTTTCACTAGTGGAATACTAAATTATACCAGTTGACAAGCCAAAACATATAGACGTGTTTTGTTTTTCATCTATGGGTGGAAAATGATTTTTTACCTGTAGAAAATCAAAACAAAATGGTGAAAAATGAAAATATATCGATGTATTTTACCTTTTCATCAATAAAAAATAATTTTCTACTTAGAAATTAATTTTTCATCTATAGAGAGTGATTTTTTGTTTGAAAATTGATTTTTTACTTATGAAAATTGATTTCTATCGATAAAAAAAATTAAAAATATAAGGATTGAAAATGAGTTATTTTTTTAAACGGATAGGTTCATCACGTACACCCGGTTCTCTCACTGCGTGTGTAATAAAACGTATTGCCTTATTTACTTCTTCACTTTACTTCACATGTTATTCTATGTATTTTGGTCCTTTCCCGTAATTAAATAAATGAGATTAACTTGCCGGAAAATGGTTTCTTCCCAAGGAAGCAAATTTCTGACATTTGAATCGATCCCATGCTAATTAAATAGAACTGCATCTTTCTCCAGCAGTGATGTACTGTTTTAATGTCTGGTTTGATGAATATAAAACACCAAAACTAGGCATCAAAGGAAGTCAAACTTAACATCCTAAATTTCTTACCTCATTCCATGATTGAGAGGAGCAAGATCTCAACAATATCTCTAAATTAAGAAGCAGCTTGCACAATCGTATATATTTGGTTTATGCTTTTGGACTCTGGAGAGGTCAAGGGTGGTTATGCCAGCTTCTGGACCGACCCATATAAAGACAATATAAACGCATAGGAGTTCCAATCTTCTGCAGAAGAAACGTATCAGTGGCAATAGTTTATCGTATCTTTCGGCGGAGCAAAACGTCAACTAAAGGTGGTGACAGGTTGAACGCAATGGAGAGGTGTTGTCTACTACGCCTTGGTTCTTCATGCAGGCTATTAATTGCATTTTTTTTTGGTTTTTTTTTTGAGAGTTTTGCATCCATGTTTTTGAAATAATACCTAATTATATTCATATCCTCAAATGCATTATGATTACATTCATAACCCTACATCCTTACATCGCTATATGTTTATGTCCTTACTGTTACATCTAACGATAAAAAACGGTAACTATAATTAATACGTAACTCTCCATTATGTATAGTTAACAAAAAAAAAAATTAAGATTTCTACGTCTATATTTTCTTAAACTTTCCTAATGATGTCTTAATCCTTCCAAAAAAATAAAATTTTTCTCTTGAGGGGGTGGGGGAGAGCAAGGAGGGAGTGATGGTTGCGAAAGATGGACGAGGTGGGGTGGTGGTGGTTAGGGAGATGGGGTAACAATTGTGGAGGAGGAGCGGTGGTTGAGGAGGAGGGCAACCTCCAATGATGATTTCGATGCCATTGTCACAGCAATCCAATATTGAGAGGAAGGGAAGGAGAGGAGGAAAAAAAACATAAATAAAGATACCGATGTAATTTCAAAATGTTGACAGGGTAACGGTTATTAGAGAATATTCGAGAGAATATTTTCTTAAATCTAATGAAGACTTAACATGGGCTGTAACTATCATGAGGTGCAAGTATGTAGGGTTATAGGTGTAATAATGAAATATGAAGGGGTATGTAAAAATTCTTTTTTTAACTGATGAAATAGAAATTTTGATCTCCCGAGTGCTGTAGTCCAATGCAATCATGGTAAGCCTTTTTTTACACGAATATAGGGAGACTTACCTTTTAGTATACCCAATGCCATATCCATCATATGTGACATGGATGAGATGGATGCTATGTAGATGTTGATGGGTGGAGTCACATGAAATGGTTGCCCCAATTTTTGTCACATGGAATGGTTGCCTTATTTTTTGTCTTAGTTTCTGCACTTTTTTAAAAGGTAAAAGTGTTATTTCCTTTCTTAGCTAAGAAAGATCCATGTAGATTAACTTTTTGTCCTTTACATATTTTGTCTTTACTTTGTGATTAGTTTATTGCCTAGGTTTAAATTTAAATTTTGGTAGATGGAGATGGGTGTTAAGGAAAAGATAAATCATTTTTAAGCATTTCAAATGTCATGATAGGTGTTGTTGTGACTTTCTGATTGAAATGCCTTACATTTTGTTTCCCATGATAAAAATATATATCAAGATGACCACGCACATTATTGTCAACTTTAGTCTATATAAAGAAATCACCATTGTATGCTGATAATTATACAAGATGGGGGTGAATGGTACAATTAAAGTATTCAATAAAAATAATGGCAATCAGAAAAATTCAATTCATATATAACACCAAGATATATAGAGGCAACCCAAACTGGGAAAAACCTCTATGTAGTTGATCCCCAACTAGGATTTTCCTTTTGCTCTCTAAGCAAGAGATCCACTAAATTTCATTACTTCAACCGAGAGTAGTGAACTTCAATCACAAACCCCTTCTTGTACAACCTACAAGAAGGTATTTTGTTCTTTACTCACCAGAAGAGCAGGAAGCCAGTGCTCACCCAAATTACAATAAGAGAAAGAATAACAAAAATTGATACAAGTCCTATTGAGCTAATGTGCAAGTATTTTAATCAAATGTAATAGGACTTAGAAATATTCTTTTTCAATTCCCTTAGAATATATCTTGATGTAAGGGAAATAGAATTTTATGTAATTGATATACAAGTAGAACTTTGATAAATATTTTCTTGCAACTTCCTTTTGATAGAAATATAAATTTTATATTGAGGAAGTGTATATGCAAATGATTAGAATCAATAATATGTTCAAAGATGTAATCACAAGATTCTAAATCAAAGATTTTAAATGATCAATTTTGCTTCTAAAGGTAACAAGATATGTATATGAAATAAGATCAAAAGATAAAAAATAATACTCTCTTGAATTTTCTTTTCAAAAGTATGAAGTACGCATGGAGGAAGTAGAGAACAAGATCCTCTTCAAGGATTAATAATGTTGGTGCACACAAGCAAGTAGAAGCTTGAAGACTTTTGTTGAAGCACTAAGTTGCCATGGAGTATGCTTCAATCAAGGTACAAAATGGCGTGGAATATTATTCTTTGAAGGCACAAAAATGACGTGAAGGCTTGAAGCAATTTCTTAAGATTGTATTCGCAAGTAGAGGTATGTGCTTTGGATAATGAATGTTGTTGTAAGAAATAAATGAATCCATGTAAGATATATATAGACTAAAGATAGGAAGTTATGATCTCATAAAAATGTGTGAACCCAAGAGATGCCAAGTTAATAACTGTTTGTACATTTTGAAATTCGAATATGACCGTCAGTTTAGTTGATTAGTTAATTGATTAATATACTTAGATTTGTCTTAAGAAAAATCATAGTGTTCTGTCTAGAACAATTAATTGATTAATTCTAGAATGAAAAGAAATAGTTATTTGGATAGTTTTTTTTTTGTATAAAAGTGTAACTACACATGTAACTTTCGTTATGAAGGGATGCAACATTTAAAATGGATAACTATCCTTCTAGAAAGTGTAACCACCCATTCTAGAAGAATAATTATTATTTCAAGTTTTATTTTAAATGCATTTTACACATGTTTTAGTAATATCAATATTCTAGAAGTTATAACTACCATTCTAGAAGATTGATTCAGTATAATAATATATTTTAGAATATGTTACATGCATGGGATTAATATTAAGTATTTTAGAATTTATTTATTTATTTTATGTGCATGTAATACACTAGAAATATTACAATTAGGCACTTGAATTAATTTATGTGTGTGGATAATTGTGTTTGGCTCTTAACAAAATATCTAATAAGCAATACAACATCAAATTGAATGTAGGAAAAGATAGGAATCATCAAAATGAATCTCCTTTTGCTGCTGTCAACATCTTTAAATAACAATGAAGCTTCCTTATTGAGATCTTCAACATAACAACTGCAACAACTTTATAATATGATATGATAATACATAAAACATCAAAATAAATGTAATTAGAACCTAAGTGCTAACTTATGTGACTACTAACATCACTTCTAACGAGGTTGGCAAGAATGTTGGTGTTGTTGGCATCATTATTGGTGTTGTATGTTTGAAATATTAAAGTGCGATATATTTGAAGAATAAATAAGGTGTTAATATCGATGCTTGCGGCATCACTATGTGTGTTAACGGCATCATCGTAGGTTGATAGTGTTCGTTCTATTAAACGATTATTGGTGTAGTTGGCAGGATTGTTCCTCCTATTGACACCAATATTAGTGTTGTATGCTCAAAATATTGAAGTGCAATATATGTCAAGCATACAATAGCGTGCCAATATACGTGCTACGACACAACCATCTGTGCTAAGGATCCCACCGTAGGTTGCTACTATTCGTCCTATTAACACATTGCTCTTATTATAGTCTTACATGACACTGTACAACCCATCATTGGTGTTATTGACACCATCATATGTGACTACTAACACCACTTCCAACAAGGGTTTAGAGTGTTAGTGTTGTTGGTACCATTGTTCAAAATATTAATGGATTGTTGGTGCTTCTAGCACCATTATTGATAATATTGTATACTTGTAATATTGAAGTGAAATATATTTCCAACATATAATAATGTGCTAATATAGGTGTTTACGACACCACTATAGGTGTTAATGGCACTGCTGTAAGTTGGTACTGTTCATCCTACCAATATTAGGTGTTGTTGGTAGGATGTGTTGATGGTTTTGAGGGATCCATGTGGTTGAGGTGGATGTTATGTGGATGAGGTGGAGTCAGATAGAAAGTCACATGTGATCATGGATAAAAAGTGCTACACCATCTTTTTAACTCTTAAAGGTACTATTATCATTTTTAGCTAAGAAGGGGGAGAGTCACATGTATCCGTTACATTCAAATTTGAAGTTTGGTGGAGGGAGAGGGAAACTTCGGCCCCAACCTTTGTTGAAATGACTCCATGAATTTTTTGGTTAACCCCGTGGGTCGCCGAGAGATTTCTGAATTCCTAGGGTGATCCCTATAATTTTCGTAGACTAATTACAGTGCCTAATGATTTCGGGGAGTTATCTTAAGCTCCGAGGGTTATTCCTCAATTTCTGTACTTTGCCCACCTATGTAGGGTCCTCTTGTAAGTCTTTCCACTCGTAGAGGGGCTTAACGCATATTTGACCTCCCTACTTGTGCTTTTGGGGACCTACGTTTAATTAACCAAAGTGTAGGGCTTCCTTTACAATACCTGAAATGACCCCTCTTAAGGGTCCTGGAGTGGTTCTCAGAATTTCCAAGTATTTCGAGGAGTTTTACCACTCCCAATCCTTGTTCTATGGATTCCACAGGGAAAAACAAGTTTTGCGGGGCCAAACCTGAATTTCTCCCCACCATAAACCTACCTAACACCTCTTAAAATTCTCCCCCTCATAAATCCCACTCCTTCCCTACACCACCTTGGGTGGAGTGCTTCTCCATTTTTCCAGTGAGAGGGAAAGGTGAGCGGAAGAGGAGAGTGAGGGAGGGGAAGTTGCATAGGGTCGTAGCTGCGACCCAGCTCCAGCGACGCATAGGGGTGGGGTTGCGCGAGGTGGCGCGGTGGAGGTGCTATTGCACGAGGGTGGAGCGAACAATAGCTCCTTGAGCATGATCATTGAGCAAGAACTCGCAGGGAGGCCGGCAGGGCAAGGCGGAGCTCCGGTCACGTGTGGACTCCGAGGGTGCTGCGCAAGGTCGTGGTCGCATTGGTGTGAAGTCAAGGTCATGCTGTAAATGACTCTGCATAGGAGAGGAGCAGGTCTACTGCGTGAGAACGAAGAAGTCACTCGTTTCAGATGTCTGGGTGGGGTATCAGATGCCCGGAGTGGGCCTAGGATGGCCGGGACACTCACTGGATGTTTGAAGAGGAGAGGTGGGGCTTTCGCGGTGTATAAGACGTCTGAGGAGTGCCTCAGACGTTGATTGCATAGCAATCATAGGACTTAAATGACTTAAATTAAGTTAGAACTTAGCATAATTGTAGTGTAATTCATGCATGAATAGCATACATTGCATCTTTTCTGCTTTACTTAGATATGCATGAAATAATGTTATAATGTACTGATTAGTGCAATATTTAGGATTTTAGCCAATAAGAAGCTCAAGAGATGGCCTAAAGCTGGAACTGAGGAAAGGAGGAAGTTAGAGCTTCAGTAGAGCTGGAGCAGAAGCCGTAGAATAAAGATGAAGACATAATTTAGGGATGAGGTATACTACCGTACTAGTAAAATTTTAATGTAGGAATTAAACTATGAAGAACATAGGACCTTTCCTAGCCTTAGGATATCCCTAGAGACCTTCCTAAACTCTAGCCACCCTTAGATTAGGTCATCCTAGCCTAGGACACTTCAAAACCCTCATTCCAGCCCATATCTAGATGTCCGGGTAGGTTGCTGGACGTCCAGGACCCTTAGACACCACCCACAGGCCTAGAACCCAATTCTGCTGGAATATTGGACATTCAGATAAGGTGTTAGCATCCAATTTCTATAGAATTCCAAGACAGAAACTAAACTTCACCCTGATTCAATTTTGGATGTCCAGACCAGAGTTTTGGACTTCTAATTTTGAAGTATAAGTTGTCTGATTACTAAATCAGACGTTTGGAACTCTCCAATTCAAGCCTAGATCTTGATTTCCTAAGGCTCTAAACCCAATTCTATACCCTAGGGAACCTAAATTAAGGTGCCCTAAGCCTAGTACACTACCCCAAGACTCTCCTAAGAACCTAATTAGGTTCTCACCAAACCCAATTGACTTGGATCTAAGTCAATTACACTTCACTTAGCTAATTGGACTCATGAAGTCCAATTAAGCTCAAACCTCAACCAACACAAGTCTAATTGGACTCAGTGAGAGTCTAATTGACTCAAGCCTAACCTAATTAGGAACTTTCTCTCTCAATTAGCACACATCTACTCAATTAAGCCTGTAATAAGTTTAATTGCACTTATCACTTTAGTATTAGGGTTTATAACCCTATCTCTAGAAACCTACCTAAACCCAATCACCTAGACCTATAAGACTCAACCTAAATCACCTAGCCACATGCACATATTCACACACACACACCTACACACACACACCTGGCTGCCCACTCTAGAAGCCTCTAGAACCTTCACCTAGTGGCTCCACCTTGAAGACTATTTTTAGTCTTTCAAGAAGTCCACAACCACACCCATGAAATGTGGATCTAAGAAGACCCATTTCAAATGGGGTGGCCGGCCATGATGGAGGCTCTTCTAGAGAACTCCAAACTTCTCTAGAGGGTCTCTCCCTTAGTCTATTTAAGGACCTAAGGGGATGGCCAAAAGACCCATCTAGATCTTGGATAGCACTTCCACTCATCACTCCATTGGCGAGCTCCATCACCTCCATCTCCACTCCACATCCAAGAACTAGAGCATCTCCACCACCTTCTCAAGAGGTCGGCCAACCACCTTGGCCATCCCTCTTTCCCTTCCCACCACCTTAGGCCACACAGCCATTGGAGACCACCTCTAATGCCTACTTTCTGTTAGCTAGATCTAAAATTCTTCATAGTTTTAATTTCTGCATTATTTTTTGTTAGTAGCGTAGTAATCCTCTGCCTTAATGGATGCATGCATAATCTTCCATAGATCCATGCATGCATCATTTTCTGTTAGCTAGAATCGATGTTTTAAGTTTTCATGTACAAGCTTTCCTCTAAATGTGACTGTAATGATGATATTTTTGAAGAAATGAAATTACCACTTGTCTGATTCATCTTTTTATGTTGATCATTAGTTGCCTACTTTACATTTTTATCTTGATGCAACAAAATGTCGGTCCTTGAGGATATTAATGAATTAGCGATTGATTCATTTTCCACCAGTTGCTATCGTATTATTAAAGTTGTGCGAACGCCAACACACACTTTCACATTAGTGATATATTTGATGCACGCACATGTTGTCTGCGTCAACAATGTGACTAGCGCATCTCGAACTTGCACTTTAGAAACTTGGGTCCAATTTTAAGCAAGTATAAAATCAAAATCAATCTCGCTTCTTAAACGCCTAAATAAGATCGACCGGGACTCACCGTCTCGTTATATAATTTTTGTTTGAGTTGTAATTCCCACTATACTATGACAGTTTTCTCACTAAATCTGCATTTTATGATTACAAGAGACATCTGATACAAGAGCCAAGCAAGGTCTGGGCAAGCAGGTGGGTGGTTCAGTCTAATTGAACCGACCCAGCCCGATTCAAGTGAACCAGGATGGGTTTTTGGTTCAGTTCAGGGCCTAAACAAGGTCCGATTTCCGCGCAACATGTATCGTTGGAAAGCTCTTGGAATTTCCCACATTTTGGAATCATTTCTTCACTATTTTGAACTATTTTAGCACACTAGAATAGTCCATGGTACGTGTGGGACCTGTAGGTGCATCCGGATTGATCCCTCTAGCCCCCATATCTCCCGTACACCTAGGTAGAGTGGTACTTCTCATCTCAGTGTATTTAGTTTCGTTGAATGCATGTTGCAAGTAGCTAGTTAGTCAATTATTGAGATTTTACAAGTGTGACTAGTGAATAAAATAGATAATTGCATAGACTTACAGGCGTATTCACATACTTGCATGCCCTAAGTTTAAATTGATGAACCTTGCACTTGAGTTATATGTGGTGAATGATTTATGCTTGACGTGAAGAAAATGTTAACCGTAATGGTTGGGATAGATATTTTTATGGTGATGCTTTAATTGTCTATTCCATGCTAAAATATAAATTATGACTTGAGATGCATGTATTCTCTGATGCTTGAAATAGAATTTAAGGGATTATAAATGATCCTAGTGACAACTAGAAAAATAAATTAGCTGTTATGGTATGAACTTTGATAATGATGGGATGTTTCACCTATTATGTGGCATGACTGCTGTTGGGTTTTACCATGGGAGTAAGATGGCCCTTGGGTACATACCTACCAAGGAGAGCTAATCACCCTTGTGAAGGGAGAGAGCTAGCCTTCCCTTGGGTTGAGACCCAGGGTAGGAATGGCGTCCCTACACCGACTCCTGTTAGGCCCCCAGGGCCAATCGGGATAGCCAGACTAGGGTACGCAGACTGGTGAGGGCATGACCTTGTACTGTTCTATGTTGTACTACTTAGAGTGTACTCGTTATCGGAAAGGATTGACCACGTAACAATGTGGGGTAGCCCCCTATGCATTTATCGCATGTGCCGTAGTCATCGCTTCGTCGCGACCATGACCCCGGGGTGGTAGACCGGGTGTGGGACAAACATGGGGTGTTCTCTTGGCTAGGAGAGTATCACGTGCACGTCCTGCATCGTGAGAAAACTGCAGCAATATTGTTCTGTTAGGGACCATGTGAACCAAGAGAAAATGGGACCTTTGCTAGAATAACCGAACCACAAAACAATTAGTACTTAGAAATAGAAATAAAACATGAAATGTTGGAAATGCTTATTATTTCCTGAAACGTTTACTGCTTTTCTCCTTGGTTAAATTGTGTTAGTTGAATGTACATTTGTTACTTTACTCAGCTTTTGCTGACGTCTACCACTTGTGTTTAGGACAAGGAGGTAAGCAGCCAATACCACCGGCTGTAGAGGGAGTTGGGCCTAGCCGAGCCTAGCCCTAGTTTGTTTCCATTTCCGTTTCTGCTGTAGTGTGACTTTTTTTTCCTCCTGTTGTCGTTAGTATCCATTCCTGGAACTAGTAGTTTTGTTTTCTGTCGTTCTATTATGGTTGTGATGGCTATGTTGAGAACCTTGTTATTCTCTTGTGGCACTATTTACAGTTACAGTATACCTTACAGCTTTCTGTCTTTTCTTTAATGATATTATCTATGTTGCATGTGTGGAATGATTTCCTTTTTGGTATATTTCTCGTTGGACAACTGGATTTTGGGTTAGTCAAGGCAATCTGACTTGGGTTCCACGTGGAGCCAGGTTTGGGTCGTAACAATACCCTCGCCCCACCTAAACCCTAAACCCATGCCCATAAAAACCCACCTTTTTCCCCTCTTGAGATCGCACCCACCACACCTCCACCTCGTAAATGGAGCCCCATTTTTTTTCTTCCCACTTTGAGGGCTGCATTGTGCCCTCCCAGCAAACAGAGAGGGAGAGAGTGAGGAGGAAGAGGTGTGTGGATAGAGAGGGAAGGCGTGCGGGCCAAGGAATCAGTGCGCGGCGCGTGCGGGGACCAAGGGTGTGCGATCTCACGGCCAGGAGAGGTGGTCTGCGTGCAATCCGTGACTCGCTAGGCGAGCCAACCACAACATGCCACGTGATGTTGAGTGAGCTTGTTGAGACTGGGTTAGCCAGATTGGTTGAGACCAAGCTGGTCCAACGTGGTTCAAGCTAACCAAACCCCTTTTCTGGATCGATTCATTGCTCTTTTGGCCTCCAAATCATGCAAATATGGTACTGATGGAAATCTAACAAAATCTCATACATTTTTGGTACCATTTGTAGCCCTATTTGCACACGCTTTCACCACTAAAAATCTGTTCAAAGCACTTAACACTCGGTTTAACCGTTGGTTTGGCCTAGGTATACCCCTCGAGGATGGCTCGACACCCACCAGAGATGTGGCAAACCTTCCATGCCCCGGTTACACCCCAGAGAACCAAGGTAGAGTGGTGCTCTTGTTGCCTCTTTCTTTTCATGTTTTAATGCCCCCCCAGCTTAACCTACTCTAATTAGGCCCAATCCACTGATCATGGATTTCTTTTAGCCATGTGTTGTAAGGTTTGTCTTCCCATGTTGTACGTGTATACTACATGCTTTTATTGACATATTTACGTGATTATTTCTTATGCATAACTGAGGACTCTAAGTACACATGCGCTCTAATTATGCACCTCATTTTATTAGAGTTTGGGGTTGAATTGCAAACTTGTTAGTGAATGAACTAGGGGAATTAGTTGAACCCTAGGGCAAATTAGAAATATGGCTTGCTAGTGTTGATGCTACTAGTGTACGAACTCATAGCAACAAGATTAGGAATGGATCCTAACCCTAACGAAGAACTAGTTGATTGGCAACTTGTGAACTACCGGGATTAATGACATCGCACTTGTTAGAAATTAATTAGGGGGTCATCTTAAACACTAAGGCGAAATAGGGATGATCTTAAGTGTGAAATAAGATCTAGGAATTGAAAATGAAATGAAAATGAGAATGTGGGGTTGAGATGGGCTGCGTTGAGTTCTGTTATGGGGATGAGCTGGTGCTCGAGTACATGTGTACTGAGGAGAGCTGATTGCCTCGTTGTGCGGGGAGAGAGCTGACCTACCTAGGTAGGGGACCTGGGATGGGAACGACCTTTCGACATCGACTCTTGTTGGGCCCACGTGGGTTCAACGGAGATAGTCAGGTAGGGGTACATAGACTTGTTGAGGGGTACAAGCCCTGTTATGTTTTGTGTTGTGCTATTTAGCACGTACCGTTAGTGGAAATGATTGATCACGTGCTAGTGCGGGGTAGCCCCCTATGCGTTTATCACGTGTGTTGTGTTGTGAGTGAATTTTCGTCGTTAGTTTAGGAAACTAGCGCATCCTAGTATAGTGACGAAAATGGCAACAACATTTAAAATTTATAAGTGCTCGAAAATAGAAATGAGTCTGAGGTCGTTCGCAGGGAGAAAATATGGAATTCAGACACTAATCACAATTAATAACAATGAGCACAATAAGATATTTAATGAATAATGGAAATTGACTCAAAATGATGTTCAATAAAAGTAAGTATATCTCAGAAATTATTGGGATGAAAAGAATGAGAGAAACTCTAAAAGTGGTGATGTAAATTGCCAATTAAATCCACTAATTAAGCACATAACCCAATGCTAATCTCAACTCTTAAAGTAATTCAAATATTGCTACAGTGGTCTTGAACCACTTATTCAAGTTAGCTCAGGCCTTTAATGTCTCCACAGTATCAGAACTAGCCAAGTTAGACGTTGGCAAGGTGCTACAGATGCCTTAAGTGTCATAAGCATGAAGGTCTTAACAAGTCACAAGACCAACAACCTCAGCAACGACTAAGTGTTGGTGTGTATACGGGCATAAATATTGAGGCAATAGTAAGCAGGAAACCTGATGCAAAATTGATGAGATTGACTACGGTTCGTATACAAATATGTCATTATAGTAGTATATGTCACAAATACAATCCGTTGTCGTGTCAATTTTATTTAATTACATAATTTTTATTAATTTATTCCAGGTCATTCATTAGGAGGTAGTTATTGACATACATCACTTTCTAAGTCCAATATTATTCTTTAATTCCAAAAAGATTTATTTTATGTACAATTATGAATGAATGAATTAATGAATGAAAGAATGAATTAATTTTATACACAAGAATGAATTATAGATGCTTGAAAAAACTATTAACAATCAGGCATCAAACACTATAACTAAATACTATATTCTATCTATTTATAACTTATAATAATAATTATTACATATCTATATAATAATATGTTATAAAATATATCATACTAACTTAACATATATACTAACACCTATAGTAACATATATAATATGTACAATGACTTATATAAGTGTCGCTAAACCTTAGGAAAATTATAAACATGAACTAATGTCAAAATAAGGGTCTATAGTGACATTTAGTATATCTACAGTGACGTATTTATCTGTCAGTAAAGCTCATATGTTATTTATATGCAAATATGAGCTCAAACATTCTATATACTACGCCTACATATTATTATATTATTATTTATTTACTTACAGATATATACACATATAATAGTATACATATATACATACATACTATCTATACATAAACATACACACACACACACACATATATATATATTATACTTACATAAATACACACGCACACACAACTTACATAGAGGCACAAGGCCTCTCCAACACTTAGTCGAATTTAAGATTCTTTCTTCCCTCCCTTTAGGTGATTAAGGCACGATTATTATTCATTCTTAACAAAAATTAGGGTTTAGATTGGCAGGCAACCCTTTCGAGGGATACACAACACCCTCAAGGGGTGGGACCAGACCTCTACTAAGGCCACCCATAATTCAGTATTAAGCTTTCTTAATTCCGATTTATGCTCGTTAATGGCCCCATTTAGGCTTACGCACAGTGCGCAGCTCTCAGCCGTACACCTCACACTAATGTCTCATGCCATACTCGTTCATCAAATACTCAGAGGGGATCGAGTGGCGTGTGTTCGAGCGCCCAACGCCCATGACGACTACATCGTCCAAAGCAGAAAAACAATTTAAGAGCCCGCAGGCGCTTTGCCACACACGATGTGGCACAATTAAGCGCGCCTTTAGGCGCTGCAGTTCTCAGTGCAGATGTGTTGGATTCATGATTTTGGCCCTCGATTTGAGGGCCAAAAAATATTATAATTTAAAAATAAATTATGGGGTCTTGAAGTATATACATAGGGCTACTTAATTATACAATTTATTTTAAAAAATAATTATATTTACTATATAAATAAATTAGCTAAATATTGTGATTTATACATACTGTATTCATGTTTATTTCTTAATTAACATTTAAATTAGTTAATTAATAGTCTAATTGATACCGTATAGTATTAATATACATATTAAATTATTTAATACCCATTTTTATGATATTTTACAAGTTTTATTTTAATTTATATACATTTAAATATCAGTTTTCAGGCTATTTTACATATAAATTAGGTATAAATAGTATAGTACAATATAAATATATTTAAATTAGTTTAAATTACTTAAAATACTATAATACAAATGTATAGTATAAATTAGTTCATTAATAACTTAATTTACTAATTTATTTTAATTTAATTTAGTAAACTAGCTAATAATTTATTAAATTAATTATTTAGTATACAAATATAATTAAGTTAGCTTACAGGTACTCTAATGTACATTATATATATAAATATGTATGTATACTATCATTAGTAAGTAAGTTTATTTATAGGGTTTCTATAATTACATAATTTATAGTACATATATGTTAATTAAATTAATAGATAATTATATAATAAAGTTAAATATAATTTAATTCATCTTAAATACTTAATTTATGTTATAGAATATATATATAAGTTATATATACATATTATACACATATTTTACATTATATACCTTAATAACTTGATATATAGCTTATATATGCAAGTATATACATAATATACATGGTATTTTTGGGTTTTTTTGGGGTTTTTCTTCTTTTTATGGTTTTTATATGTTATAGAGGCGTAGGGGATGAGAGAGAGAGAGATGAGAGATAGAATGTGTTTTTGTAATTTTTTTGAAGATTGAGTTCTTTTATTGAGTTCCAAGGCAAACTGAATCGTCGGCTGATAAGTTCTACCAAGCCGAGGGCTCAGAATACTTTGAAACTTGGCATACACCTAAAAATATACCTAATCCTACTCTCTACGCCTTTAGTTTTTTTTAATTTTTATATCATTTTTATTTATTTACAAATCTAACTCAATTCTAGGCCTTCAAAGGGTTGTAAAGTGGAACCTAAGGCACTAGAAGTGGTTCTAATGGTTGGAATGACAATGGGAGGGTTCAGATATGTTATAAACATGATATGGGAGCTGTGCAAGCAATTGAACATGAATTTCTACTTCCCATTATTAAACTTGGATAGTTAGATGCACATACTAGCTGATAAAAGGAATAAAAATTTGATTACAAACTTTCATAAGAGATTAAAAGACATTCAACCATACATGAAATCTTGTTTACATTGTCTACCACAGCTAGAACATATCAGCTATCTAAATAAACCATTTCTTCACCACCTAGCTACTGTCTTATCATTCTAGACCAAAACAGCAGGAGCGATATCTGCAGTAGCAGCTAGACACAACAGCAGCGGTGCTACTGCTGAAATTCAGCAGAGTAGTAGCTGCAACTAAGCACAATAGCAACCAAGCTGCTGACAGCAGATGTAGCTACTAAAACATCAGCTAAGTTGATTTGCTGCAACAGCTCCAGACGGCTTATGATAAAATCCAGTGGCTCTTGTTGCAGCCTTTACTCAATTTCAGTAGATCTACAGGGATTTCAGTATAAAAATCATTCAAGATCAGACTTGGAAATTCTGATCTTGAATCATTACTGTCCAGACCAAATTCTCCTCTTCAGATCATTGAATTTAGGGTTGAAAAACCCATGGATATGTAGCTGCTATTGTAACACTTTACTGTGTTGATTTAGGATTCACCAAACACTTTAAAATCTGATAACAAATCAAATTCTCTTTAAAAACAATTGGAAGCATTGAATCTTTATAAAAAATCTTTAAACAACAATCCTAGGCTCAAATCAGAGAAGACATATTGATCTAAAACCTTCCTAATGCTATAGACAGCATGTAGGAAGATCTTAGAACATGCCATTAAATTCAACCAATCATGAATCCCAATTCTCTTAACCTTAAAGAATACTGAAAATTCCTTAGGTTAAAATCAGAATCTCAAATTCAAATCAACACAAAAATCCTTGGTAGAGCCTCAAATCAATAAGATTGA
Source organism: Thalassia testudinum (assembly GCA_037157565.1). Taxonomy (NCBI): domain Eukaryota; kingdom Viridiplantae; phylum Streptophyta; class Magnoliopsida; order Alismatales; family Hydrocharitaceae; genus Thalassia; species Thalassia testudinum. The sequence continues at coordinate 10,110,259 of JAZHRO010000051.1, forward strand.
TTCTCCTTGGCCTTCCTACACATTCAAGATCATCAAATCCCCAATTCAAGCCAAATTCAGACATGGCTCATCTGAGGAGAAATTCTTCACTTATAACATCTCAGATTCATTGCCAAGGATTGATTTACTCGAAAACATATCGATTCACTTGATCAAAAATCCATTCAATACCCAATCTAGTCAAAATTTCGCAATCTTGCCTTGAAAACCAAATTGAAATCAGATCAAGCAAACATATCCTTTTTAAATTAGATCAGGGGTCTTTGTGAACAATTTGAGATGATTGGGAGACCCCTAAATGGATTTGAGTGCAAACCTTCATCTCAAAGCTAGAGAGCAATGAGATGAAGGTTTGACTCTAATGGATGGGGGGAATTACGAATTAAAACTTGAGGGAAATTCAAAACATGGACTTGTGAGGTGGTGAGGGAGAGATTAATGATCAAATGAGAGAGATGGAATCATCTCCTCTGATCATTTCTATTCTACTCTAAATTATACTAACTAAACTAAAATTAACTAGGAAATAGGGAAATCCTATTCTAATCAGATGAATGGGACCTGTTGAGAAGATCTGGAGCTGGTGGCTGCAGCGATGAAGGGGGGAGGATCTCCAGCGGATTGAAAGTCCAGTAGTGGGACTCAAGGTCACCCTCAGGTGCTATGTGGTCCTTAGCGACGAGGAGAGTCAGAGAAGATGGAGTTCCTCTGCTCATGGTGCTAGAATAGGGTCGGATGAAGAGGAGAAATTGGAGAGGACGAAGAGATCACCTTGAGAAAGTAGGAGAGGAAGTCGATCCTTTGCATGCGAGGTAGGGTAGCTCCTTAAGTGGAACGATCAGTGAGTGAGCTCACTGCGAGGGTGAAAATAGGCACTTAGGTCACCTACGATCAAGATGAGTGGAGGGAAGCACACATGATTCTAAACCAAAAGTGGACCATTGGATGAGATCTGGGGGAAGAGGTGATCACACGCGAGGATTCATGCAAAGGTTCGATTGAAGGGTAGCCATAGATCAAGCGGTTCAAGGGATGGATGGCTAGGATGCTCTCAGTTCTTTAGGTGCTACAGTGCACCACCCACAAGGAACAAGTGGCGCTGAGATGTAATGGTGTTTTTGCGCAATAAGCCCCTACGCGAACAATGGAATAAGTGCAATCAAACCCATAAGTGGTTAGGGATAGTTACAAAGTAGTCCTTATGAGCTTGCAAATAGGTCCTTGCATCCTACAAATTATCCTTGGAGGTTTTCTAATGCATAAAATGTATTATATGAAGAACCTGAATGTAAATCTATAATTACAAGACCTTAATGATGTCCAAATACAACCAAATTTTTATTGAAGCTCACTTGAACATATTAGAAGTTAATTTTACTTTTGATTTGGAATTTTGAGCTCATTGTGTGTTTAATTTGCAATTGGATCACCATTTCGTATTTGATAATAGCATATCTCAATAAATGACCTAATTATGCACTTTAGCACAAAATTGATGTTTTAGGTCTTTTCTATTACTTCCCACACTTAACCCTTTTTATGTGTTAATTCCATAGTGTTTAACTTAGTTTCTAGCTTAACTTAGGCAATTTAGCTATGATGAGTCACAACTCATCGAAAACCACCCCCACCCTCTTTAGAATCTTATATAATTAGGTCACTAATCAGGTTATCAGGTTGAGTACATGGGACCAGGCTCACTGACTGTGGGTAGTGAGCAAGGAGTGAGAGAGGGTATGAGTGAGCGTGTAGGCGAAGGGACCTCACCCCCGTGTTCAAGGCAAGTAGCTATTGGAAAGTGATGAACACACATAAATTCAAGACAAATTGCTTATTTTTTATGGTTCTTAGACTTAGCATTGCATATTATGTTATAAATATTGCATAACATCCATTGTATGGCATTTAGGATAGTAGTATATTTTATATATTAATTCCTTCATTTTATATGGCCAGGGGGCAATGCGACATCCATACAGGTTTCGGATGGAAAATCCGACCGTACGGATGGATCTGGAGCGACGATCGCAATCCGACATCGCAAAAATCATCCCGATCTGAGCACTGTGTCACCCTCTACAAGAAGAAGAAGACGGACGGTCCAGATGGCGCCATCCAGGCTGCCCAAACTCGGCCAGCAGCCATCGCCCACTCTCCCTCATCATCTGCACCGTTAATCCTAGCCGTTGGATCAAGATCCAACGGCTGGGAAGCGTCTACACCGATTTCCTCCTCGCGGCACAAAGGGCGACGTGGCGCATTGGTTGACACAGCGGCTTGCAAAGGAGAGGCGCAGGTTCGATTCCCCGCAGCCCCTCCAATTTGTAATTGGGCGGGCGAGCTCAGCGCAGCGGCAGAGGCAGCGGCAGTGCGCGTGCACACGTGCACGCCAACGCATTGCAAGCGTGCACGCCAGCGCACAGCACACGTGCACACAGCTGGGCGTGCGGTCAGCGCGCGTGAAGAGCGGGGCAGGCGGCGTTGGCGTAAGGGGCAGTTGGCGCCAGCTTTTAGCGACAGCTGGATTGGCCTATAGCGACGCTTACAGCCGTCGCTATTTCATTGCAAGGCAGCAGAACCAGCTATGGGCATGGGTGGAGGTGAGCTGTCTACAGCAACGTTTCCAGCGACGGTCTGGAGGTCGCTAGAGGTCCATTATCCATTTTTAGCCTCTTCTCCACCACTATAAAAGGGCCTTCACCCCCTCCCTTCCAAGCCATCTCTACCTACTCTACTCCCACCTACTCCCAAGCTCTAGCAAGCCTACCAACGCTCCATTAGAGCTTGTTCTCAAGCTCCCAAGGTGCTTATTAGTGCAGCGAACCTCTGCCCCACCAAATATTCCTCCAACCTCCCATCTCCCTTCATAGGTCACCTCGGAGCTGTCTTCCCACCTCCATTCCGGTAGCAGATCACTTTCGTCTTCTCACCTCCATTCCGGAGCCATGCCGAAGCTTTCCTTAACACGACGTCCTCCAGCATCTCACCTCCGTCATCCCGCTCCTCACCTCCTTCCTCCAAGCTTCCGCCAGGCACCGTCGTCTCACCGAACAGCCGATTCGGGAGATTTCCTCTCACCTCCCTCTCTTTTTTTATGCTTTCATAGTAGATTGTAATAAACATTGGATTGATATATAAATCATTTTCGTTCCTCATCTCTATCTTGTGCTTCATTTGCTTGTCTTTTATTTCAAAAACACAAAAAAAAATAACAAAACCTGAAAATACCAAACAGAAACAAAACGAAACGCGATTTTGGAGTAAAGTAAATGTCGCCTCCCTCTGTTCGACCCAGGACTCCCTTGGAGTTTCGGTATAAATTTTATCTGATCGACGTGTTTTGCAACTACGACGATGGGTTACTTGTAACCCCGATTTCTAAACAGGCGAAGCACGCCCGACCAGAAAGCGGCAAGTTTGATTTCATGAAATTATAGCTTCTCCTGAGCTCTAGGGATTTGTTTGGGGTCCTTGAGGTGATTCAAACGATAGGGGATCTTTTGAACATTTTTCCTTCCAAATTTGGGAGGGTTTAGTTGAGGAATCAAGGAGATCTCCAATTTTGAAGGTCGGCAACTTTGGATTCACACCTCTAATGGTGGAAAGGATGAAAATACAAAGATGAAGAGAAATTTAGGGGGGTAAGCGCAAGAAACTTGAAAGTTGAGGGGCTAATTGTGAGAAATAGAGATCTTAGGGACTGAATTGCAAACTAAGTCAAGATAGACTCTGATTGGGCCCAAATTTTGATATTAACCTAATTTAGACCCAAGGAATTTAACAGTAAACTTGGATTTGAGTTTTGACCACGTTTAACTGGGTAATTTTCAAAGAAGCCCAAATCAAGGTAAATTCCCATCTGAAACTCTATTTTAGGTCAAAATAGGTTCAGATGGTCAAACCAATGGTACCAAACATCTTATAATATTTTTATATGAATTTTAGGAGATTTAGATAAATTTTATATTGATAAGAAGATATTCAATTTAAGTGGGGTTGAGAATTAGGGTTTTGTGTATTGTCTCTTCTCTCGAAATGCATGAAACCCTGTTTTTATCAGTGTGGACCTACTTCTTGGTATTTAATGCTCAATTGACCTTTAATTAACCCTTGGGTGACCCCGTGGTTGCTCTGCATTTGTGATGTGATGTTAAAACTGTAGATTTAGCCCTATTTTAGTGTCTTCTCCTCAAAATAGGTTAGAGTGGAATTACTGTCCTCAGGTGATCATTTAGGATCATTTGTCTCTTGATTGTTACTAATTCAAGATAATTATGATGAATGATGGTGTTACCATTACGTTAGTCACCGTATGCTGCGATCATGACCTCGGAGAGAGTACCATGTGCACGTCCTGCATCACGGGGATAGCACAATGAGATTGTATCGATAGGGTGCATATGAAATAAGAGGAATGGTGATACAACCTTAGGGCTACTAGTGGGAAGAAACCAAATAAGTTAACTCTAACAAATTAAATAATTGAAAATGGACGTGATGCGCGTCATGATTTTTTTTCCTCTCTCTTACCTGTATTAAATGTCTGCATAAGTTGATTTTCTACTGCCACTCTTCTCAGCTTTTTGCTGATGCATACTGTTTGTACTCAGGTCAGGAGAGTGAGTAGCCATTTCCACTGGCTACAGGGGGAGCTGGGCGTAGCCACGCCCAGTCTTAGCTTAGGCAATGTTTTCTTTCTGCATTAGAATGTTTCCTTCCTGTTGAACTCTGTTTAGTTACTTTGCCCTAGAACTTTTTCAATGTGATGTGATGGCTATGATGTGAACCCTATTTCCTATTATGCACTGATGCTGGTTAGTGATTTTTTTTCTTTTATGTTATTTTTCTGTTATGATGCATGTGTTGAACGGATGATGTATTTTAGTTTATTGCTTGGTGGATGATCGAATCTTGGGATATATGACATGGTCTGACCCTGTCCTTGTAGGGGGTCGGGTCGTAACATCTTCCAACCCCTACCTTCTCCTCCTTTAGCCCCAACATCCTTCGATTTGAGGTCTTCTAGTATGCTCCTCCTTCTCCGGTTGAGCAACTCAAAGCTCCTCCTCCTCCAACCCTGAACTCAACCAAGCTCCTCCTTCGACCTCAAGCTACACGATCTTGACCTCTTTCTCCTTCTATGGTGAGAGACTTATTAAGGGTCTTAATTTACCTTAATTAGCTAATTTCCCTAGTTAATTACCAGTGAATAACCTTAGTACATGGTTAATTATGTAATAAGCAAGGACCTTGAAAATAAGTTAAAATAGCTAAATGAAGGTTTAATTATTGTTAACTTAAGTTTAATTAATTAATAGGACTCAAATAAAACCTTAAAGCTATATATAAAGCCTTATATATATAACTTATATATATAGTTAATAATTAACTTAAAAATGCAATCACTTAAATAAATTTAGCTAAAATAGGTAAAAATGTAATTTCATGGCATAAACATGTTATTTACATTATTTACAATTATATATAAAATTTTGAAAAGAAATAAATTAAAATAAGCCATTAAAACCACTATTTGCATTTATGCCCCTAGCTTTCATATCAATCAAGTCCTTTTTCTTTCAATCAGGTCCTTTCCTATTTTCATTCCAGTCCTTCACCTTCTTTTTCCCAAATCCTTCCTCAGATTTCAATGGTCCATGACCTCCGATTTCTGCACCACTCCGATCACCACCTATCCAGCAATGTATGACCACTATTGTTGTCACCATGGTTACACTGACTGCCTTCTTCACATCCAACGGACTGGATGACCTAAATCATAACTAATTCTGGTGTGGTGAAATCACCATCGTCGGAGAAGGTGCACCTTATTCCCATGTATCTGGATGCGATTGCGTCTAGAGTCCTCGATCCTCACCCTCTCTGTTACCTATAAATAACCCCCCTTGGCTCTGATGATCAAGGTCGACCCCCTAGCTCTCTTCCCCAAATAGTGGTTGACAATAAGCTATTCATCCTACTCTAACGACTCTTCTTCCTCTTCTCGATGCTTCTCCAGTGGAGAGCTCATTTCTCTCACTACCTATTCTACTCCAACGATTGTGACAGGACCAAGGAGGGTGCCATCGCTTCTTCTACACTTTGATCATCACTGGAGCCTTCTCCGATTAATGTCAGAGTTCTTCCTGTTCTCGCCCTGCCACAGGCGAGATCCCTCATCTCCTTCATTAGGTGAGTAGCTCTAGAACTCTAGTTTAACTTCTAGATTAGAGTTAGGACTTTAATACTTAGAATAGGTCGTAGATAGCTCACACTTTTCACCTTCTTCTTTGACTTTGGTGAGTTAATTCTGACTCGCTGGACCTTCTTCCATCTATCTGATCACTTAATCATCTTTCTTACCTCACCACAACTTCATCTCACCTTCTCATTCCCTCATTTATTCATCTAAATCTCCTATTCCACCTCACCTACACTTGAGCACCTTCATTGTCAATGCCGGAGGCTTAGAGGTAATTTCACATCCATTTTGGCCCTCCAGCACTCTCACCACACCTTAAGGGACAATTTCCATCTATCAATTGTATCTATTATCACTTACATGCGAAATCCCCAATTTCACCTCAACCTCTGAGCTCGTTGTCAATGGCGAACTCAGAGGAGTTATTTCATCTAATTGAACACCCTTACATCATCGCACAAGCATAGAAAGTAATTCACCTCACTCAATTGAGTGAGATGAGCTCTTATAAGTTCGATCGAACTCAGAAGGCATTTTCTGAGAAATTCCAAGTGTATTCTTTAATCAAAGTTTAATTGTGAAGTTAATTGTGTTCTTGAGGTTCTACAAAACCTCAGGAGTCTTTAGTACTAATTCTTGAGTAATTTCATGGAGATTTGCTCTCTAAGCCACAGATCTAGCCTTCACTAAAGCTCCGGTGAGCTCCGGCAAGTTCCACTATGATCCATTACCTTCGAAACAACCTGTAGAGCTCCAGATCACTTAGTTGTGATCTTAGGATTAGATTGAGTACTTAGACTTGTGTTTTAATGTCTGAATCATAATGCTGATCATCGTCTTCCTCAGCTCTGGCAGAGCTGAGGAGACATGTTCTTTGAGGTTTAGACTTTGGGAAAAGGTCGTAAAGCATGTGTAGATGTCATAGAGTCGAGGAATACTTCCACTTCTTTATGAGAATCTCTGTTTTGATTTGTCGGACTCAACTCCTTTTGATCTCAGATGAAAGTGCTTAAAACCTCACTTAGAGTGTTCAAAACTTGAATTTGATGAATGAATTGGATTCCTGAGGTTGAAATTAACCAAATAGGAAAATTCATTTGATCTTATTTTCTCTAATTCATAAAGTCAACCTTTAAGCCATTTTAGTCAACTCAGATGTGTTCTTGAGGTTCTAGACCTGGAGATTGAGATTAAATGGTTGATTTGAGTTCCTGTGTTGAATACAAACCTATTGTAACTAATTAGGTTAAGTTTTAATGAGATTTATGTGTTTTCCATCCTTTATTTAGCTTGGGTTCAAACTGAGCCCCAAAAGCTTTCACAGCCATTTTGGCGAATTTTTAACTTGATTTCCACTAGACAAGTCTTAATTGATCTCTTGAATTGATCTGGATAGTTAGTTAAGGCTTTAAACTCGTTGTTAACCCTTTTTACTATGAAATCAGAGTTCTGCAGCATTAGAATGTGAGCTGTGATGCTCTGAAGCTTCTTTTAGCTTCTCTGAACCATTTTAACCTCATCCTTCCCTGCGGAATGATCTATAGAATCTATCTGGGCTCTCAATCGAAAGATTAATTGAGTCTATAGGTTAATCGACCTATTTCCATCTTTGCTGACTTGCAGCTAAGCACGTGTGGCTTTAGGCCAAGTTTAAGCTCTGAATCGAAGGATCAGTTGTGATCCTATGATCTAATTGATACTCGAAATCAATAGTAGGCACATAGAGCTTTTGATTGAGCTCTTGTTTAATTGATTTGGACCACAGAACAACAAGTAATCCTTTGTTAATGTCAAAGCTGGAGTTGGAGCCGCGCTGAAGGAGATGGGCTAAACAAAGTCCCACCTTGGATGCTTTGAAGCAGTTAGCGCCATATAAGTTGAATCGTGCCACCAGACCTCCTGTCCAATATGGGGTCAGATCCCACTTAGCATATTCATCTGACCATGCATTGAAAGAAGGAGGCTGGTGTGGGTGTGGGATTGCAGGCATGATGTGGGCCTGTTATGGGTCGAAACTATACACAAATAAATTAAATAAAACTATGGGCCCGACTTAGTAGTGGTATCGATCTGGCCCTTAGTAGGCTATTGATCTTGTGAAGGGTTGTGTTATGACCCGATCTAGCTCAATGAGAGAACTGGTTTAGACTGCCTTAATCATCCCAAAATCTAGTTGTCCAATGAGAAATAAACCAAAATATCATTACACATGCAATATAGCTATCCAAAAAGATGTAATTATGACAGAAAGAAACATAAACATGCTACATGCACTATTGTCTATTTCAAGAGATAAAACAACATCTAGCATAGCCATCACAAATAGAGATAAATGCAAGAGAGTAAGGGCTAGTGGTCCTGAAATCGAAGTACTCACTACAATAGGGAATAAAAGGCTACAATAGAAAGAAAGACTGCAAGCTAAGGCTGGGCTCGGCTGGTCCCAGCTCCTTCTGCAGCCGCTGGTGCTGGCTGCCTAGTCTCCTGACTTGAACACAAGTGGTAGACATCAGCAAAAGTTGAGTAGAGTGGCAAGTGTACATTAAACTAGGAACAACTTTAACTGAAGACAAAGCAATAAAGCTGCAGGCATTTTGTATGTTTTATTTTCGTTATTAGCTACTAGTTTTCTTAATTTTCGGTATTCTAGCAAAATGTCCCACTTTCTCTTGGTTCACATGTTCCTTAACGGAACGATCTTGTTGCAGTATTCTCGCAATGCAGAACGTGCACGTGGTGCTCTCCTAATCGAGAGAACACCCCGCATTTGTCCTACACCTGGTCTACCACCCTAGGGTCATAGTCGCGACGTAGCGGTGACTACAGCATGCGTGATAAACACACAAGGGGCTACCCTGTACTAGCACATGGTTAGTTGTTTCCGCTAACAGGTACGCTTTAAGCCGTACAACCTAGAACAGAACAGGGGTCGCGCCCCTCACCAGTCTGCGTACTCTTTCCCAACTATCTCCACCTTCCCTAATGAATGGTAGGAATGAATTTCAAGTTCACAAGGTCTTTTTCGACACTGTGTAGTGTAAAGGTTACTTAGACTCCTATGCCAAAGCAAACCAGCGAATCTTGTACTGGTGACTCAGGTATAAGAATATGTCCTTTGTTAGGAGAGATTCTGGTCTATCTTGTCAAAGCTTGAAGTGTATTAGGCCAAAGCCTGAGCGAATCAAGCTACAGTGGCTTGGAAAGTCTAACCAGAAAAAGTTGAATGTCCATAAATACTTATTCTATTTTTGTTTTTAGCTATAAGATCATACTTAAGATTCTTTCAATGCTTTTTCTCTCTCCTCAATTTCAGTTTTGTGGAGTTCTCCCTTAACAATAAGTATTAGTAGGTCCCTTATTGTATTTTTGGAGTTTATATTTTTGATAATTTTTTATATTTTTGACTTTGCAATTTTTTTCAAATTTTTCAAAATTTTCAATTTTTGTGTTATTTTTGATAATACTATACTATATATACTACATGTGTGTCTATAATTGAATTTTAGTAAATGATTTCACCATTTACGCTGCCCCATGCTTAAATGATGCAATGTCCATTGTATGAATATGGTGGATGTAAATGCATGCTTTGCTTTTCACTAACTTAGGCTAGGTGACGGAAGGAAGTCGGAATGAGGAGATAAAAATCTTTGTGCGGACGATTTTGAGTTTGGTAGAGATCAGAGTTGGTAGTCAAGCTAAGTAGTGAAATGCATGACAAGTGTGACTATGAATGCATGCTAAAAATGCAAGGATAGACACCTAATGAAAGAAATGGAAAACAAGAAAGGTGAAAATAGTTATATACAAAAGATAGGTTGCTAAGTTTAATGCCTTTAGCTAGGTACAAACTCAGTAAAGGTGTCAATAATGTAGGAGCCAAAAGGATGGTAGAGAATTGAAAAGTCAATGAAACTCAATGAAAGATACTGTTGAATTGGAAAATCGTCTCAAATGGATTTAAGTTCTGAAAACCCATCGTTGTAGTGAGATTTGCAAGAAAAACCATCAACAAATAAATTTTATTGAAACTCAAAAGGAATTCTAGGTCGAACACAGGGAGGCAGACGTTTGATTAAAAGCTGTGTTTGTTTTATTTGTCACGAAGAAGATTAGCTGGTTGAATTGAATCTAAATTAGCTATCTACTTAAATAATAATGAATAGAAGAGTGAGAGAGAATATTACAAATAAAGATAAAATAGAGATAGAATAAACATGGATTTCACAATTATCAAGTGATGTTCAATACAACTAATCATTACACTAGAAAGCTGGAAAGATTACAACTAGAAAGCGGTAAAAAGAAGGTGGAGAGAGGTTATCCTCCTCGATGACTGCTTAGAAGATGAGTCGCATTGATGGAGTGCTTGGATGAAGGTGGTGAGAGGTGGGACGAAGGAGAACGACGACGGATGACAGAGACGGGGCAGGGCGACGTCGCTGAGGGATCCGCTTCCTGAACGGCAGTAAGAGGACAATTGCAGGATGCTCCACGAAGGAGGTGAGAAGGTGGAAATATTGTATTTTTAACTCTAATGGAGCTTCTCGGGTTTTGGAGAAGCTCTTAGAGCTTTAGAGGGGGTGAGAGAAGAGAGGAAGGGATGAAGAAAGAGTGGGGTCGTAGGGCTATTTATAGGTGAAGTTTGAGTAGGCAAAAAGGTCATTTTATGAATAAAACATTAATTCAGGGCCTTTAGTGATGGATTTAAACGTCACTAAAGCCCCTGAATGTCGGTGTAGGTGTCGCTCGCACGTGCCTCTTCTTCTCCTCTCACCCAAACACCTACGCACAATCTCTAATTCTCAGTTGTCCGATGGCAAGGTCGAATGGCTTAAGATCATCGAGCGTCACTTCTTCAGCTGAACGCGCCACGCTCACCTCTCTTTAGCCATTCGATCGTTGATGGAGTGTTAAGATCGTACACTGATCGCACTTGAGAATGTGCGTTGGAGTGCGTTCAATTGCACATGCAGGCATTGTGCGCTATCGTGCGGCCACGTTGTCGCCTCCACCACTGCCCGATCGCCATCCAATGAGCGAAATCAACCGTGCCCTACTCGCGCCTTCAATTTGAGGTGCACAGGGGCTTGACCCCGCGACCTCTGCTTTGCGAACGTGCGCTCACCCAACGTACTACACACTCGTTTGAGGCGAGCTTTGATTCAAAGCACGCGACTTCATGGTCGTTGGATCAAGATTCAACGGCCCAGATCTAATCATGTGTGCGAGGAGAGAGAGGGCATGGTGGGTCCTTGCCATTTGCTGGGTCGGTTTGGGTGGCTGAGATGGTGCCACGTGGTGCCATCTTGGTCGTCCATCTTCATATGCTCGTAGGTGGTGCCACGGATGTTGAATTGAACCAATTTTCACATCATTAAGCTGCAATCGTCGATCTGAACCCATCCATGCGGTCAGATTTATCATCTGAGGTATGGATTTGCATCTCCTTGGCCCTTGACCTATGATCTTCCTCGGACTACATCTGATGCTACGGAAGTCCGATCAAGGTGATCTTGGAGTTGTTGAACTTCGATCGTTGCCCTGATCAGATCCGTACGGTTAGATCCTCAATTCGAGGCCTCGGTTAAATGTTGCCCTGTTACCTAGCCACAAAAAGGAAAAATTAACCTAAACTTTATACAACCTAACCTAAATCAAGATGATGCATGTTATGCAATATTTATAATATATAATGAAACTCTATGTCTATGAACGCACAAAAATAGACGGTTTATGTGATATAAATGTGTTACATCAGATACCGATCATGGTGAATAGAATGGAAGCTTGTTTGTCTCAAAGGTGAGGAATAGCTCCATAATCAATATGAATCGAATCAGAGACTTGGTACAAGGCCTAAATAAAGAATGGGTATCAAAAGACTTGGCTCAAGGTCCAAGTACACAAAATCTAGTCAACTTAGAATTACTTGGCTTAAGGTCCAAGCAAAGAAACTTGATATCCAGAAAGTCTACGGCTTCCACCTCTTCAATCAATGAATGCAGAATCAAGATGAAGGAGATGAAATTCGGGTTGAGAAGAAGAGGTGGTTACTGATCTAAGTATAGTGCAGGAGGATCAGAAGTGTACGAGAACAGGGAGGACAGAATGTGGAGGAACAAAGGTTCCTCAGGATAATAAGGAAAGGATATGTCAATGAATACTCAGCAGGTAGTGCCATAAATGGATTTTTCACAGTTCCTTTCCTGAAGGAGACTATAAAGAAGAAGGAAGTGCAGGTGACTTGCGCATCAGTACCTAAAGGAAGTATTAGTGGTTAGTGTCAAGAACTATCTACTACCGTCCATGAGTTTGATTTTTGAAAACATTTTGCAAAGCAATCACAAACTCACGGCAAAATCAATCCAATGAAACAACATCTCAATCTCAGAATCAAGACCATAGAAATCAAGTGAGACAAAAGTCATGAATTTTTCCTAATGGTCTACTACAAAAAATAGAGTGCGCAAATAGATATTATTAGTCTAATCGTATGCATATTTAGAGAAACCTAACGATGTGCAGTCCTTTAAATCCACCCAGAACTTAGATAAGACTGGCGTGCGAATCCAAGCTTCTGTGGGTGCTCAGAGAGATGAGCTAGGCAAGTGTGTTTTTGTGTACCTTATGTGATCTTGTAGTGTGTACATGATAAGCAATCAATAGAGTCTCAATGAAAAACCACACAAGGTTTTAAAGAATTGAATTGTCACACTTTGAATTAGGTTCTTCTCTTTAAGAATGTTTTTCATGCAGATGGTCTCACTTTTTAATATTTTGCTAAAAAAAGTAGTGGTCTTGGTTAATTATGTCCAATGCAAGGATGGCAGGAACTTAAGAAAGTTAAAAATCATACCTGACTCTAGGACTCAACAGTTAATGCAGTTTGACATAAAGTAAATCTTGTAGGAATTAATGCAAACCTAAGATGGTATGCCTATGTCATGCTGCTGCTAGATAGGTAGAGATGAAATATTTTTGGTATTTTCAATTTTTGTATTTTTTTTTGGATTTTTTAATGCAAGAATCAAATCAAATCAAAAAATAAAGAGGAAAACTTAAAGCGAAAAGGAATAAAAGAATAAGTGTCAACAGCCCACATTATTACATCAAATGTGTGAGAACATGCTCTCACAACTTATGTCTATGTCATGCAAACCTAAGATGGTATGCCTATGTCATGCTGTTGCTAGATAGGTAGAGATGAAATATTTTTGGTATTTTCAATTTTCGTAATTTTTTTTTTGGATTTTCTAATGCAAGAAATCAAATCAAATCGAAAAATAAAGTGGAAAACTTAAAGTGGAAAAGAATAAAAGAATAACTGTCCACGACCCACACTATTACATCAAATGTGTGAGAACATGCTCTCACAACTTATGTCTATACAAAGAATCCTAGAAATAAAAATAAAATCTAAATGTAAATCCTAATGTCTAAGCTAATCTAAACATGGCTCCTGATGAGTTCACATTAATGGACTAATTTTTAGCCTAATTTGGTTAGTTCTTAAATTTTAGAGTGTACTAATATTTGTATTTGATTATTAAATAAATGCATGCATTATAATTGCATAATTTATCTTGTATTATAAATAATTATATGCATTTATTTGATTGCAGAATTTAAGGCGGCCAAGTTTGACTTTTAAGATGTCCAGAACTTAATCTGTGCCATAATCTCCACCACCAGCCGTGCCCTATCCCCCTTCGGCTTTCAAATCTCAACCTCTCGCTTCACCAAGTCACTGGAGATGATCTCGGTGGAAGAAACAGATCGAAGAGATGTTTATAAAAGAGATGGCCCAAGTGCATCATCGAGGGAGGGGGGGGCCACTCCACCTCCACCACCAGCACTATGGCTGGAGAGTACACTGCAGGACATGCGCACACTGTGGACCTCATGTACTCTGCCGTCAACACAGCCTCATGATCACATGTGCATGGTGACAGAGTGCACATGCCCACTGCCATCCTACTTTTCGTCGCCATCATCACTTACCCAACATCGCACCACCTTCCCTTTCCTCTTCTTCTTCAACCTCCTGCCTCCTTCCCTATCACACCTCCACCAACATCACCGCCAACAACCCCACACACCACAGCCCATCTCTTTTCTCTTTAGTGAACCACCACCCTTGAACCCCGCTTCCTCTTCTTTGTAGCATTCTTCTTCTTCCTCATCCTTTTCCCCTACTACTCGTAAAGAAACCCAACACCACCTCCAAGTAGCACCTCCACTCAGCCACCCACGATGACTAGCCGCCTCAAGACCGTGCCCTCGACCACTTGCTGTCACTGCGAAACCACCCAGGTGCTCGCCATCCTAGCGATCTCTCTCCTCATGCACCACCAGCACTCACCGTCGGCCCCTCAACCACGCTGCTGGCCGCCTCCAATCACCACTCGCCGTGCCGTCACTGCCATTACGACGCTCCAGCTCCGGTGCACCTTCAACAGCAGCAACTCCTCTAACGACTCTTCCATGCATGCGCAATCGAGGGAGGGCAAAGTGCTCTGTTTCTCAACAGTGTTTAGGGTATTAATATTTACATTCAAATGCCATTATTGAGATTTAAAGGATTATTATATTCTGACTGACTTGCATGTTACCCCTTAAGTTCTTATTCAATTGCATAGAATGATGGGTTATGCTGGAAATAAGCTTGCAAGAATTCGAATAAGTATCTAGTGATAATCCCGAATAGACAAGACATCATTAATAGGCTAATTCCTCCTTGTGGAGATGACTTAACTATTTTTGTAGTTAAATTTTCAAATATTAAATGTTTTGATAGTTGATTTTCCACCACAAAAGCTTTACAATCACACAACATTTTATGTTAAGAATTTCAATGAAAGTGAAGATTGACTCATCAGCTCCATTGAGAAAATCATGGAGTTGAAGAAACACCAAGAAGCAAGTCCACTGAGAAGTAGAGCAATTCTCCTCCAACTCCTCCTCAAGTACCACGAAAACAAAACAAAAGAAAATGATTAGTCAAACCAATATATACAAAAAGAATCAAATAATATAACAAATAAAAGAATGTATATACAAGAAAGAATATGAATAAAAGAATCATTATATACAAAGCAATCAAAAATATATACAAGAGAAAGAACAAAAGAAATTTTTTTGCAAATAGAGAGTTGCCTCCTCGGCAACGGTGTCAAAAATATGATCGCAGACATTCGAGTTGCAATAAAAATGTTATTTAAGATGTCGTTGTTGTAGTACATTTGTCACAATGCAAATAGATGTTGCGTCATTTTATCTAATTATAATTTTTGCTGGTTAGTTTCCAGGTCATTAACTGGGAGGTAGTTATTGATATACAACACTCTCTAAGTCCAAAAATGTTCTTTTATTCCAAAAAATGTTAATTTTATTTACAATAAGAATGAATGAAACAAATAATGAATGAATGGGTTAATTATTTACAAAAAGAATCAATTAGTGAAAACTATAATGCCTTAAACATATTTACAAATAACAGGCATCAAAAACTCTATTCTACTACACTAAATTATATACAACTATTCTAAGTAATACCTAAATATATGTACAAAAATAGTTACTAATATATACTATACTAAGTTATATTAACTTACTAATAGTTTAGTAACATATATTATATGAACAGTAACAGATATATAGGTCGGTGTAGCCTTAGTAAAATATAAACATAACCTAAGGAAAAAATGACTATCTGACATATTTACATGCATACAGTGACAGATTCATTCGTCACTAAAGCTTTAAGGTTATTTATATACATAAGGGCTCAAACATTACTCTACATTTACACTATACTAATATACTCCTTATATACGCTATTTACATATAGTTATTCACATTATTTATATACATGTATTTATATTATACTATACATTTATACATATATACATATGTACACACACACACATAAGCTCACACCCTAGTTGCACACTTATTTTTTCTCTAACTCTTCTCTTCTTTCTCTTCTCTTCTTTTACGACACTTAGTCATTTTACGGCCTTCTCCACTCTCACAAACACTATTCATCAAACCAAAAATTGATTTTAATGGGCGAGCTAGCCCATTTTCTAGGGACACACATCACCTCAAAAGGTGGGACCAGACCTCTACTTGTACAACCCTAGTTCAATTAAGGTGTATTTCTTCCAATTTAGACCCAATAATAGGCATAGCAAGCCCACATATGTGCCTACACGTGCTCTCACACAAGCCCATGCACGCCTACAAGCGCATGTAGGCACGTGCCCCAAGGAAACCTTTAAGCTCATTTGTGTGCCCAGTGTTGACGACCAAGGGGGTCGCAGCACAAAAGTGACTTATACCGTAGCGGCATGTTTGTATCCCACAATGTGGGACATTTTGTAGGCGCCAAATTAGCGCAATTCAACATTGTGCTACGTTTGGATTTGATGATTTGGGTATTGATTTGAGGGCCATAAATTAATATAAATTAAAAATAAATTATATATTTACAAAGCTCTTAGATAGGTTTATATGATTATACAATTTATTTAGAAAAATAAATTATTTAGATATGTAATAAAATTAATTAAAGTTGGTTGTTTATACACAATAAATTAAGAGTTAATTTCTTAGTTAAGGTATAAATTAGTTAATTAAACATAAGTTAATTTGCATATTACAGTATTTATTATACATTTTTAATTTATTTTAGAGACTTTATTTTAATTTATTTTAATTTAAATACACATTTTAGATAGTTATGTACATAAATAATTTATAAATACTGTAGTATAGTACAAATACAGTACAAATAGATTAAAACTACTTAAGATAATACTATGCACATGTACATTATAAATTACTTCATAATAACTTAAAATATTAATTTACTTCATTTTAAGTTAATAAATTGCTTAATTAACTTAATAACTTAATTACCTACTATAAATACATAATTAAATCAAATTACAGGTACTATACAGTATATATTGGTTAGTTAAATACATGTGTATAGTATGAGATATAATTATATACATATACATAGATTTATATAATTACTTAAGTTAATACACATTTGATTTATATAAATTAAGATATAATCATAAAAGAAAAGTTATATATACACTAAATCATTCTAAATATTTAATTTAATATATAGGATACATATATAAGTTAGTTTTACACATTATGTACATTTTATACAAAATATACACGTATAACTTAATTTTAAGTTATATTTACAAGTATATACATACTCTACAAGGTATTTTTGAGTATTTTTGGAGATTGTTTGATTTTTATAGTTTTTATAAGTATAGTAGAGATAGGGGATGAGAGAGAAAGAGTGAGATGAGAGAGAAGAAGTTTCATTTTAGGATTTTTGAGCTAGGTTCTGTTATTAAATTTCAAGGTATACTGAATCGTCGGCTAGTATGTTCTACCAAACTGGGGGTTCAGAATACTTTGAAACTTGACTCACACTTAGAGAAATACTTGATCTTACTCAAGATAGGTTTATTTTATTTTTTTGTGAATTTTTTATGTATTTTATTTATATGGAAGTTAACTTCATTTAAGCCTTGATGAGTGTTTAGAAAAGAGACTTAAGACCTAACAAGGGGTTCTAAGGGATAGAAAAGATACTTAGGCACTCAAGAACATCCAACACATCATAAAAGAGATGTAGAAACATTTAAACCTCATTTTCAATTAAATTTTCTTCAAAATGGTAGATATTACATTTAAACACATGAATGTGTTGACCAAGAACTCGCAAACTAAATTTACAAGCAATTGATGTCAAATTTTAAGGTTCAACACTATAGGAATGCTTGTTACATGAAGTTCTAGCATTACACTATAATGTCAGCTAATTTAAATTCCCAAAATCCATTCAAATCTCCAACTCAGACTCTTCATCAAAGGCTACTGCTATGGAGCAGCCACTGATTTTAGTTGCTGCTAATGAACCCAGCTGCTGCTAATAGAAGGTTTAGATGACTAAAATCAAATGTTCTTAGGTCTGATCTGAGATCAAACAAGTCAATCTCAGATTTGGAAACCAAGACTGAGTACTATTCAATTCAAAAATACTATTGCATTCTTAAATCACTTGAAATCTAAAATCAAGTTCACTACAAAATCACTTCAATTTTTGTCCAAAAACCTTCATTCAGATCAATGTTGGATTGATACACTCAGATCAGTCCTTTTAATTTGTTGCTCTGTATGTTTAGATCTGATTAAATCCCTTTCTCACAAATCATTTAAAACTCTAAAAATTTGGAAATTGAATTTTTAGCACTAAATGACTCCAGATGTAAATTAAGCCATCAAAAGTTCATTTCAATCATTGCAAAATCAGCACAAAGAAACTCATTCAAAAATCAAATAAGTTCTCTGATCAAATGTGAAAGTTCATGTCATTCAAAATTAAAACCATGTTGCCCTATTGTAGAGTTTTGATCTTGAGTCACTAAGGTGATGCGATCAGCTAGAGTTCCTGCTCACCATTGATTGGTGGAAAGGGATAGTAGGTGATTCATTTAAACCAATTGAATCATTGTTCACTCCTCAAATCAGAATCACTAATTTTCCTTAGCTTAAGCTACTAAAGTGCCAGAAATAAGAGACCACAATTCAAATTGGGCAAGAACTCATCTAGCAAAAAAAAAGTCAAGTGAAAAACAGTTCAAACCCATTCATTCAAACCAATTGAGATCATGAAAACCAAATTCACTTGATCAAAATTAGTTTTAACCAACTTAACTCTCAAATCTGAGATTAGGCATTTAAATCACAAATAAATAACTCAAGTGAATCAGATCCAATACTGAACAAAGGAGGGCTCTTGTGGTCAAGTGGAATGAGTGAATGAACCCTCCAATGGTTTGAGTGCACCATGAAACATGAGTGCAAAGAAGCTTTACATCTCATTATGGCTATAGGGAATGAGTGACTTGTGAAACAAATTATTGAGGAAATGAATGTGAAATGATCATGGAGTGAGGGGGAAGCTGTATGATCAATGTTAACAAGGCGAAAATACCTCTCTGATCTAGACTAATCAGAGAGGGCGAGGTCGCTCTAACTAAATTACTTCTAACCTATGTAAATTCATCTCCAAATTCATCATCTAATCTACTCTAACTAAACTACATTACACTAATTACAACTCTAAATTACTCTACCAAGCAAGGAAATCCTAATCTAAAGGGAAGAACGACATGCCTAGGCTGCAGCTGGTCATTGCAACGACGGATGGTGATGAGAAGATCTCCAGTGAAGAATAGGACCCTGGATCCACAACAGGTTGTTGTGGTGACGAAATTGAGGGGGAAGAGCCGCCCCTGTCAGCAACGGCTCTGATGAAGGAGTGTTACGACCCGAATCCGGCCCCTTTGGGAACCCGAAAATGGCTCACCTCGACTAACCCCAAGACCCAGTCGTCCAACGAGAAACTAACCCATATGCACGAAACCAACACAAACCACGCATGCAAGTAGCTAGAATAGTTAAAGGAAGCAACGAAAGTAACTGGAGCTCAAAAAGATGTTAAACATAATCCAAAACTAGCCATCATGACAATAAAAGTTCACACCATCGAGTCCAACATGAAATAGAATCACTCACTATAATAAAAAAAAGGATGAAAGAGAATTAGTACTGGAAGCTAAGGCTGGGCTCGACTGGGCCCAGCACCCTCTGTAGCCGGTGGAGCTGGCTGCTCAACTCCCTAACCTGTACATGGTTATATTTAACAGGGAGTCAACTTACGCTGAGTAGAATGGCATATACAACAGTTATATCATTTACACAGAGAAGAAAACCACAAATTTACATGTAATTATCTAATTATCCAAACAACAGTTATTTTAACTAGTGTTTACGAGTCAGTTTTCTAGCAAAGAGCCACAATGTCTCTCAATCTTTCTGTTCCATAAGGAAACGATCTCGATTGCAGTTTTCCCGTAATGTAGGATGTACACGTGGCACTCTCTTGGTTGGGAGAGCACCCCATGGTAGTCTTACACCCGGTCTACCACCCCGAGGTCATGGTCGCGATGTAGTGGTGACTACGGCTCACGCAAAAAGTGCATGGGTAGCTACCCTGCACTGGTACATGGTCAGTCATTTCCGTTAGCGGGTATACCCAAAAGTACAACACGGAACAGCATAGGACCTTGCCATCTCAGAACAAGTGTCTTGCCCCTCCACAGTCCGCGTACCCTCATCCGACTATCCTGATTTGCCCAGTGGTCCTAACAATAGTTAGTGTATGGGGGCCAATCCTAACCCTAGGCCTCGTGGGGCGGCTAGCTCCCCCCTACACTAAGTACAATAGCTCTCCTCGGTACCGCGTACGCGAGGGCCAGCTACTTTCCATCGACATCCAATATTTATTCCGTACACGTGAGTTCCTCTTCTAGTTTCCCGTAGGGTTCGTGCATAGAATTTCTTACTTCCGTACAGTACACATGCCTCTATTCATATCATGATAAATTTAGGGTATAACAGACAGCTCATGGTTTCACAATTCGACACTTATCTCATCAATCAAGCTAAACAAGATACAACATGTATTTTAGTTCACGCCATGATTCAACGAATGTAAACAGGCAACTCGTAATTTGGCATATTCAAGAAACATTGCCAACATTTAAAATTCACAGCATGTATAATTATTCAATTTTCTACCACATCCCTAGGGTTCATTTTACATCCTAGGGTTTAGCCAATTAGTTTTAAATAACATGCACTTTCATCATTTAATTCACAAGGGATAGTAAAGACCACTCTACCAGAGTAACCGAGAGGTGTGGGGGCACGAATGGTGGACCGCGTAGCCTTGGCGGGTCTCGTGCACACCACGGATGGGCATCCTATTAACACAGATGGTCATACCAACCATTTCAATATTTCTTGAGATAGGAAAAAGAGTTTGAAAAAGATAGAACAAGGCTCCATCACATGGAAATTTTCGATAGGAACCCAACGGTACCTTATTTACGAAAAATCAACTTCGTTTATGCCCTGAATTGGCCCAAACACACTTCGCAGTTCACTTGAACCGAACCAGGTAGGCTGGTCCAGTTGGACCAGCCACCTGGTGCCTGAATCCATCAAATCAGACTAAAATCAGACGTCTGGGAGAGGTCCCAGACATCTTAAACGACAATAGGAAGCTCACCTTGCATTTTGTGTTGGTACCGGACGTCTGGAACCCCTCACGGTCGCCCTGGGGTCCTTCCAGACGTCTGTCAACTCACCCAGACGTCTTGGGTAGATATCAGATGCCTATAGATGCGTCAAGACATCCTAAAGCATCTGGAAAGCTGCGCCTGTGCCACTTCCTAATGACTCTGCATGTGTACATAGGCTCATACGGTCACGTGGCGACAAAACATATGCATAAATCACACAGGGTAAGGACTTTATCGTTTGAAAATTGCCTCTTCGGATGTCTGATACTAACTCCAGATGTCTGGTAAGACATTTGCCAGGTGGTGCAGACATCTGATAAGCGGAGAAACTTCTCCCAGAAGCCTTCGCGAACCTTCCTTCCCTCGCAGGGGGTCTTCCCCTTGCCCTACACCACACAGGCACGACCCTTAACGCACTTAGGTCTACAACGGGGTGAGGGGAGACGGTGCAAAAAGTATAGACCTCGAGTAGGGTGTTACCTTTGATTTCTTGTGTAGGATCAGATGTCTGGATGCAGCTCTGGACGTCCTATAAGATGTCTGAGCTTCCCATTAGACGTCTGATTCTGCGAAAAAATGATTTTGCAGAACTGTTTGCGAGGTTTTTCCTCTTACAACAGACTTCCTCTTTGTGACAACTCCCTTCCACCTCGCGCAGGAGCTTCAACAGTGGCTCCTCATAAACTCCTCGCAGTTGAACTCCAGCAACTCCTCCTCCACGTAAGCCCAGCAACTCCTTCTCCATGCGAGCTCGAGCTCCAGCAGCTCAGCACCATGGCAGAGGGAACACGAGAAGAAGGGGGTGGAAGGGGGTTGAGATGGTGCTGCAAGGAGAGGGAGGGGGTTAGTGTAGGGCATGGGAACCAATAAATGGGGTAGTTTTATAGGTATAGATTAGGGTTAGGGTTTGGGGGAGGGAGTGGTGTGCGTGGGGTGTGGGTGTGAGGCCTAGGAAATTACGCAGAATGCCCCACAACATTCCTAAACTCCCACAAGTCCTTCCACCAAAAACTTACGGGGTTAAAATTTGCACGAAACTCCCCATAGTCTCTGGAAAAAGCCTATCGACCCTTGGGAAGGGTCATTTCAACATAACAAACTTAAAGGAAGTTTCGCCCTAAAAACTTAGGCTAAAATGGGATGCAAAGATAGATAAAGTGAGCATAACAAACTTAAAGAGGATCAAACTCGGTCAGAAATAACGTACCCCCAAAAAGTTCTGGATACCATTCTTGTATCGCCGCCTCAGGCTCCCAAGTCTCCTCCTCGTGCCGCTGGTTTCTCCATAGGACCCTCACCAGTGGCACCTCCTTCTACCTCAGACTCTGAACGGCTCTATCTAGTATATGTACGGGTCTCTCAGGATAGGTCAAGTCATTACCCACCTCGATGCTCTCATGGCTCAAGAAGTGGCTAGGATCGATGATGTACTTCCTGAGGTTGGATACATGGAACACGTCATGTACTCCAGAAAGCTGGGGAGGAAGGGCAAGTCGGTAAGCAAAGGGTCCAACCCGCTCCAATACCTCAAAAGGTCCCACAAATCTTGGCGCGAGCTTCCCTTTCACCCCAAATTGTTGTAGGCCCTTCATGGGCGAAACACGAAGAAAGATGTGATCCCCAACCTCTAGCTATACCTCTCTAAGCTTCAGGTCAGCGTAGCTCTTCTGTCTACTCTTGAATGTGCGGAGTCGTCTGTGGATCTGCTCTATCACCTTCTGACTCTAGTGGATCAGCCTAGGACCAACCTCCCATTTGGTCCCCACCTTAACCCAGCATAGGGGTACCGTACACCTCCTCCTGTCCAGTGTTTTGATGGTGCGCTCCGACTATCCCTGGGTGGTAGGAGATGCTGCAGTCGTAGTCCTTCAACAGCTCTAACAAATATCTCTATCTCATGTTGAGCTCCTTCTGATCAAACAGGTACTTGAGACTCTTATGGTCTGTGAAGATCTCAAAAGTCTCATCGTACAGGTAGTGTCTCCATGTCTTCAGCACGAAGACAACTGCTGCTAACTCTAAGTCATGGGTGGGGTAGCTATGCTCATGGGACTTTAGTTGCCGCGAAGCATAAGCGACAACGTAGCCCTACTGCATGAGCACACCTCCCAATCCCTGCAACGAAGAGTCGGTGTAAACCACAAATCCACCACTGCTATCTAGGATGGTGAGTATAGGGGCAGAAGTCAACATCTCCTTTAACTCTTGAAAGCATGATTCACACTCGTCCGTCCAGGTGAAAGGCACGTCCTTCCGAGTCAACTGGGTCATAGGACGCGCGATCTGAGAGAAACCCTTGTTGAATCACTAGTAGTAGCTTGCTAGCCCAAAAAAGCTGTGTATCTCTATCACAGTACATGGCCTCTCCCACTTGAGTACCGCCTCAACCTTGGCTGGATCCACAGCCAATCTGTTTCCTGAGATCACATGGCTCAAGAAAGTGACCTGTCTCAACCAGAATTCACACTTGCTATACTTAGCGTACAGACTGTGCCGCCTCAGAGTATCCAGAACCATATACAAATGCTACTCATGTTGCGCTTGATCCCGACAGTAAACGAATACATCGTCAATGAATACCACCAAAAACTGATCCAGGTATGGTTTGAAGATGCAGTTCATTAGGTCCATGAAAGCAGTAGGGGCATTGGTCAGCCCAAATGGCATAACCAGGAACTCGTAGTGGCCATATCGCATACGAAAAGTTGTCTTGGAGATGTCCATCTCCCTGACCCTCAGCTGATGGTAACCTGACCTTAAGTCTATCTTGGAGAACATCGTGGCGCCTCTCAGCTGGTCAAAGCGGTCGTCAATACGAGGTAGTGGGTACTTGTTCTTGACGGTGACCCGGTTCAGCTATGTGTAGTCAACACAAAGCCAAAGGGTACCGTCCTTCTTCACAAAAAGCACAGGGGCCCTCCATGGGGATGCGCTGGGCCTCACGAAGCGTATCTCCAACAGGTCCTGCAACTGAGACTTGAGCTTTCACAGCTCAAGCAGGGCCATCCGGTACAGTGTCGTAGAGATAGGGTTGGTCCTCGGTACCAGTGAGATCTCGAACTCAATCTCACGCTCTGGCGGTAGTACTAGTAACTCCTCTGGGAAGATGTTGGGGTACTCGCAGACCATTGGAACACTCTGTAAATCAGTCGCTGGGCTGGGCTCTACTACAACACAAGCTGAGAAACCCTCGCATCCCTGACTCAGTAGCTTCGCTGCCCGAAGCACGGAGATACACTTGAACCCTCCATCCACTAGCTGATCGGGGAACTCAAAGGGAGGCAGCTCAGGTATGGAGAACAAAATCTTCCTCCCGAAGCAGTCCACCAGGGCGTGATAGGCAGACAGCCAGTCCATCCCAAGAATCACGTCGAAATCCTCCATCTGAATCACAATCAAGTTAGCGGGAAGGCCGTGTTCCCCAATGGTGACCTCAAAATCTCAGTAAACCTCCTCAGCCACAAACAACTACCCACTTGGGCCTCTGATCAAGAACGGATCGTTTAACAAAGTGCTGCCCGTCCCCAAATTAACAGCAAAGCTCATGGAGACGAAAGAGTGTGTGGCACAAGAATAAAAAAGTACGTAAACAAGTCTGCCGAAAATTGGAACCATACCTGCCACCACGGAGCCTGAAGCTCTGGCATCTCTGTGAGTCAGGGCGTTAACACGCCCCTCAGCACTCAGTGCGAAAGACGCCGCCATGCTCTAGATTGGACAAGTAGCAGCTGGCCGGTATGCTCCCTGTGGCTGCTGTCCTCCCCTACAAGCTGGTACCCACGGCCACTGGATCGGCCTCCAGTGCTCGGAGTGGGGAGCATCTAATGTGCTCCAGCCCTAGACGGGCAGTTCCTCCTCATGTGGCCCAGCTGGCCACACTGGTAGCAAAGAGGGGTGCGACCTCCTCCCTTTGTCTGTCCCTGTTGGTAGCTGGGTGGGGGTCTGGTGCTGGCAGCTGGCCCCTGCCTGGGGCCCCCAAAGGCCACTGGTGGCCCCACAGAGTGCGTCGACTCCCCTGCAGGCATCACCTGCCTCCTCCCCCTGGAGGCCCTGAGAGCACTCAGGCTAGTAGGGGCTCTTCTGTCCTCCTCCATCAATGTCTCGCACGGCCGGGTTGGTCTCTTCGTAGGTCATGGTCGCCTTGACCACGCGAAAGAAGGTAGGCAGCTTCAGGGGCTTCACATACCCATGAATAACAGGCCGGAGGCCCTCAGTGAACCTCCACAGGCGCTCCTTCTCTGTAGCGGCTGCTGACGGGGAGAAACGCGACAGCCCCAGAAAATGCGTACGGTACACGCTGATCGTCATCACCCCTTAGCGCCGTTGCCAGGGAGGCAACGGAATTTACTTTATTGTTTTCTGCGCTTCCTTACATTTACATAACACTAACGCACCTTGTCTTTGATATACTATCTTGCAGGTACCCTAGCATGGAGATCTAAGTATGGTAGACTGAAGTAAAGTGTGGGTAGAGTACTTTGTAAGTGTCCCCCACATTTCCCCCCCACTAGTTCATTTCGCCACGCCCATAACCAAGACTTAATCTACTTAGGTGTTTGCATAAACCCTAGGATAGAATTGTTTGCCTTGTTTTCCACCTTCATCCACCTCACCCCCACATTTAAAATAGAAAAAATAAAAAAAAAGATACTTTCTGTGGGACGAATCAATATACACACTTCAGACACCCACATTTGAGGCACATAATTGGACTTGACTTTCATCTACTCAATCAGGATTCTGACCTGTGGACCCGGTACACGAATTCAACATATAAAAGAGGTGAAATCATATTAGGTTAATCACCTTTTTGTGTGCCTTAATCGGTGGTGCTTTTGAGCCGATTGATTGAATTATTTGGGCTGCACCACCTAATCTAAAAGATGTTCATTTTGTAGCTGCCCCATAGGATTCAATAATTAGGTCAAGCCAGGCACTCCATATTTTTTCTTGATTTCTAAAGGAAATACTTGAACATGTGCTTTTAAAAATAAACTTGGTTTGCCTAACAAAACTTGGTTGAAAACACCTAATATTTGAATCCTAAAAGCTATTAAGCAAGATTCGAACCATAAAACTCACCTCATCATTAATAATCTTACTTGAAAACCTCTTGGTTGTGCACATTCACATAGTCTCAAACAAATTATTAAGGGCATAACCCATTAAGAGCCCATCACATTCCAGAAGCACCATTGTCCCAAGCCTAATTAAAATTGAGTAGACGTTGGCCTTAAGGATTGGTTCGCTCTACGGGATCCAGATTGAGATTATTCATGATTAACCTACTTATACTAGTCAATCTGATGTCTAGCTAGGGGAGTAGCGTCAAACGACCGCGACTAGGGGGTACACTAGGAGTCGGAGGCGCAAGCCAAAGGAAGAACCTTCTCCCCAAGTCCTCCTTCTAACTCGTTGGATTGCCTGGGCATAAGTAAAGTAAATTGTCCATAATCTTAGGACAAATTTTGAGAGTCTGTAGACCTTTAGGCTACCTAACCTAAGGATAGGCTTGTATTCTTGTGCTGCAGAGTTCCCTCTCTTCCCCGTCCTTTCGACTTCCTTCTAGTGCATGTTTGGAAGGAGGTCATTGAACCCTAGATTGGAAGGACCTTTGCACCATTCTTGGAGGTGGAGGTTGACCTTTAGCCAAGCAGATCCCATGGCTAATCAACAACCACCTCCCTTACCCCCGAATCAGCAGAAGCTGATTCAGAGGCAGTTGGAAGAAATGCAGCAGATGTAGCAATGATTCTAGCATATGAATGGTCAGGGCGCTCGACCCTTGAAGGATTTTTATGGTCCTTCAAACTATGGGGAACGTCCCATTCCAGTACTTGGAGGATCTGACCACTCTGGTTAAGACCACCAAAGCAAGGAATGTGAACGAAGAGCAAATGATCATGAGGCTCTTCCCCCACTCTTTCATGGATAAGGCTGCACATTGGTACCATTCTATAGGAGGGTTGATTGAAACTTGGGCTGCTCTTAAGTTGGCTTTCTTGAAGAAATTCTTCCCTATCGGAAGGACCAATGCCTTGCGACAGGCGATTACCACTTTTGCCCAGCGGCCGGGGGAACTATTTCATGGTGCCTAGGAGCGATTCCAGGAACTTTTGAGGAAGTGTCCACACCACGAGGTGTCGAAATGGCAACTCATGCAGATTTTCTATCACGGGTTGGTTGAGCAACTTTGTAATCACGTGGATGCCTCATGTGAAGGCAATTTCCTCAATAGGGATGCAGATAGCGCATACGACCTATTTGAGGAAATGAGTGACAACTCAATTAATCACTCCTCCATGGATGCATTCAACTGGTCCCAACAACCTAGGTCAAGTGCTAATGAGATCCAGGATTCTCATTCATTTGACATGGAATTAATTTGTAATAAATTGGATAAAATGGACTTGGTTGCTAAGAGAATGGAAGAATGGATGTCTGGGAATTCAGGAAACATTTCCATACCTACTCAATCCTAGAATTCAGGATTCCATTCCTCACGAGCTCCCATGGGGCGAGAATTCGTGAACCAACTTGATTCGGCTCAACTTGTGTGCCAGGATTTCTTGGAACCTTATGGGTTCCAAACTGGGGCCTTTGATCTCAGTTTTTCTGATCCTTCCTTCTCTCCATCCTCATCCTATGAGGATGCGTATGCAATGCAGGAGAATGTTAGGTCCAACCCATATTCCAACACTTATAACTCGGGATGGAGGAACCACCTTAACTTCTCCTGGAAAAATAAGGGCCAACAGACCCAAACTTGACCCAGCAACTATGCATCTCAAAGACCTATGGGTCAGGGTCAAGTATACACCTAGTTGCCCCCGAGACCTGTTATTCAGCCATCTTGGAATGCCAAACAACCCGTAGGGCAAGCTGATTTAAACCAGCAGATGGTGGAAATGCAAGGGTCCATGCTTCAGCTAATGCATCAAATGAAGACGTCATTGGATAACTTGCAATCTGGGTTAATTGCTAACACTCGACAACCCAGATCTCTACCATCCCAACCCGTACCCAACCTGCGTAATGTGCAAAATCAGGGCAATAGAGCCTAAGGGTACGGGAATCAAAGGGACCCATACTCACATGCTCAGGTGGTTTAGCAGGGTCCCTCATCTTCTTCTGGTTACATGACCAACCAAGGACCTCCAATCTTCACTAATCCACCTCATGACCCAAACCCTTATGCCTTTGTAAACTCTATCACCTTGAGAAGTGGGAAGCAAACCCAGAACCCTGAATTACCTTCTAGAAGTGAAAACCCTAGGGAGCTTGAGAAAGAGAAGGAGGAGGTTGAAGAAGACAATAAGGCCCAGGGATCGGAAATTGAAAATACCTCCCATATCCTGTTCCCTGAGGCCCTATTGAAAACTAGGAAGAAGAAAACCATAGACAGCAATGAGGGGCTCCTGAAGTTATTCAAGAGCGTAGAGATAAATATTCCGCTTCTTGACGCTATTAAGCATATCCCGGCTTACGCTAAATTCTTGAAAGAACTGTGTACCCAAAAGCGTAAGCCGAGAGAACCCACTCCGAAGAAGGTGATTCTCTTTGAATAGGCAAGTTATGTTATCCTGCATCACATCCTCAAAAGAAGAAATATCCAGTTGCCCCCTTGATATTATACGTTATTGGGGAATACACTTTTGATAGGGCACTATTGGACCTAGGTGCATCCATCAACCTAATTCCAACTTCATTTTATGAGAGGTTTTGGTTAGGTGAACTCAGGCCAACATCAGTAATGCTACAATTAGCAGATCATTCGGTCACCACACCGAGAGGCGTTATTGAGGATGTAATTGTCAAGGTCAAGGATTTCTATTTTCTCGTAGATTTCCTCGTCCTTGACATGGATGTACCTAATGATTTGAGGAACACACCCATCATTCTGGGGCATCCATTCCTAGCTACCGCCAAGGCCAACATAAACTATGAAAGCGGTAGTATGGAGATTGCCTTTGGGGATAGGAAGTTAACTTTGGATATTTTTAAGGTGATAAGAGGATTTGAGGATTGTGGATTTATTGAGGAGCTCGAGGATTAGGACCTTGAGACTTGTATGACAATCAGTGTACTTGAGGACTCCACCAACTTTAGCGAACCCAACCCACAACCCTCTGTGGTAGACCTGCCACATCCTGAAGAGGTTGTTGATTTTGCTCATTCCCAGCCTCTTCCACTGGATCGTCTTGATGAATCTTTGTCAGCATCCTCCCTACCTTCTATTCTAAACCCACCCCAACTGGAGTTAAAACCATTGCCCAAAAATTTGAAATATAAGTTCTTAGGACCTGAAAACATGCTCCCTGTGATTATTAGTGCTGATTTGACTAAGGAGAAAGAATCAAGGTTAATTAAGGTCCTTAAGAACAACAAGGAGGCAATTGGTTGGACCATCCACGGCCTTAGGGGGATCAAGACATCTTATTGTAATCATCGTATTTTCATGGAAGATGGATCCCGCCCTTCTTGCGAAATGCAAAGGAGGCTAAACCCAAATATGCGAGAAGTGGTCAAGAAGGAGATAATCAAGTGGCTCCATGCTAAGATTATTTAACTAATCTCAGATGATAGTCCATGGGTTAGCCCCATTCAGATTGTACCCAAGAAGGTGGGAATAACCGTTACGACTAATGAGAAATGGGAAACCTTCACCACTCATTCAGCTTCTGCTTAGAGAGTCAGTATTGACTATAGGAAGCTGAACATAGCCACTAAAAAGGATCACTTTCCCTTGCCATTCATCGATCAAATCCTTGAAAGGTTAGTTGGGCAAAAATATTTTTGCTTCCTAGATGGTTATTCGAGATATAACCAAGTCCCTATCCATCCCGAAGATCAGGAAAAGACAACTTTCACATGTCCCTACGGAACCTTTGCTTTCCATAGAATGTCGTTCGGGCTTTGCAATGCGCTTGCGACTTTTCAAAGGTGCATGCTGGCCATCTTTTCTGACATGGTGGGAGATTGTCTTGAGGTGTTCATGGATGATTTCTCCATTTTTGGAGATTCTTTTGAGTCCTACCTGGCTAACTTGGAATTGATCCTCCAGAGATGCATCAAAACACGACTGGTCCTTAGCTGGGAAAAGAGCCACTTTATGACTCAGGAAGGCATTGCCCTGGGTCACATGATCTCTAGTAAGGGTATTGAAGTTGATAAAGCTATGGTGGATGCTATCTCTAGACGTCCTCCACCCACATCCATAAAACAGATTCGCTCTTTCCTTGGGCATGTGGGTTTCTACAGAAGATTCATTAAGGATTTCTTGAAGGTTTCTCGGCCCTTGAGCAACCTTCTGGCCAAAGACACGCCGTTCGAGTTTGATGAATCATGCCATAAGGCATTTGATTTATTAAAAACAACAGTCACCTGTGCCTCTATGTTGCAACCATCAGTCTGGACAGCCCCATTTGAGATTATAGCTGACGCATCTGATTATGTCGTCGGGGCTGTCTTGGGTCAAAAGATTGAGAAAAAATCCTTTGTCATTTACTACACTAGCAAGACTCTGGACGAGGCCCAGAGGAACTACATCGTTACTGAAAAAGAATTGCTAGTCGTAGTTTTCGCTTTAGAAAAATTCAGGGCTTATCTGTTAGGTTCTCATGTCATCATCTATATCGACCACTCGGCCTTGAAACATTTCTTGGCTAAAAAGGATGCCAAACCCCAGCTTATTCGCTGGATTCTGCTGCTTCAAGAGTTCGATCTTGAAATCAGGGATAAATTCAGACACTCGTGAATCCTAATTGATTCTCCTCATTCGGATGTCCCGATCTTTGATACTTTTCGGGTGAGACTATCCTCACAGTCTCGGGTATCTGAACCCCCTAGTTTGCGGATATTGTCAATTATTTGGTCATTGGTCAAATCCCCCAGGATTGGACCAAACAACAATGGGATAGACTTGTGTTTGAGGCCAAATATTTTTTTTGGGATGATCTCGAGTTGTACCGTATCGGCGCAGACCAAATTATTCATTGATGCATCTCGGAAATCGAGTTCCATAGCATACTTGGGTTTTGTCACACATCTGCATGTGGTGGACACTTTTCCGAGAAAAAGACGATCGGAAAAATCTTGCAATCCGGATTCTATTGGTCGTCATTATTTAAGGATGCCCAGGAATTCTCAAAGTCATGCACCCAATGCCAGCCACTCGGGAACATGGCTAAGAGAGATATGATGCCCCTAAACCCAATTCTTTCCGTCGAAATTTTTGAATTTGGGGCATCGACTTTATGGGACCCTTCCCTCCTTCATTTGGACACCAGTATATTCTGGCCGTTGTTGATTACGTGTCCAAGTGGATTGAGGCAATTCCCACTTGGACCAATGACCACAAGGTGGTCATCGATTTTGTGAAAAAAAATATCTTCAGTTGGTTCGAGGTTCCTAGGGCAATTATCAGTGATGGTGGCACACATTTCACTCATGCCCAATTTCAGAATTTACTAGGGAAATACAAGGTGAATCATCGGATTTCCACACCTTACCCCCTCAGATGAATGGATAGGTCGAGGTCTCCAATCAAGAGATTAAGAACATTTTGCAGAAAATCGTTAGGTCTGATAGAAAGGATTAGACCCAAAAGCTAGATGATGCTCTTTGTGCCTACCGTACGGCATACAAAATGCCTATTGGTATGTCTCCGTTCCGTCTGGTGTTTGGTAAGGCATGTCACTTACCCATAGAACTTGAACACCGGGCATTTTGGGCCATCAGGAAATGTAATGTGGACCTTGAGTTGGCTGGGAAAACCAGGAAACTCCAACTATCTGAGTTGGAGGAGTTTCAAATTGATGCTTATGAAAATGCCAAAATCCATAAGGCAAGGACCAAAGCTCTCCATGACCATATGATTTCATGTAAGAGCTTTAAGCCGAACCAGAAGGTCTAGCTTTTCGATTCTCGATTGAAGCTTTTCCCTGGAAAACTCAGGTCTAAGGGGATGGCCCATTCGTTATTGAGCGGATTTTCCCTAATGGGGCCGTTGAAATCTCTGACCCAAAGACGGGTAATATTTTCAAGGTCAATGGACAGCATCTCAAACCCTTTGTTGACCATGTGCTCCCTGAACCCGTCTCGGACAAGGTTGATCTTACCTTGCCTTAACCACCGTGGGCCGATCATCGCCCAGCTGAAGGCACTAAACTTAGCACATGTAAAGACTGTTTGAAGCTGATCAGAGTCTCATGGAAACCAAGTGCTATTCTTCCACTTCTACTCTCCTGCATGCTTTCATCATTTTGAACAATGAGGAGATTACAATAGATAAGCATGGGGGGGTGGAAATATCTTATAATCTTTTTGTCAGCTGTAATAGTAATTTCCTATCTTTTTATTCTATTAAAAAAAAAATAGAATTAAGAGACAAGAACGTAGGCATTAAGAGTTGCAAACTTTAGGAATTGATACTTTGAGACTTGAATACTTAGACTCTTCAGGTCTTTGGGCTTAATTAGCCCAGGTGTTCACTCGAATGTGGACTTAGTCTTGAGTCCTCGCCACTTCAAATTTATTTTTAATTTGGCTAATAAATTGGGATGATAAGTATATGACTTATCAACCTGCCCTTTGATTTGGGGGGACTTTAAGCCTAAGCATCTATACACATTTTTTTGCACTGACTCACTTTTTGACGGTTTCTTAGGAAATTAGGTAGCTAATGAACTATTTAGGGTGATATGGCTGGCAAGTTGTCGGTGGTAACAGCTCATCGGTTGGTTGTAGAGAGCCTAGTCATAAGACCATTTTCACTGTTCTGCCTGTAGGTAAATCTTAGATCAAGGAAGCAACCTACTTAAAGAAAAAAAAACAAACAAAAAGAAAAAGAAAAAAAAATAGAAAAAGGAGAAAAAAAAAAAAAAACAAAACCAGACTTCACCGCACGAGTATGGCTGGCAAGTTGCTGTGGATAATAGCCCATTGGCTGATTGTCCAGAACCCAGCTCACAAAAAATGCACAATAATTCCGAAAACACTTAAGGAAGAAGTAGGGAAGTAGAATAAACCAGGGAGATATACACTGGGTTCGCCCTTGTATTGACCCCATATATAAAAGAAGTAGGGCGAAAGTTACCGATTGAAAAGATAAACCTCTAGGCAAGGTCACCTAGGGTCGTAGAAACCTGAAGTCCGTTTTAATGGTCGTCTAGTGAGTCTTTCACTATTTTCACAAGATGCTTAGCACTTAGTGTCCTTTTCGAGTCTTGGGTGGGTTGGGTAACCGTAAAAAGTTATCCCGGAACTCTCAAACTCCAAAAGTACAAAAAAATTAGAAAAGAAGAAAAACAAGAAATTTTTTTTTGTATCTTCTCTTCTCAAATAAGGCAAGGGCTTGGATGGTTTGCATTCTGGTAGGCACCTAGGCACTGTTGAGTTTTTGTAATTAGGTCTTGGGGTTGAGATTTTCTAAAGCTATCAATGAATTTTGCCTAAATACTCGAACCCTGATTCTACTTTTATACATAGCATTTAGGATAATTTTGCTAGGGACTAGCAAAAAGTAAGCATGGGGGTATGATAAACACATATGAATTCATGATAAATTGCTTATTTATATAGTTCCTAGGTTTAGCATTGCATATCATGTTATAAATATTGCATAACATCCATTGCATGGCATTTAGGATAGTTGTATGTTTTTTATATTAATTCCTTCATTTTATATGGCCAAGAGGCAATGCGACATCTTTACAAACTTTAGATGAAAAATCCGACCAAACGGATGGATCCGGAGCGATGATCGCAGTTCGACAATGTAGAAATCACCTCAATCTGAGCACCGTGGCATCCTCTACAAGTAATGAAGGGTGGATGGTCCAGATGGTCATCCCACGTGGTGCCATCTGGTGCGCCCAAGGCCACCCACCACATTTTCAAAGGCTGCCCATCAAGTGATCTCAGCTATTGGATGAAAATCCAATGACTGAGAGTTCGTCGCACCACGCAGCTGAAATTCCTCCTCGAGACACACATGTAGGCTTGATGTAGCGATGGTAGCGGTGGTTTGCAAGGGAGGGGCACGGGTTCGAATTGCCATAGCCCCCCCTCAATCCAGCCAGCGCATGCACAGCGCCAACACGCACTAGCAGCGCACGCATGCACGCGCACTCCAGCGCATGCCAGCGTGTACACCAGCAGGCCGTCGTGCAATCTGCATGCATGAACGGGGATAGCGCAGCGCCAGCGGATCAAGGGGCAGGTGCATGCATGGTTGGCGCCAGCCTACAGCGACACATGAGTTGGACCTATAGTGATGCTTACAGCTATCGCTAATTCTTCGTGTGCCAGTAAAGCCAGCTGTGGGCGTGAGCGGGCATGAGCTGGCTACAACGACATTTCCAGCGATGGTCCCGAGGTCACTGATGGTACCATGCTTATTTTTGCCTCTTCTCCACTATAAAAGGACCTACACCCCCTCCCTTCCAAGCCATCTATACCTACTCCCAAGCTCTAGCAAGCCTACCAACGCTCTGTTAGAGCTTGCTCTTAAGCTCCCAAGGAGCCTATTATTATAACGAACCTCTGCCCCACCAAATACTCCTCCAACTTCCCATCCCCATTCATAGGTCGCCTTGGAGCCATCCTCCCACCTCCGTTCCGGTAGTAGATCATCTCCACCTTCTCATCTCCATTCCGGAGCCATGCCAAAGATTTCCTTTACCCGACGTGCTCTTGCATCTCACCTCCGTCGACCCGCTCCTCACCTCCTTCGTCCAAGCTTCCGCCAGGCGCCGTCGTCTCACCGAACAGCTGATTCAGGAGATTTCATCTCAACCCCCTCTCTTTTTATGCTTTCATAGTTTATTTTAATTGACATTGGGTTGATATATATATCAGATTTGTTCCATATCTCTTGTGATTTATTTTGCTTGTCTTCTTCTTTCAAAAATATAAAAAAATAACAAAACCATAAAATACCAAAAACAAACAAATTGAAGCACGATTTTCAATGAAAGTAAACATTGCCTCCCTGTGTTCGACCCAAGACTCCCTTAGTGTTTTGGTATAAATTTTATTTGACCACGAGTTTTGCAACTACGACGATGGGTTACTTGTAACCCTAATTTCAAACTTGCGAAACATGTGAGATTAGTGTGGAACTCCTGCCTCGTTTAGTCTTGCCAGGTCTGTAGAAAGTACTACTCGCAGAAGAGCACCACAAACTGGTCCCACATCAGCTCTCCTCCCTCCTGGCCTCTGATCGCTCTCCACTACCCGTGGGCTGCGCTCTTCAGCTGGTACGTGGCAAAGGCCACGCGGCACTCTGCAGGAGGATGGAGTGTCTCGAATATCTTCTCCATCTGCTTTAGCCAGTCCTCGGCCACAGATGAGCTCTCCTCCCCCTTGAAGAAAGGGGCTTCAGCTTCCGGAATTGAGTGAACAAGTCATGGTGGAGCCGCAAAATGGGTACAGGTACTCCTCCAGGAAGGGAGGACTCATGCTCAGAAGTGTCCGAGGGTGGTGGAGGGTCACCCTCTCCCCCTCCAGCTTATCCAGCGCTACGGCGGCTCCCTTGTCGCGTAGAGGACTATCCCTCCCCATCCTCAGAAGGAGGTAGCTGAGGAAGAGGCTGCTGAAACTCCTCTCGCATGATGTCACGGATCAGCTGGGTGAGGTCCTGAGCCTGGATGCCCAGAATGATGGGTGGATCGGCCCCTGCCCCAGGCCCTGCACATCTGCCTCCACTACCGCATCCACAGCCATGCCCACGGCTGGCTCCACAAACTCCGTGACGAGGCATCTCCTACATGGAGATGGAAGAGAAATGAACAGAGATTGTCAAAGATACAAGTCCGAAATAAGACTCAGATGAGCAATTCAAGAAGGCACATTGTGATGGCTATCCTGGCTACATTCACATGTATGTTTACTTTCAATCCGTTGGATTATCTCTTAGGATGACCTTGCTCTGATACCATCTTGTTACGACCCGAATCTGGCCCCTTTGAGAACCTGGAGATGGCTTGCCTCGACTAACCCCAAGACTCAGTCGTCTAACTAGAAACTAACCCACATGCACGAAACCAACACAAACCATGCATGCAAGTAGCTAGAATAATTAAAGGAAGTAGCAAAAGTAACTGGAGCTTAAAAAGACATTAAACATAATCCAAAACTAGCCATCACGACAATAGAAGTTCACACCATCGAGTCCAACATGAAATAGAATCACTCACTACAATAAAAAAAAAGGCTGAAAGAGAACTAGTACTGGAACTAAGGTTGGGCTCGACTGGGCCCAGCACCCTTTGCAGTCGGTGGAGCTAGCTACTCGACTCCCTGACCTGTACATGTTTACATATAACAAGGAGTCAGTTTGTGCTGAGTAGAGCGGCATATACAGCAGTTATATCATTTACGCAGTAAAAAAACCACAGATTTACATGTAATTAACTAATTATCCAAACAACAGTTATTTTAACAACTAGTGTTTACGAGTCAGTTTTCTAGCAAAGGTCCACAATGTCTCTCAATCTTCCTGTTCCCTATGGGAACGATCATGATTGCAGTTTTCTCGTGATGTAGGGTGTACACATGGCACTCTCCTGGCTAGGAGAGCACCTCGTGGTAGTCCTATGCCTTGTCTACCACCCTGAGGTCATGGTCGCGATGTAGTGGTGACTACGGCTCGCATGATAAGTGCACAGGTAGCTACCCCTCACTGGCACGCGGTCAGCCGTTGTCGCTAGCTGGTATGCCCAAAAGTACAACACGGAACAGCACATGGCCTTGCCCTCTCAGAACAGGGGTCTCGCCCCTCCACAGTCTGCGTACCCTCATCCGACTGTCCCGGTTTGCCCAGTGGGCCTAACAAGAGTCAGTGTAGGGGGCCAGTCCTAAGCCCGGGCCTCATGGGGTGGCTAGCTTCCCCCTGCACTAAGTACAACAGCTTTCCTCGGTACCATGTACGCGAGGGTCAGCTACTTTCCATCAACATTCGATATTTATTCCGTACACATGAGTTCTTCTTCTAGTTCTCCACAGGGTTCGTGCATAGGAATTTCTTACTTCTGTACAGTACACATGCCTCTATTCATATCATGATAAATTTAGGGTATAACAGACATCTCATGGTTTCACAATTCGACACTCATCTTATCAATCAAGCTAAACAGGATACAACATGTATTTTAGTTCAAGCCATGGTTCAATGAATGTAAACAGCCAGCTCGTAATTTGACATATTCAGGAAACATTACCACCATTTAACATTCACAGCATGTATAATTATTCATTTTTCTACCTCAGCCTTAGGGTTCATTATACATCCTAGGGTTCAGCCAATTAGTTCTAAATAACATTAACTTTCATCATTTAATTCAAAAGGGATAGTAAAGACCACTCTACCAAAGTAACCGAGAGGTGTGGGGGCACGATTGGTAGACCGCGTAGCCTCTGCAAGTCCCACGCTCACCACTGATGGGTGTACTATTAACATGGACAGTCAGACCAACCATTTCAATATTTCTCGAGATAGGAAAAAGAGTTCGAAAAAGCTAGAACAAGGCTCCTTCACATGGGAATTTCTGATAGGAACCCAACGGTATCTTATTTATGAAAAATTGACTTCCTTTGGGCCCTAAATTGGCCTAAACACACTTCTCGGTTCACTTGAACAGGGCTGGTAGGCTGGTCCCGCTGGACCAGCCGCTTGGTGCCTGAATCCATCAAATTAGACTAAAATCAGATGTCTGGGAGAGGTCCCAGATGTCTTAAACGGCAACAGGAAGCTTACCTTGCGATCTGTGTTGATACTGGATGTTTGGAACCCCTTACGGTCATCCTGGGGTCCTTCCAGATGTCTGTCAACTCACCCAGATGTTTGAGGTAGATATCAGACGTCTGTAGATGCGTCCAGACATCCTAAAGCATCTGGAAAACTGTGCCTACACCTCTTCTCAAACTCTGCATGTGCACACAGGCTTGTTTGGTCACG
The DNA here is from genome assembly GCA_037157565.1 of Thalassia testudinum. Taxonomy (NCBI): domain Eukaryota; kingdom Viridiplantae; phylum Streptophyta; class Magnoliopsida; order Alismatales; family Hydrocharitaceae; genus Thalassia; species Thalassia testudinum. The sequence continues at coordinate 10,148,612 of JAZHRO010000051.1, forward strand.
TGGCGACAAAACGTACGCATAAATCACACAGGTTCAGGAGTTTACCATTTCAAAATCGCCTCTTCGAATGTCTGATACTAACTCCAGACGTCCGGTAAGACGTTTGCCTAGTGGTGCAGATGTTTGATAAGCGGAGAAACTCCTCCTAGAACCCTTCGCGAACCTTCCTTCCCATACGGGGGGTCTTCCCCTTTCCCTGCACCGCACAGGCACGACCCTCAATGCACTTAGGTCTACAATGGGGTGAGGGGAGATGGTACAAAAAGCATAGACCTCGAATAGGGTGTTACCTTTGATTTCTTGTGTAGGATTAGACGTTTGGATGCAACTCCGAACGTCCTATAGGTCATCTGAGGTTCCTCTCAGACACCGATTCTGCGAAAAAATGATTCCGTAGAACCGTCTGTGAGGCTTTTCCCCTTGTAATAGACTTCCTCTTCGTGACAAATCCCTCCCACCTTGCGGAGGAGCTTCAACAATGGCTCCTTACAAACTCCTCCTCGTAGCCGAACTCCAGCAACTCCTCCACGTGAGCCCCAGTAACTCCTCCACGTGAGTTGAAGCTCCAGCATCTCAGCTCCATGGTAGAGGGAACATAGGAAGAAGGGGGAGGAAGGGGGTTGAGAAGGTGCCGCAGGGAGAGGGAGGGGGTTAGTGTTGGGCACGGGAATCAAGAAATAGGTTAGTTTTATAGGTGTGGATTAGGATTAAGGTTAGGGGGAGGGAGTGGTGTGCGTGGGGTGTGGGTGTGAGGCCTGGGAAATTACACAGAATGCCCCACAACATTCCTAAACTCCCACAAGTCCTTCCACCAAAAACTTAGTGGGTTAAAATTTGCACGAAACCCCTCGTAGTCTCTGGAAGAAGCCTATCGACCCTTGGGAAGGGTATTTTCAGGGAGGAACTGGAGATGTGGACGAGGTGATTGGCTCAGGGTGGTAGGGAGTCAATAGCGTGCACATGAGCCTGGGAAGTTCCTTAAGTAGGTGCTTCAGTGATTGTAGTCACCGTGAGGGTGGGATTAGGCACACTTAGGTTTAATGGTGAGATGAAGAGATGAGGAGGGCACGGAGTTTCAAATCAAAGATGCTCCGTAGGATTAGATCTAGGGAGTGTGGTGAAGCTACATGCAAATGCATGCATAAAATGGATGATCTGCCACAGGATCAAAAATGCACGGGAACAATGACCATGATTGGCCGTGTTCTTCGTGTTCAAAGTGCACCTCAACCTGCAGGTGTAAAGGAAAAATTACGAGGAGGCCCTTAAGGTGAAACCGTAGAAAGATTGCACACAGGCCCATAAGTGGTGAAGAATTGATGCAAAGTGGTCCCTGTGATTTACAAAGAGGCCCCTAGGTACTTTTCAATCAAGTCCCTAAAGGTTTTTATGTATGAAATTGTGAATGATGAAGGACCTATTTGTAATGTCACGAATGCAAGGTCCTACTGATGTTCAAATGCAACAAAGCTTTTATTGAAGCTCAATTGAACATTTACGAATATGATTTTATTTTCAATTTGATCTTTTAAACCAAAATATGTGTTCAATTTGCAATTGGATCACCGTATTACACTTTTAAATAGCATATCTCATTAATTGACCTAATTGTGCGTTTTTAGCACTAATTTACTATTTTAGGTCATTTTTTTTATTTCTCACACTTAACCCATTTCTTGTGTTAATTATGTAGTGTTTAACCTATTTTCTAGCTTAACTTGGGCATTTTAGCTATAATGAGCTATGATTGGCATATTTCTATTGTTTATTTTGATGCAATTATTCATGTGGTTAACATATTGTAGGTAATTAATTATTAATTAAGTCATTAATTAAGTACTTAGTTTAATTAAAGTATATATTAGTGTAGTAATCTATATTATAGAGTAATATAAGATATATTAGCTAAGTAGTAGTATTATTAGTATAATCTAAGTAGCATAACTTTGGTAGTAATTAGAGTAAGTAGTAATTAACATTTGATTAGTTATAGTAATTATAATAAAGATTAGTTTAGAATAAATGGTGAATTATATGTTAATTAAGCCTCCTTGTGAACGACTTGGAATCAACTAGTTAAAAGTAATATTCTAAATGTTTGGTTACCTTGTGCCCTATACTATAATTAACAATGACAAATTAATTAAGCAAGGTAGCTTAAGCATCATTTTTAGCACCATTGATTAAGTTAATAGTCTTAATTAATAGTATTGAGCATTTGCACATCATTTTTTTGGCACCGTTGCTAGGGAGGTAACTCGTATGATTTATATTCACCATTATCATATAAATTATTATGTTTTATATATTGTTTATTTCTAACTTATTGTGTTTTCCTTACCTTCTTTCAGGTATCTATCTGATACATACTTGGTTAGGAAGAAGATGTGCTTTCTATTCCTACATTTCTCGCTATTCTCTTATATATACCTCTCTGTGAGATATTTCTTTCCTTAGTCTCTAGATAGTTTGCTTGTTGCATTTACTTAGATATATAAAAAATACCAAAAGGACATTCTATATGACTAGCACTTGTATCATTAGGCATACACTTCTAGAAGTGCATTATTCCTACTAATTTTTGTTTTGGGATTATCTTTTGTGGAGATAGAGTATGCATTCCCTTGTAGATCGATGTCTTCGACCTAAAGCAAGACCATATTTTGTTTGAAAATATAAAAAGCGAACACAGTTTATATCATCTTTTCATTTAGAAGATATTTGTTAAGAGGAGGAATATTATAAAACTCATGTCATACTTTGTTTGCGAACTTGTGTGTGGGTTTTTCGTTGCTATCTGTTGCATGTTATTGTGCACACAGTGTGATCACACTAGAGTCATAGGAGTCTGTCCTTCCACCTCTCCTCTTTTCACCTCTTTAGGCCTTGGTCGAAGATTAATAAGTTTGTCTCACTACTAGAGCCCCAGGGTGCCAGTAGTGAGCGGTCTCAATCTTAGACCTTAGACTTTTGAGCGTACAGGATACGCATTACATAGACACGCAAGATGTGTATTTGTATTGATATACTATCTGTTTGCATCTTCGCATATTTTCCCACATATTCTAGGTCTTCTTTTCCTTTAAAAAGAAGAAAAGCCATTTTTGTTCGTTGTATTCGGGCTTTGTTTGTTGTTGTTTCTTGCAGTGGCGTGAGTGTACCTTTGCACATTTCTTCTAGTTTATGTACGAGAGACGATCATTGAGACCGCCCTGTAGGTGCACTAGAGGGGGGTGAATAGTGCGGAATAAATAATAGTTGCAAATGAAAATCAATCACGCAAGCATTCACCACAAGAGAAAAGTATTTTTGGTGGAAACCCAACCTGGGTAAAAAGCACCACCTTAGCCTCTCGACTTAGGATTTTCCGATTGACCGAGTCGAACAAATCAACCAATGTATCACTTAAAACTGAGGGTGATACAACCTCAATAAAACCACACTATTTATATGAGGGTAGTATACCTCAACCCCTCTTCTCCATGAAGAGTAGTTTGTCTTACGAAAGAGATGAGAATCCCAACCAAGAAAATGAAAATACAAAAGACCTATAGAGCCCAAAATATAATGTTAAACCTAAGTTTCGATAGGCAAAAGGTCTTCCCTGAAATGGAAGTGCTTTGACGTGAGTGCTCACAAATTTGGCACTCTCGAAAGTATGCTAGGATGCTTAGAGAGCAGAGACACTTTCTTCCATTGATCTTTGACAGAATGACCTTTCTAGCGGAAATAATTATCTCAAATGTGTGTTTTAGTAAGGTAGAGGTCCTCCTCTATTTATAGAGGCCTAAGGAACCTTCAAGAGGGCCTTGGAGAGGACTCATAGCCGTTGGGATAAAATCAAAGAAGAATCAGGTCGAAATCTCAATCAAATCAGGCTCATCATGACTTTGACAGCAGAATCAGATGCCTGATTTTTGGGTTAGATGGATGATAAAATTTTTGGCCGTTTGATGCAAGGGGTCAGAGTTCCTGATTTAGTTGCATGGAAACGGGGTTCTAGGTTAGATGTTTGGGATGCCATTTTAAGATGTCTGGGTGAAAAATCAAATGTCTTATTATAAGGGGGTTTGTTCTTGTAATCAGCAACATCCAAATAGGGTTCTAGGGTAAAGTTGACAGAGGTTTGGTAATACTATTGGACATTCGATGATAAAGGTTCTCTGCAAGAATTCATTTTCGAGAAGCCAACGATTAGATTTGGTTTGACAACTTAGTATTTTGGTTTAACGTCTCTTTATTAGATGTCTTGGAGTCTCTACGGAAGTTTGTAAATAATATTAAAATATTCCTTAGTAGGTTCGTGAGGATATTGCTTTGATAGGCTAACGATCTTATTATTGGATGTCTGCCAAGGTTATTAGACATCTATAATTGGGTCAGGACGTTTGAATGGAAAGGGCATAGTTTATGATTTTCTAGCCAAGGTAATTGGACGTCTGGTCAAAATATTATATGTCTTAAAAGTCAGGATCAGATGTCTGATTATTATGTTGGACATCTAATCAGTTAGTCATAAACCTATTTTGGCTTTCTGATTTAACTCCTGATTTTACCTAAGTGTCCTAAGGTTTAGTAAGTGATGGGAACACCATTATGAGCCCTAACTAGCTCATTTTGACCCAATGAAGAGAATAAATGCTCCTACATAACCAACTGAAGGTTATAATTCACAGCACAACCTTTCTGAGAGAAACACAAGAAACAAGGGGTAAAACTTCAAATTTACCAATGCAGTACAACTATAGGTTTTCTTAAGGGCTAAACAAAGGTCAAATGATCTTAATAAGATAACAAGTGGGTTGGATTTGACAGAAAAGGGTTTGTGTGTTCTGTGAATTAAATGACTTTTGAAACCCTAAAAATAGACCCACTTAATTAACCCAGGTTATGGTCAGGATAAAATTCACTTAAATTCTCAAAAAATCATAGAAAAATATTCTCTAAGGTTTAGTACCTTCAGTTTGGCCATTAGAACCCATGTTGACCTAGAATGGGGTTTCAGATAGATATTTGCCCTAACTTGGGTTTTTGCATAAATTTCCTAGTCAAACATGGTCAAACCCAAAATCCAACTTCACCATTGGATTCCTTAAATCCAAATTAGGTTCGTACCAAAATTTAGACTTAAGGAGAATTCATCTTCACCTAGTTTACAAAAAGGTCCTGTCTGATTACATTTCTACCACTAACTTTCAAAAACCCTTGCAAAAAGCCCCTAACTTCTTTGTCATCTTCACAAATAGGTCCCTCCACCATTATCGCGGAGGAATCCTACTCCAGCGACCTTTGAAAGGAGATTTCTCCTTGATTGCTCGGAGAATCTCCTGCAAAATCGGAAGGGAGATTCTCTGAGAAATTCCCTCCAATATGAACCCATCATAAGCCTTGATTCCTTCCCAATCTCTCAAGCGAACACATGAGACATTTGGGTCTCTTGAAGTTTCATCTTCGGCGAAGCATTCCTTGCTTGGAAGCTTGGCTTCCAACCACAAAACCTCCTCAGAGACCTATTTAAAGACTCCCCAGGGTCCAACTCAGCTTGAAATTGGGCTTGTTCCCGCTCCATTCCTCTCTCCCCTCCGGCTGCAACCCTCCACAAGCTCCGGTGGCTTCTCCCTAGCTCTTTTGTTGCCCAACCACAATACCAGTGGCCGGGTTATTTCCTTCACCATCCTCCGCATCAAGTAATACCCACTGATGTCATCCCTGCCCCGTCTTTGCCGCTGCCTCATCTATGTCTTCCCCACTCCTGGCAAACATACCGGTGTGGGATTCCTTTCCCTTTCATCCCTTAGAAGTAGGTATTTAAGTTCCCTCTCTTACACACTTTCTTTCTCTCTCTCTATTTCTCAAAATCAACCACCGACGCCACTGACCACCGTCACCTCCTCCGTCTCCGACGACTCCTCTGGTGAGGTGTTCCCGTCGCTACGCACCTCCTTCCACCTCGCCGACCACCCTACAACCTCCACCGCACGTACCTGTTCATATCCCCTCACTCCAATCACTCCATCGATCACCCAAACACCTCAGAGAACACACCCACTCACTCACACACAGTGTGCCTTAGGCACGCACTCACAGGCACCCACGAGACATGCTAACACCACCATCACATCTGCCGTGTTCCAGCGACACTTTCTGAACAATTTGATGTGGCCGTGAGGTTGTTCTTGTGTTTGCAGGTAGCAGGCGCCATCCACCATTGCTGCTAAGCTTGAAGCTTGCTTGCTACGATCCCAGGTGCTGCTGTCCCAGGGGCTACCTCCATGCTGTGCGGATTAGAAGCCCACACAAATTGAAGTCTTCACGTAGGGGCTCCAGCAGTCGCAGCCTTGCTAATTGAGAGGGCCACTCCCTGCTGCAGTGCGTGGAAGGAGGTGGGACATTTAGTCCCACCTCGAAAACGGAAGGGTGCTTTCATGTGCATAAATTGATTTTGTGCCACTAGCTATTCGCCTCCAATACTGAGGGTGAGGTCCTCCTCCCCCCTTCACTGGACTCGTCCGCAGCACTGCCCACGCTAACCTGGCCGACCCGACTATCTGACCAGACTTCACTCCTCGCTCACTACACATGCCAGTGAGCCTGGACCCGAGTCTGCAATAGGTTTGATTACACAATCAGCTAAAGCTCTGGGAGAGTGAGACTGAAATAGAAAGAGAGGAGAGAGGAGAGTTGTGCGGGGTTAGGGGGGTTTTTGCCCTGGAGAGTTTGGCTTCGACACTTAGTCGGATTCAAAGGAAGAAGAGGAGGTCGGGAGGAAGAAGAGAAAGAGAAGGACCTCAGAGAAGGCTAAAGGCAGAAGGCAGAGAAAGAGAAGAAGAAGGAAGGAGAAGATAGAGAAAGCTAAGGAAAGAAAGAAGAGAAAGAAGAAGAGAGGGCTCGCAAAGGCAAAGGAAGAAGAAGGAAAAAGAAGAAGAGAAGGGCCAATGAAGAAGAAAAGAGAAATCATAGAAAGAGATTAGAAGGAGACAAGAAGGAGAACTGTGGCACAAGTCATTTAAGACGGTTGATTGTAAAATCAGACGTCTGAATTCCTATTTCTTTCTTTAGTTAATTTGAGTAACTATTACTTTGTCTACAATTCTTTTTACTCTTCATATACTTATAGGCTTTACATTCCTAATTAGTTTTTGAGTAATATTATGTGTTCAATTTGCATTAATTGCTAAGTTTAGTGTGTGGATTCCATTTGCTCCCTGTGTTCAACCTTGGAATCATTCTCGAGTAATAAAATTATATCTGTTTTGAACGCTATTTCGGCAGTACTACAACGCAACACTTTTTAACCCCGACTTAGCGCGATTAACATTTTGGTGCCGCTGCTGGGGAGCAATGCGTAATTCACCACTATTCTCTGCATTATTTGATTATATTTGAGCACTAACTTGCCCTATTTGCTTTATTGTAATTTTGCGAGGTACTTTACAAGGAGATCTTCCGTGCAAATCAACCACTCCAGGGTAGGTAACTTCTCTATTCTTCCCTAATCAACCTCCTAATCTTGGGAAGACAAAAAGGAGACAATCAATTAGGAATCACCTGCTTTATTTTTCATAATAATTATCATTTAAAAGGCAAGTTTCCTAATTTGCGATCTTTTTTTTCAAATCTCATTGAAGTTGAAGCGATTCTATTTAGAGATCATACCCCAAAATTCCTATGTTTATTAGGGACTATGCTTAATTTCTAATCTTCTTGGACTACGCACTTCTTGTTTGAAGTCCAAAGAGAACATTTTTTTGAAGATTGATGTAAACACATTTACACTACTTAAGATGTCTATTTATGCATGTTCTTAAGCATAGGATTGCATTGCATGATATAAATATTTCATAACATGCATCTTCTTGCATTTAGAGTAGTTTGAATAAAATAGAGGTTAATTGTCTCCTTTTATGTGCTTGGACAGGGCAAACTTTTTATCAGGGCCTCGGATCGAAGATCCAACCGTACAGATGTGATCAGGGCGACGATTGGAGTTCAACGACTCCGAGATCCCCCTAATCAGGCATCTGTAGCATCAAATAGTGACCAGGGAACCCTAGAAGATCAAGGGCCAGGATGGTGTATATCTTCACTTCAAATGACAAATCCGATCGCATGGATGAATTTAGATCGACGATCGCAGCCTAACGACCCAAAAATCGAGTCAATCCGACACCCGTGGCACCATCTACAACATCCAGAAGATGGACGGCCAAGATGGCACCACGTGGCGCCATCTTGACCGTCCAAACACCCGCATGCAACCACTGAAGCCTCCGCATCCGTCCCCTCTGTGCCGTTGGATCTCGATCCAACGGCTATGGACGGCTGCACCGAAAAACGTCCGCTCGACCATCTGCGCTCCGTAGCGCAGCGGTCGCGAGGTGCTCCTCGTTCACAAGACGCGTGTTCGAATCGCGATCTGCGGGCGTGCGCGATTAAAGGGGACCGCCCGATCGGCTGCGGGTGGCTCAGATCTTCCAATAGCGCTCGCAAGATAAAGTCCATATTTTCGTCCCCCTTCGGAAGTAGATCCCGCGACGACGACGGCGTGTTGCTCCGTTCCCGTTCTTCTGCTTCGTCCTCCTTCGTCGTGCTTCATCCTCCTTCGTCCAGGCGTCGTCCCGTCCGGCTCATCCTCCAAGCGATTGTCGAGGAGGATAACTTCTCTCTCCCATTCTTCTTTACAGCTTTTCTAGTGTAGAATTTTCCTGCTTTCTAGTGTAGCTGATTTTCTGCTTTCTAGTATAATTTTTATTTGGTTTGATTGTATAAACATTTTGAAATATTGAATGCATGTTCTCTTTCTCTCTCTCTCTTTCTCTTTCTCTCTCTCCTCTCTCTTCCTTTTAGTCTGATAGCTTCATTGTAATTATATCGCCTCACTTTTCAAAAATTTCTAAAAAATATAATTGTGAATATAGATTGACGTAGCCTCCCTGTGTTCGACCTGGAATTCAAATTTCGACATAAATTTTATTTGTTGAACACTAATCCTTCGCTTTCAAGCTATGACGACAAGGTTTTAACACCAAACACGTTAGCGTAGCAATTGCATAACATGCATCATCTTGCATTTAGAGTAGTTTGAATAAAATGGAGGTTAATTGTCTCCTTTTATGTGCTTGGACAGGGCAAACATTTTATCAGGGCCTCAGATCGAAGATCCAACCGTACAGATGTGATCAGGGCGACGAGTGGAGTTCAACGACTCCAACATTGCCCTAATCAGGCATCTTTAGCATCAAATAGTGATCGAGGAACCCTAGAAGATCAAGGGCCAGGATGGTGTAAATCCACACTTTAAATGACAAATCCGATCACACGGATGAATTCGGATCGACGATCGCAGCCTAACAACGCAAAAATCGAGTCAATCCGACACCCGTGGCACCATCTACAACATCCAGAAGATGGACGGCCAAGATGGCGCCACGTGGCACCATCTTGGCCGCCCAAACACCCGCATGCAACCATTGAAGCCTCTGCATCCGCCCCCTCTTCGCCATTGGATCTCGATCCAATGGCTATGGATGGCTACACCTAAAAACGTCTGCTCGACCATCCGCACTCTGTAGCGCAGCGGTCGCGAGGCACTCCGCGTTCACAAGAGGCGGGTTCGAATCGCTATTTGCAGGCACGCGCGATTAAAGGGGATGTCCGATCGGCTGCGGGCGGCTCAGATCTTCCAATAGCGCCCACATGCTATTTCACGCGAGGCAAGGACGTGCCATCTCACACGTTGGGGCAGGCGCGCAGCAGCGGCTGAAGGTGTAATCACAGCCGTCCGATCGCGAATGGTTGAACGTGCGGATGCGTTGAGAGAGAGAGCAGCTGAGTGGGTGCGCGTAGGCAACGGCCACTACGCCCACTTTGGGGCTTTAGCGACGATTTTATCCGTCACTAAAGACCTCTTATTTAATATTTTAAAGATGAAATGACCAATTTGCCCCCACTCCTTGAAACTATAAAAGGAGACCCCTTCCACACGAAATTCTCATCCCTTCCTTCTCTTCTCTACCTCTCCAAAGCTCAAGAGAAGCTTGTCCCACACTCGGGATGCTCCTAGCGAGATAAAGTCCAAATTTTCTCCCCCTTCGGAAGTGGATCCCGCGACGACGACGGCGTGCTGCTCTGTTCCCGTTCTTCTGCTTCGTCCTCCTTCATCCAGGCGTCGTCCCATCCAGCTCATCCTCTAAGCGATCGTCGAGGAGGATAACTTCTCTCTTCCATTCTTCTTTACAGCTTTTCTAGTGTAGAATTTTCCTGCTTTCTAGTATAATTTTTATTTGGTTTGATTATATAAATAGTTTAAAATATTGAATGCATGTTCTATTTCTCTCTCTCTCTTTCTCTTCCTTTTAGTCTGATAGCTTCATTGTAATTATATTGCCTCGCTTTTCAAAAAATTCTAAAAAATATAATTGCGAATATAGATCGACGTAGCCTCCCTGTGTTCGACCCAGAATTCAAATTTTGGTATAAATTTTATTTGTTGAACACGAATTCTTCGCCTTCAAGCTACAACGATAAGGTTTTAACACCAAACACATTAGCGTAGCAATTTGTATGTGCAACATTTTGGCGCCGTTGCCGGGGAGGCAACGATTTCCGATCTTCTTTTCGCATTTCTTGCACTTTATTGTTTTCTAACTTGCTTTCTCTTGTGTCTATTGTTTTGCAGAGACCTCCATCAAGGAATCAACAAGCGGTAGACTGGAGTAAAGTGCAGTTGAAGACAACTGTAAGTACTCCCCATTCTTCCCCCCTTCTATAGATTTCATTCGCCACATTAAATCCAAATTCCAATTAACCTAGGTGTTTACATAAATCCTAGGAATAGTTTGGTTATTTGGTTTTTACTCACATTCATTCCACCCTCATTTATAAAAAAAAATAATAAAAAGATAATATTGTGGGGTAATTTTCAACAAACACACAACACACACCCACATTCAAGGCACTTAATCAAATTGATTTGTTTCTACTCAACTGAGTTCTGATCTGTGGAACCGGTACACACAAAGCAACACATAAAAGAGTAGAAATCATTCTAGGTTAACCATATTTGAGTGCCTAACTTAGTAGTGCATTTGTGGCCAATTGTTTGAGTTGTTTAGGCTGCATCGCTTTATTTAAAACCAACTCATCAAGTAGCTCCTCCTTAGGGTTTTCAATTTAGGTCTATTCCAGGCACTCCACTTTCTTTCTGGTTTTAAAGGAAAATAATCTTCACCCGTGCTTTACAACTTGGTTTTCCTAGAAACTTGATTGCAATCCACCTAATTTGAAACCCTAAAAGCTACTTAAGCAAGATTTGAACATTAAAATTCACGCATCACAAATAATCCTGCTTGAAAGCCCTAGTTGTGCATGCACTTACACAAATCCCAATCAATCATTAAGGGCACAACCCATTTTAAGTGCCCATCACATTCCATAAGCACCACAATCCCAGGCCTTAATAAAATTGAGTAGACGTTGGCCTTAAGGTCTGATTCGCTCTTCAGGGCTTAGTCTGAGATTGTTTTTGATTAACCTACTTGTACTGATTAATTTGATGTCTAGCTAGGGGAGTAGCATCAAATGGCCACGGCTGGGGGGTACACTAGCAACCGGAGGCGAAAGCCGAAGGAAGAACTTTCTCCCCAGTCCCTCCTTCTAACTGGTTGGATTAAACAGATGGAAGTAGAGTAAATCATTTACAGTCTTAAGGCGGGTTTTGGGAGTCAGTAGATCCTTTGGCTACCCCACTTAAGGACAACCTTGTTTTGTTGTGCTGCAGGGTCCCTATCCCCAGTCCTTCCGACCTTCTCCTAGTTTATGCTGGGAAGACGATCATTGAATCCCTGATTGGAAGGACCATTAGAACATTCTAGGAGGCGCAAATTGGATTTTGGTCAATTTGATCCCATGGCCGAACAACAGCCTCCTCTGCTTGGAAATCCACAGGAAGAATTTCGAAGGTAGCTGGAACAAATGCAGAGAATATAGGAATGGTTCCAGAGAATGCAGGGCGCTCAGCCCTTGAAGGATTTTTATGATCCTTCAAATTACGGGGAACGTCTCAGCGTCTAGATTCCAGTCGGTGACGTAGAAATCAAGCCCCAGGTGTTAAGCCTGATTAAACATTATCATGGGCTTGGCTCTGAAGATCCGTTTCAGCACTTGGAGGACTTGACCTCTTTGGTCCAGACCACCAAGGCTCGAAACATAAACGAGGAGCAAATGATCATGAGACTCTTCCCCCACTCTCTTAGGGATAAGGCTGAGCATTGGTATAGGACAATAGGAAGACCAATTACAACCTGGAATAAGTTGAAATCGACCTTTCTGAAGAAATTCTTCCCAGTCGGACGTACCAATGCTTTGAGATGGGCAATCACTACCTTTACCCAGTGGCCGGGGGAGCAGTTTCATATGGCCTGGGAGAGATTCCAAGACTTATTACGGAGGTGTCCACACCACGAGGTGACAAAATGGCAACTCGTTCAAATCTTCTATCATGGGTTGACTGAGCAACTCAGAAATCATGTGGATGCTTCTTGCGGAGGCAATTTATTCAATAAAGATGCAGATAGTGCACATGATTTATTTGAGGAAATGAGTGAGAATTCAATTAATCATGCCTCCATGGATACTTTTAACCGGTCCCAGTAGCCCAGATCAAATGTCAATGAAGTCCATGACTCTCATTCATTTGATATGGAATTGATTTGTAATAAACTTGAGAAGGTGGACTTGGTTGCTAAAAGAATGGAAGAGTGGATGGCTGGTAATTCTATGAACAACTCTCGATCCACTCAATCCCAAAATTCGGGATTCCATTCCTCACGAGCTTCTTCTGGACAGGAGTTTGTGAATTAACTCAATGCGGCTCAACCTGTGAGTTAGCATTTTTCGGACCCCCACGGGTTCCAAACTGAGGCCTTTGATCCCAGTTTTTCTGATCCTTCCCTTTCTTTTTCTCCATCCTCACCCTATGAGGATGTCTGTGCTGTACAAGAGAATGTTAGATCCAACCCCTACTAAATGCCTATAATCCAGGTTGGAGAAACCACCCTAACTTCTCTTGGACAAATCCGGGGCAACAAACCCAATTCCGACCAGGCAATTATGCTCCGCAACGACCAATGGGTCAGGGTCAAGTATATACTCAGTTGCCTCTGAATCAGGTCAATCAGCCAGCTTGGAATGCCCGTTAACCCGCAGGGCAGGCTGATTTGAATCGTCAAATGGTAGAGATGCAAGGATCCATGCTCCAGCTCATGCAGCAAATGAAAAACTCGCTGGACAACTTGCAACCTGGGCTCATTGCTAACTCTCGTCAACCCGGATCTCTACCATCCCAACCCGTACCCAACTGCAAAATATTATGAATTCGGGCAACCATGCCCATGGGTATGGAAATCAGAGGGACTCACACGCACGTGCTCAGGTGGTTGAGTAGGGTTCCTCGTCTTCTTCTGCAAATCAACAATTCATGGTTAATCAAGCCCCTCCAATCTTTCCTAACCCTCCCCAAGACCCAAATTCTTATGCTTTTGTAAATTCTATAACTTTGAGGAGTGGTAAGCAGACTCAGGATCCACAACCAAAATATTTTGATCTTTTGAATCCTGAAGAACCTGAGGAGAGAGAGGAGAATTCTAGAGGAGAAAACAAGGTTCAGGAACCTGATTCCAAAGATCTGACTCATGTTCCTTTTCCTGAAGCCTTAACCAAATCAAAGAAGAAGAAGTCTGTTGATAGCAATGAGGAGCTTCTGAATCTATTTAAGAATGTTAAGATCAATATCCCACTCCTTGATGCTATCAAGCACATACTGGCTTACTCAAGATTTTAAGGAATTATGTACACAAAAGCGTAAGTCGAGAGAATCTGTTCCGAGGAAGGTGGTACTCTCCGAGCAGGCTAGTTTTGTTATCCTGCACTACCTCCCTCAGAAAAATAGAGATCCTAGTGCTCCATTGATTTGTTGCATTATCGGAGATTACACATTTGATAGAGCACTTTTGGATCTGGGTGCATCCATCAACCTAATTCCGACTTCTCTCTATGAGAGTTTGGGTTAGGTGAACTTCGGCCAACTTCAGTAATGCTACAGTTAGAGAACCGTTCTGTCACAAACTCGTGAGGCGTTATTGAAGATGTTATAGTTAAGGTCAAGGATTTCTATTTTCCTGTAGATTTCCTTATCCTTGACATGGATGTACCTGATAATCTGAGGAACACACCCATCATTCTGGGGCATCCGTTCTTGGCTACCGCCAAGGCCAACATAAATTGTGAAAGCAGTAGCATGGAAATCGCCTTTGGGGACCAACAAATGAAATTAGATATTTTTAAGGCGATCAGCAAATTTGAGGATTGTGGATTTATTGAGGAACTTGATGAGGATAATGATAATATTGAAACTTGTTTGACAGTTTCTTCAATTGAAAGTTCCTCTGTGGATGATGAATTTGACCCGCAACCCTCTATGGCTGACCTAACATCTTCAGAAGAGGTTATTGATTTTGTTCACTCACAACCTCTTCCTCTTGTTGAATCTTCAGCATCTACCCTACCAGCAATCATCAACCCACCCCAGCTTGAATTGAAACCATTGCCCGAGAGTTTGAAATATCAATTTTTAGGACCTCAGAATACGCTCCCTGTGATTATAGTGCTAAATTGACAAAGGAGTAAGAGATTAAATTGATCAAGGTCTTAAAGGAACATAAGGAGGCAATTGGTTGGACCATTCATGACCTCAGGGGGATCGAGCCATCTTACTGTAATCATAGAATATTCTTGGAAGATGGATCCCGCCCTTCTCGCCAGATGTAGAGGAGATTGAATCCAAATATGCGAGAAGTGGTCAAAAAGGAAATCATCAAGTGGCTCGATGCAGGAATTATTTATCCAATCAAAGATCAAAGTGGACTTGGAAATAAAGCCATTTAGGGTTTCTGCATTAGGATTTTGGAGTGCTAGTTCACACTTGCCTGCATAAAAAGAAATAAAACCCACCCACATTTGTGTGCTACCCAAGCCTTTGATTGAAAATATCTAATCAAGAAAAACCCTAAAAACAGGCTCTAAACTCACTTGAACCCTAAAATCCTTGGACCTAATAACCTGGGAGTCAAATCAGGGTGATTTCTAGGTCTTGACCTAGAAGTTCATTCTGCCATCTTTAGGGCAGGTCAGGTAAAGTTGGACTACGTTGTAGGCCAACCAACCTCCAAATTAGGTCGCAAGTCCAATCAACTGCCAATTCAAGTGAAAACAAAGGCACAAATTAGGACATAAAATTGGTAGACTTAAGAGGTCAAGTTATCCATTCTGGTCTACCTTGACCCTCAATGACAAGGAAGGTTGGGTGGGGGAAACCCTGTAACCCGTGGGGGCGCTCTACCGTGTAGGGGTCTTTGCGGACTCTCCCTTCCTTGCTGCCCAGGTAATTCTTAGGTGGACGACTTTCTGATTCAAGGGTATCATATGTCCCGAACCTCTATAGTCATCCAAAAATCTTTGGGTGCCTTGATTGGGTCAACATCGCATCCAATCCCTCATCTATTCTATTTAGAGCACACACACAGAGTTTCATTGGGAATCTCTTTCAGATCAAATCACTTCATTATAAACTTGAATTTTGATTCTACATCTTGATTCCACCATCAGATTCAAATATGCAACCTGGCTACATAGGAAAACCATTAAAGAAACCTGAATCACAACGATCCATTAGAGATAGAATGGTTGAGGATGCCCTTAGATTTTATGAGATTGATTACAAAACCTCAAAACCAAATGAAGACATTTAGGTTGATGTACCAACAACAATAACCTTCATCATAAATTGTGCCCAATTATTATTAACAGAAGCAACAAAGGGATCAACCTGGGATATTCTCATAATGGGATACATCGAGATAGAAAAATTGCAAAACTTTGAATATCTCCAATGTATGATAAATTCTGTACTTTGGGAAAAACACCAAGATGATCTTGAAAAATGGGAATAACTGATGAAATTGTTAAAACAGGTTATCGATAAAAAATACTCGTACATGCCCCAAACAGTTAATGAAACATCTTGGAATAATATTGAGGATCAACATGATTTCCCAAATCCTGGGTTTGAGACACAAGGTTGTTGTGGATTCTGAACCCAGATGGAATATGATATGCCTGATCTTGAATTAGGTTGGGAAGTCCCAATTGTAGAAGAACACAATTTTGAGCCAACATTGGAAAACCAAAACCCTGTCATAGAATTCCTAGACTCCTGTAATAATGAGATTGAATCAGAACCTCTCGAGGGTGTAAATCCCGCACCTTATTCTGATAAGGTGACCCTCGAAGGCAATTCTAACCTAGATTCGAGTAATTCAACTCACATCCTTAGCCTAGAATCTGGACTTGAATCTTATTGTGATGAGTACAAGGCCCCGTATGACGACAATCAAAGTTTGAATTGGGATGATGATTTTGGGCCTTTATTTGATGAATATCCCTCTCCAACATCCTCAGAAATACAGATTGATTTTTTGGAAGTCACGCCAATCTATGATACAGAAATCGAGGAGTTGGAAGAGTGGGGTTTTGATTGGGTCTTCCCTACAAACCAAGAACTCGAGCCCAAATCCAATAGGAACACCTTTTTAAGCTCGGAATCTACAAATAGGCTAGACCCAAGTCAAGTTGCTGAATCTACATCTTGTGATTTATTTTGTGGTAGAACCTATGATCTCGAATCAAATTCAGAACTTAATTCTCGCAACTTCTCCGACAATTTCGAATCTTACTATGATTGCGGAGAACCTTTGTTTCCTAACGACTACGAGCCAATCTACAACTTCAGCACACATGATCCATTCTTTGACTCCGACTCTGAGGTCCTTAATCCCGAGATCATTGATTCAAAATCAGGTTCCATTAAGATAGAATCATTTCTTTATGATACTCAGGAATCAGAAACAAAAAGTGCCAAGAGTGACTACAACCCAGAATTCGAATCTTTTCTTGACTTCGATTTTCTTCATCCTATAAACACTCTTCAGGCATTTACCTTTGAATTTGATGGCTACTATACGGACTATAAATGAACCCACCTTTGAACCCTTATTAGAAGAGCCCTCATACACAACTCTTATTGATGCCACCTCCTCCACATATACAGAACCTATTCAAACTTATTTTCAACCTCGACCCACAACCGGACTCAATTTCTATTCTGATTCCTCTCTTACTGAACTGATTGCAGATGATTCTCCTTCACATCTTTATCGGGTTTCAGACAACGATCAGACTACAAATAATGCCCCATCCTTCTCTGATCACTCCTGTAGGGTTCCTACATCCTCCACTAATTCTTTTTCATTTAAGGATCCCTACTCTAATCAGGCTGATTAGACTCAGCCAAACCCTAGCTATACACTTCTATACCATTTTGATTTCCAAAGTATTTGGTGGGTTCCACATCTTTTGATCTACATTCATTAACCCACCAGATTGATTGGGTTTGGGCTACATCATCAGCCTATTGATTTAATAAGCACCTGGTTGGACCAACCAGGGTTTTGATCAAGGTGCTTGTTCTGCAAAACTCATCTGATTTGACCACTCTCACTCCAGACCATTTCACGCTCGACTGAAGGAGTTGAATTTAGCACTTAACGGGAGGCAACCTGCCATTCCAAAAATTGAGATCCTTCTGATTATCCTTCTGTACTTCATGTTTATTGCACCCTGAGTTCAGTTTTAGAATAGTCGATCCCACCTCTGGTACACGTGCCAGAGCTTGAAATCGTCTGCAATAGTCATCGAGACCCGTTCGCCTACCTGATAATCCTATTCTAATTCTTGAACCCAAAACTGTTTCACACCCTCCGTTTACAATGAGGACATTGTAAAACTTAGGCATGGGGGGTGGTAAAGTGCAAGCATACAAAAATCAAAGTCTGGAAGGGTTCTCACAAAAAAATCACATATCCCAAAAATACCAAAAAAAAATTATGGAAAATAACAAAAAAATGAGAGGAGAGAAAATTTTGATGCCATATCAGTTTTGAGGAGAAAAAGGGGAGAAATTAAAAATGTCAAAAAGGAGCACAAGTTGAAAATAAAAAGCAAAGAGATAGTCATTAGTAAGAAATTAAGGAATTAACTTAGTTCTAGACCATATCAAGAAAAAGAAAATGAAAGGAAAAAAGTGTTGACAAAACAAAGAAAAGATTAGTAGGAACGTTGATTTTAGGCCTTTTGGGCTATAATTCTAGGCTTAAAAATTCAAGTACCCACTAAGATCTGGATAATCCTTAAGAGGTTGAGGAAAATGCGAAGCTTAAGTATTAGGTCTAAGGCTTAGGGAGTATTCATCCTCGTTAACAAACCTCTGGTTTGCGGGACTTGGTAACTTAAGCACCCCAATCTACACACAGTCTAGTTCAGTGCGCATAAGTATCAAAATCACATAAATGCGTTTAAATTGTTCTGAAAAAAGTCTCTTAGATTAGGAGCGGATGATCAACACAAGTTGATTTGGATGAGTTCTCGGCATGGAGAGGTAGGAAATTTCCCTTGAAGAAGCGCAATAACATATTGTCTCCTTGGTGCTTGTCTCCTAGGATATCTACATATCCTATCGGGGGCATGTATGCACCTTGTGCTGGTTCAGATGCCATGGGCGGCATTATCTCAAAATGTCGATTGCCAGGGTCTGGATTTAGCTACAGAACACCATGGGCGGGATTATCTTGAAATCTTGAAAGCCAGGGTTCTGGGGGTTGCCATGGGCGATGCTATCTCGAAGCATCGATTGCAAGAGACCCTTCAAGGATTGATGATGGGGACTAGAAATCCGATACAGGCCATGTTGTAAAGCCAATCTGAAGCTAGAAATAAAGAGAAAAGAGAGAGAAAACTCTCCAAACAAAGAAAAATTTCTCCATCTCTCTCTTACAAAAATGCACTGCAAACTGAACCAATGCTAAAACTTGTTACAAGCACAGGTGCTTTAACCGTGGAGTTCAACGAACCTTAGGCTAGTTCCTGTGGGCCTTAAAAACCTTCGCGGCAGACTGTGGCTAGAGCTGGTCAGGTCTGGATCTTGGTTGGTACTTAAGTGCCTCTAGGCCTACTATTGGCATTCAAACCTAATCTACAGAAGAAAGCACACATCACAGTTTTTAAGCATCAAAGGATTTCATGGTCTAGAATTAAAGTTAAAACCTTGAAATTTTGCTAAGGGACCAACAAAAGCTAGGCATGGGGGTATGATGTGAACACCATCATGAGCCCTAACTAGCTCATTTTGACCCAATGAAGAGAATAAATGCTCCTACATAACCAACTGAAGTTTATAATTCACAGCACAACCTTTCTGAGAGAAACACAAGAAACAAGGGGTAAAACTTCAAATTTACCAATGCAGTACAACAACAGGTTTTCTCAAGGGTTAAACAAAGGTCAAATGGTCTTAATAAGATAACAAGTGGGTTGGATTTGACAGAAAAGGGTTTGTGTGTTCTGTGAATTAAATGACTTTTGAAACCCTAAAAATAGACCCACTTAATTAACTAATGTTCTGGTCAGGATAAAATTCACTTAAATTCTCTAAAAATCATAGAAAAATATTATCTAAGGTTTAGTACCTTCAATTTGGCCATTAGAACCCATCTTGAACTAGAATGGGGTCTCAGACAGATATTTGCCCTAACTTGGGTTTTTGCAAAAATTTCCTAGTAAAACATGGTAAAACCCAAAATTCAACTTCACCATTGGATTCCTTAAATCCAAATTAGGTTTATACCAAAATTTGGACCTAAGGAGAATTCATCTTCACCTAGTTTGCAAAAAGGTCCTATCTGATTACATTTCTACCACTAACTTTCAAAAACCCTTGCAAATAGCCCCTAACTTCTTTGTCATCTTCACAAATAGGTCCCTCCACCATTACCGCGGAGGAATCCTACTCCGGTGACCTTTGAAAGGAGATTTCTCCTTGATTGCTCAGAGAATCTCCTGCAAAATTGGAAAGGAGATTCTCTGAGAAATTCCCTCCAATATGAACCCATCCATAAGCCTTGATCCTTCCCAATCTCTCATGCGAATGCTTGAGACATTTGGGTCTCTTGAAGTTTCCATCTCCAGTGAAGCATTCCTTGCTTGGAAGCTTGGCTTCCAAGCAAAAAACCTCCTCAGAGACCAATTTAAAGACTCCCAAGGTCCAACGAACTCCTCAACTTGAAATTGGGCCAGTTCCCCCTCCATTCCTCTCTCCCCTCCGGCTGCAACCCACCACAAGCTCCAGCGGCTTCTCCCTAGCTCTTTCGTCGCCCAACCACAGTACCAGTGGATGGGTTATTTCCATCAACATCCTCTGCATCGAGCAATACCCGCCGACGTCATCCCTGCCCCGTCTTCGCCGCTGCCTCATATACGGAGGTTTCGTCTTCCCCACGCCCGGCAACCATACCGGCGTGGGATTCCTTTCCCTTTCATCCCTTAGAAGTAGGTTTTTAAGTTCCCTCTCTCTCACACTTTCTTTCTCTCTCTCTATTTCTAAAAATCAACCACCGACGCCACTAACCACCGTCACCTCCTACATCTCCGACGACTCCTCCAACGAGGTGTTCCCGTTGCTACACACCTCCATCCACCTCATTGACCACATTACAACCTCCACCGCACCTCCATGATCATATCCCCTACTCCAATCACTCCATCGATCACCCAAACACCTCACCGAACACACCCACTAACTCGCACACAGTGTGCCCTAGGCATGCACTCACAAGCACCCACGAGCCACGCCAACACCACCAGCACATCCACCGTGCTCTGGTGACGCTTCCTGAATGATTTGACTTGGCTGCAAGGTCGTTCTTGTGTTTTCAGGTAGCAGGCCCCATCTGCCATTGCTGCCAAGCTTGAAGCTTGCTTGCTGCGATCCCAGCTGCTGCTGTCCCAGGGGCTACCTCCAGGTTGCGCTGATTAGAAGCCCACACGCATTCAAGTCTTCACGTAGGGGCTCCAGCGGTCGTAGCATTGCTAATTGAGAGGGCCACTCCCTGCTACAGTGCATGGAAGACAGGTGGGACATTTAGTACCACCTCGGAAATGGAAGGGCGCTTTCATGTGCATAAATTGATTTTGTGCCACCGACTATTCGCCTCCAACACTGAGGGTGAGGTCCTCCTCCCCCCTTCTCCGGAATCGTCTGCGGCACTGCCCATGCGGACCTGGCCAACCCGACTACCCGACCTGACTTCACTCCTCACTCACCACACACACTGGTGAGCCTGGACCCAGGTTTGCGATAGGTCCGATTACCCGATCGGCTAAGGCTCTGGGAGAGCGAGACTGAAATAGAAAGAGAGGAGAGAGGAGAGCTGCGTGGGGTTAGGGGGGTTTTTGCCCTGGAGAGTTTGGCTTAGATACTTAGTCGGATTCAAAGGAAGAAGAGGAGGTCAGGAAGAAGAGAATAAGAGAAAGAGAAGGACCTTAGAGAAGGCCAAAGGTAGAAGGAAGAGAAAGAGAAGAAGAAGGAAGCTGAAGATAGAGAAAGCTAAGGAAAGAAAGAAGACAAAGAAGAAGAGAGGGCTCACAAAGGCAAAGGAAGAAGAAGGAAAAAGAGGAAAAGAAGGGCCAAAGAAGAAGTGAAGAAGAAGAAGAAGAAGAAAAGAGAAATCAGAGAAAGAGATTAGAAGAAGAAAAGAAGGAGAACTATAGCACAAGTCATTTAAGACGTCTGATTGTAAAATCAAACGTTTGAATTCCTATTTCTTTCTTTAGTTAATTTGAGTAACTACTATTTTGTCTACAATACTCATATGCTTACATTCCTAATTAGTTTTTGAGTAATATTATGTGTTCAATTTGCATTAATTGCTAAGTTTAGTGTGTGGATTCCATTTGCTCCCTGTGTTCAACCTCGGAATCTTTTTCGAGTAATAAAATTATATCTATTTTGAATGCTATTTTGGCTGTACTACAACGCAACACTTTTTAAACCCCAACTTAGCGCGATTAATAGTAAGTCTTCCTAAGACTAAGGGTGTTATACAATGGGCTCTTTAACATAAATCTAGAGAATAAAAGAGAAATACATTCAAATAAATGTTCTATCCTATTATTCTTTTTCTTTAATCTTTAGCCCTAAGCAAAGCTCCCTCTCCTCCATCAAGCTCCTCCAATCCGCCATAGACATGAGCTTGAGCTCCTCGCACTTGCTTTCATTTACATTGCATTCTGAAATCTTATCATCAAAATCAACGATCGTGGTGCCCTTACACCAATATGCCCCTTATCCTTTCGTTGACAGATTTACCTAGACCCGATAATCCTGAGCAGCAGTCTATCCCTAAGCAGCACTCTGTTTCATGTACTTCTACTTTTCTGTGTTTGATCCCATTGATCAGCCGCAGAATCTTGAGATTCCCACTTCTGTTCAGGAGGAGATGCCGCCTTTTGATATCCATGATGCGCCCCTGAACCAGAACATCTATTTGCTCGAGCAGAACCATCAGATCAATCTCCTGATGCTATTCTCTAGAATCTCTAGGCTCGTGGACCTATGGTCAGTCTTTGTTTCAGTCCATGTCCTTCAACTAGGCCACCACTTAGAGACTACTACAATCCCTCTAATGCCTAAGTGGAGCCGAATGTTAGGATTCCCATTGATGAAAACAACCCTGAGCTAAAATTGAATATCATTAGTCTTATCCCACACTTTCACGGACACGCATCCGAGGATCAATTTCAGCATATCGAAGATTTGAGAAATCTATCTCAGACTTTGGGTACGCGGAATCAAAATCGGGAAATCCTGTTGATGAGGATGTGATGGTAACACCATCATTCATCATAAATAACTGAAATTAATCAGAACCAAATGATAAATGTTCCTAAGTGATCGTATGAGGATCGTAATTCCATTCTGAACTGATTTGAGAAGATAGGAAAACATAGTTAATTCTACTATTTTACCATTTCATCACAAATGCAGATTAACCAAGGGGTTTATCAGGGATTAATTCAAGGTCAAATGAACTTAAAAGACCAAGAAGTGGGTTCACATTGACTAAATCAGGGTTTCACGTATTTTGAGGATTAAAATAATACTGAAAACCCTAATTATCAGCCTCACTCAATTTGAAAGGGTTATGGTAGACATAAATTCAATTTAAACCTCCTAAAAATCATTGAAAAATATTGTAATATGCTTGGTACCTTCACTTTGACCATCAGAACCCATTTTGACATAGAATAAAGATTCAGTAGGGAATTTACCTTGATTTGAGTTTCTATGCAATTTACCCCATCAAATGTGGTCAAAACCAAAATCCAAGTTTACCATTAGATTCCTTGGATCCAAATTAGGTTAACACCAAAATTTGGGTTCAATCAGAGTCCATCATGACTTAGTTTGCATTTAAGTCCCTAGATCTCTATTCTTTTCAATCAGACCCTCTTCTTTGATTTTTTCTTACAGAGACACCCCTAACTTTCTCATCTTCTTCATAGAAAGGTCCCCACCACTTGAGTTCAATGAGTTTTCTAAATCAGAAGTCAAGTCCATCAAGGTAGATCTTTGACTTAGGATTTCTTCCTCGTTTAACCATCAAATCCCTCCAAATTTGGAGGGATTGATGATCAACTCATTCTCGTCCGATTGGGTTTGAGTTCCTATCCAAATTGGAGACTGAGAAGCTCCAAGGAGCTTAGGAGTTGCGATTAGGAAATCCACTGATTCCCAAATCAAAACTCACCAAATCTTCCAATTAGAGGCCTGACTGAGCTCTATATAAGCTCTCCCATGCTCTTAGGTCAAATTTAGCCAAGTTCCAGGCCAAAAACACATCTTCTTCTCTTCTCTAGTCCTCTCCGACTTGAGCTTCGGCGAGCCTCCTCGATTTCTCATCTTCGACCTCCCAACGGACAAATTGGGAGCACCATTATCCTCCTCAAGCTTCTCTACTTCTCGCCAGCCACAGTAGAAACCCTTTACCCCCTTCTTCCTCGCCAAACCCTTCCACTAGAGAATTCGTCTCCCTCACATCCGACGAGGTAAGATGACGCAAGCCACTCCCCCTTTTGACTAAATAGCTAGGTCTCCCTGTTCTCCTTATTCTTTAGATTAGTTAAGGCTCCTAAGACCTAGTTTCAACCACTTAATCGCCCTCTCCCACTCTGTCTTCTCTGCCACCAGTGTGAGATCCAATGAGCTCGCACCGTCTCTATGCCACTCCAAACACTACACTGCCACCACCACTACCTTCGCCTTGACCCACAGAATAATAACCCCAAATTTATTGGTAGCTTCGGCCACTCCTTCGCCTCCCCAAACAACTCACCTTACAGGCACCTCCACCTTCATTGTTCGACCACCCCATTCACCTATTCACCAAACTAGCCCCGCCACTGCACTCCACACACTCCGGTGACCCTAATGAACCATTTAATTGTGGCTTAAGGCCCATTTTGTTGTTTCCTTGTACTTACCGTTGCCGTCATTGTCCTTGTCTTTGACTATTTTACTCTGGCCGCATCCGACCTCATCACCGCCTTCCATAGTTGCAAAATGACCTTGCGAAGAGCTTCAGGTCTTCAATTGAGCAAAGGAACAACAACAGCAGCTCCAATTACTTGGAGGTTCACAACAGCAAACATGTGAAGAAAGGCCTGACTTTTAGTGCCACATCCTGGCATTTTGATTTTTAAATTCATATATATTGTTTTGTGCCCACCACCCTATCTCCCAAGACATGAGGTCGGGTCCCATTACACGAATCAACACACGTCGATCTGCTCGTCCACGCCGTGTGAGATGGACCGACCTCGCTGTGCTGAGCTAATTTGGATTTGAACTGGGTTTGAGGAGAGAGAAACGATAGTATTTGTGAGAGAGTGGGGGAGGATTTTGCTCTTGGGAAACATGCCTAGGGACTTAGGCAAATTTTGTGAAGGCTTTGGGCTGAGCACTTAAGCCGTCTGTGGCTTTACTGAGATGCTTGATTTGGCTATTTGGTTAAGTGCTTGAGAGAGGAGAAGTTTGATCCGATTGAGATTTGAGCCTAAGTGTTAACTGATTAATTGGTGGTTTCAACCACCACTTTTTGGGCTTTTCATTCTCTTTTTGTTATTTGATTCCGGAGATACAATTTGGCTATTTATTGTATGTATTTTAATTGATTATTCATTTCATATATTTTTCTTGTGAATGTTGATTATTGTGCTCATTTCTATTACTTGATTATTGGTTGAATTCCAATTTTTCTCCCTGCGAATGACCTCGAAACTCACATTTTTTGAGCACTATAAATTTAAATGTCGATTCAATTTTCCTCACTATACTATGATGCAATTTTCTAAACTACGACGATTACCGCTAAATAGGATGTTATCCTTTAGTTTAAAGGGTAAAGTCACCTACTGGTATCGAACCATAGCTCGACCTATGACAGCTTGGGTAGAATTTGGGTAGAATTGATAGAGTTCCCCTTTTACAGGTATAGGAATTTGGGAAAATATAATAAAATAGGGGAAATTCTGTAGGATTTTGGGCAGATTTAGTCCCTTTAGTTAATAAATTTTTCCTTAAGCCTGTAATCACAAAACTTTGTAAGTGACATATTAGATATCCTAGCAGGTGATAGGCAGTGGATACATGGTCACAGTGTCGATCTTGAGGGATCATTGTTGTAGGGTGTGACACTATCCCACTTGGCTTAGTTTAAAATAAGAGATCTTAAGAGTTATTGGTTTTATTCTTTAAGTTAATACTTTTACAGTCTTATTAGTTGTTTTTGTTCTTAAAGAAATAAAAGAGATGGAGAAAAGGAAACCAAGGGTTCAAAAAAGGAAGTGAAGATAAAGGAGGGGGTGAAGAGGAAGGTCTAGATGAGACAACTTTGTAAATCCAACAATTATGGGATGAAGGGTGAAATTGGATTTCTATTTCTAATTCATTCTTGAGGTATTTTTTTTTTTGTTATTCTTATTCTAAGGGAGAGTTTTACTAAGTGAGTTCCTATACTTGAGTTGTATACTATTCTTGAGGCCTCCAAATGGATGAGACACTCTATTTGAGGTCTAGATATCATTAAACATGTGGAGATGTTCCTAGCTTAGGTTTATCCATGTAAGATTGGATATTTTGTACAAGGCCTAAATTTAGATATTTGAGGTTTAGATTCTAGCTTAAGAGGAAGAATATTGAATAACAAACTTACTTCAAGATGACAAAATATCGTCAATGTAACATCAAAGCATCAAAATGTCATTGAAACCTATTAGATATATGTACATTTCATTCTAAAGACAACATATGCAACTTCTTGCCCATGAAAATTTGATGTTTTCCTCCATTTTATTGGCTATAATGTTATCTTTGTTAATTCATATCTATTGTTTCTTAAATTTTATTTTGCAGCGGTTATCCAACATGTTAATCTATTTTTACATATACTTGCATTAGTGTTGAAAGTTCTATTATTATTAGTATAGCTAGGTGCTTAATGGGGAATTATTATTAGTGAATGTTTTCCTCTCTTCTTTTACAAGGCAATGGCTCTTTTCTTATGTGGTCTCCTTCTGGTGATGAAGTGGTGGGATTTTCTTTTCTTGTTGAACAAGAAACTAAGCTTCACAAAGCATGTTATATGTGTGCCATCATCTGTCTTTTATTCATGAAGCAAAACTTTAACGTAACATCCTTTTTTATATAAATTATGTCTACTGTGGTACCTCTATTTTAGAGTAATTTGGTAGTTATTTAAAACTTTTGACAATTTTAGATTCTTGGATTATTTTTATTTCATTTATCATGGAAAGAAAGTAAATTTTTTTGTCCCTTCAAATATATGCTAAAATGAGACTTTTCCAATTTTTTGGATGTTTCAAGTAGGTTTAGCAAGTATTTCCCATAATTTTCACAATTTAGAAAAGAAAACCCTACATCTGTCGTTGGTTTTTAAAGAAAACTCTACATCTGTCGTTGGTTTTAAAAAAAACCCTACATTTGCCATCGATTTTCCTACGGCGTTAAAAGGTAAGTTTAATAAAGAATGAAAGGTATTTACCGTCGCTTATTTCTGAAAGCAACAACAAAAATATTTTTACGTTGCTTATATAATTGATGACATTTTCGTTTAAATGACGGCAAAACTCAAAAAGCGACATGTTAACACGGGAACATGTGATATACAAATCTCATCGCCTATTTTATAAATGATAGGAAATAAAATTTCTATCGGTTATAAAACGACGACAAAAGGTCCAATCCATCCGCGGGACGAACGATAATTCGACGTCTGATTTTCTTTATAATCGACGGGAAAATGAAACAACGACGCTACTTATGCCGTCGCTTCATAACGTCGGTTGTAAGGCTTTTGCCATCGGTAAGGTCGATATTGTTGTAGTGGCTACACTAGAGACTTCAACCACATTATCCCCATATGTGTTAACGGGCATATGATAGGTGCTAATGGCGCTAACAAAGGATGCTTCTAAGATACATTCCTTAGAAGTAGTAGCAATGCAAGTAATTGTCGAATAAGTTGTTGTCGACACCACAACAAGTGTGAATGACATCATCTTAGTTGCACTGGTGCTGGCGACATCTTATTAGACAATTACTTACATTACTACTGCTTCTATGGAATGTATCTTAGAAGTAGTTTTTGTTGGTGCCATGATATGTTTTCACATTACTACTACTTCTAAGGTATGTTTACATATGTTCTTGTTTTTCTACGTTACATTTGTGTCATGTCAGAAAATTTTAAGTCTGCATTGCACCTATGATGGTGTTGTTAGTACCTATTGTGATGTCAACAACATCTATTAGGTTAGCCATTCACTTTGTAGGAATTGTGAGAAATTTAGTTGGAGCATCTACTACGACCATCTATTCTTTCTTGTATCCATCTACTGCACCTAATGCGATGTTAATTAAAGTACTTTCGTACCCTTACCACCCATGTTTGTGCCCTCTACACCTACTTCATCACTCATTGTTACTAAGGTTGTTGAGAGCAGTGTTCTTCATGCAAGTACGTCGATTGTTAGTAACTTATGTTGGTGTCATTTGGACCATCTACTAGTACATGCTGATGCCTACGTGAGCTCAATTGGTGTTGTTAGCACCAATGACACTACTATTGGCATGTACTCGGACAGTAACTTGTGGCTTATCAATCTTGCACTTTTATGGTGCTCAAGTATCTACTACAACAACTTACCACTTATCTTGATGCCATTGGCACCAATTACTTATAGATGTTAGAATACTAAACATGTATGAAAATGCTATAGAAAATATTTGATTAAAATAAATGCTATTACATTTTTAAGTGTTGTTATATTGGACATGTCGTACAACGACGTCATCAGCAGAGGAGGTGCCGAAGTTGATGTCAACCGAGTTAGTGGAGGTCGGGGTCGGAGGAGCTCGTTGAGTCAGCGAAGGAGGAGGTGGTGTCAAAGGTTGGTGCCGATCGAGTTAGTGGAAGTTAGGGCCAGAAGAGTTCACCAGAGTTGCGGGTAGGAGTAACAGTGGATGTGGGTGGGTGGTGGGCGAAGTAAGAGTGAGAGTGGGTGGAATACTTCTTTTAGAAATAAAATTTGAATTCAAATTTGGTAGGTTCCACATGGGAGACTGGTAAAGGAGTTACATATGCGATCCTATCAGAATTCTACCTAAGATTAAAATATCCTATAGAATATATAATAGAATATATATAACACTATTCTTTTTATATCTACTATTATTTTTTGCATAATAGGAATAAGATGGCATCTCCAATCTAATTTCGTCTTTCAATCCTCGTGGCTTTTTCATTTTCCTTTTTTTAGGTCGTGGCATGACATGATAGAACTAACCTTACCATGCAAGAATAAGGATATATAACGGCCAAAGATCGTTGGAGGAAACCTCACAATTAGACCTATTCATATTTCGATTCAGACCAACTAAGCAAACTTTGGAAAACGTGGCTCGAGTTCAAGTCGGGGCGGTCTTGGTGCCAACACAATTTTACCGACACGTAGCCGATTTATTAAAAGGTTCATGTTAAAAAAGGCTCAATTTTTCTTGACGACAACATTAATCATAGTTTAATGTAAAAATATTGTTATGGCTTAATTAATCTATGCATATATTTATGATTAATATAAGTATATTTTTTCATTTAAACTATAGAGAAATCGGGTGGGACTAGGTGTTAAACCCAAAACTCGTGCTTGCCCATCAAGAGAACCGGCTGATTTGTGGGTTGAGCCGCAGTACATGATCTTTTAAATCCAAGCCCTTGTGCCCGATCGGTGAGGGCCCAACATCTATGCTGCATTTTCTACTCTACTCCCATCTATACATACACTTTTGTAATTGTTGCATCTTTGGTATTTAGAAGAATTTCCTAGATTTCATACAACTACCTTAATAAAACCTATCATTTTATGATTGGACAAATGTTTGCAATTCCAAACTATGTTTACGCTAGTTTTTTCTTTTTCTTTTTTTTGCAAAGAGGGATTTCATTTATAGGGTTGAAATCATATAAATGATGTGAGATATAAGGATAAGGAAATATATCGACATCCCCCAAGGGGAGGAAAAATAAATAAAAAACATTGACCCAGGTCCAAAACCAAAGAAAAAGAAGTATCACAATTATGGAAATTAAGCAACAATCACAAGACCACCGCATCATGCTCATGGATATGCCAGTGCAACTAGGAGGACCTCATAGCCTTCAGCGCTAACGATAAATTCGACTAGGCCAGGCATTGGAACCAGTCCAGACACCTCTTGGTTGTACGATGTGCGGTGTCCTGCATGATCCCAACAAACCCCCAAGGGGAACAGCTACATCCCCCAAGGGGATAACTAAATCAACATAAACTAAAAACCAATACCAAAAAGGTCGAACCAAAAGCAGTAGCAATCAAGCATCGAACAAGGCACGATCGTGAGCAATAACCTCTGGGGCTAGATGGGAAAACAAGCCCACAAAAGACTATATCACCCAACCATCAGGACACCGCATCAACACACAAACCATCCTCAGCAGCCGCCGGTTACACCACCGTGTCAGGGCCCAGCTGCAACTATCCCCAACCCTGTGGTCGACAGGCCAACCATGGCAAATGACCACCCTCACCGAAGATCATCACCCTGAACATAGCGAGCCCCTACGACCATTAAAGCATGACCTACGAGGCCACTACCACTGCCATAACGATCTCCACAACATAAAACGTCTGCCGCAATCAGCAGAAATGAACAATCGTAGCGAACACCTTGGTTGAAGCTCGACCATCAGCCACGACGTTGCTGCCATGATTTGCCACATCAACGACTCCGAGCATCTTCATGTTGACCATCGACTCCTGATTGTCAAGGAAGAGTAGTCCGGAGGAGGGGAGGAAGGATCGGAAGACTGGGGGGGCCCGATTGGCCAGAGGTGGCCGATCAAGGCCCCAAGATGGCTAGGTTTCATACTTCTCTCAGGTGAGGGAGAAGGAGAGGAAACGCTGCGGGACCAAATACTTTAACAAGTGATTTGTACACCTAGTATTTCTCATCCATTCAATAAACTTGTGTCATGTGACTGTAAGAAAATATGAGATATTCATTTTTAGAAGTCTTCCACATCGAAGATTGCTTTTGTCGATAAGTATTTGGAGAACCACCAATTTGATAGTAGTTCATCATATGGTTTCTAAGATGAGTGTAAGGTTCTAACTTTCTAAATTTGTCTCTTATGCTTGAAAAATTGCTATTTTAGTTATGGATAATGGCTATTTATATTAAAGGATATATGGAAAATAATTAACACATTACAAATATCTTGTGGCATGTCAAGTAAATAGGAGTAACCACTGCTGCCCTTTTATACTTGTGGACATTACAGCCACCTCTGCCATTGTAACAGACTTGCCTATAAATTGCATGCCCTACGAGACCCTTGAGGTGTGTGGATTTGTCACCCCATTCTCATCATCTACTCTTCACCAATTATGTAATTTTACATGGCATCAAAGCTATAGAGGATGGTTGCTGCTAAGTTGCTATGGCGAGTAGTGACTCATCTTTGCTGCTTAGAGGTTCTTCTCATCCTTCTCTACCAACAAACATCCAAAATGTTGTTTCTTCAAAAGTCTTCCCTACGAGGTACAATTTATGGAAAGCCCATTTAGTATCTCTCCTCTTTGCATATGATTTATATGGGTATATTGATAGCATGGCCTTAGCTCCTTGTGATCACGATAGTGATGGGAAACCAATTCTCAATGATGCATATCTCTCTTGGAAGAGAAAGGACTAGCTTGTATGAAGTTGAATCCTTTCATCTATTTCAGAAGATATAGGTTCCCAAATTACACACCTTCCACCTGCTAATGAAATATGGCACTATCTTGAGTGCAATGACTTGAGTCCTACCAACTAAGTAAACTTGATGAGACCCAAGCCACCGAGTACAAATTATTAACCAATAATAGGATCATACTCACCCAATACATAGTCATAAAGCATCAATAGCCATGCAACAGTTCATAAAGCATTAATTAAATAAAGTGTTGATTAGAAAGCAAATTAAAGCTAACAAATCTAGAAAACAAAGTGAAAAGAGTAACTGTAGTCTTAGAGTACATTAATAAAGAAATCGGAAAGAAAAACTAGGCAAACTAGCAAAAGGCACTACAACATAAATGACTTTTGCCGTCGATTCAAAACCGACGGCAAATCCATTATAACCGACGACAATAAGCGAAGCCATTAATACTATCGTTGTTTATATTTGCTGTCAGTTACAAGGATAATCCGAAGTGTAAATAATGTATGACCATCGTACGAATTAAAGCTTTCAACGTAGTTTCATAACCAACAGCAATTATTTTTGCCGTGGGTTATATAAAAATCGACAGTATATGCAAGTTACTTCTTCGTGCATTTACGTGCCCTTTTTGTCTTTACCCCATCGTTTAAGCTAGCTTACCATCGCTTATCTAATCGACCGTAAAAATATTATTATCATCGCTTATAATTAGCACCGACGGCATAAAGCTACTTTTTGATTTCCCTTGCTACGTTTTTTGTCGTCGCTTATATGCCATCGTATATTTAAGTGAGCAACGGTATATAGGTGACGGTAAAAATATTTTTACTGTTGCCTATTTGAATAAGCGACGGCAAATGTATGGGCTTTTTTTTTTTATTACTGGTGGATGGAAACTACCTACTAAACGTACATAAAAGTCATGCTTTTATAGAAAAACAAGTAATGCAAATGAACAAAAATTTATATTTCATTGATATAAAATGTAGTACATTAAAAGTTTGGAAATGAAATATTTACATAAAAGAAGAAAATGGATAAAAATCAAAATGCAGCTGCCCCAATGCCACCTCCACCACCCATGGAGTTGTCGTTGTCTTGTCTTGTTTGTATTTGCTGGGATTCATAGAAGATGGATGCTCTGACTAACCCTTATTCTGAATGAGGGCTATAAGCTACTGAAGCTTATCATCCATTGCATTCATCATGTTCTTCATCTTTGCCTCTCTCTTCTCCCTCTCCTGATCTCGTCTTTGTAGTGTGTCAATCTTTTGATGCAACTGATCGACAACACTAGATGAAACGACAGCTTTCCTCCCATACCAGGTTGATAACGAGTATGCCCTCCTCGCACTATGAACGAAACCACTGTGGTTTGGTGGCATCACTCTCCTAAATGCCTCCTCTGCATCCAAAGGCTGCTGGACGCTGTCGGAGGTCTCATCAGTGATGGGATGTACTAATTGTACCATTTGATCCTAAATGTATTAAAAAATATTATTGTAATATATATACAAAGTTATAAATTTTTTGAGTTTAGGAAGCTTACGTGTTTCTCCTGGTATAACTCATGAATCCACTTACGAGCACTCTCAGCTGCTCGCTTATTGTGGGTGACCTCATAGATTTCCATCCTCGTCATTTCCATCCCATCTTGTGCAGCAGACTGAAAAAATAAAAATGATACAATTAAGTTCAAATAAATTTAAAATTGAGTAATATTTAATTGAAAAGTAACTTCAATACTTACATAATGGCTCCTGACTGTCTCGATGCTCCTTCGACCCAAACAATGGGTTTGTGGTAGAGCTTTAGCCCTATTGGCTTTATTTCCTTCTACTTGCTCCTGTAGACATACATAATAATATTTTTATAAATTTAAGATATATGAAATTAATAGAATAATTTCTAATCATTTACTAACCTCCATCTTTAGATTCATCCAATGCTCACATGCCTTCCTCCAATCGTCAGTCATGGCATCAGGAGGAGCTTCACACATTGCCTCTTCAGGTGAACTCTTATTCGAGAATCACTAAATACCAAATATAAATTGTTAGAAATAATATAAGAAATTATGTATGTAATAAAAATGAAAATGTCTAAAGATTCTTACGTTCCTCTTGGTCTCTGTCCTCCAATCCTTGTGGATTTTGTCGGCGTGTTTAAGGATATATTGAGAGGAATTAGGGTCGTCACCCCAATCGTAACTTTGCTACATTAATATTAAAAATATATATGTCAATGTTACTTTAAAATAAATTTAAGATAAAATTATAAAAGAAATAACTTTTGTAAATAAAATTAGCTCCAACTAACGAATGAGCTGCCTCTTCAGTTCTACGAGCACCTTCCTCCAGTCGAAGTAGGAAATGGGCACAATGGACTTAACAATTGCGCCCACTCGACTGATAAAGCCCGGGTAATCCTCTGCCTCCCCTCTGGATCGGAGCCTAATTGTTAATCTCACGCCTTCAGGGATACGTTGGAGGTCTACATTTTTTGTCTTACCCCACTCTCTTCTTAATCTACCTGCATAAACATTAATCATATTCATTATATATTTTTGAGGGAATGTAATTTACTTCTTAAAGGGATATGATTTCTTACCCAAACCTACGTCTGCCGGTGAGTGGGCGACATGAACTTGGGACGTACTCCCGACCCTCTCATCCTGTGTCTCCTTGCCCTCCTCCTCCCCCTCAACGTCATCTGATCCTCCATAATTTGGATCATCCTCTACTCGATCTGGGAAGGTCTGAGCAATCTCTTTCCCCTTTCCTTCCCCCTCTCCTGTAATAAACGTGACATCTCCCCGAGTCTTACGAAATGTGACTGGGGGAGTGGCTGAACCTGCCATGAGGGGGCTGATTGAGCCTGCTATGGAGACAGGGGGGCATTGAGGGCTGTGTCTCAGGAGGACCCTTTCTTCTGGGTTTTTTCTTAAACAACTTCATCTGTAACAGGTAAAAAAATGCAATAATTAACATAGTTAAAAATCATTAATATATAAATCATTAATGAAAAAAGTTTGCTAAATGTAAAAAAATTTATTAAAACAGAAATAAAGCAAAGCAAAGAAATTATTACTAACCTTAAACATCGACATCTATTGTAAATAAATGACCTCCTTTTGTTAATTCTTGGTATACTTCAGACTGTGTGTCAAAATGGTTGCGCAATACTCTTCTTATGGGTATAATCCATCCCTTTTAGCTTATCGGGATGATAAAAAACTTGTGCCGCTTGACATGCCAATGTAAATGGTTCATCAGACTGAAGAATTTGACAATTAGGATTTAAACTCAAGAAATTGTATTTCTTATCAATTTTGAAACTGGTGCCCTCTTTAAAAACATCAAACCAATGATATTTAAATAGGACAACTCTACGATCATATCTGAAGTTGATCTCCACAATTTCTTTGATTTTACTATAATATCCATCTGGATCGGTGGAAAGATCTGAATCAACAACTTTGACCTACTGTGTAGCCTTCCTATCATCAATTTCTTTTATTATAAATTTGAACCCATTTAATATATATCCAGAGTGGTAATGTACATAATGTAATGGTGAATCGGCAATTACTTCAAAATCTGGTACCCAACGTGGGTCCTTATCCTCTTTCAATTGATGAACTTGATCTTTAAACCAATCTAAGAAGCCAAATTCATTTGTGCTAGAAAGAGGTAATTGTTTGAATTCCTCGTAAAATAGATCAATTTCAGGAATTTATTTTAAAATATATAGATGCATGTAACGTCTATCATTTTCTGAAATAGCTTTGTACTCTGTATAAAAAATCGACCTTCCTTTGATATAAAAAATTGATAAACATTCTTCATCATTGTCATTATATTCCCCCTCATAATTCCTTTGAAATTTATTAAAGAGGTTGTTTGTTTCATTCATGTACATGGACGTAAAATTAATACACTCCGCCACGAGATAGCCTTTTATAATTGATCCTTCCAGCTTTACCTTGCTCAAAACATAATCTTTGAGCTTTTTCAAAAACCTCTCTACAGAATACATCCATCTGAATTGTATAGGTCCACCTATTCTCGCTTCATTTGCAAGATGCAGCATGAGATGAACCATTACATCGAAGAAGGCTGGGGAAGAATCTACTCCATCCTACAAAGAGTAATGACTATTTGTTTATCCTAGTATCCCAGCGTATCAATCTGTAGTGTCTTCAAATAAACAACTTTGAAAAACCTGCTCATCTCTGTGAATGAATCAATAACTGGCTGTATCAGTATTCCCCGTATCGCCAGTGGAAACAATACTTTTATATAAACATGTGAGTCATGACCTTTCAAGCTAGATATCTTTTTCTACCCTTCATTCACACAACGAGAAAGCTGCGAGGAAAATCCATCTGGCACCCGAATTTCCTTTAAGAAGGAGATGATTGCATAACAATCATGCAACCTAAATCACCTGAATTAAGCTAGATTCTAGCATAACTTAGGAATAATGCATTCATAGGCATTGTAATTTGCACAATAGCTAGTTTATTAGTGATATGGATAATATCGTCATTTTATGACCTAAAAGAGAAGATTTTAATCGCAGATGATTCGAGGCCGTGGATATCAGATTAGATTAGATAGATTTGATCAGAACGAGGACGGGAGTCCAATGCTTCTAAAATTGTCTTGATCAGACAACCAGAGCATCATATGCAATCCATAGAAGAAAGAAGATGATAGAGCCAAAGGACAAAGATCCGAGCCTCAGATGAAGAATCCAATCGCACAGATGAATCCAGATCGACGATCGCAGTCCAACGACGAAAAAATCAACCCGATCGAAGGTCTAAATCACCAGTTACAAAGAAAAGATGGATGGTCATGATGGCGCCACGTGGCACCATCATAGCCACTCCCTCACCACCGCCCCATCTAAGAAGGCCGCACTACATGCTATGGGCTGTTGGATCTTCATCCAACTGCCAGGAGCGCGCCACGTCACCCACCCAGACTGGATAAGCATAAATACAAACAAACAAGTACATATAACAAAAGGTTTGCATAGAGCATTGGCTTGTGCACGCATGCAAGCATAGGATGCGGGTTTGAGCCCCGCGCTGCACGAAATTAAAGTGGGTGCCCGTGGGAACAATTGCACGTGATCATAAGGCGTAGGCACGCTGATGTGGTGCGATCAGAGCGCATAGTGGGTACGCATGATCTTACGCGGTTGCTTCGATGCTAAGGCAGTGGTACTCGTTACGATCGGACGGCTGATGTTGAGGCGGGTTTTGAAGGAGAGCGGTGGGCGAAGAAAATAAGTGCGCGTGTGACTAGGAATCAAAGCTGCGCGATCAAAGATCGACGACGCAGCGTCTGCCACATGTTGCCGCCAGGTTGAATCCGAGCATTTTAGGCGCAAATGAAGGTATTTTGAGGCCAAATCAGAGCAATTTATCTCCTGATTAACGGATCCGATCAAATAAGAGTTGTTAGATGATTTTAAGGTTAAAATACCCTTTTTGCCCTCCACCAAAACTATAAAAGAAGGCCTAGGCCCCCCCAGTTGAAGGTATCAACTTAGAATCTCTCTCTCCAATCAACTCTAGATCCCTTCTACCATCTTCTTTGCAATTCTCCGTCCCTCTGCAACTTCATCTCAATGCTCTAGATCTGTGGTGCTACAACAGCTCGCACAAGCATCCTACAAGCGGCGTCGTCCCTCCTTCTATCTTTCTCTACCTTTTGCATAGCAATTTCTATTGTGAAAAACTCTTTATCAATGCAATTAAATTTGATCTTATGGATATCTGATGCCTCTTTATACATATATACATATATAAATACCGTTAGAACTAGTTTATTGAAAAGCTTTCATTAAAAATTGAGATTGCCTCCCTACGAATGACCTAGTACTCACTGAAGTTTTATAAATTTATTTGTCGATGTGTTTTCACGCTATGCTACAACTAGTTAACTTTTAAAATGCAAATTACGTGCCGAACAAGTTGGCGCTGTTGCTTGGGAGGCAACGGAAAGTTTTGAAGCTTTCTTTGATGCGTATTTGGAATTTGTAACTCGCTACTTCTTTCATTGATTTCGTGTGTGCAGGAAATGAAGAAATCTGAACAAAACACGACAGCAGAGAAAGTGTGAGTTCGAATCTCAAGTAAGTACCCGTAGGTTAGATTAGTAAGATTTAGAAAGTTTAGGATTTACTTGAACCCTAGGATTAGTTAGAATTTTCTTGTTTGAAAAAAAAAATCTCTCTTGATTTTCGATCTAAAATAAAGTTTTATTTTAAAAATTCAATTCCCAAAGATCTACATGCCAAAAAATTCTCAATGTTTTACTGAACATAGATTTTAAAGTCAAGAACAACATACCCAAATTTCACGACAATCAAAGTTATAGAAAAACTTTAAAAATTCATGTACTAATCTGTTATCAATTCAATTATTGTTCCTGATTTTTTGGAGTTCAAAATATCATAAGAATTTTTATACAACTCTGATTGAGGTAAAATTTGTGGCACTGAATTTCTGAGAAAGTTAAGAATTTTATAAAAATCTGAGAAAAATATTTCTTGTATGTTTGAGTGCATAAATTATCTAATCACAAACTAGGGGTCAAAATAGACTACAAAACCTCTAGTACAGTTTAAATCTAAAAAAAATAGGAAACACGCATTAAAAATTCTTGAGAAATATTTTCTAAGTGCCTAGTTAGTGATGCAAGAAGCCCAATTGATTGAATTGCTTGGGTCGCACCACTCATCTGATTTTTGACTTAAAAGAACATCTTGAACTATCTGCGCTTAGGGTTTCACTCTAAGGACAAAGCACACTTGCATTTCCATACTTAAAGGAAATCTATCAAACAAATTGGGATTTACAAAACTTTCGTGTGCCTCATCAGAACCTTGGTTGAAAATATGTAATCAAGTGAACCCTAAAACACGCTAACACAAGCATTTGAATCTTAAAAGATACTTCATCATAAAAATTTGCTTGTGAACCCTTTCCCTACGCACTTCACATCTCTAAAATCAACTTTAAGGGCAAACACCCCCCTAAAGTCCATCATATTCCAAAAGCACATCAAACCCAAACCTAAAATTGAGTAGACGTTCTCTAGGCAGGACTAATAGACTTGGGGACTTGAAACTAGATTGAGCTATGGTCAAGGCCTTGTCAACTAGATTGAGCTATGGTCAAGGCCTTGTCTACTTGGACCCACTGGTGACAAGAAAGATCGGTGCGGTAACCGCATTAACCTTTAGTGGTGTCCCACCATGCGGGGTGTCCGAAGGGGTCCCACCCTTCTGGCCAGCCAAGTATTTCAAGGGTTGATTTAACCTAGTCATGTTTTGGGGAACCAGGATTAGGTCTACTTAGGGTTGGCACTTTAAGGACTAGTTTGATTGCTTACATTGAAAGGGTGGGGTATTCTCTCATATTTCTTCTCTCTCTCATCTATTAACTTTCTTCTGGTACATGGATGCTAAAAGATCTATGAACCCTAATTTGGTACCACCTTTAGAGAGTAAACTAAAGAGAAGACCCAAATTTTTTTTAATACACTCCAATATCCAATTGCCATGAGGAAGAACTGATTGAGGAGGAAACCATGAACCCATACTCCTTTGTCTCACACTATTCCTCCTTTTCTCGCTATCCCAACCCTTCCTTTACATCAACTTCTTCAGGTTGGGAGAACTCTGCTCAATACCCTAGACTTGATTCCATTGCCTATACCTTATATTCCCTGGGTATAGCCAGGCCTATCTCGAATCTCACACGAATCTCTTGATATCAAGGATCTATACAAAAGAAAGAGACACTCTCCATACAGGACCAGCACTTGGCTGGCATGAGCAGTTATCTTGACCAGTTTAGCCAAACTCATCTCTCCCCAGATCATGGATATGCCTCAGAATCCCAATACCTAGAATACCAATCCTATCCTTGAAATCACTGTTCAAATTATCCCAATCCCATCCAAACAACTTCACCTTCTCATTGGGACAACCCTACACCAACCAACCGAGGATATGATTCATACCCTAGCTATTCAAATGATAGATATTCTAATTCAACTGAGGAAATAAATTCTGGAAATTATTATCCCCATCATGATCAAATCCCTGACCATGCCGTTGATCCTGAGATCACCCAATTACTCCAAGCAGTCTAGGGGATGAGATAAGCTAATAAAAGAAATATAGATAATCTAACAAAATAGCTCAATAGAATTCGGAAAGCACAAGGTGATAAAACTGGTCCGAGTATGAAACAAGTTGGTGGTAAGCCACTCAAGGTTGAGGATCCAACCTTAAGTATGACATCTTATCAAATCCCAACCTCCACATACACTAAGCCGACCCACCAGCCTCGTGATTATGCAAAACAGATCCTCTTTGATATCCCAAAAGCTAACTTTGAGGTGGAAGGCTTACTTGAGGAAGTATATCTTGATTTAGGCCCTGAATTGCAACCATTCTATTTTGAGGAGCCAATTCATAGCGAGCTAGAGTATGAGTCTTTTATATTTAAAGACACACAATTGGATTACATGGATGATTTGGGAGAATCAGAGCAAGATCAAGAAGAAAGAAAGATTGGGAACAGTGACACTCCCAGCCAAGCATAGCTGGATGGCTCTGATGAAATCTTGTCTGAGGATTAGCATGATCAAATATGCTTAAATGATTCGATATCTGGATTTGGCGATACTGATCATTCCCATATAGAAGCCGAATCTACTTTCACTTCTGTTTCAGCTAATTTGCACCTTTCTCTCCCCAACCACCAGAGTCCTGAGGAAAAACTTGACCCTT
This sequence comes from Thalassia testudinum, assembly GCA_037157565.1. Lineage (NCBI taxonomy): Eukaryota > Viridiplantae > Streptophyta > Magnoliopsida > Alismatales > Hydrocharitaceae > Thalassia > Thalassia testudinum. The sequence goes on from JAZHRO010000051.1 coordinate 10,188,763, forward strand.
ATCCCCAACATCTCGAGATTGAAGAAAACAGACAATCCCCTTATGAAAAAGATGCTCAAGAAATTGCAAAATTACTGGGAATGACTTATGAGGATCTATTTGAGGAAGCAAAGACTTTAGCTGAATCATGGGATTTGGAAGAATTTGGCTTGATTGATGAGAAACAAGAAGATATTCCCTCAGAAGATATAGTCCAAAAAGGATTTGAGGTGTTGACTAATCAAAACCTCGATCTTACGGTTCTAAGGAAAAATGAATTAAAATAAGATTTGGGCAACTCAAATGAGACTGTTGATCACCACTAGGATAAGATTGAGGACTCTGATAAGTCTGGAACTATTGAGATGGATCACTGGATCTTATTTGACTCACCTACTCGACATCTATCCACACCTGATTTGACTTGCGAAGTGGTTTCTTATACCATTTTGGACTACACCACTCGGGTTCCTCCTTTCATTTCCCATCACTTTCAAGACCCGTACGATTTATTCCCCTTGGACCACCCTGTATTCACCCCATTTGCCTTCCTCATGCATCAATTCTTAAGGTTGCCACTATCTACTTTCCACTCTGGCACCTGCACTAATATTCCTCTCTTTTGTAGCATCTGGTTGCAAATAGTTTCAAGCCCGTTCACTTTATTTTTCCAATCCTTTGGGCTTGGTATTTACCATCAGTTGCTTCGCATTTGTGGATCACTGATCCTTGCGCTGCATGACCATATCCTTATTTTAATCCTGACCCAACCCATCAATCTAATCATTCATTTTTGGGTTTAAGTCTGGCAAATGACGTTAAACTTAGCGCTGGCTGGGAGGCAACCCAATATTCATTACAGGTAGCTCTTCATCCTCTGCATCCATACTGACCTGGATTAACAAGCATAGTCAGGTGATATACCCTCCTCTTGCTTATTATATTTTGATTTTCATGCATACATTTCAATGAGGACATTGTAATGGATAGGCATGGGGGGGTGGACATTGCATGTCTTATCTTTATGTCTAAAAAAAAAATGTACTTAGGCATAAAGAATCTTTATTAAGGTTTTATTAGGGATTTATTCTTAAGTTGATTCCTGAGTTTTGAATCCAGTGTAATTTCACACTTACATGTAGAATTTGCAATAGATCCTCTGTGAAGACAGATAAACATCTTTAGTTTGTCAAGAAGAAGCATTGCTTCTTCTCCTAAACCCTTCGACAGTAATTAGGGAGTCAGACAAACTATCTTTTAACAGATCCACCGAACAAGTGTGAGGTGAGAGTAGAAAGTCAATTGGTACTCTAAGGCTAATATGAGGAATCTTAACTTCTGGATAATGAGATAATGATACTAGGAGTTAGGCATAGTTTCCGCTCTCGATTTCTGCGTACAAGTTCTTAGTGCGAATCTCTTGAGAGTTACCAAATAAGGCAAAGATGTAGAGAGCGGGTTCTGATAAAACTAAGACTGACGTAGATGGTCACAACCATCCTTTACGGAATCCTCGGCTGAAGGAGGGTTTTGATATTAAGGTTAGAAATACGTTGTCCTATCCATTCCTTTCCCGGTGTTGAGAATAGGCACTTCCACCAAAAAAGTCATCTAATATCCTCCTGAACACCCATAATTTCGAATAATGCCTCGTGAATAAAAGTCGCAAGTGTTGCTATATTGCGTTAGTAGATGTCTAGATGCAAAAGAAAAAGAAAAAAGAAAGAGGTATATATGTCTATGCATTTAGAAAAAAAAATAATATACATATATAAAAAATGAGAGCAGAAAAGAGAAAGAAAAAGTAGAAAAGAAAAGAAAAGAAAAGAAGAAAAAAGGACTTTATAAGTGTTTTTAGAGTTTATTTCAAGTGTATTGAGGCAACAACACCCACCACCCTCACGATCCACCAAAAATAGCCTTGACCTACTTTTCTGTATTTCTGGCCGCCTGGATACTGGCTGAGGAATTCTGACTTAGTTGTAGAGTTATCAAAACCTAATCAAAGTGTTAGTGCCAGGAGATAGCACCAAATATATTGATAAATCTGGTGAGATTGTGAGCTCAAGAAGAAAGAAAAGAAAAAGGAAGAGAAAGAAATAGAGAGAACGAGTACAAAGGAACTAAAGAGAGCACAGTTTCTCGCCTCTCTCTGAGTTGAATTATTTAATAATATGAAAATCTAGGTTCTAAAGTACTAGTCTATATGTAGCACCAGATGAGTGTGAGCCACCAAAAATAAATCCACTTGACTCAAAAATCTTCTACCTAACCCAAAAGCAGGGGTTGGATATACAGGTTACCTTATAATCCCGAGGGAGAAGTCTGCCTATCCTAATAGATTTTTACTAAGGGTCAAGTACGAGCTTTAGATGTGGATTGACTTTTAACTTGGATCCGTTGCATAGGCTACAACAAAACACAATCACGATTATCTAGATTACTAAAACTTCAGATAAAAACAAAAGACATAAACCTCTAGTCAAACTCTTGATAAAAATTATGCATGTAGGACCACTTTGCATTTAGTCATGCATTTGCTAGGGACTAGCAAGATTTAGGCATGGGGGTGTGATTGCACAGCAATCGTGTAACCTAAATCACTTGAATTAAGCTAGATTCTAGCATAACTTAGGAATAATGCATTCATAGGCATCGTAATTTGCATAATATCTAGTTTATTAGTCATAGGGATAATATCATCATTTTATGACCTAAAAGAGATGATTTTAATCGCAGATGATTTGAAGTCGCAGATGTCAGATCAGATCAGACAGATCTGATCAGAATGAGGACGGGAGTCCAACGCTTCCGAAATCATCCTGTTTAGACAACTAGAGCATTATGTTCTATCCATAGAAGAAAGGAGATGATGGAGCCAAAGGACAAAGATCCAAGCCTCAGATGAAGAATCCAACCGCACGAATGAATCCTGATTGACGATCGCAGTCCAACAATGCAAAAATCAACCCGATCGAAGGTCTACATCACCAAATACAAAGAAAAGAAGATGGACGGCCATGATGGCACCACGTGGCACCATCACAGCCGCTCCCTCACCACCGCTCCATCTAGGAAGGCCACACTACCCACTGTGGGCCATTGGATCTTCATCAAACGGCCATGAGTGCGCCACGTTGCCTGCCCAGATTGGATAAACACATATACAAACAAACAAGTATATGTAACAAAAGGTTTACGTAGCACATTGGCTTGCGCGTGCGTGTAAGCCTGGGATGCGGGTTCTAGCCCTGCGATGCGATCGTAAGGCATAGGCGCACCGACATGGCGTGATCAGAGCATGTAGCGGGTACGCGTGGTGTTACGCGGTTGCTTCGACGTTAAGGCAGCGACACTTGTTACGATTGAACGGCTGACGTGGAGGTGGGTTTTGAAGGCGAGTGTGGGCGAAGAAAATAAGCGTGCGTGTGAGGAGGAATCAGAGCCGCGCGATCGAAGATCAACGACGCAATGGCTGTTACATATCGCCACGAGGTTGAATTCGAGCATTTTAGGTGCAAATGAAGGTATTTTGAGGACAAATCAGAGCCGTTGATCTCTTGATCAACGGATCTGATCAAATAAGAGTTGTTGGATAGTTTTAAGGCCAAAATACCCCTTTTGCCCTCCATCAAAGCTATAAAAGAAGGCCCAGGACCCCCAAGTTGAAGGCATCAACTTAGAATCTCTCTCTCCCATCAACTTCAAATCCCTTCTACCATCTTCTCTATAATTCTCCGTCCCTCTGCAATTTCATCTCGGTGCTTTGGATCTGAGGTGCTGTCGGACCTCGCACAAGCATCCTTCAAGCGGCGTCGTTCCTCCTTCTATCTTTCTCTCTCTTTCTCTCTTTCTCTCTATCTATCTCTACTTTTTTGCATAGCAATTTCTATTGTGAAAAACTCTTTATCAATGCAATTAAATTTGATCTTATGGATATTTGATGCCTCTTTATACATATATACATATATACATATATAAATACCGTTAGAACTAGTTTATTAAAAAGCTTCGATTAAAAATTGAGATTGCCTCCTTGTGAACGACCTAGTACTCACCGGAGTTTTATAAATTTATTTGTCGACGTATTTTCCCGTTATACTACATCTAGTTAACTTTTAAAACTTGAATTACGAGCCGAATAGGAGAGCAGTCTACTCTTCTTGTCTTGATTCAAGCTGGAAATAGTAGGTAGGAAGTAGCCATCATCCTCATGAATATGCAACTCCGAACGTATCTGCAAAGTCTTCATGTCTTTTCTTGTTTTCACCATGTCCTTTGGATCATTGGTCAAATTTAATACATCTAAGATGTTATCCATCACATTCTTTTCGATGTGCATAACATCTAAATTATGACGTATTCTAAGATCTTTCCAGTATGGCAACTCTAAAAAGAAAATGCTTTTCTTTTGAAATCTAGAATTCCTTGAGGCCGTCTGGTCTTGTTTCAATGGTCAACCCAACCATATCTCACCCATTTCTTATAATCTATCCATTATAACTTGACCTGGCAACCTGATAGAATTTGTACTAAGTTTATTTTTTGGATTCTTCTTTGAATACAGACACGTCCTGCCATCAAATTTACTCTTGAACTATGATGTTTTCCATCTATGTTCAATAGGTAGAAATCTATGATGTCTTAAGTAACAGGATTTCTTACTTTCCGACAGTTGTAGGTGATGAGTGTCTTCCATACAGACTGGGCAAGCCTAAGTAAAAGAATTTCTTACTTTTCGACAGTCGTAGGTGATGAGTGTCTTCCATACAGACTGGGCAAGCAAGCTTTCCTTTAGTGCTCCAACCTGACAAATTGCATATGTTGAGAAGTTGTTTATGCTCCACAACAATGCTACATGCATATTGTAAAATTCTTTCTTTTTTGCATCATACATCATGATGCCAGTGAACCACAACCATTTTAGTTCATCGATTAATGGATGAAGATAAACATCTATTGCATTTCCTAGTTGTTGTGGACCAAGGATTAATAGGGTCAACATTATGAATGACGATCTCATACAAAACTAGGGAGGTAAGTTATAAGTTACCATTACCACTGGCCATATAGAGTACGAGGGGTAGATACTCTTAAATGGATTGAATCCATCTCTTGCAAGACCCAACCGCACGTTCCTTGCTTTTGAACTGAATGAATTGTTTCTTTTGTCAAATCTCTTCCACTCCTCTGAATTAGTAGAATGACATATTCTTCCATCTTGAGATTTACAATCCTGATGCTATGTCATCCACCGTGCAATTTTAGTTGATATAAAAAGGTGTTGAAGCCTAGGTGTCAGTGGGAAGTAACGAAGAATCTTCTGAGTTTGTTTCCTCTTGCTTTCAATTTGACCTTCCTTATATCTTTGAAGTCCACATTCGGGACAATTACTCAAGTTTGCGAATTCATTTTTGAAAAGAATGCAGTCATTTAGACATGCATCGATCTTCTGATAGTCCAAACAAAGCTTACGAATCTGTTTCCTTGCCTCATACCATGAAGCTGGAAAAACATTATGGTTATTCAACAACTTAGCAAAAAACATCTTCAATAAAAACGACCACTTAGACATTTTCGTAACACCGGGAGCAATAGGATCCTCAGTCGCCTTAAGAGCATCATAGAACGGATTACAACTGCATGGATCTTCCTAATCTGTATTTATATCCTCTCTTGCTCTCATCTTGTTCAACATGTCTTGTATTTCTTCACCTCCGCTATCACTAATTTCCTTGTCGATCTCTTCGCCAATAGTGTTCTCATTGTTTATGACTTTCTCAGTCAACTCCTCTCCATGAGCTACCCAAGTAGTGTAATGCTGCCACCACCCATTACAAATACAGTGCTCGAGCACAATATTATGATCATGCAATGAACCATTCAAATATCTTCTGCATGAGTAGAAGATATTCTTAAATTGACCTCCTCGCCTGAATATCTTCCTATAGTCATTAAAGGCTCAATCTATGAATGAAATTACTCCATCCTTATATCTGGTGTAATCTGAACCCCACAATCCAATCCAAGATTTATCCATTGTAACATAAAATTTAATGTAAATAAATCACTTATTAGGAAGGGAAAGGATCGAATGATATGTATCTTGATTAAGATTTTCACTTTATAGCCTATCCTCAAAGATTTGTTCACAACTTAGGTTTGCTCGTTACATGTAACCTTACTGCGGTGAAATTTCGACAGCATCTCCCCGCACTTCTCTAGTATACCCCCCAGTACTAACCTTAGCTAGATTTCCTTTAACACCTAAATAAGGGCACCGTAGGAAACTAGATAAGTTTAGTTGGTATACCAGAGAATATCTGGGAAGCAACCGAAATTTCACCGTAGAAGGTTACATGAAATGAGAAAAACTAAGTTGTGGTCAAATCTTTAAGAACCTTCTTTAGTTCGATACTTCACCGAACTAAAGTCAATCGAGTCTTATGGCATGCTACAAAGATAACACATCATGCATGTAAGTGAGATATACATACACTCTTGTATTGTCTATATAACAAGATCATAAGTCTCGACGGATGAGTACTTTGGACATTTTTTGACTTGGAGGGCTTTTACTCTAGGGGTTAGAATACCTAATGTTTGGCCTTGCATGCATATATCTTCTTTAGTAAGTGTGTGCATCTAAAATAATACTAATAATTGCAAAGAAATTGACATAAACATAAGCAATCATCTGATGAGAAATAAAATTATTTTTATTAAATGCTAGAAATAATTGTACAATAAATCAAATAGAACTACAAAGTGGCTGTCGTAACTTCAGAAAAATAAATTATATGAACATAAGATCAAATGCCTTCCTGGGTGATAGCTTGAGCAATTGAAAGTTGTTTTAATTTATCTATTAGAGTTTGAGTAATACTTGAGAGATTTGAATGAAGGTCTATGATTGGTTTTGAGTTGATTTTAATACCTGATGTGATTTTCCTCTTTCATGTTGTCTGTAGCATAAGGAGGGGGATTAATTAGGATTTCTAGGATCTAAAGATTCCTAATATAAGTTGGATTGAATTCTAGATATATCACAGATTATTTGCGACAAGTTAGAATGGAGATTTACTGTTTTGAATCAGATCTAGGATGAACACTTTCATTACCTAGGTATGAGGTGATTTATGGATTTCAAGCATTCGTTTAAAAGGTTAAGGTGTTGATTAAGGTTCAAAAATGGTTCAAAAGCTCAAATGGAGTTTAAATGGACTTTGAAGGTTCAAAAATGGTTTAAGGGTTAAGGTGTTTCCAATTCCTCTCCCTCCCTTTCCCCCTTCCCTTCCCCTCCCCACATGACGATGACATCTGCCTCGATGCCTTCCGTGCCACCATCCACCTCAATAACAACTCGTGAGACGGCAATGGTGGAAGAGATCCCTTTTGTGAGAACAAGGATGGTGGTGCGAGGGATGCACGGCGTAGTGGAAACTGGATGCTATGCACATAACCTAACCAAATCCTAACATAACCTAACCAAAGCCCAACCTAACCCTAAATCCCCAACCAACCAATACATTTAACATTAAAGAATTTTAAAAATTTTGACAGTGTTTTTCCTTAAATTTTAAGTTTTTTCATAAACCTGCATATCAAAATAACAGACATAATAAAAGTGGGCACACCCCACAATAACAGTGCATCACACAAAAACATAAAGTGCACAAAAGTGGGCACACCCCACCATACATTCAAACAAACAGCACTATGTAGGCACACCCCACCATACATTCACACAAATGACATTATGTGGGCACACCCCACATCTAATATAATCATAAAATATCATAAAAATAAATTTAAAGAAATGAAATTATACCTCCGATGTACTACAGCCTCTGAGCGTGACCGAGCGTGACCATCACCAACAATTTGTAAATTCAATAATGCATAATAAATTAAGTAATAAATCATTATGTTATTAATAACTTAACATATTACTTTGATATAAGGCAAGTAAGATTAGAAGGGGATGAAGAGGAGGGTGGAAGTAAGAAGGAGAGGAGGATGGGGGAAGGTGCAGTAGCAGGAGGAGGATGAGGAGGGGGAGGGGGATGGCAGGCAGAGGAGGAGGGAGGGCAGGGGCATTCCTTGCAAGATGAGGATGGTGGCAAGGAGGAGGAGGATGGCAGGAGGAGGAGGAGGGACGGCAGGAGGGGGTGGCAGGAGGGTGGCAGGGTGGAGGTGGAGGCCGATAGGAGGGGCTCGGGCTGGAGGAGGAGGAGGAGGAGTTGGGGAGGATGAGGGGGCAGTAAGAGGAGGTCAAGAAGGAGGAAGAGGGCGATAGGAGAGGTTAGGGAGGAGGAGGAGGGGGTCGAGGAGGAGGAGGAGGGGCGATAGGAGGGGGCGGCAAGAGGGAGGCAGGGTGGAGGAGGCCAACAAGAGGGGGTTGGGGTTGAGGAGGAGGCCGGCAGGAGAGGTCAGGGGGGAAGAGGAGGAGAAGGAGGGGGTCGGGGAGGAAGAGGAGGAGCGACAGGAGGGGTGTGGCAGGTGGGGGGGCAGGGTGGAGGGGGAGACCGGCAGGAGGTGGTCGGGGTGGAGGAGGAGGCCGCATGAGGGGTCAGGGAGGAAGAGGAGGACGACAAGAGTGGGAGGAGGAGGAGGGTGTTGGGGAGGAGGAGGAGGAGGATTACCTCGTCGGAGAAGGCGAAGGAGGAGCGCATCATTGATGGGAAGGAGGTTACCAAGGATGGCGAGGAGGACAACGAGCAGCGGGTTGAAGGGGGAGCAGAAGGAGGGTGTCGGGGAGGTTACATAACGAGGAGGAGGAGGGGGCAACGTGCGTTGTGGGAGGAGGGGGCAGTGTGTGTTAGGTTTTAGGGAAGATGATGAATAGTGATGGGGAGGTCGGCTGCAGGCTATAGATGAACCGATATATGCCATCGGTTATATTATAAACCGACACCAAAGGATCATTTCAGTTCACCCTCGTACATGCCTAAAATTTTAGATGCTAAATATAACTCTTTCACCATCGGTTCTTACACTAACCGACGGCATAGGCAACGAATCCCGTGCAAAATTTAAGTAAAAGTTTTAACTGTCTTTTCACCGTTGCTTATTAAGATAATCGACGGCAAAGGCTTACTTCACCAACTCTGCCAACGCACCTAAATTTTGGTTGGTAAATTTAACCTACTTTTTGCCATCATTTCCTCCACTAACTGATGGTAATCCCTCCAAAATTTTAGCTGCAACTTGTAAGGGTCTTTTTACCGTCGGTTATTACAAGAAGCGATGGAGAAAATATATTTACCATTGCTTGAATAACCGACGATAAATATTTATGACCACCACGCGCCCATCCCTTTTCTTCAGTCGAGTACAAACCTTCGTCGTTGCTTATTTTAAGAACCAATGGGGAAAATATATTTGTTGTCGGTTATCCAAACCGACGACAAGTAACTGATGGCATAACCCATTTTTCTAGTAGTGAGGTCTACTATTTGCACGAATCATCTCTTGGTACCAAGTTAGGTCCCACACCAAAAGCACCAAATGCAGTTGCCGCACCCAGTTGTTCAGCTACGCTTGAGTACAGAGCCTAGGGAAAACATCAGCAAAAGTTATGTAGAGTAGAACAAAACAACAGTATAAAGAAAACACAAAGGGTGTATACTATTCCTATGTTAAATCATTTATCAACCATTGTTCATTATTTACCATTCCATTGGTTTTGCATTTTACTTATGTCAAATTACAATCTTGATGATCCTAATCTATGCCTCAATACACAAGACAACCTCAATGCAACATTATGAGAAGTACAACTGCTACAAGGTACCCTCTTGGCTAAGAAAATGGCTCATAGTCGTTCCATTCCTTAGTCCATCATCTTGGGGTCATTGGGAGGAGTGGTGGCAACATTGTGTGGTGTAAACACTGCTAAATTGACATGCTGAATCATAGATAGTCGTTCATCCATTAGTAGTCTAGTAAAGTACAAATCCACTCTAGCCCTTGAGTCATACACCCCACTATCCAAGTTGGTCGTTAAGCGTAGATACAAGTTGCCGGAAAGCCAACAACTCCCTAACTAGCCCTAATCAATCTAAATCCAAACCAATGCTACAGCCAAAACATTGGTAAGCAATAAGGACTAAACTAGTTATCCCATAGTGTAAATAACCTGACAATTCCATTATTATCAAATTATATTAAGTAATTCTTGGATAATTAAATTCTTAAACATCATAACCATGATTCAAAGTCCATAACAATATATAATTACCCTAGGGCATTATTGTTCGATTATCAAGCATTCTCAATATTAGAGTTTCCATCAATCCATATGAACTAGTCATTTTGATGAGATACACATTTATTTAGTATGGAAGAAAAATTAGAATTGATATCACTAATTAATCAATTCCACAAATAAGCATTGGAGGTAACTGATTAAATTGTTAATCAAATATTTAAGCACATTGATGGAACTAATTTGGTATCTAAATCCGAGTCACCAATCATCACATAACTAATATAGATAGGAAATCAAGATCATTTTAACTTATATTTAAGTACCCAGTATTAGATAGATAGCAATGAACCATAATGGTTCCCATAGTTAGCAAGAGAAGTCCAACACTCACGGAATGAGGTATAAACATAAAGAGAATCGGGGAAACAGACCACTCGATGAGAAAGAGTGCAATTACTCTACCTAACATTGTTGGGAGGTCATGGCAACTCTGAAATTCATGGCCTACAGATGTGTCCTGAGCATCATCCTAGTTTGTTCAAGCTCCAGGTTGAGTTCCTATGCCAAACACATTGTAACCAAGGTTTCGTAGGTGTGAATTAGACATTATGGGGTTTTTCGTACAAGAATGGTAATTAAAACTGATTTTTGAACTCATTAACACGTCGTACTTGAAAAGACAGTTCTGATAGAATCTTATTTGCAAAAAATGGATGTTGTTTGATCTGTAAAGTGCTCAAAACACGTGTAAAGGGTTGAATTAGGCTTATGTTGGTCTAGGACTCGCCTTGACACATTGCGGAAGAGGATTGGGCACTCGTGCCTCCTACGGATTCGCACTACCGCACCTAATGCATGACTCGAGGCACAGATCTCTACTGTTGTACCCTGCTCCCCTTCCTTCCTCATGCGCATGAGATAAAGCCCATGCTCCTGCATCCTTGCTTCTAGTGCTTTGCACATGATGTGTCCAAGTGCCTTGCCAACACCATGCGTGACTATGTAGGCACCCCATCACCACTGTGGTGTGAATTTGTTGGGAAGCTCGGTGGCAACCCTCCTTTTACGAAAAGCCCAATCTTCTTGCTGTTTCTTCATTTTTTCTTCTTTTCCTCTTCTTTCTTCTCCTTTTCTCCTCTCCCTTGAGTTGTATGCACCAGGAGAAGAAAATGAAGGCCTAAGACCCTAATTTGGGACTTACATAGACCACTAATTTAGATTAGGATTAGAATTGACCCAAGTTTTAACAAAGAAAGCCCTTGGATGCTAGTTTAATTGTGTTATTTACCCGTTCGTCCTATTTTTGGTATAACCTAAGTTATACACCTCAGATTCATATGAAACAAGAACCGTTGGAAAGTTGTGGTAAGAGGAATTTGACGATACTAAATATGACATATTTTGAAAAGGTTTGATTGATGTTTTACTGAAAGCACATGATTTTTACATTTTAGGAGGTATTTTGAATTGACCCGACCTTGATGAGTACTGATGGGTCCGAAATGACGCATTCAAATCCGAAACAACATTGAGTCTAGATTTTGGGGCATTATATTGAGAATTAGTTTGTTACTCAAACATAAGTGGAGGTTTTCATTACAAGGTTGAATTAAGTAATCTTAAGATGGGAGAGATGTCTATCAACTATTTTTTTAATAAATCAAAGCTATTGGTGTTAAGTTATCCATTGCTTCAAGAAAACCCATTGGTCAGGATGAGTTAGTGGTCTCCCTCTAAATTATGATGTTATTATTGGAACCATCTCTTGTAGAGTGGAACCTATACCTTTCAAGACATTTGTTGACCTTCTTATATCTCAAGAGTGGCACATTCAATGCTCTCAATCTCTCCAAGAAGTTTCTATCAATCAAGAATCTAGAGGTCATCCTCCCTTCAATAGCAATAGAGTTTGGTCCAATCTGAGGACGCGTATATATACTTTAGGGGTTATGTTAATTTCCATTATAATTGCAATCCAAGATTCCCACATACTACTACTTCTTGTCAAATCTATAGATGAATTAACAATTCTTCAAATACTTATTATTGATTTGATAATAATTTTAACAATGTTGTGGCTACGGTCAACAATGTTGATCTCACTTGCTTGAAAGTGGTGCCTCCCATCATCTATCCTATTGATCATTAGCTAATCATGATCCCAACACAAAGTATGATGGTCCAGATGAAGTCAAGTTTGCAAACAACCAAAGTCCATCTATATTGCATATTAACACTAATAAAATTTCTCATTCTATTTGCACTCATATGTTACACGATGTGTTACATGTTCCTCCAAACATCTACCGCGAGAATATTGAATGAACATACGTGACAAAGAATCTGAATTTCACTCATGCAAAGGACATGTTAAGGTTGATTTCCATTTCATTCATGATAGTCATGTGGCAAATAACTTCAAGTTGTTGGGAAATTCCTTAAACCCTCAAGGGCTTAACTGTAAATAACCCACCTTTAACTTAGATGGACCTGTGCCACAACTTAACTCAACTAGACTTCATACTAACTAGGTACCGGTATTGGTAGACTAGTACCAATATCCTTAAGTTACAATTATGGGTTCCATATCCCAATGAGTACCGGTACTGATGCTAAGATCTGGTACCTATGGGTTACAATTTAGAACCCATGTCCAGATGAGTACTTGTCCAGTACTCACTATATACCAGAACTCATATTGAGTACCAATACTCACAGAGTACTGGTATCTTTCCAGGAAACGACTGGTCTCAATGAGTACCGATACTCATGAAAAGTACTGGTACTAGTTGAGTACTGGATGCACCACCTATAGCCTACCAGTACCGGTAAAGCTACAAGTTCTGGTGACTTCAAGTCTAGAACCTGACCTGGGACTCATTTGTACCGGTACCTATGGTGAGTACTGGTACATGTAAGCCCCAGTTTTGGACTTAGGATGACCTGGAGTCGATTTGGAGCTTGCATGTACTGGTACCCATGTAGAGTATTGAAATGACCCGTTGCCTTTTGGGTTGTTTAAGATGTCTGGATGAGCCGTCAAACATCTGTCCAGACATTTGGATGGAGGGTCAAATGTCTGAAAGTAGAAGAACCGTACCTTACTTTCTTTTTCCTCACGTGCACACACGCACACACCTTTCTCTCTCTTCAACCCAAACCCTAACCCTCTCTTATTTAATCCCCACTCCCCCCCATGACACCCTCTCCATCTCCACCGACCACCGCCTTCATCCTTCCCTCCTGCCAGCTGCCACCTTCCTTCCAGCCACCAGCGCGACATGTGGCGAGGAAGAAGAGAGAGGGACAGGATGTAGAGGAGGAGGAGAGGGGAGCTCGAGAGGAGGAGATCACGAGGGAGCCGCGAGAGAATGGGAGGAGCTCGTGCGTGAGGAGGAGCTCATGAAGGTGGGCTTTGCTTCCTCCTGAAGTTGCCGGCGTAGCAGCTGCGGGCAGAGCGGAGGGGCCACGTGGAGGAGAAGACTCTCAAAAGTTCTACATTCTAGACATTTTCCAGTATCAGACGTTCGAAGCACATCCTAGATGTCTGGAATAGCAAAAGAACATCCGGAGCAGAGGTCGGATGTCTAAAAGCATGCTTAGTGCTAAGGTACGTGCTTCTGTGCAGTTTACGGCCATGTAGGCCTCACCGCATATTTGTCTAGCCATTTTTAGGTCTGAAAGTACGTATGCAGGGGGAAGGGTGTTGGAAAGGTGCGGGGTGCACCCTTTGAGGTGTTTTTCGACATCTGGACACATCATTAGACGTCTGACCGTTGACGTGTCGACTTTTTGCTTTAGCGTTATAGTATTTAAGTGGTGGAAAAGTTGACTAATCAAAAATAATGAAAATAACCACTCGCAGAAGAGCGGGTCGTGTCCACAGGGAGGCAATGATGCAATCAATACTTAATTATTTAACGTTATTTCGGATAGTGCGAAATTCCTTTTCAAATTGGACTTAAAATGTGAAGGAAAGTAGGTTTGTAATAACCTAAAAGGTTAAGGGTGTAAGTGCAGTTTTCCCTCACAGAAATCCTCAATAAATTTGTGATTAATTAATACAATTTTCATGTGATGTGTACTATAGACAATTAGTACTTAAATCAAGTCCAAAATCAATGTTTAAACTAGCCAATATTAATACCATGTAATTAAAATGAACTGTGAGTGCGTGAATGCAATTCTGCCAGAATATAATATTAATAAAAAAAATGAAATTGCCTGCAATGGCATTGAATGTAATTTCTAATTCAAACAAAAACAAAGCTTTTCCTCTCTCTCTTCCTCACGAGAGAGAGAGAGCACCGGCGGGGTAGTTGCGAGGCTCAAGAGGACGGCGAGGACGGGGGCTTTCCGATGGTGGCAGCGGCGGCGGCGGAGGTGGCCAGAGGCGGTGGCCGGAGGTGGCCGGAGATGAAGAACGCCGGTCTGCTGGAGGGCGGCTGCTGCTTCGGCTGATCGAGCGGGAGCGCGCGCGCGTTGGTGCGCAGAGACGCAGCGCCTGTTGTGGCGCTTGGAGGCACTGCAGGGCGAAGACGCAGTGCCTGCTATGGCGCTTGGAGACACTGCAGGGCGAAGACGCAGCGCCTGCTGTGGCCCTTGGAGATGCTGCAGGGCGAAGATGCAGCGCCTGCTGTGGCTCTTGGAGGCACTGCAGGGCGAAGACACAGCGCCTGCTGTGGCGATTGGAGGCAGGAAAGCGCACACACTGGTGTGCGGACTGCAGGGATGCCAAGAGGGTGCTGGGGCGCGCGGTTGCCTTCAGTGCGAGCGGGCGGAGGCGCTATAGGGACGCGCGGTTGTGTGTTAGGGCGCGGCTGCAGGCTTGGTGGGGCGTCAACGGGCGCGCTTGCAGGGGCATTTATAGGCAGTGCGGTGCGGCTACAGGCGGTGGCGAAGGCATGTAGCACCTTTAGGCGCGGCTGGAAGGGTGTTGTGAAGAACTTGGTGATGGCGGGTGCGGGTAGCAGTGGCGTTGGAGAGTTGGAGCGGCTGAAATAGGGAGAGGTGAGGGCACGAGCGGTGCTTGCACCTGCAGGAGGGGTTTGGTGTGCTTGGTGCTGAAGATGGGCTCCTGGTGGTGAAGGAGCGGGCATGGGCACAGTGCATGCGGTGGAGTTTTTCCCCGCAAGGGGGAAGATTGCCCTTGTGCACGCCGCCTCTTCAGTTTTAAATCCTCTCTCTCCCTCAGTGCGCCAATCCAGGGATTTGCAAGTCCCTTTCTGTTTTTGGCCAGCCACCGTTGGAGAAGATAGCCCCAATGTTCGGCGGGGGAGGGGGAAAAGAATCGGCTATTTGGGGAAATTATCCCCCCACACTTGTTCTTTCTGGTTTTATTACCTACACACAAAAATAACAAAATAATTAAGTTATAGAATGTTATAAACTCAAATTATAAGGGGTACAAATATTCTATAACTTAATTGCCATTATTAATACACTTAAACTATACGATTAAATATACTTAGGCTTAATATTAGTCCATTTTAATGGACTCATCAAATACCCCCATGCCTAAGTTTTGCTAGTCCCTAGCAAAAATGAATAATAGAAGTAATCAGAAGACTCCTTCTGATCTTATTTCAAAACTTTAGAAATCCAGACAAATGTGAAGTGCTGATAACTTAGGTAACGGATCCAAGTGAAAGAGCCGATTTGCATTGGGAGTTCATACATCACCCTTGGCAAAAATTTCTGTCGAGATAGGCAACCACTTCCCTCGGGGATAAAGCAGACGATAATCTGAAATTTGACCCCGGCGCTTGGCTTAGGTAGGAGATAATAAGTTGAATGGATTTGTATTTGGTGGCACACACTCTACTGGTGCTACATATAGTCTAGTACTGCAGACTCTAGCTCTCTAGACTATTAGATAAATCAACTCTGAGAGAGGCTACATAACTGTGCTCTCCTGATGTTCCTGGGCACTCTCTTTTTTTTTTTTTCTTTCTGAGATCATGAATCTCGCCAAAATTAGAAATTATACTCACTATTTGGTGGCCTCACATGGCATCTACACTTCAATTAAAGTCCTAATAACTCTATAACTAAGTTAGAGTCCTCAACCAGTATTCAGGCGATCAGAAATACTAGAAGGTAGGTATGGGTCATATTTGGTGGAACGCAATAGGTGTTCTGTTGCCTCAGAAACATTAGAAACTTCGACCCCCTTTTTTTTTGTAATATAACTATTTTTTTCTTTTTCTTCTTTCTATTTCTTCTTTTTCTTCTTCTTCTCTCTCTCTCTCTTTTAATTTTATTTCTTCTTATTTTTGTTTCTTTTTCAATCAACACAACATGTTACAGACTTTTATTTATGAGGCATTATTAGGGATGATGACGGTCAAGAGGAAGTTGTGTGGCTTATTTGGTGGAAGTGCCTATTCTCGGCACCGGGAAAGAATGGATAGGACAGGCGTATTTTTGACCTTTGACACTATTACCCTCCTTCAGCTAAGGACTCTATGAAGGATAGTCATAACCATCCACCATAGTTATAGCTTTATTAAGACTCAATCTCTGTGTATCTGCCTTATTTGGTGACTCTCAGGAATTCACTCAAAGTACGCACCCAGAAACAGAGAGTGAAAACTACGCCTAACTCTGAAGTATCATCATCTAATTATCCAGAACTTAAGAGTCCTTGCACTAAACTTAGCGCACCAGTAATCTCTCTACTTCTTCTCACAAATATGAGGTGGATTTACTAGAAGATAGTATGCCTGACTCTCTATGAATTGTCCAAGGGTTCAGTAGACTAACAAATGCTCATTGGTTCTCCTCAAGGATACATTACCAGATCTACATGCACGTGAAATAAATGCACTCGATTCTAAACTTAAGAAATAATCCAGAAGAAGAACCTCCAATAACAAAGGTATTTTGCTAAGGACTAACCCATTCAGCTCTCTTTTTTTTTTTTTTATACTAACCTAAATGCATAAATACTTCCTAAATTGCAAATGCACTCCCCCATGCCTAAATCCTACAATGTCCCCATTGTAAAATTAAGACAGGAGGAGAAAGGAAAAATATCACCTGACACAATTTGCTGGGTTGCCTCCCAACAAGCGCTGCATTTTCTATCAGCAGCTAGACTTAAAAGGAACTTGTAAGTCCGGTTCTAAACAGAAAAGGTTAGGCCCTAAGAATATGCGTAACAGTGCAGGCCTAGAAAATAGGTAACCACGGATGTTGGCGAGCTGATGATGCCATGTAATTCCAAATGCTTGCCAGAAGATATGAAAGTGAAAAACCTCGTTGGCTACCTTGGGAGGTCTAGGGATAATAAACGGAATATGAAAAGGGACCTCCCGAAACGGAATAGGTGGAGGATAACAAGGATCCTCCAGAGCAGGATAGGTTTTAAGAGATATACACATTATTAGTTCAAACCCTTGAATGGCGAGAGCAAAAGTACAAGCAGCAATCCAAACTGGCCATTCTACCCTAGGATGTACTGGCCTGATATGTTCTCCAGCAAGAATGTACATGAGCAAAGATCTGAGCCAAGGATCGGTAAGGGAGTATAAGGGTTGTTTGTAGTGTTGGAATGTAATGGTTAAGTCCAATGAGGGCTTAGTAGGTGTTAGGTCCAATTCCAACAATGATTCGAATTGTGTACACTCCCTGGTAGTAGACAACTTCAAGTTATCCTGCCTAGCATTAATGATCGGAGTCATATTTGAATCAAGGGTAGACTCCAAATTACAACTTTCTAATGGCAGGGTCAAAATGTAAGAATCATTATCATTCAGCTCATCCCCAGATTCATTTGGTTCACTGAAATATTTGTCGAGGTGTATATGTGATTCATTAAGAGTTGGATGAGTATCCTCAATTATTTCTAAAAGAGGATCAGTCTTAATATTTTGGAGGAAGCCTATATCATTGAATTCGTTATTGTTCTTAGGGTATAATCCTCAAATGACGTGTTTTGTCCCCGAGGGTCTCCCATAAACTTCTCATTTTGTTTGTCCTCCTCTAATATCAACTCCTATTTTGATGGAGGATGACTCTCAAAAGAAAGGAGGAATCTAGATTTAATCATATTATTTCTATCGTCTAGAGCTAAATCCTCAAATGATAAATAATTCTCCTGTGATTCACTCCAGATTTTCAGTCCAGGTTCCTCTGTTGTGGCATCCTTATCCTCTGAATTAGACTCTTCATATCCCTGAGACCAGAATTGATCATCCTCCATTCCCATAGGGTCACCTTCATTAGGTACATTTAAATTCTCAGGATATTGAATGATAGGTGTTGATTCCCTAAGTGGAGGGTCAGGAGTAGGCTCACTAAGAGTAGAATGGGAATCCACCAAATAATCAAGAGGGGAAGTGATAGGAACAATAATTTTCTCTTGCTTTTGACTCCAATATAGTTCAGGTGGATAATCACTATGATTGTTGTCCGCTAGTGGCTGCGTCCCATTGGGAGAGTCTAAATGATCGCTACATGAAATTGGATCCCTATTGTCATTAAGTACCTCAGAATTATTTTCATGATCATGATTGGATGGGTAGGGATCAGGATTATTGGGAACCGTGTAGCTAAGTTGTCTTATTTCTTTATTTAATTGTTGACTATTCCTCAACATCTCTCCTATTGATTCCATTATTTCCTTTTGTTGTTTTTGCATTTCTATCACAAAAGAGGAGAGGCTACTATTATCAGGTTGGGGAGGATAGTCAATTTCAGGCTCTGGTTGCCTAAGGGTATCGGTGCAGCCTCGACACGAAAAATCATGAAGGGTGGGAGGGTTGGGCGTTTGCATGGAAGTAGGGATTTCAGGATTGGAAAATCCCGCTCCTAGGCTCTGCTCAAAAGTGGGAGTTATCAAGCTAGTACTCCCAGGGTAAGAATGAGAATGATCCCATGAATTATCAATGTACTCATCAAAGGATGGATACGCTCGGAGCATGGGATCTTGATTAAAAGATGAGAAGTATTGACTCTGATAATCTGAATGATAGGAGTAAGAGTAATCCATTTCTTTAAGCAAAACAATTTTAACTCTCTTAGGATTTAGCAAAATTCAGCAGAAAACTTCCTAAAGAGTTCTAATGTCAAAGCAAACGCAAATTCAACAGGACCTGTTTTTAGTAGATTGTAGGTCTTAGAGTTATATGTTTAGTTGGTGG
Organism: Thalassia testudinum; assembly: GCA_037157565.1. NCBI lineage: Eukaryota > Viridiplantae > Streptophyta > Magnoliopsida > Alismatales > Hydrocharitaceae > Thalassia > Thalassia testudinum. Next base: position 10,208,101 of record JAZHRO010000051.1, read on the forward strand.
ACAAACAAGTTTTGCAAAAAATTACGCTTCCTAGGCCAACCTTCGCTGCTGCCTATAACCTACTCGCAAGGGATGGAAGTCTCGAATCGAGCCCACACACGAGGAACCGAAGTAACTTGGTGGATAGGCTTGTTGATTTCCGACTAACTTCCCTTGTGGTGCAAAAGAGGAGAGGTAGAAATTTATCTAGTGACCTTATGTGAGGTGCACAGTGTCTCAAGTGTGCAAGCATACAATCGTGTTTTGATTTTTTTTTTTTTTTTGAAATTCCGCAAACAGGATCCTTTTGCACACAATTTTCAGTCACAAATTTTAAAGTCCAACCTCTTAGCAGTCCCAATTTGTTTAAAGTGACCACTGAATTAATTTGATTCAAGCACTTTAGTGGTCTTAGATTTAGGTTTAATGCATATGCATGACAAGTAATTAATACTTAAGAGAAGACGTACCTTACTCCAGCTTTCTTCGTACAGTAATGAATGCAATGCAATAGAAAATAAACTAGATGCTGCTCATTCAGTCCTAGATGATCGTCCTATAGATATGCAGCTTCTAGAAAGCATTTCGATTTTTTTTTTTCAAAATAATAATAACAAACAGACCTAATCTAACTAACTAACTGAAATGCAGTTTAAAATAGTTCAAATAATCCTATAATCTAAATAAATGGGAACACATTCCCAAAAATACCCAACAAGGGCCCAAAAGATAGTAATTTAAATTCGAATGTCTATCTAACTAAATCTAACTAAGACCTATTGCCTAAATTAGAAATAGGCTTCTCCGTAAGCCTAAATGCGTGGGATCAAGGCCCACCTATTCCTGTTTTTATCCTCCAGGTGGCGTCAAGGTCCACCAAAAAGATCATCTCCGCCGTGCGCGTTGTTCATGTTCAAAGTAGTCGCTTTGCTGCGCCTCGTTGTCGTGTCAGATTCCTTTCAAACTAATAAAGATGATTAGATAATTTCGCAACTCAAAAGATTTAAAAATAATAAAGTAAATCTATTGCGTCTGTTGCCTCCCCGGCAACGGCGCCAATTTGGCGTGTCGACTTTTCGTTTTAACGTTATAGTATTTAAGTGGTGGAAAAATCGACTAATAAAAAATAATGAAAATAACCACTCGCAGAAGAGAGGGTCGTGTCCACAGGGAGGCAATGATGAAATCAATACTTAATTATTTAATGTTATTTCAGATAGTGCGAAATTCCTTTTCAAATTGGACTTAAAATGTGAAGGAAAGTAGGTTTGTAATAACCTAAAAGGTTAAGGGTGTAAGTGCAGTTTTCCCTCACAGAAATCCTCAATAAATTTAGGATGAATTAATGCAATTTTCATGTGATGTGTACTATAGACAATTAGTACTTAAATCAAGTCCAAAATCAATGTTTAAACTAGCCAATATTAATACCATGTAATTAAAAAGAATTGTGAGTGCGTGAATGTAATTCTGCCAGAATATAATATTAATAAAAAAATGAAATTGCCTGCAATGGCATTGAATGTAATTTCTAATTCAAACAAAAACAGAGCTTTTCCTCTCTCTCTTCCTCGCGAGAGAAAGAGCACCGGCGGGGTAGTTGCGTGGCTCAAGAGGACGGCGAGGACGGGGCTTTCCGACGGTGGCAGCGGCGGCGGCGGAGGCGGAGGTGGCCGGAGGTGGCCGGTGATGAAGAACGCCGGTCTGCTAGAGGGCGGCTACTGCTTTGGCTGATCGAGCGGGCGCGCGCGCGTGCTGGTGCGCGGAGACGCAGCGCCTGCTGTGGCGCTTGGAGGCACTGCAGGGCGAAGATGCAGTTCCTGCTGTGGCGCTTGGAGACGCTGCAGGGCGAAGACACAGTGCCTGCAATGGTGCTTGGAAACGCTGCAGGGCAAAGACGTAACGCCTGCTATGGCGCTTGGAGACGCTGCAGGGCGAAGACGCAGCGCCTGCTGTGGCGCTTGGAGGCACTGCAGGGCGAAGACACAGCGCCTGCTGTGGCGCTTGGAGGCAGGAAAGGGCACACACTGGTGTGCGGACTGCAGGGACGCCAAGAGGGTGCTGGGGCGCGCGGTTACCTTCAGCGCTAGCAGGCGGAGGCGCTGCAGTGACGCGCAGTTGTGTGTTAAGGCGCGGCTGCAGGCTTGGTGGGGCATCAACGGGCGCGCTTGTAGGCAGTGCGGTGCAGCTGCAGGCCGTGGCGAAGGCGTGCAGCACCTTTAGGCGCAGCTGGAAGGGTGTTGTGAAGAACTTGGTGATGGCGGGTGTGGGTAGTAGTGGCGTTGGAGAGTTGGAGCGGCTGAAATAGGGAGAGGTGAGGGCGCGAGCGTTTCTTGCACTTGCAGGAGGGGTTTGGTGTGCTTGGTGCTGAAGATGGGCTCCTGGTGGTGAAGGAGCGGGCATGGGCACAGTGCATGCGGTGGAGTTTTTCCCCGCAAGGGGGAAGATTGCCCTTGTGCACGCTGCCTCTTCAGTTTTAAATCCTCTCTCCCTTAGTGTGCCAATCCAGGGATTTGCAAATCCCTTTCTGTTTTTGGCCAGCCACCGTTGGAGAAGATAGCCCCAATGTCCGGCGGGGGAGGGGGAAAAGAATCGGCTATTTGGGGAAATTATCCCCCCACACTTGTTCTTTCTGGTTTTATTACCTACACACAAAAATAACAAAATAATTAAGTTATAGAATGTTATAAACTCAAATTATAAGGCGTACAAATATTCTATAACATAATTGCCATTATTAATACACTTAAACTATACAATTAAATATACTTAGGCTTAATATTAGTTCATTTTAATGGACTCATCAACCGTACCTCCAGACGACTAGAAAGATAGTTTGACGTCTAGAACTCTCCTCAGACGATCCTGAAATTGTTCGGACGTCTAAGTTAGCTACAGGAGACCCAAGGTGAGTACTGATATCATTTAAGACGTTTGGGGCTAGTTCCAGACGTCTGATTTTGGACAGTATGCGTGTTTTTGGCCCATTTAGGGCCCAAACAGAATCAGATTCTCACAAACGAACTACCGTTGTTTTTCGCTTGAGTTTCTCTACAAGTTAGTGCCACTTGTATACGATTTTGGAATCATTTGATGCAGTTGGTTAATTGTATAGGTCTCTAGCCAGTCGAGTACGCCGAAGCCACGGAGGCAACGGGATTTACGATCCAAGCCCCCATTCTTCCCGTGTTTGCCAGTAGAGTGGTTTACATTAATATTATGATTTAAATAAATGAATTGCATGTGTAGCCTAACTTCAATGAACCCTAGGATGAGAATGAACCCTAGGGCAGAAACAAATTAGTAGGGTTGAGCTATACTGTTTACTTGAGATGCATGTGAAACTTTAAATGCTAACAAATTTATTAGTTATTTTAATGTGATGCCCTGCCAATTAGAAAATCATGAGCTGCCTATTTTAAGAATGGAATCGGAAATGTAAATAAAGAGATCTGAAAGTTTGAAATATGAAACGAAAGGAATACCAGCATGAACCCTATGGGGAATTAGGAGGAAAACTCTTGTAGATGGTAATTGAGCTGGCCCTTGTGCACGCGGTTCCAAGGAGAGCCACTATCCCTTTAGTGTAGAGGGGTACTAGCTGCCCGTTGGGTCAAGCCCCGGGTGAGCTACTTAGTGTTGGGAGGGAGCTAGCCACCCCAAGGAGGTCGAGGTTAGAACTAGCCGCCCTACATCGACTCTTGTTTGGCTCTCTGGGCAAACCGAGATAGTCGGACAAGGGTACGCAGACTGTGGAGGGGCGAGACCCCTGTTCTGAGAGGGCAAGGCACTGTACTGTTCCGTGCTGTATCTATAGGCGTACCCGTTAATGAAAACTACTAACCGCGTACCAGTGTGGGATAGCTACTTGCGTGCTTATCACGCATGCCGTAGTCACTGTTACATCGCGACCGTGACCTTGGGGTAGTTGATTGGGTGTAGGACTACCATGAGGGACTCTCTCGGCCAGGAGAGCACCACGTGTACCTCCTACATCATATAAAAGACTGCAATCAAGATCATTCCCGTGAGGAACAGGCCAGATCAAGAAATGATTTAAGTGAATAAAGGAATAACAAATTGGAAGTACTTGGTTGAACTAAATGAAACTGCATAATTACTTAATTGCATTAATTAATTGCTTGTCTTAATTACGTGTAAATGGCTAAATTACCGCTCTAGTGAGCGTTCGCTGACTTCGAAAATTTTATAACCTTGTCAAGGTTAGGGAGTTAAGCAGCCAGCATCACTAGCTGTAGAGGGAGTTGGGCCCAGCCTTAGCTGCATTTTCCTACTGTTTCCCTAGCTTCTGTTGTAGTAGTGAGTATTTTGTTCTATGTAATACTGTTTCAGTTACTTTTCGTTGTACTTTTCTTTGTCGTAGTTGTGATGGTCAATAATATTGATAGACTATTCGTTTTGTTTCTTTTACTATCTCTTTATTTCTTTCTACTTAGTTACATTGCATGTGTGGTTGTGAATTATTTCCTGCTTTTGGTTATTTCTCGTTTGACGACTAGGTCTTGGGATTAGTCTAGGCGGGCCTATCTCGGGTCCTGTAGGGATCTGGGATCGGGTTGTAACAAGATGGTATCAAAGCAAGGTCTTCCCGGGAAATGAATTAAATGGTCTAAAAAATAGTCACCCACATGCATGTAACTAGGATAGCCGTCACAACGTATCACTTTGATCTTCGCTTTGAGTCTTATCTTTTGTTGTAATCTGTTATCATTGATAGTTCCTGCTATTTTTCTTGTGTCTCCTTGTAGGAGATGCCTCGTCGGGGAGTTCCCGAGGCAGGCTGCTGTTTGTGAGCACTGGATCGGTATTAAGAGTATCACGCTGTAGTACAATCGAAAAAGCAGTCAAAACAAATACAATTTTATTACTCGAATTTGAAGTCCGAGGTCGAACACAGGGAGCAAATGAAATTCACACACTAATCTCAATAATAAATGCAAATTGAACACATAATATTACTCAAAATCTAATTAGGAATGTAAAGCATGAGTATATGAAGAGTAAAAATAATTGTAACTAAAATAATGGAGAACTTATGAAAATTGGACATCTGATTACAAAATCATACTTCTTAAAAGTTGTGTGCTATAGTGCCTGTCTTTGATTTCTCTTTCTTGATTCTTCTTCTTCTTCCATTGGCTTCTTCTGCCTTCTCTTCTTTCTCTATCGTTGGCTCCTTCTTCTCTGGCCCTTCTCTTCCCTTGCCTTTAGCTTCTGTCTTCTTCTGCCTTTTGCCTTCCTTCTTCCTTTGCCTTTCTCTGCCAGCTATCTCTTCTCTTTCTTTCTCTTTTTCTTTGGCCTCTATCTTCCTTCTTCTTCTTCAGCTTCTTCCTTTGCCTTAAGCCTTTACAAACCTTTTTCTTCAGCTTCTTCCTTCTTCTCTATCTTCTCCTTCCTTCCTTCTCTTCCTTTCTTCTTTTTGTCTTTAGCCTTCTCATCCTTAGCTTCTCTGCGTCCTTGTCTTCTCCTTCCTCTTCTTCAGCTTCGCTTCTCCTCCTCTTTAGCCTACAGAACAAAACCTACCCCCTACCTGCGCACACTCTCCTCTCTTTTCTCTCTTAGGTTTTGCTCTCCCAAAGCCACATGTTTCTCGGGTAATCGGGTCGGGTACGTACCTGGGACCATGCCCACCGGCGTGTCGTGGTGGGCGAGGAGTGCAAGTCAGGTCGGGTTAAGACCAGGTCCGTGGGGCATGGTCGTGGATGAGGTCGTGAGAGGGGGAGAGAGGGACCTCACCTCGTGAGTTGGAGGCGATAAGCCACAGGTAAGAAATCAATTTATGCGGGTGTTGTGCCTCTTCCAATTTTGAGGTGGGACTATCTTTCCACCTTCTTCGCGTACACCTGTGGCAAAAGTGTTCCTTCGATTGCACAATTGCGACTGCCCTTGCCTTCAATTGATAGCCTGGAGTCGTGCACGAGGGTGTTTTGCACAACCTGGGATAGAGACCTAGAGCTGGAATGGTCAGGAGCTCGCTTCAAGCTTACTTCAAGCTTTGCACTAATGGCGAAGGATGCCTGTACTTGAAATCACTACAACAGCCTCACGGCCATGTCAGATCACTCAGGAAGCTTCGCCGAGGCACGACGAGTGTGCAGCGGGGGTCGACGTGTCATGGGGACGCTTGTGCAAGCATGCCTAGGATGCACTGTGTGCGTATGTGTGGGTGTGTTCGAGGGCGTGTTTGGGTGAGTGGCAGAGTGATTGAAGTGAGGGGTTGTGATCAGGGAGTTGAGGGGAAGGTCGTAGGGTGGTTGGCAAGGTGGATGGAGGTGCGGAGTGACGAGAGCACCTCGTTGGAGGGATCGCTGGAGGTGGAGAAGGTGATGGTGATCAGTGGCGTCGAGGGGTGTTTTTGAGAAATAAAGAGAGGGAGAGAGAGTGAGAGAGAGAGAGTCTAAGAAACCTAATCTAAGGATGAAAGGAAATGGATCCCATGCCGGTATGGTCGCCGGACGTGGGGAAGATGAATACTTCCGTAAGTGAGGCAGTGGCGAGGACAGGGCAGAGGTAATGCCAGTCGGTGTTGCGCGATGCTAATGAATGAGAGGAAGACAACCCAACCATTGGTATTGTAGTTGGGTGACGAGAGAGCGAGGGAGGAGCCACCGAAGCCTGCGGAGGGTTGTGGCCGGCGAGAGAAGAATGTGAGTGAATCTGGCCCAATTTCAAGCTGAGGGAATGTTGTTGGATCTGGGGCGTCTTTAAATAGATCTCTGAGGAGGTTTCATGCTTGGAAGCCAAGCTTCCAAGCAAGGCAGGGTCTCCGGAGCTGGAAGCTTCAAAAAGACCCAAATCTCTCATGTGTTCGCATGAGAGATTGGGAAATAATTAAGGCATCAAACAAGGTTCAGATTGGAGAGGATTACTCAGAGAATCTCCCTTCAAATTTTGGGAGGGATTCTCTAAGCAATCAAGGAGAAACCTCCTTTCAAAGCTCACTGGAGTAGGATTCCTCCGCTATAATGGTGGAGGGAACTATCTACAAGAATGATGAAGAAGCTAGGGAGGCTTTTGTAAGGGTTTTCGAAAGATAGGGGTAGAAATGTAATCAGGTTGAACCATTTGCAAAGTAGGTCAAGATGAGTTCCAATTAGGTCCAAATTTTGGTACAAACCTAATTTGGACCTAAGAAATCCAATGGTGAAGTTGGATTTTGGGCTTGACGAAGTTTGACTAGGTAATTTATGCAAAAACCCAATTTAGGGCAAATATCTGTCTGAGACCCCATTCTAGGTCAAAATGAGTTCCAATGGCCAAATTGAAAGTTCTAAACCCTAGAGAATATTATTCTATGATTTTTAGAGGGTTTAGGTGAATTTTATCCTGACCAGAACCTTGTTTAATCAAGCAGGTCTATTTTAGGATTTCAAGAAGTCATTTAATTCACAGGACACACATAAACCCTTTTCTGTCAAATCTAACCCACTTTTTATCTTGTTAAGACCTTTTGACCTATGTTTATCCCTTGAGAAAACCCATTGTTGTACTACAATGGTAAAATTGTAGTTTTACCCCTTGTATCTTGCTTTTCTCTCAGGAAGGTTATTCAGTGAATTATGACCTCCAGTTGGTTATGTAGGAGCTTTTATTCTCTTCATTGGGTCAAAATGAGCTAGTTAGGGCTCATGATGGTGTTCCCATCAGCCGCGGACGTGGCCGTGGGCAAGGTCGAAGGGGAGGACATGCCGAATCTGAGGCACCAGCCGACCCACCTCTCCTTCCGGGCATTCAGGCCCAGGATCTCACCTAGCTGATCCGAGATGTCGTACGAGAGGAGCTCCAGCAGCCTCCTCAGCTACCCCTCCCTGAGGATGTGGAGGGAGAGTCCTCTGTGGGACAGGGGAACCACCGCAGCATCGTACAAGCTGGAGGGGAGGGGGTGATCCTCCACCACCCCCACCACCCTCAGACACTTCTGAGCATGAGCCCTCCTTGCCTAAAGGCGTACCTGTTCCCTCGTTGCAGCTCCACCACGATCTTTTCGACCAATTCCGGAAGCTGAAGCCCCCTCCTTCAAGGGGAATGAGAGCCTGTCTGAGGCAGAGGAATTGGCTGGAGCAGATAGAAAAAGTGTTCGACACCCTCAACCCTCCTACAGAGTGTCGCGTCACCTTTGTCACGTACCAACTGGAGAGCGTAGCCCACAAGTGGTGGAGGGCAGTCAGAGGCCAGGAGGGCAGTTAGAGTCAGGACGTGGGACCAGCTCGTGGCTCTCTTCTGCGAGTAGTACTTTCCGTAGACCTGATAGGACCAGAGGAGGTGGGAGTTCCACACTCTCCATCAGGGGGCAATGACAGTTAGTGTGTTTCGCACGCGTTTCCTGGAGCTATCACGCTTCGCCTCGACAGCTGCGTCTACTGAGGAGGAGTGCCTGTGGAGGTTTACTGAGGGGCTTCAACCGACGATTCGAGGGTATGTGAAACCCCAGAAGTTACCTACTTTCTCTCGTGCTGTTGTGGTGGCCATGACTTATGAGGAGACCAACCCGGCCGCATGAGACATTGATGGCAGACGGAAGAGGCCCTACCAGCCAGAGTACTCATAGGGCTGTCGGGAGGGGACGCACACGGTGGTCACAGGAGAGCAGCCTCATTCTGTGGGGCCACTAGTGGCCTTTGGGAGCCCTAGACAGGGACCAGTTGCTAGCACCAGACCCCTGCCCAGCCACCAGCATAAATCGACTGAGGGAGGAGGCCGTGTTCCTCTCTGCTACCAGTGTGGCCAGCCGGGCCACATTAGGAGGGACTGCTCATCTAGGGTCAGAGTACAGTAGATGCTCCCCGCACCAAGTGCTGGAGGTCGAGCTGGCGGCTGCGATCACCAGGCATGTGGAGAACAATAGTCATGAGGAGGGTACCGGCCAACAGCTGCCCGCCCGACCTAGAGCGTGGCCGCTTCGTTTGTACCTAGGGTTGAGGGACGTATCAATGTTCTAACACACCGAGATGCCAGGGCTTCAGGTCCTGTGGTGGCTGGTATGGTTACTATTTCTGGTAGATTAGTCTATGTTCTTTTTTATTCTGGTGGCACACATTCCTTTGTCTCCTCGAGTTTTGCCGCCAGTTTGGGACCGGGCAGTGTACCGTTAGAGGTTCTGTTCCTGATTAGAGGGCCAGATGGACAGTTGTTTGTAGTAGAGGAGGTCTTTATAGACTGCGAGATCGCAATAGGGGGACACAGTCTTCTCGCTGACCTGATTGTAATCCTGATGGAGGACTTTGGCGTGATTCTAGGGATGTATTGGTTGTCTGCCTATCACGCTTTGGTAGACTACTTTGAGAGGAAGATCTTCTCCGTACCAGAGTTGCCTCCCTTTGAGTTTCACGGCCAGCCGGTGGACGGAGGTTTTAGGTGCATCTCCGCACTTCGGGCAACAAAGCTTTTGGGCCAGGGGTGTAAGGGCTTCTTGGCTTGTGTCGTAGTAGAGCCTAGCCTCATGGCTGACTTTTAGAGTATTCCGGTGGTTTGTGAGTACCCCGACGTTTTCCCAAAGGAGTTGCTAGGACTACCGCCTGAGCATGAGATCGAGTTTGAGATCTCACTAGTACCAGGGACCTGCCCCATTTCTATTGCACTGTACAAGATGGCGTCACTTGAGCCGCGAGAGCTCAAGTCATAGTTACAGGACCTGTTAGAGAAGGGCTTTGTAAGGCCTAGTGCGTCCCCATGGGGAGCCCCTGTGTTTTTTGTGAAGAAGAAAGACGGTACCTTACGGCTTTGTGTCGACTACCGACTGCTGAATCGAGTCACCATCAAGAACAAGTACCCGCTGCGTCGTATCGACGACCTCTTTGACCAGTTGAGAAATGCCACTATGTTCTCTAAGATAGATCTGAGGTCGGGTTACCACTAGTTGAGGATCAAGGAGACCGACGTCTCCAAGACAGCTTTCCGTACATAGTACGGGCATTACAAGTTTTTGTTCATGTCGTTTGGGCTGACCAATGCCCTCGCTGCTTTCATGTACTTGATGAACCGTGTTTTCAAACTGTATTTAGACCAGTTTGTGGTGGTGTTCATCGACGACGTCATAGTCTACTCACGGGATCAGGTGCAGCATGGACAACATTTACGTATGGTCTTGGATACCTTGAGATGATGCAGGCTGTATGCGAAGTACAGTAAGTGAGAGTTTTGGATGAGATAGGTGACTTTCTTGGGCCACGTGATATCAGGAGACGGATTGGCTATGGATCCAGCCAAGGTTGAGGCCGTGCTCAAGTGGGAGAGACCACGCACAGTGACAGAGGTACGTAGTTTTCTTGGACTGGCAGGCTACTATCGATGGTTTATCAGAGGGTTCTCTTAGATCGCGCATCTTATGACTCAGTTGACCCAGAAGGATGTGCCCTTTACCTGGATCGGTGAGTGCGAGGCATACTTTCAGGAGTTGAAGGAGAGACTGACTTCAGCTCTTGTACTTACCATTCCAGATAGTAGTGGCGGGTTCGTGGTTTACATCGACGCATCATTGCAGGGGTTGGGTGGTGTGCTCACGTAGAGGGGACATGTTGTCGCTTACTCTTTGCAGCAACTAATGCCCCATGAAGATAATTACCCTACCCATGACTTAGAGCCGGCAGCAGTTGTCTTCACGCTGAAGACATGGAGGCACTACCTGTATGGTGAGACATTCAAGATCTTCACTAATCACAAGAGCCTCAGGTACTTATTTGACCAGAAGGAGCTCAACCTGAGATAGAGGAGTTGGTTAAAACTCCTGAAGGACTATGACTGCAGCATCTCCTACCACCTAGGGAAGGCCAATGTGGTGGCCGATGTTTTGAGCCGGAAGGCACCCGCCTACTTGGCCAGCTTGTAGACACAAAGTTGGAGACTCATGGAGGAGGTGGGCAGTTGGTGACCCCGGGAATCACAGGGGTACTGCAGGGTAGTGACAGTGACGTGACAGGCATGACCAGAGTTGATAGACTGCATCATTGTAGGACAGATGGTCAATCCATACTTACAGACACTGCGAGACAGGGTGATTCCTGGGGACCTAGGAGGCTTTTCCTTCTCAGACGAGATACTACGCATGAGGGGACACCTATGCATTCCTAAAGACGAGAAGTTGTTGAGAGAGCGCCTGATCGAGGCGCACGGGTCTCGATTCACCATACATCCCGGAAGTACAAAGATGTACCTTGATTTGCGACGCAACTTCTGGTGGAGAGGGATGAAGCGGGATGTTGGTAAGTTTGTCCAACAGTGTTTGGTATGCCAGCAGGTGAAGGCCGAGCACCATAGGCCTGCAGGGCAATTACAGCCACTTCCGGTGAGAAAGTGGGAGTGGGAGAGCATCACCATGGACATAGTGGTGAGTCTACCAGTTACCCAGAGGGGACAAGACGTAGTTTGGGTGATAGTAAACCGGTTGATGAAGACGGCACGGTTCCTGCCGATCCGAGTCACTTTCGGGCCAGCACAACTTGTAGAGAGATACGTCAGAGATGTGGTGCGTCTGCACGGAGTCCCTCACGAGATCGTATCCGACAGGGATACTCGTTTCACTTCCCAGTTCTGGGTAGAGTTTCAGCAGGCATTATTGACCCGTTTGAGGTTCAGTACCGCATACCACCCCGAGACCGACGAGCAGTCAGAGTGCACCCTAAAGACACTTGAGGACCTTCTACGCACTTGTGTACTACACTGGAGAGGCTCTTGGGAGGAGCATTTGCCCCTAGCAGAGTTTGCATATAATAACAGCTATCATTTGAGCATCGATATGGTACCTTACGAGGCTCTGTACGGACAGAGGTGTACCACACCCTTGAGTTGGGTCGAGGTGGGGACCAAGTGGGAGGTTGGCCTAGGTTGATCCGGCAGAGTTTGGAGGTGTTAAAGTAGATTCACAGGCGACTCCACACTATCAGGAGCAGATTGAAGAGCTACGCCGATAGGAAGCGCAGGTAGGTATAGTTCAAGATTGGGGATCACGTCTTTCTCCGTGTTTCACCCATGAAGGCTTGTAGTGTTTTTGGGTGAAAGGGAAGCTTGCGCCGAGGTTTGTGGGACCCTTTGAGGTTTTGGAGCGGATTGGACCCGTTGCTTATTGACTTGACCTTCCTCCCCAGCTCTTTGGAGTGCATAATGTGTTCCACGTGTCCAACCTCAGGAAGTACATCACCGATCCCAGCCACATTTTGAGCCACGAGAGTGTCGAAGTGGGAGACGACCTGACCTATCCCAAGAGGCTAGTACAGATATTAGACAGAGTCGTCCGGAGTCTAAGACGGAGGCAGGTATCACTGGTGAAAGTCTTATGAAGAAGCCAGCGATACGAGGAGGCCACTTGGGAAACTGAGGCAGCAATGAGAGAATAATACCCAGAGCTTTTTTAGGGTACGTCTTCTCAGACCTACTTTGATCCTCTTTAAGTTTGTTATACGCTTTTACACTACTTTCCTTTTTAGCACCCTACTTGGCTCAAGTTTCGAGGATGAAACTTCTTTTAAGTTTGTTATGTTGAAATGATCCATTGCCTTTTGGGTTGTTTAAGATGTCTGGATGAGCTGTCAGACGTCTGGATGGAGGGTTGGACGTCTGAAAGTAGAAGAATCATACCTTGCTTTCTATTTCCACGTGCGCACACACGCACACACCTCTCTCTCTCCTCACCCCAAACCTTAACCCTCTCCTATTTAATCCCTACTCCCCCCCAAGCCACTCTCTCCATTTCCACCGACCACCACCTTCATCCTTCCCTCCTGTTGGCCGCCACCTTCCTTGCAAGCACCAGCGTGGTGTATGGTGAGGAAGAAGAGAGAGAGGGATGGGACGCAGAGGAGGAGGAGAGGGGAGTTCGAGAGGAGGAGCTCACAAGGAAGTCGCGAGAGCATGGGAGGAGCTCGAGAAGGTGGGCTTCAGGGCCTCCTGAAGCTGCTGGCATAGCAGTTGCGGGCAAAGCAGAAGGGCCGCGCGGAGGAGAAGGCTCACGGAAGTTCTGCGTACTGGATACTTTTTAGTATCAGATGTCCAAAGTACATCCCAGACATCTGGAATAGCAGAAGGACGTCTGGAGCTAAGGCTGGACATCTGAAAGCATGCTCAGTGCCAAGGTACGTGCTTATGTGTAGTTTACAGCCATGCAGGCCTCACCGTAGATTTGTCCAACCATTTTTAGGTCCGAACAAACGTACGCAGGGGGCAGGGCATTGGAAAGGTGAGGGGTGCACCCTTCGAGGTGTTTTTAGACATCTGGACACATTGCCAAATGTTTGACTGTACCTTTAGACGACTAGAAGGATAGTTCGACATTTGGAACTCTCCTCAGACGATCGCGGAAGGGTTCGGATGTCCGAGGTAGCTGCAAGAAACCTAGGGTGAGTATTGACGTCTTTTAAGATGTCTGGGGCTAGTCCCAGACGTCTGATTTTGGATAGTATGTGTGTTTTTGGCCCGTTTAGGGCCCAAACATAATTGGATTCCCGTAAATGAATTACCGTTGTTTCTCGCTTGAGTTTCTCTATGAGTTAGTGTCACTTGTATATGGTTTTGGGCTCATTTGATGTGATTGGTTAATTGTATAGGTCTCCATCTAGTCGAGTATGCGGAAGCCATGGAGGCGACGGGATCTACGATCCAAGCCCCCATTCCTCCCGTATTTGACGACAGAGTGGTTTACATTAATATTATGATTTAAATAAATGAACTGCAGGTTTAGAATAACTTGAATGAACCCTAGGATAGGAACATATGAGTATGGTTTGAGCTATGCTATATACTTGAGATGCATGTAGAACCCTATGATAAGAATTAACCCTAGTGCAGAAACAAATTAGTAGGGTTGAGCTATACTGTTTACTTAAGATGCTTGTGAAACTTTAAATGCTAGCAAATGTATTAGTTATTTTAATGTGATACCCTGTCAGTTAGAAAATCACGAGTTGCCTGTTTTAAGAATGGAACTGGAAATGTAAATAGAGAGATCTGAAAGTTTGGAATATGAAATGAAAGGAATACCAGCAAGAACCCTACGGGGAGTTAGGAGGAAAACTCCTATAGACGGGAAGTGAGCTGGCCCTTGTGTATGCGGTACCAAGGAGAGCCACTATCCGTTTAGTGTAGAGGGGTACTAGATGCCCGTTGGGTTGAGCCCTAGGGTCAGACCTAGACACTCTACACTGACTTTGTTTGGCCCTCGTATACGTGGTACCGAGGTGAGCTACTTAGTGTAGAGAGGGAGCTAGCCTTCCCAAGGGGCCCAGGGTTAGGACTAACTGCCCTACACCGACTCTTGTTAGGCCCTCTAGGCAAACCGGGATAGTCAGACGAGGGTACGCGGACTGTGGAGAGGCGAGACCCCTATTCTGAGAGGGCAAGGCCCTGTACTGTTCCATGCTGTACCTTTAGGTGTACTCGCTAGCGGAAATGACTGACCACGTGCCGATGTGGGATAGCTAGCCACATGCTTATCACACGTGCCGTAGTCACTGCTACATCACAGCCGTGACCTCGGGGTGGTTGACTGGGTGTAGGACTACCACGGGGGACTCTCCCGGCCAGGAGAGCACCACGTGTACCTCCTACATCATGGAAAAGATTGCAATCAAGATTGTTCCCGTGAGGAACAAGCCAGATCAAGAAATGATTTAAGTGAATAAAGGAACAAAAAATTAGAAGTACTTGGTTGAACTAAATGAAACTAGATAATTACTTAATTTCATTAATTAATTGCATGTAAATGGCTAAATTACCACTCTACTCAGCATTCACTGACTCCGAAACTTTTATAACCTTGTCCAAGTCAGGGAGTTGACCAGCCAGCACCACCGACTACAGAGGGAGTTGGGCCCAGTCGAGCCCAGCCTTAGCTACGTTTTCCTACTGTTTCCCTAGCTTCTGTTGTAGTAGTGAGTATTTTGTTCTATGTAATACTGTTTCAGTTACTTTTTGCTGTACTTTTCTCTATTGTAGTTGTGATAGCCTGTAATATTGATATACTGTTTGTTCTCTTTCTTTTACTGCCTCTTAATTTTTTTCTGCTTAGTTACATTGCATGTGTGCTTGTGAATTATTGCCTACTTTTGGTTATTTCTCGTTGGACAACTAGGTATTGGGATTAGTCGAGGCGAGTCGATCTCGGGTCCTGGAGGGATCTAGGATAAGGTCGTAACAAGTATCGGTACTGGCAAGTTACAGTATACATTAAGATCCAAATCTGTAATGCCTGAGTACCAATACCTGTCCAAAATGTATAGGTACTACCTGCAGTTACGAGATGAGTTTTGTGATTTCAGAGAATGCAAAACATTCAACAAACCTAGGTTTACATGACATCTAATATTGACAATTATAATCCATTTAAACACAAGACTATGCATAGATTTACAACTAAAACTGATTTACCATTAAAAAATCAAATAATCTCTATCACTTTGTTTGAAACATACATATGGTTTACCTGTGTTGTACTTCTATAGAATTAGGTTACCTATATTCATCTTGGCTATAGAGAAGAAACGGGGTTGCAAGGATGCTTCTAGAAGATCCCACCTCTAATAGCCAGATCGAGAACCACTTTGAGGAAGAGCCTGACTTCCAATTGTTCTCTTTCTCTCTGATATCTATTCTATCTCTAGGTGCACAATGGGTATGCCAGACTTGATTTAACGTCATTTACTCACAAATAACTCTGTTCTGATTTTGATTGAGCTGAATTATTGAATTTCTCATATGTGGTTTGGATTTGATGATTGATGTGAATTTTGAGTTCTTCATCGATTGTTAAAGCCAAGGAAAATCAATTCCACTAATTTAAGGCCCTAGCAACGATTCACATCCTCATTTGATTGAGATTTGGATTTTAACCTAAAGAATTTTAGTATATTCTTCTAGATTATAAATATTTGGGATTCAAATTGAATGGAATTCATCTACTGATTTAATTTCTTTCTTCATGCTGTCTATACCATAAGAGAAGGATTAGATCAGTATGTTTCATGACTTTAGAACTTTGCAATCGAGTTTGAAAATTTTGAATCATCTTTGAATTGGATTTGTATGCTTTGGGAGTTTAATGTAGATCTTTCTCTTACATTGTCTGTAGTGTAAGATAAGGAACTAATTATGGTCCTAATGATTCTAGAAGATATGTTTAGCTTAACTTGAAATTCAGAGATGTTAGTAAAGAGTTTGCAATGATTTCTTGTGGGATTTAATCAATCATTCCAGATCTTGAATGTTTTTCTCCAATTGTTGATTTAAGATGAGATTTGATTTCTAAGGGTAGTTGATGAAGAGTTTAACACACACATTTGGTTTTTAAAATGAGTTTGAAGGCCAATCAGTTTTTATGGTTGTTTAAACATGTGGTTTTGGTTTGAATCCCTCATTTCAACACATCAAAGGTTGCATTGTCAGCTACATTCTCTGAGATAAAGTCTTGCTTTTAGTGATCAAAGAAGCAGCTGGTAACCACTAAAATGGTTGCAGCAGTTGCTGCAACACCTATCTGCTATCCAATTGAAACCCACAGTAGCAGCTGCAGCTGTTGAATTTCAGCAGCATTGATCTGATGCAGCTGCAGCTACTATTATGGCTAGTTTTGGGCTAGGTTTTGAGTGTTTATGTGAGATGACTTGTTATGTAGTGTAGAATATCATGTATCAAGCATTCATGTACTAAAGTGTATTTTAATTTAACGTGATTTGCTTATATTCTTCATGTTAAATCTCATTATTAGCTATTTGCATGAATTAACTATCCAATGATGGAAATTAATGAAATTTGAAGTGGAAATCATGTTTAACTATTTGTATACCTTTTATATGATATGCTGGACACTGCTGAATGTGTAGACACCCTTTTCCAGCCTTTAGGGCATGTTTGTTTCATTGTAATCAGAGGGAAAATGGAATGAAAAAGCCTTGATTGATTCCTTTCACATGTTTGGATGTCAAATATAACATTAGAATAAGATTCCTAAATATCATTCCATTCCCATAATAGAGGCCTCTCCTAATCCCAGCACCCCCCCAAGGATTCCTCAATTCATTCCTACTTCGTAACCATCCGTATCCCTCTCCCTTACACACCCACAATCCAACTCCCCAATGCACATGCTGCACTTTTCCAACCCACCCAACACACCCATTTCGTAACCGCAAGCAAAGCCACCAGTCCTCGATTGGAGCCCCATGCCGTTTGGCAGGCAGCTACACGAGCTGGTGAAGAAGTACAGGAAGGTGGCACTAGGGATGCACCTCTCCATCTTCTCTGCCTCCATCACGGGCCTTTACATTGTCATCTACTATAACATTGACATAGAGGCCCTGTTCTAAAGGTTCGTGATTGCCCCTGGTGCATCGGAGGATGAGGTGGGAGGGGAAGGGGATGACGAGCGTTAGGCGGAATGGCTGAGGGTAAGGACAACGGAGATCACGACTTCCAGAGGGGGTGCGCTGGCCATGGCCATCCTCATGAACAAGGCCCTCTTCCCCCTTAGGGTCCCCATCAT
The DNA here is from genome assembly GCA_037157565.1 of Thalassia testudinum. Lineage (NCBI taxonomy): Eukaryota > Viridiplantae > Streptophyta > Magnoliopsida > Alismatales > Hydrocharitaceae > Thalassia > Thalassia testudinum. The sequence goes on from JAZHRO010000051.1 coordinate 10,225,565, forward strand.
GATTGCCCTCACACACCCCATCGTCAGATTCTCATTTCAAACAATTACGCACTTGTGGTGGCAATGTAAAGTAGCCATGCTTACTATATAATGATGTTAAAGTATTAGATTAAGTTGTAAATAACTTACATTTTTTTAGGCAAAATTAAAAATTATCATAATTTTCTAAAAGTGTTTGGTCAAATATGTAAAAATGTTTCGATTCTATTCATATCAATATTTAATTCTATCAAACAAATAAAAGGAATTAGATCCATCCTTAACAATTCCATTCCTACCATAATCCAAACAAAGAGATGGAATCAGTCATTCCTTTCCATTCCTTACCTCATTCCATTCTATACTTAACTCCATTCCATCTCCATTCCATTACTACGAAACAAATGCGCCTTTAGAGTTCATTCAAGGCCTTAGGATTCACTTCAAAACACTCTTTGAGGCCTTACTTGGTTAACTTTTAATATAAATAAAAATCATATAAAAATTTCATAAAAATAAAATAAACCTGCCTTGAGTAGGATTAGGTATTTTCTTAAGTGTATGCCAAGTTAAGGTAATTTGAATCCCCAGCTTGGTAGATCATACTAGCCGACGGTTTAGTATACCTTGAAACTCAATAAAAGAACTTAACTTCAAAAACACAAAAAATAACTCTATCTCTGCCATCTTACTCTTTCTCTCTCATCCCCTATCTGTACTATATGTATAAAACCTATAAAAATCAGAAAATATCCAAAAACTCCTAAAAATATCATGTATACTATGTATATACTTGTATATATATGTTTAATCTAAGCTATATGTATATGTTGTACAATATATGTAAAATATCTATAAATAACTTATATATATATTCTATATAGTAAATTAAGTATTTAGAATAACCTATTGTATATATAACTTTATTATATTAGTAGATATTAATTTATATAACTTAAATGTATACTAAACCAAGTAATTCTATAAACCTATTTAAATGTACGTATTTATACCTAATACTGTATATACGTATTTGTATATATAATATTAAATCATAATACCTGTAATTTAATTTAATTATATATTTACAATAAATAATTAAGTTATTAAGTTAACTAGGTAATTTATTAAGTTAAAACAAAATAAATTAGTAATTTAAGTTAATACTGGGATAAATCCTATTGTATACTTGTAATATACTATATTAAGTATTTTCAAGTAATTTAAACTGCATTTATACCGTATATAGTATTTATAGTTTATTTATATGTAAAACTATCTTAAACCAATATTTAATTGTAAATAAATTAAAAGAAAGCTTCTAAAATATAATAAAAATCTGTAATAAATAATTTATTATGTATACTAACTTTGTATAAAGTCAATTGAATAATTAACTAACTAATTTATACTTTAATTAATGAATAAACTCTACTTTAACATGTATAAGCAGTCAACTTTACCTAATTTTATTATATAATTGAATAACTTATTTTTTAAAGTAATTATATAATTATGTAGCCCTATATAAGGGCTTTACAATGGTATAATTTATTTTTAATTTAAAGTAAATTATGGCTCTCAAATCAAGGGCCAAAATCGTGAAATCTGACATGCAGACGCTCGCGTGGCAGCACCAAATCGGGCGCTAAATTGTCCCGCATCATGGGTGTAGAACTGCTTAATGCGGTATATAAGGAATTTGTGACGCATGCCGATCAATCAACATGCGCCAGGTGAAAAACATAACCCATACGATCTTCTCCTCTTTGATACGAATATGGCATATGAGCATGTATTGAGCACAGTGATGGGTCGGGGGCCATGCACTATGAGAGGGCCTATGTGGGCCCAATAAGAAGCAAAAATCTAGATTAATGCACCTAAATAATAAACTAGGGTGGTCCTAGTAGAGGTCTGGTCCCACCCTGTAAAGGGTGTTGTGTATCTCTCGAAAAGGCCGCTCTTCCATTAAACCAAATTTTTGGGTTGAACCAAACCGGTCTAAGAGAGAGTGAGCCCTAAATTTGCTAAGTGTTGAGTAAGTGAAGAGGAGTCACAAAATTAGCTAAGTGTTTGAAGAACCCCCATTGTGCTTATAGTGTGCGTGTGTTATATGTCTGAGTATGCATGTGTTGTGTGTGTGTGTATATATATATATATATAAGTAGAATAGGTACTTGTTTGAGGTCTTAGATATGTATATAAATAACCTAAGACCTTTAGTGATGATTACATTCATCACTGTATATATATATGTATGTTAGTATAAGTAGTTTTTGCCTTAAGTAGTGTAAATATGTTACTAAGACTACACTGACGTTTAGATATGTCACTGTATATAGCTATATATATTTGTATAAGTAGTAACTATTTTGCTTAATGTTATGTACATATTTTATTAATGTTTTAGCGACCTATATACATGTTACTATATGTATAATATATGTTACAAAAGACATTGGTATGTTATTATGACTTAGTATAGTAGATATTATTAACTATTTTTGTACCTATACTCAAGTATTAACTAAATTGGTTATAAATAATTAATATAGAGTAATTAAATATAGTTTTTGATGTTTGTTTGTGTATAAATGTTTTCAAGCATTATTGTGTTTTAATTAATTCTTTTGTAAATAATTAACCAAATTCTTTCATTCATTTATTTTGTAAATAAAATCAACATTTTTGGAATAAAAGGATATTTTTGAACTTAGAGAGTGATGTACATCAATAACTGCTTCCTAGTGAATAAACTGGAATAAACCAGAAAAATTAAGTAAATAAATAAAATTGACGTGATATCGATTTGTATTTGTGACATATACTACAACAACGACATCTAAAGCATCATTTTTAGTGCAAACCGGTCATCGATCATCATATATTTGGTGCCATTACTAGGGACAAAAACTTGTTAACAGTGCTTTATTGTGATTGATTGACAATTGTCGTAAAAAGTCGATTACTATACACTAATTAAAATCAGAAAAATCTAAGTGGTCCAAAATATCATTTACCACAAGTCTCTCTATTCTCCTTCTGGTGATGTGACATAATCTCTTGTACCATAAAGTAGCTAAAGATTTATTTTCTAATTTTCTTTTCACATCACGTGTATCCAAAAATGAAGACTCGTTATAAGAAGCTATAGTATCAAGACAATAAAGATTATCATAACAGGATAGAAAACCAGAACCAACCACATTTGAATTTATATATAAACTAACTTTTCCATCTCCAAATGAACAATGATAACCACATTTGTCCAATACATAAATAGAAATTAAATTTCTTCTAAAAGATGGTACTACAAAAGTTTCATCTAAATTCAAATAAGAACCAGTTTTCATCAGTTATCTAAATTTCCCTATAGCTTCAACTTCTACAACCTTCCCGTCCCCGACATAAATGAATCTTTCAGCATCATTTGGCCTTTGGCAGCTCAGCCAATTCTGCATAGACACACTTATGTGAGTGCTAGCACCTGAATCCAACCACCAAGTGTGCCTAGATACCGAAGCCAAATTAATTTTCATACAAACGAGACTGAGAGCCATACCTTTCTTAGCAAGCTAGGCATGATAGTTGGTACAGTGCTTCTTCTGGTGCCCCTTAGCTCCACAGAAGAAGCATCCTAACTTGGAAGACTCTGCAGCCTTCCCCTTCTGCTTCTTTTGTGAAGCTGTATCTACAGCTTCTGTAGTCTTTTTCTTTCCCTTGCCCTTATAGTTAGAGGAAGTGGCAATGTGTGCACTTTTTGTCACATCATGCTTCATTCTCTCTTCCTCTTGCACACAGTGCAAGATGAGCTCATTCAGAGACCAAGTCTCTTTCTGATAGTTGTAGCTCACCTTGAACTTGTTGAAGGAGGGTGGAAGAGAGATCAATACCAAATACACCAACAAGTCCTCTCAGAGGTCAAGTTTTATTGCTTTCAACTTTGAAGCAATGTGGGACATCTCCATAATATACTCACGTATTTTACCCTTCCCCCTATACTTCTTTGAGATGAGGCTTGCCAAGAGTGTACCAATTTCAGCCTTCTCATTCTTGGCAAACCACTTCGTAATATCAACAAGGAAATCCTTAGCTGTACCAATGTCATCCGACATTGTGCCCCTAAAAGCCTTGGGTATGGCCTTCTTCATAATCATCATGGAAATGTGATTAGACCTCTCCCATCTTTCCTTCTCCTTCTTTTGCTCAGAAGTACTTGAGTTTGTAAGAATGGGAGAAGGTTCCCTAATCACCAGATCCAAACCCATAACCCTGAGGACTATTAACAAATTTTCCTTCTAGGATGTAAAGTTCGAGCCACTCAACATTGGTATGGAATTTAAGGTGGAAGTAATAGTAGCAAAAGACATTTCTGAAAAATAAATGCAGATAAACAAAAATTGAGCTCCTTTAAAACATGAAGTGTCTAATTAATTTAATAATCCCATCACATGTATTAGTTAACTTCATCAAGGGTCTCATCTTTGGACAAGAGGTTGGCTTGTAATTAAAGACATGGTGTGGTATATAACGATTGTTGGTTCAAATCCAAGTTAGTCATGAACCTTCCTTTGGGCCGATTCAATGACTACCCAGAAAACCTAATAACCAACACATCATCACTCTCACATAAATCAGTGAAAGTACAATGAGTATGCACTTTCCTTTAGGCCAGTGCACACCCACCTACTAACACCCATTCATCCTTTTACCATTTCATGGATAAACCTAGTATTCATAGGAGAGCTCACTTTGGTAAGATGATACTTCAACTAGGTTACCCTAGAATAGTGTACTTTATTAATTAGACTAGGCTTAGTTACACTAAGTAGAGAGTGGGTTAGCTCTGATATAACTTGTTGGGAAATTCCTTAAACTCTTAAGGGCTTAATTGTAAATAACCCACCTCTAACTTAGGATGGACCTGTGCCACAACTTAATTCAACTAGACTTCATACTAACTGGGTACCGGTACTAGTAGACCAGTACCAGTATCCTTGGGTTACAGTTATGGGTTCCATATCCCAATGAGTACCAGTACTGATGTTAAGATCTGGTACCTACAGGTTACAGTTTAGAACCCATGTCCAGATGAGTACTTGTCTAGTACTCACTATATACCGGAACTCGTATTGAGTACCGATACTCATAGAGTACCGGTATCTTTCCAGGAAACAACTGGTCTCAATGAGTACCAGTACTAGTTGAGTACTAGATGCATCACCTGTAGCCTACTTGTACCAGTACTTATGATAAGTACCGGTGCTTGTAAGCTATAGGTTCTGGTAACTTCAAGTCCAGAACCTGACTTGGGACTCATATGTACCAGTACTTATTGTGAGTATCGATACATGTATGTCCCAGTTTTGGACTTAGGATGGCCTAGAGTCAATCTGGAGCTTGCATGTATCGGTACTCATGTAGAGTATCGGTACTGGCAAGTTACAGTATATATTAAGATCCAAATCTGTAGCGCCTAAGTACTAGTACCCATCTAAAAAGTACCAGTACTACCTGCAATTATGAAATGAGTTTTGTGATTTCAGAGAATACGAAACATTCAACAAACCTAGGTTTACATGACATCTAATACTGATAATTATAGGTCATTTAAACACAAGACTATTCATAAATATACAACTAAAACTGATTTATCAATAAACAATCAAATAATCTCTATCACTTTATTTGAAACATACATGCGATTTACCTATGTTGTACTTCTAGAGAATTAGGTTACCTGTATTCATCTTGGCTATAAAGAAGAAACGGGGCAGCAAGGATGATTCCAAAAGATCCCACCTCCAATAGCCTGATCGAGAACCACTTTGTGGAAGAGCCTACCTTCTAGCCATTCTCTTTCTCTCTGATATCTATTCTATCACTAGATGCATGATGGGTATGCCAGACCTAGGTCCTCCTAATTACTATATGGGTGAATTATATCTCCGCCCATTGAGGAGATATATATTCACAAATATATTTCTACACATGTAAATTAAATATCATACCATCATCTTGCATTTTATGTTCATACCCTCAATAAGAAATCTGATTTGATCACTTTAACGATGAACATTATATAACAATCCTTTACACATTAATTGATTATATAATTACATAACGTATATATAAGTCGATATGTTGTATTAAAATCCAACACAAGTGTGCTATATTCCCACACAACGGTAGATTGCCGATGGTTTTACAAAAATCTCTCGGTTGACCCAAATTTCAACGCTTTAATTCTAAACTTCAACTTCTTCGGATGACTTAAGGCTGCAGGGGGAGTATCAGAGGATATATGCCATACAATTAACATTACAGATATCTTCTGATAGGCCTTATAAACAGTGGTAACTAGTGCTACCCTTTTGTACTCATGGTGCATAACCTACAGGCCCTTTAGGTGTGCGGATTTGGCACCTCATTCTCATCCTCCACTCTTCAACAATTATGCTATTTTACAATTTAAACGTTTCCTTTGAAATTTCTCCGAGTTGCCTTAAGCACGCTTGTGCAAGATTTTCAAATTTGCCTCTTAAGCTATAGAAGATGCCAAGGGATTGCCTAAATTTCTCAAAGTTGTATTAAGGACAGTAACCTCTCCGTCGGTGGGAAGAGAAGGTACAGCTACATATCTGTTATACTTTTCATTAGATTTAGGTCCTCTAATCAAATCTATTCAACACTATCAACCCTCCGATAAGCTCTAATTTATGATATATATTCGAATTTAATTCTTGATTTTTTCAGGGTAAGTAACTCCTTATCCTAATATTTATAATGTATATCCTTTGTTCCTTGACGCTTGCAATCTCGACACTGAGCACAGAGCATAATTTTGTTTAGTTTTATTCAAATCTATGAGAATAATATAGTATCGTACACCATATTTAACATATTTCCTTTTTGGCATGCAGGAATTAGGAGCAGGGATATATAGTGCTGTTTGCGGAGTATGTGGCTACCACGTTATATTAACAAATGCTTGGACTTATCATGAACACCAGTTTATTAATTACTTTATGATGTTACAATATATCAGATAGGAGCATCTATGCATTGTTAAGTCCCTGAATACATTAAGCGTGCACATGATGAGGATTAAAATATTCACGTGTATGTTCATGGTTGCCCCCAATAGACAATTGACATTCATATCTTAAAATTTAACGGATTTTAAACACAGATTGTAATCATTTAAAAATCGCTTTGCATTATTCTCTTCAACGTAAATTAGTGTAATGTCTGCCATGATTGAGTCGAATATTATCTTCTAATTAAGTATTAAATCATCCATTCGTGAGGTCAAATAAGTGACTAAGATACTCAACGAGTGGGGAAGGTCGAGTTTAAATCAAGGAAGCTTGTGGTATTTCTCTGTCATGACCTAAGGTTCGAATCATTTAGGCTTTGAAAGATTCTTTCGATATCTAACTAGTAAAATTTCCATCCAATTAGGTAGAAAAGTTCTTCACACAAAAAGACGAACGCATAGAAAAAAGAATGGAGAATTCTTATGAATGCGTAGGAAAAAGAATGGAGTCTATGAAATATCAGATGAATATGCAAATAAATGTCTGGTTTGAGTGCCTAGATGGTTATTTGGTCACTCAAATTGAGAGATAGCTACAATTAACTACTTCCAATTCAACCAATCACCTTAGCCCATGGACATTGATTGGGACTAGAGAGAACTTGTTGGGGACTTAGGTGAGATATGAACTTAACCAAGCAATCACAATGAAGATGCTGAGGATTTATTTACCAAGTCCACTTATTAGAGTATACGCTTGAAGATGAGATCTAACTTTCCATATTTACTAAGCATTGAATAAATGATATAGGAGATGCTTTCTCTTAGATTGCGTAGGCATATAACATAGTTAGGGATGAGTCCTAAGGACCTGTTTACATGTCATTTTATAGAATACAATGATTCAAATGTCATTAGGTTTTTTTTCTTTTTTATAATATATAGTCATTTTCTATGGACAACATCATTCTTATAGATGAAGGGAATTTCCTAAGCAAAGGAGGATTCCTCGATAGGATTTCTTCACGGTCATGTCTCTTGTGGACCTTCATTCATTACTTCTAGCACCTTTCTTATCTGTTTGTTGTGAGAATCTTAGGAGATCTTGCTAGAATTGTGATTTAATACAATTAGTATAGGAATCTTGGGTGGCAAATCTAATGCTAGCCGAGAGGTTGTCGGATGGGTAAGTCCAATCTATGTGGGATCTGTTTGGAGGTTCTCATGGAGCAAATTGTGATTCTCAATTGGATCCTTTATCAGGGTATTCGATTTAGCTTAGTTTGATCTGCCCATTGGTTGAATCGATTTGTCATTTTATGTCTCTATTTGGGTCTCTAAACCTTTGTTGATCATGTTAGAATAATGGATCTGTCTTGGGCCTTTGCACGTCTAAAGTAGGTTGAAGTGTCTGTTGGGCTTGGTTGGTGAGGATAAGATTTCACTCTCATTAGTTTTCCCCACTTTTTTTATTTGTGTGTACTGACTAGGAGAGTATCTCTTGAGCATAGGATAAACTAATTTTTGGGGGTTCTTTTCCACTTGGGATACCATCCTTGCCCCCAGCAACCTTCTCCTGAAACCTCTCGAGCAAGTGGCTGCTTGATGGGGTACATCATCACGATCGAGTCACTAACTCATGGTTGTTTTAGGGTCTTAACCCTCTATTGTGCTCCACACCTAGAAGTCTATTTTCCACTTAAAGTTTTAACCAGTGCCATAGCCTAGTTGAAGCTAAGGTGGGAGGAAGCTTAGACGATCCTATCCTAGGTGGTAGACAACTTCCCTACTCCTAGTGATTATCACATTAATGTTACTTTCAACTTTGATAGCTAATTTAACTTCATTTTTCTATATAGCATTCCTGTCATTCAAATGTGTGTCTAGACATCCAAACCTGTCAATCACCCATCTAAGCATCTAGATCTATTAGTTCATACATGACAGTCATCCTTTCATGGAAATTCACACTATTAATGCAATAATTCACATAACCAAGAAGCTTAATCACATGCACACCTCATCTAGGATCTTATTAGTTGAAATAAAGGATAAAACCTAGTTGAAAATTGGAATTTGTGCCACTATTCTTAAATTGAATAAATCATGGGTTTTCTTACATTTAGTCAGAAATTCGATGCAAATTTAAACATGGGTGCCCACCCCAATCTCTTAGTCACCGAGGTGGGTTGTGGTCTATCTTTCATGAATAGTCTCAAGCATAATTTATTAAAATTTATGTTTGAATCATTCATTTTTCACTTGACTGATAAGTGAGGGTAGAATGACCCCTTAAAGGAGATTTTGTGATTTCTTTGCAACCTGTCAATGGATTTGCACATTCTTGGTGATGTTGGAAAGTGCTCTCGACACTCTCCATTTGTCTTGTTTTAGTTGGCAATATAAAGTAACAAAAAATCGACCTTATTTCAATTCATTGCAGATTCTAGATGTGTATAGCTTTCAAGTTACAACTTTGATTTTGATTAATAGGTGGCTTTTATGCTTATATCATTACTTTGTAGTGGTGTATATGATTTGAGGAATTGGCTAGTTGGCCCTTCTATTGTCCTTTCAATGGATGGGAATCGATTTTGATGAGAATCATTGGTTTCCAATGAATACTAAAAATTGAGTTTTGGACAAGGAATTCCATCAAGTTTGGAGTTTTAAGGAGATTCCAAGCTTTGAGAATGGTGTAGAAATAACTTCCCAATATGTAAGAAGTAGGAAACAAATCATGCAGGAACCAAGATTGAAAAAAGCCTTGGATTAGACTTAGGCAGAAGCTACGTAAAATCTGAGTTATAGGTTCAGATGCCTAGATAGTAAGTTTGGTCGCCAAAGTCTAGGTAACTGGCAACTAGACCTATTGGAAATTTGGGTGCCAAAATAATAATTGGTCCCTTAAAATTGGGTTTGTTGTGGCTTGAACCAAATCCTACCTTGGGTGCCCAAAACTTAGTTCAGTTGCCCAAGATAGTGGAAGACAAGTATGTCTTCAAGCCTAAAACATGTAAAATGGTTTTATGAACCTTATTTAGGCATGCAACCTTATTCCTTGATCTCTGGAATGTTGGTTTAGGATTGTTTAGAGATATTAACTGCCTAAGATTGAGTATAGAATTGGGATGCTGGGATTTTCAATACCAAATAGTTGGGAACCTTGAGGTATGATCAAGCCTATGTAGAGGCCATGTTAGGATATGATTGGTGTAACGACCCAATTCCCGACTCCCTACGAGACACGAGAACCGGACCGTTTCGACTAATCCCAAGACCTAGTCGTCCAACGAGGAAGCAACCAAAAGAGCAGTAAAATAAATCACATTCAGCATGAATATAACTAACAGTAAGGAAATACAGCAGTAAGGAAAGAAACCACTACAGTATATACCACCACAACAGTAGAACAACATTTACAACATAATATGAACTGCAGGTAAATAAAAGTACAGCGGTAACAAGACTACTCACTACAGTGGAACAAAAAGAGGTACAAGAGAACAGTGGTAACTCTACTGGACCCTACTCGGCCCAGCGTCCTCTGCAGCCGCCGACCCTGGCTGCTCAACACCTGGTCCTGAAAGGTAATGAGTGTAACACGTCAGCAAAACGCTGAGTAGAGTGGAAACTAAAACAAAAGAAACAGTAGAGTGTACAGTAGCTGTTATGTTCTGCTACTTTCTTTAATTACGTCTTTCTATTATCTCACAATTTATCTATTTCTCAGATCCTTCACTTGATCTCGAATGTTCCTCGTGGGAACGATCTTGATTGCAGTCTTTTCCGAACAGTAGAAGTAGCATGTGGTGCACTCCTGGCCGGGAGAGTCCCCTGTGGTGATCCTACTCTCAGTCAACCACCCCAGGGTCACGGACAGACGTAACGGTGACTACGGCACGTGCGATAAACACACAGGTAGCTAACCCGCACTGGCACGCGGTCAGTCGTTTCCGTTAACGGGTGTGCCCAAGGCACAGCACGGAACTAGTACAGGGCAGAGCTCTCTCAGTAACAGGGGTCCAACCCCTCCACAGTAACCAAACAGGAGCCTTGCCCCATCACAGTCCACGCACCCTCGCCTGATTACCCTGGTTTGCCCAGTGGGCCTAACAAGTCGGTGTAGGAGGCTAGCAGAACCCCGGGACCCGTGGGGTAGCTAGTGCCCTCCCTACACTAGTAGCTCTCCTCGGTACTACGTACACGAGGGCCAGCAAGTCGGTACAAAGTGGCCAGTCCTAACCCTGGGTCCCTGGGGCGGCTGGCTCCGCTCTGCACTAAACAGGTACAGGTACTTCCCTTGGTACTACGTACCCAAGAGACAGCACACTACCATGTCTTTCTTTCTCAGTTCCATTCCTTTCTCTTTCCAGGAGTTCCACTCCTAATTCCCCGTAAGGTTCCAGCTCTTTTAACTCAGAACATCTAGGTTTCACTTTCCAGTTTCACGTTCTTACAATCCATGTTCTCAATCACGTTTATTTATTCATAGCAGGCAACTGTTAATTCAATTCACAGGAAGCTATTATTTCCTTTCCACATTTTCCAAGACTGCAGTATTCATATATTCCACTAGTTCTTCTCAACCTAGGATTCATGCCATACCCTAGGATCTATCATACAATCTAGTTTTCCAGCCCTAGGATTCATGCAACACCCTAGGATCTACCATTAATTCTAGTTTCTCATTCCTAGGATTCATGCAATGTCCTAGGTGCTATTTATGGTTCCATAATTTAACAGATTATACCAATAAACTTAAAAGCCACTCTACCGGTTACAACAGGAGTACTGGTGGCGTGGTCGGGAATCCCGCGTGCCTCCGCAACCCTCGAGACTGCAACGGAACGGGGTCCTATCACAAGGATCAAACACAAGGAGTTTCTCAAAATAGTATATAACTACTGTAGACGGGTAGAGGATTTAATTCCGAAAAGCACGCAACTTGAAACCCGGAAAACGGACTCCGAACGGTCCCTAAACGGGTCGGAAACGACGAAACAGTGCAAAATCAGACGTCTGGAACCTCTTCCAGACGTCTTAAAAAGTGGATCAGAGGTTACCTTTGCTCTGCGTGGTCTCTCAGACGTCCAGAAGCCTGCGAGGGCGTCTGGCCTAGTTCCCAGACGTCCGATGGTTACCCCGGACGTCTGGAAGTCGCTCCCGTCGTCTGGCACTACAGCCAGACGTCTGATTCGTGCTGGATGGAGAATCCGAACCTACGCGTACCCATTTCCTCTCTCTCTTAGTACGGTCAGTCGAAGAAGAGGAAGAAAGACGGAAATAACTCACCTTTTAGACGTCTGGACAGTCCTCCAGACGTCCTCCTAGCCATCTGGTTGGAAGCCTAGAAGTCTGATTCTGGAGAAAATTCCAGAATCACGGCGAGACTCGCCCTCCACTCGCGACGCTCGGCCGCACCACGACTCGTCCGCCTGCTACTCGAGCTGCAGCAGGCCTCCCACGTCACCCCGTGTCTGCTGCTCCCCCTCACCGGCCGACCCTAGCAGCCTCGGCAAGCTCGCCCTCTGGCCGAGCGCCTCCTCCCTCGCATAGCACCTCCTCCCACGCTCACTGCGGCTGTCGCTGCCGCCGCTCACTTGCGCTCGCTCTCGTGCACCGGTTGGAAGGAGAAGAGGAAGGGGGCGGAGGTGATGAGAGTGAGGCAGAGGGCGTGGCGTTTTAAAGCTGCATGGGGAGGAGAGAGAGCGGACAGAGGGCGCATCCTGCGGCCGCAGGAGAGAGGGAAAAAGAGAGAGAGAGAGAGATATGCTCGCAGGTCTGCACGCTCAGGCCCACAGACGAAACCGCTCGTGTCGAAAAAATCGAATCCCAGACGTCTGGAAGGGGTTCCAGGTGTCTGGTCTGACATCTGGGCCACCTCCCAGACGTCTTAAAAGACGTCTGAAGCCGCGCATTCGTAACAATTTAACAAACTCAAAGGAAGTTTCATCCCTGAAACTTGCGCTAACTAGTGTGCGGGAAAAAGGTCATAGTAACCATAACAAACTCAAAGAGGACCGAAGCCGGTCCGAAAGGACGTACCCACGAAGAGCTCCGGGTACTGCTCCCGCATTGCCGCCTCAGGCTCCCTGGTAGCCTCCTCGTACCGCTGGCTCCTCCACAAAACCTTTACGAGGGGCACTTGCTTTCGTCTCAAACTGCGGACGGCTCGATCTAGAATCTGCACTGGCCGCTCGGGGTAGGTTAGGTTGTCGTCCACCTCGACGCTCTCGTGACTCAGTACGTGACTGGGATCGGCTACGTACTTCCTGAGGTTGGACACGTGGAACACGTCGTGCACACCAGAAAGATGCGGGGGGAGGGTAAGCCTGTAAGCAACGGGTCCAACCCGCTCCAAGACCTCAAAGGGCCCCACAAACCTCGGCGCGAGCTTCCCTCTCACCCCAAACCGCTGTAGGCCCTTCATGGGCGAAACACGGAGAAAGACGTGGTCCCCAACCTCAAACTGCACCTCTCTGCATTTCCGATCCGCGTAGCTCTTCTGTCTGCTCCTGACAGCGCGGAGTCGCCTATGGATCTACTCGACTACCTCCTGACTCTGCTGGATCAACCTGGGGCCAGCTTCCCACTTGGTCCCCACCTCAACCCAACTCAAGGGTGTCGTACACCTCCGTCCGTACAGAGCCTCGTAGGGAGCCATGCCGATGCTCGAGTGATAACTGTTGTTGTATGCAAACTCCGCCAGGGGCAGGTGTTCCTCCCAAGAGCCCCTCCAGTCCAGTACACAGGCACGCAAAAGGTCCTCAAGTGTCTGTATCGTGCGCTCGGACTATCTGTCCGTCTGGGGGTGGTAAGCTGTACTAAACCTCAACCGCGTACCCAGGACCTGCTGAAACTCAGCCCAAAACTGGGACGTAAAGCGGGTATCCCGGTCGGATACAATCTCCCATGGAACTCCGTGTAGTAGTACCACGTCACGGATATACATCTCTGCCAACTGTGCTGGTCCCAAAATGACTTGGATCGGCAGGAATCGTGCCATCTTCGTCAGTCTATCCACAATTACCCAGACAGCGTCGTGCCCTCGCAGGGTAACAGGTAAGCCCACCACCAAGTTCATGGTGATGCTCTCCCACTTCCACTTTGGCATTGGAAGCGGCTGTAGCGGCCCTGCAGGCCTCTGATGCTCGGCTTTCACCTGCTGGCACACTAAGCACTGCTGCACGAATTCACCCACATCCTGCTTCATCCCCCTCCACCATAACTCGCGTCTCAAGTCGTGGTACATCTTCGTGTTTCCGGGATGTATGGTGAATCTGGAACCGTGTGCCTCAGTCAGGAGCTCTCTCAACAGCTCCTTGTCTCTGGGAACGCACAACCGTCCCCTCAGGTGTAGCACCTGATCTGTGAAAGAGAAGTCCCCTGGGTCTCCTGACAGTACTCTGTCGCGCAAGGACTGCAAGTACGGATCGGCCATCTATCATGTGATGATGCGATCTATCAGTTCTGGCCTAGTCTATCGAGTCATCGTCACTGCCCCACAGTGCCCCCGTAACTCCAGGGGTCGCCAACTGCCCACCTCCTCCAAAAGGCTCCAACTCTGTAACTGTAAACTGGCCAAGTGTGCGGGCGCCTTACGGCTCAAGGAGTCAGCCACCACATTGGCCTTTCCTGGGTGGTAGGAGATGCTGCGGTCGTAGTCCTTCAGGAGCTCCAACCAACGTCTCTGTCTCATGTTGAGCTCCTTTTGATCAAAAAGGTATCTGAGGCTCTTGTGATCTGTGAAAATCTCGAAGGTCTTGCCGTACAAGTAGTGCCTCCAAGTCTTCAGCGCGAAGACAACCGCTGCCAACTCTAGGTCGTGGGTAGGGTAGGTATGCTCATGGGGCTTCAGTTGCCGCGAAGCGTAAGCGACAACGTGACCCCTCTGCATGAGCACACCTCCTAACCCCTGCAAGGAGGCGTCCGTGTACACAACGAACCCGCCACTACTGTTAGGGATGGTGAGCACGGGAGCCGAGGTCAACCTCTCCTTTAGCTCCAGAAAACACGCCTCACAGGCGTTTGCCCAAGCGAAGGGCACGTCCTTCCGGGTCAACTGTGTCATAGGACGCGCAATTTGTGAAAAACCTCTGATGAATCGTCTGTAGTAGCCTACCAGTCCCAGGAAACTGCGAATCTCAGTGACTGAATGCGGTCTCTCCCACCTGAGTACTGCCTCGACTTTGGCTGGGTCCACCGCCAAGCCGTCTCCAGAGATCACATAACCTAAGAAGGTCACCTCCCTCAACCAGAACTCGCACTTGCTGTATTTGGCGTACAGCCTATGTCGTCTCAGAGTGTCCAGAACCATCCGCAAGTGCTGTCCGTGCTGCGTCTGATCTCTAGAATAGATGAGTACATCATCTATGAAAACCACCACGAACTGGTCCAAGTACGGTCTAAACACCCGGTTCATTAGATCAATGAAAGCAGTGGGGGCATTGGTCAGCCCAAACGGCATGACCAAAAACTCGTAGTGTCCGTACCGGGTGCGGAAAGCTGTCTTGGAGACGTCGGTCTCCCTGATCCTCAACTGGTGGTATCCCAACCTCAAGTCGATCTTGGAGAACACCGTGGCACCCCGCAATTGGTCAGACAAGTCGTCGATCCTCGGCAGCAGATATCTGTTCTTGATGGTGACCCTATTCAGCTGTCGATAGTCCACACAAAGGCGTAGGGTACCATCCTTCTTCTTCACAAACAGTACCGGGGCTCCCCAGGGAGACGCACTGGGCCTCACGAAACCTTTCTCCAAAAGGTCCTGCAACTGAGACTTGAGCTCTCGTAGCTCAAGCGGTGCCATCCTGTATGGCGCAGTGGAGATGGGGCTGGTCCCTGGTACTAGTGAGATCTCAAACTCGATCTCACGCTCGGGCGGTAGTCCTGGTAACTCGTCTGAAAACATGTCAGGATACTCTCTGACCACTGGGATACTCTGGAAGTCTGCCACAGGGCTGGGCTCTGCCACCACACAAGCTAGGAAGCCCTCACACCCCTGGCTCAAAAGTCTCGCCGCCCGAAGTGCCGAAATGCACCTGAAACCTCCGTCCACTGGCTGTCCGTGAAACTCGAAAGAAGGCAACTCCGGAATGGAGAAGACGATCTTCCTCTCAAAACAGTCCACCAAGGCGTGGTAAGCAGACAACCAATCCATCCCCAGAATCACTCCAAAGTCCTCCATCTGTATCATAATCAGGTCAGCTGGCAGGCTATGTCCCCCAACGCTGACCTCGCAATCCATGTACACCTCCTCAGCTACAAATAGCTGACCACTCGGACCTCTAATTACGAACGGATTCTCTAATAGCGTATAATCCTGGCCCAAACTAACTGCCAAACTGGCTGCGACAAACGAGTGCGTAGCACCGGAATCGAAAAGTGTGTAAACGAGTCTGCCGGAAACTAAAACCATACCTGCCACTACCGAGCCCGAAGCTCTGGCATCCCTGTGTGTCAGGGCGTTGATACGCCCCTCAGCTCTAGGTGCGGACGAAGCAGCCACACTCTGCGTCGGACGGGCAGGTGCTGGCCGGTACCCTCCTCGTGACTGCTGTCCTCCTCCTCACACCTGGGAACTGCGGCCTCCTGCGTGCCCTCCAGTGCTCTGCGTGGGGAGTATCTGCTGACCTCCTGCCCTAGACGGGCAGTCCCTCCTGATGTGGCCCGGCTGGCCACACTGGTAACAGAGGGGAACCCGACTCCCGCCCTCAGTGGGTCCCTACTGTCGGCTGGGCGGGGGTCCGGTGCTGGCGACTGGCCCCTGTCGAGGGCCCCCAAAGGCCACTGATGGCCCTGCAAAACGTGACGGCTCTCCTGCGAATGCCACGTGTCTCCTCTCTCGCCGGCCCTGTGAAAAGTTTGGCTGAAAGGGCCTCTTCCGCCTACCGTCAGTGTCTCGCGCGGACGGGTTGGTCTCTTCATAAGTCATAGCTGCCTTTACCACCCTCGAAAACGTAGGCAGCTTTAGGGGTTTGACATACCCCTTGATCGCAGGCCGGAGCCCCTCGGTGAACCTCCAAAGGCGCTCCTCCTCTGTGGCTACTGCTTTCATCGCAAAGCTGGACAGCTCCAAGAAACACATGCGGTACGCACTCACAGTCATCGTTCCTTGGCGGAGGGTGTGGAACTCCCGCCTCCTCTGGTCCTGCCACGTCTGGGGAAAGTACTGCTCGCAGAAGAGGGTGACGAACTAGTCCCAGGTCGGCTCATCCCTCTCCTATCCCCGGACCGCCCTCCACCACCTATGTGCCGCACTCTCCAGCTGGTACGTAGCAAAGGCCACGCGGCACTCCACCGGGGGGCGAAGGGTGTCGAAGATCTTCTCCAGCTGCTCAAGCCAGTCCTCTGCCTCGGTCGGGTCCTCATCCCCCTTGAAGGAGGGGGGCTTCAGCTTCCGAAACTGTCTGAAAAGCTTGTAGTGGCGCTGCAGTGGAGGTGTTGGTGCACCTCCAGGCGAAGGTGCCTCGTGCATAGAAGTGTCAGAGGAAGGTGGGGGCGGCAGCGGCCCATCCCCTCCCCCGTGTCCAGCGCCGTGTTCGTCGTGTGGTCCCACAGAGGACTACCCCTCTACAGCCCCAGGAGGAGGCGCTCGGGGCGGTGGGTGGATCTCTTCTCGTACAATGTCCCGTATCAGCCGGGCGAGGTCCTGGGCCTGAATGCCCGGGAGTGGTGGCTGGTCCACCGAGACGTCGACAACTGCACGCCCACCTCGCCGACCTCGTCCTCGGCCGCGCCCGCGGCCAGTCTCGCCAGTCCCGCGACGAGGCATCTCCTATAAGGAGACGCGAAACAAAACAAAATACATCAGTACGGAACAGTACCTAACGAAAACGTCTAAGAGTTCATGTCAAAAGATATATTGTGGTGGCTACTCTAGTTATAGACATGTGAATTGGTTATTTTCCAGTCAGTTGATTCACTTCTCGGGATGACCTTGCTCTGATACCATCTTGTAATGACCCGATTCCCGAGTCCCTACGAGACACGAGAACCGGACCGACTCGACTAATCCCAAGACCTAGTCGTCCAATGAGGAAGTAACCAAAAGAGCAGGAAAATAAACCACATTCAGCATGAATATAACTAACAGTAAGTAAATACAGTAGTAAGGAAAGAAGCCACTACAGTATATACCACCACAACAGTAGAACAACATTTATAACATAATATGAACTGCAGGTAAAGAAAAGTACAGTGGTAACAAGACTACTCACTACAGTGGAACAAAAAGAGGTACAAGAGAACAGTGGTAACTCTACTGGACCCTACTCGTCCCAGCGTCCTCTGCAGCCGCCGACCCTGGCTGCTCAACACCTGGTCCTGAAAGGTAACGAGTGTAACACGTCAGCAAAATGCTAAGTAGAGTGGCAACTAAAACAAAAGAAACAGTAGAGGTTACAGTAGCTGTTATGTTCTGTTACTTTCTTTAATTACGTCTTTCTATTGTCTCACAATTTATCTATTTCTCAGATCCTTCACTTGATCTCGAATGTTCCTCGTGGGAACGATCTTGATTGTAGTCTTTTCCGAACAGTAGAAGTAGCACGTGGTGCTCTCTTGGTCGGGAGAGTCCCCCGTGGTGATCCTACTCTCAGTCAACCACCCCAGGGTCACGGATAGACGTAACGGTGACTACGGCACGCGCGATAAACGCACAGGTAGCTAACCCGCACTGGCGCGCGGTCAGTCGTTTCCGTTAACGGGTGCGCCCAAAGCACATCACGGAACCAGTACAGGGCAGAGCCCTCTCAGTAACAGGGGTCCAACCCCTCCATAGTAACCAAACAGGGGCCTTGCCCCTCCACAATCCGCGCACCCTCGCCTGACTACCCTGGTTTGCCCAGTGGGCGTAACAAGTCGGTGTAGGAGGCTAGCAGAACCTCGGGGCCCGTGGGGTAGCTAGTGCCCTCCCTACACTAGTAGCTCTCCTCGGTACTACGTACGCAAGGGCCAGCAAGTCGGTACAAAGTGGCCAGTCCTAACCCCGGGTCCCTGGGGTGGCTGGCTCCGCTCTGCACTAAACAGGTACAGGTACTTCCCTTGGTACTACGTACCCAAGAGACAGCACACTACCACGTCTTTCTTTCTCAGTTCCATTCCTTTCTCTTTCTAGGAGTTCCACTCCTAATTCCCCGTAGGGTTCCAGCTCTTTTAACTCAGAACATCTAGGTTTCACTTCCCAGTTTCACGTTCTTACAATCCATGTTCTCAATCACGTTTATTTATTCATAGCAGGCAGCTGTTAATTCAATTCACAGGCAGCTATTATTGCCTTTCCATATTTTCCAAGACTGTAGTATTCATATATTCCACTAGTTCTTCCCATCCTAGGATTCATGCCATACCCTAGGATCTGTCATACAATCTAGTTTTCCAGCCCTAGGATTCATGCAACACCATAGGATCTACCATTCATTCTAGTTTCTCATTCCTAGGATTCATGCAATGTCCTAGGTGCTATTTATGGTTCCATAATTTAACAGATTATACCAATAAACTTAAAGCCACTCTACCGGTTACAACAGGAGTACTGGGGGCATGGTCGGGAATCCCGCGTGCCTCCGCAACCCTCGAGACTGCAACGGAACGGGGTCCTATCACAAGGATCAAACACAAGGAGTTTCTCAAAACAGCATATAGCTACTGTAGACGGGTAGAGGATTTAATTCCGAAAAGCACGCAACTTGAAACCTGGAAAACAGACTCTGAACGAGCCCTAAACGGGTCGAAAACGATGGAACAGTGCAAAATCAGATGTCTGGAACCTCTTCCAGACATCTTAAAAAGTGGATCAGAGGTTACCTTTGCTCTGCGTGGTCTCTCAGATGTCCAGAAGGCTGCGGGGGCGTCTGGCCTAGTTCCCAGACGTCCGATGGTTACCCCGGACGTCTGGAAGTCGCTCCCGTCGTCTGGCACTGTAGCCAGACGTCTGATTCGTACTGAATGGCGAATCCGAACCTGCGCGTACCCATTTCCTCTCTCTTTTAGTTCGGTCAGTCGAAGAAGAGGAAGAAAGATGGAAATAACTCACCTTTCAGACGTCCTCCCAGCTGTTTGGTTGGAAGCCCAGACGTCTGATTCTGGAGAAAATTCCAGAATCAGGGTGCGACTCGCCCTCCACTCGAGAGGCTCGGCTGCGCCGCAACTCGTCCACCTGCTGCTCGAGCTGCAGCAGGCCTCCCACGTCACCCCGCATCTGCTGCTCCCCCTCGCCGGCCGGTCCTAGCAGCCCTGGCAAGCTCGCCCTCCGGCCGAGCACCTCCTCCCTCGCGCAGCACCTCCTCCCACGCTCTCCGCGGCTGTCGTTGCCGCCGCTCACTCGCGCTCGCTCTCGCGCACCAGCTGGAAGGAGAAGAGGAAGGGGGCGGAGGTGATGAGAGTGAGGGAGAGGGCGTGGCGTTTTAAAGCTCTGCGGGGAGGAGAGAGAGCGGATAGAGGGCGCAGCCTGCGGTCGCAGGAGAGGGAAAAATATAGAGAGAGAGATGCACTCTCAGGTCTGCGCGCTCAGGCGCACAGACGAAACCACTCGTGTCGAAAAAATCGAATCCTAGACATCTGGAAGGGGTTCCAGACGTCTGGTCCGACGTCTGGGCCACCTCCCAGATGTCTGAAAAGACGTCTGAAGCCGCCTGTTCGTAACAATTGGTATCTTGGGATGTGAATTAAAATGTAAATCATGCATGTAGATGAATATCCTCTACCTAGCCAAGCATAACCTATTAATCTGGCACCTTGTAGAGATGAGATACTTTACTGGCCAGATTGTTACCATATGGCTTAGGATAAACCATTGAGGGTGACTACCCTTGTGTTACATTGTGGGCTACTAGGTAAGGTGTTGGGTTAAATAGGGGTGGAGGTTTTATAAGTCTATTACTGATCAAGACTTAGAGTAGGATACTCTACTCAAATGCAATCACAGCAAGATAGTGCAAGAAATTACTGACCTAGTTCCACCTAAATAGGTGTACGTCTAGGGGAGATAGGTACTCCTGAATTTCACTAGTTCTTGATGAATAATACAAGTGAACTCCCATTCTTTCTTCTCTCAGATTGTGTCAAAAAAATT
This sequence comes from Thalassia testudinum, assembly GCA_037157565.1. Classification (NCBI taxonomy): domain Eukaryota; kingdom Viridiplantae; phylum Streptophyta; class Magnoliopsida; order Alismatales; family Hydrocharitaceae; genus Thalassia; species Thalassia testudinum. The sequence continues at coordinate 10,246,663 of JAZHRO010000051.1, forward strand.
CCTTGCACAACCTAGGTATCATAGGCTTCATGACCTTCGGTCGTGGTCATAAAAGAGAGGATATTTCGTAACCGTCAAATGATTAGCTGCTGCAATAATCAAACCAACTGCCCGTACATTTCGCCTTCAGTCAACCAGGTCCATTGACAAGTTGATGGATCCACTAGTGTGTTTGGTCGTCGGACTCGACTAGATCCGTCAGGATGCCAGATAACCGTATCTGCCAAGATGCTGGGTATCTGAATTTGCTTGGATGTTAGATAGCTGGATCTGTTGAGATTTTCGCTCAAGTCACGAAGGTTGTTTTCTGACAAGATTTTTCTTCCCTCATCAATTGCGCCCACTCTCTTTGCTATTCCAAGTAGCAAAGAGAGTAGTAAGTTTTGAAATAAACTTTGTGCATATGGCACCCTCAATGATAGAATGACTACTTTTCAAGTGGCCTAATCATTTGTAGGTTGCATGTGTGTTATTGTTTTGGCGAACAAGGTGGCATACAGGAGAGGTACAAGGCATATCAATGCTTTTTGGTTAGGAGAAATAGGCATATCACCATCTGATTTTCTTGACGACTTTAAGAAGCCAAGATCCCAGGTATTTATGATGTATGATGTAACATCATCTTCTGTGAGTGATGGTCATCATCATAGGGTTAATTTTATCATTTTTCATGAACAACACGAGCATTAATTGTTGTAATGATGAGAAATCCCTACCCCAATAATCGAAATAGATTACAGGCTTTCACTGCAGGCAAATCACGACATAATGATTTGTGTGCATAGGGCATTAATTATCCCTCATTATAGCGAGATTTATGAAATTTAAAGCCCGCGAGCAATGGGATTATAAAGAGGGGGTGGGTGGGGCAGTAAATGCCCCTCCACGCTTCTTTACTTTGAGAAAGCCCTAGTGCCCTTTAAGTCACTGCTTGCAGAGGAACATCATCGTTGGAGGAGAAGACATACTCTGTTGGTAGCCTTTTTGATAATGAAGATGTTGGGAATCATGAGAAAAGGTGAGTCTACCTCTTCCTCACCTAAACTACTGGGTGAGACGCTAGCCTTGCATACCTTTAGCTCTGACTTTCATAGCAAGCTTGCTATCCATGGCTTTTTGTCAGAGCATGAACTTGGTAAAGTCCCTTTCAAGCTGTCGGTTCCATCACCCACTTGTGCTCCCCTGCTAGGGAGGATTATTTTATCATTTGTAAATATGCTATAGAAAATGGCCTTAGGGTGCCATTAAATCCCTTCATTACATCCTTTCTTTCCTACTACAAACTTGCCCCTTCGCAACTAAGCCTTAATTGTTGGCCTATCTTGAATGCCTTTACTATCATTTGTTTCCATTTGAGGATTTGTCACTGGATGGGCCTATTTTGCCTCCTTTTTGGGCTAATACCCTTGAAAGTGAAGAAGGGAAAGTCCCTATCTAGAACTTATACCCTATACAGCCGGCGGACCAAATATAGGATTGCAGATCTGCCGAATAGCTTGAAGCGGTAGGATTGTCATTTCTTCTTTCTCCATAAGATAGAGAAATTGGAAGTCCCCTATGAGTGGCAAAACTCACCTGAGAAAGACTTGTCGCTTGTACCCCATGAGCATGACCAGGCAGCACAAGTGGATGTTGAAAGAATAATGGAGTTTGGGCCTATAGTCCGCTCTGAGTTAAGGCAGCCGAATGTCTGGAGAGCACTAACCTAGGTGGTGGATTTGTACCCCACTCCAAGTAAGTTAGGGGTATTAGCTTTAGATAATATAATTTCGAAGGAAAATGAAATAATGCCCTCTTGTTATTATGCAGCTTTTGAGAGGTTTGCTTGGTTGGACACCCCAAGAAGATGTGGACACTCTTCAGGTGGTCCGTCACACAGTGGTGTCAAGTGGGAGGAGGCTAACGAGTGCCAAGTAGGTGGAGTCAAGGATGGAAAGAGGAAGGAGGTAGTTGAGGCATCCAGTAGTCCCAAGGTGTCTCCTCTTAAAAGATGGAGGGGCCAGTCTACCAACGTAATCATGCAGGTTTCGTCGGGTGAGATTGGTTCTGCTAATAGTGTTGGAGCTGAGGAAGAAAGCACCCCATCCTACACATTCGGCCACTAAGAGGAAACCGAGAGGATGGTCCCCCCGAGTTGCACTTTGAGTGGATCCAATGGGAGGGCGGCCTCAAGCATATGTACAACAACACCCAGGGTTCCCAGTGCATTTGCGTTGGCGACCTAGTAAACAATTGAAGCGGGTGGCTTTCAAGGAAACAATATTTTTGAGCGTCTGCACTATATGCGAAGCGCTATTGGGGCTCGCATGTTCGTGGATCCATGTGGCTAAAGTGGCAATGGGGTCATAGGATAGACCTTCGGTTAGCTAAAGGGTTCTATCCTAGAGAAGACCCAAGTGGAGGGGTCATCCAACTGGGAATATTAGGCTGGACAAGGCCTCAGTTTCGTGGATAGCCTGTCACAACCCTCGAGGAGCTCCATGGTACCACCATTACATGGTGAGGAAGGCATGGTTGGCGATAGCATGCCTTCTGTCGACCTTGAAAGGCAGGTGTTAAGAAACCTGCAAGATGCCCTTACTTGGGCCACCCCTCCTTAAGGGAGGGTGAACTTCAAACACGTTTACTTCTACTATCTTTGTGTGGTAAAGTTCTATACTTTATGTTTGATTCCCGTCTTAGTGTTGTTTGAATACACTGTAATACCGTTGTCCTTGTTGTCTTATAGGTGGAGACTCTTAGGACAAGTTTATTCCTGGCACAATCACAAGCGAAGTGAGTGCAGGAACTGACACTACTCCTAGCAAGGCGGTTGACATGGCAGCCAAATGGGCGATAACTGCCAAAGGGTAGAAAAGGAGCTAAGGGTGTAGGGGTAGTTAGCCAAGGAAGTATCTAGGGCTAGCAGGGAGGTAAAGGAGTCTCACCTCAAATTGATAGTGGCTAGGAAATTCGCCGCCAAGCTTGATGTCTCGCTTGGGGAGATTCATCGAAAAGATTTTGAGAGAATAAGTGAGCTTGATGACAAGCTGGATTTCACCTGGAGGATTACCTGGCATGGCTGAAGGAAGAAGTCTAGGTTTTCAAGACATGCCATTCCTCTGTTGTAGAGCAATATGAAAAAGCTTTAGAGGAAGAATGCCTTCACCTAAGCACAACCATTGATGAGCTTTCTAGTTATAAGGCAGCGTAGGAGAATGCGGAGGTAGAAGACTTGAGGCGAGAACTGGCGAGGGCTAGACAACTCGTGAAAGACAGGGCTAAGAGAGTCCAGGAGCTAAAGAATGCTCCCATGTTGGAGAAGGATCCAGATATTGTGATGGAATTTTTTGGAACGAATCCTTCTATGGAAGATAGCCGAGCTATTGTCTCGAATGAGGCAAGAAAATACACCTTGGTGGCAATGTAAGCAACTCTAGAAGGCAGGTACACTTTTGTAGAGGAGCTTTGCAGTTGGTCAATTGACAGACTAAATGTCAACTATGACTAATAAAAGGAGGACCTTAAAGAAAAAGCTCCCATCTCTCCTCTACCCAAGGAGCAACATGAAAGTCTGGCTCCTAAAGAGGAGATAGAGAAGGTTGGTTCGTCAATACTTCTGCCTAATACAAAACCTGCTGAGAAATCTTCCTACCAAAATAGCCCTGCCTATGAATCCAGGACTTCGCCAACCTCGAGGGTCGACCTCCCAGAAGACATGGAATAGCTGTCTCACCAATATTGGAATAGTTGTTGCTAGTGTTTTTTCCCTTTTTTAATTTTTACAGGTTTTTTGTAGTCATGGATGGAAATGACATAGGAAAATTAGAACAATGGATGAGAGACCAGTGTACTCAAGAGGAATGAATGAGAAAGAGGGCTACGATGGCACCATGTGGCACCATCATAGCCCTCCATCCTGGCCACAGCCCCTCCTCCCAAGCAGCACCTGTGAAGTCTCGACTGTTGGATTCAAATCCAACGGTCGTTAAAGCACTGTGTCTCCTGCTTCAAGCCAAGAAGAAAGAGGGCTTCGCATAATTGCAATAGTTGGATCAAGATCCAATGGTCATGGCACACTGAGCCTTAATTCCTAAGCGAGGCACAAAACCAACCTCAGCGCAACGGTTGGTGCTTTGGCTCACAACGCATGATTGCATGATTGAAGCCCTGCGAGTAGATTTTATCCGCTAAGCACACGCGGGTAAGAAATTGAGCCATCGATGGATGATTTGCTCGCAAAGGAAGCAGCTACGTGGCATCACTAATGCGCGCAGTTCGTGCACGCAAGATTTGACATGACGACAGACGCACGATTGCACGCGCTGGTGGGCATGAACTCAAGCGCACGATCTAGAGTGTCCATCAAAGATCCAATGGTCATGCTTCATCCATGCGCGTGCCAGCAGCTATGAGCAGGCGTACGCTTGGTTGGCGCTGACCTTCAGCGACAGCCTAGTGGGCCTTTAGTGATGCTTACAGTTGTCACTAATTGCTTGTATGCACAAGGACAGCTGCGGGCGTGAGCGATGGGGTTACGATCTTCAGCGACAGCTGCAGGGGTCTTTAGTAACACTTTCAGCTATCACTACTGCCCTCTACACAAATTTCTTCTTCTTTCCTCCACTATATAAACACCCTTACACCTCCAATTCCTTTTCATGTCTACCTACTCTACTCCCACCTACTCCTAAGCTCTAGTAGCCTACCAAAGTTCCATTAGAGCATATTCTCAAGCTCCAAAGGCCTCTTATTAGTGTAATGATCCTGTGCCCCACCAAACATTCGTCCTTCATCCCACCACCTTCATAAGAAGCCTTGGAGCCATCCTCCCACCTCCATTTCGGTAAAAGATTGCCTTCGTCTCCTCACCTCCATTCCAAAGCCTCAGTGAAGCATTCCTCTACCTGATGTCCTCCTGCTTCTCACCTCTATCGTCCTGCATCTCAACTCATTCATCCACACTTTCGCCAGGCGCAGTCGTCTCGTCGAATAGCCGATTCGGGAGATTTCCTCTCACCCCTATCTCTTTTATGCTTTCATAAATTGTTGTAAAAAGCATTTGTGTGATATATCATAGTTGTTTCATCTCAATTTGTTAACTTGTCTTGCTTGTTTTTTTATTTCACAAAACACATAAATAACAAAACCTCAAAATGCTAAAAAGAAATAAAATGAAATGCAGATTTCAAACAAAGTAAACATCGCCTCCTTGTGTTCGACCCAGGACTCCCCTAGAGTTTCGATTATAAATTATTTTTGATAGACGTATTTTATGAGCTACGACGACGGGTTCTCCAAATCCCGATTTTAATTCGCAAAATCCAATGTAATCATTTTGGCACCGTTGACGGGGATTCTCACACGGATGGGATTTGAGTTTGGAAAACCCATCGTCGTAGTTTAATTCGAGAGAAAATTCGTCGATCAAATAAAATTTATAACCGAAACTTGAAAAGTGAGTCATGGTTCGAACACCAAGAGGTGAACGTTTGGTTTGAAAAATATGCGTTTTGCTTTTATTTGTTTTTGTCATTTTTGTCTTTTCTAATTTTTTTGGTATTTTTAGCAAGCAAGAGATTAGGTTAATGAATTCTTAACTAACTAATCTACTTGCAAAATATAAGAGAGAGAGAAAGAGAAATAATCATATATTTTTATAATCAAATATTTATTACAACTAGGAAAGTGGGAAAACTATACTACGAAAGTAATAAAGATAGAGATAGGTGAGAGAAATCCCCCTCGACAGTCGCTTGGAGGATGACTCACTCTGACGTCACCTGGAGGAAGGTGGTGAGGAGCTAGATGAATGAGGACAAAGCTACAGGATGGAGGGTGAGGCAGGACAGCGTCGCGGCGAGGATCTTCTTCCCCAAGGGAGGTGAGAAAACGGCCACAGGATGCTCCACGAAGGGGGATGAGAGGAGGGACAAATGTTTATTTTCTACTCTAGAGGATCATCCCGAGCTTGGGACAAGGTCTCTCTTGAGACTTGGAGGTGGTGAAAGGAATAAAAGAAGAGATGAAGAAGAATGGGAGGGGTAGGGGTCCTTTTATAGTGGAGGAAAGAATCAAATTCGTATACAGGTCATTTAGTGACAGTCATAAACATCGCTGAAGATTCGCCACAAACATCGCTAAAGACAGCTTACGGCCACGCTGCCACTGCACTGGCGCACGCTCCACGTGCCCGTGTCGTGCACCTCCGCGTGCTATGAGCCCACGTGTGCTGCCGCTGCTGCGCATGCGTGCCTCTGCATGTGCGCTTGCCTACGCTGCTATGCACGTGCGGTGGCGCGTGTGTGCGCATGGGTGGCCTGGGTTGCGCCACGTGGCGTGAATTGGGCGGTTCATCTTCTTTCCTTTGTAGGGACTGCTACAGAGGTCAGATTTAGTCGATTTTTCCGTCGTTGGGCTACGATCGTTGACCCGAATCCATCCGCATGATCGGATTTGTTGTTTGAAGCTCTGAATTATGTCACCTAGTCCCTTGACCATTGATCTTCCTTGGACTGCATATGGTGCTATAGGACTCCGATCAAGATGATTTCAGAGGCGTTGGAATCCAATCGTTGTTTTGATCAGATCCATACGGTCGAATCGTCAATTCAAGGCTCCAAAATAAATCTCCTTCTCTCCTAACCAAAAAAAGGATGCAATCAACCTAAAATATACACAACTACTCTAAATACAGAATGATGCATGCTATGCAGTATTTATAATATGAAATGCAAATCTTAGCCTAGGAACATGCATAAGTACGCATTTTAACCTAAATGGATGTGTCTACATCATACCCCCATGCCTATCTTTTGCTAGTCCCTAGGAAAATTAAACTACATGCTATGTATAAAAACAGAATTAGGACTCGATCGCTTAGGCCTAAGTTGTTTATTAACAATAGAAAATTTCAACTAAGGTCCTAAATTACGAAAACTCAACGGTACCTAGGTGTCTACTAGAATGTAGACTGTCCAAGTCCTCAACTTATTTGAAAAGGGAAGATACATTTTCTTATTTTTCTTTTTTTCTAATTTTTTTGGACTTTTGGAGTTTGAGAGTTTCGGGATAACTTTTTATGGTTACCCGACCCGCCTAAAACTCAGAAAGTACTCTAAGTGCTAAGCATCTTGTGAAATGGTGATAGACTCACTAGGTGGCCGTTAAAATGGACTTCGGGTTTCTACGACCCTAGGTGACCTTAAAGATTTTTGCCTAGAGGTTTATCTTTTTGAACAGTAGCTTTCTCCCTACTTTTAAATTTTTATGGGGTCAACACAAGGGTGAACCCAATGTATATCTCCCTGGTTTATTCTACTTCCCCACTTCTTCCCTAAGTGTTTTAAAAATTATTGTGCATTTTTGTGAGCTAGGCTCCAGACAACCGACCAATGGACTATTACCCACGGTAACTTGCCAGCCATACTCGTGCGGTGAACTGTGGTTTTATTTTTTATTTTTCCTATTTTTTTTTTATTCTAAGTATTTCTTTTCTTCTCTTTTTTTTTCTAAGTAGGTGACTTCGCTGATCTATGATTTACCTAAAGGCATTAGGAAGAGAATGGTCATGTGGCTGGGCTTTGGACAACCGGCCGATGAGCTCTTACCATCGACAACTTGTTAGCCATACCACCCTATCGTCGAAAAGTGAGTCAGTGCAAATAGTATGTAGATGCTTAGGCTTAAAGTCCCCTCAAATCAGAGGGTGGGTTGATAACTCGTATACTTATCACCCCAATTTATTGACCAAATTAAAATAGAATTACTTGGCGAGGACTTGAGACTAAGTCCACATTCGAGTGGACACTCGAGCTAATTAAGCCTAAAGACCTAAAGAGTCTAAGTATTCAGGTCCTATCGTATCATTTACTAAAGTTAATATCTTCCAAAGGCCTAAGTTCTCTTCTCCTAATTCTATTTTTTTATTTTTTTATTTTTTTAAATTTTCAATTTTTTTAAAAGAAAATAAAAGAAATTCCATAGAGCTAACAAAATAATTTCAGGATTAAGTATCCACCCCCCATGCCTAAATGATGAAATGCCCTCATTGTAAAAACAAAGACATGAAAAGGGTGGAATAACATAATATCACCTGAATTTCATGACAATCCGATCAGCACCGCAGAGAACGTGGAATATACACATGTGCTAAATTTTAATGCCTTTAGCTAGGCATAATATGCATATAAAGAAGAATTTGAGAATTCACAAGTGCAGGTCAGAATCAAAATAAAAGATTAATCTTCAAACCCACCAATAGAAGACGTCCACAGAAGTGGATTGACGAGTCGATTGTTCACTTTAAAAGTCTTTTGTAGTTTTATGTGGTAGAAAAATTGACTAATCAATAATTAAAAATAACCACTCGCAGAAGAGCGGGTCGTATCCACAGGGAGGCAATGACGTATTTAAATTTGCACCAGTTAAAAATGTATGTTTGTAGTTAGTTTCGACGAGAATCGAGCCAAATCTGCCTTCAGATTAAGATAGTATCAAGAGAACATGCTAAAATAGCAATTTTGAACAACTAATGAATATTTTTTGCAATGCAGATTTAATAAAATATCAATAAAAGTTGGCAATGGCAGAGAATGTAAATATTAATAGGCCTTTTACTGTAGAAAAATAGGGGATTTCTTCCCCTTGGCCGTGCGCGAAGAGGAAGGAACGGCCGGAGGCGTGAAGCTCGAAGGAAGTTCTTTGGACCGAGGGCTTCGCAGCGGTGGTGGCGGCGAGTCGCGAGGCGGCCGGAGCTGGCCGGACGGAGCTCTGGTGAAGGTGGGTTTCGACGGTGGCTGCACCTACTGGAGGAAGCGCGGATAGGCACATGCGGAGGCTGTTGCGGTGGTGCGCGCGAAGGCTGCTGTTGCGCGTAATGAGGCCGCATGCACTGCTGGAGCGCACTGCCAGTGAAGAGGCGCACGCACTGGACTGCCCGCGCATGGAGGTTGGTGATGCTGCTGGATGCAATTGCCCGTGCACTGCAAGAGTCGATGACGCACTGCAGGGTGGGCTGGAGGCGCACTGGAGAAGTGCTGCAGGCTGGCGCGAACGTAGGTGGGAGTGTGCAACCGGATGCGCGCTGTAGGCTGGGGATGGTGCTGCTGCAGGCTGTGCGCGGTCTGCAGGCACGTTGGAGACGATGCGTACGCGCACGGGTGAGTGGACGCGCTGGAGGAGATGAGGCGTGCTGAGGGGAGCTGATGGGCGTATTGTGGTTCTGGCTGAGCGCTGACGTGAAGGTGGTGAGGCACAGGGTACACGCGGATGGCGCTAGAGGATTGAAGATGCGTGCGGTGTAGCGGGCGTGAAGGCGGTCTTGTGCAGCAAGGGCTTGCGCCGTGGATGCTGCAGGAGTTGTGGCACAAGTGTGCAACAGGAGGCGCGGGCGTGAAGTGATCGGCCGGTTGCTGTTGGAGTGGGGGGGTCGAAGCTTTAGACGCCTGGGAAATTTCCTGGATGTCTTAACTGACTGAGAAGATGAAAATGCAGTGGCTGCGGCAGTGGTTGTTGGGACGACGGCAAGGGTGGTGCATGCTGAGGTGCTCACGGTAATGCGGACGAGCTTTGGATGGCGGTATGGCCTGTCACACCACACGCCCACGGTGGTGGAGGCTCGTCGCCACGGTTGTGGCTGGCGGTGTGGAATGGACGAGAGATGAACTCTCTGCATAGTGGTGGGTCGGGGGTGGTGGCCTTCAGAGCTCGGCTACCTCTTCCTCTTTTTGTAACTGCCTGCATGAATTTGAATGGAGAGGCGGGAGCAAATCCACCTCCACTAGTCCATGAATGTAGGCTTTAGTGCGGTAGCTGGTGGCATTGCAGCGGCAACTGAAGGAAATGCAACCGTTGCTGCAAGAAGAAGAATAAAAAATAATGTTAAAATATTATGGTTATTTATATACAAACCCTCAACTTTTATGTTAACTTAAATTAATGTATGCAATGCACCTAATTAGTTAACTAATTAAATGAATGCAATTCTAAGTTAATTCTAAATGCATTTAAATATGAATGCAATGCATGAATTATGTAATTAAATTAGAAATATGAATTAACCTATTTACATCCTAATTTATGCTAAATAAATGTTAGAATTAACTTAATGTCTAGGCACTTAAATACTTAAATAGCCCACAAATATGGGCTAATCATGGACCAAGTTGTGGTGTAGACCCATGCCCCAAGGTCGAGTGGTTCTAAGGTTCTGGATGAAAATCATCCAAAATCGAAGATTGTTGTATTTACGGGGCCAGGCTTGCGGTTTAGTGGTGTGCAACCCAAGACTAAAGTGTTAGACAAAAGGTAGATTTGGTTCACTAGGTTCAGATGTCCACTTAACGTTCAGCTCAGAAAAATAATCAGTTATTCCAGGCTTGGGTCGCACATCAAAGGTATCGTAAGGGTCCTAGTAAAAAGTAGGTGGTTTTAGGTCAATAGGAACCCTTAAATCCAAACTCCTACTTTCCCTGAGGTTAACTTCCTAGATCCTCACTTCCAAATTCCTATGCTCCAACATCAAGTGTTCGGGCTTTGGGACCTCTAGCATATCATTCATCCCATATGATTTACCCAAGTCCAGAAATCATGGCTGACTCAGAATTGACTTGGTTACAATGATTTCCAAATCAAAATCGATCCCTTCGGGGTGTGGTTGAGGATGGGGCTACTGATTGAATCTTCTAGTAAATGAGGATTCGAATCCTCCAAGTTAGCTCCAACTGAATACAAATCTTCAATGAACAGGCTATCAAATGGTTCGTCATGCTCCTTGAGACTGTTTGTCTCACTAAAATCATCTTCCTTAACTTCAAGTGAGACATCACTCAGAGATTCCTCACCCTTAGAATTAAAAAATTCTTGATCCTCATTTATATATGTCTCAAAATCACATGTCATTTCATGGTCCTCAGAGACATATTTTTCGTCGTTCCCTGGCTCGGGGATCTTAGGTGAAGTAATCGGTTCATCCACGATAGGTTGCTCTAGACCAACCTGGTCATCTCCAATCTCAGAAAATGTAACCCCCCCGACAGGCACCTGAGCGGGTTCAAACATTGGCTCTCCTGAAGGGAGTTCATCTTGAAAATCGTCTCAAGATTGGGCTAGGGCAACAACAAATTTCATCCTCAACCTCAACAATTTCCCAAGTAGAAACTCACCCAAGCCCCTATCCCTAACATGTTGGAGCAAATCCAATAAAGAGCTATTCAGCTCATCAATCATTTTTATCATAGGCTCCAATGCTTCAGTGGATGGTGTTGGCTGAGCCTCTAAAGATTGGATGGTGTTCCTCAAGTTAGCCAACAACCTATCTTGGACCTGGTTCACCTAAACCGAATGGTTTGGTTCAGGGTTGGGTGGGTTTGGGTTCATTCTAGGGGAGTCAAGATATTGAGGTTCTTGGGTTCCTCCCTGATAGTAGGTCATCTCGGGTTGTTCAAAGAATGGTGGTGACCTATATTCAATGGAATACTGGGGAGGGTAGGTGTTATAGTCAACATATCCTTCTTGATTGTAGATTGGGTTAGGTTGATCATCAAAGGGTGGAGATCTATAATCATTGTAGCTCTGGGAAGGATAGTAATCATAGCCTTGTTGTCCAAGGTTAGGCCTTGGACACTGAGGTCCAGATTCATATCGTCGATCAAAGTTGTCCCAGCTAGGAGATGGTAGTCATAAGTCAAGTCGGGATAGTAATCATCTTGGGGATAACTGTTGGTAGGAGGGTAGGATGGGAAATGCATGTAAGATGTGGAAGGATACATGGTAGAATAGGAGGGAAATCAGAAGAGATAAAGGAGCCCTGCAATACAAGAAATCAACCCTGTCCTTAGGTGGGTTAGCCTAAAGACCTACAGATTCCCAGGACCCATCTTGAGATTATAAACGATTTGGTTGACTTTTATCTAGTCAATCCAACCAGTTAGAGGGAGGGGTTGGGGAGAAGGTTCTTCCTTTGGCTTGCACCTCTAGTTCCTAGTGTACTCCCCAACCACAGTCGTTTGACGCTATTCCCCTAGCTAGACATCAAATGGACCAGTAGAAGGAGATTAATAGAAAAAAAATCTCAATCTAAGCCCCGAAGAGTCAATCAATCCTTAAGGCCAACATCTACTCAGTTTTAATTAGGCTTGGGATGATTGTGCTCTTGGAATGTGATGGGTCCTTTATATGGGTTGTGCCCTTAATGATCAACTCCAATGTGTGTGCGTGCACAACTAGGGTTTGCAAACAAGGTTATTTGATGATGTGTCTTTTAGGGTTTAACCTTATTTAGTAGCTTTTAGGGTTTAATCCTTAGGTTGGTTCAATCAAGGTTCAGTAGAACACTCCAGGTTTTACAAGCACTGGTGATGATGTATTCCTTTAGAAATCAAAAAAAAAAATGTAGAGTGTCTAGTTCAGCCCTAAAAATCAACCCTAAGTGGTAAGCTACTGATGAATCACTTTTATCTTAAGTGGTATGGCCCAAATAGTTCAATCAATTGGCCTGTTGCACCACTTAGTTAAGGTACACAAAAATGTTTGACCTATTCAGATTTCTACTCACTTATTTGTGTGATGAGTTATGGTGTACCAGATCCACAGGTCAGATTCTGGTTCAGTGGTAGAATCGATGTGAAGTGGTGTGCCTTAAGTCGAGAGTTGTGGGTGTTAATGTGTGTCTCTTTTAGAAAATCCCACAATAGAAGAGTATTTTTTTTTTTTAATATTTGTGGGCAGGTAAGGTGAGGCGAAGTGACAATCAAACAATCAGATCTATCCTAGGGTTTATGCAATCACCTAAGTCGACTTGAGTTTGAGTTATTAGGTTATGGAATGAAAATCTTGTGGGGGGAATAACTTACAAATGTCTCTATCCGCACTTTACTCCAATCTACCGCCTTCGGCTCCTTGATCGAGTTCCTGCAAGACAATAAATCGAAGAAGAAAGATAGGTTAGAAAAATATGTAAGTAATGTGGGAAAATGTGAGAAGAAAACCAAAGAGCATTGCCTCCCCGGCAACAGCGCCAAAATGATAGCGTCGGATTCTCATGCGAATGGGATTCGAGTTTGGAAAACTCGTCATAGTTCTATTCGTGAGAAAATTCGTCGATCAGATAAAATTTATAACCAAAACTCGAAAAGTGAGTCCCGGGTCAAACATGGGGAGGCGAACGTTTGGTTTGAAAAATACACGTTTCTCTTTTATTTGTTTTTGTTGTTTTTGTCTTTTCTATTTTTTTTTGGTATTTTTATCAAGCAAGAGATTAGGTTGATGAATTCTTATCTAGCTAATCTACTAGCAAAATATAACAGAAAGAGAGAAAGAAATAATCATGTAATTTTATAATCAAATATTTATTACAACTAGGAAAGTAGGAAAACTATACTACGAAAGTAATAAAGATAGAGATAGGTGAGAAATATCCCCCTCGATGATCACTTGGAGGATGATTCGCTCTAACGTCGCCTAGAGGAAGGTGGTGAGGAGCGGGATGAACAAGGACGGAGCTGGGTGACGGAGGGTAGGGCAGGACAGTGTCGCGGCGAGGGTCTTCTTCCTGAAAGGAGGTGAGAAGATAGCCACAGGATGCTCCACGAAAGGGGATGAGAGGAGGTGAAAATGTTTGTCTTCTACTGTAGAGGAGCATCCCAGGCTTGGGACAAGCTCTCTCTAGAGCCTTGGAGGTGGTGAGAGGAAGAAAGGAAGTGATGAAGAAGAATGGGAGGAGTAGGGTGTTAGTCGCTCTGAATTAGATTTTAAAATCGATGCATTGTAGTATAGATTGAATCAGCGTGAAAAACAAAAGAATTTATACTCGAATGGAAGTCTGAGGTAGCTCGCTGGGAGCAAATAGGAATTCACATGCTAATCTCAACATATGATCTAAATGAGCACAATTAATTACTCAAAAATATAATATGTAATGTAGCACATAAGTGTATGAGTAAAAAGAATTCTAGACAAAATAATGGTGATTTAGATCACCAATTATAAGTCTAATACATATAACAACTACTCAAATCAATCAATATGAAGGAGCATATGATCAAACATCAGATTTTGCAATCAGATGTCTTATTCTTCTTCTTCTTCTCCTCCTGTGCTTCTTTTGCCTTGGCATCTCTTTTTCTTCTCTTCTATTGCTCTGCTCTTCTCTTTCTACAGTCCTCTTCTTCTGTCTTCTCTGACTTCTTCTTTAGGTCTTCTCCTCTTCGTCTTTCTTTGGTTTCTCTTTTTCCTTTTCTTTCTTCTCAAGTTCTCCTTCCTTCCTTCCTTCTGCTTTCATAGTACACACAAGCCTTCTTTTCTCTTTACACATAAGGGCTACGCACCCTTCAAATTCAGCTGTAGGAGGGGTTGGTGTCACAAAAACAACTTATACCACTGTAGGAGCTCGTGAGTTTACGATGTGGGACTAAATTCCCACACCATCTTCTTTGTTCATAGTCGCAGCTATCTTCAGTCGATTTGTGCAATGAAGGCGGTCAATGCCCCAATTGTCTGGTCAGGAGCGAAGCTGGGTCGATTCTGCATTGCCTGATGTGGACACTTGGAACTGCAATTGCTAGAGAGAACTTCAAGCATGCTCGAAGCTTGAACGTTAATGGCGGCTGGAGGTGAAAACCTAAAACATGAAATAGGACCTCATGGCCACATTAAAATTGTGCAAGATGATCGCCTGAGAACAGTGAGGGTGGTCGTGGTGATTTCATGGCAAATTGGGGTGTGTGGTGGCCAGCGGAGGTCAATGAAGGTGGACAGCAAGGGGTTTGGTCAGTGGAGAGCTAGGGCGAGCGAGGGAGTGAAATAGGAGAGGGCTTTTGATGGTGGAGTCATGGAGAAGCTTGTGGACTAGTTGGCGAGGGGGATGGATGTGTGTAGTGGACGGAAGCCCTCGTCGGAGTGGGCACCAAAGATGGAAGGGATGATGGTGAACGGTGTTGTCGACGGTCAAAAGCAGTAGGAAAGAAACTAAAATTAACGATGGGAGGGAAAGGGAGTTAAAGGACCTAATATTATGGACAAAGGGGAAGGGATACGATGCCAGTGTGATTGCCGGCGCTGTGGAAGATGAAACTCCTAAGGGAGACGGTTGCGAAGAAAGGGGTCTGAGGCGCCTCTGATGTGGCCGTCGAGAGGCGGAGGAAGTTGGGGAGGAAGGAGATGGACCCAATTTGGCCGTTGGGAGGCCGTAGGACAACGGGGGAGGATGCTCGCCAGAGCTAGGTCAGAGGAGGCCGGAGGTAGGGTTAGGAAGAGGGTTTTTGGGCCAAAACCTAGCTGTGAAGTTCGGTCGAGCCTTGGGGATCCTTATATAGGCCTTAGGGATTGGTTAGAGCTTGGGAAGCAAGCTTCCCAAGCTTGGAAGGCTCGTTGAAGTTGGAAACCTAAAGATACTCGTATCTCTCATGCGTTCGAATGAGAGATTGGGAAGGCTTTGGGGCTCAAGATCGGATTCAATGGATAGAGGGCTCCTCAAGGAATCTCCCTTCCAATTTTGGAAGGGATTGATTGATCAGAGGAGTTCTCTTCAATCAAAGGTGGCCGAAGTTGTAGGAATAGGATTTCATGGCGGCAGAGACCTATTTGTGAAGAAGACGACAAAGTTGGGGGGTATTTGCAAGGATTTTGAAAGTTAAGGGCATGTGTGTGAGATAAAAGAGTCAGACAAGACTAAATTGCAAAATAGGTAAAGATGATCTCAGATTGGGCTCAAATTTTGGTAATAACCTAATTTGAATCCAAAGAATCCAATGGTGAAGTTAGATTTAGGTTTTAACCAAGTTTGATTGGATAAATTGCATAATTACCCAAATTAGGGTAAAAGTCTACCTGTGGCTCTATTTTAGGTCAAGATGGGTTCTGATGGTCAAATCAAGCATACCAAATCCTAGAGAATATTTTTATATGAATTTTAAAGGATTTAGGTAAATTTTATCCTGACCAAAACCTCAGTAAATTAAGTAGATATGCTTTTAGTGTTTCAAATGTCATTTAATTCCTGAAATGTGCGAAAACCCATTAATTAACCCCTGAGAAAAATCATGATTGTGCTGCAATTGAGATATGCTATTAAAATTACAATTTTACCCCTATTTTACTGTATTTCCCTCAGAATGGATTTGCAGTGAATTACGTCTCTTTGGTGGTTATGTAGGAGCAGTTAATGATGGAATATGACTAAATAAAGCTAGATATGGCTGATAATGACGTTATCATCATACCCTCATGCCTAAATTTTACTAGTCCCTTAGTAAAATCTCATGGAATTAACTTAAATTCTATACCATGTGTTCAGATCACTGATGTGTGCTTTTTCTTTTAGATTAGGTCAGAATGCCAATAGTAGGCCTAGAGGTACTCAAGTACCAACCAAGATCCAGACCTGACCATCTTTCACCTCAATCTACCATGAAGGTTTCTATGGCCCTTAGGAACTAACCTAAGGGTTGTTGAACTTCGCGATTAAAGCACCCGTGTTTAAAACATGTTTAATCCCGATTTAGTTTGCAATGCATTTTTGTAAGAGAGAGACAGAAGATTTTTTGTATTTTTGGAGAGTTTTCTCTCTGTTTTATTTTCTTTATTTTTAGCTTCGGATTGGCTTTACAACACTGTCTGTATCAGGTTCCTAGCTCCCACCATCAATCCTCGTAGGGTCCCTGGTTTTTGATGCTTCAAGATAGCACTGCCCATGGCAACCCCCAAGACCCTAGCTTTTGACACTTTGAGATAGTGCCACCCATGGAGTTCTATAGCTAAATTCAGACCCTGACAATCAATATTTCGTGATAATCTTGCCCATGGCACCTGAACTAGCACAAGGTGCTTACATGCTGCCAGTAGGATATTTAGATATCCTAGGAGACAAGCACCGAGAAGACGGCATGTTATTACGCATCTTCGAGGGGAATTTCCCGCCTCTCCGCGTTGGGAACTCATCTAAATCAACTTGTATTAATTAGCCGCTCTAATTTTGGTAGCTTTTTCAGAACATAATTAACGCTTTTGCATGATTTTGATAATTAAGCGCACTGAACCAGATTGTGTGTGGATTAGGGTGCTTAGGTTACCGAGTCCAGCAAACTAGAGGTCAGTTAACAAGGTCAAATAATCCTTAAGCCTCAGACCTAATACTTAAGCTTTGCATTTTCCTCAACCTTTTGAGGACTATCCAGATCTTAATGAATACTGGAATTTTTAAGCCTAAAACAAGCCCAAGAGGCCTAAGATCAGCGTTCATACCAACCTTTGTGTCTCTTAGCACTTTTTTTTTGCCTTTTATTTCTTTCTTTTGATTTGGTCCAGAATAAAGTAGATTCCTTAATTTTCTACTAATGACTAACTCTTTTTTTTTTCAAATTGTTGCTTCTTTTTGATGTTTTAAATCACCTCCCCTTTTCCCCTCAAGAATGATATGCAATTAATTCTCAAAATTTCCTCCCTTCTCCATTTTTTGTTCTATTTCATTTTTTTTGTTTTTTGGAATATGTATTTTTTTGTGAGAACCCTTTCAAACTTTGAATTTTTGTATGTTTGCACTTTAACACCCCCCCATGCATAAGTTTTGCAATGTCCTCATTGTAAACGGTGGGCATGAAGCAGTTAGGGTTCAGGGATTTAGAACAGGATTTATCGGGTGGGTGAATGGGTCGGGAATGACTGTTGTGGACGATTTCAAGCCCTGCTACAAGTACGAAAGGTGGAGTCAACTATTCTAAAAATTGAACTTAGAGTGCAAAAGATGTGAAGTACAGAAAGGATAATCAGAAGGGTCTCGGATTTTTGGAATGACGGGTTGCCTCTCATTAAGTGCTAAATTTAATGCCTTCAACTGAGCGAAAAATGGTATGGAGTGGTCAAATTAGACAAGTTTTGTAGAACAAACACCTTGATCTTGTTCAGATCAGCAGGCTGATGATGCAGCCCAAACCCAATTAATATGACAGGTTGATAGATGTTGATCAGTAGATGTGGAACCCACCATATGCACTATGACTCAAAAGGATGTGGAAGTGAAAAATTAGGATTTGGCTGAGTCGGATCAGCCTGATCAAAGTAGGGATCCTCAAATGAAAAAGAATTAGTGGAGGATGTAGGAACCTTATGAGAGTGATCAAACAAGGATGGGTCATGATTTGTACTCTAATTGATGTTTGAAACCCGATTGAAATGTGGAGGAGAATTAGGTGTAGCCGGCTCATTGAGAGGAGAATCAGAGTAAAAATTAAGTCTGGTAGCGGGTCGAAGTTGAAAATGGGTTTTGGAAGGCTCTGTATGTGTAGAAGAGGTGGTTTCTTTCAAATTATTGATCTTAGTGTTGGAATCAAAAGATTGGTTGTGGATGTTGAGGTCATAGATTGGCTCGTGATCATTAGGAAATAACAATTCTCCGATATCAGAGTAAAATTCAAAATCGTCAAAGAACTTGCGAGAATCATGTCCTAAGTCTAATTCTGGATCAGAGGTTCCACCATAGAATAAATCAAGATGTGGATAATCAGCAACTTGACTTGGGTCTAACCTAGTTTCAGATTCCGACCTCACAAAGGTGTCCCAATTAGGTTTGGGCTTGGGTTCTTGGCTTGTAGGGAAGACCCAATCAAAACCCAACTCTTCCACCTCCTCGATTTCTGTATCATAGATAGGCGTGACTTCCAAAAAATCAATTTGTATTTCTGAGGAGGTTGGAGAGGTGCATTCATCAAATAAAGGCCCAGAATCGTAATCCAGATTCAAAATTTGATTTCCATCACACGGGACCTTGTAATCCTCCCAATAAGGCTCAGATCCAAATTCTAGGTTAAAGGTGTGGGTTGGATCACTAGAATCTAGATTGGGCTCTACAAGGATGTCATAATTGCTCTCGAGAGTCACCTTATCAGAATAAGGGACGGAATTTACACCCTTGAGAGGTTCTAAGTCAATCTTGGTATCACAAGTGTCTGGAACATTAGGGCATGGTAGGGTTGGCTCATAATCATGATCACCTGTAATTTGATCCTCCCCACCCATTTCAAGATTAGGTATGTCAATTGCTATGAAATTTGAATTGGAATTCCTATGGGTTGGGGGTCCATAACAAGATTGATTATCAAACCAGGGATTTGAGAGATTGTGCTGGTTAATCCAAGATGTTGCAAGGGTGTACTGATGCCTATGATCGATAACACGTTTCAGCATCTGCATTATCTTGTCTCTTCTTTCAAGGTCATTGCGGTGTACTTTCCATAGTGATGGCTCAAATCTACACAAGATATACTCACCATTTTGCCATCTCCCATTCCCACTATTTTGGCATGAGAACATCCCAAGTTGCCCCATTTTCTAGTTGTGTCAAAATCAGCTGTGCTTGTTCTAAAATGAGTGTTGTTGTGTTTGACACATTAACCTGTATATCCTCAAACGGGTCTGCTAGCATGTTAGGTTGCATTTTTGAATCAAATGGTGGAATCAAGATGTAGAATCAAAACTCAAGATTAGATTTGAAGTTGATCAGATCTAAAAGAAATCCCTAAGATGATCTGTGCATATACTCTAAATAGAAGGGATGAGGGACTGGATGTAAATTTTTGACCCAATCAAGGCACCCAAAAATTTTTTGATGACTAAGGCAATTTCGAGTTGGATGATACCTCTGAATTAGAAATTCGCACACCCGAGAATTACCTAGGTAGCTAGGAAGGGAGAGCCCCACAAAGACCGCTACTCAGTAGAGCATCCCCATGGGTTACAAGGTTTCCCCCACCCAACCTTCCTTGTCATTGAGGGTCCAGGTAGATCGGAATGTACAAACTTAAGTCTTTAAGTCTACCAATTTTATGTCCTAATTTGTGCCTTTGATTTCACTTGATTAGAAGTTAATTCAACTTGTGACCTAATTAGGAGGTTGATTGGCCAACAATGTAGACCAACTTCACCTGACCTGCCCTAAAGATGGTAGAATGAGATCTAGGTAAAGACCTAGAAATCACCCTAATTTGACTCTCAGGTTATTAGGTCCAAGGGTTTTAAGATTCAACTGAAATTAGAGCCTGATTTTAGGATTTTTCTGATTAGATCTTTTCAAGCAAGGGCTTTTGTAGCACACAAATGAGGGAGGGTACCTTTCCTTTAATTCAAGAAAAAATGTGTACTAGCACTCAAAAACCCTAAAAATTGAAACCCTAATTGGCTTTATTCCAAATCCAATTGATCTTAACTTGTTCACCTTGGGCTTCAAGCAAGAAAGATGTTAGCATAAAGTGATTTAGAAATTAAGCGTAGTCCCTAATAGGCACAGGAAATTTGGGGTAGGGAATTCTAAACAAAATCGTCTCCATCTTCAATCAGATTTGAAAAAAAATTTATAAATCAAGAAACTTGCCCTTTAAATGATAATTACTATGAAAAATAGGGCAGGTGATTCCTAATTGATTGTTTCCTTTTTTTATCTTCCCCAGATTAGGAGGTTAATTAGGGAAGAATAGAGAGTTACCTACCCTTGAGTAGTTGATTTGTGAGGAAGATCTCCTCATGAAGTACCACGTAAAATCACAATAAAGCAAACAGGACAAGTCAGTGCTCAAATATAATCAAATAATGCAGATAATAGCGGTGAATTGCGCATTGCTCACGATAATGGCACCAAAATGTTAGTCGCTCTGAATCAGATTTTAAAATTGATGCATTGCAGTAAAGATTGAATCAGCATGAAAAATAAATTGAATTTATATTCAAATGGAAGTCTGAGGTCGTTCGTTGGGAGCAAATAGGAATTCACACTCTAATCTCAATATATGCTGTAAATGAGCACAATTAATTACTCAAAAATCTAATATGCAATGTAGCACATGAGTGTATGAGGAGTAAAAAGAATTCTAGACAAAATAATGGTGATTTAGATCACCAATTATAAGTCTAATACATATAACAACTACTCAAATCAATTAATATGAAGGAGCATATGATCACACATCTGATTTTGCAATCAGACGTCTGATTCTTCTTCTTCTCCTCCAGTGCCTCTTCTACCTTGGCTTCTCTTTTTCTTCTCTTCTATTGCTTTGCTCTTCTCTTTCTACGGTCCACTTCTTCTGTCTTCTCTAACTTCTTCTTATTCAGATCTTCTCCTCTTCGTCTTTCTTTGGTTTCTCTTTTTCCTTTTTTTTCTTCTCAAGTCGTCCTTCCTTCTGCTTTCACATACACACAAGGCTTCTTTTCTCTTCACACACAAGGGCTACGCACCCTTCAAATTCAGATAAGTGTCGCAGAGAGCAAACCCCCTGTCCCCTTCTCTCTCTCTCCTATTCCTTCTCTTTTCTCTTAAATCAAGTGAATATACGGGTAATCAGGTATTCACGTACCCAGGACTAGGGCTGCTGGGGGTGTATAGCAGCCGAGGTGTCAAGCTCGTGTAAGGAGGGACTCAACCCCTCATGTACTGGGCAAGGGGTCGGTATCACAAAACCAACTTGTACCACTGTAGGAGCACGTGAGTTTATGATGTGGGACTAAAGTCCCATGCCATCTTCTTTGTTCACAGTAGCAACTATCTTCGGCCGATTCGTGTGATGGAGGCGGTCAACGCCTCAATTGTCTGGTCAGAAGGCTAGCTGGGTCGATTCCGAGTTGCCTGATGTGGATACCTGGAACTGCAGCTACTGGAGAGAACTTCAAGCAAGCTCGAAGCTTGTACGTTAATGGTGGCTGGAGGTGAAAACTTGAAATGTGAAACAGGGCCTCGCGGTCGCGTTAAAATAGCGTAAGATGATCGCCTGAGGACGGCGAGGGTGGTTGTGGTGATTTCATGGCGAATTGGGGTGTGTGGAGGCCGGCGGAGGTCAGCGAAGGTGGACAACAATGGGTTTGGTCGGTGGAGAGCTAGGGTGAGCAAGGGAGCAAAATAGGAGAGGGATTTTGATGGTGGAGTCATGGTGGAGCTTGTGGACTAGTTAGCGAAGGGGATGGATTTGCGTAGCGGATGGAAGCCCTTGTTTTAGTGGGCACCGAAGATGGAAGGGATGACGTTGAACGGTGTTGTCGGCAGTCGAAAGTGGTTGGAGAGAAGCTAGAATTAACAGAGAGAGGGAAAGAGAGTTAAAGGACCTAATATTATGGACGAATGGGAAGGGATACGATGCCGATGTGATTGCCGACGTCGTGGAAGATGAAACTCCTAAGGGAGACGGCGACGAAGAAAGGGGTCTGAGGCACCTCTGATGTCGCCGTCAAGAGGCGAAGGAAGTTGGGGAGGAAGAAGATGCTCCCAATTTGGGTGTTGGGAGGCTATAGGGTGACGGGGGAGGATGCTTACCAGAGCTAGGTCAGAGGAGGCCGAAGGTAGGGTTAGGAAGAGGTTTTCAGGTCAAAACCTAGCTGAGAAGTTCGACCGAGCCCTGGGGATCCTTATATAGGCCTCAGGGATCGGTTAGAGCTTGGGAAGCAAGCTTCCCAAGCTTGGAAAGCTCGCCAGAGTTGGAAACCTAAAGATACCCGAATCTCTCATGCATTTGCATGAGACATTAGGAAGGCTTTGGAGCTCAAGACCAGATTCAATGGAAAGAGGACTCCTCAAGGAATCTCCCTTCCAATTTTGGAAGGGATTGATTGATCAGAGAAGGAGTTCTCTTCAATCAAAGGTTGTCAGAGTTGTAGGAATAGGATTTTATGGCAGTAGGGACCTATTTGTGAAGAAGACGTCAAAACTGGGGGATATTTGCAAGGATTTTGAAAGTTAAGTGCATGTGTGTGAGATAAAAGAGTTAGACATGACCAAATTGCAAACTAGGTCAAGATGATCTCAAATTGGGTCCAAATTTTGGTACAAACCTAATTTAGATCCAAGGAGTTAAATGGTGAAGTTAGATTTAGGTTCTGAGCAAGTTTGATTAGAGAAATTGCACAATAATCCAAATTAGGGAAAAAGTCTACCTGTGGCACTATTTTAGGTCAAGACGGGTTATGATGGTCAAATCAAGTATACCAAACCCTAGATAATATTTTTCTATAAATTTTAGAGGGTTTAGGTGAATTTTATCTTGACCAGAACCTCAGTTAATTAAGCAGATCTATTTTTAGGATTTCAGGTGTCATTTAATTCCTGAAATGCGCGACAACCCATTTCAGTCTATTCTAACCCACTTGTTAGACTCTTAAGATCATTTGACCCTTAATTAACTCTTGAGAAAAATTATGATTGTACTGCAATTGAGATATGTTATTAAAACTATAGTTTTACCCCTGTTTTACTGTATTTCCCTCAAAATGGATTTGAAGTGAATTATGTCTTTCTAGCAGTTATGTAGGAGCATTTAATGATGGAATATGACTAAATAAGGCTAGATATGGCTGATGATGATGTTATCATCATAGGAGTCCTTTTATAGTGGAGGAAAGAATCAAATTTGTATACAGGACATTTAGTGACAGCCATAAACATCACTGAAGATCTACCGCAAACGTCGCTGAAGATAGCCTAGCGGCCACGCTGCTGCTATGGTGGCATACACTCTGCGCACCTGTGTCGCGTGCCTCCGCGAGAGCGCGCGCTACTGTGTGCCTGCGGTGGCGTGTGCATGCACATGGGTGGCCTGGGTTGCGCCACATGGCATGACCTAGGCCATCCATCTTCTTTCCTTTGTTGGGCCTGCTACCAAGGTCAGATTGAGTCAATTTTCACGCTGTTGGGTTGCGATCGTTGACCTGAATCCATCTACACGATTAGATTTGTCATTTGAGGCTCCAAATTATGTCACCTAGTCCCTTGACTGTTGATCTTCCTCGAACTGCATATGGTGCTATGGGACTACGATCAAGGAAATTTCGGAGGTGTTGGACTTCGATCGTCGTCCTAATCAGATCCGTATGCTCAGATCATTAATCCGAGGCTCCAAAATAAATTTCCTTCTCTCCTGACCACAAAAAGGACTCAATTAACCTAAAATATACACAACTACTCTAAATGCAGAATGATGCATGCTATGCAATATTTATAATATGGAATGCAAATCTAAGCCTAGGAACATGCTTAAATAGGCATTTTAACCTAAATGGATGTGTCTACATCAGTCTTTAATGTCGTGACTATCTGAATCTTACCAGAATTGGCCTCTATTCCTCTATTAGAGACTAGAAAGCCCAGAAATTTTCCTAATGAAACACTGAAAGCGCATTTCTCATGATTCAGGCGAAGCTAGGTGTCTCTTAAAACTTGAAACACGTCATCCAGGTTCACCAAATGCTCAGAAAGACTTAACCCCTTTATCAACACATCATCAATATATACTTCAAATAATTTTCCTATGAAATGAGAGAAAACCATATTTACAAGACGTTGCTAAGTTACTCCTACATTCTTCAAGCCAAAAGGCATGACCCGATACTGAAAAAGACCTCTATTAGTTATGAATGAAGTATGAGGTCAGTCTACAGGAGTTAAACTTATCTGATGGTAGCCACTATAGGCATCTAGTATAGACATATGAGACTGTCCGCTGCACGAATCAACGAGGACGTCAATCTTCGAGAGGGGAAATGATGTAAACATGTTTACACTACTTAAGATGTCTATTTATGCATGTTCTTAAGCATAGGATTGCATTGCATGCTATAAATATTGCATAACATGCATCATCTTGCATTTAGAGTAGTTTAAATAAAATGGAGGTTAATTATCTCCTTTAATGTTCATGGACAGGGCAAACTTTTTATCGGGGCCTTGGATCAAAGATCCAACCGTACAAATGTGATCAGGGCGACGATTGGAGTTCAACGACTCCAAGATCGCCCTAATCAGACATTTGTAGCATCAGATAGTGATCGAGGAACCCTAAAAGATTAAGGGCCAAGGTGGTGTAAATCCTCATTTCAAATGACAAATCCGACCACACAGATGGATTCAGATCGATGATTGTAGCTTAACGACGTGAAAATCGACTCAATCCGACACCTGTGGCACCATCTACATCATCCAGAAGATGGACGGCCAAGATGGCACCATGTGGCGCCATCTCAGCCATCCAACCGACAGGTCTGCCGCTGCCTCTCCAAAGAGAATCCAACGTGCAACCTGGGCCATTGGATCTTGATCCAGCGGTCCTGAACACGTGTTCAAAAGTTCGGCCGCCCGCCCATCCACGCGCGCAGCGTAGTGGATAAGGCTCTCGGCCACCTTCAGACGCATGTTCGATTTGCAGGGCACGGGAGAGTGTTGGATCATCAATGAACGGCTGTACGCGCCCAATAGCGCTCACACGCTATTAGACGCGTGGCAAAGACATGGCATCGTACGCAGGCGGGCACACGCAGATGAGGCGGGTGGAGGCGCGAGATAAGCCGTCCGATCTCGCGATCGAATGGTTGAGATCAGCTGGACATGCACGTGCGTTACACGTGAGGAGGTGAGCGGGCACGCTCGTGTCGCCCATGAAGGCCACGTTCGGACCTTTAGTGACGGTTTTATCCACCACTAAAGGTCCTGAATTAATGTTTTAAGAGTTGTAATGACCAAATTGCCCCCACTCCTTGCAACTATAAAAGGAGACCCCCTCCACACGAAATTCTCATCCCTTTCTTCTCTTCTCTACCTCTACAAAGATCAAGAGAAGCTTGTCCCACACCTG
Source organism: Thalassia testudinum (assembly GCA_037157565.1). Lineage (NCBI taxonomy): Eukaryota > Viridiplantae > Streptophyta > Magnoliopsida > Alismatales > Hydrocharitaceae > Thalassia > Thalassia testudinum. The sequence continues at coordinate 10,272,240 of JAZHRO010000051.1, forward strand.
GGATGCTCCTTGCAAGATAAAGTCAAATTTTCATCCCCCTTTTGGAAGTGGATCCCACGACGACGACGACGTGCTGCTCTGTTCTCGTTCCTCCTGCCTCAATCTCGTTCTTCCACTCTGTCCTCCTTCGTCCAGGCGACATCTTGTCCGGCTCGTTCTCCAAGCAATCGTCGAGGAGGATAACTTCTCTCTCCCATTCTTCTTTAGAACTTTCTAGTGTAGAATTTTCCTGCTTTCTAGTGTAGCTGATTTCCCGCTTTCTAGTGTAATTCTTATTTGGTTTTATTGTATAAACATTTTGAATTATTGAATGCATGTTTCCTCTCTCTCTCTCTCCCTTTTGTTTAGTCTGATTGTTGTTATGGCTTCATTGTAATTATATTGCCTCACTTTTCAAGAAAAATTCTAAAAAAAATATAATTACGAATATAAACATTTTGGCACCGTTGCTGGGGACTCAACATTTTGGCGTCGTTGCCAGGGAGGCGACGGTCTTTAATTTTTTCTTCGCATTTTCTAACTTACAAATTATTTACCTCACTTCTCTCCTTTCTTATTGTGATTGCAGGTACTCTTTCGAGACAAGCAAAAGCGATAGATTAGAGTAAAGTGCTGTGGAAGGTTCTGTGAGTTATCCCCCACTTCCCACCCATTAGATTTCATTTCACCACATAATAATACAAACATCAATCAACCTAGGTATTCTTATAAACTCTAAGGTTAGCTTGTTTATTGTTTGACACCCACACCCACCCCAACCTCCACATTAAAAAAAGGAAAATAAAAAAAAATCTCACTGAGGTACACAACCTCATCTGATTTTTAAACTCAATCGGTAAATCGATCTTTGGAGCTGGTACACACATCCAAACACATAATTGAGTAGAAATCAGATTAGGTAATCATTTGTGTGCCTAATTAAGTGGTGCAACAAGCCAATTATTTGAGTTGATTGGGCCGCACCACTTTAATTAAAATCAATTCATCAAGTAGCTGCCACATAGGTTCAACTCTTAGGATTTACCAGGCACTCCACATTCTTTTAAGTTTTAAAGGAAAACATCTTCACTTGTGCTTGCAAAACCTGGTGTGCTAACAAAACTTGTTTGAAAACACCTAAAGTTGAATCCTAAAAGCTACTAAGCAAGATTTGAACTCTAAAATTCACCGCATCAAAAATAATCTTGCTTGAAAACCACTTGTTGTGCACGCACACACAAATCAATCAATCATTAAGGGCACAACCCATATAAAGGGCCCATCACATTCCAAAGCACATTTAAACCTAGCCCTAAATAAAACAGAGTAGACGTTGGCCTTAAGGATTCGACTCGCTCTTCAGAGCCCAGAACGAGATTATTTTCGATTAGTCTATTTCTACTGTTCAATCTGATGTCTAGCTAGGGGAGAAGAATCAAACGATCGTGGCTGGGGGATACACTAGGAACCGAAGACGCAAGCTGAAGGAAGAACCTTCTCCCCAGTCCCTCCTTCTAACTGGTTGGATTGAACAGACAGAAGCAGATTAAATCGTTCCTTTATCTCAAGACGGGTTTTGAGAGTCTGTAGGTCTTTAGGCTAGCCCACTTAAGGACAGGTTTGATTGTTTGTGTTGCAGGGCACCTTTCTTCCTCCCATCTCTCACGAATCCTTCCACATATTACACGCATTCCCGCTCTTTCCCTCCTGTTTTGAATTATCTTCAACATGACGATTATTCCGACTCGTACTGTAATCAACCATCAGTTAGTTGGGATAACTCAGATTGGGGATACAGTTCCGGACCTCCGTGTTTAGGGTTTAACCTGAACACTATGATTGTGATTTCTATCCTTCTCAGAGTCACATCGATTATAGATCATCACCCTTTTATGAACAACCTAGTACGATCTACAATTAAGAAGGATACACTGATCCTTACCCATCCTCTGATTACACTGCCTATAGCTCATCACCACCTTTTGAACAATCTAAAATGACCTATTATCAGGAAGGGTATAACGAATCTCAATTCGTTAATTCCCCTGCATTGACCTAAAACCCGCCCAACCATGAACCAACTCATTTGGTTCAGGGTAACCAGGTTCAAGAAAAGGTTCTGGCTAACTTGAGGAATATCATACAATCTTTAGAAGTTCAGCCAATACCTTGCATTGAGAGATTGGAGCCCCTGACTGAAATGATTGATGATTTGACTATGTATTTGTTGGATTGGCTCCAGGATGTTAAGGATAAGAACCCGGGTGAGTTTCTACTTGGGAAGTTAGCGAAATTGAGGATGAGATTTGTGGTTGCTTTAGTTCAGTCGTGGGATGATTCTCAGGATCAACTCCCTTCAGGAGAGCCAATGATAGAACCCACTCAGGCACCTGTTGGGGGGGACACGTGTTACGAGGCTGACCAGATTGAATTAGAGCAACCAATTAAGGAAGATCTGATTTCTTCACCTGAGTTCCCTGAGCCGGGGTACAAGGAAACGTATGTCTCCTTGGAACAAAAAGTGACAAATGATTTTAAGACAAACATTAATATGGATCTTGATTCTGATGGTGAAGATTCAAGTTGCAAAGTCTCACACGAGTTTACAGAACACGATTTTTGTGAGACGATTGGGCCTGAGGAATCTGAAAGATCATTTGATAGCCCAACAACTGAGGAAACTGATTTTATTAGGGCTCATATTACGGATCCAGAATTGCATTTTCTGGAGGATTCAATTCAATGCCCTGATTGTCAGTTACACCCCATTGAGCTTATCGATGATTCTGTTTCTGAGATAATTAGACCCAAGTCAATTTTGATTCAGCCACATCTTTTAGACTTGGAAATTTCAGATGGGGTGATTAATATGTAAGAGGTCCCGGAACTTAACATTCTGAATGAGGAGGATAGAAGCTGGGAAGTTCTGATCTGGGAAGCTAACTTCGGAGGAAGTAGAAGACTGAGTCTAAGGGTTCCAATTCATCTGAAACCATCAAACCAGGACCCTTACGACATTTGTTCTGAGGATGTCGAACCCAAGTACACATTCAATGATTATCCTTTTGATCTTGAATTCCCTGTAACCCAACTTTTTGGTCTTGGGTTGCATCCTCATAAATCGCAGGCTCGACCTCGCTTGCATATTGATTTTAGGTTTTGGGTAATTTTTATCCAGAACCTGAGATATTCTCAATTATTGGGTATGGGTCTGCACCACAATTTGGTCCACATTTGTGGACATCTATTGACAGGTCAGAGGTTTCTTATGTTTATTCTGATTCTGACCTGCACTTGTGAATTCTTTATTTCTCTTCTTTGTATAGTATGCCTAGCTGAAGGCACTAAATTCAGCATGTATACAGTTTTTTTTAGTTTTCATCTCGGAGCGGACCTGACATTCACGCAATTCAGCTGCTTTCTATGCTATTCCACTCTGTTTTATGTTGTTTTAATACAATGCGGACATTGCATTAGATAGGCATGGGGGGTGAATATTCATCTTTGAATTTATTCGTCAGCTGCGTAGATTTGTTTTATTTTCTTTTTTAAAAAAAAATTGTGGAATTAGGAAAGAGAACTTAGGTTTAAGAAAATTTTTAATCTTAGGAAATACTACATTATGATTTGAACACAAAGACCCTTAAGGTCTTTGGACTTAATTAACCCGTGTATCCACTAAAATGTGGATTTATTTTTCGAGTACTCTCCAACCTAAATTTTATTTTAATTGGAGTAAATAAGTTTGGGTGATAAGTACACGACTTATCAACCCACCCTCTGATTTGAGGAACTTTTGAGTTTTAAGCATCTACACACTATCTTGTCACTGACTCGTTCGGTGATTCTAACGAAAATTGGGTAGCTAATGAACCTTCTAGGGTGATATGGCTGACAAGTTATCGTGGGTAATAGCCCATAGGTAGGTTGTATAGAGCCCAGTCACTGGACCTTTCTCTTTTTGCTGCCTTTAGGTAAATTTTAGACCAGGGAAGCCACCTACATAAAAAAAAAAGGTTAAAAAGAAAAGGAGGAAAGAAAAAAAGAAATAAGCCACACTTTGCAGCACGAGTATGGTTGACAAGTTGTCGGTGGTAACAGCTCATCGAACGGTTGTCCAAAATCCCAAAACACTTAGGAAGAAGCGGAGAAATAGAATAAATTAGTGAGATATACACTGGATTCACCCTTGTGTTGACCCCGTAAAAAAATAAAAGTAGGGAGAAAGCTACTGGTTGTAAAGATACACTTTTAGGCAGAATTCTTTTTTAGATCACCTAGAGGCGTAGAAATCCGAAGTCCATTTTAACTGTCGGTCAACGAGTCTATCACATTCACAAAAAGATGCTTAGAACTTAGGGTTCTCATCAAATCTTGGGTGAGTTGAATGGCCGTAGAAAGCCACTCTTAAACCCTAAAACTTGAAAATCCAAAAAAATTAGAAAAAAGGAAAAAAGAGAAAAAGAAAATTTTCTTTGAATAAGGCGAGGACTTGAGGCGGTCTGCATTTTGGCAGATACTCGAGCACTGTTGTGTCTTTGAAAGTTCAGATCCTAAGTAGACATTTTCTTAATGATTGAAAATAACTCAAGCTCAAATAATCTAACCTGATTCTTTTATAAATAACATATAGTTTTTGCTAGGGACTAGCAAAAGATAGGCATAGGGGTATGATGTAAACACATTTACACTACTTAAAATGTTTATTTATGCATGTTCTTAAGCATAGGATTGCATTGCATGCTATAAATATTGCATAACATGCATCATCTTGCATTTAGAGCAGTTTGAAATAAATGGAGGTTAATTATCTCCTTTTATGTTCAAGGACAGGGAAAACTTTTTATTGGGGCCTCGGATCGAAGATCCAACCGTACAGATGTGATTAGGACGACAATTAGAGTTCAACGACTCTAAGATCGCCCTAATTGGACATCTGTAGCATCAGATAGTGATAGGAGAACCCTAGAAGATCAAGGGCGAATATGGTGTGAATCCGCACTTTAAACGACAAATCCCACCGCACGGATGGATTCGGATCGATGATCTCTGCCTAACGGCGCAAAAATTGACTCAATCCGACACCTGTGGCACCATCTACATCATCCAGAAGATGGACGACCAAGATGGCGCCATGTGGTGCCATCTCAACCATCCAACCGACCCTCAGGTCCGCCGCTACCTCTCCAAAGAGAATCCAACGCATGATCTGGGTCGTTGGATCTTGATCCAACGGTCCTAAACACGTGTTCAAAAGTTCGGCCACCCACCCATCCACACGCGCAGTGCAGTGGATAAGGCGCTCGGCTACCTTCAGATGCACGTTCGATTCGCAGTGAGCGGGCGAGTGGGCGTGGGCGAGCGTCGGATCATCATCGAATGGCTGTGCGCACTTGATAGCGCTCACGTGCTATTAGACGCGTGGCGAAGATGCGGCATCGTACGCGGGCGGGTGCGTGCAGAAGAGGCGGGTGGAGTGCGAGATAAGCCGTCCGATCTCACGATCAAATGGTTGAGATCAGCTGGACGTGTGCGTGCGTTATGCGTGAGGAGGTGAGCGGGCGTGCGCATGCCGCCCACGAAGGCCACGTTCGGACCTTTAGCGACGGTTTTACCCATCACTAAAGGTCCTGAATTAATGTTTTAAGAGTTGTAATGACCAAATTGCCCCCACTCCTTGCAACTATAAAAGGAGACCCCCTCCACATGAAATTCTCATCCCTTCCTTCTCTTCTCTACCTCTCCAAAGCTCAAGATAAGCTTGTCCCACACCCGGGATTCTCCTCATGAGATAAAGTCAAATTTTCATCCCCCTTTCGGAAGCGGATCCCACAATGACGACGACGTGCTGCTCCGTTCTCGTTCCTCCTACCTCAATCCCATTCTTCCGCTCTGTCCTCCTTCATCCAGGCGGTGTCTCGTCCGGCTCATCCTTCAAGCAATCGTCGAGGAGGATAACTTCTCTCTCCTATTCTTCTTTACAGCTTTCTAATGTAGAATTTTCCTGCTTTCTAGTGTAGCTGATTTCCCACTTTCTAGTGTAATTCTTATTTGGTTTTGTTGTATAAACATTTTGAATTATTGAATGCATGTTTCCTCTCTCTCTCTCTCCCTTTTGTTTAGTCTGATTGTTGTTATGGCTTCATTGTAATTACATCGCCTCACTTTTCAAGAAAAATTCTAAAAAAGATATAATTGTGAATATGGATTGACGTAGCCTCCCTGTGTTCGACCTGGAATTTTCATTCCGGTATAAATTTTATTTGTTGAACAAGAGTTCTTCGCTTTCATACTATGATGATAGGTTTTCAAAACCAAACACGTTAGCGTAGCAACCCTGTTCGTTCAACAGGAAACTCATCTTTTAGGCAAGATTCATTCAGATTCGTGAAGTCTACGCACATTCGCCTCTTGCCATTTGCTTTCCTGACCATGACTATATTGGATAGCCAGGTTGGGTAGAGAGACTTCTCAATGAATCCCGCTTCCAGAAGTTTGTCAACTTCGGAAGTGGCTGCCTACCATTGCTCTGCAGATTTGTGCCGGTGAGCTTGTTTAACTGCTTGAGACCCCAGCTGGATATTGATGCGGTTCTCAATCAACAATGGGCCTACGCTCGACAATTCAGTGGTGGACCAAGCAAATACATTCGCATTAGCTCTCAACAGGAGGAGCAATTTGTGGATTTTAGAGGGATGAAGATCTGCTCCCACCTAGCAAGCTTGTCAACTATATCGGGATACAGCTATTGATGGTAACACCATCATATGTAATAACTAGCTTATTTTAGCCTAAGTCTAAGGATAAATGCTCATTACTAGCCATCAGAAGGTTATAATTCTATTTTAAACTGAATGCAAGAAGAAGGGAAATTGAGTTAATTTTGCTATTTTAATGAGAAATCATGAATGTAGATTAACTAAGGGGTAAATCAATACCTAATCTATGGTCAATTGCATTTAAATGCCTAAGAAGTGGGCTCGAACTGACGAAATCAGGGTTGTCTGATATTTGAAGATTATTTTATTAATAAAAACCCTAATTACAGCCTCACTATAATTGAATAGGTTATGGTGCAAATGAATGTAATCTAAACCTTGTAAGGAGCATTAAAAAATATTCTATGAGGTTTGGAACCTTCATTTTGACCAAAGGACCACATTTTGACAAAAAATAGAGACTTAGGCGGGAAATTGCTTTGTTTTAGGCTTCAGTGTAAATTACCTAGTCAATCTGCATCAAAACCCAAATCTAAGATCACCATTAGATTCCTTGGGCCCAAATTAGGTTAACGCCAAATTTTGAGCCCAATTAGAGTTCAACTTAATTGAGTTTATATTTTAGCTCGATCGTCTATGTTTGTGACATATAGCCCCTTACTTTTTGATCTCTCTTGCAACAAGGTCCCTCCCATCATCTTGTTCCTTGCGTCCATGCAAGGCATGTGCAACAGACGATGACATAAATTGTCAAGATTCAATCCTCGAATTAGGGGATCAAATTAAGACCAAATCTCACGAAAATTGGTGAGACTGATCTTAAGATCCTTCCTAATTGTTTGAACATCTTCTTAAGGTCGTTCTTAGTTGGAATTCACGCCGGCGAGCTCAAAAGGTAGCAAAATCGCAATCAAAAGTTGCAATTCTTAGCTAAATAAAGAGGGACTCCTCTTCTATAAAGAGGTCTTGACTTACACAAGTTGACCTCATGCCAAATTCGCCAGTTCTTCCTCCTTTCTTCTTCCACATTGGCAGTAATTGGAAGCACCTCAGAGCTTCTCCTCACCCCTTCCTCGGCGTTTGCCACATACAATAGGTAGAGGGATTTGCCTCCCTATGCATCCATGAGCTTTAGGCGAAGCTTAAGCCTCTAACTCTCCTTGTTGGCTTTGAATTTCCTCCTTCCTCGCCAGCAGCCACACCAGCAACCTCCCCATCGTCATTTAGCATAATTAACTTAGGGATTTTACTCCCCTCATCCCCAATTAGGTTTAGGGAGCTCTTGGGATCCATTCATCAATGCCTCCTCCTCTGACACCGACCACTGTCGTTACCACCACCTTCATCGACTCACCCTCTCCACCTTCCTACGACCTAATTAACTTAGGCAAAAGGACCTCCACACGTCCACAAACCTTTTTCCTAAGTCAATTGAACCCTACATCATCATCTTCACCTTCCACCATGCATACGCACATCCATGTACAATTTGTTAGGGCTTTGCTCTGGTGAGTAGTGTTGGAGCTTTTAGTTTATTTAATTGGGGCCGAGAGGCCGTGTTCGTGATTGTAGGTACCCACAGGATTTGGGTCATCTTATTCAATGTAGAGCTCCTTCGGCGAGCCATTGATAATGAAGCCATTCCCTCTTGCACAGAATCGGCTAAGAAGCAAAACATAACCACTGGATTAGCCATCCATGACCAATTGATGACCAATTGACCCTTGCATCAACAGCAGCACACCATGCTGAGAAACACAGAAGAGGGTGGCACGATTAGTCCCACATCGTGAAAAGCTAAGTTGGATTTGACTTCATAAGGGACCCACCCCCTAAAGGCATGCTCAGTATCAGGGGCTCGTGTCCCCATCCTCACGTGCACGCACACAGTTGCCCATACACCTGCAAGTGTGGGTGCAGTTCTGGTCGATTCGTGGGCCTAAGTTTGGGCTAGTTTTCAGTGGTTGTTGGGTCTAGTCTAGGCCAGATTTTAAATCTAACTATATGAGGCTCTTGCTCGTGAATTGGGCTGGTTTTTGAGTTGGTCTCCGTGGTTCCTCTGTGGTTGAAAACTCTAGGTATTGAGAGGTTTGGGCTTAGTTAAAAACACATCTTTTCCCTTAATACTTGCATTTATTTTTGAAGTTTGATATAGTGTTTATTGAATATTACATTCATTTTTTTATCAAGCTCTCTGTGCTTCAATTTTATTCTATTAATTAGTGGTGTTGCAATTATTTGGCTCCCTGAGTTGACCTCGGCCTCACATTCGAGATACAAATTGAAATGTTGATTCGATTTTGTTGACTGTACTACGACACACATATTTAAATTAGATGAAAGCGTGTTAACATTTGTGCACCATTATCGAGGAGCAACATACAATTTCACCACTATTCATATCATCTTTGTGTCTTATTCAAGTTCTAACTTGCCTTGTTTGATTTTTTCGAGGTGAATATGCACTCAGGATCATCTGCTCGGAGCAACCACACTAGGGGCAGGTTAGTCACTTTCCCTTTCTTCCTTAATCCCCTCTCTATGTTGGGAAGATAAAAAGGAAACAAAAAGAAATTAAGAATTCAATCTTGCCTTACTTTTCTAGAATCATCATTTCAAGCAAGAGTTTCCTGATTTACTCGATTTTGTTGCGATCAGATTTGATTGGATTTGAATTGATTTAGAATACCCAATTCCTTGCTACTTGCACTTATTAGGGGCATAAAGCACCTTGGACTATGCACCTTCATGTTTAAGTCCAAGGTGCCTGATTTGAAAGCAAATTGGACTTGGAAACAGAGCCAATTAGGGTCTTCACCTTAGGATTGAAGTGATAGTACACCCTTGCCATTCATGAATAGAGACGAATCTTGCATTTATGTGCTACCTAAGCCCTTGATTGAATTGATCTTATCATCAAACCCTAAAATCAAGGCTCTAAATTCACTTGAATCATAAAAGTTGGGACCTAATAACCTGTTGAGAACCAAATCAGGGTTGTTCGGGTGACTTGACTCAAATTCCATCTCAACTTTAAGGTATGTCAGGTGAAGTTGGTTTACTTATTGAATCAACCAACCTAAAATTAGGTCACAATTTGAATCAACTTCTAAATTCAAGTGAAACTCTAAGGCACAATTAGGCCTAAAATTAGTAGACTTAAGGCTCAATTCGCACATTCTGGTCTACTTAGATCCGCGGTGACAAGGAAGGTCGAGCGAGGAAACCTTGTAACCCGTGGGGACGCTCTACCGTGTAGTGGTTGTTGCGGGGTTTTCCCTTCTTGACTGCCCAAGTAATTCTCAGGTGTGTGGATTTGTGATCTAGAGGTCCATCTGCCTCAAACTGTCGTAATCATCGAATTCTTTTGGGTTCCTTGATTGGGTCCAGAACATTTTCAGTCCCTCATCTCTTCTATAGTGCATGTATGGGAGGAGGCCTTTGAGACAAATCTTTAGACCTCCATTAGCAAGGCACACCTGTCGGGGTCATACCCTGACCCACTTGTTTGGGTTTTCTTCTGATCTATTCGATATCCCTTCTGATCCATCAACATCTAATCCCGATTCTCCATCCTCTACTTCTATAAAGAATCTAGAATAAGAAGGGGGTGACATTCAACACCTGCTGGACCAGTTGCAGACTCTCACTGACTTGATCATGCACTTGCCAACCCCCAACCATGTCCACAGATGCGAGATCACTACAATTCCGCAGCTATGGTGATTGAACCCATGGTGCAGATTCTGGCTGGGGGACCTAATACTGAGTTGAAACTGAATATTATCAACTTTATCCCCCACTTTCATGGATTAGGCTTTGAAGACCCTTTCCAACATATCCAAGAATTGAAACATCTAGCCTAGACTCTCGGGCCAAATGTTTAGAATCGGAACACCCTACTCATGAAAATGTTCCCTTTCTCCTTGAAGGATAAGGCTGCCCATTGGTATCGGTCTCTGACATGACTGATAAAGACCTGGGAGGGTTTACAAGCTGAATTTCTCAAGAGATTCTTCCCAATTGAGCATAGTAATGCCCTGAGGCACCAAATCATGCATTTCACACAGAATACAGGGGAACCACTTCATGAGGCATGGGATCGCTTTCTGGATCTCATGCGGAAATGTTCTCATCATGGAGATCCTAAATGGGAACAGGTCTAATTTTTTTACCAGGGAATTCGTGAGGATATTTGATTATTTCTCAATGTAGCTTATGGAGGTAGCTTCATGGGTAAAGATGAAGACATAGTTTCAAAGATTCTTGAGAACATATGCAAGAACTCCCTAAACAATGAGTCTATGGGTATGTTCGATTGGACGACTAGCCAAGTATTGACAAACACAGGAGGGACACACAAAACACGAGATCCATCCACATCAGTCGATCTGGAGTTAGTAGCCAGTCGATTGGATAAGGTCTCCATCATTGAGAAGAAGCTAGACAATTTGACTCGCCAACTCCAAAGAGAAACTTCTTGGTAGCAAAGCATGTATGCTTGTCCACCCACATGGAGGGAGGTCATGCGTAATATTCACCACCACTCTTATCAGTGGATGGTTACGTATCTACCCCCATCTAATCCAGGTTTTAGAGGGAGCTCCGAACCCTCCTACTCTAGTTGGGGGATCTCTAAACCCTCGTATCCTGATTACTCTAGAGTTACTCAACCCTACGAGGAGCTCCACGCCATCCAAAATGATCTATTCTCCAACTCATACAACCTTGGATGGCTCAATCATCTGAAGTTTGCCTGGTCGGGAAATAATCAGAATTCTAGACCTTAATTCTAACCTTGACCACAAAATCTATGACCATATCAGACTACTCATCTTAGGCCCAACTTGAACTTTCAAATTGAGCCTAGCAAGGAAGACCAGATGAGTCTGATTCTACAAACATTAGCTGATATGCAGAAGACTAATGATACCATGCAGAGGCAGCATAATGTGGAAATTATAGAGGTTCACAACCAACTCGCATAGATGGCTGGGACTCGCCAGCCTGGTGCACTTCCTTCTTAACCTCTGCCGAATCTGAAAAATGTGTCACACAAAAGGCACGTTGCAAACCCAAATCATTGCCAAGCACATTACATTTATCAGGCCCCTTCTGTACCTCCAACTATCAAGTTAGAGGCTTTTACTTCGTACACGGGATTCCTGCAGCAACCTCCGAAATTCACGCTAGCGAGCTCAAAAGGTAGCAAAATCACAATCAAAAGTTTCAATTCTTGGCTCAATAGAGTGGGATTCCTCTTTTATAAGGAGGTCTTGACTTCCACAAGTTGACCTTGTGCACAATTCGTTGGTTCTTCCTCCTTCTTCCATGCCAGCGACAATTGGAAGCACCTCGGAGCTTCCCTTCCCCCCTTGCTCATCCTCTACCACGTACAATAGGCAGAGGGCTTTGCCTCCCCATGCATCCATGAAGTTCCATGCGAAGCTTGAGCCTCTAACACTCCTCATCTTCCTCCTTCTTCCACACCAGCTGCCACACCAACGACCCCCTCCCCATCATCTATTAGCATAATTAAGTTAGGGCTTTTACTCCCCTCATCCCCAATTAGGTTTAGGGAGCTCTTGGTCTCCATTCATCAACGCCTCCTCCGACGTCGACCACCAACGTCACCACCACCTTCATCGACTCACCCTCTCTACCTTCCTACGACCTAATTGACTTAGGCAAAAGGGCCTTCACACATCCACAAACCGTTTTCCTAAGTCAATTGAACCCTACATCATCGTCTTCACCTTCCACCATTGCTACCGTTGGAGCTTCTCCGAAGCTTCACCAATGGCCATGCACATCCACGTACAATTTTGTTAGGGTTTTGCTTCGGTGAGTAGCATCGAAGCTTTTGGTCGATCTGATTGGGGCTAACAGGCTGTGTTCATGATTGTAGGTACCCATAAGATTTAGGTCATCTTCTCCAATGTAGAGCTCCTCCTCTAGCGAGCCATTGACAAGGAAACCATCCCCTCTCGTGCGAAATTGCCCAAGAAGCAAAGCACGACCGTTGGATTGGCCATCCATGTCCAATTGATGACCACTTGACCCTTGCATCAGCAGCAACACACCACGCCGAGAAACGAAAAAGCGGGTGGCACGATTAGTCCCACATCATGAAAAGCTAAGTCAGATTTGGCTTCATAAGGGAATCCATCCTCTCAAGACATGCTCAGCATCAGGGGTTTGGGTCCTCATCCTCCTCACATGCACGCACACACCCACCTACACACGTGCGGGTGTGGGCCTAGTTCTGGTTAGTTCATGGGCCTGGGTCTAGACTGATTTTGAGTGGTTCTTGAGCCTGGTCTCAGTCAGATTTTAAATCTGACCATCTGTGGCTCTTGCACGTGAATTGGGCCAATTTTTTAGTTGGTTTGCGAGGTTCCACTTTGGCTGAAAACTCTAAGTGTTGAGAGGCTTTGGGCTTAGTTAGAAACACATTTTTTCCCTTAATACTTGCATTTATTTTTGGAGTTTGATATAGTTTTCATTACATATTACATTTATTTTTTTATCAATTTCTCTGTGCTTCAATTTTATTCCATTAATTAGTGGTGTATTGCGATTATTTTACTCCTTATGACAACCTTGGACTCACGTTCGAGACACAAATTTAAATGTTGAATTGCTTTTGTTGACTATACTATGAAGCATCTATTTAAGCTCGACGAAAGCGTGTTAACAACTATGTTGCCATAGTTGAGGAACCAGGCCGTACTTCGGGAGCAGCCGACAGGTTTGTCGGATCTTCCTATTGGATCGTTTGAACCTTCATCCGCTTCCTCCCCCATTTTTGTGTTTTGGGGGGTCTTCGCTCCATGGAGCGTTCCAATTCGATGCGTAGGAGCTCTCATTTGGCAGATTGGTCCTCGTGACCAATTCCCACACCTCGAGGTGTATGGAAAAGTACAAACTGAATGTAGGAAGAAGGAATCACCGGGAAGGCATGAGTTGTCGAATGGCCTACGATGCCATTAAAGGCTATTGCCAAGCCTACTATAATGAATGTAGCTGTCCGATTGAGGTGCCTGTCTCCATCACAAATGGATACCGGCAAATCGATCTCGCCTTTAGGCATTACCTTATGGTTCCTGAAACCCACTACTAGATGGTTGATAGGGAAAGATGTTCTTCCTTAAACCACAATTTTATGAGAGTTTTAAGGAAGAGTACATCTACGATGCTTCCTTCATCAATTAAGAGCTGGGGTTGAAGTTGTCTCACTACCAACAAGGTTACTAGGTTGTAGGATCTAAAAATACAGTATGGCTATGCGCACAAATACTTAAACAAAATATTAGTAATACAAAAAAAAATTGCACAAATAATCAAACCACAGAAAATTGGCACAATATGTATAGTGGTTCCCCTCCCATGGGTACTCTACTACCTAAGCCTCCTAGCTTAGGATTTTTAACTCGATTCTCTCAACCTCGAGAGAATCAATTTACCAAATCAAGGTAATTAACGGGTTACCTCAACCCAAGTACAAAAACGGGTTTGTTACAACCCAACAAGCAACAAGCTCAAAATACAAATAAGAACTGGTGTAAGAAAGAGAACTCTTACAACAAGAATTCCTAGGCCTCTCAACAATAATATAAAATGAATACCAATTTGAGAGCCTAGAATGAATGTGAATGCCTTGATAATGTGTGAAGAAATCACGTTGATGTGCTTGCAAAAGCGTGGAGAGATTGAGAGCAGCAAACTATTCCTTCTCTTAAATATGTGGTGGAAAAATGTGAAATATAGCTCTAGGAATTTTCCTTGTATTTTTAATATCTCTAGTCTATAAACAAAGTGTCCTAGGGTCATTTTATAGAGTTTAGGATCTCAGGGATTCATCTACTAGATGTTGAGATTTAATTCCCAACGTTCACATTGACAAAATAAATTTTCTAATAGCTCTGTTTTGAGCCAACGGCTAGTAGGTACCAGTACTAAAGTACCTGTACCGGTACTAGCAGCTCACTCCACCAGTACATGAGTCATGATATCGGTACTCATCATGGGTACCGGTACTTGTGACTCCCAAGTTTGAAATTCCTTGGGCACAGTAACCTACCTGTATTGGTACTCATCATGGGTGCCTGTACTTGTAAGGTTCAAGCTAGAAATAAGGCTTCAACCTGTGGCCAACATGTACCTGTACTCATGGTTGGTATCGGTACTTGTTGTTCACAGTTTGAGACGAATTCTCAAACCTGTGCCTTGCAAATACCAGTACTAATGAACAATACTGGTACTTGCTTACAAGTACCTATTTTAAGTGTTTTAATCTATTACGTACTTTGAAAATGTTCGCAATATAAATCCTAATTTATCTCTAATTGATTTTACAATCTAAGTTATGAGTCTTTGTTAAGAGGCATATACAATCTATAAATATAAAATCTAAACTAGAGAAACTAAAGGTCAAAGAAGATCTTCTCCCCCTCGACTCTTCCTTGTCATCTTGCCTCCTCCTTGTCATGATCTTTTTCTCATCATCATGCCTCCATCATTTCCTGTTTGCCTTGCTTCCTCACCTAAATCTGAAAAACACTTAATGGCAAACATTAATCCATAATAATTTTATTAACACCAAAACAAGATGTGGAACAAGGTTCCAACATAGGTGTGATGACCCAAGTTCCACTAAGCGACGAAACCTGGGTCGCTATGTGCTAACCACTAGAACAACTCGCACATAATATCGCAGTCACCCAACACATAATCATAAAATATAAACATAGCCAACGAACAAATCATATTACATAAATTAAATGAACATAAATGGATACTAACAAGAGGATTTGCAATAGAACACAAGTATATAAGTCTAAGGAGATGAATAACCAAAATCATCTTACATACTACCAATTATACCTAAGTACGAAACTCAAAAACATGTCAGTAAAAACTGAGTAGAATAGAAACAACAATAGCAGAGTCTAACAGTAACCGAACACAAGAGAAATGGGTACTATAACTTTAATTTATATATTTATTAGACATCTCATTTTCCAATTCAGTTTCATATATTGGAAGCCCAATTTATTACAGTACAAAAGTTATCAATTGACATCTCAGGCATGAGGTGATCATGTGTAACTTCCTGTAGCTCAAGATCGATATAAGCCACTCTCCTGGTTGGGAAGACTCCTTATACCCATTGAGTTGCTGCTCTCTATCACCCTAGGGTCATTGCGAACAGGGGTGGTGGCTACATCATTAGCATAAACACGTACATGCACTATGTACGTTGAAACATAGACAGCCAATGACCCACCCACCGGCCGAGAAAGTAACCACTCCGAACCTCGAGCCTTGCAATCTGCTATCCTAGTTGGTTGCTAAGCCTAACTAAAGAGTCGTAGGGAGGCCAGCAACTCCCTAAACCAACCCTTGAAACCGATCTGAAACATCAAACCTACAACCAAAATAAATGAGTAGCAGAGCTAAAACCAATTATCTAATTCCTTTAATTTTTGACAATTCCATTGTACTGATTATTTAATCATTTCAATTGTATCTTTTATTTTCATCCATTCAAACTATCTTTAATAATTTCACATCATCAATTGCAGAATTAACAATATTCACATTATCCTCCAACTTATCCATTTCAAGGGAAATTTCCAATTTCTAATCATGGTTCCAATCAAATTGTTATTTGACCATCCCCATGATGTCAGTTTTCTAAAAATAGTATTCCTCTTGTACATGTGATGTAAAACCATATCCAACAAGCTTAAATGCTTTATAATTCATTTACCTAATGAAACTATCAAATAAATTATCGTTAACTCTTTTAATCCGGTAGCTAACTATATTACTTTGATTATTCACATTCTAAGTCAACAACTTGATTTTCATCATCAATATTTAATATTCCATTACCCAGAGTAATAAGAAATATGCAAATAGGTTTGATCCTAGCAAGTAGTAAGAAGCACACTAAACGGTGCAATATGTGAAGAAAATTACTGTGTAGATAAACTATACAGAAAAAAGAGACTACTCTACCTAGCATCACTGGAATATCATGGTGAATTCGTAATGCATATCCATTGTTTCTCCTTCACTATTCTAGGGGCCTGCATATTTTGTATGCACTCTGGGGTTAAATGAACGTCAAGACACATAGTGAATAAATAAAAAAAGTCAAAGGGTTTTATTGAAATTTTCATACAGCAAATAATTTCCAAAAATTGAGTTTAAGATTTACTAATGTAAAGTTCGTGGAGTGACAATTCCAACAAGTCCTAGAATGCGAAAAACAGACATCGTTTAATCCAAGAATAAATCAAAACATGAATCGATGTTAAAACGGGAATCTTGCATGTGCCTTGAGATTCGTGCCCCCTCTATTGCATTAGCGACGACAACCGCATGTCCACTCAATCATGCCATTGGAATTTTTTTTCTTTGGTGGCTCGCACGTGCATAAGATTTGAGGAAGAGAGTGCCCAAGAAATAGAGTGTGTGCTCTCCTTCCCTCTTCTCACCTCTCTCTCTTCTGATCTCTTTCCTTCTTTTTTCTCTCTTTCTGCTCTCTCTCTCTCGATCTCTTTCTCTCTCTTTCTTTTTCCTCTATAGCAACTCTCTCTCTCTATTTCTGTCCCTTTCGATCTCTTCTGTTCCCTCGCCCTCTCTCTTAGTCCCTCTTCTCTCTCTTCCTTTCAATAATAACCTCCCCGCTCCTATTTATAAAGGTACAATAACAATATTCATCCCTTAATTTTAATTATTAAAAAAATATTTATTTATTCCCACAAAGCAACTACCGACCTTTAATTTCATAATAATAATAATAATAATTATTATTATCAACGTTATTATTGTTATTTAGTTATTAGTTTATCTAACAACCCCATTAGGTAAATTTGTATTTCTCACATAAGTTTCACCACAAAATTTGGATTTTTACAAAACAGATATCGTTGGAAAGCATGTGACGAGGGAAATTTAATGACTCTAATTTTGACATATTTTGGATACGTTTTCTGAGGATGATTCTGTTAGACAAAAAATGTAATTTTTCTAATTTTCAAATTACACAAACTCGATTCATACCCAAAGAGCACCGATGGGTTTGTCTCAATGTGCTTAGCCTAAAAATGACCTCGGAAAGTAGGTTTGGGTCTTTACACTAGGAGTAGGTCCATATGATCTATCGAATTTGGGAGAGTGGAGAAAAGCTTGAAGAGGCTTTCCTAACGGCACCTCACCTAGCCCACTGAAGAGTGGGGTACATCTCCCAAGAAGGTCTGCCTTCTGAAGAAGTAGTCTATACGTGAGGAGTGACGTTAACTCCAAAGATAGCATCCACTTGGGGGAGCGTCAACTGATTAGGTGATGGCAACTGATATCGACTTTACGTCAACAATCATAAGAGAGCACTATTGCCGGGTTTTTATCCCCGACAACGGTGCCAAAAATATGATACGATAAGATGTCAACAATCATAAGAAAGCACTACTATCGGGTTTTTATCCCTGGCAGAAGCGCCAAAAGTATGATATCGTCGACCACGGTTCGTATAAAAAATCATCGTTGTTGTTGTAGTATATGTCACAAATACAAACCGTTATTACGTCAATTTTATTTATTTACATAATTTTTACTAGTTTATTCCAGGTCGTTCACTGGGAGGCAGTTATTGATATATATCACTCTCTAAGTCCAACATTATTCTTTAATTCCAGAAAGATCAATTTTATATACAATCATAAATGAATAAATTAATGAATAATCAATGAATGAAATAATAGCTTAATTATGTAATAAAGAATTAACTAAAATGCTTGCAAACACCTAATTACAAACAAGCATCAAACATTATATTTACATACTATATGCTATCTATTTATAACTTATAATACTAATATTTACATATACATACAATAATAAGTAATTCTATATACTATACTAACTTAACTTAATATACTAACATATATAGTAGCATATATAATATATATAGTGACAGATAAAAACGTTGCTGAACCTTAGAAAGACTATACAAAGCCTAAGGCAAAAATAAGATCTGTAGTGATACTTATTCTATCTACAGTGACAGATTAGTCTGACAGTAAAGCTATAAGGTTATTTATATACATATATAGCTCAAACATTACTTATACTACGAATACTTATACTTATTATTTACAGTATACACTTATATACACTATACACATATATGTATACACTTCCTCTTTCACTCTTTCTTCTTGTTCTTTTACGGCTCTCTTTCTTTGTTAACACTTAAGTCTTTTCTTATCTCTTTAGTTCCTCTTCTTCCTTACACTCTCAACACTTAACCATTTCTGAGTTCGCTCTCTTCTCTTCTTTCCCTTAACCCTTCATTAAGCTCTACTTAGTTCAAAAATAGGTTTTAAGGCTTGCGGGCGGCCTTTTCGAGGGATACGCAGCACCCTTAACAGGTAAGACCAGACCTCTACTAGGGCCACCCTAGTTCGTTCAATTACCCATTAATATCAGTTTAAGCTCAAACCAGGCCTAATCAAGCCCTCAGCACAGTGTCGGGCCCTCGACCCACACCACATAAATCATCACAAAATACTGGTAATAATGCTCAGAATATGCTCAGGAGAAGGGCTATGTTGTGCATCGAGCGCATGACGAATGAACAGAGAGGGGAAGAAAAACAACTTATAGCAGTCGCAGTGCTCTTTGCCACACGATGTGGCACAATGTTTAGTGCTACCCAACGTTGAAATCCAATGCAGTCGTGCTAATTTTGAGATTTTGGCCCTCGATTTGAGGGCCATAAATTATTAAAATTAAAAATTAAATTATATGATAATAAAGCATTTACATAGTACTATATAATTGTACAATTAATTTATAAAATTAGTTATATTTAATATCTAAATAAATTCGTTAAAGTCTACAGTTTATATATACTATTTTTTTTGTTTTATTTCTAAATTACGTATAAATTAGTGAATGTACGGTCTAATGGACCATATACAGTATTAACATACATATTAAAGTATTTAATAAATATTTTTATTGTATTTTACAGGTTTTATTTCGATTTTATTTTCATTTAAATAGCTTATTTTGGGCTATTTTATATATAAATTAGATATAACTAATATAATACATTAAAAATACAGTTAAATAAGCTTAATTTACTTAAAATACATTAGTACAACTATACAATATAAGTTAGTTTAGTTTTAACTTAAATTACTAATTTATTTTACTTTAATCTAATAACTTAACTAGTAACTTAATAAATTAATTATTTATTCTGTATATATATTTAAATTATGGTACAGGGTTCCTAATGTACATAATATACAGATAAAACACGTATGTACAATTTCAATACTAAATATGTTTATTTGTAGAGTTTATTAATTTATATATCTTATAGTACATATAAATTAGTATAATTAATAAATAGTTATATAAATAGGCTATGTACAGTTTAAGTTAACTTAAATACTTAAGTTACATTAGATAGTATATTCTTAAGTTATTTATACCCTATATATATCTATTTTACAATATTTACACATATAGCTTACTACATACCTTATATCTACAAGTATTTACATAGTATACAGTGGGTTTTTAGGTATTTTTAAGGGTTTTTTCACTTTTTATGGGTTTTGTACATTTTGTGGAGATAAGGGATGAGTAAGAAAGAGAGGGATGAGAAGAATGGAGATGTTTATGTTGTTTTAATAATTGAGTTATTTTATTAAATTCCATTGTATATTGAACTGTCGGCTGGTATGTTCTACCAAGTTGGGGGTTCAGAATACCATGAAGCTTGGTATACACTTAAAAATATACTTAATCTTCACCAAGAAAGGTTTATTTTATTTTTTTGGATTTTTTATAAATTTTTTATTTATGTGCAAGTGAAGGACATTCTAGGCCTTTAAAAAGTATTCTAAGTGAACATAAGGCCTAGAATGGAACTCTAAAGGCTGGAAAGGTGGTGAATTGCCTCCAAAATGCTCAAAAAATGATATGGAAAGATTAAGAACAGTTAAGCATGAAATTCGACTCATATTTCAATTATTTCTAATTTAGGACAATTAGGCAAAAATCCTTACTTGACAATCGAAATGAGATTTGAAAACTTGTTAATTACAAGAAAGCTTGCATATAAGATCTACAACATAGTTAACAATAGGTCAGCTATACATTTCTTTCATAGATCATCCTACTGCCCTATCAGTCTAGACCAAATAGCTGGCTGCAATAGAACATTCAGCTAACAGAACCTACAACAGCAATCATCCAGCAGCAGCAACAACCACCATCAGCTGCAGCAGCAACTAACAGCAACTGTAGCAGTAGCTACAGAACATTTCTAGACATTCTAAGCTAAGACTAGACATCTTAACTGTAACGACCCGATTCCCGAATCCCTACGAGACACGAGAATCGGACCGACTCGACTAATCCCAAGACCTAGTCGTCCAACGAGGAAGTAACCAAAAGAGCAGTAAAATAAATCACATTCACCATGAATATAACTAGCAGTAACAAAATACAGTAGTAAGAAAAGGAAATACTACAGTATACACCACCACAATAGAAGGGAAATAAACATGTACATAACATAAAGTTTTCGATAAAGAAAGTACAGGGAGTAACAAAGAAAACTACTCACTACAATGGAAGAAAAGTATAGAAAGTACTACAGGTAACCCTACTGGACCCTACTAGGCCCAGCATCCTCTGCAGCTGCTGACCCTGGCTGCTCAACACCTGGTCCTGAAAAGTAACGAGGGTAACACATCAGTGAAACGCTGAGTAGAGTGGCAACTAAAAGCTAAAGAAGCAGTAAAGTGTACAGTAATTGTTATATTTTTACTTTCTTTAATTCCGTCTTTCTGTTATTTTATTATTGATTTATTTCTCAGATCCTTCTATTGATCTCGAATGTTCCTCGTGGGAACGATCTTGATTGCAGTCTTTTCCGAAAAGTAGAAGTGACACGTGGTGCTCTCCTGGCCGGGAGAGTCCCCTGTGGTGTTCCTACCCTCAGTCAACCACCCCAAGGTCGCTGATAGACGTAACGGTGACTACGGCACGCGCGATAAGCGCACGGGTAGCTACCCCGCTCTGGCATGAGGTCAGTCGTTTCCGTTAACGGGTGCACCTAAAGCACAGCACGGAACCAGTATAGGGCAGAGCCCTCTCAGTAACAGGGGTCCAACCCCTCCACAGTCCGCGCACCCTCGCCTGACTACCCTGGTTTGCCCAATGGGCCTAACAAGTCGGTGTAGGAGGGCTAGCAGAACCCCAGGGCCCGTAGGGTAGCTAGTGCTCTCCCTACACTAGTAGCTCTCCTCGGTACGGCGTACGCGAGGGCCAACAAGTCGGTGTACAGTGGCCAAACCCACCCCGGTCTCAACCCGAGGGCGGCAAGCTCCCCTCTACGCTAAGAGGTAATGTGTGCTCTCTTTGGTACCACATACCCAAGAGACAACACACTTCCATGTTTCACTTTCTCAGTTCCATTCTATTCTCTTTCTAGGAGTTCTACTCCTAATTCCCCGTAGGGTTCATGTTCTTTTCGTTTGGCCATTTTAGGTTTCACTGTTCCAATTTTACGTTCATACAACCCATGTTCTCAATCATATTTATTCTTTCATAACAGGCAGCTGTTAATCAATTTATAGGCAGCTATTATTTCCTTTCTACCTTCCAAGACTGCAACGTCTGTATATTCAACTAGTTTTCCAGTCCTAGGATTCATGCCGTAACCTAGGATCTATCATTCAATCTAGCTTTCCAATACTAGGATTCATGCAATACCCTAGGATCTATCATTCAATCTAATTTCTCAGTCCTAGGGTTCATGCAATGCCCTAGACTCTATTAATTATTTTAGAATTGTAACAAATTTTGTTAAATAAATTAAAAGCCACTCTACCAGCGAAATCGGGACTACTGGGGGCATGGTCAACAATCCTGTGCGCCTCCGCAACCCCCAAGACTGCAACGGAACGGGGTTCTAACACAAGGATCAATCATAAGGAGTTTCTCAGAATGGTATACAATTACTGTAAACGGATAGAGGAATTTATTCTGGAAAGAACGCAACTCAAAATGCGGAAAACGGACTCCGAACGGGCCCTAAACGGGTCAAAAACGACGAATCTGTCCAAAATCAGACGTCTGAAACCTCTTCCAGACGTCTTAAAAGGTGGGTTAGGTCATACCTTAGTTCTGCGTAGTCCTTCAGACATACAGAAGCCCACTGGAACATCTGGCCTTGGTTTCCAGACGTCCGATTGTCACCCCGGACGTCTGGAGGTTCTCTCCGTCGTTTGGCATTGCGGCTAGACGTCTGATTCTCGTGGGATGGCGAGCCCTTGCACCCTCTCGAGCAGAACCTGCGCACACACTCCTGCTCTCAATACGACAAAACGTAGAAGAAATCGCGGCGGACTGCTGCATGGCTGTACACGCGAAAGAAAGAGAAGGCAAGAAATATCTTACTTGTCAGACGTCTGGACCGTCCTGCAGACGTCTTCGTCCAGACGTCTAATTCTGGAAAATTTTCCAGAACCAGAGCCCGATGCACGGTCGCGCCGCGCCCTGTCCGCCTGCTGCCCGAGCTGCAGCAGCTCCTCCTCACTACCCCATGCTCGTCGTCCTCCCGCCGGCCGGTTCTAGCAGCCCCGGCAAGCTCGCACCTTCACGGTCGAGCTTCTACTTCCTCTCGCAGCAGCTTCTCTCCCCACAAGCTCGCAGTAGCCGCTCTCTCTCGCTCGCACTCTCGCTAGTAGGGAGAAGGAGAAGATGGGTGGAAGGGAGTGGGGTGGCGTGAGGGAGAGGAGGGGTATATGTAGGCACGAGGGGGGCTCTGCAAGTCGGCAGGGGAAGAAAGAAAGAGAAGAGGGTGGCTGGGAAGTCAGTTTGCACGCACTTGCCTGCAGATTCGCTCCTGTGCGCACGCAAAATTAATTTCAAGACGTCTAGGAAGGCATCCAGACATCTGTTCAGACGTCTGGGCCAACTCCCAGACGTCTTAATGCGGTCTTGGTGCCTTGGGTCTTAACATTAACTCATCACAAAACATTGCTGCAGTGTTCAAAAATTAGAGAAATCAAATCTGTAGCAAGTCAGGAACCCACAGATCATCTTTTATCCACTGATTTAGTCAATTATATCTCAAATCAGACTTGAGAAAGCTTGATCAAAGATACAAAATAACTTGATCAGGAATAAGAGATGGATTTGAATTGGAATGTAGCTACATCATGCAACAATTTGATAGTTTAGCTGGGATTCAAAAATACACAGAAATCTTTAAAACAAATTCTGACAAGGATTAAAAATATCATAAAAACCATTCTCAGATGTTCAACTTTCAATCAAAATCCCTTGTCAATGTTATCACATCAAATCGGATCAGAAAAATAACTGATCTAACACTTTCTAATACTATAGACAATATGTAGAAAGTGTTGAAATCAGCCCCATCAGTTCAGCTGAATCCCATTGTGTTGCAAACCTTAAGGGATACTGAAAATCCCTTAGGTGCAAATCAGATTCACAGAAAATAGTAGCAGAATTCAGAATAGAGCCTCCAATCAACATAGTTGATCTTCCTTGGCTCTACAAAACATTTAAGTCCATGAAAACCTCACCAAGAGCAAATCTGATCATGGCTCATCTAAGGAGAATTTGACAGTCTCAGATTCACAGCCATGAGCTAAACTACACGAAGATATCTCAATTTGCTTGATCAAAAGTGTTCAAAACTCAATTGATTCAAAATCTTGCGATCTTGTGTTAAACCCAAATTCAAAATAAATCAAGCAAACCGATTCCATTTTAAACTCAGATCAGGGGCCTTTGTGAAAAAAATGAAGTGAGTGGGAGACCCCTAAAATGGATTTGAGTGCAAATCCTCATCCTAAAGCTTGAAAGCAAAGAGATGGGGATTTGACTCCAAATGGATGGTGGATTGCAAATAAAATTGCGAGGAAATCAAAAGAGAAAATGAAAATATGTAGAGGGAGAAAAACATGATCAGTGTGTGGGTGAATTCATCCCCTCTGATATGAAATGATCAAAGGAGGTGCATTTGGGCAAATCTATGCTATAACTACTCCTAAGCTAAGCTACAATCATGCATCACAAATCAATTCTAATCTACAGCTAAATTCTTCTGCTAACTATCTAACTAACACTACAGCTAATCTAGAAAGTAGTAAATCTATCAAAATGGAGGAAGATGTCTCAGGTCACCTGCCGGTCGGCTGATGACGATGAATGGGGGGAGGAGACCAACAGCTGATGAAGATGTCTAAGGTCTGCCACCTGGTTGCCTGGCAACGAGTGAAATTAGGGAGGGAAATGCCAACTCTGTCACAACCGACGGAGGAAATTAGGTTGAGGGGAACTACAGGTGTGGACGAAGGGATCGGCTCAAGGGGAGTGAGTCGATAGTGCGCATGCATAGCTGAGGAGCTCCTTAATTAGCAGATCAGTGTGCAAACACTCACCGCAATGGTGAGATTAATCGCAAAGGGCATGGGCGGTGAGGATTTGAAGAGAGAGGCACCCATGCTTGCCAAATCAAAAACTGGTCATTGGATCAGATCTGGGAGGATAGGTGACTGCATGTGTCGAATTGCACGAAGGTTCGATTCAAATTGAGCCATAGATCAAATCGGGTGTACACGATCAACGGCAAAGATGCTTCAAGTTCTTCGCGTGAATAGTGTTCGCGCGGGAGTTGATGGATGCAAGCCCTTTTAGTGATTTTGTAGGGTACACCTTTCTGCAAAGGGGTAGAAATATTGCAAGCAGGCCCATAAGTGGTTAAAAAGCATAACAGAACAGTCCTTTTAGGCTTGCAGAGATGTCCCTATGGTCTACAAGTAAGTCCCTAGAGGTTTTCTAATGAATGAATTGTAATGCACTAAGGACCTAATGTAAATCTTTAATTTTAAGGCCTTAATGATGTCCAAATGCATCTAAGTTTTTATATAAGCTTAATCAAACATTTAAGAAGTTAATTATACTTTTGATTTGAACTTTTGAGCTCATCTGTGTATTCAATTTGCACTTAGATCACCATTTAACCTTTTTCACAAGAATATCTCATTTAATGACCTAATTATGCATTTTTAACATAGAATTGATGTTTTAGGTCTTTTTCTCTAATTCCCACACTTAATCTTTTCTATGTGTTAATTTGATATTGTTTAACCTAGTTTCTAGCTTAACTTAGGCTATTTAGCTATTATGAGTCGCAACTCATCAGCAACTCCTCTGAATTATCTTGGCGCCTTGCTGCCAGGAATGCTAGGACTTAGCGAGGGTTCAGAGTTCCCCCAACTAGAGTAGGTCGAATCGGAGTTTCCACTGGTTCTGGAGTCAGATGGGGGTGGATATGGGTCCATCACCTGAGAACATCGGTGATAGATGTTCTACACAGTTTCCCTCCCAAGAGGTGGTTGTGCAAATGGGTTTTGCGCAGAGGTGGCTTGCTGTAGATGTCGAGTCAGCTCGTCCACCTTCTTCTCTATGATAGAGACCTTGTCCAACCGACTAGCCATCAGTTCCAAGTTGACGGATGAGGACAGGCCCTGCGTCTCATGTGCTCCCCTTGTATTCGTCGATGCGCAGGCATTCGTCCAGTCGAATAAGCCCATGGAGTCATTATTGGTGGAGTTCTTGCACATATTCTCGAGAATCCCCCACACAGTGTCTTCGTGTTGACCCATGATATCTCCTCAGCAGGTTGCATTAACGAATAAGAGAATGTCTTCATGAAGTCCCTGGTAAAAAGATTGGACTTGTTCCCATTTAGGAACTCCGTGATGGGGGCACTTCCGCAAGAGATCCAAGAAACGATCCCATGCCTCATGAAGAGGCTCTCCAGATTGCTGAGTGAAGTATGTGATCTGGTGGTGCAAGGCATTCGTCCGACCAATGGGGAAGAGCTTTTTCAAAAATTTGGACTGTAGTTCAACCCACGTGTTGATTGGATGCATCTGATTCGATACCAATGATCTACCTTGTCCATAAGAGAGAAGGAAAACATCTTCATAAGAAGAATATCCCAATTTTGTACGTCTGACCTGAAGGCCTGGGCCAGATGTTTGAGTTATTTGATGTGCTGGAAGGGATCCTCGGAGTTAAGCCCATGAAACTTTAGAATAGCATGAATCATGTTGGGCTTGAGTTCAAAATCAGGATCTCCAGCCGGGATTTGGACTCGAGGTTCGACCACCACCGTAGCGGGATTATAGTGATCTCGCATCATAGGACACTGCGGTAGGTTTGCAAAGTTCTGAAATAGATCATTCAGGTGCTGGAGTTGGTGTTCAAGGTTGTTCTCTTCTTCAACTGGTTGTGCCATGATGATGGAAGGAGAATTCGGTTCAGATGAATCAAAGGAGAGGTCTATGTGGTGGGGTTGCTACACAAACATGGACGTCGAGGCTTGGCCTCGGTGGGAGTGGATTGCTAAAGGAGGTCTTAAGGATGGTGTCAAGGGTCTCCTACCAAACATGCACTGATGGTTTAGATGAGATTAGAATGTGCTGGACCCAATCAAGACACCCAAAATTTGGATGACTATAGAGGTTCGAGGCAGATGATACCCCTTAGTCAGAAAAGTCGTACACCTGAAAAATACCTAAGCAGCCAGAGAGGGAGAGTCCCGTAAAGACCCCTACATGGTAGAGCATTGATGTAAACATGTTTATATTACATAAAATGTCTATTTATGCATGTTCTTAAGCATAGAATTGCATTACATACTATAGATATTGCATAGCATGCATCATCTTGCATTTAGATTAGTCTGAATAAAATAGAGGTTAATTTTATCCTTTTATGTTTAGGGACAGTGCGACTGTCTATCGGGGCCTCAAATCAAAGATCCAATCGTACAAATTTGATCAGGACGACGATTGGAGTTCAACGACTCTAAGATCGCCCTAATCGGATATCCGTAGGATCAGACAAAGACTGAGGAACCCTAGAAGATCAAGGGCCAAGATGGTGTGAATTCACACTTCAGACGATAAATCCAACCTCACGGATGGATTTGGATCGATAATCATAGCCTAACAGTGCGAAAATCGACTCAATCCGATACCTGTGGCACCATCTACATCATCCAGAAGATGGACGGCCAAGATGGTGCCACGTGGTGCCATCTCGGCCGCCCACAACCACTGAAGCCTCTAGCGCCCACGCCTCTCCACTGTTGGATCTTAATCCAACGGTCTAGACCGCGCGCACCTAACGCACACCGCCTGCCCATCCACGTGCACAGCATAGTGGATAAGGCGTTCGGCTGTGGTAGGGTGCGAGTTCGAGCAGCGAGAAGCATGCGATGGGGCACGGGTGAGCAGGCGCATCCAACTGTGCGATGGAGATTGGGCGGCTGCGCGCACCCAATCAAGTCCACACGTCATTTGATGCGGCGAGCAGATGCCTCATTGCACGCAATGAGGCACGCGGTTGAAGCAGTGAGGATGCATTCTCAGTCGTTTGATCTCACGATCGAACGGTCGAGATTTAAAAGATCATGGACATGCGTTTAACGCGAGAGGGTGCGTGCACGCCGCCCCACTAGGACCACATTCAGGCCTTTAGTGACGGATTTATCCATCACTAAAGGTCCTAAATTAATGATTTTCAACATAAAACGACCAAATTGCCCTCACACCTTGCAACTATAAAAGGAGACCCCCTCCATACGAAATTTTCATCGTTTCCTTCTCTTCTCTCCCTCTCCAAAGCTTAAGAGAAGATTGTCCTACACCCAGGATGCTCCTCGAGAGATAAAATCAAATTTTCGCCCCCATTTCGGAAGTGGATCCCGTGACAACGACGACGTGCTGCCCTGTTCTCGTTCCTCCTGCCTCGACCTCCTTCTTCCCACTCCATCCTTCATCTTCCAGGCGTCGTCCCGTCCTACTCGTCCTCAAAGCGATCGTCGAGGAGGATAACTTCTCTCTCCCATTCCTCTTTTCAGCTTTCTAGAGTAGAATTTTCCTACTTTCTAGTGTAATTCTTCTCCAGCTTTTTAGTGTATTTTATCTCTCTCTCTTATTCTGATTGTTTATATTACTTTATTCTAATTACTTCGCTTTTCAACAAAAATCCTAAAAAAATATAATTGCGAATATAGATCGACGTAGTCTCCCTAATTTCAACTCGGGATTTCTATTCCGGTATAAATTTTATTTGTTGAACATGAGTTCTTCGCTTTCAAACTACAACGACAGTTTTTTCTAAACCAAATACAATAGCATAATAACCCACAGCTTCAACAGTTTGGCGCCGTTGCCGGGGAGGCAACGATTTCCGATCTTCTTTTCGCATTTCACGCACTTTATTGTCTTCTAACTTGCTTTCTCTTGTGTCTATTGTTTTGCAGAGACCTCCATCAGGGAATCATCAAGCGGTAGATTGGAGTAAAGTGCAGCTGAAGACAACTGTAAGTACTCCCCATTCTTCCCCCCTCCATAGATTTCATTTGTCACATTAAATTCAAATTCCAATTAACCTAGGTGTTTGCATAAATCCTAAGATTAGTTTGGTTGTTTGGATTCTCACTCACACTGATTCCACCCTCGCTTATAAAAAAAATAAAAAGATAATTTTGTGGGGTAATTTTCAACAAACACACAGCATACACCCTCATTCAAGGCACTTAACCTACTTGATTTGCTTCTACTCAACCGGGTTCTAATTTGTGGAACCGGTACACACAAAGCAATACATAAAAGAGTAGAAATCATTCTAGGTTAACCATCTCTGTGTGCCTAATCTAGTAGTGCAGTTGTGGCTAGTTGTTTGAGTTGTTTGGGCTACACCACTCAACCTAAAATCAACTCATCAAATAGCTTCTCCTTAAGGTTTTCAATCTAGGTCTATTCCAGGCACTCCACTTTATTTCTGGTTTTAAAGGAAAGCAATCTTCACCCATGCTTGAAAACCTGCGTTGCCACAAACTTGATTGAAATCAACCTAATTTTAAACCCTAAAAGCTACTTAAGCAAGATTTGAACATTAAAATCTACACATCACAAATAATCTTGCTTGAAAACCCTGGTTGTGCACACACTTACACAATTCTCAATCAATCATTGAGGGCACAACCCATTTTAATGGCCCTTCACATTTCATAAGCACTACAATCCCAGGCCTTAATAAAATCGAGTAGACGTTGGCCTTAAGGACTGATTCGCTCTTCGGGGCCTAGTTTGAGATTTTTTTTGATTAACCTACTTATATTGATTAATCTGATGTCTAGCTAAGGGAGTAGCATCAAACGACCGCGGCTGGAGGGTACATTAGGAACCGGAGGCGCAAGCCAAAGGAAGAACATTCTCCCCAGTCCCTCCTTCTAACTAGTTGGATTGAGCAGACACAAGTAGAGTAAATCATTTATAATCTTAAGGTGGGTTTTAGGAGTCTATAGATTCTTAGGCTACCCAACTTAAGGACAGGCTTGTTTTGTTGTGCTGCAGGGTCCTTATTCTCAGTCCTTCCGACCTTTTCCTAGTTTATGCTGGGAAGAAGGTGATTGAATCCCCGATTGGAAGGACCACTAGAGTATTCTAGGAGGTGCAAATTGGATTTTGGTCAAGTTGATCCCATGGCCGACCAGCAGCCTCCTCTACCTCGGGATCCACAGGAGGAATTCCGAAGGCAGCTAGAACAAATGTAGAGAATGCAAGAATGGTTCCAGAGAATGTAGGGCACTCAGCCCTTGAAGGATTTTTATGATCCTTCAAATTACAAGGAACGTCCTAGCGTCCAGATTCTAGCTAGAGATGTAGAAATCAAGCCCTAGGTGTTAAGCCTGATCAAACATTACCATGGGCTTGGCTCCGAAGACCCATTTCAACACTTGGAGGTCTTGACCACTTTGGTCCAGACCACCAAGGCATGAAACGTGAATGAGGAGCAAATGATCATGAGGCTCTTCCCCCACTCTCTTTGGGATAAAGCTACTCATTGGTATAGGACAATAGGAAGACCAATTGCAACTTGGAATGAGTTGAAATCGGCCTTTCTGAAGAAATTCTTCCCTGCAGGACATAACAATGCCTTGAGATGGGCAATCACTACCTTTTCCCAGTGGCCGAGGGAGCAGTTTCATGTAGCCTGGGAGCGATTCCAAGACCTATTGCGGAGGTGTCCACACCGTGAGGTGCCGAAATGGCAACTCGTGCAGATCTTCTACCACGGGTTGACTGAGCAACTCAAAAATCACATGGATGCTTCTTGCGGAAGTAATTTCCTCAACAAAGACGTAGATAGTGCACATGATTTGTTTGAAGAAATGAGCAAGAATTCAATCAATCGTGCCTCCATGGATACCTTTAACCGGTCCCAGCAGCCCAGATCAAATGTTAATGAAGTCCATTACTCTCATTCATTTGATATGGAATTGATTTGTAACAAACTTGATAAGGTGGACTTGGTTGCTATGAGAATGGAAGAGTGGATGGTTGGAAATTCTATGAACAACTCTCGATCCGCTCCATCCCAAAATTTGGGATTCCATTCTTCGTGAGCTCCTTCTGGACGGGAGTTCGTGAATCAACTCGATGCGGCTCAACCTGTGAGTCAGCATTATCGGAACCCCACGGGTTCCAAACTGGGGCCTTTGATCCCAATTTTTCTGATCCTTCCCTTTCTTTCCCTCCATCCTCACCTTATGAGGATTTCTGTACTGTATAGGAGAACGTTAGATCCAACCCCTACTCTAATGCTTATAATCTGGGTTGGAGAAACCACCCTAACTTCTCCTGGAAAAATCCGGGGCAACAAACCCAATTCCAACCCAGCAACTGTGCTCCGCAATGACCAATGGGTCAGGGTCATGTGTATACTCAGTTACCCCCAAATCAGGTCAATCAGCCAGCTTGGAATGCCTGTCAACCCGTAGGGTAGGCTGATTTGAACCGGCAAATGGTAGAGATGCAAGGATCCATGCTCCAGCTCATGCAGCAAATGAAATCCTCATTGGACAACTTGCAGACCGGGCTAACTCTCATCAACCCGGATCTCTACCATCCCAACCCATACCCAACCTGCAAAATATTCTGAATCCGAGCAACCAAGCCCATGGGTACGGAAATCAGAGGGACCCACACGCATATGCTCAGGTGGTTGAGCAGGGTCCTTCCTCTTCTTCTTCTTCTGCACATCAACAATTCTTGGCTAATCAAGCCCCTCCAATCTTTCCTAACCCTCCCCAAGACCCAAACTCTCATCCATCTGCAAATTCTGTCACCTTGAGGAGTGCTAAGCAGACTCAAGATCCATAACCACACTGTTCTAATCTACCGAATCCTAAACAACCTGAGGAGAGAGAGGAGAATTCTAGAGAAGAAATCAAGGCTCAGGAACCTGATTCCAAAGATCTGACTCATGTTCCTTTTCCTGAAGCCTTGATCAAATCAAAGAAGAAGAATCTTGTTGATAGTAATGAGGAGCTTTTGAATATTTTTAAGAATGTTAAGATCAATATCCCGCTCCTTGATGCTATCAAGCATAAATTGACTTACACGAGATTTTTAAAGGATTTATGTACACAAAAGCGTAAGTTGAGAGAATCTGTTTCAAGGAAGGTGATACTCTCCGAGCAGGCAAGTTTTGTTATCCTGAACCACCTCCCTTTAAAAAAGAGAGATCCAGGTGCTCCGTTGATTTCTTGTGTCATCGGAGATTACACGTTTGATAGAGCACTTTTGGATTTAGGTGCATCCATCAACCTAATTCCGACTTCTCTTTATGAGAAGTTTGGATTAGGTGAACTTCAGCTGACTTCAGTAACACTACAGTTAGTGGACCGTTCGGTCACAAATCCGCGAGGAGTTATTGAAGATGTTATAGTTAAGGTCAAGGATTTCTATTTTCCAGTAGATTTCCTTGTCCTTGACATGGATGTACCGGAAAAACTAAGGAACACGCCCATCATTCTAGGGCGTCCGTTCCTGTCTACCGCTAAGGCTAACATTAACTGTGAAAGCGGTAGCATGGAAATCGCCTTTGGGGATCAACGAATGAAATTGGATATTTTTAAGGCGATTAATAAATTTGAGGATTATGGATTTATTGAGGAACTTGAAGAGGATAATGTAAACATCGAAACTTGTTTGATGGTTTCTTCAATTGAAAGTTCCTCCTTTGATGATGAATTGGACCTGCAACCCTCTATGGCAGACCTGCCATCTTCTGAAGAGGTTATTGATTTTGTTCACTCACAACCTCTTCCTCTTGATGAGTCTTCAGCGTTTTCCTTACCTTCAATCATCAACCCACCCCAGCTTGAACTGAAACCATTGCCTGAGAATTTGAAATATCAATTTTTAGGACCTCAAAAGATGCTCCCTATGATTATCAGTGCTGAATTAACAAAGGAGCAAGAGATTAAATTAATTAAGGTCCTGAAGGAACAGAAGGAGGCAATTGGTTGGACCGTTCATGACCTTAGGGGGATCGAGCCATCTTACTGCAATCATAGAATATTCTTGGAAGATGGATCCTGCCCTTCTCGCCAGATGCAAAGGAGATTAAATCCAGATATGGGAGAAGTGGTAAAAAAGGAAATCATTAAATGGCTCGATGCAAGAATTATTTATCCAATCTCTGATTGTCCTTGGGTAAGTCCCGTGCAGATTGTTCCCAAGAAAGTCGGGATTGCAGTTGTGACTAACGAGAGAGGATAATCTATCACAACTCGTTCAGCTTCCTCTTGGAGGGTTTGTATAGATTACAAGAAGCTGAGCACGACCACGAAAAAGGATCATTTCCCCTTGCCTTTCATTGATCAAATCTTGGAAAGACTAGCCGGGTAGAAGTACTTCTGTTTTCTTGATGGCTACTTGAGATACCAAGTTCCTATCCATCCCGAGGATTAGGAAAAAACTACCTTCGCCTGTCCCTACAGAACCTTTTCTTTCCATAGGATGCCTTTCGGTTTATGCAATGCACCTGCGACTTTTCAAAGGTGTATGTTAGCCATATTCTCTGACATGGTGGGAGAGTTTATGGAAGTCTTCTTGGACGATTTCTCTATTTTTGGAGAATCGTTTGACTCTTGTTTGGCTAATCTATAAATGATTCTTAAGCGATGTATCAAAACATGATTGGTCCTTAGCTGGGAAAAGAGTCATTTCATGACACAAGAAGGCATCGTCTTGGGTCATGTAATCTCTGAACGGGGAATTGAAGTGGATAAAGCTAAGCTTGATGCTATCACTAAACTTCCTCATCCCACATTTGTTAAACAAATTCGATCATTTGTTGGTCATGTGGGATTCTACAGAAGATTCATCAAGGATTTCTCGAAGGTTGCTCGTCCTCTGAACAATCTTCTCGCCAAAGAAATGCCGTTTGTTTTCGACGAATCATGTCATAAGGCATTTGATTTCCTGAAAATGGCAGTCACTTGTGCTCTAGTGTTGCAACCACCGATTTGGACAGCCCCTTTTGAGATCATGACCAATGCTTCTGATTACATGGCCGGGGCTGTTTTTGGGTCAAAAAATAGATAGGAAGCCCTCTGTCATCTACTACGCTAGTAAAACTCTGGGTAAAGCCCAGAGGAATTACACTGTTACTGAAAAGGAATTACTAGCCGTAGTATTTACTTTGGAAAAATTCAGGGCTTATCTCTTAGGGTCTCATGTCATCATCTATACCGACCACTCGACCTTGAGACATCTCTTGGCCAAAAAGGATGCCAAACCCCAGCTTATTCATTGGATTCTTCTGCTTCAAGAATTTGATCTTGAAATCAAGGATAAAACTGGGGTACAAAATGTGGTGGTGGATCATTTGTCGAGACTCCTAAGTGATTCTTCTCATCTGGACATCCCAATTGCTGACACTTTTCTAGATGAAGCTATCATTGCAGTTTCAGGTGTCCAAACCCCGTGGTTTGCTAACATTGTTAATTATTTGGCTGTTGGTCAAATCCCCCAAGATTGGACCAAGCAACAACGAGATAGACTTAAATCTAAGGCCAAATACTACTTCTGGGAGGACCCTGAACTGTACCGCATCTACTCTTATCAGATTATTCGCCGATGTGTTCCGGAGAATGAATTCAACAGTATACTCAAGTTCTGCCATGCATCTGCGTGTGTGGACATTTCTTCGGGAAAAAGACGGCTGCAAAAATTTTGCAATCTGGCTTCTATTGCCGTCTTTGTTTAAGGATGCCTAGGATTTCTCAAGGTCACGTTCTCGATGTTAGGCACTCGGGAGCATAACTAAGAGAGATATGATGCCCTTAAACCCAATTCTTCCTGTCAAAATCTTCGATGTTTGGGGCATCGATTTCATGGGACCCTTTCTCCCTTCATTTGGACATCAGTACATTCTTGTTGTTGTTGATTATGTGTCCAAATGGATTGAGGTGATTCCCACCCGAACCAATGACCACAAGGTGGTTATCGATTTTGTCAGGAAAAATATCTTCAACAGGTTTGGGATTCCAAGGGCCATCATTAGTGATGGTGGCACACATTTTACTAATGCCCAATTCCAAAATTTCTTGGCCAAATACGGGGTTAATCATCGATTCTCCACACCTTACCATCCCCAGACGAATGGACAGGCCGAGATCTCCAATCGGGAGATCAAGAATATTCTACAGAAAACGGTTAGGCCTAATCACAAAGACTAAACTCAGAAGCTTGAGGACTCTCTTCGGGCCTACCGTATGACGTATAAAATGCCCATCGGCATGTCTCCGTTTCATTTGGTGTATGGAAAGGCATGTCATCTACTCATAGAGATTGAACATAGGGCATTTTAGGTGATCAAGCAATGCAATTTAGATCTGAATTTAGCTGAGAAGACCAGGAAACTCCAACTATCTAAGTTGGAAGAGCTTAGAAATGATGCATATGAGAAAGCCAAGATCTACAAGGCTCGGACCAAAGCTTTACATGATCAATTGATTTCCTGCAAGAGCTTTGAGTCGAACCAGAAGGTATGGTTATTCGATTCTCAACTTAAGCTCTTTCCCGGAAAACTTAGATCTAAATGGAACGACCCGTTCATTATTGACCATATTTTTCCAAATAGAGCTGTTTAGATCTCTGACCCAAAGACGGGTAAAACATTTAAAGTCAATAGTCAACATCCGAAGTCTGTTATTGACCGTACTCTTCCAGAACCCGTCTCAGACACGGTTGCTCTAGCCATATTGTGACTTCTTTGGCTAGACTTCTCCTAGTCGACGACACTAAACTCAGCAGTTGTACATATGACACAAAACTGACCCGAGCTTCATATTCAGGTGATATCTTTCATACTCTGCCCTTTCTTTCATGTCTCTTTTGATAGATCGATGGAATATGACTATGCGCATAAAAAAAACTTAAATAAACAAATTAGTAATAACAAGAAAGATAATTTGCATAAAACACAATCACAGAAATTGGCATAAGATATATAGTGGTTCCCCTCCCTTGGGTACTCCACTACCTAAGCCTCCCAGCTTAGGGTTTTTAACCTGATTTTCTCAACCCCGAGAGAATCAATTTACTAATATCAGAGGAAATTAACGAGTTACCCCAACCCAATTACAACAATGGGTTTGTTACAACCAAAACAAGAAAATGCTCAAAATACAAGTGAAAACTGGTGTAAGAAAGAAAACTCTTAGAACAAGAACCTAAGCCTCTCAACAATAATTAAAATAATATTACCAATTTCAGAGCCTAGAATGAGCGTGAATCGCTTTGACAATGTGTGAAGAAATTACGTCGTTGAAGTGTTTGCAAAAGCGTAGCACGACGAAACGCAACAAACACGATTTCTTCTCTTGTGAATATGGTGGAAATTTGGGAAATATAGCTCTAGGAATTTCTCTTGTATTTTTAATCTTTCTTGTGTGCAAACAAAGAATGCTAGGGTCATTATATAGAGTTTAGGACCTCAAAGATTCATCTAATAGATGTTGGGAATTAATTCCCAGCGTTCACTTTGTTAGAATTAATTTTCTAGCCATTCAGAATTAAGCCAACGGCTACCTGGTACGGTTACTAAATTACCTGTACCGGTACTAGCTGTTCACTGCCACCAGTACCTGAGTCTCAGTACCGGTACTCATCATAGGTACTGGTATTTGTGACTTCCAAGTTTGAGATTACATGGGCACGGTAACCTACTAATACCGGTACTCATCATGGGTACCGATACTTGTAAGGTTCAGGCCAGAATTAAGCCTTCAACCTGTGGCCAACCTGTACCGGTACTCATGATTAGTACCAGTACTTGCTGTTCACAGTTTGAGATGAATTCTTAAACCTGTGCCTTGCAAATACCAGTACTAGTACTTGTTTACATGTACCTATTTTAAGTATTTTAATCAATTACATACTTTGAAAATGAACGCTATATAAATCCTAATTTATTTCTAACTAATTTTTACGATCTAAGTTAAATTCTCTTGTTAAGAGGCATACAATCTATGAAAATAAAATCTAAACAAAAAGAAATGAAAGTCGAAGATGATCTTCTTCTCCTCGACAATTCCTTGTTATCCTCCATGACATGATCATGCCTCCATCATTTCTTGATTGCCTTGCTCCTTCACCTAAATCTGAAAAACACTTAATGCAAACATTAATCCATAATAATTTTGTTAACACCAAAACAAGATGTAGAACAAGGTTCCAACATCCTTCTCAATGTGGACATTGCATCAGCTAGGCATGGGGGGTTGGATTCATTTTTTGAATCATTTTGTCAGCTTTGTAAAATTCTTGTAGTTCTCTTCTTATATATATATATATAACTTTGAATTAGGAACGAATATTTAGACAGTAGGACTTTTCAATCTTAGAAAATATTACATTAGGATCTGAACACAAAGACCTTTAGGTCTTTGGACTTAATCGACATGTGTATCCGCTAAAATGTGGATTTGTTTTTTGAGTCATGACCATCTTAATTCTATTGTAATTTGAGTAAATAATTTTGGGTGATAAGTACACGACTTATCAACGAACTTTGAGCCTTAAGCATCTACACACTTTCTTTTCACTGACTTGTTGATCGGCAGTTTTAACAGAAATTGGGTAGCTAATGAACCTTCTAGGGTGATATGGCTGGTAATTTATCGTGGGTAATAGCCCATAAATAGGTTGTCCAGAGCCCAGTCACAGGACCATTCTCTTCTTACTGCCATTAGGTAAATCTTAGACCAGGGAAGCCATCTACTTAAAAAAAAGAAAAAGAATAAAAGAAAAAGAAAATATAAGAAATAAGCCACACTTCCCCGTTCGAGTATGGCTGGCAAGTTGTTGGTGGTAATAGCTCATCGACTGGTTATCCAGAACCTAGCTCAAGAAATGCACTGAAAATTTCCAAAACACTTAGGAAGAAGTGAAGAAGTAGAATAAATTAGGGAGATATACACTAGATTCACCCTTGTGTTGACCCTAAAAAAATAAAAGTAGGGGAAAGCTATCAGTTGAAAAGATACACCTTTAGGCAGAACTCTCTTTCTAAGGTACCTAGAGGCGTAGAAACTCGAAGTCTGTTCTAATTGTTGATCAATGAGTCTATCACATTCACAATAAGATGCTTAGAACTTAGTGTTCTCATCAAATCTTGGGTGAGTTCAATGGCTGTAGAAAGCCATTCTTTAACCCTAAACTCAAAAATCCAAAAAAAATTAGAAAAGAAGAAAAAGAGAAAAAGAAAATTTCCTTTGAATAAGGTAAGGGCTTGAGGCGGTCTGCATTTTGGTAGATACCCGAGGACTGTTGTGTATTTGAAAGTTCAGATCCTAAGTAAACATTTTCTTAATGTTGAAAATAACTTATGCCTAAATGATCCAACCTAATTCTTTTATAAATAGCATATAGCTTTTGCTAGGGACTAGCAAAAGATAGGCATGGGGGTGTGATGTAAACATGTTTATATTACATAAAATGTCTATTTATGCATGTTCTTAAACATAGAATTGCATTACATACTATAGATATTGCATAGCATGCATCATCTTGCATTTAGATTAGTCTGAATAAAATGGAGGTTAATTGTCTCCTTTTATGTTCAGGGACAGGGCGACTTTCTATCGAGGCCTCGGATCGAAGATCCAACCATACATATTTGATCAGGGTGACGATTGGAGTCAACAACTCCAAGATCGCCCTAATCAGATATTTGTAGCATCAGACAGAGACTAAGGAACCGTAGAAGATCAAGGGCCAAGATGGTGTGAATCTGCACTTCAGACGACAAATCCAACCACACGGATGGATTCGGATCGACGACCGCAGCCTAACGGCGTGAAAATCGACTCAATTCGATACCTGTGGCACCATCTACATCATCCAGAAGATGGACGGCCAAGATGACACCAAGTGGCACCATCTCTGCCTCTCCGCCATTGGATCAAGATCCAACGACTGAGAGTGAATCCCAACTAGCGCCTTCATTCTCTGAAGCCCATTTGAAGACGCAGCCTTGACCGTTGGATAGATCGCATGCACCTAATGCACACTGCCTGCCCATCCACGTGCGCAGCGTAATGGATAAGGCATTCGGCCGCGATAGGGCGCAGGTTAGAGCCGCGAGAAGCATGCGATGGGGCACAGGTGAGTGGGCGCATCCAATCGCACGATGGAGATCGAGTGGCTGCACGCACCCAATCAAGTCTACGTGTCATCTGACGCGACGAGCAGACGCCTCATCGCACGCAATGAGGCATGCGGTTGAAGCGGTGGGGATGCATTCTTAGCCGTTCAATCTCACGATCAAATGACCAGGATTTAAAGATCGTGGACATACATTTAATGCGAGGAGGTGAGCGGGCACGCACGTGCCGCCCCACTACGGCCACGTTTAGGCCTTTAGTGACGGATTTATCCATCACTAAAGGTCCTAAATTAATGATTTTCAACATAAACAGACCAAATTGCCCTCACTCCTTGCAACTATAAAAGCAGACCCCCTCTATACGAAATTCTCATCCCTTCCTTCTCTTCT
This sequence comes from Thalassia testudinum, assembly GCA_037157565.1. NCBI lineage: Eukaryota > Viridiplantae > Streptophyta > Magnoliopsida > Alismatales > Hydrocharitaceae > Thalassia > Thalassia testudinum. The sequence continues at coordinate 10,311,944 of JAZHRO010000051.1, forward strand.
CTCCCTCTCTAAAGCTCAAGAGAAGCTTTCCCACAACCGGGATGCTCCTCGAGAGATAAAGTCAAATTTTTGCCCCCATTTTGGAAGCAGATCCCGTGACGACGATGATGTGATGCCCTGTTCTCATTCCTCCTGCCTCAACCTCCTTCTTCCCGCTCTGTCCTTCATCTTCCGAGCGTCGTCTCGTCCGGCTCGTCCTCCAAGTGATCGTTGAGGGGGATAACTTCTCTCTCCCATTCCGCTTTTTAGCTTTCTAGAGTAGAATTTTCCTACTTTCTAGTGTAATTTTTCATTGGTTCAATTGTATAAACATTTTGAAATATTAAGTGCATGTTTTATCTCTCTCTCTCTCTTATTCTGATTATTTATATTACTTCATTCTAATTACTTCGCTTTTCAACAAAAACCCTAAAAAAATATTATTGCGAATATAGATCCACGTAGCCTCCCTAAGTTCGACCCGAGATTTCTATTCTGGTATAAATTTTATTTGTTGAACACGACTTCTTCGCTTTCAAACTACAATGATAGGTTTTTAAAACCAAATACGATAGCGTAGTAACCCACAGCTTCAACAAGCGTCCCCACGAGTTATGGGGTTTTTTCCCACCCGACCTCTCTTGTCACTGAGATTCCAGGTTGTAAAGACCCATTCTATTTTGAGCCTTTTAAGACGTCTGAAGTGTCAGTCAAATGTCTGGCTAGACGTCTAGATCACTTCCCGGATGTCTGGAAATTGAAAAATCTATATGTGCTTTTAGTTCTGCGCGCAGGTAGCACGCAGACCCTCTCTCTCTCCTTTCTTCTCCTTTCTCCCCCGTCGAACCCTAACCCCGCAGCTTATAAGAGGGACCCCCCTTCCCTCTCCTCTCCACTCCACCACTCCACCACACCTCCCCACTCCACTGTAGTGAGCAGGTGCGCGCGAGCAAGAGAGAGTGAGAGCAAGGAGGAGTAGCGGGAGTGAAGAGAAGGAGAAAGCCAAGGTTGCGAGCTTCGTGGAAGCTTGCCAGAGGTCTGCATGGCCACTGCGGCATGTGAGTGAGGAGGAGATCATTGGGGCATCGTCCCTGACATTCTACAGTAGTCGGAGCTACTGCGGAGTGGAAGGAGCCACAGCAGAGCGCGGCGAGAGAAGCAGGAGCACAGTCTAGTACTGGAGTTTTTCCAGTATTAGAAGTTCGGGGTGCCTTCTGGATGACACCAAATGTCTGAAAGCAAGTGTCGCGAAGGTACATCTTCCTCGCGATTATGGCCATGCAGGCCTCACCGCAGTTGTGATTTGCTTGGCTAAAAGTGGCAAGCTGCTCTGTCGTGCGTAGGAGTAGCTTTGGGAAGATGCATGATATGCCATTCCACGCTTTTTGGATGTCTAGACAGCTTACCAGATGACCAGAGACGTCCCCAGACAACCGGAGGACTGGTCAGATGTCTGAAACTACTTCTAGATGGTCGTGGTGTAGTCCTGGACATCTGAGATCATCACAGGGGCTTGAGGTGAGTCTTTGTGACTTTTAAGATGTCTGGATTTGTTTCCAGACGTCTAATTTGGGTCTGCAGACATGTTTTCGACCCATCTAGGGTCTGATCGGGATCCGTTTCACACAAATAAAGTATCTATGGTTTCCTTATAAATTCCTTTACATATTAGAAACCTTTATACACTGCTCTGAATCTTCCATTGTTGTGTGTTCCTTGGTATAGGACTTTGATCTGTTGCGTGTCTGGGGCTTGCAGAGGCATGTGGGCCTGCAATTCGAGCCTCCAGTACTCTCGGATTGTCTGGTAGAGTGGTCCACCCCTGTTCTATTTATAAAATATGAATGCATCTATGATAATTTGATAACTGGAAACCTAGGATGTGGCATGAACCTTAGGATGAGAAATAGTTGAACCACTTGTATGGATGATTGAAATTGTATTTATAAATGATTGAGCTAAACTGTTAGCAACTGTCTGTTAATGAATACGAGCTACCTTATAAAATATGAGCTACATAAGATAGCTAAACAGTTACCTACGATATCACTTATTGCATGAGTTAAATTGTGGAAATACGAGCTGCACGTGTAGAAATGAGAACTGAATTGTGAATGATGAAACCTGGATTGGAATAATATGGTGAACATGAGTATGAACTCTACGGGGAGTTAGGAGTAGAGCTCCTATGGATAGATGGAAAATCCTAGAATGTGGATGGGAAGTGTGCTGGCCCTTGAGTACGTGGTACCAAGGAGAGCGACTGTCCCCTTCTAGTGTAGAGCGAAGCTAGCTGCCCTTGGGTTGGGACCCGGGGTTAGGATTGGCCACTCTACACCGACTTTTGTTGGCCCTTGCGTACGTGGTACCGAGGCGAGCTACTAGTGTATGGAGGGAGCTAGCCACCCCACGGGACCCGGGGTTCAGCTAACCAGCCTACAATGACTTGTTAGGCCCTCTAGGCAAACCAGGTTAGTTAGATGCGGGTGCACGAACTGTGGAGGGGTGAGACCCCTATTTGGTTCTGAGGGGCGAGACCCCTGTTTCTAATAGGGCTAGGCCCTATACTGTTCCGTACTATACTTTGGGCATACCCGCTAGCGGAAACGACTGACTGCGTGCTAGTGCAGGGTAGCTACCCGTGCGCTTATCACGCATGCCGTAGCCACCGCTACGTCTGTCTGTGACCTCGGGGTGGTTGACTAGGTGTAGGACTACCATGGGGGACTCTCCCGGCCAGGAAAGCACCACGTGTACCTTCTACTCTTCAGAAAAGACTACAATCAATATCGTTCCCACGAGGAACATGCAAGATCAAGAAAGAAATCTGAAAGTAAACCAATGAGGTGAAAGGAAATTACTTATAAAATAAATAACTGGAAAAGATAAATTACTTGCTAGTTTTTACTGCTTTAGATAGTTTGGTTACCACTCTACTCAGTGTTCACTGACTCTGTTTTCTCATAACCCTGTACATGTCCAGGTGTTGAGCAGCTTGAGTTATCGGCCGCAAAGGGTGCTGGGCCCAGTCGAGCCCAGCGGTAGTTTTCTTACTGTTGTTGTACTCTCTTTTCTGCTAGTGAGTTTCAGACTTTTGTTTACTATTCATGTTGCTGTACTTTTGTTCTATTTTTCTATTTTTGTGGTGGTATGTACTGACTAGTAGCTTTTACTTTCCTTTACTGCTTGTACGCTTTTACTGTTAATTACATTGCATAGTGAACATGTTTTATTTTCCTACTTTTCAATTATTTCTTGTTGGACAACTGGGTCTTGGGATTAGGCGAGTCGAGCCGGTCTCAGGTCCTGTAGGGATTCGGGAACCAGGTTGTAACACAGGTAGACCAGAATGGGGACCTTGACCTCTTAAGTCTACCGCTTTTATTTAAGATCAAAGGTGCTTAGGGTTCCACTTGAACTTTAGATGTTTTGAGTGCAAAAGTGACCTAATTTCAAGGTTGGTTGACCCAACAAGAGGTCAACTTCATCTATTTGTCCTTTGAGAGCTTTAGGTCCTTTCTTTTAGGGTTCAAGTGAAATTAAGAGCTTGATTTTTTTTTAGGGTTTCTCTTGAATAAGTCTTTTCAATCAAGGCTTAGGCACACCTCTTTTTGGAAACTTGATTCTTGCTTAGAAAAGATGTGCCTCTAAAACCCTAAATTGGAATCCTTAATTTGGCTCTAATTTTGGTCCAATTTAGTTGCCATAGATATGGTATCTAGGACTCAATCAAGAAGGTGGTAGCCCTAGTTACCTTAAATGGATGCACAATTCAATATTTGTTGAAATAAAAAATCAGGCAACTTGGGTGAATTAGCTAAATATGGAAAGCAGGTAGCCCTAAATTGATTTTTACTTTATTTTTCCTTTTCAGAATGAGGGGATTAAGAGAAAGGGCTAATCAAAGATTACCTGCCCCAGGTGTGGTTGTTGTGCAGCTATCTTCCTTTGAATCATCTCCCCTAAAAGAGTCACAACAAAAGAGATATATCAAGTTAGTATCGAATCAAAAATTGTGATCAAGATTTCTAAATCGCCCGTTGCTCCCTGGCAACGACACCAAAATGTTTAAGCGAGTCGAGATCAATGTAAAATAAATGTGTCGTAGTATAGTTGAAATCGCTCGAAAACAAATGAATTTTATTACTCGAAGTTTTAAATCTGTGGTCGAACACAGGGAGCAAATTGGGGTCTAAAAATCAAGAACACAACTTCAAATTTGATATAATATGCAATGAAAAATCAAAGTTATAATACAAGAAATGTAAATAGATCCACAAAATATCAATGTATATAGAAGCACAAAAAATATGGACGTCTGATTTTGAAAATCAGACGTCTTAAATATCATATTGCTACAGTGCTTCTTCTGTCTGTGATCCCTATCTCTATCTCTGATTTCCTTCTTCTTCTTTCTTTTCTTTCTTTTGCTTTTGGCCCTTGTCTTCTTCTTGGCTTCTTCTTCTTCTTCCTTCTGTAGCTTCTTCTTTGATTTCTCTGGCCCTTGTCTTCTTCCTCTTTCTTCTCTGATTACTTCTTTCCTTCGCTTCTTGATTGCGCAGCAATCATAGGTCTTAATTGGCCTAGATTAAGCTAGAACTTAGCATAAGTTAGGGTTATTCATGCATGCATACGCATTATCTGCATCTTTACTGCTTTCCTTTAGCTATGCATAAAATAATGTTATAAGGTGCTGATTAAGTGCATTATGTCGATTGCAGGGAATAAGCTAAGCAGGAGCTGGATCTGAAGCTGGATCAGGAATAACAGGAGTTGTAGCAGAGCTGGAGAAGAAGGCCTAGTTTAGATGTAGGAATAATAATGTAAGGGGGTTAAAAGTTTGCTATTCTATTAAGTAGGAATAAAGCAGTAAAATGTGAAGAGCTTAGGTCCATCCTAGCCCTAGGATAGCCTAGAGACTTCCCCAAGCCTTAGCCACACTTAGATTAGGTCACAACACCCTAGGAAGCCCTAAAACCCTAGTTCCAACCCTTCTCTGGACGTCCAGATAAGTTTTAAGACATCCAGGACCCTTAGCCAACTCCTGCAGTGTTATTGGACGTCCAGACACTTTGTCAGACGTCTAATTTCTGCAGAATACCCAAAACAGAACCCGAAATCCTTCCTGAGTCTGATTGGATGTCCAGACAACAAGTCTGGACTTCTGATTTTTTAGTATAAGACGTCTGATTCTATAATTAGACGTCTGATACTGCTCTCCAATTCCTGTTTTGAGATTTAAGCCTTGATCTTGGATCTCTAGGTCCCTAAACCCAATTCCAACCCCATAGGAACCTAAATTAAGGTGCCCTAACCCCAGTACATCACCTCTAGACTTCCCTAAGGATCTAATTAGGTCCTCACTAAACCTAATTGACTTGGATCTTAGCCAATTCCATCAGCCCATTCAATTGGACTCATTGAGTCCAATTGAGTCCTGATCTCAGCACACACTGTCCAATTGGACTCAGTGAGAGTCCAATTGACCTAGACCTAACTTAATTGAGTTGTTTTACTCTCAATTAAGTTTCCACACACCCAATTAAACTTGTATTAAGTTTAATTGCACTTTACCTTAGTGAATTAGGGTTTATAACCCTAATTTGAGACCTACCTTGACCTAAACCCACTAGAACCCAACCTAATCAACCTAGCCACCTAAGTGTCGACCCACACACACCCACACACACCATCCACACGAAAATATCTAGCCTAGAGTTCTCTAGAACTCTCTACCATGTGTGGTTGCCTTGGTTGCCAAAAATAGCAACCAAGAGCCATTCAATTTTTAGATCCACATTTGGTGGATCTAAAAACCACCATCCACCCTCTCTCTCTCACTCTCCCACGAGCTCCCACCATAGTCCTCTCTAGAGAATTCCATAATTCTCTAGAGAGCTTCCCTTAGGTCTATAAAAAGACCCCTTGGGTGGCCATTGGCACCCATTCACTCCCTTGGCAATTGCTCTCCATTGGTGCCATTCATGCCACCTCCACTTAGCCACTCACTCCACCTCCACGAGCTCACTACCACGACCATGGAGGACACCATGCCGGGATGCTGGATCAACCCTACTTCTCTCCAAGGGTCGGCCTAAGCTACATTGGTCGCCCCTCATTCTCCTCTCGACCACTCCAAGGCCATCGGGGACCACCCCTGAATGCCCTCTATCCTTCTAGCTCTAGATCATGCACTTCATAATTTTTATTGCTTTCATTTACTGCTTAGTAGAGTAGTCTTACTTCTCCTCCAATGATGCATGCGAAATCCCCCCGCTGATTCTTGTATGCAATCATTTTCTGGTAGTTAGATTTAATTTTAGATTTAATTTTAAGCATTCATGTATAAGCTTTCCTCTAGATTTCCTTGTGCAACAACTCTCCCATGATGAATGAAATTTCATTATATATATATATATCTCTTATGTGTTTGAAATCACCTTGAGCTAAATGATTATCATATTTGCGTGATTTAAGTGCCTGTTCTTTAACCGCCTATATATTACGCACCAGCATATCGTTTAAATAAAGTAGTGCGACTTTAAGATCAATTTCAAAAACAAAAACAATGCCTCCCAGAGATGAACGACCGGGACTCAAAGTCTCATTATTTTCAAAATAATATCTTTGTTGGATCGTATTTCGCAACTATACTACGATGTTTTTATCAAAAATGTGATCTACGACCTCCCAACACTTCTGCCTTCAGCTCTTCTTCAGCTTCCTCCTCTTTAGCTTTGCCTTCACCTTCCTTAGCTTCTCTGGCTGCCGCCCTTCCTTCCTTGTCTTCCTCTCCTTTTTATTAGAGCAAAACATACCCCTACCCTCCCCCGCGATCCCTCTTCTTCTTACTCTCTTAGGCTTGCTCTCCTAGAGCCTTCTCAGGTTATCGGGTCGGGTATGTGCGCCTAGGACCAGGCCCACCGGCGTGCGTGGTGGGCGTGGAGTGCAGGCTAATCGGTATACGGGTCAGGGCCAGGTTCGCGGGCAGTGGGGTCATGGACGATGTAGTGGGCGAGTGGGACCTCACCTCGTGGTCAGGAGGTGATAAGCCCTTGACACTTTTTCACTTTATATCACTGCTCCCGCTCCTACACTTCCGAGGTGGAACTATGTTGTCCCACCTTCTTTGCAAGCGCCCGTAGGAGATGGCATCCAATTGCGGCTGCTGCTATGGCTTTCAATGCTAAATGCTTCACTGAAGTTATGCATGAGGAGAATCTGCGAGACCTGGGACCTAGAGCCTGGGGCCTGGAGTCCTGGATGAAACATCCAAAAAAGCTTCGTCCTCCGTCAATGGCGGTAAAGGCCTGAACCTTGTCAACAAGAAAATGGCCTTACGGCCTCGTTAGAACATGCAACGAGCTTCACCTGAACACGGTGAAGGTGGTATAGTGGTTGACGTGGCGTGGGGTGGCCTGAGAGTGCATGCCTAGGTCACCCTGTGCGTGCGAAGGTGGGTGTGTTCGGGGGGTGTTCTAGGGGCTTGTCGTGGCGAGTGAAGTGAGGGGTTTGTGTTAGTGAGGTGTGGCAGAGCTCGTGAGGTGGATGGAGGCGTGAAGCATCGGGAACACCTCGCCGGAGGTCTGGCCAGAGGTGGAGAAGGTGACGGTGGCGTGCGAGCATCGAGGTGTAATAGTAGAAATAAATGACAAAAAAATGATGAGAAGAGAGAGAGAACTTAATTGAAGGTGGATAGACTAAGGGGGTGCAGAAGAGGCGGCCGTCTCGTACTGTTGTCGCTGGAGACGAAGGACCAAGTGGGAGGAGGACGGCGACGACGAGAGGGTTGTAGTGATGTCGGCTGGTGTGGCACGACACGGACGAAGGGGATAAAGGGAACCCTGCTACTGGTATTGTGGTAGAGCGATGAGAGAGATGGAAAGGGGTCGCCGAAGCTTGCTGGGTGGTTGACCAAAGGGTAAGAGACAAATTAGGGGTATCTCAGGCCAAATTCAAGCTTGGGAGGTGTGGAATGATCTAGGCAAGCTTTTATAGCCTCTAGTAGGAGGTCTTGTGCTTGGAAACCAAGCTTCCAAGCACGAGCATGTCATCGGAGATGAAAGGTCAGAGAGACCCAAATCTCTCATGTGTTCGCATGAGAGATTGGGTAGGAAATAGGGCTTGATGATGGGTTTACATGAGAGGAGATTTCTCAGAGAACCTCCCTTTCAATTTTGAAAGGGATTCTCTGAGGAATCAGCAAGTTCTTTCCCTTGATACCTCGCTGGAGTAGGATTCCCTCCGCTATAATGGAGGAGTGACGTGCCTTCGTGCGTGTGTGTTAAGAGGTGTCGTTATAGTTGCACTTGATACGTCGGTTTTAAAAGAAGTAAATGGAGGTGAGTCCGAGTGTCGATCTCAGGGAGGCGTGGAAATCAGATTTTGTTTACCACTTGTTGTCATGAAAAAGGTGGAGTTTTGCTTGCGAAAGAGACGATTTTGAAAAGCGAGAGATAGAGAGAGTTTAGGGTTAGAAAGCTCTTGGTTTTGATCATGCACTTTAAACAGAAATTAAAATGGCGACTACACGGAAAATAATTTCATTAAACATGCATTCATAGTTCATGGTTTACAACATTAAATACATGCTTCAACAAAAGTAAATGAAAGCTTAAAAGAGAGAGAGAGAGAGGTAGAGAGAGAGTGGAGAGCGACGAGGCAGCCACGGCGGTGGAGGAGGCTCCATCGGCGGCTCGTCGTCTCCGGCGATTACAAGAGTGCCTAAAACTAGCTAGGAGAGGAGTGGAGTAGTTGCAAGTGGGAGAGGATGCCTTGAATGGTGGTAGAAGGGGGTTTAAATAGAGTTAAGGGCTTCCTAAAAGAAGAATGTGCTTTAGCGACATCCAGAACGTCGCTAAAACCGCTTCCAGATACGTTGGTGAAGCTCTCCTGCCGCCGGTCAGCTGCCCGCCCCGCTCTCTCTCCATGCGCGATCCATGGAAGTTGAACGAGAGCCGTCCGATCTTCGATCCTCCTGCCCCCACGCTTAGATCGCACCTCGGGCGCGCGTGCGCGCGCGCGTTTCCGCCCGGCGTGCGCGCCTGCGTGGGTGCTCGGGAGCTGTCATTGCACCGCGTGGTGCGATCCTAGCCACCCGCTGCTGATTGGGCGGTCCAATTTTGCCACGCCCTTCGCTCTCGCTTGATTTCCACTTCGTGCGATTTGAACGCGCGTCGCTGCGATGCAGGCGTGCGCGTTAGCCGTTGCGCCACGCCCGCGCTTTGTCGCGGCGACCGCGGGCGAGCGCACGGATCTCGATCGTTTGATCGAAGATCAACGGCCGAGATTCGTCCTTGGCTGGCTTGAGGGCGTGCGAGCGGTGGGGGCGGGGCGACGTGGCGCTTTCTGGGCTGTTGATCTCCAGATCAACGGTCAGAATTTCTTGGGCCCATTGTGGGAGCTCCGGATGTCGGATTTGGCCGATCTTGAGTCCGTTGGACTCCGTTCGTCGTTCTGAATCCATTCGTGTGGTCCGATTGCTCATCTGAGGCCTACTTTGACACATGCTTTACACAAATGGCCATTAATGTAGTTTATAAGCAATCTTGGTACTTGATGCATGCAATGCTCCTATTCTACTTTATGTTGTGCCTTTTATTCTAAAGATGTGCCATATTCAACCTAATTACTACCCCCTTGCATGGTGTTATCAAGGAGGGACCTAATTGCAAAGAACGACGAGGAAGTTAGGTGACTGTTTCTAGAGGTTTTCAAAAGTTAGGGGTAGAAATGTAATTAGGCTGGACCTGTTTGCAAAGTAGGTTAAGGTGAATTCCCCTTAGATACAAATTTTGGTACAAGCCTAATTTGGACTTAAGGAATCCAATGGTGAAGTTGGATTTTTGGTTTGACCATGTTTGACTTGGCAATTTACATAAAAACCCAATTTAGGGTAAACATTTGACTGAGACCCCAATTTAGGTCAAAATAGGTTCTAAGGGCCAAATTGAAGGTTCTAAACCCTAGAGAATATTTTTCCATGAATTTTAGAGGGTTTAGGTAAATTTTATTATAACTGAAATTTTGTTAAATTAAGTGGGTCTGTTTTAGGGTTACAAGGAGTCATTTAATTCCTAGAATTCACATAAACCCTTTTCTGTTTGAACCAACCTACTTTTTATCTTGTTAAGACCATTTGACACATGTTTAGCCCATGAGAAATCCTATTGTTGCACTGCAATGGTAAAATTGTTGTTTTACCCCTTGTTTCTTGCTTTTCTTTCAGAAGGGTTATTCATTGAGTTAAGACCTCCATTTGGTTATGTAGGAGCTTTTGTTCTCTTTTCTGGGTCAAAATGAGCTAGTTAGGGCTCATGATGGTGTTCCCATCAGCAATCATCACCTCCTCAGTAAAGGATACGTAGTAACATATACCCGGGGTCTATATGTCGCTCATCACTTGAGTGACCTGGAGGATGATCTCGAGAATGGAACCCCTCCATTGGTCACCAAAGGCGTGGGTCCAGACTGCTCGTCTGAGTCTTGTAATGGCAAGGGTGGGACTTTGGCAGCCCATGGGGGACCTCACCCTTCTGGCTACTAAGCTTACATTTCAACTTTTCGAGTTGTTCGCATAGGTGGGCATTCTTTTCTTCTACCACGCGATGCCATTTCAACTGGCCATCTATGGCACAAGAATTCCGAGGCTCCTCTAGCTGGATTTGTGCCTTTTCTTTTAGCAACTGAATTTCTTCAAGCTAGTTTGCCACTAATTATTATTCCGCCCTCAGGCAGCAAGTTTAGCCTTGTACTCCTTCCTTGCTTACATCTCCAGGAGTTGATTCCCCTAGGGGTTCTCCTAACTAGAAGGCTTGGGTTGGAGGCTGTTGCAATGCTTTGTCAGGCTTATAAGTCTGTCGCATTGTAGTATAGGTGACCAAGCATTGACAACAAATAAGAATTTATTACTCGAAAACCTAAGTATCCGAGGTCGAACGTAGGGTGCAAATGGAATTTATTCACTAATCTTAATAATGTAATTGAACATTTAGAATTAATCAAAACTTAATTCAAAATATAAATGCAAGAGTTTATGAATTAAATTTATATCAAAATTAGAAGAGTTGGACGTTTGATTCTATAATCAGACGTCTTAAATGATGGCCTCTTATTTTCTTCTCCTTGTAGCTTTCTCTTCTTCTTCTTCCTTCTCTTTCTATCTCTACTTCAGTTGCTTCTCTTCTACCTTCTTAGCTTTTGCTTTCTTCCTTCTCTTCTGCACAGTGCCTTTTTCCTTCTTCTTCCTCTGCTTTGCTCTTCTTTTTCTTCGTTAGCCTTGCCTCCTGCTATATAGTGCTGCTCCTTCCCTTGGCTTCAGCCTTTCTTCTTCTTCTTCCTTGGCTTCTGCCTTAGCTCTCCTCTGACGTTCTCTTCTCTTTGGCCTTCCTTTCTCTTCCTTTCTACAGCTAAGTGTCTTAGCCTCACCTCAGCTGTGCCTTCATCTTCCTTCTTTTTCCTTAGCTTTCCCTGCTGCGCCTCTTCCTTCCTTAGCTCTACTTGTTCCCTGCACAATGCAACAAAACCTAACCCCTACCCTCCCGGCGTCTCTCTCTCTCTCTCCATTTCTCTCTTCGGTACACTCTCCCAGAGCCAGGTAATCGGGTCGGGTCACGTGCTCGGGTCCAGGCGTACCGGCATGGGTGTGGTGCGTGGGGAGTACTAGGTTTAGGTTAACGGGTCAGGTGCCAGGTCCGCGGGGGAGTGTCACGAACGAGGCGTAGCGAGTGAGGGCGAGGGACCTCACCCCTATGTGACTTGAGGCAAACAACATGAAACACAAATTCAATTTATGTTATGTGCCGCACTCTTGCGTTTATGAGGGGGGACTAAATGTCCCACCCGCTTCTGCTGGCACCTGCAGGATGATGTCTTCAAGCAATTGACGTAGCTGGAGGGTTTGCAGCAACTGCTCTCACGCTGGATTCGCTCACACACTCAACCCGCGTAGCCTAAGATCTTGAAACTTGGAGCACGTGGCCTGAAGCTGGAAAGCAAGCAAGCTTGTATGCTAGTTAATGGCGGACGAGGGCTCGACCTTGCATGATACAAAAGTAGCTTTGCGGCTCTATCAAACAATAGGAGAACCTTCGCCGTATCACAGCGAAGGTTATGCAGGGGTTGGCATGGCTCAAACCAGCCTAGGCATGCGTGCCTAGGTCGGACTATGACTGTGTGAGTGGGTTTGTTCGATGGAAGCGTGGAGTGCATGTAACGGTCTGTGAGTAGGTGGAAAGCGTTTAGTGGTTGATGGCGGAGGTGAAGAGGTTGGTGGCGAGACATGTGGAGGTGTGGAGTGATGGATGCGTCTCGTCGAAGGTCGGCCGAAGATGGAGAAGATGGAGGTGGACAGTGGCAGTCAAGGGATGTTTTGTGAAATAGGAGGGGAATTGAAGAGGGGATAGAGAGGAGTAAGTCTAACCTAATTTAGTGGACGAAGGGGGAGGGTAGGCGGCTGGCCGTTCCTGCTGCCGTTGGAGAAGAAGACGGTGTCCAGTGGAGGGAGACAGCGACGACGACGGGGCTAGAGATGCTCGCGCGGGTGTTGCGCGATGAGAAGGAAGAAGGTAGGGGAAGCTCTGCCACCGATATGGTGGCAGAGCAACGAAAAAGAGGAGGGAGGCTAGTTGAAGCTCGCTGGACTTCCTGACTGAAGGATAAGATGAAATTGGGGTGGATCTCTGGCTAGGTCGAGCTGAAGAGATGCGACCGGAGGTGGTGGTGCTTTTATTATCTCTGGCAGGGACTCTTATGCTTGGAAGACAAGCTTCCAAGCACAAGAGACCTCATCGGAGATGGAAACTATTGGTGACCCAAATCTCTCGTGCATTCGCATGAGAGATTGGGTGCAAATAAGGGATTGCAATCGAGCTCAGATGGAAGGAAATTCCTCAGAGAATCTCTCTTCCAAATCTGGCAGGAGATCTCTAAGGAATCAGGGAGTACTCCCCCTCCATTCCTCGTCAGAGTAGGATTTCTCCCCATTAATGGCAGAGGGACCTGTTTGTAAGAGTGGCGAGGAAGTTAGGGGAGTCTGCTTAGTGGTTTTCAAAAGATAGGGGCCAAAATGTAATTGGGTGTACTATTTTGCAAAGTAGGTCAAGATGACCTCCCCTTAGGTCCAAATTTTGGTAAAAACCTAATTTTGACCTAAGGAATCCAATGGTGAAGTTGGAGTTTAGGTTTGATCACGTTTAACTGGATATTTTGCATTAAAACCCAAATTAGGTCAATTAATGAGCTAGGACCCCAATCTAGGTCAAAACAGGTTCCAAAGGCTAATTTGAAGGTTCTAAGCCCTTGGGGATATTTTTCCATGAATTTGAGAGGGTTTAATTGATTTTTATCCTGACCATAACCTTGTTGAATTAAGCAGGTCTGTTTTAGAGTTACAGAATGTCATTTAATTCTTGGATTGCATAATAACCCATTTTTGATTGAACCAACCCACATTTTATCTTTTTCAGACCATTTAACCTATGTTTTGCCTTTGAGAAATCCCGTTTATGTACTGTAATGGTGAAATTACAGTTTTAACCTTTATTTCATGTTTTCTTCTCAGAACACTTATTCCTTGAATTAGGCCCTTCTCTAGGTTATGTAGGAGCTCTTATTCTCTTTCTTAGGTAAAAATGAGCTAGTTAGGGCTGATTATTTTTGGATGCGGTGAATTTTAGGGTTTAAATTTTTCTTAGTAGCTTTTAGGATTCAACTTTATGTATATTCAATCAAGTTCAGTTGACACACCAAGTTTTGAAAGCACAAGTGACGATGTTTTCCTTTGAAATCAAACTAAAAATGTGGAGTGCCTGGTTTAGTCCTAAAAGTTGAACCTATTTGGCAGCTACTTGATGAGTTATTTTATTTGAAGTGGTGTGGTCCAAACAACTCAAATAATTGGCCTGATGCACCACTAATTAGGCACACAAGTGATTACCTAATCTGATTTCTACTCAATTATGTGTTGATGAGTGTACTGGTTCCAAAGATTAGATTACCAGTTGAATATGAAGAATCAGAAGAGGTTGTGTACCTCTATAAGATATTTTTTAAAATTTTCTTGTATATGTGGAGGGTGAGGTGGGTGGAAGTGTCAAATAAACAATCAAAACAACCTTAGAGTTTATGCAAGCTCCTAGGTTAATTAGGGTTTGTGTTGTTAGATGGTGGAATGAAATCTAGTGGGTGGGGAGGTGGGGTTACTTACAGACCCTTTAACAGCACTTTATTCCAATATATCACTTTTTTCTTCCTCGTGAGAGTACCTGCAATCACAATAAGAAGGGAGAGAAGTAAGGTAAACGATAAGTAAGTTGGAAAACATGAAAAATCAAGGAGCGTTGCCTCCCCAGCAACGGTGCCAAAATGTTGAACTGGAAAATCGTCATTGAAAGATTTAAGTTTTGAAAACCCGTCATCGTAGTGTAATTTGTGAGAAAAATCTGTCAACAGATAATTTTAATCGAAACTCAAAAGGAATTTTGGGTCGAACACAGGGAGGAGGACGTTTGATAAAAAATCACATTTGATTTATTGTCATGAAGTAGATTAGCTAGTTGAATTGGATCTATGCTAGCTATCTACTTAAAGAATAATTAATAGAAGAGAGAGAGAGAATGATACAAATAAATAGAAAATAGAGAGAGAATGAATAGGTTTTTCATAACCATAGAATCAAGTTCGTTACAACTACTTGTTACACTAGAAAGTAAGGAATCTATGCTAGAAAGCAATAAAAGAGAAGGTGGAGAGAAGTTATCCTCCTCGACGGCTGCTTGGAGGATGAGCCACGGTGATGGACAGCCTGGAAGAACATGGTGAGATGCTGGTCGAGGGAGATTGAAGATGGACGATGGAGGATGGGGCAAGGTGACGTAGCAGTGGAATTCACTTCTCGAATGGAGGTGAGAAGATAACCACGGTCACTCCACAAACGGGGATGAGAAGGTGGAAAAATTCTAATTTAAACTCTAATGGTGCATCCTGGGTTTGGGACAAGCTCTTAGAGCTTTGGAGGTGGTGAGAGAACAAAGGAAGGGATGAAGAAAGTGTGGGGGTCGTAGGGCTATTTATAGGTGAAGAATGGAGGGCAATTAGGTCATTTCATGTGTAAAATATTAATGCAAGGGCCATTAGTGACAGATTTAAGCATCACTAAAGCCCTGAATGTGGGCTTAGGTCATGCATGCCCGCACCTCCTCTCCTTCTCTGTGCACAAAACACATGCGCACGATTGAAAAATCTCAAGTCTTGCAATTAAAGACTAAGAATGCATCACGCTGCACCTTCATAATGCCTTCCATGTGCGATCACACGTTTATATGCGCGTCATTGCACACGTTTGTGATTCACACACATCCAGACTGCTACGTCATGCTCCATTCGGCCATTCGCTCGCCATCCAATGGCTCAATTGAGTCGATCCTGCACCCGCGCTTGATTTGAGGCTCGCGGGGGCTCGACCTCGCAACCTCTGTCTTACCTGTGCATGCATGACGAATGCACCAAGGTTGCCACTTCGTCAAGTTTCCATCCAATGCGCATGTGCCCATGGCCGTTGGATCAAGATCCAATGGCCCAGATCTGATTGCACGGTTGAGGAGAGAGAGGGAGCAGGCGCCTTTGGTCGATGTGGGTGGCTAAGATGGCACCACGTGGCACCATCTTGGCTATCCAACTTCTTTGTCTTGTAGATGGTGCCGCGAATGTCGGATTGGACCAATTTTTGCCTTGTTGGGCTATGATCGTCGACTGAACCCATCCATGTGGTCGGATTAGTCATCTGAAGTATGGATTTACACCACCTGGCCCCTTGACCTCTAATCTTTCTCGGATTGCATTTGATGCTATGGAAGTCCAATCAGTGCAATCTTGGAGTCGTTGAACTTCGATCGCCACCCTAATCAGATCTGTACGATTGGATCTTTAATTTGAGACCCCAATTAAATATTGCCCTATTTTCTGACCATGAAAAGAGAAAATAACCTAAACTTTATAGAATCTAACCTAAATGCAAAATGATGCATGTTATGCAATATTTATAATGTATGATGCAACTATATGCCTAAGAACATGCATAAATAGACGGTTTATGTGATATAAACATGTTTACATCACCAAATGTTCGCCTCCCCGTGTTCGACCTGGGACTCACCTCGAGTTTCGGTATAAATTTTATTTGGTTGTGATTTTTGCGACTACAATGATGGGTTCTCCAAAACCTTGATTTTCCCTCGCGAAAACACGCCCATCATTATTGTTTATATGGCTTATGCCTAATTTCAACTGTTGATACTATTTTTTTGGTCTGTGATGAGTAACAAGGGCCATACAAATTCGATCAATGGATTTGATGCCCTTACAATGACCTAATCACTTCTAGAGGATAGCAAGGGTGTCCTGAACAACAATCAATGGTGTGTAGGTTACCTAAGTAGCCAAGTCACTGTGGTGATCTCAGAACAAATGCCCAAGTTGGAAACATTGATTTTAGATTTCAATTGAGTTTGATTTGCATTTCATAGATTAAATGAAGTCTAAAATGATTTAATGAAGGTCTGAATGTGATTTATCAAGGATTTAGTTGCTTGATTTGATCTATCCTAATCCACTATCTATAGTGGCAGTAGGATGATCAAATTAAGATTCTTAAGGTTTATAGGACTATGGTTTGATTTTCACTAAGTTTTAGAACTATTAAGGATTGTTTGCAACAGCTTAATCCAGAGATTTGCTTGCTTAAATTGGATCTGGGTTGTAGAGCTTCACCACCCAGGTCTAATGGGGTTTTTGAAATCCAAGCATTCAATTCATGTGTTAGTGTTTTGGTGAGCTGTTAAGTTGATTTGAGATTATTATAAAGCATGTTTGAGTGGTTTACTGATGTCGTGGATTTCTTGTTTCTAAAATAGCTTTGATTGATTGTTTGGCAATAACACATGTTTTGAATGAGCTTTGAACAAATTTTGATCAAGAAATTTACAAAGCTTTTGAGCAAGTTTGAACTCGTCAAAGGTTTTCTAAAGTAGACATTACTTAATTCTATATCTCAAATGCATGAGTGTATGTTGGAACTTATTGATCAATCCATAGCGATGACTGATTTATCTTTTAACAATAGTAGCAGTTCCACTCTCTGCTGATTGCTCTGAGTAATGAATTTTGATGAGGTTTTGAACTAAAAAGAACTATCCATGATGTTCTAATATTAGATCAAATTTCAAGAAAGATCAAATTTCAAGAAACATTCATGTACCTTTGATTTGCTGTGAATTGATTTAAGCAACATGTTGTAATTCTGTCAGCAACTTTTAACATCGATATATATCCAAATTTTATTCCAGACTTTGTTTCAATGTTTACATCATGATATTGTGTTGAATCTAATCTCATGGGATGGCTGGAAGTTTCTTTTGCTTATATTTTCTTTTCTAGCACTTGAATCTAAGTTTAAGGCTCTTGGTTTCAAGTTCTTATCTCCATTGAGCCTTAGTTCTACCAAAATTGTAAATATAGAAAAAAAAATAAAAAATAATTGTAAAAAAATAAAATAAAAATGTTTTAAGTTAGACTAGAGTTAGTTTTAGGTGTTGCCAAGTTAGGTTAGGTTTCGAGTCCTCTAGATAGTAGAACATACCAGTAGAAGCTTAAGTCTTCTCTGGTTTAGAAATAAAGCAAAACACACAAAAATGCCAAAAAAGAGTCTTCTTCTCTTCTCACCTTTCCTCCCTCCGCCCTTGTCTCTATAAAAGACAAAAACAAAATAAAAATATGAAAAATTCCAAAAATTTATAAAAATACTTTGTATATAGTATTTATACTTGTAAATAATATTAAATTAAGTGTATATAATAACTTATACATACATAAAGTATGTAAATAACTTATATATTTATTTTATTTACTTAGATAGGTATTTATATCAAAGTGTATTGTATATAGCATAATTATATAATTATGTATTTATTTATACTATATGTATATAATGCATATATATTTGTAAATAACTAAGTATGTAGTTATAATCATAATTATAATTGTAGATATAACTTAAAGTATGTATAATGTACAGTAATTTATCCTTATATTTATTTATTTATCTATATATTGTATATAGTTATGTTTATATGTTAATTAGGTATATTAGTAAGGTTAATATAATTAAAATTAGTAAATTAATAATTATTGAAATAAATTATGTTGTATACTTGTGTACTATTGTTTAAAGTATTTTAGTATATTTATAACTTATTTATATTGTAGAATAGTATTTATAATGTAAATATGTGTATATATATGTAAATCATGTATTTAAATGTACAGAAATTGAAATATATCACTAAAAATAAATTAAAAATTGTTAATAATAAGTTAATAATGTATATTAACTAATTTATAAGTCAATTATACAATTAATTCATTAATTTATACATTAATTAATGAATTAAACAATAAACCAATATGTATTTTTTTACTAAATTTAATAAAATTTTAAATATAATTATATATTTAATTATTGTAAATAAACTATACCAATAGAAAGCCCTATGTATAGGCTTCATGTATATATAGTTTAATTTGAAAATAATTACTAAATAAGTACATAAATTAGGGCCTTAATTTGGACAAAATCCATAATGGCACAGCCAATTTTGGCACTAAAGAAAGTGCCACATTGTGGCTTTGCGATTGCCTGCATGCCTATATAAGTAATTGTGCTGAGGACCCTCCCGGTCGTCAGCGTTGGGCACACAGACTAAGCATTCATATCAGTGTGGGTGTGTATATGAGCATTGGTGGGATCGAAGCCCGATTGGCTTGGATGGACCATGGTTTGAATGTGGGCTTGAATAGGCCCAAAACTATGCAAAAATATGCCTAATAAATGCTAGGGTCCAAGTTTAGTAGTAGTTGATTCGGCCCCTAATGAGCTATTGATCCTACAAAGGGTTAGACCTGTAAATCCCAAATTTTTGGTTAAGTATAGGTTAATTTGTAAGTACCTCTATTTTGATGCATCAAAATTATGCTATCTGCTAGACTAATCTTTCAAGACACTCTCATGGATTCTTGGATTCAGCAAGAAGATTGCTGATTTCTTCTCGGCGTCTTTTTATTTTATTGAGTTTAGATTATTTCGTAAGGAACCTCAAATAAGCTTCACATGATTTTTCGCACTTAACGTAAAAATCAAGTTTTTAGGTTAATTGATCAATCAAATAATTATATTGATCGACCAAATGAATTGATCGACCAACCGCTTAGTTAATCGATCAAAACATCTCATTTTAGGAAGTTAATAAATACACCTTTGATTGACCATATAGCTTAATTAATCGACCAAGCATTAATCGATCAAATAATTAGTTTGACCGACCAAACCTCATTTTGATCGACCAAACTATCTTAATTGATTGACTAATTTGGCTTCCTTTTCTGGTCGATTTTTAGCATAAATAGAGGTTGTTGAAAGAGCGATCTTCATTTTCGTTGAAAACTTTAACATAAAATGATGTGTCGTTGTATTTAATTGCATGGTAGAAAATTTCTTTTCAAAACATTTTAATTCTCAAAACTAACCACGAAGAGTTAGGTCATGTCCACAGGGAAGAATTAACCTATTTAAACTAGTGAATAGTCTCTCATTTATTCGGGAAACTCAACGCGTACACATACTAACTGGTGCACGTGTTTTCAACATAAATTCTTGATTTAAATAATTAATCAATAATGTAAGGGTGCACATGCAAAATTACCACAATGGAAACACGTGAATCATGATCTTAGTATTGACAAGCATCATCAATCTTAATCAAAATGAAACTCGTTTCCCATAACCAATATTCAATACTCTATCATGTATGAGAAGAGTTTAGCTATTCGTAATTCTGATAGAAAGGAGGGTTATTCATGCAAATCTTTCAGAATATGATAAGTCAATAAATAAATGAATAGTGGCTTGTTACAATGGCATACCCCGTAAATACTAATTCGAAGGGAAATAGAGGAATTCACTTCTCTCTTCTTCATACACGAGGAGGCGTGGCGGCTGGCCGACTGAAGCCCGGTGGCGGTGCATGGGAGAGAGATAGTCGCGACAGTAGTGACGGGATGGCTGAAGGTGGTCGGACGTGGTCGGACGACGGAGGAGAACGTCGGCCACGTCGACTGCAGGTGGCGTTAGCAGGCATCGTGGCGGGCAGCTGGTGGGCGCATGGGGGCCGGGGGTATGAGACGAGGAGAACGACGAGGTCGACGGTGAGTTTGGGTGCTTGTAATGGCCGTATGAAGCAAGGAGGCAGCTGCAACTTTGGGTTCCTTCACGGCATAACTGATGCGAGGAAGAAGAAGATGAACAGTTATCTGTGGGTGTGCAAGGGCAAGGGGCTGGTGCGTGGTGTGTGAAGAGCTTGCACGTGGGTAGTGTGTTGCTTGTGTGTGTGTGCAGCCATGCGCGGAGGTGGACAGGTGAGCACATGGGGTGGTTGCTCCAGCGAGGATGTTGCATGCGCACAAGGGCATGCCTGTTTGTGGGTGCAACTGCCTGCATGAGCGTGGCCGGCGAGATGGTGAACAGTGGAGAGATGTGGTGGAAGGTTGGTTTTGGCGGTGGTGAAGAAGGTGATAGATGATAACCGCGGTTGCGTGGTGGCCGTGTGCTGTCACCACATGGCCCACGCAGTGAAGCTTGCGGTGAAGGTGGAAGAAGGAGTCTGCTTCAGATCACGGTGCATGCCATGTTTATGGTGTACGCAGTTTCCACGGTAGCAGAGGTGGAGAAGAAGCCCCTGCCAAGGGGAGCGACGATGGATTTTTCCAGAAGCCCAGGCCTTTTCTTTTTAAAACCTCCTGCTATTGCAGCTTTCTCTCCCAATCTGTTTCCTTTTCCCGAGGACTCGACTCTTCCAACGAATTGGCAGCAGTGGTGAAGCGGTGGCGATGTCGATAGACTCGGAGGGAGTTATTACGAGAGGAAGGTGGTGCTCTATTTAGGTTGGGCACATCAGATGTCAAGATTTAGTTCGGGATGTCTTAAAAATGTAAATTGTAGTAGATCCACAATTGATGGTTATCATATGTCCAAACTGTCCTGAAGACGTCTTAGGTAATGACTTTGGACGTCTGAATGATGCCTTCTAGTTTCTTGCACTTACCCTGCATCAACCATATAGATTATCATAACCATATATTATAAAATTAGTGCACAAAATTATACGCAGACTATGGTGAATTATCAATTAACTCCTAATTAATTAGAAACTAAGGACATATAATTAAAGAGTACTTAGGCTAAATAATCGTCCACTAAAGTGGACTTATCAAATACCCCCATCCCTAAGTTTTGCTAGTCCCTAGCAACAAGTGAAAAACAATAGAAGTAACCAGAAGGTTTCTTCTTTTCTTATTTCAAAAATTTAGAGATCCAGACAAATGTAAAGTGATAATAGCCTAGGTGATGGATCCAAGTGAAAATAACCAACTTACATTTGCAGTTCGTAATTATTCCTTGGTAAATATTTCTATCAGGATAGGAAACTACTTTCCTCGGGGATAAGGTAGAAAATAATTTGTAAATTAACCCAAATTCTTTAGCTTAGGTAGGAGATGCTGAATTGAATGGATCTATATTTGGTGGCATACACTTACCTGGTGCTACATGTAGTCTAGTACTACAGATTCTAGGTATCCAGACCATCAAATGAGTCAACTCGGAGAGAGGCTAAACAATTGTGCTCTTTTGATATTCCTTTATGCTTACTCTTTTCCTTTTTTTCTTTCTGAAATCATAACTCTCACCAGATTTTATAAATGTACTCACTATTTGTTAGCCTCACATGGCATTCACACTTCAATTAAAGTCCTAATAACTCTACAACTAAGTTAGAGTCCTCAGCCAGTATTCGGGCGATCAAAAATACTGAAAAGTAGGTGTGGGTCATATTTGGTGGATCGCGATGGGTGTTTTTGTTGCCTCAGAAACAACGTCATGAAGATAAAATTATAAATTTGGACTCTTTTCTCTCTCTCTCTTCTTGTCTTTTCTCTTTTCTTTCCTTTTTTTAATTTTTTTAATTTTGTTTTTTTTAAATATAATTATTTCTTTTTTCCTTCTTTTTCTTTTTTTTATAAATCAACATAACACGACGCAGACCTTTATTTATGAGGCATTATTAGGGATGATGATGGTCAAAAGGATATTGTGTGGCTTATTTAGTGGAAGTGCCTACTCTCGACATCGGGAAGGAACGGATAGGACAAGCATATTTCTAACCTTTGACACTATTACCCTCCTTTAGCCAAGGACTCTTTGAAGGACGGTTGTAACCATCCACCATAGTCATAGCTTTATTAAGACTCAATCTCTGTATATCTACCTTATTTGGTGACTCTCAGGAATTCACAGAATGCATGTACACAGGAACAGAGAGAAAAAACTATGCCTAACTCTGAGGTATCATCATCTAATTGTCTAAAACTTAAGAGTCCTTGCACTAGACTTAGCACACCAGTAATCTCTCTACTTTCTTCTCATAAATATGAGATGGATCTACTAGAAGATAGTATGCCTGACTCCCTATTAGCTGTCCAAGGGTTCAGTAAACTAAAAATGCTTATTGGTTTTCTTGAAAGATCCATTACCCAGTCTACATGCAAGTGAACTAAATGTACTGGATTCTAAACTTAAGAAACAATTTAAGAAGAAAAATCTTTAATGACACTTCCATAACAAAGATGTTTGCTAGGGCCTAACCAATTTAGCTCAATTTTTTTTTATGTTAATTCACCTTACCTAAATGCATGAATACTGCCTAAAATGCAAAACGCAGGCCCCCATGCCTAAATCCTACAATGCCCTCATTGTAAAATTAAAATAGGGGGAGAAAGGAAGGAAATCACCTGATGATGGTGTTATTCTGAACGCTGGGTTGCCTCCCAACAAGCACTGCATTTTCTATCAGCAGCCAGACTTATAATGAACCTATAAGTCTGGTTTCAGACAGAAAAGCTAGGCCCTAAAAATATGTGTAACAGCGCGGGCATAGAAAATAGGTAGCCATGGATGTTGGTGAGCTGATGATGCAACATTATCCCAAATTCTTGCCAAAAGACATGAAAGCAGAGAACCTCGTTGGCTACCTGGGGAAGTCTACGAATAATAAAAGGAATATGAAAAGGGACCTCCCGAAATCGAATAAGTGGAGGATAACAAGGATCCTCAAAAGTAGGATGGGTTTCAAAAGATATAAACATTATTATTTCAAACCCTTGAATGGCGAGACTAAATGTACAACCATCAATCCACACTCGCCATTCTACCTGAGGATGTATTGGGCTGATATGTTCTCCAGAAAGAATGTACATGAGCAGAGATCTGATCCAAGGATCGATTAGGGAGTGTAAGGGTTGTTTGTGGTGTTGGAAGGTAATGATTAAGTCCAATGAGGGCTTAGTCGGTGTTAGGTCCAATTCCAACAACGATTCAGATTATATATTCTCCCTAACAATGGTAGAAAAATTCACGTCACCCTGCTTAGCATTAATGATCGGAGTCATATTTTCACCTTTCAGTGTATGTGAATCAATGGTGGACTCCAAATTAAATTCCTTTGATGGCAGAGTCAAAGCAACAGAATCATTATCATTAATCTCATCCCCGAATTCTTTTGGTTCACTTAAATTTTTGTCGGGGTGTATATGTGATTCGCCAGTAAAGAGAGGAGTTGGATCAGTATCCTCAATTACTCCTGAAGGAGGATTAGTCTAAATGTTTTGGAGTAAACCTATATTACTCAATTCTTTGTTCTTCTCGGGGCATAAATCCTCAATTGACGTGTTTTGTCCCCGAGAGTCTTCCCTAGGCTTCTCACTATTGGTTTGTCCTCCTCCAATTTCAACTCCTGGTTTTGTGGAGGATGACTCTTAAAATCAAAAGAAGGGAAGAATCTGGATTTCACCAGATTATTTAATCCTCAGGGGCAAGTCCTCAAATAACACATAATCCCCTTGTGATTCACTCCAGATTCTAAGGCCGGGTTCCTCCATAGGGTTATCATCCTCCTCTAAAATAGACTCTTTGTACACTCAAGACCAAAATTGATCCAATTCATCCTCCATTCCCTTATGGTCTCCTTCATTGGGCGTATTTAAATCCTCAGAATGTTGGATGGAAGGTGTTGATTCCCAAAGTGGAGGGTCAGGATTAGGCTCACTAAGGGTAGAATAGGTTTCCACTAGATAGTTAATAGGGGAAGTGATAAGAACAATACAACCTTAACCCGAGTTATCAGAGGTAAGGAAAATATTATCATTAGGGTCAAGGTTCTCAATAGGTACCATCTTCCTTTTCTTTTGACTCCAATATAGCTTGGGTGGCTAATTACTAGGATCGTTCTCCTCTAGTGGCCGTGTCTCATTGGGAGAGTCTAAGTGATAGCTACCTAAAATGGGATCCCTATTGTCATTGGTTTCCTTAGAATTATTTTCATGATCACGGTCGTATGGGTAGGGATCAGAATTACTGAGAAGAGCGTAGCTAAGCTGTCTAATTTCATTGTTCAATTATTGACTATTCCTCAACATCTCTCCCATAGATTCCATCATTTCCTTTTGTTGTTTTTACGTTTCTATCATAAAAGAGGAGAGGCTACTACTATCAGATTAGGGAGGATAGTCAATCTGAGGCTCTAGTTGCCTAGGGGTATCGGTCCAACCTTGATACCGAAAATCATGAAGGGTGGGAGGGTTGGGTGTTTGCATAGTAGTAGGGATTCTAGGGTTAGAAAATCTCGCTCCTAGGCTCTGCTTAAAAGTGGGAGCTATCGGGCCAGTACTCCCAGGATAAGAATATGAATGATCCCATAGATTATCAATATATCAATCAAAGGATGGATATGCTCGGGACATGAGATCCTGGTTAAAATGATAGGAGTAAGGATATCCATGATAGGGTACGTGCCTGGGACTAGGTCCACCGACGTGTGGTGGTGGGCGAGGTGTGCAAGTCCGGTCGGGTCAAGACCAGGTCCGCAGGGCGTGGTCGCAGATGAGGCAGTTCGGTTCGGGTGAGAGGGATCTCACCCCATGATTCGAAGGTGATAAGCCTCTGGCAGGAATTCAATTTATGCGGGTGCTATGCCTCTTCCAATTCGGAGGTGGGACTATCTTCCCACCTTCTTCGCGTGTGCTTGCAGCAGAGGTGTTCTATTCGATTGCAGCACCTGCAACTGTCCTTGACTGGAATTGGATGCCTGGAGTTGTGCGCGAGTGTATTCCACGCAACCTGGGACACAGGCCTAGAGCTGACGCAACCTGGAGCTCTCTTCAAGCTTGCTTCAAGCTCTACTCCAATGGCGGATGAACGTCGGCACCTGAAAGCACCACAACGGCCTCGCAGCCATGTCAGAATGTTCAGGAAGCTTCGTCGAGGCACGACGAGTGTGTAGAGGTGGTTGATGTGTCGTGGGGACTCCTATGTGAGCGTACCTAGGGCACACTGTGTGCGTATGTGTGGGTGTGTTCGGGGGTGCTTTTGGGTGAGTGGCGAAGTGAATGGAGTGAAGGGTTGTGATCAGGGAGTCGAGGCGATGCTTATGGACTTGTCGGTGAGGGTGGGGGTTGTCCGTGGTGGTGGAGCGATCTCACCGGAGTTGGTGGACGGAGGTGAAGGAGATGATGGTGGTGGAGTGTGGCAGTAGTCAATTGAGGGAAATAAAGAGGGGGAAAGGAAGTAGAAGGTGAAAGGAACTTATCTATGGTGAAATTGGATGAAGGGAAGGCGAGGATGACGTCGAGCATGTATTGCCGATGCCGGAGACCAAGGTGCTCTAAGAGGGATGGTCAGCGAGGATGAAGGGGAGATAGGGGCGTCAACGAGTGCTACTGCGACGCGGACGAACGTGAGGAAGAAGAACCTGCCACTAGTATTGTGGTCAGGCGATGAGGGAGATCAGGGAAGGTCACCGGAGCTTGATGAGCAAGTCGAACGAAGGAGGAGAGAAGAAATTGAGGGGATTTCTGGTCGATTTCAGGCTTAGAGGAGTCGGGGCAAACTAGGCTCCATTAAATAGAGCTCTAGAGGTCAATTTTGTGCTTGGAAGCCAAGCTTCCAAGCAAGGCAGGGTCGTCGGAGTTGGAAACTCGAAAGAGACCCAAATCTCTCATGCATTTGCATGAGAGATTGGGAAAGAATCTTGGATCATGGATGGGTTCAGATTGGAGGAATTTTCTCAGAGAATCTCCCTTCCAATTTTGAAGGGAATTCTCTGAGAAATCAGGGAGAAATCACCTTCTAAAGCTTGCCAGAGTAGGATTCCTCCACTATAATGGTGGAGGGACCTAATTGCAAAGTATGATGGAGAAGTTAGGGGGCTTTTGCAAAGGTTTTTGAAAGATAGGGGTACAAATGTAATCGGGTTGGACCTATTTGCAAAGTGGGTCAAGATGAGTTCCCCTTGGGTCCAAATTTTGGTAAAAATCTAATTTGGACCTAAGGAATCCAATGGTGAAGTTGGATTTTGGGTGTGACCACATTTGAATGGGAAATTTACTCAAAAATGAAATTTATGGCAAATATCTGTCTAAGACCACATTCTAGATCAAAATGGGTTCCAATTGCCAAATTGAAAGTTTTAAACCCTAGAGAATATTTTTCTATGATTTTTGTAGGGTTTAGGTGAATTTTATCATGACCAGAACCTTGTTTAATCAAGTGGGTCTATTTTAGGGTTACAAGAAGTCATTTAATTTCACAGGGTATACACAAACCCTTTTCTGTCAAATCCAACCCACTTTTTACCTTGTTAAGACCTTTTGACCTATGTTTAGCCCTTGAAAAAACCTGTTGTTGTATTGTAATGGTAAAATTTCAGTTTTACCCCTTGTTTCATGCCTTTCTCTCAGAAAGCTTATTCAGTGAATTATGACCTCCAGTTGGTTATGTAGGAGCATTTATTCTCTTCATTGGGTCAAAACGAGCTAGTTAGGGCTCATGATGGTGTTCCCATCAGATAGAAAATAAAAGCTTAGTTAAAGCCTTAAGAGAAGAAAAAGCACAAAAAGATACGCTTGCATCACAAAATAAAGAGCTATTTGTTGAAATCACATCACTAAGATCACAGATAGATGACCTAAAGATAGATATTGACAAATTGAAGGAAAATTCTGCTAACCTTCTAAATGATTTAGCCAAGTTCACAAAAGGTAGTCATAACTTGCATAAACTTCTAGGAACACGAACCTAGAGTACCATAAAATTTGGGTTAAGATATATACCCAAAAATGGCCATGAAGCATTGATAAACATCAGTTTATCATCATTCTTATGCCATAAAATAAATCTAGCTCTTAGGGTTTTAACTCCGCAAACAGATTTTTGAGCTGCATTTAGGCATTCACCTAGGTTAAGCATGCATTGCATTTTATTTGTACTTTGAAGTGTTTACCTGAGTGTTAGGGATAAATAGAACGTTAGATCCTGCAAACCTTAACACTCAGGAAGGCACAAGATGAAGGAGAAGCACCCATTAGCTGGATCTTAGTTAAATCTAGCTTATCCCAACTGGGTCCCAGCTCCTTCTAGCTGGATCAACTTACCCTTAGCTCCATTCGGCTCATCTCAACTGAATGGTAACTTAATCTAGTTCACCTTAGCTGAATGGCAACTCAAACTAGCTCAAGACAGTTGATCCTAGCTCCATTCCAACCCCTCTAGCTCAAAACAGTTCACTGAAAGCTCAACTTAACTAGGACTAGCTACTGCCATCAACTAGCTAGACCAGAGTTAGCTAAAGAAGTCATCAACCAGCTCAGGCTAGCTCAAGTCTAGCTCTCGGAGGCTTAACTCAGCTCAACTTAATTGAGTTGAGCTACTTGACCTAAGCTAGCAAGGTAATCTCTGGGAAGACCAGACCCAGCTCACCTCAACTTAGATCAGAAGAAAGCTAGCTAAGATTAGCTTGGCTTAGCTACTAGCAAAGAACTGGCTAGCTAAGTTAGCTACTGAGCTCCACTTCAACTCCATTTAGCAGATGTCAGCTCTAGTGTAGCTCAAGGTAGCTCCCTCCAGCTCCTCTCCTCTAAAACCCCAATTCTGACTCCCTTTCTTCCACTCATCTACTAGCTAAGCTAGCTTAGCTAGGTCTACCTCCATGGAACCTAAACCTAACCCTAACTCACCCAACCTAAGATCCACCAAATAGCCCTCAACCTAGTCCACCTAAGCTCCTATTCCTAATCCATTTTGGTGCCACCTAACCCACACCTCTTCAACCCACACCACCACCAAAAGACACCTTCAAGTTGGAGGTGAAAACCACCCCTCAACCACCTTGATTTTGGTGCCAACTTTAGCCTTCATCTCAACCATCCACCCACCACCAAACATATCCCAACCCTCCACTTTCGGTGCCACATAAGACCCTTCTAGATGCTCCACTTTTGGCACCACTTTTAAGGTGTCTCTCCACCACCAAAGGGCACCAAAATCCAACCATAACCACCCCCATCTGCCCCTTGGGTTGGTGCCAAATATCCTACACCCTAGGATCTACATAACCACCCATAACCACCCTCAAAACCCATCCTAGCCCAACACCTAATCCCCACGCCAACCATCCACATCCTACTCTATATATATCCTATCTAACCACCACCATACCATCATCTTCTCCCTTAGTTTAGTTTCTACCTACACCACCTACACCTAAGGCCAAAGAAGAAGAAGAAGAGAAGAAGATCAAGGGGGCAACCTTCCCACCCCCTTGGTGCCTTCTTCCACTTTCTTCTTCTCCCTTGTGCCATGTGTTGTATCGGAAGATGTATGCAAATGGGATTGGATTTTGAAAAACCCATCATCATAGTATGATTTCCGAAGAAATCCGTCAACAGATAAATTTATACCGAAACTTTAAGAATTCTGGGTCGAACATAGGGAGGCGAACATTTGATTAAAAATACATGTTTGTTTTGTTTGTCATGAAATATATTAGCTGGTCGAAAACTAGCTATCTATTTAACCAATAATAAATAGAAGAGAGAGAGAGAATGTTACAAATAAAGACAAAAGAGAGGTAGAATAAACATGGATTTCATTATCAAATGTTGTTCATTACACTAATCATTACAACTAGAAAGTAGGAAATCTACGCTAGAAAGCAGTAAATCTACTCTAGAAAGTGATAAAGAGAATGGAGAGAGAAGTATCCTCCTCAACGATTGCTTGGAGGACGAGTCAGACGGGGCGACGTCTGGAAGATGGAGGTCGAAGCGGGAAGAGGGCGAACGAAGTGAAAAGAACCGAGGGAGGTAGGACATCGTCGTCGCGGGATCCACTTCACTAATGGAGTGAGAGGACAACCGCGGGATGCTCCACGAAGGAGGGAGAAGGTGGAAAAATTCTAATTTTAACTATAATGTAGCATCTCGGGTTTAGGACAAGCTCTTAGAGCTTTGGAGGGGGTGAGAGAAGAGAGGAAGGGATGAAGAAAGTGTGGGGGTCGTAGGGCCTTTTATAGGTGCAGAGGTTGGGGGCAATTAGGTCATTTTACATATAAAACATTAATTCAAGGCCTTTAGTGATGGATTTAAACGTCACTAAAGCCCTTGGACATGGCATAGGTGCTGCTCGCGTGCACCTCTTCTCCTAGCACCCCAAATGGCTATGCACGTCTAGAGATTCTCAGTCATCTGATCAAGCGATCGGATGGGTTAAAAACCATCCAGCAGCTTCTGCTTCAACGTGCCTAATGCCTACACGTGCGATTGCGTGTCGGCTTGGGCGTCTGATCTGGTGTGTATCCGCCTACGCATTTGGTGTGGCCATGTAGCCATCATCCCAGTCGCACGCGCTGCATCCAATGGATGAAATCAATCGCACCCATGATTAGCCCATATTTGTGGGCTATTTAAGTATTTAAGTGCCTAGACATTAAATTAATTTTAACATTTAGATAGCATACATTAGGATATAAATAAATTAATTCATATTTTTAGCTTAAGTGCATAATTCATGTGTGGCATCCATATCTAAATGTATTTAGAATTAACCTAGGATTGCATGCATTTGATTAGTTAATTAATTAGGTGCATTACCTATATTATTTTAATTAACATAGAAGTTAAGGAGTTATGTATCAATAATCCTAATTATTTTTTATTATTCTTTTCCTTCTGCAAGAATGGCTCCGCCTCTCCTCCTCCAGCCATACCTCCTTAATGGCTGTGAGAAGCCGATCGGCTCCCGCCTCTCCATTTCAAACCCATGTGCACTACAAAGGGAGGAGGAGACGAACATGCAACAGGAGACACTGCCCCACTCCACCATTGTGCACTCCACTCCACCATCGTGGTCTCCAAGGCTGAGCTCCACCACACCGTGGGTCGGTGAGGTGACAGCTCGCCGCGCCAATCCGGTGAGCTTGGCCATCACCATGCAACTACCATATATCCCTCCCTATCCATGCGCCACCAACACCATCTTCTTTTTCTTCTTCTTCTTCTTCCTCTGTTTTCATAATAAAACCATCCCCGCATCCTCCTTATTGCACCTCTACACCACACCCGTAGTAGCGCACAACCTCCTACATGCACTCCCTTACCATCCCCGTGTCACCGCCCTCTAGCTCCACCGCAGCAGCGATCGCATGCCCTTGCTGCGTGCACCACCCTCCAGCTCCATTGTTGCAGGCGCGTGCCCCTCAATGCACCCACTCGCCTCATGCGCATGCCCGCACTCCCTACAGCACGTTGTCGATGCTCGCAGCAGTAGTGGCTACACGTCCTCCAGGCGCTACTACCCTCGCCCCAGCACATAGAGAACATGCTATAGCACCTGCTTCGCCTGCGCACAGAGCGCGTTGCACCTCCACCTGCAGCTGCTCCAGTAACAATAGAACACCTCCAGCCCAGCGGCCCTTGCCTCCAGCCACATGCACAGAGCGTGCTGCAGCTCTACCTACTCTGCCCGCATAGAGCGTGTGTCCTTCAGCATCCTTCAGTAGCTCGGCCAGCGCATAGAGCGTGCATCCTCCAACGCCCTTCAGCTGCTCTACCGAAACCCACCTTCACCATAGCTCCGTGCAATCGACTCCAGCCACCCTGATGCAAAATACACGTGATTTGAAAAAGTGGGTTTTTAACATCGTTGTAACACGCGAATTCGCATACGCTTTTAAATTTATATCCAAGATAGGGGAGTATCTAGGGTCGTCCAAGGAGGCAAAAATTGCAATTCAATTCTCTTGCTAAAAATACATCTCAACTTTCTTTTTGGTATTTTAAATATGTAATTTTTTTTATTTTGAAAAGACGAGGGCGAAATGCGAATTGTAGTGGAAAGTACTAACACCTATAATTACTTAACTAAAACTTAAGAGATAGAAATATCTTCTTCCTAAGCTCACTCTAGGCAAGTGGAGACCTAGAATAATTAGGAAGAAGAGGTGAAACAAGTGCTAGAACCAAAATAACAATTGCAATAGAAAGTAAAAGAAGGCAATTTGATTAACTAGAATTTGTGTACTTTTTCTAAGACAAGTAGAGGAATGCTTCTACTAGAAATAAAAAATTCTAAAAGCAATAAAAGAAACACAAATCCTCTTACAAAATTTGGTGAATAAGGGAGTCTTCTTTCTCCAAGCCTAGCTGCTCCTTGGCTTGAAAAGAGGGCCTCCTCCTTCCTTGAGAGCTCCTCCAAGGTGGATGTTACCACCTTCAATGCTCTCCTCCAAGTGGTGGGCGTACACCACCCTCAAAAGCTCCTCCAAGGTGACGTGGACCACCTTCAAGATCTCCTCCAAAGATCTTCCTTGCCTGGCTTCTCCTTTGGCTGGCGTGGGCACTAAAGAGAAGGGAAGAGGGGAAGGCACCAAGGGGACAGAATATCCCCTTAATCTTCTTCTTCTTCTTCTCTCTTGGGCGTGGGCTTCTAGGTAGAATATGAGAGTGAATTTGCTAGCCAAGGATGCTTTGAATGGTGGTGGGTAGTGGTCTTTATATAGGGAAGGATGGGGGGTTAAGGTGCCTCTTGAAATGGAGGGCTAAGATGGAAGGATGGAGGTGGTTAGATGATCCTAGGGTTAAGGGTTGTTGGCGCCACCTAAGGGGTGTAAGGGGGGTAGTTAGGGTTGGTCAAGAGGCACCTAAAAGTGGCACCAACCATGGAGAGGTGCCATGGGTTGGCACCAACTTTGAGGTTTCTAGAAGGTGGGATTATGTGGAGGGTGGAGATGGGTTTAAGGGGAGATGTGTGGTGGAGATGAAGGGGATTTTTGGAGGGAAAAGTGGTGCCAACAAGGGGCTAGTTAGGGTGGTTTTGGCACCACTTTTAGGTGTCTTTTTGAGGTGGTGGGTAGGCTAGGTTTGCGCCAAGTAGGTTAGCTTATGTGGAGCTTAGGTGGAGCTAGTTGGGTGGAGTTGTTAGGTAGGGTTTTTGGGTGGTACAAGCCAAGGAATTTGGAGCATAGCTAAGCTAAGTTAAGCTAAGCTAAGCTAAGCTACCTTAGCTAATGGAGGAGTAAAGGAGGAGGTGTTGGAGCTAGGGTTTGGAGGGAGGAGCTGGTTCTAAAAAATCTGGAGCTGAAGTGGAGCAGGCAGCTACTTAAGAGGTCAACATGGGGCTACTCTAGCTAGCTTAGCTTGCTAGTTCTTTGCTAGCTACTAAGCCAAGCTAAAGTGAGCTGGCTTCTGTTGAATGGAGCTGAGGTGAGCTAGGTCTGGTTCTCCCGAGGAGGATTGAATTGGTTGAGATAGCTAAGGTAGCTTAGCTCAATTAGCTTGAGCTAAGCTAGGTCCCCGGGAGCTGAACTTGAGCTTCTTGAGCTGGGATGAGTTCTTCTTCAGCTGGCTGGAGTTGAGTGGAGCTGGATGTAGCTGGATCTAAGCTGGGGTGAACTCCTGTAAACTCAGCTAAGCTAGCTAGAGCTCCCTGTGGACTAGTGGGAGCTGAGATGAGCTAGACTCAGCTAAGCTGAGCTGGATCTGAGCTAACTTGAGCTAGGGTGAGCTAAGATGAACTCTCTTAAGCTGCCATTCATCTGAGATTAGCTGAATGGAGTTGGGATGAGCTAACCCTAGTTCAAGTGAGCTGGGTTCCAGCTGTGGTGAGCTGGATCAAGCTGAGTTTCAGCTAGTCTGAGCTCCTTCTTCACCAATTGCCTTCTTGAGTGCTAGTATTTTAGGGATCTGTATATCTGTTCATCCCTAACACTCACAAAAATACATTAAAACAAAAGAAAATGCAATGCATGCCTAACCTAGTTAATGCCTAAATTTCGCCCAAAACTCATTTGCGGAGTAAAATCTTAAGAGCTAGGTTTATGTTAGTGCATAAGAATGATGATAAACTGGCGTTTATCACACCCCCATGCTTATCTTTTGCTAGTCTCTTAGTAAAACTTCAAAATTTTTTTGGAAAATGGAATTTTTGGGAAATCTAATTTTGTTCGACTTTTGAGGGGAAAAAGATTAAGGGACCTTGGATGTTCTAAACACAAGAGGTATGGGATTTGTTAAAGATAGACATCGGGATTTGTTTTTGGATCCAAACATTAGACAAAACGGGATCAATATATCCTCCAGAAAATTCACAAATTAACCCCTTGTTAATTCAGATGACTTGAAATTTTTGTTTTTAGGATTTTTCTGGCTCATGAATCTGTTTCGCAACTTGCAAAAATCCTTTAAAATCTTGTGTCTGTGCTAGTGAAAAGCCAACATTTATAAGGGCATGCTAATTTATTTATTATTACTTTTTTTTTTCTCACCCCCATGCTTATTTTTAGCTTAGTCTTACAGCAGATGTGTTGGGATCATCATCCCCGTTACCAATCCTCGAGGGGGCTCTGGCGCCAATACTTCAGGATAGCACTATCCATGACACCACCTAGAACCTCACAACCCCAAAACACAATGCGGTGTAAAGGGGTGCTCCAAGCAAACTCAAGCTCTTGCTCCAACAGTATAGGTAGAGCACCATCCAAGACACTTGAGCTGCTAAAATGTGCTTTAATGCTCCATCTAAAGATATGAAATATAGATATGGAGCAGCGTCGAGGCAGTAACATGTTGACATCGTGTCCTCAAAGGAGGCATTTTCCTCCTTCTCAGCGGTGGGAACTCAAACCAATGATCTACTTCAGACTTTTACTAAGTCCAAACAAGGGAGTCTCTTTAAATTTTTAGTTGTTTTTAAGTGTTGGCTTGTGTGTGAAAATTGACACAAGAAGTTTCTCAAGACATGCAAGATTTTGAATCAGAAACTAAGCCAAATACTTTCCACATTACAAAATAGGATCAAGTCACCTGAACTATCATGAGTTTAGGTGGAACTTTTAGAGAAGGATATCTGATCTAGTCTAAAATAGACCCTGAAATTCTAATGATCAGATCCACATCCTCATCCCTAGTTTGTTAAAGATTAAATCCCATTGTACCAAAAGTGAGTTTTTCGACCTTAGTCCCAATTTCAAAATTTTTCCTTAAAAAGTTTTCAACATTTTTTTATTTTTTTGGGTATCAAGCAGGAAATAAACTAAAGAAAAATGCATGTTTTTAGGTTTTGAAAATCCTAAATCGATCATCAAATTTTAAAAACACCCCCCCATGCCTAAGTTTTGCCATGTCCTCATGCATTAGGAGGGAAAAAGGATCACCTTAATGAAGAACGGTCGGGTTTAGGATGATCAAAACCTAGAAAAAGAAGAAAAAAAGGAAAGTAGGAAAAAAAATGATGGGTTACCTCCCATCCAGTGCTATCTTTTACGCCATTCAGCCAGGCGTTGTGTGCATTAGTGATCAAGGGTGGCTGGCTCAGTAAAATTAAAAGATTTAAATAGAAGATTAGGCGTATGATCAAAATAGGGCTTTAAACGTTGGCCATTGACTTGAAAGGTCGAATTAGTTTTTGGATCAAAAAGATCAACAGCACCGTATGGATATGTTTTATGGACAATAAAGGGGCCGATCCATTTTGATTTTAATTTGCCAGGAAAAAGACGTAATCTCGCATCGAAAAGCCAAACGCGTTAATTAACATCAAAGTGTTTCCGAATAATATATTTATCGTGAAATTTTTTTGTTCGGTCTTTATAAATCATGCATTTTCATAAGAAAAATTACGTAATTCTTCAAATTCAGTTAATTGTAATTTTCTATGGATACCGGCGTCAGATAAATCCATGTTGAGCTGTTTTATTGCCCAAAAAGCCTTATGTTCAAGCTCTACCAGGAGATGGCATGCCTTCCCAAAAATTAGGCGGAAGCGAGACATGCCAAGCAGAGTTTTAAAAGCGGTACGGTAGGCCCATAAAGCGTCGTCCAATTTGGTGGACCAGTCTTTACGGTCGGGCCTAATCGTATTTTGTAAAATATTTTTAATTTCCTGATTAGAGACTTCAGCCTGGCCATTTGTTTAGGGGTGATAGGTGTGGAAATTTTATGATTAACCCCATATTTAGAAAGAAGGTGACAGAATTGTGAGTGGGTGAAATGTGAGCCTCCGTCTCTGATAATGGCTTTTGGTATGCCGAATCTTGAGAAAATATTTTTCTTAAGAAATTCGACAACCACACGATGATCACTAGTGTAGGTGGGTATTGCTTCTATCCATTTAGAAACATAGTCGACTGCGACTAATATATATAAATACCCACTAGAGTTGATGAACGGTCCCATAAAGTTGATGCCCCAAACATCAAAAATTTCAACCTCAAAAATAGGATTAAGGGGCATCATATCCTTCTGAGTCATGTTGCTAATGCTTTGGCAACGCACACAGGACCGAACAAAGTCATGATCATCTTTGTGCAAGCTGGGCCAATAAAATCCCGCATTAAGGATTTTAGCTGTAGTTTTCTAGCCAGAAAAATGTCCGCCACAGGCCATTGAGTGACAATGTGTCAAAATATCATGGATTTGAGAATCAGGGACACATCGTCGAATGACCTG
Source organism: Thalassia testudinum (assembly GCA_037157565.1). Classification (NCBI taxonomy): domain Eukaryota; kingdom Viridiplantae; phylum Streptophyta; class Magnoliopsida; order Alismatales; family Hydrocharitaceae; genus Thalassia; species Thalassia testudinum. Next base: position 10,347,863 of record JAZHRO010000051.1, read on the forward strand.
ATCGGCACAAATGCAGAAAAGGTCGAGCTCCTCCCAAAAATAATATTTAATATCAGCAAAGAACTTATCCCGTTTTGTTTTTGGCCAATCAGCGGGGATTCATTCTGTTGCTAAGTAGTTTGCGATGGGTGCAAACCAAGGGAGGGTTGTAGCAGCTAAAATGCTTTCATCAGGGAACTGATCTGGCGGGGTCATTATGTCATTTGTCATAAGACGAGAGAGATGGTTGGCCACTACATTGTGCGATCTCGCCTTATCCTTGATTTCCAGGTCAAATTCTTGGAGCGGCAAAATCCAATGGATAAGGTGGGGTTTTGCATCTTTCTTTGTCAGCAAATATTTAATTACTGAGTGGTCGGTATATACAGTGACATGTGACCCCAACAGATAAGATCTAAATTTTTCTAAGGCAAATACAGTGGCAAGAAGTTCTTTTTCAGTAACCGTGTAATTCCGTTGTGCATCATCAAGAGTTTTGCTAGCATAATAGATCACAACAGGCTTCTTGCCAATTCTTTGCCCTAGAACGGCCCCTACAGCAAAATCTGAGGCATCTGTCATTAATTCAAAGGGACTATTCCAATCAGGTCCCTGCAATATTGGTGCCTCAGTGACTTCTTTCTTCAACCATAAAAAACTCTCCAGGTACTTATCCTTAAAATCAAATGGTTGGTCTTTAGTGAGAAGCTGACTTAAGGGCTTGGAGATTTGGGAAAAATTTTGTATAAATCGACGGTAGAAACCTACATGCCCCAAAAAGGGTCTGATCTGTTTGACAGTAGTGGGTGGTGGGAGCTTAGATATAGCATCTATTTTTGCTTTATCTACTGCGATTCCTTGTTTTGAAATAACATGGCCTAAGACAATACCTTCTTGGACCATGAAATGACTTTTTTCCTAGCTGAGGACCAAATTAACTTCTATGCATTTTTGGAGAGTTCTTTCAAGGTTTTTGAGACAATGGTCAAAAGAATCTCCAAAAATAGAGAAGTCATCCATAAAGACTTCTAAACATTCGCCTACCAGGTCTAAAAAAATTGCAAGCATGCACCTTCGAAAAGTCACAGGTGCGTAGCAAAGATCGAAGGGCATCCTTCGAAAAGCAAAGGTTCCGAAGGGGCAGGTGAAAGTTGTTTTCTCCTGGTCCTCAGGATGAACCACTGCCTAATTATAGCCGGAATAACCATCCAAAAAATAGTAAAAATCCCATCCGACTAACCGCTCCAAGATTTGATCAATAAAGGGGAGCGGGAAATGGTCCTTCTTGGTGGCGGTGTTTAATTTTCGGTAGTCAATACACACGTGCCAAGAAGAAGCAGTTCGAGTGGCTACATTCTCCCCATTATCATTAGTGACAACTGTTAGTCCAGCCTTTTTGGGCACAACTTGTGTTTGACTAACCCAGGAGCTGTCGGAAATGGGGTAGATGATATCAGCAATCAACCACTTAATAATCTCCTTTTTTACCACCTCCTGCATAATAGGGTTCAAGCGCCTTTGTGGTTGGCGGGAGGGGCGAGAATCATCCTCTAAATATATACGATGCGTACAATAGGATCAATGAATACCCTTAAGATCAGAAAGGGTCCAGCCAATAGCTTTCCGATATTTACTCAAAACCTGGAGGAGTTTGTGCTCTTGTGCCCCGGTAAGTCCAGAATTTATAATCAGGGGCAGGCTCTGATTAGGACCTAGGAAGACATACTTAAGGGAGTCGGGCAAAGGTTTTAATTCCAATTGTGGGCCCGGCTCCAAAAGAGTTTCTGCTTTGTGGGTTAGTGGCGAGGTGAGAGTGAACAGGTCAGCTGAAAGGTTAGCTGGACGTGTCGTTAGGGTAGAAGGGTGAGAAGAAGTGGATTTTTCAGGAACCGTATTGATGGCAAAACAGGAACCTAAATGGGAAATCTGCAAAGTTTCCTCCACAATGTTTTCTAAAATCCGAATCATCAAAGAAATCTGGTTCTTGGAACCGCCTAGATGCCTGAAAAATGTGTAGGGTTACAAATTCATCGCCACACATGATCTTCATCTTTCCAGAATCACAATCAATATTTGTGCGGGCAGTGGTTAAGAATGGTCTTCCAAGAATAATGGGGGCAAACTTTAGTTCTTCTAGTACCTCTATGTCCAGGACTAAAAAGTCTAGTGCGAATAGACAATTTTTGAGCCTGACAAGAACATCCTCAACAATTCCCCTTGGTTTAATCATAGATCGGTCGGCTATTTGGAGAGTAACCTCAACAGGCTTCAATTCACCGATCTTAAATTCGTTAAAAACAACTGTGGGGATAAGATTAATTGAGGCACCAAGATCCAACAAAGCACGATCAAATGAGGTATCATTAATGATAACTTGAATTAGGGTGGCGTCAGGATCTTTTCTCTTAAGAGGCAGTCGGCTCTACACAACTGAGCTGACTGTCTCTAGAAGAATCACCTTTCCTAAATTTCTAGGCTACCTTTTTGGAGTACATAAATCTTTTAGGAATTTAGCATAGGCAGGGATGTATTTAATGGCATCTAGGAGAGGGATATTAATTTCTACTTGGCCAAATAAATCCATTAATTCCTTCTCAGTGGGCTCGGATTTCTTCTTTTTCTTATTTGAAGAGTGGAGGGCTTATGGAAATGGGGCAGGGTTTCCTTGTTTTGCATTAATTGGTTCCTGAACAATAGGATGGGAAGAGTTAATCTGTGTTTCATTAAAGTGGGTTTCTTTAATAGGTAGGGGATTGTGAGTCTGCATTCCTTGCAGAGTTTTCATGACCTGATTATTAATATCATCCTAGGATGGTCCAGGTTGATACATAGGTTGCCCATAATTCCCAAAATAGTTTTGTTTGGGAAAAGGAATCGGGTTCGGGTTTTTCCAGGAGTGCTTTGGTTTAGTCCTCTAGTTTTGATTGGAAGTGTTGGAGGGGTTTCTAAATTGCTCCTGGAGAGCATAAATATTTTTCGAGGTGGGATCAAAAATATTTTGATCAAAATTCCCAGTCAAATCTTGCGAGAAATCAGCTGGAAAGTGTTGGCCAGCAGATGTGGCATCGATGTTGTGTAGATTTTCTCTTCGGAGAATGTGTGGGGGGTTAGTGTGTGGAGAGTGAACGTGTGGAGTTGGTTTATTTATGAGCTTTTCTTCCATTTTCTTTTGGTGAATTTGCATCTGGTCCAGTAGTTGAGCAAACATATATAGATCATCTTGAGTGACTAGAACAGAGGTGGATTTGGAGTCAATTTCATGGACTCCGTGTCTGGGGTTTTGTGATCTGCCAAAAGTGTCCATTGAAGTCATATTAAATGAGCTTTCACTCATTTCTTCAAAGAGGAGATAGGCACTTTCGGCGTCTTTGTTAAGAAAATTGCCCCCACATGAGGCATCCACAAATCGTTTCAATTGATCTTCTAATCTATGATAGAAGATCTGCACTAACTGCCATTGTGGAATTTCATGGTGGGGACAACTTCTTAGAAGTTCTTGAAATCTTTCCCAGGCTTCATGGAGGGGTTCACCAATTTTCTATTGAAAGGCCGTTATGGATCTTCTTAATGCATTCGTTCAACCGATCGGAAAATTTTTTTTAAGAAAAGTGCTTTTTAATTGGGGCCAGGTGGTAATAGGGTGCCCAACCGTTCTAAACCAATGAGATGCTTTGTCTTTAAGAGAGAGAGGAAAAAGTTTCATTAACCACACGTCTTCCTGCACATTGCGGGAACGAGTGGTTTGAGCGAGGACAGTTAATTCCTCGAGATGACAAAAAGGGTCCTCTCTTAGAAGACCATGAAAATGTTTGATAAGGTTTAGAATGGCTGGTTTGATCTTGAAATCCCCTTGTGGTATGACCACCCCTGGTCTTTCCTCATAATTGGAAGGATCATAGAAATCCGTAAGAGGAATGATAGGCTATTGGCGGGGTGGTGGATTTTGTCCTTGATTAGCTAGGTTTGTGATAGTCCTAGCTAAATCTTCTTGATTTTGTTGAAGTCGAACCAAATGGTCGAGCATTAATGCAAAGGGATTTGGATTTTGGGTTATATTTGGAGGGCCACCTGGTCCTGCTGGTATTTTTGGTTGTTCTAAGTTAGGGAGATGAGGGAGGGTGAAGTCAGCTTGTGGGTCGGCTGACGGGTTAGAAGTGGAAGCAGAATTTTTTTGACTGCTTCCTGGGTTTTCCATTTTTTTAGAAGAGGAGGGGGAAGAAAACAATGATTTTCTACTGCGGGGGGAAAAATCAGATGGTCCCTCAAGGTGTGGCTTTTGGGACTGTCGCCCGTGCATGCACTATTTGGGAAGAATTGGAGGGGAGGAGAAGAGAAAGAGATGAGAGAAAGTGTGCAATTCAAGCAAACAAAGCTAGACCTAACTTAAATGCGACTCCCTAATAAGAAACCTAAGACTTGGTCTATGTAGGAAATAAGTAATCAATAGTGAATACACATTCTGTCAACAAATCTAGCCAAGTTGCTTAAGGGGAGGTTTGGGCCCAAACGCTTCCCAGGGAAAACCCCAGGTGCTTGTACAAACTCGTGCCTAGTCGTTTGACATGGCCCCTCAGCCTGAACACCAGATATAGATGACAGAATTGGTACTAACTAAAGAAAACTTAAGACCTAGATAGCATGCCTAAGTTGATGAAGCCTTAGGGGTCAAGTTGCTACAAGTTTTAATTAGGTCTAGGATGTTATAGTGCACACGGAATGTGGAGGGAGTTTATTGGGTTGTTGCCCTATTATTTCAATTTTTTTGTGTGTGTGCAAGAATTGGAAAGTGGTTCCAATCAAAAAAGCAAGTTGTCACACAATTTCTTGTACTTTTGTCTTTTAGGAATTGATTTAATTAAATGTGTTTTAGGATTTTTCTTTTTAAATTTTCAAACAGGTTTGAAACTCCACAATAAAAAAAAAACAAGTTGTATTGGTGATGGTTAATTTCCTTTAATGTGAGTCTCTAAAAAGAAAGAAAGAAACCCTAAGCCAATTGTCCCTAAGAAAGAAAATTAACTACTAATGAGTTATTTTTAGGCTTTCTGAATAGATAGTGGTCCAAACAATGTAGTCAACACCACTATCTTAAGTGAAATCAAACAAGGATTCCAGAAAATACTTTTGTAAGATTTTATAAATTTTTTTGATAATTGTTTTGAATTTTTAATTATACTTGTGTCAAAGTCCAGAAATGTTACCTGTGAGTATTCTAGACTTTTCAGTATTATCACCAACCTCAGAAAATTTTGATGATTTTATATGATGTGTAAAATTTCACAAGGATTCCAGAAAACTAAATTCTGTAAAAATTGGATGAGCATAAAAATTATAAAATTTCACGGACAGTAGCAAAACAGGAAGAATAGAGGGTGTGACCCCTTTACAGTCCACAAATTTTTAAAAATTAAATACAAAGCCAATTGATCTGAAATTTGGAAAAATGTTCCTAGCTCAATTTGGAATCACTGCATGAAATTTTATGATTTTAGGAGGCCTGTGGTGTTAGGAATCGATTTTTCAATTCTGGACAAAAATCTGGACTCAAAAAACAGAACACCAATACTTGCAATGGAGTGGTGTTAAAGAAGCATTCAAGCAAATAATGGATTTTAAAATGCACCACTCCACTTAATTAAGTTGTTTAGGGTCGTGAAAGCCAAGTTTAGTGTATTTTGGTAGTTTTTTAGGTTAAGTGTGACAAGTAATGGGGAACCAACCTGAAATCCACAGGAAGAAAAGGAACTTTAAGCTTCCGCTTCCAAAGTCCCGCTTTCTAGTTGTAATTCCTGCACACACGAAAGAAAGAAAGAGAAGGGGATGAGATCCACTTCAAGCAAGAGAAAATTGACTAATGCAAAGCCGTGCCACCCTGGCAATGGCGCTAAAAAGTGATGCGAAATACGCGTGATTTGTAAAAGCGGGTTTTTACCATCGTTGTAACACGCGAATTCGCATACGCTTTTAAATTTATATCCTAGATAGGGGAGTATCTAGGGTCGTCCAAGGAGGAAAAAATTGTAATTCAATTCTCCTGCTAAAAGTACATCTCAACTTTCTTTTTGGTATTTTAAATATGTAATTTTTTTTTGTTTTGAAAAGGCGAGGGCAAAATGCGAATTGTAGCGAAAAGTAATAACACCTATAATTACTTAAACTAAAACTTATGAGATAGAAATATCTTCTTCCTAAGATCACTCTAGGCTAGTGGAGACCTAGAATAATTAGGAAGAAGAGGTGAAACAAGTGCTAGAACCAAAACAACAATTGCAATAGAAAGTAAAAGAAGGCAATTTGATTAACTAGAATTTGTGTTCTTTTTCTAATATAAGTAGAGGAATGCTTCTACTAGAAATAAAAAATTATAAAAGCAATAAAAGAAACACAAATCCTCTTGCAAAATTTGGTGAAGAAGGGAGTCTTCTTGCTCCAAGCCTAGTTGCTCCTTGGCTTGAAAAGAGGGCCTCCTTCTTCTCCTTCCTTGAGAGCTCCTCCAAGGTGGATGTTACCACCTTCAATGCACTCCTCCAAGGGGTGGGCGTGCACCACCCTCAAAAGCTCCTCCAAGGTGGCGTGGACCACCTTCAAGATCTCCTCCAAAGATCTTCCTTGCCTGGCTTCTCCTTTGGCTGGCATGGGCACTAGAGAGAAGGGAAGAGGGGAAGGAACCAAGGGGACAGAATATCCCCTTAATCTTCTTCTTCTTCTTCTTCTTCTTCTTCTCTCTTGGGCGTGGGCTTCTAGGTAGAATATGAGAGTGAATTTGCTAGCCAAGGATGCTTTGAATGGTGGTGGGTAGTGGTCTTTATATAGGGAAGGATGGGGGGTTAAGGTGCCTCTTGAAATGGAGGGCTAAGATGGAAGGATGGAGGTGGTTAGATGATCCTAGGGTTAAGGGTTGTTGGCGCCACTTAAGGGGTGTAAGGGGGGTAGTTAGGGTTGGTCAAGAGGCACCTAAAAGTGGCACCAACCATGGAGAGGTGCCATGGGTTGGCACCAACTTTGAGGTTTCTAGAAGGTGGGATTATGTGGAGGGTGGAGATGGGTTTAAGGGGAGATGTGTGGTGGAGATGAAGGGGATTTTTGGAGGGAAAAGTGGTGCCAACAAGGGGGTAGTTAGGGTGGTTTTGGCACCACTTTTAGGTGTCTTTTGGAGGTGGTGGGTAGGCTAGGTTTGCGCCAAGTAGGTTAGCTTATGTCGAGCTTAGCTGGAGCTAGTTGGGTGGAGTTGTTTGGTATGGTTTTTGGGTGGTGCAAGCCAAGGAAGTTGGAGCATAGCTAAGCTAAGTTAAGCTAAGCTAAGCTAAGCTAAGCTACCTTAGCTAATGGAGGAGTAAAGGAGGAGGTGTTGGAGCTAGGGTTTGGAGGGAGGAGCTGGTTCTAAAGAATCTGGAGCTGAACTGGAGCAGGAAGCTACTGAAGAGGTCAACATGGGGCTACTCTAGCTAGCTTAGCTTGCTAGTTCTTTGCTAGCTACTAAGCCAAGCTAAAGTGAGCTGGCTTCTGTTGAATGGAGCTGAGGTGAGCTAGGTCTGGTTCTCCTGGGGAGGATTGAGCTGGTTGAGACAACTAAGGTAGCTTAGCTCAATTAGCTTGAGCAAAGCTGGGTCCCCGGGAGCTTGACTTGAGCTTCCTGAGCTGGGATGAGTTCTTCTTCAGCTGGCTGGAGTTGAGTAGAGCTGGATGTAGCTGGATCTGAGCTGGGGTGAACTCCTGTCAACTCAGCTGAGCTTGCTAAAGCTCCCTGTGGACTAGTGGGAGCTGAGATGAGCTAGACTCAGCTAAGTTGAGCTTGATCTGAGCTGACTTGAGCTAGGGTGAGCTAAGATGAACTCTCTTAAGCTGCCATTCAGCTGAGATTAGCTGAATGGAGTTGGGATGAGCTAACCCTAGTTCAAGTGAGTTGGAATAAGTTGAGTTCCAACTAGTCTAAGCTCCTTCACCAATTGCCTTCTTTAGTGCTAGGGTTTTAGGGATCTGTATATCTATTCATCCCTAACACTCACAAAAACACATTAAAACAACAAAAGAAAATGCAATGCATGCCTAACCTAGTTAATGCCTAAATCCAGCCCAAAAACCCGTTTGTAGAGTAAAATCGTAAGAGCTAGGTTTATTTTAGTGCATAAGAATGATGATAAACTGGCATTTATCACACCCCAACCAGCAACGCCACCACCGCCGAATGCGGCTCAAAGCCAATATGCTCTGGTGAGCTCCTCACAGCCGACCACACCCTCTTGTACATGCAATAGCTCCCTAAAGGAGTTGCCCTATTTTTGTGAGAATTAATATTTACATTTCTTGCCATTGGAAGAGTTGGAATTTTGATTAAACATTATTCTAATCTAGTGATTTTGTGAGAACCCCCTTCCTCTTTCAAGTAATGCAATATCATCTCATCTAATCATTGTTATCTTGATTTAAAGTTGGTTTTGATTCAGTTTATAAGTGAAATTAATCATGAACATTTGTTTTAAACATGTGCGAGTTTTAAATAGGTCATTACCTCCCTGTGGAAACGACCTGCTCTCTTGTGAGTGGTTTAATTTTAATTCTAATTGTTTTGATTATTTGATTTTCCACCACTTAGAAATACAACGATAAATCTTCTTAATCATCACTTTCGAAAGTGAAAAATTGACTCGTCAAATGGCGCCATTGCCGGGGAGGCAACGAGCCTGTTAAACTTACATTCATTTATTTATTGGTTCACATATTATTTTTGAGGCGTATTTAACTTCGATCTTTTTGGTGCAAGGTACTCATATCTGCTTTATGAGTTGTTACACCAGCCTCAGCTACATCGAGGTGGACCTTGTTTCCACTTCTCAGAGGACATTGGGAGCTCCATTTCTAAAGGTAGGAGCTCGATGCACTGTGGTGGGCCTTGTCTCCACCACCGAAGGAGGACATTTGGAGTGATCATCTTCATCTCCGTTGATTTTTTTTTCAATATATAGAATTTAGGTTTTAGAACTTAATTTTCATTGCACATTTGGTTTGAGACCCTTGTTTTGGGGTACATTTTAGGGGTTTGTTTCCTAACTTTCTTTTAGGCCTGTGTTGGGTAACTTTTTGGGAGTCTGTTCCCATTTATTTAGACTTAGATTTTTATTTTCTTTCATGGATTGATTTTTTATTATTTGTGCATAGGTAGATAAAAATAAAAATAATAAAAAAACATGAGCTGCCTTCCCATAGGTCAAATCATTTAGGACTCAATGAGTAGCATCTAGATCTAATTTCCTGTCTTGCATATTGCATGAAGAATGCTAGCATCAGGTATACACTTCTAACTTTGCATATCTACTTGTCATGCAAATGCATTTGGATTAATTTTAATACCACTTAATATGTATTGAATAGATCTAACAAGTGGTCACATTTAATTTTTTGAAAAAAAAAGGGACTAATTAAAGGAGGGACATTTAAAAATCAAGGATTTGATGTTCAAACTTGGCGTGCGGTTCAAAATTCAAAATCTTTTACAGTGTATGGACACTTATATCTCTTGCACCACAGCACGTTTTTAGGCACTCCTTAGGTTTGGAACCGATAGGACTAGAGCCTCCTATTACTAGGGTTTAAAGTGATCCGAACTTTAGTTCAGAGGTGAAGTTGCCTCCAAACCTGGCAAATTGAGGGTAGTTAAGAAGCACCACAAAAACAATGCTTCGAAGGAAGGGTTTGACCCTACTTGCATCCTTCTTTGTTGTGTTTGGTGGTGACTAAACTTTTTGAGCTTTAGGGAGGATCACTTAAGTCCCAATTAGGTCATTCTAGGCATATCCTAGGTCAACAAGTAGGTGCGTAACTGTTTTGATAACTTGATTTCTCACCTACAAGTGGACTTAAAATATCAAAAGCCTAATCGATTGAAGACCTAAAAATTCCTCTGATTTGTGTTTGCTTGGGGAATTTAATTGCGGTGTGAGTTAGAATGGACCACATTAACTTTCATCCTTTCACATCTTGCCCACACCCTTACCCTCACTCTGTGATCTTCGATCCCATACGCTGAGATGGTCCATCCTTTGATGGACATAATGACAATCATTGAGATCCGTTTTACTCCTATTATAGGAGTATTGGCCTGGTTAAGCCCCAAATTAGTGAGTAGAACCTAGGAGCGAGATTTGCCTTGCCCAATATCCTACACACCATAGGAACACCCAACCCACCCTCCCTGATTGATTGTAATGGTTGGATGGAAACTCCTAGGAACTATAAGCCTGAGCATGACTTCTCTCCTTATAGTAATGATGACCTTTCCTCCATGAAGATGGAAATACAGAAAATGCAAGATGAAATGATTGAATTATTAAGAGAATCTTTGAGAGCAGGCCAATAAGAAAAAGAAGAAATTAGCCACCCAATGTACCCCATTGAGGATGAAGTGCACCCCTCTACGCTAGACGCATCTCCTGTGGGAGAGCCACACACTAAATCGAAGGGAAATTTTGGGGATTATGTAAGGGACAATAGCTACTTTTCAAGGATTGATTTTGAAACCTCCCCACTAGATGACACTTCCTTGAGAAGTCCATGCCTTAAGTGGGAGGAGGATATGTATGAAAGTAGCTATACATGGGATGAAGAAAGGTGGCAACCCAAGGAGGAAAATGATCAGGTTGAGTATCCACCTGAATTATATTGGAGTCAAAAGAAGGGAATGATGGTACCATTGGAAGACCTCAACCCCGATTATAGTATTTTCGTGATATTTGATGAAGTGGGTCGAAGTCAAGTTATTAATCCCACCCTCCCTTATGATCACAAGATGGAACTCAAGCCCACCCTTAGGGAACCTAACCCTAAAGAAATCCACCTATTTGAGGAGTCTGATGTTACCAGTGTAAACCATTTACCCTAGATAGAGTGCCCTAGGAGATCTGCTGAGATTTTAGATGATTCTAGACCTCAGGTGAATAATGAATTGTATGATGAGGAGAAGGATGAATTATGTGAGGAACCTAAATTTAAAATTTGGAGTGACACTAAGGGTGATTATGTCTCATTTGAAGAATTAGCCCCTGAGGATATCACAAAGTTTACCAAATTAGGTTTCCTTAGCACACCTGTTGATGATATCTCTCCTCATCATGAAATAATGGAAAGCATGGAAGCAACTTCTGAGATTTATGTGGATTCACATATAGACTCCAGGGAGGATTGAGTAAAGAACAAGACCTAGTGATGTCATTGATAGGATAATCCCTAGATCTGTTACTTCCAACCTACCTTCATTTGATTCGAAGTCATCCTTTGATTTGCCTATGTCTGAAGGTGAAATGTTCACTCCATACGTTGAAATGATCATTGATGAAGTGCAGGCAGATACTTCTGATAGTGCAAGGAATGCTAGGGATGCAATTGAGGAATTGGAAAGATTGTTAGGGATGTACACCGAGCCAACTAAACCCAACATAGATCTTATGACCATCCCGCAACCTCGAAACTTGGATACCCTAGACGATCCTTAGCTTAAAGATGTGCTCACTACTATTTTGACCAGGGGGCTTAACAGATTAATAACTCTTGTAATGGAGTATCAAGTATGGATTGATGATTTCTTTGGTCAGTCCATTACCCTAGGGGTTTATCTCTGCACCATTCCTTCCCCATTTCTTTTGGAGGATCCTTGTCATCCTCCCCTTATCCCTTTGGAGGTTGTTATGCCTATTTATCCTTTAGAACCTCCTCTGGTGACCTAGGAAGATTTTATTCCCATCCTATTTGGGCGAGCATTTGCTATTGGGATTCATCATCAGCTCGCCAACATCCTAGGTTACCTATTTTATAGGCCAGCATTACTTTGCTCATTGTTAGGGCTTATTTCTTTGGTTTTGGAACCTGACTTGCAGGTTCTTTAGCTACTCGGCTGCCAACAAAATAACGGTAGCCCAACTCTGACCCAGGTAATACTCTTCTATGCAATGAGAACATTGTAGATTTTAGGTATGGAGGGGTATACTTGGGGATATACATATCATTTATACATAGTGCATTCATGCATTTAGTTAAAGTATTTTGCATTGCATACATTTGCAAAACAAAAAAAAAATTTGCATTGAGCTTAACTGGCTGGGCCCTGCATTCTTAGGTAGACCGGAGCTTTAGGTTAGACTAAGTTGACTCTAGGTGTCTGAATTTAGAAGCTAAGTTGAGCTACTAGCTTTTGACCCTTAGGGTCCTTTGTGGACTTAAAAACTTAAGTAGGAGTTAAGTTGCGGACCATTCCTCGAGAGGTTGAGGAAGGAAAGCTAGGGTTTGAGTTAAAGGTTGGGTAGTACCTGGAGTCTTGTTCTACCTTTTGGTTTACGGGCCCTCGTAACCTAAGCATCCACATTACACACACACTTGGTCTTGTGTAAATAAGTGATCACCCTAATTCATTTCTTAAAGAAAAGTTGGTTCTCCTAGTTTTGACTTAAGAGAAGCTTGAAAATACATTTTGATTGGAAGAGTTCCTGCCGTAGGAGAGGTGGAGTATATACTCACCTTGAGGATGTGATGATAACATGTTATCTCCTGGGCGCTTGTCTCTTAGGATATCCATCCTACTGGGAGCATGTAAGCGCATTGTGCGGTTCAGGTACCATGGGTGGAACTATCTCGAAGTGTCAATTGCGACAGGCCTGAATTTGCTTAAGAAATCCATGGGCGATACTATCTCGAAGTGTTGATTGCCAGGAGTTCTTGGGGTCGCTATGGGCAGTGCTATCTCGAAGCATCGAAAGCCAGGCACCCTTCGAGTTTCGGTGACGGGGACAGTGAATCCGACATAGACTGTGTTGATAGCTGATCCAAGGTTAGACTTAGAGGAATCAAATAAAAATATATATATTACAAAAAAAAATCTCTTTCTAGGTTGGCAATCAAACCAACCTCAAATAACTTAGACCAATGCACATGCACGGATGTTTTAATATCTAGGACCAATAAACCCTAAGGTAGAGCTAGAAATCAAGGAAACTTGTGCCTGCAACTCGTCTTTAGCTAACCTAGTCAGTAACTTAGCAACTACTTGGGAACCTTAGGTCTAAAATCTGAACTTAACATGTTTCTAAAGGAAGACCGATTGGGTTGGCTAGTCTACTTGGAGTGTTAGATTATTGCTTGAGTTTGCTAGGGACTAGCAAAAACTAGGATTAGCCCATATTTGTGGGCTATTTAAGTATTTAAGTGCCTAGAAATTAAGTTAATTTTAACATTTAGATAGCATACAATAGGATGTAAATAAATTAATTCATATTTTTAGCTTAAGTGCATAATTCATGTGTGGCATCCATATCTAAATGCATTTAGAATTAACCTAAAATTGCATGCATTTGATTAGTTAATTAATTAGGTGCATTACCTATATTTTTTTAATTAACATAGAAGTTAAGGAGTTATGTATAAATAATCCTAATTATTTTTTATTATTCTTTTCCTTCTGCAGGAACAGCTCCGCCTCTCCTCCTCCAGCCATACCTCCTTAATGGTCGTGAGAAGCGGATCTGCTCCTGCCTCTCCATTTCAAACCCATGTGCATGGCTACAAAGGGAGCAAGAGACGACCATGCAATGGGAGACACTGCCCCACTCCACCATTGTGCACTCCACTCCACCACCGTGGTCTCCAAGGCCGAGCTCCACCACACCGTGGGTCGGCGAGGCGACAGCTCGCTGCGCCAATCTGGTGAGCTTGGCCATCACCATGCAACTACCAGATCTCCCTCCCTGTCCACGTACCACCAACACCATCTTCTTTTTCTTCTTCTTCCTCCATTTTCAGAACAAAACCATCCTGGCGTCCTCCTTGCTACACCTCTGCGCCACACCCGTAGCAGCGTGCAACCTCCTGCGCATGCTCCCTCACCATACCCATGCAATTGCCCTCCAACTCCATCGCAACAGCGACCACACGCCCTTGTTGCGTGCACCACCCTCCAGCTCCACTGTGGTAGGCACGCACCCACTCACCTCTTCCACACACCCGCACTCCCTGCAGCACACCATCGACACTCGTAGCAACAGCGGCCGCACGTCATCCAGGCACTGCTGCCCTCGCCCGCACGCGCAGAGCATACGCTACAGCACCGGCTCCGCCTGTGCGCAGAGTGCACTACTCCTCTGCCCGCAACCCCTCCAAGTGCTACTCCAGCAACAACATAGCACCTCCAGTTTAGCAACCCTCGTCTCCAACCGCGCAAGTAGAGCGCGCTGCACCTCCACCTGCTCCACCCACGTGCAGCGCGTATCCTCCAAGGCCCTTCAGCAGCTCTGCCTATGGGTAGAGTGAGCATCCTCTAGCACCCTTCAGTAGCTCTTCCGGAACCCACCTTCACCATAGCTCCATCCGGCCGGCTCCGGCCACCCCAACTAGCGACGCCACCACCGTCGGATGCAGTTCGAAGCCCACAAGCTCCGGTAAGCTCCTCACGGCCGACCGCACCTTCTTGTGCATGCAATAGCTCCCCAAAGGAGTTGCTCTATTTTTGTGAGAATTAATATTTACATTTCTTGGCAATGGAAGAGTTGGAATTTTGATTAAGCATTATTCTAATCTGGTGATTTTGTGAGAACCCCCTTCCTTTTTCAAGTAATGCAATATCATCTCATCTAACCATTGTTATCTTGATTTAAAGGTGGTTTTGATTCAGTTTATAGGTGAAATTAATCGCGAACATCTATTTTAGACATGTGAGAGTTTTAAATAGGTCATTGCCTCCCTGTGGACATGACCCGCTCTCCTGTGAGTGGTTTAATTTTAATTCTAATTATTTTGATTAGTCAATTTTCCACCACTTAGAAATACAATGATAAATCTTCTTAATCACCATTTTTGAAAGCATAAAATCGACTCATCAGCCCATGCCCAAGCCTTGATTTGAGGCGCTACGGGGATTGAACCCGTGCCTCTGCCTCGCAAAGAGACGCTCGCTCGCAGCGCTATGCATGCGTTTGAGGCACGTAGAAGTTTTTGTCCACGAGTGACCATGGTTGTTGAATAGTGACCCAACAGCCCAGATCCATCGTACAGTAGAGAAGGGAAAAGTAGCGGTGAGTCTTGGGCTGGTGTGGTCATCTGAGATGGCACCACGTGGTGCCATCTTGGTTGTCCATCCTCTGTTCCTTGTAGATGGTGCCACGGATGTCGGATTGGACCAATTTTCGCATTGTTGGGCTGCAATCATTGATCCAAATCCATCCGTGTGGTCGGATTTATCATCTAATGTGCAGATTGACACCATCTTAGCCCATGATCTCTGACCTTCCTCAGATTATATCTGATGCTACGAAAGTTCGATCGGTGCGATCTTGGAGTCGTTGAACTCTAATCATCGACTTGATCAAATCCATACGGTTGGATGTTCAGTCTGAGGCCCTAATTGAATATCACCCTGTTACCTGACAACAAAAGAGAAAATTAACCTAAACTTTATACAATCTAACCTAAATGCAAGATGATGCATGTTATGCAATTTTTATAATATATGATACAATTCTATATCTAATAACGCACAAAAATAGACGGTTTATGTGATATAAACATGTTTACATCACCACACCTAGGAGGAGGAGTTCTTCATCAAAGGGGATGGCCAGGAAAGGAGGAAGGAAGGCTAGGGTAGATGTCCACGCCTGGAGAAGAACACTTGAATGAAGACCATAAAAAGGAAGGAGCAAGTGTTGATAGGGCTTTTCAATAGTTTTAAATGCATCTCTTTATAGTAAAGTCTCCTAAATAACTCTTCAACAAATACAATTTATAACTCAAAAATCTAGAAAAGAAGTCTGAGGTCAAACATAAGGAGCAAATAGGAATTCACACGCTAATCTCAATTAAAATATAAATGCGCACAATAAATGAAGCACTATAAAGATATTCAATGAATATTAATCTGTCACATTAAGTATTCAATGAAGATCAATGTATCTAGAGACAAAAAGATACCTAGAACAAAATAATGGTGATTTAGATCACCAATTATTAGCCTAAGCACATGTATATCAATTACTCAATAATGTTAAATAAATGAACAATACTCAGATGTCTAATTTGAGAAACAGATGACTTAACTGTCGCCTGCTACAATCTTTCAATCTTCTGACCTTCTTCTATTCTTCTTCTTCTTTTTCTCTTCTCTCTTCTGCCTTGCTTCTTCTTCTTTTCTCTTCTTTCTTTTCTTTCTCTTCTAGAATGGCCCTTCAGCCTTGTCTTTCTACCTTAGCCTCTTCTTTTCTTCTTTGGCTCTTCTTCTCTTCTTAGCTTCTTCTCCTGCCTTTAGCTCTTCTTTCTTCCCAGTGACTAAGTGTTGCACAGCTGCACCAAGGAGCAAAACCCACCCCTCTCCCCTCTTTTTCTTTCTTTCCTCTCTCCTCTCCTCATTCTCTTTGATAGCTAGGTTATCGAGTATATGGGTCGCGTAACCGGGTCCAGGGCTGTAGGCATGGGGTCACAGCTGAGGAGTGAGAGGATAGGCAGGTTGGGTGTGTGTAGGTGTGAGGGGACCTCACCCCCGGTGTACTGAGTCGATAAGGCCTAATGACAAAATCAATTTATGCATAGGTGGCCTCTCTTCTACAAACGATGTGGGACTAGATCCCACCCTTCTTGCTCACGTGCACCTGTAGGTGAACTGCCTTCAATTGGCGTGGCCACTGAGGATGTGGTCTTCGATTGACCACCTAGGAGTGGTTCTGGAGTGAATCCGAGTCTTCTGGGTGTAACACTTGGGGCTCGCATGGCTTAGAACACAAAGAATGGAGGTGGCGACGACAGTGGCAGCAACGGAGACTGGTGAGGAACCTAAAACACAAATACAGGCTTGAAATCCCTTGTTAAATGGTTCAATAGTGTCATCGGAGGATGTGGAAGATGATGCTGGTGTCAATGGGGTGTGGGAGTGTGTGGAGTGGTCGGACGGAGTTGAGGATAGAGGCCAGTGATGGGTGTGTTTGGGGGATGGTTTGGGTGAATGGAATGGCGAAATAGGAGAGGGCTTTTGGTCGTGGTGATGTGGAGGAGGTGTAGAAGGTGTTGGCAAGTTGTTTGGTGGGTTGTGGAGGTGGGGCAGACTTGCCAGAGTGGTGGCCGGAGCAAAGGACGAAGGTGGATTACGTTAAGTCGAGGGGTTATTTTTGGGTTTTGAAGATGGGATATTAACCTAAGATTTAAAATGAACCTATCTATCTACTCTAATTTGACGAACAAGGTAGGAATGACATTGGCTTTGGCAGGTCGACGCCATGGAAGAGAAGCCTCCGATGGGCAAGGAAAGAGGTCTGGGACGATGGAGGAAGGAGGGGAGGATAGTTGTGCCTCCAATTTGACGGTTGGGGTCATAGACAAAGGAGAATTAAGAGGACCATCGAAGCTTGGTCGGAGAGGGGCCATAGGTAGGGTTTAGAAGGGATTTTTGGCCCCAAACCTAGTTAAGGATCACGACCTTGCGACCTGGGTCATTAAATTGGCCTCAAGAGAGCTTGCCAAGCTTGGAGACCAAGCTTGAAAGCTTCGAAGCTTCATGAAATAGGAGACCCACTCCTTCAAATGATTCACATCAGGCTTTGAATAGGAATTAGAGCCCAAGATGCAGCTCAGATTGTAGGGAAATCTCTCAGGAGTCTCCCTTCCAAATTTGGAAGAGATTGGGCAAGAAATCAAGGAGAACTCCTTGATTGAAAGTCACCAGAGTTGGGTTTAGGAGTCTGAAGGTGGTAGGGACCTATTTGTGAAGAATATGATGAAGTTAGGGGTGTTTTTGCAAATATTTCAAAAGCTGAGGGGTTCTTTATAAGAAAAGGGTTAGAACAAGATTAAAATGCAAACTAGGTCAAGGTGATCTCTTGTTGGGTCTAAATTTTGGTACAAACCTAATTTGGACCTAAGGAATCTAATGGTGAAGTTAGATTTAGGTTTTAACCAAGTTTATTGGGTAAATTGTGTAGAAACCCAAATTAGGGGAATTGTTTGTTTGAGACTATTTTAGGTTAAATTAGGTTCCAATAATCAAGTCAAAGGTACCAAACCTTAAGCAATATTTTTATATGATTTTTAGAAGGTTTAGGTAAATTTTATCCTAATCAAAACCTTAGTTAGTTAAGTAGGTCTGCTTTTAGGGTTTTAAATGTCCATTAATTCTCAAAATGCATGAAAATCCGTTTCTTTCTGCATGAATCCACTTATTAGACATTAATGACCATTTGACCTTTAATAAATCCCTAGGAAACCCCGTGATTATTTTGCATTTAGGATATTTTGTTAAAATTATAGTTTTACCCCTATTTTCATGTTTACCTCTTAGAAAGGATTTCTAGTTAATTATGACTCTTTGGAGGTTATTTAGGAGCATTTATCAATTGATTGTGACTAATTAAAGATAGATATGGCTGATGATGACATTATATCATACCCCCATGCCTAACTTTTACTAATTCCTTAGAAATATCTTATGAAATTAACTTGAATTCTAGACCATGCCTTGAAGCTTAGAGTCCTGATTTGTTATTCTTTTTAAAAATTAGGTCAGAATGCCAAAAGTAGGCCTAAAGGTACTCAAGTACCAACCAAGATCTAGAACTGACAAGCTTTAGCCTCAGTCTGCCGTGGAGGTTTCTAAGTCCCACGGAAGCTATCCTAAGGTTCGTTGAACCTAGAGGTTACAACACCCATGCTTGTAACATGGTTAGTCCCGGTTCAGTATGTAGTTCATTTTTGTAAAAGGGAGGGATAGAAGAATTTTTGCATTTTTTGGAGAGTTTTCTCTCTCCTTTTCTTTTCTTTATTTCTAGCTTTGGATTGGCTCAAGAACATAGTTTGTATCAGATTCCTAGTCTCGACCATCAATCTTGTAGGGTCCCTGCATTCAATGCTTCGAGATAGCACCGCCCATGGCAACCCCCAGAATCCTAGCTTTCGACACTTCGAGATAGTGCCTCCCATGGCGTTTCACAATGAAATTCAAGCCCTAGCGATTTACATTTCAAGATAATCCCACCCATGGCACCTAAACTAGCACAAGATTCTTACATGCCCCCGATAGAATATTTAGATATCCTAGGAGACAAGCACTGAGGAGGCAGTATGCTATTACGCATCTTCGAGGGAAATTTTCTGCCTCTTCATGTCGAGAACTCATCCAAATCAACTTGTGTTCATAAGCCGCTCCTAATCTAGGGAGCTTTTTCAGAACAAAATAAACGCTTTTGCGTGATTTTTATTATTAAGCACACTGAACCAAACTTGTGTGTGGATTAGGGTGCTTAGGTTACCGAGTCCCGCAAACCAAAGGTCAGTTAATGAGGCCGAATACTCCCTAATCCTTAGACCTAATACATAAGCTTCGCATTTTCCTCAACCTCTTAAGGACAATCCAGATCTTAACGGATACGTGAATGTTTAAGCCCTAAAACATGCCCAAGAGGCCTAAGATTAGCACTCATACTAATCTCTTTATCTCTCTGTTATTCTAGGACTTAATGTTTTCCTTTTGATTTGGTCGAGAACTTAAGTAGATTCCATAATCATTTACTAATGACTATTCCTTTTTTATTTCAAATTGTAGCTCCTTATTGACATTTAAAACACCTCCTCTTGTTATCCTCAAGAATGATATGCAGTGATCAAAATTTCCTCCCCTTTCTCCTTTTTTTGTTTTTTTTCAAAATTTTTTATTTTTTTGGTTTTTTGAATGAGTAATTTTTTTGTGAGAACCCTTTAAAAGCTTTAATTTCTATGTGTTTACACTTTACACCCCCCCATGACTAAGTTTTGCAATGTCCTCATTGTAAAATGGAGGGTATGAAATCAACTTGGTTCAAGGATTAAAATAGGATAGAAGGGTGGGTGAATGGGTCAGGATGACTGTTGAGGATGATTTCAAGCTTTGATACGAATACCAAAGGTGGAGTCGACTATTCTAAAACTGAACTTAGAGTGCAGGAGACGTGAAGCTCAGAAAGATAACTAGAAGGGTCTCGAATTTTTGAAATGATGAGTTGCCTCCCGTTAAGCACTAAATTCAATGCCTTCAATTGAGCATAAGGTGGTCATGGAGAAGTGGTCAAATGAGAAGAATTTTACAGAATAAGCACCTTGATCAATAGCCTGGTTGGTCCAACCAAGTGCTTGTTTAGATTAGAGGTTGATGATGCAACCAAAACCCAGTCAGTGTGGCAGATTGATGGATGAGAATCAATAGATGCAGTTCCCACCAGTTGTTCTGTGACTCAGAAGGTTGTGGCAATGCGAAATGTGGGTTTGGTTGAATCAGATCAGCCTGGTCAGAGTAGGGATCCTCAAATGAAAAAGAGTTAGTAGAGGATGTTGGAACACTACAAGAGTGATCAGAGAAAGACGGGACGTGATTAGTAGTCTGATCGATGTCCGAAACATGATCAAAATGTGGAGAAGAATCATATGCGACTGGATCATCGAGAGGAGAATTAGAGTAGAATTAATTCCAGTGGCGGGTCAAGGTCGGGTTTGGATTCGAGAAGGTTTTGTATGTGGATTCGAAGAGGTGGCTTCCTTGAGAACTATGTGAGTTGAAGTCTCTTCTAGAAAGGATTCAAAAGTAGGTTCATCTAGAGAGTCCTCATAATACCCATCAAAATCAAAAGTAAATGCTTGGAGAGTGGTTATAGGGTCATGGAAATCTGAGTCAAGAAAAGATTCTAACTTTGGATTGCAGACACTTTCGGCACTTACTATTTCTGATTCCTGAAGATCAAAAAGGAATGATTCCATCTCAATGGAACCTAATTTTGAGTCAATGAGCTCGAGATCAGAGACCTCAGAGTCAAAGTCGAAAAATGGGTTATGGATGCTGAGGTAGTAGATTAGTTCATAATCGTTAGGAAATAAAGGTTCTTAGAAATCAGAGTAGGATTTGAAATCGTCAGAGAATTTGCAAAAATAAGTTTCTGAATCTAATTTTGGGATGGGTGTTCCACCACATAGAGAATCAATATGTGTAGAATCAGCAACCTGACTTGGATCTATCCTAATTTTAGATTCTGAGCTTAAAAAGGTGTCCTGATTAGGCATGGGCTCAGGTTCTTGGCTCTTAGGGTAGACCCAATCAATTCCCAATTCATCCAACTCGATTTTTGTATGATAGATTGGTGCAACTTCCAAGAAATCAATTTGTGTCTTAGAGGAGGTTGGAGAGGTGTATTCATCAAATACAGGCCTAGAATCATAATTCAAATTCAAAATCTGACTCTCATCACATTAGGCCTCTTAATTATCCCAAACAGTCTCAAATCCAGATTCTAGGTTAAGGGTAAGGATTGGATCAGGAGAATCTAGGCTAGGCTCTATTGGGATGTTAGAATCATTCTCAAGAATCACCTTAACAAGATAAGGCTCAGGGTTTACATTCTCGAAAAGTTCTATTTTAAGCACATCATTATAGGTGTTTAGGAAATTTAAGCTCGATGGACCAGCTTCCAGGTTTCCTAGGGCTGGTTCGGAATTGTGAGCACTTGCAATTGGATCCTTCCAACCCATCTCAAGATCAGGAATGTTAATTGTTATGAAATTTGAATCTAAATTCATTTCTGTTGGGGGTCCACAACAACCTTGATTCTTGAACCCGGGATTTGAGAAATTATGTTGATCATTAGAATCACTCCAAGATGTTTTATTAACTTCTGATGGGTGTTTTTGATCAATGGTTCTATATAACTTATTCAGAAGTTCTCCCTGTATTTCCAAAAATTTCTGGAGATCTTTCGGAAATGAAGCATTTGACCAACCTTGTAGACAATTGTTGTGTAATTTCACCAATTCACTGTATTCTGATAGGAGATCATCTTGGGTTGAACCATGATTCATTTGTATCTATATTATCTCCACACAGTTCGCAATGTGCTCCATTGTTTTCTAAAATTTATCCTGAATGTGCCTTTTAAAATATTCCTTGTGGTGTCCATAAGCATCGTCAATCATCTTTTCTTTCATGCTCATTTAGGACTCAGGTTTCCTAAAAAGTCTTCCGAGATTGTCAGGTTGCATTTTTGAATCAGATGGTGGAATCAAGATGTAGAATCAAACTCAGGATCAGATTAGAACTTGATTAGATCTGAAATAAATTTCCAAGAAGATCTAATGAAGTCTCTTAGGTTAAAAACCTAATGATCTTCCTGTGTATGTGCTCTAGAGAGAAGATAAGGGATTGGATATTATTTGGACCTAATCAAGGCACCCAAAGATTTTTGGATGACTAAGACAGTTTCGAGGTTGATGATACCTCTGAATCAGAAATTCGCACACCCGAGAAATACCTAGGCAGCTAGGAAGGGAGAGCCCCACAAAGACCCCTACACGGTAGAGTGTCCCTATGGGTTACAAGGTTTCCCCCACCCGAACTTCCTTGTCAGTGCGTGTAACGACCCAGTTCCTGAGTCCCTATGAGACACGAGAACCGGACCGACTCGACTAATCCCAAGACCTAGTCGTCCAACGAGAAAGTAACCAAAAGAGCAGTAAAATAAACCACATTCAGCATGAATATAACTAAGAGTAAGGAAGTACAGCAGTAAGGAAAGAAACTACTACAGTAGATACCACCACAACAGTAGAACAACATTTATCATATAACAAGAACTGCAGGTAAAGAAACTACAGCGGAAACAAGAACTACTCACTATAACAGAAACAAAAGAGGTACAAAAGACTGTGGTAAACTCTACTGGACCCTACTCGGCCCAGCGTCCTCTGCAGCCGCTGACCCTGGCTGCTCAACACCTGGTCCTGAAAAAGGTAACGAGTGTAACACGTTAGCAAAACGCTGAGTAGAGTGGCAAACTAACTAAAGACAACAGTAGAGTGTACAGTAGCTGTTATGTTCTGTTACTTCCTTTATACACATCTTTCAATTTTCTCACTATTTCATTTATTTCTCAGATCCTTTACTTGATCTCGAATGTCCTCGTGGGAACGATCTTGATTGCAGTCTTTTCCAAAAGTAGAAGTAGCACGTGGTGCTCTCCTGGCCGGGAGAGTCCCCCGTGGTGATCCTACCCTCAGTTAACCACCCCAAGGTCACTGACAGACGTAACGGTGACTACGGCACGCGCAATAAACGCACAGGTAGCTAGCCCGCACTGGCACGCGGTCAGTCGTTTCCGTTAACGGGTGCGCCCAAAGCACAGCACGGAACCAGGGCAAAGCCCTCTCAGTAATAGGGGTCCAACCCCTCCACAGTAACCAAACCGGGGCCTTGCCCCTCCACAGTCCGCGCACCCTCGCCTGACTACCCTGGTTTGCCCTAGTGGGCCTAACAAGTCGGTGAAGGAGGCTAGCAGAACCCCGGGGCCCGTGGGGTAGCTAGTACTCTCCTAACACTAGTAGCTCTCCTCGGTACTACGTACACGAGGGCCAACAAGTCGGTACAGAGCGGCCAATCCTAACCCCGGGTCCCTGGGGCGGTTGGCCCCACTCTGCACTAAACAGGTACAGGTACTTCCCTTGGTACTGCGTACCCAAGAGACAGTACAAACTACATCTCAGTTCCATTCCTTTTTCTTTCCAGGAGTTCCACTCCTAATTCCCCGTAGGGTTCCAGCCCTTTATCTCAGAAGATCATACGTTCTCACAATCCATGATCTTAATCACGTTTCTTTATTCATAACAGGCAGCTGTTAATTCAATTTACAGGCAGCTTTATATTCCTTTCCATTTTTCCAAGACTGCAGTATTATACATTCCACTAGTTTTTTCCATCCTAAGATTCATGCCACATCCTAGGATCTAGCATACAACTAGTTTTCCAGCCCTACGATTCATGCATCACCTAGGAGCTATCATTCCATACATTCCTCATTCCTAGGATTCATGCAATGTCCTAGATTCTAGTTATGGTTCCCTACTTTAACAGATTTTAAAAATAAACTTAAGCCACTCTACCAGGTACAACGGGAGTAATGGGGGCGTAATCGGGAATCCTGCGTGCCTCTGCGACTCCCAAGACTGCAACTGAACGAGGTCCTATTACAAGGATCAAACACAAGGAGTGTCTGAAAACAGTGTATAGCTACTGTAGACGGGTAGAGGAATTAATTCTGAAAAGAACGCAACTCGAATCGCGGAAAACGGATCTCGAACGGGCCCTAAACGGGTCGAAAAAGACAATACTGTGAAAGATCAGACGTCTGGAACTTATTCCAGACGTCTTAAAAAGTGGATCAGAGAATTACCTGTTCAGCGTGGTTTCCCAGACGTCCAGAAGTCTGCGGGGACGTCTCTCCTATCTCCCAGACGTCCGATGGTCACCCAGGAAGTCTGGAGGTCACTTCCGCCGTCTGGTACAACTTCCAGACGTCTGATTCGCAAAGGATGGCGAATCAGCGAGCTTGCACACAGCCAACTCCCTCCCTTAGTATGGTCAGTCGACAGGAAGGAAGAAGAAAGCGGAATACTCACCTTTCAGATGTCCGTAGGAGCTACCAGACGTTTTCCTCGCCGTCTGCCTATCAACCCAGACGTCCGATTCTGGAAATTTTTCCAGAACAGGGTGCCACCCGGCTTCCGCTCGCGACGCCGCCCGCGTCGCACCTCGCGCGCCTGCTGCTCAGACCGCAGCAGTCCCTCCCGCCCCGTTCCGCGCCCCCCCTGCGCCCTCCGCCGGCCGGCCCTAGCACCCCCGGCGAGCTCGCCCGCACGGCAGAGCTCCGCTCTCGCACGCAGCACCTCCTCCGCGCTCACTGCGGCCGCCGCTGCCGCCCTCGCGCTCACTCTCGCGCTCACTCTCGCGCTCTGGCTGAAGGAGAAGGGGAAGGAGACGGTGGTGACGGAGTGAGGGGAGGCGTGGCCTTTTAAGGCCGCGCAAGGAGGAGAGAGGGCGCGGCAGGCGTCTGCAGCCGCAGAAGAAAAAAAGAGGGAATAACGAATATGCGGTCTGCATGCTCAGGCGCGCAGACGACTCGCGCATGTGGAAGATAACGGTTTTTTAGACGTCTGGAAACCATCCCAGACGTCCGGGGCACGCGTTCGTAACAATATAACAAACTCAAAGGAAGTTTCGTCCCCGAAACTTGCGCCAACTAGGGTGTGGAAAAAGACGTCCAAATAACCATAACAAACTCAAAGAGGACCGAAGTTGGTCCGGAAGACGTACCCGCGAAAAGCTCCAGGTACCGCTCCCGCATTGCCGCCTCAGGCTCCCAGGTAGCCTCCTCGTATCGCTGGCTCCTCCACAAAACCTTTACCAGGGGTACTTACTTTCGTCTCAAACTGCGGACGGCTCGGTCTAGAATCTGCACTGGCTGCTCGGGGTAGGTTAGGTCGTCGCCCACCTCGACGCTCTCATGACTCAGTACGTGGCTGGGATCGGCTACGTACTTCCTGAGGTTGGACACGTGGAACACGTCGTGCACACCAGAAAACTGCGGGGGGAGGGCAAGTCGGTAAGCAACGGGTCCAACCCGCTCCAGGACCTCAAAGGGCCCCACGAACCTCGGCGCGAGCTTCCCTCTCACCCCAAACCGCTGCAGGCCCTTCATGGGCGAAACACGAAGAAAGACGTGGTCCCCAACCTCAAACTGTACCTCTCTGCGTCTCCGATCCGCGTAGCTCTTCTGTCTGCTCCTGACAGTGCGGAGTCGTCTGTGGATTTGCTCAACTACCTCGTGACTCTGCCGGATCAACCTGGGGCCAACCTCCCACTTGGTCCCCACCTCAACCCAACTCAAGGGTGCCGTACACCTCCGTCCGTACAAAGCCTCGTAGGGAGCCATGCCGATGCTCGAGTGATAACTGTTGTTGTATGCAAACTCCGCTAGGGGTAGGTGCTCCTCCCAAGAGCCCCTCCAGTCCAGTACACAGGCACGCAAAAGGTCCTCGAGTGTCTGTATCGTGCGCTCAGACTGTCCATCCGTCTGGGGGTGGTAAGCCGTGCTAAGCCTCAACCTCGTCCCCAAAGCCTGCTGAAACTCAGCCCAAAACTGGGACGTAAAGCGGGTATCCCGATCGGATACGATCTCCCGTGGAACTCCGTGTAGTCGTACCACATCACGGATATACCTCTCTGCCAACTGTGCTGGTCCCAAAGTGACTCGGATCGGCAAGAACCGCGCCGTCTTCGTCAATCTATCCACTATTACCCAGACTGTGTCGTGTCCCCGCTGGGTAACAGGCAAGCCCACCACCAAGTCCATGGTGATGCTCTCCCACTTCCACTCTGGCACTGGAAGCGGCTGAAGCGGCCCTGCAGGCCTCTGATGCTCGGCTTTCACCTGCTGGCACACTAAGCACTGCTGCACGAATTCACCCACATCCCGCTTCATCCCCCTCCACCAAAACTCGCGTCTCAAGTCGTGGTACATCTTTGTGTTTCCGGGATGTATGGTGAATCTGGAACCGTGTGCCTCAGTCAGGAGCTCTCTCAACAGCTCCTCGTCCCTGGGAACGCACAACCGTCCCCTCAAGCGTGGCACCTGGTCTGTGAAAGAGAAGTCCCCAGGGTCTCCTGACTGTACTCTGTCGCGCAAAGACTGCAAGTACGGATCGGCCATCTGCCCTGTGATGATGCGGTCTATCAGCTCTGGCCTGGTCTGCTGCGTCACCATCACTGCCCCACAGTACCCTCGTAACTCTAGAGGTCGCCAACTGCCCACCTCCTCCAAAAGGCTCCAACTCTGTAACTATAGACTGGCCAAGCGTGCGGGCGCCTTACGGCTCAAGGCGTCAGCCACCACATTGGCCTTTCCCGGGTGGTAGGAGATGCTGCAATCGTAGTCCTTCAGGAGCTCCAACCAACGTCTCTGTCTCATGTTGAGCTCCTTCTGGTCAAAAAGATATCTGAGGCTCTTGTGATCTGTAA
The DNA here is from genome assembly GCA_037157565.1 of Thalassia testudinum. NCBI lineage: Eukaryota > Viridiplantae > Streptophyta > Magnoliopsida > Alismatales > Hydrocharitaceae > Thalassia > Thalassia testudinum. The sequence goes on from JAZHRO010000051.1 coordinate 10,374,663, forward strand.
AAATCTCGAAGGTCTCGCCGTACAAGTAGTGCCTCCAGGTCTTCAGCGCGAAGACTACAACTGCCAACTCTAGGTCGTGGGTAGGGTAGGTATGCTCATGGGGCTTCAGTTACCGCGAAGCGTAAGCGACAACATGACCCCTCTGCATGAGCACACCTCCTAACCCCTGCAAGGAAGCGTCCGTGTACACAACGAACCCGCCACTACTGTCAGGGATGGTGAGCACGGGAGCCGAGGTCAACCTCTCCTTCAGCTCCAGAAAACACGCCTCACAGGCGTCTGTCCAAGCGAAAGGCACGTCCTTCCGGGTCAACTGTGTCATAGGACGTGCAATCTGTGAAAATCCTCTGATGAACCGTCTGTACTAACCTGCCAGTCCTAGGAAACTGCGAATCTCAGTGACTGAACGCGGTCTCTCCCACTTGAGCACTGCCTCGACCTTGGCGGGGTCCACCGCCAGGCCGTCTCCAGAGATCACATGACCCAAGAAGGTCACCTCTCTCAACCAGAACTCGCACTTGCTGTATTTGGCGTACAGCCTGCGTCGCCTCAGAGTGTCCATAACCATTCGCAAGTGCTGTCCGTGCTGCGTCCGATCTCTAGAATAGATGAGCACATCATCTATGACAACCACCACGAACTGATCCAAGTATGGTCTAAACACCCGGTTCATCAGGTCCATGAAAGCAGCGGGGGCATTGGTCAGCCCAAACAGCATGACCAAAAACTCGTAGTGTCCGTACCGGGTGCGGAAAGCTGTCTTGGAGACGTCGGTCTCCCTGATCCTCAACTGGTGGTATCCAGACCTCAAGTCTATCTTGGAAAACACCGTGGCACCCCGCAACTGGTCAAACAAATTGTTAATCCTCGGCAGCGGATATCTGTTCTTGATGGTGACCCTATTCAGCTGTCGGTAGTCCACACAAAGGCGTAGGGTCCCATCCTTCTTCTTCGCAAACAGTACCGGGGCTCCCCAGGGAGACGCACTGGGCCTCACGAAACCTTTCTCCAAAAGGTCCTACAACTGGGACTTGATCTCTCGCAGCTCAAGCGGTGCCATCCTGTATGGCGCGGTGGAGATGGGGCTGGTCCCTGGTACTAGCGATATCTCAAACTCGATTTCACGCTCGGGCAGTAGTCCTGGTAACTCGTCTGGAAACACATCGGGGTACTCGCTGACCACCGGGATGCTCTGGAAGTCTGCCACAGGGCTGGGCTCTGCCACCACACAGGCTAGGAAGCCCTCACACCCCTGGCTCAAAAGTCTCGGCGCCCGAAGTGCCGAAATGCACCTGAAACCTCCGTCCACTGGCTGTCCGTGAAACTCGAAAGAAGGCAACTCCAGAATGGAGAAGACAATCTTCCTCTCAAAACAATCTACCAAGGCGTGGTAAGCGGACAGCCAATCCATCCCCAGAATCACACCAAAGTCCTCCATCTGGATCATAATCAGGTCAGCTGGCAGGCTACGTCCTCCAACACTGACCTCGCAATCCGTGTACACCTCCTCAGCTACAAACAGCTGACCACTCGGACCTCTGATTACGAACGGATTTTCTAACAGTGTATAATCCTGGTCCAAACTAACTGCGAAACTGGCTGCGATAAACGAGTGCGTAGCGCCGGAATCGAAAAGCGTGTAAACGAGTCTGTCATTGTTACGAACGCGTGCCCCGGACGTCTTTTAAGACGTCTGGGATGGTTTCCAGACGTCTGAAAAACCGTTATCTTCCACATGCGCGAGTCGTCTGCGCGCCTGAGCGCGCAGACTGCATATTCGTTATTCCCTCTTTCTTTCTTCTGCGGCTGCAGATGCCTGCCGCGCCCTCTCTCCTCGCGCGGCCTTAAAAGGCCACGCCTCCCCTCACTCCGTCACCACCATCTCCTTCCCCTTCTCCTTCAGCCAGAGCGCGAGAGTGAGCGCGAGAGTGAGCGCGAGGGCGGCAGCGGCGGCCGCAGTGAGCGCGGAGGTGGTGCTGCATGCGAGAGCGGAGCTCTGCCGTGCGGGCGAGCTCGCCGGGGGTGCTAGGGCTGGCCGGCGGAGGGCGTAGGGGGGGCGCGGAACGGCGCGAGAGGGACTGCTGCGGTCTGAGCAGCAGGCGCGCGAGGTGCGACGCGGGCGGCGTCGCGAGCGGAAGCCGGGTGGCGCCCTGCTCTGGAAAAATTTCCAGAATCGGACGTCTGGGTTGATAGGCAGACGGTGAGGAAGACGTCTGGTAGCTCCTACGGACGTCTGAAAGGTGAGTATTCCACTTTCTTCTTCCTTCCTGTCGACTAACCGTACTAAGGGAGGGAGTTGGCTGTGCACAGGCTCCCTGATTCGCCATCCTTTGCTAATCAGACGTCTGGAAGTTGTACCAGACGGCGGAAGTGACCTCCAGATGTCCTGGGTGACCATCAGACGTCTGGGAGATAGGAGAGACGTCCCCGTAGACTTCTGGACGTCTGGGAAACCACGCTGAGCAGGTAATTCTCTGATCCACTTTTTAAGACGTCTGGAATAAGTTCCAGACGTCTGATCTTGCACAGTATCGTCTTTTTCGACCCGTTTAGGGCCCGTTCGGGCTCCGTTTTCCGCGATTCGAGTTGCGTTCTTTTCAGAATTAATTCCTCTACCCGTCTACATTAGCTATACACTGTTTTGAGACACTCCTTGTGTTTGATCCTTGTAATAGGACCTCGTTCAATTGCAGTCTTGGGAGTCGCGGAGGCACGCGGGATTCCCGATTACGCCCCCATTACTCCCGTTGTACCTGGTAGAGTGGCTTAAGTTTATTTTTAAAATCTGTTAAAGTAGGGAACCATAACTAGAATCTAGGACATTGCATGAATCCTAGGAATGAGAAATGTATGGAATGATAGCTCCTAGGTGATGCATGAATCCTAGGGCTGGAAAACTAGTTGTATGCTAGATCCTAGGATGTGGCATGAATCTTAGGATGGAAAAAAACTAGTGGAATGTATAATACTGCAGTCTTGGAAAAATGGAAAGGAATATAAAGCTGCCTATAAATTGAACTAACAGCTGCCTGTTATGAATAAAGAAACGTGATTAAGATCATGGATTGTGAGAATGTATGATGTTCTGAGATAAAGAGCTGGAACCCTACGGGGAATTAGGAGTGGAACTCCTGGAAAGAAAAAGGAATGGAACTGAGATGTAGTTTGTACTGTCTCTTGGGTACGCAGTACCAAGGGAAGTACCTGTACCTGTTTAGTGCAGAGTGGGGCCAGCCGCCCCAGGGACCCAGGGTTAGGATTGGCCGCTCTGTACTGACTTGTTGGCCCTCGTGTACGTAGTACCGAGGAGAGCTACTAGTGTTAGGAGAGTACTAGCTACCCCACGGGCCCCGGGGTTCTGCTAGCCTCCTTCACCGACTTGTTAGGCCCACTAGGGCAAACCAGGGTAGTCAGGCGAGGGTGCGCGGACTGTGGAGGGGCAAGGCCCCGGTTTGGTTACTGTGGAGGGGTTGGACCCCTGTTACTGAGAGGGCTCTGCCCTGGTTCCGTGCTGTGCTTTGGGCGCACCCGTTAACGAAAACGACTGACCGCGTGCCAGTGCGGGCTAGCTACCTGTGCGTTTATCGCGCGTGCCGTAGTCACCGTTACGTCTGTCAGTGACCTTGGGGTGGTTGACTGAGGGTAGGATCACCACGGGGGACTCTCTCGGCCAGGAGAGCACCACGTGCTACTTGTACTTTTGGAAAAGACTGCAATCAAGATCGTTCCCACGAGGACATTCGAGATCAAGTAAAGGATCTGAGAAATAAATGAAATAGTGAGAAAATTGAAAGATGTGAATAAAGGAAGTAACAGAACATAACAGCTACTGTACACTCTACTGTTGTCTTTAGTTAGTTTGCCACTCTACTCAGCGTTTTGCTGACGTGTTACACTCGTTACCTTTTTCAGGACCAGGTGTTGAGCAGCCAGGGTCAGCGGCTACAGAGGACGCTGGGCCGAGTAGGGTCCAGTAGAGTTTACCACAGTGTTTTGTACCTCTTTTGTTTCTGTTATAGTGAGTAGTTCTTGTTTCCGCTGTACTTTCTTTACCTGCAGTTCTTGTTATATGATAAATGTTGTTCTACTATTGTGGTGGTATCTACTATAGTAGTTTCTTTCCTTACTGCTGTACTTCCTTACTGTTAGTTATATTCATGCTGAATGTGGTTTCTTTTACTGCTCTTTTGGTTACTTTCTCGTTGGACGACTAGGTCTTGGGATTAGTCGAGTCGGTCCGGTTCTCGTGTCTCGTAGGGACTCGGGAACCGGGTCGTTACACTACGGTTCCAAGTAGACCGGAATGTTCGGACTTAAGACCTTATGTCTACCAATTTTAGCTTAATTAGTACCTTGAGTTTCACTTGATTAGAAGTTGAGTTGATTGTGACCTAATTTAGAGGTTGGTTGGCTTACAATGTAGGTCAACTTCACCTGACCTACCCTAAAGATGGTAGAATGAAATCTAGGTCAAGACCTAGAAATCACCGTAAATTGACTCTCAGGGTATTTGGTCCACAATTTTTAAGGTTCAAGTGAAATTAGAGCATGATTTTTTGGATTCTTTTTTATTTGATCTTTTCAAACAAGGGCTTGGGTAGCACACAAATGTGGGCGAGTATGTTTCCTTTAATGCAGGCAAATGTGAGCTAATTCTTCAAAACCCTAGTGTTGAAAACCCTAATTGGCTCTGTTCCAAATCCAATTAAATCTCAAGATGTACACTTTGGACTTCAAACAAGAAGGTGAGTAGTCCAAGATGCTTAGAATTTAAGCATAAGCCTTAATAGGTACAGAAAATAGGGTAGGGATCTCTAAATAAATCATCTTAAGCTTCAATCAGATATGAATTTTTTTGCAAATAAGGAAACTTGCCTTTTGAATGGAAATTACTATGCAAATAAGGCAGGTGATTCCTAATTAGTTTTGTTTCCTTTTCTCTCTTCCAAGGATTAGGAGATTAGGGAAGAAGAGAGATTACCTACCCTAGGAGTGGCTATTTTGCGCGGAAGAATGTCTCATGATGTACCTCGCAAAATCAAAAGAAACAAACAAGGGAAAGTTCGTGCTCAGATATAATCAGATAGAAACAAGAATAGTGGTGAATTGCACATTGCTCCCCAGCAACGACACCAAAATGTTGAAGGGGATCTATCTAGGAGATTTAAGTATGTCGTTATCATAGTAACATCTCCTAAATATCTCTTGAACAAATACAATTTATAGCTCGAAAATCTAGAAATGAAGTCCGAGGTCTAACACAGGGAGAAAATAAGAATTCACACGTTAATCTAAATTAAAATATAAATGAATACAATAAATGAAGCACTATGAATATATTCAATGAATATTAATCTGTCACATTAAGTATTCAATGAAGATCAATGTATCTAGAAACAAAAAGATACCTAGAACATAATAATGGTGATTTAGATCACCAATTATTAGCCTAAGCACATGTATATCAATTACTCAATAATGTTAAATAAATGAACAATACTCAGATGTCTGATTTGAGAAACAGACGACTTAACTGTCGCCTGCTACAATACTTTCAATCTTCTGATCTTCTTCTATTCTTCTTCTTTTTCTCTTCTCACTTCTGCCTTGCTTCTTCTTCTTCTCTCTTCCTTCTTTCCTTTCACTTATGGCACAGCCCTTCAGCCTTGCCTTTCTACCTTGGCTTCTTCTTTGGCTCTTCTTCTCTTCTTAGCTTCTTCTTCTGCCTTTAGCTCTTCTTTCTTCCTAGCAACTAAGTGTCGCATAGCAACACCAAGGAGCAAAACACACCCCTCGCCCCCGCTCTCTCTTTCTTTCCTTTCTCCTCTCCTCATTCTCTCAGATAGCTGGGTTATCGGGTATACGAGTCGCGTAACCAGGTCTAGGGCTGCGGGCGTGGGGTCGTAGCCGAGGAGTGAGAGGATAGGCAGGTTGGGTGTGTGCAGGTGTGAGGGGACCTCATCCCTGGTATACTGAGGCAATAAGGCCTAATGACAAAATCAATTTATGCATAGGTGGCCTCTCTTCTATGAATGGTGTGGGACTAAATCCCACCTTCTTGCTTGCATGCACCTACAGGTGAAGTGCCATCAATTGGCGTGGCCGTTGAGGATGTGGTCTTCGATTGACCACCTGGGAGTGGTCCTGGAGCGAATCCGTGTCTTCTGAGTGTAACACCTGGGGCTCGCGTGGCTTAGAACATGAAGAATGAAGGTGGCAGCGACGGTGGCGATGGTGAAGACCGGTGAGGAACCTAAAACACAAATACGGGCTTGAAATCCCTTGTTAAATGGTTCAATAGTGTCACCGGAGGACATGGAAGATGATGGCAGTGTCCGTGGGGTGTGGGAGTGTGTGGAATGGTTAGACGGAGTCGGGGACGGAGGTCGATGAAGGGTGTGTTTGGGGGATGGTTTGGGTGGATGGAGTGGCAAAATGGGAGAGGGATTTTGGTTGTGGTGATGTGGCAAAGGTGTAGAAGGTGTTGGCGAGTTGTTTAGTGGGTTGTGGAGTTGGGGCGGACTCACCGGAGTGGTGGCCGGAGCGGAGGACGAAGGTGGATTGCGTTAAGTCGAGGGGTTATTTTTGGGTTTTGAAGATGGAATATTAACTTAAGATATAAAATGAACCTATCTACCTACTCTAATTGGACGAACGAGGTAGGAATGACACTAGCTTTGGCAGGCCAGTGTCATGGAAGACAAGCCTCCAGTGGAGAAAGGTGGCAAGGAAAGTGGTCTGGGACGATGAGGCTTTGGTCGGCCATCGTCGGAGGAAGGAGGGGAGGATAGTTGTGCCTCCAATTTGATTTTTGGGGCCGTGGATAAAGGAGAATGAAGAGGACCACTGGAGCTTGGTTAGAGAGGGGTCGGAGATGGGGTTTAGAAGAGGTTTTTTGCACCAAACCTTGCTAAGGAGCACAGCCTTGCGACCTGGGTCCTTAAATAGGCCTCAAGAGATATTGCCTAGCTTGGAAGCTTTGAAGCTTCGTGAAATAGCAAACCCAGTCCTTCAAATGATTCACATTAGGTTTTGAATAGGAATTAGAGCCCAAGATGCGGCTCAGATTGTAGGGAAATCTCTGAGGAGTCTCCTTTCCAAATTTGAAAGAGATTAGGTGAGAAATCAGAGAGAACTCCTTGATTGAAGGTCATCGGAGTTGGGTTTAGGAGTCTGAAGGTGGAAGGGACCTATTTGTGAAGAAGATGATGAAGTTAGGGGGGTTTTTGCAAAGATTTCGAAAGCTAAGGAGCTTATTGTAAGAAAAAGAGTTAGATAGGATTAAAATGCAAACTAGGTCAAGATGATCTCTGATTGAGCCCAAATTTTGGTACAAACCTAATTTGGACCCAAGGAATTTGATGGTAAACTTGGATTTAGGTTTCAACCCAGTTTGACTAGGTAAATTGTGTAGAAACCCAAATGAGGGCAACTATTTGTCTGTAACTCTATTTTAGGTCAAATTGGGTTCTAATGGTCAAATCAAAGGTATCAAGCCTTAGGAAATATTTTTATATGATTTTTTGAAGGTTTAGATGAATTTTATCTTGACCAAAACCTCAATTAATTAAGTGAGTCAGTTTTTAGGATTTTAGATGTACATTAATTCTCAAAACACGTGAAAACCCGTTTCTGTCTGCATGAACCAACTTATTAGACATTAATAACCGTTTGACCATTAATAAATCCCTAGGAAACCCTGTGACTATTTTGCATTTAGGATATTTTGCTAAAACTGTAGTTTTACCCCTATTTTCATGTTTACCTATTAGAGAGGATTTCTAGTGAATTATGGCTCTTTGGTGGTTATTTAAGAGCATTTATCAATTAATTGTGACTAATTAAAGCCAGATATGGCTGATGATGATGTTATCATCAGCAAGGAGGCATCTTCTTCAAGTTCGGGAGCTACCGAACTTGGAACAAAGACCATTTCATGCATCATTTAGAGGACACCTTTTTCTTCATCTTTATCTGTTTCTTTTGCATTAGCTAATGTTTACTTTTATCTTGTTGTAGTAAGCATTCCATTACAAGTACATTTTGATTAGCAATACAAAAGTATATTGTTGCCTTCAATTTCTTGCTCATAGTTTGTAGTACTTTCTTTTGGTAGTCTTAGTGCACACACTCTTCTTCTAATTACCCTAGGCGCACTTGCCTTGGGTGAGCTTAGAAGAAAGGGTTTCTTTTTGTCACATAGACATAGGTTTAGCATAGTTCATCTTCGCATCAAATACCTACCTATTTTTGAAAACCCTGAAATAAAAAAATCATAAATACGAAAATGCAAGTGCATATTTGAGAGGCGATAGAGAGAGAACCACTTCATGTGATTAACGAATTGGCCTTCTTGGAAGACCCTAGATACTCCACTATCTAAGTTTTACAAATTTTAAAAGTTGATTTCAGATTTAAGCATATGACACCATTTCACATTATTAACAAACCAAGTATTTTTCGACTTCAAGCATCTAGTTCAAGCCAAAAGAAAGAGAAACGTAGCTTGCCTAAACAGGTAGCACCAACAAGCCACTCTTGAAATCTTATTTTGTAGGTCAAGTAGATTATAAAAGGTGGACATATCATGAATCAAATGGAAATATGAAGCCAATTTTTGGATCCAATGATCCAAGACCTCAAAAACAAAAACAAATGACAGGATCGAGAAGAAAGAAGATGGATAATGGACAGCAGATGTTCCAAGCACATGATAGGAGAGGAAGGCTTGTTCCTACAACTCAATTTCCAGAAAGGTGGTACAGTTATGTTTGGGAACAACCACAAGGGTTGTATTATTGGTACTAGCCAAATTGGTAACTCTTCTACCTCTTTTGATAATGTAGATCTAGTTAAAGGAATAAAATGTAACGTACTTAGTGTAAGTCAAATTTGTGATAAAGGATATAAAATTACTTTCAGTTCAACTGGTTTTAAAGGAAGAGATAAAGAAACAAAACATATTCTTCTTAAAGGAAACAAACATAAAGATATTTACATTGTCAACTTTGAAAAATGCGACAACTTTGAATGACTTGTTGATCTAATGATGAGGCAATACTTTGGCACAAACGGCTACGTCATGTTCACATGAAGAATATTAGTAAACTTGTGAAACATGAGCTTGTCAAAAGCCTGCCAAAGATAATTTCAAGAAAAGCAGAGTATGATTCTTGTCAAATTGGTAAACAAACCAAAAATTCCTTTAAACCTAATAGGATGGTTAGCACCTCTCAATCCTTGGAATTACTTCACTTAGACTTATTCGGACCAATCAAATCTGAAAGCTTACGTGGGTGCAAATATTGTTTAGTCATAATCAATGATTTTTCAGGATTTACCTGGGATCCTTCTTGGAAAGTAAGGAACTAACTATTGATTTTTTTAGTAAAGTAGTAAGAAGACTACAAAATGAAATAGGATCTGAAGTCATTACGATTAGAAGTGATCACGGTGAAGAATTTGAGAATCAATCTTTTTTTTACTTCTGTAATCAATATGGGATAAGACATGAGTTTTTTTTCCCTAGAGTCGTACCTCAAAATGGAGTTGTTGAAAGGAAAAATAAGACCTTACAAGAGTGTTCCCGCACGATGCTGTGTAAGTCAAAGCTACCTCGATATTTTTGGGCTAAGGTTGTAAACACTGCTTGCTATATCCAAAATAGATCCTTGATTAGACCTATCCTAAACAAAAATCTCTTTGAACTCTATCATGGAAGAACACCTAGAATTTCCTATTTCAAGATATTTGGTTGTAAATGCTTTATACTTAACACAAAGGATAATCTTGACAAATTTGATGCTAAAAGCTTGGAAGGAATCTTCTTAGGTTACTCAACCAGAAGCAAAGCCTATAGAGCATTTAACAAGAAGAATTCTGTTGTTGAGGAAACTATGCATGTATCTTTTGATGAGACTCTAGCTCAACCACAATCTTCTCCAAATGATGATGATGACCACATGGGAGATCCTTCAAACATACCAAAAGAAAACATATCGTACAAATTACCAAAAGATGTATCTTATATGAAGCACCATCCAAAAGAATTGGTAATAGGAGAACTATCTAAAGGAGTTCAGACCCGATCTTCTATCAACACCTTAGCTTTTACAGCTTTTGTTTCTCAACTATAACCTAACAATGTTAAGGATATATTTTCTGATAATTGTTGGATTATTGCAATGGAAGATGAATTGAATCAATTTGAAAGAAACCAAGTATGTAAACTTGTTTCAAAACTTGACTTTAAGACTATCATAGGAACCAAATGGATTTTCAGGAATAAACTGAATGAATCAAGAGTAGGAACAAAGCTAGACTTGTGGCCCAAGGGTATAATCAAAAAGGAATTTATTTTCATGAAACATATGCACCTGTAGCTCATCTCGAATCCATTAGAATGTTGTTAGCCTTTGCTGCCCAAATGGAGTTTACACTCTATTAGATGGACGCCAAAAGCACTTTTCTAAATGGATTCATCAAGGAGGAAGTCTATGTTAAACAACCTCCATGTTTTGAAGATGTAAACCATCCAGAATACATATATAAACTAAACAAAGCATTATATGATTTAAAACAAGCTCCACGAGCTTGGTATGACAGACTAAAAATGTAGCTAATTGAAATTAATTTTAAATTTGGCAAAGTAGATCCAACTTTATCTACAAAGAGAAAAAGAAAATGATCTTTTAATAATACAAATCTAGATTGCCGATATCATTTTTGGTGCTACTAATGATCTTCTATACCAAGAGTTTGCCAAGGTTATGCATGATCAGTTTGAAATGAGTATGATGGGAGAACTTCGGTTCCTTGTTGGTCTTCAAATTGACTAGATATCCTCTTGGATATTCATATCACAAACCAAGTACACCAAGGAGATCTTGAAGAAATTCTCCATGGACAAGGTGAAAGGAAAGGAAACACCTGTGGCAGCTTCTACACAACTCAAAATTAATGAGACAGGTAAGTCTGTAGATCAAAAATTGTATAGAAGCATGATAGGTTCTTTACTGTATTTAACAGCTAGTAGACATGATATTCTATTTAGCACCTACTTATGTGCTCGTTTTCAAGTTGACCCTAAAGAATTACACCTAAATGTAGTTAAAAGAATATTTAAAGACCTAAACCACACACCAGATCTAGGACTTTTCTATCCAAAGTCAGCCACATTGGTTCTTTATTCCTTTTGTGATGCTGATTATGCGGGTAGCTTCACTAATCGAAAGAGTACTAGTGGAACGTATCAATTTCTCGAAAATTCCCTAGTCTCTTGGTTTTCTAGAAAACAACATACTGTTTCATTATCTACAACAGAAGCCGAATATGTAGCTGCATCTTTAGCTTGTTTGCAACTATTGTGGATGAAACAAACATTAGAAGATTTTGGCCTCTCCTATAAAAATAACAAAATACTTTGTGATAACACTAGTGCCATCAATCTATCTAAAAACCCTATACAACATTTTAGCACTAAACACATTGATGTTAGGCATCACTTCCTAAGGGACTATGTCCTAAAGGGTGAGATTAACTTAGAGTTTGTTAAAACTGAAGATCCGTTAGTTGATATATTTACAAAAACTCTACTAACAGATAGATTTAACCTTATCTTCCATGCACTAGGACTATGTAGGTTGCTAATTTGATAATTTTGATTGCCTTGTTTTCAACATTTGATCAATCAAAAATTTCAAATTGATCGATGAAACTATTTGATTGATCAATCTTCCTAAATTGATTAGCCAAATCTTTGGCAAAAATTTTCCCTCCAAAAAATTTGAAGTTTGATTGACCAACTTTGTTATTTGATCAACCATTTTGTTTGGGTGGAAAATTTGCCTCTAAACCTTTAAACCTTGATCGACCAATGATCTTAATTGATCGGTTAGTTTCGCTTTTGATCGACCAAAACATGGTTTTGATTGACCAGACCTAGGCAAAATTCAAATCTGCATTTGCGATCCTAATCACCTATAATCTCATTTCTAATCACCTAAACCATGACTAATCCTTGTGATTACCTACCTTAAAAGTATTTACCTTATTTACCTACCCAACATTTTATAAAATTCCTTCTTTTTACATCAGAACTATTTTTTACTCAACACCTACCCCACCCTTTGGTCCCCACACCTTCTCTCCACCGACCAAACCATCGACCCCACTCTCCTCCTCTAGCCATTGTGATCGACCAATCACCTCCAGCGCTACCGATCACCGTTGCACATCATAGGAGAGAGATCGTTCTCCGATCTCCTCACTCGCTCTTTGCTTGGCTGTGCAACCTCTCCGTCAAATCATCTCTCCTTCCGTCGACACCATCCACATCATGGAGGAACTTCTCGAGAGCACGCCCTCACTATGCGTCCTCTTCCCTCATCGATCACGCTCACTGTCTCTCCAACGACCATGCCGACTCCTTTTGATCGACCATTTTGATTGATCATGGTAACCACTAAAACTTAATTTAAATCTATTCCATGTGGATTTTTCTTAAATATAGATGTGATGTGACTTAATCTAATGTTGATCTTGTGTGGATCTTGTATTTGCAGGCCATTTTGATAGTACTTGTGAGCTTATCTCTCGTGAAACTCTTGATTTTTTGCATTCTGTTCGCATTTGGTGGACCAATTAACTTGGCTGATCGACCAAAGTCTATTTATCTGAAACCCTATTCGATCTATTTTTGATCGACCAGCGTTTGATTTTAGAACTTTGATGGCATTGAAACGTGTACGTGGCTCCTCATCAGGTTCTCGCGATGATAGTTTTGATAAATTTTTCGTTATTAAGGTCACCCGTGAGCATTTTTCTATACTTTCCAACCTTTCCCCCACGTTGCCCAAGCCAAAGTTTTGCTAGTCCTTAGCAAAATTAATTAAGAATATGATGATTTAAAGCACATGGGTTTAAATTAATATAAATAAGAACCATGTAGAGGAAAGCTTAGGTCAGAGATTTTTTTTAGATTTAATATAAATAATTAATATACAGAGCATTTTGTGAAAGTTTTCTTACTTAGACTTATACTTATAACATTTTCAAAACACACTTAAAAGCAATGTTGTTAACAAGAATTTTATTAGAAATTAGAATTCTCAAAAATCTCTTATTCTTTATAACTATTCTTAACCCAAACTTAGAATACAAAGTGTTTTACAAAAACAAAACCTAAGAATTGGGAATTAAACTTTAACTCAAAAACTCAATAGACTTAAGTTAATCCTTTATTTATGATATTTGGCTTTTATCAATATAAGTTTAAGCAAATTAACCAGATACTCATTATTAATCAAACTTAGAGTAGTAAAACTCTAATCTACTAGCCTACAGCACTAAGAACAACTTCTAGACATAGGATTTTGTCAATTCTTCTCCTTTAGGTCTCAACTGTAAATCCTCAAAACCCGATTTCTTAGCCTTCATTGCCCAATACCAAGGTTCAGTAGCTATGATTTTAAAACATCTGTGCTTTGTGAAGAGAGTTGTCCTAAGGGCATCCAAAGTTGCACAAATCCAGATCTTAAGACATCAAATTCAAATCCAGATTATTCCAATTCAAGCCTTTGGCTTGGCCTTACTCAGGTTTGGTTCCTTTCTCCTCACCAGTTTTCTATCCCGAGGTCAACACTTTTTGTGTATATCTCCCCGGCAGACCAGTGGGTCACTTATTCCTAATTTTTTTATCTCCATATTTTTTTTCAACTTTTTCTATAGATTAGAACACACATATGTAGCGAGGTGTTCTTTTATTTAATGGAAGGAAGGGTAGCATCCTTTTGTACTGAGATGCTTTATTTTTATGTTGAAAAACTACATAAGTACCCATTTGTAACAAGGCACTTAACTACAGGGTGTTTTATTTTATTTTTTTCTCCCATTCTCATTTTTCTTATTTACATTATTCTCCAAATCCTTTTTCTAGGTGAGTGGCACATCCTTCACCCTTTCAAGAACCACCCCGCGGAAATCCTTAAACTAAAGAGGATTCAGAATCGATCTCTTAACCTCTGTGTTTTCGCGATCTCAGATGCCAACAAGACAATTCTATGTGTGTGAATTTAGATGTTTAGGTTACATAGCACTCAAACCAGAGCTTGGACTATAAAACCCTTCACTCTCAGGTTCTCTAAATTCTTAGTTTCCTCCTATAGGATCTGTCAAGACAAAAATTACCAAGTCTAGTTATATGTCTTTAGCCTGAAAGACTTATAAACTGAAATTCTACTAACTCTCTATTTAATTAGCTCTGAATATTTGACCTTTTTACTTAACTTTATGATAAAATCAAATTTCAAAAAGCAAAAGGATCACTTAATCTAATTGATTAAAAAGTAATAATTTAATCCCAAAACTTAAGTTTAAAACTTAATACACCTTAGTTTCCTAATTTCAGGGTAAGAATAGAAAAACAAAGCTTAAAGATTTAAAGATTCTAATTGAAATAAAATCTTGTTAAAAATTTTTTAAAAACATAAGTATGTTTTTACAAAATGTTATAAGTAAGAATCTAAATAAGAATTTAATGCTCTTAAATTCTCTATATGTATTATATATATATTTTTAGTCTCTAACCTAAAAAAAAAATAAAGCTCTTAATATTAATATAAATATATATATATATATTCTTCTTTTCTTCTTTATTCTAGATGAAAATACCCCTTTTATTATTTTTATAAATTTTCAATTTTCAAATTTTTGTATTTATATATTTTTGTTTTTATGTTTGTAAAATTTTCCAATTTTTATGAATTTTTCAAAATTTTTCAAATTTTTATTAAAATTTTGATTTTTGAAATTTTATAATTTTTGGTATTTCTAGTTTTTTAATTTTCGTGTATATTTAACTTTTATGTGTTTTTTTTATACCTTTTATTTACACATACACTTTAAGTGAAAATTTCACTTCACACCACCGCCAACCTAAGATTTTACAATGTCCTCATTGTAAGAAGGGTGAAAAGTATTACACTTCATTTAGTATAGGGTGATGAAAGGAGTCGGATAGAGGAGATCAAAGATCTCTATGCGGACATTTTCAAGTCTGACCAAAGGTCAGAGTGGTCAGTAGGACTAAATGAAGGCAATTAGTATAAAATGAAGTGAAAAATCAGAGAAAGTGTATAAGAAACAAAAAGTATAGAAAGCAGGAAACAACTATGTACAAAATGGATGGATGGTGGCAAACCCTAGTGGAGCGTGTAACATTTTCCAATAAAACCCAGAGTATGCGATTCCAAGAAAGGTTTTAAACTTTGACCATTAACTTTGAAGGGTTGATCCTTGTTGGGTTCAGTGATTTCGACAGCTCCGTTATCGAAGACTCTAACAACAATAAATGGCCCTTGCCATTTTGACCTAAGTTTTCCAAGGAAGAGCTTCAAACGGGCATCAAACAGCAACACCTTCTGACCAGGTGTAAAGGATTTATGGGAAATACATCTATCGTGGAAGGCTTTAAGTTTCTCCTTAAATAGCTTTGAACTCTCATAGGAATCCTAACGCAATTCCTCAGGTTCACTAGGCTGCAACCTACGATGTTTACCAACCTTCGCAAGGTCTAAATTACAGGCTTTAATTGCCCAATAGGCCTTGTGTTCAATTTCTATGGAAGATGACAGGGTTTCCCGTAAACAAGTCTATATGGTGACATGCCTATTGGTGTTTTGTGGGCAATCCTATAAGCCCACAAAGCCTCATCTAAACAGGAAGACCAATCCTTCCTATTAGGTCGGATTGTCATTTGAAGGATCTTTCTGATCTCCCGATTAGAGACCTCGGTTTGCCCATTAGTCTGGGGATGATAAGGTGTAGAAATATGATGTGTAACCCCATATTTTCTAAGTAGAGTTCTAAACTGGGCATTAATAAAATGGGAACCGCCGTTAGAAATAATGGCATGAGGTACCCCAAAACGAGTGATAATATGACTATATAAAAGGAATGACAACTCGATGATCGTTTGTGCATGTGGGTATGGCTTCAATTCAATGGGAAACATAATCAACAACAAGTAAAATGTATTGGAAGCCAAAAGAGGACAGAAACGGACCCATAAAGTCTATGCCCCAAATATCAAAGATTTCACATACTATACTTGGGTTTAGAGGCATCATGTCTTTTCGTGACATGCCACCAAGAGTTTGGCAATGATTACATGCCTTACAATAAGTCTGTGAATCAGCAAATAATGTGGGCCAATATAACCCACATTGTAGAATTTTCGTAGCGGTCTTTCGACCAAAAAAATGACCACCACAGGCCTGGTCATGACAAAGAATCAATCTCAGAAGAAGTGACACAACACCTGATGATTTTCTCATTACAGAGTCGAAAAAGATACGGATCTTCCCAGAAATAGTATTTGGCTTCTGCTTTGAGTCGTGATTTGTGATTCCCATCCCAGTCTGGCGGGAATTGATGTGTAACCAAATAATTAACAATATCTGCATACCAAGGAAGATTAGAGGATATAGTCAAAAGATGTTCATCAGGGAAGTGTTCAGTAATTGGAGGAGATGATTCAATTGTATCAGAAGGAAGGCGGGAAAGATGGTCGGCAACAACATTCTGTCGACCCTCCTTGTCACAAATTTCTAGGTCAAATTCATGCAAAAGCATGATCCATCTGATCAACCTAGGTTTCATGTCCTTCTTGGATAGAAGGTGTTGGATAGCTGAGTGATCAGAGTACACAATGATTTGAGATCCGAGTATATAAGATCTAAACTTTTCTAATCCAAATACTATTGCTAGTAACTCCTTCTCTATAACTGTGTAATTCCTTTGTGTCTCATTCAAAGTTTTACTACCATAGTAAATTACTACTGGATTCTTCTCAATTTTCTATCCCAAAATAGCTCCTATTGCATAATCTAATGCATCGCATATGATTTCGAATGGTAAATCCCAATTAGGTGGTTGCAAGATCGAAGCCTATGTAACTCTGTCTCTGAAAGTTTCAAATACTAAGATACACTCCTCACTCATCTCAAAAGTAGCATCCTTTGTGAGGAGGTTTGTAAGTGGTCGGGCAATTTTTGAAAAATCAAATATAAATCTCCTATAAAATGCCACATGCCTGAGAAATGATCTAATGCCTTTGATCGAGTTAGAAATTGGAAGATTTGTAATTTGATTGATCTTAGCTCGACGTACTTGGATACCTCGCTCAGACACGAGGTGGCCAAGTACGATGCCCTCTGGAATCATAAAATGGCTCTTCTCCCAGCTAAGGACAAGGTTTACTTTAATACATCTTTTAAGAACCTTTGACAAATTATCCAGGAAAATATCAAATGTCTGCCCGAAGATTGAAAAATCATCCATAAAAACCTCCATGTATTCTCCCACCATTTCAGTAAAAATGGCTAACACGCGACGCCGAAAAGTCGCAGGTGTGTTGCAAAGCCCAAATGGCATTCTTCGGAAAACAAAGGTTCTGAAGGGGTAGGTGAAAGTCATTTTCTTTTGATCTTCGAGATAAATTGCTACTTGATTATATCTGGAGTAACCATCTAGAAAGCAGAAGAACCTATTACCAGCTAATCTCTCAAGGATTTGATCAATGAATGGCAAAGGAAAATGGTCCTTCTTTGTAACAGTATTCAGCTTACGATAATCAATACAAACCTGCTACGAATTCGCAATTCGTGTGGGAATGGTTTCTCCATATTTAGTCTCGATTATGGTGAGTCCTACCTTTTTAGGTACCACTTGAATTGGACTCACCCAAGGGCTATCAGATATAGGATAGATAATGTCAGTGTCAAGCCACTTGATTATTTCTTTCTTAACGACCTCTTTTAAATTCGGATTTAAACATCTTTGAGCTTCTCTTGAAGGTTGTGCCCCATCTTCAATAAAGATGCGATGCGTACAAAAATTGAGGCCAATCCCAGTGAGATCATGTAGAGTCCACCCAACTGCCTTCTTATGATCTCGAAGAACCTTGATCAATTTGGATTCTTGTGATTTAGAAAGATGAGAGTTGATAATTATAGGATATGTTTGATTAGATTCGAGATAGACATATTTAAGATTATCAGGCAATGGCTTCAATTCTAGTACAGGAGTAGAATCAACAACAGGATTTGGGGCAGGATTTTCAATTACGAGAAGTGAGTTAGATGATTTAAAAGATTCAGATTCAAATTTAGGATTGAGTAAAGATTCTAGCAAAAGGATTTCATTGCTTTGAGGGTATAGGATATCAAAAGGTGTACTCTCTAGTTCTAAGGAACTAATGTCATCCTCAAAAGCTATAATAGATTTTATTTCCTCAATCCATTCACAATCCAATCCACTAGAAGCTCTAAATATATCTAACTTAATTATCTTCTCCCCAAATTTCAATTCAATCTTTCTAGATTCACAATCAATGTTGGCCTTTGCAGTGGCCAAAAAGGGTCTCCCTAAGATGATTGGGGTGTCTTTAATGTGTTCGGGTACTTTCATATCAAGGACAATAAAATCTATAGGGAAGTAAAAATCCAGAACTCTTACAATTACATCCTCCAACATTCCTTTAGGTGACTTAATAGATCTATCGGCTAATTGTAAAGTCACATTGGTAGACTTAAGGTTTTCTATTTTGAAATGTTTTACCAAAGATAAAGGAATGAGGTTAATAGATGCTCCTAAATCTAGGAGGACTCTATCAAAACACAGACCCCCAATTATATAGGAAATAAATGGAGATCCTAGGTCTTTCTTTTTTAAAGGAAGTGTACTTGAAATTATAGAGCTCACATGCTCTGAAAGTACCACAGTGCTTCCCTTCTTCGACTTACGCTTAGGAGTACACAATTCCTTAATAAATCTCGCGTAAGTTGAAATGTGTTTGATAGCATCTAGGAGTGGGATATTAATGTGTACCTGTTAAAAAATCTTAATCAAATCTTCATCTAATGTAATAGGTTGTTTCTGTTTCCTAGTCTTCTTCAAAGCTTCAGGGAATGGGGCGTGGATTTTCTGTTCTACTGAGGTATTTCTCAGATCTCGCAAATTAGCGGGAATTGCGGGATCAAGTTCTACACCTCTTCCAGGTGTAGAAACAGGGGTCGTTCTAGATGTACTAGGGTCTTGGGATAGGTTCCATGGATAAACTGGATCCCTAGTGGAAGTTCCACGGTGGGTTGTAACAGAGTTAATACCCGCATGAGAAGATGCTGATGAAGAAGATGCTTGTTGATTTTGGAAAGATGAATTATAGATTAAAGGTTGATTTGAAAGTTATTGCTGTTCATTAAGATGCTCAAAATCATGATTAGAAGTGGGGGGATTCAGATTTTGATTCAGATTTGGATTCAGGGTAATTAATTAAGGAGATGGGCATGTCCCTAATTCGGGTTTTGAACTCTCGGGTGTTGTCTCTGCTGGATATTCCTAGGGTTTGGAATTGGCTGGGATGGAAGGACCCCTAGCTAACAAGATTCAGCTAACTGCGTGATTTGGCCCCTAAGATCAGGAAATTCTGTCGAACATTGTCGTTGGACTTCAGCAAGAGCCTCAGCATTTTGTCACTGGCTCTCAGTCACAGCTCTCAAAATTTGGTCTAGCTGTGAATCTCTATTTGGCCCTATGGGGTTTTGCAAACTCGTGTAAAATGGCCTCGCATTATGTTGCTAAAACGACAATGTAGGCAAGTTTTGCCTGGTCTAAGTTGGATATAATGGTCTTTGTGAATGGTCAGACCAAGAGAAATTGGGGTGATTACGCCATCCAGGATTATAGGAATTTGAATATGGGTTTGATCTTGGTGTGTATCCCTGAATGGCATTTAAATCTAAAGGATAAGGTGTGTTTTCCACAAAAGGCAGGGATGGGGAAAAGGGTGTGTAAGATTGTGGGACAAAGTCCCTCCTTGGGTTGGTGTAGGAGTAGATAGAAAATCTAAGGAAGATGGATCTCTAGAATCCAGATTATTCACAAATTCCTTCCCCATGGGAATTTGCGAAACAGGTGAATACACGTGATTTTGCATAGCAAGTAGAGGCATAAGAGTTTTCATCGTATTTTTGACCTCGTCGAGATGCTTTGCTGCGATATTGACTTTGCCCAGTTTCTCTGGAATAATTTCCAAATTCTTTGAACTGGATGGATTACCGATCTCGTGAATGCCCTTGGGCGGATTTTGATGAGTCGTATTCGTGCTCCAAGTGAATTGCGACATAGATGCATTATTGATCAAGTTTTCCGCCATCCCGTCAAATAATTTTGAGGTGGATTCTACGTTGCGATTTAGAATATTCTCTCCACAAGAGGCATCGACTAGACTACGAATGCCCTCTTGCAAACCATAGTAGAAGATATGCATTAATTGCCAACGAGGAATGTCATGATGTGGGCATTTCCTTTGTAATTCATGAAAGCGTTCCCACACCTCATGAATTGGTTCTCCTTGGTTTTGATTGAAAATAGTGCTTGCTCGCCTTAAAGCATTTATTCGGCCAATAGGAAAAAATTTCTTTAAAAATGCTGATTTGAGTTCAGCCCAAGTTGAGATTGGTCTTGCTATAGTTCTGTACCAATAAGCTGCTTTGTCTTTAAGGCTAAAAGAGAACATTTTCATAAGTAGGATTTCCCTATTTTGATTTCAAGGTCCAAGAGTTTGAGATAGATTCTTTAGATCTTCGATATGTTGAAATGGATCCTCGGATGCAAATCTGTGAAAATGAGAGATTAAACCTATAATATTTGGCTTTAATTCAGGACCATTATCCCCAATAGGAATCCTAACATTAGGCTCTACTTGTGCATTAGATGGATTGTAGTAGTCTCTGAGTAGAGGCCTTGGATGATGGATCGGTAAATCAGGAAGATCAAAACCCACCTAAGGTTGAGGTGGAGGACGGGTTTGAAGATTCTATAGATTATTTAAGGCTGCTGTTAAAAGATTAATTTATCTATTCTGTTCAAGCATCCTAAGGTTCTAGTTCAGAAGCTCCTCATAACATCAAAAGGCGATATCTCCCCGTGACTAGAAGAAGGGATCTCAAGATTCTGATTTTGCATTTGTTCCATAGAATTAGATGAATTAGATGGGAAAATAAGTGGTTTCTTACTTGCAACCAGTCTAGGATCACCTGTCAAAGAAGTTACAAGAGGCGAATGCAAGGATCGCCTCCCATCCATAAAATGAAAAGAATGTGCAAAGGCACACTCACACCAAAGGAAAAACAACGGCACAAAAACCCACAAAACAATGCAAAAAACATAGGTTTTGCTCTTTTAAACGAAAGAAGAGATTCCTAGAATGCGCAAAAATACATTGGATGCAAACAAGTATAGTAACAGTATCAGAATATGCATCCTAATCCCGTGTCTACGCAAGTGCGTATCCTTAAGGCTCAAAGGTCTAAGGTCTAGGATCGAGACCACTCACTATTGGCTCCCCGGGGCTCTAGTAGTGAGACAGACTTGTTGATCTTTGACCAAAGCCCTATGAGGTGTAAAGAGGAGAGATAGAAAATTCAGACTCATGTGACTCTAGTGATTGCGCTGTGTGCATGATAGCATGCAACAGACGATAGTGATAAAAAAAACTCACATGCATTCTGCAATTAGATTAAGTCATAATTTTTATTTTCCTCTTTTTACTTAATCTTTTCAAAAATATATCGAAAGAATTAAAGTGACCGCTTTTTAAGTCTTTTCAAAAAAGAATATGTGGTCATGTTTATTATTTCCAGGATAGGGATCTATGTGGTTTTTATCTCGTGTTTTCTCGCTGATGCAAGAAAAATAGCAGAAATTCTCAAGTCAAATCGAAAGATATACTAGCAGAAAGAATGCACTCCTAAGAGTGTATGCCTATAATATGCTGCTGCTAGTTGAAAAAAAAAATATTTTTTTGTATTTTTTTAATTTTTATCTAACTAAATGCAATAATTCAAACTATCTAGAGACTAAGAAAAGAAATACTTACAGTGGTATTTATAAGGAAAATAGCAAAAACCCACCTTCTTCCTGAGATTACCAGCAAAGGTAAACCTAAAAAGAAGACAAAAAATAAAACAAAAACAAAACTAATTAAAACAAAACACTAAAAATAGTAAAATTTGTGAGTATAATTACAATTACCTCCTATGACACCAAAATGATTATTACAAAAATTAAACCAGGTAATGTTTTGGTGAATTAAAAGATAGCCTCCCCGGCAACAGCGCCATTAAAATGGTAGTTGCTTCTCCTCAACACAATTAATTAAGTTAATTGAGTTTAATTATATGTAGAAGAAAGTAACTTAGGTTAACTCGAATTTATGTCAGTTAAGTAGTATAGGGTCAAGTTAACCTAACATTTTAGATTTTATTACTTTTAACTAGTTGAGTCTAGGTTGTTTGCTGGGAGGTATATATTATTTAGAATTCACCAATCAATTCAAAACAATTCATAAGAAGTATAATTAAGTTAATTTTAATA
This sequence comes from Thalassia testudinum, assembly GCA_037157565.1. NCBI lineage: Eukaryota > Viridiplantae > Streptophyta > Magnoliopsida > Alismatales > Hydrocharitaceae > Thalassia > Thalassia testudinum. The sequence continues at coordinate 10,397,100 of JAZHRO010000051.1, forward strand.
ACATGAATTTTGCTTAATGATTTAAATTTAAGAAATATGCAAAATTCCATAAGAAAACATATTTACTCAAATGATCTACTTTAATAGCAAGTAAACATGTTACTTTTCATTTTATTTCAAAGGAAATAAGGCAATGGAGAGTTCTTCTAATTAAAACATGCCTTATTACAACATTTAAAAGCAAAAAGAAATTGAAAATAATACAAGAAAGTAAATCCTTTATTCTCTTTTATCTCTTCAGCCTCTCTCTTTCTTTCTTCTTTCTTTTCTTTCTTTCTTTCTCTCTTTCTTTTCGTTATCTTTTATCTTCTCTTTCTCTTTTATTTTCCTCTTATTTTCTCGAGCTCTTCTCTTCCTCTTTTCTGCCTTTCTTCTTAATGCCTGTTCAGCCTTGCCTTTACGAATTCTCCTATCTTCCTTTCCTTCTCTTCCTTTGTTCTTTCTTCTTCTTCCTTAGCCTTCTTTCTTTCCATCTTCCCTTAGTATTTTTCCTTCAACACTTAGCCTTAACTTCTAGTTGAACTAGGTTTTTTTCTTTTTAACAAAAAATTGGGTTTATTAGTTGGCGGCTTAGGCTTTTCGGGGATACGCAGCACCCTTTGCAGGGTGGGACCAGACCCTACTAGGTCCTCGCCTGGTTCATTATAGTTCGATTTATTTCCGGTTCAAAGTTTCGAGCCAAACCGGCTCACACCTCCTAGGCCTCACACACTCACCCTCCCAGAGCCACACATCTGCACGCCACACAGGTGCACACTCGCAGGCACATACGCACCCACACATCCATGCACATGCTCAGATCAATTCATTCGGTAACCATGCACCGAGCGCTGATGACTGATATGCCCATGGAACAAATGAGTTTTTTACCCAGGCACCTGCTCAAGAATGGCCGATATGGGACTATCATTGCCCTTCCTAGAGCAAACTTCAGTTGATGATATCTCCTAGCTCAGAGCTCCATTTCAAGCAAACAAAAGCTTGTTAGAAAGCTCTTGAGTTTCTCTACAAGATTGTGCTATCAATTTAATGTGAAGGGGAAGTTTTCCTCTTTGATTTGAAGGGCGAATCTATAGGTTTTCTATAGGTATTTTGGCCTGGAAATGGAATTAATGATATAAAGTCCACAGACTGGACTTTCTCTCTCAGTTAAGGTTCTAAATAGGTTCTACAGGGAATTCTGCAGCTTCAAGTGTGGTTTTTAAGCTCTCAAGAGCTTCAAGAAACGCAGAGAAGCTCAAAGCTTCTCTAAAAGCGTCATGAAGTGAAAAACAGACTTGAAAAAGACCTAACAGACATCTGAAGTCATGTTTAATCGATTGAAACAGATTCTAGAGGTTGTTATTAACTCATATGGCAGAAATTGCAATCGAAACTCAACCAAAATCTACTGCCAACAATTTGGGTTCAAAAACAACCCAAACTAGTAGTAATTGAAATCCGATCAAATTAACTATCAGAGCTCATCAATTCACTTTAAAATCATTCAAATAAATCTCAAAATCAATTTAAATTCATCAATTCATCAGATTGAACTCAGAATCAAAGCATCAAACTCAGGTTTGATTATTAAACCTCCAGATTTGACTTTCTGAGCTAAACCTTTTCAAATGGAATTAACACCTAAAATCTCTTCTCCTCAATCTAAGAAACATTCTCAGACCCTTAGATAGGTGTTTGAACTTAGGATTTTAGGGTTTCAAGCTCGTTGCCTGAACTCTTAAAGGGGTTTGTCCGTCAGAACAACTTGGAGGTTGTTACAAAGATTTGAGGGTAGAAATAACTTCAGTGCATTGCACTGAAGCTTCTAGACCTATTAATTGCAACTTAAAACTTTCTGTTAGACTTCTCCAACTCCACCGGAGTTGGAGAAGATGAACTCCTATCTACAACTCCAGTCATCAAAAGTTCAATTTAATGACCTCAAAATAATCGATAATCCATATTTCATTGATCTGGAGTTTCTTGTTAAATTCTATAGGTTGAAGAACACTTTTGACTTGCCGGAGCTCGCCGAAGCTCCGATGAGTCCAGAAAGAGATGAATCTTGTGCACAAAATGAAAAAGTGTGCCATTGATGACTTGAAAAGGTTCCTGAGGTCACAAGGAACCTCAGGATCAAATTAATTTCTTCATTTGCTCAGTAGAATTAAGATTTATCAGTGAATTCAATTTGTATGAAGTTTGAGTTAGTTGAAGCTCAGGACTTGTTTTCCCACTCAATTGAGGGGTAACAACAAGTCAACAGTAATTTGCAATCATAAATATATAATTAATTAAAGATTTTAACTACTCTTGAGCCACCATTGATAGCGAGCTCAGGAGCTTAAATAGATTTAGGAGTTTAAGTTATATGTGATATTTACCCTAATTATAGTGATGATTAGGATCCCTTAGTGATGAATAGGTGATGGAGGATCCAATGGAGGTGGAGATTAGGTCAACTACTGCTGCCATGGACAGCAAAGTAGTCGGTGGAGGTAGAAGTGGTTTAGGTGAATTAGTGATCGAATAAGTAAATAAATGTGATAAAAGTGATTGTGTAAGATAGAGAAAGATGATCAGTGGTTTAAAAAGACAAAATTAATGCTCTGACAAGCTCAAGGAGCTCACCGGAGTTGAGGAAGATGAAATTTAAAATCCAACATTACAGCTAACTAACCTACCTAACTAATTAAACTATCCTACTCCTACTCCTATCCTACTGTTACTTGGACGAAGGGGTCAGAGGATCTTCGTCGACAGCTCATGACGGAGGAGTGAAATCAGAGGGTAGATGAAAGATCTCCGGCGATAGTTGTGAGGTGAAGTAGAGGAGCTCCTCAGTCAGCGCTTGTGTCCAGAGACGCGACTGACCTTGACGAAGTTCCAGAGCTAATAAAGGTGGATGGAGGAAGTCAGGTGGTGTGGTGGAAGATTGTCGGAGCTGCGGAGTGAATAGCCTATCGAAGTCGGCTGTAGTGAAGAAGAGGGAAGGGAGCCAACTTGGTGGAAATCAGGGGGTCAGGGGGTATTTATAGTCGATGGTGACTAAGAAGGAGGTGGAATCTGGACGCGATTTTGGCTAGGAGGAGGATAACCACTGGCATCTTCTTTGATGCCGGTGAAGTTATCTCCAACCCTAAATTAGGATATCAGAGTCATCCAGACCAGTGGATGAAGATATGATGGTGAGCGCAAGCTCCAGGAGCTTGGAGAAGAAGAGATGACGTCGGATGGGCAGTGATCGTGCGGTGGTTGCACCTTCAATCGTCAGCCGTCCAGTCGGGTGAAGAGAAGAAGAAGAAGTCCAGGGATGTGTTCGCAATGAAACTTAAGGACCTAAATGGAAAATAAGGACCTGATTGAAGTAAAATATAAGGACCAAAATGTAAACTCAGGTTTTCAAGGTTTATTTTAATTTAGATTTTTTTTCAACTTTTTATATATGATTGTAAATAAAGTAATTATTATATTTAGACCTTGAATTTACATTTTTGGCCATTTATATTAATTTATTTAATTAAGTAATGTTAAATAAGTTATTAAATACTTAGGTATATATTATGCTTAAGTTAATTAATGTATTAATTAGATGAATGATTAGTAATATTTCAAGTCCAATTATTAATTAGATTATTAATAATATTAATTGGATGATAAAATAGCATTTTTAACTTATTTAAAGGTCCTTTATTATTTATCCCTTATTTAATAATTAACCCATATATTCACATAATCCTAGCTAATTAACTAGGAAGACTAGTTAATTAGGGGTAATTAGAGACCATGATGAGCTTCTCATCAGTAGACCAGTCAATTTTTCGTACTTTGAGATTGTCTTTCTCGGAGTCTGCAAGAAGTTTTCTTACCACCAGATTCTTCGCCTTCTCGAGCAAAATTTTTATGCGAGTTCCCAGAATAGTCGCATTCTTAATGTCGACCCCATGGCTTGTCACCTATTTTATGCTAATATGAAAAGCATAAGTGAGGGGTTCAACATTGAGCTTACCTCGAATGTCTATGGCATAGAGGTTTTGGTCAATGTAGATGCTCTTTCTGAGATAGTTGGTTGTCCTTCTGTTGGTCCTACTTTTCTTGAGCTTCACCAGCAGACTCAAACTGATGCTATTCTGGAGACCTTTCTCACTCCCACTCATTATGACTTGGGTCGTCCTGCCAAGTCACCTTATTTCGTCGTCTTCCACGATTTCTGAGTAGTCTTTTTCTGGAACTTCACGACTAAGTTTACCTTCTCTGAGAACTGTCATGGTATTATGCTCATCACCCTCTATGCCTTTCTTAAGAACAAGTAGTTCAGCTAGAACCACTTGGTTCTATATTTGATGAGCAAGTAACCCACCTGCTCCTTCTAGTTTAAGACACTACTCTCTCACATCTTCCTACATTTCAATGTCCCAATGGATATCAACCACAAACAATTCATTACGAGAGTCTCAATTTTTGATAACCTTATACCAAGATGGAGCAAGCTCAAGGAGCCCATGGTGAGGATGCAGACCAGCAACAGCAGTAGCCTCATGAGCCAGATAGACCCTCTACTACAGTACCACCTCCTTTCTTGCCGTATGAGCTTTTCACAGTGACCTATCCTTGTCTAGTATGATCTGCTTCGTCCTTCTACAACCAAGAGTGGGACCTTTTAGACAGACCACTGTCAAGCAGTGACTAAGTCAATATTCAGGACATCATTGACGGGATTTCATTGATATGCACAAACAACATGGAATAGACCTGGTGATGATGAGACATGGGCATCAGGTATTTGACTACCTAAATGCTCAAGGTTACTTTTTGGATAGACTTGGATAGTCTATTCACGGGATTCAGCAGTGGTTAGGAGATTTTCTCTTGCAAAATGATATCTAAACGATACATCATCCTAGTAAAAATCATGTGGTGGAAAAATCTCCAATCAAAAATATTTATTAGTAAAAACTAACCATGAAGAGTCAAGTCATATCCATAGGGAGGAACTAATGTAATAAACTCATGAATACTTTCCCATTATATTTGCCCAATCATGCGCAGAATTCGTGTCCAAATCCAATGCAAAATGAGGTGAAAAGAAAGACTTCATTGATAACGCAAGAGTGCAAGGGTTCTGCCACAATTCTACCTCAATAAAATAATCAAAAATCAAAAGCCCACATCTCATCAATGGCATGCAAATGTAAATTAAAATCAAATGCAAAATAGAGGATTTGTTCCTCATTGCTCGAGCACACGGAATGGGGCACCAGTGGTGAGCCCTACGTGTGGGTGGTAGTGACATGAGAGATGGTGGCCAGTGGTCACTGGTCGGAGAGGAGATGCTCACTAGTGGTGGGTTGGGCATGCACACGGGTGAATTGCCGTTGGCGGTTATGAGGGTGTGGCTATGCTCGTGAAGGCTAGGCAAGCTCGATGGAGTTGCCGGTGCGGAGAATGGAAGCTAGAGTTGGTGGCTGCGTATGGAGGCAAACGGTGGTTGTTGGGTTCCATTGGTTTTGATAGAGGTTGAAGAAGACAGTGGCACATGTGGCCACAAGAAGGGGTGGAGCTGTCGATGGGCTCGAGTGGAGATGGCTACGCAACGCGGCCTTAAGTTGGCCGGTGCGTGGATGATGTGCGGTGGTGGAGTCATGTGTGTGGAGGTATTAGTTGGTGAGGCAGTGGAGGTTGCTCTATTGCTACTAGAGCAGCACTTGGAGTGGTTGTAGGCAATGTTGCTTGCTTGCTAGAGGGTGCGCACGAGGGTTGTCACCAGGGAGGTTGCTGGTTGGTGGTCCTGGTGGTGAATGCTTGAGGCGTAGGCTCAAGAGTTGGCCGATGGTGGTGGCTGTGCGTGCGAAGTCGTCGTAGGGTTTTGGGTTCATTTAAAGGAGAAACAAAGAATGATGGTGAAGAAGGAAGAAGAAGCCGTGCGTGGGGAGGCATGGTCGTGGTCGCATTTGAGTGATGAGGCGGAGCGTGGTAGTGAATGTCGAGGTGGAGGATCACAGTGGCAGGAACATCGAGCAGAGCACGGTGGTGATGAACTCGTGGTGAGGAGAGTGCAGTCGTGGTAATGATGTCGACACTGTCACCATCGACCATGGTGGCAGTTCGCGATGATGGAGCTCATGGTCATGGATGAGACGCGATCGTCGGCATATGATTGTAGAGGAGGGTCGCGGTGGTGGTGGCGATTCTCCTACGTAGGGAGGAAGATGATCCTCCTGGGGACTTCACCTCCCTATTATAAAAAGACAAGAGAGAATAAGAAAGAGAGAGAATCATCGGCTAAGAGAATCCTATCCAATCAGAGGAAACGTCAATCTTCATGTAAGCAAAAGAAGAGGTCTTCCTCTGAAATTTGATTTCTTTCCAAAATAGTTGATTCCAAACATCAATTCATTTCTCAAAAATTTTCCTAACTTTTGTTGCTCATGTAAAATGTGAATATGGTATACTAAGTCTATGCCCTAAAATATTCTTGAAGAAAATATGTATCTGCAATCAATTACGAACATACGTATGCAGATTATTCCCGAAAAATTACAGGAGTGTCAAAATACGAGCTTAATGAATTTTTTCATGTAATGCATGCTCGATATCTAAATTTCCATCTCAATGATAATGTACTTAGGCACTAAATTAGTCCATTAATGTGGACCTATCAAATACCCCCATGCCTATGTTTTGCTAGTCTCGAGTAAAATCAGATGGATCAGACTAGGTCTCTAGGCTGAATTTTATCATCAGGATGCCCTATTATGCTGCACCTCTAGAGACTAGATTGAAATACCAACTATAGGCCTAAAGGTACTCAAGTACCAGCTAAGATATGAACCTAACCAGCCTCAACCTCAGGTCTGCCGCGAAGGTTTCTAAGGCCCGCAAAAATTGCCTAGAGGTTCATTGACCCTAGCGGTTAAAGCACCCGTGCATATGTGCAGCAAGTCTAGGTTTAGTTTGCCAATGTATTTTTGATAACAGAGAGGGGGATATTTATTTTAAGAGTTTTCACTCTTTTCTTTTTAAATTCTCCTAAATCTAACATCAGATTGGCCCTAAACATGATCTCTATCATTTTCATTGTCCCCACCCACAAACCTTGCAAGGTCCCTGGCAATTGATGCTTTGGGATAGCACCGCCCATGGCAACCCCCAGAACACTAGCTTTCAACACTTTAGGATAGTGTCACCGATGGCATTCTGTAGCTAAATTCAGATCCTGACAATCGACGTTTCAGGATAATGCAGCCCATGCCACCTGAACTAGCACAAGGTGCTTCCATGCCCCCAGTAGGATATTTAGATATCCTAGGAGACAAGCACTAAGTAGATGGCATGTTCTAATGCATCTTTGAGGGGAGTATTTTTCATTCCTCCTCTCAGCTCTGAGAACTCATCCAATCAACTTGTGTCTTCGAGCTACTCCTAAGTAAAATCTTTGGGAAAACATTTTCAGGGCAAAACACTTGTTGGCATTATTTTTCATTACGCACACTGAACCAGACCAATGTGTGATTTTGGGTGACTAGGTGATAACTATGCATTCAATGATGATAATTCCATCAACCAGAGTTTATTTTAGGGGTATATGTGCACTAATAACATACCATGATGGGCATGGGAGCACTACATGCATTGCAAATTAAGATTGCTTATAAATCAATGTTTAATGACCATATGTACAAGTGCATGTTGAAACATGCCTCAGATGAGTAATCGGATTGCACGGATGGATTCAGATCAATGAATGGAGTCCAACGGACTCAAAATCACTTAAATCTGGCATCCAGAGCTTCCTCAACTAGCACAAGAAGTTCTGGTCATTGATCATCAAATCAACGACCCACAAGCGGCCATGTGGCGCCATCTGCCGTGCTCGCACCCATGCTGCAGCCATGCTCATCACCCAAGATGCATCTCAGTCATCTAATCGTCCATCGAACGATTGAGCGCTCACGCAAAATCGTGATAAAGCGCGAGCGTGCCGCAACGGTTAGCGCCTCTCCATGCTTACCAGGGATGCACGTTTGAGATGCACCCAGCCTCATCCACCCATGCGATCGAAATTCAGCTGTTGATACGTGTGCGAACGACGAGGATGAAGGCCACACAGTAGAACAGAAGCACATGAATGTGCCTGGGTGAGAATGCGCGCAATCCATAGCACGTGCCCACATGAATTCTCGATAGTCGATTAGTAATCGGACGGTTGACGCATGCCCATCACGCACACTTGCAGGTGGCTTGGACGATGTAGCACGCCCTCAGTCGTCCGATGGTAATCTGCACCTCGGATCCAACGACTGAGGATGCGCCGGTGCAAATTGAGGGGAAGTAGCACGAGCACCTAAAAGGACAGATGGGCAAGGGGCTTCACCAACAATTTTGGAATGGGTTTAGCGACATCCCGGATGTCGCTAAAACCCTTAGTTTAGAAACCCCTTCTCCTCTATATAAACCTCCTCAACCACCTCATTCAAGGGCATTGAATTCACACACACTCTCCATGCGATACAAGCCTTCTCCTAGCTCGATTAAACATTCCATACTCGCCCTAGAGTTGTCAAGCTGCTGACGGAGCCTTCCTCCACTATTGTGGCCGCCTTGCCTCCTCCTCGCACTCTCTTTACTTTAGTTTTATGTTGCACTTGTTTAAGCTTTGATCTATTATTATAGTTGTAAACAAACTCTAATCGCATGCTATATGTTGATGATGTTTCATATATCAAAGCTCACATCCTCTTAGAATTATTGTCAAGTTTTAAACACGATCTCTAACCCTACTCTCTCTCTCTCTCTCTCGTTTTCTCGCAAGCAAGCAAACCAAACATTCCTATGACAACTAAAGCAATAAACTAATCCAATTTCATGCCTCCTCGTGTTCAACACTCAGACTCACCAAATTCCACATCTTAAATTAAAACCGACACCGTGAATGCATACTACAATTGCATAATTAAACAAACACGTTCCACGTGCGTCACTAGGTTACCAAGTCCTACAAACCAAAGGGCAAGAAATGGAGCTGAATAATCCCTATGCCTTAGACTTAATACATCAGCCTCGCAACTTCCACAACTTCTTGAGGAATAGTCCTGATCTTAATAAGTACTTGAGTGTTTAAGCCCTAGAACTAACCTAGGAGGACTAAAGTTGGTATCCCTCACTTATCGCTTTCTCTCTAGCACTTCAGAACTTAATTAATCATTCATTCTAGCCCAGAACTTAGGTAACACTTCCATTATCAAATGCTAGGACCAACATAATTTTTTCCCCTTTTCCTCTCTATGTCACTCTCTTCTCTCTCTTTTTCCTCCTCAATATACTTGTAATTCAGTCCACAAAGATTTCATCTCCTTCTCTCTTCCTTTTTTTATGCAATATGGATGCCTTAACTAACTACATATAGAATATGTATACATGCTATGAACAACCTCAAGTTATACCCCCCATGCCTAAATCCGATAATGTCCTCATTGGAAAGCAAAAACAAGGAAAGATATTACTTGATGTGGAGTTGGGATGTCTCCCAATGGGTGAAGTAGAAGGATACCCAAAAAAGATACATAATAAACCTGGCATAGGGAGTAAGTAAACCAAGATGTTGACAAGCTAGTGATGGAGAGTGATACCAAATGCTCGCCAAATACAGGTGAAAATAGGGTACTCCTTAGCTATTGCTGGAGGTTTCACATAATACACATGAGTAGTGACCTTCGAAAGTGTGCGGTGAAGAGGCAAAGTCTCTTTAAGCAGATATGTGTGAGAAAAAAAAGGTGCTAAGAAGGACACCCTAAGGATGATGGGCTGACATGCACAAGCGTCGATCCATACCCTCCACTCTACCACAGGATGTATTGGTTTGGTTATTCCCCCGTAAAGTAGGAATGTGAGCAGGGACTTTAGGGAGCTATTTCTGAAGGAGTATAAGTCTCTTAGTTGCAGGGTAGTGAAGAGGGTCATAGAGGGCTTGAGAGTTTCGGCATTCTTCCTCGCCAACCATTCCAGTTCCTGAATGTCATTTGAAGCAACCTTCATAACTGATTGACTTTCGTGCCGCCTATCATTGGTGTGCACATCCTAGAATGGGCCCAGATGTTCATCTTCCAAATTGAATCTATCAAGGGCGGTGTCCATTGTTTTATCATGTAAAGGTGAGTTTGAAGCAATAAGAGTGCAAGTTTCCACAACAACGACTGCCTTAGGTTCTTGTTCGATGCTAAGATCCTACCATTAGGGTGTAGAGATTCCTTCATCATGGGTATCAATTGCTTCCATTTCTTCCCAATGTTTGAGAGGATGATCTTTGTAGTCAAAAGCTAGTAGGAAGCTAGGTTTGGCTAATCAGTAAGATCCTCAAGGGACAAGTCCTCAAACAAAACATATTCCCCCTTGGAGTCACTCCATACTCTGAGTCCATGCCCTTCAAAGTCATCATCATCCTCATCAACACTTCTTCCCTCTTGCCCCTAAGACTTAGGAAAATTTCCAAAGTCAGGATCAAGTGTTTGCTTGTCTTCCTAAAGAAACACATCTTCATGTCCTTGAGACCAATATTGATCTAAGTCTTCCAATTTCGTATCAATCTCATTAGGTTCACCTCTATTAAACACATGTAGAATCTCAGAATTGTGTGTGGAGGATACTGGTTCCTTAAGTAGAGGGTCGTGGTTATTATCATTTCCTTCCAATATGATTTCTTTCGACACCCAAGGTTCCTGGAATTTATTAACTTCAGAATCACAATCCTCAGGGAGATCTAGCTGAGGTGCAAGGTCCTTAGAGGTGTAAAGTATAGGTTCGGCAACCCTAGGATGGGGTGCAAATTCCACCTCAAAATCAAGAATAGGAGTTGGGTTTACTATTTGACTGTGACCCGCTTCATCAAATGTAACAAGGATACTATCATTTGGGTCAAGTTCATCTAATGGGACCATCTTACCCTTTGATTGGCTGCAATAAAGCTTAGGTGGAAAATCCGAGTCCTCCTCTGCTAGCTGCCACCATTTTATATCACAATTCCTTGAATGACTGCTCCTTTCAATTTCCATGTATCCCCCCTCCCCCTTAATGCCAGGACTTCTCAAAGAAGGATTATCAAGTATGAAGGGGTCTATAGTATCCTCAAGAGAGTAGCTATACTCCATGATTGAGTCCTTAATTTCCCCTTCCATCTTGTGGCATGGCTATCTCAAGGGAGATGCATCTAGTATAGAGGGGTTAGAATTAACCTCAAGGGAGTAAATCAGGTGACCAACTTCTTCATTTAATTGCTGACTTGTCCTCAAAGACTCTCCTAAAGATTCCATCATTTCCATCTATTGTTTTTGCATTTCTATCATAAAAGATGAGAGGCTACTATTAGATTGGGGAGGATTGTAAATCTCAAGTTCAAGTTGCCTAGGAGTATCGGTCCAACCTCGATAAGAAAAATCATTACGGCTGGGTGGGTTGGGCAGAGCCATGGGAGAGCTAGGGCTGTGATACCCTTCTCTTAGGCTCTACTCATCATCAGATGGTTAGGGATTAATCAGACCAATGCTTCCATAGTAGGAGTAGAAGGGATCCCATTATTCATCAGATGATGGATAACTGCAAGTCATGGGATTGGGATTCGGTGTTCTAGGGTTAAAGTAAGATGTGAAATAGCTATTGTAATCCATTTGCAAAAAGTCTTGAATGCACAACCCAATCAAACACAAGGCAATGGGACTTTCCCTTAGAGTAGGTTTGAGCCAACCACCAAACTACCCCTTAAAGTTGTCAAATGGGGTCAAGTTTGCTCCTATCTGTTCCCACTTTAGTGGTATAAGAGGGGGCTGTGACTTGAGATCCTTGACAAGCTTTTTGGAGAAGAACAAAGGTCGATTATGTTATCTCTTGGTGGCCAAATAAGTTGCACAATAAATTATGTGCCTTAAGTTGACCTTCGCATGCCTTAGAACCTATACCATACTTTAATGATACTCTCACGTGATGTACTGAGAAGTTACTCTAAGGACAGAATTAAGGGATGAAAGTAGGGCGAACCCTTCCTGTGAGGCAATGCGAATGCGGAGCCTCTTAACTACCCTTTCGTTCTTTTAAGGGGTATCCCCCTCCTTGAAGTATCAAAACACTAGGTAACAGGATAATATCACTACCACAAAGTGAAATAGGAGGGTCTACACTGATAAAGAGATCAGTGCCTATAGCTTTAAGAGACTGAGAGCTAGTGCGGTGCTATTAATGAGCGAAATCAAGGTTATAAAAGCTGCATCGTAGTATAGGTCAAAACTACTTGAAAACATATAAAATTTATACTCGAAAGAAAGTTCGAGGTTGTTCGCTTGGAGCAAATAGGAATTCACGTGCTAATATCAATATATGATGTAAATGAGCATAATTAATTACTCAAAAATCCAATATGCGATGTAGCACATGAGTGTATGAGAAATAAAAAGAATTCTAGACAAAATAATGGTGCTTTAGATCACCAATTATAAGTCTAATACATATAACAACTACTCAAATTAATCAATATGAAGTAGCATATGATCAGACATCTGATTTTGCAATCAGACAACTTATTCTTCTTCTTCTCGTCCTGTGCCTCTTCTGGCTTGGCTTCTCTTTTTCTTCTCTTCTATGGCTTTGCTCTTCTTTTTCTATGGTCCTCTTCTTTTGTCTTCTCTGATTTCTTCTTCTTCAAGTCTTCTCTTCCTGTGCCTCTTCTGCCTTGCCTTTGGTTCTTCTATGGCTTCTCTTCCTCTTCTCTGACCTTTGTGCACAGGGGATCACCTTATGAAATTGGCTAAGTGTTAACCAATGTACAACAGAGCAAAACCCCCCTACCCCGCACTCTCTCTCCGTTCCTCTCTCTGGGTTCTACTCTTTCCTGCCCTCCCAGGGCTAATGCAATTTATCGGGTAATCGAGTATTTGGGGGTTCGCGTACCCGAATCCAGGGTCACTAGCATGGTGTAGTGATTGAGGATTGAGTACATGGTTAGGCGGGTCGGGTCATGTGAGCGGGTGTGAGGGGACCTCATCCCCAGTGTTACAAGGCGATAAGGCCTGTGCACAAAAACATAATAAGGCGCTTCACTCTGTTTGCCCCACACGATGTGGGACTAAAGTGCCGCCTCCTTTCCATGTGCACCTGCAGGTGATGGTTCCTTCAATTGTAGCAACCACTGGGGTTCACACCCCCAATCAAGGACCTGGAAGGGTGATTGGGGCTAGTCCGCATAGCCTGGGATCGAGAACTGGGGATATTGTGGTCTTGAACACAAAGAACAAGGCTGAAGATGGTGATGGTAGTGGAGCATGACGGCGAGAACCTAAAACATTGAATAAGGCCTCACGGCCATGTTAGAATACCTCAAGAGCTTCGCCAAGTGTTGGTGAATGTGATGGTGGTGTTTGCGTGGTGTGGGAATGGGTGAGGTGGCCAGACAATGACGGAGAAGACGACGTGAAGGTGGGTTGTTCGACGGAGGGTTTGAAGGGGCAATAGACCTAACTTGGTTAGGGCTTTTTCTCCTATGGTCGAGATGGAGGTCGTGGGCTATTCAGTGAAGTGCTTGGAGTAGTGGAATGAGCAGAGGGCTTCGTCGGAGTAGTGGTCAGAGTGTAGGAAGATGACGATGTTTGTGGAGTGTGAGGGGTCTCTATGGGATTTTAGCTAAGGAACTAATCTTAAGAGCTAAAAGAAACTAAGCTAACCCTAATCTAATTGACAAAGGGGGGAGAACGACACTGGCGTTGGTAGGCTGGCGCCGGGGAAGAAGACACTCCGGTAAAGGGGGACGGCGACAATGGCTGGTATTTTGCACGACGCGGAGGAAGGTGAGGAAGAAGAATCCGCGCCACTGGTATCATGGTCGGACAACAAGGAGAGGCAGAGGGAGTTGTTGGAGCTCAAGGAGTTATTCAGCTGAAGTAGGAGAGAGGAATTTGGGGATTTTTCGACCGAAATCGAGTCTTGGATGGAGGGTATGCATTAGGGCTTCATTTATAGGCCTCTAGGGGATGATTTGAGCTTAGGAAGCAAGCTTCCCAAGCTTGGAATGTTCATCGGAGATTGACGAGCGTGGAAATCGCATATTTTGAAATCATTGGAAATCGTAGAATAGTTGCAAAAACCACTCATCAAAGATATTTGTGATAATGAAACTCTCATAGATCTTTATTCTTTTTAGAACTTGAGTCCCGGTCGTTCGTCTCTGGGAGGCGTGAAAACGAATCGAGATTTGGATCGGCTTTTATAACCTAAATCAAACCTAAGCTACTATTTTTGTCTTTTTGTGTTTTTGATTTTTTATTTCGAAAAGCGAATTGAAACCTAGATCTAGATAAGCTAGCAAAAACCTAAATGACTATGTGCATCTAAATGAGGCCATGGTGGTCGTGCATGGTGTGAACAAACCAAAGTGTCATATAGGCAAGCAAACATGAGGACAATCAATCACAGAAACATCATGAAATTATTTATGCATAAAATTATTATCACACATCATTTACACTAGAAAGCATATAAATAGAAGAAAATCCCTCACGCCAGAAAGTTGCCACTAGGGCCATCGGCCTTGTGTGAGGGTGTAGGCTAGACCTTAGGTATGCAAACCCGTCTACACGCCTACCAAAAGAGATGGCTGGCCACAAGAGGCTATGGGTGAGCCTTCATGGCTATCCAAGAAGAAGAAGATGGGGGCTAGTGCACCCAAGTGAAGAGGGGAGGGTGTTGCTCCCTTTCTCTACCAATGGTCGTCCTTGAAGCTTTGGAGAGAAGCTTCTCTAGCTAGCCGTCCATGGAGCCTTGGAGGAGGATGAGGAGGACGGCCTTAAAGTTCTGGAGGGTGGAAGCAAGTTTAGAGTGGAGAGTATGGATGGGAGAGTGTATGGAGATATGGTCCAATTTCGTAGCTCTCTCTTTGCCCTTATGGAAGGCTCCATTTGTTTGCCACTTTTGGTGGCTCCAAAAATAGCAAATGCCACAATTTTTGGATCTAGGTTTGACACAAGTTTTTAGGGTTTCCAAGAGAGTGTGCATGGGTTTGGTGGGAGTAAAATGGGAAGGTGTGCGTGTGTGTGTGGGTGTGTGTTTTTCGTAGGGCTAGGTTGTGGGTTTTAGTGGGATTAGGTGCTAAATAGGTTGGGTCAATCTAGATTAAGTGGGTGTGGACCTAATTAGGCTTAGGAAAGTCTAATTGTGTAGGAGTGAACCTAATTAGGTCTAGGTCAAGTCTAATTAGATGTGTGCATGTGATTAGGCTAGGGTAACCCTAATAGGTATGAGTTAATTAGATCCTGGGTGGATCTAATTGGGCTCAGGTGCACCTAATCAACTATAGATGCACCCAATTAGGTATGGGATGGTTCAATTGGGTTAGAGATAGGACAAGTAGGGCTATGGATAGTGGACTAGGCTTAGGAGGTCTCTACTTAGGTTTCCTAGGGTGTCCGGTGGGGTTCCTAGGTGAAAATAGGCAAGCTAGGGCTTCTAACACCAAAATCAGGAACCAGACAACAGTATCAGACGTCCAGGATAGTGGTCAGACGTCTTATACTACAAAATTGGATGTCTGGGCACTAAATTAGACGTCCAATTATGTGTCAGTATGAGTTTTGGTTTCCTGGATTGTTATTCTGTAGAAATCAAACGTCCAGCCAGATGTGTGGACGTCTTAAAAGGTGCTGGAGAGTGGGTTTTGTGTTTTCTAAGGTTGGTTTTGGTTCCTAAGTGTTTGGGAGAGGGATAGGAACATGGGTAGTGCTATCCATGTTTGGGTTTTGAGGCTAAGGTTCCCTAATGGAGGTTGTTTTGGGTTTGGGAAGGCTGTCCTAGGGTTTCTAAGGGTAGGGATAAGGCTATCCTCCTCACTCCTCTTATCTGGATCAGTCTTCTTCTTCCTTTATTGCTTTATTCCACTATCTCCATCCTGAATCACTTTATTATCTGTAAATAGCAATAAAAATCATTAACTAGCAGGATATCTCATCTTATTCTAAATAGACTGATGCAATGCATGATATGCAAGATATGAGTGCAATATCCGCAATTTAAGATAGGTTCAGACATTATTTAGGTTGATTAGGACCTATGATTGCTGTGCAATCATACCCCCATGCCTAAACTTTGCTAGTCCCTAGCAAATGTAAGACTAAATTATTCACATAAGGGTACCTAAGGGATTGATTATTTTATCAAGTGTATGCTTAGAGATTTTTCTCCTTTTTGTTTTCATCCTATGTTCTAGAAATCCAGACAAATGTGAAAGGTAGCTACGTAGCTTTTGCAACTGATTCAAGTGAAAGACCTGATTTACCTCTGAAGCCTGTACTTTGACCCCTAGTAAAAATTCTTGCGGGATAGGCTGACTTCTTCCCTCGGGGTATTCAAGATATTATATGAATTCCACCTGGCTTTAAGCTTAGGTAGAGGATCTTAAAGTGAAAGGATTATATATTTGGTGGCTCATTCTCACTTGGTGCTACATAGAGTCTAGTACTACAAAATCCAGATTCTCGAATTACTAAGTAACTTAACTTAGAGAAAGACAAGAAAAACTATGCTCTCTTTTGATTCCTTTGTATCTATTCTCTCTTGCTCTTTTTCTTTCTTTTTCTTAGAGCTCACAACCTCACCAGATTCACACATAGGATTTGTATTTGGTGGTCTCACTAGGCATTAACACTTTAATTGAGTTCTCATAACCCTAACACTAAGTCGGGATTCCTCAGCCAGTATTCGGGCGGTCAGAAACACAAGAAAAATAGGTTAAGGCCATATTTGGTGGAGCTCAATTTTATTTGGTGGTATTGCCTCGATGAAATAAACACTAAATATTCATTCTTTTTTTTTTCTTCTTTTTCTAAATTTTTTTTTCCAGTTTTTCTTTCTTTTCATCATTCTTTTTCTTTTTCTTTTTTTCATTTTTTTTTTAATTTCTTTTTTAGCATAACACAACTGGCATACATCCATGAACTTTATTAAGGAGGCATTATTGGGGATTGGTGGTACTCAAGAGACATTGGGTGGCTTATTTGGTGGAAGTGCCTACTCACGGCACCGCGAGAGACGGATAGGACGGTGCATTTCTGACCTTGACATCAATACCCTCCTTCAGCCGAGGATTCCATAAAGAATGGTCATAACCATTCACCTTAACCTTAGTTTTATGAAAACTCACTCTTCGCGTATTTGCCTTATTCGGTGGCTCTCAAAATTTTGCACAAAAATGTATACGTGGGAATCGAGAGCGAAAACTATGTCTAATCTCAGAGTATTATTACCTAATTATCTAGGATTCTAGATTCCTTGCACTAATCTTAGAGCACCAATACACTCTACTCTCTCACACTATTTGGTGGATTTTTGGAAGAAAATCAGCCTGATTCCCAAAACTCTGTCCAGGGGTTTAGGAAAAGAAGCACTGCTTCTTCTCGACAGACTGAAGATGTTTATTAGCCTTAACCGTGAATCCATTGCAAATTCTACGTGTGTGTGAAAAGTTGTACTGGATTCCAGATTATAGGAATCAACTAAAGGATAAAATCCCTAATGCATTCTCTTAATAAAATAATCTTATTCATGAATGCAATATCTATATATGCTATAAACATGTAACCTCATATAATTTGTACTTCGTGAATTTCCCGTATCGGGTTACAATCAGGTTGACCCTAAATTTAGAACAAAAGGTGAGCGGGTGAGTCAGAATTGGTTGTTGCGAACGATTTTTAGCTCCAATGAGAGCACTGGAGGTGGAGACGGTTGTTCTTTTATTTAAGGTCCTAAAGTACGTTTTGCATGCAGCTCCGAGGTTTTCCTAAGTGTTGGCATAAAATTTTTTTCATTTTTTCTGTATCTACCCCCCATGCCTAAGTTCTTGCATGTCCTCATGCATGAATGTAAAAGAAAATAAATGCTGCAGGGAGGGAATGGGTAGAAATCACCTGTAATTGCTCCTGAAATTATATTCAGCACCGGCTAACCTGTTAATATGCAATATAAAAGGAAATATGCTAAAACAAAAATATGCTATGTATAAAAATGATGGTGGAATGTGGGGCGAATGGTATCATATGTGCTAAGTTTAATGCCTTCAGCTGGGCGAAAGCTCAAAAAGGATATACCAATACAGTATTGAGAATGGCGAGTAAAATGATAAGAATTTTAGTCTCATTCGCCAACAGCGGACCGCAAATGCGAACTAGCTGTCCATGAATTCCAAGTCCAAATAATTGGGAAAATATGTAGATGGGGCTTGGGATTATCTGCAGGCAGATGCTACAGAAGAAAGACAAATAAATACGGGTGCCTGGAAGGAATGAAGGTGAAGGCATCCCGAAGAGGTGATGGAGAATGTGGGTGGTAGGGGTATGGGTGGAGTCGTGTGGGGTGAAATCATATGGGTCCTGATAATGGTGATGAATGGAAGGCATGACCCACGTAGTGTGGTCAGATCTGGAAATCAAGGTCCAGTGATCAGTCTCTGTCTCTACCAAAGATGTTTGGGTCTCATCTTCTTCTTTTATCTCTTCCAAATTATCACATGATTCCCCAAAATTCTTAGCTTCCTCTGATAACTCATCATATGTTATTCCCAATAATCTTTCAATTTCTTGAATATCTATTTCATAAGGGGATGTTTCCTTCTTCTCACTTGGATGAAGTTGGGCATTAGATTTAGTAGTGAGTCCCTCCATGAAAGTGGAATGGGCTGAATCATTGATTGAGGAGTTGTTACAGTCTTTTTGATTTTGTTGCTCCGTGTATGAGATCATTTGAATTAATTCATCAATGTCTCCATGGGTATTCTCAAATACAACAAAATTATATTCAGGTCCCTTAATGTTTGGTTCTCAAAATGAAATGATTGGTACTCAGGCCCTATATCAAGATCAAGATTCTCAAATAAATCTCCACTCTCAGCTTCCATAGGGTTATCAATATCATCCACCTCGGGTGTTTGACCAACAAAATCCTGCATGACCACCACCGAATTGCAAATCGGTTGTGACACACCTGACCCAGATTCAAACATTTCTGGTTTTTGTTGCTCATCCCGGATTCTATGAAGCTCTTTCCTTATATCATCATATTCTCTTGCACTAGCTTCTTTTATTTCATGAATCATTTTGATCAATTGAGTAATCTGGGATTCATTGCAAGGGCAGGGGTTTGAATTGGGCTAGGTCGATCAAGATAGTCAACCATACTATCAATGATTTGATCTGGTAGGGAGGGTGACTTATGTGATCTAGTGGATTGTTGATTCGAGTCGTGTGGTTCTACCCAGGTGTCAATTGCCATAGTTTCTTCCGAATTACCCTCCGACTCACTTTCCATGTCATCCAGAAAGTACCCTGACTTTGTTTTCTTAGTGGCTGCATACATATCAAAGTGAATCTTCTCATTGCCACTACTCACCTCCATACATCCTGAGTAACAGTCAATCCGTGCATTGGCCGTAGCCAAGAAAGGTCGACCCAGAATAATGGGTGAATTACTTAGCTTCTCCGATATATTCATGTCCAAGACAATAAAATCGACTAGAAAGCTAAGACCTTGCACTTTAATAATCACATCCTCAACTACCCCCTTCGGTAGTTTGATGGAGCCATCTGCCATTCTAATGGTGATAGGTGTGTGGTGCAGATCTCCAAGTTTGGGGCGGTCAAAAAGGGCTGTAGGAATCAAGCTAATGGAAGACCCTAGATCCACAAGGGCTTTGTTGAAGGTGAATCCCTTTATGGCACAAGATATGAAGGGTTTTCCAGGGTCAGTCATTTTGGGTGGTATAGTGCCAGAAACAAATGCACTTATGTTAGCTGATAAAACCACCTCTTTAGGTGTGCAAGTCATTTTTTTCTTTTGTGACTCTTTGTTTAAGGCCTCAGGAAAGGGTAAATAGGTCAAATCAACTTCAGAAGCCTTTTTCTTCTTTTTGTCCCTTGAGTCTGAGTCAGAGCTAGATGTGGGTTTGGTCTTATGATTTTTGGTTGAGCCCAAATCAGGTCGTTTGGGTGGGCTCTTAGCTTTTCTCTTCCTTTTAGAGGCCACAAATTTGACCCCCGCATAAGGGCATGTTTGATAGATTGGAGGAGGGGTCGGAAGAATAGGTGGAGAATAGGAGTGAAAAGGCATTTGCATTCAGGGATAAAGTGATTCTTGAAGTCTCTTGATTTGATCCCCTTGAGGTTTCACATGATTTTCCAACTTAGTCAGCCTTTCTTCATTTTTCTTGTCAAAGTCCAACAAAATGTTCATGATATCTTCAAGGGTGGTTGCAGGTTGGGCTGGACTTGATGGTTGCCCTAAAGTGGATTGAGTGGAGTATTGGGCTGGCCTAGATTGATGTTCAGTCTGAGTCGGTCTCTGTGGTGGCCATGAAGGATCAGGATTGTTTCTCCACTCAGGGTTATACGAATTTGGATATGAATCAATAGGTGTATCGCCCTGAGTGGGGTTGACTACAGAGGGAGTTGATTGAGAACGTGTTATGTGGTCCTGTACTTGTGATCCATTATTCCAATTCATTAGAGATATCTCATCAGGTACAGGTGTATCAGAAATAGTGCATTCCTTAATTGATCTATCCAAATCATGGATTAGGTCCAAAGGTGCCTTTTGGGTTGGCTGAGTCTAGGATGCCTCCCCATGGTAGCAAGAATCAGTAGAATAGCTAATGGTTCCAAAATATGGGTCACTAGACCCACTAGGCTGGTTGTTCCAAGTCTCTTGTCCCTGGGAGGAGTGATAAGATTGTGCCTGAGATCGTCTAATTTGCTCCAGAAGCTTGGCACATTGATCTGTATAGTCCTTGTTATATTCCCGGAATTCAGCAACTATGGCTTTCAATTGGTTCTGATCTAGATAAGGGTCAGATCTATGAGATTCAGGTTCTAAATAAGCTGAGGGATAAGGATAATCATATCTCAGTTGGTTAGGATGAGTCTCCCAACCAGGAGGAGTCGAAATCATGGTTGGGTTGGGAGATGGAGGACCCCGAGGGTCAAAAGAATGATATGGGTTCATGGATAATTGAGAGAAGATGCGAATAAAGATAAGAGATAGTCTTCACATCAAATCCATTCTCATGCAATCACACCCAAATCAGGCTAAAAAAGGTTTGTTTTGAGTCTCTAAATTTAAACCCTAATGTGAATTACCTATGGTTTGTGCTTTTTCTAAAATCTGCAGTCAGACCTTAGCCTGACTTGAGATCACTGTCCAAATCAATAACTGAAAAATAATAATATGAAATTTGGTAGAGATCTTAATTTTTCAATATATTTTTCAGGGAATATTTTTTTAATATTTTTACTATTTCGTGCAATTTTTCACGAATTTTTATGTTCCAGGGGGTCAAATAGACCAGATGGACCCCCTGCGAGAAGTGCAGTTTGAAACAGTATAAAAAAAAATCCAAAAATTCTTGAAAATTCATAGAAAAAACTAGGTTTCAGTGGCTTTCTAACTCCACAAATTTCAAAGATATCTGACTTATGTAAAGGACAGAATTAACGTTTAAATTTATAAAAAATCAGAGTGCAAACTATTCTGACTCCCTTCCACTATGCAAATTTTTAAAATTTTTATAGTGATAATTTTTCCAAATAAAAGGTGGTACTGGAAAGCTAGTTTGAAAACCTAATACCAGACCGAATCCCAAGCGTTTTGGACTCCAAATTTCACAGCAATAAATTTTTGAAAATTGTCAATATTTGTTGGCCGAATTTTCAAATCTGATTTTGGTGTGTTTAAATAGTTTCCAAGTTAAAACACACACCAAAGAAAATGATTTTTTTAAAAATTCAGATCTGAAATTTTGAATTTGAATTTATATATAGATATATTTTTTTTCTTTTTTTTTCTTTTTTTTCTAACCTAAGGAAGCAATAAACAAGAGGACGAAGAAGATACCTATGGTCTTCACCACGGGTCGATGTGTGCGTAGATCCTCATCTTGACACCCTACAATCAGAACAAACAGAAGTTAAGCAAATCCAAATCTAAACTCACCTGTTACCTCCCTGGCAATGGCGCCATTTGACGAGCGTGGAAATTGCATATTTTGAAATCATTGGAAATCGTAGTATAGTCGCAAAAACCACTCGTCAAAGATATTTGTGATAACGAAACTCTCATAGATCTTTATTCTTTTTAGAACTTGAGTCCCGGTCGTTCGTCTCTGGGAGGCATGAAAACGAATCGAGATTTGGATCGGCTTTTATAACCTAAATCTATCCTAAGCTACTATTTTTGTCTTTTTGTGTTTTTGATTTTTTTATTTCGAAAAGCGAATTGAAACCTAGATCTAGATAAACTAGCAAAAACCTAAATGACTATGTACATCTAAATGAGGCCATGGTGGCCGTGCATGGTGTGAACAAACCAAAGTGTCATATAGGCAAGCAAACATGAGGACAATCAATAACAGACACATCATGAAATTATTTATGCATAAAAGAATTATCACACATCATTTACACTAGAAAGCATATACATAGAAGAAAATCCCTCACGCCGGAAAGTTGCCACTAGGGCCATCGGCCTTGTGTGAGGGTGTATGCTAGACCTTGGGTATGCAAACCCGTCTACACGCCTACCAAAAGAGATGGCCGGCCACAAGAGGCTATGGGTGAGCCTTCATGGCCGTCCAAGAAGAAGAAGATGGGGGCTAGTGCACCCAAGTGGAGAGAGGAGGGTGTTGCTCCCTTTCTCTTCCAATGGCCGTCCTTGAAGCTTTGGAGAGAAGCTTCTCTAGCTAGCCGTCCATGGAGCCTTGGAGGAGGATGAGGAGGATGGCCTTAAGGTTTTGGAGGGTGGAAGAAAGTTTAGAGTGGAGAGTATGGATGGGAGAGTGTATGGAGATATGGTCCAATTTCGTAGCTCTCTCTTTGCCCTTATGGAAGGCTCCATTTGGTTGCCACTTTTGGTGGCTCCAAAAATAGCAAATGCCACAATTTTTGTATCTAGGTTTGACACAAGTGTTTAGGGTTTCCAAGAGAGTGTGCATGGGTTTGGTGGGAGTAATGGGAAGGTGTGCGTGTGTGTGTGGGTGTGTGTTTTTCGTAGGGCTAGGTTGTGGGTTTTGGTGGGATTAGGTGCTAAATAGGTTGGGTCAATCTAGATTAAGTGGGTGTGGACCTAATTAGGCTTAGGAAAGTCTAATTGGGTAGGAGTGAACCTAATTAGATCTAGGTCAAGTCTAATTAGATGTGTGCATGTGATTAGGCTAGGGTAACCCTAATAGGTATGAGTTAATTAGATCCTGGGTGGATCTAATTGGGCTCGGGTGCACCCAATCAACTGTAGATGCACCCAATTAGGTATGGGATGGTTCAATTGGGTTAGAGATAGGACAAGTAGGGCTATGGATAGTGGACTAGGCTTAGGAGGTCTCTACTTAGGTTTCCTAGGGTGTCCGGTGGGGTTCCTAGGTGAAAATAGGCAAGCTAGGGCTTCTAACACCAAAATCAGGAACCAGACAGCAGTATCAGACGTCCAGGATAGTGGTCAGACGTCTTATACTACAAAATTGGATGTCTGGGCACTAAATTAGACGTCCAATTATGTGTCAGTATGAGTTTTGGTTTCCTGGATTGTTATTCTGTAGAAATCAAACGTCCAGCCAGATGTGTGGACGTCTTAAAAGGTGCTGGAGAGTGGGTTTTGTGTTTTCTAAGGTTGGTTTTGGTTCCTAAGTGTTTGGGAGAGGGATAGGAACATGGATAGTGCTATCCATGTTTGGGTTTTGAGGTTAAGGTGCCCTAATGGAGGTTGTTTTGGGTTTGGGAAGGCTGTCCTAGGGTTTCTAAGGGTAGGGATAAGGCTATCCTCCTCACTCCTCTTATCTGGATCAGTCTTCTTCTTCCTTTATTGCTTTATTCCACTATCTCCATCCTGGATCACTTTATTATTTGTAAATAGCAATAAAAACCATTAACTAGCCGGATATCTCATCTTATTCTAAATAGACTGATGCAATGCATGATATGCAAGATATGAGTGCAATATCCATAATTTAGGATAGGTTCAGACATTATTTAGGTTGATTAGGACCTATGATTGTGCAATCATAGATGGGAGCTTCAAAGATATCCGAATCTCTCATGAGAGATTGGGAAGGTTGTAGGGCTTTAGTTCTGGCTCAAATGGAAGGGAATTTCTTGACGAACTTCACTTTCAAATCTGAGAGGGATTCGTCAAGGAATCAAGGAGAAAATGCCAAATCAAGCTCGCTAGAGTTGTAGGATTAGGATTTCATGGCGGCAGGGACCTATTTGTGAAAATGATGATAATTATAAGGATCTATTTGTAAAGAATTCAAAAGTTATGGGCATGTGTGTGAGATAAAAGAGTCAGATAGGACCAAATTGCAAACTAGGTTAAGATGATCTCAAATTGGGCCCAAATTTTGGTACAAGCCTAATTTGGACCTAAGGAATTCAATGGTGAAGTTGGATTTTGGTTTTGACCTAGTTTGACTGGAGAAATTGCTCAAGTACCTAAATTAGGGCAAAAGTTTGCCTATGGCTTTGTTTTAGGTCAAGACGGGTTTTGATGGTCAAATTAAAGGTACCAAGCCTTAGAGAATATTTTTATATGAATTTTAGAGGGTTTAGGTGAATTTTATCCTGACCAAAATCTCAATTAATTATGCTGGTCTATTTTTAGGGTTTTAGAAGTCATTTAATTCCTGAAATGTGTGAAAACCCATTTCTGTCTGCATGGACTCACTTGTTAGACTCCTAAGACCATTTGACCTTTATTTAACCACTGGAGAAACCCCGTGATTGTAATGCAATTGAGATATGCTGTTAAAACTATAATCTTACCCCTATTTTCTTGTCTTTCTCTCAAAATGATTATGCAATGAATTAGGGCTCTCTAGCAGTTATGTAGGAGCATTTATTCCTTGATTATGACTAAATAAAGCTAGATATGGCTGACGATGATGTTATCATCAGGTGCCTAGTGTGCGTGCTCAGTTCCAGAAGTGTGCATCACACTGCAAATTAATTAAGACCTTATGTTCAGATCTCTAATGTGTGCTTTTTCTTTTGTAGATTATGTTAGAATGCTACTAGTAGGCCTAGAGGTACTCAAGTACCAACCATGATCCGGACCTGACCAGCTTTAGCCTCAGTCAGCCACAAAGGTTTTTAAGGCCCACAAGAACTAACCTATAGCTCGTTGAACTTTGTAGTTAAAGCACTTGTGCTTAAAACATGTTTAGTTCTGGTTCAGTTTGCAGTGCGTTTTTTGTAAGAGAGAGATAGAAGATTTTTTTGTATTTTTGAAGAGTTTTCTCTCTTTTTTTCTTCTCTTATTTCTAGCTTCAGATTGGCTTTACAATATGGTCTGTATCCGATTCCTCGCTCCTACCATCAATCCTCGTAGGGTCCCTAGCTTTTGATGCTTCGAGATAGCACCGCCCATGTCAACCCTCAGAACCCTGACTTTCGACACTTCGAGATAGTGCCGCCCCTAGCATTCTATAGCTAAATTCATGCCCTGGCAATCGATATTTTGGGATAATCCCGCCCATGGCACCTGAATCAGCACAAGGTGCTTACATGCCCCCAGTAGGATATTTAGATATCATAGGAGACAAGCACCGAGGAGACGGTATGTTATTGCACATCTTTGAGGGTAATTTCCTACCTCTCTATGCTGGAAACTCATCCAAATCAACTTGTATTGATTAGCCTCTCCTAATCTAGGTATCTTTTTCAGAACAGAATTAACTCTTTTACATGATTTTGATAATTAAGTGCACTGAACCAAACTGTGTGTGGATTAGGGTGCTTAGGTTATCAAGTCCTGCAAACCAAAGGTCAATTAATGAGGTTTAATAATCCCTAAGCCTTAAGCCTAATACTTAAGCTTCGCATTTTCCTCAACCTCTTGAGGACTATCTGTATCTTAACGGATACATGAATTTTTAAGCCTAAAACAAGCCCAAGAGGCCTAAGATCAATGTTCATACCAACCTTTGTGTCTCTTAGCACTTTTTATCTTTTATTTCTTTCTTTTGATTTGGTCTAGACTTTAAATAGATTCCACAATCTTTTACTATTGATTAACTCTTTTTTTGTTTCAAATTGTTGCTCCTTTTTGACATTTAAAACACCTCCTCTCTTTTCCTCCTCAAGAATGATATGTAATTAATTCACTCAAAATTTCCTCCCTTCTCCATTTTTTTGTATTTTTTAATTTTTTTGGAATATATATTTTTTTGTGAGAACCATTCCAAACTTTGAATTTTTGTATGTTTGCACTTTACTACCCCCCATGCCTAAGTTTTGCAATGTCCACGTTCTAAACGGAGGGTATAAAATAGTTAGGGTTCAGGAGTTAGAACAGGATTATCGGGTGGGCGAACGAGTCGGGATGACTGTTGTGGATGATTTCAAGCTCTGATACGAGTACTAGAGGTGGAATCGACTGCTCTAAAAACTTAACTCAAAGTGCAATAGACGTGAAATGCAAAAAGGATAATCAGCAGAATCTCAGGTTTTTGAATTGACAGGTCACCTCCCGTTAAGCGCTAAATTTAATGGCTTCAGCCGAGCAGAAAATGATATGGAGGAGTGGTCAAATCAGAAGAATTTTGTAAAATAAGCTCCTTGATCAATAGCCTGGTTGGTCCAACCAGGTGCTTGTTCAAATCAGTAGGATGACGATGTAGCCCAAACGCAATCAATCTGGTGGGTTGATAGATGTGGATCAAAAGATGTGGTACCCACCAGATGCTGTGGAGCTCAAAAGGATGTGGAAATGTATAACTAGGGTTTAGCTAAATCGGATTAGCCTGATCACAGTAGGGATCCTCAAATGAAAAAGAATAAGTGGAGGATGTATTAACCCTACGAAAGTGATCAGAGAAGGATGGGTCGTGATTATCAGTCTATCAGATTTCGAAACCCGATTGAAATGTGGAGGAGAATTATGTGCAACTGGCTCATTTAGAGGAGAATCATAGTAGAAATTGAGTCCGGTTGCCGGTCGGGGTTGAAAATAGGTTTGGGAAGGTTCTGCATGTGTAGAAGAGATGTTATCAAGAATAACTATATGTGAGGTATTCTCTAGAAAATGTTCAAAGGTAGGTGTATCTAGAGAGTCCTCATAGAGCCCATCAAAATCAAATGTAAATGCCTGAAGAGTGTTTATAGGATCAAGGAAATCTGAGTCAAGAAAAGATTCGAACTCTGGATTGTAGACACTCTCGGCAATTACTGCTTCTGATTCCTGAGGATAAAAAAGAAATGATTCCATCTCAATGGAACTTGATTTTGAATTAATGATCTCAGGATCAGGGACCTCAGAGTCAAAGTCAAAAAATGGATCACGTACGCTGAGGTCGTAGATTGGCTCATAGTCGTCAGAAAACAACCGTTCTCCAAAATCAAAGTAAGATTCGAAATCATCGGGGAACTTACGAGAATCGAGGTTCCACCAGAGAATAACTCAAGATATGGAGAAGCAACAACCTAACTTGGGTCTAACCTAGTTTCAGATTCCGAGCTAAAAAAGGTGTCCCTATTAGGTTTGGGCTTGGGTTCTTGGCTTGTAGGGAAGACCCAATCAAAACCCAACTCTTCCAACTCGTCGGTTTCTGTATCTTAGATTGGCATGACTTCTGAAAAATCAATCTATATTTCTAAGGATGTTGGAGAGGTTCATTCATTAAATAAAGGCCCAGAATCATAATCCAAATTCAAAATCTGATTTTCATTACACGGGGCCTTATAATCATCCTAAGAAGGCTCAGATCTAGATTCTAGGTTAAGGGTGTGGGTTGGATCACTAGAATCTAGGTTGGGCTCTACAGGGGTGTCAGAATTACTCTCGAGAGTCACCTTATCAGAATAAGAAGCAAAATTTACACCCTCGAGAGGTTCTGACTTAATCTCATTATTACAGGTGTCTAGGAAATCTAAGCTTGGCGACCGAGGGTTTTGTATCTCTAGGGTTGCCATAAAAGCGTGATCACCTACAATCAGATTCTCCCAACCCATCTCAAGATCAGAAATGTCAATTACTATGAAACTTGAATCTGAATTTATTTAGGCTGGGGATCCACAATTATCATCATTGAACATGGGATTTGGGAAATAGTGTTGATCACTAGTCTCACTCCAAGATGTTTTGTTAGTTTCTAATGGCTATTTTTGATCAGTTGTTTTATATAATTTATTCAGCAATTCTCCTCGTTCTAAAAAATCTTGGAATTTTTCTGGAAGTGAAGGGTTTTACCAACATTGTAAACACTCATTTTTGTGTAATTTCACCAATTCACTGTGTTCTGCTAATAGGTGATCCCTGGTTGAACCATGTTTCATTTGTGTCCATATTTTCCCTACACAGTTCGTGATGAGTTTTGGTGTTTTTGCAAATCTTTCATGAATGTCCCTTGTATAATATTCTTCATGGTTTCTATAGGCATTCTCAAGTATCTTTTCTTTCATGCTCATTTGGGACTTACGTTTCCTAAATAGTTTTTCTAACATGTTAGGCTATATTTTTGAATTAAAATGGTGGAATCAAGATGTAAAATCAAAACTCAGGTTAGATTAAAATTGATCAGATCTGAAAGAGATTCCCAGGAAGATCTAGTGAGGCTTCTTAGGTTAAAAACCTAATAGCCTTCCTGTGTATGTGCTCTAATAGAAGGGATGAGGGATTGGATGTGAGATTTGACCAAATCAAGGCACCCAAAGATTTTTGGATGACTAAGGCAGCTTCGAGGTGGATGATGTCTTTGAATCAGAAATTCGCACACCTAAGAATTACCTGGGTAACCAGGAAGGGAGAGTCCCGCAAATACCCCTACATGGTAGAGCATCCCCATGGGTTATAGGGTTTCCCCCACCTGACCTTCCTTGTCATTGAGGGTCCAAGTAGACCAAAATGTATGAACTTAAGTCCTTAAGTCTACCAATTTTATGTCCTAATTTGTGCCTTGATTTTCACTTGATTAGAAGTTAATTCAACTTGTGACCCAATTTGGGGGTTGGTTGGCCTACAATGTAGACCAACTTCACCTAACCTGTCCTAAATATGGCAGAATGAGATCTTGGTCAAGACCTAGAAATCACCCTGATTGACTCTTAGGTTATTAGGTCCAAGAATTTTAGGGTTCAAGTGAATTTAGAGCCTGATTTTAGGGTTTTTGTTGATTAGATCTTTTCAACCAAGGGCTTGTGTAGCACACAAATGCGGGTGGGTTTGTTTCCTTTTATGTAGGCAAGTGTGAACTAGCACTCCAAAACCCTAGAATTGAAACCCTAATTGGCTCTATTCTGCATCCAATTTGATCTTAAAATGTTCTCCTTGGACTTCAAACAAGAGGTGCGTAGTTCAAGAAGATTAGAAATTAAGCATAGTCCTAATAGGCATACGAAATTTGGGGTAGGGAATTCTAAACAAAATTTGCAAATCAGGAAACTTGCCTTTTAAATGATGTTTACTATGAAAAACAAGGCAGGTGATTCCTAATTGATTGTTTCCTTTTTTGTCTTCCCAAGATTAGGAGGTTGATTAGGGAAGAATAGAGAAGTTACCTGCCCTGGAGTGGTTGATTTGCACAGAAGATCTCCTCATGAAGTACCTCGCAAAATCACAAGAAAGCAAACAGGGCAAGTCAGTGCTCAAATATAATCAAATAATGCAGAGAATAGAGGTGAATTGCATGTTGCTCCCTGGCAATGGTGCCAAAATGTTAACAAGCTAAACTGAGGTTATAAAAGTTGCATCGTAGTATAGGTCGAAATCACTTAAAAATAGATAAAATTTATACTCGAATAAAAGTTCAAAGTCATTCGCTAGGAGCAAATAGGAATTCACGCACTAATCTTAATATATGATGTAAATGAGCACAATTAATTACTCAAAAATCTAATATGCAATGTAGCACATGAGTGTATGAGGAGTAGAAAGAATTCTAGATAAAATAATGGTGATTTAGATCACCAATTATAA
Organism: Thalassia testudinum; assembly: GCA_037157565.1. NCBI lineage: Eukaryota > Viridiplantae > Streptophyta > Magnoliopsida > Alismatales > Hydrocharitaceae > Thalassia > Thalassia testudinum. The sequence goes on from JAZHRO010000051.1 coordinate 10,427,058, forward strand.
GTCTAATACATATAACTACTCAAATCAATCAATATGAAGGACCATATGATCAGACATCTAATTTTGCAATTAGACATCTTATTCTTCTTCTTCTCATCCTGTGCCTCTTCTAGCTTGGCTTCTCTTTTTCTTCTCTTCTATGGCTTTGCTCTTCTCTTTCTATGGTCCTCTTCTTTTGTTTTCTCTGATTTCTTCTTCAAGTCTTCTCTTCCTATGCCTCTTCTGCCTTGCCTTTGGTTCTTCTATGGCTTCTCTTCCCCTTCTCTGACCTCTGTGCACAGGGGAGAACCTTTTGAAATTGGCTAAGTGTTAGCTAATGTACAATAAAGCAAAACCCCCCTACCCCTCACTCTCACTCCTTTTCTCTATCTGGGTTCTCTTCTTTCCCGCCCTCCTAGGGCCAATGCAATTTATCGGGTAATTGGGTATTCGGGGGTTCGTGTACCAGGGTCCAGGGTCACTGACATGGTGTAGTGACTGAAGAGTGAGTACAAGGTTAGGTGGGTCGGGTCGTGTGGGCAGGTGTGAGGGGACCTCACCCCCAGTGTTATGAGGCAATAAAGCCTGTGCACAAAAACATAAGGCACTTCACTCGGTTTGTCCCATAAAATGTGGGACTAAACTGCTGCCTCCTTTTCGCGTGCGCCTGTAGGTGATGGTTCCTTCAATAGCAGCAACCACTAGGGTTCACACCCCCAATCAAGGACCTGGAAGGGTTCTTAGGGATAGTCCGCATAACCTGGGACTGAGAACTAGGGATATTGTGGGCTTGAACACGAAGAATAAGGTTGAAGATGGCGATGGTGGTGGAGCATGATGGCGAGAACCTAAAACACTGAGGAAGGCCTCACGGCCATGTTAGAATACCTCAGGAGCTTCACCAAGTGTTGGCGAATGTTATGGTGGTGTTTGCGTGGTGTGGGAATGGGTGAGGTGGCCGAACAATGATGGAGAAGACGATGTGAAGGTGGGTTGTTCGATGGAGGGTTTGAAGGGGCAATAGACCTAACTAGGTTAGGGCTTTTGCCCGTATGGTCAGGACAAAGGTCGTGGGCTATTCGGCAAAGTGCTTGGAGAACTGGACTGAGTGGAGGACTTCACCAGAGGAATGGCCAGAGTGGAGGAAGATGACGGTGTTTGTACCTTTAGGATTTTGGGTAAGGAACTGATCCTAAGAGCTAAAAGAAACTAAGCTAACCCTAATCTAATGGATGAAGGGGGGAGAATGACATCGGCGTTGGTAGGCCAGCACTGGGGAAGAAGATACTCCGATAGAGGGGGACGGCGACAATGATGGAGAAAGGGTGACAATGACGAAGAAAGAGCGAGGACGGTTGGTATTAGACGACGCGGAGGAAGGTGAGGAAGAAGAATCCGCCGCCGGTATTGCGGTCGGATGATGAGGAGGGGCAGAGAGAATCACTGGAGCTTGAGGGGATATTTGGCAGAAATAGGAGAAAAGAATTTGGGGATTTTTTGACCAAAATCAAGTCTGGGATGGACGGTATGCATTGGGACTTCTTTTATAGGCCCCTAGGGGATTATTTGAGCTTGGGAAGCAAGCTTCCCAAGTGTGGAATGTTCGCATGAGATGAGAGCTTGAAAAATACCCGAATCTCTCATGCATTTGTAAGAGAGATTGGGAAGGTTGTAGGGCTTCAGATCTAGCTGAAAAGGAAGGGAATTCCTTGACGAACTTCCCTTTCAAATTTAAGAGGGATTCATCAAGGAATTAAGGAGAAAATGCCAAATCAAGCTCACTGGAGTTGTAGGATTAGGATTTCATGGTAGCAGGGACTTGTTTGTGAAAACAATGATAAAGATAAGGGCCTATTTGTAAAGGATTCAAAAGTTAGGGGCATGTATGTGAGATAAAAGAGTCAGACAGGACCAAATTGCAAACTAGGTTAAGATGATCTCAGATTGGGCCTAAATACTGGTAAAAACCTAATTTGGACCTAAAGAATTCAATGGTGAAGTTGGATTTTGGTTTTGACTTAATTTGACAAGAGAAATTGCACAGTTACCCAATTAGGGCAAAAGTCTGCCTATGGCTCTGTTTTAGGTCAAGACGGGTTATGATGGTTAAATTGAAGGTACCAAACCCTAGAGAATATTTTTATGTGGATTTTAAAGGGTTTAGGCAAATTTTATCCTAACCAGAACCTTAGTTAATTATGCTAGTCTATTTTTAGGGTTTCATAAGTCATTTAATTCCTGAAATGTGTGAAAACCCATTTCTGTCTGCATAGACTCACTTGTTAGACTCCTAAGACCATTTGACCTTTATTTAACCACTGGAGAAACCCTGTGATTGTACTACAATTGAGATATGCTGTTAAAACTATAATTTTACCCCTATTTTCTTATCTTTCTCTTAAAATGATTATACAATGAATTATGGCTCTCTGGTGCTTATGTAGGAGCATTTATTCCTTGATCATGACTAAATAAAGTTGGATATGGCTGATGATGATGTTATCATCAGGTGCCTAGTGTGCATGCTTAGTGCTAGAAGTGTGCATCACACCACAAATCAATTTATTTTTTAGAAGAATCGCACACAAGTCCCCTATTAAACATATCAAATGTGATTTTGTGTTTAAAGTTGAATCTGATTAGCAGTCCCAATTTCAATTAGGGGACCACTGAATTAGGTCAATTCAATCAATTTGCTGGTCTTAAGATTTAGTCCAAATGCTATGCATGGATACAAGCTGGAAGCAAAGATAGAAAGGTATACCTGACTCCAGCGATCTCCATACAGATATGTACTCAATGCAGAGGAGATCTGGTATGTTGCTCAATCACCCCTAAATGCACACACCTAAGGGTCTGTAACTTCTAAACAAGCAGCTTGATAATTTTTTTCTCTTTTTGTTTTATAGGAAAGCAAGCAGATCACCATAGATAAATTGCCCTAGTCGCTAAAGAACATAGGGACAAACCCTCGAAAACCGACCCCAATGCTACAAGGGCGAGAAGACTAAAATGAAATAAAATCCGTGATGAAGGAGAATCCCCTATAAAAGTGGGATCCAGGTCTCCTCTTTGAGTCCTCTCTGCGTGTGTTAGCATCATTCAAGATCATCGTCGTTGCTCGGTTGAGCCTATCGTCTCATCAAATTCGTCGCACAGAAAAAATAGCAACTTGTTTGATCAATGTGCACCTTAGAATAGATGAGAAAAATGATCGCGTAAATCTATTGCATATGTTGCCTCCCCGGCAATGGCACCATTTGATCGGGAGATTTTCACTTGCAAAATGATATCAGAATGATACGTCGTCGTAGTAAAAATCACGTGGTGGAAAAATCCCTGATCAAAAATATTTATCAGTAAAAGCTAACCACAAAGAGTCAGGTCATATCCATAGAGATGAACAAATGTAATAAACTCACAAATACTTTTCCATTATATTTGCTCAATCATGCATGGAATTCGCGTCCAAATCTAATGAAAAATGAGGTAGAAAGAAAGAGTTTAGTGATAATGCAAGAATGCAAGGGTTCTGCCACAATTCTACCTCAATAAAATAATCAAAAATCAAAAACCCACATCTCATCAATGCCATGCAAATGTAAATTAGAATCAAACCCAAAACAAAGGACTTGTTCCTCTTTGCTCGCATGCACCGCTGGAGGCGTAGCGCTCGATGGGGGTTGCCAGTGGCGAGCCCTATACGTGGGTGGTGGCAGCACGAGAGATGGTGGCCGATGGTTGCTGGTCAGAGGGGAGATGCTCACCGATGGTGGGTTGGGCACGCACATGCATGGACTACCGTTGGCAATTCTGAGGGTGTGGCTGTGCTCGTGAAGGTAGTTTAGCTCAATGAAGTCAACAGCGCATAGAATGGTGATCAGAGTTGGCAGCAATGTGTGGAGGTGAACGGTGGTTGTTGAGTTCCTTTGGCCTTGATAGAGGTTGAAGAAGACAATGACACGTGTGGTCATGACAAGCGGAGCTGCGTTGGTGGGCTCGAGCGGAGATGGCTGTGTGGCGTAGCCTTGAGTTCATCGGTGTGTGGGTGGCGTGGGGCGATGGAGTCTAGTGCGTGGAGGTGCTAGTTGGCGAGGTGGTGGAGGTTTCTTTCTTATTGTTTGAGCAGCACTTGGATTGACTGCGGGCGGCATTGTCGGCACTTGCGAGGGTCGTCGCCGCCGAGGCTGTTGGTTGGTGGTGCTGGTGGTGAACGCTTGAGGTGTCGGCGCAAGAGTTGGCCGGTGGTGGTGGTTGTGCATGCGACGTCGTCGAGGGGTGTTGGGTTCATTAGAAGGAGAGATAGAGAAAGAGGGTGAAGTAGGAATAAGTAGCCATGCGTAGGGAGGCACTGTTGATTGCACAACAATCATAAGTCGTAATTTACCTGAATGAAGTTAGATCGTAGATTAACTTGGGAATAATGTATGCATAAGCATCATATTTTGCATCATAGTTGATTTGTGAATAGTAATTCTATATTATGTTCTAATTGAGAGGTAATAATAATTGCAAGTAATTTAGGGTTGTAGATGATAAATCCGACTGTAGGGATCTGTTCAGGACGGCGACGGGAGTCCAACGCTTCCAAGATCGTCTTGGTCAGACTCCCATAGCATCTTATGAAGTCCGAGGAAGAGCAAAGGCCAAGAAGCAAGGTGGAAAAAATCTGAACCTGAGATGCCAAATCCGACCCCATAGATGGATTCGGATCAACGATTGCAGTCCAATGACACAAAAATCAACTCGATCGAAACCCTATAGTGCCATCTACAAAGCAAAGAAGATGGATGGTCAGGATGACACCATGTGGCGCCATCATAACCACCCAAGGCCTTCGCCCCCATCCACCGAAGGAGTCCTACGCACATTGTGGGCCATAGGATCACCATCCAATGGCCACAAGAGTGCCATGTAACCCACCTCTCTGCACCCAATCAAGAAGGAGATCGTCTCAACCATTGGATCATCATCTAATGGTTGAGGATAGCTGAACACAAAAATAAGATTGAGACCATCCGTGAGTGTAGCCATGAGACGAGCATTCGAATAGTGCAACGCATGAAATCAAAGAGGTGGTGGGGCTCGGATGAAATTGAGCCATGCAATGGCCATCAGGTGGTACGAAAGCAGATGCATGGAATGTTATCATGTGTTGGACTAGGCGGTGTGCGAGCACAGAGATGCACGCTCGGTTGGACACCTCACTACACGTAGGTACTCAAAGGTGGTGCGGAGAGTGCTTTTACGATTGAACGGTTGAGGTGAGTTGCACACGATGAAGATTCAAAAGGCACAAGGTAGTGGAACACATAGGCGCATAGCCACGCAATCGAAATCCAAGGGACCAAAGCGTGCCACATGGCATAATCAAAAGCGTCAAGCACGTATCAGGTGTTTTGAAAGTTATGTTGAGGTGAAATCAAAGTCGTTGATCTCTCGATCGACGATTCTGGTTAATCCAAGGTTAATGCACGGTTTGGAGGGCCAAATACCAGCTTTGCCCCTCAATTTAGCTATAAAAAGGACCCCCATCTGAAGGCATCTCTTCCTCCATCTCTCCCTCCAGCCATCTCCAAACATCTCCAAGCTCCATCTTCCTCTGAAGCATCCATCAAGGCCACCTTGGTGTAGTGCTACTACTCTTCCCAACCTCTGCAAAGGCCACTAAGGACCACCCTTGGTGTCCTTGTTCTAGTAGAACTAGATAACTACTTTTATTTCTAGTAGTTCTAGTAATCACTTTTAATTCTAGTTCTAGTTATTCTTATATCTAAACAATCTAATCTTAACAAATTTTCTTCATATATATATATCCTATTATTCTAGCTCTAGTTAGTTCAAAATCAGTATTTAAATCAAGACATTTTTCTGCCTCCCTGAGTTCAACTGGGACTAACAATCTCGTTATATTTTATTTGTTTCAATGCATTTTCGCGCTATACTACAACATATCTTAAATGCGATTTTACGCTTGAGCAATGGTCGTGGTCGCAGTTGAGTGATGAGGTGAAGCAAGGTGGTGAACGTCGAAGTGAAGGATCGCAGTGGCGGGAATGTTTAGCAAAGCACAATGGTGAAGAACTCACGATGAGGAAAGCGCAATCGCGGTAATGATGTCGACGCTGTCATCGCTGACCATGGTGGTGGTTCGTAGTGATTGATGTGCACGTTTTTGCAAAGAAAAGTTAGGATTTCAGGAAACCCATCGTCGCAATCGCAAAACTTGCTATCAAATAAAATTTACCAAAACTCGAAAGGGAATCCCAGGTTGAACACGAGGAGGCAACATTTGTTTCTTAAAATCCACATTTCGCTTTGTTTATTTTTGGTATTTTTAGGGTTTTGTTATTTTTTTGGTATTTTAAGATAAGACTAGCTACTTCAATAAAGTGAGTAGAATCTCAGCACAAAGAGCAAGCTAAGCTAGTCTAAAACTAAATATAAAGAAAAGAAATTGATATATTGAGAATGGAGTTTATTACAATTACACTAAGCAGAAATATAGTACGAAAGATAAAGGAAATAGAGGTGAGAAGAAGTGTCCCAAGGTAGATGTTTGGTGAGATAACAGCGCTTGGTGGCAGCTTGGACGGAGTGGGAGAGGTGTTGAACGTCAGGGATGAGGCACAAAATGAATCCAGGTAGAGGAAAGCTTTGCCAGGCTCGTGGGAATGGTGATGAGGAGGTGGAGGTGATCATCTAGCTGAATGGAGGAGTGGGGATGGCTTTGTGGTCTCCTATGAAGGGGGTGAGGGTAAGGTTGAAAACTTAGTGGAGTGGGGGAATGCTACACTTATAGGAGGCTGTAGAGCTTGGGAATGAGCTCTTAGGAGTTTAGAGGGCTCTTTAGAGCTCTAGAGTAGGTGAGGAATGGCTAGGTAGAGATGAAGGTGGATGGAGAGGTGAAGGGGGGTTTAAATAGGTGAAGAGGAGAGGTCCTCCCCGACCATGCACTTCAATGCCATGCACACGAAATGCGCCATGCATGCACTACCTGTGCACAGCTACGAGCATCGCAAGCTTGGCGCTGGCACATCCATGCACCGCAACTGGCAGATGATAGAGCATCCACAGCCATTAGATGAACATCCAAGGGTGGAGAGTGAGGGCAGATCCGTGCTCTAAGATCACGCGCACTTCGCTCCTGTGATGGCAAGGGTGAATATCCGTCATTTGATCCCGATCACGTGGTTGAGAGCACGCACGGATCATGCCTTTGAGAAATTTGAATGCGTGTGCATCGCACCTTCGAGAAGATCCGATGATGTAGAGTGTGCATCTGATCTGGCATGCATCCGCACACCATCGGGCAGGTGCCTAATCACGTGTGCACAATCTTGACCACTCAATCAAGATCGAGCGATCCAATTTTGCTAGCATTAAGGCAGTCGCAGGAAATCGCCACTCGAACCCTTGCGAATTCTTTGAGAGTTAGGTATGCAACCACTGTGCCAGAGCGTCAGATGGTCGCTCTAAGGGCTGCTGTCTCCCTGGTTCTCGATCGTTGGATGAAGATCCAACGGTCAAGATTTCATCAGATCTTTCCCCTTTGGAGCTGAGTTGTCAGTTGAGTGGTGGATTCTCAACCATTAGATTGAGATCCAACAGCTAGGATCTCTTCTTAAGGCTCTTTGGAGGAGGCTGGGTGACATTGGGCGATCTGGATGGTGCCATGTGGCACTATCTGGACCATCCACCTTTCGTTGCTTGTAGAGGATGACACGGTGCTCGGACCGAGATGATTTCCATGTTGCCAAATTGCGATCATCACTCCAGATTCATCCGTATGGTCGGATTTTTCATTTGAAGCTTCAAAATGTCGCACCCTGTCTCCTGGCCACAATAATGCAGGAATTACTGTACAATTTATACACATTACACTAAATGTAGTATGATGAATGTTATGCAGTATTTATACTATGGAATTGAATGCTAGGCTTAGGAACTATCATAAGTACCCATTTTATCATGAATACATGTGTTTTTATTTATAAACACTCATAAATTCATTGTAAAATGCCTATTTACGATAGTTCATAGGCCTAGCATTGCATATCATGATATAAATATTACACAAACATCCATTGCATTACATTTAGGAAACTTGTTTATTATGTACATAAATTTCATCATTTTACATGACCAGGAGGCAGTGCGAAATCTTTACAGGCTTTGGATGAAGAATCCGACCGTTTGAATGGATTCAAAGCGACAATCGCAATCCGTCAATGAGAGAATCACCCCGGTTAGAGCTCTGTAGCACCCTCCGCAAGAAGAAGAAGATGGGCTACTCAGATGGTGGCATGTGGCACCATCCAAGCCACCCCACCTGAGCCAAGGCATCCCCAAGCCCGTCGCAAGATGATATCCCAGCCGTTGGATCTCAATCCAATAGCTGAGATGTGCGCTCCATGGTTGAACTCCTCACCCGACCTTAGGTAGCTCAAGGATGGCCTCATCTCGGCTGTTGGATCTTCATCCAACGATTGAGATGCGTGACTACATCGCTCCCTCCACTCAACAAACCACGGCCTTGGAGCATTGGCGAAGACACATGCTCACAAACTGTGAGCACGAGTTCAAGCCGTGGTGGGGGGAGGCAATCTCGCAAAGAGCTGGCACAATCAAATTGTGCCCATTGGATGAGCGCAGGCGCAATCAAGCGGCGGAGGCATCACCACGTGGCATCGTTGGATGAGAGTGGATGTTGCACGCAGTAGTCGACGCACCTCAAGAACGCACCATCTCATGCGTGATCAAGAGCACGATCTCTATGCCATCTCAGCCATTCACTTCTGAATCCGACAGCTATGGTGCAACCAACCTCAGCGACAACAGGCAAGAGTGAGTGGCAGGCACAGGATTTGCAGCGACAGAAGAGCGGGCCTTTAGTGACACTTGCAGCTGTCACAAATGGCCTGCGCAGTGCGTGCGCCAGCCAAGGCAATGAAGAGGCATAGATCTTTTGGTGACAGCTTGAGCGAACTTTAGTGATGCTTATGGATGTCGCTAAATGTCTATGCGTAGGATGCTCTTCCTCCCATCACTATATAAACAACCCTACACCCCCCCATTCCTCTTCATCTCTACCTACTCTACTCCCACCTACTCCTAAGCTCTAGCAAGCCTACCAATGCTCCCTTAGAGCTTACTCTCAACCTCCCAAGGCTCCTATTAGTGTAGCATCCCTTTGCCCCACCAAATATTCCTCCATCCTACTAGCACCATTCATAGGTCGCCTTGGAGCCATCCTCTCACCTCCTTTCCGATAGCAGATCATCTCTGCCTCCTCACCTCCATTTGGGGAGCCACACTAAAGCTTTCCTCTAACCAACATCCTCCTGCATCTCCCCTCCGTTGTCCTGCTCCTCACCTCCTACATCCAAGCTTCCGCCAGGCACCGTCATCTCATCGAGCAGCCAATTCAGGAGTTCCTTCTCACCTCTCTCTCTTTCATGCTTTCATAGATCATTGTAATTGACATTGGAGTGATATATATCATATTTGTTCCATCTCTCTTGTGAATTTATTCTGCTTGTCTTCTTAATTCAAAAACACAAAAAAAAATAAAAACTAAAACACCAAAAACAAACAAAACGAAGCACGATTTTCAAGCGAAGTAAACGTCGCCTCCCCATGTTCAACCCAGGACTCACTTGGAGTTTCTGTAAAATTTTATTTGATAATGAGTTTTGCGACTACAATGATGGGTTACTATTAACCTCGATTTCAACCACGCAAAAACTCGTTCGATCATTTATCATAACCCCATGCTTATCTTTTGCTAGTCCCTAGTAAAATTAACCTAAATGTTATGTATAAAAATAGAATCAAGATTTGATTACTTAGGTAAGATTTGTTGATTGCATTAGAAAATTTTAACTAAGGACCTAATTATAGAAACTCAACAGTGCTTGGGTATCTGCCAGATTGCATTAGCTAGGCATGAGGGGAAGGATATTTTGTGATTTTATCATGTTGTCAGCCCGTAATAGTAATCTCCTGTTATTTAAAAGGAAAAAAAGACTCGAATTAGGAGAAGAGAATCTAGGCATTAGGAGTTGCGAACTTTAGGAAATGATACTCTAGGACTTGAAGACGGAAGACTCTACAGGTCTTTGGGCTTAATCAACCCAGGTGTCCACTCGAATGTGGACTTGTTCTCGAGTCCTCGCCAAGTAATTTTATTCTAATTTGGCCAATAAATTGTGGTGATAAGTACACAACTTATCAACCCACCCTCTGATTTGTGGGGACTTTAAGTCTAAGCATCTAAACATTATTTGCACTGACTCACTTTCCAATGATTTTTACGATTAGGTAGCTAATGAACCGTCTAGGGTGGTATGGCTGGTAAGTTGTCAAAATGGTTAAGCATGATTTCGTATGCGAAAAGATTTGAGTTAGAAAACCCATCATCGTAGTGCGTAGAAATCCGCTACTAGATAAAATTTATAATCGAAACTCGAGGTGAGTCATGGGTCAAACATGGGGAGGTGAACATTTGGTTTTGAAATCTGTGCTTGCAGTTTTATTTCTTTTTGGTGTTTTTATCTTTTGCAAATTTTTTTTTGGAATTTTAATAGGAAAGAGATCAGGTCGATAAAATATTTATCTAACTATTCTACTTGCAAAATAAGAGGGAGAGAGAGATAGAGGAAGAGAGAAACATTTCATAAAATTGAACAATGTATATTACAACTAATTGAAATTACACTGAAAGTAATAAAAGATAGAATGGGTTGAGAAGAATCCCCTCGACAGTCGCTTGGAGAATGACTCGCTCTGGTGGCACCCCGGATGAAGGTGGGGAGGAGCTAGATGGAGAGCGGTGGCAGATAAAGGAGGATAGGACGAGACGGCGTCGCGGTGAGGATCCACTTCCCAAAGTGGTGAGAGGACGACCACGGGATGCTTCTCGAATGGGGATAAGAGGCGGGAAAAATATATGGTTTTCTACTCTAGAGGAGCATCCTGGGTTTAGGACAAGCTCTCTCTAGAGCCTTGGAGGTGGTTAGGGAGAGAAAGGAAGAGATGGAGGTGGATGGAGGAGTGTTGGCCCTTTTATAGTGGAAGGGAGGAGGACAATTCGCACATGGGAAATTAGGGACATCTAAAGATGTCACTGAAGATCCACCCCCAAATGTCGCCAAAGATCTGCACACACCCCTGCTGACACCCACACAAGCACCTGTTCCTTGCGCTTGCCTTGTCGTACTGTTGTGGTTAGTGAGCACCTTTCACACACGTGCGTCACGCCCCTCCTATCATACACTGGCCGATGTGGATGCTGCTGATTGTGTAGCAATCATAAACCCTAATTCTCCTGAATTAAGGTATAACCTTGCTTAACTTGGGCATTCTACATGCATACACATCGTACTTAGCATCTTAGATGAGTTTTATCTTTTATGCATAAATATGTGCTATTTGAGAGGTATTATTAATTGCAGGTAATCCAGGGTTGCGGATGAGTGATCAAACATTATGGATCTACTCGGAATGACGACAGGAGTCCAACGCATCCAAGGGTGCATCAATCAGGCTCTCATAGCACTCTAGGGAGTCTGCAGAAGAAGTAGGATCCAAGGGGAAATTAAAGAATATCCAAACCTCATATGACAAATCCAACCACGCGGATGGATCCGGATTGACATTTGCAGTCCAACGGTGTGAAAACAACTTAATCGAAGGGCAACGTAATCAGATACAAGAAGAAGAAGATGGAAGGCCAAGATGGCTCCACGTGGCACCATCGCAGCCACCCCTCACCAGACCTCAATTTGGAAGGAGATCCACGGGCTGTTGGATCGTCATCCAACTGCCGCGATCGCAGCCACATGCCTGCCCTCAGTCGCATCTTCAGATGAGATGAGATCTTGACCTTTAGATTCCCATCCAACGGCCGAGAACCCGCACCAACAAAACTTAAATGCAACCAACTCATGGGAGTAGCACGTTGGTTAGTGCTCTATCCACGAGATGGGTGGTCCGGGATCGAAGCGCGCCCGGTGTGGAATTAGGAGAAGCGGCAAGTGCAGAGGATCGAGTGGCTCGGCAGTAAATGTGTGGCAGGCATGGGAGCATTAGATGCAAACGTGAGTGATGATGCATGCGAAAAAGCACGAGAGCATGCATTTAAGCCATCTGATTCTACAATCGGAAGGCTGAGGTTCGGGCGCTCAGAAGAGGCGAGCGACAAAGGAGAGAAAGTGAAGGGCAAGCAGGAGCCGCGCGATTTTCATCCAAGGGCTCACAAGCTGCCACGTGGCAACACCAGATTCAATCGGGGATAAAAGAAGGATTTGAAAGGCTTAATCAAGGCCGTTGATCTCCCGATCAATGGATCTGATTAATCCAAGGCATTTGCACAGATTTAAGGGGCCAAATGCCTTCTTTGCCTCCCACCAAAGATATAAAAAGAGGCCAAAGGGCCCCCCTTTGAAAGCACTTCTCATAATTCTCTTCTTCTTCCTCCTTCAAGCTTTCTCTCTTCTTCTTCCCGTCTGCATTCGTCTCTGCACCTTCATCTAAAGCATCCGTTGGGCCACACTAACGGATTGTTGCTGCTCTTCTCAACCTCTCCAAAAGGCCACCATGAAGTGATAATGAATTTTATGTGGTTTGTAAAATACATCGTTGTAATGCGCAAAACAGATCAACTCTTAAATTTATATTCCTAGATAGTGGGGTATCTAGGGTCATCCAAGGAGGCAAGTTTGCAAAAATTACATCTCTTGCTTGGAAAATAAAGCTCAACTTTCTTTTTGATCTTTTCAACATATACTTTTTATATATTTTTGAAATAAAGGCAACATGCAAGCTTTTGTTGATAACTGGAAAACAACTAATACCTAATTCAATAAAGCTAACCCTAGGTGACAGGTAGAGCCTCTCCCTAAGCTCACCGTAGGCACGTGGAGGCCTAGAATAATTAGGGAGAGGGAATGAAACAAATTCTAGGTAAAAATTGTAAAAAACTATGCAACAAAAATTGAAAGAAGGAAATTTGAATTAAAGCAAAATTGTTCACACAAAACCTATAGAGGAATGCTTCTACTCTACTTGAAAATACAAGAAAAATAAAACACAAATCCTCTAGATAGATGGTGAAGAAGAGGGCTTCTTGCTCCAAGCCAAGTAGCTCCTTGACTTAGAAAGACAACTCCTTCTCCTTGGCATGAGATGCTCCTCCAAATGATGTCCTCCAAGGTGGTAGCTACCACCTTTAATTTTCCTCCTCCAAGGGTGGGAGTCCACCCTAGGTCCTTCTCCTTTGCCTGGCCATCCTCCTTGAAGTAGAATGCTCTTCCTACTTGGCGTGGCACAAGTTGAAGAAAGTGGGGAGAAGAAGGCGCCAAAGGGGCTGGTGATGTACCCCCTTAATCTTCTTCTCTACTCCTTCTTCTTGGCCATGGGTGTAGGTGGATGTAGGTGGAATTAAACACTAATGGAGGATGCTCTAAAATGGTGGTAGGTGATGGGTTTATATAGAGTAGGAAGGGGGCATAGGTGGCTCTTGGAATGGATGGCTAGGACAGGATCTGGGGAGTAGTTGGGGATCCTATGGCTAAGGGTGATTGGCGCCAACCCAAGGGGTACCTAGGTGGTGGTTATGGGTGGTGGCAACCCTTGAAGTTGGCACCAAAATGGTTTCTAGAAGGGGGGCTTAGGTGGCACCAAGTAGGGTTCTAGAAGGAGGGGTAGGTGGGTAGCTAGGATGGGTTGTAGGGTTATGTGTAGGGCCATGATGTGGAGGTGTTTTGGAGCCAAAAGGGAGAGCTTCTAGAAGGGTATTTTGGTGCCAAAACAAGGTGTCTTTTGGGTGTAGTTGAGGGGCTAGGAGGTGTCCATCTTGGTGCCAAAATAGAGCAGAGGTTAGGTAGCTTAGTTGGTGGAGTTAGCTAGGGTTAAGTTGAAGGCGGAGGATGGCCAAGGAGCTGGATGCTAGCTAAGCAAAGCTAGCTTAGCTAGTAATGGAGTAGAGGAGGAGGCAATGGGAGGTAGGGTTTGAAGAGAGGAGCTGGACAGAAGAAGTCTGGAGTTGAAATGGAGCTGGCAGCTGCTGAAGGGGGTGGCATGGAGCTACTCAAGCTGGCTTAGCTTGCTAGTTCTTTGCTAGCTGCTAAGCCAAGCTAAAGTAAGCTGGCTTCTACCATAATGAGATGAGGTGAGCTGGGTCTAGTGCTCCCGAGGAGGATCAAGCTGGTTGAGGCAGCTAAGGTAGCTTAGCTCAACTAAGTTGAACTAAACTGAGTCCCCAGGAGCTGGACTTGAGCTTCCTGAGCTAGGATGAATTCATCTCCAGTTGGCTGGAGTTGAGTGGAGCTGAATGTAGCTGGACCTGAGTTGGGGTGAACACCAGTCAACTTAGCTGAGCTAGCTAGAGCTCCCTGTGGACTAATGGGAGCTGAGATGAGCTAGACTCAGCTAAGTTGAGCTGGATCTGAGCTAATCTGAGCTAGGGTGAGCTAAGATGAGCTCTCTTGAGCTGTCATTCAGCTGAGATGAGCTGAATGGAGCTAGGATGAGCTGACCCTAATCCAAGTGAGCTGGATTCCAACTATGGTGAGTTGGATCAAATGGAGTTCCAGCTAGTTTAAGCTTCTCCTTCACCTGTTGCCTTCCTGAGTGCTAGGGTTCTAAGGATCTCTTAATCTACTTATCCTTAACACTCACAAAAACACATTAAAAAGACAATAAAAAATGCAATCCATGCCTAACTTAATTAATGCTTAAATGTAGCCCAAAAATCCACTTGTAGAGTAAAATCCTAAGAGCTAGGTTTGTTTTAATGCATAGGAATGATGATAAACTGGCATTTATCATGAACTACCTGTGGTGCCCACATTCTGTTAGATTAGTAGTAGCTTACTTTCATGTTTTCATTCTATCAAATTCAATCTCTTTCTAATGTGAATATTATAATTGATTGTTCTATTCTTTAGTAATCATATTGAGAACAAATGTATGAGATCAAAAGTGCTTTCTGCCTCCCTGTGATTGATCGAGACTCACCAAGTTCCATTAATTTTTTTGCTCGAGACGTATTTCACGCTATACTACAATGTGTTAATTTTCTACGTGATCTACATCGCGAACAAATTGGCGCTGTCGCCGTGGAGGCAAGGCGACTTTTGATTTTATCACTAATACAGTATTTTTGTGTATAGGAGCAGCGACACGAAGAGGCGAATGAGGAAAAGCGGGCGCTGCGAAAATCAAGTGCACACATTCCTATTAGAAATTCAGCTAGAAAGTAAGTGTCATTTTTAAAATTCAATAGCCATGTTTCT
This sequence comes from Thalassia testudinum, assembly GCA_037157565.1. Classification (NCBI taxonomy): domain Eukaryota; kingdom Viridiplantae; phylum Streptophyta; class Magnoliopsida; order Alismatales; family Hydrocharitaceae; genus Thalassia; species Thalassia testudinum. The sequence continues at coordinate 10,442,336 of JAZHRO010000051.1, forward strand.
AATCTCCTTAAAATTATGAAATTTGGACTGAAACTAGATCTTCAAATTATCTTTCCAATTCCACTTTTCCCAAAAATAAATTCCTTCTATGGAATTTTTAAAAATTTGTGGAGTATATACTGGTTAGACTGATTGAAAATAGAACTTTTACAAACTTTAGAAATCAATTCTGACTAATATAGAAATCATATTTACTCAAAATTTATGGGTTGTGAAAGATAATCAAATTATCTTTCAACATTATATTTTTACAAAATTTTTGGAGCATATTTGATATAGTTTCCAACATAAAAACCAACACAGGGTCTAAATCCCAAAACTAACCCCTGGTTAGCTAAAAATTCATAACTAATTGTTGAAAATTGAAAAAAAATTGGAAAAATACTCTCTAAAAAGCTTATTGAGAAAGGAATCTTCTTACCAAGTTTCAAATCGTTTGGATTCCATCTTACCTTAGAGTATACTTTTGAATTGTGGTCTTCAATTTAAGAAAGAACTTAGAAGTCCATAAGCCACTAGGACCACATTGACTAACTTGGACTCTGACTAGCCCAAAAGTTAGTTAGTGAGGCGAGTTACCTTGTGAACTACCCACCATCTACTACCTTTAAGAAACAGGTTCAGAACTCACAAAAATACATCAAATAACCTACATTTGGCCTGAAACTACTAGGTAGTTCCAACCTCTCTTGTAAAACCTGGTGACTAAGCCTGCATGGTAGTGTCAAACAACCGCGACTGCGGGGTATCAAAATCGGAGGTGAAAGCCGAAGGAAGAACCTTCCTTGTAGTCCCCTCGTAACCAGACTGGCTGGGTGATGTAAACACATTTACACTACTTAAAATGTCTATTTTTGCATGTTCTTAAGCATAGGATTGCATTTCATGATATAAATATTGCATAACATGCATCATCTTTCAGTTAGAGTAGTTTGAATAAAATAGAGGTTAATTGTCTCCTTTTATGTGCTTGGATAGGGCAAACATTTTATCAGGGCTTCGGATCAAAGATCCAACTCTATGGATGTGATCAGGGCGACAAGTCTATCACAATCTGTTTTAATTGCCGGTCAACGAGTCTATCACAATCACAATAAGATGCTTAAAACTTAGGGTTCTCATCAACTCTTGGGTGAGTTGAATGGCCGTAGAAAGCCACTCTTAAACCCTAAAATTTGAAAATCCAAAAAAATTAGAAAAGAGTAAAAAGAGAAAAAGAAAATTTTCTTTGAATAAGGCAAGGGCTTGAGGCAGTCTGCATTTTGGCTGATACCCTGGCGCTGTTGTGTCTTTGAAAGTTCAGTTCTTAAGTAGACAATTTTTAATGATTGAAAATAAATCAGGTCCAAATAATCCAACCTAATTCTTTTATAAATAGCATATAGTTTTTGCTAGGGACTAGCAAAAGATAGGCATGGGAGTATGATGTAAACACATTTACACTACTTAAAATGTCTATTTTTGCATGTTCTTAAGCATAGGATTGCATTTCATGATATAAATATTGCATAACATGCATCATCTTGCATTTAGAGTAGTTTGAATAAAATGGAGGTTAATTGTCTCCTTTTATGTGCTTGGACAGGGCAAACATTTTATCGGGGCCTCGGATCAAAGATCCAACTGTATGGATGTGATCAGGGTGACGATTGGAGTTCAACGACTCCAAGATCGCCCTAATCATGCATCCGTAGCATCAGTTAGTGACCCGGGAACCCTAGAAGATCAAGGGCCAGGATGGTGCAAATCCGCACTTCAGATGGCAAATCTGACCGCACGGATGAATTCGGATCGACGATCGCAGCTCAACGACACAAAAATCGAGTCAATTCGACATCCGTGGCACCATCTACAACTTCCAGAAGATGGACGGCCAAGATGGTGCCACGTGGAGCCATCTCGGCCGCCCAAATGGCCGCCTACATTCCATGAAGACCGCGCACCCGCCCCCTCTCCGCCGTTGGATCTCGATCCAACAGCTGTGGACGCAGCACTTTAAAATCATCCTCGCGACCGTTTCGACCGCGTAGCGCAGCGGAGACGAAGCTGCAGGCGAAACAGAGGTCACGGGATCGAGTCCCGCGAGCCTCAAATCAGGAACAAGCGAGCAGGTACATGGAGCGTTGGATCTTGATCCGACGGCCGTGCGCGCCCGATAGCACTCACGTGCGATTGAACGCGTGGCATCACGCGCGATCGCACGCGGGTGGGTGCGCAGCGCAGCGGGTGAAGGGGCGTCTTAAGCCGTCCGATCTCGCGATCGGACGACTGAGAATCAAAGTGCGTGCACATGCGTTTTGCGCTCGGGTAGCTGAGGCGGTGTCTGTGGGCGTGGAAGCTACGCCCACGTTGGGGGCTTTAGCGACGGTTTTATCCGTCACTAAAGACCCCTCATTTATTATTTTGAAGTTGTAATGTCCATTTTGCCCCCACTCCTTGCAACTATAAAAGGAGACCCTCCATACAAAATTCTCATCCCTTCCTTCTCTTCTCTACCCCTCCAAAGCTCAAGAGAAGCTTGTCCCACACCCGGGATGCTTCACGCGAGATAAAGTCCAAATTTTCGTCCCCCTTCGGAAGTGGATCCCACGACGATGACGGCGTGCTGCTCCGTTCCCGTTCTTCTGCTTCGTCCTCCTTCGTCCTGCTTCGTTCTCCTTCGTCCAGGCGTTGTCCCGTCCGGCTCGTCCTCCAAGCAACCGTCGAGGAGGATTTCTCTCTCCCTATTCTTTTTACTGCTTTTTAATATAGATTTACTGCTTTCTAGTGTAATTTTGCTCGTCCTCCAAGCAATCGTCGAGGAGGACATTTCTCCCTCCATTCTTTTAATGCTTTCTAGAGTAAATTTATCGCTTTCTAGTGTAATTGTTTTATGCTTTCTAGTTGTAATGAACAATCTCCTCAATGATAATTTCTTTGTTTATTCTACATCTCATTTTGATTTATATGTGTAATATTCTCTCTCTCTCTTACCCTCTCTCTCTCTCTTCTATTTATTGTAAATAATTAGACAGTTTTAAATTGAATTACTTCGTGACAAATAAAAAGAAATGCGTAATTTTTAAATCAAACGTCCTCCTCCCTATGTTCGACCCGGAATTTTAATTTCGGTATAAATTTTATTTGTTGAACACGAATTCTTCGCTTTTAAACTACAACGACAGGTTTTCCAAAACCAAACACGTTAGCGTAGCGATTCGAACATTCAACACTGGGTTATCCTGAGAGGTGGGAATTCCTTACAGTTGGTCTCTCACTAAATTTTCAATAACACAAACTTAAACGAAAAATCAGGTCATTTGATCTAAAGGACCACTCTGATTAAGAAGGCCCTAGCCTTGTTCTGCTTGACTACACCAACCCTTTGAGTTGGTGTATGCAAGGAAGGTCATTAAGACATGAACTTGTGGGACCTTGGGAACCAAACCCAAGGAGGCAAAGGCGATTTTCGCCTGACCTCTCTTCTCAACCTTCTTCCATCCAATTAGTTGAGATGGCTAATCCCGATCCTTGAGTTCATCAAGACCTTGAGAATTAGGATCCAATGGCTTGTCTGGAAGCTAGGGTCGAGGAAACGGAACAAAAATATGAGCAGAGCATTGACCGAATTCTCACGACACTCGATAGGATGCACATCCACCACGTGGAGAACAACTATGGGACTTCTATGATCCGGCGGCAACAATCATAGCACCTCAGGTTTGGATTCCCACAAGCGGAGATGCATTCGAGTTAAAATCGAATATCATAAGTCTAATTCAGACTAATTTCCATGGAAACTCAAATGAGGATCCCTTCGAGCACATTGAAGACCTGAGTCGGATTGCAAAGTCAGTTTGACCTAGGAATATAGATATTGGAATTGTTCTCATGAAGCTTTTCCCTTTTTCTCTCGAGGATAAAGCTGCTTATTAGTTCAAGTCTATCAGGAGGCCAATCGGAACTTGGGAGGAATTCCGTCGTGAGTTCCTCCAAAAGTTCTTCCCGATTGGTCGAACAAATGCCATGAGGCATGCAATCACGACCTTTGCTCAAGGCCCTGGAGAGAAGCTGCATGATGCCTTGGATAGATTTCACGATCTTCTCAGGAACTGCCAACACCATGGTGTACCCAAATGGCATCTCACTCAAGTATTTACCATGGACTGGATGGCACACATCGTACTTCGTCGATGCATCTAGCGGTGGAAATTTTCTCACAATGGATGAGAACAGCGCATTTGAACTATTCGAGTCCTTAGTAGAGAACTCAATGAACACTACCTCAATGAACCGGTTCCAGCGACCTAGACAGCAACGAGTTAATGTCCACAAAGCTCAAGCTGAGTCTACCCAAGCCGACATGGACATTATCACCAAAAAGCTGGATAAGGTGGATCTGCTCGATAAGAACCTTGATGAATTAATGCGAACGAGATCTGGATCTTCTAGCAGCACTGCTCCATCTTACTCCTCTCAAGCATCCCGAGCCCCCTCTGCTTGTACATATTTGTTTATGTGGGATGTTTTCTCTCCATCTTCATGGAATCCTACATATCAGGAACCCGTGAACAATATGAATCTGGTGCCGTACAATCAAGGTTATGCACCACATGACGATGCAAATGTATATTCTTTTGATGAATTCGCATTTGAGATGTCTTCGGCTTACGAAGATGTCAATGCCATTCAGAGATATGGGCATAACAACCTGTATTCTGAAACATATAACCCTAGTTGGCACCAGCATTCCAATTTCGCCTGGTATGGTAACCCACAGAGACCAAGTCAAACTCCACACTACCAGACCAGACAATATGGGAATGTGCATAACACGTATCCTAGGCAGCAGCCATTCCTGTCTAAGCAGCAAGGTACATGCTTTATCTATCAGCAGCTGTACCAAGCTTCCAACTATCCTCCAAAGCGGGCTGACCCTTTGGAGTTGCTGAAGGAGGAATTGCAGGCGTCAGTTCGAAAATCTACTCATGACAACCTCCAAATAATGAAGGGAATGACTGACCAAATACAGAGCATACAGAACATGCAAAACCAGATGATGCAGGAGCATAGAACATAGGGAGCTTTGCCCTCCCAATCTGTCCCAAACCCAAGATATGTGTAGAATCAGGGAGCCCTGCCTAGATTCCAAGCACCACAGGGACAAGCATACGCTATTATGCAAGCACCTCCCGCACCTCTGGGTTATGGGCTTAGTTAGCCACCTCTGTTGCCAAACCCTGTGTATTCAGACCAACCCGCTCCTCTGCCCCTGCAAGGACAACATGTCGATGCAAAAGTTGTCACCTTAAGGAGCAGAAAGACTACTCAGGACTCGCTACCTTGGCAAGCAGGTAATGATTTTTCCTACGCTCTACCACGAGATGGCTCACAACCCTCTTCCTCTCACAAGCCATCTTTTTTAGATAAAGGAAAGAAGCCCCTAGACCATGAACAACACTATCCAGACTTGACTTGTAATTACCCATCCACTAGTCGGGATAACTTTAATTAGGGATATGAATACGGACCTCAGTGTCCAGGGCCTAACCCTAGATAACAAGACTATGATTATTATCCTTCCCAGAGCTACAATGATTATAGATCTTCATCCTTTGATCAACAAACCAACTCGATCTATAATCATGAAGGATATGATGATTATAACACTTACCCTCCCCAATATTCCACTGCAAATAGGTCACCACTATTCTTTGAACAACCTAAAATGACCTACTATCAGGGAGGGACCCGAGAACCTCAATATCTTGACTCCCATAGAATGAACCCAAACCCACCCAACCATGAACCAAACCATTCGGTTCAGGTAAACCAGGTCCAAGATAGGGTGTTGGCTAACTTGAGGAATACCATCCAATCTTTAGAAGCTCAGCCAACACCGTGCACTGAAGCATTGGAGCCTATGATTAAAATGATTGATGAACTTAATAGTTCCATATTGGATTGGCTCCAAGATGTTAACTATAAGGGCTCGGGTGAGTTTCTACTTTGGAAGTTTTCAGGGTTGAGATGAAATTTGTGGTTACCCTAGTCAAATCTTGGGATAATTCTCAAGATGAACCCCCTTCAGGAGAGGAAATGTCTGAACCCGCTCAGGCGCCTTTGGGGGGGATACATTTTCTGAGACCGGGGATGACCAGGTTGGGCTAGAGCAACCCATTGAGGATGAACCGATTGATTCACTCGAGATCCCCAAGCCATGGAGAGAGGAAAAATATGTCTCTTTGAACCAGGAAATGACAATCGATTTTGAGACATATATAAATGAGGATCATGAATTCCTTGACTCTGAGGGTGAAGAATCTCTTAGTGATGTCTCACTTGAGCATAAGGAAGATGATTTTAGTGAGACAAATAGGCTTGAGGAATCTGATGAACCATTTGATAGTCCAATCATTGAAGAGTATGATCATGTTGGGGCTAACTTGGACAATTTGAATACTAATGATTCAGTCAATAGCCCCATTGCTCAACCACACCCTAAAGAATTTAACAATGATATTTTTGAGCTCACCAGACCCAAGTCAGTCCTGATTCAGTCACAATTATTGGACTTGGGTACTTTAGATGGGGTGTACAGTGATTTAGAGGTCCCAGGAACAATGATTTTAGAGGGTAGAAATGTGGAAATAAAAATTTGGGAAGCTACTTCTGAGGGAAATATGATTTTGGATATAAGGGTTCCTGTTGACCTAAAACCACCTACCTTCTATCAGGACCCTTACAATATCTTTCATGTGAGACCCAAGCTTGGAATAATTGACTATCTTCTGGAGCTGAACTATAAGTGGACACCCAATTTTAATGAATTAGATCAATCCATTGTTTGACACTTTAGTCTTGGGTTGCACACCACCAAGCCGCAGGCCCAACCCCGCAAGCACAATAATCTTAGGTTCTGGGTGATTTTCATCCAGAACCTTGGAACCACTCGACCTTGGGGCATGGGTTTGCACCACAACTTAGTCCACATCTGTGGACATCTTGTACTGGTGGGTTTAAGGATTAATCTTTTGATTTTGATTCTGACCTACACTTGTGAATTCTCAATTTCTTCCTTGTATGTATATAATGCCTAGCTGAAGGAAATTTAGCACGTGTGTATACTCTCTTCTCTCTGCGGAGCTAATCGGGTTGTCACGAAATTCAGGTGATATTCTGTTTACTCCACCCTTTTCATGTCTTTATTTTTACAATGAGGACATTGCATCATTTAGGCATGGGGGGTGGATAATTAATTCTTGAAATCATTTTGTTAACTCCATAGAATTTCTTTTAGTTTCTTAAAAAAAATGAAAATTCAAAAAGACAAAAAAAGTAAAATTAGGAGAAGAGAACTTAGGCATTAGGCATTATTAACTTTAGGAAATGATATGAGAGGACATAAATACTTAGAATCTTCAAGTCTTCGGGCTTAATTAGCCTGGGTGTCCACTCGAATGTGGACTTAGTCTCGAGTCCTTGCCAATTCAATTTCATCTTTAATTTAGTAAATAATTGGGCTGATAAGTACACAACTTATCAACTTGCCCTCTGATTTGAGGGGATTTTAAGTTTAAGCATCTACACACTATTTGCATTAACTCACTTTTTGGAGATTTTTACAAAAATTGGTAGCTAATGAACTATCTAGGGTGGTATGGCTGGCAAGTTGTCATGGGTAACAGCCCATTGGCCAGTTGTCCAGAGCCCAACCACATGACCATTTTCTTTGTACTGCCTTTAGGTAAATCTTAGATCAGGGAAGCCACCTACTTAGGAAATAAAAAAGAAAAAGGAGAACATAAAAGAATAAACAAAACCACACTTCACCGCACGAGTATGGCTGGTAAGTTGCTGTGCGTAACAGCCCATTGGCCGATTGTTCAGAGCCCAGCTCACAAAAATACACTATAATTCCTAAAACACGTAGGGAAGAAGTGGGGAAGTAGAATAAATCGGGGAGATATACACTGGTTTCGCCCTTGTGTTGACCCCATAAATAAAAGCAGGGAGAAAGCTACCATTCGAAAAGATAAACCTCTAGGAAAGGTCACCTAGGGTCATAGAAACCCGAAGTTTGTTTTAACGGCTGCCTAGTGAGTCTTTCACTTTTTTCACTAGATGCTTAGCACTTAGAGTCCTTTCCGAGTCTTGGGCGGGTCAGGTAGCTGTAAAAAGTTATCCCGCAACTCTCAAACTCCAAAACTACAAAAATAAATTAGAAAAGAAAAAAAAGTTTATCTTCCCTTTTTAAATAAGGCGAGGAGTTGGGTTGTCTGCATTCTGGCAGACACCCGGGCACTGTTGAGTTTTCGTAGTTTAGGTCCTTAGTTAAAATTTTCTATTGTTAATAAACGACTTAGGCATAAGTGATTGAGTCCTAATTCTATTTTTATACATAGTATGTAGTTTTATTTCGCTAGGGACTAGCAAAAGATAGGCATGGGGGTATGATGTAGACACATCCATTTAGGTTAAAATGCCTATTTATGCATGTTCCTAGGCTTAGATTTGCATTCCATATTATAAATATTGCATAGCATGAATCATTTAGCATTTAGAGTAATTATATATATTTTAGGTTAATTGCATCCTTTTTATGGTCAAGAGAGGAGATTTATTTTGAAGCCTCGAATTGACAATTTGACCGTACGGATCTGATCAGGATGACAATCGGAGTCTAACGCCTTCAAAATCACCTTGATCGGAGTCCCGTAGCACCATATGTAGTCCAAGGAAAATCAATGACTAAGGGACTAGGTGACATAATTCAGAGCTTCAAATGACAAATCCAACCACGTGGATGGATTCGGATTGAGGATAGCAGCCCAACGGTGCAAAAATCGTCTCAATCCAACCTCTGTAGCAGCCCCTACAACAAAAAGAAGATGGACGCACGTGGTGCAACCCAGGCCGTTGATGAGCACGCACATGCCACCACACACACACAATAGTAAGGGCACGCTCGTGTAGGCATGCACGCGCAACAGTAGCACGGGCGTGCATGGGCACATGCAGAGGCAATGCGTGCATGTGGAGGCGCGTGACACATGCACCCCAACGCAGTAGTGGGTGGGCGCGTGGGTTGTATTAAGCAATGTTTGCGGTGGATCTTCAGTAACGTTTATGACCGTCACTAAATATCTTGTATACGAATTTGATTCTTTCCTCCACTATAAAAGGACCCCTACCCTTCTCATTTTTCTTCATCTCTTCCTTTCTTTCTCTCACCACCTTCAAGGCTCTATAGAGAGCTTGTCCCAAGCTCGGGATGCTCCTCAAGAATAGAAAATAAATATTTGTTCCCGCCTCTCATGCCCCTTGGTGGAACATCCCGTGGCCGTCTTCTCACCTCCCTTCGGGAAGAAGATCCTCGCTGCGACATCATCCTGCCCCACCCTCCGTCCTCCGGCTCCATCCTCGTTTGTTCCGCTCCTCACCACCTTCCTCCAGGCAACGTCAGAGTGAATCGTCCTCCAAACGACCGTCGAGGGGGATTTCTCTCACCTATCTCTATCTTTATTGCTTTCGTAGTATAGTTTTCCCACTTTCCTAGTTGTAGTAAACATTTCATTATAAAAATACATGATTGTTTCTCTCTCTCTCTCTGTCTCTCTCTTTTTATTTTGCAAGTAAATTAGCTAGATTTCATCGACCTGATATCTTGGCCTATTAAAAATAGCAAAAAATAATTAGAAAAGACAAAAACAAATAAAAAGCGAAATGCGGATTTTCAAAACCAAACGTTCGCCTCCCGTGTTCAACCCATGACTCACTTTTTGAGTTTCGATTATAAATTTTATCTAATTGATGGATTTTCTCACGAATCAAACTATGACGACAGGTTTTCCAAACTCAAACCTTTCCGCATGCGAATCCACCGTAATCAGGGCGTTTAGCCCATATTTCTCCTTCAAGTACTCTACCGGATGCCTCTGCCACCTTCGTCTTCTCCAGTCACAGCAGCGCATCTCCAGTCATCCAATAACTTGTTGCCTTCTTCTGACATGGCTCCTGGTCCTAAAGAAAGATCAGATGTCAATTGAGGCAATACGAGTTCCAGCTACTTCGATTGGGTGCTCCACGTGGTTGCTGTTGTGTGCGAAGGAAGGTGGGGGATATAGTCCCACCTCGTTAATTGATAGACCCCTGCAAGCACTTAAGAGGAATTTGTGAACCGAGCCATTTGACCAAGAGCACCGGGGGTTGGGTATCCGCTTCATGAGCCTCCTCGCACCTCACGCCTCGCCCGTACACACACACGTAGATCTGGCCACTTCTTAGGATCCGATAACCCGATACTCAACCCGATTAACCTCGAATCTAAGAGAGAAGAAAGAAGAGAGTTTTGTGAGAGGAGGGGGGAGGGTTTTGCTGTGTAACCGTTTGCCTTGGCTCAGTGTTGAAGTAGGAAGGCTAACACTTAGTCATGCCTTGTGCTTGAGGAAGGAGAAGGTTGTAAAGAAGGGAAGGCCTTTGTGTTTGAAAGGCCTTAAAGGAAGGTTAGTGCCCTTGTGTGCCTTCTGTGACGCTCTGTGTTGTGAAGTTAAGCCATCTAGTTCTGTGAAGGCGGCGTCTGATTGCACAACAAAAATACACCAACAACTATGCCATCTTGTGCTATTTCCTAGCATTACCAATGCATATTAGGTCGACATAGTCACATTTGTGAAAATACACGCATGCATGCATTTATTTGAGAGGGGAGGAGAGTGAATAAAATGGCCTTATAATTAACAAATTCTTCAAGTGCTGCTTCGCAAATTCACCATCTTTATTTTTATTTGACTTTCTTCTTCTCCGCGGCTGCATGGCATGGCTGGCTTTCCTCGTGCCATTCTCTGCAACAAGCACTCCCTGCCAGCCATGCAGAGCCATGCACAGCCAGGGCATGGCTGTGCATGCCTCTTTTCTCTTTAAAAAGAGCTCAGCCTTCTTCCTTGCGGCTGAGCCTGGTCCACCCGAAAACACAAAGCAGCTTCCCTCCTTCCAGGCCATCTCCTCCCCTCTCCCCTCCATACGCAGCCTCTCCTCTTTCTAAGGAGCCACGCTGCGGGCAGGAGCAACTCACAATGGTGCACAACCACCACTATGAGTCCACCACCGCCCAGCTCATCAAAGAGCTGGTGGGCATGGTGGTTCTCTCTTCCCTGTTTCGTCGTTTAGCCACTTCCACCATTGCTACAGGAGCTTCAAGCTTTGAAGCTCAAGCTCCGCACAGCAGCAGCAAGGCGTCGACCACCTTGCGCCCTGTCGTGAACCTCCACCGCGCATGCCTGCTGGCCGCCCTCGCCTACAGCGTGCGCCTGCAGGCCGCCCCACCCACCTCTCGCTTCTTCATGCCCGCACCCACCTCTTCGCAAGCCAGCAGTCGGCGCAGACCTTCCGCATGCGCGCCAGCTCGTGCAGCGACTCCCGCACTCACAGCACCGGGCACAGGCGTTCGCACGAGCCGACCATGCACTGTAGCCACTGTTCACGCTAGTCAGCGGAACACTGTGGCTACAGTGCAGTGACCGGTAAGTTTCTCACTTATCCAGTCACCCAGCGCATCGCTACCGGCCCCAACCTGTGCCCGCATCTCTCCCCGCACCTGCTGCAGCACCTGCGCCGGCGTCTCCCTTCGCCTGCACCCGCCTGCACGCGCCCGCTTCTTCGCCCGCATCACCCTCTTCGTGCAGCACGGTGTGCTGCAGTTCCTCCCACGCCTGCTTCCTCCTGCGTGCACGTGCGTCTTCGTAATCCTACGCGCCTGCGCGTGCACGTGTATCACCAGACGTCGCCAGCTGCATGCGGATGACTTATCTCTCCACGCCTTCATCTTCAGCAGACGCTCTCTCTCTCTCACTCTCACAGACACTCACCTCACACATACACACACACACTCTCTCTCTCTCTCTCTCTCTCGTACACACACATTATCACTTGTACACCCCTATATACACGCTTATATATAAATATACCTAGATATAATATATATATATATATATACATATATATATATATATATTAGTACCTATACAATTATATATAAGTATATATATATATATACATATATATGCACATATATTTATACATATATTTATATATATATTTGCAAACATACATACATATATATATCTATAACTATAAATACATATATACATATATATATATATATATATACACACACATAGATACTTGTACTACTATATATATATATATATATACACATACACCTATATATAACTATATACATATATTACCATATATATACATATATATATATATACATATCTATATCTATATATATAGTTATATATACATACATATATATACAATTATAAATATATATATATACATATACATACATCTATCTATACATATATTTACATATCTATATATATATATGTATACATATAAATATATACATATACACCTAGATAATTATAACCATATATATATATATATTTATACATATAGATATATATTTACATATATACATATATATATTTTTTCATATCAAATACCACACGTTGTATCGTGGGAATATCTGCACCAGTTGTTGATATTCCCCAATACACGTGTACATAAAGCATTTTCACACACATCTTCCATCATCCATCCTACACTCCATGCGACACTTTGTCCTGTTGGTTGTGTCTTTCTAGATGACGACTGACTCGACACCGTACTACATGCCATCTCCGCCTCCACCCCCATCCCTTTATACATATATAATATATACATATATATATACTATATTTACTTTATTTCTATTTCTCTTTCCTGCCATTAAAAAGATAAAAAAAATACACAAAAGTGAAAAGATAATCTTTGACTTGCAGGTACTCAGTCTTGCGAATAGAAAGACCAGTTTTGGAACCCTAATTTGGCTCAAAGCCAAGAACCTGATTTTGAGGGTGTACCTCAAGGACAAAAATTATAAAAAAAAAATCTTAAATAGAAAAATACCAAAAACACAATAAACGAATGAAAGAGATTCATTGTAGGAAAGGCGTAGAAACTGATTCACTTCTAATCCCACTTCCCTGCATTCGACCTTGGGCCTAAAAGTGACCAAGATAAAATCAAGTAGGCTAGGTTAAAAATTTTGTAAAGAGATGGTTAGGCTTGATTTAGGTTAACCACTATACGCATTTCAATGATAAAATCACCATATTAACACAACCTATCCGGGTCTACACCATAATCATTCATGGTGCCGTTGCCGGGGTATGCTAGGAAATAGCACAAGATGGCACAATTGTTGGTGTATTTTTGTTGTGCAATCATACCCCCATGCCTATCTTTTGCTAGTCCCTAGCAAAACATTTTTTTGTATTGTATTTAGAAATGATCTTAAGCTGAAGATTTTCTACTAAGGCAACATAGGTGTGTTTATTGTTGGATATTGTGAGAACCAATTGTAGAGAAGACTACCAGTACTTTAAGTCTCACATGACATAGATCATCTCTCAACTAACCTGGACCCTTGATATTTAAACCTTAGGTACGATTTCCAGGTCCCAGGAGGTTTTTGCCGTACTCGAGAGCTCAAGAGATTATGGCTTGTGCTTAGTGAAGGATCAAGACTGACCAAATGAACATTAAGACTCAAGCCCAGGGTTTCACGAATTTTTAAGTACAGGTTGGTCCTAGTTTGAACTCGTGTCTTCGGATTGACCCTTAAAAAGATGACGGAAAACTCAACTCCCATTTTATGACTTTTGTGGCTCAAAGAGAACAGGGTATTTGTAACTTACCCTGAAGAACTTTTGTAGGGTGATTTTACAGACGTTTATGAGATATACTGACTTATTTGTACCTTTTTTCTCCCTTGAAACACGTGTCAGTATATCTCTTACAACTTTATTTGGAGGAGCACACTTTTCTTTTTGGTGGGAGAGTTCCTTTTTGGTGGAAAGAGTCTCTCCTAAACACAAGACTAAAGCCTGGGATAAAAAGTCTACCTGCGTTCACAGGTAAGGACTCCACCTTCCCTAATGAGCACTAAGGTTGGATCTTATGTTCACCTGGTCTTTCTTGATATGTGCAGTGTGAACCAAGATTACTTAGGCTCTCAAGTAGAAGCAAACCAACAAATCCTGTACTGGTGTCTCAGGTACAAGAATACGTCCATAGTTAGGAGAGATTCCGATCTATCTTGTCAATGCTCAAGTGAATTAAGTCGAGCCTGAGCGAATCAAGCTTCTGTGGCCTGGAAAGTCTTCAAAACAGTGGTTGAATATCCATAAACACTTATTGTATTTTTGTTTCAGCCTTCAGATCATTACTAAACACCATTCTATATATATATACATATATATATATATATAGATAGATAGATGGAAACTGCATGATACCATAAAATACCCAGATCCTATGGATGCCTATCCACCCCCCAATGCCAAATGATGCTGTGTCCTCATATGCATGCAGGGAAGGGTAGAGGAAGGACGAAAGATCGGGTAACGAGAGCTGAGGTGCAAGATAGACAGTAGGATAGTAGGGTGGGTGGATGGTGGGTGGTGATGTGAAAAGTGAAGTGATCGTGATAGTGGCGTGAAAAGTGATGGTGGATAGTGAGTGTTGTTGGGGTGCCTCCCAACGAGCGCTGAATTTAACGTCCCCAGCTGGACTTAGGATGAGGTACAAAATCAGTTACCCTCCAGCAGGGCAACAGATTCTCCAACAGGGGCAAGTTCATGAGTAAGATAGGGTTTCAAATGCTACCAATTGACCATAAATTTATGCCCAGATTTGGGATCTTCAATCTCAACGGCCCCATTGGGAAATGGTCTCAAGACCAGGAAAGGACCAGTCCATGTGGACTTTAGTTTCCCAGGAAAGAATTTGAGCCGAGCATTATAGAGCATACGGCTGTCGTGAAAAGCCTTAGTGCGTTGCTTGAAAGTTAAAGTAGAATCATAGGCTTCACGACGGAGCTCTTCCAACTCCTGGAGTTGGAGTTTCCTTTCTCGACCATACAAGTCTGGGTCGAGGTTACATTGGCGAATCGCCCAATAAGCGCGGTGCTCCAACTCCACGGGCAAATGACAAGGCTTCCCGTAAACGATTCTATAAGGAGACATACCAAGGGGAGCCTTGAAGGCGGTCCGATATGCCCAAAGTGCATCAATCAGCTTGTCGGACCAATCCTTACGATCAGGCCGAATCATTTTCTGGAGAATTTGCTTGATTTTCCGATTCGACACCTCTGCCTGGCCGTTCATCTAAGGATGATACGGGCATGCGATACGATGGACTCTATATTTCCTCAGAAGTGCCCAAAAAGAAGCATGGGTAAAGTGGCTTCCTCCATCCGAGATAATGGCTCGAGGGATCCCAAAGCACATAAAAATGTGGTCTTTGACAAATCAAGTGGATATAACATGGTCAGCACGTCGCATGGGAATAGCATTGATCCATTTCGAAACATAATCAACAGCCACGAGGATAAATTCGAAGCCGTTGGAAGGACGAAAGGGACCCATGAAATCAATTCCCCAAATGTGGAAGATTTTCGTAGCTAGGATGGGTTTAAGGGCATCATGTCACGACATGACATTGACCCTAACGACTGTCACCTAGTGCAATGTTTGGCATAATTGTGTGCAACCTAGTGAAGGGAGGGCCAAAAGAAACCACACTGCAACACCTTGGCTGCAGTTTTCCTCCCAGAGAAATGGCCTCCGCAGGCCTGATCATGGTAGAAGGATAGCACACTGGGGAACTCGCTGTCAGGAATACAGCGACGGATAATTTGATCAGCACCTATTCGAAAAAGAAGTGGATTATCCCAGAAATAATACTTTGCTTCTGCCATGAGGTGCTCGCACTAGTTTTTAGGTCAGCCACGTGGAAGGGATCTAGAAGCAAGGTAATTGGCAATGTCGGCATACCAAGGTCCACTTGCTACATTAATTGCCAATAGGTGCTCATCAGGAAAAATCTCGTTAATCGGCAGAGTAACTCCAATATGGTCAGGGTCCAGTCTAGAAAGATGATCAGCCACAACATTCTGGGCTCCGGCCTTATTGCGAATCTCAATGTCAAATTCTTGGAACAGAAGGATCCAACAAATCAGTCTAGGCTTGGCATCCTTCTTGTGCATGAGATGGCGAATGGCCGTGTGATCAGTGAAAACAATAACATGTGAGCCCAGAAGGTAAGAGCGAAATTTCTCCATCCCAAAGACGACCGCCAGTAGTTCTTTTTCAGTGGTAGTGTAATTACGCTGGGCCTCGTCCAACGTCTTACTGGAGTAGTACACCATGAAGGGGTGTCTATCGCGTCTTCGTCCCAGGATGACTCCGACTACAAGGTCAGAAGCGTCATATATGAGTTCAAAGTCGAGGGACCAATCAGGTGGCTGGAGAACAGGGGCCTTAGTAACAGTATTACGCAGCTGCGTGAATGCTCGTATGCAGTCAGGGCCCATATCGAAGGGTACGTCAGTCGATAGGATATGAATTGAAGGTCGAGAAATTTTGGAGAAATCTTTGATGAATCTCCTATAGAAATCGATGTGTCCCAGGAAGGAGCGGATTTGTTTGACAGAGCCAGGCACAGGTAAATCAGCAATTACATCAAGCTTAGCTCTGTCAACCTCAATACCCCTATCGGAGATGATATGTCCGAGTACAATTCCCTTGTGTACCATAAAATGACTTTTTTTCCAGGAAAGCACGAGGTTTACATCAGTATATCTCCTAAGGATACGGGTCAGGTTGGCAAGACATTCATCAAAAGATGGTCCGAAGATCGAAAAGTCATCCATGAAGACCTCGAGAAAGTCACCCACCATGTCATGAAATATCGCCAGCATACATCTCTGGAAAGTTGCTGGCGCATTGCAAAGTCCGAACGGCATCCTTCTAAATGCGAAGGTGCCGAAGGGGCAGGTAAAAGTGATTTTCTCTTGGTCCCGGGGGTCAATTGCCACCTGGTTATATCCTGAGAATCCATCCAGGAAACAGAAAAATTTATGTCCCGCTAACCGCTTCAGGATTTGGTCAATGAAAGGTAGCGGAAAGTGATCTTTCTTAGTTGCAGCATTGAGTTTCCTATAATCTACACACACTCTCCAAGATGTAGGAGTGCGTGTAGGGATGGATTCGCCCCTGTCATTGACACAGATGGTGAGTCCCACCTTTTTGGGCATGATGTGAATCGGACTCACCCAGGGGCTATCGCTGATCGGGTAGATTATACCTACATCTAGCCACTTAATGATTTCCTTTTTAACGACCTCCCGCATGTTAGGGTTGAGATGTCGCTGCATCTCACGGGAAGGTCGAGCCTCCTACTTTGTATATATACGGTGAGTGCAGTAGGAGGGGCTAATGCCAGATAAGTCTGATAAAGACCATCCAATGGCTGCCTTGTGTTCCCTAAGGACCTCAGTTAGTTTGCACTCTTGCTCCGTGGTCAATTTTGAACTGATGATTACAGGGAGCATTTCATTTGGTCCCAAGAAAACATACTTAAGTGTACTAGGCAGCTCTTTCAGCTCGAGAGTGGATGGTGAAAGGTCTGGCATTTCTTGGGATGAGAGTGTCCCAGGCGGATCTGAAAAAAGGTCAGGAGGAAGAAGTTGGCCCTCAGATTGGCCAAGAAGAGGGGCTTCTTGGATAGATGGATCCAAAAAGGAATAGCCCCAGTGAGTAGAATGTGGGCTCAAGGTCCCAGTGTGGAGTTGCAATTCCACCTAATTTGGCAGGAAAGAAAGGGCAATCTGGTCTTCAAGAGTGTCGACCGACGGTGAGTAGCCCGGATATGACTCAGACCACGAGGTATGGGAAGCGAAGAAAACCTCGTCAGAAGTCTGGCCAGGAGAAGGTACGGGAATAGGGAGGGATTGGGGAATGTCACAATATGTGTTGGTCAGGCAATCGTCAGTGTTTATAGGTAATCCGCAGCAGTCAGAATAGGTCCCAATTAGTCCGGTACACATGCTGATGGCCATCTCCTCGTCAGACGTGTCATCCTCGATGCAATCACAATCAAAGTTCTTGGCTGCCTTGAAGATGTTAAACTTAATCTTTTCAGATCCAACGGCAATCTCAATACAGCCCGACTCGCAGTCGATATGGGCGTGGGCTGTGGCCAAGAAAGGTCAACCAAGGATGATCAGACAATCAGAAAGTGAGCTAGGAACTTCCATATCTAAAACAAGAAAGTCAACAGGAAAACAAAGACTGTTGACCCTAACCACCACATCTTCCACCACACCCTTTGGAATTTTGACAGAACGATCTGCCAACTGTAACGTGACAGGCATGGGTTTCAGATTTCCCAAGGAAAATTGTTCGAGCATGATGGTTGGTATAAGATTGATGGAAGATCCTAGATCAAGCAGGGCACAATTAAAATTGTAGCCTTGGATGCTACAGGAAATAAGCGGTGTACCCGGATCTTTCTACTTCAGTGGTAGATTTGACAGTATAGCACAACTCGCATGAGGTGAGAGAACCACTAGATTCTTAGTTTTCTTTGATTGTCGCCTGGGTGTTGTGTAGTCTTTGAAAAATCGGGCGGCAGTAGGTATGTGGTCGATAGCCTCGAGCAGGGGTACCATGATTTCAACATCCCTGAAAAAATTACGTAGGTTATCAAAGACCTGCGTATCTTTCTTCTTGCCTTTTGGCTCCCTCAGTAAAGCCTCAGGGAATGGGACTGATTCTGGAACCAATTTGGGTGTATCGTCCTCTCGCGAATGCGGTGCACATCCTGAATGAGAGGGCGACAGAGAAGATGGGCTAGGATCAGGTCGAGGCAGATCGACAGTCTACTTACCGCTCCTCATAGTGATCACATTGGATGATGCGGGTCGAGTGGGATAATAAGGCAGAGGAGGGTTCGGAATAGGGACATAAGAGTGAGGTGCTATAGTGGGATTAGCCTGAAATCCCGGTGGAATGCTCGAAGCCTGCAGAATCTGATGAACTTGCCCCTAAGAAGGTCATACCTGTGGTTGAGGACCATGGGGTACGAAATTTCGCGGGTTGGGAATAGGTTGGGCAGGAAGAGTGCCCTGAGATCGAGTCGCCATGCGTAGTTGACTGATCTCAGCATTCTGCTGCACCAATTGGTGCTGAAGAGAGGTCATGTTCTCTTCATGGCGCTTTGACATTTCTATCATCATTCGCATCAATTTATCAAGAGGACTTGATGCGTGTTTTGTTTGCGGTACGCAAGGACCCAATGGCGGATTTGCCATAGGATTAGACTGAGCCCTTGGGATGACGGGTGAGGACGGTCGCATTGGTCCACCCGTAGGGTTTTCGCACTGCGGTTTGTTGGACCATGCGATGTTTGGATGATTTCACCACCCTGGGTTATAAGTGGCAGAGAACGGGTTGTTTCCCAGGGCGTAAGCTTCTTCTATGCCAGAAGACATGTCTGCATGTAAATATGCTTCCAAGCACACGGAGGCTTGGTCCTCCATGTCAAAATACTGGCTCGCAGAAGCCAGATCCACATGACTTACCGAATCGCTCGGTGTGACACTCGGTAAGGAAGGTCTTACGGGGTTTCTCGAGATAAGCTGGTATTGGAAGAATTGGAATTGTGACGAAGTGGTGAGGTGGGGGTGTTTGCCATAAAACGGGCGGGGTTGGCCAGAAGCTCGTCCAGCTTCTTGTGCACGATGGAGACTTCATCCAATTTTTGTGCAATAAGATTGAGATCAGTGGATGAATGGGAGGGTCCCGTGTCAACTTCGTGGACATTACGGGGCAGGCTGGCATGATTAAAGGCGATAATGGAAGCATTGTTCATTGAGTTTTTGCTCATATTTTCAAATAATTTGAATGCTCCATTCTCGTCTTTATTCATGAAATTCCCTCCGCAGGAAGCGTCTGCAATCTGCTTCAAAGTCTCATTTAGCCCATAGTAGAAAATCTGGGCTATATGCCACTTAGGCAGACCGTGGTGCGGACACTTCCTAAGGAGGTCATTATACCTCTCCCACGCCTCACGAAATTGTTCACCGTTTTGTTGTGTAAATGAAGTGATAGCACGGCGAAGTGCATTGGTTCGCCCTATTGGGAAGAACTTCTTGAGAAACGCTGTTCGCATCTCTTCCTAAGAGTGGATGGTTCTCCCAAGGGTGCGTAACCACTGCGACGCTTTATCCCACAATGAAAACGGGAACATCTTCATGAGGACTATAGGTAACCCGATATTTCTTGGTTTAACAGTTTCAGCCAATCAGGTTAAGTCTTCCAAGTGGAGAAAAGGATCTTCACTTGCAAGACCATGAAAGCGAAAATTTATCAGGCCAATTATATTAGGTTTCAGTTCAAAGTCGTCCCTGCCCATGGGGACCTGAATTTGTCCTATGGTCTCTATAGCAGCGGGATTCTGATTGGAGCTAAAAGACCTAGGCTCCTCCCATTCGGGAGGGTTCTGCATTTCCTCCAATGTTTCCCTTATGGCTTCAATTTGCTCATTATACATTTCCATTTGGGTTTGGAGGCAGGTTATGGGATCTAAGGCTCCACCACCTGGTGGGTTTTGAGGGCGGTTTCCTCCCTCGGGATTTGGGTGTGGGTGTGAAGCCATGTTTGTGGAGGAGGAGGACGATTCGGCTTCTTTTCTAAAATTATTAGGCAATTCACACAGTTCAGGGTTTTGTGACCTCCTCCCAAACATGCACTACCGCAGGAAGAATTAGGGGGATACGAAGGGAAAAGAGATGAGAGAAATGACGTAGCAAAGGTACACTTGATGACAAATCAATACAATCAAATTCCTAACCTCTACAGTGTGCCCTTAGACCTAAAGATCTAAGTTACCTACTATCATGAACTACGGAACCAAATGCGAGCATCGTGGAACCACCGGGCTAGATTGAAAGGCTGTCTGCCCCAGTCTTAGACACCCGATAGCACACGGGAACCCCTAGCACGTAGGCACTACACGTAGGTAGTTAGACCTCCAATCCTTAATAAGGGTGAAGTTACTACCAAGTTTAGTTAGAGGCTTAGGATCAAGTGCTTCTGGAATGTGAAGGGCATTATTTACGGGTAATGCCCAAGTGATTGATTTTGCAAAGTGTGTAAACCAAGCATGCAATGGGGAAATTTCCCCGAATTGAAGTTTTAATTGGTGAACGGTTTTTAGAATTCAGCCTTAAGTAGTATGAATTTTAGGATTTCGCTGAATTACCAATTCAACCAATCTCCGAGTTTTGAGAGAATACAAGTTTTCTTCTAAGCCCAACAAACCCTTCTTCAATGTCAATTGGTTAATGCATGCTACAATGCAATGGGCTTCCCTAGATGGAGATTTCTATGTGTGGATGCATGAGTCAATTTTAGATTAGTGTGAAAGGGAGCCAAAGCACTTCAATTCAAGTGCTCCCAATCACCAAAATGATTTCCACACACAAGGCTCAACCACAAGATAAAGAGAATCAAATTGTTGGGGTTGAAGTATTCGGGATCGAATCTTAGGCACGTGAAAGGTCGTGGTGGGGTTGGAATCAAGTCAATTCCAAGACTCCCCACCAAAAAATGTGATCCTGAATTGCAGATAAATGAGGCAAAGAGGGATGACAATCAATCTTTTTATTTTTGCCTCAAAGAATACTTCACACGGCGAAAGGTTCAAGAATCTAGATTCTTGGGTTTTCACTATGCGAAGTTTCACGGGAAATCCTAGGGTGGTGGGAGTGATGAAAAATAATCAAACAAGTGATTTTTAATCCACTTGCCCCAAGAGATCCCAAGAAGTGTTTTTATTTTTTATTTTTTTATTAAGGTGACAAGTTAACCTAAGTTGCTAAGAAAGAAAGACCTACTTGTTCAGCAACGTGTGCGAAGCTCCAGTGTGGTACCGACGACTTCATGCTCTCGTTCCCGCCTTGGATCTGCCCACATTTTCAACTTTGTCTGCCTGTCTTCTCCTTGCAACAGGTTCACCTGCACAACAACAAACAAAAATACCCGTGAAGAGAAGAGTGTGAGAAGAGAAAAATTAAAGGAATGGAGTAAAAACTTACTTGAATGTACACTTCCCTGGCAACGGCGCCATGAAAAGATGTTTGGTCGGGCCCGGTTAGGTTATGTTAATATGGTGATTTTATCGTTGAAATGAGTATAGTGGTTAACCTAAATCGAGCCTAACCATCTCTTTTAAAAAAAATTTTTACTTAGCCTACTTGATTTTATCTTGGTCACTTTTAGGCCCAGGGTCGAACTTAGGGAAGTGGGATTAGAAGTGAATCAGTTTCTACGCCTTTCCTACAATAAATCTCTTCCGTTCGTTTATTGTGTTTTTGGTGTTTTTCTATTTAAGATTTTCTTCTGATAATTTTTGTCCTTGAGGTACACCCTCAAAATCAGGTTCTTGACTTTGAGCCAAATTTGGGTTCCAAAACTGGTCTTGCTATTCGCAAGACTGAGTACCTGCAAGTCAAGGATTATCTTTTCTCTTTTGTATATTTTTTTTATCTTTTTAATGGTAGGAAAGAGAAACAGAAATAAAGTAAATATAGTAGATATATATATGTATATATTATATATGTATAAAGGGGTAGGGGTGGAGGTGGAGATGGCGTGTAGCACGGTGTCGAGTCGGTCATCGTCTAGAAAGACGCAACCAACAGGACGAAGTGCCGTGTGGAGTGTAAGGTGGATTGGTGGAAGATGAGTACGAACACACTTTCTGTACGCGTGTATCGGGGAATTTCAGCAACTGGTGCGGATATTCCTGCAATACAACGTGTGGTATTTGATATGAAAAAAAAAAATATATATATATATATGTATATGTAAATATATATCTATATGTATATATATATATATATGGTTATAATTATCTAAGTGTATATGTGTATATATATATATATATGTATAGATAGATGTATGCATATGTATATATATATGTATGTATATATATGTATGTATATATAACTATATATAGATATATGTATATATATGTATGTATATATAACTATATATATAGATATAGATATGTATATATATATATATATATGTATATACATATATATATATACATATATATGTATATACATATATATATATACATATATATATATATGTATGTATGTATATATATGGTAATATATGTATATAGTTATATATAGGTGTATATGTGTGTATATATATATTAGTATAAGTATCTATGTATATATATATATATATCTATGTATATATGTATTTATAGTTATAGATATATATATATGTATATATGCTTATACTTAGTTATATAGGTACTAATATATATATATAGATATATGTATATATATATATATGTATATATGTAAATAGACATGTGTATATATATATATATATATATATGTATGTATGTATATATACTTATATATAATTGTATAGGTACTAATATATATACTTGTACACCCCTATATACACACTTATATATATATACCTATACATAATATATATATATATGTATATATATATATATTATGTATAGGTATATATATATAAGTGTGTATATAGGGGTGTACAAGTGATAATGTGTGAGTACGAGAGTGTGTGTGTGTGTATGTGTGAGGTGAGTGTCTGTGAGAGAGAGAGAGAGAGAGAGTGTTTGCTGAAAATGAAGGCATGGAGAGATAAGTCGTCCGCATGCAGCTGGCGACGTCTGGTGATCCACGCACACGCGCAGGCACGTAGGCATGTGAAGACACCCGCGCACGCAGGAGGAAGCGGGCGTGGGAGGAACCGCAGCGCACTGTGCTACGCGAAGAGGGTGATGCGGGCAAAGAAGCAGGCACGTGCAAACGGGTGCGGGTGAAGGGAGACGCGGGCACAGGCACTAGAGCGGGCACGGGGAGAGACACGGGCACGGGGTGGGGCCGATAGCGGCGTGCTGGGTGACCGGATAAGTGAGAAACTTATCGGTCATCTCACTGTAGGCATAGTGTTCCACTGACTAGCGTGAACAGTGGCTACAGTGCATGGTCGGCTCGCAAGACCGCTTGTGCCCGGTGCTGTGAGTGCGGGAGCCGCTGCGCGAGTTGGCGCGTGCGCGGAAGGTCTGCACCGGTTGCTGGCTTGTGGAGAGGCGGGTGCGGGTGCGAAGAAGCGGGAGGCGAGGGTGACCTGCAGGCGTGTACGGTGGACGGCGCCTTGCTGCTGCTGTGCGGAGCTTGAGCTTCAAAGCTTGAAGCTCCTGTAGCCATGGAGGAAGTGGCTAAACGTTGAAACAGGGAAGAGAGAACCACTACGCCCATTGGCTCTTTGATGAGCTGGGTAGTGGTGGACTCACAGTGGTGGTTGTGCACCATTGTGAGTTTCTCCTGCCCGCAGCGTGGCTCCTCAGAAAGAGGAGAGGCTGCGTATGGAGGGGAGAGGGGAGGAGACGGCCTGGAAGGAGGGAAGCTACTGTGTGTTTTTGGGTGGACCAAGCTCAGCCGCAAGGAAGAAGGTTGAGCTCTTTTTAAAGAGCAAAGAGGCATGCACAGCCATGCCCTGGTTGTGCGTGGCTCTGCATGGCTGGCAAGGAGTGCTTGTTGCAGAGAATGGCACGAGGAAGGCCAGCCATGCCATGCAGCCGCGGAGAAGAAGAAAGTCAAATAAAAATAAAGATGGTGAATTTACGAAGCAACACTTGAAGAATTTGTTAATTATAAGACCATTTTATTCACTCTCCTCCCCTCTCAAATAAATGCATGCATGCACGTATTTTCACAAATGCGACTATGTCGACCTAATATGCACTGGTAATGCTAGGAAATAGCACAAGATGGCACAATTGTTGGTGCATTTTTGTTGTGAAATTAGCATCTGATAAAGGTTGATGCTGATACTATTGGATTATTTAAGTACCTAAGTTAATGTTGATTAGTTGATTGAGAGTACGATTAAATGATTTGAATATGGGATATATGCTTAATTAAGATGAATAATTGGTGATTTAAATCACCATTATTTTGTCTTTCTATTCTTTTTATCCCATGATCTTTTGTGATACATTGATCTATGTTTTGAATGCTAATTTGACAAGTTTCATTTATTGCATATCTGTTATTGTGCTTATTTATTCTGAATGAAGATTAATGCATGAATTCCACATTTGCTCCTTACGAATGACCGCAGACTCCATTTTTAGGATCTAAGTTTTATAAATTTAAATATTTTGTTATGCAATTTTGGAGTCTACTACATTGAATGTATATTTAAATCTCCTCGATTTGCCATGCAACATTTTGGCATCATTGCATATGGAAATTTTCAAGAACGATGCCAAAATATTTGGGCGAAATCATCGTTGTTTAGGAAATGCATTGTAGTATAAGATAAAATTGCTCAAATCATTTAAATTTATAAACTCAGAATCTAAAGGAAATCTGAGGTCATTTGCAGGGAACAAATATGGAATTCACACATTAATCTTCATTCAGAATCAATATGCACAATAAATTGAACAAAATAACAGATATTCAATGAATAAGACAAATCAGATTGATATTCAATGTAATCCAGTGTATCTCAAAAAGCCTAAAAAGTGATGATTTAAATAACCATTTAGATCCCTCTAGTTAAGCATGCATCTCTTATTCAATTTACTCAAATTATCCAATAGTACATTCAATAAATTAATCAACGTTAACTTAGGTACTTAAACAATAATCCAACAGTAACCAAAACCAAATCAGACATCACCTATATGTATCAGAAGACTTAACAAGAGCATAGAACTTCAGCAGAGCACAAGCCTTTCTCTTCTTTTTCTCAAGCCTTTCAGAAACCAAGGCTTCTCTCATAAGCCTTCAAGCATAAGCACACAGCTAAGTGTTAGCCTTCCTTCTTCAGTACACGGCCAAGGCAAAGGGTTACATAGCAAACCCCCCCCTCCTCACAAATCCTTTTCCTTTCTTTTCTCAAAGACCAGAGATAATTGGGTATATAGGTAATCAGATCTAGGCATAGGGACCAGACCCGTATGGTAGTGGCCGTGGGTGAAGTGTGCAAGGCAGGTGCATGTGAGGGACCCAACCCCTCAGGTACTGGGCAAGGGGTCTATGTCACGTTTTCCACTTATACGGTGTTGGTTGGTTGTAAACAACCGATGTGGGACTAAATGTCCCCCTATTCTTGGCGTGAAGGCTACAGCTAAGGGAAGACTTCGAAGGATCAGGTGTATGCTGCTGGTCCTACTTAATTGAAGCCCCAGGTAAGCTTCTGGAGGAGATCCGCAGGACTGGGGCTCTTCAATTTAGTTGGAGGTGGCCGGTGTACTGCATGTGAAGTCGGCGAAGGCAAGGGCAGCAGTGGATCTTGGGTAGCAACCTAAAAACATGCATACGAGCTCGAAAGCCCTAGTTAAATGGTCCAAGCACGTCGCCAAGTAATGGCAAAGGTGATGGCAGTGAAATTTGGAGGTGAGAAGGTGTGTCGTGTGGTGGCAAAGTCAGAAGAGGTGAACAGAGGATGGGTTGTCTGGTGGGGTGATTCAGTGGGTATTTGGTGGAATTAAGTGAGGACTTTTGTGTAGGAAGGTGAAACGGAACTCATGGAGGTGGAATCGAGTGATTTGGTGGTCTATGCAGGATGTATGGCCACACTGGAGGTATGCTGGATGTGGAGAAGACACTAGCGGTGAGGGTGTGTCAGTGGTCAAAACAGGGAGAGGAAGATCTAGGAGGATTCAGGAGGAGAAGAGGGATAGGTTGCGACCTATACTAAAAGACGAAAGGGCTAGGAGGGTGTTGGCAATGATTGGTCAGCACCGAAGAAGAGAAGTCCTCTAATATGGATCAGCAAGGAAGAAGAGGGTCAAAGAGGCTTCTGCTGGTATTGGAAGAAGCAGAAGAAGGGGAGGAAGACAATCCCACTACCTATGGGTGTGGCAGCAGGCGAGGAAGTCAAGGAAGAAGACATCGCCGGGGCTAGTCGGAGAAGGCTAGAAGGAGAGGTTTAGTGAGGAAATGTGGCCAAACCAAGCTAGTTCGGACGGTGGAAGATGCTAGAGCTTATATAAAGGTCCTGGGAAAGATCTATACAAGGAAACAATGCTAATTGGCTTCATTAGGAGTCAAGAAGAACCCATGATTTTCGTGCGCTCATGTGACCTAATCCATGCAATTCAAGAGCCAAGATCTATCCCAATATCTTCATTGTGTGGACATTAATCCCACCAAATTTGGTAGGATTTGGTGGCTATTTAAGTGGGATTGGGTGCAATTAAAGCCAGCCTGGAGGTCAGTTGACCTCCAATGGCAGCAAGGGTCATTTTGTAAAGACGATGACAAATATTGGGGGCTATTCGCAAGGAATTTCAGAAGCTAAGGGCTTATATGTGAAGAATAGAGTTTTAAGGGACTAGAATGCAAGCAAGGTCAAGATGGACTCTGATTGGGCTTAAATTTTAGTAAAATCAAATTTTGACCCAAGGAATCTGATGGTAAGTCGAATTTGATTTTTGACTAAGTTTGACTGAGAAATTTGCATAGAAACCTAAATTAGGGCAGAACTCTATCTGTGACTCTGTTTACGGTCAAAATAGGTTCCAAAGGTCAAATCAAGGATACAAAACCTCGAAGAATTTTTTTATGAATTTTAGGAGATTTAGATGAATTTTATCCTAACCAGAACCTCGATAATTTAAGCAGGTCTGAAATTAGGATTTTGATGCTATATTAATTCTTGAAATGCATGAAACCCTATTTTTGTCCATGTGGACCCTATTATTAGACTTTAATGCTCATTAGACCTTAGATTAACCCTTGGAAAATCCCATGGTTATTTTGCTTTCATGGTGTGATGTTAAAATTGCAGAATTAACCCTATTTTAATGTTCTTCTCTCAGAATGGATATGCAAGGAATTATGACACTCAGGCGACTATGTAGGAGCATTTGTCAGTTGATTACAACTAATTAAAGCTAGTTATGTCTCATGATGATGTTATCATCACCTTATAATCAAGAACCACCTCTTCTTCATGTATGATCCGTGTTTGAATTGTATAGACATATTGCATTGAAGTTCAAATATTTCTCAATAATGTCTCAAAATAATTCTTTTCTAAAAAAAGAAAGGTTACATAATAACGCTGGAGAATTTAAGTTTAGGTTAAGGGTGGGATAGTGCTAAGCTTAAAGTGGTCTCGCTTCTTTTGTTTCAAGTGAACTCTTGCCATAACTGAGTAAGTGAATAACTTATCTAGTAAATAACAATCTCTACGTGGAGCTTAAAGTTTCTTCCTTTTTCACTTCTAGGCCCTTTTCCATAAAGATGTTGCACTTATTTAATTGTGAAATTATATTTGCTGGGTTTTCAGTGAGCTTCACTTTTTGTTTTTGTCCTTCCACACCTAATTTGATAAAATGCTAATTCCATCATTTAATGATAACAAAGGATCTTGGTGGTCATGCAAAATATAGTTGCAACTCGTATTAGCTTTTTTTACACATCAAACTATAACTACATGGTCACTTTTAGGTCACAAACTTGATGAAAATTATATAAAGGAATTTTTGTCTGTGCTCCTAATCGAGGAGGATGAAACACTACTTGCATCAATCTTTCATTTTTAACTGTGGCTAAGATCCATTAGATTGCAACAAAATGGGCTGTCAATGATGATGGCAGTAAAGTTGGTTGTTCAGAACATGATGCAACCAAGTGAGTTGTCAAGGTCAATAATCTTTCTTCTTCTCCTCCTAATTTCCCTTTTGTAGTAGCTAGTTGTGAAACATAGTGCATCAGATTACCATAACATACATTTAAATCAATGATGAGTAATCTGTAAGCACAGGCTTTTTTCTATTCTTGCAATTTCATGTATAGCATATGATGCGAGATGGTTATCGATAGGGCTTAAGACTTGGTTAACCCAAGGAGACTTGCCAGTTCCAGACCTTCTTGGTTGATGGGAATGACAAAGGGTTAAATTGTTGATGACCAAGCCTCTATTCATTTATGAAACCAATAGGAGATCCCTTAATTTTATATGAGGCTTTCTATCATGAATTCATTCTAAGTATCTACTTATTCTACAAGAAAATGACGAAATGGTATTGATACATCTTCTCAAACACTCAAACAAGAGAAACGAGAAACAATATATAACCAGAACCACATGGGAAGATCTAGAATCTTCTCATTCCCTTCCCCCTCCATTCCCTTTCCCCTCCCTCTTCTTGTTTTCCTTAAGAAAGTGGGTACACCCCACATAATAACAAAAAAAAAGAATTTAGCAAGAATCAAAAAAAGTGGGCACACCCCCACATAATAACAAAAAAAAGGAATTTAGCACGAATCAAAAAAAGTGGGCACACCCCACAATCACAAATTTACTGGTGTTATATAAATTAAATGTAAGTGGGCACACCCCACATGTAAAAGGAAAAGAGCTTTTAAAAAATTTAAATGAAGTGGCAGAAGAATCCCACCATAGTGGAGAACACAAGGAAGAACCTCAAAGAATTCGAGAAACCTGTATGACATGGCAATAAAATAAAACTAAGTTTGGAATAATAAATAAACATAAGCTTGAAAAAAAATGATGACGCATTATGCCATAACATAAATAAAAACTCAGTGTCGATGTCCTTTGTTTGGTTACATGTTGGAATAAATAGCATATTACACTGGAAGAAGTTAAGTTGGCATACTATTAAGTAATGAACTGAAAGTTGTGTGCGTGAGTTTGTTTTTGTTTTTTTCACTTGACAGTTAAAGAATTGACAGGATTTACATTAGCCATCAGCTACTAAGTAGCTGACCCTACTTAGTGTGAGAGTAGGCTTGGTTGTTGTTGTTGTTGTGTACACTTGTACGTTTACCTTTTTTCTTTTTAATTGTTTGCTTGGCTGGTGAGATAAGTACTAGGTTGGAATTGTGATAGGTGGTTAAAAACAAGGTACTGGGACTCATCATACATTTGCTTTTTACTTGATGTTTGGTTGATTTCTTGCTGGATGGGTTGCATTGGAAACCTTGATCACCAACCATTGATGGTTGAATGAATTTGAGTGTATTGCTCTCAAACAAAAAAAATTCCAAGAAGGCTTCCCAGTTTGATAAGTCTCATTGTTTTGAGAAAATGATGTTCAAAATGACATGAGTTGTTCTCTTATGAAATTAAAACAATCCCTCTCTAGAGGTAAGGCTTCATCTTTTAGGATGAAGTAGGAAAAAAAGGAAAAAGCAACTCTAGCAATTTAGAAAGGAAAATGAGGTTTTGATGTAGAAACAGCTAGTTATTTTGCCCATTTCTTTAGGTTAGTATGGCCTAGGCATTCTTATTTCCTATAGAATTAAGACAACCAACTGATCTAACCATGCAGACTTAAAAAGAAAAGAAACCAATCTCATCATGGCAAATTCTTTTTGCTGAAGACAACATTATTCAATTCAACCATATTCCTTCAAAGCATTGACAATAAGACTTTTCTTTTTTCATTCTACAGACAACTTCTCACTAATTCACTCACAAGGTATAGATTGAGCTTTCCATCCACTCCATCCACTCTTGGATTCAACTTCCCCTTAGATTCTATGGAAGCCAAGGGTAAGGAAGAGATAATCAAATCCATACCATCCCCCTCGCACCTCCCCCTACCTTCTCTATGCCGCCTAACTCTTCCCACCTCCCCCATCACCACCATTTCTCACCTCTAGTACCCTCCTCCTCCATCTTCCCTCCCTTCCTCTAGCACCACCCACAACCCCTACTCCATCTTCCCACCCACCACCCACAAATCCTAAACCTAACCCTAAACATTAAACACTGAACATCTAAACCTAACCTAAAAACTAATAATCATAATCCTAAACCAAGCTAATAATTAAATAACTAAGTACTACATTAAAAAAATAACTTGCAATTCAATATAATTTGCATTCAAAATAATTACGTACTACATTAAACCTAATACAATGCAATTCAAAATAACTTACATTCATAATTAAATCTCTAAGTATTGCATTAAAAAAATTAAATTAAACTAAACCTAACGAGGGAAATTGGGGTAGTGGTGGTGGGAGGAAGAGGTGGTATTGGCGGTGGTGGCAATCGGGGTGGGCAGTCGTGGAGGTGACAATGATGGCGATGGCCATGGAGGTGACAGTGGTGGCGATGGGGGCAAGCGGCCATGGAGATGGCAGTAGGGGCGCACAGCCGTGGAGGTGGTGGATGTGGTGTGGGTCGTGGTCATGGCGGTGGTGGTGGTGGTGGTATGAGGAAGGGAAGGTGGTCGTGGTGATGTCGGTGGTGGTGTTGGTGGTCATTGTGGTGGTGGCACGAGGAAGGAGCAAGAAGCACTTACTGAGGGGGGGTTGCCGAACGACGTAAGCGCGATCGCCCGTGAGAGGAGGGCCGTTGAAGGAGGAGGAGCACTCGAAGAACTTGTGGGTCTCATCGAGGAAGGAAGAAGGAAGGGGAAGAAAGGAAGGGGAAGGAGTTGGGGCTACGTAGGGGTCTTTTCCTCTATTTTCTTGACCATTCTAAATTGAACGGTCGAGGAATGCATTTGAAAATATCTTTTTGCCACCACGATTTCCAAGGAGAATATCCTCAACCGTTTATCTAAAAATAGTCAAGTATATTGTTATTCTCGACCATTATAAATGGTCAACAATGGTCTCAACCCAAAGCCTTGATTATACCAAACTTTTCTCGACCGTTCTATATTTAACGATCAACGATTTCATTATCCTTGACTATTAATCTAATAATGGTAGAGTATATTGTTATTCTCGACTATTACAAAAGGTTGAGAATGGTCTCCAGCACTCCCCCTCTTTTCTAGGTGAGAAAGTTAATGACCAAACTTTTGGCAACCGTTACATCTTATAACAGTCGAGAATATTTTTATTGTTGACCATTATAAAATGGTCAAAAATTTACCATCGCGAAAAGTGCCTTTTCTACTAGTGATGTGCTTGTTCACATTAAGGATTTCTATTTTCAACTGGACTTCATTATTTTGGATATGGATATTCTCAAACAAATTAACCACACTTTGATTATCTTAAGATGACCATTCTTACCCACTGTTAAGGCTAACATTGATTGCAAGTTTGAAGATGTGAAAATTTCCTTTGGAGACCAAAAGATGAATATTAATATCTTTAAGGCATAGAAGAATTTCTAAAGAGAGGATGAAGCTATTTGATTGAGGAGATTAGTCAAGTAGAAGAAATATTAGAAGGGCATACACCGATTCACCTTACAAAGGATCCATTAGAGACCTGCTTGATCTTCTCTCAACATGAATCTTTAGAAGAAAGTCCTCACCACAATGAGGTGAATTACCTGGTGAATGCCCCGCCCACCTAGAGACCACCCTAGACCAATCAAGTTGAGAAATTACCTAAAACCTGCACTGAACATTTGATACCCTCAATTCAAAGCCTACCTCAAGTTGAACTAAAGCCCTTGCCAACCAATCTTAAATATGCATTCCTAGGGATTGATCAGACTTTACCTGTGATTATTAGCTTCACTTTAACCAAGAACCAAGAAGCTAAATGGATCAGGTCTTAATGAATATTATAAATTGACAATTTTGTGGTCAATATCAAATCTTAGAGGAATTAGTCCTACTTATTGCACACATAACATTTACATTGAGGATGGAGCTAGACCCTCTCACGAAATGCAAAGAAGATTGAAGGCTAATATCCAAGAGGTAGTTAACAAAGAAATTATCAAGTGGCTAGATGTTGGAATTATTTATCCTATTTCTGACAGCCCTTGGGTAAGCCCAATTCAAGTAGTACCTAAGAATGTAGGGCTTACCATAGTTACTAATGAACAAAGAAGCTGAAGTTTGCAACAAAAAAGGACCACTTCCCCCTACCATTCATATACAAAATCTTAAAAAGACAAGCTGGGAGGAAGATTTTTTGCTTTCTAGGTGTGTATTCTAGTTACAACCAAGTTGTAATCAACTCCAAGGACCAAGAAAAGACTACCTTTAATTTACCTATCCATACAGAACCTTTGCATTTCGTAAGATGCCCTTTGGACTTTCCAATGCACCTTCAACTTTTTAAAAGTGCACAATGGTAATCTTTTTAGACATGGTGGGAGACTATCTTAAGGATTTCATGGATTATTTTTCTATATTCGGGTATTCTTTTACCAATGTCTAAGAAACTTGGAGAAGATTTTGAAGAGGTGTATCAGTTAGAAAAATCATATCTTTCTTAAGACATGTTGGATTTTATACAAGATTCATCAAAGATTTTTCCAAGATTGCTAGGCCCCTTACCACCTTGTTATCTAAAGAAATACCTTTTGAAATGAATGAGGATTGCATCAAGGCTTATATAACTCTAAGGGTTGCAGTGACCTAAGCCTTAATTTTGCAACCTCCTGATTGGTCTCAACCCCTTGAGATCATATGTGATACATCTAATTTCGCTATAGGGGTTGTTCCTAGGGAAGAGAATTGAGAAGAAATCCATGGTGATCTATTATAGCAACAAAACTCTTGATGATGCTCAAAGAAATTATACCACAACAACGAAGGAATTGTTACCCGTTGTTTTTGCTTTAGAAAAATTTTGCTCATACCTCTTAGGATCCTACATGATTTTTTATTTTGAGCACTCAACCCTTTGGCACTTACTGGTGAAAAAAGATGCTAAACCTAGGTTAATTAGGTAGATTTTACTATTACAAGAATTTGACTTAGAAATTAATGACAAAGTCGAATCTCTCAATGTTGTAGTTGGCCATCATTCAAGAATTGTGGCTATCGATGTTGGATTGGTGCCCCAAATTAAGGATGCTTTTTAAATGAGCAAATGTTGTCTATTTCTATAAAAAGGACCCCTTTGTATGCTAATTTGGTCAATTACTTAGTTATAGGAAGAATACCACTTGATTAGACTAAGCTAAAGGAAGATAGATTCTTCTCTGAAGCTAAGTACTACTGCTAGGAAGATCCTCTATTATATAGACTTTATGTCGATCAAATTATCAGATGATATGTTCCTAAGAACGAGATCAATAGTGTCCTAACCTTTTGTCAAAATTTTGCTTGTGGGGGATAGTTTTCAAGGAAGAAGACTGCTACAAAAGTGTTGCAAAGTGGGTTTTATTGGCCTACAATATTTAAGGATGCTCACAACTTTTGCAAATATTGCACTCGTTGCCAATCATTAGGGAATATGACCAAAATGGACATGATGCCCTTGAACCCAATTTTGACTATCTAGATCTTTAATGTCTGGGCCATAAACTTTATGTGTTAATTATGACCCAAAATCTAGATCCAAGACGTTGACAGATGTCGGGTGAAAATCAGGTTAATGTAGCTTGAAAACAAAGAAATGCTGGTTTTGGTCAAACTTGGTCAATCCTTAGTAAAATTTGCTTGGAAGGTGTTTGTTGAAGCTGAAAATCGTCGCAAAAAGATTGAGTTTTGAAAACCCATCATTGTAGCTAATTTGCAAGAAAAAATCCATCAACAGATAATTTTAATCGAAACTCAAAAGGAACTCCAGGTCGAACATAGGGAGATGGACGTTTGATCAAAAATCGAATTTGATTTGTTGCCACGAAGCAGATTAGCTAGTCGAGTTAAACCTAAACTATCTTCTTAAAAAATAATAAATAGAAGAGAGAGAGAATAATATAAATAGAGACAAAATAGAGATAGAATAAACATGGATTTCATAACCATAGAGTAATGTCCATTACAACTAATCACTACACTAGAAAGCTGTTAATTTACTCTAAAAAGCAGTAAAGAGAAGGGAGATAAGAAATTATCCTCCTCGACGGCTGCTTGGAGGATGAGCCACATTGACGTAGTGCCCGGACGAAGGTAGTGAGATGCAGAATGAACGAGAACAACGAGGGACAATGGAGAAAAAGCAAGGCGATGTCGTAGCAGGATCCGCTTCCCGAATGCCGATGAGAAGACAATTGCAGGATGCACCACGAAGGAGAGAAGGTGGAAATTTTCTAATTCTAACTTTAATGGAGCATCCCAGGTTTGGGATAAGCTTGTAGAGCCTTTGAGGGTGAGAGAAGAGAGGAAGGGATGAAAAATTCGAGTGGTAGGAGTCTCCTTTTATAGTTGTAGGGATTGAGGGCAATTTGGTCATTTATGTTTTAAAACATTAATTTAGGGTGTTTAGTGATGGATTTAAGTGTCACTAAAGATCCCAAACGTGGGCTTAGTGCGCATGCACCGGCCATGCCTCCTCCACTCCTTGCACGCTCAACACATGCGCACGTTCGTGCAATATTAGTCATCCGATCGCGAGATTGGATGGCTTAAAAGCCATCGTGCCTAATTGTGCCTTTAGCATGCGCCAGCGCGTGAGATAGTGAGAAGGTGACCTTAAATAAAATTCTACCTAAAGGTGTTTCTATCTAACCGATAGCTTTCTCCCTACTTTTATTTTTATGGGGTCAACATAAGGGTGAACCCAGTGTATATCTCCCCGGCTTATTCTACTTCTCCGCTTCTTCCTAAGTGTTTAGGAATTATACGTGCATTTCTTGAGCTGAGATCTGGACAATCAACCAATGGGCTGTTACCCGCGATAGCTTGCCAGCCATACTCGTGCGATGAAGTGTGGCTTATTTCTCTTTTTTTTTCTTTTCTTCTTTTCTATTTTTCCTTTTCTCCTTTTGGATATTTTTCTTCTCTTTGTTCTTTTTTTCTAAGTAGGTGGCTTCCTTGATCTAAGATTTTACCTAAAGGCAGTAGGAAAAGAATGGTCTGTGGCTGGGCTCTGGACAACCGACCAATTGCCTGTTACCCATGATAACTTGCCAGCCATACCACCCTCGAAGGTTCATTAGCTACCAAATTTCCGTAAAAATCGTCGAAAAGCGAGTTAGTGCAAATAGTGTGTAGATGCTTAGACTTAAGGTCCTCTCAAATCAGAGGGCGGGTTGATAAGTCATGTACTTATCACCACTACTTATTAACCAATTAAAAATTGAATTCAAAATGGCGAGGACTCGATAAACAAGGCTATATTTTAGTGGACACCCAGGCTGATTAAGCCTGAAGACTTGAAGGGTCTAAGTGTTTAGGTCATATCGTATCATTCCTATGGTTGATGATTAGCCCATAGTTGTGGGCTATTTAAGTATTTAAGTGCCTACACATTAGGTTAATTCTAACATTTATTTAGTATAAATTAGGATGTAAATAGATTAATTCATAGTTTCAATCTAATTACATAATCCATACATTGCATTCATATCTTAAGTGCATTTAGAATTAGCTTAAAATAACATTCATCTAATTAGATAACCAATTAGGTATATTATTTTTATTAACATAGAAGTTGAGGGTCTATACATAAATAACCCTAATATTTTAATAATATTTTCTTTATTCGTCTTCTTTCAGAACGGCTGGCTGCCGCTCCAACGCCCGGGTGATGTAGTGAAGAAGCCATTCAAGGGGGAGCGGATGTGGTGGATCTGGTCGGCCGCTGATTTCAAATTTGTTCAGACCACTACAAAAGGAGCACGGAGGCAGCCGAGCTCAGGAGGCCTCCGCCACCGACCCACCACTGTGCAGAGAGAACCTCTCTCTTCCACTCCACACTGCCGGCCTCTACCGTGGCGGCGAGTCTCCACCATCGTGGGCGTGTGGTGTGACAGGCCACACCGCCATCCGGAGCTCGTCCGCATTGCTGTGAGCACATCAGCGTGCATCTCCCTCACCGTCGTCACCAACCACCACCGCCGAGCCACTGTGCAATCACCCTTTCAGTCACTTAAGACGTCCGGGAAATTTCCCGGACGTCTGAAGTCCACCCCCACTCCAGCAGCAATCTCCGTCCTCTCACTTCACTTCCACCACCCACGCCGCAGCAGCCCGCTCATCTCCAACCGCATGTAAGGCGTGCACAACCTCCAGCCCTCACGCCCGCTCACGCCACCTTCCCTGCGCCTGCAGCCTTCGCCATCTCCACGCGCAACCACCGGCGCACCCGTCTGAAGTCCACCCGCTCACCTTCAGCCTGCACCTCACCGCTCACCCGCGCGCACCAGCCTGTGCACACGTCTGCAGAACCTCACGCGTGAGCTCCCGCACCCGCAGCACCTTCCCGCACCGACTGCAGTGCGCGCCCCACCATCTGCAACAGCACCTGCAGAACCACCCCCCTACGCCCTCTCGCCAGCAGTCCCGCGCACGCCTCACTACACACACCCTCCGCCGCGCTTGCAGAACCGCCTGCAGCGCCCTCTTCCTCGCGCCTGCAGACGAACGCCTGCCACGCCAGCCGCAGCAGTGCCCACGGCAACGGCAGCAGCCACCCCCGCAGCAGCAGCAGGCGGCGGACTTCACGCCAACAGGCTGCGCAAGCTGCCGGTTGCAGCACCTCCGCCGGAGCTTGTCCGGCCACCTCCGACCGCCGCGCGTCTCGCCGCCACCACCGATTTGAAGCCCTTGATCCAAGGGACCTCCTCCGAGCTTCCCACGCCCGGCCATCGGCTCCTCGTCGCGCAAGACAACGGGGAAAAATTCCCCTGTTTTGCTACAGTAAAACGTTAATTAAAATTTACATTTTCTGCCATTGCCACATTTTAATCATATTCTATTCACTCTGCATTGCGGAAAATATCCTGTAGTTTCTCATAATTGCCATTTCAGCATTGTTTCTTGCTTAAACCTTAATCTAAAGGCAATCTTGGCTTGGTTCTTGTCCAAATTGACTACGAACAAACATTTTTAAGTGGCGCGAACTTTAATACGTTATTGCCTCCCTGTGGATACGACCCGCTCCTCTGCGAGTGGTTATTTCTTGTTAAAAATTGATTAGTCGATTTTTCCACCACATTAAACTACAAACGACTTAAAAGCGAAAGATCGAACAGTCAAATGGCGCCGTTGCCGGGGAGGCAACAGAAGCGATAATTTCGCCTAATTTTATTTTGATTATTTGTCAATTGCACAGAGATTTGACCATCTATTATTTTCTTTTCTGTGCGAGAAATTTTGTGCAAGAATCAGCCACTGTGAGAGGCGACCCTTGACGTCGCCAGACGAGAAGTGGACAAGCAATTTTGAAAGGAGGAGAAGGACGAGGATGCGACGGACACCATTGTATTTAATCGCTAATTTAATTAGAATATAATTAAGACTAAAGACTTAATTTTTCATTACAGTTAGTTTGAAACCCTTGTTCTGGGGCAAATTTTGAGGGGTTTGTTCCCCGATTTTGTTTTGGACCCGTGTTGGGTAATTTTTGGGAGCCTGTTCCCTTTTCTTTAGATTTAGGTTTTTTTTTTTATTATTATTTCTTTTATTTGCTTGTGCATAAGTAGTTCTAAAAAAAAATAGAAAAAGAAAAAAAATGAGCTACCTGCTAGAAGCTGCCTGCCGTAGGACGAACCATTTAGGTCTGTATGAGCAGCCTCTAGATTTGCTTTTCTGCATTGCGTGCATTTTTACATCGAAGATCGCTGGAGGCAAGGTACGCATTCTCTTACTTTGCATCCTATTTTTGATCACGCATTGCATTTGGGATTTAATGCGAAGACCACTTAATCTGTACTGAATAAATCTAACAAGTGGTCACATTTTTTTAGAAAAAGGACTAATTCAAGGAAGGATATTTTACAAACCAAGGATTTGATTTTCAAACTTGGCGTGCGATTCAAAGTTCAAAATCCTTTACGGTGTATGCACACTTATTTCACTTGCACCACGGCACGCTTTTAGACACTCCTTAGGTTTGGAAATACTAGGACAAGAGCCCTCCTTTCGTTGGATTCTGAAGTGTTCGGAACTTGAGATCAAAGGTTTTGTAAATCCAAAGAGGGGGATACCCTATCACGGATTTTTGGGGGTAGTTGAGGAGCACCGCGAAAGCACAGCTTCAAAGGAAGGCTTAGGCCTACTTGCATCCCTCGATCTTCCGTCTTTGGATTTACTTGACCATTTGAAATTTAGGGAAGAACACCTAAACTCCAACTAGGCCTTTTTAGGCGAGCCGTAGGTCGACAATAGGCGCGTAAATTGATTGAACAAATTGTATTGTCACCTGCAATCTGACTTAAAATCAAAAGCCTAAATTGGGAAAGACCTAAAAGGTCCTTTTTGAATTGTGTCTTGCTTGGGGAATTCTGATTGAAGTGTGAGTTAGAATGGACCACATTGATTTTCATCCTTTCACATCTTGCCCACAGCCTCACCCCCACTCTACATCCTTCGATCCCAGACGCCGAGATGGTCCATTCCTTGATGGACATAATGACAATCATTGGGATCCGTTTTACTCCTATTATAGGAGTATTGGCCTAGTTAAGCCCCAAATTAGTGAGCAGAACTCAGGAGCGGGATTTGCTTTGCCCAATATCCCACATACCAAAGAAATACCCAACCCACCCTCCCTGAAAACTTATAATGGTTGGACAAACACTCCTGGGTACTATAAGCCTGAGCCTGACTTCTCTTATGATAGAAATGACCTCTCCTCTTTGAAGATGGAAATACAGAAAATGCAAAATGAAATGAGTGAATTGTTAGGAGAATCTTTGAGAGCAGGCCAACAAGAAAGAGATGAAATTAGCCACCCAATCTGCCCCATTGACGATGACGTACACCCCTCTACAATAGATGCATTTCCCGTGGGAAAGCTACACTTTAAGTTGAAGGGAAATTCTGGGGAGAATAGCTACTTTTCGAGGATCGATTTTGAAACCTCCCCATTAGATGACACTTCCTTGAGAGATCTACACTTTACGTGGGAGGAAAATACACATGAAAGTAGCTATGCATTGGATGAAGAAAGGTGGCAACCCGAGGAAGATGATGATAAGGTTGAGTATCCACCTGAATTATATTGGAGTCAAAAGAAGGGAATGATGGTACCATTGGAAGACCTCGACCCAGATGATAGTATTTTCGTGACATTTGATGAAGTGGGTCAAAGTCAAGTTGTTAATCCTACCCTCCCTTTTGATCACGATATGGAACTCAAACCCACCCTTAGGGAACCTAACCCTAAAGAAATTGACCTATCTGAGGAGTCTGATGTAACCAATGTAAATAATTTACCTCAGATAGAGCACCCTAGGGGATCTGCTGAGATATTAAATGATTCTAGACCTCGGGTACATGATGAATTGTGCGATGAGGAGGAAGGTGAATTATATGAGGAACCTACATTCAAGATTTGGAGTGACACTAAGGGTGATTATGTCTTATTTGAGGAGTTAGCCCCTGAGGATGTCACAAATTTGACCAAATTAGGTTTCCTTAGCACACCCATTGATGATATTTCTCCTCATGATAAAATGCTGGAAAATTTGGAAGCAATTTCTAAGATTTATGTGGATTCACATATAGACTCCGGGGAAGATTTGAGTAAAGAACAAAAACCCGGGGATGACATTGATAGGATAATCCCTAGATCTGTTGCTTCCAACCTGCCTTCATTCACTTCGAAGTCACCCTCTGATTCGCTTATATCTGAAAGCGAAATTGTGACTCCTGATGAAGAGCAGGAAGATCCACGTGATGGTGCAAGGAATGCTAGGGATGAAATTGAGGATTTAGAAAGAGTGTTTGGGATGGACACCAAGCTGATTAAACCCAACCTAGATCTTATGGCCATCCCACAACCTCGTAACTTGGACACCCTAGATGATCCTTGCCTTAGAGAATTGCTCATTTTTGTTCTGACTAGGGGGCTTAACAGACCAATATTTTCTGTAATGGAGTATCGGGTATGGATTGATGATTTCTTTAGTCAGTCCATTACCCTGGGGGTTTATCTCTATACCATTCCTTCCCCATTCTTTTTGGAGGATCCTTGTCATCCTACCCCTACCCCTTTGGAGGTTATTTTAACTGTTTATCCTTTAGAACCTCTTCTGGTGACCTGGGAAGATTTCATTCCCATTTTAGTTGGGCGAGCATTTGCTATCGGGATTCATCATCAGCTCGCCAACATCCTAGGTTACCTATTTTCTAGGCCAACTTTGCTTTGCTCATTTTTAGGGCCTATTTCTGCAATTCTTGAACCTGATTTGCAGGTTCTTCGGCTATTCAGCCCAGCTTTGACCCAGGTAATATCCTTCTATGCAATGAGGACATTGCAGATTTTAGGCATGGGGGGGTGTACTTGAGGATATACATAGCATAATTGCATACATTTGTACATATAAAAAAAAAAAAAAAGTTTTGAGCTTAACTGGCTAAGTCCTGCATTCTTAAGCAAATCAGAACTCTAGCGTAGACTAAATTAATTCTAGGGTCAAACTTTAGAAGCTAAATAAGCTACTAGCTTTAGACCTTTAGGGTCCTTTGTGGACTTAAAAACTTAAGTAGGAGTTAAGTTGCGGACCATTCTTCAAGAGGTTGAGGAAGGGAAGCTAGGGTTTGAGT
Organism: Thalassia testudinum; assembly: GCA_037157565.1. Classification (NCBI taxonomy): domain Eukaryota; kingdom Viridiplantae; phylum Streptophyta; class Magnoliopsida; order Alismatales; family Hydrocharitaceae; genus Thalassia; species Thalassia testudinum. The sequence continues at coordinate 10,483,628 of JAZHRO010000051.1, forward strand.
TAAAAGGTGGGGTAGTACCTGGAGTCTTATTCTACCTTTTGGTTTATGGGTCCTTGTAACCCAAGCATCCAAATTTTTCACACTTGGTCTGGTAATTAACTTAATTTCTGAAAAGAGATTTGGTTCTCTTAGTTTTGACTTAAGAGAGGCTTGAAAACACATTTTGATTAGAAGAGTTCCCGCCGTAGGAGAGGTCGAGTATATACTCACCTTGAGGATGCGATGATAACATATTACCTCCTCAGCGCTTGTCTCTTAGGATATCCATCCTACTGGGGGCATGTAAGCGCATTGCGCGGTTCAGGTACCATGGGCGGCTCTATCTCGAAGTGCCGATTGCCATAGGCCTGAATTCGCTTAAGAAATCCATGGGCGATACTATCCCGAAGTGTCGATTGCCAGGAGTTCTTGGGGTCGTTATGGGCGGTGCTATCTCGAAGCATCGAAAGCCAGGCACCCTTCGAGGTATGGTAATGGGGACAATGAATTCGACACAGACCGTGTTGATAGCTGATCTGAGGTTAGACTTAGAAGAATCAAACAAACAAAAAAAAAAAAAAGAGGGTGTATATATAAAAAAATTTTCCTTTAACTCAAATAACTCGGACCAATGCACAAGCACGGATGCTTTAATCTCAGGGATCAATAAACTTTAGGGTAGAGTCAGAAATCAGGAAAACTTGTGCTTGCAACTCGTCTTTAGCCGACCTAGTCTGTAACTTAGCAACTACTTAGGAACCTTGGGTTTAGAACCTGAACTTAATATGCTTCTGAAGGAAGACTAAGTGAGTTGACTAGTCTACTTAGAGTGCTAGGTTTCGCTTAATTTTGCTAGGGACTAGCAAAAACTAGGCATGGGGGTATTTGATTAGCCCATAGTTGTGGGCTATTTAAGTATTTAAGTGCCTACATATTAGGTTAATTCTAACATTTATTTAGTATAAATTAGGATGTAAATAGATTAATTCATAGTTTCAATCTAATTACATAATCCATACATTGCATTCATATCTTAAGTGCATTTAGAATTAGCTTAAAATAACATTCATCTAATTAGATAACCAATTAGGTATATTATTTTTATTAACATAGAAGTTGAGGGTCTATACATAAATAATCCTAATATTTTAATAATATTTTCTTTATTCGTCTTCTTTCAGAACGGCTGGCTGCCGCTCCAACGCCCGGGTGATGCGGTGAAGAAGCCATTCAAGGAGGAGCGGATGTGGTGGATCTGGTCGGCCGCTGATTTCAAATTTGTTCAGACCACTACAAAAGGAGCATGGAGGCAGCCGAGCTCAGGAGGCCTCCGCCACCGACCCACCACTGTGCAGAGAGAACCTCTCTCTTCCACTCCACACTGCCGGCCTCTACCGTGGCGGCGAGTCTCCACCACCGTGGGCGTGTGGTGTGACAGGCCACACCGCCATCCGGAGCTCGTCCGCATTACCGTGAGCACATCAGCGTGCATCTCCCTCGCCGTCGTCACCAACCACCACCGCCGAGCCACTGTGCAATCACCCTTTCAGTCACTTAAGACGTCCGGGAAATTTCTCGGACGTCTGAAGTCCACCCCCACTCCAGCAGCAATCTCCGTCCTCTCACTTCACTTCCACCACCCACGCCGCAGCAGCCCGCTCATCTCCAACCGCATGCAAGGCGTGCACAACCTCCAGCCCTCACGCCCGCTCACGCCACCTTCCCTGCGCCTGCAGCCTTCGCCATCTCCACGCGCAACCATCGGTGCACCCGTCTGAAGTCCACCCGCTCACCTTCAGCCTGCACCTCACCGCTCACCCGCGCGCACCAGCCTGCGCACACGTCTGCAGAACCTCACGCGTGAGCTCCCGCACCCGCAGCACCTTCCCGCACCGACTGCAGTGCACGCCCCACCATCTGCAACAGCACCTGCAGAACCACCCCCCTACGCCCTCTCGCCAGCAGTCCCGCGCACGCCTCACTACACACACCCTCCGCCGCACTTGAGAACCTCCTGCAGCACCCTCTTCCCCGTGCCTGCAGGCGAACGCCTGCCACGCCAGCCGCAGCAGTGCCCACGGCAGCGGCAGCAGCCACCCCCGCAGCAGCAGCAGGCGGCGGACTTCACGCAAACAGGTGCGCAAGCTGCCGGCTGGAGCACCTCCGCCGGAGCTCGTCCGGCCACCTCCGACCGCCGCACGACTCGCCGCCACCACCGATTTCAAGCCCTTGATCCAAGGGACCTCCTCCGAGCTTCCCGCGCCCGGCCATCGGCTCCTCGTCGCGCAAGACAACGGGGAAAAATTCCCCTGCTTTGTTACAGTAAAACATTAATTAAAATTTACATTTTCTGCCATTGCCACATTTTAATCATATTCTATTCACTCTGCATTGCGGAAAATATCCTGTAGTTTCTCATAATTTCCATTTCAGCATTGTTTCTTGCTTAAACCTTAATCTAAAGGCAATCTTGGCTTGGTTCTTGTCCAAATTGACTACGAACAAACATTTTTAAGTGGCACGAATTTTAATACGTTATTGCCTCCCTGTGGATACGACCTGCTCCTCTGCGAGTGGTTATTTCTTGTTAAAAATTGATTAGTCAATTTTTCCACCACATTAAACTACAAACGACTTAAAAGCGAAAGATCGACCAGCCAGTTGACAAATTTCTAGAGCCAAGTTCTCTTTTCCTAATTCAATTTTTTTTTTAAATAAAGAGAAAATAAAAAGAATCTATATAGCTAACAAGATGTTTCATATAATGATATCCACACCCCCATGCCTATCTAATGCAATGTCCTCATTGTATTAAAAATACATAAAATAGAGTGAGGTAGAGAAGAAAGCAACTGAATTTCATGATTAACAGGTCAGCTCTGAGATGAAAAAGAATCTGTATATGTGCTAAATTTAGTACCTTCAGTTAGGCACACTATACAAAGAAGAAGAAATAAAGAATTTACAGGTGCAGGTCAGAATCAGAATAAGAAAATCTAGTTTTGGACCTACCAAGAGAAAATGTCCATAGATGTGGACCAAATTACGGTGCAGACCCATACCCTATGGTAGAGTATATCTAAGGTTCTGGATAAAAAAATTTACAAAACCGAAGATCAGCATGCAAGTGGGGTCAAGCCTACGATTTAGGAGGATGCAACCCAAGTCCAAAACGTCAGATTACAGAGAAATTAAGCTCCAAAGGATAATAAATGAATTTATGCTTGGGTTGGACATCCTCTGAGTCAAAAATGTCATGAGGGTCCTAGTAGAAGGTTGGTGGTTTCAGACAAATAGGCACCCTTAGACTCAATCTTCTTCTTCCTTCGGAATTGGCTTCCCAAATCTTTATTTCCCAACTCCTATCATCCAGAATCAGGACTTTAGATTCCAGAACCTCTTGCATTATAATCACCCCATTTAAAATTTCCAAGTCCAAAATTGATGGCTGAATCAAAATTGACTTTGGTCTAGTGATCTCAAAATCAAAATCATCAATATGCTTAATGGGGTGTGATTGAGGAATGGGGATTTGAATTGAATCCTTAATAATAGGATCTGAATCTACCATGCAAGCCCCAACAAGATCAAATTCCTAAATTTTAGGGCCATCAAATGATTCATCAAATTCCTCAGGCCTAGTTGTCTTACTAAAATCGTGTGCTGTAAACTCACGTGAGACTTCGCATAATGATTCTTCACCTTCAGAATCAAAGAATTCTAAATCCGCATTAATGTATGTCTCAAAATCATCAATCACTTTTTATTCCATAGATACATATTTCCTCGTACTCCGGCTCAGGGATCTCAAGTGAAGAAATCAGTTCATCCTTACTTGATTGCTCTACAACAACTTGGTCAACCCTGGTCTCATAAAACGTGTCCCCCCTATAGGTGCCTATGCGGATTCTGACATTGGCTCTCCTGTTAGGAGTTCATCCTGGGAATCCTCCCAAGATTGGACTAGAGCAATAACAAATCTCATCCTTAATTTCGATAACTTCCCAAGTAAAAACTCACCCGGGTCCTTATCCTTAACATCATGGAGCCAATCCAACAAATACTTGTTAAGATCGTCAATCATTTCAAGAAGAGGCTCCAATTCTTCAGGGCAACATGTTGGCTGAGCTTCTAAAGATTGTATGGTATTCCTTAAGTTATCCAACACCTTATCTTGGACCTGGTTAACTTGAACCAAGTGGTTTGGTTTAGGGTTGGGTGGGTTTGGGTTCAGTCCAGGGGAGTCAACAAATTGAGGTTCTTGATACCCTCCCTGATAATAGGTCATTTCAGGTTGTTCATAAAGAGGTGATGACCTATATGTAGTGTAATTTGGGGAAAGGTAAGGATCAACATATCCTTCTTGATTGTAGATCATATTAGGTTATCCAAATGAGGGTGGTGATCTATAATTGATGTAGCTTGGAGAAGGATAAGAATCCAGATCATGATGTCTAGGGTTAGACCCTGAGCACGGAGGTCCGGAACTATATTCCCAATCAAGATTATCCCAACTAGAAGATGGATGAGAATAAGTCTGGTTGTAATAATAATCATTTTGGGAATTAGTGGTAAGAGGGTAGGAGTGGAAGTGCGAACAGGATGTGGAAGGATCCATGACAGAATGGGAGGAAGAAAGGTGCCTTGCAATACAAACAATCAAACCTATCCTTAAGTGGGGTAGCCTAATGACCTACAGACTCCCAGAACCCATCTTGAGATGAAGAAATGATTTGATCTAATTTTTTTTTATCAATCCAACCAGTTAGAGGGAAGGGCTGGGGAGAAAGTTCCCTTGGCTTTCACGTCAGGTTCTTTTGATACCCCTCAACCGTGATCGTTTGATTCTATTCCCCTAGCAAGACATCAGATTGAATGGTAGAAATAGACTAAATGAAAATAATCTTGATCTGGGCTCCGAAAAGTGAGTCTAATCCTTAAGGCCAATGTCTACTCTGTTTTAATTAGGGTTAGGTTTGAATGTGCTTTGGAATGTAATGGGCCCTTTATTTGGGTTGTGCCCTTAATGATCGATTGATATGTGTGTGCGTGCACAACCAGTGGTTTTCAAGCAAGATTATTTTTGGATGTGGTGAATTTTAGGGTTTAAATCCTGCTTAGTAGCTTTCAAAATTCAACTTTAGGTGTATTCAATCAAGTTTAGTTGGCACACAAGATTTTGAAAGCACAGATGAAGATGTCTTCCTTTAACGCTTAAAAAAAATGTGAAGTGCCTAGTTAATCCTAACAGTTGAGCCTACTTAATAGCTACTCAATTAGTTATTTTTAGTTAAAGTGGTGCAGCCCAAACAACTCAAACAATTGGCCTGATGGACCACTTAATTAGGCACACAAGTAATTACCTAATTTAATTTCTACTCAATTATGTGTTGATGAGTGTACCAGTCCCAAAGATCGAGTTATTGGTTGAGTATGAAGAATCAGAAGAGGTTGATACCTCTATGGGATTTTTCATTTTTTTCTTTTAGATTCGGAGGGTGAGGTGGGTGGAAGTGTCAATCAAATAATCAAAACTAATCTTAGAGTTTATGCAAGCTCCTAGTTTAATTAGGGTTTGTGTTATTAGTAGGTGGTGGAATGAAATCTAGTGGGTGCGGAGGTGGGATTACTTACAGACACTTCAACAACACTTTACTCCAATCTATTGCTTTTGCCTGCCTTGTAAGAGTACCTCCAATCACAATAAGGAATTGAGGTAAATGATTAGTAAGTCAGAAAACATGGAAATCAAAGAGTGTTGCCTCCCCAGCAATGGCACCAAAATGTTGAGGCGAAAAATTTCGCAAAAGGATTGAGTTTTGAAAACCTGTCGTTGTAGCGTAATTTACGGGAAAAAATCTGTCAACAGAAAATTTTAACTGAAACTCAAAAGGAATTCCCGGTCGAACACAGGGAGGTGGATATTTGATCAAAAATCGCATTTGATTTGTTGTCATGAAGTAGATTAGCTAGTTGAATTAAATATAAACTAGCTATCTACTTAAAAAATAATTAATAGAAGGAAGAGAGAGAATAATACAAATCAAGACAAAATAGAGATAGAATAAACATGGATTTCATAACGCAAAGCAATGTTCATTACAACTAATCACTACACTAGAAAGCTGGAAATATTACAACTAGAAAGCGATAAATCTACTCTAGAAAGCAGTAAAGAGAAGGGAGGTGAGAAATTATCCTCCTCGATGGCTGCTTGGAGGACGAGTCACGTTGGCGGAGTGCTCGAACGAAGGTAGTGAGATGCGGAACGAAGGAGAACAACAACGGACGACAGAAAATGGGGCAAGGAGAAGTCACAGCGGGATCCGATCCCGAATGGTGTTGAGAAGATAACTGCGGGATGCTCCATGAGGGAGGTGAGAAGGTGGAAAATTTTAATTTTAATTCTAATGGGGCATCCCGAGTTTGGGATAAGTTTGTAGAGCCTTTGAGGGGCTGAGAGAAGAGAGGAAGGGATGAAGAATTCAAGTGGTAGGGGTCTCCGTTTATAGTTGTAGGGATTGAGGGCAATTTGGTCATTTATGTTTTAAAACATTAATTCAGGGTCTTTAGTGATGGATTTAAGTGTCACTAAAGACCCTGTTGAATGTATGAATTGCTACGCTAACATGTTTAGTGTTAAAACCTTGTCGTTGTAGCTTGAAAGCGAAGAATTCGTGTTCAACAAATAAAATTTATACCGAAATTTGAATTCCGAGTCAAACACAGGGAGGCTACGTCGATCTATATTCGCAATTATATATTTTTTAGAATTTTAAAAAAATGAGGCGATATAATTACAATGAAGCTATCAGACTAAAAGGAAGAAAGAGAGAGAGAAAGAGAGAAAGAGAGAGAGAAAGAGAACATGCATTCAATATTTCAAAATGTTTATCAAACCAAATAAAAATTACACTAGAAAGTAGGAAAATTCTACACTAGAAAAGCTGTAAAGAAGAATAGGAGAGAGAAGTTATCCTCCTCAATGATCACTTGGAGGACGAGACGACGCCTGGACGAAGGAGGATGGAGCAGGACGAAGGAGGACAAAGCAGAAGAACGGGAACAGAGCAGCACGTCGTCGTCATTGCGGGATCCACTTCCGAAGGGGGACGAAAATTTGGATTTTATCTCGCGAGGAGCATCCCAGGTGTGGGACAAGCTTCTCTTGAACTTTGGAGAGGTAGAGAAGAGAAGGAAGGGATGAGAATTTCGTGTGGAGGGGGTCTCCTTTTATAGTTGCAAGGAGTGGGGGCAAATTAGTCATTACATCTTTAAAACATTAAATAAGGGGTCTTTAGTGATTGATAAAACCGTCGCTAAAGCCCCAACGTGGGCGTAGTGGGCACTCCCCACGCATGCCTCCTCGGCTGCTCACTCTCAATGCCCACCGCACGTTCAGCCATCCACGGCCGTCCGATCGCGAGATCGAACGACTGTGATTGCGCCTTCACCCGCTGTTGCGCGCCTACCCCAACGCGTGCGATGGAGCGTTCCCGCCTCGCGTGAAATAGCGCGTGGCTGCAATTGGAAGATCTGAGCGACTCGATCACGATCCAACGCATGCTCGCGCTCGCTCCCCCGCACCCTTCGCCCCTTCGCTGCGGCTCGAACCCGCGTCCACTGCTCGCGATAGCGCCTTCGCCCACTATGTTGCGGAGCGCGGATTGTCGCGCGGGCGATTTGTGGTGCAGTCGTTCACAGCTGTTTGATCGAGATCCAACGGCAGAGAGGAAGTGGATGCAGAGGATTCAATGGATGCATGTGGGCATTTGGGCGGCCGAGATGGCACCACATGGTGCCATCTTGGCCGTCCATCTTTTGGATGTTGTAGATGGTGCCACGGATGTCGGATTGACTTGATTTTTGCATCGTTAGGCTGCGATCGTCTACCCGAATTCATCCATGTAGTCAGATTTGTCATTTGAAGTGCAAATTTACACCATCCTGGCCCTTGATCTTCTAGGGTTACCCAATCACTATCTAATGCTACAGATGCCTGATTAGGGCGATCTTGGATTCGTTGAACTCCAATCGTCGCCCTGATCACATCCGTACAGTTGGATCTTCGATCCGAGGCCCCAATAAAAAGTTTGCTTTGTCCAAGTACTTAAAAAGAGACAATTAACCTCCATTTTCTTCAGACTACTCTAAATGCAAGATGATGCATGCAATGCAATATTTATAGCATGCAATGCAATCCTATGCTTAAGAACATGCATAAATAGACATCTTAAGTAGTGTAAATGTGTTTACATCATACCCCCATGCCTATCTTTTGCCAGCCCCTAGCAAAAACTATATCTTATTTATAAAAGAATTAGGTTAGATTATTTGGGCCTGAGTTATTTTCAATCATTAAGAAATTGTTTACTTAGGATCTGAACTTTCAAAGACACAACAGTGCCCGAGCATTTGCCAAAATGCAGACCACCTCAAACCCTCGCCTTATTCAAAGAAAAAATTCTTTTTCTCTTTTTACTCTTTTCTAATTTTTTTGGATTTTCAAATTTTAGGGTTTAAGAGTGGCTTTCTAGGGCCATTCAACTCACCAAAGATTTGTTGAGAACCCTAAGTTTTAAGCATCTTATTATGATTGTGATAGACTCATTGACCGGCAATTAAAACGGACTTCGGATTTCTACGCCTCTAGGTGACCTAAAAAGAATTCTGCCTAAAAGTGTATCTTTACAACCGGTAGCTTTCTCCCTACTTTTATTTTTTTACGAGGTCAACACAAGGGTGAATCCAGTGTATATCTCCCCGATTTATTCTACTTCTCCGCTTCTTCCTAAGTGTTTTGGGAATTTTTTTTTTCGTGCATTTACTGAGCTGGGTTCTAGACAATCGGTCGATGAGCTGTTACCACTGACAACTTGCCAGCCATACTCGTGTGGGGAAGTGTGGCTTATTTCATTTTTTTCTTTTCTCCTTTTGATTTGTTTTTTTTAAATAGGTGGCTTCCCTGGTCTAAGATTTACCTAAAGGCAGCAAAAAGGGAAAGGTCTAGTGACTGGGCTCTGGACAACCTACCTATGGGCTGTTACCCACGATAACTTGCCAGCCATATCACCCTAGAAGGTTTATTAGCTACCCAATTTCCGTTAGAATCTCCGAACAACGAGTCAGTGCAAAGAAAGTGTGTAGATGCTTAAAACTCAGAAATTCCGTCAAATCAAAAGGTGGGTTGATAAGTCGTGTACTTATCACCCAAATTTATTTATTCCAATTACGATAGAATTAAGATGGCGAGGACTCGAGAGACAAATCCACATTTTAGTGGATACACAGGCTAATTAAGTCCAAAGACCTGAAGGGTCTTTGTGTTTAGATCCTAATGTAAAATTTCTTAAGATTGAAAAGTTCTAATGTCCAACAAATCCTTCCTAATTTTGATTTTCCTTTTTTTTATATATATAAATAAGAAGAGAAAAACAAAATTACATGAATTTCACAAAGCTGACCAAATGATTCTAAAATGAATCCACCCCCCCTTGCCTAGCTGATGCAATGTCCTCATTGAAAAAGAGACATGAAAGAAAGGGTAGACTATGAAAGATGTCACTTGAATATGAAGCTCGTATCAGCCTTGTGTCACATGTACAACTGCTAAGTTTAATGGCATCAGCTAGGCGAAGTCCAACCAAAGAAGTCACAGAATGGCTAGAGCAACTGAGTCTGAGACAGGTTCTGGAAGAATACGGTCAACAACAGGCTTCGGACATTGACCGTTGACTTTAAATGTGTTACCCGTCTTTGGGTCAGAAAGCTGAACGGCACCATTTGGAAAAATCTGATCAATTATGAATGGGCCATTCCATTTAGATCTAAGTTTTCCAGGAAAGAGCTTAAGTTTAGAATCGAATAACCAGACCTTCTGGTTTGGCTCAAAGCTCTTGCGGGAAATCAATTGATCATGTAGAGCTTTGGTCAGAGCCTTGTAGATCTTGGCATTCTCATAATCATCATTTCTAAGCTCCTCCAACTCAGATAGTTGGAGTTTCCTGGTCTTCCCAACTAGATTCAGATCTATATTGCAGTGTTTGATTGCCCAGAATGCCCTGTGTTCAATCTCTACGGGTAGATGGCATGCCTTTCCATACACCAAACTGAATGGAGACATGGCGATGGGCGTTTTATACGCCGTACGGTAGGCCCAAAGAGCGTCCTCAAGCTTTTGAGTCCAATCCTTGCTATCAGGCCTAACCATTTTTTTTGCAGAATGTTCTTGATCTCTCGATTGGAGATCTCTGCTTGTCCATTCGTCTGGGGATGGTAAGGTGTGGAAATTTGGTGATTAACCCCGTATTTGGCCAATAAATTCTGGAATTGGGCATTAATAAAATGAGTGCCACCATCACTGATGATAGCCCTCGGAATCCCAAACCTACTGAAGATATTTTTCTTGACAAAATTAATGACCACCTTATGGTCGTTTGTTTGGGTGGGAATCGCCTTAATCCATTTGTACACATAATCAACAGCAACAAGAATATATTGATGTCCAAATGAAGGGATAAAGGGTCCCATGAAATCGATGTCCTAAACATCGAAAATTTCGACAGGAAGAATAGGGTTTAGGGGCATCATGTTTCTCTTAGTTATGCTCCCAAGTGCCTGACATCGAGAACATGACCTTGAGAAATCCTAGGCATCCTTGAATAAAGACGACCAATAGAAGCCAGATTGCAAGATTTTTAGCCGTCTTTTTCCCAGAGAAATGTCCACCACACCTAGATGCATGGCAGAACTCGAGTATACTGTTGAATTCATTTTCCAGAATACATCGGCGAATAATCTAATCAGAGCCGATGCGATACAGTTCAGGGTCCTCCCAGAAGTAGCATTTGGCCTCAGATTTGAGTCTATCCCGTTGTTGCTTGGTCCAATCCTGGGGGATTTAACCAACGGCCAAATAGTTAACAATGTCAGCAAACCATGGGGTGTGGACACCTAAAAACGTAAGAATAGTTTTTTCCCGAAAAGTGTCAGCAATCAGAATGTCTGGACAAGAAGAATCACCTAGGAGTCTCGACAAATGATCCACTGCCACATATTGTACCCCGATTTTATCCTTGATTTCAAGATCAAATTCTTGAAGAAGAAGAATCCAACGAATAAGCTGGGGTTTAGCATCCTTTTTAGCCAAGAGATGTCTCAAGGTCGAGTGGTCGGTATAGATGATAACATGAGACCCTAAGAGATAAGCCCTGAATTTTTCCAAAGCAAATACTACAGCTAGTAATTCCTTTTCAGTAACAGTGTAATTCCTCTAGGCTTCATCCAGAGTTTTACTAGCGTAGTAGATGACAGAGGGCTTTCGATCAATTTTCTGACCCAGGACAGCCCCAACCGCGTAACCAGAAGCGTCGGTCATGATCTCAAAAGGGGCTGTCCAAATTGGTGGTTGCAAAATTGGAGCACAGGTGACTGCCATTTTCAGGGAATCAAATGCCTTTTGGCTTGATTCGTCAAAAACAAACGGCGTTTCTTTGGCAAGAAGATTGCTCAAAGGACGAGCAACCTTCGAGAAATCCTTGATGAATCTTCGATAAAATGCCACATGGCCAAGAAATGATCAGATTTGTTTAACAGATGTGGGAGGAGGAAGTTTAGCGATAGCATCAACCTTAGCTTTGTCCACTTCAATTCCCCGTTCAAAGATTACATGACCCAAAACGATGCCCTCTTGGGTCATGAAATGACTCTTTTCCTAGCTAAGGACCAGTCGTGTCTTGATACATCGCTTAAGAATCATTTCCAAATTAGCCAAACAAGAGTCAAATGATTCTCTGAAAATAGAGAAATCATACATGAAGACTTCCATAAACTCTCCCACCATGTCAGAAAATATGGCTAGCATACACCTTTGAAAAGTCACAGGTGTGTTGCATAACTCGAAAGGCATCCTACGAAAAGCAAAGGTTCCATAGGGACAGGTGAAAGTAGTTTTTTTCTGATCCTCGGGATGGATAGGAACTTGGTTGTATCCTGAGTAGCCATCAAGAAAACAGAAGTACTTCTACCCGGCTAATTTTTCCAAGATTTGATTGATGAAGGGTAAGGGAAAATGATCCTTTTTAGTGGCTGTGTTTAGCTTCCTGTAATCAATACAAACCCTCCAAGAGGAAGCTGAACGAGTTGTGACAGATTCTCCTCTCTCGTTACTCACAACAGTAATCCTGGCTTTCTTTGGAATAATCTGAACGGGACTTACCTAGGGACTATTAGAGATTGGATAAATAATTCCTGCATTGAGCCACTTGATGATTTCCTTTTTACCACTTCTCACATATTTGGATTCAATCTCCTCTGCATCTGGTGAGAAGGGTGGGATCCATCTTCCAAAAATATTCTATGATTACAGTAAGATGGCTCGATCCCCCTGAGGTCATGAATGGTCCAACCAATTGCCTCCTTATGTTCCTTTAGGACCTTGATCAATTTAATCTCTTTCTCCTTTGTCAATTTAGCACTAATAATCACAGGGAGCGTATTCTGAGGTCCTAAAAATTGATATTTCAAATTCTCGGGCAATGGTTTCAATTCAAGCTAGGGTGGCCTGATGATTGATGGTAGGGTAGATGCTAAAGATTCAACAAGAGGAAGAGGTTGTAAGTGAACAAAATCAATAATCTCTTCCGAAGATGTCAGGTCAGCCATAGAGGGTTGCGGGTCAAATTCATCATCCAAAGAGGAACTTTCGATTGAAGAAACTGTCAAACAAGTTTCAATATTATCATTATCCTCATCAAGTTCCTCAATAAATCCACAATCCTCAAATTTGTTGATCGCCTTAAAAATGTCCAATTTCATTCGTTGGTCCCCAAAGGCAATTTCCATGCTACCGCTTTCACAATTAATGTTAGCTTTTGCGGTAGCCAGGAACGGACGCCCCAGAATGATGGGCATGTTCCTCAGATTATAAGGTACATCCATGTCAAGGACAATGAAATCTATAGGAAAATAGAAATCCTTGACCTTAACTATAACATCTTCAATAATGCCTCACAGGTTTGTGACCAATCGGTCCGCTAACTGTAGCGTTACTGAAGTTGGCCGAAGTTTACCTAATCCAAACTTCTCGTAGAGGGAAGTTGGAATTAAGTTGATGGATGCACCCAGATCCAAAAGTGCTCTATCAAATGTGTAATCTCCGATAACGCAAGAAATCAAAGGAGCACTAGGATCTCTCTTTTTCTGAGGGAGGTAGTGCAGGATAACAGAACTAGCCTGCTCGAAGAGTACCACCTTCCTCGGAACAGATTCTCTCGACTTACACTTTTGTATGCATAATTCCTTAAAAAATCTTGCGTAAGCTGGTATGTGCTTGATAGCATCAAGGAGTGGAATATTGATCTCAACATTCTTAAATAAATTCAGAAGCTCCTCATTGCTATCAACAGACTTCTTCTTTGATTTGGTTAAGGCTTCAGGAAAAGGAACATGAGTCAGATCTTTGGAATCAGGTTCCTGAGCCTTGATTTCTCCTCTAGAATTCTCCTCTCTCTCTTCAGGTTCTTCAGGATTCAAAAGATCAGAATAGTGTGGTTGTGGATCCTGAGTCTTCTTACCACTCCTTGAAGTGACAGAATTTGCAGATGCATAAGAATTTGGGTCTTGGGGAGGGTTAGGAAAGATTGGAGGGGCTTGATTAACCATGAATTGTTGATTTGCAGAAGAAGAAGAAGATGAGGAACCCTGCTCAACCACCAGAGCATGTACGTGCGGGTCCCTCTGATTTCCGTACCCTTAGGCTTGATTTCTCGAATTCATAATATTTCGCGAGTTGGGTACGGGTTGGGATGGTAGAGATTCGGGTTGACGAGAGTTAGCAATGAGCCCAGATTGCAAGTTGTCCAATGAGTTTTTCATTTGCTACATGAGCTGGAGCAAGGATCCTTGCATCTCTACCATTTGACAGTTCAAATCAGCCTGCCCTGCAGGTTAACGGGCATTCCAAGCTGGCTGATTGACCTGATTCGGAGGCAACTGAGTATATACTTAACCCTGACCCATTGGTTGTTGCGGAGCATAGTTGCCAGGTTGGAATTGGGTCTGTTGCCTCGGATTTTTCCAAGAGAAGTTAGGGTGGTTTCTCCAACCTGGATTATAGGCATTAGAGTAGGGGTTGGATCTAACATTTTCTTATACAGCGCAGACATCCTCATAAGGTGAGGATGGAGAGAAAGAAAGGGAAGGATCAGAAAAATTGGGATCAAAGGCCCTAGTTGGGAACCCGTGGGGTTCCGAAAAATGCTGACTCATAGGTTGAGCCGCATCGAGTTGATTCATGAACTCTCGTCCAGAAGGAGCTCGTGAGGAATGGAATCCCGAATTTTGGGATTGAGTGGATCGAGAGTTGTTCACAGAATTGCCAGCCATCCACTCTTCCATTCTTTTAGTAACCAAGTCCACCTTATCAAGTTTATTACAAATCAATTCCATACCAAATGAATGAGAGTCATGGACTTCATTGACATTTGATCTGGGCTACTGGGACCGGTTAAAAGTATCCATGGAGGTATCGTTAATTGAATTCTCACTCATTTCCTCAAATAAATCATGTGCACTATCTGCATCTTTATTGAGGAAATTACCTCCGCAAGAAGCATCCACATGATTTCTGAGTTGTTCAGTCAACCCATGATAGAAGATCTACATGAGTTGCCATTTTGGCACCTCGTGGTGTGGACACCTCTGCAATAGGTCCTGGAATCGCTCCCAGGCCACATGAAACTACTCCCCCGGCTGCTGGGTAAAGGTAGTGATTGCTCGTCTCAAAGCATTGGTACGTCCGACTGGGAAGAATTTCTTCAGAAAGGCCGACTTCAATTCATTCCAAGTTGTAATTGGTCTTCCTATTGTCCTATACCAATGCGCGGCCTTATCCCTAAGAGAGTGGGGGAAGAGCCTCATGATCATTTGCTCCTCGTTTACGTTTCGAGCCTTGGTGGTCTGGACCAAAGTGGTCAAGTCCTCCAAGTGCTGAAACGGATCTTCGGAGCCAAGCCCATGATAATGTTTAATCAGGCTTAACACTTGGGGCTTGATTTCTACGTTACCGGCTGGAATCTAGATGCCGGGACGTTCCCCGTAATTTGAAGGATGATAAAAATCCTTCAAGGGCTGAGCGCCCTGCATTCTCTGCATTTGTTCCAGCTACCTTCAAAATTCTTCCTGTGGATTTCCAAGCAGAGGAGGCTGTTCTTCGGCCATGGGATCAAATTGACCAAAATCCAACTTGTGCCTCCTAGAATGTTCTAATGGTCCTTCCAATCGGGGATTCAATGACCGTCTTCCCAGCATAAACTAGAAGAAGGTCGGAAGGACTGGGGATAGGGACCCTGCAGCACAACAAAACAAGGTTGT
This sequence comes from Thalassia testudinum, assembly GCA_037157565.1. Classification (NCBI taxonomy): domain Eukaryota; kingdom Viridiplantae; phylum Streptophyta; class Magnoliopsida; order Alismatales; family Hydrocharitaceae; genus Thalassia; species Thalassia testudinum. The sequence goes on from JAZHRO010000051.1 coordinate 10,498,979, forward strand.
CATTAAGTGGGGTAGCCTAAGGATCTACTGACTCCCAAAACTCGCCTTAAGACTGTAAATGATTTACTCTACTTGCATCTGTTTAATCCAACCAGTTAGAAGGAGGGACTGGGGAGAAGGTTCTTCCTTCGGCTTTCACCTCCGGCTCCTAGTGTACCCCCCGGCCGCGGTCGTTTGACGCTACTCCCCTAGCTAGACATCAGATTAATCAGTACAAGTAGGTTAATCAAAAACAATCTCAGACTAGGCCCTGAAGAGCGAATCAGACCTTAAGGCTAAAATTTTATTAAGGCCTGGGATTGTGGTGCTTATGGAATGTGATGTGCCCTTAAAATGTGTTGTGCCCTTAATGATTGATTGAGATTTATGTCAGTGCGTGCACAACTAGGGTTTTCAAGCAAGATTATTTATAATGCGTGAATTTTAATGTTCAAATCTTGCTTAAGTAGCTTTTAGGGTTTCAAATTAGGTGAATTGCAATCAAGTTTCTAGGCAAACCAAGTTGTAAAACATGGGTGAAAATTATTTTCCTTTAAAATCAGAAAGAAAGTGGAGTGCCTGGAATAGACCTAGATTGAAAACCCTATGGAGGAGCTACTTGACGAGTTGGTTTTAAATAGAGTGGTGCGGCCCAAACAACTCAAACAATTGGCCACAATTGTATCACTAAGTTAGGCACTCAAAGATGGTTAACCTAGAATGATTTCTACTCAGTTATGTATTGCTTTGTGTGTACCGGTTCCACAGATTAGAACCCAGTTGAGTAGAAATAAATCAAGTTGATTAAGTGCCTTGAATGTGGGTGTGTGTTGTGTGTTTGTTGAAAATTACCCCACAAGATTATCTTTTTGTTGATTTTTTATAAATGAGGGTGGAATGAATGTGAGTGAAAATCCAAACAACCAAACTATTCCTAGGATTTATGCAAACACCTAGGTTAATTGGAATTTGGATTTAAAATGGCGAATGAAATCTATGGTGGGGGAAAGAATGGGGAGCACTTACAGTTGTCTTCAACTACACTTTACTCCAGTCTACCGCTTGTTGATTCCTTGATAGAGGTCTCTACAAAACAATAGACATAAGAGAAAGCAAGTTAGAAAACAATAAAGTGCAAGAAATGCGAAGAGAAGATCGGAAATCGTTGCCTCTCCGGCAACGGTGCCAAAATGTTGAACGTATGAATTGCTACGCTAATGTGTTTGGTGTTAAAACCTTGTCGTTGTAGCTTGAAAGTGAAGAATTCATGTTCAACAAATAAAATTTATACCGAAATTTGAATTCCGGGTCGAACACAGGGAGGCTACGTCGATCTATATTCGCAATTATATTTTTCTTAGAATTTTAAAAAAAATGAGGTGATATAATTACAATGAAGCTATCAGACTAAAAGGAAGAGAGAGCGAGAGAGAGAGAGAGAGAAAGAGAGAAAGAGAGAGAGAGAAAGAGAACATGCACTCAATATTTCAAAATGTTTATCAAACCAAATAAAAATTACACTAGAAAGCAGGAAAATTCTACACTAGAAAAGCTGTAAAGAAGAATGGGAGAGAGAAGTTATCCTCCTCGACGATCGCTTGGGGGACGAGTCGAACGAGACGACGCCTGGACGAAGGAGGACGAAGCAGGATGAAGGAAGACGAAGCAGAAGAACGGGAACAGAGCAGCACACCGCCATCGTTGCGGGATCCACTTCCGAAGGGGGACGAAAATTTGGATTTTATCTTGCAAGGAGCATCCCGAGTGTGGGACAAGCTTCTCTTGAGCTTTGGAGAGGTAGAGAAGAGAAGGAAGCGATGAGAATTTCATGTGGAGGGGGTCTCCTTTTATAGTTGCAAGGAGTGGGGGCAAATTAGTCATTACATCTTTAAAACATTAAATAAGGGGTCTTTAGTGATGGATAAAACCGTCGCTAAAGCCCCAACATGGGCGTAGTGGGCGCTCCCTATGCGCGCCTCCTCGGCTGCTCACTCTCAACGCCCGCCACATGTTCAGCCATCCACGGTCGTCCGATTTCGAGATCGGACGGCTGTGATTGTGCCTTCACCTGCTGCTGCGCGTCCTCCCCAACGCGTGAGATGGAGCGTTCCTGCCTCGCGTGAAATAGCGTGTGGTTGCTATTGGAAGATCTGAGCGGCCCGATCACGATCCAACGCACGCCCGCGCTTGCTCGGCCGCACCCTTCACCCCTTCGCTACGGCTCGAACCTGCGTCCGCTACTTGCGATAGCGCCTTCGCCTACTGCGCTGCGGAGCATGGATTGTCGCGCAGGAGATTTGTGGTGCAGCTGTTCACAGCCGTTGGATCGAGATCCAACAGCGGAGAGGGAGCGGATGCAGAGGCTTCAATGGATGCATGCGGGTGTTTGGACGGCCGAGATGGCGTCACATGGTGCCATCTTGGCCGTCCATCTTCTGGATGTTGTAGATGGTGCCACGAATGTCCAATTGACTCGATTTTTGCATCGTTAGGCAGCGATCGTCGATCCGAATTCATCCATGTAGTCAGATTTGTCATTTGAAGTGCAAATTTACACCATCCTGGCCCTTAATCATCTAGGGTTCCCCGATCACAATCTGATGCTACGGATGCCTAATTAGGGCGATCTTGCAGTCGTTGAACTCCAATCATTGCCCTGATCACATCCGTACGGTTGGATCTTTGATCCGAGGCCCCGATAAAAAGTTTCCCTGTCCAAGAACATAAACGGAGACAATTAACCTCCATTTTATTCAAACTACTCTAAATGCAAGATGATGCATGTTATGCAATATTTATAGCATGCAATGTAATCCTATGCTTAAGAACATGCATAAATAGACACCTTAAGTAGTGTAAATGTGTTTACATCAGAACCCAATCATGGGCTTAGTGAGTGTGCACCCATTGTTCCTCCTCTCCTCACACGCTCAATGCATGCGCACGTTTGCACAATATCAGATGTCCAATCGCGAGATCGGATGGCTTAAAAGCCATCGCACCTCATCACGCCTTTAGCGCACGCCTACACATATGATCGGGCATCAACGACACATTGGATCACGCATATGTACCTCGAGCCCATCTGTGCAGCCACGTGGCGGCTTGTTGATAGAGCTAGATTGAGGTTTTAGAAAGATGTGTTTGTTGTAGTAATAAATCCTCAAAAATAGCTCGAACAATAAATAAAATTTATAACTCGAATATCAGAAATGAAGTCCGAGGTCGTTCGCTGGGGGCAAATAGGAATTCCATTGCTAATCTCAATTAAATAATGTAAATGAGCACAATTAATTACTCAAAAACTAATCAATGTAACGTAACACATGAGTATATCAAGAATCTATTGATGTAAAAAGTCATCTAAGACAAAATAATGGTGATTTAAATCACCAATTATTAGCCTAGATACACATATAATAATTACTTAATCATCTAAATAAATGAACAGTTTAACCATGCAAATCTTTAGTGCACAGTGCACTTTATCAGATGACAGAGGCTTGTATCAGACAACTTAAGTCAGCCCTGCTACAGTGCCATCTTGGCACTGTACTTCTTCTTCAGCCTTCTCTTCTTTCCTTGCTTCTTACTCTTCTATCCAGGCCTTCTTCTTCTCTTCTCCTTTCTTTCTCTTCTATCCAGGCCTTCTTCTTTTCCTCCTCATCTTCAAACGGCTAAGTGTCAGCCATTTCTCAAGAGAGCAAAAACCCCTGAACCCTGCTCTCTCTCTCTCCTGTTCCTCCTCTTCTCTCTCAAATCAGATGGGTATACGGGTAATCAGGTATTCGCATACCTGGGACCAGGGCTGTCGAGGGTGTATAGCAGCCGAGGTGTGAGGCTCATGTAAGGAGGGACCCGACCCCTCGTGTACTGGGCGAGGGGTCGGTGTCGTAAAACCAACTTATACCACTGTAGGAGCTCATAAGTTTACGATGTGGGACTAAAGTCCCACACCGTCTTCTTTGTTCATAGTAGTAGCTATCTTTGGCCGATTCGTGCAATGGAGGCGGTCAACGCCCCAATTGTCTGGTTAAGAGCGAAGCTGGGCCAATTCCGTGTTGCCTAATGCAGACACCAAGAACTGCAGCTACTGGAGAGAGCTTCAAGCAAGCTCGAAGCTTGCACGTTAATGGTGGCTGGAGGTGAAAACTTGAAACATGAAATAGGGCCTTGTGGCCTCATTAAAATAGTGTAAGATGATTGCCTAAGGAATGCAAGGGTGGTCGTGGTGATTTCATGGCGAATTGGGATGTGTGCTGGCCAGCAGAGGTCCACAAAGGTGGATGGCAGTGGGGTTGGTTCTTGGAGAGCTAGGGCAAGCGAGGGAGTGAAATAGGAGAGGACTTTTGATGGTGGAATCGTGGCAAGGCTTCTGGACTAGTTGGCGAGGGGGATGCATGTGTGTAGCGAACGGAAGCCCTCGCTGGAGTGGGAGCTAGAGATGGAAGGGATGATGGTAACGTTTTTGTCGGTGTTGGAAAGTGGTAGGAAAGAAGCTAGAATTAATAGAGAGAGGGAAAGGGAGTTAAATGACCTAATATTGTGGATGAAGGGGAAGGGATACGACGTCGATGTGATTGTCGGCACCGTGGAAGATGAAACCTCCTTAGATGGACGGCAGCGAAGAACGGCGTTTGAGGCACCTCTAATGTGATCGTCAAGAGGCAGAGAAAGTTAGGGAGGAAAGTGAAGCTCCCAATTTACCCATTGGGAGGCCATAGGTAGACGAGGGAGGATGCTCGCTAGAGCTAGGTCAGAGGAGGCCGGAGGTAGGGTTAGGAAGAGGGTTTTTGGGCCAAAACCAAGCTGAAAAGTTCGGCCAAGCGCTCAGGATCCTTATATAGTCCTCAGGGTTCGGTTAGAGCTTGAAAAGCAAGCTTCCCAAGCTTGGAAGTCTCGTCAGAGTTGGAAACCTAAAAATACCCGATTGGGAAGGTTTTGGAGATTAAGACCAGATTCAGTGGAAAAAGGACTCCTTAAGGAATCTCCCTTCCAATTTTGTAAGGGATTGATTGATCAGAGAACGAGTTCTCTTCAATCAAAGGTCGCCAGAGTTGTAGGAATAGGATATGATGGAGGCAGGGACCTATTTGTGAATAATATGACAAATTTGGGGGCCTATTTGTAAGAAATTCAAAAGTTAGGGACATGTGTGTGAGAGAAAAGAGTCAGATAGGACCAAATTGTAAACAAGGTTAAGATGATCTCAGATTGAGCCCAACTTTTGGTAAAAACCTAATTTGGACCTAAAAAATTCAATGGTGAAATTAGATTTTGGTTTTTACCTAGTTTGACTGGAGAAATTGTATAATTACCCAAATTATGGCAAAAGTCTACCTATAGCTCTGTTTAAGGTCAAACTAGGTTCTAATGCTCAAATCAAACATAACAAACCCTAGAGAATATTTTTATATGAATTTTAGAGTGTTTAGGTGAATTTTATCCTGACCAAAACCTCATTTGATTAAGTGGGTCTGTTTTTAAGGTTTCAGATGTCATTTAATTCCTGAAATGCGTGAAAACCCTTTTCTGTCTGTACTCACCCACTTGTTAGACTCTTATGACCTTTTGACCTTTAATTAACCCCTGAGAAAACCCATGATTGTACTGCAATTGAGATATACTATTAAAATTGTAGTTTTACCCCTGTTTTACTGTATTTCCCTCAAAATGGATTTAGAGTTAATTACGTTTCTCTGGCAGTTATGTAGGAGCATTTAATGATGGAATATGAATAATTAAAGTTAGATATGGCTAATGATGACGTTGTCATCAACTTCTCTTTGACCACTGAATCTGCATCCAATGGCTTAATTTGGTTGCTCCCACGCTCACACCTTGATTTAAGGTGATGCAGGATTCGACCTGGTGCCCTCCTCTCGCATGTGAAGTGCCCAGCCACTGCGTTGCGGCTGTCATTTGGTTGCATTTATGTTTTAAGCTCCAGCACTCGCAACCATTGGATGGCGATCCAATGGTTGAGATCATCCGGTCCCTTGCCTTCAGAAGAGATAAACCACAGCTTGAAGCGCGACGTGGCCAAATTGTGGCTGTTGGATGGCAATCCAATTGCCCAGATCAATCATGCGGTTGAGGAGAGAGAAGTAGTGGTGGGTCTTGGGCTGGTATAGGCGGCTGAGATGGTACCACGTGGTGCCATCTTCTCTGTTCATCTTCTGTGACTTGTAGATGGTGCCACAGATGTCGGATTGGATCGATTTTCACGTCATTGAGCTACAATCATCGATCCTAACCCATCCATGTTGTTGAATTTGTCATCTGATGTATGGATTTACACCATCTTGGCCCCTTGACCTATGATCTTTCTCAGACGGCATCTGATGCTATGGAAGTCCGATCGGGGTAATCTTGGAGTTGTTGAACTTCGATCATCACCCTAATCAGATCCGCACAGTTGGATCTTCAATCTGAGGCCCCGATAAGATATTGCCCTATTTCCTGACCATAAAAAGAGAAAATTAACCTAAAATTTATACAATTTATCCTAAATGCAAGATGATGCATGTTATGCAATATTTATAATGTATGATGCAACTATACACCTAAGAACACACAAAAATCGACATTTATATGATATAAACATGCTTACATCAGTGTCATGTAAGGTACTATTGGATTCCACTCATTGTAAATTTTCCAACAGTTCCTATTTCGTGGAAATCCAAGTTGTGAAGTAAATGTTATGCATAAAGCAAGTTTAACAAGGACATGAATGGACGTAAACCAAAATCGAGAGTCCTGGAGATCATCTTTATCAAAATACGAGTTCCAATTCATTTTAGAGGTGATCACATTGTTTTAGATCCATTGGTTCCCGTTGGAGTCGAGATAGGTTAAATGCCTCATAAAACATGAAAAATGCATATTTTCAATGAACCTTTGGTTGAACCTTCTTAAGAGGCCGTCATATGTGGTCCCTTAGGATTCCTCTCATTGTAAGCTTTCAAATGGTACATGTTTTGTTTTGAATCCAAAGTGCATAGCTTAAGTCACGTCAAAGATAAGACAAACAGGAATGAGTTGAGACAAAACTAATAACCCAAGGGTATTTTTTCATTTGGGGGGCCCAATTCATCCAAACCATGATTAGTGGCCTATATAAAAACCTAATTAGGGTTTTAGGTAATTATTCTCCTCCCCATGCCGCACACATCACAAGAAGATGAGAGAAATAGCATAGAAGAGAGAAGAGAGAGAGATAGTATGTGTGTGAGTGTAGATGCGACACATGTGGGTGCACATGCAGGGCATTGAGACACGCAGCGTTGGTGACGTGCTAGGCTGGCATGTTCAACATGCCCGCCATAGTGTGGGTAGAGTACACATAGTACGTGTACAAAGGAAGGTCACACATGTGAACATGTGTTATCATGCGTGCAAGCATGATCCGATACCTGATTTGAGTAACGAATCGACACTTCCTCCTTGCATTTTTGGTTCTTAAGAAACTTACAAAATTTTTTAGGAAGAAAATAAAGTTCCTGGTCATCGGTACTTACCATGCTGTACAATTGGGCTTTGAGTGCAAGGGACATCTGATAAATGCCAGTTTATCATCATTCTTATGCCTTAAAACATATCTAACTCATAGGACTTTAACTCCGCAAATGGGTTTTTGGGTTACATTAGGCATAAATTAGGTTAGGCATGCAATACACTTTTTTTGACTTTTTTATGTGTTTATTTGAGTGTTAGGGATAAGCAGATAATCAGATCCCCAGAACCCTAGCACTTAGCAAGGCAACTGGTGAAGGAGAAGGTCAAACCAACTAGGACTCAGCCTCATCCAGCTCATCATAGCTCCATTTAGCTCATCTCAGCTGAATGGTAGCTCAACATAGCTCATCGTAGCTCACCCTAGCTCAAGTCAACTCAGATCGAGCTCAACTTAGATGAGTCTAGCTCATCTCAGCTCCCATATGTTCACTAAGAACTTTAGCTAGCTCAGCTTAGTTGACTGAAGTCCACCCTAGCTCAAGTCCAACTACCTCTAGCTCTAGTCAACTCAAGCCAGCTGAAGATGACTTCACCTAGCCCAGGCTAGCTCAAGTCCAGCTCCCGGGGACTACACTTAGCTCAACTTAGTTGAGCTAAGCTACCTTAGATACTCTAGCTAGTTAGAACCTCCCAAGGTAGATCAGACCCAGCTCACCTAAGCATATCTTAATAGAAGCCAGCTTACTTTAGCTTGGCTTAGCAGCTAACAAAGAACTAGCAAGCTAAGCTAGCTAAAGTAGCTCCTTGTCATCTTCTTCAGCAGTTATTAGCTCCTATGCAGCTCCAGATAGCTCTTCTTCTCAAAACCCTAATTCTTCTTACCTCTCCTCTACTCATCTACTAGCTAAGCTAGCTTAGCTAAGTTCTCCACTCCTTGGTCATCCACCTTAGCTAACCCTAACTCCACCTACATAACCTTCCACTCCAAGTCCACATAAGCTCCACCTAAGCTACCCTACTTGGCAACAACTCAAGCATAACCCTACACACCACCACCACCTCCAAGACACACCACCATGTTGGCGCCAAAACACCCCTTAACTACCCTTAAAGTTGGCACCAACGTCCCCTTCCATCTCCACCATACAACCAACCTCCCAAGCCATCTCCACCATCCACCTACTCCCTTCTTGAAGCCCCCATATTTGGCGCCAAAACCATGGCACCTCTCCACCACCATAACCACCACCATCAAATCCCTTCAGGTGGCGCCACCCATCCTACACCTTAGGATCCCCGTAACCACCACTAACCACCACCTAAAACCCATCCTAGCCCTACACATAATCCCCATGCCAACCACCCTTCTCCACCTCTATAAAAACCCTTCTAGACACCACCAAAAACTCATCCTCCCTTAGTGTTAATTCCACCCTAAGCCCACCTATAACCCATGGCCAAGAAGAAGAAGGAAGGAAGAAGATTAAGGAGGATATCCCTTGCCTCCTTGGTTCCTTCTTTCTCTCCATTCTTCTCCTTGTGCCACACCAAGAGTAGGAGCAAGCTCTTATCAAGGAGGATGGCTAGGCATTGGAGGAGAAACTAGGGTGGTGCACGCCCACCCTTGGAGGAGATAATTGAGGTGGAGAGCATCCACCTTGGAGGAGCCATTCAATGAAGGAGAAGAAGGAGACCTTTTCAAGCCAAGGAGTAGCTAAGCTTGGAACAAGAAGACTCTCTTCTTCACCAGATTTTGCAAGAGGATTTCTATTTTGAGTATTTTTGTATTTTCAATTTCAAGTAGATGCATTCGTCTACATGTTTTTGTAAAACACAATTCCATCAAATCAAATTGCCTTCTTTTCAATTTTTGTCACATTTGCTTTTATCTCATTTCTAGTACTTTTTCACTCCCTCTCCCTAATTACTGTTGGCCTCCACTTGCCTAGAGTGAGCTTAGGGAGAGGCTATTCTTGTCACCTTAGGTTTAGCTTATAGGTGTTAGTCTTTTTCCTTCTTTAAAAGTGTGATTACCTATTATTTCAAAAATCATAAAATTACATATGCAAAAATTACAAAAAGAAAGGTGATTTTCATATTCAAGCAAGAGATTCGATTTTTCAAAAAGTTTCCTCCTTAGACAACCCTAGATAATACCACTATCTAGGTTATAAATTTTAAAAGCAATCGTGATTTGACGTGTTACAATGATTTAAAACCCTAATTTCAAATCAATCCAATTTTTCGCATCACTTTTTGGCACCGTTGCCGGGGAGGCATGGCTTTGCTTTGATTATTTCTCTTGCTTGTTAAGTGGATCTCACCCCTTGTCGCTTTTCCTCTCTTGTGTGTAGGTGTTGTAGGAAGAAAGTGGGTTTTTGAGAGGTTGAAGTGCCTTGTCTTCCCGCGAAATTCCTGGTTAGCAACTTTGAGATGGTCACACAATTCTCTAAAAACTACCAAAAAATATTAAACTTGGCTTTCAGGATCTTAAACATTAAATTTAGGTATAGTGGTATCCTTTAAAATTCATTGTTTGCATGATTGCTTCATTAAAACACCACTCTACCATAAGTGTGGGTGTTTTAGTTTTCAGGTCTAGACTCCTGTTCGGAATTCAAAAATTAATTTCCAACACCACAGGCCTCATAAAATCTAGAAATGTTATTCAATGATTCTAAATCAAGTGAGGAACATCTGTTTCAAATTTTATAGAAATTGGATTTGTATACAATTTTTAAAAATTTGTGGACTATAGAGGGGTCATCTCCTCTAATCTCCCTGTTTTGCTACTGTCCGTGAAATTTAAGAATTTTTATGCACATCCACTTTCTATGAAATTTATCTTTCTGGAATCCTTGTGAAATTCTAAACGTCACATAAAATTACAAAAATTTTTGGTGCTAGTGGTGGTACTGAAAAGTACCCTTGGGTATCAGATTCTGGACTTTGACACCATCACAAAGAAAAATCCTAAAAAAATATCAAAAAAATTTTTAAAATCACAAAAAATTTTTTTTTGTAATCCTTGTTTGATTTTACATATAGTAGTTGTGCTGGTTGTTTTGTTTGGACCACTACTTAACAAGAAATGCTAAAATAAACTCACTAGTAGTAAATTTCTATATTATGAGCAATTGAATTAGGGTTTCTTTTTCAAATTCTTAGTCTCACGATATAAAGAAAAATTATCTTCACCAATAAAACTTGATTTTCCTTTGTTTGTGGCATTTCAGACTTGTTTGAATACTTAAAAAGAAAATCCTAAAACACACTAAGCTAAATCAAATCCTAAAGAAACAGAAATACATCAAATTTTTGTGTCAACTTATTGCTATTGGAATCACTTTTCCAATCCTGCACACACTAAAAAAATTGAAATAATAGAGCATTACCCCATTTAACACTTCCACATTCCCGTGCACATTTAGACACCCAATCCTAACTTAAAATAAGTAGTCATTTGACCACTTAAGGACTTCATTCAATTAGGTTTGATATCCAATATTTAAGGATCACTAAGTGCTCCTACATTCTTTAGACAACGCAGCAACATGCTTAAAGAGAAGTCAAATGATGGGTGCGGGTTTACACTAGCCCCTGATAATTTTCTAGGAAATGCTTAGGCCCAAGCCACCCCTTTAGGCTAGCCAGGTTCTCTTTTTGGAATTGGGTTCAGCTGCTGATTTCTTACCTATTGGGTTCCCAAGTCTTAGGTTATAAGGAGTCAACCTTAAGATAAGACTAGGCTTGTTTATTTGAATTGCACACCTTCTCTCATCTCCATCTCTTCTCTTCCCCTTCCATTCTTCCATTTTATGCACGGGCAACGATCCCAAACTCTGCACTTGGAGGGACCATTTGATTTTGCCTCCAGCACTAAAAGATCGCTTTTTCCATCTTCTTCTAAATATATGGAAAATCAACAAAACAGGTCCACTAACCCTTCCACCTCCACCTCTAATCCCACCTCTAATCCCACTTCTAATCCAACTACTAATCCAAATTCTGATCCTTCCACCCAAAATAACCCCCCCACCTTTGACTTCCCACACTTGGAGTTTCCTAATGCTAATGTGCCTCAATCTCAACAGCAAGCCCCCCTGCCTAATCTCTACTCCTTGATGGCTGAGTAGATTGCTCAACTTCAACCCAATCAACAATTGTTGACGAGGAATATCACAAACCTAGCCAACCAATGGCCAAACCCACCACCCCGTCAGCAACCTGTCGTTCCTCTAAAGGATTTCTATGATCCTTCCTATTATGAGGAATGACCAGGGGTAGTCATACATGAAGGGGACTTTGAGATCAAATTGGTTGTTCTGAATCTTATTAAGCATTTCCATGGCCTTCCTAGGGAAGACCCATTCAGCCATCTTGAAGAACTGACTCTTCTTGCATAAACATCTTGTTCCCGTAATTTGCAAGAAGACCTTTGGCTGATGCAGCTATTCACATTATCTCTTAAAGATAAGGCCGCTTATTGGTTCAGAACCATTGGCTGACCTATCACCACATGGCCTCAGCTCAAAAGTGCCTTCCTCAAGAAATTTTTTCCCATAGGTCATACTAATTCCTTGCAAAGATCCTATTATGACCTTTCAACAAAAATATGGAGACTTTTCATGATTCTTGGGAAAGATTTCAAGATATCCTAAGAAGTTGCCCACACCACGAGATCCCCTTATGGCAGCTCATGCAGATCTTACAAATTAGAAGATCAAATTCGACGCTTCGTTGACACCTTGTGTGGTGGCAACTTCTTAAATAAGGATGCTAAGAGTGCCCATGACTGTTTTGAAGAAATGAGTGAAAGCTCATTTAATCAAGCTTCCATGAACACCCTTGGCAGAACTTCAAACCTGCAGTTCGGTGTTCATGAAATAGGTACTCAATCTATCCCTATCACCCAAGATGATCATCAAATGATCACTCAAAAACTCGAGCAAATGCAAATAAATCAAAAGAAAATTGAAGAAAGACTTGCTACACCAACCCAAGCCTTACAGATTCCACATCTAACCTAGCCTAATATTCCACGAAGAGAAAATTTGCACAATCTAAACACCACTCTTGCTAATTATCATCAATATCCCAAGGTTTTCTATGATTCACTGGGAATTACAATTATCCAAATTCTAACCCCACTGAAAGTGTTTCTACCCTCCAGAACCAATTTAGAAATTCTTCCAGTTGGAAGAATTACCTGAACACTCCTGGAATAACCTGGTTCCTCCCCAAACTTCAAATCAATTTAGCGGGTATGGGTCGAATCCGAATTTTCATCCTGGGCCATCTCAACAAGACATCAATGCCCAGATGATGAAAGCTCTAGAAGAAATGTAGAGTAAGATGATGGAAGTAACCCGTGCTGTCACAAATTTGAATAATCAGATTAGGGTTACTCCATGACCTGCAAGACACCTGCCCTCCCAACCCATTAATATGGTCTAGTTTGTATTGTGGAATGATGGGTTTATGTGGTGTAATTGATTGTTGAAAACACCATTAGTGCCATTGTAGTGAGTTGTATGGGATACCAGTCATTACAACCATTATTATTTACTTATCTAATTTTTACTAGTTTTATTCCAAGTCGTTCACTGGGAGGCAATTATTGAATTACATCGCTCTTTGATCTCAAAATTATCCTCTAATTCCAAAAAGAAGCTTTACATCTAATAAAGAATGAATGAATGTAGACATGGTTTGCCTACTCACAAAGAATTAATCGTAATGCTTGCAAAAACTAATTATAACAAGCACCAAACAATTCATCATTATACTTTAAACTATCTCTTTACAAGTTATAGTATTAATACTTACATGAAAGTACATTATCAACTAAGATTACATAGTATACTAACTTAACTTACTAATCTGATACCTACAGTAACACATACAATAGTTATAGTGACAGATGTAAGCGTCGCTAGATCCCAGAAAATACTATATACAAACTTAAGGAGGGAAACTGGGGTCTATAGCAACGATTATGGTGACGTTTCATTTTGTTAGTAAATGTATGAGTTTATTTATATAGAAGTAATTGGCTATACCACGTATACATATATATATTTATATTTCTCTTGTATTTGTATTTACCTTCGTATATACATCTTCTCTCTCTCTACTACTTCACACTAATCTTCTTCAGTTCTTCTTCTTTGTTTTCATTCTGCCTTAGTCAGTTTCATACACTGTGGCTGAGAGGCATTTAACTATCGTCATTAGCTCTCTTTAATTAATTAAAAATGTGTTTAATTTGCAGGCATGCTTTTCGAGGGATACATAGTACCCAGAGGGTGGGACGAAACCTCTACTAAGCACCCCCTAATTCTTATTAGGCCGCTTAATTACGTGTTTGATAACTCAGCTCAAGGCCTTCTCTGCCCACGCACACACACATCTCCCCGGGCCCCCGGCCCCATATAATATGCTCAGAATATGCTCAGTAATATCAAGTGTACGTTGTTTCGGGCACCCGGCGCTCATGACGACTACACTGCCTATTCACAAATTCAATAAAAATCGCTGCGCGTGTTTTGCAGCGCACGATGTGGTGCTATTCGAGCACCACATCTGCGCTGAAAAACGTGCGCAGCTGTAAGCTGAAGGAGATTTTGGCCCTCAATTCGAGGGCCATAATTTATTTAAAAATAAAAATAAATTAAGGGAAAATGAAGTATTTACATAATACTATACAATTCTACAATTAATTTAAGATTTTAATTAGATTTACTATATAAATAAATTCACTAAAGTATACTATTTTTACACACTGATCTTCGTGTTTTATTGTTTAATTACTTATAAATTAACTATTAAATGGTCTAATTGACCTCATACAGAATTAGAATACGTGTATAAGTATTTTATAGACATTTTTATTATATTTTTCTGAATTAATTTCTATGTTATTTCCATTTAAATAGCAGTTTTGACTATTTTGCTTATAAATTAAGTTAAAATAATATAATCAGGTTTAAATATACTTCAATTAGCTTAAAGTACTTAAGGTATATTAGTCTTAGTATACAGATTCAATTAACTTAATTATAACTCTAAATTACTAATTTATCTAATTTAATTAAACAACTTAGCTATAAACTTAATAAATTCATTATTTATTATGTATAAAGGATTAAATTAAGGTAAAGGATTTTATTTACTTATAATCTACATATGCATAGATATATACAGTTTTATAGTTTAATTTCCTTATTTATACTATCTACTGATTTAGTTGGTTTAATAATACATATAAATTAGTTTAATTTATAGATAGTTATATAATTATTATATATACTATCTAAACTAAATCAGAAACCTAATTTACAGTAAACAATATATGTACATAGTTAGTTATACAGTATATAGATATATATACTACCTATTTACATATATAGCCTAGTATATAGCTTATGTCTATAGGAGTATACCTAATATACAAAGTAATATATATGTGTATATATATATATTTATTTATTTTTGGTCTGTTTGGGTGTTTCATTTTACTTTTTACTGTTTTTACAAATCTTACAGAATTAGGAGATAAGAAGGGAAGAGTTGGCTGAGGAGAGAGTCATGTTTTACCGTCTTTTTAAGTTTAACCCTTTTTGTCATCTTTCATGAATGCCTTCTTTTTATACAGCATGAAATTTAGGATGTGTCTACCAATTTTAAAACATTCCTCAGTTAAGTTTCCCACTTTAAATCATGTTTGGATGGTTAGCTTTAGTTAAACTAGCTAACAGCACTTGAAAGAATTAAAAACAAGCATTCATAGAAATGAAGGAGGAATTATCTAACAGGAAAGCTTGTGTTTATAATGGAATCAAAATTTATGTGTGTTAGCTACAATTCAAAGCACATTGTACAGGGTGTTACATTAGATTCTATCTGCTACAACTTAGAACAATCAGACAGCAGCAGCAACATGGACTTTACAGATCAACCCTGCAGCAGCTCAGATCAGATTCCAGATGGTCTAACTGCAGCTGCAGTTAGTCCATTTGGGATGAAATCTGAGTTAGGAGAGAAAGAAAATGTAGCTGCAAAGTGCAGCACTTTGCTGTGACAACTGGGATTAAAATCATAAATCCAAACTGAAAAAGAAAAACTCTCTCAATAGCTGCAAAGTGCAGCACTTTGCTGTGACAACTGGGATTAAAATCATAAATCCAAATTGAAAAAGAAAAACTCTCTCAATCCCCATCTGACAAGGGTTTCATTTCTCACTAAAATCACTAAATACCCCAATTCAAATACAAAAACCCTTATCAAACTTCACTTCAGATTAAATCAACAAACGTCACTGACTTAACTCTTCCTAATGCTATAAATAGCATGAAGAAAGAGTTAATTCAGTCAATTAAAGTCCTTAGTTCAAATCCCAGTTTCTGAAACCTTAAGAAGTATTGAGAACTCCTTAGGTTAGGAAATCACCAAAACATCCATTCAAAACAAACTCATGAATGCAAGATCAAACTTCAAATCACTACAGTGATTCTCCTTAGTTCTGACTTGCATTCAATGCATTAAAAACTTTATCAAATCAGATCTATATATGGCTCTTCTAAGATGACTTCTTTCACCAGAAAACCTCTCAGATTCCTTGCCAACAATGAACTCAAATCAGACTTTATTCAATTTGTCAGATCAAACAGTTAAAACCAAATTGAAGGAAAAATCCTTGAAATCCAAATTAAGGAGAAATCTGACAAACTGATAATTTCAATTCAATCCAGGGGCTTTTGTGACCAAGAGTGAGGTGAATGGGAAGCCCCTTAAGTGCTTTTTGATGCCAATTTCAGATATGAGGTTAAAAACCAATCAGATCTGAAATTGGGTCAGAGTGTATGGGTGGAAAGCGAGAAACAGGTCGTGGAAAATCAGAATTGGATATGAAAGTATGGAGAGGGAGAGAATTTGAAAACATGGCTATATGAAACCTTCCCCTCTGATCTAGAATGATCAGAGGAGGTGAGGGGGGAATTTAAAGCCTAATTCTACTACTATTGCGACTTTATCCTACAGCAAAATTAAACATTACCAATTACATTAATTCTACTCTAAACCTACTTAACTACAGCTACAACTAATCTGCAGAATTATAAATCTATTCTAACAGCAAGAATGGGACCTATGGGTCCTTAGCCGGTGGCTAAGGAGGAAGAAGGGAGGAAGATGACTCCAGCGGAGGGAAGAGTCTGCTAGTGAGGCTCCAGGGTCGTCCTCAGGTGCTATGAAGTCCTTAGCGATGAGGAGGTCGAGAAAAGGTGATAATTTCACAGCCGGTGGCTGTGAAATCAGATGGGGAGGAGGAACTGGAGTGGACGAATGATCGCTAAGAGGTGTAGGAGGGAGCGATCCCTTGCGCGCGACACCATTGAGATGCTTAAGTAGCATACTCAGTGGCTGAGATCATCGCGTAGGTGAGGATAATCAAAAGGTAACCGGCGGTGAGGATGAGAGGAGCAAAGCGTGTGGCGAGCTATCTCAAAATCTGACCGTCAGATGAGATCTGGGGAAAGGGGTGATCGCATGCACTGAATCGCGCGAAGCTTCCATTTAAATCTAACCGCAGATCAGAATTATGAAAAGAAACGGACAGTTGAGATTGGCCGTGTTCTTCGCACGCTACAGTGCGTGCGAAGAGCAGTAGGCCATTCTCTGAAATAACGGGAAAATTGTAGACAGACCCTTGCGCGAAGGGGTAGAATATTTGCGTGCAAGCCCATAAGTGAAAAGAATTACAGCAGGAAGGACCCTGCAGCCTTTCAAAAGGGTCCCTGCGGCTTACAAGTAGGTCCAAAGAGGAATTTTTAAGGGCAAGAGTGTAATGCATGAAGGACCTAAGTGTAAACTACCTATTTCATAGCCTAAATGATGTCCAAATGCCTTCAAATTTTTATATGTGCATAATTGAACATTTAAGACATTAATTATACTTCTGATTTGGCCTTTCAAACTTATTTATGTGTTCAATTGACGCATGGATTATCATTTGTGCTTTGCTTTCAAAATATCTCATTTTGTGACCTAATTATGAAGTTTTAATATATAGTAAAGGTTTTAGGTCTTTTTCTTTAATTCCCACACTTAACCCTTTTTATCTGTTAATTTGATGTTGTTTTACTCAGTGTCTAGCTTAACTTCAGCTTTTTAGCCATGATGAGTAGCCACTCATCACCCATACCCAATCCTAATCATCAAAGGAACCAGTATCTAGGCAGAAATCAAAATTACCATCATTAGCCTCCTACTAATCCATCACCTCAGCAGCCTCCCAGGTTTTCACATTAATAGGCCCCCCCACCTCCTCCAAATAATAATCCGACTGCACATGCAATTATATTGAGGAGTGAGAAAGCCACCACTGATCCAGGGCCTTCACAAAAGCCTGGTGAAATCCACATTCCTGTGCAAATTGACTCTAAACTCCCACACTAGGAAGAAAAAGAAATACAAAAATATTAGGACACGGCTCCTATCCCTTTTCCACAAGCTCTCCACTCCACCACTAATCGAAAAAAGAAACATGAGCCCACAATTGAAGAACTCATGGATTTATTTAGGGAAGTTCAAATCAATATCCCTCTCCTAGATGCAATCAAATATATACATGCCTATGCCAATATTTTGAAGGAGATCTGCACTCCAAAAAGGCAAGCAAAAATCTAGGATAGGTGCATTTTTCAAAGGCAGTAAGCTTTGTTATACAAAGGAAGCTACCTCCTAAGATGAAAGATCTAGGCATGCCTTTAATTTTAGTGATTATTGATGACACTACTTTCAATCGCACCCTTCTTGATCTTGGTGTCTCAGTTAATATCATTCCCACGATTTTATTTAAAGAATTTTAGATTGATGAATTAAACTCTATTGAGGTTACCCTTCAATTAGCCGACTGATCTACAATAAAACCTCGTGGGATTGTTGAAGATGTCTTGGGAAAGGCCCAAAATTGTGTCTTCCCCGCATACTTTCTGATCCTTGACATTGAGGTACCTGAATCTTTAATGAATGCCGCAATAATTCTTGGACAACCCTTTTTGGCCACAGCAAAGTCAAATATAAATTGCCATACAGGCAAAATGGATATCACCTGTGTAGGCCAAACTATCATGCTTGATATTTTCAAATCCTTTAAGGGATTCCATGATGATAACTTTTTCTAAGACTTAGATACTGAAATATCAAATTTGGTGGAGACAATGTTGGTAGATACCCTTCCCGACCATAAATTTTTTGGAGGAATCTGACTCAGAATCAGTGGTCAACGAAATCTATGACTCAAAGAGTTGTCTTCCATAAAACTCTATTCCTGATGATCCCCCTGATTATTCCCCTCACCCAACCACTTTTCTCTCAACCCACCCCTACACACTAACCTCATCTACCCTTCATCACTCCTCTCCCACTCCCTTTCAACTGGACCTACCACCAGACCCACCCGAGTTTGGCATTCATCCTGAATTAAAACCATGGCCAAACTTGGGTCACACTTACCATTTTTCATCAAATTTTGATCCCCATCTTTTTACCAATCAACCTTCCAGGGATCCAGGCGAAGACCCTTTTTATGTGGGCATCCAAGTGTCCAACTACCTTCATGATAATTCATCTTTCATGAATACATTCACGACTAGCTGAATGGCGTAAAAGAAACCACAGGATGGGAGGTAGCCCATTATTTTTTCCTGCTTTCCTTTTCTCTTTCTATTTTCAGGTTTTCACCACTCTAAACCTGACCACCTTTCCCTAAGGTGATCCCTTTTCCCTCCTAATGCATGAAGACATTGCATATCATAAGCATGGGGGATGTTTTTAAATTTTTGATGATCGATTTAGGATTTTCAAAACCCAAACATGTGCATTTTTCTTTTATCATTTTCCTACATTCATACCCAAAAAAATAAAAATGTTGAAAACTTTTTGAGGAAATTTTGAAATCAGGATTAAGATTGAGCATTCACTTTTGGTATAATGGGATTTAATCTTTAACAAACTAGGGATAAGGATACAGATCTGATCATTAGAATTTTAGGGTCTACTTTTAGACTAGATCAAATATCCTTCTCTAAAATTCCACCTAAACTCATGATAGTTCAGGTGACTTGATCCTCTTTTGTAGCATGGAAAGTATCTGGCTTAGTTTCTAATTCAAAAACTTACATCTCGAGAAAAATTTCTTGTGTCAAAATTCACACACAAGCCAACACCTAAAAACAATCAAAATTTAGAAAAACCCCCTTGTTTGGCCTTAGTAAAAGTTTGAAGCAAATCATTGGTTTGAGTTCCCATCGTCGAGAAGGAGGAAAATGCCGCCTTTGAAGATGCGATGTCAACATGTTACCATCTCAGCACTGCTCTATATCTATATTTCATATCTTTAGATGGAGCATTAGTGCATTTTTGTAGCTCAAGTGTCTTGGATGGTGCTCTACCCGTAGTGTCGAAGCAAGCGCTTTAGTTTGCTTGGTGCACCCCTTTACACTGCATTGTGTTTTGGGGTTGTGAGCTCCTGGGTAGTGTCCTGGATAGTACTATCTTGAAGTACTGGCACTAGAGCCCCCTCGAGAATTGGTATCGGGAATGATGATCCCGATACATCTGTTATAAGACTAAGCTAAAAAATAAGCATGGGGGAGAGAAAAAAAAAGTTTTAAACCAAAAACACGCCCTTATAAATGTTGGCTTTTCACAAGCACAGACACAAGGTTTTAAAGGTTTTTACAAGTTGCGAATCAAATTCAAGAGCCAGAAAAATCCTAAATACAAAAGTTTTGAGTCATCAGAATTAACAAGGGGTTAATCTATGAAATTTTGGAGGATATATTGATCTCGATTCATCCAATTTTTGGATCTAAAAATAAATCTTGATGTTTATCTTTAACAAATCCAGTACCTCCCGTGTTTGGATCAACCAAGGTCCCGTAATCTCTTTCTCCTCAAAAGTTGAAAAAATTAGATTTCCCCAAAAATTCCATTTTGTAAAAAAAATTATTCTGCTAAGAGAGCATGGGGGTGTGATAAATGCCAGTTTATCATCATTCTTATGCCTTAAAACAGATCTAATTCTTAGGATTTTAACTCTGCAAATGGGTTTTTGGGTTGCATTGGGCAAAAATTAGGTTAGGGATGCACTACACATTTTGTTGTATTTTTGATGTGTTTATTTGAGTGTTAGGAATAAGAAGATAATCAAATCCCCCGAACCCTAGCACTCAGGAAGGCAACTGGTGAAGGAGAAGCTCAAACCAGTTGGAACTCAACCTAATCAAGCTCATCATAGCTGGATACTAGCTCACTTGAACTAGGGTTAGTTCATCTTAGCTCCATTCAGCTCATCTCAGTTGAATGGTAGCTCAGGATAGCTCATCTTAGCCCACCCTAGCTCATGTCAGCTTAGATCCAGCTCAACTTAGTTGAGTATAGCTCATCTCAGCTCCCATCAGTACACTGGGAGCTATAGCTAGCTCAGCTTAGTTGACTGGAGTCCACCCTAGCTCAAGTCCAGCTACCACCAGATGTACTCAACTCAAGCCAGCTGAAGATGACTTCACCTACCTCAGGCCAACTCAAGTTCAGCTCCTGGGGACTCGACTTAGCTCAACTTAGTTGAGATAAGCTACCTTAGCTACTCCAGCTAGCTAGGTCCTCCCCAGGAAGATCAGACCCAACTTACCTCAGCATATCTTAGCAGCAACCAGCTTACTTTAGCTTGTTTTAGCAACCAGCAAAGAACTAGCAAGCTAAGCCAGCTAAAGTAGCTCCTTGCCATCTTCTTTAGCAACTATTAGCTCCTATGCAACTCCAGATAGCTCTCCTTCAACTCTTCTTCTCAAAACCCTAATTCCTCCTACCTCTCCTCTACTCATCTACCAGATAAGCTAACTTAGCTAAGTTCTCCCCTCCTTGGTCATCCACCTTAGCTAACCCTAACTCCACCTACATAACCTTCCACTCCAAGTCCACCTAAGCTACCCTACTTGGAACCAACTCAACCACAACCCTTCACACTACCACCACCTCCAAGAGACACCACCATGTTGGCACCAAAACCTCACTTAACTACCCTTAGAGTTGGTGCCAACCACCCTTTTCATTTCCACCATACAACCAACCTCCCAAGCCATCTCCACCATCCACCTACTCCCTTCTTGAAGCCACCATAGTTGGCACCTATCCATGGTTGGCGCTGACCTATGGTGCCTCTCCACCACCATAACCACCACCATCACATCCCTTAAGGTGGTGCCACCCATCCGACACCTTAGGATCCCCATAACCACCACTAACCACATCCTAAAACCTATCCTAGCCCTACATATAATTCCCACGCCAACTGATGGGAACACCATTAAGAGCCATAACTAGCTCAGTTTGATCTGATTAAGTCATTAAATGCTCCTACATAATAGCCAGAGAGCCTTAATTCATTGGATAATCATTCTGAGAGAAAGATAGTAAAATAGGGGTAAAACTATAGTTTTAATAGTATATCTCAATTGCAGTACAATCACGAGCTTTCTAAGGGTTGAAGAAGGGTCAAATGGCCTTAAGTATCCAACAAGTGGGTTAATACAGATAGAAAAGGGTTTTTACGTGTTTTGAGAATTAAATGACTTCTGAAACCCTAAAAGCAGACCTGCTTAATTAAATAAGGTTCTGGTTAGAATAAAATTCACCTAAATCCTCTAAAAATCATATGAAAATATTCTCTAGGGTTTAGTAACTTCAATTTGACCATTAGAACCTATCTTGACCCAAAACAAAGTCCTAGATAGACATTTGCCTTAATTTAGGTTTTTGCATAAATTACCTAGTCAAACAAGGTCAAAACACAAATCTAACTTCACCATTCGATTCCTTGGATCCAAATTTAGTTTGTTCCAAAATTTGGGCCCAATCTGAGATCATCTTGACCTAGTTTACAATTTGGTTCTATCTTATTCTTTTCTCTCACATACATGCCCTTAACTTTTGAATAGCTTACAAAAGGGCCCCCAACTTCCTTGTCTTCTTCACAGAAAGGTCCCTGCCACCATGAATCCTAATCCTACAACTTCGGTGACCTTAAAATGGCATGCTCTCCTTGATTCCTTGACGAATCCCTCTCAGATTTGAAAGAGAAGTTCGTCAAGGAATTCCCTTCCTTTTAAGCCAAATCCCAAGATCTAAAACCTTCCCAATCTCTCATGCGAATGCATGAGAGATTATGGTATCTTGGAATTCCTATCTCTGGCGAGCTTTCCTAGCTTGGGAAGCTTGCTTCCCAAGCTCAAAACTCCCTCCAGAGGCTTATAAAAGAACCCCCAGATGAGGTCGAACTTCTCAAGCTTGATTCTAGTCGTGAAACCCCTCCCTTCCTCTCTCCGCTCCAATCGTGATGCTCCGCAAGCTCTAACAATTCATCCTGACCTCCGTCATCCATCCGCAATACCAGTGGCCAAATTTCCTTCCCCTCTCTCGTTCGCTCTTGGCCATACTAGCAGGAGCATCATTCCTATTGTCGTCGCCGTTCCTACCCTCACCAGAGCACTTCATCTTCTCCATCGCTGGCGTACCCCCGATGCGGATTCTCCCCCCTTTCGTCCATTTAGAATAGGTTAGTTAGGCTTAGTTAGGTTTACACTATCTTTTTCACTCTTCATATCCCAATTTCGACCCTCAACGTCGCCATTCACCTCCATCGTCCTCTGCTCCGACCAGAACTTCAGCAAGGCGGTTCCACTACTACACAATTCCATCTGCCTCGCTAACCACCTCATAACCTTTGCCTCATCCTCCCGCACAAAAGCCCTAACTTATCGCACTCCATCATCCACCTAATCACACCCCCGAATAACCCATCACTGCACCTCTGATTTCCACTCCGACAGACCACCACACACCTCCACAAGCCGCAAAAACACCACCAATGCACTCCACGTCCTACGGTTACAACTATAAAGCAGGAAAATTGTACTCTAGAAAGCAGTAAAAAGAATGGGAGAGAGAAGTTATCCTCCTCGACGATCGCTTGGAAGATGAGGAACAGAGTGAGAAGGAGGATGAAGCAGGAGGAATGGGAACGAGGAAGCACGTCATCGTCGTCGCAGGATCCACTTCCGAAATGGGGGCGAAAACTTGGTTTTAGATATTGAGAAGCATCCCGGGTGTGGGACAAGCTTCTCTTAAGCTTTAGAGAGGGAGAGAGGAGAAGAAAGAGATGAGAAATCTGTATGGTAGGGGTCTCCTTTTATAGTTGTAAGGAGTGGGGGCATTTTAGACATTACAACATGAAAAACATTAATTCAGGACCTTTAGTGACGGATTTATCCGTCACTTAAGGCCTGAATGTGGCCGACATGCGCGCGTCGTGCGGATGCCCCTTCTCCTTCGCGCTCTCAACGCCCTCACACATCCGCACGTGCTCAGCCATCTGATCAATAGATTGGATGACTTAAACTGCCCTCGCCAGCGCCATGCACCTGCGTGCGATCAGGCATTTACGCTGCACATCTGATTGCACGTGGGCGCTATCAGTTAACCTGTGCCATTCTATGCGAATAGTGCATCTCCAATCGCGCGCCCACTTGCAAGGAGAAGTGTTGCGCCTGCAACTCGAACCCATGCCAACCACCTTCCTAGCACCTTAACCACTGCGCTAGGCATGAGATTAAGGCACGTTGAGGATTTTGTGCACGGCCAATCTCGGCCGTTGGATCTTCATTTGACGGTCGAGATCAAGCGTTGCTTGTGCTTTTAGATGAGGAGAGGCACTAGATGAGCGGCGACGTGGCGCATTCTTAGCCATTGGATGGGTATCCAATGGCTGAGATCTACCGAGCAAATGGAGAAGAAGAGATGCGGCCGGTGCTGGGCGGCAATGATGGTGCCATGTGGTGCCATCTAGGCTATCCATCTTCTGAGTGTTGTAGATGGTGCCACCAGTGTCGGATTGGACTGATTTTCATGCGGTTAGGCTACGATCGTTTATCCGAACCCAATCATCTAGTGCGATCGAATTTGTCGTCTGAGGTTCGGATTAACACCATCTTGGCCCTTGATCTTTGGGGTTCCTCGGTCTTTATCTTGTGCTACAAATATCCGATTAGGGCAATCTTGGAGTCATTGAACTCCAATCATTAACCTGATCAGATCTGTATGGTTAGATCTTCGATTCGAGGCCCTGATAAAAAGTCGCCCTGTCCCTGACCATAAAAAGGAGACAATTACTATACAATTTATACAACTTGATCTAAATGCATGATTATGCATGTTATGCAATATTTATAATGTATAATGCTAATGTGACACTAAGAACATGCATTAATAGACATTTTAGGTTAATCAGATGTATGCACATCACACCCTTATGCCCATCTTTTGATAGTCCCTATCAAAAGCTACATGTTATTTATAAAAGAATTAGGTTGAATTACTCAGGCAAAATTCATTTTCAATATTAAGAAATTTTTACTTAGGACCTGAACTTTCAAGGACACAACAGCGCCCGAGTATCTGCCAAAATGCAGACTGCCTCAAGCCCTCTCCTTATTTAAAGAAAAATCTCTTCTTCTCTTTTTCTTCTTTTCTAATTTTTTTGGATTTTTGATTTTAGGGTTTTAGAGTGGCTTTCTACGGTCACTCAATCCACCCAAGATTTGATGAGAACCCTAAGTTCTAAGCATCTTTTTGTGAATGTGATAGACTCGTTGATCGGCAATCTGAATGGACTTCGGGTTTCTACGCCCCTAGGTGACCTTAAAAATAGAGTTCTGCCTAATGGTGTATCTTTATGACTGGTAGCTTTCTCCCTACTCTTATTTTTTATGAGGTCAACACAAGGGTGAGTCTAGTGTATATCTCTCTGGCTTATTCTACTTCTCTGCTTCTTCCTAAGTGTTTTGGGAATTTTTAGTGCATTTCTTGAGCTGGGTTCTGGACAACTGGTTGATGAGCTATTATCTCCGACAACTTGCCAGCCATACTCGTGCGGTGAAGTGTTGCTTATTTCTTTTATTTATTTTTAATTTTTTTCTCCTTTTTCTTTTTCTTTTTCTTTTTCTTTTCTTTTTGACTTTTTTTTTCTTTTTAAGTAGGTGGCTTCCCTAGTCTAAGATTTACCTATGAACCAAAAAGAGCGTGGTCCAGTGACTGGGCTCTGGACAACCTGCTTATGGGTTGTTACCCATGATAACTTACCAACCATATCACCCTAGAAGGTTCATTAGTTACCTAATTTCTTTTAAAACTGTCGAACAATGAATTAGTGAAGAAATAGTGTGTAGATGCTTAGACTTAAAGTTCCCTCAAATTGGAGGGTGGGTTAAGTCATGTACTTATCACCCAAACTTATTTAATCAAATTAAAATAGAATTCAGGATGGAGAGGACTCGATAACAGATCCACATTTTAGTGGATACCTAGGCTGATTAAGCCTAAAGACCTGAAAGGTCTTAGTGTTCAGATCCTACTGTAATATTTCCTAAGATTGAAAGGTCCTAATGTCCAAGTATTCCTTCCTAATTCGCTTTTTTTTTATGTATATATAAGAAGACAAATAGAATTTACAAAAATTCCACAGAGCTAACAAAATGATTAAAAAATGAATCCACCCTGCCATGCCTAGCTGATGCAATGTCTGCATTGAGAATAAAAGACATGAAAGGATAGTAGAGTACAGAAGATATCACCTGAATATGAAGCTTGGGTCAACTTTGAGTCAGACTGTACAACTATTGAGTTTAATGCCATCAGCTAGGCGAAGTCCAGCCAAAGAAGTCACAATATGGCTAGAGCAACCGTGTTTGAGATGGGTTCTGGAATAGTTCGATCAATAACAGGCTTCAGATGTTGACCGTTGACTTTGAATGAATTACCCGTCTTCAGGTCAGAGATTTGAATAACTCCATTTGGAAATATCTGATCGATAATGAACAGGCCGTTCCATTTCGTCTTAAGTTTGCCGGGAAAGAGCTTAAGTCAAGAATCGAATAGCCAAACCTTCTGGTTTAGCTCAAAGATCTTTCGGGAAGTCAATTGGTCATGTAGAGATTTGGTCTGAGCCTTGTAGATCTTGGCATTCCCATATGCATCATTTCTAATCTCCTCCAACTCAGATAGTTGGAATTTCCTGGTCTTCCTAGCTAAACTCAGATCAAGATTGCACTGCTTAATTGCCTAGAATGCCCTATATTCAATTTCTACAACTAAATGGCACACCTTTCCACACACTAGAAAAAATGGAGACATGCCGATGGGCATTTTATATGCCGTACGGTAGGCCCAAAGAGCATCCTCAAGCTTTTGAGTCCGATCTTTGCAATCAGGCCTGACTATTTTCTGCAGAATATTCTTGATCTCTGGATTGGAGATCTCGGCCTATCCATTCGTTTGGGGATGGTAAGGTGTGAAGATTCTGTGATAACCTCGTATTTTGCCAGCAAATTACGGAACTGGGCATTAGTGAAATGAGTGCCACCATCGCTGATGATGGCCCTCGGAATCCCAAACCTGCTGAAAATGTTCTTCTTGACGAAGTTAATGACCACCTAATGATCATTGGTTCAGGTGGAAATCGCCTCGATCCATTTGGACACGTAATCAACAGTGACGAGAATATACTAATGTCCAAATGAAGGGAGGAAGGGTCCAATGAAGTCGATGCCCCAGATGTCGAAGATTTCAACAGGAAGAATCAGGTTTAGGGGCATCATATCTCTCTTGGTTATGTTCTTGAGTGCCTAGCATCGAGAACATGACCTCAAGAATTCTTGGGCATCCTTGAATAAAGATGGCTAATAGAATCTAGATTGCAAAATTTTTGCAGCCGTCTTTTTCTCGGAGAAGTGCCCACCACACGCAAATGCATGGCAGAACTTGAGTATACTCTTGAATTCATTGTCCGGAGCTCATCGGCGAATAATCTAATCAGAGC
Source organism: Thalassia testudinum (assembly GCA_037157565.1). Classification (NCBI taxonomy): domain Eukaryota; kingdom Viridiplantae; phylum Streptophyta; class Magnoliopsida; order Alismatales; family Hydrocharitaceae; genus Thalassia; species Thalassia testudinum. The sequence continues at coordinate 10,526,355 of JAZHRO010000051.1, forward strand.
CAATGCAGTACAGTTCAGGATGCTCCCAGAAGTAATATTTGGCCTCAGATTTAAGTCTATCCCATTGTTGCTTGGTCCAATCCTAAGGAATTTGACCAACGGCCAAATAATTAACGATGTTAGCAAACCATGAGGTTTGGACACCTGAAACTATAAGGATGGTTTCGTCAGGAAAAGTATCAGTAATTGGAATGTCTGAACAAGAAGAATCACTTAGAAGTCTTGACAGATGATCTGCCACCACATTTTGAACCCTGGATTTATCCTTGATTTCAAGATCAAATTCTTGAAGCAGAAGAATCCAAAGAATAAGCTAGGGTTTGGCATCCTTTTTGGCCAAGAGATGTCTCAAGGCCAAGTGGTTGGTATATATGATGATGTGAGACCCTAAGAGATAAGCCCTGAATTTCACCAAAGCAAATACTATGGCTAGTAATTCCTTCTCAGTAGCAGTATAATTCCTCTGGGCCTCGTCCAGAGTTTTACTAGCGTAATAGATGACAAAGGGCTTCCTATCAACTTTTTGACCCAAAATTACCCCGACCGTGTAATCAAAAGCGTTGGTCATGATCTCAAAAGGCACTGTCCAAACTGGTCGTTACAACACCAGAGCACAAGTGACTGTCGTTTTAAGAAAATCAAATGCCTTATGACATGATTTTTCGAAATCAAACGACGTTTCTTTGGCGAGAAGATTGCTCAGAGGATGAGCAACCTTTGAAAAGTCCTTGATGAATCTCCTGTAAAATCCCACATGACCAAGAAATGATGTGGGAGGAGGAATTTTAGCGATAGCATCAACCTTAGCTTTATCCACTTCAATTCCCCGTTCATAAATTACATGACCCAAGATGATGCCTTTTTGTGTCATGAAATGACTCTTTTCGCAGCTAAGGACCAGTCTTATTTTGATGCATCGTTTAAGAATCATTTCAAGATTAGCTAGACAAGAGTCAAACGATTCTCCAAAAATAGAGAAATCATCCATGAAGACTTCCATAAACTCTCCCACCATGTCAGAGAATATGGCCAGCATACACTTTTGAAAAGTCACAGGTGCATTGCATAAGCCGAATGCCATCCTACGGAAAGCAAAGGTTCCATAGGAACAGGTGAAAGTCATTTTTTCCTAATCCGCGGGATGGATAGGGACTTGATTGTATCTCGAGTAACCATTAAGGAAATAGAAGTACTTCTGCCCAGCTAATCTTTCCAAGATTTGATCAATGAAAGGCAGAGGGAAATGATCCTTTTTCGTGGCCATGTTCAGCTTCCTGTAATTGATACAAACCCTCCAAGAGGAAGCTAAACGAGTTGTGACAGATTCTCCTTTCTCATTAGTCACAACGGTAATCTCGGCTTTCTTGGGACCAATCTGCATGGGACTTACCCAGGGACTATCAGAGATCGGATAAATGATTCCTACATCGAGCCACTTAATAATCTCCTTCTTGACCACTTCTCGCATATTTGGATTTAATCTCCTCTTCATATGGTGGGTAGGGTGGGATCCATCTTCCAAAAATATTCTGTGATTGCAATAAGATGACTCGATCCCCCTAAGGTCATGAATGGTCTAACCAATTGCCTACTTGTGTTCCTTTAGGAACTTAATCAGTTTAATCTCCTGCTCCTTTGTTAATTTAACACTGATAATCACAGGGAGCGTCGTATGTGGTCCTAAAAACTGATATTTCAGATTCTCAGGCAATGGTTTCAGTTCAAACTAGGGCGGGTGGATGATTAAAGGTATGGAAGATGCTGATGAAGACTCATCAAGAGAATGAGGTTGAGAGTGAACAAAATCAATGACCTCTTTAGAAGATGGTGGGTCTACCATAGAGGGTTGCAGGTCCAATTCATCATCAGAGGAGGAACTTTCAAATGTAAAAACCATCATACAAGTTTCAATATTCACATTATGATCCTCAAGTTCCTCAATAAATCCATAATCCTCGAATTAATTAATCACCTTAAAAAAATCCAATTTCTTTCTTTGATCCCCAAAGGTGATTTCCATGCTACTGCTTTCACAGTTAATGTTGGCCTTGGCGGTAGCCAGGAATGGATGCCTTAGAATTATGGGTGTGTTCCTCAAATTTTATGGTACATCCATGCCAAGGACAAGGAAATCTACAGGAAAATAGAAATCCTTAACCTTAACAATAACATCTTCAATAACACCTCATCGATTTGTGATTGAACGGTCCGCTAATTGCAGCGTTACTGAAGTCAGCCAAAGTTCACCTAATCCGAACTTCTCATAAAGAGAAGTCAGAATTAGGTTAATGGATGCACCCAGATCCAGTAGTGCTCTATCAAAAGTGTAATCTCCGATGACACAAGAAATCAAAGGAGCACCTGGATCTCTCTTTTTCTGAGGGAGGTGGTGCAGGATAAAAGAATTAGCCTGCTCGGAGAGTACCACCTTCCTTAGAATAGATTCTCTCAACTTACGCTTCTGTGTACATAAATCCTTTAAAAATTTCGTGTAAGCCGGTATATGTTTGATAGCATCGAGGAGCGAGATATTAATCTCAACATTCTTGAAAATATTCAGAAGCTCCTCATTACTATCAATAGACTTCTTCTTACTTGATCTGATTAAGGCCTCAGGAAAAGGAACATGAGTCGGATCTTCAAAATCAGGTTCCTGAGCCTTGATTTCTTCTCCAGAGTTCTCCTTTCTCTCCTCATGTTCTTCAAGATTCGATAAATTAGAATAGTGTGGTTGTGGATCCTGAGTTTGTTTACCACTCCTCAAGGTAACAGAATTAGTGGATGCATACGAGTTTGGGTCTTGGGGAGGGTTAGGAAAGATTGGAGGGGCTTCATTAGCCAACAACCATTGATTTGCAGAAGAAGAGGAAAGACCCTACTCAACCACCTGAGCATGTGCGTATGGGTGCCTCTAATTCCTGTACCCATGGGCTTGATTGCCCGGATTCAGGATATTACGTGGGTTGGGTATGGGTTGAGATGGTAAAGATCTGGGTTGACAAGAATTAACTTTGAGCCCGATTTGCAAGTTGTCCAGCGAGGTTTTCATTTGCTGCATGAGATGGAGCATAGATCCTTGCATCTCTACCATTTGTTGGTTCAAATCAGCCTACCCTACGGGTTGACGGGCGTTCCAAGTTGGCTGATTGTCTTAATTCGAGGGCAACTGAGTATAAACATGACCCTGACCCATTGGTCGTTGCGGAGCATAGTTGTTGGGTCGGAATTGGGTCTGCTGCCCTGGGTTTTTTGAGGAAAAGTTAGGGTGGTTTCTCCACCTCAGATTATAAGTATTTAAGTGAGGGTTGGATCTAACATTCTCTTGTATAGCACAAACATCCTCATAGGGTGAGGATGGAGAGAAAGAGAGGGAAGGATTAGAGAAACTGGGATCAAAGGCCCTAGTTTGGAACCCGTGGGGTTCCAAATAATGCTGGCTCGCAAGTTGAGCTGCATCAAGTTGATTTACAAACTCCCATCCAGAAGGAGCTCGCGATGAATGGAATCCTAAATTCTGCGATTGAGTGGATTGAGAGTTGTTCATTGAGTTTCCAACCATCCACTCCTCCATTCTCTTAGCAACCAAGTCCACCTTATCAAGTTTATTACAAATCAATTCCATATCGAATGAATGAGAGTCGTGGACTTCATTAACATTCGATTTGGGCTGCTGGGACCGGTTAAAAGTATCCATGAAGGCATGATTGATAGAATTCTCGCTCATCTCCTCAAATAAATCATGCGCGTTATCTGTACCTTTGTTGAGGAAATTGCCTCTGCAAGAAGTGTCCACGTGATTTCTAAGTTGCTCAGTCAACCCATGGTAGAAGATCTGCACGAGTTGCCATTTTGGCACCTCGTGGTGTGGATACCTCCGCAATAGGTTCTGGAATTGCTCCCAGGAAACATGAAACTGCTCCCCCGACCGCTGGGTAAAGGTAGTAATTGCCCGTCTCAAAGCATTGGTATGTTTGACAGGGAAGAATTTCTTCAAAAAGGTCGATTTCAACTCATTCCAAGTTGCAATTGCTCTTCCTGTAGTCCTATACCAGTGAACGGTTTTATCCCTAAGAGAGTGGGGGAAGAGCCTCATGATCATTTGCTCCTCATTCACGTTTCATGCCTTGGTGGTCTGGACCAAGGTGGTCAAGTCTTCCAAGTGCTAAAATGGGTCTTCAGAGCCAAGCCCATGGAAATGTTTGATCAGGCTTAACACCTGGGGCTTGATTTCTACGTCTTCGGTAGAAATCTGGACGTTGGGACGTTCCCCATAATTTGAAGGATTATAAAAATTCTTCAAGGGCTGAGCACCCTACATTCACTAGAACCATTCTTGCATTCTCTGCATTTGTTCCAGCTGCCTTCAAAATACCTCCTGTGGATCCTGAGGCAGAGGAGGCTATTGACCCGCCATGGGATCAATTTAGCCAAAATCCAATCTACGCCTCCTAGAATACTCTAGTGGTCCTTCCAATTGGGGATTCAATGACCTTCTTCCCAGCATAAACTAGGAAAAGGTCGGAAGGACTGAGGATAAGAACCTGCAGCACAATAAAATAAGCCTGTCCTTAAGTGGGGTAGCCTAAGGATCTACAGACTCTCAGAACCTGCTTTAAGATTATAAACGATTTACTTTACTTGTGTCTGCTCAATCCAACCAATTAGAAGGAGGGACTGGGGAGAAGGTTCTTCCTTCAGCTTGCACCTCTGGTTCCTAGTGTGCCCCCCAGCCGTGGTCGTTTGATGCTACTCCCCTAGCTAGACATCAGATTGATTAGTATAAGCAGGTCAATCGTAAACAATCTCTGACTGGACCCCGAATAGCGAATCAGTCCTTAAGGACAACGTCTACTCGATTTTATTGAGGCCTAGGATTGTAGTGCTTATGGAATGTGGTGGGCCCTTAAAATGGGTTGTGCCCTTAATGATCAATTGAGTATGTGTAAGTGCATGCACAATCAGGGTTTTCAAGCAAGATTATTTGTGATGAATAGATTTTAGAGTTCAAATCTTGCTTAAGTAGCTTTTAGGGTTTAAAATTAGGTTTAATTCAATCAAGTTTGAGGCAAACCAGGTTTTCAAGCACGGGTGAAGATTGTTTCCTTTTGAAATCAGAAATAAAGTGGAGTGCCTGGTATGAACTAGATTGAAAACCCTAAGAGGAAGCTACTTGGTGAGTTGATTTTATGTTGAGTGGTGCGGCCCAAACAACTCAAACAATTGCCACAATTGCACCACTGAATTAGGCACTCAAAAATGATTAACCTAAAATGATTTCTATTCTTTTATGTGTTGATTTACGTGTATCTGTTCCACAAATCAGAATCCGGTTGAGTAAAAGAAAATCAATTAGGTTAAGTGCCTTGAATGTGGGTGTATGTTGTGTGTATGTTGAATTATCCCACAAAGATATCTTTTTACTTTTTTTATATGTGAGGGTGAAATGAATGTGGGTGGAAATCCAAACAACCAAATTAATCCTAGGATTTATGCAAACACCTAGGTTAATTGGAATTTGAATTTAATGTGATGAAATGAAATCTATGGAGGGGAAAGAATGGAGAGCACTTACAGTCTTCTTCAACTGCATTTTACTCTGGTCTACCGCTTGACATTTCCCTGATAGAGGTATTTGCAAAACAATAGATACGAGATAAAGCAAGTTAGAAAATAGTAAAGTGCACGAAATGCGAAAATGTTGCCTCCCCAGCAACGGTGCCAAAATGTTGAATAACGGATGACTACTCTATCGGAATTGGTTTTGAAAATCCGTCATTGTAGTTCGAGTCGCGAAGAAATCTGTTCAACAAATAAGATTTATACAAAAAATTTTGTAAAGAAATTCCAGGTCGAACATAGGGAGGCTATGTTGATCAAAATTCACAATTATATTTTTGTGTTTTTGTGTAAAGGGTGAAATAATTACAATGGAATCAACATAGACAATAAGAGAGAGAGAGAGAAAGAACAATCACTTAATATTGCATAATGTTTTTACAACTAAGAAAGTGAGACATGATTACACTAGAAAGCGAGAAATTATTACAACTAGAAAGCAGGAAAATTCTACTCTAGAAAGCAGTAAAAAGAATGGGAAAGAGAAGTTATCCTCCTCGACGATCGCTTGGAGGATGAGCTAGACGGGACAATGCCTAGAAGACGAGGAACAGAGTGGGAAGGAGGATGAAGTAGGAGGAATGGGAATGAGGCAGCACGTCGTCGTCGTCGCGGGATCTACTTCCGAAACGGGGGCAAAAACTTGGTTTTAGCTCTTGAGGAGCATCCTGGGTGTAGGACAAGCTTCTCTTAAGATTTGGAGAGGGAGAGAGGTGAAGGAAGGGATGAGAAATCTGTATGGTAGGGGTCTCCTTTTATAGTTGCAAGGAGTGGGGGCATTTTGAACATTACAACATGAAAAACATTAATTCAGGACCTTAAGTGACAGATTTATCCACTACTAAAGGCCTGAACATGGCTGACGTGCACGCACCACGCGCACGTCCCTTCGCCTTTGCACTCTCAATGCCCTTGCATGTCCGCGCGTGCTCAGCCATCTGATCAAGAGATCGAATGGCTTAAACTGCCCTCGCCAACGCTGCGTGCCCGCGTGCAATCAGGTGTTTGCGCTGTGAGTCTGATCGCAGTGGGCACTATCGGTTGATCTACACCGTTTGATGCGAATCGCGTGGCTCCAATCACGTGCCCACGTGCGAGAAGTAGCGCTGCACTTGCGACTCGAACCTGCACCATCCACCTCCACAGTGCCTTAACTGCTGCGCTACGCGTACAATTGAGGCACGTTGTGGATTTTGCGCACGGTCGATCTTGGCCGTAGGATCTTCATTCGATGGTAGAGATCAAGCATTGCTTGTGCTTTCAAATGAGGAGAGGCACTGGATGAGCGGTGATGAGGCACGTTCTTAACCATTGGATGGGCATCCAATGGCTGAGATCTATCGAGCGGGTGAAGAAGAGCTGCGACCGGTGCTGGGCGACTATGATGGTGCCACGTGGCGCCATCTAGGCCAGCCTTCTTCTGAATGTTGTAAATGGTGCCACGAATGTTGGATTGGACCGATTTCTATGCCGTAAGGCTGCGATCGTCAATCCGAACCCATCTGTGTGGTCGGATTTGTCGTCTGAGGTGCGGATTAACACCATCTTGGCCCTTTATCTTTAAGGTTCCTCAATCTCTATCTAGTGCTACAGATATCCGATTAGGGCGATCTTGGAGTCGTTGAACTCCAATCATCGCCCTAATCAGATCTGTGTGGTTGGATCTTCGATCTGAGGCCCTGATAAAAAGTCGCTTTGTCCCTGACCATAAAAAGGAGACAATTACTATACAATTTATACAACTTAATCTAAATGCATGATTATGCATGTTATGCAATATTTACAATGTATAATGCTAATGTGGCACTAAGAACATGCATTAATAGACATTTTAGGCTAATCAGATGTATGCACATCAGACCCATCTTTTGATTCTGACTCTGAGGTTATTGATTTGAAAGAAAATAGCTCTTCTACACATACAAAACCTTCCCAAACTAGTTCTCAATCCTGACCCGCAACTAGACTCAATTTCTACTCTGATTCTCCTCTCAACGATCCGGTTGCACAGGATTCTCCTCCACATTTCAATCAAGTTTCGAACATTGATCAGACTATAAATCATGCCACATCCTTCTTTGATCACTCTTGTAGGGTTCCTACATCCTCCACTGACCCTTTTTCATTTGAGGTTCTCTACTCTGACCCGGCTGATCCGATTCAGCCAAGCCCTGGATTCACACTTCCACATCTTCTCGAGCTCCACAACATATGGTGGGTTCTGCATCTATTGATCCACATCTATCAACCTGCCAGATTGATTGGGTTTGGGCTGCATCATCATCCTGCTAATCTGAACAAGCACCTGGTTGGACCAACCAGGCTTTTAATCAAGGTGCTTGTTCTGCAAAACTCATCTGAATTAACCACTCCTTCTCCATGACCATTTTTTGCTTAGCTGAAGGCATTGAATTTAGTGCTTAACGGGAGGCAACCCATCATTCCAAAAACCTGAGATCCTTCTAATCATCCTTTCGTACTTCATGTCTATTACACTCTGAGTTCAATTTTAGAATAGTCGATCCTACCTCTGGTACTCGTACCGGAGCTTGAAATCATCCACAACAGTCATTCTTGACCCGTTCGCCCACCCGATAATCCTATTCTAATTCCTAAACCCTAATTGTTTCATACCCTCTGTTTACAATGAGGACATTGCAAAACTTAGGCATGGGGGGACGTTAAAGTGCAAACATACAAAATTCAAAGTTCTGAAGGCTTCTCACAAAAAAATACATAGTCTAAAAAACCAAAAAAATAAAAACTAAAAAAGACTAAAAAAATGGAGAAGGGAGGAAATTTTGAATGAATTAATTGCATATCATTCTTGAAAAGGAAAAGAGAGGAGATGATTTAAATGACAAAAATGAGCAGTAGTTTGAAATAAAAAGAGATAGTCTTTAGTAAAAGATTAAGGAATCTACTTAGTTCTAAACCAAATCAAAAAGAAAGAAATAAAAGACAAAAATTGCTAAGAGACAAAAGAGATTAGTATGAACGCTGATCTTAGGCCTCTTGAGATTGTGTTTAGGCATAAAAATTCAAGTATCCATTAAGATCTAGATAGTCCTCAAGAGGTTGAGGAAAATGCAAAGCTTAAGTATTAGGTCTAAGTCTTAGGGATTATTCAGCCTCATTAACTGACCTCTAGTTTGCGGGACTCAGAAACCTAAGTACCCCAATCCACACACAGTCTGGTTCAGTGCGCTTAATTATCAAAATCACGCAAATGCATTAATTTTGTTCTGAAAAACTAATAAGCTCATATTTGTGAGCTAGTTAAATGTCTAAATACTTAAACATTAAGGTAACGCATCCATTTATTTAGCAAGCATTAGGATGTAAATAGATTATTTTATATTTCTGATTTAATTACATAATTCATGCATTGCATTCATAATTAAAGGCATTTGGAATTGACTTAGAATGGCATGTAATTAGGTGCATTACATGCATTATTTTAATTAACATAGAACTTAAGGATTTGTGTATAAATAATCCTAATATTTTATTTTATTAATTGTTCTCCTTCTTCCCGCAGGCAATTGCTCCACTTCCTCCACCTGCGCATTCACTCTCCGCCAGCTGCTTGCACTCAAGACCCCATTCATGGAGGAGTGGGAGAGATGGATCTGGTTGGGGCAGTTGCAACTACAAGGGAAAGCAGGAGGCAACTGTGCTCGAGGAGACACCACTCCACTCCACCATCGTGTACACCACTCCACCACTGTGGTCTCCAAGGCCAAACTCCACCACATCGTGGGCCGGTGAGGTGACAACTCGCCGTGCCAATTTGGTGAGCTTGGCCATCATCGTGCAACTACTAGATCTCCCTCCCTGTCCACGCACCACCAACACCATCTTCTTCTTCTTCTTCTTCCTCTTCCTCTTCCTTTGTTTTCAGAACAAAACCATCCCTGCGTCCTCCTTGCTACACCTCTGCCCAGTAGACGTAGCAGCGTGCGTATGCCCCTGCGCTCCCCATAGCCTCTAGTGCGTGCATCTCTTGCAACACGTGCATCTCCTCACCGCCTTGCAGAAATCGTGCGTGCAGCAAGTGCTCTGCCGGCTCCCCATACAGCTGCACTCACACACCCACATGCCTGCCACACGCATCACCAGTAGCATCTCCGCCTGCATACAAAGTGCACTGCACCTCCACCCGCAGCCCCTCCACCCCTCTAGCTCACCAGCCCTCACCTCCAGCTGCGCGTGCTACTCTAGCTACTCCGCTCGCACGCAGCGTGTGTCCTCCAGCACCTCTAGCAGCCACCGGAACCCACCTTCACCATAGCTCCATCCGGCCAGCTCTGGCCGCCTCGCATTTCGCCACAACCACCATCATGAAGCCCTCTGTCTAGAGATCTTCCACCATGCTTTGCACCCCCAACCATTCCCTCCTCCTCACACACGAACATGGGGAAGAAATCCCCTATTTTTGCATAGTGAAACTTGCATTAATTATTACCATCATATGCCATTGCCATTTCATTTTTCTGATTTCATTATTATGGTGATTTTATGAGAACCCCCTTCATTATTTAGCTTATTAAGCAAATCAATTTCTTAACCTTAATCTAAGTGGGTTTTCAGTCAATTCTTGGAAGAATTTTGCTATAGGAGAAGCTTAATTAATAATTACATTTAAGTGACATTGTGAGGATTTTATTCTTATTTTATTGTGGTACACATTACATTGAACCCCCTCCTATTTGGCTTAACCATAATTTCAACTTACACTTTTATTTAAACTCGTATCTACACTATTTTTTGACACAATTTCTTGAGGAAATCATTTTTGAACAATAATTTTTAATTATCGCGAGTTTTAAAAAGGTCATTGCCTCCCTGTGGACATGGCTCGCTCTCCTATGAGTGGTTTAATTTTAATTCTAATTGTTTGATTAGTCGATTTTCCACCACTTAGAAATACAACGATAAATCTTCTTAATCATCATTTTCGAAAGTTAAAATTTGACTCATCAAAAAGCTAACAAGATTAAGAGTGGCTTATCAACACAAGTTGATTTGTAAGAGTTCCCGATGCGGAGAGGTAGGAAATTCCCCTCAAGATGCGCAACAATATACCGTCTCCTTGGTGCTTGTCTCCTAGGATATCTAAATATCCTACCGGGGGCACGTAAGCACCTTGTGCTGGTTCAGATGCCATGGGCGGCATTACCATGACATGTCGATTACCAGGGTCTAGATTTAGCTACAGGATGCCATGAGTAGCACTATCTTGAAGTGTCGAAAGCCAGGGTTCTGGGGGTTGCCATGGGCGGTGCTATCTCGAAGCATCGATTGCCAGGGATCCTGCAAGGATTGATGGTGGGAGATAGGAATCCGATGTAGATCATGTTGTAAAGCCAATCTGAAGCTAGAAATAAAGAAAGAAAAGAGAGAGAAAACTATCCAAAAATTAAAAAAAAATCTTCTTCCTCAGTGCTACAAAAATGCAATGCAAACTGAACCAGAACTAAACATGTTTTAAGCAAGGGTGCTTTAACAATGGAGTTCAACAAACTTTAGGTTAGTTCCAGTGGGCCTTAGAAACCTTCGTGGCGAATTGAGGCTAGAGCTGGTCAGGTTTGGAACTTGGTTGGTTCTTGAGTATCTTTAGGCCTACTATTGGCATTCTGACATAATCTACAAAAGAAAGCACACAGTAGAAATCTGAGCATAAAAAGGCATGGTCTAGAATTCAAGTTAATTCCATTAGATTTTGCTAGGGGACTAGAAAAAGCTATGCATGGGGGTATGATGGGAACACCATCATGAGCCATAACTAGCTCAGTTTGATCAAATTAAGTCATTAAATGCGCCTACATAACTGCCAGAGAAACCTAATTCATTGCATAATAATTCTGAGAGAGACAGTAAAACAGGGGTAAAACTATAGTTTTAACAGTATATCTCAATTGCAATATAATCATGGGTTTCCTCAAGGGTTGAACAAGATTCAAATGTCCTTAAATATCAAATAAGTGGGTTAATACAGACAGAAAAGGGTTTTTGCGTGTTTTGAGAATTAAATGGCTTCTGAAACCCTAAAAACAGACCCACTTAATTAACTGAGGTTCTGATCAGGATAAAATTCACCTAAGCCCTCTAAAAATCATAGAAAAATATTCTCTAGAGTTTGGTACCTTCAATTTGACCATCAGAACCCGTCTTGACCCAAAATAGTCCTAAACAGATATTTGCCCTAATTTGGGTTTTTGTAACAATTACCCAGTCAAACAAGGTCAAAACCTAAATCTAACTTCACCATTGGATTCCTTAAATCCAAATTAGGTTTATACCAAAATTTGGGCCTAATCTGAGGTCATGTTGACCTAGTTTGCAATTTGGTCCTATCTAATTCTTTTCTCTCACAAACATGCCCTTAATTCTTGAATATCTTACAAAAAGGCCCCCAATTGCTTTGAATTCTCATAGAAAGGTCCCTGCCTCCATGAATACTAATCCTATAACTCCGAAGACCTTAAAATGGCATGTTCTCCTTGATTCCTTGAGGAATCCCTCTTAGATTTGAAAAGGAAGTTCGTCAAGAAATTCCCTTCCTTTTAAGCTAAAACCAATTCTCTAAAACCTTCCCAATCTCTCATGCAAACACATGAGAGATTAGGGTATCTTGGAATTCCTATCTTCGGTGAGCTTTCCTAGCTTAGGAAGCTTGCTTCCCAAGCTCAAAACTCCCGCCAGAGGCCTATAAAATTACCCCCAGATCAAGCTAAACTTCTCAAGCTTGATTCCGGCCATGAAACCCCTCCCTTCCTCTCTTCACTTTAGTCATGAAGCTCCGCAAGCTCCAGCAATTCATCCTGACCTCCTTCGTCATCCATCCACAATACCAGCATCTAGATTTCCTTCCCCTCTCTTATCCGCTCTTGGCCGTACTAGCAGGAGCATCATTCCAGTCGTCGTCGTCAACGTTCCTACCATCACCGGAGCACTTCATCTTCTCTGCCGCCAACGTACCCCCAGTGCGGATTGTCCCCCCTTTCGTCTATTTAGAATAGGTTAGTTAGGCTTAGTTAGGTTTACACTATCTTTTCCACTCTCCATATCCCAATTTTGACCCTCAATGCCGCCGTTCACCTCCATCGTCCTCCGCTCTGACAGAACTCCCGCGAGGCGGTTCTGCTCACCACCCATTGTCGGTGAGCCTAGTCTCGGGTGCACGTGTGCTCGATAACCCGATAACGTGACACTGTAAAGGGCCCTAGGAGGGCGGATCCTAGAGAAAGAAAGGAAGGAGCGCGTGGGGGAGGGGGTTTTGTTTCCCTGTGTATTGGCTAACACTTAGCCAATTTTGTGAAGAAAGAAAGAAGAAGAGAAGCCAAGGCAAAGAAGAGGAAGAAAGCAGCTGAAGAAGGAAAGCTAAAGAAGAACTTGAGAAGAAGAAAAAGAAAGGAGAAGAGGAGGAGAGCAGCTGAAGAAGAGGCTTAGAGATGGCAGAAGAAAGGAAGAAGGCCTGAAGAAGAAAGAAGAGAAAAGGAAGAAGACCAGTGCTACACTAGCATTGTAACATCTGTTGGTTAAGTCGTCTAGTTATCAGACCCGATGTCTGATTTGAGGGTTGATACTGTGAAAATTTAGAATTACTGTTGAGATATTTAAATTGGTTGAATATTTGAGATATATATATGCTTAGAGAGTAATTGGTGATTTATATCACCATTGTTTTAACTTCCCTACTTTTTTTTATTATCTCAAGATACATGAGAATTCATTGAATATCTAATGCAACAGATTAGTATTTATTGAATATCATTATTTGGTTTAACTTCTTATGCTTAGTTACATATTATTTGAGATTAGTGTGCGAATTCCTATTTGCTCCCTATGTTCAACTTCGAACTTTCATTCAAGTATAAATATTATTTGTTTTTCGTACTGATTCGAACTGTACTGCAACACAACGATTTTAAAACCTGATTCAGAACGACTAACACCAACAACCCTTCTCCACCTCTATAAAAACCCTTCTAACCACAACCAAAAACTCATCCTCCCTTAGTGTTAATTCCACCCTAAGCCCACCTATAACCCATGGCCAAGAAGAAGAAGGAAGGAAGAAGATTAAGGAGGCTATCCCTTGCCTCCTTGGTGCTTTCTTCCTCTCCATTCTTCTCCTTGTGCCACGCCAAGAGGAGGAGCAAGCTCTTATCAAGGAGGACGGCCAGGCATGGGAGGAGAAACTAGGGTGGTGCATGCCCACCCTTGGAGGAGACAATTGAGGTGGAGAGCATCCACCTTGGAGGAGCCATTCAAGGAAGGAGAAGGAGACATTCTTTTCAAGCCAAGGAGTAGCTAGGCTTAAAGCAAGAAGGCTCTCTTCTTCACCAGATTTTGCAAGAGGATTTGCGTTTTTAGTATTTCTGTATTTTTGATTTCAAGTAGAAGCATTCCTCTACATGTTTTTGTAAAACACAATTCCATCAAATGAAATTGCCTTCTTTTCAATTTTTGTCGCATTTGCTTTTATCTTGTTTCTAGCACTTTTTCACTCCCTGTCCCTAATTACTCTAGGCCTCCATGTGCCTAGAGTGAGCTTAGGGAGAGGCTATTCTTGTCACCTTAGGTTTAGCTTATAGTTGTTTGTCTTTTTCCCTCTTTAAAGGTGCAATTACCTGTTATTTCAAAAATCATAAAAATTATATATGCAAAAATTACAAAAGGAAAGGTGATTTCTATATTCATGCAAGAGATTCAATTTTGCTAAAAGTTCCCTCCTTGGACGACCCTAGATACTATCTAGGTTATAAATTTTAAAAGCAATTACAATTTGACATGGTACAACAATTTAAAATCCTAATTTCAAATCACGCCAATTTTTTGCATCAACTTCTTCTTTGGCTCCAGTGTTCTCTTGTTCTTTTGATCCATCTTGTTCTCATACACCATGAGATTTCCAATATATCATCTATACTAAGATCCTCCTCTTGATGTGCTTGTTCAATGTCCATCACCTTTTGTTCCCACTCCAGACTGAGGGAATATAGAAGCATTGATTGTAATTTTTCTCTAATAAAAGCCTTCCCTAATGACTTGAGATTATTCACAATCAATGTGAACCTCATGTACATTTCATTCAGTTTTCATCTTCCTTCATAGAAAAAGCTTCCAACTGCTACAATAAAAGGTTAATTTTCAAAGTTCTAACTTTACTAATGCCTTTATGAGTTACCTCTAATTTGTACCACATTTCGTAGGTAGTTTGGCATTGGGAAATGAACTCTACCATGATGAGTGCATAGTAGATGGCATTTGTTGCCTTCTCATTCAACAAGAGTTCTTTGATTTGATCCTACAAATACCCACCCACTGATTTTTCCGAATTCTCATGAGTCTCGCATGTCTCCTAAATTGCATAACCATTGACTTGCAACTGCATTTTCATTCTTAATTTCCAATAAGAATACCTTTGAAGTATGTGTTGGAACCTTGATCCACATCATGTTTTGGTGTTAAAAAAATTAGTATGGATTAATGTTTGCAATTGTGTGCTTTTCAGATTTAGGTGAAGATTAAGGCAAACAAGAAATGATGGAGGCAAGATGAGAAGGAGAAGATCATGACATGAAGGAGGCAAGATGACAAGGATGAATCGAGGAGAAGATCATCTTCATCCTTTAGTTTAGGTTTTTCTAATTTATAGAATGTATGCCTCTTAACAAAGAATCAACTTAGATCATAAAATAAATTAGAGATAAACTAGGATTTATACTATGATCATTGTCAAAAAATGCAATTGATTAATTCGCTTAAAAAAGGTACTTGTTAACCCACAAGTACTGGTACTAAAGTTTAGTACCGGTACATGTGAGTTACAGGTTTGGATTTTCTCAAAGAAACAAACTTGCACCCCATGAGTACCGGTACTCATGATCAACACCAGTACAAGTGGGTTACAGATTTGTGTTAACTGTTTGAAACTCAAATCTGGAAGCAACGAGTACTAGTACCCATACTTTAGTACCGGTACCAGGTAGCCGTTGGCTCAAAACTTAATGGCTAAAAAATTAATTTAAGCAATATGAACGTTGGGATTTAAACCCCAACATCTAATAGATGACCCACTAAGGTCCTAACTCTATAAATAAACCCTTGGACCCTTAGTTTGCACATAAGAAAAGAGAAGAAAAATTCCTAGAGCTATATTTCAAATTTCCACCATATTTTCAAGAGAGAAAGAAGAAGCTTGCCATTCACTCTCTCTACATTCTTGCAAGCTCAATGACGTGTTTTTGTCATGCATCTTCAAAGCAATTCACATCCATCCTAGGTTCTCAATTGGTATTCATTTTAATTATTATTGGGAGGCATAGGAACTTTGTTGTAAGATTTTATTTTTCTTACACCTGTACTTTATTTGTTTTCAAGCTTATTACTCGTTGGATTGTAACAAGCCCGTCTTTTGTACTTGGGTTGAGGTAACCCGTTAATTACCTCGTTTAGTAAATTGATTTCCTCGAGGTTGAGGGAATCAGGTTAAAAATCCTAAGCTGGGAGGCTTAGGTAGTGGAGTACCCAAGTGAGTGAGGAACCTCTATACATCTTGTTCTCATTTCTGTGATTGTTATTTATGCAAATCTTTCTTGTTATTACTGATATTGTGTTTGAGTGTTTGTGCACATAACCATTCTATCTATTAGATCATATCAAGTGGTATCAAAGCGGGTTGTGAGAAGAAGTAAGAACCTTACTCGCTATGGCATCATCAACCAAGCACACCGAAGGACAGTCATCCACACATCCTCCCTACTTTGATGGGATGGACTATGGATATTGGAAGAGGACGATGCACATCTTTCTCAAGGCAATGGATGAGGAGTCATGGACTCTCATTCAAGAGAAGTACTCAAATTTGAAGCTGGAAGGAGTAGCATGGATGACGGATCAAAAGAAGAAAACTATCAGCAACACGAAGGTGATGATCGCACTTTATTGTGAATTATCAAGGGAAGAATTCAACCATATCTCGGCTTGCTAGTCCGCATACTAGATATGGAACACACTACAAGTCACCTACGAAGGTACTAGTAAAGTTAAAGAAACACGCATATTTATTTTAACAGAAAGTTATGAGTGTTTCAGGATGGAGAAAGGTGAAACAATCAAAGATATGTACTCAAGATTTGGAGAGATCGTGAATCCCATGAAGAATCTTGGAGTTAAGCTGAAAGAGGAGCAACTTGTAAGGAAGATCTTGAGATCTCTTACAAGTGATTGGTCTCCGAAGTCAACGACCATTCAAGAGGCAAAAGACCTTTAAGTCATTTCCCTTGATGATCTGATTGGAAGCCTCATGGCTTATGAGGTCCAATTGGAGAACATGAAGAAGAATGAGGAGAAGATGTCAAGCAGGAAGAAGAATATTGCTTTTGGAGAAATTAAGGAGGACTCGAATTCAAGCACCTCAGAATCTGAAGATGAAGAAATGGAGATGCTCACAAGAAAGTTCCAGAAATTTCTTCGAAGGCAAGGTAAGCAAGTGAACAAAATTCCATCTAATATTGGTTTCTATGAATGCAAGAGAAAGGGTCACATGCGGAAGGATTGCCCCATAAGCAAGAAAAAGGAAGACACAAAAGAAGCCATCAAGAAGAAGAAGAAAGCTTTTAAAGCGACGTGGGATGATAGCGACTCCGACATGGACACCGACTCCAGTAAATTGGATGACGATGAGGTCGCACACCTTTGCTTGGTAGCCACTACAAAAGACACAGACAATGAGGTGAATACTGATTTTACTCTTGATGAATTGTTAGAAGCTTATGAAGAATTATATCATAAAGCTAGTTTATTTAAGAAGGAAAATAAGGTTTTAAAGAATAATTATCAAACATTAGAAATAGATAAATCATGTTTAGAAATAGAATCAGAAATGTCAAAAGAGACTAATAATCAGTTGCATGCAAAGATAGTAGAGCTAGAAGATATTTATGAGCATTTTAAAGAGACTTTAAATAATCTCAAAATAACTACTAGGCTAAACACTGAATTTTGTGATTCTTTAAGACGAAAATTTAAGAGTAAAAAGAGCACACAAAATATATCACATGCACCTAAGCATGCATGAATGTACCAAAAGGCCAAAAATTCCAAGAATTATAGATCTAACACAAGAGAGGTCTATAAATCTAAGGGTTTGAAAGGTGCTAACCTGAAAGGATCCATAAGAAAATGGGTACCTAAAAAAGACATTTTGCATTATTTTGCAGGAGTAGATCAATCAAAGTGATCAGTGGATGTTCAAGGCACACAACGGAACACTTCAACCTTTCTATATGTGGAATGAAGACCAAGAATGATGTCCTAACGGAGCTTGGTACCCACATTCATCATTCTACTATTGGTAAATTTATTGTATAATATTCTTTACCCCTTCATTTTTTTGTGATTGACAAAAAGGGGGAGAAAAATAAAGAGCAAATAGTAATATTTTTAGGGGGAGCATATATTGAGGGGGAGGATTAAATTAAATATTTTTTCCTTTAAATAATGTTGCTAAAAATTATTTATTATCTATTTGCAAGATAGTTTTTCCAACACCAAAAAGGGAGAGATTATTGGAACCTTGTTCCACATCTTATTTTGGTGTTAACAAAATTATTATGGATTAATGTTTGCAATTGAGTACTTTTTAGATTTTGGTGAAGATCAAGGCAAATAAGAAATGACGAAGGCATGATGATGAGAAGGAGAAGATCATGACATGAAGGAGGCAAGATGACAAGGATGAATTGAGGAGGAGAAGAACATCTTCGTCCTTTAGTTTTTAGTTTAGGTATTTCTAATTTATAGAATGTGTGACTCTTAACAAAGAATCAACTTAGATCATAAAATAAATTAGAGATAAACTAGGGTTTATATTATGATCATTTTCAAAGAACGCAATTAATTCATTCTCTTAAAAAAGGTACTCGTTAACCCACAAGTACCGGTACTAAAGTTTAGTACCGATATATGTGAGTTACAGGTTTGGCTTTTTTCAAAGACACAAACCTGTACCATGCGAGTACCGTTTCTCATAATCAGTATCGATACTGGAGGGAACGAGTACCGGTACTCATGATCAATACCAGTACAAGTAGGTTACAAATTTTTGTTAAGTGCTTGAAACCCAAATCTAGAAGCAATGAGTACTGGTAGCCATACTTAGTACCAGTACCAGGTAGTCGTTGGCTCAAAACTAAATGGCTAGAAAATTAATTTAGGCAATATGAACGTTGGGATTTAAACCCCAACGTCCAGTAGATGAGCTACTAAGGTCCTAACTCTATAAATAAACCCTTGAACCCTTAGTTTGTATATAAGAAAAGAGAAGAAAAATTCCTAGAGCTATATTTCAAATTTCCACCATATTTTCAAGAGAGAAAGAAGAAGCTTGTCATTCACTCTCTCTACATTCCTATAAGCTTAACGACATGTTTTTGTCACTCATCTACGAAGAGATTCACGTCCATCCTAGGCGGGCAATTGGTATTCAATTTAATTATTGTTGAGAGGCATAGGAACTTTGTTGTAAGATTTTATTTTTTTTACACCCGTGCTTTATTTGTTTTTGAGCTTGTTGCTCGTTAGGTTGTAACAAAGCCGTCTCTTGTACTCGGGTTGTGGTAACACGTTAATTACCTCGTTTAGTAAATTGATTTCCTCAGGGTTGAGGGAATCAGGTTAAAAGTCCTAAGCTGGGAGGCTTAGGTAGTCGAGTACCCAAGTAAGTGGGGAACCACTATACATCTTGTGCCCATTTCTATGATTGTTATTTGTGTAAATCTTTCTTGTTATTACTGATATTATGTTTGAGTGTTTGTGCATGTAGCCATTCTATCTATTAGATCCTATCAGTATGGTGGCTAAATGGTTGACTGTCCTTTGCTTCGACCCATTGCGAATATTTTCCCTTGCATCGGTTCCTCGCCAGCTGTAATGACAATTTTGTGAGAACCTACTCCGATACCAGTTGTGGATTGCACTAGAGGGGGGTTGAATAGTGCAATGATATCAAATGATGAACAAATCAAAATGGTGATAAAACAAAAATCATGCACCATAAAGGACAAGATATTTTTAGGTGGAAACTGATGTTCTGTTTGGATTGCATGTTAATTAGGGTTTATTATTGCTGTAGTCATATAGTGTTGCAATCCAAACGGGTGTCATTTATTTATATATAATTTCTATTAGTTTTATTCAAATTCATTCACTAGGAGACAGTTATTGATATACATCACTCTCTTGTATCCAAAATCTATCCTTTATTCCAAAATTGTCAAGTTTATTTACAAAAGAATGAATTAGGAATTAAATAGTCAAGGAATCAATTAATCTAAGTTAGTTAGTTACAAGTTAGATCAAACTAATTGAATATGGAAAAGCCTTAAAAATATGTACAATGTGAAGGCATAAAAAACATGAGTCAAGTTAGATGAATTGTATCTATGTAATTTACAACTAATTATGTACAAGCATGAATATTAATGAATGAATAAAATCCTATTTACAAACTTTACCTCAAACATTATAAACATAAAGGCTAAAATGAATAGTTTAATTTACATACTAAATCTCTAAATACATATATATAAGTATCAAATTATTTACAACTAAGCAAACTATATACAATATTACATAATGCCTTAAAAGCTTACTATGTACAACCAAGGCACAAAAGGGTAAAACTATTAATAAAGATATATACATATCTAAGTTATCTCTATATTATGTAAATATACTTAACTAATAACATACACTTCACTCAAAATACTTATACACTTAATTATATACACATCTTACAAACATATATATAGATATATGTTACATACATATATATATATATAATACAATACATATAAATTTTATACTTAATACATACTAACACTATATACAATATATACTTAACATATGTATAAATGAATATAACACACACTAAACATGCACAGTACATCACAATTAACAGTTATGCATGCAACTTAGATACTTAACCAAAATTCAGGTTCAAGCCCACACTTAGACAATTTAAAGCCCAAAAAGATTAGGCTGTCCATTCGCAAGATCAATGGCCCACTTGGCCAGATCGATACTGCTACTAGAAAGACCCCTACGGGGGCGGGCACAACCACAATTTGCTCAATTTAATTCCACATAGGCCCACGTACACAAGCACCTACTCATGCGCATGTGCCATGCTGATTGCACAGTAATCATAGGTCTTAATTGACCCAAATTAGGCTAGGTCTTAGCATAAGTTAGAATAATTCATGCATGCATAAGCATTATTTGCATCTTTACTACTTTCTTTTAGCTATGCATAAAATAATGCTATGATGTACTAATTAGGTGCATTATGTCAATTACAGGTAATAGGCTGATTAGAAAGTAGATCTGAAGTTTGATAAACACCAGTTTATCATCATTTTTATGCTTTAAAACTAACCTAGCTCTTAGGATTTTACTCCGCAAACGGGTTTTTGGGCTGCATTTAGGCATAAATTAGGATAGGCATGCATTGCATTTTTTATTGTTGTTTTAATGTGTTTTTGTGAGTGTTAGGGATGTACAGATTCACAGATCCCTAAAACCCTAGCACTCAAGAAGGCAATTGGTGAAGGAGAAGCCCAGACTAGTTGGAACCCAGCTTGATCCAGCTCACCATAGCTGGAACCTAGCTTACTTGAACTAGGGTTAGCTCATCCCAGCTCCATTCAGCTAATCTCAGCTGGATGGCAGCTCAAGAGAGTTCACTTTAGCTCACCCTAGCTCAAGTCAGCTCAGATCCAGCTCAACTTAGCTGAGTCTAGCTCACCTCAGCTCCCACTAGTTCACAGGGAGCTCTAGCTAGCTCAGCTGAGTTGACAGGAGTTCACCCCAGCTCAGATCCAGCTACATCCAGCTCCACTCAACTCCAGCCAGCTGAAGAAGAATTCATCTCAGCTCAGGAAGCTCAAGTCCAGCTCCCGGGGATTCAGCTTAGCTCATCTCAGTTGAGCTAAGCTACCTTAGCTGCCTCAACCAGCTTGATTCTCCCCGATAGCACCAGACCTAGCTCACCTTAGCTCATTTTGGTAGAAGCTAGCTCACTTTAGCTTGGCTTAGCAACTAGCAAAGAACTAGCAAGCTAAGCCAGCTAGAGTAGCCCCATGCCAGCCTCTTCAGCAGCAGCCAGCTCCAGCTCCAGCTCCAGACTTCTTCTCCTCAGCTCCCTCCTCCAAACCCTAGCTCCAACACCTTCTCCTCTACTCCTCCATTAGCTAAGCTAGCTTAGCTTAGCTTAGCTTAGCTTAGCTATGCTCCAACTTCCTTGGCTTGTACTACCCCAAAAACCCACCTACCAACTCTACCCAACTAGCTCCACCTAAGCTCCACATAAGCTAACCTACTTGGCACCAACCTAACCTACCCACCACCTCCAAAAGACACCTAAAATTGGCACCAAAAACTACCCATAACCACCCCTTAATGGCGCCACTTTTCCCTCCAAAATCCCCCCCTCATCTCCACCACACAATCCTCCTTGAATCCATCTCCACCATCCACCTAACCCTCCTTCTAGAAGACCCCATGTTGGCGCCAACATGGGGGTGTCTCTCCACCACCAAAAGACACCAACACCACCATAACCACCCCCTTTAACACCCCTTCGGGTGGCGCCAACTAACCCTAGCCATAGGATCACCAACCACCCTCATCCTTCCATCCTAGCCCTCCATTTCAAGGGGTACCTTAACCCCCCATCCTACCCTATAAAAAGACCACTACCCACCACCATTCAAGCCATCCTTGGCTAGCCATTTCACTCTCATATTCCACCAAGAATCCCACGTCCAAGAGAGAAGAAGAAGAAGATTAAGGGGATATTCTGTCCCCTTGGTGCCTTCCCCTCTTCCCTTCTCTCTTGGGTCATGCCAGCCAAAGGAGAAGCCAGGCAAGGAAGATCTTGGAGGAGATCTTGAAGGTGGTCACGCCACCTTGGAGGAGTTTTAAGGGTGGTGCAAGCCCACCCCTTTGGAGAGAGCATTAAAGGTGGTAGCTTCCACCTTGGAGGAGCTCTCAAGGAAGGAGAAGAAGGAGGCCCTCTTTTCAAGCCAAGGTGCAGCTAGGCTTGGAGCAAGAAGACAACCTTCTTCACCATTGTTACAAGAGGATTTGTGTTTCTTTTCTTTCTTTTAAATTGTTCAATTCTAGTAGAAGCTTTCCTCTACTTGTCCTTGAAAAGAACACTCATTCTACTCAATCAAAAATTGCCTTCTTTTAAGCTTTTTATTGCAGTTGTTTGTTTTGGTTCTAGCACTTATTTCACCTCTTCTTCCTAATTACCCTAGGCCTACACTTGCCTAGAGCGAGCTTAGGAAGAAGATATTTCTATCTTTTAGATTTTTAATCATTTGTAGGTGTTAGTTCTTTTCGCTACAATCTGCCGTTTGCCCTCGTCTTTTCAAAATACAAAAAAATTACATATTGAAAAATATTAAAAAGAAAGTTGAGATTGTATTCCAAGCAAGAGAATCATTATTGCAATTTTTGCCTCCTTGGACGACCCTAGATACTCCCTTATCTAGGATATAAATTTTAAAAGCGAAAGCGGATTCGCGTGTTACAACGACGTTAAAAAACTGCTTTTACAAATCATGCGTATTTCGCTATCAAAGTTGGATCTGAAGTTGGAATAATTGGTGTTGCAGCAAAGCTGTAGCGGAAGACCTAGATTAGATGTAATAGATAATAATGTAAGGGAGTTAAGGTATGCTATTCTATTAAGTAGGAATAAAGCAGTAAAATATGAAGAACTTAGGACCATCCTAGCCCTAGGATAGCCTAGAAGCTTCCCCAAGACTTAGCCACCCTTAGATTAGCTCACTGCACCCTAGGAAACCTTAAAACCCTAATTCCAGCCTCTATCTAGACGTCCAGATAAGTTATAGGACATCTAGAACCCTTAGCCAACTCCTGTACACCTTAAACCCACTTCTGCAATGTTATTGGACGTCCAGACACTTGGTCAGACGTCCAATTTCTGTAGAATAACCAAGACAGAACTTAGAATCCCTCCTGACTCTGATTGGACGTCTAGACAACAAGTCTGGACTTTTGATTTTTCACTATAAGACATCTGACACTTTTATTGGACATCTGGAACTGCTCTCCAGTTCCTATTTTGAGATTCAAGCCTTGATCTTGGATCTCTAGGTCCCTAAACCCAATTCCAACCCCATAGGAACCTAAATTAAGGTGACCTAACCCTAGTACATCACCTCTAGAACTCCCTAAGGACCTAATTAGGTCCTCACTAAACCTAATTGACTTGGATCTTAGTCAATTCCATTAACCTATTCAATTGGACTCATTGAGTCCAATTGATCCCTGATCTCAGCACACACTATCCAATTGGACTCAGTGAGAGTCCAATTGACCTAGACCTGACTTAATTGAGTTATTTTACTCTCAATTAAGTTTTCACACACCCAATTAAATTTGTATTAAGTTTAATTGCACTTTACCTTAGTGAATTAGGGTTTACAACACTAATTTGAGACCTACCTTGACCTAAACCCACTAGAACCTAACCTAATCAACCTAGCCACCTAAGTTTCAACCCACACACACCCACACACACCATCCACATGAAAATACCTAGCCTAGAGTTCTTTAGAGCTCTCTACCATGTGTTGTTGCCTTGGTTGCTAAAATTAGCAACCAAGAGCCATTCAAGTTTTAGATCCACATTTGGTGGATCTAAAAACCACCATCCATCCTCTCTCTCTCATGAGCTCCCACCATAGGCCTCTCTAGAGAATTCCATAATTCTCTAGAGAGCTTCCCGTAGGTCTATAAAAAGATTTAAATGGTGGCCATTTGCACCCATCCATCTCTTGGCATTATTCACTTCCATTTAGGTTAGCTACATTCACTTCCACTCCACCTCCATGAGTTGCTCACCATGGCTACCACCATCTCCATGCCAAGATGCTGGATCACCTCTCTAAGCTCTCTCCAAGGTCCGGCCTAAGCACCATTGGCCACCCCTCCTTCTCTCAACCATTCAAAGGCCATCGAAGCTCACCTCCGAATGCCCTTATTTCTGCTAGATTAGTAGCTAGTTCTTCATAGTTTACATGCTTTTATTACTGCTTAGTAGTGTAGCTCTTTACTCTCCCCCAATGATGCATGCAAAATCCCCCCGTAGATTCTTGCATGCAATCATTTTCTATTAGCTAGATTGATGTTTTAAAGCTTTCCTCTAGTTCCATGTTGCAAACACTCTCTTGAATGAATGAAAGAAATTTTTCTATATATATGTGTCTATGTTGAGAATCACCATGAGCTTGTTGCAATATATTTTGTGTGATAAAAGTTGCCTGCTTTTACTTTCTAATATTCTTGCAACTAAGCATGTCATGCTTAAATATGTAATAACCATAAACTGTCATGCGATTTTAAGCAAGTAGAGCTAGAAAGATTGATTTCAAATTTGCATAAATGCCTCCCAGAGACGAACGACCGGGACTCAAGTCTCGTTATCTTTACAAAAATCATTTTTGACAAGCACTTTAGCACGACTATACTACGATTTCCGACAACTTTAAAATGCGCGAAAATGACCACTGTCACATGCATGCACACTCGGATGCATACACATGCCCGCAGGCACATACAGTGGACAAGGTTTACCCAGAACACGTAAGGCACGTTGTAGCATCCACGTCGAAGTCACTTGACAAGGCTATGACAGCCATTACTAATATAATGCCATGATGTGCCTAATGTGCACGATTCGCACTAAATGTGTGCCCGATTTCAACTATGCCAAGATGTGCCGATTGCGATGATTTAATTAGTGACTAGCAAGGTTAAATATGGGCCAATTAATGATGTAGATTATAAATTAAAGATATGAATGTTAAATTGGTTATCTATTAAATAATTTTATTTGATTTAATTACCTATTTTATACATAATTTCCTAAGGTGTTTAATAATTACAATATAACTTATATTTCTTGTGTACAATCTATTCACCTATGTATATTAAATAATTAGGATGGAATTAGACCATTATACATACTTAAATAGTTAATTAAGGATTTTAAGTTATTTACTTAGTTTTACTCATGCCTTTACATGTTATATATTTATATACACATTATATTCATAAGTTCAAGTATATGTTATAAGCTTATTTTTATACAGTATATATATTGTTGTTACAATTTCGACGAGTGTTAAGAAAGATATGCATTGTAGTATAATTGACAATATCTCACAACAAACATTTAAATTTATAAACTCAGAATCTAAAGGGAGTCCAAGGTAGTTCACAGGTAGCAAATATGGAACTCACACATTAATCTTTATGTAAAATAGATGAGAACAATTAATTGAGCATCAAAATAGATATTCAATGAACATAACTTGTCAGATTGTAATTCACATGATGATGAGATAAAAAGAAGAAAGAGAATCTAAAAAGTAGTGATTTAGATCACCAATTAGGTCCTCTAATTAAGCATGCATCTCAGGGGTCTAGCCCCTGATGATGATAAGAACTAATCTGATCTCTTCAATTGTTTTAGAGGGGTAGAGAATTACCTCTTTATCTGATATTAGAGCTGAGGCTATCAGGTATTTCAAGGAATCTTCAAGAGCTGCAGGTAGGGGCAATTGGACGATGATAGCTAGTGATCTACCCAAAATTAATGAGTCTCAAGGGTCCAGCCTGATTGAACCCATATCTGAAGTTGAAGTCCTGAAGGTCATTAAGGATCTCAACTATGAAGGGTCACCTGGTCCTGATGGAATCTAAGTTTTCTTCTACAAAGAACTATGGGACATTGTGGGCACAAAGGTTATGGAAGTGATTAGAGAGTTTGAAAGTGGCAACTTTGGCTTTGAAAGGATAAATAGATCTTATCTGTTTCTTCTACCAAAATCCCCTGGTGCTAAATCCTTCCAGGAGTTTAGACCCATTGCCCTCTCTAACTCCTTGTACTTGGTGATTGGCAATGTCCTGGCTAATAGATTGAGGCCTGTATTGCAATATCTGATCCATCCTACTCAATCAGCATTCCTCCCTGGCAAATCTCTACAAGAATCTTTTATCTTAGCCCAAGAGATGATTTTTGGCTGGCATAAGAGAAGATGCAAGGCCTTCCTTTGGAAGGTTGACTTTCGTAAAGCTTATGACTCCATCAGTTGGCCTTGTCTCTAGGATGTGCTTAAAAGAAGGGGTTTTCCTTCTACTTGGATAGGTTGGGTTAAAAGATGTATTACCACTGCCTTTTCACCCCTCTAATAAATGGAAAACCTCGTGGTGCGTGGATTCAGCCCCAATGTGGCATCAGGCAAGGATGTCCCCTGGCTCCCCTGATCTTCAATTTGGCAGTTGACAGTTTGGCTTGGTTTGCTTGTAGGCTTGCTAAAGCTGGTCTTGTCAGAGGATATTCACTATCTTGTAGGCATAATCTGGCTCCCATTCTTCAATATGCAGATGATACTATTTTTTTTGTTGAAGGGTCCATGGATGAAGCAATGGCTCTGCATCATATGGTTAACATTTTTGGTGAGCTTTCTGGATTGAGGTTGAATAGAGATAAGTCTGGTTTGGTCTACTTTGGTTTACCAGAGGAGGACCAAGATGCCTTAACAGCCATTTTGATGACTCCCTGCATTAGTCTTCCTATCAGATATCTAGGGCTGCCTTTGAGGTGTTCCAGGTTGAAGAAAAGTGATTGGAACTGCCTTTTTGACAAGATTTCTATGAAATTAGATGGTTGGCATAGCAAGTTCCTATCCAGAGGTGGAAGACTTGTCTTGCTCAACTCGGTAGTCACCTCCATCCCTGTTTTCTACTTTTACATGTTTAAAGCACCTAAATCCATTTGGAAAAGGTTGGATGTAATGAGGAAGAGGTTCTTTTGGAAGGGAGCTAGACATAAGGGCAGTTTCTTGCAGCCTCTCAAATGAGATCAGATCTGCTATCCTATAGAGAAGGGTGGTCTTGGGGTTAAGTCCTTGCAGCATTTTAATGATGCCTTACTACTTAAATGGGTTGTTAAACTGCTGCAAGTTGTTGAACGTGTTTTTGCGAATCACTACGCTTACGTGTTTGGTTTCGGAAAACCTGTCATTGTAGTTCGAAAGCGAAGAATTCGTGTTCAACAAATAACAATTTATACCGAAAAGAATTCCGGGTCAAACACAGGGAGGCTACGTTGATCTATATTCGCAATTATATTTTTATTAGGATTTTTTTATAAGTAAGGCGATATAATTACAATGGCGCTATCAAACTAAGAGAGAGAGAGAGAGAGAGAAAGAGAACATGCATTCAATATTTCACTTGTTTATAAAAGTTACACTAGAAAGCGGAAAATCAAATACACTATAAGGTAGGAAAATTCTACACTAGAAAAGCTGTAAATAAGAATGGGAGAGAGAAGTTATCCTCCTCGACGATTGCTTGGAGGACGAGCCGGACGGGACGACGCCTGGATGAAGGAGAACGAAGCAGGACGAAGGAGGATGTTCGTTCGCTTTTGTGGGGTTTTAAAAAGAATATCACGTTGTGGTATAACTGACAAAACGTTCAAACAAATATAGAGAATTTTATTACTCGAAAAACTAGAGTCTCCGAGGTCGAACACAGGGAGCAATCTAAGTACTTTCAAACCCAAAGAATACAACTTTTAAATGAAAGTAATTGCTTAAAAGAGAGAGTTATATAAAAAGAATTTCTAAAAGAAAATAGAATTGGACGTCTGATTTCTATATCAGACGTCTTAAATGTAATCTTCTTTCTCTATTCTGCCTTCTTCTTCTTTGTCTTCTCTGCTTCTTCTCTTGCGAAGGCTTCTTCTTCCTGCCTTTGTTCCTCTCCTGTCTTCCTTTTTTCAGAGTTCCTTCTTCTTCTGCTCCTGTTCCTTCTTTGTGCTTTCCTTCGAAATTTTCTCCTTCCTTGTCTTCTCTGCGAGGGCTTCTCCTTCTTTCTCTGCTACACTTAGCATCTTCTTCCTTCTTTTCTTCCCTTGCTGCAGTGCTCACTTCTTCCTCTACTCCTTTCCTGCACAAACCACAACCAATGCATAACCTACCCCCGTCCCTCTACCCAAATGATGAGAGCCTCATCATGAGCCATAACTAGCTCATTTTGACTGAATAAAGAAGATAAAAGCTCCTACATAACCTAGAAGAAGGCCTAACTGAAGGAACAAGTGCTCTGAGAAGAAAACATGAAATAAAGGTTAAAACTGTAATTTTACCATTGCAGTACATAAATGGGATTTCTCAGAGGCAAAACATAGGTAAATGGTCTAAATGAGATAAAAAGAGGGTTGAGTCAATTAGAAATGGGTTCATGTGCAATCTAGGAATTAAATGACACCTGGTAACCCTAAAACAGATCCGCTTTAATTAACAAGGTTTCGATCAGGATAAAAATCTAGTAAACCCTCTAAAAATCATGGAAAAACATCCTCTAGGGTTTATAACATTTAATTTGGCCTTTGGAACCTAGTTTGACCTATATTAGGGTCCTAGCTCTTCAATTAACCTAATTTGGGTTTTTACGCAAAATGTCCATTCAAACGAGGTCAAACCTGAAATCCAACTTCACCATTGGATTCCTTAGGTCCAAATTAGGTTTATACCAAAATTTGGACCTAAGGGAAGGTCATCTTGACCTACTTTGCAATTTAGTACACCCAAATCACACATAGGTCCCTATCTTTTGAATATCCTTGCAAAGAGCCCCCCAAGTTATTCACCCCCTTTGCAATCCGGTCCTGCCGCCATTGTTAGGGCAGAACCGAGCTCCGGCGAGGTTCAGAGAGGGATTGCTCTCTAATCCCTCAGAGATTCCCTCCCAGAAATGGAAGGGGGATTCTCTGAGGAATTCCCTTCCTTATAAAGCCAATTACAATCGCTGGTGTGAACCCAATCTCTCGTGCGAACGCACGAGAGATTTGGGTATCCACCTTCCTTCCAACTCCGGCAAGCCGGCAGACCTAATTGCGCGCTCTCCACGCGCTGATAGAGCGGCCAGCACCTATAAAACACCCCCCAGACCCTGCCGCAGAAGGCGAGCTTGATTTGGCCGAGTGTCCACCCCCAATTCGTCTCCTCCTGCCCGGCCAAAAGTCCCAGCAACCTCCGGCGAGCCCCCCTCCCCTCCCTCTTCGCTCTGCCACAAAACCAGTGGCAGAGTTAGCTTCCTGACTTCCCTCCGCGTCGCGCAGTACCCGCGCACGCCGCCTCAGCCCCGTCGTCGCCGCCGTTCTCCCCCACTGGGCATCATCTTCTCTGACGACAGCAGGTACTGCTGTCCGCCTTCCGTCCCCTTTCGTCCTTACAGTTAGGTTAGAACTCCTCTCCATCCTCTCCTCTCTCTTTTCCCCCTGTTATCTCATCTGATTACCCCTCGACCGACGCTGACCACCCTCATCTTCCACATCACCGACCGACCTCCGGCGAGCCGCTTCCACCATTCCAGCCCCCCCACACGGCTCACCAACCACCTCGAGAGCTCCGCCTCACCACCAGGAACTCGCTCGACCCCACAACTGCCACTCCAAACCTCCATAATCACCCCCTGAACAACCCACCATCTCCGGCCACAGGTTGACCTAGGCACGCACGCCTAGGCCGACCTGCGGCCTGCAGCATCGTCCACCGCCTTCGTCGTGCCACGGCGAAGGTCTCTAGCTGATCTGATTGGGCCGAGAGGCTCGTTTTGTGCATGACAGTGTTTGAGCTCCTGCCGCCATGGACGACCTCTGATGAAGCTCCAACGAAGCTCCAGGCACCCGGTCTCCCAGGCTACAGGTGCTGCATACTCACGCGAGTGTCGCGAGGTGAGTAAGTCCAGCAAGGAGCGCCAGCAGAGCCAGCAGCTGTGGCATTTGCACGCAGGTCTGCGGGCGCACGCAAAGGCAGGGCGGAACCTTTAGTCCCACATCGTGGAATCACGAGGTGCGGGCATACCATAAATTGAATTTGTGTTTTACTCTCACTGCCTCCGTAAGCACAGGGGTGAGGTCCCTCACTGACCCCACATGCGCCTCGTCCGCGGCTTGACCATGCGGATCTGGCGGATCCGACCCGGACCTAAACCTACGCACTCCTCGTGCATCACACCACCTGCAGGTGAGCCTGGTCCCGGGTACGATCCGACCCGATTATGGCTGTGGCTCTGGGAGAGTGTCCCTGAGTGAATTGCTTGAGAGAGAGAGACGCGTGGGTAGAGGGAGAAAGGATAGGTTTTGCTCTATGTAGGCACAGGTTGAACGTTGAGGAAGAAAGACTTGGTCGCGAGAAGGAAAAGAAAGAAGGAAGAAGGAAAGGCAGGAAGAACAGAGAGACCAAAGAAGAAAGAAAGAAGCCTTCGCAGGAGAAGAAGAAGGAGCAAGACAGAGAAGAAACAAGGCAGAGAAGAAGAAGAAAGAAAGAAGCCTTCGCAGGAGAAGAAGAAAGAGAAGAAAAGAAAGCAAACACAGCAGCAGAAAAAGAAGAAACAGAGAGACTGCAGAGGAAGAAGAATAATCAAGAAGAAAAGGGAACATACTTTTAAGACGTCTGATCACAAGATCAGACGTCCAATTTCATTTCTTTTTGTCCAACTACTTTTAATCGCATACATTCATAGTTGAATTGATATTTTGAGTAAATTAGAGTGTTCAATTACATTTTGACTAGTAGTAAATTCCATTTGCTCCCTGTGATCGACCTCGGATACTCCGATTTTCGAGTAACAAAATTCTTTATATTTGTTTAAACGTTTTGTCGGTTGTACTACAACGTGATATACTTTAAACCCACACAAAACGTTGACAACACCAAACGTCTCTCTCTTTCTCTGCAATTCGCTCAAGGACACTCTCCTAGAGCCACACGGGTAATCGGGTCGAATTCGCACCCGGGACCAGGCGCACTTGCAGGTGGGTGATGCACGAGGAGTGCATAGGTTAAGGTCGGGTCGGATCCCGCCAGATCTGCGAGGTGAAACCGCGGACGAGGCAGGAGTGGGTCAGGTGAGGGACCTCACCCCTGTGCTTTCGGATGCGGTAAACATAAAACAAAAAAATAATTTAAACCATACCTGCGTGTTGCGTTTCAACGATGTGGGACTATCTGGCCCACCCCAATTTCGCGCGTGCCCGCAGAGGAGTCCTCGTGCAATTGCCAAGGCTGGGGGCTTCGCAGTGCGCCTTGCAGGCCTTGATCACTTCGCAACACCCGCACGAGCCTGCTGCGCTTGGAGCCTGGAGCTGCTGCGCCTGGAGCCGCTGCACCTGGAGCTGCTTCGACCGTCAATGGCGGCAGGAGCTGAAACCTGTCGAACACGAACACGGCCTATTGGCCTAATCAGACTAGCTGGGCACCTTCGCTGTGCCACGGCGAAGATGGTGCACGGTGCTACAGGCCGCAGGACGGCCTAGGCGTGCGTGCCTAGGTCAACCTGTGGCTGGAAGTGTGGGGTTGTTCGGGGAACTGTGGTGGAGGTGTAGAAGGATGATGGATGGGCGAAAGTTGCTCCTGGTGGTGAGGCGGAGCTTACGAGAGGGTTGGCGAGCTGTGTGGAGGGGCGGAGTGGTGGGAGCGGCTCGCCGGAGGTCGGTCGGAGGCGAGGAAGGTGGAGGTGGTCAGGCACTGTCGGGGGGGCAATTAACTAAAATAATAGGGGAAAAAGAGAGAGAGGAAAATGGAGAAGGTATCTGGAGTGGTTTGGAAGGAAGGGAGGCAGCGGTGTGGACGGTGCGTAACTGCCGTCGTCGGGGAAGAAGCACCCTGAGGGAGGGAGCGGCGACGAAGACGAGGTCAGGGGCACGCGCGCCTGGTATTGCGCGACGTGGGAGGAAGAGGAGGAGTTGACTCTGCTGCTGGTATGGCAGCAGAGCGACGAGAAGGAGGGGAGGAGGTCGCCGGAGCTTGCGTGTCTCTTGGCCGGAGATGGGAGAGGGAAATTTTGGGGAATCTCCGTCAAAATCAAGCTGCGGATCTGCGGTCGGGTCTGGGGAGCCTTTTATAGGTGTTGGCCGAACCTTCTAGCGCGTGGAGATCGCGCAATCAATCTCTGCCGGCTCGCCGAAGATGGAAAGAGGGTGGATACCCAAATCTCTCGTGCGTTCGCACGAGAGATTTGGTTCACACCAGAGATTGTAATTGGCTTTAGAAGGAAGGGAATTCCTCAAAGAATCTCCCTTCCATTTCTGGGAGGGAATCTCTGAGGGAATAGAGAGGAATCCCTCTCTCAACTTCGCCGGAGATCGGTTCTGCCCTAACAATGGCGGCAGGACCTGATTGCAAAGGTGGGGAGGAACTTAGCGGGCTCTCTGTGAAGATATTCAAAAGATAGGGACCAAATTGTGATTTGGGTGTACTAAATTGCAAAGTAGGTCAAGATGACCTCCTCTTAGGTACAAATTTTGGTATAAACCTAATTTGGACCTAAGGAATCCAATGGTGAAGTTGGATTTTAGGTTTGACCTCGTTTGACTGGACATTTTGCATACAAACCCAAATTAGGTCAATTAATGTGCTCGGACCCTAATCTAGGTCAAACTGGGTTCCAAAGGCCAAAATGAGTGTTCTAAACTCTAGAGGATATTTTTCCATGATTTTTAGAGGGTTTACTCAATTTTTATCCTGACAGAAACCTTGTTAATTTAAGCGGGTCTGTTTTAGGGTTACCAAGTGTCATTTAATTCCTAGATTGCACATCACCCCATTTTTGATTGACCCAACCCAATTTTTATCTCACTTAGACCATTTGACCTATGTTTTGTTTCTAGGAAATCCCGTTTATGTACTGCAATGGTAAAATTGCAGTTTTAACTGTTATTTCATATTTTCTTCGCAGAGCACTTATTCCTTCAGTTAAGCCTTCTTCTAGGTTATGTAGGAGCTTTTATCTTCTTTACTGGGTTAAAATGAGCTAGTTATGGCTCATGATGAGGTTCTCATCAGAGGACGAAGAAGAAGAACGGGAATGGAGCAGCACGCTGTCGTCGTCGCGGGATCCACTTCCGAAGGGGAACGAAAATTGGACTTTATCTCGCAAGAAGCATCCCGGGTGTGGGACAAGCTTCTTTTGAGCTTTGGAGGGGTAGAGAGGAGAAAGAAGGGATGAGAATTTCGTATGGAGGGGGTCTCCTTTTATAGTTGCAAGGAGTGGGGGCAAAATGGACATTATAACTTCAAAATAATAAAAGAGGGGTCTTTAGTGACGGATAAATCCGTCACTAAAGCCCAGACGTGGGCGTCGCCTCCGCGCCCACGCGCGCCTCCTCGGCTGCTTGCTCCTCAACGTCCACGCACGTCCAGCACTTTTTAGCCGTCTGATGGCGAGATCGGATGACTTAAGATGCGTCCGCACCCGCGCGTTGTGCGTCCCCCGCGCATCTGATTGGGCGTCGACGCTATCGGGCGAGCGCGGCCGTCTGATCTTCATCTGACGCTCCACGCGCCTCAATCGATCGCGCCCTCCAACCCCTCGCCGCGAATCGAACCCGCGCCCCGCGCTCGCGATAGCGCGCTCGACCACTACGCTATGGGGCGCGGATGGTCGAGCGGGCGCTTTTAATTGCGAGCGCCCACAGCCGTTGGATTACGATCCAACGGCGGAGAGCGATCGGGCGCGAGGCTTTCACAAGATGCAAGCGGTCATTTGGGCAGCTGAGATGGCACCACGTGGCACTATCTTGGCCATCCATCTTTTTGAAGTTGTAGATGGTGCCACGGATGTCGGATTGACTCGATTTTGTGTCGTTGGGCTGCGATCATCGATCTGAATTCATCCGTGCGGTCGGATTTATCATCTGAAGTGCGGATTTGCACCATCCTGGCCCTTGATCTTCTAGGGTTCCCAGGTCACTATCTGATGCTACGAATGCCTGATTAGGGCGATCTTGGAGTCGTTGAACTCCAATCGTCGCCCTGATCACATCCATATGGTTGGATCTTTGATCCGAGGCCCTGATAAAATATTTGCCCTGTCCAAGCACAAAAAAGGAGACAATTAACCCCCATTTTATTCAAAGTATTCTAAATGCAAGATGATGCATGTAATGCAATATTTATATCATAAAATGCAATCATATGCTTAAGAACATGCATAAATAGACATCTTAAGTAGTGTAAATGTGTTTACATCACAAGGTGACCTGAAGCTGTGGTTTGTTCTGATTAAAGACAGATATGGAGCATCCAACAGCATGCTATCTAGACTTTAGCCCAACTATTTTTCTCCCTTCTGGAAATCTGTGACTAATGCATTGACTGATCACTTCCATCTGCTGCAACCATCACTTGGAGATGGCAGGTTCTTCAGTTTTTGGAAGGAGGGATGGTCTAAACTGGGTGTCTTGAAGGAGTTTATCCAAGAGCTTTTGATGCAGTAGTTTACAAGGATGCCACTGTCAGCAAGGTCTGGTCCTGCAGCAGCAGCAGCTAGAATCTGGATGGTGAGGAGTCCAGCAGAAGAGCTACCTGGCTGTGGGACGAAAAGAGAAGGCTTATATCAGACCTTGAGAGCTTCAGACCTAAGCTTGGAATGGAGGACAGATATCTGTGGGAGGGGATTTATAGTGTCCAATCTGGCTATAATAGAATGTTGAACATTGAAGAGGGTTGGAGATATGATTCCATTAACAAGAAGATCTGGTTGTTAAAAATTCCTCTGAAGGTACAAATTTTCCTCTAGCTATGCAGGAGAGATGGTTTAATCACAAGTGATCTACGCCACAGAAAGTTGGGTACTGATCACCATGTTTGTTTTTTGTGTGAGATGAGTACTGACAATGTAAATCCCCTCCTTTCTTCTTGCCTTGTCATTGATGTCATCTGGAGAAAAATTTGTCAGGAGCCATTACCAGAGTGGGATTCTATCTAGCACAAGTTTGAGGTGAGAGGGAAGCCACATGTCCACATGGGTGCTACTATTTGGTGTGTATGGAAGGCAAGGAATGAGAGACTTTTTCAGGAGAGGCCGGTATGTTGTGAGAGTATTGTAAGAGAGTGTTGGTCCCCCATACACTCTTGGGGATCCTTTTTGTAAATTCCCTTGCTTTGCACATAATATATTGATCCGAACTGCTATCGTAAGATGATAGCTCTCCCTTCTGTTTCAAAAACAAAAAAAACAAAAAAAAAAATTAAGCATGCATCTCATTTTCAAGTTATTAAAATAATTAATACCTTCAAATGATTTAAGCAAATGTCAACTTAGTACTTAAATCATTCAACAGTGCCCAGAGTAATTAGATCAGACGATAAGAGTATAGCATCAGACAACTTCAATGTCAACAGACCACAGTGCCTCACAGAAGGCACAAGGCTCTTCAAAGACTTCTTATTCTCAAGGCTTCCGTTTTAAGCCTTTCCTTCCTCAAGCACAAGGTTTCTTCTTCAGAGGCTAAGTGTCGAGAGCCTCTCCTTCTCTTCAGCACAAGGGAACAAGGATGGTGCAGCAAAACCCATCCCCCACTCTCTCACAAATCCTTCCTTCTCTCCTTTCTCTCAAACCCAGGTATAGGATCAGGCATATAGTCGGGTTATCGGGTCGAGAGCAGTGACCAGGTGATTATCCCAAAGTTGTGGGCTATTTAAGTATTTAAGTGCCTACACATTAGGTTAATTCTAACATTTATTTAGCATAAATTAGGATGTAAATAAATTAATTCATAGTTTTAATTTAATTATATAATCCATACATTGCATTCATATCTTAAGTGCATTTAGAATTAGCTTAGAATAGCATTCATCTAATTAGACAACCAATTAGGTACATTGTTTTCATTAACATAGAAGTTGAGGGTCTGTATATAAATTACCTTAATATTTTAACATTATTTTCTTTACTCTTCTCCTTGCAGGAACGGCTAGCTGCCTCTCCAACATCGAACGGCCGCAGTGAAGACACATTCATGGGGGAGCAGATGTGGTGGATCTGGTCGGGCGGTTGATTTCAAACTTGTGCAGGCCACTACAAAAGGAGGAGGGAGGCAGCCGAGCTCGGGAGGCCTCCACCACCGACCCACCACTGTGCAGAGAGAACTTCTCTCTTCCACTCCATACTTCCGGCCTCTACCGTGGCGGCGAGTCTCCACCACCGTGGGCATGTGCTGTGACAAGCCACATCGCCATCCGGAGCTCGCCCGCATTACCGTGAGCACCTTAGCATGCATCTCCCTCGCTGTCGTCACCAACCACCACCGCCGTAACCACCGTCACTGCAATCACCTTCTCATTCACTTAAGACGTCCGGGAAATTTCCCGGACGTCTGAAGCTACCCGCTCACCTGCGATCACCCGCTTGCGTACCCGTCGGAAGTCCACCAGCACCCGCACAACCACATCCGCCCATCTCACCGTTCACGCCCGCACCACCACCCCCACGCCTGCGCCTTCATCCGTGCGCGCCCACGCCTGCAGCGCCACCCACCAGCCTCCAGCGCAACCGCGCCCACCATCATCCTTCGCCATCTCCACGCCCTCCAGACCGCGCACGCCCTCCTCAGCCTGCAGTGCCCACCTCCCGCGCCTACAGCAGCAACCGCACCTGCAGAACTCAAACCGCAATCGCACCCGCGCCTGCCGAACCTCCAGACCACGCCCACCAGCCTGCAGCGCCCTTCTCCCGCGCTTGCAGAACCGCCACCAGTAGCACCCTCTTCCCCGCGCCTGTAGTCCATCGCTCACCATGCCTGCGCCCCCGTGCCCACGCCAGCCGCAGTAGCGCCCACGCCAGCAGCGGCAGCCACACCCGCAGCAGCAGCGCGTGGCAGACTTCACGCCAACAGGCCGCGCACGCTCACCGGCTGCAGCACCTCCACCGGAGCTCGTCCGGCCACCTCCGGCCGCCGCGTGACTCGCTGCCACAACTGATTCGAAGCCCTCGGTCTAAGGGACCTCCTCCGAGCTTCCCGCGCCCGGCCATCCGTTCCTCGTCGCGCATGACAAAGGGGAAAAATTCCCCTATTTTGCTACAGTAAACCATCAATTATAAATTACATTTTCTGCCATTGTCACTTTTTAATGATATTTTATTGATTCTGCATTGCGGAAAATATCCTCTAGTTTCTCATAATTGCCATTTCAGCATTGTTTCTTGCTTAAACCTTAATCTAAAGGCAATCTTGGCTTGATTCTTGTCCAAACTAACTACGAACGAACGTTTTTAATTGGTGCGAATTTTAATACGTCATTGCCTCCCTGTGGATACGACCCACTCCTCTACGAGTGGTTATTTCTTGTTAAATATTGATTAGTCGATTTTTCCACCACATTAAACTACAAACGACTTTAAAGCGAAAGATCGACCAGTCAAATGGCGCCATTGCCGGGGAGGCAACAGACGCAATAATTTCTCCTAATTTTATTTTGATTATTTGTCAATTGCACAGAGATTTGACCATTTATTATTTTCTTTTCTATGCGAGAAATTTTGTGCAAGAATCAGCCTGTGTGAGAGGCGACCCTTGACGTTGCCAGACAAGAACTGGACGAGCAATTTTGAAAGGAGGAGAAGGACGAGGACGCGACGGACACCATTGTATTTAGTCGCTAGTTTAATTAGAATAGAATTAAGACTGTAGACTTAATTTTTCATTGCAGTTAGTTTGAAACCCTTGTTCTGGGGCATATTTTGAGGGGTCTGTTCCCCGATTTTGTTTTGGACCTGTGTTGGGTAATTTTTGGGAGTCTGTTCCCTTTTCTTTAGATTTAGGTTTATTTTTTTTTATTATTATTACTTTTATTTGCTTGTGCATAAGTAGTTCTAAAAAAAATAGAAAAAAAAAAAATGAGCTGCTTGCTAGAAGTTGCCTGCCCTAGGATGAACCATTTAGGTCTGTATGAGTAGCCTCTAGATTTACTTTTCTGCATTGCGTGCATTCTTGCATCGTAGATTGCTGGTGGCAAGGTACGCATTCTCTTACTTTTCATCCTATTTTTGATCACGCATTGCATTTGGGATTTAATGAGAAGACCACCTAATCTGTACTGAATAAATCTAACAAGTGGTCACATTTTTTTTTAGAAAAAGGACTAATTAAAGGAAGGACATTTTAAAAACTAAGGATTTGATTTTCAAACTTGGCGTGCGATTCAAAGTTCAAAATCTTTGACGGTGTATGCACACTTATTTCACTTGCACCACGGCACGCTTCTAGACACTCCTTAGGTTTGGAAATACTAGGACAAGAGCCATCCTATCATTGGATTCTGAAGTGTTCAGAACTTGAGATCAAAGGTTTTGCAAGTCCAAAGAGGGGGATACCCTGTCATGGATTTTTGGGGGTAGTTGAGAAGCACTGCGAAAGCACAGCTTCAAAGGAAGGCTTAGGCCTACTTGCATCCCTCGATCTTCCATCTTTGGATTTACTTGACCATTTGAGATTTAGGGAAGAACACCTAAGCTCCAACTAGGTCTTCTTAGGCGAGTCGTAGGTCGACAATAGGCGCGTAAATTGTTTGAATAAATTGTATTGTCACCTGCAATCTGACTTAAAATCAAAAGCCTAAATTGGGAAAGACCTAAAAGGTCCTTTTTGAATTGTGTTTTACTTGGGGAATTCTGATTGAAGTGTGAGTTAGAATGGACCACATTGCTTTTTATCCTTTCACATCTTGCCCACACCCTCACCCCCACTCTGCATCCTTCGATCCCAGATGCCGAGATGGTCCATTCCTTGGTGGACATAATGACAATCATTGGGATCCATTTTACTCCTATTATAGGAGTATTGGCCTGGTTAAGCCCCAAATCAGTGAGCAGAGCCTAGGAGCGGGATTTGCTTTGCCCAATATCCCACATACCAAAGAAATACCCAACCCACCCTCCCTGAAAAAGTATAATGGTTGGACAAACACTCCTGGGTACTATAAGCCTGAGCCTAACTTCTCTCATGATAGAAATAACCTCTCCTCTTTGAAGATGGAAATACAGAAAATGCAAAACGAAATGAGTGAATTGTTAGGAGAATCTTTGAGAGTAGGCCAACAAGAAAGAGATGAAATTAGCCACTCAATCTACCCATTGAGGATGACGTACACCCCTCTACAACAGATGCATCTCCCGTGGGAGAGCTACACTTTAAGTTGGAGGGAAATTCTGGGGAGAATAGCTACTTTTCGAGGATCGATTTTGAAACCTCCCCATTAGATAACACTTCCTTGAGAGATCTACACTTTAGGTGGGAGGAAAATACACATGACAGTAGCTATGCATTGGATGAAGAAAGGTGGCAACCCGAGGAATATGATGATAAGGTTGAGTATCCACCTGAATTATATTGGAGTCAAAAGAAGGGAATGATGGTACCATTGGAAGACCTCGACCCAGATGATAGTATTTTCGTGACATTTGATGAAGTGGGTCAAAGTCAAGTTGTTAATCCTACCCTCCCTTCTGATCACGATATGGAACTCAAACCCACCCTTAGGGAACCTAACCCTAAAGAAATTGACCTATCTGAGGAGTCTGATGTAACCAGTGTAAACCATTTACCTCAGATAGAGCACCCTAGAGGATCTGCTGAGATATTAAATGATTCTAGACCTCGGGTACATGATGAATTATGCGATGAGGAGGAAGACGAATTATATGAGGAACCCACATTCAAGATTTGGAGTGGCACTAAGGGTGATTATGTCTTATTTGAAGAGTTAGCCCCTGAGGATGTCACAAATTTGACCAAATTAGGTTTCCTTAGCACACCCATTGATGATATTTCTCCTCATGATAAAATGATGGAAAATTTGGAAGCAATTTCTAAGATTTATGTGGATTCACATATAGACTCCGGGGAAGATTTGAGTAAAGAACAAAAATCCGGGGATGACATTGATAGGATAATCTCTAGATCTGTTGCTTCCAACCTGCCTTCATTCACTTCGAAGTCACCCTTTGATTCGCTTATATCTGAAAGCGAAATTGTGACTCCTGATGAAGAGCAGGAAGATACATGTGATGGTGCAAGGAATGCTAGGGATGAAATTGAGGATTTAGAAAGAGTGCTTGGGATGGACACCGAGCTGATTAAACCCAACCTAGATCTTATGGCCATCCCACAACCTCGTAACTTGGACACCCTAGATGATCCTTGCCTTAGAGAATTGCTCACTTTTGTTCTGCCTAGGGGGCTTAACAGACCAATATTTCCTGTAATGGAGTATCGGATATGGATTGATGATTTCTTTAGTCAGTCCGTTAC
This sequence comes from Thalassia testudinum, assembly GCA_037157565.1. Classification (NCBI taxonomy): domain Eukaryota; kingdom Viridiplantae; phylum Streptophyta; class Magnoliopsida; order Alismatales; family Hydrocharitaceae; genus Thalassia; species Thalassia testudinum. The sequence continues at coordinate 10,567,189 of JAZHRO010000051.1, forward strand.
CCTGGGGGTTTATCTTTGTACCATTCCTTCCCCATACCTTTTGGAGGATCCATATTATCCTCCCCCTACCCCTTTGGAGGTTGTTTTACCTATTTATCTTTTAGAACCTCTTCTGGTGACCTGGGAAGATTTCATTCCCATTTTAGTTGGGCGAGCATTTGCTATCGAGATTCATCATCAACTTGCCAACATCCTAGGTTACCTATGTTCTAGGCCAACATTGCTTTGCTCATTTTGAGGGCCTATTTCTGCAATTCTTGAACCTGATTTGCAGGCTCTTTGGCTATTCAGCCCAGCTCTAACCCAGGTAATATCCTTCTATGCAATGAGGACATTGCAGATTTTAGGCATGGGAGGGTGTACTTGGGGATATACATAGCATAATTGCATACATTTGTACATAAAAGAAAAAGAAAAAAGAAAAAAAGGAAAAAAGGGGTTTTGAGCTTAACTGGCTAGATCTTGCATTCTTAAGCAAATCAGAACTCTAAGGTAGACTAAATTAATTCTAGGGTCAAACTTTAGAAGCTAAATGAGTTGCTAGCGTTAGACCTTTAGGGTCCTTTGTGGACTTAAAAACTTATGTAGGAGTTAAGTTGCGGACCATTCCTCAAGAGGTTGAGGAAGGGAAGCTAGGGTTTGAGTTAGAAGGTGGGGTAGTACCTGGAGTCTTATTCTACCCTTTGGTTTATGGGTCCTTGTAACCCAAGCATCCAAATTTCACACACTTGGTCTAGTAATCAACTTAATTACTGTCTTTCTGAAAAGAGATTTGGTTCTCTTAGTTTTGACTTAAGAGAGGCTTGAAAACACATTTTGATTGGAAGAGTTCCCGCCGCAGGAGAGGTCGAGTATATACTCACCTTGAGGATGCGATGATAACATATTACCTCCTCGACTCTTGTCTCTTAGGATATCCATCCTACTGGGGGCATGTAAGCACATTGCGCGGTTCAGGTACCATGGGCGGCCCTATCACGAAGTGCCGATTGCCATAGGCCTGAATTCGCTTAAGAAATCCATGGGCGGTACTATCTCGAAGTGTCGATTGCCAGGAGTTCTTGGGGTCGTTATGGGCGGTGCTATCTCGAAGCATCGAAAGCCAGGCACCCTTCGAGGTATGGTAATGGGGACAATCAATCCGACATAGACCGTGTTGATAGCTGATCTGAGGTTAGACTTAGAAGAATCAAAAAAAAAAAAAAAGTATATATATATAAAAAAAAAAAATCCTTTAACTCAAATAACTCAGACCAATACACAGGCACGGATGCTTTAATCTCAGGGATCAATAAACTTTAGTGTAGAGTCAGAAATCAGGGAAACTTGTGCCTGCAACTTGTCTTTAGCCGACCTAGTCTGTAACTTAGCAACTACTTAGGAACCATGGGTCTAGAGCCTGAACTTAATATGCTTCTGAAGGAAGACTAAGTGAGTTGACTAGTCTACTTAGAGTGCTAGGTTTCGCTTAATTTTGCTAGGGACTAGCAAAAACTAGGCATGGGGGTATTTGATTAGCCCATAGTTGTGGGCTATTTAAGTATTTAAGTGCCTACACATTAGGTTAATTCTAACATTTATTTAGCATAAATTAGGATGTAAAAAAATTAATTCATAGTTTTAATTTAATTACATAATCCATACATTGCATTCATATCTTAAGTGCATTTAGAATTAGCTTAGAATAGCATTCATCTAATTAGACAACCAATTAGGTACATTATTTTCATTAACATAGAAGTTGAGGGTCTGTATATAAATGACCTTAATATTTTAACATTATTTTCTTTACTCTTCTCCTTGCAGGAACGGCTGGCTGCCGCTCCAACGTCGAATGGCCGCAGTGAAGACCCATTCAAGGGGGAGCGGATGTGGTGGATCTGGTCGGGCGGTTGATTTCAAACTTGTGCAGGACACTACAAAAGGAGGAAGGCAGCCGAGCTCGGGAGGCCTCCACCACCGACCCACCACTGTGCAGAGAGAACTTCTCTCTACCACTCCATACTGCCGGCCTCTACCGTGGCAGCGAGTCTCCACCACCGTGGGCGTGTGGTGTGACAGGCCACACCGCCATCCGGAGCTCGCCCGCATTACCGTGAGCACCTTAGCATGCATCTCCCTCGCTGTCGTCACCAACCACCACCGCCGCAACCACCGTCACTGCAATCACCTTCTCATTCACTTAAGACATCCGGGAAATTTCCCGGACGTCTGAAGCTACCTGCTCACTTGCGATCACCCTCCTGCGTACCCATCTGAAGTCCACCCGCACCCTCACAACCACATCAACCCATCTCACCGTTCACCCCCGCACCACCACCCCCGCGCCTGCGCCTTCATCCGTGCACGCCCACGCCTGCAGCGCCACCCACCAGCCTCCAGCGCAACCGCGCCCACCATCAACCTTCTCCATCTCCACGTCCTCCAGACCGCACACGCCCTCCTCAGCCTGCAGCGCCCACCTCCCGCGCCTGCAGCAGCAACCGCGCCTGCAGAACTCAAACCGCAACCGCACCCGGCCTACCGAACCTCCAGACCGCGCCCACCAGCTTGCAGCGCCCTTCTCCCGCGCCTGCAGAACCGCCACCAGCAGCGCCCTCTTCCCCGCTCCTGCAGTCCAACGCTCACCACGCCTGCGCTCCCGTGCCCACGCCAGCCGCAGCAGCGCCCACGCCAGCAGCAGCAGCTACCCCCGCAGCAGCAGTGCACGGCAGGCTTCACGCCAACAGGCCGCGCACGCTCACCGGCTGCAGCACCACCGCCGGAGCTCGTCCGGCCACCTCCGACCGCCGCGCGACTCGCCGCCACCACCGATTCGAAGCCCTCGGTCTAAGGGACCTCCTCCGAGCTTCCCACGCCAGGCCATCCGCTCCTCGTCGCGCAAGACAAAGGGGAAAAATTCCCCTATTTTGCTACAGTAAACCATCAATTAGAAATTACATTTTCTACCATTGTCACTTTTTAATGATATTTTATTGATTCTGCATTGCGAAAAATATCCTCTAGTTTCTCATAATTGCCATTTCAGCATTGTTTCTTGCTTAAACCTTAATCTAAAGGCAATCTTGGCTTGATTCTTGTCCAAACTAACGACGAACGAAAGTTTTTAATTGGTGCAAATTTTAATACGTCATTGCCTCCCTGTGGATACGACCCGCTCCTCTGCGAGTGGTTATTTCTTGTTAAATATTGATTAGTCGATTTTTCCACCACATTAAACTACAAACGACTTTAAAGCGAAAGATCGACCAGTCACCAGGGTTGCGAGTGAGTGTCGCAGATGAGGTGTGAGCATAGGCAAGAAGCAGGTGAGCGAGTGAATGTGTGGAGGGACCCGACCCCTCGTGTTCTTGGGAAAAGAGGTCAGATCACAAAAACATGATATACTGCATTGGTTGTTGGTAGCTCGACAATGTGACACTAAAAAGGCCACCCTTCCTTCGCGCAGGTGCTGTAGCCGATGCTTCATTCAATTGCAACTGTTGGTGGCTTCGTGTCTTCGATTGGAGCTGTAGCTAGATACGTAGATGTAGTTCGCATCTCATGGAAGTGAAATGAGGCCTTGATCTAGTCGAAGCACTACAGACTTCGTCAGAAATAATGGCGACGATGGCGGTGGACGGCGAATATCTGAAAGAAGAAATAAGGCCATGTGGCCATGTCAAAAGCATTTGGGAGGTTTCCACGGATGTGGTTATTGTGATGGTGGTCGAGCAAACTCAGGGAAGGTGTTTAGAGGTGGGTGAGTTTGGTGGAGCTTTGGAGTAGGTGGAACGGGAAATAGGAAGAGGGGTTTTGTTGGCATCGGTATGGCAGAGCTTCTGGAGGTGGTATCGTGGTCTTTGGTGGTCTATGGAGTCGGGGAGGCTTCGTCGGAGCTTGGCTGGATGTGGAGAAGATAAAGGGGTGAAGGGTGAATAGTGGGTCAAATTAGGAAAAGAAAGGGATACAGACATTTAGGAAGGAGAGAGGAAGATGTTAGACCTAGATAAAGCATGAAAGGGAAGGAGATTTCCATGCTGGTGTGATGGTCGAACGTGGAGAGGATGAAGTCTCCAGTGGAAGGGGTGGCGACGACAAAGGGGCCTGGGATGCTCTTGCTGGTATTGCAAGGTGCAAAGGAAGGAGAAAAGATGTTTCTCTCTGCCTATGGTATGTGGCAGAGGGAAAAGAAAGGGGTTGGAGGAGCTTGCCAGAGCTACAATCGAAGGCAGCTGGAGAGGGAAATTTGTGAAGATATGTGGCCTGAACCGAGCTAAAGATTTGGGCTTTGCAATAAGGAAGCTTTCATAGAGCTTATGAGCAAGTTCTAAATAGGAAACATGCCTAATTGGCTTCATTAGGATTCAAGAAGAACCCATGAATCTCGTACATTCGCACGAGCTTCCTAGGGCAAATCAAGGGCTACAATCTATCCCAATAGATACATCAGGGTGTGAACATCAATCCCAACAAATTTGGTGGAATTTGATGATGATTTGACTGGGATTTGGCTTGGTCAAAGCCTACCTAGAAGTCAGTTGACCTCCAATGGCGGCAAGGATCTGCTTGTGAAGAAGATAACAAAGTTAGGGGCCAATCTCTAAGGATTTCAAAAGTTAAGGGTTAAGTGTGAGAAACAAAGTTTAAATGGACTAAAATGCAAACTAGGTCAAGATGAGCTCTAATTGGGGCCAAATTTTGGTAGAAACCTAATTTGAACCCAAGGAATTTGATGGTAAAGTAGGATTTAAGTTTTGACCAAGTTTGATGGGGCAATTTGTGTAGAAACCCAAATTAGGGCAGAATTGTGTTTATGACTATTTAAGGTTGAAATAGGTTCCAATGGTCAACACAAGGGTACCAAATCTCATGGAATATTTTTCTATGAATTTTGGAAGGTTTAGATGAATTTTATCCTGAACAGAACCTTAGTAATTCATGTGGGTCTGAAATTAGGGTTTCAGGTGTTGTATTGGTTCTCGGAATGCGCGAAACCCTGTTTCTGTCTGTGTGGACCCTCTTATTAGACTTTAATGCTCATTAGACCTTATATTAACCTCTTAGAAACCCTATAGTTACTCTACTTTCACAATATGATGTTAAAACTGTAGAATTAACCCTATTTTAGTGTATTCCTCTCAAAAAGGATATACAAGGAATTAGGACTCTCAGGCGATTATGTTGGAACATTTGTCAATTAATCCTAACTAATTAGAGATAGTTATGGCTTATGATGATGTTATCATTATACCCCCATGCCTAACTTTTGCTAGTCCTTTAGCAAAATCTTATGGAAAGAACTAAAGTTTTAGACCATGCATTGATGTTTAGATGCCTGATTTGTTTTACTCTCTAGAAATTAGGTCAAAATGCCAACAATAGGCCTAAATGTACTCAAGTATCAATCAAGATCCAAACTTGATCAGCTTTAGCCTGAGTCTACCATGAAGGTTTCTAGGGCCCACAGAAACTACCTAGAGGTTCGTTGAACCCAGCGATTAAAGCACCCGTGCATAGAATGTAGCATGTCTAGGTTTAGTTTGCTAGTGCATTTTTGTAAGAGTGAGATAGAAGGATTTTCATTTGGAGAGTTTTCTCTCTTTTTTTTCTTAGATTTCCCTAGATCCAACCTCGAATTGGCCCTAAACACGGTCTGTATCGAATTCCTTGTCCCCGCCATCAATCCTCGAAGGGTTCCTGACTTTCAATGCCTCGAGATAGCACCACCCATGGCAACCCCCATAACTCTTGTCTTTCGACACTTCAGGATAGTGCCGCCCATGGTGTTCTGTAGCTAAATTCAAGCCCTTGCAATCAACATTTTGGGATAATCCCTCCCATGGCACCTGAACCAGCACAAGGTGCTTGCATGCCCCTAGTAGGATATTTAGATATCCTAGGAGACAATCACTGAAGAGACGATATATTATTATGCATCTTCGAAGGAAATTTCCCACCTCTCTGCATCGAGAACTCATCCAATCAACTTGTGTTGTTGAGCCACTCCTACGCTAGATCTTCGAGATGGCTTTTCAAGACAAAACATTTTTGGCAGGTTTTTCTTTATTAAGTGCACTGAACCAGACTAAGTGTGTGATTTTTGAGTGCTTAGGTTACTAAGTCCCGCAAACCAAAGGGCAGGCAACGGAGCTGAATAATCCCTAAGCCTTAGACCTACTACATCAACTTCACACTTTCCTCAACCTCCTGAGGACTAATTTGAATCTTAACGGATACGTGAACGTTTAAGCCCTAAAACAAGCCCAAAGGCCTAAGATTTGCACTCATACTAATCTCCTTGTCTCCTTATTTTCAGGACTTAATTTTTCTTTTGAATAGGTCCAGAACTTAAGTAGCTTCCATAATCAAGTGCTATGACTATCATTTTTTCTTATTTTTTGCTCCTTTTTGACATTTGAATTTTCTCTTCTCCTCCTTAAGATAGATTTGCATTTGAGTTCACAAAATTTCCTCCCCTTTCTCTAATTCTTTTTTCTTTTTTCTCTTTTCTTTATTTTTTATCATTTTTTAATATGTGTTTTTTTTGTGAGAACCCCTCAGAGAATTGAATTTTCATATGTTTGCACTTTAACACCCCCCATGCCTAAGTTTTACAATGTCCTCATTGTAAACTAGGAGGGTACAAATTCAATTTGGTTCAAAGTTTAAAACCAGATCAAAGGGTGGGTGAAGGGGTCGGGATTACTATTATGAATGATTTCAAGCTTTGATACAAGTATCAAAGGTGGAATCGGCTATTCCAAAGTTGAACTCAAAAGTGCAGTAGGAATATAGCTCAAAATAATGATCAAAAGGGTCTTAGGTTTTTTGAAATGATGGGTTGCCTCCCATTAAGCGCTAAATTTAATGCTTTCTACTGAGCAGAAGGTGGTCAAGGAGAAGGGGTGATCAAATCAGATGAGTTTTGTAGAATAAGAACCTTGATTAATAGCTTAGTTGGTCCAACCAGGTGCTTGTTCAGATCAACAGGCTGATAATGCAGCCCAAACCTAGTTAGTCTGCTGGGTTGATGGATGTGAATCAATAGATGTGGAGCCCACCAGAAACTTTGAGGCTCAAATAAATATGGAAATGCAAATTACAGGTTTGGCTGAGTCGTCTCAGCCAAAAGAAAATGGATCTGTAGAGGATGTAGGAACCCTACTAGTGAGATCAGAGAAGGATAGGAAGTGATTATCAGTCTGATTGATAAGAACATATAAATTCATCATAAAATGCTTATTTATAATAGTTCCTAGGCATAGCATTGCATATCATGTTATAAATATTGCATAGCATGCATCATTCTGCATTTGGAGTAGTTGTTTATATTTAATTAGGTCCTTTTTATGGTCAAAAGAGAAGAGGATTTATTTGGGGTCTCAGATGGACGATCAGACCATACTTATCTGATTAGGATGATGATCGGAGTCTAATGCCTCTAAAATTGTCCAGATCGAAGTCCCGTAGCATCACATGAAGCCGAGGAAGATTAACAGCTAGGGGGCAACGCGATATCCATACGGGTTTTGAATGGAAAATCTGACCATACGGATGGATCCGGAGCGAGGATCGCAGTTCGACATCACGAGAATCATCTCGATCTGAGCACTGTGGCACCCTCTACAACAAGAAGAAGACGGATGACCCAGATAGCACCACGTGGCACCATCCAGGCCGCCCAACACCGGCCAGCAACCACCCCCCACTCCCTTCATCATCCATGCCCTTGAATCCTAGCTGTTGGATCAAGATCCAACAGCTGGGAAGCGTCTGCACCGAGCACCTCCTCATGACACAAAGGATGACTTAGCACATTCGTGGGAATGGCGGTTCGCAAGGAGGGGTGTGGGTTCAAATCCCTGCAGCCCCCCCATTCTCAATTCAGTCGGGCGCAAGCAGCAGTGGCAGTGCAGTGTGTGCGCGCGCGCATGCCAGTGCATGCATGCACAACACGATGCGAGGAGTGCGGGCACGTGATGCGTGTAGTGCCAGCGGAGCAGGTGCCAGCAAGGAGACGCAGGCCTTCAGCAATAATTACAAGGGCCTTTAGTGATGCCTGCAGCTGTCACTAATGGCATATGCACACCAGCAAAGGACTTGAAGGGCATGGATCTTCAACGACAGCCGCAGCGATGATTACAGCCATCACTAATTGCCTAGGGATGATTTTTGCCTCTTCTCCTCCACTATAAAAGGACCTACACTCCCTCCCTTCCAAGCCATCTCTACCTACTCTACTCCCACCTACTCCCAAGCTTTAGCAAGCCTACCAATGCTCCATTAGAGCTTGTTCTCAAGCTCCCAAGGCTACTATTAGTGTAGCAAACCTCTGCCTCACCAAATATTCGTCCATCTTCCCATCCCCATTCATAGGTTGCCTTGGAGCTGTCCTCCCACCTTCATTCCGGTAGCAGATCATCTCCGTCTTCTCACCTCCATTCCGGAGACACACCAAAGCTTTCCTCAACCCAACGTCCTCCTGCATCTCACCTCTGTCGTCCCGCTCCTCACCTCCTTCATCTGAGCTTCCGCCAGGCACTGTTGTCTCGTCGAACAGTCATTTCGGGAGATTTCCTCTCACCCCCCTCTCTTTTTATGCTTTCATTGTAGATTGTAATAGACATTGAAGTGATATCTATACCAATATTTTTCCATCTCTATCTTGTGATTTGTTTGCTTGTTTTCTTCTTACAAAAATACAAAAAAATAACAAAACCCTAAAATACCAAAAAGAAATAAAATGAAGCACAGTTTTTAGTTAAAGTAAGCGTCGCCTCCTATGTTCGACCTGGGACTCCCTTGGAGTTTCGATATAAATTTTATCTGATCAATGTATTTTGCAACTACGACGACAGGTTACTTGTAACACTGATTTCTAACACATGAAACGCGCCCAACTATTTTGGCGCCATTATCGGGGAGGCAACGAAATTTACTTTATTATTTATTGCATTTCTTTTGCATTTACATAGCACTAACCCTACTTGTCTTTGATCTACTATCTTGCAGGTACCCTAGCATGGAGATCGAAGTGTGGTAGATCGAAGTAAAGTGAGGGTAGAGTACTCTGTAAGTGTCCCCCACATTCCCCCCCACTAGTTCATTTCACCACACTCCTAACAAAGACCTAATCTACTTAGGTGTTTGCATAAACCCTAGGATAGAATTGTTTGTCTTGTTTTCCACCTTCATCCACCTCACCCCGCATTTAAAAAAAAAAGAGAATGATACTTTCTGTGGGATGAATCAATATACACATTCTATACACCCACATTTGAGGCAAATAATTGGACTTGATTTTCATCTACTCAATCGGGCTTCCGACTTGTGGACCTGGTACACGAATTCAACACATAAAAGAGTAGAAATCATATTAGGTTAACCACCTTTTTGTGTGCCTTAATCGGTGGTGCATTTTAGCCAATTGAGTGAATTATTTGGGCCACACCACCTATTCTAAAAGAGGTTCATTTTCTAGCTACCCCATAGATTCAATAATTAGGTCAAGCCAGGCACTCCATATTTTTCTTGATTTCTAAAGGAAAATACTTGAACACTGCTTTCAATAACAAACCTGATTTGCCTCACAAAACTTGGTTGAAAACACCTGATATTTGAATCCTAAAAGCTATTAAGCAAGATTCGAATCCTAAAACTCACCTCATCATTAATAATCTTGCTTGAAAACCTCTTGGTTATGCACATTCACACATTCTCAAACAAATCATTAAGGCCACAACCCATTAAGGGCCCATCACATTCCAGAGCACCAATTTCTCAAGCCTAAATAAAATCAATTAGATGTTGACCCTAAGGATTCATTCGCTCATTAGGATCCAGATTGAGATTATTCACTATTAACCTGCTTATACTAGTCAATCTGATGTCAAGCTAGGGGAGTAGCATCAAACGTCCACGGCTAGGGGGTACTCTAGGAACTGGAGGTGCAAGCCAAAGGAAGAATCTTCTCCCCAATCCCTCCTTCTAACTGGTCGGATTACCTGGACATAAGTAGAGTAAATCATCCATAATCTTAGGATGAATTCTGAGAGTCAGTAGACCTTAGGCTACCCCATCTAAGGACAGGCTTGTATTCTTGTACTGTAGGGTTCCCTCTTTTCCCCATCCTTCTGACTTCCAATGTATGCTTGGGAGGAGGTCATTGAACCCTAGATTGGAAGGACCTTTAGACCATTCTAGGAGGCGGAGGTTGAGTTATAGCCAAGCAGATCCCATGGATGATCAACAACCACCTTCCCCGCCCTCGAACTAGAAGGAGCTAATTCAGAGGCAGTTGGAAGAATTGCAGCAGATGCAGCAATGGTTCCAACGTATGCATGGTCAGGGCGCTCAACCCTTCAAGGATTTCTACTATCCTTTAAACTATGGGGAACGCCTCGACGCCATGATTCCTGCTGGAGACATAGAAATCAAGCCCCAAGTCTTAAGTTTGATTAAGCATTTCCATGGGCTTGGCTCGAAGGACCCATTCCAGCACCTGGAGGATTTGACCACTTTGGTTCAGACCACTGACGTGTCGATTCTTCACTTTTACAATCATTTGTTACATAAAATATCGTGTCGTTTGTAGTTCTATGTGGTGGAAAAATTGACTAATCAATAATTAAAATAACCACTTGTAGAAGAGCAGGTCGTGTCCACAGGGAGGCAATGATGTATTTAAACTCGCACTGGTTAAAAACGTATGTTCACAGTTAGTTTCGATGAGAATTGAGCCAAATCTGCCTTGAAATTAAGAAAGTATCAAGAGAACATGCTGAAATGGAAATTTTGAACAACTAACGGATATTTTTTGCAATGCAGCTTTAATAAAATATTAATAAAAGATGACAATTGCAGAGAATGTAAATATTAATAGGGCATGTATTGTACCAAAGTAAGGGATCTTCTTCCCCTTGTCCGTGCACGAGGAGGAAGGAACGGCCGGAGGCATGAAGCTCGGAGGAAGCTCTTTAGACTGAGGGCTTCGCAGCGGTGGCGGCGGTGAGTTGCGAGGTGGCTAGAGCCGACAGGATAGAGCTCCGATGAAGGTGGGTTTTGACGGCCTTTGCTGCTGGCTGCACTTGCTGGAGGAGGCGCAGATGGACGTGCGTGGGCACTGCAGGTGGCACGCAGGGGTGCTACAGGTGGTGCGCACGGAGGCTGCTGTTGCGGGCAATGAGGGCGTGCGCACTATTGGAGGAGTGTTGGCTGCAAGTGCTGGAGCTGCGTGGGTGACGGAGGTGCTAAAGGGGTGTGCCCGCTGCGGTTCTGGCGGAGCGCTGATGTGAAGGAGGTGAGGCACAACAAGGGCATGCATGGGCACGGAAGTGGACGCGCTGGAGGAGATGAGGCGCATTGAAGGGAGCTGGTGGGCTGCTACATGCTAGCAGGCGCGCCGGCTGCGTGTGTGGCTGGCGGTTGCTGCTGCAGGCGTGCGACAGGAAGGCGCATGTGGGCTGGGGATGGCGCTGAAGGATGGAAGGGGCATGCGGTGTAGCTGTGACTGGTGGCTGGAAAGAAAACTAAGGACAGGGGAGGAAGATGAAGGTGTGCTGTAGGAGCTTCAGACGTCTGGGAAACTTCCCAAACGTCTTAACTGACGGGGACGTGAAGTTGCAGTGGCAGTTGTGGAGGTTGTTGGTGATGACGGCGAGGGTTGTGATGTTGATCTTGTGAGGCACAGTGATGCAGACGAGCTCCAGATGGCGGTGTGGCCTGTCATGCCACACACGCACCGTGGTGGAGGCTCGTCGCCGTGGTTGAGGCCGGTGGTGGTGGAACGGTCGAGAGCTCAACTCTCTGCACAGTGGTGGATCGTTGGGATGGTGGCCTCCTCAGCTCGGCAGCCTCCCTCCTTTTGTATCCACCTGCATAGATTTGAATGGAGAGGTGGGAGCAAATCCACATTCTCCGCTCGTCCTTGAATGCAGGTTTTAGTGCGGTAGCTGAAGGAAATGCAGTCGTTGCTGAAAGAAGAAGAATAAAAAATAATGTTAAAATATTATGGTTATTTATATACAAACCCTCAACTTTTATGTTAAATTAATGCATGCAATGCACCTAATTGGTTAACTAATTAAATGAATGTAATTCTAAGTTAATTCTAAATGCATTTAAATATGAATGCAATGCATGAATTATGTAATTAAATTAGAAATATGAATTAACCTATTTACATCCTAATTTATGCTAAACAAATGTTAGAATTCACTTAATGTCTAGGCACTTAAATACTTAAATAGCCCACAAATATGGGCTAATCAAATACCCCCATGCCTAGTTTTTGCTAGTCCCTAGCAAATCCAAGAAAAACCTAGCATTCCAAGTAGACTAGTCAACCCAATCGGTCTTCCTTTAGAAACTTATTAAGTTAAGACTTTAGAGCTAAGGTTCCCAAGTAGTTGCTAAGTTACATACTAGGTCGGCTAAAGACAATTTGCAGGCATAAGTTTTCCTGATTTCTAACTCTACCCTAAGGTTTATTGACCCCTGAGATTAAAGTATCCGTGCATGTGCGTTGGTCTGAATATTTGAGTTAAAGGAAAAAGGATTTTTTTTTCTTATTCCTCTAAGTCTAACCTCGGATCAGCTATCAACACGGTCTGTGTCGGATTCATTGTCCCCATTACCATACCTCGAAAGGTGCCTGGCTTTTGATGCTTCGAGATAGCACCGCCCATAACGACCCCAAGAACTCCTGGCAATCGACACTTCGAAATAGTATCACCCATGGATTTCTTAAGCAAATTTAGGCCTATGGCAATCGGCACTTCGAGATAGAGCCGCCCATGGTACTTGAACCACACAATGTGCTTACATGCCCCCAGTAGGATGGATATCCTAAGAGACAAGCGCCGATGAGGTAATATGTTATCATCACATCCTCAAGGTGAGTATATATTCCACCTCTCCTGTGGCAGGAACTCTTCCAATCAAATTGTGTTTTCAAGCCTTTCCTAAGTTAAAACTAAGAGAACCAAATCTCTTTTAAGAAAGGAATTAAGTTGATAACTTATTTACACCAGACCAAGTGTGTGAAATTTGGATGCTTGGGTTACAAGGACCCGTAAACCAAAAGGTAGAACAAGACTCCAGGTACTACCCCACCTTTTAATTCAAACCCTAGCTTTCCTTCCTCAACCTCTTGAGGAATGGTTCGTAACTTAACTCCTACTTAAGTTTTTAAGTCCACAAAGGACCCTAAAGGTCTAAAGGTAGTAGCTCATTTAGGCTCTAAAGTTTGACCCTAGAATTAACTTAGTCTACCCTAGAGTTCTGATTTGCTTAAGAATGCAAGACCTAGCCAGTTAAGCTCAAAACTTTTTTTTATATTTATATTTTTTTATTTATTTAGATATATATTTTTTTTTTAATGCAAATGTATGCATGCTATAAACAAAATGCCTCAGGTCCTCTCCTCCATGCCTGGTTCAAATAATGTCCTCATTGAAAACAAAAATAGTTAAAGGAAGATATTACCTGAGGCAGAGAATGGTAGGAGCTAAGGCTCCTCAAGAGTGACCTCGTCAACCAGATGGCCATCCAAAGTTATGTAAGGTTTTAACCGTTGACCGTTGACGATAAAGGGAGTTGCTGAAGAGGAAGGATTTTTAATCTCCACAGCTCCATGCGGAAATACTTTGGTGATTATGTAAGGCCCATCCCAACGAGATTTTAACTTCCCAGGAAAAAGCTTAAGTCTGGAATTGAAAAGCCAGACTTGTTGGTTGGGCTCAAAGGTCTTTCGAAGTATAAACTTATCATGCAAGACCTTAGTTCTTTCTTTATAAGCTTGGGAGGTGTCATAAGCATCATTCCTCAGCTCCTCAAGTTCACTTAATTCTAGAAGTCGTGCCTTACCCGCCTTCTCTAAATCCATGTTAACACTTCGAATAGCCCAAAGTGCCTTATGTTCCCACTGAACAGGTAAATGGCACGCTTTCCCATACACAATCTGAAAGGGAGAAGTACCCAAAGGGGTCTTATAGGCCATTCGATATGCCCACAAAGCATTATCGAGCTTTTGGGACCAGTCTTTCCTATCAGGTCTAACGGTCTTTTCCAAAATATTTTTTATCTCCCTATTCGACACTTCAACCTGGCCACGTGTCTAAGGATGGTAAGGGGTAGCAACCTTGTGAGTCACTCCCAGACTCCTGATTAGCCGATTGAAGTGGTGGTTTCGGAAATAAGGTCCCCCATCACTTGTAATGGTCTTAGGGCAGCCGAAATGAGATATGATATTGGCCTTCACAAATTTCAAAATCACAGAGTAGTCATTTGTGCGCGTTGGAATGGCCTCTATACATTTAGAGACATAGTCAACTGCCACCAAGATATATTCATAACCATGGGACGACAGGAAGGGGCCCATAAAGTCAATTCCCCACACATCAAAAATTTCAACAGATTGAATAGGATGTTGAGGCATTTCATTCCTCTTCCCAATCGTTCCAATCCGTTGACATCTAATACAGGCCTTAACAAAATTATGAGAATCCTTAAATAAGGAAAGCCACTAAAAATCGGATTGGAGAACCCTAAAAGCAGTTTTCTTAGCACCAAAGTGTCCTCCACAATGAAGTTCATGGCAAAAACTCAGCACACTTTGTTGTTCCTCTTCAGGTACACAACGTCTCAATACATGGTCTTGTCTAATTCTAAATAATTCTGGCTCTTCCCAATGAAAATATCTTGCTTCGGAAAGGAAACTCTTTCTTTTCTGCTCATCCCAAGAGCAAGGAGTTTATCCAGTGACCAAGTAATTTACAGTGTCTGCATACCAAGGTAAAGTTGGTGTTACTGCCATCAGAGTTTTATCAGGAAATGTCTCACGAATGTCTACAGAAAGAGAGTCATCAAGAGGAAGGCGAGACAGGTGGTCAGCCACAACATTTTCTACTCCTTTCTTTTCACGTATTTCCAAGTCAAATTCTTGAAGGAGTAGGATCCACCTAATCAGATGTGGCTTAGAATCTTTCTTAGCAATGAGATGTTTCACTACTGCATGATCAGTAAAAATAACCACCTTAGACCCAAGCAGATAAGACCTAAACTTCTCCAAAGCAAAAACTACAGTAAGTAATTCTTTTTCAATGACGGTGTAGTTTTGTTGAGGTTCGATTAAAGTCTTGCTTGCATAATGCAGCACATGAGGTCTTCCCTCAACCCTATGTCCAAGGACTGCTCCCACTACATAATCCGAAGCACACACATCAGCTCAAATGGGAGTGTCCAATCAGGAGCTTGGAGAATAGGCGCAGAGATCAAGGCCTCCTTTAGAGTTTGAAAGGCCTTGGCACACTTTGAATCAAAATTGAAGGAAGATTCCTTCGCCAACAAGTCACAAAGTGGCCTAGAAATTTTACTAAAATTCTTAATAAAGCGCCTATAAAAGTCGACATGGCCCAGAAAGGATCTAATCTATTTGACGTTCGTAGGCAATGGGAGTTTGGAAATAGAATCAATCTTGGCTTTATATACTTCCAAACCTTGCTCGGATACAACATGCCCAAGTATAATTCCTTTCTGTACCATGAAGTGACTTTCTCCCACTTGAGGACTAAACCAGTCTCCTTACATCGCTTCAACACATTCTCCAGGTGCAGGAGGCATTGGTTGAAAGACGAGCCATAAATGGAGAAATCATCCATAAACACTTCAACACACTCGTCAATCATGTCCAAAAAGATAGACATCATACACCGCTAGAAAGTTGCAGGGGCATTACATAATCCAAACAGCATATACCTGAATGCAAAAGTACCGTAAGGACTCGTAAAAGTCATCTTTTCCTGGTCATTAGGAAAGGCTGCCACCTAATTGTACCTAAAATATTGGTCGAGCGTGCTTCGCGTGTTTAGAAATCAGGGTTACAAGTAACCTATCGTCGTAGTTGCAAAACACACGATCAAATAAAATTTATATCGAAACTCCAAGGGTGTCCCAGGTCGAACACAGGGAGGAGACGTTTACTTTACTCCAAAATCGCGTTTCGTTTTGTTTCTGTTTGGTATTTTTAGGATTTGTTTTTTTTTTGTGTTTTTGAAATAAAAGACAAGCAAATGAAGCACAAGATAGAGATGAGGAACGAAAATGATTTATATATCAATCCAATGTTTATTACAATATACTATGAAAGCATAAGAAAAAAAGAGGGAGGTGAGAGGAGATCTCCCGAATCGGTTGTTCAGCGAGACAACGGCGCCTGGCGGAAGCTCGGAGGAAGGAGGTGAGGAGCGGGATGACGGAGGTGAGATGCTGGAGGACGTTGTGTTGAGGAAAGCTTCCGCATGGCTCCGGAATGGAGTTGAGAAGACGAAGGTGATCTGCTACCGGAATGGAGGTGGGAGGACAGCTCCGAGGTGACCTATGAAGGGAGATGGGAGGTTGAAGGAATATTTGGTGGGGCAGAGGTTCGCTGCACTAATAGGCACCTTGGGAGCTTGAGAACGAGCTCTAATAGAGCGTTGGTAGGCTTGCTAGAGCTTAGGAGTAGGTGGGAGTAGAGTAGGTAGAGATGGCTTGGAAGAGAGGGGGTGAAGGCCCTTTTATAGTGGTGGAGAAGAGGCTAAAAATGGATAATGGACCTCTAGCAACCTCCAGACCGTCGCTGGAAACGTTGCTGTAGACAGCTCACCTCCACCCACGCCCATAGCCGGCTCTACTGCCTTGCAATGAAACAGTGACGGCTGTAAGCGTCGCTGTAGGTCAGTCCAGCTATCGCTAAAAGCTGGCGCCAGCTGCCCCTTACGCCCACGTCGCCTGCCCCGCTCTTCGCGCGCGCTGACCGCGCACCCAGCTGTGTGCGCGTGTGCTGTGCGCTGGCGTGTGCGCTTGCAATGCGCTGGCGTGCGCGTGCGCGCGCACGCTGCCGCTGCCTCTGCCGCTACGTTGAGCTCGCCCGCCCAATTGCAAATTGGAGGGGCTGCGAGGAATCGAACCCGTGCCTCTCCTTTACAAGCCGCTACGTCAACCAATGCGCCACGTCGCCCTTTGTGTCGCGAGGAGGAAATCGGTGCAGACGCTTCCCAGCCGTTGGATCTTGATCCAACGGCTAGGATTAACGGTGCAGATGATGAGGGAGAGTGGGCGGTGGCTGCTGGCCGGGTTTGGACGGCCTGGATGGCACCACGTGGCGCCATCTGGACCGTCCATCTTCTTCTTCTTGCAGAGGGTGCCACAGTGCTCAGATCGGGATGATTTTTGCGATGTCGGACTGCGATCGTCGCTCCGGATCCATCCGTACGGTCGGATTTTCCATCCAAAACCGGTATGGATGTCGCATTGCCCCCTGGCCATATAAACTAATGGAATTAATATATAAAATATACTACTATCCTAAATGCGATACAATGGATGTTATGCAATATTTATAACATGATATGCAATGCTAAGTCTAAGAACTATCAAAAATCAGCAATTTGTCTTGAATTTATGTGTGTTCATCATACCCCCATGCTTACTTTTTGCTAGTCCCTAGCAAAATTAACCTAAATGCTATATAAAAGTAGAATCAGGGTTCGAGTAATTAGGCAAGATTCATTGATTACTTTAGAAAATCTCATCCCCAAGACCTAATTACAAAAACTCAATAGTGCCTGGGTGCCTACCAGAATACCGACCGTTCGAGCCCTTGCCTTATTTGAGAAAATTTTTTTTATTATATTTTTTTACTCTTTTTTTTTGTACTTTTGGAGTTTGAGAGTTACGGGATAACTTTTTACGGCTACCCGACCTGCCCAAGACTCGAAAAGTACTCTAAGTGCTAAGCATCTTTGTGAAAAAACAGTGATAGACTCACAAAACGGCCGTTGAGACGGACTTCGGGTTTCTACGACCCTAGGTGACCTTGCCTAAAGGTTTATCTTTACTATTGGTAGCTTTCTCCCTACTTCTTTTATTTCTGGGATCAACACAAGGGTGAGTCCAGTGTATATCTCCCCGGTTTATTCTACTTCCTCGCTTCTTCCCTAAGTGTTTTGGGAATTATTGTGCATTTATTTGTTTGTGAGCTGGGTTCTGGACAACCGGCCGATGAGCTGTTACCATTGACAACTTGCCAGCCATACTCGTGCGGTGAAGTGTGGTTTTATTTTTTTTAATTTTTTTTTCTTATTTTTTTTTCTCTTCTTCTTTTTTTTTTTATAAGTAGGTGGCTTCCCTGATCTAAGATTTACCTAAATGCAGTACAGCGAAAATGGTCTTATGGCTGGGCTCTAGACAACCGGCCGATGAGGTGTTACCACCGACAACTTGCCAGCCATACCACCCAAGTTGGTCCATTAGCTACCCAATTTCCGTAAAAATCGCCAGAAAGTGAGTCAGTGCAAAATAGTGTGTGTAGATGCTTAGGCTTAAAGTCCCCCCAAATCAGAGGGCAGGTTGATAAGTCGCATACTTATCATCGCAAATTATTTAACAAAATAAAATAAATTTTAATTGGCTAGGACTCGAGACTAAATCCACATTCGAGTGGACACCCAGGCTAATTAAGCCTGAAGACCTGAAGAGTCTAAGTGTTCAGGTCTCAAAGAATCAATTCCTAAAGTTTACAACTCCTAGTGCATAAGTTCTCGTCTCCTGATTCTATTTTTTTTTTTTTTTTAATCTTTTTTTTTTAAACAAGAATCAAATAACAGCAGAATCAAATAATAGAAAATCACTGTTACAGCTGACACAATGGTTATAAACTATGTCCACCCCCCCATGCTTAGCTATTGCAATGTCCTCATTGTAAAAAAAATGAAAGCATGCAAGAGAGTAGAAGTGGAAGAATAGAACCTGGTTTCCGTGAGACTCAGGTCAACTTGGAACAGTCTTTACATGTGCTGAGTTTAGTGCCTTCAGCTGGGCGATGATCAGCCTGCAGTGGTTATGGCAAGGTAAGAGCAACCTTGTCCGAGATGGGTTCAAGGAGCACATGGTCAATAAAGGGTTTGAGACGCTGCCCGTTGACCTTGAAAATATTACCCGTCTTTGGGTCGGAGATTTCAACAGCCCCATTAGGAAAAAGTCGCTCAATAACTAATGGGCCGCCCCACTTAGACCAGAGTTTACTGGGGAAAAGCTTCAATCAAGAATCGAAAAGCCTGACCTTCTGGTTCGGCTCAAAGCTCTTACGTGAAATCATCTGGTCATGGGGAGCTTTGGTCCTTGCCTTATAGATTCTGGTATTTTCATAAGCATCATTTCGAAGCTCCTCCAACTCAGATAGTTGGAGTTTCCTAGTTTTCCCGGCCAACTCAAGGTCCACATTACATTTCTTGATGGCCCAAAATGCCCGGTGTTCAAGTTCTACGGGCAAGTGACATGCCTTCCCAAACACTAGATGGAACGGAGACATACCGATAGGCGTTTTGTACGCTGTACGGTAAGCCCAAAGAGCATCATCTAGCTTTTGGGTCCAATCCTTCCTATTAGGCCTAATGGTTTTCTGCAAAATGTTCTTGATCTCCTGATTGGAGACCTCGGCCTGTCCGTTCGTCTAAGGGTGGTAAGGTGTGGAAATTCGATGGCTCACCCCATATTTCCCCAGTAAATTTCAAAACTGGGCATGAGTGAAATGTGTGCCACCATCACTGATAATTGCCCTAGGAACCCCGAACCGACTGAAGATATTTCTCTTCACAAAATCGATGACCACCTTGTGGTCATTGGTCCGGGTGGGAATTGCCTCAATCCACTTGGACACGTAATCAACAGCGACCAGAATATACTGGTGTCCAAATGAAGGAGGGAAGGGCCCCATAAAGTCGATGCCCCAAATGTCAAAAATTTCGACAGAAAGAATTGGGTTCAAGGGCATCATATCTCTCTTAGCCATGTTCCCGAGTGTCTGGCATCGGGTGCATGACCTAGAGAAATCCTGGGCATCCCTAAATAATGACGGCCAATAGAATCCAGATTGCAAAATTTTTGCGGCCGTCTTTTTCCCGGAAAAGTGTCCACCACAAGCGGATGTGTGACAGAACTCAAGTATGCTATGGAACTCGACTTCCGGGACGCATCGGCGAATAATCTGATCAGCGCCAATGCGGTACAACTCAGGATCATCCCAAAAATAATATTTGGCCTCAGATACAAGTCTATCCCATTGTTGTTTGGTCCAATCCTGGGGGATTTGACCAATGGCCAAATAATTGACAATATCTGCAAACCAGGGGGTTCGGATTCCTAAGATTGTGAGGATAGTTTCATCCAGAAATGTATCAGAGATCGGAGCATCCAGATGAGGGGAATCAATTAGGATTCTTGAAAGGTGATCCGCCACTACATTTTGTGCCCCGGCTTTATCCCTGATT
The DNA here is from genome assembly GCA_037157565.1 of Thalassia testudinum. Lineage (NCBI taxonomy): Eukaryota > Viridiplantae > Streptophyta > Magnoliopsida > Alismatales > Hydrocharitaceae > Thalassia > Thalassia testudinum. Next base: position 10,587,480 of record JAZHRO010000051.1, read on the forward strand.
TCAAGATCGAACTCTTGAAGCAGCAGAATCCAACGAATAAGCCAGGGTTTGGCATCCTTTTTGGCCAAGAGATGTTTTAAGGACAAGTGGTCGGTATAGATGATTATGCGAGAACCTAATAGATAAGCCCTGAATTTTTCTAGAGCAAAAACTACAGCTAGCAATTCTTTTTCCATAACGGTGTAATTCCTTTGGGCCACGTCCAGAGTTTTGCTAGCGTAGTAAATCACAGAGGGCTTTTTCTCAATCTTTTGACCCAAGACAACCCCGATGGCATAATCAGATGCGTCAGCCATAATCTCAAATGGGGTTGTCCAGACCGGTGGTTGCAATACTGGGGCACAGGTGACGGCTGTTTTTAATAAATCAAATGCCTTATGACATGATTCATCAAACTCGAACGGCGCGTCTTTGGCCAAAAGGTTACTCAAGGGCCGAGCAACCTTTGAGAAGTCTTTAATAAATCTTCTATAAAAACCCACATGCCCAAGAAAAGAACGAATCTGTTTTATGGATGTGGGTGGAGGAAGTCTAGAGATAGCATCCACCTTAGCTCTATCAACTTCAATTCCCCGATTAGAAACCACGTGACCCAAGACGATGCCCTCCTGAGTCATAAAGTGGCTCTTTTCCCAGCTAAGGACCAACCGTGTCTTGATGCATCTCTGAAGGATCAATTCCAGGTTAGCCAGGCAAGACTCAAAAGAATCTCCAAAAATGGAGAAATCATCCATGAATACCTCAAGACAATCTCCCACCATGTCAGAAAAGATGGCCATCATGCACCTTTGAAAAGTCGCAGGCGCATTGCAAAGCCCGAACGGCATTCTACGGAATGCAAAGGTTCCGTAGGGACATGTGAAAGTTGTCTTTTCCTGGTCTTCGGGATGGACAGGGACTTGGTTATATCCCGAATAACCGTCCAAGAAGCAAAAATATTTTTGCCCGGCTAACCTTTCGAGGATTTGATCAATGAATGGCAAGGGGAAGTGATCCTTTCTAGTGGCAGTGTTCAGCTTCCTATAGTCAATACAGACTCTCCAAGCAGAAGCTGAACGAGTGGTGAAGGTTTCCCCTTTCTCATTAGTCGTAACGGTTATTCCCGCCTTCTTGGGTACAATCTGAACGGGACTAACCCATGGACTATCTGAGATTGGGTAAATAATCCTAGCATCGAGCCACTTAATTATCTCCTTCTTGACCACTTCTCGCATATTCGGGTTTAGTCTCCTTTGCATTTCGCGAGAAGGGCGGGATCCATCTTCCATGAAAATACGATGATTACAATAAGATGGCTCGATCCCCCTAAGGTCGTGGATGGTCCAACCAATTGCCTCCTTGTTGTTCTTAAGGACCTTAATTAACCTCAATTCTTGCTCCTTAGTCAAATCAGCACTAATAATCACAGGGAGCGTGTTTTCAGGTCCTAAGAACTCATATTTCAAATTTATTGGGCAATGGTTTTAATTCCAACTGGGGTAGGTTTAGAATCGAAGGAAGGGAGGATACTGATGAAGATTCATCAGGACGATCCAGTGGAAGAGGCTGGGAATGAACAAAATCAACAGCCTCTTTAGGATGTGGCAAGTCCACCACAGAGGAGGGTCGTGGGTTGGGTTCGCTAAAGCTAATGAGGTCCTCGAGTGCATTGATTGTCATACACGTCTCAAGATCCTGATCCTCGAGTTCCTCAATGAATCCACAATCCTCAAATCCTCTTATCGCCTTAAAATATCCAGAGTTAATTTCTTATCTCCAAAGGCAATCTCCATACTACCGTTTTCACAATTTATGTTGGCCTTGGCGGTAGCTAGGAATGGATGCCCCAGAATGATGGGCGTGTTCCTCAAATCATTAGGTACATCCATGTCTAGGACAAGGAAATCTACAGGAAAATAGAAATCCTTGACCTTGACAATCACATCCTCAATAACGCCTCTCGGTGTGGTGACCGATCGGTCCACTAATTGTAGCGTTACTGAGGTTGGCCTGAGTTCACCTAATCCAAACTTCTCATAAATAGAAGTGGGGATTAGGTTGATGGATGCACCTAGGTCCAATAGTGCCCTATCAAAAGTGTATTCCCCAATAATGCATGAGATCAAGGGGGCACCTGGATCTTTCTTCTTTTGAGGAAGGTGATGCAGGATTACAGAACTTGCCTGCTCAGAGAGAATCACCTTCCTTGGAGTGGGTTCTCTCGGCTTACGCTTTTGGGTACACAGTTCTTTCAAGAATTTAGCGTAAGCCGGGATGTGCTTAATAGCATCGAGGAGTGGAATATTGATCTCCACGCTCTTGAATAAATTCAAGAGCTCCTCGTTGCTGTCTAGGGTTTTCTTCTTCTTGGTTTTCAATAGGGCCTCAGGGAACGGAATATGGGTGGAATTTTCAATTTTTGGTCCCCGAGCCTTATTGTCTTCTTCAGCCTCCTCCTTATCTTTCTTAAGCTCCCCAGGGTTTTGACTTCTAGAAGGTAATTCTGGGTTCTGGGTCTGCTTCCCACTTCTCAAGGTGACAGAGTTTGCAGAGGCATAAGGGTTTGGATCTTGAGGTGGAGTAGTGAAGATTGGAGGGCCTTGGTTGGTCATGTAACCAGAAGAGGAAGAAGAGGGACCTTGCTCAACCACCTGAGCATGTGCACGTGGGTCCCTTTGATTCCCATACCCTTGGGCTCTATTGCCCTGATTTTGCACATTACGAGGGTTTGGTACGGGTTGAGATGGTAGGGATCCGGGTTGTCGAGTGTTTGCAATTAACCCGGATTGTAAGTTATCCAAGGATGTCTTCATTTGTTGCATAAGCTGAAGCATGGACCCTTGCATTTCCACCATCTGCCGATTCAAATCAGCCTGCCCCGCGGATTGTTGGGCATTCCAAGATGGCTGATTAACCAGTCTCGGGGGCAACTGGGTGTATACTTGACCCTGACCCATGGGTTTTTGAGATGCATAGTTGCTGGGTCGAGATTGGGTCTGTTGCCCCTGATTTTTCCAAGAGAAGTTAGGGTGGTTCCTCCATCCCGAGTTGAAAGTGTTGGAATACGGGTTGGACCTAACATTCTCCTGCATTGGATATGCATCCTCATAAAATGAGGATGAAGGGAAGGAAGGATCAGAGAGACTGGGATCAAAGGCCCCAATTTGGAACCCATATGGTTCCGAGAAATCCTGGCTCACAGGTTGAGCCGACTCGAGTTGATTCACGAATTCCTGCCCCGTGGGAGCTTGTGAGGAATGGAATCCCGAATTCTAGGATTGAGTGGGTAAAGAAGTGTTTCTTGAATTCCAAGACATCCATTCTTCCATTTTCTTAGCAACCAAGTCCATTTTATCCAGTTTATTACAAATTAATTCCATGTCAAATGAATGAGAGTCCTGGATCTCATTAGCACTTGACCTAGGTTGTTGGGACCGGTTGAAAGCATCCATTGAGGCATGATTAATTGAGTTCTCGCTCATTTCCTCAAACAGGTCGTATGCGCTATCTGCATCCCTGTTGAGAAAATTGCCTCCGCAGCGTGTTTAGAAATCGGGGTTACAAGTAACCTATCGTCGTAGTTGCAAAACACGTCAATCAAATAAAATTTATACCGAAACTCCAAGGGAGTCCCGGGTCGAACACAGGGAGGAGACGTTTACTTTACTCCAAAATCGCGTTTCGTTTTGTTTCTGTTTGGTATATTTAGGTTTTGTTATTTTTTTTATGTTTTTGAAATAAAAGACAAGCAAATGAAGCACAAGATAGAGATGAGGAATGAAAATGATTTATATATCAATCCAATGTTTATTACAATATACTATGAAAGCATAAAAAAAAAAGAGGGAGGTGAGAGGAAATCTCCCGAATCGGCTGTTCGGTTAGACGACGGTGCCTGGCGGAAGCTCAGAGGAAGGAGGTGAGGAGAGGGATGACGGAGGTGAGATGCTGGAGGACGTTGTGTTGAGGAAAGCTTCGGCGTGGCTCCGGAATGGAGCTGAGAAGACGAAGGTGATCTGCTACCGGAATGGAGGTGGGAGGACAGCTCCGAGGTGACCTATGAAGGGAGATGGGAGGTTAGAGGAATATTTGGTGGGGTAGAGGTTCGCTGCACTAAGAGGCACCTTGGGAGCTTGAAAACAAGCTCTAATGGAGTGTTGGTAGGCTTGCTAGAGCTTAGGAGTAGGTGGGAGTAGAGTAGGTAGAGATGGCTTGGAAGGGAGGGGGTGAAGGCCCATTTATAGTGGTGGAGAAGAGGCTAAAAATGGATAATGGACCTCTAGTGACCTCCAGACCGTCGCTGGAAACGTTGCTGTAGACAGCTCACCTCCACCCACGCCCATAGTTGGCTCTGCTGCCTTGCAATGAAACAGTGACAGCTGTAAGCGTCGCTGTAGGTCAGTCCAGCTGCCACTAAAAGCTGGCGCCAACTGCCCCTTGTGCCCACGCCGCCTACCCCGCTCTTCACGCGCGCTGACCGTGCGCCCAGCTGTGTGCGCGTGTGCTGTGCGCTGGCGTGCGCGCTTGCAATGCGCTGGCGTGCGCGTGTGCGCGCACGCTGCCGCTGCCTCTGCCGCTGCGCTGAGCTCGCCCGCCCAATTGCAAATTGGAGGGGCTACGGGGAATCGAACCCGCGCCTCTCCTTTGCAAGCCGCTGCGTCAACCAATGCGCCACGTCGCCCTTTGTGTCGTGAGGAGGAAATTGGTGTAGACGCTTCCCAGCCGTTGGATCTTGATCCAACGGCTAGGATTAACAGTGCAGATGATGAGGGAGAGTGGGCGGTGGCTGCTGGCCGGGTTTGGGCAGCCTGGATGGCACCACGTGGCACCATCTGGCCCGTCCATCTTCTTCTTCTTGCAGAGGGTGCCACAGTGCTCAGATCGGGATGATTTTTGCGATGTCGGACTACGATCGTCACTCCAGATCCATCCGTATGGTCGGATTTTCCATCCGAAACTTGTATGGATGTCACATTGCCCCTTGGCCATATAAAATGAAGGAATTAATATATAAAATATACTACTATCCTAAATGCCATACAATGGATGTTATGCAATATTTATAACATGATATGCAATGCTAAGTCTAAGAACTATCAAAAATAAGCAATTTGTCTTGAATTTATGTGTGTTCATCAAATATCCATCGAGAAAGCAATAGTACTTATTCCCTGCCAATTTCTCGAGAATTTGATCAATAAAAGGCAGAGGAAAGTGATCCTTTTGGGTAGCGGTATTCAGCTTACGGTAATCAATACAGACCCTCCATCCAGTTGAGGGTCTAGTGGCAACTTGTTCACCTTGGTCGTTGAATTCCACAGTAAAGCCTGCCGTCTTTGGCACCACATGAATAGAACTTACCCATTTACTATCTGCAATGGAATATATGATCCCAGCGTCCAACCACTTCAAGATTTCCTCTTTTACCACCTCCCTCATATTAGGGTTCAAACGTCTCTGCATGTCCCTAAATGGCTTGATGGAATCATCCATATAAATGTGGTGCATGCAGAGTGTAGAGTCTATACCCTTAATGTCAGCAATGCTCCAAGCAATAGCTTCCTTGTGCCTAGACAAGCATTCAATCAAGGCTCCCTCCTGTGCCTCAGATAGCACAACTGAAATGATAACGGGGAGCGTATCATTGGCACCTGGGAAAACGTACATGAGAGTGTCAGGGAGGGGTTTCAACTCAAGGTCGGGGTCTTATATGGTTGAGGGTTTCATAATAGATGTCCCATCTCAGGTAGCAAATCTACCTTCGGTGGAAATGATGGGGGAAGAGACTCAGCAAAAACACCTAGCAATTCCTTAAGTTTTAGTATATCCCCTTCACATTCCTCCAAGAGATGGGAATGCTCATTTAATATGACATGCTGAAGGGGGTCATCACATAACATTGCAGGGGTTGCCTCTTCAATCAGGTCATCTATCACCTCAACTTGAGAACAATCCACAAGTCTGGCTTGTTTGTAAGCATCAAACACATTAAGTCAGATTTTCCTGTTCCCAAAGCCCATTTTCAATGCCCCAGTATTACAATTGATTGAAGCATACGAAGTTGCAAGGAAGGGGTGGCCCAAAATGATGGAGGGTTTGGTTGGCTTGTTGGTAGGGTCAGTATCCAAAACTAAGAAGTCAATGGGAAAGAAGAAATCCTCCACTCTTATGAGGACATCTTCCAAAATTCCCCGTGGTCTTTTAAGTGATCGATCAGCAACTTGAAGGATTACATGGCTAGGCTTCAGATTACCTCCCCCAAGTTGTTCATACACGTAGCTCGGAAGGATGTTCACCCCCGCACCCAGATCAAGTAGAGCCTCATCAATTTGTAAGTCACCAATAACTACTGAGATGTATGGGACTCCTGGGTCCTTAAGTTTCGAGGGTGTGCCATGTTGAACAATTGAGTCAACAGAATCAGGCAAGACAACTTTTGATTGGACCTGTTTTCTAGATTGCCGCTTTTTCGTGCACAGGTCCTTTAAGAAGCGGGCATAAGATGGAATCTGCCTGATAGCTTCAAGCAAAGGCAGGTTAATCTACACTTGCTTGAAAGTTTCCATAATCTCATCCATCTTATCTTTGGCTCCAGATGAGCCAGCAGAAGTCTTCCTAGAGGTGGATAAGCGCTCTGGAAAAGGCACTCTCAATCTCTAGGTGGAAGGGTTGTCATGTTGAGTAAGGGGTGGAACAGGGGCAACTTCTTTCGGTGAGGTGATTTCAAGCGGAGAAGATTTGGGCAAGTCTTCTTCGGTCGGGGTGAAAGTCAGAGTGGATGGTTTTTTAGGGGGTGAGACTATAGGAGCATCAGGTTTGGAAATTTCTTTCCCACTCCTCAGAATAGTCACCGCTTGAGCATTCTCCCTAAAGACAATCCCTTTTCCTTTAGGATTTTCCTCAGTAGCACTGGGGAGCTTCCCAGTTTCCCTCTGTCTAACGGCCTCAACAAGGTGCCCTATTTGTGATTTCATCTCATGTATAGCCTTGTCATGAGATTGGATGATGGCACTTTGACTTTCTTGCATAGTTTTCAACATCGCCTTCAATTCATCCATCTTAGAGGTCTTAGGTTGGGCAAAGGTCTGAGGTTGGTTCATTTGATGGTTTTGAAAGGATTGTGGTTTGTAATTCCCTGAATTTGAGACATTTCCTTGTCTCCATAAAAAGTTTGGGTGGTTTCCCCATCCCTCATTATAAGTGTTTGAGAAAGGGTCGTTACGAGGTCTAGGACAAAACCCTTGAGCGACATTCAGATCCGCTTGTACAAGCTCAGGGGATTGGGAGGCCAAGTGGCAATCCACAATGGCATTTGTATTGCCTTAGCAAATTAAGCATTCGGAAGCTTGGGATGTGGAGGTGTTAGATACGAATGAACTCGGGTTCAACATAAGCCATTCCATGTTTTGATTCAATAATTGAATCTGATAGGCTAAATTCTGGGTGTCCCTTGCCTCATTCGCCTCCAACTTTCTTTGCATGAGAGTGGGCTTTCTATCCATGTAGGCAGAATTCAAGTGAATAGAATTCTCACTCAAAGTATCAAAAAGGTTGCAAGCTTCATCCTCAGTCTTAGAAAGAAAGGTTCCTGCACAGGCACTGATGTAAACACGTTTACACTACTTAAGATGTCTATTTATGCATGTTCTTAAGTATAAGATTGCATGGCATGCTATAAATATTGCATAACATGCATCATCTTGCATTTAGAGTAGTTTGAATAAAATTGAGGTTAATTGTATCCTTTTATGTGCTTGGATAGGACAAACTTTTTATCGGGGCCTCGGATCAAAGATCCAATCGTACAGATGTGATCAGGGCGACGATTGGAGTTCAACGACTCCAAGATCGCTCTAATCAGGCATCTGTAGCATCAGATAGTGACCGGGGAACCATAGAAGATCAAGGGCCAAGATGATGTAAATCTGCACTTTAAACAACAAATCCGATTGCACGGATGGATTCAGATCGACGATCGCAGCCTAACGATGCAAAAATTGAGTCAATCCGACACCCGTGGCATCATTTACATCATCTAGAAGATGGACGGCCAAGATGGTGCCACGTGGCACCATCTCGACCGCCCAATCATCCGCACGCACCCGCTGAAACCCCCGCATCTGCCCTTCCCTGCCGTTGGATCAAGATCCAACGGCTGTGGATGAGCACGTTTGATTTCATCCGCATGACTATTTGGACTGCATAGCGTAGCGGTTCAGCGCCTTATCGCGATGCGCTGGCATGGGATCGAGTCGCAGCAAGCAGGCAAGGGGCACAGGCGAGCATCGGATCACGATTGAATGGTCGTGTGCGCCCGATAGTGCCCATGTGCTATTACACGTGCAGCAGTAAAGCGGCATCGCACGCAATCGACGCGCGCTGAGGCAGGCGTAGCGCGATCTGAGCCATCCAATCTCGCGATCGGACGACTGAGAATGGCCAGACTTGCGCGTGCGTTGCACGAGCAGGAAAGCATGTGGGCGCACGAGCACTGCCCACTACGCCCACGTTCAGACCTTTAGCGACGGTTTTAACCATCACTAAAGGTCCTGAATTAAAGTTTTTAAAGATGCAATAACCAAATTGCCCCCACTCCTTGCAACTATAAAAGGAGACCCCCTCCACACGAAATTCTCATCCCTTCCTTCTCTTCTCTCCCTCTCCAAAGCTCAAGAGAAGCTTGTCCCACACCCGGGATTATTCTCGCGAGATAAAGTCAATTTTTAGTCCCCCTTCGAAAGTGAATCCCACGACGACGATGACGTGCTGCCCCATTCCCATTCTTATGCTTCGTCCTCCTTCATCCTGCTTCATCCTCCTTCGTCCAGGCGTCGTCCCGTCTGGCTCATCCTCCAAGCGACCGTCGAGGAGGATATTTCTCTCTCCATTCTTTTAATGCTTTCTAGAGTAGATTTACTGCTTTCTAGTGTAATCATTTTCCCGCTTTCTAGTGTAATGAACAATCGTTCTAATGATGAAATTCTATGTTTATTCTACATCTCATTTTGGTTTTTGTTTGTAATATTCTTTCTCTCTCTTATTCTCTCTCTCTTTTCTATTTATTGTAAGTAGTTAGATAGTTCTAATCAATTGAATTATTTCGTGACAAATAAAAACAAACGCGTTGTTTTTAAATCAAACATCTGCCTCCCTGTGTTCGACCTGGAATTTCCATTTCGGTATAAATTTTATTTGTTGAACACGAGTTCTTCACTTTCATACTACGACGACAAGATTTTAAAAAACCAAACACATTAGCGTAGCAACTCGTACGTTCAACATTTTGGCGTCGTTGCTGGGGAGGCGACGCTCTTTGATTTTTCTTCGCGTTTTCTAACTTACAAATCATTTACCTCACTTCTCTCCTTTCTTACTGCGATTGCAGGTACTCTTTCGAGATAGGCAAAAGCGGTAGATTGGAGTAAAGTGCTGTGGAAGGTTTTGTAAGTTATCCCCCACATCCCACCCATTAGATTTCATTCCACAACATAATAACACAAACATCAATCAACCTAGGTGTTCTTATAAACTCTAGGTTAGATTGTTTGTTGTTTGACATCCACACCCACCCCAACCCCCACAATAAAAAAAAGAAAAACTAAAAAAAAAAATCTCACAGAGGTACACAACCTCATCTGATTTTCAAACTCAATCGATAAACCGATCTTTGGAGCCGGTACACACATCCAAACATATAATTGAGTAGCAATCAGATTAGGTAATCATTTGTGTGCCTAATTAAGTGGTGCAACAGGCCAATTGTTTGAGTTGATTGGGCTGCACCACTTCAATTAAAATCAACTCATTAAGTAGCTTCCACTTAGGTTCAACTATTAGGGATTTACCAGGCACTCCACATTCTTTTTTAAGTTTCAAAGGAAAATATCTTCACATGTGCTTTCAAAAACCTGGTGTGCCAGCAAAACTTGTTTGAAAACACCTAAAGTTGAATCCTAAAAGCTACTAAGCAAGATTTGAATCTGAAAATTCATCGCATCAAAAATAATCTTGCTTGAAAACCACTGGTTGTGCATGCGCACACAAATCAATCAATCATTAAGGGCACAACCCATTTAAAGGGCCCATCACATTCCAAAGTACATTCAAACCTAGCCCTAAATAAAACGGAGTAGATGTTGGCCTTAAGGATTTGACTCGCTCTTTAGAGCCCAGAACGAGATTATTTTCGATTAGTCTGTTTCTACTGTTCAATCTGATGTCTAGCTAGGGGAGCAGAATCAAATGATAGCAGCTGGGGGGTACACTAGGAACCGGAGGTGCAAGCTGAAGGAAGAACCTTCTCCCCAGTCCCTCCTTCTAACTGGTTGGATTGAACAGACAGAAGTAGATCAAATCATTCCATTATCTCATGACTGGTTTTGGGAGTCTATAGGTCTTTAGGCTGGCCCATTTAAGGACAGGTTTGATTGTTTGTATTGCAGGGAGCCTTTCTTCCTCCCATTTCTCATGAATCCTTCCACATATTACACGCATTCCCGCTCTTTCCCTCCTATTTTGAATTATCCTCAACATGACGATTATCCCGACTCGTACTGTAATCAACTATCAGTTAGTTGGGATAACTCAGATTGGGGATAAACCTCTGAGTTTAGGGTCTAACCCTGAACACTATGATTGTGATTTTTATCCTTCTCAGAGCCACATCGATTATAGATCGTCATCCTTTCATGGACAACCTAATACGATCTACAATCAAGAAGGATACACCAATCCTTACCCATCCTCTGATTACACTGCCTTTAGGTCATCACCACATTTTGAACAATCTAAAATGACCTATTATCAGGAAGGGTATAACGAATCTCAATTTGTTAATTCTCCTGCATTGATCCTAAGCCCGCCCAACCCTGAACCAACTCATTTGGTTCAAGGTAACCAAGTTCAAGAAAAGGTTCTGGCTAACTTGGGGAATATTATACAATCTTTAGAAGTTCAGCCAATATCTTGTATTGAGAGATTGGAGCCCCTGATTGAAATGATTGATGATTTGAATAAGTCTTTGTTGGATTGGCTCCAGGATGTTAAGGATAAGAACCCAAGTGAGTTTTTACTTGGGAAGTTAGCAAAATTGAGGATGAGATTTGTGGTCGCTTTGATTCAATCATGGGATGATTCCCAAGATGAACCCTCTTCAGGAAAGCCAATGTCAGAACCCGTTTAGGCACCTGTTGGGGGGATACGTGTTACGAGGCTGACCAGATTGAATTAAAGCAACTAATTAATGATGATCTGATTTCTTCACCTGAGATCCCTGAGCCGGGGTACGAGGAAACGTATGTCTCCATGGATTAGAAAGTGATAGATGATTTTGAGACATACATTAATACGGATCTTGATTTCTTTGATTCTGATGGTGAAGATTCAAGTTGCGAAGTCTAATGCGAGTTTACAGAATAAGATTTTTGTGAGATGATTGGGCCTGAGGAATCTAAAAGATCATTTGATAGCCTAAGAACTGAGGAAACTAATCCTATTAGGGCACACATTACGGATCCAGAATCACATTTTCTGGAGGATTCAATCAAATGCCCTGATTGTCAGTTACACCCCATTGAGCTTATCGATGATTCTGTTTTTGAGATAATTAAACCCAAGTCAATTCTGATTCAACCACATCATTTAGACTTGGAGATTTCAGACGGGGTGATTAACATGAAAGAGGTCTCGGAATTTAACATTCTGATTGAGGAGGATAGGAGTTGGGAAGTTCTGATTTGGGAAGCTAACTTTGGAGGAAGTACAATACTGAGTCGAAGGGTGCCTATTAAGCTGAAACCATTAAACCAGGACCCTTATGACATTTTCTTTGAGGATGTCAAACCCAAGCACACATTCAATGATTATCCTTTTGAGCTTCAATTCTCTGTAACCCAACTTTTTGGTCTTGGGTTACATCCTCATAAATCGCAGGCCCGACCTTGCTTGCATACTGATTTTAGGTTTTGGGTAATTTTTATCCAGAACCTAAGATATTCCTGATGATGGGGTATGGGTTTGCACCACAATCTGGTCCACATCTGTGGACCTTTGCTGACAGGTCGGAGGTTTCTTCTGTTTATTCTGATTCTGACCTGCACCTGTGAATTCTCCATTTCTCTTCTTTGTATAGTGTGCCTAGCTGAAGGCACTAAATTCAGCACATATACAGTTCTTTTCTGTTTTCATCTCGAAGTGGACCTGACATTCACACAATTCATGTGCTTTTTACGTTATTCCATTCTATTTTATGTCTTTTTAATACAATGAAGACATTGTATTAGATAAGCATGGGGGGATGGATATTCATCTCTGAATTTATTCGTCAGCTCCGTAGATTTGTTTTATTTTCTTTTATTAAAAAAAATTTGGAATTAGGAAAGAGAACTTGGGTTTAAGAAAATTTTCAATCTTAGGAAATACTACATTATGTTTTGAACACAAAGACCCTTCAGGTCTTTGGACTTAATCAACCCATGTATCCACTAAAATGTGGATTTATTTTTTTGAGTCCTTGCCAACCTGAATTCTATTTTAATTTAAGTAAATAAGTTTGGGTGATAAGTACACAACTTATCAACCCGCCCTCTGATTTGAGGGAATTTTTAGTCTTAAGCATCTACACACTATCTTGTCACTGAGTCGTTGTTCGGCAATTTTAACGGAAATTGGGAAGCTAATGAACCTTCTAAGGTGATATGGCTAGCAAGTTATCGTGGGTAACAGCCCATAAGTAGGTTGTCCAGAACCCACTCACTTGACCTTTCTCTTTTTGCTGCCTTTAGGTAAATCTTAGACCAGGGAAGCCACCTACTTAAAAAAAAATAAAAGAAATAAGCCACACTTCGCCACACGAGTATGGCTGGTAAGTTGTCGGTGGTAACAGCTCATCGAGCGATTGTCCAGAACCCAGCTCAGTAAATGCACTGAAAATTCCCAAAACACTTAGGAAGAAGTGGAGAAGTAGAATAAACCAGGGAGATATACACTGGATTCACCCTTGTGTTTACCCTGTAAAAAAATAAAAGTAAGGAGAAAGCTACCGGTTGTAAAAATACACCTTTAGGCAGAATTCTTTTTAAGGTCACCTAGAGGCGTAGAAATCCGAAGTTCATTTTAACTGCTGGCCAATGAGTCTATCACATTCACAATAAGATGCTTAAAACTTAGGGTTCTCATCAAATCTTGGGTGAGTTGAAAGGTCATAGAAAGCCACTCTTAAACCCTAGAACTTCAAAATCCAAAAAAATTGGAAAAGAGGAAAAAGAGAAAAAGAAATTTTTCTTTGAATAAGGCGAGGGCTAGAGGCGGTCTACATTTTGGTAGATACTCGGGCATTGTTGTGCCTTTGAAAGTTAAGATCCTAAGTAGACAGTTTCTTAATTATTGAAAATAACTCATGCCCAAATAATCCAACCTAATTCTTTTATAAATAGCATATAGTTTTTGCTAGGGACTAGCAAAAGATAAGCATGGGGGTATGATGTAAACATTTTTACACTACTTAAGATGTCTATTTATGCATGTTCTTAAGCATAGGATTGCATTGCATGCTATAAATATTGCCTAACATGCATCATCTTGCATTTAGAGTAGTTTGAATAAAATGGAGGTTAATTGTCTCCTTTTATGTGCTTGGACAGGGAAAACTTTTTATCAGTGCCTCGGATCGAAGATCCAACCGTACAGATGTGATCAGGAGACGATTAGAGTTCAACGACTCCAAGATCGCCCTAATCAGGCATCTGTAGTATCAGATAGTGATCGGGGAACTCTAGAAGATCAAGGGCCAAGATGGTGTAAATCCACACTTCAAATGACAAATCCTACCGCACAGATGGATTCAGATCGACGATCCCAGCCTAACGACGCAAAAATCGAGTCAATCTGACACCCGTGGCATCATCTACATCATCCAGAAGATGGATAGCCAAGATGGAGCCACGTGGCTCCATCTCGGCCGCCCAATCCTCCACACGCACCCACTGAAACCCCCACATCCGCCCTTCCCTGATCCAACGGCTGTGGATGCGCACGCTTGATTTCATTCGCCCGACTATTTGGACAGCATAGCATACCGATTCAGTGCCTTATCGCGAGGCGCTGGCACGGGATCGAGTCGCAGCGAGCAGGTGAGGGGCATGGGCGAGCGTCGGATCGCGATCGAACGGTCCCGCACGCCCGATAGCGCCCACACGCAGCGGTAACGCGGCATCTTACGCGATCGGCTACGCGTTGAGGAGGCGGGCGTAGCGCGATCTGAGCCATCCGATCTCAAGATCGGACGACTGAGAATGGCCGGATGTGCGCGTGCGTTGCACGCACAGGCAAGCGAGCAGGCGCGCACGTGTGGCCCACTACGGCCACGTTCAGACCTTTAGCGACGGTTTTATCCCTCACTAAAGGTCCTGAATTAATGTTTTTAAAGATGTAATGACCAAATTGCCCCCACTCCTTGCAACTATAAAAGGAGACCCCCTCCACATGAAATTCTCATCCCTTCCTTCTCTTCTCTCCCTCTCCAAAGCTCAAGAGAATCTTGTTCCACACCCGGGATGCTTCTCGCGAGATAAAGTCAATTTTTCGTCCCCCTTCGAAAGTGAATCTCGCGACGACGACGATGACATGCTGCCCCGTTCCCATTCTTCTGCTTCGTCCTCCTTCGTCCTGCTTCATCCTCCTTCATCCAAGTGTCGTCCCGTCCGGCTTGTCCTCCAAGTGACCGTCGAGGAGGATATTTCTCTCTCCATTCTTTTAATGCTTTCTAGAGTAGATTTACTACTTTCTAGTGTAATCATTTTCCCACTTTCTAGTGTAATGAACAATCGTTCTAATGATGAAATTCTATGTTTATTTTACATCTCATTTTGGTTTTTGTTTGTAATATTCTTTCTCTCTCTTATTCTCTCTCTCTCTCTTTTCTATTTATTATAAGTAGTTAGATAGTTCTAATCAATTGAATTATTTCATGACAAATAAAAACAAACGCGTTGTTTTTAAATCAAACGTCCGCCTCCCTGTGTTCGACCCGGAATTTCCATTTCGGTATAAATTTTATTTGTTGAACGTGAGTTCTTCGCTTTCATACTATGACGAAAAGGTTTTAAAAAACCAAACACGTTAGCGTAGCAACTCGTACGTTCAACAGGCACCATCCACAGTTTGCCTTTGCGAATCGTTAAGTCCGGTGTAGAACCTTTCAACCAGTTGCGATTTAGGCACCTGGTGATGTGGGCAAAGTCTCAGCAAGTTGTTAAAATGCTCCCACGCATCATGGAATGCTTCCCCATCCTTTTGAACAAAACTCATTATTTCCCTCCTAAAGTGATTGGTTTTGCTCATGGGGAAGTGTACTTCTTCAAAAACTCCTTCTTCAGGGCATCCCCAGTGTTAATATTATCAAGGGTGTGATACCAATACTTGGCTTTGTCCTTAAGGGAGAAGGGAAAAAGGGTCCGCATTTGAGCGTCATCACTAAAGCCCTGCAACTTCACCGTGGAACAGACCTCGGTGAATTCCTCTATATGCCTGTAAGGGTCTTCCCTAGTAGTACCATAAAAGGAGGGCAGCGAGGATATGGTACTCTTTTGATCTCATAAGGATTGTCCCCTCCAGGTCTACGTAGTGCAGGGCCAGCTTGATTAGTTGGAATGAAATATTCCTTAAGGCTCCTTTGACCGGCCATTTCTACCCTTGGAAGGTCTCTTCTTAAGATTCTTTCAGGTTCAGGATCAAGCACAAGTTGTCTCCTAAGAGAACGCCTACCAAGCATGCACTACAAACACAATTTAGAAGGACTTATTCGGTCTTTACAAATTTAGGCTTTTGACTTTAGTTCAAATTGTAGGTGACAAAGCAAGTTGCCCAATCAATTACACGCCTATTGTCAACCTTCGAAATGTCTAAAAAGACCTAGTTGGAGCTTAGGTATTCTTCCCTAAATCTCAAATGGTCAAGCAAATCCAAAGACGGAAGATCGAGGGATGCAAGTAGGCTTAAGCCTTCCTTTGAAGCTGTGCTTTCGCGGTGCTTCTCAACTACCCCCAAAAATCCGTGACAGGGTATCCCCCTCTTTAAATTTACAAAACCTTTGATCTCAAGTTTCAAACACTTTAGAATCCAACGGTAGGAGGGCTCTTATCCTAGTCGTTTCAAGACTTAGGAGTGTCTAAATGAGTGACGTGGTGCAAAAGATAAAGTGTGCATTCACCGCAAAAGATTTTGAATTTTAAATCGCACACCACGTTTGAAAATCAAGTCCTTGATTTTTAGGTGTCCCTCCTTTAATTAGTCCTTTTTCATGAATATATGTGACCACTTGTTAGATCGCTTCAAGACAAATTATGTGGTCTTCGAATTAAGTCCAAATGTAATACATGATCAAGAATAGGATGCAAAGTAAGAGAATGAGTACCTTGCTTCCAGCAATCAACAATGCGAGAATGCACACAATGTAGAGAAGTAAATCTAGAGGCTGCTCATACATACCTAAATGGTTCGTCCTAGGGGTAGGCAGCTCATTTTTTTTATTATTTTTTTAACTACTTATGCACAAGCAAATAAAGTAAACAATCCACAAAATAAATTAAAAAAAACTAATTCTAAAGGAAAGGGAACAAGCTCCCAAAAATTACCCAACACGGGCCTAAAACAAAATCAGGGAACAAACCCCTCAAAATATACCCCAGAACAAGGGTTTCAAACCAAATGTGCAACGAAAAATTAAGTCTAAAATCTTAATCCTACTCTAATTAAATCAGCGACTAGATGATCGTTGTGTCCTTGTCCTTCCCCTCCTTTACAAGGTAGCTCGACCAATTTCTCCTCTGGCGACGTCAAGAGTCGCCTCTCACGATGGCTAATTCCTCGCACAAATTTCTCGCACAGAATAAAAATAATAAATGGTCAGATCATTATGCAATTGAGAAATAATCAAAAATAAAATCAGGTGAAATTATTGCGTTTGTTGCCTCCCCGGCAACGGTGCCATTTGACGTGTCGATTCTTCACTTTTACAATCGTTTGTTACATAAAATGTCGCGTCGTTTGTAGTTCTATGTGGTGGAAAAATTGACTAATCAATAATTAAAATAACCACTCGCAGAAGAGCGAGTCATGTCCATAGGGAGGCAATGATGTATTTAAACTCACACCGGTTAAAAACGTATGTTCACAGTTAGTTTTGACGAGAATCGAGCCAAATCTACCTTCAAATTAAGAAAGCATCAAGAGAACATGCTGAAATGGCAATTTTGAACAACTAACGGATATTTTTTGCAATGCACCTTTAATAAAATATTAATAAAAGATGACAATGGCAGAGAATGTAAATATTAATAGGGCATGTATTGTAGCAAAACAGGGGATTTTCTTCCCCTTGTCTGTGCACTAGGAGGAAGGAAAGGCCGGAGGTGTGAAGCTCGGGGGAAGCTCCTTAAATTGAGGGCTTCGCAGCGGTGGCAGCGGCGAGTTGCGAGGTGGCCGGAGCTGACCGGACGGAGCTCCAGTGAAGGTGGGTTTTGACGGCTTTTGCTGCTGGCTGCACTTGCTGGAGGAGGCACGGATGGATGTGCGTGGGTGCTGTAGGTGGCTCACAGGGGTGCTGCAGGTGGTGCGCCCGGAAGCTGCTGTTGCAGGCAATGAGGCCGCACGCACTGCTGAAGGCACGTTGGCCGCACGTGCTGGAGCTGCGCGGGTGGCAGAGGTGCTGAAGTGGTGTGCACGCTGCAGTTCTGGCGGAGCGCTGACATGAAGGAGGTGAGGTGCAGCAAGGCCATGCGCGGGAGTGGAAGTGGACGCGCTGGAGGAGATGAGGCGTGCTGAGGGGAGCTGGTGGGCGTGCTGCACGCTGGTGGGCGCGCCGGCTACGTGCGTGGCTGGCGGTTGCTACTGTAGGCATGCGGTAGGAAGGTGCGTGTGGGCTGGGGATGGTGCTGGAGGATGGAAGGGGCATGCGATGTAGCTGTGACAGGTGGCTGGAAAGAAAATTAAGGACAGGGGAGGAAGATGAAGGTGTGTTGTAGGAGCTTCAGACGTCCGGGAAACTTCCCAGATGTCTTAACTGACGGGGACGTGAAGCTCCAGATGGTGGTGTGGCCTGTCACGCCACACGCCCACGATGGTGGAGGCTCGTCGTCGCTGTTGAGGTCGGCGGTGGTGGAACAGTCGAGAGCTCAACTCTCTGCACAGTGGTGGATCGTTGGGATGGTGGCTCCTCAGCTTGGCAGCCTCCCTCCTTTTGTAGCCACCTGCATAGATTTGAATGGAGAGGCGGGAGCAGATCCACATTCTCCGCTTGTCCTTGAATGCAAGTTTCAGTGCGGCAGCTGGTGGCGTTGGAGCGGCAACTGAAGGAAATGCAGTCGTTGCTGAAAGAAGAAGAATAAAAAATAATGTTAAAATATTATGGTTATTTATATACAAACCCTCAACTTTTATGTTAACTTAAATTAATGCATGCAATGCACCTAATTGGTTAACTAATTAAATGAATGCAATTCTAAGTTAATTCTAAATGCATTTAAATATGAATGCAATGCATGAATTACGTAATTAAATTAGAAATATGAATTAACCTATTTACATCTTAATTTATGCTAAATAAATGTTAGAATTAACTTAATGTCTAGGCACTTAAATACTTAAATAGCCCACAAATATGGGCTAATCAACCACCAGAGCAAGGAATGTGAACGAAGCGCAAATGATCATGAGGCTTTTCCCCATTCTCTCAGGGATAAGGCCGCACATTGGTACCGGACTATAGGAAGGCCGATTGAAACTTGGGCTGCTCTTAAGTCGGCTTTCTTGAAGAAATTCTTCCCTATCGGAAGGACCAATGCCTTGCGACGGGTGATTACCACTTTCGCCCAGTGGCCGGGGGAACCATTTCATGGTTCCTGGGAGCGATTCTAGGAACTTTTGAGGAAGTGTCCACACCACGAGGTGCCAAAATGGCAACTCGTGAAAATTTTCTATCACGGCTTGGTTGAGCAACTCCATAATCACGTGGATGCCTCCTGCGGAGGCAATTTCCTCAACAAGGATGCAGATAGTGCATACGACTTATTTGAGGAAATGAGTGAGAACTCAATTAATTATGCCTCCATGGATGCATTCAACCGGTCCCAACAACCTAGGTCAAGTGCTAATGAGATTCAGGATTCTCATTCATGTGACATGGAATTAATTTGTAATAAACTAGATAAAATGGACTTGGTTGCTAAGAAAATGGAAGAATGGATGTCTGGGAATTCAGGAAACACTTCTTTACCCACTCAATCCCAGAATTCAGGATTCCATCCCTTACGAGCTCCCATGGGGTGGGAATTTGTGAACCAACTTGATTCGACTCAACCTGTGAGCCAAGATTTCTCAGAACCATATGGGTTCCAAACTGGGGCCTCTGATCCCAATTTCTCTGATCCTTCCTTCTCTCAATCCTCATTTTATGAGGATGCATATGAAATGCAAGAGAATGCTATGTCCAACCCGTATTCCAACACTTATAACTCGGGGTGGCAAAACCACCCTAACTTCTCCTGGAAAGATCAGGGGCAACAGACCCAATCTCGACCCAGCAACTATGCATCTCAAAAACCTATGGGTCAAGGTCAAGTATACACCCAGTTGCCCCCAAGATCGGTTAATCAGCCATCTTGGAATGCCTAATAATCCGTAGGGCAGACTGATTTAAACTGACAGATGGTGGAAATGCAAGGGTCCATGCTTTATCTTATGCAACAAATGAAGACATCCTTGGATAACTTGCAATCCGGGTTAATTGCTAACCCCCGACAACCCAGATCTTTACCATCTCAACCTGTACCCAACCCACACAATGTACAAAAATAGGGCAATAGTGTCCAAGGGTACGAGAATCGAAGGGACTCACATGCACATGCTCAGGTGGTTGAGCAGGGTCCCTTATCTTCTTCCTCTAGTTACATGACTAACCAAGGACCTCCAATCTTCACTAGCCCACCTCAAGACCCAAACTCGTATGCCTTTGCAAACTCTGTCACCTTGAGAAGTGGAAAGCAAACCTAGGACCCTAAATTGCCCTCTAGATGCCAAAACACTGGGGAGCTTGAAAGAGAAAAGGAGATTGAAAAAGACAATAAGGCCTAGGGACCAAAAATTGAAAATTCCACCCACATTTCATTCCCTGAGGCCCTATTGAAAACTAAGAAGAAGAAAACCCTAGACAGCAACGAGGAGCTTCTGGATTTATTCAAGAGCGTAGAGATCAATATTTCGCTCCTCGATGCTATTAAGCACATCTTGGCTTACGCTAAATTTTTGAAAGAACTACGTACCCAAAAGCGTAAACTGAGAGATCCCACTCCAAGGAAGGTGATTCTCTCTGAGCAGGCAAGTTCTGTGATCCAGCATCACATTCTTCAAAAGAAGAAAGATCCAGGTGCCCCCTTGATCTCATGCATTATTGGGGCATACACTTTTGATAGGGCACTATTGGATCTAGGTGCATCCATCATCCTAATCCCTACTTCTCTTTATGAGAGGTTTAGGTTAGGTAAACTAAGGGCAACCTCAGTAACGCTACAATTAGTGGATCGATCGGTCACCACACTGAGAGGCATTATTGAGGATGTAATTGTCAAGGTCAAGGATTTCTATTTTCCTATTGATTTCCTTGTCCTTGACATGGATGTACCTAATGATTTGAGGAACACGCCCATCATTCTGGGGTGTCCATTCCTAGCTACCACCAAGGCCAACATAAACAGTGAAAGCGGTAGTATGGAGATCACCTTTGCGGATAAGAAATTAACTCTGGATATTTTTAAGGCTATAAAAGGATTTGAGGATTATGGATTCATTGAGAAACTCGTGGATCAGGATCTTAAGACATGTATGATAATGAATGCACTCGAGGACTCCATTAGCTTTAGCGAACCCAACCCACAACCCTCCTCCGTGGTAGACCTGCCACATCATGAAGAGGTTGTTGATTTTATTCATTTCCAGCCTCTTCCACTGGATCATCTTGATGAATCTTCATCAGCATCCTCCCTACCTTCTATTTTAAACCCACCCCAGCTAGAATTAAAACCATTGCCAAAAAGTTTGAAAATGAGTTCTTAGGACCTGAAAACATGCTCTCTATGATTATTAGTGCTGATTTGACTAAGGAGCAAAAATTGAGGTTAATTAAGGTCCTTAAAGACAGCAAGGAGGCAATTGGTTGGACCATCCACGACCTTAGGGGGATCGAGCCATCTTATTGTAATCATCATATTTTCATGGAAGATGGTTCCCACCCTTCTTGTGAAATGCAAAGGAGACTAAACTCGAATATGCGAGAAGTGGTCAAGAAAGAGATAATCAAATGGCTCGATACTAGGATTATTTACTAGGATTATTTACCCAATCTCAGATAGTCTGTGGGTTAGCCCCATTCAGATTATACCCAAGAAGGAGAGAATAACCGTTATGACTAATGAGAAAGGGGAAACCTTCACCACTCATTCAGCTTCTGCTTGGAGAGTCTGTATTGACTATAGGAAGCTGAACATAGCCACTAAAAAGGAACACTTTCCCTTGCCATTCATCGATCAAATCCTAGAAAGGTTAGTTGGGCAAAAATATTTTTACTTCCTGGATGGTTATTTGGGATATAACCAAGTCCCTATCCATCCCGAAGACCAGGAAAAGACAATTTTCACATGTCCCTACGGAACCTTTGCATTCCGTAGAATGTTGTTCAGGCTTTGCAATGCGCCAGTGACTTTTCAAAGGTACATGCTGGCCATCTTTTCTGACATGGTGGGAGATTGTCTTGAGGTGTTCATGGATGATTTCTCTATTTTTAGAGATTCTTTTGAGTCTTTCCTGGCTAACCTAGAATTGATCCTCCAGAGATGCATCAAAACATGGCTGGTCCTTAACTAGGAAAAGAGCCACTTTATGACTCAGGAAGGCATTATCCTGGGTCATGTGGTCTTTAGTCGGGGAATTGAAGTTGATAGAGCTAAGGTGGATGCCATCTCTAGACTTCCTCCACCCACATACGTAAAACAGATCTGCTCTTTCCTTGGGCATGTGGGTTTTTACAGAAGATTCATTAAGGATTTCTCGAAGGTTGCTCAGCCCTTAAGTAAGCTTCTGGCCAAAGACACGCCGTTCGAGTTTGATGAATCATGCCATAATGCTTTTGATTTATTGAAAACGATAATTACCTGTGGCCCAGTGCTGCAACCACCGATCTCAATAGCCCCATTTGAGATTATGGCTGACGCATCTGATTATGTCGTTGGGGCTGTCTTAGGTCAAAAGATTGAGAAAAAGCCCTCTGTGATTTACTACGCTAGCAAGACTCTGGACGAGGCCTAGAGGAATTACACCATTACTAAAAAAGAATTGCTAGACATAGTTTTCGCTTTAGAAAAATTCAGGGCTTATCTATTAGGTTCTTGTGTCATCATCTATACCAACCACTTGGCCTTGAAACATCTCTTGGCCAAAAAGGATGCCAAACCCTAGCTTATTTGCTGGATTCTACTGCTTCAAGAGTTCGATCTTGAAATCAAGGATAAAGCTGGGGCACAAAATGTAGTGGCGAATCACCTCTCGAGAATCCTAATTGATTCTCCTCATCCAGATGTCCCAATCTCTGATACTTTTCTGGATGAGACTTCCTCACAGTCTCGGGTATCCGAATCCCTTGGTTTGCGAATATTGTCAATTATTTGGTCGTTGGTCAAATCCCCCAGGATTGGACCAAACAACAATGAGGTAGACTTGTGTCTGAGGCCAAATATTATTTTTGGGACGATCCTGAGCTATACCGCATTGACATAGACCAGATTATTCGTCGATACGTCCCGGAAGTTGAGTTCCATAGCATACATGATTTTTGCCACACATCTGCGTGTGGTGGACACTTTTCTGGGAAAAAGACGGTCGCAAAAATTTTGCAATCCAAATTCTATTGGCCGTCATTATTTAAGGATGCCCAGGAATTCTATAAGTCATGCACTCGATGACAGACACTCGGGAACATGGCTAAGAGAGATATGATGACCCTGAACCCAATTCTTTCTATCAAAATTTTTGACATTTGGGGTATTGACTTTATGGGACCTTTCCCTCCTTCATTTGGACACCAGTATATTCTGGTCGCTGTTGATTATGTGTCCAAGTGGATTGAGGCAATTCCCATCCGAACCAATGACAACAAGGTGGTCATCGATTTTGTGAAGAAAAATATCTTCGGTCGGTTTGAGGTTCCTAAGGAAATTATAAGTGATGGTCGCACACATTTCACTCATGCCCAGTTTCAGAATTTACTGGAGAAATACGAGGTGAGGCATTGGATTTCCACACCTTACCACCCTTAGATGAAAGGACAGGCCGAGGTCTCCAATCGGGAGATCAAGAACATTTTGCAGAAAATCGTTAGGTCTGATAGGAAGGATTGGACCCAAAAGCTAGATGATGCTCTTTGGGCTTACCGTAGGGCATACAAAATGCCTATCGGTATGTCTCTATTCCGTCTGGTGTTTGGTAAGGCGTGTTACTCGTAGAACTTGAACACCGGGCATTTTGGGCCATCAAGACATGTAATGTGGACCTTGAGTTGGCTTGGAAAACCAGGAAACTCCAACTATCTGAGTTGGAGGAGCTTTGAAATGATGCTTATGAAAATGCCAGAATCTATAAGGCAAGGACCAAAGCTCTCCATGACCAAATGATTTCACGTAAGAGCTTTGAGTCGAACCAGAAGGTCTAGCATTTCAATTCTCGGTTGAAGCTTTTCCCCAGTAAACTCAGGTCTAAGTGGGATGGCCCGTTCATTATTGAACAGATTTTCCCTAACGGGGCCGTCGAAATCTCTGACCCAAAGATGGGTAATATTTTCAAGGTCAACAGACAGTGTCTCAAACCCTTTTTTGACCATGTGCTCCCTGAACCCGTCTCGAACAAGGTTGCTCTTACCTTGCCATAACCACCACGGGCTGATCATCGCCCAGCTGAAGGCACTAAACTCAGCACATGTAAAGATTGTTCCAAGCTGACCAGTCTCATGCAAACTAGGTGCTATTCTTCCACTTCTACTCTCCTGCATGCTTTCATTTTGAACAATGAGGACATTGAAATAGATAGGCATGGGGGGGTGGAAATATCTTATAATCATTTTGTCAGCTGTAACAGTAATTTGTTGGTTTCTTTTATTCCATTTAAAAAAAAATTATAATTAGGTGACGAGAACTTAGGCATTAGGAGTTGCAAACTTAAGGAATTGATACTTTGAGACCTAAACACTTAGACTCTTTAGATCTTCAGGCTTAATTAGCTCGGGTGTCCACTCGAATGTGGACTTAGTCTCGATTCCTCGCCAATTCAAATTCATTTTTAATTTGACAAATAAATTAGGATGATAAGTATATGACTTATCAACCCGGCCTCTAATTTGAGGGGACTTTAAGCCTAAGCATCTACATACATTTTTTGCACTGACTCACTTTTCGTCGGTTTCTTTGGAAATTGGGTAGCTAATGAACTATCTAGGGTGGTATGGCTGGGAAGTTGTCGGTGGTAACAGCTCATCGGCTTGTTGTCTAGAGCCCAGTCGCAAGATCATTTTCATTGTACTGCCTTTAGGTAAATCTTAGATCAGGAAAGCCACCTACTTTAAAAAAAAAATAAAGAAAGAAAGAAAAAAATATAGAAAAAAAAAAAAAGAGAAAATAAAAAACAAATAAAACCACACTTCACCGCACGAATATGGCTGGCAAGTTGTCGGTGGTAACAACTCATCGGCCGGTTGTCCAGAACCCATCTCACAAAAAGGTGCATAATAATTCCTAAAACACTTAGGGAAGAAGCGGGGAAGTAGAATAAACCGAGGAGATATACACTGGGTTCGCCCTTGTGTTGACCCCATAAATAAAAGTAGGGAGAAAGCTACCAATCGAAAAGATAAACCTCTAGGCAAGGTTACCTAGGGTCATAGAAACCCAAAGTCCATTTTAACGGCCGTCTAGTGAGTCTTTCACTATTTTCATAAGATACTTAGCACTTAGAGTCCTTTTCGAGTTTTAGGCGAGTCGAGTAGCCGTAAAAAGTTATCCTGGAACTCTCAAACTCCAAAAGTACAAAAGAAAAATTAGAAATGATGAAAAATAAAAAAAATGTATTTTCCCTTTTCAGATAAGGCGAGGGCTTAGATGGTCGGCATTCTGGTAGGCACCCGGACACTAGTGAATTTTTGTAATTAGGTCTTAGGGTTAAGATTTTCTAAAGCAATCAACGAATTTTGCCTAAATACTCGAATCCTGATTCTACTTTTATACATAGCATTTAGGTTCATTTTTGCCAGGGACTAGTAAAAAGTAAGCATGGGGGTATGATAAGCACATATAAATTCATCATAAAATGCTTATTTATAATAGTTCCTAGGCATAGCATTGCATATCATGTTATAAATATTGCATAGCATGCATCATTCTACATTTAGAGTAGTTTATATTTTAGGTTAATTAGGTTCTTTTTATGGTTAGGAGAGAAGAGGATTTATTTTAGGGCCTCGGATGGACGATCAAACTATACAGATCTGATCGGGATGACGATCAGAATCTAATGGCTCTAAAATCATCCAGATTGAAGTCCCATAGCATCACATGAAGCTCGAGGAAGATCAGTGGCCAGGGGGGCAATGTGAAAACCATACGGGTTTTAGATGGAAAATCCGACCATACAGATGGATCCAGAGTGACGATCGTAGTTCGACATCACGGGAATCATCTCGATCTGAGTACCGTGGCACCCCCAACAAGAAGAAGAAGACAGACGGCCCAAACAGTGCCAAGTGGTGCCATCCAGGCCACCCAACATTGGCCAGCAGCTACCGCCCACTCCCTTCATCATTTGCTCCCTTGAATCCCAACCGTTGGATCAAAATCCAATGGTTGGGAAGCGTCAGCACCGAGCTCCTCCTCGTGACACAAAGGGTGACTTAGCGCATTAGTGGGAATGGCAGTTTGTAGAGAGGAGCACGGGTTCGAATCCCTGCAGCCCCCCCATTCTCAATTCAGTCGGGCGCAAGCAGCAGTGCATGTAGCAGCAGCGCAACGTGCGTGCATGCGCATGCCAGCGTACGCACGCGTGACACAGCGTGAGGAGCGCGGGCGCATGATGTGTGCAGTGCCAGTGGAGCGGGCGCCAGTAAGGAGGTGCACAGGCCTTCAACGACAATTACGAGGGCCTTTAGTGACGCCTGAAGTTGTCACTAATGGCCCGTGCACGCTAGCGAAGGACTTGAAGGGCATGGATTTTCAGCGACAACTGCAACGACGATTACAGCCATCACTAATTGCCCAGGGATGATTTTTGCCTCTTCGCCTCCACTATAAAAGGACCTACACCCCCTCCCTTCCAAGCCATCTCTATCTACTCTATTCCCACCTACTCCCAAGCTCTAGCAAGCCTACCAACGCTCCATTAGAGCTTGTTCTCAAGCTCCCAAGGCTCCTATTAGTGTAGCAAACCTCTGTCTCACCAAATATTCGTCCATCTTCCCATCTCCATTCATAGGTCACCTTGGAGCCGTCCTCCCACCTCCATTTTGGTAGTAGATCATCTCCATCTTCTCACCTCCATTCTGGAGCCACACCGAAGCCTTCCTCAACCCGATGTCCTGCATCTCACCTCCATCATCCCGCTCCTCACCTCCTTCGTCCGAGCATCCACCAGGTGCCGTCGTCATGCCGAACAGCCGATTCGGGAGATTTCCTCTCACCCCCCTCTTATTTTATGCTTTCATAGTAGATTGTAATAGACATTGAAGTGATATCTATACCATTTTTGTTCCATCTATATCTTGTGATTCGTTTGCCTAGTTTCTTCTTACAAAAATACAAAAAAACAACAAACCCTAAAATACCAAAAAAAACAAAATGAAGAATGATTTTCAATTAAAGTAAACGTCGCCTCCCTGTGTTCGTTCCAGGACTCCCTTAGAGTTTCAGTATAAATTTTATCTGATCGATGTGTTTTGCAACTACGATGACGGGTTACGTATAACCTTGATTTCTAACAAACGAAAAGTGCTCGACCACTGATCAATTTCCGATACCTGATCGAAAGATGGAGGAGAATCATATGCAATTGGATCAAAGAATGGTGAATCAGAGTAGAAGTTGATTCCGGTGGCGGGTCGAGGTTAGGCTCAGATTTTGGAAGGTTCTGTATGTGGATCAGAAGTTGTGCTTCTTTAAGGTCCAAATCATTGGCCTCAGCATCAGAATCAAAGAACGGGTCATGGATACTGAGGTCGTGAACTGGTTCATAATCGTCAGGAAACAAAGGTCCTCTGAAATCAGAGTAGGATTTGAAATCATCGGAGAATTTGCGAAGATTAGTTTCTGAACCTGATTCCAGATCGGGACTTCCACCATAGAATGAATCAAGATGCGTATAATCAACAAATTGATTGGGATCTAACCTAATCTCATATTCCAAGCTTAAAATGGTGTCCTTATTAGGCATAAGTTCAGGTTCTTGGCTTCGAAGATAGATCCAATCAAACTCTAACACTTCCAACTCCTCTATTTCTATATCATAAATTGATTTGACTTTCGAAAAATCAATTTGTATCTCTGAGGAGTCTAGAGAGGTGCAATCATCAAACACAAGGCCAATATCATAGTTTAGATCCAAAATCTTATTTTCGTCACATTGGGCCTCTTGATCATCCCAAATAGGCTCGAATCTTGATTCTAGGTCAAAGGTAGGAATTAGATCACTAGAATTTAGACTAGGTTCTATTGGGATGTTAGAATTACTCTCAAGGATTACCTTAACAGGATAAGGTTTGAGAATTACATACTCGAGAGGTTCTGATTCAAGTTTACTACAGGTGTTTGGGAAATCAAGGCATGACGAACCAACTTTAAGGCCCTCTAAGGCTGGTTCAAAATTGGGAAAACCTCCAATTGGATTCTCCCAACCCTCATCAAAATCAGGCATGTCAATCATTATGAAGTTTGAATTTGATTCCATTTGGGTTAGGCATTCACAACAACCTCTATTCTCAAACCCAGGTTCTGAGAAATCATATTGATCCTCAATGTTGTTCCAAGGTGTCTCATCAATCTCTGAATGTTTATATGGGTAATTTTGATCAATGGCTTGTTGTAACATATTTAGCATACACCCACGTTTCTCTGTGAGACCCTGGTGTATTTCCCAAAGTCGTGGATTTGACAAACATTATATATATCCAAGATTGTGTAGTCTCCACAATTCATTGTATTTTGACAAGAGCTCATTCCAAGTTGAACCATATATCATTTGTTTAAATATCATTCCAGCAAAGTTCATAATGAGGGATGTTGTTTCTGTCACATTATCCTGAACGTGTCTAGATGGATCAGAGGTTTTGTAATATTCATCATGATATCTAGAAGTAGCCTCAATCATCTTCTCTTTTATGGTCATTTAGGATTCAAGTTTCCTACAAATTGTTCCTAAATTTTCAGGTTGCATTTTCAAATCAGGTGGGTGAATCAAGATGTAGAATCAAATTTAGGTTCAGATTGAAGTGATTGGATTAGATCAAAAATTCCCAAGAAGATCGATTTTAATGTGGCCTCTAGGTCAAAATCCTAGGGACCTTTCCTATGTATGTGTTTGTGCTCTAGAGAATAGATGAGGGACTAGATGTGAACTGGACTCAATCAAGGCACCCAAAGATTTTTGGATGACTAAGGCTTGTTTCGAGGTAGATGATACCTTTGAATGGAAAATCCATACACTCAAGAAGTACCTGGGTAGCCAAGAAGGGAGAGCCTCGCAAAGACCCTGATACGGTAGAGCATCCCCATGGGTAACAGGGTTTCCCCCACCCAACCTTCCTTGTCACTGCGATTCCAAGTAGACCGAAATGTGAGAATTGAGACCTTAAGTCTACCAATTTTAGCGTAGTTTGTGCCTTGGATTTCACTTGATTAGAAGTTAATTCAACTTGTGACCTAATTTGAAGGTTGGTTGGTACACAAAGTAGACCAACATCACCTGACCAGCCCTAAAAGATGCAGAATGAAATCTAGGTCAAGACCCAAAGATCACCCTAAATTGAGTCACAAGTTATTAGATCCCCAATTTTAGGGTTCAAGTGAATTTAGAGCTTGATATTAGGGTTCTTTTGATTAGATTTTTTTCAAGCAAGGGTTTGGGTAGCACACAAATGCAGGACGGTTAATTTCCTTTAATTCAGGCAGGTGTGAACTAACACTTCAAAACCCTAGAGTAGATACCCTAATTGGCTCTATTTCATGTCCAATTTAATATCAAATGTAACACCTTTGACTTCAAACAAGAAGTGCATAGTCTAAGATGATCAGAAATTAAGTGTAAATCCCTAGTAGGTACAGACAATTTGGGTAGGGATCTCTAAACAGAATCATCTCAATCTTCAATTAGATATTGATTTGAATTTGCAAATCAGGAAACCTGCCTTAGAAATGATGATTACTAGAAAATAAGGTAGGTGAATCCTAATTGTTTGTTTCCTTTTCTCTCTTCCAAAAGATTAGGAGATTGATTAAGGAAGAAGAGAAAGTTTACCTATCCCTGGAGTGGTTGATTTGTGTGGAAGATTTCTTCGTGATGTATCTCGCAAAATCACAAATAAAGCAAATAGGGCAAGTTAGTGCTCAGATAAAAGTCAAGAAAGGTAAGATTAATGTGTGCCAAACTGTTGTTAGGGTTTCGTCGAGTGTTAAGAAAGATATGCGTTGTAGTATAATCGACAAATTCGCACAACAAACATTTAAATTTATAAACTCAGAATCTAAAGGGAGTCCAATGTCATTCGCAGGGAGCACATATGGAATTCACACATTAATATTCATTTAAAATAGATGACCACAATTAATTGAGCATCAAAATTGATATTCATTGAATACAACTTTTCATGTTGTAATTCAAATGATGATGAGATAAAAAGAAGAAAGAGAATCTAAAAAGTGGTGATTTAGATGACCAGTTAGGTCCTCTAATTAAGCATGCATCTCATTTTTAAGTTATTCAAATAATCAATACCTTCAAATGATTTAATAAAATGTTAACTTAGTACTTAAATCATTCAATAGTGCTCAGAGTAATCAGATCAGACGACAGGAGTATAGCATCAGACAACTTAAGTGTCAACAGACCATAGTGCCTCACAAAAGGCACAAGGCTCTTCAAAGCCTTCTTCTTCTTCTCAAGGCTTCCCTTTCAAGCCTTTCCTTCCTCAAGAAGAGGACTTCTTCTTCAGAGGCTAAGTGTCGAGAGCCTCTCCTTCTCTTCAGCATAGGGGCACAAGGATAGTGCAGCAAAACCCACCCCCTCTCTCTCACAAATCCTTCCTTCTCTCCCTTCTATCAAACCCAGGTATAGGATCGAGAATATAGTCAGGTTATCGGGTCAAGAGCAGTGACCAGTCCTACGGGCGTGTGTCACAAGCGAGGTGTGAGCGTAGGCGGGTAAGCGAGTGAGCTGGTGAATGCATGGTGGGACCCAACCCCTCGTGTTTTTGAGCAGAGAGGTCAGATCACAAAAACATTATATGCTGTGTTGGTTGTTGGTAGCTCCATGATGTAGCACTAAAAAGGCCACCCTTCATCCGTGCAAGTGCTTCAACCAATGCTTCATTCGATTGCAGCTGTTGGTGGCTTTGTGTCTTCAATTGGAGCTGCAGTTGAATACACAAATGTAGTTCGCGTCTCCTGGAAGTGAAATGAGGCCTTGAGCTCGTCGGAGCACTGTGGACTTGGTCAAAAATGATGGCAGCGATGGTGAATACCTGAAGGAAGAAAAATGGCCTTGTGGCCACGTCAGAAGCATCTAGGAGGTTCGTGCGGATGTGGCGAACGTAATGGTGGTCGAGCGAACTCAAGGAAAGTTTTTGGAGGTGGGTGAGTTCGGTGGAGCTTTGGAGTAGATGGAACAGGAAATAGGAAGAGAGGTTTTATTCACGGTGGTGTGGCAGAGCTTTTGGAGTTGGTATCGTGGTGTATGGTGGTCTGTGGCGTCGAGGAGGCTTCACCGAAGCTTGGCCGGACATGGACAAGATGGAGGGGTGAAGGGCGAACAGTGGATTTAATTAGGAAAAGAAAGGGATAAGGAGACTTAGGATGGAGATAGGAAGATGTTAGACCTAACTAAAGGACGAATGGGAAGGAGATTTCCACTGCTGTGATGGCCGGAAGTGGAGATGAAGTCTCCGGTGGAAGCGGAGACGACGATGAAGGGGCCTGGGATGCTCTCGCTGTTATTGTGAGGAGCGGAGGAAGGAGAAAAGATGTTTCCCTCTCCCTATGGTATGTGGTAGAGGGAAAAGATAGGGGTTGGAGGAGCTCGCCAGAGTTATGGTCGGTGGCGGTTAAAGAGGGGAATTTGTGAAGAGATATGGCCTGAACCAAGCTAAAGAGTTGGGCTTTGCAATGAGGAAGCTTTTCTAGAGCTTCTGAGCAAGTTCTAAACAGGAAACAAGCCTAATTGGCTTCATTAGGATTCAAGAAGAACCCTTGAATCTCATGCATTTGCACGAGCTTCTTGTGATGAATCAAGAGCTACGATCTATCCCAATAGATCATCAAGGCGTGAGCATCAATCCCATCAAATTTGATGGGATTTGATGATGATTTAGGTGGGATTTGGCTTAGTCAAAGCCTACCTTAAGGTTGGTTGACCTCCAGTGATGGCTGGAACCTACTTGTGAAGAAGATAACAAAGTTAGGGGCCAATCTGCAAGGATTTCAAAAGCTAGGGGCTTAAGTGTGAGAAATAGAATTTAAATGGACTAAAATGCAAACTAGATCTAGATGAACTCTGATTGGAGCAAAACTTTGGTTAAAACCTAATTTTGATTCAAGGAATCTGATGATGAAGTCAGATTTAAGTTTTGACCAAGTTTGATGGGGCAATTAGCGTAGAAACCCAAATTAGGGTAGAATTGTGTTTAACTTTATTTAAGGTCAAAATACATTCCAATGGTCAACACAAGGGTACCAAACCTAATGGAATATTTTTCTATGAATTTTAGAAGTTTTGGACGAATTTTATCCTATCCATAACCTTAGTAATTCAAGTAGGTCTGAAATTAGGGTTTCGGGTGTTGTATTAGTTCTAGGAATGTGCGAATCCCTATTTTTGTCTATGTGGACCCTCTTATTAGACTTTAATGCTCATTAGATCTTAGATTAACCCCTAGGAAACCCTGTGGTTACTCTACGTTCATGATATGATGTTAAAACTGCAGAATTAATCATGTTTTAGTGTATTTCTCTCAGAAAGGATATACAAGGAATTACGACTCAGGCGATTATGTAGGAGCATTTGTTAATTAATCCTGACTAATTAAAGCTAGTTATGGCTCATGATGATGTTATCATCATATATATAGGGTTGTAATAGGTTTAAAAATGAATTAAAGTATAAGTTATGAATATACACTATAACTTAGCTTATTGCTTAATTAACTTACTAATCTACATTATATTAATTTACTAATGTAATTTATTAACTTATAATATATACATAAGTTAAATAGATTATACATATTATACATAATAAGTACTTAACTTAGGATTTAATTTAATTAATAATACTTACTAATATACATATATAGTTTATAGTTTATTTGTATAATTTATGTATATATATAATTTTTACTTATATTATACACATATATTACTATACAATATAACTTAGTGTAAATATGAATTATAACTTATTTACATATAAATATTATATAGTTACAATATATGCATAATTTATATACATATAACTTAATATATATTATTAATTTATGGATATATACATATAAGTATTTACGATATATACAAGGCCTTTTTAGGATTTTTGGACTTTTTCTATCTTTTCTTTTTCATTTTGCATTTTATAGTGAAACACTAAAGGAGAGAAAGCTAAGGAAGAAGAAAAGGAAACACTTTTTGTATTTTTTATTTTAGGATTTTTATTCCTAACTAAACTAAGAGACCTAAACTTCTACAAGTCTTTTCTTCTAACTAAACAATTGGTAACCTAGATTAAACTACACACCCACATTCCATATATATTATTCTCACTCAAGACACCTTTTATTTATTTATTTACATCATTTTTGTGTTTTTCATGTATTTTTCAACATATATGCTAGAAAATGGCTCAAAAATGATAAGAAGTTGGAATCAAGCCTAGAAAATTATACATAAATGCTGGAAAAATGGATCTAAACATAAACTTCCAGACATCAATTAAAATCAATTTCAAGCATCAAATTGGAATTTAAACATTAAGTTCACATTTAATCCACTGTTTAGACATATTTCTCTTAGCTTTTGCTAAAGTTACTCGTGGGCTCTATACTCAAGTCTTAGAGAGCAAAAACCAAATTCTGCAATTACAAAAGCAGACTATAATGATTTAACGACAGCAGCACAGTCATAGTAGTCGTCGTGGTGTTTGAATTCTATTTTTCTTTACTAGTACTTTCAGCTTTGCTTTTCTGTGGTGAATGATGATGACTGTGATTGATTTCTTTTGGTATCATTTAGTTTAGCAGTTTATTCTTTTATTGTGATAAATGTAATGTGATATGGTGTGCATGTGAATGTTATTTTATGATTATATGTTGGATGACCAGATCTTAGGAGTTTAGGAAATCGAATCGAGCCCTTGCTAGGGTGGAGGCTTAGGTCGAAACATTATGGGACCCTTTATACCATTATTTGGCTTTGAATATATATTAGTTATTATTGATTATTTTTTGAAATGGATCAAGGCAATTCCTACCCAGGCTAATGATCATACCACTGTGATTAACTTTGTAAAAAAAAATATCTTTTCTAGATTTGAAATGCCTCGTGTAATCATAATGGTGGGACCCATTTTACTAATGCCTATTTTTGAGACTTACTTAGAAATATGGGGTGGCACATCGAATTGTGACACCTTATAACATCCAGACTAATGGACAGACTGAAGTCTCTAATTGAAAAATTAAGACCATTCTACAAAAGATGGTTAGACCCAACAAGAAGGACTAGTCCACCAGACTTGATAATGTACTTTGGGCCTATTGGACTACCCACAATACTCTCATTGGCATGTCTCCATATCGACCTGTCTTTGGTAAACCTTGTCCTCTCCCTGTTGAGCTAGAGCATCGAGCTTACTGCACCATTAAATAGTGTAATTACAATCTAAATCGGGCCAGAGGACATAAAAAGCTCTAGTTAAGTGAACTCGAAGAAATCAGGAATGAAGATTATGAAAATACCAAGATTTGTAAGGAAAAGACTAAAGCCATTCATGAGAAGCATATTGTATGGAAACACTTTAAGGCCAATCAAAAAGTTTGGCCTTTTAATGCAAGATTGCAGCACTTTCTTGAAAAGGTTCGATCTCAATGAAATGATCCACATATAGTTGTTTAACCTTTTGAGAATGGAGTTGTAGAAATTTTAAACCCTAAAACAAGGCAAACTTTCACTATAAATTGTTTAAAATGCTAAATTAAAAATTTGACATGATCACCTTTGATTGACGAGGTGGCTGTGATTGAATGTATCTCCTGATTTGCAAATGTCATCTCCGTATGGTTGAAGATGTTAAACTTAAAGCTTACTGTGAGACAACCCAACACTGATTTTACTAATTATTTTCTTTGATGTTATCTTAAGTTAGAGTAGATTGAGTTAGATATTGTACAAGTGTGATCAAGATTGGCCAAGCTCATAGACATTGAGTATCAAGTTGTATTGTTTATTTCTTCTATTGTCTCATTCATTGATTTACTAATCTATGATTACATTGAAGACAATGTATTTGAAAGGAATGAGAGGGAGGCATAAATTTTATCAATTTGGCTATCTCTATTTTTCATTTTGATTTGTTTGTCTTATGTATCGATTTTTCATATTTTCAAAAAAAATTGAAAAAATTAAAGAAATATTATTCTTTTAGAGTCTTAAGCTAGGAAAGAATGAAGATACTCAGGCATTCAGAAATTACCAGGTTTAGGAAAAGTATGACTAAAGACTTTTCACTTAAACTCTTCAGGTCAATTTTTGACTTAAATCAACTCAAGTATCTACTAGGATGCATATCTATTTTCAGAGTCCTTGAGGAGTCTTCTTAGCTAAGGTATTAAGCCAACTGGTTAATAAGTATGTGACTTATCATCCTTTCTTTTGGTTTGAGTGATTTTGAAATCTAAGCATCTCATGCTTTGT
Organism: Thalassia testudinum; assembly: GCA_037157565.1. NCBI lineage: Eukaryota > Viridiplantae > Streptophyta > Magnoliopsida > Alismatales > Hydrocharitaceae > Thalassia > Thalassia testudinum. Next base: position 10,622,705 of record JAZHRO010000051.1, read on the forward strand.
AGTTACACACAAATGAACTTGTAGACAATCAACAATAGAAAGTTAGGCTTTCTAAGATATGTGAAATCTGAGAGTCTATCATTTAAAATCGAACTTAATTTCTTTTGTAATCCTAAGATCGTCGCAAGGTATTACACTAGATATGCTCTCTAGATGTAGGATGTTCAAATTCCAACCTTGCAACGTAATCTTCTCCGAATACTTGTTTAATAGGTGATGAGGTGTGGCTCATCATAGCTTAAATGCCCAAGTTAAGCTAGAAACTAGGTTAAACATTACATAATTAACATGATAAAAGGGTTTAGTGTAGAAATTAGGGAAAATGACCTAAAACAGCAAATTAAGGTTAAAAATGCACAATTAGGTCAACTAAATGAGATATTCTTTTGATAAATACGAAATGGTGATCCAAGTACAAATTGAACACATTTTTAGGTTTAAAAGTTCAAATCAAGAGAGAAATCATGCTCTAATATGTTCAATTATCATTCCATAAAAATATCATTACATTTAGACATCATTAGGACCTTGAAATCATCATATTACAATTAGGTCCTCATTCATATACATTTTCTTAAGTTTAAACCTTCCTGGGACTTGTTTGAAAGCTACGAGGGACCTTCTTGTAAACTCCAAGCACCGCACTGCAGTCAGTCTTCTCACTTATGGGTCTTGTAACGATTGTTATACTATTTCACCCTTCGTAGGCTTCTTCACAATTAACCCAACTCACCTGATGCCGCATGTGCTACTGTTCCTCGTGAAGAACTCAAAGAATAGGAGTCGTTGATTCCTTACATCCAAAATCCTATAGTCAATCCTAATCCAAACTTCACGCACGCCCACGTGTAGCTTCACCATGCTTCCCAGATCCCATCTAATGGTGGGATTTGTCTCTAAACCTTCCCTCCCTCCTCTCGAACCCATCCCACCATACACACTATCCCATCTAATCTCACCATTATGGTGATTGGAAACACTCCTTCAGCTACTTAAGCAACCCCAAGAGCTCACTCGCGAGGCCATCAACTCCCTCCTACCTTCTCTAGCTGAGCATTTCATCCTCTGTAGTTCCTCTCCCCATATTACCCCTGTTCCTTTGCCTATCTGGTGGAATTCCACCTCTTGCGACTTATCCTCGCCTCTAAGGACATCATAGCACCTGAGGGCGACATCAAGCTTCACTAGCAAGCTTTCAAACTGCTGGAGATCATCACCCTTTCCTCACTACAGTCACCAACTATAGCTATCCTCAAGTCTCATTCTTCCCTTTAGATTAGGCCTTCCTATTTTCTGGAGTAGTTTTAAGTAGTGATTAGTTTACTATAGATCGGAAGATGTAGGTTAGATGCTCAATTTTGTGATGAATTAGTTTAGATTAGAATAGAGTAGTTTAGAAACAATTTCGTCCTCTTTGATCAATTCATATCAAAGAGGTATTTTCACCTCATTTGCATTGATCATACAGCTTCCTCACCACTCTGTATCACTGTCACATTCCCCCCTCAATGATTTAAATCGCTTTTGACCCTCCATTAGAGTTGAATTCAGATTTGGAATCTTTCTAACTTTTATATTTGGATTCACTCTCAAATCCATTTAAGGGTCTTTTCACTCATTCCATTTCGTCACAAATGACCCTTCCATGATTTCAAATCGATCTTAATCGAGGATTTCATCTAATTTAGATTTGATTGAATCTGTATTGTCTAAGTTTGAAATGCCCAATTTCCATCTTAAGTACTGAATTTTGGCTTTTGATTGAGAAGCTAGAGCTAAGGAGAATCATTGTAATGGTTTGAGGCTCTAGCACTAGTCTAAATCTGATGAGTGGAGTGTCAAGTTTGGCTTATGAATGGGATTTCAAGATTCAATCAGAGTTGGTTTTAAAGGATTTTCAGTTACTTCCATGGTAGTTTGAAACAATTGACTTGAATTTACAAAGTTTTATCTTCTTCTTGAGGCTCCTAAGAGTCTAAGTGTTAGATTTTCGTCGTGCAACATTATTCATGGTTTCAATGAATGGATTTAATTAGTCTAAATTTTAAGATGGATAAATCAAAAGGGACTGAGTTAATATGTATCAGTCCAACATTGGTCTAAATTGAATGATCAAATGTTTTAGATCAAACTTCTCAGGTCTGCTCCGGACTGAATTTTTACTGAAATCACACAATAGCAGCTGCTAGGTTTTAAAGTGCTTCAGCAATGTCAACTGTTGGGATTTTGAAGCAGCAGTAGCTGTTGGTTTGCTAAGCCATAACAACAGCTCTTGGCTGCTAAATTACAGCAGATCTATTGCAATCAGTCAGCAGTAAATTTTGTTGGGGCTAAGTTCGAAGTGAATTTTAGATTTTAGTGATCTGCTAGTGAAATGTAAAGTTAGAACTTCTTGTTTAAGCATTCATGTACATTTCATTAACTAATTCTAATTGGAATAGCATGAGATTTCCATTTAAACTTCATTGTCAACAGCATGAAATGTATCAATCTGTCCAATGTGGAAATTGAAGGAAATTCAAAGTATAAATTGTCTTTAAATGTTTCAATATCTTAATTTCATGTGTTGTGTTGAATGTCTATAAGTGCTCAAACTGTTGTTTCAACTATTAGAAATCCCTTTAGTGCCTTAGATTTCACCTTCAAACACCCATCAAGGCCTAAATTGGGTTAGATTGTATTATAAACAAAAATGATAACGAAAATCACAAAAAATAAAATAAACCTATCTTGAGTAGGATTAGGTATTTTTTTAGGTGTTTCCCATGTTTCAAAGTATTCTGAACCTCTGGTTTGTAGAATATAGCAGCCGACTTTTCTTCCTAGGAGATCGTTACAAGAGTCATTCATTGTTGCGCAGGAGATTGTTATGGGTTGGTGAAGGAGAAAATCCAAGGCTTTCTTATGGAAAGTAGATTTTTCCAAAGCCTATGATTCAGTCTCCTGGTCATACTTGTGGGAGATTCTTAGAAGGAGGAAATTTCCACCCTTATTGATTCAATGGGTGAAGAGGTGCATTACGACAGCCTCTTTTTCCCCATTGATAAATGGTAAACCGTGTCACTCATGGATTCAGCCCCAATGTGGAGTAAGGCAAGGTTGCCCTATTGCCCCTCTGATTTTTAACCTTGCGGTGGATACTTTGACTAGATTTGCCTGCAAACTGGCTGTGGATGGTTTTATAAGGGGGTATTCAATGTCTAATCATAGGGCTCTAGCCCCTATACTTCAATATGCTGATGATACTATTTTTCTTGTGGAAGGGGGGAAGAGAGAAGTGCAGGCTCTATTACATATGGTAAAAATTTTTGGAGAGGTTTCTGGTCTCAGATTGAATGGAAGTAAATCCTCCCTGGTCTGTTTTGGGATGAATAGTGGGTTATAGAATGAGATCTCCACCATTCTTGGTACACCTGTGGTTCCACTGCCGATTAAATATCTGGGTCTGCCTTTGAAATGTTCTAAGTTGAAGAAAGCAGATTGGTCTTTCCTCTTTGAAAAGGTAGCTACGAAATTGGAGGGCTGGAGCAGTAGATACTTATCAAAAGGGGGGAGGTATACATTACTGAATTTTGTTATCACTTCGATTCATGTTTTCTTTTTCTCTGTCCTTAGAGCTCCGAACTCTATTTGGAAAAAGCTAGAGGTGATGTGGAAAAGATTCTTTTGGAAAGGGGCCTCTCATCAAGGGGCCTTTCTTCAACCCTTGAAGTGGGAATCAATTTGCAAACCAAAGAAAATGGGAGGTATGGGTGTTAGATCCCTTAAAGAATTCAATGAAGCTTTACTATTGAAGTGGGCTATTCGGTTGCTATAGGGGGAAAAAAAATATGGACAGAAATTATCCAGGACAGTTATGGGAGTACCAATGATGAGATAAATCATCTTAACCCACATAAACCGTCCCCCTTTTGGTCTTCTGTGGTGAGCACCCTGAAGGATAATTGGAATTTTTTCAAATCAGTTTTAGGTGATGGAAAAAGCTTCAAGTTTTGGCTGGAAAATTGGGTACATGGAGGGACGTTTAAAGATAGGTTCCCCCTTGCTTATGTTGCGGCTGCAAATAAAAATGCGGTGGTAGCCGATTATTGGGACGTTGATTCAGAGCAGTGGTTGTTAAATAACGGTGGGTGGAATAATCATGAAACAAGAACTCGTGTAGAGAATGAACGTCTCATGCAAGAGCTTGCTGCTTTCAAACCCATGCCTCATGAATATGACACATACAAATGGGAAGGCAATTTTTCTATCGCGGCTGCTTATGACAGATTGATAATGTCCTCTAGGATGGCGGAAGATGAAGAAATGGGGAAAAAGCTATGGAAATTAAAAATACCACTAAAGTTACAAATTTTCTTATGGCCCTGCAGGAGGGATGGATTGATTACTGGAGATCTGAGGCACAGAAGGATGGGGACCCCCACCTAGTTCTGTTATTTGTGGAATGCATAATGATTCTAGCGTTCATATCTTCTCTTCATGTGCGATCATTGATTATGTATGGAGGAGAGTATGCAATGAGTCCTTACCCACTTAGGGGAATTTGTGGCGCTGTCTTGTGGATGGGAATAAGCCTTATATACATATGGTGGCTGTGTTATGAGTTGTATGGAGGGCTAGAAATGAGTGTGTTTTTCAAGAGACCCTAGTGTATGTGGAAAATATTGTAAATTTATGCTGGAGTCTCATACAGCATTGGGGGTCGAACTTGTAAATATTTTTTATTATCAATAATAGCTCTCCTGGTTTGCTATCGGTGATTCAATAGCATTCCTTTCTTTCTCAAAAAAAAAAGAATATAGCAGTCGACGGTTCAATATATTTTGGAATTTAATAAAAGAACCAAACTCAAAATACCAAAAAGAAACTCTTCCTCTCTCATCTAATTCTTTCTCTCTCATCCCTTATCTCTACTATACAAATAAAAACTATAAAAATCAAAAAATATCCAAAAATACCCTGTATAGTATATTTATACTTGTAAATTTAATTTAATACTAAGTTATATGTATATATTGCAAAATATGTAAATAATGTCTATAAATAACTAATGAATGTATTCTATATATTAAATTAAGTACTTAAGATGATTTATTATATATATAACTTTATTGTATTATTATATATTAGTTTATATTAACTTAAATATATATTATCCTAAATAATTATAAACACCTATGTATACACTTATAACTACCTATAATGCTATACATACATATTTAAGTAATTATTATACATTGTACCATATTTGTATATTTATTTAATTATGAATTACAGTAAGTAATTAAGTTATTAAGTTAATTAGGTAAGTTATTAAATTAAACTAAAATAAATTAGTAAATTAAGTTGAAACTGAAGTAATTTACATGTACACTTGTATAGTATTATTTTAAGTATGTTTGACCTATTTATACTACATTTGTATTATATTATAGTATTCATAACTTAAATATGTATATAACTATCTAAAATGTGTATTTAAATGTGACTAAATTAAAATAAAGACTCTAAAATAAATTAAAAATGTGTAATAAACACTTAAATATATAAATTAACTTTGTGTAAGGTCAATTTCATCATTACTTTATTATTTTAACTTTAATTAACAAATTGAACCCTAATTTAACATGTACAAACTCCTAACTTTACTAATTTATATATATAATTATATAACTTAAAATCATAGATTAATTATATGATTGAATAACCCTATATAAGGGCTTTACACACATATGAATTAATTTAAAATCAGATCTTTTTTGGGCTCTAAATTCGAGACCCAATCTCACGTGATTAGGACTGTGCAGCATGCTGTGAAGCACTCAATTTACACATAAGTTAGCACCACATCGGATGCGTTGAAGCGGGCGAAGAGGTATATAAGGTTTTTGGTGACTGAGTGCTTCAGTCATCAGTGCTCGGCGCACCAATACCCGTTCCCATTCCTCTCCTTTGATCTGATACGAGCATACAAATGAGCATTTGTGAATAGTGTTGGGTTGGGGGCCCTACACTGTAGCTGGCCTATTGTGGGCCTGATATTGAGCCTGAGAAAATGCACTCGAAAACACTTAAAGAAAAACTAGGGTTAGTTCATAGTAGTAGTTTGGTCCCACCCTTATGGGGATGCTATGTATCTTACAAACTGGACTTGCCCGCCCATCAAAAACCAAATTTTTGGGTTAGTGAACAGTTAACCTAAAGAGAAGAAGCGGAGAGCAACCTAAACTGAGTAAGTGTTGAAAGAAGAGAAGAGAGGAGAGAACCGTGAGTGCGAATCGACTTATTGTTAGAGTGACTTAGTGTGTGTGCTTGTGTGTGAGTGCTTTCTTATATATATGTATAGGTATAAAGTATAGGTATATATATATGTACAAGATAATATAATAAGTAAATGTATATAAATAAGATATACGTAAATAATGTATGCGTATATAGATATAATTAGAATACTAGAGTATTGTTTGATCCATATACATACATAAATAAAACCTTAAGACTTTAGTGACAACTATATCTGTCGTTGTAGAAATGTATATATGTTAGTAAATGCATTCTTTTACCTTATGTTATGTATATATTTAACTAAGATCTATACTAACACATATATTTGTTTCTGTATATATAGAATATGTTACTAAACATATTAATATGTTAATATAACTTAATATAATACATATTAGTAGCTATTGTTGTACTTATACTTATTATCTAGAGTAATTGTACATAATTAATATAGTGTAGTATTAATTGCTTTTTTATGCATGTTTAGTTGTAAATTTGTTTAAGGCATTATAGGTAGAATTAATTGATTCTTTTGTATATAATTAACCCATTCTTTCATTATTTGATTCATTGATTCATGTTGTAAATAAAATTGATATTTTTGGAATAAAAGAACATTTTTTGACATAGAGAGTGATGTATATCAATGAATGCCTACCAGTGAATGACCTATAAAACTAACCAGTAAAAATTATAATTAAATAAAATGATGCGACATCTATTTACATTGTGACGACTATACGACAACAGCGACATCTAAAACATAATTTTTATTGCAACACGGTTGTTGTTCCATCATATTTTTGGCATCATTGGCAAAGAGGCAACTCTTTATACACTAAAATTTTCTTTTATTCTTTATTTGTAAATGCTTTTTGATTCTTTGTATATAACCATTCTTTCATTCATATTCTTTTTTTGAGAAGACTTTCATTCATATTCTTTCTTGTATATAGATTCTTTTATTCATTTTATTCTTTGATTGATTTTTTTATATAATTGTCTTACTAATCATTTGATGTTTTTTCAACACTTGAGGAGAAGAGTGGTGTCTTCTTCCTGGTGGAGTCTTCTTCCTGGCAGATTCGCTGCACCTATGACCCGACTTCTAGGAGGAGTTTTTTCCACTTTCTTAGATTAGTATAATGGTAGTTTAGACTCAGATATATACTTAGGATATTTTGTTAAGCATAAGTTGTGAGAGCATGTTCTCACATATCTTTATAATAAATTGGACTCTTTAGACTCTCTTTCTATTCTCTCTACTCATCTCTCATCGATTTAATTTTTTCGTATCTATTTCTTTTTCGATTTGATTTTGTTTGTTGCATTAGAAAATCCAAAAAAATTATCAAATCAAAAAGACCAAAAAAACTTCATCTCTTATCTAGTTGCAGCATCTACTAGGCATCCATACTTAGGATGCATTCTTCTTGCTGGATTTCAATTCAGTCAAATTGCATCTTGTAGAATTGTTGGAGTTAGGTACACATTCTCTATCTTTCCTTAGCTCCTACCATCTCTTGCATTTGACTTAAATTGTTACGACCTAATCTCAGCTCCCTACAAGACCCGAGATCGGCTCACCTCGACTAATCCCAAGACTTAGTTGTCCAATGAGAAATAACCAAAAGCAGAAAATATTCTACAACCACACATACAATGTAACTAAGCAGAAATAAATAAGAGGAATAATGGAAATCAGAACAGGAAGTCTCAAAAATACTACATGCCATAAGCGGAAGAGTACTACAACATACAAAGCCATCACAACTAGAACAAAAAGAAATAGAACAGAAATATAGAAGGAACAACTAATACATACTAAAGGTACTCACTACTACAAACGTCTCTGCAATGGAAAAGAGAAAAACACTACGGCTGGGCTCGACTGGGCCTAGCACCCTCGGCAGCCGGTGGTGCTGGCTGCTCAACTCCCTGACCTGAACATGGTTATATAATCCTTAGTCAGCTAACGCTGAGTAGAGTGGTAGTTAAGCCATTTATATGCAATTTAACATAAAGAAACAAACAAATAACTAATCATTCATTTCCATTTATCTTAACTAGGTGTTTCTATTTTCATTATTCTAATAATGATCCACAACATTTCTTAATCATCTTGTTCCCTAAGGGAACAATCTTGATTGCATTTTATTCCGTGATATAGGATGTACACGTGGCACTCTCTTGACGGGGAGAGCCCCTGTGGTAGTCCTACACCCGGTCAACCACCCCGAAGTCACGGTCGTGACGTAGCGATGACTACGGCACATGCGATAAGTGCACAGCTAGCTACCCCGCACTTGCAAGTGATCAGTCATTTCTACTAGCGGATATGCCCAGACATATAGCATAGAACAGAGCAGAGCTTGCCCTCTCAAAACAGGGGTCTCATCCCTCAACAATCTGCGTACCCTCTCTCGACTAACCTGGTTTGCCCAGTGGGCCTAACAAGAGTCGGTGTAGGGTGGCCAATCCTAACCCTGAGCCCCATGGGGCAGCTGGCTCCCCCCCTACACTAAATTAACAAGAGTCGGTGTAGGGGGCCATTCCTAACCCCCAGTATCAACCCAAGGGTGGCTAGCTCCCCCCTACACTAAACTAACAGAAGTCGGTGTAGGGTGGACATTCTTAACCCTAGGTCTCAACCCAAGGGCAGCTAGCTCACCCCAACACTAAAGTAACAGGAGCTATCCTTGGTACCGCATACACGAGGGCCAACTCACTTTCCTTGCAAAGGGGACAGTTGTCTCCTCGGTACCGTGTACTCGAGGGCCAACTCACTTCCCTTCTACATATGATATTCGTTCCATATACGTGAGTTCCTTTCTAGTTCGCCGTAGGGTTCATGCATGGTATTCATTTCATTTCATTTCACGACATGCATATCTCGTTATTCACATCTCAGTTCTTAATCATATAATAGGCAGCTCGTGATTCAATAACTAAAAGAAGCATCACATCATTTAACTATTCATTTGCTAGCATGAAGGGTTATAACAAGCATTTCATAATAAACCTTGTGGCTCAAGTAATGCTCATTCACTTAATTCTGCCCTAGGGTTCATTTCATATCCTAGGGTTCAATAAATTCATTCTAAGATAGCATGCATTTAATTAATTAATTCATAATATTGAGAAAAACCACTCTACCAGGATACACAGGTGGAATGGAGGCTCGAAGTGCAAATCTTGTCGCCTCCGCGAGGCCCGTATACTCTACTAGCTAGAGACCCATACAATTGACCAAATCACATCAGACGATTTCAAAAGTATATGAGTGACACAAACACGTAGAGAACTCCAAATTGAAACCAACGTACTTTGTTTGCGCAAAATCAACTTCGTTTGGGCCCTAAACGGGCTAAAAACATGCCTTCTGACTAAAATCAAATGTCTGGGACTTGACCTAGATATCTTAAACGACCATAAAGACTCACCTTACTTCCCTGCGGCTTCCTCAAATGGTTGAACCCCTCCGTAGCCATCTGAGGGAGATCCAAGATGTCTGACACTCCCTCCAATCGTTTGGGAGTGCAGTCAGATGTCTAGCACTGCCTCCAAACGTCCTAAAGCACCTCAAAGGGCACACCACATGCCTTTGCAATGACTTGTACCTGTGCATGCGTGTGGGTTAAAATCGCAACACATAAGGAAATTACTTACGTGCATGCAGGCATGTATAAAGCACATACCTCTGTACTTTGCGTACTGTCAGACATCTGGTAGCAACTCCGGACGTCTAGATGGCATCTGTGACGTCTGATACCATGGAAAAATGGTTCTGCAGTAAGCCCTACAAGCTTCTCTCCATCCGCGACCCTCTGCTCGCATAGCCGCAGTTGCTCCTCCAACAATTGAAAGAGGTTGCGGAGCTCCTCTCTACGAGCTACCTCGGTCGCACCTCCTTTCCCGAGCTCCTTGCTCTCCCTCTCCCTCTCCCATGCTCTCCCTCTCTTTCACGCTCTCTCTCTCCCTCTCTCCCGTGCTCCTCCGTCTCAAGCTTCCCTCCTTCCTTCCTACTCGTGGTTGCAAGGGGGACGGGGAAGGAGGTGGTTGGCGGCAGTAAGGTGGTGGAGAAGTGGAGGTGGAGGTGGTGGAGATGTGGGGGTTTCCAAGAGAGGTGTGTGTGTGGGTGTGTCATGTGGGTGTGTTGTGTGGGAAGAGAGAGAGGGAAACATTGTGAGATTTTCCCCGTAAGGTTTCCTCTTTTTCGCAAAGCCCACAAACTTACACCCAGGGGGTTTAAAATTATGCTTACACCCCTATCTTTCCCGAAAAAACTTGAGCGACCCTTGGGAAAGGTCATTTCAACATAACAAACTTACAGGAAGTTTCATCCTCGAAACTTGATCTAACTAGGGTGCGGAAAGGAACGTACAAGCGCATAACAAACTTAAAGTGGATCAAAGTAGGTTAGAAGTGACGTACCCTCAAAAAGCTCCAGATACTGTTCTTGCATCGCTGCCTCGATCTCCCAAGTCGTCTCCTTGTACCGCTGGCTTCTCCATAGGACCTTTACCAGTGGCACCTCCTTCCATCTCAGACTCTGAACGGCCCTGTTCAGTATCTGAACTGGCTTCTTAGGGTAGGTCAAGTCATCTCCCACCTCGATGCTCTCGTGACTCAGAATGTGGCTAGGATTAACGATGTACTTCCTGAGATTGGATACATGGAACACATCATGTACTCTAGAAAGCTGAGGAGAAAGGGCAAGCCGGTAAGCAACGGGTCCTACCCGCTCCAAGACCTCAAAGGGCCCCACAAACCTCGATGCAAGCTTCCCTTTCATCCCAAAATGCTGCAAGCCCTTCATGGGCGAAACAAGGAGGAAAACATGATCCCCAATCTCGAACAGCACCTCTCTACGCTTCTTATCAGCATAGCTCTTCTGCCTACTCCTGACAGTACGAAGTCGTTTGTGAATCTGCTCTATCACCTCCTGACTCTGACGGATCAACCTAGGACCAACCTCCCACTTGGTCCCCACCTCGACCCAACTCAAGGGTGCAGTACACTTCCTCCCATACAGAGCCTCGTAAGGTGCCATGTTAATGCTTGAATGGTAGCTGTTATTGTATGCAAACTCTGCCAGGGGCAAATGCTCCTCCCAGGAGCCTCTCCAATCTAGTACAAAAGTGCGTAGAAGGTCCTCCAATGTCTGAATGGTGCGCTCCGGCTACCCGTCGTCTAGGGTGGTAGGTGATACTGAACCTCATACGAGTCCCCAAGGCCTGCTGAAACTCTGCCCAGAACTGGGAAGTGAAGCGTGTATCCCTGTCGGATACGATCTCGCGAGGGACTCCATGTAGGTGCACCACATCTCTAATGTATCGCTCTACTAGCTGTGTTGACCCAAAGGTGACTCAGATCGGCAAAAACCGTGCTGTCTTCGTCAACCTATTTTCTATCACCCAAACTACTTTGTGTCCTCACTATGTAACCGGTAGCCCCACTACTAGGTCCATGGTGATACTCTTCCACTTCCACTCTGGTACAAGAAGTGGCTATAGTGGCCCTACAGGCCTTTAGTTCTCGGTCTTCATCTGCTGGCATACCAACCACTGCTGGACAAACTCATTAACATCCTGCTTCATTCCCCTACACCAAAAGTAACATCACAGATCATGGTACATCTTTGTGTTCCTAGGATGTATAGTGAACTTGGACCCATGTGCCTCAGTCAGGAGCTCTCTCAACAGCTCCACGTCTCTAGGAATGCACAGGCATCCCCTAATACGTAGTATCTCGTTAGAGAAAGTAAAATCTCCTGGGTCCCCTATCACCACCCTATCTTACAGTGTCTACAAATATGGATCAGCCATCTGCTCTGTAACGATACGGTCTATTAGCTCTAGTCGTGCCTGTCGCATCACTGTCACTACCCCGCAGTACCCTCATGACACCTGGGGTCACCAACTGCCCACCTCCTTCATGAGTCTCCAACTCTGTGCCTGTAAGTTGGCCAAGTGGGCGGGCACCTTCCAGCTCAAGGCATCAGCCACCACATTGGCCTTCCTTGGGTGGTAGGAGATGCTGCAGTCATAGTCCTTTAGGAGCTTTAACCAACATCTCTGTCTCATGTTGAGCTCCTTCTTATCAAGTAGGTACCCGAGCCTCTTATGATCCGTGAAGATCTCGAACATCTCACCGTACAAGTAGTGCCTCCATGTCATTAGCATGGAGACAACTGCTGCTAGCTCTAAGTCATGGGTGTGGTAGTTATGCTCATGGGGCTTTAGTTATTGCGAAGCGTAAGCGACAATGTGGCCCTGTTGCATGAGCACACCACCCAACCCTTGCAACGAGGCATCAGTGTAAACCACAAACTCACCACTGCTATCTGGGATAGTAAGTACAGGAGCTGAAGTCAGTCTCTCCTTCAACTCCTGAAAGCACGACTCACACTCATCTGTCCAAGTGAAAGGCACGTCCTTCCAGATTAGCTGGGTCATAGGACGCGTAATCTGAGAGAATCCCCTGATAAACCGTCGGTAGTAGCCTGCTAGTCCTAGAAAGCTGTGTATCTCTGTCACTGTGCGTGGCTTTTCCCACCTGAGTATAGCCTCGACCTTGGATAGATCCATAGGCAATCCGTCTCCTGAAATCACATGGCCCAAGAAGGTTACCTATCTCAACCAAAACTCGCACTTGCTGTACCTGGCGTACAACCTGCGTTGTCTTAATGCATCTAGGACCATATATAGATGTTGTCCATTTATGCCTGATCCTGAGAGGAGACTAGTACGCCGTCGATGAACACCATCACAGTCTAGTCTAGGTATGGCATGAAAACATGGTTCATCAAATCCATGAAGGCAGTGGGGGCGTTGGTTAGACGGCATGACCAAGAATTCGTAGTGTCCGTACCAAGTACGGAAGGCTGCCTTGGAGATGTCGGTCTCCCTGATCCTCAGCTGATGGTAACCTAACCTCAAGTCTATCTTGGAGAACACTGTGGCGTCTCTCAACTAGTCGAAGAGGTCATCGATATGAGGTAGCGGATACTTGTTCTTGACGGTGACCCAATTCAACTACCTATGGTCAACACAAAGTCGAAGGGTACCATTCCTTTTCTTCATGAATAACACAGGGGGCTCCCCACTGGGACGCACTGGGCCTCACAAAGCCCTTCTCTAACAAATCCTGCAACTAAAACTTGAGCTCTCACAGCTCAAGCGGGGCCATCCTATACAGTGCAGTAGAGATGGGGCTGGTCCTCAGTATTAGTGAGATCTCAAACTCGATCTTATGCTTAGGTGGTAGTCCTGGCAGCTCCTCTAGGAAAACATTGGAGTACTCGCAAACCACCGGAATACACTATAAGTCAGCCACGAGGCTAGGTTTTGCTACAACACAAGCTAAGAAGCCCTCACACCCCTGGCTCGGAAGCTTCATTGCCCGAAGCGTGGAGATGCACTTGAAACCTCTGTCTACTGGCTGGCCATGAAACTCAAATGTAGGCAACTCCGATATGGAGAAGTCGATCTTCCTCCTAAAATAGTCCACCAAGGTGTGATAGGTAGACAGCCAGTCCATCCCTAGGATCATGTCAAAGTCCTCCATCGGGATCATGACCAGGTCAACAAGAAGACTATGTCCCCATATAGCGACCCCACAATCTATGAAGACCTCTTGGGCCTCTAATCAGGAACGAAACCTCTAACAGTACACTGCTCAGGCCCAAATTGAAGGCAAAACTCATGGTGACAAAAGAATGTGTGGCACTAGAATCGAAAAGTACATAAACAAGTATGTTGAAAAATGGAACCATATCTGCCACCACGGAGCCTAAAGCTTTGGCATCTCTGTGAGTCAAGGCATTGACACACCCCTTAACCCTGGGTGCAGAAGAAGCGGCCACGCTCTGGGTCAGGCAAGCAGCAGCTAGCCGGTACCCTCCTCGTGACTATTGTCCTCCTCCTCGTGCTTGGTAACCACGACTGCCAGATCGGCTCCCAGTGCTCGGTGCTGGGAGCATCTGCTGTGCTCCATCCCTAGATGGGCAGTTCTTCCTTATGTGGCTCGACTGGCCACACTGGTAACAGAGAGGAGCACGACCTCCTCCCTCAGTCAATCCCTGCTGGTAGCTGGGCAAGGGTCTAGTGCAGGCAACTGGACCCTGTCAAGGGCCCCCAAAGGCCACTGGCGACCCCACAGAGTGAGACAACTCCCCTACGGGCACCGGGTGCCTCCTTTCCCGACAACCCTGTAAGTGCTCCAGCTGGTAGGGCCTTCTCTAACCTCCTCTTGCTCGCCTAGCACGACGGTGACTTCGTTGTCTCATGGGAGACTGATAGCGATTTTTACGTGGTTTGTTAATTAAGTCGTTGTAACACGTAAAATCGATCAACTCTTAAATTTATATTCCTAGATAGGGGAGTATCTAGGGTCGTCCAAGGAGGCCAAATGTTTGCAAAAGTGATTCTCTTTCTTGGAATACAAATCTCAACCTTCTTTTTGGTATTTTTCAATATATCATTTTTTTGTTTCAAATTAAGACAACATGCGAAATGATGGTGGGAAGGTGATTTACACTTCAATTTAAAATACTACTTCTAAGTGGCAAGTAGAGCCTCTCCCTAAGCTCACTCTAGGCAAGTGGAGGCCTAGAATAATTAGGGAGAGGGAGTGAGGAATGCTAAAAACAAAGCAAGTAGAAATGCAAAATAGAAAATTGCAAAGAAGGCAACTATATTGATGAAAAGTGTTTTACAAAAAAAAGCCTAGTAGAGGAATGCTTCTACTACTAGAAAAATAAAAATAAAGAAAAGCAAACACAAATCCTCTAGATAGATGGCGAAGAAGAGGGCTTCTTGCTCCAAGGTTGGTGGCTCCCAATCTTGAAAAGAATCCTTCAACTCCTTCCTTGCTGTGCTCCGCCAAGGTGATGTCCTCCAAGGCAAGCCTTAAGGGGGCATGCCCTAAGCTTCTCTCCAAGGGTGGACGTCCACCCTAGGTTCTTATCCCTTGCCTGGCTGTCCTCCTTGAAGTGGAAGAGTCCTCCTCCTTGGTGTGGCCGAAGTTGAAGAGAGTGGGGAGAAGAAGGCACCAAAAGGGCTGGTGATGTGCCCCTTTAATCTCCTTCTCTACTCCTTCTTCTTGGCCGTAGGTATAGGTAGCAAATTACACTAATGGAGGATGCCCCAAAATGGTGGTAGGTGGTGGGTTTTTATGGAATAGGAAGGGGGCTAAGGTGACTCTTGGAATGGAGGGCTAAGATGAAGAGATGAAGGTGGTTAAGGATCCAATGGCCAAGGTGAATTGGTGCCACCTTAAGGGACACCTAGGGGGTGGTTATAGGTGTTGACATCCCTTGATATTGGCACCAAAATGGCTTCTAGAAGGGTTCTAGAAGGAGGGGTAGGTGGATGGCTAGGATGGATTATGTGGGTAGGTGTAGGGTGGATTAAGGGCTGAAAGTTGGCGCCAATATAGAGGTGGTTAGGGGTAGTTTTTGGTGCCAACTTTTGGTGTCTTTTGGTGGTGATAATGGGGTGAAGGGATGGCTAGAAGTTGGCACCAACTTGAGTAGGGTAGCTAGCTTAGGTAGGCTTAAGTTGGTGGAGCTAGCTAGGGTTGAATTTGAAGGTGGTGGATGGCCAAGGAGCTGGTTGCTAGCTAAGCTAAGCTAAGCTAAGCTAGCTTAGCTAAAGGGGGAGTAGAGGCTGAGGAGGAGAAGTCTGGAGCTGAAATTGGAGCTGGCTGCTGCTGAAGAGGCTGGCATGGAGCTACTCTAGCTGCCTTAGCTTGCTAGTTCTTTGCTAGCTGCTAAGCCAAGCTAAAGTAAGCTAGCTTCTACCATAATGAGCTGAGGTGATCTAGGTCTGGTGCTCCCGGGGAGAATCAAGCTGGTTGAGGCAACTAAGGTAGTTTAACTCAACTGAGTTGAGCTAAGCTAAGTCCCCGGGAGCTGGACTTGAGCTTCCTGAGCTGGGATGAGTTCTTCTTCAGCTGGCTGGAGTTGAGTGGAGCTGGATGTAGCTGGATCTGAGCTGGGGTGAACTCCTGTCAACTCAACTGAGTTAGCTAGAGCTCCCTGTGGACTAGTGGGAGCTGAGATGAGCTAGACTCAGCTAAGTTGAGCTAGATCTGAGCTGACTTGAGCTAGGGTAAGCTAAGATGAACTCTCTTGAACTGCCATTCAGCTGAGATTAGCTGAATGGAGCTGGGATGAGCTAACCCTAATTCAAGTGAGCTAGGTTCCAGCTGTGGTGAGCTGGAAAAAGCTGAGTTCCAGCTAGTGTGGGCTTCTCCTTCACCATTTGCCTTCTTGAGTGCAAGGGTTTTAGGGATCTGTATATCTGTACATCCCTAACACTCACAAAAACATATTAAAAAGATAATAAAAATTCCAATGCATGCCTAACCTATTTTATGCCTAAATGCAACCCAAAAACCCATTTGAGGAGTAAAATCCTAAGAGCTAGGTTTGTTTTAATGCATAAAAATGATGATAAACTGGCGTTTATCACACCCCCATGCTTATTTTTTGTTAGTCTCTTAGAAAAACTTTATTTTTTTTTTTGGAAAACAAAATTTTTGGGAAATCTAATTTTTTTCGACTTTTGAGGAGAAAAAGTGATTAAGGGACCTTGGTAGATTAAAACATAGGAGGTACGGGATTTGTTAAAGATAAACATCGGGATTTATTTTGGATTCGACCATTAGACAGAACGGGATCAATATATCCTCCAGAAAATTCACAAATTAACCCCTTTTTTAATTCAGATGACTTGAAATGTTTGTTTTAGGATT
The DNA here is from genome assembly GCA_037157565.1 of Thalassia testudinum. NCBI lineage: Eukaryota > Viridiplantae > Streptophyta > Magnoliopsida > Alismatales > Hydrocharitaceae > Thalassia > Thalassia testudinum. Next base: position 10,639,751 of record JAZHRO010000051.1, read on the forward strand.
TTTTCGGCTCATGAATCTGATTTGCAACTTGCAAAATCCTTTAAAACCTTATGTCTATGCTTGTGAAAAGCCAACATTTATAAGTGCGTGTGTAATTTATTTATTTATTTATTTATTTATGCTTATTTTTAGCTTAGTCTTACAACAGATGTGTCGGGATCATCATTCCCGTTACCATTCCTCAAGGGGGCTCTGGCACCGGTACTTCTGGATAGCACTGTCCATGACACCACCAAGGAGCTCACAACCCCAAAACACGATGCGGTGAAAAGGGGCGCTCCAAGCAAACTCAAGCACTTGCTCTGACACTATAGGTAGATGATGAGAGCCACATCATGAGCCATAACTAGCTCATTTTGACCTAATAAAGAGAATAAAAGCTCCTACATGACTTAGAAGAGGGCTTAATTGGAGGAATAAGTGCTCTGAGAAGAAAACATGAAATAAAGGTTAAAACTGCAATTTTACCATTGCAGTACATAAACAGGATTTCTCAGAGACAAAGCATAGGTAAAATGGTCTAAATGAGATAAAAAGTGGGTTGAATCAATCAGAAATGGGTTCATGTGCAATCTAGGAATTAAATGACATTTGGTAACCCTAAAACAGACCCACTTAATTCAACAAAGTTTCAGTCAGGATAAAAATCAAGTAAGCCCTCTAAAAATCATGTAAAAATATCCCCTAGGGTTTAGAACATTCAAAGTGGCCTTTGGAACCTAGTTTGACCTAGATTAGGGTCCTAGCTCATAAATTGACCTAAATTGGGTTTTTACGCAAAATGTCAAGTCAAACGTGGTCAAACCTAAAATCCAACTTCACCATTGGATTCCTTAGGTCAAAATTAGGTTTGTATCAAAATTTGGACCTAAGGGGAGGTCATCTTGACCTACTTTGCAATTTAGTACACCCAATCACATTTTGGTCCCTGTCTTTTGAAAACCATCACAATAACCCCCTATCTTTCTCGCCGACCTTACAATAAAGTCCTTCCACCATTATTGGGGAAGATTTTTCTCCGGCGAGGTTGACAGGGGGGATACGCTCAAATCCCTCAGAGATCTCCCAGAATTAGAAGGGAGATTCTCTGAGGAATTCCCTTCCATCTAAGCCTGATCTTGATCTCTGATTTCTTTCCAAACTCTCGTGCGAACGCACGAGAAATTTGGGTCTCGACCACCTTCCTTCTCTGGCGAGACAGTTGTGGACAAAAGCCGCCCTCCACGCACCAGAAAGTTCGGCCAGCACCTATAAATAGACCTCCGACCCTCTGCGAGATCTCAAGCTTGTCTTGGCGGACCCTCTACGAGATCTCAAGCTTGTCTTGGCGGAGAATGTCTCAAAATTTCCTCTCTTCCTTCTTCGACAGGAAACCCGCAAGCTCCGGTGGCCACTCCTCCTTCTCATCGCTCTGCTGCCATACCAGCAGCAGAGTTTGCTTCATCTAGTCTTCCTGCGTTGCGCCGCACCAAGCGCACGCTTCCCTGCCCACTTCCTCGTCACCGCTCTCTCCCTCTGGGTGCTTCTTCTCCGACGACAGTCAATACGACTGCCCGCCTCTCCGGCCCCCTTCGTCCCTGCAAGTAAGTTAGAACTACTCCCCATTTTCCCTTCTTTCTTTTCCCACATTACTTCATTCAAACCAACCCTCAACCACGCCTGACCACCATCACCTTCTTCGCCTCCGGCCAACCTTCGGTGAGTTGCCCCCGTCGATCCGCAGCTCCATACAACTCGCCGACCTACCCAGAAGCTTCGCCTCATCCCACTGAATATGCTCCGCCCCTCCACAGTCCCTCCATACTCACACAACTCACCCCCGAACACACCCAACTTTCCGGTCACAGGTCGACCTAGGCACGCACGCCTAGGCCGCCCCACGGCCTGCTGCAGATCGCACCACCTTCGTCGTGCCACGGCAAAGGTCTTCAGGCAGTTTAATTAGGCCGTGAGGCCGTATTCGTGTCTGACAGGTTCCCAGCCCCTACCGCCATTGACGATGACTCGACGAAGCTCCAAGCTCGCTCTAGGCTTCACGACCGCAAGGCTCCAGGTGCTGCGGATTCGGGGAAGCATTGCGAAGCTATCTGACCCAGCGAGCAAAGCCAACTGAGCCTGTAGTTGAGGAATTGAAGGCACGATCGGCTGCGGGCGTGCGAAGAACAGCAGTGGGCTTTAGTCCCGCATCGGTAAGCCAAGATGCGCCAACACCCTTTAAATTGCTTTTGTGAAATAGCCTCTTCGCCTCCAGTTACACTTGGGGTGAGGTCCCTCACCCATTACACTGCGCCTTGTCCGTGGTTTCACCTCACGGATCTGGCACGACCCGACTCGATCTTGTCCTGAGCACACCTCACGCACCACCCTCACGCCGGTGCGCCTGGTAACGGGCGCGCGATCCGACCCGTTTAACCGGCTCTGGGAGAGCGTGTTGAGAGTGGTTTACACAAAGAGAAAGAGAGACGCGCGGGTAGAGGGATAGGTTTTGCTACGCCTGGTGTGTGCAGGACACAGGTACTTAACCACTGCAACAAAGAAGGGAGTTCTGCGGCCACGGACGAGAGCCAAGGTAGAGAAGAAGAAATGCAAAAGGGAAATAGAAGAAAGAAGGAAGGAGGCTCTAAAAGAAAGGAAGGAAGGAGAGAGGCAAGGCAGTGAAGGAAGCAGAACCAAGGAAGACTGAAGAAGAAGAAGAAGGCAAAGGGCAGATGAAGACTCAGGAAGGCAAAGGCAAAGAAAGAAGAACGTCAGACCTTCGTAGGAAGAAAAGAAATAGAGGGAGAGAAAAGGAGCTTCATTTTAAGATGCCTCATATTTGTATCAGACGTCCAATTTTTATTTTCCCTGAGCAATTTCTTTTTATAACTCTCATTGAACTCGGATATACTTATTTTCATTTAAAAGGTTGTGTTCTCAAGTTTTGAAAGTACTTAGATTGCTCCCTGTGTTCGATCTCGGATACTCCGATCTTCGAGTTATAAAATCTTTATTTGTTTTCGCGAAAATTTCGTCTATATTACAACGCATTAATTATTAAAACACGATCTAGCAGCGTAAACATTTTGGCACCGTTGCCGGGGAGCAACGGGCACTATTAAAGCTTTTGATTACAATTTTTTGATCCAATATTTGACCTAACTCCTCTCTTTTGTTGTGCTTATTACATCGGGAAAGCAAAAAGGAAAAAAGAGCAGCTGCACAACAAACATTCTAAAGAACAGGTGATTTCCAGAAGCCCTCTCTCTTAACTCCCTCAAAATCTAAAAAGAAAAAAAAAAAGAATCAACTTAGGGCTACCTGTTTCATATTTAGTAACTCATCAAGTTGCCTGATTTTCATTTCAACACATTTTTATCTGCTCATCCAACTAAGGTAACTAGGGCTAAAACTTTCTTGATTGAGCCCTAGATACTAAATTTTGAGGCAACTAAATTGGATCCACTAGAGCCAATTTAAGGATTAAAAAGCTAGGGTTTTTAGAGACACATCTTATCTTAAACAAAGAAACAAATTTTTCCAAAAGAGGTGTACCTAAACCTTGCTTGAAAAGATCTATACAAGAAGAACACTAAGCAAATCAGGTTTTTAATCCATTTGAACCTTAAAAGAAAGGACCTAAAATCTCTCAAAGGAACAAGAGGTGAAGTTGATCCCTTGGGTCAACCAACCTTAAAATTAGGTCACTTTTTCACTCAAAAATACCTAAAAGTTCAAGTGGAACCTTAAGCACCTTGATCTTAAAGTAAAAAAGGTAGACTTAAGAGAGGTCGGGTGGGGGAAACCCTGTAACTCGTGGGGACGCTCTGCCGTGTAGGGGTCTTTGCGGGACTCTCCCTCTCTGGCTGCCCAGGTATTTCTCAAGTGGACGACCTTTCTGACTAAGGGGTACCATCCGCCCCGAACCTCTATAGTCACCCAACAATTTTTGGGTGTCTTGATTGGGTCCAGCACCTTCTAATCTCATCACATCCTTCGGTGCATGCTCGGTAGGAGGTCCTTAAGGCCACCCTTAAGACCTCCTTTAGAAATTCACTCTCGTCGAGGCCAAGCCTCGATGCCCTTGTTTGTGCAGCAACCCCACCACATAAATCTTTCATCTGATTCAGAACCCGGTTCTCCTTCTTCTCCCATCATGGCACAACCCATTGAAGAGGAGAACAACCTTGAACGCCAGCTTCAACGCCTTAATGATCTCTTTCAAAACTTTGTAAACCCACCGCAGCGACCTATGATGCGAGATCACTATAATCCTGCTGCGGTGGCTATCGAACCTCGAGTACGAATCCTGATTGGAGGTCCTGATTCTGAGCTGAAGCCCAACATGATTCATGCCATACCAAAGTTTCATGGGCTTAACTATGAGGATCCATTCCAACATATTAAACAACTCAAGCATCTGGCCCAGACCTTCAGGTCAGATCTACAAAATCGAGACATCCTACTCATGAAAATGTTTTCGTTCTCCCACTTGGACAAGGCCGCCCATTGGTATCAAACTCAGACCCGTCTGATCAACACATGGGAGGAACTTCAGTCCGAATTTTTGAAAAAATTCTTCCCCGTTGGCAGGACGAATGCCTTGCGCCACCAGATCACTCATTTCACTCAACAACCGGGAGAACCTCTTCACGAAGCATGGGATCGATTCTTAGATCTCATGCGAAAGTGCCCCCATCACGGAGTTCCTAAGTGGGAACAAGTCCAGTCTTTTTACCAGGGACTCCGTGAAGACATTCGTTTATTCGTCAATGCAACGTGCGGAGGAAACATCATGGGTCAACATGAGGACACGGGTGTGGGAGATTCTCAAAATCTTGTGCGCGAACTCCATAAGTAATGACTCCATGGGCTTATTCGACAGGATGAATGCCCGCGCATCGACAAATCTGAGAGGGGCACATGAGATGCAGGACCTGTCCACTTCCGTCGACTTGGAACTGATGGCCAGTCGGTTAGACAAGGTTTCTATCGTAGAAAAGAAGGTGGACGAGCTAACTCGGCATTTGCAGCAAGCCACCTCTGCGCAAAACTCTTTTGCACGACCGCCTCTAGCAAGGGAAACTATGCAAAACATCTACCACCAATCTGCCAAGGGGATGGACCCATATCCACCCCCGTCTGCCTCTCGGACCGGAGTGACCTCCGATCCATTCTACTCGAGTTGGGGGAACTCTGAACCGTCGTATTCTGACTTTCCTAGGGTTCCTCAGAATTGCGAGGACCTCAACGCCATCCAGAATGACCCATTCTCCAATACCTACAACCCTGGATGGAGAAATCATCCTAACTTTCAGTGGGCGGGAAATTCTCAGACTCAAAGACCACCATATCAACCCCGTCCACAAGCCCCTCATCCATATCTACCGCCCCAGCCTCAGCCCAATCCCACCTACCAATCCGGGTCAAACCAGGATCAACTGACTCTTATCCTTCAAGCACTGGCTGACATTCAAAAGACGAATGCGGCAATGCAAAAACAGCACAAGGATGAGATCACAGAGGTTCGCAACCAACTGACCCAGATGGCGAATTCCCGCCAACCTGGCACCCTTCCTTCTCAACCTCTGCCCAACCCAAATAACGTGCCGACCCAGAGGCGCGTTATGAATCCAAATTCAGGACACGCACATTTGATTTATCAGGCCCCTGTTGCTCCATCGCCAGACGGGATGGAAGCTTCGACATCTTATGCGGGATTTCAGCAGCAGCCACCCCTCTTACCAAACCCAAACCAAAATCAGGCCGGATTAAATTCTGTAACAACACGTAGTGGTAAAATAACCCAAGACCCACATTATCCGAACCACTCCAAGCCTGATAATAGCCAAGACCCTAGGATAGTTATCTAAGATACCACTGTCCCAGATCAAGAACCTGGACCTATTCTAGAGGAACCAACTAGGATCCCATTTCCTAAGGCCTTGACCAAGGGAAAGAGGATAACCAAACCCGTGGCCCCCAAGGAGGATCTGGTCAAGCTCTTTGAACAGGTCCAGATAAGCATTCCATTGATGGATGCAATTCGCCACATACCGGCTTACGCAAGATTCTTGAAAAACGTATGTACACCCAAACGTAAGCCGCGAACTAAGGATGGGAATCCGATCGTACTGTCAGAGCAAGCCAGCTATGTCATCTTGAGTAAACTCCCACCCAAGGCTAAAGACCTAGGAACTCCCCTGATTTCTTGTAAAATTGGTGAAACCCAATTTGATAGAGCCTTACTAGATCTAGGTGCCTCCATAAATTTAATACCTACATCCCTCCTTGACCACCTTGAAGAATCTGAACTTAAACCAACTGAGGTGACATTGCAGTTAGCTGATCGATCCATCAAGTCACCTAAAGGAATACTCGAGGATGTCATTGTTAGGGTACGAGATTTCTACTTCCCGGTGGACTTCATAGTATTGGACATGGATGCACCTAAGAACCTAAGGGACACACCAATCATATTAGGGAGACCCTTTTTGGCCACTGCTAGGGCCAACATAAACTGCGAAGAGGGCCAGATAGAGTTAAAATTTGGGAATCAAACCCTGAAGATTGACATTTTTAAGGCCCAACAAGGGATTAATTGCGGGGTTATAGAGAAGATTTGTGATATCAGAGTCGTGGTTGAGGAATTGCATATAGAGGACAACCTGATTATCCCTGATCAACCACTAGAAAATCAAAACCCGCCAACAGAGGAGTGCGAACATGATCTAGACACACCTATGACTCCAACCCTTATTCCTAATACAAACCGCGAACCACCCACTGCTGCTGACAATCCTGTCATGGAACTCAAGTCCCTTCCCAAGCATCTGAAGTACGTCTTTTGGGATTCCAATCAGACGTTTCCTGTGATTATCAACTCTTGACTCACACCTGACCAGGAACTCCGTTTGGTTACTGTTCTCCAGCAACATCATAGAGCCATTGGATGGACTCTCGATGATTTGACTGGTATAAGCCCTTCATACTGCACACATCGAATCTACACAGAAGAAGGCGCACGACCTTCAAGAGAAATGCAAAGATGCCTAAACCCTAACCTACAGGAGGTCATGAAAAAGGAGATCATAAAGTGGTTAGATGCAGGGATCATCTACCCGATCTCCGACAGTCGTTGGGTGAGTCCAATACAGGTGGTGCCTAAAAAGGCAGGACTTACCATCATCACGACTGAAACTGGAGAAGTCATTCCTACCCGAATAGCTAACTCGTGGAGAGTCTACATTGATTACAAAAGACTCAATTCCTCCACGAAGAAGGATCATTTCCCACTATCATTTATTGATCAGATCCTCGAGAAACTAGCTGGAAATAGGTTCTTCTGCTTTCTTGATGGGTACTCCGGTTATAACCAGGTGGCAATCCATCCAGAGGACCAAGAAAAGACCACATTCACCTGCCCCTTCGGGACGTACGCGTTTCGAAGGATGCCTTTCGGTCTTTGCAATGCACCTGCAACTTTTCAGCGGTGCATGCTTGCCATATTCTCAGATATGGTAGGTGACTATCTGGAAGTCTTCCTGGATGACTTTTCAATTTTTGGAGCATCATTTGACGATTGCCTCCAACACTTGGTCCAAATACTCAGGTGGCGCATCGATGTGAATTTGGTTCTTTCCTAGGAAAAGAGCCATTTCATGGTGCCTGAGGGAATTGTCCTGGGACATTTAATCTCGAAGAAAGGCATCCAAGTGGATCGAGCTAAGGTTAACCTGATCTCCAAGCTCCTTATGCCTAGCTCGATTAAGGACATCTAATCTTTTTTGAGGCACGTCAGTTTTTATCGTCGATTTATCCCTGATTTTTCATAAATCGCGCGCCTCTTGACCATTCTTCTCTCCAAGGATGTGCCTTTCAAAATTTCCAAGGAATGCACTCAAGCATTTGAGATCCTACGTGACCGAGTCACCCAAGCCCCGATCCTACAGTCCCCTTATTGGTCTCAACCCTTTGAGATCATGTGCGATGCATCTGACTTCGCTGTAGGAGCGATTTTGGGGCAGAAAATTGACGAGAAACCTATGGTCATTTACTACGCCAGCAAAACACTGGATGAGGCTCAGCGTAACTATACGGTTACTGAGAAAGAGCTACTAGCTGTAGTATTTGCCCTAGAAAAATTCAGATCATACCTTCTGGGTTCCTGTGTCATCGTATACTTGGATCACACAGTTGTGAGGCATCTCCTTGCAAAGAAGGACGCGAAACCTCGATTAATCCGATGGATCTTGTTGTTGCAAGAATTTGACCTTGAGATTCGTGACAAAACGGGAAAGCAAAATGTGGTAGCTGATCACTTGTCCCGCCTTCCTTCTGAAATAATTGATCCTTCCGGGCCCATCATAGAACATTCTCCTGATGAGCACCTCCTGACTATCAGTACAAGTCTTCCATGGTTCGCAGATATAGTAAATTACCTAGCATCACATCAGATTCCATTCGATTGGCCGAAGGCCAAGAAGGACAAATTGCGTTCCGATGCCAAGTATTACCTATGGGAAGACCCGTATCTATTCCGCATCGGTGCTGATAAGATAATTCGACGGTGTGTCACGGAAGTGGAAATCAAAGACATACTCTCGTTTTGCCATGACCAAGCATGTGGTGGACATTTTTCAGGACATAAAACCACATCAAAAGTCCTCCAGTGTGGCTTTTACTGGCCCACAATTTTCAAGGATGCATACGATCACTGTAAGGCATGTTCCCGTTGCCAGACTTTGGGCAACATGAGCCATCGAGACATGATGCCTCTATAGGCAATCTTGGTATGCGAAATTTTTTATATTTGGGGGATTGATTTTATGGGACCCTTCCCGATCTCGGATGGCTTCGAATACATCTTACTCGCAGTTAACTACGTGTCCAAGTGGATCGAAGCCATTCCGACCCGAACCAACAATCATAAAGTTGTGATCAAATTCATTCATCAAAATATTTTCTCAAGGTTCGGGATTCCACGAGCAATAATTTCCGACAGAGGGACTCATTTCACAAACGCTCAATTCAGGTCACTGATGACCAAATACGAGGTGTCACACCGAATCTCTACTCCTTACCACCCACAAACTAATGGTCTAGCTGAGCTATCAAACCGAGAAATCAAGAAAATCCTTCAGGTTACTATTCGACCTGATAGAAAAGATTGGTCTTCTCAGCATCCGGAAGCATTGTGGGCCTATAGGACCGCTCACAAGACCCAATTAGGAATGTCTCCTTTCAGATTAGTGTATGGGAAGGCATGTCACCTCCCCGTCGAATTGGAGCATAAAGCCTATTGGGCAGTACAGAATTGTAATCTAGATCTTTCTAAGGCTGGAACCCACAGAAGACTTCAAATAAGCGAGATCGATGAATTACGCCATGACGCGTATGAGAACTCGCGAATTTACAAAGAACGGGATAAAGCTTTTCACGACAAACACATTTCTAGAAAGGTCTTTCATCCTGGTCAAAAGGTTTTACTCTTTGATGCCCGACTCAAATTATTCCCAGGAAAGCTACGATCTAAGTGGGTCGGACCTTACCTAGTCCGACAAATCTTTGGAAATGGAGCCATTGAAATCTTCCCACTCAGCCACGATTCCAAACCCTTTGTTGTGAACGGTCAGAGACTCAAACCGTTCATTGACATGACCGATACAAATTTGGCTGAGTCATCCTTTACCCTTCATTCCTCTTGAGCTCATTGCGCCTAGCTGATGGCGTAAAACTTAGCGCTTAACGGGAGGCAACCCGTCGTTCTTTGAAAAACCCGAAACCTTTTCTGACATTTCTATGCGGAATTCATATTGCACTTTAGGGTTCATCCATTAGAACAATCGACTTCACCTCAGGTATCCCTACCCGAGATTAGAAATCGTTCGCAACAAGTCATTTCGACCCGTTCACTGACCACACACCTGTCCTAATGAATGAACTAATCTGAAATCGAACCCACCTAATTTACAATGGGGACATTGCAAATCTTAGGCATGGAGGGGGTATGAAGGTGCAAAACGTCAGGAAAATTCATATCAAGAAAGGGTTTCATCAAAAAAAAAGACTTGAAGGAGGGGAGAAACAATTCAGGGTCATACAAAATGAGAGGAGGAAAAGAGTAAAATGCCAAGAAAGGAGCACAAAATGAAAAAGAAAAAAATAGTCATTAGTAAAATATTAAGGGATTAACGAAAGTTCTAGACCAGATCAAGAAAAGAGAAAAAGTGCTAAGGTAACATAACAAGAGATTAGCGGGAACGCTGATTTTAGGCCTCTTGGGCTACATTCTTTAGCTTAAAAATTCACGTATCCGCTAAAATCTGGATAATCCTCAAGAGGTTGAGGAAAATGCGAAGCTTAAGTATTAGGTCCAAGGCTTAGGAAGTATTCGACCTCGTTAACTGACCTTCGATTTGCGGGATTCGGTAACCTAAGCACCCCAAATTCACACATAGTCTGGTTCAGTGCGCATAAATATCCAAATCACGCAAAAGCGTTTAATGTTCTGCAAAAGTCACCTAGATTAGGAGCGGCCAATCAACACAAGTTGATTTAGACGAGTTCCCAGCGCGGAGAGGAGGGAACTTTCCCTCGAAGATGCGTAACAACATATCGTCTCCTCGGTGCTTGTCTCTTAGGATATTTAAATATCCTACTGGGGGCATGTAAGCACTCTGCTGGTTCAAATACCATGGGTGGCATTATCACGAAATGTCGATCGCCAGGGTCTGAATTCAGCCACAGAATTCCATGGGCGGGATTATCTCGAAATCTCGAAAGCCAGGGTTCTGGGGGTTGCCATGGCCGAGATTATCTCAAAATCTCGATAGCCAGGGACCCTTGAGGATTGATGATGGGGACGAGGAATCCGATACAGACCGTATTGAGAAGCTAATCCGAAGCTAGAAATAAAAAGAAAAGAGAGAGAAAAGCTCTCCAAACAAATAAATCTTCTACCTCTCTCTTACAAAAATGCACTGCAAACTGAACCTAGGCTGAAAATGTCTCAAGCACGGGTGCTTTAACTGCGGAGTCCAACAAACCCTAGGTTAGTTTCTGTGGGCCTTAAAAACCTTTGTGGAGGACTGAGGCTAAAGCAGAACAGGTTTGAATTTTGGTTGGTACTTGAGTACCTCTAGGTCTATTGTCGGCATTCTGACCTAATCACAAAAGAAAAGGAGAAGCATATCATAATTGTTGACAGACACTCAGGGTCTAGAGTGGAAGTTAAAACCTTAAAATTTTGCTAAAGGACTAGCAAAAGCTAGGCATGGGGGTATGATGAGAGCCTCATCTTGAGCCATAACTAGCTCATTTTGACCTAATAAAGAGAATAAAAGCTCCTACATGACTTAGAAGAAGGCTTAATTGGAGGAATAAGTGCTCTGAGAAGAAAACATGAAATAAAGGTTAAAACTGCAATTTTACCATTGCAGTACATAAATGGGATTTCTCAGAGACAAAGCATAGGTCAAATGGTCTAAATGAGATAAAAAGTTGGTTGAATCAATCAGAAATGGGTTCATATGCAATCTAGGAATTAAATGACATTTGGTAACCCTAAAACAGACCCGCTTAATTCAACAAGGTTTTAGTTAGGATAAAAATCAAGTAAATCCTCTAAAAATCATGGAAAAATATCCCCTAGGGCTTAGAACATTCAAAGTGGCCTTTGGAAACTAGTTTGACCTAAATTGGGTTTTTACGCAAAATTTCTAGTCAAACGTGGTCAAACCTAAAATCCAACTTCATCATTGGATTCCTTAGGTCAAAATTAGGTTTGTACCAAAATTTAGACCTAAGGGGAGGTCATCTTGACCTACTTTGCAATTTAGTACACCTAATCACATTTTGGTCCCTATCTTTTGAAAACCATCACAATAACCCCCCTATCTTTCTCACCGACCTTACAATCAAGTCCTTCTGCCATTATTGGGGAAGATTCTTCTCTGGCGAGGTTGACAGGGGGGATACACTCAAATCCCTCAGAGATCTCCCAAAATTGGAAGGGAGATTCTCTGAGGAATTCCCTTCCATCTAAGCCTGATCTTGATCTCTGATTTCTTTCCAAACTCTCGTGCAAACGCACGAGAAATTTGGGTCTCGATCACCTTCCTTCTCTGTCGAGACAGCTGTGGCCAAAAGTTTCCCTCCACGCACCAGAAAGTTCGGCCAGCACCTATAAATAGACCTCCGACCCTTTGCGAGATCTCAAGCTTGTCTTGGCAGAGAATCTCTCAAAATTTCCTCTCTTCCTTCTCCGATAGGAAACCCGCAAGCTCCGACGGCCACTCCTCCTTCTTGTCGCTCTGCTGCCATACCAGTAGCAGAGTTTGCTTCGTCTAGTCTTCCTACGTCGCGTAGCACCAAGCGCACGCTTCCCTACTCACTTCCTCGTCGCCGCTCTCTCCCTCTGGGTGCTTCTTCTCCAGCAATAGTCAATACAACTGCCCGTCTCTCCGGCCCCCTTCGTCCCTGCAAGTAAGTTAGAACTACTCCCCATTTTCCCTTCTTTCCTTTCCCACATTACTTCATTCAAACCGACCCTAGACCATGCCTGACCACCATCACCTTACTCGCCTCTGGCCAACCTCCGGCGAGTTGCCCCCGTCGATCTGCAGCTCCATACAACTCGCCGACCGACCCAGAAGCTTCGCCTCATCCCACTGAATACGCTCCTCCCCTCCACAGTCCCTCCATACTCACACAACTCACCCCCGAACACACCCAACTTTTCGGTCATAGGTCGACCTAAGCACGCATGCCTAGGCCGCCCCGCGGCCTGCTGTAGATCGCACCACCTTCGCCGTGCCACGGCGAACATCTTCAGGCAGTTTAATTAGGCCGTGAGGCCATATTCGTGTCTGACAGGTTCCCAGCCCTTACCGCCATTGACGACGACTCGACGAAGCTCTAAGCTCGCTCCAGGTGCTGCGGATTCAGGGAAGCATTGCGAAGCTATCTGACCCAGTGAGCGAAGCCAACTAAGCCTATAGTTGAGGAATTGAAGGCGCGATCGGCTGCGGGCGCACAAAGAACAGCAGTGGGCTTTAGTCCCACATCGGTAAGCCAAGACACACCAACACCCTTTAAATTGCTTTTGTGAAATAGCCTCTTCGCCTCCAGTTACACTTGGGGTGAGGCCCTCACCCATTACACTGTGCCTCGTCCGTGGTTTCACCTCACTGATCTGGCGCGACCCGACCCGATCTTGTCCTGAGCACACCTCGCGCACCACCCTTATGCTAGTGTGCCTGGTAACGGGAGCGCGATCCGACCCGTTTAACCGGCTTTGGGAGAGCGTGCTGAGAGTGGTTTACACAGAGAGAAAGAGAGACGCACGGGTAGAGGGATAGGTTTTGCTGTGCCTAGTGTGTGCAGGACACAGGTACTTAACCGCTGTAATAAAGAAGGAAGGGAGTTCTGCAGCCAAGGATGAGAGCCAAGGTAGAGAAGAAGAAACGCAAAAGGGAAACAGAAGAAAGAAGGAAGGAGGCTCTAAAAGAAAGGAAGGAAGGAGAGAGGCAAGGCAGTGAAGGAAGCAGTACCAAGGAAGACTGAAGAAGAAGAAGACAAAGGGCAGACGAAGACTCAGGAAGGCAAAGGCAAAGAAAGAAGAACGTCAGACCTTCGCAGGAAGAAAAGAAATAGAGGGAGAGAAAAGGAGCTTCATTTTAAGATGTCTCATATTTGTATCAGACGTCCAATTTTTATTTTCCCTGAGCAATTTCTTTTTATAACTCTGATTGGACTCGGATATACTTATTTTCATTTAAAAGGTTGTGTTCTCAAGTTTTGAAAGTACTTAGATTTCTCCCTATGTTCGACCTCGAATACTCCGATCTTCGAGTTATAAAATCTTTATTTGTTTTCGCGGAAATTTCATCTATATTACAACACATTAATTATTAAAACACGATCTAGCCGCGTAAACAGTAGAGCACCGTCCAAGACACTTGAGCTGCCAAAATGCGCTTTGATGCTTCGTCTAAAGATATGAAATATAGATATGGAGCAGCGCCGAGGCGGTAACATGTTGACATCGCGTCCTCAAAGGAGGCATTTTCCTCCTTCTTGGCGGTGGGAACTCAAACCAATGATCTGCTTCAGACTTTTACTAAGTCTAAACAAGGGAGTTTTTCAAGTTTTTAGTTATTTTTAAGTGTTGGCTTGTGTGTGAAGAGTGACACAAGAAGTTTCTCAAAACATGCAAGTTTTTGAATCAGAAGCTAAGTCAAATACTTTCCGTATTACAAAATAGGATCAAGTCACCTGAACTATCATGAGTTCAAGTGGAATTTTAGAGAAGGATATCTGATCTAGTCTAAAATAGACCATGTAATTCTAATGATCAGATCCATATCCTCATCCTTGGATATCTAATATAGTCTAAAATAGACCCTGTAATTCTAATGATCAGATCCATATCCTCATCCTTAGTTTGTTAAAGATTAAATCCCATTGTACCAAAAGTGAATTTTTCGACCTTAGTCCCGATTTCAAAATTTTTCATCAAAAAGTATTCAACATTATTATTTTTTTATTTTTATTTTTATTTATATATATATATTTTTTTAAGAATGCAAGCAGGAAATAAATTAAAGAAAATTACATATTTTTAGGTTTTGAAAATCCTAAATCGATCGTCAAATTTAAAAATACCCCCCATGCTTAAGATATGTCATGTCCTCATGCATTAGGAGGGAAAAGGGATCACCTTAGTGAAGAACGGTCGGGTTTAGGATGAGCAAAACCTGGAAAAAGAAGAAAAAGGGAAAGCAAGAAAAAATGATGGGTTACCTCCCATCCAGTGCTATCCTTTACGCCATTCAACCAAGCGTGAAGGTATGCACGGAAGACGTAAAATCATGTAAATAATTGGACACTTGGATGCCCGCAAAAAAGGTGTCTTCTTATAGATCCCTAGAAAATTGATTAGAAGTAGTATTGGGATCAAAGTTGGATGGAAAATGATAAGTGTAGCCTGAGTCTGGCCATGGTTTTAAAGGTCGGATGCCAAATTCAGGTGGGGTTGGTGGCAGGTCCGTACGAAAGGAGTTGGGGAAGGAATGGTGAGGATTGGGTGAAGTTAGTGTGGAAAAATTACGTGCGTGAAAAGTGGGTAGGTTAAGGTGCTCAGGGGGGGTATCAGGAATAAATTTGGGGTCAAGACAAGTTTCCAGATCACAGATTTCGCCGACCACTGATTCTGAATCAGAGTCCTCAAAAAAATTGTGGTCGGTAAGGGTATCTATTAACATTGTCTCCTCCACCATATTGGAAATTTCAGTATCTGAGTCCTCAAAGAAGTTATCATCATGGAATCTTCTGGAGGATTTAAAAATATCTAAAGTGATAGTTTGGCCGGCACAGTTGATATCCATTTTTCCTGTGTGGCAATTAATATTTGCCTTTGCAGTGGCCAAAAAAGGGCGTCCAAGGATTATTGGGGAGTCCAGTAATGATTCAGGTGCCTCAATGTGAAGAACTAGAAAGTCTTCAAGGAAGACACAATTCTGGACCTTGACTAAAACATCCTCGACAATCCCACGAGGTTTGATTGTAGATCGATCGGCTAATTGCAAGGTAACCTTGACGGGTTTTAATTCATCGATCTGAAATTCCTCGAATAAACTCGTGGGAATAATATTAACTGAGGCACCAAGATCAAGGAGGGCACGATTAAATGTAGTGTCATCAATAATTACAGAAATTAAAGGTTCCCCCGGATCTTTCATCTTAGGAGGCAGCTTACTCTGTATGACAGAGCTTACTGTCTCCGAAAGATGCACCTGTCCTAGATTTTTGGCCTGCCTTTTAGGAGTACAAATCTCCTTCAAAAATTTAGCATAGGCAGGTATATATTTGATGGCATCTAGGAGAGGAATATTGATATGAACTTGCCCAAATAGATCCATGAGTTCTTCTATAGTGGGCTCAGATTTCTTCTTTTTGTTTGTGGTGGGGAGGAGAGCTTGTGGGAAAGGGACAGGAACCTTGTCTTGAGATTTTTGTATTTTTTTTTCTTCCTGATGGGGAGGTGGGGAGTCAATTTGCATAGGTATTTCACCAGGTTTGTGTGAAGGCCCGGGGTCAGTGGTGGTTTTCCCACTCCTTAAAGTAACTGCATGTGCAGTCGGATTATTATTTAGAAGAGGTGGGGGGGCCTGTGATTGCAGAAACCTGGGCGGCTGTTGAGGTGGTGGATTAGGAGGAGGATGATTTGGATAGTGTGGAGTTCTGCCCATATAATGGTTCCCTTGGTGATTAGGGTTGGGCATGGGTTGGGACGGAAGATGTCCTGCAGGTCTTTGCATGGGAGTAACCCCAATCTGATTGTTCAGATTTGTGATGTTGCGGGTTACTTCCGTCATTTTTGTTTGCATGTCCTGCAAGGTTCACAGCATCTGGGCATTGATGTCTTGTTGGGATGGCCTAGGATGGAAGTTTGGATTCGACCCATACCCATTAAAATGATATGGTTGGGAGGAAACTTGATTATTCCAGGAGTAGTTCGGGTAATTTTTCCAATTTGAAGAATTTTTAATGGGCTCTTGGATGGCAGAAATATTTTGAGTGGGGTTAAGATATAGAGAGTTATAATTCCCCAGTGAATCATTAGCAACCTCAGAATAATCAGCAGGAGTAGTGTTGAGATTGTGCAAATTTTATCTTCGTGGAAAGTTAGGTTGGGTTAAATGTGGGTGTGGAGCTTGAGTTGATGTGGCCAGTCTTTCCTCAATTTTCTTTTGATTAATATGCATCTGGTCGAGTTTTTGAGCAATCAATTGAAGATCGTCTTAGGTAACAGGGGTAGATTGAGTGCCTATTTCATGAACACCGAACTGCGGGTTTGCAGTTCTGCAAAATGTGTTCATGGAAGCTTGATTAAATGAGTTTTCACTCATTTCTTCAAACAGGTCGTAGGCACTTTCAGCATCTTTATTTAAGAAGTTGCCACCACACGAGGCATCGACAAAATGTCGGATTTGATCTTCTAATCCAAGATAGAAGATTTGCACGAGCTGCCATAAAGGAATCTCGTGGTGTGGGTAACTTCTTAAAAGATCTTGAAATCTTTCCCAAGAATCATGGAAAGTCTCACCAGATTTTTGGTGAAAGGTCGTGATAGATCTTCGCAAGGAATTGGTACGACCTATGGGAAAGAATTTCTTGAGGAAGGCGCTCTTGAGTTGAGGCCCAGTTGTGATGGGTCAGCCAATGGTCTTGAACCAATAAGAGGCCTTATCTTTGAGAGATAATGGAAAAAGCCGCATCAGTCATATGTCTTCTTGCACATTTCGGGAATGGGTTGTTTGTGCAAGAAGAGTTAGCTCTTCAAGGTGGCTGAAAGGATCTTCCCTAGAAAGGCCATGAAAGTGTTTAATTAGGTTCAGGACAGCAGGCTTGATCTCAAAGTTCCCCTCTGGTATGACCACCCCTGGTCGTTCCTCATAATAAGACGGATCATAGAAATCTTTTAGAGG
Organism: Thalassia testudinum; assembly: GCA_037157565.1. Classification (NCBI taxonomy): domain Eukaryota; kingdom Viridiplantae; phylum Streptophyta; class Magnoliopsida; order Alismatales; family Hydrocharitaceae; genus Thalassia; species Thalassia testudinum. Next base: position 10,657,219 of record JAZHRO010000051.1, read on the forward strand.
AACAACAGGCTGCTGACGGGGTGGTGGGTTTGGCCTTGGGTTGGCTAGGTTTTGGATGTTCCTAGTCAATGTTTGTTGATTGGAATTTAATTTATTAATCTGCTCGGCCATCAATTTTAAAAGATTAGGTAGGGGGTCATGATGTTGTGTTTGGGGCAACTCAAGATTAGGGAGCTCCAAGTGTGGGAAGTTAATGGTGGGTGGGTTTTGGGTGGAAGGGTTAGAATTAGGGTTAGTGGTGGGGTTAGAGGTGGAAGTGGAAGGGTCAGTTGACCTATTTTGTTGTGTTTCCATTTTTTCAGGAGAAGAAGACAGAAAAAGTGGTATTTTTGCGCGGGGGGCGAAATCAAATGATCCTTCCAAGTGCGGATTTTGAGACCATCGCCCGTGCATAAAATGGAAGAACGGGAGGGGAGGAGAAGAGAAAGAGATGAGAGAAAGTGTGCAATTCAAACAAACAAACTTAGACCTAACTTAAATGTGACTCCCTAATAATAACTTAAGACTTGGTCTATGTAGGAAATAAGTAGTCAATAGTGAATACCCGTTCTATCAACAAATCTAGCCAAGTTTCTTAAGGGGAGGTTTGGGCCCAAACGTTTCCCAGGGAAAACCCCAGGTGCTATTACAAACCCGCGCCTAGTCGTTTAACATGGCCCCTCAGCCTAAATACCAGATATAGATGACAGAATTGGTACTAACTAAAGAAAACATAAGACCTAAATAGCAAGCCTAAGTTGATAAAGCCTTAGGGGTCAAGTTGCTACAAATTTTAATTAGGTCTAGGATGCTATAGTGGACACGGAATGTGGAGGGCATTTATTGGGTTGTTGCCTTGTTATTTTGAATTTTTTTGTGTGTGTGCAGGAATTGGAGAGTGGCTCCAATGAAAATCAAGTTGTCACACAATTTTTTTGTATTTTTGTCTTTTAGGATTTGATTTAATTAAATGTGTTTTAGGATTTTTCTCTTTAAATTTTTAAACAAGTTTGAAAGTTCACAATCAAAGGAAAGACAAGTTGTATTGGTGATAGTTAATTTCCTTTAATGTGAGTCTTTAAAAAGAGAGAAAGAAACCCTAAGTCAATTATCCCTAAGATAGAAATTTACTACCAATGAATTAATTTTAGGCTTTCTGTATTAAGTAGTGGTCCAAAAAAGTCAAACAACACCACTACTTTGAAGAAAATCAAACAAGGATTCCAAAAAAAATTTTTGTAAGACTTTAGGAATTTGTTTGATAATTATTTTGAATTTTTAATTGTACTGGTGTTAAAGTCCAGAAATGATACCTATGGGTATTTTGGACTTTTCAGTATTACCACCGACCTTAGAAAATTTTTTGTGATTTTATATGATGTGTAAACTTTCACAAGGATTCCAGCAAGCTAAATTTCACAAAAATTGGATGAGTATAAAAATTCTAAAAATTCGCGGATAGTAGCAAAATAGGAAGATGAGAGGGTGTGACCCCTCTGCAGTCCGCGACTTTTAAAAAATTAAATACAAATCCAATTGATATGAAATTTGGAACAGATGTTCCTAACTTAATTGGGAATCACTGTATTAAATTTTATGATTTTAGGAGGCCTTTGGTGTTAGGAATTGATTTTTCAAGTCCGGACAAAAATCTAGACCCGAAAAATAGAACACCAATACTTGCAATGGAGTAGTGTTAAAGAAGCATTCAAGCAAACAATAGATCTTATATGGGCACCACTCCACTTAATTAAATTGTTTATGGTCCTGAAAGCCAAGTTTAATATTTTTTTGGTAGTCTTTTAGCCTTAATGTGACAAGAAAGGGGAACCAACCTGAATTTCACGGGAAGAAAAGGATCTTTGAGCTCTCGCTTCCAGATTCCCGCCTTCCCGCTGTGATTTCTGCACACACAAAAGAAAGAAAGAGAAGGGGATGAGATCCACTTCAAGCAAGAGAAACATAACTAAAGCAAAGCCGTGCCTCCCCGGCAACGACGCCAAAAAGTGATAGCGATTTTTACGCGGTTTGTTAATTAAGTCGTTGTAACGCATAAAACCGATCAACTCTTAAATTTATATTCCTAGATAGGGGAGTATCTAGGGTCGTCCAAGGAGACCAAACGTTTGCAAAAGTTATTCTCTTGCTTGGAATACAAATCTCAACTTTCTTTTTGGTATTTTTTAATATATCATTTTTTTGTTTTAAATTAAGATAACATGCGAAATGGTGGCAGGAAGGTGATTTACACTTCAATTTAAAATACTACTTCAAAGTGGCAAGTAGAGCCTCTCCCTAAGCTCACTCTAGGCAAGTGGAGGCCTAGAATAATTAGGGAGAGGGAGTAAAGAATGCTAAAAATAAAGCAAGTAAAAATGCAAAATAGAAAATTGCAAAGAAGGCAACTATATTGATGAAAAGTGTTTTACAAAAAAAAGCCTAGTAGAGGAATGCTTCTACTACTAGAAAAATTAAAATAAATAAAAGCAAACACAAATCCTCTAGATAGATGGTGAAGAAGAGGGCTTCTTGCTCCAAGGTTGGTGGCTCCCAATCTTGAAAAGAATCCTTCAACTCCTTCCTTACTGTGCTTCGCCAAGGTGATGTCCTCCAAGGCAAGCCCTAAGGAGGTGTGCCCTAAGCTTCTCTCCAAGGGTGGACGTCTACCCTAGGTTCCTCTCCCTTGCCTAGCAATCCTCCTTGAAGTGGAAGAGTCCGCCTCCTTGGCGTGGCCCAAGTTGAAGGGAGTGGGGAGAAGAAGGCACCAAAAGGGCTGGTGATGTGCCCCTTTAATCTCCTTCTCTACTCCTTCTTCTTGGTCGTAGGTATAAGTGGTATAGGTAGCAAATTACACTAATGGAGGATGCCCCAAAATGGTGGTAGGTGGTGGGTTTTTATAGAATAGGAAGGGGGCTAAGGTGACTCTTGGAATGGAGGGCTAAGATGAAGAGATGGAGGTTGTTAAGGATCCAATGGCCAAGGTGAATTGGCGCCACCTTAAGGGACACCTAGGAGGTGGTTATGGGTGTTGACATCCCTTGATATTGGCACCAAAATGGCTTCTAGAAGGGTTCTAGAAGGAGGGGTAGGTGGATGGCTAGGATGGATTATGTGGGTAGGTGTAGGGTGGATTAAGGGCTGAAAGTTGGTGCCAATATAGAGGTGGTTAGGGGTAGTTTTTGGTGCCAACTTTTGGTGTCTTTTGGTGGTGATAATGGGGTGAAGGGATGGCTAGAAGTTGGCACCAACTTGAGTAGGGTAGCTAGCTTAGGTAGGCTTAAGTTGGTGGAGCTAGCTAGGGTTGAATTTGAAGGTGGTGGATGGCCAAGGAGCTGGTTGCTAGCTAAGCTAAGCTAAGCTAAGCTAGCTTAGCTAAAGGGGGAGTAGAGGAGAAGGTTTTGGAGCAAGGGTTTGGAGGGAGGAGCTGAGGAGGAGAAGTCTGGAGCTGAAATTGGAGCTGGCTACTGCTGAAGAGGCTGGCATGGAGCTACTCTAGCTAGCTTAGCTTGCTAGTTCTTTGCTAGCTACTAAGCCATGCTAAAGTAAGCTAGCTTCTACCATAATGAGCTGAGGTGAGCTAGTTCTGGTACTCCCGGAGAGAATCAAGCTGGTTGAGGCAGCTAAGGTAGCTTAGCTCAACTGAGTTGAGCTAAGCTAAGTCCCCGGGAGCTGGACTTGAGCTTCCTAAGCTGGGATGAGTTCTTCAGCTGGCTGGAGTTGAGTGGAGCTGGATGTAGCTGGATCTGAGCTAGCGTGAACTCCTGTCAACTCAGCTGAGTTAGCTAGAGCTCCCTATGGACTAGTGGGAGTTGAGATGAGCTAGACTCAGCTAAGTTGAGCTGGATCTGAGCTGAATTGAGCTAGGGTGAGCTAAGATGAACTCTCTTGAGCTGCCATTTAGCTGAGATTAGCTAAATGGAGCTGGGATGAGCTAACCCTAGTTCAAGTGAGCTAGGTTATAGCTGTGGTGAGCTGGATCAAGCTGAGTTCTAGCTAGTCTGGGCTTCTCCTTCACCATTTGCCTTCTTGAGTGCTAGGGTTTTAGGGATCTGTATATCTGTACATCCCTAACACTCACAAAAACATATTAAAAAGATAATAAAAATTCCAATGCGTGCCTAACCTATTTTATGCCTAAATGCAGCCCAAAAACCTGTTTGCGGAGTAAAATCCTAAGAGCTAGGTTTGTTTTAATGCATAAGAATGATGATAAACTGGCGTTTATCAGAGACTCCCCCTCCGCACCCTAGGAAGAGACATGAGAGGGTGGTGGAGTTGGCGTTAGCTGAAATTCCTCTCGCACGATCTCTCGAATCAACTGAATGAGGTCCTAGGCCAGAACACCTTGAAGAAGGGGTGAGGCAGCATTGGTCTCAGGTCTGACTTTTCTGCCCTTACATACACAACGAGGCATCTCCTATAACGAGACGAGAGAAAATGGGAACAGAGATTCTCAACGTTAACGGGTTCAAAATACGACTCAGACACAAAGTTCAAGAATACATGTTGTGATGGCTATCCTAGCTACATGCACATGAGCGATTACTTCCAGACCATTTGGTTCATTTCCCGGGACAACCTTGCTCTGATACCATCTTTGTTACGACCCAATCCCATCTCCCTACAAGACCTGAGATTAGCTCGCCTCGACTAATCCCAAGACCCAGTTGTCCAATGAGAAATAACCAAAAGCAAAAAATATTCTACAACCACACATGCAATGTAACTAAGTAGAAATAAATAAGAGGCAGTAGTGAAATCAGAACAGGAAGTCTCAAAAATACTACAACATGCATAGCCATCACAACTAGAACAGAAAGAAATAGAACAAAAATATAGCAAGAACAACTAATACATACTAAAGGTACTCACCATAATAAAACTCTTTGCAATGGAAAAGACAAAAACACTACAGCTGGGCTTGGCTGGGCCCAGCACTCTCAGCAGCCAGTGGCACTGGCTGCTCAACTCCCTGACTTGAACATGGTTATATAATCTGTAGTCAGCTAACGCTGAGTAGAGTGGTGGTTAAGCCATTTATATGAAATTTAACATAAAGAAACAAGCAAATAACTAATCATTCATTTCCATTTATCTCAACTAGGTGTTTCTGTTTTCATTATTCCAATAATGATCCACAACATTTCTTAATCCTCTTGTTCCCTAAGGGAACGATCGTGATTGCAGTTTATTGTACGATATAGGATGTACACGTGGCACTCTCCTGGTCAGGAGAGCCCCCGTGGTAATCTTATACCCGATCGACCACCCTGAGGTCACGATCGCGACGTAGCGATGACTATGGTACACGCAATAAGCTCATGGGTAGCTACCCTGCACAGGCATGTAGTCAGTCGTTTCTGATTAGCCCATATTTGTGGGCTATTTAAGTATTTAAGTGCCTAGACATTAAGTTAATTCTAACATTTATTTAGAATAAATTAGGATGTAAATAGATTAATTAATATTTCTAATTTAATTACATAATTCATGCATTGCATTCATATTTAAATGCATTTAGAATTAACTTAGAATTACACTCATTTAATTAGTTCACCAATTAGGTGTATTGCATGCATTATTTTAAGTTAACATAAAAGTTGAGGGTTTGTATATAAATAACCATAATATTTTATTATCATTATTTTATTCTTCTTCTATGAGCAACGGCTGCATTTCCTCCAGCTACCGCAGTCAAGGCCCCATTCATGGAGGAGCAGGTGTGTTGGATCTGGTCGAGGCAGCTGACTACAAGGGAGAGGAGGAGGCAGTTGAGCCTGGTGAGACACCACCCCACTCCACCACAGTGTACTCTATTCCACCACCATGGTCTCCAAGGCCGAGCTCCACCACACCGTGGGCCGACGAGGTGACAGCTCACCGTGCCAAGTCGGTGGACTCGTGCCAACATCGTGAGCGTGTGTCCCTGATGGCTACACTTCCATCACCATGCCTCACCAGAATCAACATCACCACCTTCACCGCCATCACCAACAACCACCACTATAGCCACCGCAACTCCATGTTCTGCATCTTCATCTCCTCCGTCAGTTAAGACGTCCGAGAAGTTTCCAGGACATCTGAAGCTTGGCCCCATATCTTCTTCTTCTTCTTCCTCTGTTTCCCTCCACTTTAAAAACAAACCCAAAAACCTCGCCACTTCCACGCACAGCTCTCAGCTACTGCACTGCAGCCACCTTCAGCCCTGTCAAGCACGCCACCGCACTTCCATCCTCCACCGCATCCACATCCGTACGCATACGCACCAGCTGCAGCGCCGTCCAACCGTGCGCTGCACCTCCTACAGTACGCACAGCACGTAGCATCGCACGACCCTCTCCTCCCATGCTTCAGTCGTCGCCCGCACATCCAGCAGTGCGCCTAAGCCCCTACCATGCACCCACAAGTGTGTGCGGCCACTTCCAGCATGCGTGCACCTCCGTGCGTGCGCCTGCACTTCACCGCACCACCGCCTGCAGCACCCACCGTGCCTACTGCGTGCAGCAGCAGATGCACTCCGCCTGCACATCACCCCCCATGACCTGCAGTAGTACGCGCCCTCCAGCAGCACCACACTCCGCGCGTGTGTAGTCCAGCGCGTGCACCCCCTCGCCAGGAGCCTTACCGCGCACCATGCACAACCAGCAGCAGCTCCTCCACCGCCGCCACTCCTCTCCTCTGGCAGGCCGGCTCCGGCCATCTCACAACGCACCGTTGCCACCACCGCAACGGCCTTGCTTCAGCCAACCTCCTGTAGGAGTCTCTCCTCGATTGAACCTCTCTCCCATGCACAAGGAGGATAGAGGTAAAATCTCCTATTTTTGTGTTAATTAAAAATTACATTTGAATGCCATTGCCACCAAAATCAATTTTAATTTATGATTATTTTATTGTGGTGAAATTGTGACTGCATACTCATGCTTTCTGATAATTACGTGGTTATTGATATTCACATGTTTTAACATTGGTTTTGGGATTAAAATGTGCATAAATTTTCTCTAATACATGTCAATTGAAAATTACATAAAATCATCACATATTTATTGAATATTTCAGTGAGGAAATATTGCACATATACCCTTATATTTTTGAGTTATTGTGCATCTTCTTTCCGTTGCATTTCATGTCAGATTTGATTATGGATTTCGCACTTGATTGAAAGAATACAAAATAATCGAGATTTTATTACATCATTGCCTCCCTGTGGACACGACCCGCTCTTCTGTGAGTGGTAATTTTTATTGTAATTATTTTGTTAAGCGATTTTCCACCACTTTGTTACTAAAATGATAGATCATCTTAATCACATTATTCGAAAGCGAAAATCGACTTACCAAATGGCGCCGTTGCCGGGGAGGCAACAGATGCAATAATTTCACCTGATTTCATTTCTAATTATTTCTCATTGCACAGTGATCTGACCATTTATTATCTTTTCTGTGCGAGGAATTTGTGCAAGGAAGTAAAGAGAAGCGAGTGCAACGATCTATGACACACATTCTATGACTCGCAATCACACCAACCATCGTGAGAGGATACCATTGTCATCGCTAGAGGAGAAATTGATCAAGCTACCTTGCAAGGGGGGGAAGGACGAGGACGCGACGATCATCTCTGTACATTTAGTCGCTGATTTGATTAGAGTAGGATTAAGACTTTAGACTTAATTTTTCATTGCACATTTGGTTTGAGACCCTTGTTCTGGGGTATATTTTTAGGAGTTTGTTCCCCAATTTTGTTTTAGGCCCGTGTTGGGTAGTTTTTGGGAGTCTATTCCCTCTTTTCTTTAGATCTAGGTTTTCTTTTGTGGGTCGTTTATCTTCTACTTGTTTGTGCACAAGTAGGTAAAAAAAAAAAATGAGCTGCCTGCTAGAAGCTGCCTACCCCTAGGACAAATCATTTAGGTCTATATGAGCAGCCTCTAGATTTATTTCTCTGCATTGCGTGCATTCTCGCATCATTGATTGCTGGAAGCAAGGTATGCATTCTTTTACTTTGCATCCTATTCTTGATCATGCATTGCATTTGGACTTAATTTGAAGACCACATAATTTGTCTTGAAGCGATCTAACAAGTGGTCACATATATTCTTGAAAAAGGACTAATTAAAGGAGGGACATCTAAAAATCGAGGATTTGATTTTCAAACTTGGCGTACGATTCAAAATTCAAAATCTTTTCTGGTGTATGCACACTTATATCTTTTGCACCATGACACACTTTTAAACACTCTTTAGGTTTGGAAATACTAGGACAAGAGCCCTCCTATCATTGGATTCTGAAGGGTTTAGAACTTGAGATCAATGGTTTTGTAACTCCAAAGAGGAGGATACTCTGTCACGGATTTTTGGGGGTAGTTGAGAAGCACCGCAAAATCACAGCTTCAAAGGAAGGCTTAGGCCTACTTGCATCCCTCGATCTTCCATCTTTCGAGTTGCTCTACCATTTGAGATTTAGGGAAGAACACCTAAGCTCCAACTAGGTCTTCTTAGGCGAGCCATAGGTCGAAAATAAGCGCGTAAATTGATTGAACAAATTGTATTGTCACCTGCAATCTAACTTAAAATCAAAAGCCTAAATTGGGAAAGACCTAAAAAGTCCTTTTTGAATTGTGTTTTGCTTAAAGAATTCTGATTGAGGTGTGAGTTAGAATGGACCACATTGATTTTCATCCTTTCACATCTTGCCCACACCCTTACCCCCACTTTGCACTCTTCGATCCCATACACTAAGATGATCCATCCTTTGATGGACATAATGACAATCATTGGGATCCGTTTTACTCGTAGTATAGGAGTATTGGCCCGGTTAAGCCCCAAATCAGTGAGCAGAACCTAGGAGCAGGATTTGCTCTGCCAATATCCCACACACCATTGAAATATCCAACCCACCCTCCCTGAATAATTATAATGGTTGGATAGACACTCCTGGGTACTATAAGCCTGAACTTGACTTCTCTCATGATAGAAATGACCTCTCCTCCTTGAAGATGGAAATACAGAAAATGCAAGATGAAATGATTTACTTGTTAGGAGAATCTTCAAGAGCAAGCCAACAAGAAAGAGATGAAATTAGCCACCCAATCTACCCTATTGAGGATGACGTACACCCATCTACAATTGATGCATCTCTCGTGGGAGAGCTACACTTTAAGTTGGAGGGAAATTTTGGGGATTAAGGGAGAATAGCTACTTTTCGAGGATCGATTTTGAAACCTCCACATTAGATGACACTTCCTTGAGAGATCCACGCCTTAAGTGGGAGGAAGATACATATGAAAGTAGCTATGCATTGGATGAAGAAAGGCGGCAACTCGAGGAAGATGATGATAAGGTTGAGTATCCACCTGAATTATATTGGAGTCAAAAGAAGTGAATGATGGTACCATTGGAAGACCTCGACCCAGATGATAGTATTTTCGTGACATTTGATGAAGTGGGTCGAAGTCAAGTTGTTAATCCTACCCTCCCTTCTGATCACAAGATGGAACTCAAGCCAACCCTTAGGGAACCTAACCCTCAAGAATTTGACCTATCTGAGGAGTCCGATGCTACCAGTGTAAACCATTTACCTAAGATAGAGTACCCTAGGGGATCTACTGAGATATTAAATGATTCTAGACCTCGGGTATATGATGAATCATATGATGAGGGGAAAGACGAATTATATGAGGAACCTACAATCAAGATTTGGAGTGACACTAAGGGTGATTATGTCTTATTTGAAGAGTTAGCCCCTGAGGATGTCACAAACTTGACCAAATTAGGTTTCCTTAGCACACCCATTGATGATATTTCACCTCATGATGAAATGATGGAAAATTTAGAAGCAACTTCTAAGATTTATGTGGACTCACATCTAGACTCCAGGGAAGATTTGAGTAAAGAACAAGAACCCGGGGATGACATTGATAAGATAATCCCCAGATCTGTTGCTTCCAACCTACCTTCATTTGATTCGAAGTCACCCTCTGATTCGCTTATGTCTGAAGGCAAAATTGTGACTCTTGATGAAGTGTAGGAAGATACATGTGATGGTGCAAGGAATGCTAAGGATGCAATTGAGGATTTGGAAAGAGTGTTAGGGATGGACACCGAACTGATTAAACCCAACCTAGATCTTATGGCCATCCCGCAACCTCAAAACTTAGACACCCTAGACGATCCTTGCCTTAGAGATTTGCTCACGTTTGTTCTGACCGGGGGGCTTAACAAACCAATATTTTCTGTAATGGAGTATCGAGTATGGATTGATGATTTCTTTAGTCAGTCCATTGCCCTGGCGGTTTATCTCTGCACCATTTTTGCCCCATTCATTTTGGAGGATCCTTGTCATCCTCCCCCTACCCCTTTGGAGGTTGTTATGCCAGTTTATCCTTTAGAACCTCTTTTGGTGACCTAGGAAGATTTTATTCCCATCCTAGTTGGGCGAGCATTTTCTCTCGGGATTCATCATCAGCTCGTCAACATCCTAGGTTACCTATTTTCTAGGTCAGCATTACTTTGCTCATTTTTAGGGCCTATTTCTACAATCCTTGAACCTGATTTGCAGGTTCTTTGGCTACTCGGTTGCTAGCAAAAGAACGGCAGCCCATCTCTGACCCAGGTAATATCCTTCTATGCAATGAGGACATTGCAGATTTTAGGCATGGGGGTTGTACTTGGGGATATATATAGCATAATGCATTCATTGCATACATTTGCATTAAAAAAAATCTAAATAAATAAAAATAAAAAATAATTAAAAAAAAAGTTTTGAGCTTAACTGGCTAGTTCCTGCATTCCTAAGCAAATCAGAACTCTAGGTTAGACTAAGTTAATTCTAGGGTCAAACTTTAGAAGCTAAGTGAGCTACTAGCTTTAGACCTTTAGGGTCCTTTGTGGACTTAAAAACTTATGTAGGAGTTAAGTTGCGGACCATTCCTCAAGAGGTTGAGGAAGGAAAGCTAGGGTTTGAGTTAAAAGGTGGGGTAGTACCTGGAGTCTTATTCTACCTTTTGGTTTACGGGTCCTTGTAACCCAAGCATCCAAATTTCTCACACTTGGTCTGGTGTAAGTAATCAACTTAATTCCTTTCTTAAAAGAGATTTAGTTCTCTTAGTTTTGACTTAGGAGAGGCTTGAAAACACAATTTAATTGGAAGAGTTCCCGCCGTAGGAGAGGTGGAGTATATACTCACCTTGAGGATGTGATGATAACATATTACCTCCTCGACGCTTGAATCTTAGGATGTCCATCCTACTGGGGGCTTGTAAGCGCATTGTGCGGTTCAGGTACCATGGGCAGCCCTATCTCGAAGTGCCAATTGCCACAGGCCTAAATTCGCTTTAGAAATCCATGGGTGATACTATCTCGAAGTGTCGATTGCCAGAAGCTCTTGGGGTCGCTATGGGCGGTGCTATCTCAAAGCATCGAAAGCCAGGCACCCTTCGAGGTACGGTAATGGGGACAATGAATCTGACACAGACCGTGGTGATAGTTGATCCGAGGTTAGACCTAGAGGAATCAAACAAAAAAAAAATATATATATATATATATACATTATTCAAAAAGAAATCATTTTTCCTTTAACTCAAATAACTCAGACCAATGCACATGCACAGATGCGTTAATCTCAGGGATCAATAAACCTTAGGGTAGAGTCAGAAATCAGGGAAACTTGTCCCTACAACTCGTCTTTAGCCGACCTAGTCTGTAACTTAACTACTTGAGAACCTTAAGTCTAAAATCTGAACTTAATATGTTTCTAAAGGAAGACCGATTGGGTTGGCTAGTCTACTTGGAGTTCTAGGTTTTGCTTGATTTTGCTAGGGACTAGCAAAAACTAGGCTTGGGGGCATTTGATTAGCCCATATTTGTGGGCTACTTAAGTATTTAAGTACCTAGACTTTAAGTTAATTCTAACATTTATTTAACATAAATTAGGATGTAAATAGATTAATTCACATTTCTGATTTAATTACATAATTCATGCATTGCATTCATATTTAAATGCATTTAGAATTAACTTAGAATTGCATTCATTTAATTAGTCAACCAATTAGGTGCATTGCATGCATTATTTTAAGTTAACATAAAAGTTGAGGGTTTGTATATAAATAACCATAATATTTTATTATCATTATTTTATTCTTCTTCTATGAGCAACGACTGCATTTCCTCCAGCTGCCGCAGTCAAGGCCCCATTCATGGAGGAGCGGCTGTGTTGGATCTGGTCGGGGCAGCTAACTACAAGGGAGAGGAGGAGGCAGCCGAGCCTGGTGAGACACCACCCCACTCCACCACCGTGTACTCTATTCCACCACCGTGGTCTCCAACGCCGAGCTCCACCACACCGTGGGCCAGCGAGGTGACAGCTCGCCGTGCCAAGCCGGTGGACTCGTGCCAACACCGTGAGTGTGTGTCCCTGATGGCCACACTTCCATCACCGTGCCTCACTAGAATCAACATCACCACCTTCACCGCCATCACCAGCAACCACCACCGCAGCCGCCACAACTCCATGTCCTGCATCTTCATCTCCTCCGTCAACTTCCCGGACGTCTGAAACATGGCCCTATATCTTCTTCTTCTTCCTTTGTTTCCCTTCACTTCAAAAACAAACCCAAAAACCTCACCACTTCCACACGCAGCTCTCAGCTGTTGCACCGCAGCCACATTCAGCCCTGTCAAGCGCACCACAGCACTTCCATCCTCCAGTGCATCCACATCCACACGCATACGCACTAGCTGCAGCGCCGTCCAACCTCACACTGCACCTCCTGCAGCACGCACAGCGTGCAGCATTGCATGCCCCTCTCCTCCCACGCCTCAGCCGCTGCCTGCACATCCAGCAGTGCGCCTAATCCCCTGCTGCGCAACCACAAGCACGCGTGCCCACTTCCAACCCGCGCGCACCTCCGTGCATGTGCCTGCATTTCGCCGCACCATCGCCTACAGCAACTGCCACCCCTGTAGCGTGCAGTAGTAGATGCGCTCCTCCTGCACATCACCCCACACGGCCTGCAGCAGTATGCACCCTCCAGCAGTGCCACATTCCGCGCGCGAGTAGTCCACTGTGTTTACCCCCTCACCATGAGCCTTCCCACACTCTACGCACGGCTAGCAGCAGCTCCTCCACCGTCGCCACTCCTCTCCTTCGGCAGGCTGGCTTCGACCATCTCACGACGCACCGCTGCCACCATCGTGACGGCCTTGCTTCAGCCAACCTCTTGTAGGAGTCTCTCCTCGATTGAACCTCTCTCCCATGTGCAAGGAGGAGAGAGGTAAAATCCCTTGTTTTTGTGTTAATTAAAAATTACATTTGAATGCCATTGCTACCAAAATCAATTTTAATTTATGATTATTTTATTGTGGTGAAATTGTGACTGCATACTCATGCTTTCTGATAATTACGTGGTTATTGATATTCACATGTTTTAACATTGGTTTTGGGATTAAAATGTGCACAAATTTTCTCTAATACATGTCAATTGAAAATTACATAAAATCATCACATATTTATTGAATATTTCAGAGGAAAAATTACACATATACCCTTATATTTTTGAGTTATTGTGCATCTTCTTTCCGTTGCTTTTCATGTCGGATTTGATTATGGATTTTGCACTTGATTGAAAGAATACGAAATAATCGAGATTTTATTGCATCATTGCCTCCCTGTGGACACGACTCGCTCTTCTGTGAGTGGTAATCTTTATTGTAGTTATTTTATTAAACGATTTTCCATCACTTTGTTACTAAAACGATAGATCATCTTAATCACATTATTCAAAAGCGAAAAGTGACTTATTAGTTTCCGCTAGCAGGTACGCCCAAACATACAGCACAGAATAGAACAGGCCTTGCCCTCTCAGAATAGGGGTCTCGCCTATCAGAACAGGGTTCTCGTCCTTTAACAGTCAGCGTACCCTCGCCCGACTATCCCAATTTGCCCAGTGGGCCTAACAAGAGTCGGTGTAGGGTAGCCAGTCTTAACCCCAAGCCCCATGGGGAGGCTGGCTCCCCCCCTACACTAAAGTAACAAGAGTCGATGTAGGGGTCCATTCCTAACTTCGGGTCTCAACCCAAAGGCGGCTAGCTCCCACTTAGACTAAAGTAACAGGAGTCGATGTAGGGTGACCATTCCTAACCCTGGGTCTCAACCGAAGGGCGGCTAGCTCCCCCTACACTAAAGTACCAGGAGCTCTCCTCGGTACCACGTACACAAGGGCCAACTCACTTTCCATGAAAAAGGGACAGTTGCTCTCCTCTGTACCGTGTACTCGAGGGCCAGCTCACTTCCCTTCTACATATGATATTCATTCCATATACGTGAGTTCCTTTCTAGTTCCCCATTGGGTTCATGCATGGTATTCAATTCATTTTATTTCACAACATGCATATCTCATTATTTACATCTCGGCTCTTAATCATATAACAAGCAGCTTGTGATTTAATAACTGAAAGAAGCATCACATCATTTAACTATTCATTTACTATCATGAAGGGTTCTAACAAGCATTTCAGAATAAACCGTGTGGCTCAAGCAATGCTCATTCACTTAATTCTTCCTTAGGGTTCATTTCATATCCTAGGGTTCAATCAATTCATTCTAATATAGCATGCATTTAATTAATTAATTCATAATATTGAGAGAAACCACTCTACCGAGATACACGGGTGGAATTGGGGCTCAAATCGTAAATCCCGTTGTCTCCGTGGGCCCCGTATATTCTACTGGCTGGAGACCTATACAATTGACCAAATCACATCAGATGATTTCAAAAGTATACGAGTGTCACAAACACATAGAGAACTCCAAACTGAAACCAGCAATACTTTGTTTACGCAAAACGGACTCCGTTGGGGTCCTAAACGGGCCAAAAACGTGCATTGTGACTAAAATCAGACGTCTGGGACTAGACCCAGACGTCTTAAACGACCACAAAGACTCACCTTGCTTCCCTACGGCTTCCTCAGATGTCCAAACCCCTCCTTAACCATCTGAGGGAGATCCCAGTTGTCTGACACTCCCTCCAGTTGTCTGGGAGTGCAGTCAGACATCTGGCATTATCTCTAGTCATCCTAAAGCACCTCGAAGGGTGCACCACGCTCCTTTTCAACGTCCTATACTTGCGCATGCGCGCGGGTTAAAACTGCGACACGTAAGGAAATTACATACATGCATGCAGGTGCATACAAAGCACATACCTTGATGCTCTGCGTGCTGTCAGATGTCCGGTGCCAGCTCCGGATGTTCTGAGGCTCCTCCAGACGTCTGGATGGTGTCCCAGACATTTGACACTGTAGAAAAATGATTTTGTAGTATGCCTTGCGAGCTTCTCTCCCCGTGTGACCCTCCGCTCATAGAACCGTAGCTCCTTCAGTAGATCCAGGAGGTTGCAGAGCTCCTCTCCACGAGCTCCCTTTGCTGCAACTCCTCTCTTGAGCTCCTCTGAGCTCCTTGCTCTCCCTCTCCCTCACCCATGCTTCTCCCTCTCTTTCATGCTCTCGCTCTCCCTCTCTCCTGTGCTCCTCCATCTCGAGCTCCCCTCCCTCCCTATTCATTGCTGCAAGGGGGACGGGGAAGGAGGTGGTTGCCAGCGGCAAGGTGGTGGACAAGTGGAGGTGGAGGTGGTGGAGATGTGTAGGTGGAGCTGGTGGTGATGGTGTGGGGAGGTGGGGGTTTTAAAGAAAGGGTGTGTGTGTGGGTGTGTCATGTGGGTGTGTTGTGTGGGAAGAGAGAGAGGGAAAATTGTGAGATTTTCCCCGTAAGGTTTCCTCTTTTCCGCAAAGCCCACAAACTTACACCCAAGGGGTTTAAAATTACGCTTACACCCCTACCTTTCCAGGAAAAACTCGAACAACCCTTGGGAAGGGTCTTTCATAAACTAAAAAATACCATCATTTGATTGAAAAAAAAAATAGAAAGCGAGACCAGTTGCATAGAATACATCCTTAAATATCGAATCAAATTCAAAATGAGACAAAAATTATTTCAAACTCTGACTGAGCTTTTCATCACTATTCTATTGCTTGATTATCATATACACACTACACAATCACTTAAGTACACAAACACACGGGTTTCTATCTTATCTCCTTGAGTAACCACAGGGTCTAAATTCGCGCACCAGTCTATCTAGATTCTGAATGGATTTTAGAAGTCTACAACCCACTAGGTTTTATTTAGGATGTGTGCAATTGTACTGAAACATTTGTTTGCGTACTACTATTTTCTCATAGCAGACCCTAGGCAAAAATTAGGATTTTCTCACTTGAATTGATTGATTAGTCTTTGACTGTTGAGAATTGATTGATATTGGGATTTTTTATTTTTTAGATTGAGTGAGATTGTCTTCCTTTCTATGAGTTGTGACTGATTTCGAAAATTCATTTTTCAAAAATTGACTCATGGAAGTTAGGAGATCCTAGAATCCTGAGCTTGTACCTCCCTTGGGTGCTGATGCCTAAGCATCTAGTTCCACTTCTATGACTTCCACATCAAATCCTATACCTCCTAGGCCTTAAACTCCCATTCACCACTCTGTTCATCCAGAGGATGACCATGATTCTGCACATTTCGAGGATTTTATAGAACTTCCTCCACATCTTTTTGCACATCCTCCACCACCACCACCTCTACTCCATAGGTTTCAACCTCCTCCTTATCCTAACTTTCGCAACCAACCACAACTGGAGAGAGGTCCATTACCTAACTTACAACACTTATTTGGGACACAACTACAAATGAATACCCTTACCCAACAGGCACAATAGCTTACTCAAGTTGTTAATCTTTTAGCAAATCCCCGTCCTCAAGCTCCCCAAGCACCTTAACCTCGTAGACCTCAACTACAAGATTACTATAATCTTACAGTTGCACAACCTATGCCTATGGTACGTTATCCTACTGGGGTTCATGCTACTGAGTTGAACCCGAACCTAATTGCACTTATCCCTCACTTCCATGGTCTTGTTTCTGAGGACCCCTTTCAGCATTTAGAAGAGCTGAAAAATCTCGCCCAGACCTTGGGTTCGTAAGGCCATGATCAACACACATTGCTCATGAAGATATTCTCCTTTTCACTGAAGGACAAAGCCATCTTCTGGTTTAGGACACTGTCACGAACTACACCTATAGAAACATGGGCTTCTTAGGAACATGAGTTCCTAAAGAAATATTTTCCTATAGGCCTCACCAATGCCTTAAGACATGCTATCACTACATTCACACAAAATTCTGGAGAACAAAGGCATGAAGCTTGGGAGCAATTCCATAAGCTTCTGCAGAAATGTCCCCACCATGGTGTCCCACACTAGCAACATGTCTAGATCTTCTACCATTGGCTCCATGATGACACAAGGAATTTTGTTGATGTCGCATGTGGAGGCAACTTGTGTAGGGATGAGGACTCAGCCTTCGAGCTCGTCGAGGGCATGGTAGAAAACTCTATTAACAATACTTCAATGAGCGTGTTCAATAGAAAGTCCTCACATTCCCATTCACACATGGGGGTACACGAAGCCCAATCCAGCACACAAGAATTACAGATTGTAGCTAGTCAGCTGGATTAGGTGGGCTTAATCAAGAAGAAAGTGGATGAACTATGGAAATTCTTATATAAACCTTCATCTTCTTCTCAGTCACCTGCACCACTCACTTCTTCTTAGTTTCCCATAGGGAGGGAAACTGTGAACAATCTTTCTATGACACAACCACCTCTACCAAGCTATTCATCACTAGCTGAAGGAACCTTTGATCCTCCTTACACTGAATTCCTGGCACCTTCTGGAGCTTCAGAGGAGCTCCACGCCATTCACAATGACCCATATTCAGAAACCTACAACCCTGGATGGCATAATCATACAAATTTCTCATGGTCGAGAAATACATAGAGACCTACTTTCCAACAACCTTCTGCACCACCTCCACAACAACACGGGTATCCACCACGTGCCTACCAGTAACTCCAACCCAGGCCCGCCCAATACTCTTAACCTGGGCTAACACGAGATGACCAGTTGGGGAATATCATGAAAACTCTTGTTGATATACAGCAATAGAACATTGCAATGTAGCAGAGACAGGATGCAACACTATCTAAGATGAGAGCCTAGCTTTCACACTTGACGAAATCCCATCAACCACATTCATTTCCATCTCAGGTAGAGCCCAACCCTAGGAATATACCTACCTAGAGGTATGTTCAACCTAATCCTCCCCAAGGCCAAGCACATGTCATATCACAAGCCTTGCATAATCCTGAACCATCCGCACCTTACTCAAATCAACAACCACCTCTTCTTCCAAACCCTAATTCATCTTCTTCATCTTGATTTTGCATTTATTGATTGAAGAGGTGGAAGCTATAGATTTTTCTAGATATTCTGTTTCTCTACTTGGACATGGAACCAAGTAATTCTAAGTTGACTCTATTCTGTGTACTTGGACCTTGAGCCAAGTTTCTCTGATTTGATACCCACTCTTCACTTAGGCCTTATACCAAGTATTTTGATTCTGATTCACATTGACTATGGAGCTATTCTTCACCTTTGAGATTGGCAAACTCTCATCCTTTACATCGTGATCAGTATCTTTCATTGAGCTTCATTTGACTTGTCAATTCTCTACCATCCTTTTGGCTCTTACATCTTTGACATCTTCTGGGTTTACACTTAGCTGAAGGCGTTAAACCTAGCAAACCTATCTTTTGTACGTAACTATTTTCATCTTTCTTATTTTTCATTTCTTTCTTAGGTGTCTATCCTTACATTTTTAGCATGCATTCATTGTCACATATGTCATGCATTTCACTACTTAGCCCGACTTCCCACTCTGATCATGTATCAAACTTGAAATCATCCACACAAAGATTTTTATCTCTTCATTCGAACTTCTTTCGATCACCTAGTCTAAGTTAGTGAAAAGCAAAACATGCATTTGCATCCACCCTATTCATACAATGAGGACATTGCATCATCTAAGCATCAGGGGTGTAAATGGCGAAATCATTATCAGAAATACAATTATAGACACACCACTAGTGTATATATTATAGTATTATCAAAAATACCAAAAAAATTGAAAAATTTTTAAAAAATTTGAAAAAAATTACAAAGTCAAAAATACAAAAAAAAAGTCAAAAACAAAACTTCCAAAAATAGAATAAAGGACCTGTTGATCTTATTGTTGAGGGAGAACTCCACAAAATATAAATTCTGAGGAGAGAGACAAGTTTTGAAAAGAATTACAAGCATTTAATTATGATCTTCTAGCTAAAAATAAAAATAGAATAAGTGTTTATGGAATTCAACCTTTGCTAGTTAGACTTTTTTTGCCACTGTAGCTTGATTTGCTCAGGCTTTGGCTTAATACACTTCAAGCATTAACAAGATAGACCAAGATCTCTCATAACCTAGGATGTATTCTTGTACCTGAGTCACCAGTACAGGATTCGCTAGTTTGCTTTGGCTTAGGAGTCTAAGTACTTTGGTTTACACTACACAGTGCTGGGAAAGATCTTGTGAACTTAAAATCCAACCCTAGTGTTCATTAGAGAAGGTGGAGTCCTTACTTGTGCATGCAGGTAGACTCTTTGTCCTAATCCTTAGTCTTGTATTTAGGAGAAGCTCTTTTCACCAAAGTACTCACCCACCAAATAAGTGTGCTCTACCAAATAAAGTTGTCAGAGAGATACTGACATTTATATATAAAAAAATAAATAAGAAAAAGCCAAAAAGATTTTTCAAAAAAAGATATTCTTTTGAATAAGTCAAGTATGTTCTCCAAGTCTTGTATATAGTTTCCACCAAAAATATTTTTCAGGGTACATTACAAATACCCTGTTTCCACCAAATATTCTTTGAGCCACAACGCAATAAGAGTTAGGTTTGAGTCTTCCTCATTTTTGAGAGTCGATCCGAAGACAAGAGTTGAAGCTAGGACCAACCTAGACTTAAAATGACGTGAAACCCAAGGATTGAGTTTTGAAGTTCACCTAGTTAGTCCCAACCTATAACCTCTTAGCTTTTGAGCCTTGTAAAACCCTCTGAATCCTGGAAATCACACTTAAGCTTTAAATATCAAGAGTCCTAGTTAGTCAAAAGATGGTCTATGTCATATCAGTCTTAAGTTCTGGTCAGTCTTCCTATGCAACTGGTTCTCATAATGTCTAGACATAAACACAGATGGTTTATCAGAAAAAAAATTCAACTTAAAGATCATCTCTAGACACTTAATAATTTAAAAAGGAAAATAGATATCCCGTCACACTTACCTAACTGATACTTAAATTGCCTTGCACTTAATGAGTTGTTTACCAAGGGACTGGCAAATGGTAAGCATGGGGGTATGATGAGGTGTGGCTCATCATACCACCTCATCATACCTAAAATGGCCAAGTTAAGCTAGAAACTAGGTTAAACACTACACAATTAACAAGATAAAGGGGTTAAGTGTGGAAATTAAGAAAAATGACCTAAAACAGCAAATTGAGGTAAAAATGCATAATTAGGTCAACTAAATGAGATATTCTATTGATAAGTACAAAATGATGATCCAAGTACAAATTGAACACATATTTGGCTTCAAAAGTTCAAATCAAGAGAGAAATAATGTTCTAATCTATTCAATTATCATTCCATGAAAATCTCATTGCATTTGGACATCATTAGGACCTTGAAACCATCACATTACATTTAGATCCACATTCCTATACATTTTCTTGAGTTTAAACCTTCTAGGGACTTGTTTGAAAGCTGCTAGGGACCTTCTTATAAACTCCAAGGAAATCGGTGTTTAAGATTGATACGTTGTAGTACAGACCAAAATCGCTCATCAACAAATACAACTTATTACTCGAATTTAAGTCCAAGGTCGAACATAGGGAGCAAATATGGAATTCACACACTAATCTCAACAAATAATATAAATGAGCATAATTAATTACTCAAAGGCTAATATTCAACGTATAGCATGAGTATGTGAAGAATCTAATGAGGCAAAAGGACATCTAGGGTAAACTAATGGTGATTTGAATCACCAATTATTAGCTTAGATACATATATAATAATTACTTAATGATCTAAATAAATGCACAATGCCTCAAATAATGACACACCACACTGTTTTCAACCAAGTCAGACATTGGGTCAGATGACTAGACGACTTAAGTTCAGCCCTACTGCAGTGCCTCAAAGCAGCTTCTTCTTCTATTCTTCCCTCCTGCTTCTTCTTCTATTCTTCTTCTGCCTTGGCTCTTCTCAGTTCCTCTCTTTCCTCTCTTCTTCTTCCAAGCTTTCATGGCTAAGTGTTGAGCCTCCTTCTTTCAGAGCAAAACCCCCCTCCCCCACTTTCTCTTTCTTTCAAACCCAGGCTAGCTAGATCTATGCTCGAGAAATCAAGTGGGTATTCAGGTCAAGAATAGGGTCCAGGATCACCGCTCGTGATGAGGGACTCGACCCCTCGTGTATTGGGCGACGAGTCGTGGGGAGAAAATCAATTTATCTGTGCACGCACGTCTTTCTCTTTACGAGGGGGGACTAATCCCACATCATCCTTTGTGTGCAATCACAGTAAGAACCTCATCAATTGGTGTTGCAGATGTGGCTCTCCCACTCAATTGATGACCTGGTGATATAGACAATTATTGAGTGTAAAATGTCTATTCATGCAGGTTCCTAGGCTTAGATTTGCATTTCATGTTATAAATATTGCATAGCATGCATCATTCCGCATTTAGAGTAGTTGTATATAATTTAGGTTAATTGCATCCTTTTTTTGGTCAGGAGAGAAGGATATTTATTTTGGAGCCTCAGATTGACGATCCAACAGTATTGATCTGATCAAGACGACGATCGGAGTCCAATGCCTCTGAAATTGCCTCGATCGATGTCTCGTAGCACCATATGCAATCCAAGGAAGATCAATGGTCAAGGGACTAGGTGACGCAATCCGAAGTGTCAAACGACAAATCCGATCACACGGATGGATTCGGGTCAACGATCACAGCCCAACGACATGAAAACCAACTCAATCCGACCTCTGTAGCATCCCCTACAAAGGAAAGAAGATGGATGACCCAGATTACGCCACGTGGTGCAATCTGGGCCATCCACGTGGTGCAACCCAGGCCGCCCATGTGCCTCTTGTGCGACCACACGAACACAGTAGCGCGGGTGCACGTGCGCCCAAAGGCACGCACACGGAAGCGCAGTGATGCATGTAGCAGTGCAACGTGCGCGCGGAGGCATCGGCAGCAGCGGCAAGTATCGTGCGTGCGCACGCAACAAGGGCGCGTACAGCACGTGGCAATAGGGGAGCATGAGCGGGACCTTCAGCAACGTTTGCGACGAAACTTCAACGACGTTTATGACCGTCACTAAATGTCCCATATACGAATTTGATTCTTTCCCTACACTATTAAAGGACCCCTACCCCTCCCATTTTTCTTGATCTCTTCCTTTCTTCCTCTCACCACCTTTAAGGCTTTAGACAGAGCTTGTCCCAAGCTCGGTATGCTCCTCTAAAGTAGAAAACCAAGTAGTTTCCCTCCCCTCATCCCCATTCGTGGAGCATCCTGTGGCCATCCTCTCACCACCCTTCAGGAAGAAGATCCTCGGCTTGAAGGCATCCTGCCCCATCCTCCATCCTCTGGCTCCATCCTCGTTCGTCCCGCTTCACACCACCATCCTCTAGGCGACATCAGAGGGAGTTGTCCTCTGAGCAACCGTCGAGGGAGATTTCTCTCACCTCATTCTATCATTTTACGCTTTCGTAGTGTATATTTTCCATTTTCGTAGTGTAACAAACATTCATTTATAAATAGATGATTATTTCTCTCTTTCTCTCTCTCTCTCTCTTATATTGTTGCAAGTAGATTAGCTAAAAGTCATCGACCAGATCACTTGCTTGATAAAAACAACCAAAAACAAATAAAAGTGAAGCGTCGATTTTTATAAAACCAAATGATTGCGCAGCAAACATAGGTCTTAATTGACCTAAATTAGGCTAGGACTTAGCATAAGTTAGGGTTATCCATGCATGCATACGCATTATCTGCATCTTTACTGCTTTTCTTTAGCTATGCATAAAATAATGTTATAATGTGCTGATTAAGTGCATTATGTCGATTGCAGGGAATAAGCTGATCAGGAGCTGGATCTAAAGCTGGATTAGGAATAACGGGAGTTGTAGCAGAGCTGGAGCAGAAGGCCTAGTTTAGATATAGGAATAATAATGTAAGGGGGTTAAAGGTTTTCTATTCTATTAAGTAGAAATAAAGCAGTAAAATGTCAAGAGCTTAGGTTCATCCTAGCCCTAGGATAGCCTAGAGACTTCCCCAAGCCTTAGCAACCCTTAGATTAGGTCACAACACCCTAGGAAGCCCTAAAACCCTAGTTCCAACCCTTCTTTGGACGTCCAGATAACTTTTAAGATGTCCAGGACCCTTAGCCAACTCCCGCACACTTCAAACCCACTTCTGCAGTGTTATTGGACGTCCAGACACTTTGTCAGACGTCCAATTTCTGCAGAATACCCAAAATAGAACCCGAAATCCTTCCTGACTTTGATTAGACATCTAGACAAGAAGTCTGGACTTCTTATTTTTTAGTATAAGACGTCTGATTCTATAATTAGACGTCTGATACTACTCTCCAATTCCTGTTTTGAGATTTAAGCCTTGATCTTGGATCTCTAGGTCCCTAAACCCAATTCCAACCCCATAGGAACCTAAATTAAGGTGCCCTAACCCTATTACATCACCTCTAGACCTCCCTAAGGACCTAATTAGGTCCTCACTAAACCTAATTGACTTGGATCTTAGTCAATTCCATCAGCCAATTCAATTGGACTCATTGAGTCCAATTGAGCCCTGATCTCAGCACACACTGTCCAATTGGATTCAGTGAGAGTCCAATTGACCTAGACCTGACTTAGTTGAGTTGTTTTACTCTCAATTAAGTTTCCATACACCCAATTAAACTTGTATTAAGTTTAATTGCACTTTACCTTAGTGAATTAGGGTTTATAACCCTAATTTGAGACCTACCTTGACCTAAACCCACTAGAACCCAACCTAATCAACCTAGCCACCTAAGTTTCGACCCACACACACCCACACACACCATTCACACGAAAATATCTAGCCTGGAGTTCTCTAGAACTCTCTACCATGTGTGGTTACCTTGGTTGCCAAAAATAGCAACCAAGAGCCATTCAACTTTTAGATCCACATTTGGTGGATCTAAAAACCACCATCCACCCTCTCTCTCTCTCTCCCATGAGCTCCCACCATAGGCCTCTCTAGAGAATTCCATAATTCTCTAGAGAGCTTCCCTTAGGTCTATAAAAAGACCCCTTGGGTGGCCATTGGCACCCATTCACTTCTTTGGCAATTGCACTCCATTGGTGCCATTCACTCCAGCACCACGAGCTCACTACCACCACCATGGAGGACACCATGCCGGGATGCTGGATCAACCCTACTTCTCTCCAAGGGTCGGCCTAAGCTACATTGGCCGCCCCTCATTCTCCTCTTGACCACTCCAAGGCCATCGGGGACCACCCCTGAATGCCCTCTACTCTTTTAGCTCTAGATCATGCTTTTCATAAGTTTTACTGCTTTCATTTACTGCTTAGTAAAGTAGTTTCTCTTCTCCCCCAATGATGCATGCGAAATCCCCCCGTCGATTCTTGTATGCAATCGTTTTCTAGTAGCTAGGTTTAATTTCAAGCATTCCTGTATAAGCTTTCCTCTAGATTTCCTGTACAAACAACTCTCCCCCAATGAATGAATGAAATGCATTTATATATATATATCTCTCTTTATGTGTTCGAAATCACCATGAGCTGAATGATTATTTTATTTGCATGATTTAAGTGCTTGTTCTTTAACCGCCTATATATTGCGCACCAGAATATTAAGTAGAGTAGCTTTAAGATCGATTTCAAAAATAGAAACACGCCTCCCAGAGACGAACGACCAGGACTCAAGTCTCGTTATTTTACAAAACAATATTTTTGACGAACGTTTTGCGCGACTATACTACGACTTTCGACGAGTTTCAAATGCGCGAAAACGGCCTTCCGTCAAATGGCGCCGTTGCCGTGGAGGCAACGTCATTTTTCTTTATTTTGATCTTTTACTTATCATTAACAAATCTTCCTCTACTTCATTTTTGATGTGCAGGACAACATGGAACGAAAACGGGATCTGCGCACATATTAAGCGCGGCGAAGAAAAATCAGGTGCGCATCATCTATCTTAGATTAGGTTTCTCTTTCTAAACCCTAGGACTAGATCTACTTCCTGCAATTTCTTTTGTAAAAAAAAAGATTTTTCTCATTTTCGTGGAAAAAAAATCAAAAGAAATTTTTTTTTTAAAAAAAATCTAGATTAGGTTTCCTTTTGAATCTAGGTTAGAAAAAAAAAAGAAAAAAGAAAAAGAGATATTCCCATTTGAATCTTTTGAAAAATTCTTTTAAAAAAGAATAAAATAAAATAAAAAAGTGCAAAAGATAAAAAATAAAAAAAAAAGCATCTTTGGTGGAAGGCTTGACTTTCCAATTCAAACCTCTTTAAAAGCTTTTCCACCACCTTCTGATTTTCGGCCTGATTTCAAATCTCACTGGAAAATTCGATTGTCTAAACATCTGTTAGAGAAAATTTCTGAAATTTGGGCAAAACCTTCAATTTCAAACCATCTTTCAAATGCCATTGTTACTTTGAAAAAACTCAAAATATAAAATTTTTAAAAATTCACGAAGTGTACGGGGGTCAGATTGACCCAGATTCAAAAATTTTCAAATTTCAAAAAGCATTTCTTAGAAATCTGTGAATCTGTTTTGACTAAAAATGATGGGGTTTGAAATCTGATCTAATTGGCTTTATTTTTCATATTTTTCCCAAATTTTTGAAGATCATTTGATACTGTTTCAAGGCGAAAAACCACCCAGGGGTCAAAGTTCCAAATCTAACCCCCTGATATTTAAAATTCCCTAAAAATTCGGTTGAAACAGTAAAAATACCAAAAAAATATTCTCTAAAAAAAAATTGAAATAGGAATCTACTCACAAAATTTCAAATTAATTGGATTCCAATTATTATCAGAGAATCTACATTAGTTTTTTGGTCTGTTGAAATAAAAAAAAAAAAGCCCTAGAAGTACATGCAACTTAGGTTGAACCTTTAGGGTCACAACTAGAGACCACACTTTTGGCTAACCTAGACTTAATCAAGTCTAGTTAGCTGGTGAGATTGGTCACCTTGTGGGCCTCTCACCACAACCCCATTGAAGAAAACGGGTTAAAAATAATTTTAAAACACAAATTCAACCCGAGTTCGTTGTCGTACTACTGAATGGATTTAATCTCTCTTGCCAAACCTGGTGACTAAGTCTGCGGGGTAGTGTCAAACGACCACGGCTCGGGGGTCAACGGAACCGGAGGCGTAAGCCAAAGGAAGAACCTTCCCCTTAGTCCCCTCGTAACCAGACTGGCTGGGTTAGCTTGAGAGATGGGATTCACGTTCAGTCGGTTGTACGACGAACTTACCTTCAGGAATTCAAATCCCTAACGAAAAAATCTAGTCACCTGATTTATAAGGACCATTTGATTGATAGGGCCTTAGCCTTGTCCTGCGTGGCTACACCAACCCAGGGGTTGGGCGGTGTATGCACGGAAGGAGGTCACTTCGACCTCACTTGGTTGGACCTTGGGAGCCACTCCCAAGGAGGCGAGTCACCTCGCCCGGACCATCTTCTCCCCCCATTTCTTCTACTCCAAGAGCCACCATGGCAAATCCTGGACCTGGACCTAGACCAGGTCAGGACATTGAGAATCTGGACCCGATGGCTCGTCTGGAAGCCCGGGTCGCCGAATCTGAGGAGCGACATCAGCAAAGCATGGATCGTATTCTGACGGCGCTTGACAGGATGCAGCACCTGCCGCGAGGAGAACAACTACGGGAGTTTTACGACCCAGCTGCACCTATCGTCGCACCGCTAGTCAGAATTCCCGCAGGCGGAGACGCGTCTGAGCTCAAGCCCAATGTAATTGGGTTGATCAGCACTCATTTCTAAGGGAACTCAAGCGAAGATCCATTCCAGCACCTTGAGGACCTGAGTCAACTTGCTGAAATGATCTGACCCAGGAATATTGATCTCGGGATCGTTCTGATGAAGCTTTTCCCGTTCTCTCTAAGGGACAAAGCTTCATACTGGTTCACGACTATTGGGAAGCCAATTGGAACCTGGTCGGAATTACGATGTGAATTCTTGCAAAAGTTCTTCCCAATCGGTCAAACAAATGCAATGCGACGTGCAATCACGACTTTCTCCCAGGGAGCTGGGGAGAAATTATATGAGGCATGGGATAGATTTCATGACCTTCTCCGAAAATGCCTGCATCATGGTATACCCAGATGGCACTTGGCTCAGATTTTTTACCATGGGCTAAATGACACACATCGGTATTTGGCTGATGCATCTAGCGGCGGGAATTTTCTCGCAAAAGACGAGAACAACGCATTTGAGCTGTTTGAATCATTAGCGGAGAACTCAATGAATGCCGCATCTATGAACCAGTTCCAGCGGCCTGGTCAGCAGCGGGTTGGTGTCCACGAGGCTCACACCGATTCTATTCGAGCCGACATGGATATCATAGTCAAGCAGCTGGATAGAATGAACCTGATTGAGAAGAAGATTGATCAGATCAGTCAAGGTCAATCCGACTTGAGCTCTGTTGCCGCAAGATCCTCTTATGCATCCTAAGCCCCACCTGCTCGAGTTAATCTACTCACTCGGGATGCACCTTCTCCGTATTTACGAGATCCCGCATATCAGGATCCTGTGAATAATCCAGATCTAGCACCCTACGACCAGGGTTACGCACCACCTGCAGATTATAATGCGTATCCCCTTGACGGATATACGTCTCAGACATCTTCGGCTTACGAGGACGTCAGCGCTATCCAAGGATACGGGCGTAATAACCCGTACTTGGAGACGTATAACCCTGGTTGGCGCCAGCATCCGAATTTCTCTTGGTCTGGTAATTCACAGAGACCACATCAAGATCCACACTACCAAACCAAGCAATACGGGACTGTGCAAAACACGTATCCTAGGTAGCAGCCATTCCTGCCTCAGCAGCAGCAACCCTACTCGTTATACCAGTCGTTGCACCAAGCTGCCAACCACCCTCCAAAGCGAGCCGACCCTTTGGAGGCACTGAAATAGGAGCTGCAAGAATCAATGAGTAAGTCTACACAAGATAGCTTGCAGATAATGAAGGGGATGGCTGATCAAATTCAAACCATACAAAATACGCAGAACCAGCTGTTGCAGGAGCATAGGACTCAGGGAGCCTTGCCCTCCCAACCCATCCCAAATCCTCGATATGTGCAGAACCAGGGCGCCCTGCCTAGGTTTCAGGCACCATAGGGACAGGCACACGCCATACTACAGGCGCCTCCTGCACCACCCGGTTACAAGCCAGGCCAGTCGCCTTTGCAGAATCCCACGTATTCTACCCCATCCGCTCCCCCACCACCTCATGGACAGCAAGCCGATGCACACGCTGTCTCATTGGGGAGCGGAAGGAAGACATTCGACCCACCACCTTGGCAGGCGGGTTCTGATTTTTCCCACCCTTCACCGCAGGCAGATTCGACTCCCTCAACATCTCAGGAGCCACCTGTGGTAGATAAGGGTAAGAGGCCACATATCCTGAGATTCCCGTCCCTTTTCTTGAGGCTCTGACACGAAATATAGTACGGAAGAAGGACACGCGGAATTTCGAGGACCTAAAAGCGATGTTTAAAGAAGTGCATATTCAGGTCCCCCTCCTCGAGGCTATCGACCACATTCCCGCTGTCGCTAGGTTCTTCAAGGACTACTATACCCCGAAGCGA
This sequence comes from Thalassia testudinum, assembly GCA_037157565.1. Classification (NCBI taxonomy): domain Eukaryota; kingdom Viridiplantae; phylum Streptophyta; class Magnoliopsida; order Alismatales; family Hydrocharitaceae; genus Thalassia; species Thalassia testudinum. The sequence goes on from JAZHRO010000051.1 coordinate 10,686,094, forward strand.
CAGCCGAGAGTTGGACGACAGGTGGTACTGTCGAAAGAAGCTAGCACCGTGATACTAGCTGACCTACCACCAAAGAAGAAAGACACTGGCACCCCACTCATATCTTGCTTTTTGCAAGATTCTCCATTTGATCGAGCCCTCCAAGATTTGGGTTCATCCATCAACTTAACTCCCACCACCGTATTTGATCAATTTCGATTTGGGGAGTTGAAACCCACCTCGGTTACAATTCAGCTGGCTAACAGATTAGTCAAAACACCGAGGGGGGTGGTTGAGAACGTGATCATAAAAGTCCGTGGGTTCTGCTTTCCCGCAGATTTTTTCATTCTCGATATGGAAGTTCTTCCTAATCTCCGAGATGAACCAATTATTTTGGGTCGCCCATTTCTGGCGATAGCCCGAGCGAACATCGATTGTGCATCCAGGTGTATGGAGATTGCCCTAGGCAATGAGCGACTTTGGCTAGACATATTCAGGGCAACAAAGAACTTCGTTTGTGATCGAATAGAAGAGGATGGTGAAGACGAAGATTCGGCATACTGTGGTAACATTGGGCTCCTTTGTGACGACCCAATGTCTCATTCGTCTACACTATCAGGGTTCTCAGACCTCAATCCACACGGGATTGAAACCACTGCATTACACATATCTCCCCAAGGATTTGACTGTTTGGGGTGCGCTTCTGACCACAACACCCTTGTATCTAGCTATCTTGATCCATATATTATTGAATCGCCCCTGTTATTGCAGGAAGACGTGACTATAGCTAACGGGTTTCCCGTTAATGCAGTCACAACCGATTTCACAGGGAGCGACTCAGTGGGAATTCACGTGCACACGGATCAGCAGATTCCCACCTTCGAGTTTGCTCCTCCCATAGCCATTTTTGACTCAGACCCACCCGTGATCAAATTGAAGCCCGTACCCACTCCACACTTTCTTATAGCTAGACTTTTTGGAGTAGGGGTGCACAATCAGCTGGTTCACATCTCCAGACCACTGATTCTGGGAGCATATGAGCATATCTTTCTCTTAATCTTAGCCGGCTCCTATGCTAGAAATGACACATCTGATTGAGTTTTCGCCCAGCTGGAGGCGTTAAACTCAGCACATATAGATACCATTCACCCCACATTCCACCATCATTTATATATAGCCATCTTTATACATAGCATATTTTTGTTTTAACATATTTCCCTTTTATATTGCATATTAACAGGTTGGCCGGTGCTGAATATAATTTCAGGAGCAATTACAGGTGATTTCTACCCATTCTCTCCCTGCAGCATTTATTTTCTTTTACATTCTTGCATGAGGACATGCAAGAACTTAGGCATGGGGGGGTAGATACAGAAAAACTGAAAAAAAAACTTTTTGCCAACACTTAGGAAAAACCTCAGAGCTGCATGCAAAACGTACTTTAGGACCTTAAATAAAAGAACAACTGACTCCACCTCCAATGCTCGCATTGGAGCTAGAAATCATTCGTAATAACCAATTCCGACTCAACTGCTCACCTTTTGTTCTAAATTTAGGGTCAAGCTGATTGTAACCCGATACGAGAATTTCACGAAGTACAAATTATATAGGTTAAATGTTTATAGCATATATAGATATTGCACTCATGAATAAGATTATTTTATTAAGAGAATGCATTAGGGATTTTATCCTTTAGTTGATTCCTGTAATCTGGAATCCAGTACAACTTTTCACACACACATGTAGAATTTGTAATGGATTCACGGTGAAGGCTGATAAATATCTTTAGTCTGGCGAGAAGAAGCAGTGCTTCTTCTCCTGAACCCTTGGACAGTGTTTTGGGAGTCAGGCTGATTTTCTTCCAAAAATCCACCAAATAGTGTGAGAGAGTAGAGTGTATTGGTGCTCTAAGATTAGTGCAAGGAATCTGGAATCCTAGATAATTAGGTGATGATGCTCTGAGATTAGACATAGTTTTCACTCTCGATTCCCGCGTATACATTTTTGTGCAAAATTTTGAGAGCCACCGAATAAGGCAAATACGCAGAGAGCGAGTTTTCATAAAACTAGGGCTAAGGTGGATGGTTATGACCATTCTTTACGGAATCCTCGGCTGAAGGAGGGTATTGATGTCAAGGTCAGAAATACACCGTCCTATCCGTCTCTCCCGGTGCCGTGAGTAGGCACTTTCACCAAATAAGCCACCCAATGTCTCTTGAGTACCACCAATCCCTAATAATGCCTCCTTAATAAAGTTCATGAATGTATGCCAGCTGTGTTATGCTGAAAAAAAAGAAAAATAAAGAAAAAAGAGAAAAAGAAAAAGAAAAAGAATGATGAAAGGAAAGAAAAATTGAAAAAAAAAAAAACTTAGAAAAAGAAGAAAAAGAGTGTGAATATTTAGTATTTATTTCATTTGCATTGAGGCAATACCACCAAACAAAATTGAGCTCCACCAAATATGGCCTTAACCTATTTTTCTTGTGTTTCTGACCGCCCGAATACTGGCTGAGGAATCCCGACTTAGTGTTAGGGTTATGAGAACTCAATTAAAGTGTTAATGCCTAGTGAGACCATCAAATATAGATCATATGTATGAATCTAGTGAGATAGTGAGCTCTAAGAAAAAGAAAGAAAAAGAGCAAGAGAGAATGAATACAAAGGAATCAAAAGGGAGCATAGTTTTTCTCATCTTTCTCTGAGCTGAGTTACTTAGTAATTCGGGAATCTGGATTCTGTAGTACTAGTCTCTATGTAGCACCAAGTGAGAATGAGCCACCAAATATATAATCCTTTCCCTCAAAGATTCTCTATCTAAGCCCAAAGCCGGGGTGAAATTCATAGAATATCTTGAATACCCCGAGGGAAGAAATCCGCCTATCCCGCTAGAATTTTTATTAGGGGTCAAGAACAGGCTTTAGAGGTGTATAGTTTTCACTCGAATCCGTTGCAAAAGCTACATAGCTGCACCTTCACGATTGTCTGGATTTCTAGAGCATAGGATGAAAACAAAAGTGAGAAAAATCTCTATGCAAACACTTGATAAAATAACCAGTCCTTTAGGGACCCTTGCTGTAAATAATTTAGTCTTGCATCTGCTAGGAACTAGCAAGATTTAGGCATTGGGGTATGATTGCGCAGCAATCATAGGTCTTAATTGACCTAAATTAGGCTAGGACTTAGCATAAGTTAGGGTTATCCATGCATGCATACGCATTATCTGCATCTTTACTGCTTTTCATTAGCTATGCATAAAATAATGTTATAATGTGCTGATTAAGTGCATTATGTCGATTGCAGGGAATAAGCTGATCAGGAGCTGGATCTGAAGCTGGATCAGGAATAACGGAAGTTGTAGCAGAGCTGGAGCAGAAGGCCTAGTTTAGATATAGGAATAATAATGTAAGGGGGTTAAAGGTTTTCTATTCTATTAAGTAGAAATAAAGCAGTAAAATGTGAAGTGCTTAGGTTCATCCTAGCCCTAGGATAGCCTAGAGACTTCCCCAAGCCTTAGCCACCCTTAGATTAGGTCACAACACCCTAGGAAGCCCTAAAACCCTAGTTCCAACCCTTCTCTGGACGTCCATATAACTTTTAAGACGTCCAGGACCCTTAGCCAACTCCCGCACACTTCAAACCCACTTCTGCAGTGTTATTGGACGTCCAGACACTTTGTCAGACGTCCAATTTCTGCGGAATACCCAAAATAGAACCCGAAATCCTTCCTGACTCTGATTAGACGTCCAGACAACAAGTCTGGACTTCTGATTTTTTAGTATAAGACGTCTGATTCTATAATTAGACGTCAGATACTGCTCTCCAATTCCTGTTTTGAGATTTAAGCTTGATCATGGATCTCTAGGTCCCTAAACCCAATTCCAATTCCATAGGAACCTAAATTAAGGTGCTCCTAACCCTCGTACATCACCTCTAGACATCCCTAGGACCTAATTAGGTCCTCACTAAACCTAATTGACTTGGATCTTAGTCAATTCCATCAGCCTATTCAATTGGACTCATTGAGTCCAATTGAGCCCTGATCTCAGCACACACTGTCCAATTGACCTAGACCTGACTTAGTTGAGTTGTTTTACTCTCAATTAAGTTTCCACACACCCAATTAAACTTGTATTAAGTTTAATTGCACTTTACCTTAGTGAATTAGGGTTTATAACCCTAATTTGAGACCTACCTTGACCTAAACCCACTAGAACCCAACCTAATCAACCTAGCCACCTAAGTTTCGACCCACACACACCCACACACACCATCCACACGAAAATATCTAGCCTAGAGTTCTCTATAACTCTCTACCATGTGTGGTTGCCTTGGTTGCCAAAAATAGCAACCAAGAGCCATTCAATTTTTAGATCCACATTTGGTGGATCTAAAAACCACCATCCACCCTCTCTCTCTCACTCTCCCACGAGCTCCCACCATAGGCCTCTCTAGAGAATTCCATAATTCTCTAGAGAGCTTCCCTTAGGTCTATAAAAAGACCCCTTGGGTGGCCATTGGCACCCATTCACTTCTTTGGCAATTGCACTCCATTGGTGCCCACCTCCACGAGCTCACTACCACCACCATGGAGGACACCATGCCGGGATGCTGGATCAACCCTACTTCTCTCCAAGGGTCAGCCTAAGCTACATTGGCCGCCCCTCATTCTCCTCTCGACCACTCCAAGGCCATCGGGGACCACCCCTGAATGCCCTCTACTCTTTTAGCTCTAGATCATGCTTTTCATAAGTTTTACTGCTTTCATTTACTGCTTAGTAGAGTAGTTTCTCTTCTCCCCCAATGATGCATGCGAAATCCCCCCGTCGATTCTTGTATGCAATCGTTTTCTAGTAGCTAGGTTTAATTTCAAGCATTCCTGTATAAGCTTTCCTCTAGATTTCCTGTACAAACAACTCTCCCCCAATGAATGAATGAAAATGCATTTATATATATATCTCTCTTTATGTGTTCGAAATCACCATGAGCTAAATGATTATTTTATTTGCATGATTTAAGTGTCTGTTCTTTAACTGCCTATATATTGCGCACCAGAATATTAAGTAGAGCAGCTTTAAGATCGATTTCAAAAATAGAAACACGCCTCCCAGAGACGAACGACCGGGACTCAAGTCTCGTTATTTTACAAAATAATATTTTTGACGAACGTTTTGCGTGACTATGCTACGACTTTCGACGACTTTCAAATGCGCGAAAATGGCCTTCCGTCACCAAACGTTCACCTCCCCGTGTTCGACCTGGGACTCACTTTTCTAGTTTTGATTACAAATTTTATCTGATAGATGTGTTTTGTGAGCTACGACGATGGGTCCTCCAATCCCTGGTTTCAAACATGCGAAACACATTCGATCATTTTGGCGCTGTTGCTGAGGAGGCAATGCTCTTTGGTTTTCTTTTTCCATGTTTTTCCGCCTTACCTAACTTTTATCTCACTTTCTGTCTGATCTTACTGTGATTGCAAGTACTCATCTGAGGTGGGCCAGAGCAGTTAGATCGGAGAAAAGTGCGGATGAAGCTTTTGTAAGTTTATCCCCACCACCCCCACCTTGGTTTTCATTTCATAACCTAATAACTCAAACCCAAATCAACTTAGGTGCTTGCATAAACCTTAGGGTAGATTTTGGTTGTTTCATCGTCAGTCCACTCACCTTACCCACCCACATATATAAAAAATAAAAAAATACTCTTCTCTTGTGGGATTTTCTGAAAGCTACACACTTAACACCCACAACTTCTCACCCTAAGGCACACAATCACATTGATTCAACCACTTAACCAGGATCTAACCTGTGGACCCGGTACACTTAACACACAAATAAGTGAGTAGAAATCTAAATAGGTCAAACATTTCTGTGTGCCTTAACTAAGTGGTGCAATAGGATAATTGATTGAATTGTTTGGGCTGCACCACTTAGGATAAAAGCGATCCATCAAGTAGCTTGCCACTTAGGGTTGATTCTTAGGGCTGAACTAGGCACTCCACATATTATTTCTGATTTCTAAGATTAAACCCTAAAAGCTACTAAACAAGGTTAAATCCTAAAAGACACATCATCAAATAACCTTGTTTGCAAACCCTGGTTGTGCACACACACACATTGCAATTGATCATTAAGGGCACAACCCATTTAAAGGGTCCATCATATTCCAAGAGCACAATCATCCCAAGCCTAATTAAAACTAAGTAGACATTGGCCTTAAGGATTGATTCGCTCTTCGGGGCTCAGACTGAGATTTTTTTTGATTAATCTGCTTCTGCTGGTCCATCTGATGTCTAGCTAGGAGAGTAGCGTCAAATGACCATGATTGGGGGATACACTAGGAACCGAAGGCACAAGCCAAAGGAAGAACCTTCCCCCAGTCCCTCCTTTTAACTAGTTGGATGGACTGGATAAAAGTAGACTAAATCATTTATAATCTCAAGACGGGTCCTGGGAGCCTGTAGGTCTTTAGGCTACCCACATAAGGACAGGTTTGGTTGATTGTACTGCAAGGCACCTTTCTCTCTTCTATTTTCCCTCCTACTCCACAATGTATCCTTCCACATCTTTCGCACGTTTCCAATCCTATCCTCCAACCACCACTTATCCCCAAGATGATTACTATTCCGATCTGACTTGCAATTACCCATCCACTAGCCAAGATAACTTTGACTAGGGATATGAATTCGAACCTTAGTGTCCAGGGCCTAACCCTAGACAACAAGACTATGATTACTATCCTTCCCAGAGCTACAATGATTATAGATCTCCATCCTCTGATGATCAAATCAACCCAATCTACAATCAGGAAGGATATGATGATTATAACATCTGCCCTCCCCAGTATTCCACTGAATATAGGTCACCTTCATTCTTTGAACAACCCGAGATGACTTGCTATCAGGGAGGGACCCAAGAACCTCGACATCTTGACTCCCTTAGATTTAACCCAAACCTGAATCGAACCAGTCGGTTCAGGTGAACCAGATCCGGGATAGGGTGTTGGCTAATTTGAGGAACACTATACAATCTTTAGAAGCTCAGCCAACACCATGCACTGAAGCATTGGAGTCTATGATCAAAATGATTAATGAACTTAATAGTTCTCTATTGGATTTGCTCCAAAGTGTTAGGGATAGGGATCTGGGTGAGTTTCTTCTTGGGAAATTCTCGAGGTTGAGGATGAAATTTGTGGTTTCCCTAGTCAAATCTTGGAATGATTCTCAAGATGAACCCCCTTCAGGAGAGCCAATATCTGAACCCGCTCAGGCACCTATCGAGGGGGATACATAGTCTGAGATTGGAGATGACCAAGTTGGTCTAGAGAAACCCTTTAAGGATGAACCGATTAATTCACCCAAGATCCCTGACCTAGGGAATGACAAAAAATATGTCTCCTTGGATCATGAAATGATATATGATTTTGAGACATATATAAATGAGGATCATCAATTCTTTGACTCTGAGGGTGAAGAATCTTTAGGTGAAGTCTTACTTGAGTGTAGGGAAAATGATTTTAGTGAGACAAACGGGCTTGAGGAATCTGATGAACCATTTGACAGCTCGATAATAGAGGAATTTGATTCGGTTGGGGTTAACTTGGAGGATCTGAATCTGGATGATTCAATCAGTGACCCAATTCCTCATACTCACCCCGAAAAGCTAACTTCTGAGATCATTGTGCCCAAGTCAATTTTGATTCAGCCACAATTATTGGACTTGGGTACTTTAGATGGGGTGTACAATAATTTGAAGGTCCCAGAAACATTGATTTCAGAGGATAGGAAGTTGGAAATAAAAATCTGGGAAGCTAATTCTGAGGGAACTTTGATTTTGGATCTGAGGGTTCCTGTTGACCTGAAACCACCTACTTTCTACCCGGACCCTTATGATATATTTCACGTGCAACCCAAGCTTGAAATAACTATCTTTCTGAGCTAAACTCTAAGTGGACATTTGAACCTAATGAATCAGATCAACCCGTTGTTCGACACTTTGGTCTTGGGTTGCACACCACAAAATCGCAGGCCCGACCTCGTAAGTTCAACAACCTTAGGCTCTGGGTGATTTTCATCTAGAACCTTAGAACCACTCAACCCTGGGGCATGGGTCCGCCCTTTTCATATCTTTATTTTTACAACGAGGACATTGCATCATTTAGGCATGGGGGGTGGATAATCAATTCCTGAAATCATTTTGTTAACTCCGTAGAATTTTTTTTAGTTTCTTATAAAATAAAAAAAAATTGAAAATTTGAAAAAGATAAAAAAGAAAGAAATTAGGAAAAGAGAACTTAGGCATTTGGAAGTTATCAACTTTAGGAAATGATACGAGAGGACCTAAACACATAGATTCTTTAGGTCTTCAGGCTTAATTAGCCCAGATGTCCACTCGAATGTGGACTTAGTCTCGAGTCCTCGCCAAGTAACTCTATTTTAAACTAGTCAATAAATTACGGTGATAAGTATGCGACTTATCAACCCGCCCTCTAATTTGGGGGGACTTTAAGCCTAAGCATCTACACACTTTCTGCACTGACTCACTTTTCGGCGATTTTTTCGAAAATTGGGTAGCTAACGAACTATCTAGGGTGGTATGGCTGTCAAGTTGTCGGTGGTAATAGCTCATTAGCCGATTGTCCAGAGCCAACCACAAGACCATTTTCGTCGTACTGCCTTTAGATAAATCTTAAATCAAGGAAGCCACCTACTTGAAGAAAAAAAAGAGAAAAAGGAAAAAAAAGAAAAAGGAGAAAATAAAAAATAATAATAATAAACAAATAAAGCCACATTTCACCGCACGAGTATGGCTGGCAAGTTGCCATAGGTAACAGCCCATTGGCCGGTTGTCCACAGCCCAACTCACAAAAATGCATAATATTTCCCAAAACACTTAGAGAAGAAGCGGGGAAGTAGAATAAACCGGAGAGATATACACAGGGTTCACCCTTGTGTTGACCCCATAAATAAAAGAAGTAGGGAGAAAGCTACCAATCGAAAAGATAAACCTTTAAGAAAGGTCACCTAGGGTTGTAGAAACCCAAAGTCTGTTTCAACAACCGCATAGTGAGTCTTTGACTATTTTCATAAGATGCATAGTACTTAGAGTCCTTTTCAAGTCTTGGGCAAGTTGGGTTGCCGTAAAAAGTTATCCCAACACTCTTAAACTCCAAAAAGTCCAAAAAAATAAGAAAAGAAGAAAAAAAAATGTATCTTCCCTTTTCAAATAAGGCAAGGACTTGGGCGGTCTGCATTCTTGCAGACACCTGGGTATTGTTGAGTCTTCGTAGTTTATGACCTTAGTTGAAATTTTCTATTGTTAATAAACAACTTAGGCCTAAGAGATCAAGTCCAAATTCTATTTTTATACATAGCATGTAGTTTAATTTTGCTAGGAACTAGCAAAATATAGGCATGGGGGTATGATATAAACACAATTATTGAGGGTAAAATGCCCATTCATGCATGTTCATAGGCTTAGATTTGCATTTCACGTTATAAATATTGCATAGCATGCATCATTCTGCATTTAGAGTATTTGTATATAATTTAGGTTAATTGCATCTTTTTGTGGTCAGGAGAGAAGGATATTTATTTTGGAGCCTTGGATTGACAATCCGACCATACAGATCTGATTAAGACGACAATCAGAGTCTAACGCCTTCGAAATTGCCTCGACTGGAGTTCCGTAGCACCATACGCAATCCAAGGAAGATTAATGGTCGAGGGACTAGTGATGAGAACCTCATGATGAGCCCTAACTAGCTCATTTTGACCTAAGAAAGAGAATAAAAGCTCCTACATAACCTAGAGAAGGGCTTAATTGAAGAAATAAGTGTTCTGAGAAGAAAACATGAAATAAAGGTTAAAACTGTAATTTTACCATTGCAGTACATAAACAGGATTTCTCAGAGGCAAAACATAGGTTAGATGGTCTGAATAAGATAAAAAGTGGGTTGGTTCAATCAGAAATGGGTTTATGTGCAAACTAGGAATTAAATGACTTCTTATAACCCTAAAACAGATCCGCTTAATTTAACAAGGTTCTGGTTAGGATAAAAATCAAGTAAACCCTCTAAAATTCATGTAAAAGTATCCCCAATGGTTTAGAACATTCAATTTGGCCTTTGGAACCTAGTTTGACCTAGACTGGGGTCCTAGCTGATCAATTAACCTAATTTTGGTTTTTATGCAAAAAGTCCAGTTAAACGTGGTCAAACCTAAAATCCAACTTCACCATTGGATTCCTTAGGTCAAAATTATGTTTTTACCAAAATTTAGACCTGAGGGGAGGTCTTCTTGACCTACTTTGCAAATTAGTACACCCAATTACATTTTGGCCCCTATCTTTTGGAAACCATTACACATTATCCCCTATCTTCCTCGCCACTCTTACAAAAATGTCCCTCTGCCATTAATGGGGAGGAATCCTTCTTCGCCGAGGAATGGAGGGGGAACACTCCTTGATCCCTCAGAGATCTCCCAGATTTGGAAGGGAGATTCTCTGAGGAATCCCCTTCCATCTGAGCTCAATCACAATCTTTGATTTCCATCCAATCTCTCGTGCGAACGCACGAGAGATTTGGAGCCCCAACTACCTTCCTTCTCCGGTGAGAAGTCGGTGGCAAAAGGCTTGCCCTCCATGCACCAGAAGCTCGGCCAGCACTTATAAAAGGACCCCCGGTCCTCTGTGAATCTCCTAGACTTGTTTAGGCTGCAGAATCCCCCAGATTTCATCCCTCCTCTCTCCAACCAAGTAGCCTGCAAGCTCTGGTGATTCTTCCTCCTCCCTCTCGTCGCTCTGCTGCCAGGCCAGCAGCAGGGTTCACTCCGCCTGGTCCTCCCGCTTCGTGCCGCACCAGGGCACGCCTTCCTATCCTCCTCGTCGCCGTTATCTCCCTCAAGGCCGTCTTCTCCAACGACGGCACAAACGAGCCATCCGTCTCCGCTGCCCCCCCTTCGCTCCCAATAATCCAGATAAGCTCCCTGTCTTCCACTCTTTCATTTTCCTCATTCTATCTCACACAACACCCCTCGACCGCCTCTGTCTGCCGGCATCTTCCCCATCTCTGGCCACCCTCTAGCGAGACGCCTCCGTCACTCCGCAACCCCACATGTCTTGCCACCCACCTCACAACCTCTGCCACACTCCACTGAACACCTTCCACCCAACCACAGGACGCCACACGCACTCCACACTTCCCTTGATCTAACCGATAACTCCAGCCACAGAGCGACCTAGGCACGCATGCCTAGGTCACCCCGCGGCCTGCCACCGATAGCCTCACCTTTGCCGTGACATGGCGAAGGTCCTTCTATGGTCTAATAGAGCTGCAAGCTTCCTTTCATGTCATGCAGGGTCAAGCTTCCAGCCGCCATTAACGACGACTCGAGCTCGACTGTTCTTCAATTCCAGACCAAAATCGACCGCTCCCAGGCTTGCAGACCGCGCGGGTTGCGAGTGTGTGCAAGCCCATCCCGATAAAGGGTGCTGTGGACCTACAGCTGCACTAATCGTGAAGCCATTCTCCCACAGTTGCCAGCAGCAGCGGGTGGGACTTTTAGTCCCACCTCGGTTAGCAGTGACCTGTTTGAGTACTTTAAATTGATTTTGTGATATCGTCTGGTCACCTCCAATTCAGTGTGGTAAGGTCCCTCCTCACCTATGCACGCCTCATCCGTGAACTAGCCTGCGGACCTGGTAACCCGACCTGACTATCCTACCGTGCACTCCTTGTGCACCACACCCATGTCGGTGCGCCTGGACCCGGGTACGCGACCGACCCGATAACCCGACTCTGGGAGAGCGTACTGAAGAGAGATTCAGAGAGAGAGAGACGTGCGGGGAGGGTAGGGGAATAGGTTTTGTTGCATGGTGGTTGTGCAGGAAGAGGACGCTAAGGAGGAAGCAGCAAGAGAAGGAAGCAGGGACTTAGCCACTGCAAGCGAAGAAGAAGAAGAAGGACACCTTGTAGCAGAGGTGCGGCAGACCAAGAGAAAGAAGAAGAGAGAGATCAAGGGGTAGACAAAGAGGAGGAGCAAGAAAGCAAAGGAAGAAGAGGAAGAAAAAGAAGAAGGCAACCTAAGAAGAAGGAAGCAGGACTTAGTCGCAGGAAGAGAATCAAGAAGAGAAGGAAAAGAAGAGGAGCAGAAGCGGCTAAGGAAGAAAAAGAAAAGGAGAAACCATAGCTGCAGCAGAGCAAATCACAAACAGAAGAAAATAATCTGAGAGATAACTTTAAGACGTGTGATGCAATATCAGACGTCCAATTCGTTTTGAGCAATTTCTTTCCATAACATTATCATGTCACTTCTATTGAACAAGTCATTTCTTTTTATTAAAAAGTTGTGTTTTCAAGGTTTGGAATACTCAGATTACTCCCTGTGTTCGACCTCGGATACTTTGATTTTCGAGTTATAAATTTTTATTTGTTTTTGCAGAAAGTTCATCTATATTACAATGAGATATCTGTTAAAACACGATCTAGCCGCGTGAACATTTTGGCACCGTTGTCGGGGAGCAACAGGCACTTATGAAGCTTTTGATCACAACTTCTGATCCAACGCTGACTTAATTCCTCTCCTTTGTTGTGCTTGTCTCAGGGAAAGCAGAGAAAAGAAGAGCAGCTGCACAACAGCTACACCAAAGAATAGGTAACTTTCAATAGCCCTCTCTCTTAACCCCCTCAAAGTCTGAAAAGGAACAAAGAAGAATCAACCTAAGGCTACCTATTTCATACTTAGTAATTCATTGAAGTTGCCTGATTTTCATTTCAACACATCTTGAACTGCACATCCAACTAAGGTAACTAGGGCTAAAACTTTCTTGATTGAGCCCTAGATGCCAATTTTTGAGGCAACTAAATTGGACCAACTAGAGCCAACCTAAGGATTGCAAAGCTAAGGTTTTTAGAGACACATCTTCTCTTAAATAAAGAAAAAAGTTTTTCCAAAAAGAGGTGTGCCTAAACCTTGTTTGAAAAGACCTATACAAGAGAAACCCTAAGCAAATTAGGCTTTTAATCCATTTGAACCCTAAAAGAAAGGACCCAAAAGCTCTCAAAGGAACAAGAGGTGAAGTTGATCTTTTGGGTCAACCAACCTTAAAATTAGGTCACTTTTTCACTCAAAAGACCTAAAAGTTCAAGTAGAACCCTAAGCACCTTGATCTTAAAGTAAAAAAGGTAGACTTAAGAGGTCAAGGTCCCCATTCTGGTCTACCTGGAATCTCAGTGATAAGAGAGGTTGGGTGGGGGAAACCCTGTAACTCGTGAGGATGCTCTACGTGTAGGGGTCTTTGCGGGACTCTCCCTCTCTGGCTACCCAGGTACTTCTCAAGTGGATGACCTTTCCGACTAAGGGGCATCATCCGCCTCGAACCTCTATAGTCACCCAACAATTTTTGGGTGTCTCGATTGGGTCCAGCACCTTCTAATCTCATCACATCCTTCGGTGCATGTTCGGTAGGAGGTCCTTAAGACCATCCTTAAGACCTCTTTTAGAAATTCACTCTCACCGAGGCCAAGCCTCGATGCCCTTGTTTATGCAGCAACCTCGCCACATAAATCTTTCATCTGATTCAGAACCAAGTTCTCCTTCTTCCATCATGGCAAAACCCATTGAAGAAGAGAACAACCTTGAGCACCAGCTTCAACGCCTGAATGATCTCTTCCAAAACTTTGTAAACCCACCGCAGCGACCAATGATGCGAGATCACTATAATCCCGGTTGGAGGTCCTGATTCTGAACTTAAGCCCAATATGATTCATGCCATACCAAAGTTTCATGGGCTTAACTCCGAGGATCCATTCCAACACATTAAACAACTCAAGCATTTGGCCCAGACCTTCGAGTCAGATCCACAAAATTGGGATATCCTGCTCATGAAAATGTTCTCTTTCTCCCTCCTAGACAAGGCTGCCCATTGGTATCAAACTCAGACCCATCCGATCAACACATGGGAGGAACTTCAGTCTGAATTTTTGAAAAAGTTCTTTCCCGTTGGCCGGACGAATGCCTTGCACCACCAGATCACCCATTTCACTCAACAAACGAGAGAACCTCTTCACGAAGCATGGGACCGATTCTTAGATCTCATGCAAAAGTGCCCCCATCACGGAATTCCTAAATGGGAACAAGTCCAGTCTTTTTACCAGGGACTTCGTGAAGACATTTGATTATTCGTCAATGCAACGTGCTGAGGAAACATCATGGGTCAACATGAGGACACAGTATGGGAGATTATCGAAAACATGTGCGAGAACTCCATTAATAATGACTCCATGGGCTTATTCGACAGGACGAATCCCCGCGCATCGACGAATCTGAGGGGGGCACATGAGACGCAGGACCTGGTCACATCCGTCGACCTGGAACTGATGGACAGTCGGTTGGAAAAGGTTTCTATCATAGAAAAGAAGGTGGACGAGCTAACTCGGCATCTGCAACAAGCCACCTCTACGTAGAACTCTTTTGTACAACCACCTCTGGCGAGGGAAACTGTGCAAAACATCTACCACCAATCTTCTCAGGGGATGGACCCGTATCCACCCCTGTCTAACTCTCGAACCGAAGTGACCTCCGATCCATTCTACTCGAGTTGGGGGAACTTTGAACCCTTGTATTCTGACTTTCCTAAGGTTCCTCAGACTTGAGAGGACCTCAATGCCATCTAGAATGACCCATTCTCCAATACCTACAACCCTGGATGGCGAAATCATCCCAATTTTCAGTGGATGGAAAATTCTTAGACTCAAAGACCACCGTATCAGCCTCGTCCACAAGCCCCTCGTCGATATCAGCTGCCTTAGCCTTGACCCAATCCCACCTACTAATCCAGGCCAAACCAGGATCAAATGACTCTTATCCTTCAAGCACTGGCTGACATTCAAAAGACGAATGTGGCAATGCAAAAATAGCACAAGGACAAGATCACAGAGGTTCGCAACCAACTGGCCCAGATGGCAAATTCCTGCCAACCTGAAACCCTTCCTTCGCAACCTCTACCAAGCCTAAATAACGTGCTGACCCAGAGGTGCGTTATGAATCCAAATTCAGGCCACGCACATTTGATTTATCAGGCCCCTGCTGCTCCATCACCAGACGGGATGGAAGCTTCGACATCTTATGAGAGATTTCAGCAGCAGCCACCCCTCATACCAGACCCAAACCAAAACTAGGCCGGATTAAACTCTGTAACGACACGTAGTGGTAAAATAATCCAGGACCCACATTATCTGAACCACTCCAAGCTTGGTAATAGCCAAAACCCTAGGATAGTTATCCAGGATACTCCTGTCCCAGATCAAGAACCTGGACCTATTCTAGAGGAACCAACTAGGATTCTATTTCCTGAGGCCTTAACCAATGAAAAAGGATAACCAAACCCGTGGCTCCCGAGGAGGATCTGGTCAAGCTCTTTGAACAGGTCCAAATAAACATCCCCTTGATGGATGCAATTCACCACGTACTGGCTTACGCAAGATTCCTGAAAGACGTATGTACCCCTAAACGTAAGCTGTGAACCAAGGGTGGGAATTCGATCGTACTATCAGAGCAAGCTAGCTCTGTCATCTTGAGTAAACTCCCACCCAAGGCTAAAGACCCAGGAATTCCCCTGATTTCTTGTAAAATTGGTGAAACCCAATTTGATAGAGCCTTACTAGATCTAGGTGCCTCCATAAATCTAATACCTACATCCCTCCTTGACCACCTTGAAGAGTCCGAACTTAAACCGACTAAGGTGACATTGCAGTTAGCCGATCGATCCATCAAGTCACCTAAAGGAATACTCGAGGATGTCATTGTTAGGGTATAGGATTTCTACTTCCCGGTGGACTTCATAGTTCTGGACATGGACGCACCTGAGAACCCAAGGGACACACCAATCATATTAGGGAGACCCTTTTTGGCCACTGTTAGGGCCAACATAAACTGCAAACAGGGCCAAATAGAATTAAAATTTGGGAATCATACCCTGAAGATTGACATCTTTAAGGCCCAACAAGGGATTAATTGCGGGGTTATAGAGCAAATATGTGATATCAGAGCTGTGGTTGATGAATCGCATATAGAGGACAACTTGATTATCCCTAATCAACCACTAGAAGATCAAAACCCACAAACAGAGGAGTGCGACATGATCTAGACACACCTATGACTCCAACCCTTGTTCCTGATACAAACCCCGAACCACACGCTACTGCTGACAATCCTATCATGGAACTCAAGCCCCTTCCCAAGCATCTGAAGTATGTCTTTTTGGGTTCTAATCAGACATTTCCTGTGATTATCAACTCCCGACTCACACCTGATCAAGAATCCCGTCTGATTACTGTTCTCTAGCAACATCGTAGAGCCATTGGATGGACTCTCGATGACTTGACTGGTATAGGCCCGTCGTACTGCACATATCGAATCTACACTAAAGAGGGCACATGACCTTCAAGAGAAATGCAGAGACATTTAAACCCTAACCTGCAGGAGGTCGTGAAAAATGAGATCATCAAGTGGTTAGATGCAGGGATCATCTACCTGATCTCCGACAGTTGTTGGGTGAGTCCAATACAGGTGGTGCCTAAAAAGGCAGGACTCACCATCATCACGACAGAAACCGGAGAGGTCATTCCTACACGAATAGCTAACTCGTGGAGAGTCTGCATTGATTACATAAGACTCAATTCCTCCATGAAGAAGGACCATTTCCCACTACCGTTTATTGATCAGATCCTCGAGAAACTAGCGGGAAATAGGTTCTTCTGCTTTCTTGACGGGTACTCCGATTACAACCAGGTGGCAATCCATCTAGAAGATCAAGAAATGACTACGTTCACCTGCCCCTTCGGGACGTACGCATTTCGAAGGATGCCTTTTGATCTCTGCAATGCACTCGCAACCTTTCAGCGGTGCATGCTTTCCATATTCTCAGATATGGTAGGTGATTATCTGGAAGTCTTCATGGATGACATTTTAGTTTTTGGAGCATCATTTGACAATTGCCTCCAACACTTGATCCAAATACTCAGGCGATGCATTGATGTGAATTTGGTTCTTTCCTGGGAAAAGAGCCATTTCATGGTGCCTGAGGAAACTATCCTAGGACATCTAATCTCGGAGAAAGGCATCTAAGTCGATCGAGCTAAGGTTAACCTGATTTCTAAGCTCCCTATGCCTAGCTCGATTAAGGACATCCGATCTTTTTTAGGGCACGTCGATTTTTACCGTCGATTTATCCCTGATTTTTCAAAAATCGTGCGCCCCTTGACTACTCTTCTCTCCAAGGATGTGCCTTTCAAAATTTCGAAGGAATGCACCCAAGCATTTGAGATCCTTCATGACCGAGCCACCCAAGCCCCGATCCTACAGTTCCCTGATTGGTCTCAACCCTTTGAGATCATGTGCGATGCATCTGACTTTGCTGTAGGAGCGGTTTTGGGGTAGAAAATTGACGGGAAACTCGTGGTCATTTACTACATTAGCAAAACACTGGATGAGACTCAACGTAACTACACGATTACTGAGAAAGAGCTTCTAGCTGTAGTATTTGCCTTAGAAAAATTCAGATCATACCTTCTGGGTTCCCGTGTTATCATATACTCGGATCACACAGCTGTAAGGCATCTCCTTGCAAAGAAGGACGTGAAACCTTGATTAATCCGATGGATCTTGCTGTTGCAAGAATTTGACCTCGAGATTCACGACAAAGTGGGAAAGCAGAATGTGGTAGCTGATCACTTGTCCCGCCTTCCTTCTGAAATAAATGACCCTTTCGGACCCATCACAAAACACTTTCCTGATGAGCACCTCCTGACTATCAATACATGCCTTCCATGGTTCGCAGATATAGTGAATTACCTGCCATCACATCAGATCCCATCCGATTGGCCAAAGGACAAATTGCATTCCGATGCCAAGTATTACCTGTGGGAAGACCCGTATCTATTCCGCATTGGTGCTGATCAGATAATTCGACAGTGTGTCGCGGAAGTAGAAATCAAAGACATACTCTCCTTTTGCAATGACCAGGCATGCAGTGGACATTTCTCAGGACACAAAACTGCATCAAAAGTCCTCCAGTGTGGCTTTTACTGGCCCACAATTTTCAAGGATGCATATGATCACTGTAAGGCATGTACCCATTGCCAGACCTTGGGCAACATGAGCCATTGAGACAAGATGCCTCTATAGCTGATCCTGGTATGCGAAATTTTTGACATTTGGGGGATCGATTTCATGGGACCCTTCCCTATCTCGAATGGCTTCGAATACATCTTACTCGCCGTGGACTACGTGTCCAAGTGGATAGAAGCCATTCCGACTCGAACCAATAATCATAAGGTTGTTATCAGATTCATTCATCAAAACATCTTCTCAAGGTTTGGGATTCCACGAGCAATAATTTCTGATGGAGGGACCCATTTTACAAACGCTCAGTTCAGGTCACTGATGACCAAATATGGGGTGTCGCATCGAATCTCTACTCCCTACCACCCCCAAACTAATGGCCTAGCTGAGCTATCAAACCGAGAGATCAAGAAAATCCTTTAGGTTACTGTTCGACCTGATAGGAAGGATTGGTCTTCTCAGCTTCCGGAAGCATTGTGGGCTTATAGGATTGCCCACAAGACCTAATTAAGTATGTCTCCCTTCAGACTGGTGTACAGGAAGGCATGTCACCCCCCTGTCAAATTGGAGCATAAAGCCTATTGGGCAGTACGGAATTGCAATTTAGATCTTTCTAAGGCTGGAACCCACAGAAGGCTTCAAATAAGCGAGATCGATGAATTACGCCACGACGCGTATGAGAACTCACGAATTTGCAAAGAACGGGTTAAAGCTTTTCACGACAAACACATTTCTAGAAAGATCTTTCATCCTGGTCAAAAGGTTTTACTCTTTGATGCCCTACTCAAATTATTCCCAAGAAAGCTACGACCTAAGTGGGTCAGACCCTACCTAGTCCAACAAATCTTTGGAAATGGGGCCATTGAAATCAGCCCACTCAGCCACAATTCTGAACCCTTTGTTGTGAACGGTCAGAGACTCAAATCGTTCATTGACATGACCGATACAAATTTGGCTGAGTCATCCTTTACCCTCCATTCTCCTTGAGCTCATTGCACCCAGCCGATGGCGTAAAACTCAGCGCTTAATGGGAGGCAACCCATCATTCTTTGAAAAACCCAAAACCTTTTCTGACATTTCTGCGTAGAATTCATATTTCACTTTAGGGTTCATCCATTAGAATAGCTGACTCCACCTCAGGTACCCCTACCCGAGATTAGAAATCGTGCGCAACAGTCACTTCGACCCGTTCACCCACCCAACACCTGTCCTAATGCATGAACTAAGTTGAAATCAAACCCACCTAATTTACAATGGGGACATTGCAAATCTTAGGCATGGGGGGGTATGAAAGTGCAAAATGTCAGGAAAATTCATATCAAGAAAAGGTTTCAACTCAAAAAAAAAAATCTTGGAAAAGAAAAAAAGAATAAGGAGGGGGAGAGACAATTTTTTGGGCCATACAAAATGAGAGGAGGAAAAGAGCAAAATGCCAAAAAAGGAGCACAAAATGAAAAAAAAGAGATAGTCATTAGTAAAAGATTAAGGGATTAACTGAAGTTCTAGACCAGAGCAACAAAAGAGAAAAATTAAAAAAAAAGTGCTAAGGAGACATAAAAAGAGATTAGCAGGAACGCTGATCTTAGGCCTCTTGGGCTAGATTCTTAGGCTTAAAAATTCACGTATCCGCCAAGATCTAGATAATCCTCAAGAGGTTGGAGAAAATGCGAAGCTTAAGTATTAGGTCTAAAGCTTAGGAAGTATTCGGCCTCGTTAACTGGCCTTCGTTTTGCAGGATTCAGTAACCTAAGCACCCTAATTCACACACAGTCTGGTTTAGTGTGCATAAATATCAAAATCACGCAAAAAGCATTTCAATGTTCTAAAAAAGTCACCTAGATTAGGAGCGGCCGATCAACACAAGTTTATTTAGACGAGTCCCCGATGCGGAGAGGTGGGAAATTTCCCTCGAAGGTACGTAACAACATATCATCTCCTCGGTGCCTGTCTCTTAGGATATTTAGATATCCTACCAAGGGCATGTAAGCACTCTGCTAGTTCAAATATCATGGGCGGCATTATCACGAAATGTCGATCGCCAGGGTCTGAATTCAGCCACGGAACGCCATGGGCGGGATTATCTCAAAATCTCGAAAGCCAGGGTTCTAGGGGTTGCCATGGGCGGTGCTATCTCGAAGCATCGATAGCCAGGGACCCTTGAGGGTTAATGATGGGGACGAGGAATCCGATACAAACCATGTTGAGAAGCCAATCCGAAGTTAGAAATAAAAAGAAAAGAGAGAGAAAACTCTCCAAACAAATATATCTTCTATCTCTCTCTTACAAAAATGCACTGCAAACTGAACCTAGGCTAAAAATATCTCAAGCACGGGTGCTTTAACCGTGGAGTCCAACAAACCCTAGGATAGTTTCTGCGAGCCTTAAAAATCTTTGCAGAAGACTGAAGCTAAAGCAGGTCAGGTTTGGATTTTGGTTGGCACTTGAGTACCTCTATGCCTATTGTCATCATTCTAACCAAATCATAAAAGAAAAAGAAAAACACTTATTACAACTGCTGACAGACACTCAGGGTCTAGAACAGAAGTTAAAACCTTGAAATTTTACTAAGGGACTAGCAAAAGCTAGGCATGGGGGTATGATGAGAACCTCATCATGAGCCCTAGCTAGCTCATTTTCACCTAAGAAAGAGAAAAAAAGATCCTACATAACCTAGAAAAGGGCTTAATTGAAGGAATAAGTGTTCTGAGAAGAAAACTTGAAATAAAGGTTAAAACTGTAATTTTACCATTGCAGTACATAAGCAGGATTTCTCAGAGGAAAAACATAGGTTAGATGGTCTGAATAAGATAAAAAGTGGGTTGATTCAATCAGAAATGGGTTTATGTGCAAATCAGGAATTAAATGGCATCTTGTAACCCTAATACAGACCCGCTTAATTCAACAAGGTTCTGGTCAGGATAAAAATCAAGTAAACCCTCTAAAATTCATGTAAAAGTATCCCCTAGGGTTTATAACATTCAATTTGGCCATTGGAACCTAGTTTGACCTAGATTGGGGTCCTAGCTCATCAATTGACCTAATTTCGATTTTTATGCAAAAAGTCCAGTCAAACGTGGTCAAACGTAAAATCCAACTTCACCATTGGATTCCTTAGGTCCAAATTAGGTTTGTACCAAAATTTGGACCTAAGGGGAGGTCTTCTTGACCTACTTTGCAAATTAGTACACCCAATTACATTTTGAACCCTATCTTTTGGAAACCATTACACATACCCCCCTATCTTTCATGCAACTCTTACAAAAAGGTCCCTCTACCATTAATGGGAGGAATCCTTCTTCGGCAAGGAATGGAGGCAGAACACTCCCCGATCCCTCAGAGATCTCCTCCCAGATTTAGAAGGGAGATTCTCTGAGGAATCCCCTTCCATCTGAGCTCAATCACAATCTTTGATTTTCATCCAATCTCTTGTGCGAACGCACGAGAGATTTGGAGCCCCAACTACCTTCCTTCTTCGGCGAGAAGCCGGTGGCAGAAGGCTTGCCCTCCACGCACCAGAAGCTCGGCCAACACTTATAAAAGGACCCTCGGTCCTCTGCGAATCTCTCAGACATGTTTTGGCTACAGAATCCCCCAAATTTCATCTCCCCTCTCTCCGGCCAAGTAGCCCGCAAGCTCCGGCGATTCTTCCTCCTCCATCTCGTCGCTCTGCTGCCATACCAGCAGCAGGGTTCACTGCACCTCGTCCTCCCGCGTCGCACCGCACCAGCGCATGTCTTCTTGTCCTCCTCCTTATCGCTGTTATCTCCTTCAGGGTCGTCTTCTCCGATGACGGCATAAACAAGTTGTCCATCTCCGCTTCCCCATCTTCACTCCCAATAATCCAGATAAGCTCCCCGTCTTCCACTCTTTCATTTTCCTCATTCTATTTCACACAACACCCCTCGACCGCCACTGTCCGCTCGCATCTTCCCCATCTCCAGCCACCCTCCGGCGAGACGCCTCCATCACTCCGCAACCCCACACGTCTTGCCACCCACCTCACAACCTCCGCCACACTCCACTGAACACCTTCCACCCATCCACAGGATGCCACACACACTCCACGCTTCAACCGACCTAACCCATAACTCCAGCCACAGAGCGACCTAGGCACGCATGCCTAGGCCACCCCACAGCCTACCACCGATCGCCTCACCTTCACCATGACGCTGCGAACGTCATCCTGTGGTCTAATAGAGCTGCAAGCTTCCTTTCGTGTCATGCAGGGTCAAGCTTCCAGCCTCCATTAATGACGACTCGAGCTCGACTGTTCTTCAATTCCAGACCAAAATCGACCGCTCCCAGGCTTGCAGACCGCGCGGGTTGCGAGTGTGTGCAAGCCCATCCCGATAAAGGGTGCTGTGGACCTACAGCTGCACTAATCGTGAAGCCATTCTCCCACAATTGCCAGCAGCAGCGGGTGGGACTTTTAGTCCCACCTCGGTTAGCAGTGACCTGTTTGAGTACTTTAAATTGATTTTGTGATATCGTCTGGTCACCTCCAATTCAGTGTGGTAAGGTCCCTCCTCACCTATGCACGCCTCATCCGTGAACTAGCCTGCGGACCTGGTAACCCGACCTGACTATCCTACCGTGCACTCCTCATGCACCACACCCTTCCAGTGCACCTGGACTTGGGCGCGCGACTGACCCAATAACCTGGCTTTGGGAGAGTGTACCAAAGAGAGATTCAGAAAGAGAGAGAGACACGCGGGGGGGTAGGGGAATAGGTTCAATTGTGTGGTGCTTGTGCAGGAAGAGGACACTAAGGAGGAAGCAGCAAGAGAAGGAAGTAGGAACTTAGCCGCTGCAAGTGAAGAAGAAGAAGAGGAGGGACACCCTGTAGCAGAGGTGCGGCAGACCAAGAGAAAGAAGAAGAGAGAGATCAAGGGGCAGACAAAGAGGAGGAGCAAGAAAGCAAAGGAAGAAGAGGAAGAAAAAGAAGAAGGCAACCTAAGAAGAAGGAAGTCGGACTTAGCCGCAGGAAGAGAATCAAGAAGAGAAGGAAAAAGAAGAGGAGTAGAAGTGGCTAAGGAAGAAAAGGAAAAGGGGAAACCATAGCTGCAGCAGAGCAAATCACAAACAGAAGAAAAGAATCTGAGAGAACTTTAAGACGCCTGATGCAATATCAGACGTCCAATTCTTTTTGAGAAATTTCTTTCCGTAACATTATCCTGTCACTTCTCTTGAACTAGTCATTTCTTTTTATTAAAAAGTTGTGTTTGCAAGTTTTGGAATACTCAGATTGCTCCATGTGTTCGACCTCGGATACTTTGATTTTTGAGTTATAAATTTTTATTTATTTTCGCGGAAAGTTCATCTATATTACAATGAGATATCTGTTAAAACACGATCTAGTCGTGCTAACAACTAGGCGACACAATCCAGAGCATTAAACGACAAATCCGACCACACAGATGGATTCGGGTCGACAATCGTAGCCCAACGGCGTCAAAATCGACTTAATCCAACCTCTGTAGCATCTACAAAGGAAAGCTGATGGACGGCTAAGATTACGCCACGTGGCGCCACTGACGGCCCTGCAAAGCATGACCGCTCTTCTGCGGGCGCCGCATGCCTCCTCTCACCGGCCCTGTGAGTAGTCTGGCTGGTAGGGCCTCTTCCGTCCGCTGTCAATGTCACGTGCAGCCAGGTTGGTCTCCTCGTATGTCATGGCTGCCTCCACCACTCTAGAGAATGTAGGCAGCTTCAGGGGTTTGACATACCCCCAAATAGCAGGCTGGAGCCCCTCGGTAGCTACAGCATTCACGGCGAAGCAAGACAGCTCCAGAAAATGCGTGCGATATGCGCTCACGGTCATCGTCCCCTAGCAAATAGTGTGGAACTCCCGCCTCCTCTGGTCCTGCCACATCTGGGGAAAGTACTGCTCGCAGAAAAGGGTGACAAACTGGTCCCAAGTCGACTCGGCCCTATCCTGACCTATGCTGCCCTCCACCACCTGTGTGCCGCGCTCTCCAACTGGTACGTGGCAAAGGCCATGCGACACTCCGTAGGGGGGGCAAAGGGTGTCAAACACCTTCTCGATCTGCTCGAGCCAATCCTCTGCCTCGGTCTGGTCCTCATCCCCCTTGAAGGAGGGGGGCTTCAGCTTTCGGAACTATCCGAAAAGCTCGTAATGGCGCTGAAGTGGGGAAACTGGTATGCCTCCAGGCAAGGAGGGCTCGTGCTCGGAAGTGTCAGAGGACGGTGGGGGCAGTGGACGACCACCCCCTCCCCCACATCCAGCACTGTGCCTGTCTCGCAGTCCCACAGAGGACTCCCCCTCCGCAGCCCCAGGAAGAGGCTCTCATGGAGGCGGGTGAAGCTCCTCTCGCACGATCTCCCATATCAGCTAGGCGAGGTCCTGGGCCTGAATGCCCGAAAGTAGTGGCTGGTCCACTGAGACGTCGGGCTCAACGCACCTGCCCCTCCGACCTCGTCCTTGGCCACGTCCGCGACCCGCCTCACTAACTCCACGTCGAGGCATCTCCTGCAAGGAGACACGAACATAAAATAGGAAGACATCAAATCTAACCAACATTCAATGAAAGAACCTCAGAATAGGTGTCAAAAGGTACGTTGTGGTGGTTACTCTAGTTACAAGCATGTGAATTGGTTATTTTCCAGCTAGTTGGTTCACTTCTCGGGACGACCTTGCTCTGATACCATCTTGTTACCACCCGGCTCCCAAATCCCTACAGGACATGAGACCGGACCGACTAGACTGATCCCAAGACCCAGTCGTCCAACGAGCAAGTAACCAAAAAGCAATAAAATAAACCACATTTACCATGCAAGCGACTAGCAGTAACAAAAGTATAACAGTAAAGAAGTAAACTACCACAGTACGCACCACCACAACAGTAAGAAATTAAACTAGTACAGGAATATAAAGTTCACAATAAAAGAGTACAGAAGTGTAACAAACTACTCACTACAACAGGAAACAGAGTACAACAGAAAGCTACAACTACTGGGCTCTACTGGGCCCAGCACCCTCTGCAGCCGTAGGCTCTGGCTGCTCAACACCTGGACCTGAAAAAGGTTGAGTACAAAATGTCAGCGAACACTAAGTAGAGTGGCGAATAGCTAACTAAAACAGTAAACGTGGTCAGGTAGCTGTTGTTTTTCAATTTATTTTTTTCTTTAACTAATTATTCTTTCTTTCATCACTTTGTTTATTTATCAGGTCTCTTTCTTGATCCCGAATGTTCCTCGTGGGAACGATCTTGATTGCAGTCTTTTCCGAAGAGTAGAAGTAGCACGTGGTGCTCTCCTGGCCGCGAGAGTCCCCCGTGGTGGTCCTACACTCAGTCAACCACCCCAAGGTCACTAACAGACATAACGGTGACTACGGCATGCACGATAAACGCACGGGTAGCTACCTCGCACTGGCTCACGGTCAGTCGTTTCCGTTAACGGGTGAGACTCAAGCACAGCACGAAACCAATATAGGGCATAGCCCTCTCAGTAACAGGGGTCTAGCCCCTAAGAACCAAACAAGGGTCTCGCCCCTCCACAATCCGCGCACCCTCTCCTGACTACCCTGGTTTGCCTAGTGGGCCTAACAAGTCGATGTAAGGCGGCTAGCTGAACCCCGAGCCCCATGGGGTAGCTAGCTCTCTCCCTACACTAGTAGCTCTCCCCGGTACTATGTACGCGAGGGCCAAAAAGTCAGTACAAAGTGGCCAATCCTAACCCCGGGTCCCAACCCTAGGGCAGCTAGCTCCGCTCTACACTAAGTAGGGGGACAGTCGCTCTCCTTGGTACTCCGTACTCAAGGGCCAGCTCACTTCCCCATTCACATTTCCAGTTCCATTCCATTTGTTTCCAGGAGCTCTACTCCTAATTCCCTGTAGGGATCACGCTCATGTTTCTCAGGCCAAGCCATACCAGGTTTCATCATATTTGTCCGTTTCTCAAGTTCTACACATGTAACATGTAACCTTATTGTTCACATTCCAGGTTTATTCGCAGGTAGCTCATGTTTCCAACATTCAATCTTCCATTTCCGATTCATATACATGAAGCTCATATTATGACATTTAACGTAAACAACAGGGATTTACATGCAACAGTTTGCTAACATAAGTACTTTACATTTCGCAGGCAGCTGTTATTCATTTACAGGCAATTGTTACTATTCTATCTACTCATCCAAGACTGCAATCCATATATTCCATAAAAATATTTCAGTGTTTCTAGTCCTAGGATTCATGCCAGACCCTAGGATCTAACATTCATTCCACAATGCACTCAGGTTCATAATTAAACTAAGGGAAGCCACTCTACCAGTAAACCCAGGAGTAATGGGGCCTTGATCAGCAGGTCCACATGCCTCAGCAAACCCCAAATCCACAACGGAACTAGGTCCTATCACAAGGATCAATCACAAGAGACTACTCAGAACAGGATAAAAAGTATTCCAACAAGTAGAGGAATTTATACGGGAAACAATGATATCTTAATTGTAGAAATCGGAACTCAAATAGACTCTAAATAGGTCAAAAATAGACATTTTGATCCACATCAGACGTCTGGAACACCTTCCAGACGTCTTAAAAGAGTCCAGAACCATACCTCAACTCCTGTGCCACTCCTCAGATGTCCAGGAACTCTGCTGGACCATCTGGACACAGTTCCAAATGTTCAACCACCTCTTCGGACGTCTGGAGACATTTCCCGCTGTCTAGTGCCTCGCCCAAACATCTGAACTGCGTGGGAGGGAGTGTCCTGCGCCTTCCCGAAGCGAATCCTACACGCATCGATGCAAATCTCCTCAATATGGCACGGAGCAATGCCTCGGTGGAACGGCCTACATGGTCGTATCCACAAAGAAGGTGTATGTCGCAGAACTTACCTCTCAGTCGTCTGGAACCTCCTCTAGACGTCGTCTACATCGTCTGGATGTCGACCCAGATGTCTGATTCTGGGAAAATCCCATAATCAGTGCCTACCTTTGCCTTCTCGCATCGTGTGTGGCCGCGCCGCGCCCGCTCGCCTGCTGCTCCAGCTGCAGCAGTGTCGGGGAGGACCTCCCCAATGCACCTCTCCACCTCGCGCATGCCCGACTGGCCATGAGCTCCCCGGCAAGCTCCCTCACGAGCTCGCGCTCGCTCTCCTCTCTTCCCCTCGCTGCTCCTCCTCTCCTCTCACGCCGCTCACCCCTGCTGCTCGCTACTTGCTACTCACGGCTCTCACGCTTGAGGAAGGAGGAGGGTGGCTGAAGGTGAGGTGAGCGAGGGAGAGGAAGGGGTTTAAGTAGGCACTGGGTTAGGGTTGCGTCGGCGAGAGGAGAGAGAAGGAGAGAAGAAAACGAGGCTACTTACTATCTACGTGTAGCACGCGCCCAGACGCAAGGACGTACACGAAAAATTTGATTTCCATACATCTGGGAAGATGTCCAAACATTTGTACCAGATGTCTGACCCAAGTTCCAGACGTCTTAAAGGGCTCTAACAGTATGGGTCTTAGCAGGCTCCATCCCCGTTCGTCCCGCTTCTCACCACCCTCCTCCAAGCGACGTCAGAGCAAGTTGTCTTCAACAGCAACCGTCGAGGGGGACTTCTCTCACCTCATTCTATCTTTTTACACTTTCGTACTGTAGATTTTTCGCTTTCATAGTGTAACAAACATTCGTTTATAAATAGATGATTGTTTCTCTCTCTTTCTCTATCTCTCTTATATTATTGCAAGTAGATTAGCTAGAAGTCATCGACCTAATCTCTTGCTTGCTAAAAGCTAAAAAAATTAGAAAAGATAAAAATGACCAAAAATAAGTAAAATCGAAGTGCGGATTTTTATAAACCAAACGTTCACCTCCCCGTGTTCGACCCAGGACTCACTTTTCGAGTTTCGGTTATAAACTTTTTCTGATAGATGAGTTTTGCAAGCTACGACGATGGGTCCTCCAAACCCTGGTTTCAAACACGTGAAACACGTTCGATCACCTAGAGACATAGAGCTGAGGATTCCGCACAGCCTCAGAGTTTCTTCGACAAAACATATGCCTGAAGCTTGAAGAACGAGGCCAGAGGCAATGGCGGTGACGGCGGTGGACGGTGATGACCTAAAACATGAAATAAGGCCTCACAACCGCGTTAAAACAGTGCAAGATGATCGCCTAAGGATGGCGAGGGTGGTCGTGGTGGTTTCATGGCGAATTGGGTTGTATGGTGGCTGTATGGAGTCGGGAATAGCGTGCGTGTGGTGGGTTGGTCGACGAAGTGTTTGGGTGGACAATAGGGTGAAATAGTGTATGGCTTTTGTTTGTGGTGGTGTGGCGAAGGTGTAGGAAGTGTTGGCGAGGCTTTCGAAGGTGTGGAGTGTGTAGAGGACCTCGCCGGAGGTGCAGTTGGAGGTGGAGACAAAGGTGGATGGTGGTTAGTTCTAGGGTTGATTTTTAGATTTTAGGGGATAAATGAAACCTAAGGAAGGAAAGGAGTCAAGAGGACCTAAATTAAGGATGAAATGAGGGAGATTCCCACACTGGTGTGATTGTCGAACATAGGGAAAACAAACCCTCCGTAAGGGAGACGGTGATAAAGAGAGAGGGAGAACACTCTCGTGGTGGCTGGCGAGATGTGGAAGAAGGGGGGAAGGTCGCTGCACTTTCAATTTGGCCGTTGGAAGCGCAGAGGAAGGAGGTCTAGAAGGCCTCCTGAGTCACGATGGAGGTGGCCAGGGGAAGAGGAAAATTGAGGAATTTCAAGGCCAAACCGGACTAAGGAACTCCGCCGTGCAACAAGGGTCTATTTATAAGGCTCAAGGAGGCCTTCCAAGCTTGGAAACCAAGCTTGGAAGATTGGAGCTTACGCACAAGGAGAAAACTTGAAACTTCAAAAGGTTCACACGAGCTTTGGAGTAGGAATCAGAGCCTTGTGCATGGCTCAAATGGAAGGTAACATCCTCAGGAATTCCCCTTTCTATTTTGGGGGAGAATCATCAACCAATCAAGGATAATTCTTCAGTTAAAGGTTGCCAGTGAAGTTGGTTTAAGAGTTGAAGGCGGTGGGGACCTATTGGTGAAGAAGACGACAAAGATGGGGGGCTATTTGCAAAGAATTTGAAAGTTAGGGGCATGTGTGTGAGAGAAAAGATTTAGATTGGACCAAAATGCAAACTAGGTCAAGATGATCTCTGATTGGGTCCAAATTTTGGTACAAACCTAATTTGGAGCCAAGGAATTTGATGGTGAAGTCAGATTTAGGTTTTGACCAAGTTTTACTGGATAAATTACATAGAAACCTAAATTAGGGCAACTATCTATCTGAGACTCTATTTTAAGTCAAAATGGGTTCGGATGGTTAAATCAAGGATGCCAAACTCTAGAGAATATTTTTATATGATTTTTAGAGGGTTTAGATGAATTTTATCTTGACGAGAACCTCAGTTAATTAAGCAGGTCTTTTTTTAGGGTTTCATATGTTATTTAATTCTTGAAATGCGTGAAAATCCATTTCTATCTACATTAACTCACTTATTAGACATTTATAACCATTTGACCTTTAATTAACCCCTGAGAAAACCCACGGTTGTTCTGCATTTATGATATGATGGTAAAATTACAGTTTGAACTTTGGCTTCTTATTATTCTCTTAGAAAGGATATGTAATGAATTACTGTCTTCTGGCAATTATGTAGGAGCATTTAATGATAGAATATGACTTAATAAATCTAGATATGGTTGATGATGATGTTATCATCATACCCCATGCCTAACTTTTGCTAGTCCTTTAGCAAAATCTCACAAAATTAACTCAAATTCTAGACCATGCCTTGATGTTCAAAGTCCTGATGTGTGCTTCCTTCTGTAAATTAGGTCAAAATGCTAATAATAGGCCTAGAAGTACTCAAGTACCAACCAAGATCTAGTCCTGACCAGCTTTAGTCTCAGTCTACCACGAAGGTTTCTAAGGCCCACAGGAACTAACCTAAGGCTCATTGGACCTAGCGGTTAAAGCACCCATGCTTGTAACATGATTAGTCCAAGTTCAGTTTGTAGTGTGTTTTTGTAAGAGAGAGGGATAGAAGAATTCCTGTACTTTTGGAGAGTTTTTTCTCTCCTTTTTTCTTTATTTTTAGCATTGGATTGGCTCAAAAAACATGTTCTGTATTAGATTCCTTACTCCCACCATCAATCCTCATAGGTTCCCTAGCAATCGATGCTTTGAGATAGCACTGCCCATGGCAGCCCCCAGAACCCTGGCTTTCGAGATTTTGGGATAATTCTGCCCATGGTGTTCTGTAATTAAGTTTAGACCCTAGCGATTGAGATTTCAAGATAATCTTGCCCATGGCACCTAAATAAGAACAAGGTGCTTACGTGCCCTTGGTAGGATATTTAGATATCCTAGGAGACAAGCACCGAGGAGACGGCATGTTATTGTGCATCTTCGAGGGGAATTTCCCACCTCTCTGCTTTGGGAACTCATCCAAATCAACTTGTGTTGATAAGCTGCTCCTAATCTAGGTGGCATTTTCATAACAAAATTAACGCATTTTACGTGATTTTGATATTAAGCGCATTGAACCAAACTATGTGTGGATTAGGGTGCTTAGGTTACCGAGTCCCACAAACAAGAGGTCAGTTAATGAGACCGAATAATCCCTAAGCCTTAGACCTAATACTTAAGCTTCGTATTTTCCTCAACCTCTTGAGGATTATCCAGATCTTAACGGATACATGAATTTTTTAAGCCCTAAAACAAGCCCAAAAGGCCTAAGATCAGCACTCATACTAATCTCTTTGTCTCTCTATTATTCTAGGACTTAATTTTTTTCTTTTGGTCTAGAACTTAAGTAGATTCCATAATCTTTTACTAATGACTAATCTTTTTGTTTCAAATTATTTCTCCTTTTTAACATTTAAAATCACCTCCTCTTTTTCCTCCTCAAGAATGATATGCAATTAATCCTGTCAAAATTTCCTCCCCTTTCCACTTTTTGTTCGTTTTCAATTTTTTTAGTTTTTTGGTTTTCGGGAATATGTAATTTTTTGTGAGAACCCTTCAAAAATTTGAATTTTTATTTGTTTGCACTTTAACACCCCCATGCCTAAGTTTTGCAATGTCCTCACTGTAAATCGGAGGGTATGAAATCAACGAGGTTTAGGGATTAGAACAGGAGAAACGAGTGGGCGAATGGGTTGGGATGACTGTTGCAGATGATTTCAAGCTCTAGTACGAGCACCAGAGGTGGAGTCGACTATTCTAGAGCTGAACTTAGAGTGCAGTAGACACGAAGTACAGAAAGATAATCATAAGAGTTTCAATTTTTTGAAATGACGAGTTGCCTCCCGTTAAGCACTAAATTTAATGCCTTCAGCTAAGTAAAAAATGGTATGGAAGAGTGGTCAAATCAGACGAATTTTGTAGAACAAGAACCCTGATCAATAACCCAATTGGTCTAACCAGGTGCTTGTTTAGATCGACAGACTAATGATGCAACCCAAACCCAATCAGTCTAGTGGGTTGATGAGCAGGGATCAGGAGGTGTGGTGTCCACTAGATGCTTTTTGACTCAGAAGGATCTGGAAATGAAAATTCAGGGTTTGGCTGAGTGTAATCAATTCAAAAGAGAACGGATCTATGAAGGATGTGAGATCCTTATGAGGGTGACCAGAGAAGGATGAGGTGTGATTTGTAGTCTGATTAATATCCAAAACCCGATTGAAATGTGGAGAATCATGTGCTACCGGATCATCGAGAGGAGAATCAGAGTAAAAGTTGATTCCGGTTGCAGGTCGGGATTGAAAGCAGGTTTTGGAAGGTTTTGTATATGGAGCAAAAGAGGTGTTTTCTTTTAAATCATTGACCTCATCATCCGAATCAAAAGATGGGTCATGGTCGGTGAGGTCATAAACTAGTTTGAATTCATTAGGAAACAACAGTTCTCTGATGTTAGAGTAAGATTTGAAATCGTCGGAGAACTTGCGAAGATTGTGTTCTGAATCTGATTCGGGATTAGAGGTTCCACCAAGGAGTAAATCAAGGGATGTAGAATTAGCAACCTGACTTGGATCTAACCTAATTTCAAATTCCGAGCTCGAAAAGGTGTCCCTAATAGGTATAGGCTCGGGTTCTTGGCTTGTAGGGAAGACCCAATCAAAACCCAACTCTTCCAACTCCTTGGTTTCTATATCATAATTTGGCATGACTTCTAAAAAATTTATTTGTATCTCTAAGGAGTCTGAAGAGGTGTACTCATCAAATATGCGTTCTGAATCATATTTTGGATTCAAAATCTGACTTGTATCACACGGAGCTTCATGATCATCCCAATTAGGCTCAAATCCAGATTCTAGGTTAAGGGTGTGGGTTGAATCACTAGAATCTAGGTTGGGCTCTACAGGGATGTCAGAATTGTTCTTGAGAGTGACCTTATCAGAATAAGGGAAGGAATTTACACCCTCGAGAGGTTCTGACTCAATCTCATTATCACAGGTGTCTAGGAAATCTAGGCTCGATGGACTAGCTTCCTGGTTTCCTAAGGTTGGTTTGAAATCATGATCACCTGCAATCATATCCTCCCAACCCATCTCAAGATCAGGTGTGTCAATCTATATGTAATTTGAATCAAGTTCCATTTGGGTGGGGGGTCCATAATAACCTTGATCATCAAACCTGGGATTTCAGAAATTATGTTGATTACCCCAACATGTCTCAGAGAAGTATTGATGTCTCTGATCGATAACAAGTTTTAACATCTGCATTATCTTGTCTCTTCTTTCAAGGTCATCTTGGTATATTTTCCATAGTGATGGCTCAAATCTACATAAGATATACTCACCATTATGTCATCCTCAATTTCCCGGTATCTTGGCATGAGAACACTCCATGTTGAACCATTTTCTAGTTGTATCAAATGCAATGAAAGTTGTTGTGTTTGACACATTAACCTGCCTATCCTCAAACGGGTCTGGTAACATGTTAGGTTGCATTTTTGAATCAGGTGGTGGATCGGAATGAAGAATCAAACTCAAGTTAGATTGAAGTTGATTAGATCTGAAAGAAATTCCCAAGAAGATCTAGTGAGGTCACTTAGGTTAAAAATCGAAGAACCTTCCTGTGTGTGTTCTAGTGAAATGGCGAGGGACTAGATGTTATTTGGACCCAATCGAGGCACTTAAAGATTTTTGGATGACTAAGGTAATTTCGAGGCAGTTGATACCTCTAAATCGGAAATGCCCACACCCAAGAAATACCTAGGCAACCAAGAAGAGAGAGCCCCGCAAAGACCCCTACACGATAGAGCGTCCCCATGGGTTACAGGGTTTCCCCCACCCGACCTTCCTTGTCACTATGGTTCTAAGTAGATTGGAATGTACAGACTTAAGACCTTAAGTCTAAAAATTTTAGCCTAATTTGTACCTTGGATTTCACTTGATTTAGAAGTTGATTTGACTTATGACCTAATTTGAAGGTTGGCTAGCCCACGATGTAGACCAACTTTACCTGACCTACCCTAAAGATGACAGAATGAAATCTAGGTCAAGACTCAGAAATCATCCTAAATGATTCTCAGTTTATTAGGTGCACAATTTTAGGGTTCAAGTGATTTTAGATCCTGATTTTTAGGATTTTTCTTGATTAGATCTTTTCAAATAGGGGCTTGGGTAGGACACAAATGCGGGAGGGTTTATTCTCTTATTGCATGCAAATGTGTTCTAACACTTCAAACCCTAATGTAGAAACCCTAGTTGGCTCTATTTCAAGTCCAATTAAATCTCAAGATGTACACCTTGGACTTCAAACAAGAAGGTGAGTAGTCCAGAACTTAAGCGTAATCCCTAATATGTACAGGAAATAGGGTAGGGAATTCTAAATAGAATCGCTTCAAACTTCAATCAAACATGAAATTTTTTTGTAAATCAGGAAACTTGCCCTTTTAAATGATGATTTACTACGAAAATAAGGCAAATGATTCCTAATTGATTATTTCCTTTTTTATCTTCCCAAGATTAAGAGGTTGATTAGGGAAGAATAGAGATTACCTGCCCTAGAAGTGGCTGATTGTGCGGAAGATCTCCTAGTGAAGTACCTCGCAAAATCACAATAAAACAAACAGGGCAAGTTAGTGCTCAAATATAATCAAATAATACAAGAATAGCAGTGAATTGCATGTTATTCCCCGACAACAGCTCCAAAATGTTTAACATGTGAAATCAGTGTTTAAGATTGATACGTTGTAGTACAGACCAAAATCGCTCGTCAAAAAATAAAATTTATTACTCGAATTTAAGTTCGAGATCAAACATAGGGAGAAAATATGGAATTCACAAATTAATCTCAACAAATAATATAAATGAGCACAATTAATTACTCAAAGGCTAATATTCAATGTATAGCATGACTATATGAAGAATCTAATTAGGCAAAAAGACATCTAAGGTAAAATAATGGTGATTTGAATCACCAATTATTAGCTTGGATACATATATAATAATTACTTAATGATCTAAATAAATGCACAGTGCCTCAAGTAATGCCACACCACAGTGTTTTCAACCAAGTCAGACATCGGGTCAAATGACTAGACACTTAAGTTTAGCCATGCTACAGTGCCTCAAAAAGGCTTCTTCTGTTCTTCCTTCCTGCTTCTTCTTCTCTTCTTCAAGCCTTCTTCTTCAACCTCTGTTAGTCACTCTGAAACAGGTTTTAAAATCGTCACGTTGTAATATAGTTCGAATTAGCGTGAAAAATAAATAATATTTATTATTCGAAAAAAATTCGAGGTCGAACTCAGGGAACAATTGGCAAATTAATTCTCAAGATCGCAATTCAAATACAATATAAGAATTTCAAACAAGAATGATATATAAATGCAATTTGATGTCAATAATGCAAAAAGATGAGAGGGTAAAATTGTGATTTGAATCACCAAATTACCGTACAATGTTAAGCTTTTCAAGCTACTCAAAATAACAGATTATATAAGCCAAGCAAATCTCAATTTAAACAATAGAACCAAGTTATCAGATATCAGATGATAGAATAGGCTCAGACGCCTTAACAGAGGCAAAGGCCTCTTCTTCTTCAAGTTCTTCAAGCCTCAGGAAGAGGCTTCTCTCTTCTTCTTCCTTCTCTTCTTCCCTTAGCTTCAGAGAAGGCACAGCACAGAACTCAGCACGCCAACAGAGGCAAAGGCCTCTCTCAAATCTCATAAGAGTCAAGAGGAGGGTGGCAGAGCAAAACCCTCCCCCCTCTCTCTCTCCCTCTTTTCTCTTCCTCTCTCATAACCAACAAACCAGACCTGACCTGAGTATCCAGGTAAATGGACCAAGCCCAAACCAGTGAGGCTTAAGCGTGGGCGAGGGCGTGCCTGGGCACATGTGAGGGGACCTCACCCCATGCTACTAAGGCGATAAGGCTATAGGGCAAAATCAATTTAAGCGTTGGTGTGCGCCCGTCAGCAAACGAGGTGGGACTAAAGTTTGTCCCCCTCCTTCAGGCAGTGGCAGCAGGTGGTTATCTGTCATATTGGTGTGCTACTACTGCCATCTTGGCCGATTGAAGGCTCGAGGATGCACCTAGAGGAGAATCGCGTCACCTGGGGAAGTTGCTTGGAGCAATCGTGACTAGAACACCACGAACAAAGCCAGAGAAGATGTCGCAGCAGCGGAGCTCCGGTGGAGTACCTAAAAAGAGTAGCACAGTCTCTCGACCTCGTCAAACTAGCTCAAAAGGTCCATCGAAGCACGGCGAACATGTCAGTGGTGGTTTCATGATGTGGGGAGGTGTGTATGTGTAAGGCGAGGTCGGGGTGGAGCAGCAAAGGTGGTGGTGTTAGAGGAGATGGTTGAGTGGCTAATTGGTGGAATTAGGTTAGGCTTTAGTCGAGTGGAGAACGGTGGAGCTGATGGAGGTGATAACAGCAAGTTTCGAGTAGTGTGGCGGTGTGTAGGCGTCACCAGAGCTTCGCCGGAGCGGAAGAAGGTGACAGCGTTAAGGGAGAATCGGTGGTCGTGCATGTGTTGCGAGAGTGGGAAAATAATGTAGAGAGGAAAAGGGAGAGATAGAGGGACTTAGGGATGAGGTAGAGAGGCGGAGGGCTCTGGTGTTGGTCGACCGAAGCCGGAGGAGGTAGAGGTAGTGAGGCAGCGACGACAAGGTAGATGGAGAAACGCCCTCCCTTTGTCTGGGGAGGGTCACGAGGAAGAGAGGAAGCTAGTCGGCTGTCCAATTTGATGGTTGGACGGCAGGAAGAGGAGGGTCGAAGAGGTCACCGGAGTAGGGGTCTACGGTGGTCGGAGGTAGGTTTCTAGGCCTTTTGACACGCTAAGACTTCCTGAAAAGAAGCAGAACACAACAGGGATTCTTTTATAGGCCATAGGAAGCCCTTCCATGCTTGGAAAGAAGCTTCCAAGCTTGAAAGGTCATGCACATGTCAGGTACCCAAACCTTTGAAAGGTTGGCATGGCCTTTTGGGAAAGACTTAAAGCCCAAGGAATGGCTCAAATGGAAGGTAGCTTCCCAAGGAATCCCAATATCAATTTTGGGAGAGATTGATTGAGAATCGAGCAAGGACTCGACGGTGGAGGTTCAACCTTCCAAAAATGGAGTGAGGACCTATTTGTGAAAATGATGACAAAGTTAGGGACTTTTTTGTAAGGATTTTGAAAGTTAAGGGCATATGTGTGATATAAAAGAACCAGACAAGACCAAATTTCAAACTAGGTCAAAACAGTCTCAGATTACGCCTAAATTTTGGTACAAACCTAATTTTGACCTAAGGAATTCAATGGTGAAGTTGAATTTTGGTTTTTATCTAGTTTGGCTGGGTAATTTATGTGAAAACCTAAATTAGGCTAAATGTTAGTCTGAGACTCTATTTTGGGTCAAGATGGGTACTGATGGTCAAATTGAAGGTACCAAAGGTTAGAGAATATTTTTCTATGAATTTTAGAGGATTTAGGTGAATTTTATCCTGACCAAAACCTTAGTTAATTAAGAGGGTTTATTTTTAGGGTTTCAGAAGTCATTTAATTCTCAAAACACGCGAAAATCCTTTTCTGTTTGTTCTAACCCACTTGTTAGCCTTTTAGGGCCATTTGACCTTTAATTAACTCCTGAGAAAACCCATGGTTGTTCTGCATTCATGAAATGATGGTAAAACTATAGTTTTAACCCTGGTTTCTTATCTTTCTCTCAGAATGATTATGCAATGAATTATGGCCCTCTGGCAGTTATGTAGGAGCATTTATTCCTTGATAATAACTAAATTGAGCTAGTTATGGCTCATGATGGTGTTCCCATCATACCCCCGTGCCTAGATTTTGCTAGTCCCTTAACAAAATCTCATGGAATTAACTTTAATTCTAGACCATATGCCTTTTTATGCTCAGATTTCCATTGTATGCTTTCTCTTATAGATTAAATCAGAATGCCAATAATAGGCCTAGAGGTACTCAAGTACCAACCAAGATTCGGACATGACCTGCTCTAGCCTCAGTCCTCCGAGAAGGTTTCTATTGCCCACAGGAACTAACCTAAGATTCGTTGAACTCCATGGTTAAAGCATCCATGTTTGTAACATGTTTTAGCCTAGGTTCAATTTGTAGTGCGTTTTTGTAAGAGTGACAGAAGATCCTTTTTTTTTTGCAGAGTTTTCTCTTTCTTTTCTTTCTTTATTTCTAGCTTTGGATTGGCTTTACAACGCGGTCTATATTGGATTCCTAGCTCCCACCATCAATCCTCGCAAGGTCCCTAGCAATCAATGCTTCGAGATAGCACCACCCATGGCAACCCCTAGAACCCTGGCTTTCAAGATTTTGGGATAATCTTGCCCATGGCATTTTGTGGCTAAATCCAGACCCTAGCAATCGACATTTTGTGATAATGCCACCCATGGCATTTGAACCAGCACAATGTGCTTACATGCCCCCAGTAGGATATTTAGATATCCTAGGTGATAAGCACTGAGGAGACAGTATGTTATTGTGTATCTTCGAGGGGAATTTCGCACCTTTCCGCAT
Organism: Thalassia testudinum; assembly: GCA_037157565.1. NCBI lineage: Eukaryota > Viridiplantae > Streptophyta > Magnoliopsida > Alismatales > Hydrocharitaceae > Thalassia > Thalassia testudinum. Next base: position 10,724,169 of record JAZHRO010000051.1, read on the forward strand.
TGGGAACTCTTCCAAATCAACTTGTGTTAATCAGCTGCTCCTAATCTAGGTAGCTTTTTTAAAATAGATTTAAGGCATTTTACTTGATTTTGATAATTAAGCGCACTGAACTAGACTGTGTGTGGATTGGGGTGCTTAGGTTACCAAGTCACATAAAACAGAGGTCAATTAACGAGGTTGAATAATCCCTAAGCCTTAAACCTAATACTTAAGCTTTGCATTTTCTCCAACCTCTTGAGGACCATCCAGATCTTAATGGATACTTGAATTTTTAAGCCTAAAATCACAACCCGAGAGACCTAAGATCAGAGTTCATACTAATCTCTTTTTGTCTCTTAGCACTTTTTATCTTTTTCTTTTGATTTGGTCTAAAACTAAGTAGATTCCTTAATCTTTTACTAATGACTTTTTTTTCTTTTCAAATTGTGCTCCTTTTTGACATTTATATCACCTCTCCTTTTCCTCCTCAAAAATGATATGCAAATTGATCTTTCAAAGTTTCCTCCCTTCCCCATTTTTTTTCTCTTTTTCATTTTTTTTTGGTTTTCGAAATATGTAATTTTTTGATGGAACCCTTTCTTGTGAAGCAATTCTCACAGCGTTTTTCACTTTAATACCCCCCCATGCCTACGATTTGCAATGTCCTCATTGTAAATTAGGTGGGTTCGAATTCAGCTTAGATCGTACATTAGAATAGGTTTTGGGTGGGTGGATGGGTCGGGGTGACTGTTGCGAATGATTTCATGCTCGGGTATGGGTACCAGAGGTGGAGTCAGCTATTGTAATGGATGAACCATAAAGGGCAATATGAGTTTAGCATAAGATGTGTCAAGAAGGGTTTCAGGTTTTTCAACAAGATGACTGGTTGCCTCCTATTAAGCGCTGAGTTTAACGACATCAACCGGGCGTAATGAGCTCAAGGACAATGGAGGACAAAAGATATCTCAGCCAAGTTTGAGTCAGTGAGTTCGACGAACGGTTTGAGTCTCTGACCATTCATGACAAAAGGTTCAAGGTTGAGTTTGCTAATTTCAATGGCTCCATTTCCAAAGATTTATCTCACCAAGATTGGTCTAATCCATTTTGATCTGAGTTTTCCTGGGAATAGTTTGAGTTTGGCATTAAAGAGTAAAACTTTTTGACCAGGGTGGAAAGATTTTCATACAATGTGCCTGTCATGAAAGGCCTTGACCCACTCTTTATAGATACGTGAGTTCTCATACGCATCATTGCGTAGTTCCTCGATCTTACTCAATTGCAACCGGCAGTGTATTCCAGCCTTCATTAGATCCATATTGCACTTCCTTACTGCCCAATAAGCCTTGTGCTCCATCTCGATGAGAAGGTGACATGCCTTTCTGTACACTAATCTAAAGAGAGACATGCCTAATTGGGTCCTGTGGGCGGTCCTATTAGCCCACAAGGCTTCCGGAAGGCGAGTAGACCAATCCTTCCTATCAGGCCGAATAGTGACCTGAAGGATTTTCTTGATCTCTTGATTTGACAGTTCTGCTAATCCATTAGTCTAGGTGTGGTAAGGAGTCGAGATATGATGAGACACCCCATACTTTTTCATCAGGGACTGGAAGTGCACATTGTTAAAATGAGACCCACCATCGCTGATGATGGCCCTAGGAACCCCAAATCTGGTAAAGATGTTCTCCTGGATAAATCGGAGGACAACTTTATGATCACTAGTTCTCGTGGGGACAGCTTCGATCCATGTAGAGACATAATCAACAGCAAGTAGAATGTACTCGAAGTCGTTAGATCCGGGAAAGGGTCCCATGAAATTGATTCCCCATATGTCAAAGATTTCGCACACAATAATTGGGTTCAAGGGCATCATATCCCACGGGCCCATGTTGTTGAGGGTCTGACAACGAGCGCATGCCCTACAATACGTCTGTGTGTCTTTGAACAAAGTGGGCCAAAAGAATCCACACTAGAGAATTTTCACTGCGATTTTACACCCAGAGAAATGGCCACCGCAGGCCTGGTCATGACAGAATGAATCACGTCATTGACCTCGTTGTTAGGAATGCATCTCCGAATCACCTGATCATTGCCAATGTGGAAAAGGTATGGTTCCTCCCAAATATAGTACTTGGCCTCGGCAATCAATTTGTCCTGCCTGGAAGTCACCCAATCTAGCGGAACTTTCCTCGTAACCAAGTAATTTACAATATTAGCAAACCATGGGAGACTATGAATGGCTAGCAGGTGCTTGTCCGAAAAATGCTCGGTGATCGAACTAGACGAGTCGATGACAGAAGAAGGAAGATGGAACAAATGATCAGCTACCACGTTCTGTTTTCCCACTTTAATGCAAATCTCGAGATCAAATCTCAAGATCAGCTACCACGGATTAGTTGAGGTTTTGCTTCCTTCTTCGCGAGGAGGTGCCTCACTGCAATGTGATTCGAGTATATGATAACATGGGAACCCAAAAGATAAGATCTGAATTTTTCCAAGCCAAATACAACACCTAGCAGCTCTTTCTCAGTAACTATGTAGTTACGCTAAGCCTTGTCAAGTGTCTTGCTAGGGTAGTAGATGACCACAGGTTTCCCGTCTATTTTCTGCCCAAGTACCACTCCCACAGCATAATCAGATGCATCGCACATGATCTCAAAGGGTTGAGACCAATCATAGGACTGTAGGATAGGTGCTTGGGTAACTCGATCACGTATGATCTCAAATGCCTGAGTGCACTCCTCGAAAATTTCAATGGAGACATCCTTAGATAGAAGAGTAGTCAGGGGGCACACAATTTTTGAAAAATCAGAAATGAATCGACGGTAAAAACTGACGTGCCCCAGAAAGGATCGAATGCCTTTGACTGAGCTAGGCATACGGAGTTTGGAAATTAGATTCACCTTGGCTCGATCAACCTGGATGCCTTTTTTAGAGATGAGATGTCCCAGGACAATTCCCTCAGGTACCATGAAGTGTCTCTTTTCCCAGGAAAGAACCAAATTCACGTTGATGCATCGCCTGAGGATTTGGACCAAGTGTAGGAGGAAATCATCAAAAGATTCTCCAAATACCGAGAAGTCATCCATGAAGACCTCAAGGTATTCACCTATCATATCTAAGAATATGGCAAGCATGCACCACTAAAAAGTAGCGGGTGCATTACAGAGATCGAACGGCATCCTTCGGAATGCATATGTCCTGAAGGGGCAGGTGAAGGTGGTCTTCTCTTGGTCCTCAAGATGGATTGCGACCTAATTATAACCAGAGTATTCGTCCAAGAAGAAGAAGAATCGATTTCCCACTAGTTTCTCTAGTATCTGATCAATGAATGGTAGTGAGAAATGATCCTTCTTTGTGGAGGAATTGAGTCTTCTGTAATCAATGCAGACTCTCCACAAGTTTGCTATATGGGTCGGTATGGTTTCTCTGGTTTCAGTAGTGATGATGGTGAGCCTTTCCTTCTTAGGCACAACTTGGATTGGACTCACCCACCGACTGTCAAAGATCGGATAGATGATCCTTGCATCTAACCACTTGATGATCTCCTTTTTCACGACATCCTGCAGATTTGGATTTAGGAGTCTTTACATTTCACGGGATGGTCATGAGCCCTCTTCAGTATAGATGTGATGTGTGCAGCATGAAGGGCTGATACCAGTCAGATCATCGAGCATTCATCCAATGGCTCTTCGACGCTACTGGAGAACAGAAATCAGGCATGTTTCCTGATCAGGTATGAGTCAAGAGTTTAAATCACAGGAAACGTCTGATTGGAACCCAAAATGACATATTCAAGATGATTGGGAAGAGGCTTTAATTCCATAACTGGGTTGTCAGCAGCAAGAGGTGGTTCAGGGTGGATGTTGGGAGTAAAGGAAGGAGTTATGGGTGTGTCTAGGTTAGGTTCAGGCTTCTCTAATTGCGGGTTTTGATTTTCTTGTGGTTGATCAAAAATAGTTGGGTTTTCCTCAATACATAGGTCGTCAACCACAGCCTCGATATCGCAAATTTATTCCATAACTCCGCAATTAATTCCTTGTTGGGCCTTAAAGATGACGATCTTCAGTGTCTTGCTCCCAAATTTTAATTCAATTTGGCCCTCCTCTCAATTATTATTGACCCTAGCAGTGGCCAGAAAGGATCTCCCTAGTATGATCGATGTATTCTTCAAGTTCTCAGGAGCATCCATGTCTAAGACAATGAAATCCACTGGAAAATTGAAATCATGTACCCTAACCATGACATCCTCAAGAATTCCTTTTGGCTACTTAATCAATCGATTAGCTAATTGCAAGGTCATCTCTGTTGGTTTAAGCTCAGATTCCTCAAAGTAGTCAAGTAGGGATGTAGGTATCAAATTTATGGAAGCTCATAGGTCCAATAAGGCTTGGTCAAATTGTATATCACTGATAGCACAAGAGATCAGAGGGGTGCCAGGGTCTTTTGCCTTAGGAGGGAGTTTGCTCAAAATAATGGAGCTGGCTTTCTTCGACAGTACGATTGGGTTCCCATCTTTGGTTCGCAGCTTACGCTTGGGTGTACACACGTCTTTCAGGAATCGTGCATAAGCCGGTACATGGCATATCACATCCATCAAGGGGATGTTTATTTGGACCTACTCAAAGAGCTTAACCAGGTCCTCCTCAGGTGCCACTGGTTTGGCTATCCTCTTTCCCTTGGGAAAGACCTCAGGAAATGGAACATTTATGGGTTCCTCTAGAATGGATCCAAGTTCTTGATCTAGGATAGAGGTAGCCTGGATGACTATCCTAGGGTTTGGGGTAGCATTACCAGGCTAAAAGTGGCTTGGATAAGGTGGGTCTTATGTTGCTTTACCACTACAGGTAGTAACAGAATTTAGACCTACCTGGTTCTAGGTGGGTTGGGAAAAAAAGGTGATTGTTGCTGATAACCCACGTATGATGTCGAAGCCTCCATCCAGTCGGGTGATGGAGCAGAAGGAGCTTGATAAACAAAGTGAGCTTAGCCCTGAGTCGAGTTCATAACGCGCCTCTAGTTCGACACGTTATTTGGATTAGGCAGAGGTTGTGAAGGAAGTGCACCAGGTTGGCGGGGATTTGCCATCTGGGCTAGTTGATTGTGAACCTCTGTGATCTCATCTTTGTGATATTTTGCATAGCCACATTGATTTTCTAAATGTCAGCCAGAGTCTGAAGGATAAGAGTCATTTGATCTGCATGAGTCATCCCGGATTGATAAGTTGGGTTGGGCCGAGGCTAAAGTGGCTGATATGGATGAGAAGCTTGTGGTCGGGGCTAATATTGAAGTCTCTGGTTTTGGTTGTTCCCTGACCATGTGAAATTAGGATGATTATGCCATCTAGGATTGTAGGTGTTTGAGAATGGATCATTCTGAATGGCGTTGAGGTCCTCGCAGATCTGAGGAGCCTCGAAAAAGTCAGAATATGAGGGTTTAGAGTTCCCCCAACTAGAATAGGTGGGTCCAGAGTTTCCTCCGAACCCTGAATCAGATGGGGGTGGATACAGGTCCATACCCTAAGAAGATCGATGGTAGATGTTATGCACAGGCTCCCTACTAGAGGGTGGTTGTGTGAATGGGTTTTGCGTAGAGGTGGCTCACTGCAAGTGTCGAGTTAGCTCATCCACCTTCTTCTTAATAATATAGAACTTGTCCAGGTGACTGGCCATCAGTTCCAAGTCGACAAAAGAGGATAGGCCCTGCATCTCATGTGCTTCCTTTGGATTCGTCAATGCACGGGCATTCGTCCGGTCGAACATGCCCATGGATTCATTATTAATGGATTTCTTACACATTCTCGAGAATCTTCCACACGGTGTCTTCGTGTTGACCCATGATGTTTCCTCCACAAGTCACATTGACGAATAATCAAATATCTTCACGGAGTCCCCTGGTCAAAAGACTAGACTTGTTCCCATTTAGGAACTCCGTGGTGGGGGCACTTTCCCATGAGATCCAAAAATGATCCCATGCCCCGTGAAGCAGTTCTCCTGCTTGTTGCGTGAAATGCATGACTAGTGCCGTAGAGCATTTGTCTAACCAACAGGGAAGAACTTTCTCAAGAACTCAGATTGTAGTTCCACCTAGGTATTGATTGGATGCATTTGGGTTTGGGACCAATGAGCAACCTTGTTCATGAGAGAGAAGGAGAACATTTTCATGAGTAAGCATCCCAATTTTATGCTTTTGACCTGAAGGTCTAGGCCAGATGCTTGAGTTGCTTGATATGCTGGAAAGGATCCTCGAAATTACACCCATGGAATTTGGGAATAGCATGAATCATGTTGGGCTTGAGTTCAGTATCAAGACCTCCAGTGGGGATTTGGACTAGAGGTTCGATTGCCACTGCAGCGGGATTGTAACGATCTTGCATCATAGGACGCTGCGGTGGGTTCACAAAGGCTTGGAATAGATCGTTGAGGCACTGAAGCTGATTTTCAAGATTGTTTTCTTCTGCTGGTTGCTCCATGATGATAGATGAAGGAGAGCTAGGTTCAGATGAATCAGAAGAGATATCAATCGGGTTGGATTGTTGCACAAATAAGAAGGTCGAGGCTTGGCCTCGATGGGAATGAGTAGCATATGGAGGCGTCAAGGATGGTCTTAGAGACCTCCTCCCGAACATGCACCAATGGAATAGATGAGGGGTAAAATGTGATGGACCCAATCATGACACCCAAAAATTTTGGATGACTATAAAGGTTCGGGGCGGATGATACCCCTTAGTCAGAAAGTCGTCCACCTGAGAATTACCTGGGCAGCCAGAAAGGGAGAGTCCCACAAAAACTTCTACATGGTAGAGTGCCCCCACGAGTTTAGGGTTTCCCCCACCCAACCTCTCTTGTCACTGATGATCCAGGTAGACCAGAATGGGGACTTGATCTCTTAAGTCTACCAGTTTTAAATTAAGAGCAAGGGTGCTTATGATTTCTCTCAAACTTTTACGATGTTTTTGTGCAAAGTGACCTAATTTGTAGATTCGTTAACCCAATAAGGTGGGTCAATGATCACAGGCGTTTCACGAGTTTGAAATCAGGGTTACTAGTAACCCGTCGTCGTAGTTGCAAAACGCATGGTCAAATAAAATTTATATCGAAACTCGAAAAGTGAGTCCCAGGTCGAACACGGGGAGGTGAGCGTTTGGTTTTATAGAAATCTGTGTTTCTCTTTTTATTTGTTTACTTCATTTTTGTCTTTTCTATTTTTTTTGGTATTTTTAATAGGGCAAGAGATTAGGTCGATGAAAACTTTATCTACTTGCAAAAATGTAAGAGAGAGAGGGAGAAAGAGAGAGAGAAATAATCATCTATTCATGAACAGTTGTCTGTTACAACTACGAAAGTAGGAAAACTACACTATGAAAGCTTAAAAAGATAGAAAGAGGTGAGAGAAATCCCCCTCGACGGTTGCTCGGAGGACGACTTGCTCTGACGTCACCTGGAGGAAGGTGGTGAGGAGCGAAATGAAGGAGGATGGGACCGAAGGATGGAGGATGGGGCAGAACGGCGCCGCGGCGAGGATCTTCTTCCCGAAGGGCGGTGAAAGGATGACCACAGGATGCTCCACGAATGGGGGTGAGGAGAGGGAAAACTATTTGATTTTCTACTCTAGAGGAGCATCCTAGGCTTGGGACAAGCTCTCTTTAGAGCCTTGGAGGTGGTGAAAGGAAGAAAGGAAGAGATGGTTTGGAATGGTGGTAGGTAGGTCCCTTTATAGTGGAGGAGGAAGAACAAATTCCCATCTGGGTCATTACTGACGTCCATAAATGTCGCCGCAACTGTCCTTGAAGATCCGCCCTTCAATTCATCTTACTTGCACGCGCAGACCATTACTGATAGCTGCAAGGGTTACTAAAGGCCCACGTCGCTGAAGATCCACACCTATCCTCCACTGACACCCGCTCCGCTGGCGCATGAAGCGTGCAGCGTACTCCCCACACTTTGCACGTGCGTGCACTGGCATGCGCTATGTTGCTGTTGTGCACAGCTGCGGCTATGGCTGTGCACAGTGCACTATTGCTGGTCGACGTTGGGCAGCCAAGATGGCACCACGTGGCGCCACCTGGGCCATCCATTCTTCTTTCTTTTGTAGAGGGTGGCACGGTGCTCAGATCAAGATGATTCCCACGCTGTTGGACTGCAATTGTCGCTTTGGATCCATCCATACGGTCGGATTTTAAAAACTCGTATGGATGTCGCATTGCCCCCTGGCTATTGATCTTCCTCAAACTTTGTATGATGCTACGGTTCTCCGATCTAGACGATTTCAGAGGCGTTAGACTCCGATCGTCGTCTTAATCAGATTCGTATGATCCGATCATCCATCCAAGGCCCTAAAATAAGTTTTCTTCCCTCCTAACCATAAAAAGGATCTAATTAACCTAAACTATATACAACTACTCTAAATGCAAAATGATGCATGTTATGAAATATTTATAACATGAAATGCAAATCTAAGCCTAGGAACATGCATGAATAGGCATTTTAACCTAAATAGATGTGTCTATATCATACCCTATGCCAATCTTTTGCTACTCCCTAGCAAAATTAAACTATATGCTAGGTATAAAAGCAGAATTAGGATTAGATCGCTTAGGCCTATGTCGTTTATTAACAAAAAAAAATTTCAACTAAGGTCCTAAACTACAAAGACTAAATAGTATCCGAGTGTCTGCCAGAATGCAGACTGCCCAGGTCTTCACCTTATTTGAAAAGGGAAGATACATTTTTTTATTTTTCTTCTTTTCTAATTTTTTTTTGTACTTTTGGAGTTTGAGAGTTCTAGGATAACTTTTTACAGCTACCTGACCCACATAAGACTCGAAAAGGACTCTAAGTGCTAAGCATCTTGTGAAAATAGAGAAAGACTCACTAGGCGACCGTTAAAATGGACTTTAGGTTTCTACGACCCTAGGTGACCTTGCCTAAAGGTTTATCTTTTCGATTGGTAGCTTTCTCCCTACTTCTCTTTTTTATGGAGTCAACACAAGGGTGAACCCAGTGTATATCTCCCTGGTTTATTCTACTTCCCCACTTCTTCCCTAAGTGTTTTGGGAATTATTGTGCATTTCTTTCGAGCTGGGTTCTGGACAACCGGCCAATGGGCTGTTACCCACAATAACTTGCCAGCCATACTCGTGCGATGAAGTGTGATTTTGTTTTTTTTTAGTTTTTTCTCCTTTTTCTTTTTTTTCTTTTTCTTTTTGTTTATTTTTTTTTCTTTAAGTAGGTGGCTTCCCTAATCTAAGATTTATCTTAAGGCAGTACAATGAAAATGATCTTGTGACTGGGCTCTGGACAACTGACCGATGATCTGTTACCACTAACAACTTGCCAGCCATACCACCCTAGATAGTTCATTAGCTACCAAATTTCTGAAGAAACCGTCGAAAAGTGAGTTAGTGCAAAAAATGTGTGTAGATGCTTAGGCTTAAAGTCCCCCCAAATCAAAGGGCAGGTTGATAAGTCGCATACTTATCATCCCAATTCATTAGCCAAATTAAAAATGAATTTGAAATAGCGAGGACTCGAGACTAAGTCCACATTTGAGTGGACACCCGGTCTAATTAAGCCTGAAGACCTGAAGAGTCTAAGTGTTTAAGTCCTCTCGTATCATTTCCTAAAGTTAACGACTTCCAAATGACTAAGTTCTCTTTTCCTAATTTCTTTCCTTTTATATCTTTTTCAAATTTTCAATTTTTTTTAATTTTATAAGAAACTAAAAGAAATTCTACGGAGTTAACATATAATGATTTCAAGAATTGATTATCTGCCCCCCATGCCTAAGTGATGCAATGCCCTCATTGTAAAAACAAAGACATCAAAAGGGCAGAGTAAACAGAATATCACCTGAATTTCGTGACAATCTGATCAGCTCCGCAGAGAGAAGGGAGTATACATATGTGCTAAGTTTAATGCCTTTAGCTAGGCATAATATACATACAAAGAAGTTGGGAATTCACAAGTGCGGATCATAATCAAAATCAAAAGGTTGATCTTGAAACCCGTCTGTAGAAGATGTCCACAGATGTGGACCATATTATGGTGCAGACCAATGCCCCAGGGTCGAGTGGTTCTCAGGTTCTGGATGAAAATCACAAAGAATCGAAGGTTGTTGTGTTTGCGGGGCCGGGTCTGCGGTTTAGTGGTGTGCAACCCAAGTCCAAAGTGTCGACAATGGGTAAAGATGGTTCAATAGGTGTGGTTGTCCACTTAACATCTAGCTCAGAAAAATAATCAGTTATTTCGAGCTTGGGTTGCACATGAAAGATATCATGAGGGTCCTGGTAGAAAGTAGGTGGTTTCAGGTTAATAGGTACCCTTAGATCCAAAATCAAAGTTCCCTCAGAATTAGCCTCCCAAAATTTTATTTCAACAATTCTATCTTCCAACATCAAGGGCTCATGCTCCAAGACCTCTAGCATATCATTCACCCCATGTGATTCTCCTAGGTCCAAAAATCATGGTTGAATCAAGATTGACTTGGGCACAATGATCTCAGAAGTCAGCTCTTCAGGGTGCAGATGAGAAATGGGGTCACCAATTAAATCATTAAGTAAATAAGGATTCGAATCCTCCATGTTAGCCCCAACCGAATCAAAATCTTCAATGACTGGGCTATCAAATGGTTTGTCATGCTCCTCGAGCCTATTTGTCTCACTAAAATCATCTACCTTAAGCTCAACTGAGACTTCACTAAGAGATTCCTCACCCTCAGAATCAAAGACTCCATGATCCTCATTTATATATGTCCCAAAATCATATGTCATTTCATGTTCCATGGAGACATATTTTTCATCATTCCATGGCTCTAGGATCTCGGGTGAGAAACTCGATTCATCCTCAAAGGGTTGCTCTAGCTCAACCTGGTCATCTCCAATCTTAGAATATGTATCCCCCCGACAGGTGCCTGAGCGGGTTTAGACATTGGCTCTCCTAAAGGGGGTTCATCTTGAGAATCATCCCAAGATTTGACTAGGGCAACCACAAATTTACTCCTCAACCTCGGCACTTTCCCAAGAAGAAACTCACCCAGGTCCCTATCCCTAACACTTTGGAGAAAATCCAATAAAGAGCTATTCAGCTCATTAATCATTTTTACCATAGGCTCCAATGCTTCAGTGCATGGTGTTGGCTGGGCTTCTAAAGATTGTATGGTATTCCTCAAGTTAGCCAACACCCTATCTTGGATCTGGTTCACCTGAACTGACTAGTTTGGTTCAGGTTAAATCTAGGGTAGTCAAGATGTCGTGATTCTTAGGTCCCTCCCTGATAGTAGGTCGTTTCAGGTTGTTTAAAGAATGGTGGCGACCTATATTCAGTGGAATACTGGGAAGGGTAGGTGTTATAATCATTATATCCTTCCTGATTGTAGATCGGGTTGGTTTGGTCATCAAAGGATGGAGATCCATAATCAATGTAGGTTTGGGAAGGATAGCAATCATAGTCTTGTTGTCCAGGGTTAGGCCCTGGACATTGAGGTCTGGATTCATATCCCCAATCAAAGTTATCTTGGCTAGTGGTTGGGTAATTGCAAGTCAAGTCGAAAAAGTAATCATCTTGGGGATAAGTGGTGGTAGGAGGATAGGATGGGAAATGCATGGAAGAAGTGGAAGGATACAAGGTAGAATAGGAGGGAAAATAGAAGAGAGAAAGGTGCCCTACAGTACAAGCAATCAACCCTGTCTTTAGGTCGGTTAGCCTAAAGACCTATAGACTCCCAGGACCCATCTTGAGATTATAAACGATTCGGTCTACTTTTATCTAGTCAATCCAACCAGTAAGAAGGAGGGACTGGGGAGAAGGTTCTTCCTTTAGCTTGCACCTCCAGTTCCTAGTGTACCCCCCAATCGTGGTCATTTGATGCTACTCCCCTAACTAGACATCAGATGGACCAGCAGAAGCAGATTAATCAAATAAAATCTCAGTCTGAGCCCTGAAGAGCGAATCAATCCTTAAGGTCAACGTCTACTCAGTTTTAATTAGGCTTTGGATGATTATGCTCTTGGAATGTGATAGGCCCTTTAGATGGGTTGTGCCCTTAATGATCAGTTAAAATGTGTGTGCATGCACAACCAGGGTTTGCAAACAAGGTTATTTGATGATGTGTCTTTTAGGGTTTAACCTTGTTTAGTAGCTTTTAGGGTTTACTCTTAGGTTTATTCAATCAAGGTTTAGTAGAACACTCCAAGTTTTGAAAACACGGGTGATTATATGTGGTGTCGGACCCGGTTAGGTTGTTAATATGATGATTTTATCATTGAAGTGTGTATAGTGGTTAACCTAAATCAGACCTAACCATCTATTTACAAAATTTTTAATCTGGCCTATTCGATTTTATCTTGATCACGTTTAGGCCCAGGGTCGAACTCAGGGAAGTGGGGTTACAGGTCAAGTTTCTACACCTTTCCTACAACGAATCTCTTCCGTTCATTTATTGTGTTTTTGGTGTTTTTCTATTTAGATTATTTTCTGATAATCTTGGTCCTTGAGACTCACCCTCAAAATTAGGTTCTTGGCCTTGAGCCAAATCAGGGTTCCAAAACGGGTCTTGCTACTCGCAAGATGGATTACCTGCAAGTCAAAGATTATCTTTTCTCTTTTATATATTTTTTTATCTTTTTACTAGCAGGAAAGCGAAACAGAAATAAAGTAAATATAGTATATATATATATAGGTATATATTATATATGTATAAAGGGGTGGGTGTGGAGGCGGAGATGGAGTGTAGCACGGTGTCGAGTCGGTCGTCGTCTAGAAAGACGCAACCAACAGGACAAGGTGCCGCGTGTAAGGTGGATTGGTAGAAGATGAATGCGAACACGCTGCGTGTATCGGGGAATATCAGCAACTGGTACAGATATTCCCGCGATACCACGTATGGTAAATAATGTGAAAATATATATCTATATGTATATATGTAAATATATCTACATATATATATGGTTATAAATATATAGTTATATATATGTAGCTATATATGTATATATGCAAATGTATATATATAGAGGTATGTAAATATATATATATAAGTATATGTATAGTTAGATACATGTATAGATCTATATATATATATATATATATGTATATGTATGTATATGATATTATATAGATGTATATATATATATATATGTGTATGTATATAGTAATATATGTATATACAGATATATGTAGATAAGTATATATATATATATATATGTATGTATGTATATAAAGTTATAGATAAATATATGTATATATATGTATGTATATTTGTATATATATATATATAAGTATATGCGTATATATATGTATATATATATGTATACGTATATAAGTATATGTATATACATATATTTGCATAAGTATATATATATATATATGTATGTATGTATACTAATACTTAAGTATATAGATACTATTGTATGTATAGATATAAGTGTATATATATAAATATATGTATATATATGTATATAAATATATATAGATATAAATATATATATGTATATATATATATATAAGTATATAATAGTGTATAGGTGTGTGTGTGTGAGAGTGTGAGTGTGTGTGTGTATGTGTATTTGTAGAGAGAGAGGGAGAGTGTGCTGTGAGAGAGAGAGAGAGAGAGAGAGAAAGAGAGAACGTTGCTGGAGTGAAGACTGGGCGTTTAAGTCGTCTGCAGCCTCAGGCCCGACGTCTGGAGGCTCCACGCGCGTGCGTAGGCGCGTATGTGCATGGAGAGAAGAGGCAGCAGCACGCAGACGGGAGTGGGCACGAGGGAGAGAAGAGGCCGCAACGCACCGCGCTGCGCAAAGGGCTGGAGCGGGCACACGCAGAGGCACGCGGGCGAAGGGAGTAGGCTAAGGGAGTGGGAGAAGGGAGCGGGCGCTGGCAGAGGACTGCACACAGACGCGCAGGCGGGTGCTGGAGCAGACTCGGGGCGAGACGCACATGCGGGCGACGGCCAGTTGCGGCGCACCGAGTGACCGGATAAGTGAGAAGCTTACCGGTCACCCCACTGTAGCCACAGTGTTCCGCATAAATGCATGAACAGTGGCTACAGTGGCCGGGCGAGCCACGCAACCGGGAGAGGACGGTGCTGTGAGTACGGGTGGCTTGCGGCTGGCTCGACGCGTGCGCGAAAGAGGTGAGCCGGTTGGTGGCTTGCGGGCTAGACGTCACGACAGAGCGTGCGGAGAGGGCTGTTGGCGTGCGCGGTGGAGGGCGAGGGCGACCTGCTGCTTGGGCGAAGGCTTGTGGGTGCTGCTGGTGTGCGGTGAAGCTTGGCCGGCCGCTGCAGTGGCGCACGGTGGCCGGTTGCGGAAGAGAGAGCGCAACAGGGCGCTTGCGCGAAGAAGCTGGAGGCAAGGGCGCCTGCAGGCACGCAAGGAAAGGGCTAGGGCGGCTGCTACTGCCTTGCTGCGTGCAGAGCTTTGAGCTTCAAGCTTGAAGCTCCAACTCCAATGGCTGAAGTGGCATGGTTGTTCAAACAAGGAAAAGAAGGCCACCACGCCCACCGGCTCTTTGAAGAGCTGGGCGGTGGTGGTCTCACTGTGGTAGGTGTGCACCACAGTGATGACTCCTTCTTGCAGAGTGGCTCCTCTGAGGAGGAGGTCCTGCGTATGGAGGGAGAGGGAGGAGATGGTGGCCTGGAAGGAGAAGTTGGATTTTTGAAGTGGAGGACCAGGTTACTGCAAAGGAAGAAGCCGCCCTCTTTTTAAAGAAGAGGAGAGCATGCACAGCCATGCCCTAGCTGTGCATGGCTCATGCATGGCTCATGGCAGGGAGAGGCTAGGCATGCAGCTATAGGGCAAGGTGCGAAGAAGAAGAAGTCAAGCTTTGCAGCCGTGGGGAAGATTTCAAAAATCAAATAGAAATAAAACTAAAGATGGAAATTTTGCGAGGCAGCACTTGGAGAAAATGTAAATTGCGAGGCCATTTATTTACTCTCCTCCCCTCTCAATTAAATGCATGCATGCATGTATTTTTACAAATGCGACTATGGAAACCTAATATGCATTGGTAATGCTAGGAAATAGCACTAGACAGTGCAATTGCAGGTGTATTTTTGCGGTGCAATCAATATGTTCCTTTAAAAATCAAAAATAATGTAGAGTGCTTGGTTCAGCCCTAAGAATCAACCCTAAGTGGCAAGCTACTGATGAATCGCTTTTAATTTGAGTGGTGCGGCCCAAACAAATCAATCAATTGGCCTATTCTCACCACAGATTAAGGCACACAATGTCTTAGCCTAATCAGATTTCTACTCACTTATGTATTTTGAGTTGAAGTGTACCAAGTCCACAAGTTAGATCCCAGTTAAGTGGTAGAATCAAAGTGGAGTGGTGCGCCTTAAGTTGAGAGTTGTGGGTGTTAAGGTATGTCTCTTTCAGAAAATCCCACAATCAGATAACACTTTTTTTAATTATTTTTTGTATTTATTTGGATGGAGAGGTGAGTGGAGGTGGCAAACAAACAACCAAATCTATCCTAGGGTTTATAAAAAGCAGTAAAGTTGATTTGGGTTTGAGTTATTAGGTTATGGAATGAAAACAAAGGTGGGGGTGGTGTGGGGGACACTTACAAAACCTTCATCTGCACTTCTCTCCAATCTACCGTGTTGGCCCACCTCAGAAGAGTGCTTACAATCACAGTAGGATCAAAGAAAAAGTGAGATATATGTTACGTAAGGTAAAAAAAACACTGAAAAAAAAAACCAAAAAGCATTGCCTCCCCGGCAACAGCGCCAAAATGATCGCAGGCATTTCGCAAGTTTGAAATCAGGGTTACAAGTAACCCATCGTCGTAGTTGCAAAACGCATGGTCAAATAAAATTTGTATCGAAACTCAAAAAGTGAGTCCCGGGTCGAACATAGGGAGGCGAACATTTGGTTTTATAAAAATCCGTGTTTCTCTTTTTATTTGTTTATTTCGTTTTGTCTTTTCTAATTTTTTTTGTATTTTTAATAGGGCAAGAGATTAGGTTGATGAAAACTTTATCTACTTGTAAAAATGTAAGAGAGAGAGGGAGAAAGAGAGAGAAATAATCATCTATTCATGAACAACTGTTTGTTACAACTACGAAAGCAGGAAAACTACACTACGAAAGCGTAAAAAGATAGAAAGAGGTGAGAGAAATCCCCCTCGACGGCTGTTCAGAGGACAACTCGCTCTGACGTCACCTAAAGGATGGTGGTGAGGAGCGAGACGAAGGAGGACGGAGCCAGAGGATGAAAGATGGGGTAGGGCAGCATCGCAGCGAGGATCTTCTTCCCAAAGGGTAGTGAGAGGACGACCACAAGATGCTCCACGAATGGGGATGAGGGGAGGGAAAACTACTTGGTTTTCTACTCTAGAAGACATCCCAGACTTGGGACAAGCTCTCTCTAGAGCCTTGGAGGTGGTGAGAGGAAGAAAGGAAGAGATGGTTTGGAATGGTGGTGGGTAGGCCCTTTTATAGTGGAGGAAGAACAAATTCTCATCTGGGTCATTACTGACGTCCATAAATGTCGCTGAAGATCCGCCCTTCAATTCCTCTTGCTGGACCGCACAGACCATTAGTGACAGCTGCAAGCGTCACTGAAGGCACGCATCGCTGAAGATCCGCACCTATCCTCCACTGGCACCCTCTTCGCTGGTGCGCACATCACGTGCTGCGCGCTTCACGCACCTGTGCTCCCTGGGCCGTTTGTGCGCGCGCTCGCATGCCATACGCTGCTACTGCACGTAGCTGCGGCTATGGCTGTGTGCGGTGCGCTGCACGCGGTTGCGGCTATGCGCGGCGCGTTGCTGCTAGCCGACATTGGGCGGCCTAGATAGCGCCACCTGGGCTGTCCATTCTTCTTTCTTTTGTAAAGGGTGCCACTGTGCTCAGATTGAGATGATTCTCGCGCTGCTGGTCTGTGATAGTCGCTCTGGATCCATCTATACAGTCAGATTTTCCATCCGAAACTTGTATGGATGTTGCATTGCTCCCTAGCTGTTGATCTTCCTCAGACTTCATATGATTCTACGGTTCTCCGATCTAGACGATTTTAGAGGCATTAGACTTCGATCATCATCTTAATCATATTTGTACGGTCTAATCATCCATCTGAGGCCCTAAAATAAGTCTTCTTCTCTCCTAACCATAAAAAGGACCTAATTAACCTAAAATATATACAACTACTCTAAATGCAAAATGATGCATGTTATGCAATATTTATAACATGAAATGAAAATCTAAGCCTAAGAACATGCATAAATAGGCATTTTAACCTAAATAGATGTGTCTACATCAGTCAACTTCACCTGTTTTATCCTTTGAGAAATTTAGGTCCTTTTAGTGTTCAAATGAATTTAAGAGCCTGATTTTAGGATTTGCTTGAATGATCAATTCAACCAAGGCTTAGGCACATAATGTTTGGGAATATTAATTCTTGATTAAGTAGGTGTGTCTCTAAAACCCTAAACTAGAAATCTTAATTAGCTCTAATTTGGTCCAATTTAATTTTGTCCAAATGTGGTACCTAGGGCTTCAAGTAAGAAGGTGATAGCCCTAGATACCTTAAGATCTTAAGTAGGTGCACAAATCAGGGTTTGGATGTTTCTCTAGAATGTATCAAATCAGTCAACTTGATGATTTGTCTAAAAATAAAATGTAAGTAGCCTTAATTGATTTTTTCCCTTTTTAGCTTTTTCAGATTGAGGGGCTTAGAAGAGGGTGAATGGAGTTTACCTGCCCATGGAGTGGCTAATGTGCGGCTGATCTTCTTTCAACGAATCCCATGAAATAGATCAAAGTCAAATGAGATGTAGCAAGTTAGTACCAAATCTGATCTTGCAATCAAGAGATCTAATTGCGCATTACTCCCTTGCAACAACGCCAAAATGTTAGTAGCTCTAAAAGGGATTTTAAAATCATCACGCTGCAGTATAGCTCAAGTCAGCGCGAAAAACAAATAATATTTATTACTTGAAAGAAATCTGAGGTCAAACTCAAGGAGCAATTGGCAAATTAATTCTCAAGATTGCAATTCAAATGCAATATAAGAATTTCAAACAAGAATGATATATAGATGTAATTTGATGTCAATAATGCAAAAAGATGAGGGGGTAAAATGGTGATTTGAATCACCAAATTACCCTACAATGTTAAGCTTTGCAAGCTACTCAGAGTAACAGATTATATGAACCAAGCAAATCTCAATTTAACCAACAGAACCAAGGTATCACATATCAGATGACAGAATAGGCTCAAACGCCTTAACAGAGGCAAAGGCCTCTTCTTCTTCAAGTTATTCAAGCCTCAGGAAGAGGCTTCTCTCTTCTTCCATTAGCTTCAGAGAAGGTGCAGCATAGAACTCAGCACACCAGTAGAGGCAAAGGCATCTCGCAGATCTCATAAGAGTCTAGAGGAGGTCGGCAGAGCAAAACCCTCCCCCCCTTTCTCTCTCTTTTTTCTCTTCTTCCTCTCTCAGAACCAGCAAACCAGACCAGACCCGAGTATCCAGGTAAACGGACCAAGCCCAGACCCACAAGGTGTGAGTGCGAGCGAGGGCGTGCATGGCCACATGCGAGGGGACCTCACCCCGTGCTACTGAGGCGATAAGGCTACAAGACAAAATCAATTTAAGCGCCTATGTGTGCTCGTCAGCAAACGAGGTGGGACTAAAGTTTGTCCCCCTCCTTCAGGCAGTGGCAGTAGGTGGTTATCTGTCAAATTGGTGTGTTACTGCTGTCGTCTTGGCCGATTGAAGTCTCGAGGATGCACCTGGAGGAGAATCACATCACCTGGGGAAGTTTCCTAGAGCAATCACAGCTAGAACACCATGAACAAAGTCAGAGAAGACGTCATGGTGGCAGAGCTCTGGTGGAGTAGCTGAAAAGAGTAGCACGGTCTCTCGACCTCGTCAAACCAGCTCAAAAGGTCCGCCGAAGCACGACGAACATGGCAGTGGTGGTTTTGTGATGTGGGGAGGTGTGTGGGTGTAGGGCGAGGTTGGGGTGGAGCAGCGAAGGTGTTGGTGTTCAGGAGATGGTAGAGTGGCTAATCGGTGGAATTAGGTTAGGGCTTTAGTCGAGTGGAGCACAGTGGAGCTGATGGAAGTGATAGCGGCGAATTTCGAGCAATGTGGCAGTGTGTAGGCGTTGCTAGAGCTTTGTCTGAGCGAAAGAAGGTGACGACGTTGAGGGAGAATCGATGGTCATGCGTGTGTTGCGAGAGTAGGAAAATAAGGTGGAAAGGAAAAGGGAGAGATAGAGCGACTTAGGGATGAGGTAGAGAGGAGGAGGGCTCTGGTGTTGGTCGATCAGAGCTGAAGGAGGTAGAGGCGGCGAGGCAGCGACGACGAGGTAGATGGAGAAACACCCTCCCTTTGGCTGGGGAGGGTCGCGAGGAAGAGAGGAAGCTAGTCGACCATCCAATTTGACGGTTGGACGGCCGGAAGAGGAGGGTCGAAGACGTCACAGGAGCAGGGGTCTACAGTGGTCAGAGGTAGGTATCTAGGCCTTTTAACGTGCCAAGACTTGCTGAAAAGAAGCGGAATACAACGGGAGTTCTTTTATAGGCCATTGGAAGCCCTTCCAAGCTTGATAGGAAGCTTCCGAGCTTGGAAGGTCACACACATGTCAGGTACCCAAACCTTTGAAAGGTTTGCATGGCCTTTTGGGAAAGACTTAGAGCCCATGGAATGGCTCAAATGGATGGTAGCTTCCCAAGGAATCCACATATCAATTTTGGGAGAGATTGATTAAGAATCGAGAGAGAAATCCTCACTCGAAACTTAATAGTGAAGGTTCAACCTTCGAAAAATGGTGTGAGGACCTATTTGTGAAAATGATGACAAAGTTAGGGGCCTTTTTGTAAGGGTTTTGAAAGTTAAGGGCATATATGTGATATAAAAAAACCATACAAGACCAAATTGCAAACTAAGTCAAAAAAGTCTCAGATTAGGCCTAAATTTTAGTACAAACCTAATTTTAACCTAAGGAATTCAATGGTGAAGTTGGATTTTATTTTTGACCTAGTTCGAATGGGTAATTTATGTAAAAACCTAAATTAGGGTAAATGTCAGTCTGAGACTATTTTGGGTCAAGATGGGCGTTGATGGTCAAATTGAAGGCACCAAACCTTAGAGAATATTTTTATATGAATTTTAAAGGATTTTGGTGAATTTTATCCTGACCAGAACCTCAGTTAATTAAGCAGGTTTGCTTTTAGGGTTTCAAAAGTCATTTAATTCTCAAAACACGCAAAAACCCTTTTCTGTTTATTCTAACCCACTTGTTAGCCTTTTAAAATCATTTGACCTTTAATTGACCCCTGAGAAAACCCGTGGTTGTTCTGCATTCATGATATGATGGTAAAACTGTCATTTTAACCCTAGTTTGTTATCTTTCTCTCACAATGATTATGCAATGAATTATGGCTCTGATAGTTATGTAGGAGCATTTATTCCTTGATAATAACTAAATTGAGCTAATTATGACTTATAATGGTGTTCCCATCAACCTCTTCTTTTCTTCTTTTCCCTTGGCTCTTCTCAATTCCTCTCTTTCCTCTTTTCTTCCAAGCTCTCATGGCTAACTATCGAGCCTCCTTCTTTTAGAGCAAAACCCCCCCTCCCCCACTCTCTCTTTCTTTCTCTTTTCCTCCTCTTCTCTTTCTTTCAAACACAGGGCTAACCAGATCTATGGTCGGGAAATCAGGTGGGTATTCGGGTCAAGAATAGGGTCCAGGATCACCAACGTGAAATAGTGACCGAGTGCGTGGCTCGTGATGAGGGACCTGACCCTTCATGTACTGGGCAAGGGGTCGTGGGGAGAAAATGAATTTATCTATGTGCTCATGTCTTTCTCTTTACGAGGTGGGACTAACCCACATCCTCCTTTGAGTGCAATCGCTGTGAGAACCTCATCCAATGGTGCTGCAGATGCGGCTCTCCCACTCAATTGATGACCTGGAGACCTGGAGTTGAGGATTGCACACAGCCTGAGAGTTTCTTCGATGAAGAATATGGCCTGAAGCTTAAAGAATAAGGCTGGAGGAAATAGTGGTGACGGCGGTGGATGGCAATGACTGATAACACCACGCAAGGGGGTAGTAATTAGGTTGAATATGGCCCATCTTTAGAATAAAAGGCACAACATAAAGTAGAATAGGAGCATTGCATGCATCAAGTACCAAGATTACTTATAAACTACATTAATGGCCACTTGTGTAAAGCATGTGTCAAAACAGGCCCCAGATGAGCAATCGGACCACACCGATGGATTTAGAACGACGAACAGAGTCCAACGGACTCAAGATCGGCCAAATCCGACATCCGAAGCTCCCACAATGGGCCCAAGAAATTCTGACCGTTGATCTAGAGATTAGCGGCCCAGAAAGTGCCACGTCGCCCCGCCCCCACCGCTCGCACGCCCTCAAGCCAGCCAAGGACGAATCTCGGCCGTTGACCTTCGATCGAACGGCTGAGATCCGCGTGCTCACCCGCGGTCGCCGCGACAAAGCGCGGGCGTGGTGCAACGGCTAGCGCGCACGCTCGCATCGCAGCGACGTGCGTTCTAATCGCGCGGAGCAGAAATCAAGCGCGAGCGAAGGGCGCGGCAAAATTGGGCCGCCCGATCAGCAGCGGGCGGCCAGGATCGCCCCACGCGGCGCGATGACAGCTCCCGAGCGCCAATGGGTGCGCGCACGCTGGGCTGAAACGCGTGCGCGCCCGAGGCGCGATCTCACCGCGGGTGCAGGAGGATCTCAGCCGTCCGATCTTCGATCGGACAGCTCTCGTTCAACGTCCATGGATCGCGCATGGACAGAGAGTGGGGCGGGCAGCTGACCAACGGCAGGAGAGCTTCACCGACGTATCTGGAAGCGATTTTAGCGACATTCTGGATGTCGCTAAAGCGCATTCTTCTTTTAGGAAGCCCTTAACTCTATTTAAACCCCCTTCTTCCACCATTCAAGGCATCCTCTCCCACTTGCAACTACTCCACTCCTCTCTTAGCTAGCTTTAGGCACTTTTGTAATCACCGGAGACGACGAGCTGCCGACGGAGCCTCCTCCACCGCCGTGGTTGCCTCGTCGCTCTCCACACTCTCTCTACCTCTCTCTCTCTCTTTTAAGCTTTCATTTACTTTTGTTGAAGCATGTATTTAATGTTGTAAACCATGAACTATGAATGCATGTTTAATGAAATTATTTTCCGTTTAGTCTCCATTTTAATTTCTGTTTAAAGTGCACGATCAAAACCAAGAGCTTTCTAACCCTAAACTCTCTCTATCTCTCGCTTTTCAAAGCCGTCTCTTTCGCAAGCAAAACTCCGCCTTTTTCATGACAAGTGGTAAACAAAATCCGATTTCCACGCCTCCCTGAGACCGACACTCGGACTCACCTCCGTTTACTTCTTTTAAAACCGACGTATCAAGTGCAACTATAACGACACCTCTTAACACACACGCATGAGACCACGTCAGTTTTTGGCACCGTTGCCAGGGAGGCAACGGATTTGTTTTATCACCTCCATTCCACCCTCATTCTCATATCGTCTAATGCCCTATTTTCCTTTTTACTTGACGGTTGCAGGAATTTGGTGCATGGACGGCGAAGCAACGCATTCCACGACGGTAGCAAGGGAGTAGGCACCTCGAGGACCGATAGTGAGTACCCTCTCTCTCATTGTTTGCTTGCGTGAAAAAGCTAAAAAAAATCATAAAAACTGAAAAAAATTGACGTGGTGAATGATTGCTTGACCCACATTCTTAACACATCACCCTACAAAAAAATGTACACTCTAATATGCTGAATAAATTCTTGGAGTGTTCTTTTCTTTTTCTCTTGAGTGGTGTTTGCGAAGCCACCGTGAGTTGACCTGGGCCGCACCACTCAACCCTAAAAACTGACTCATCTAATAGAAGCTGCACGATCTTTAGGATGAGCACACTAGGGTTTTAGAGCCTCTACAAAATAAAAAGGAAATCTACTTTCACCAAGTTGTGTGTAGAACTTGACGTGCCCACTGAAACTTGGTTGAAAACATTAAGACACGTCAACCCTAAAAAGCACTAAAGTAAGGATAAAATACTAAAAGACACCACACCTTAAAAATCCTTGCTTGAAAACCATGTTTTGCTAGAAGCACACACTTTGAAAGTGGAAAATTAAGAGGCACCACCCCAATCAATGCCTCATCACATCACCCTAAGCACAAGCACTA
This sequence comes from Thalassia testudinum, assembly GCA_037157565.1. Taxonomy (NCBI): domain Eukaryota; kingdom Viridiplantae; phylum Streptophyta; class Magnoliopsida; order Alismatales; family Hydrocharitaceae; genus Thalassia; species Thalassia testudinum. The sequence goes on from JAZHRO010000051.1 coordinate 10,747,321, forward strand.
TCCTAACCCTTTAAAACTGAGTAGACCTACCCTAGGCAGGACTGAGTTAAGTCTCAAAAGGTGAGGTTTTGTTTGCTAAGCACTTGGCTTTCATTCCCTTGGTAGAATCTGGTGACTAGGCTGCGGGGCAGTGTCAAACGACCGCGGTTGTGGGGTCTATGGAACCGGAGGTGCAAGCCAAAGGAAGAACCTTCCCTGCAATCCCCTCGTAATCAACCTGGCCAGATTAGCCTTGGGAAGGGGAGTCTAGTGTTTACGGACTTAATCAACCTTTGTGAGATTTCTAGGTCTCCTAAGGAATACACCATAAGGACTAGGCTTGTCTGCTTGGTTGAGTACACAACTCTCTCATCTGTTCTTCCCGCATCCCTCCATTTCTTCCAAACCATGGATTTCAATGCCTATCCATCTTACCCAAACTACCCCCAACAGGATTCGTATGCTAACCCAAGTGGACCATACTCGCAGCCTACTTGGGCTAACCAACCACCAAGTTGGGGATACAACCTTGAATATCCCTCTTGGCCCAACTATGACCAAACCACACCAACCTCTTATTGGAATACACCCAACATAGCCACCCAAGGGTACGATTCAAATTGTGGGGCTCCATATCACGATTCTCCTCACGATGCCTCCTCATTTAGGTCCGAGCCGCTCTACTGTGATAGGACCTACACTTTAGGACAACACCAAGAACCCTACCCATCTCAGGATAATAACCAAGAAAGGTCATCTGAATTCAACAACCTTGCCTACTTGACCTTTGGATTAGGAGTTCTAGACAAATGGAAATCAGAAAATGATCAGAAATCTAGGCAAGCCCAGGATCATCAGCCTTTGATTTGGTCCCCTGATGAAGAATCTGACTGGGAGGAGGACTTAGAACCTCAACTATTCTGGAGTAGGACCAAACAGAGAATGGTTCCTCTTGAAGAACTGGACCCTGAACATGATAGAATAGAGGACCCACCCAAGAACCTAAACACCAATATGGATTCTGATCCACAACCTCAACCATACTCTCTTAACCTGGATTTCAAGGAGGAAATCCAAAGGACACCAAATGACACCATGTCAATTCTTGATAACCTCCAGTTAGAACTACACAGACAGAATCAAGAATTGGTTAAAGGGCAACATGCCATGTTGGAGTTGTTCCAACAATTGGGGGAAGAAGGCCAAAGAACGTTGTTGCACACAACATCATTCATGGAATTCATAAAGCAAGGACCTACCATGATCAATTGGACTACACCTAGTCATCCTGATTTGGTTCAGTCCACCATTGATACCCCTCAAGAGTTGGATAGCTGAGTGGATAAGGACAGTAAAGATTCCTTGGAACACAATTTGGGGAGCATTGAGAACAAACATCAGGAGGAAACTGAGAAGGTGAGGGGAGAGACCTTGGAATCTGAATCTAATCGGCCCAAGATAAGTAATCCGGTGGGAGTAGCAGCCAACGTCGGAGATGGAGAATGGAGTTACAATTTCAAAGAAATTGATTATGAATCGATTAGAATCCCCATCACAAATTTGGAGGAGGGCCGAGAGAAAGAATATGATCTAGAGGATGAAATTGACCCTACCTCTAATGTAATCCAAAACAGTGAATCTGATACAGAGGAGGTTGAAGAAAATATTCTTGAGATCAAGGGCTTGGAGGAAATGAGCAATGAAACTATAGTTGCTGGAGATATGGATTCGTCTTTGGAGAGAGGCCTCATGCTTGGTTGTAGGGCTCAGTATGAAACTCTGGACTTTGTTACCTGCCCTACCAGAATAAGAATCCCGCAACCCGAATGCACTGGAATTGATACATTTTCGATGGATTACAATTTTATGGGGACACAAGCTAAATATAAAACCTACATCTTTAATGTCTGGCATGTCATAATTGGGGTGCGTTCATCCACAACAACTTGTTTGCATGCCCACAAACTAAGAGAGGTTGTGACATGGGCATGCATGATACAGAATTCCCGTCCCTTAGGAATGGGACTCCACCACAACCTTATTTGCATCTGTGGACTTCTGATTTTGGGTCTGATTAATTTTGAACATATCTCCTTGACCCAAACCATTCCTATTTGTGCACCGCCCAGCTGGAGGTGTTAAACTCAGCGCTTCCTGGGAGGCAACCCAGCGGATTCAGACTGATCTGGTAGTCTACGTCACTCAGGTACTATCTTTTTGAACCCTTCTGCATCCATGCATCTGCCAATGAGGACATTGTCCAACTTAAGCATGGGGGGGATGGTAAATTACATAATCCTGAGCTTAATTAATCAGTCTGAATGAATAAATTAATTGATTAAAAAAAAAATTGAATTTAGGAAGAAAAACTTAGGCATTAGAAACTTGTCAATAGTGGGAAATACTACAAAAAGAACTTAAACACTTAGACTTTTCAGGCCTTCAGGCTTAATCAGCCCTGGTGTCCGTTAAAATATGGATTTAGCGGCGAATCCTTGCAACTTTAAGCTATTCTAATCTGCCTAATAAATAAGGTAATAAGTATACGACTTATCAACTCACCCTCTAACTCAAGAAAGCTTTGAGTCTAAGCATCTACAGACATTTTTGCACAGACTCACTTCTCGGAGATTTTGACAGAAATTGGGTAGCTAATGAACTCTCTAGGGTGGTATGGCTGGCAAGTTGTCGTGGGTAACAGCCCATTGGCAGATTATCCAGAACCCAGCCACAGGCCATTTCTTTTTCGCTGCCTCTAGGTACATTTGAGATTAGGGAAGCCACCTACGAAAAAAAAAAAAAAAAGAGAAGAAAAGAAAATAAACCACACTTCACCGCATAAGTATGGCTGGCAAGTGATCGTGGGTAACAGCCCATTAATCGGTTTCCCAGAGCCCAGCTCAATAATTGAACAAAATAGACCAAAACACCTAAGGACGAAGCGGGGAAGTAGTATAAGCCGGGGAGATATACACTGGAAAATCATTGTGTTGACCCCAAGTAAAATGAACGTAGGGAGAAAGCTACCAATCGAACAAATACACCTTCAGGCAAAAATTTATTTTCTTTTCCGGTCACCTAGAGTCGTAGAAACTCGAAGTCTGTCTCAATTACCGTTAAGTGAGTTTATCACAACATTCACACCAAGATGCTTAGCACTTAGGGTTTTGACCGAGTTTTGGGTGGGTTGGGTAGCCGTAAAAAGTTACCAACCCACACTGAATTCCGAAAATTCTAAAAAGACATATATAGATATACACGTATACATATGTATAGTTATATATACAAAGCAAGGATTCGGGCGATTCGTATTTTGGCAGACACCCGGGCGCTGCTTAGTCTTTGTAGATTAAGATCTTCGTATATTTCCTCTTATTGATAAGTAACGAAGTGCCTAAGCAATTACTTCTTGAATTCTCCAAAGAAATAAAGGCTAGAATAAACCTTGCTAAGGACTATCAAGGAGTAAGCATCGAGGTATGATAACACCACGCAAGGGGGTAGTAATTAGGTTGAATATGGCCCATCTTTAGAATAAAAGGCACAACATAAAGTAGAATAGGAGCATTGCATGCATCAAGTACCAAGATTGCTTATAAACTACATTAATGGCCATTTGTGTAAAGCATGTGTCAAAACAGGCCCCAGATGAGCAATCGGACCACACCGATGGATTCAGAAAGACGAACGGAGTCCAACGGACTCAAGATCGGCCAAATCCGACATCCGGAGCTCCCACAATGGGCCCAAGAAATTCTGACCGTTAATCTGGAGATCAACGGCCCAGAAAGCGCCACGTCGCCCCACCCCCACCGCTCGCACGCCCTCAAGCCAACCAAGGACGAATCTCGGCCGTTGATCTTCGATCGAACGGCTGAGATCAGGGCGCTCGCCCGCGGTCGCCGCGACAAAGCGCGGGAGTGGCGCAACGGCTAGCGCGCATGCCCGCATCGCAGCGACACGCGTTCGAATCGCGCGGAGCAGAAATCAAGTGCGAGCGAAGGGCACGGCAAAATTGGGATCGCACCACGCGGTGCGATGACAGCTCCCGAGAGCCCACACGCGCGCACACGCCGGGCGGAAACGCGCGTGCGCACGCGCGCCCGAGGCGCGATCTCAGCGCGAGCCCAGGAGGATCTCAGCCATCCGATCTTCGATCGGACGGCTCTCGTTCAACGTCCACGGATCGCGCATGGAGAGAAGGCTGGGCGGGCAGCTGACCGGCGGCAAGAGGGCTTCACCGACGTATCTGGAAGCGGTTTTAGCAACGTTCTAGATGTCGCTAAAGCACATCCTTCTTTTAGGAAGCCCTTAACTCTATTTAAACCCCCTTCTACCACCATTCAAGGCATCCTCTCCCACTTGCAACTACTCCACTCCTCTCTTAGCTAGCTTTAGGCACTTTTGTAATCATCGAAGACGACGAGCCGCCGACGGAGCCTCCTCCACCGCCGTGGCTGCCTCGTCGCTCTCCACACTCTCTCTCTACCTCTCTCTCTCTCTCTTTTAAGCTTTCATTTACTTTTGTTGAAGCATGTATTTAATGTTGTAAACCATGAACTATGAATGCATGTTTAGTGAAATTATTTTCCGTTTAGTCGCCATTTTAATTTCTGTTTAAAGTGCATGATCAAAACCAAGAGCTTTCTAACCCTAAACTCTCTCTCTCTATCTCTCGCTTTTTAAAATCGTCTCTTTCGTAAGCAAAACTCCGCCTTTTTCGTGACAACAAGTGGTAAACAAAATTCGATTTCCATGCCTCCCTGAGACCGACACTCGGACTCACCTCCGTTTACTTCTTTTAAAACCAACGTATCAAGTGCAACTATAACGACACCTCTTAACACACACGCACGAGACCACGTCAATGACATAAAACATGAAGTAGAGTCTCACAACCGTATTAAAACAACGCAAGATGATCACCTAAGGACGGTGAGGGTGGTCATGGTGGTTTCATGGCGAATTGGGGTGTGTGGCGACCGGATGGAGTCAGGAATAGTGCGCGTGGTAGGTTGGTTAATGGAGCATTTGAGTGGATAATAGGGTGAAATAGATTAGGGGCTTTTTTCGTGATGGTGTGGCAGAGATGTAGGAAGTGTCGGCGAGGCTTTTGGAGGTGTGGAGCGTGCGGAGGACCTCGCTGGAGGTGCAGCCGGAGGTGGAGATGAAGGTGGATGGTGGTTAGGTCGAGGGTTGATTTTTGGTTTTAGGGGATAAATGAAACCTAAGGAAGGAAAGGAGTCAAGAGGACCTAAATTCATAATGAAATGAGGGAGATTTCCATGCCAGTGTGATTGCCAGACATGGAGAAGACGAACCCTCCGTAAGGGAGATGGCGACGAAGAGAGAGGGAGAACACTCTCGCGGTGGCTGGCGAGACGTGGAAGAAGATGGGGATGGTCACTGCGCTTCCAATTTGGTTGTTGGAGGCACGGAGGAAGGAGGTCAAGAAGGCTGCCGGAGTCACGGTGGAGGTGGTTGGGGAAAGAGGAAATTTGAGGAATTTTAAGGCCAAACCAGACTAAGGAACTCGACCGTGCAACAAGGGTCTATTTATAAGACTCAAGGAGGCCTTCCAAGCTTGGAAACCAAGCTTGGAAGCTTGGAGCTTACATACAAGGAGGTGACTCGAACCTTTAAAAGGTTCGCATGAGCTTTGGAGTAGGAATCAGAGCCTCGTGCATGGCTCAAATGGAAGGCAACTTCCTCAGGAATTCCCCTTTCTATTTTGGGAGAGAATCATAAATCAATCAAGGATAATTCTTCAATCAAAGGTCATCGCCAAAGTAGGTTTAGGAGTTGAAGGCAGCAGGGACCTTTTGGTTAAGAAGATGACAAAGTTGGGGGACTATTTGCAAAGAATTAGAAAGTTAGAGGCATGTGTATGAGAGAAAAGATTTAGACTGGACCAAAATGAAAACTAGGTCAAGATGATCTCTGATTAGGTCTAAATTTTGGTATAAACCTAATTTGGACTCAAGAAATTTGATTGTGAATTCGGATTTAGGTTTTGATCAAGTTTGACTGGTTAATTGTACATAAACCCAAATTAGGGCAACTGTCTATCTGAGACTCTATTTTAGGTCAAAATAGGTTCAGATGATCAAATCAAGGATGCCAAACCCTAGAGAATATTTTTCTATGATTTTTAAAGGGTTTAGATGAATTTTATCTTGACCAGAACCTCAATTAATTAAGTGGGTCTATTTTTAGGATTCCAGATATTTAATTCTTGAAATGCGTGAAAATCCATTTTTGTCTGCATTAACCCACTTATTAGACATTTATGACCATTTGACCTTTAATTAATCCCTAAGAAAACCCATGGTTGTTCTGCATTTATGATATGATGGTAAAATTACAGTTTTAACCCTGATTTCTTATTATTCTCTTAAAAAGGATGTGTAATGAATTACTGTCTTCTGGAAGTTATGTAGGAGCATTAATGATGGAATATGACTAAACAGAGCTAGATATGGCTGATGATGACGTTATCATCACCCACTGTAGTCAATCTTCTCACTTATGGGTTTTGTTACAAGTGTTATACTATTTCCCCTTCGTGGGCTTCCTTTCAATTAACCCAACTTACTTGACGGCACACGCGCTACTGTTCATCATGAAGAACTCAAAGAACAAGATTCGTTGATTCCTTACATCATGACGAAATGATCCCAGACGTCTGATCCGACGTCTGGAGGTGATTCCAGACGTCTTAAAAGACGTCTGGAGCCGTTCATAACATATCGTATAGGAAGATACATCGAGCCATGAATAGTTGTGAGCTCTAATTCCTTCAGCGGGAAGATCTATCACCTTGATCCACAATGGCATAGTATCAAAGGTGTATTCTAATGGCTTCATACTAGGCTTACACACCATAGTTAATATCAAATCTCCATCAAAGTGCCACGAGGTCTTTTTAATATAGATCTCATATTAGAGTCTATTTTGAATACTACCACCCACATACCTTCAGTGACTTCCAAAATGGTAGGAGGTGCAAAGAAGGTCCAAGCCTTTATTACTACTTCAACCACCGCTTTAGGGTGAACCTCCTAGTAAGAATCTTGAAGTACAAGCATCTCTTCCAAGCACGTGGATCTTGTAAATCTTTGAAGGTGAGCTTTGCTTGCAACCTAGCAGGTTCCTTCCTTAATAGCTTGCGTATATCTTCAATAAGAGATTGTTCCTCTTCGTCCACTTGATAGACAAAGTTAGACTTGACAATATAAACGCAAATGAATGCAAGTAGACTTGGTAGGTGATGGGTAAATGCAAGATGCATAACAAGTAGGTAGACACAACTACGGCATATAAGGATGAACTTAGGAAGATTCAACTATTAGCAAGGACACTACAAAGAGAATTGGAGGAACAACAAATGAGGTGACAGAATGGATGAGCAATAGCAATCTAAATGAAAACAAAGGACAAGGGACCTAGAAAGCTACGGAGATTGGCAATAAGACTAGCACCACCTCCATAAGGTAGGGAAGGGGGCTCCCTCAGCAAAAAAGGGAATCCATCGGCAAAATCATTACATGACTTCAGTTAGACTTAATAATTGGTGATACATGGATAGGCGGTGCAGTACAAAGATTTAAAATATATGAAAGCTACTCACAAATGAGACTTTTGTAGTGATTTTGCTCAAGATTCACGTCTGATCAAGATCACCCGACCAATTCACAACCTCTATAATCACAAATCATTTTCATAACCTGTTAATATTAATCTACTACTATTAAAGTGTTATGATCTTCCTACTTGAAATGTTAGTGAACATGCATTCGATAAACGACATGGAACTCCATGCATGGTTATGTTTGAAAGCAGGGTCAATGAATAGTAATCGGAAAAAAGTTAGTGCATGGAATAAGTGGGGTTAAATATACAACGGGGTGGATCAAGTGTGATAATTGTAGTGATGGAAGTGATGGTGACATTTTGTTCATATTAGAGTTGAAAACATTATCATGGAAAATAATGTATTCCAAATTGAAAATCAACCTTCATACTACCGCATAACCCATTGGCGCCGTAGAGCCAAATGGGGCCAAGTGGTGGTTCATATCCATCGTCACCTTGTTTAACATGGTACTAAGTCCTAACCACAATTTTGATCAATTAATGCTTTGCTATTATCTTTAAACGATGGATCCAAGTCAGGCCTCAACCTAATTTAAAAAATCAACTCTAATCGTTAGCATGTTGGGTTTAATAGACTCAAATCATCTTCTGAAAAAACTAAACGTTGAGTTACATACCAAACAATAAGGACAAGATAAAATGACAGCCTTCATGGTAGAGAATCAAGCGTATGAATTTCTTTTCTACCAAAACATAATCATCATCACGGACCTAAGATCGCTACCAATTAATTAATAATTTCTCAATATTTACAAATATAAAGAAAGGAGAAGTTTCTGCTAAGCGTAAACATATATATGGTTGTCAATCTTACCAACACTAATGTTTTATATTTATCTAATTCCTAAATATTCTACCCTATGATTGACCTGGTTGGTGCATGGTGTTAAATATATACGGTACCAAGAAAAATCAAATTTCATTACCTAACAAATAAATTAAAGCTAATCTCTTTGATTTGGACATACCCAAATTTGTTCATGTGAAAAGGGGATAACTTAATCATGGTCGTACGCCAAGCCAAACACTATCTTGGAATTTAAAAGTCAATGCATAATAATCTTCTTATATTATTAATAGGGTACTCTACAGTAAAGAGAATGCTCAGACAACTCTGCGAAATTCTTTCCTTCAGTATTTGTTACAGCCCAACATTCTAATAATTAGACACTGGGAGAATGAGTGATGTTCGGCAAACACCCAAAATATTTTCTCAACTAATTTTATTAAATATAGAATTGCCATCAATATTTCAAAAAATTAAAGTATGTAACATAAAATAAATTTTAATAAAATGAAACCATTGCAAATCGAGAATAAAGTACCTTTACGAAGAAAGAAGTGGTGGCTAACTCATCTCTTTGTTGGTCCTCCTTCAACATTTGAATGGACAACAAAATTCATAGATATAAGAAAATAGGTGGCGAGCTAAATCTAACTCTATCGCACTGCTCTCAAATTTGTTTTAGTTCTATCATATGTTTCTCTTTTCTTTGGCCATCACCTAGCAAACTATTCTCTACTGAGGCTTTTACCAAATTGCAACTAGTTACCCTAGCAAATGACATTGGTGCCTTTATACACTTTGTACCTTTATCCCGTAGAGTTTTCCATGTTCATGATATACTTTTGCAAGGAATGTTCCAAGAACCATTTCTTTCACTCAGCTTTCAAAGACAACCTGGAGTAGTTAATAGGCTCTTGAGCTTACCATTTAAGTGTCATCTTGATGCACCTCACTATTCATACCATAGATCTATTGAGTCTCTCAACAACTCAACTATCTGAGGTACAACTAGTATACACACCCAAGCTTGATAATCAGGAGATTGTCTACATTGGTTGTGATTTCGTAGCCTGACAATATTTCATAATCGTGATCTCATGGGAGGTTTATAACTCATCACAAGTGGGGGGAGCTTTAGGTGATAAACCTAAGTGTCGACACAATAATTGATGAGGGAAGAAAATCTCGTAAGAAAACAAACTTCGTGACTTGAGCTGGCATCCCGACAAATCCAGTTATCCGGCATCCAGGCGAATCCATATACCTAGCATCCAAGCAGATCCGGTTATTCGACATCCTGACGGATTCAGTCAGGTCCAATGACCCAGCACACTAGTGGAACCGTCAACCCAACAATGGACTTGGTTGACTGAAGGTGAAATGTACGGACCATTGGGTCGATCATTGCTCTATTGACCGCTTGATAGTTACGAAATATCCTCTCTTTTATTTTTTTTATTTTTTTTATTTTTTGAAAAGACGAGGAGTGCTATCAATGATGATAGCAAACTGGGAATATTTTATTTATGAATCTTTAAAAAGAATTACAAAGAATCACTCCACTCCTTTACAAATCCCCAACACTCTCTAAGAATGTTCCTTACATTTATTGAGCCCCCTCTAAACAAACGCTCATTACGAGCACACCACACACACCACATAACACCAGCCATCTTTACCTGCAACTCTCTTTTCATCACGAGACTTCTCCATAGGTCATCCCATGTGGGTAAAGCTTCCGCACAAACGCCCCTCCAAATTTGATCCGTCACTAGGCATGATGAAAATAAATGCATCCTATTATCTGTATGGAAGTCTCACATGGGGCAATTTTGAGTAGGAGTTCCCAACCTACTAGATCTCATTTCACCAGTAATAAGTCCATCATGTAAAGACCAGATTTTGGCACAATCCCTGTCCTCCCTTGAAGGGTCAATGTTCATGGAACCCAGTAACCTTTTGTAAGCCTTTGTCGGGGTGAACGTGCCATGTTTCATCTGAAGTAATCTGCCTTGCCCACCGGCTGGAAGGCTTCCAAATCTACCAATAGTCACTCCTGCTCAGCCTGCATTCTACCTCCCTCACGCACACCAACACCTGCAATGTTCCATCTACCGCTCACGTTGTCCTAGCCATCACTGATCGAGGCCTTGCAATTCGGAGCTACTACAAACGCTTGCGGATATAGCTCGCTTAGACTACCCAAATTCGACCACCTATCTGTCTAGAAGGAGAAATGTCTCCCATCTCCCAAAACAGGAGTGAAGTTAGCCCAATTTTCTTGTGTTGCTTTCCACACTGACTTCCAAAACGATGAGGGGCATTGAGGAGAGGTTGTCCAAAGCTGCACTTGCAAGGAGCCATGAGCCTCCTTGATCACTTGCAGCCACACCTTCCCATCATCCATTGTCATTTTCATTGCCCATTTCAATAGCAGGGCATCATTAAACTCTTTAAGAGAATCGATCCCGATCCCTCCCTGTGAATGAGGCCTACATAGCTGCTGCCACTTCAAGGATTTAAGAATCTACCTTCAACCTTCGCACCTTTCCAGAAGAAGTGCTTCCTCATCACATCCAATCTCTTCCAAATTGCCTTCGGCGATATGAACACAGAGAAGAAGAAAATGGGGATTGAGGTGATGACCGAGTTGAGGAGAATCAATCTTCCTCCCTTGGATAAAAATCTGCTGCTCCAGCTCTCCAATTTAGCATTCACTTTTTCAAACAGGGTGGCCCAATCACTCTTCTTCAATTTGCCATCTCTTAGGGGCAGACCCAAGTACCTTATTGGCAATTTGGTTATGGGAGTATGTAAGGTGGCTAAAATTGCTTCACTCTCCTGACCTGACATACCAAAACAAACCAAAGACGATTTCACACCATTTAACCTAAGGCCCGAATGCTCCCCAAAGATATTTAGCATTGTGAAAAGGATCTCTGCCTTACTTCTCCCTCCTATGAAGAACATTGTGTTGTCAGCGTACTGCAGAATTGGCGCCAATGCCTTAGAGTTGGACATGGAATAGCCCCTCACCAAGCCTGCACTGGCCAGCTTACAGGAGAATTGAGCCAACATGTCCTTAGCTAGATTGAAAATTAGAGGGGCTAGGGGACACCCTTGTCACACTCCACATTGGGGCTGTATCCACGCCCCACATGACCTTCCGTTAATTAGAGGTGAAAAGGAGGAAGTAACGATACACCTTTTCATCCACCGAATCCAGAGTGATGAGAAGCCTCTCCTCCTAAAAATCTCCCATAGGTAGGACCACGCAACTGAGTCATATGCTCTGCTAAAGTCCACCTTCCACATATAAGCTTTACTCTTTCTTCTACGCCACCTCACCACCATCTTTTGTGCCACAATGAAGGACTCCTGTAACGACCTATTGGGAAGGAAGGCTGATTGCACTGGGCTAATTAAATCTGACAAGACTCCTTTCAACCGATTAGCCAACACTTTATTGATTATTGAGTAGATCGAATTTGAAAGCTGGATAGGTCTGAAATCTGACAATCTCCCTGCCCCATTATTCTTTGGTAATAAGAACAAGTATGACTTATTAATTCTCTCCATACCTAAATTTCCACATTAGAATTCTTTGATGACATCCACCACATCCCTTTTGACCACATGCCAAAATTCCTTGTAGAAAAAAACTTGGAACCCATCTGGTTCTGGAGATCCTTTAGCATTCAAACCGGCCATAGCCTCCACCACTTCCTGATCTATGATGGTTTCCATCAACTTATCTGTAGCCAGTTCTCCTACTTGAGGAAGATTTGATGCTGCTAGCCTCCACCCTCCCCTCTCTTTTGATATGGTGGTTTCCCTGAAGTATCCGACAGCCTCTCTTCGAATATCATCAGAAGAAGTTAGTATAAGATCATCTTTCTTCAAAGAAGATATGAGGTTCACCCTCCTTCTAGCACTCACTGCCATATGAAAATACTTCTTGTTTACATCACCCTCCTTCAACCACAGTTGCCTTGATTTTTTTCTCCAGTCAACTTCTCTAGCCAAGTCCTCAGTGTGGACCACCCCTTGCCAGAATTTTCTCTGCCCCATTTCTTCATCCATCAACCATCCATCACTTTCTCTTTTGTCCAGCAAACATAGCATTGATAGAGCTTCAGTCCTCCTCTGATTTCTCACTATCTTGATCATCTGCCTGTACTCCTTCAACATAGACCTCAAATCCCTCAATTTCCTTGCCAACTGACAAGTTACAGAGCCTCTGACTTGCTTTTGCTCCCATTGCTCCCACCAGTGGCTAATCATATCTTTAAACCCCTCCTCCCTAAGCCACGACTTCCTAAATTTAAAGTAAGTGCCTGTGAAAGACCCCTCCCCACTGTCCCATAGCAAAGGGGTATGGTCCGAGACTGGCCTAGCCATTCGTATCAGAGAAGAGAGTTGGAATCTCTCCATCAGCTCCACACTTCCAAAGACCCTATCGAGTTTTGAGACCAGCCCATTACCACTTCTCCAAGTAAATTCAACCTCTGCTGATGGATATTCATTCAGTCCTAGCTCTAACACAACCAGTTGGAAACCAAGGGAGGCTCAATCCACCCTTCTAGTCCCTCTATCATTCTCAGCCAAGACACAATTAAAGTCTCCACCCACAAGCCACGGTATTCCTTCTATCCTACCCGCCATCTGATGCATCTCATGCCACATATTATTCCTCAAATGATCTGCATATGGGTCATAGATACAAGAGATGATCAAGTCTTGATCATCCCCCATTGACTGGAACTTGCACGAAACTTGAAATTGACCCCTCCAGACTTCTTACAGGACTAATATGGAGGTCTTCCACCACACAGCCAGCCCTCCAGACCTACCCTGTGCATCCACAACCCTGACATCTGCCTAACCACCTTGGCGAAGCGACTGCCACAAAGAATCTCCTCCTCCTTCTATGTGTGTTTCCTGCAGTAATGTGCAATCTACTTCCCACTCAAGAAGGTATTGAACTAAGGAAGCTCTCCTCACCCCGTCGCGCAACCCATGCACATTCCATGTGATAACTTTCATCCCCTAAATCATTTAACCCCTTGCTGACCCCTGCCCTCTTCTCAACATTCAAGATGGCTGCTACCTTCTCTTCCTTGGATCTCTGACCACCGCCGACTGTTGCACCATTTTTTCTTTAGAGGATGATCCCACTTCATAGCATGGTCCCTTTGGAGCCATAAAAGAAAAATGGTCTGAATTTTGTGCCGAGATCATACAATCAGCCTCCTACCCTTACTGATCTGAGTTCACCACCATAAGCTCTCTCCCCACCATCACATCTTGCGCCATCGCTTCCACAAGCGTTGGGTGATTCCTCCCCTTCATCTCTTCATCTGGTATCTCTGAAAAGTGGAGCTCTTTTCTCTCCTTAGCCTCTGGTCGATCTGACTTGAGGGATCTAGAACCATTGCCATCATTCTGAGCAACAGTCCCCTCCTCATGCAACCTATGTGTCCCGTGTTGTTGCCTTTCATTACAAAGGAGAGATAAATTTAGTCGGAGGAGCCATGAACTCCCTTCACACCTTAGGATGACCTTGTCCGGAATTGGACCCCCCTTATCACCGTCACCTCAACCTTAATCGACCTCCCATCATTTGCATTCTCCGCCAAGACTGCAAAGCCCACCATCGCCCCTACCACCACACCTTTGGTTTGTAGATGCAGAGAGAGTCCCCAGATCTCCATGATGCCCTTTCTATTCTTCGCCCTTTGTGGAGGGCGATCCTGTAGTGCCCCATCAAACGGCAACACCAGCCTCCACAAAATAGTCATACCTTCAAAAACACTAGTGCGAAAACAAAGACCATCCACATCCAGCATGCCCAGGTTGAACAACACAACCGAGATCCACCCAACAGTGCTACCTTCCACCCCTAGGATGACAACGATAGAGATCTTATCGAGTTTTGGATCCGCTCGAGTGAATATGCTCCCATCATAATCTCGCCGATAAGGTTACCCCTTATCGCCATCGTCTTTGCCATAATATCCTCAGTTTGAGGGACTTCCACATCAAAGACCTGCCCCAGACCCGCCGGCGGTGGTGGCAGCAATGCCCCATTCGCTCCTTGGCCCCTTTGTTGTCTGCCTCCATTCTGATCCATCTTCCCCAACCTTCTACATGCATTCTTCTTATGATCCCAACCCCCACATGCCAGACACAAAGTCGAGTATCTACACACCGCCGCCAAGTGCCCCTTTCTTCTACACCGGTAGCAAACAATCTCTGCAATTCCTCCTCTCCATCTCCTCCAAGAGTCACCAACCCCATGAGTCACTCGAGGGGTTCCCCTAGCTTCCTCCATCCTCTCTCTCCAGAACCAACTCCTAGACCTCCATACCCTCCAACTGTCATCCTTCTCCTTAACCCTAGCCACCATCCTCCTCCCTTGCCCACAATGTTTCAATTCTCTCTTTTATTATTTGATCGTGGGATCATGGGAAGATCCCTCGGATACCAATGACCGAAGGTTGTGTAGCCTATAAATACCTAAGTTGTGCAACGAATTTATTTTACACAATCTAAGAGAAGAAAGAGTTAGAGCTTCCTTTGTATCAGTCATCAAGAACTAGTGAAATTCAGACGTACACCTCTTTTAGCTGGAACTAGGTTGACAGTTTCTTGTGTTATCTTGTTGTGATTACATTTAAGTCGAGTATCCTACTTTAATGGGCTCGATCAATGGGTACCGTCTGTGAGAAACATTTGGTACTAATAAGTTTCTCAACCTCGAACATTTGCAATAGCTCCTTCTACGCATCATTCCTTCTACGCTACTCCTAAGAAGCCAGCTCCAATGAAGTAGGACCAAGCAAGGAGAAGGAGGTGTAGCCTAGCCTTTGATGAGAGCCTCATCATGAGTACTTGAAAACCATTGGTTGTGCACGCACACACATATTAACTGATCATTAAGGGCACAACCCAGATAAAAGGGCCCATCACATTTCAAAGTACATTCAAACCTAACCCTAATTAAAACAGAGTAGATGTTGGCCTTAAGGATTGGACTCTCTTTGGAGCCCAAATCGATATTATTTTCGATTAGTCTGCTTCTACCATTCAATCTAATGTCTAGCTAGGGGAGCAGAATCAAATGATCGTGGTTGGGGGGTATCAAAAGAACCTGAGGCGAAAGCTAAGGGAAGAACCTTCTCCGCAGTTCCTCTCTCTAACTGGTTGGATTGACCGGAAAGAAGTAGATCAAATTGTTTCTTCATCTCAAGACAGGTTCTGAGAGTCTGTAGGTCTTTAGGCCAGCCCACTAAAGGACATGTTCCATTGTTTGTATTGCAGGCCACCTTTCTTCCGCCCGTTTTGTCATGGATCCTTCCATATCCTATTCACACTTCCACTCCTACCACCACTTATTCCCAAAATGATTATTATTCCAACCAGACTTATTCTCATCCATTTTCTAGTTGGGATAATCTTGATTGGGGATACAGTTCTGAACCTCCATGTTCAGGGTCTAACCCTAGACACCATGATCTTGATTCTTATCCTTCTTCGAGCTACATCGATTATAGATCACCGCCCTTATATGGACAACCAAATACGATCTACAATCAATAAGGATATGCTGATCCTTACCCTTTCCCAGATTACATTGCATATAAGTCATCACCTCCTTATGAATAACCTGAAATGACCTATTATCAGGGAGGGTATCAAGAACCTCAATTTGTTGACTCCACTACAGTGAACCCAAACTTGCCCAACCTTGAACCAAACCATTTGGTTTAGGTTAACCAGGTCAAAGAAAAGGTTTTGGCTAACTTAAGGAATACCATACATTCTTTAGAAGCTCAGCCAACACCTTGCCTTGAAGAATTGGAGCCTTTGATTGAAATGATTAACGATCTTAACAAGTATTTGTTTGATTGGCTCCAGGATGTTAAGGATAAGAACCCAAGTGAGTTTTTACTTGGGAAGCTATCAAAATTGAGGATGAAATTTGTGATTGCTCTAGTCTAATCTTGGGATGATTCTCAGGATGAACCCCTGTCAAGAAAGTCGATGTCAAAATACTCTCAAGCACCTATAGGGGGGACATGTTTTACGAGACTAGGGTTGACCAGGTTGTTCTAGAGTAATCAAATAAGGATGAATTGATTTCTTCACCTAAGATCCCAGAGCCGAGTTATGAGGAAACCTATGTCTCCATGGATCAGAAAGTGATTGATGATTTTGAGACATACATTAATGTGGATTTAGAATTCTTTGATTCTGAAGGTGAAGAATCATTATGCAAAGTTTCACCTAAGTTTATAGCACACAGTTTCAGTGAGACGACTAGGCCTGAGGAGTTCGATGAATCATTTGATGGCCCTAAAATTGAGGAACTTGATCCTGTTGGGGCTCGCATGGAGGATTCATATCCTTTTATTAAGGATTCAATTCAAAGCCCCATTCCTCAATCACACCCCATTGAGCATAGTGAAGATTTTGTTCTTGAGATCATTCGACCTAAGTCAATTCTGATTCAGTCACAACTCTTAGACTTGGAAATTTCAGATGGGGTGACTAATATGCAAGAGTTCCCAAAATTTGAAATTCTGATTATGGAGGATAGGAATTGGCAAATGATGATATGGGACCCTAGGTGGCCTTAAAATGGACTTCAGGTTTCTACAACTCTAGGTGACCTTAAGAGTTTCTGCCTAAAGGTGTACCTATTCAACAGGTAGCTTTTTACCTACTTTTTTTATTTTTTTATGGGGTCAACACATAGGCGAATCCAATGTATATCTCCTTGATTATTCTACTTCGCTACTTCTTCCCTAAGTGTTTTGGGAATTATTTATACATTTTTATGAGCTAGGCTCAGGACAACCAGCAAATGGGCTGTTACCCACAGCAACTTGCTAGCCATACTTGTGCAATGAAGTGTGCTTTTTTTTCTCCTTTTTCTTTTTTTTATTTATTTTATTTTCTTTTTAAGTATATATTTTTTCTTTTTCTGAGTAGGTGGTTTCCCTGATCTAAGATTTACCTAAAGACAGTAGAATGAGTATAGTCATGTAGCTAGGCTCTAGATAACCAGCCAATGGCCTATTACCCATGACAACTTGTCAGTCATACTACCCTAGAAAGTTCATTAGCTACCTAATTTTCATAAAAATCACTGAAAAGTGAGTCAGTGCAAATAGTGTGTAGATGCTTTAGACTTAAAGTTTCCTCAAATTAGAAGGCAGGTTGATAGGTTGCATACTTATCACCCCAATTTATTAACCAAATTAAAGTAAAATTAGTGTGGTAAGGACTTGAGAACAAGTCCACATTTTAGTGGACACCCAGGCTGATTAAGCCCGAAGACCTGAAGAGTCTAAGTGTTTAGGTCATAAAGTATCATTTCCTAAAGTTAATAACTCTTAATGCCTAAGTTCTCTTCTCTTAATTGTAATTTATTTTTGAACTTTTGAATTTTTAATTTTTTTAAAGAAAATAAAAGAAATTCCACGGATCTAACAAAATAATTTCAGAATTAAGTATCCAACCCCCCATGCCTAAATGATGCAATGTTCTCATTGTAAAAGTAAAGACATGCAAAGGGCAGAATAAACATAATATCACCAAAATTTCATGAAAATCTAGTCAGCTCTGCAGAGAGAAAGGAGTATACACACGTGCTAAGTTTATTGCCTTTAGGTAGGCACGGTTCACAAGTAAAGAAGACATTAAAAGTTCAGAACTGCAGATCAAAATAAGAAGATTGATTTTGGGACCTGCAAAAAGATGTCCACAGATGTGGACCAAATTGTGATGCGGACCCATGCCCCAGGGTCAAGTGGCTCTAAGGTTCTGAATGAAAATCACCCAAAATTAGAGATTGTTATGTTTGTGGGGCCAGGCCTGTGGTTTTGTGGTATGCAACCCAAGTCTAAAATGGCGGACAATAGGTAGATCTGATTCGCTAGATTCGAGTGTCCACTTAGAGTTCAGCTCGGAATGATAGTGAATTATTCTGTACTTGGGTTGCATGGTAAAGATATCATAAGGGTCCTAGTAAAAGGTTGGTGGTTTTAGGTCAATAGGAACTCTTAGATCCAAGAATGTGTTTCCCTCAGAATTAGCCTCCTATATTTTCATTTCCAAATTTCTATCCTCCAAGATCAATGTTTCCGAAACCTCCAGATTGTTGTACACCCCATTAAAGATATCCAAGTCAAATAAGTATGGCTGAACTAGAATTGACTTGGATTCAATCGCTTCCAAATCAAACTCATTCATCTCTTTGGGGCGTGTTTGAAGATTAGGGCTACCGATTGGATCATCTATTATAATAGGATCATAATCCTCCATGTCAACCCTAATTGGATCATAATCCTTAGTTATTGGGCTATCAAATGGTTCGTCATGCTCCTCGAGCCTGTTTGTCTCACTAAAATCGTTTTCCTTAACTTTAAGTGGGACTTCACTAAGAGATTCCTTACCCTCTAATTAAAGAATCCTTGATCCTCATTTATATAAGTCTCAAAATCGTATGTTATTCCTTGGTCTATAGAGACATATTTTTCCTCGCTCCCTGGCTCATGGATCTCAGGTGAGAAAATCACATCATCCTTGATTGGTTGCTCTAACCCAACTTGGTCACCCCAAGGTTAGAAAATGTGTCCCCCCTGACAGGTGCCTAAGCGGGTTCAGACATTGCTATCATAAAGGGGGTTCGTCCTAAGAATCATCCCAAGATTAGACTAAGGCAACCACAAATTTCATCCTCAATATTGATAATTTCTTAAGTAAAAACTCACCTAGGCCCCTATCCTTAACATCTTGGAGCCAATCCAATAAAAAACTATTAAGCTCATCAATCATTTTGATTATAGGCTCTAATGCTTTAGTGCATGGTGTTGGTTGAGCTTCCAAAGATTGTATAGTGTTCCTCAAGTTAGCCAACATGCTATCCTGGACCTGGTTCACCCGAGTCGAATGGTTCAGTTCAGGGTTGTGTGGGTTTGGGTTAAATCAAGGGGAGTCAAGAAATTGAGGTTCTTAGGTCCCTCCTTGATAGTAGGTCGTTTCGTGTTGTTCAAAGAAGGGTGATGACCTATATTCAGTATAATCCTGGGGAGGGTAGGTGTTATAATCATCATATCCTTCCTGATTGTAGATCGGGTTGGTTTGTTCATAAGAGGGTGGTGATCTATAATCAATGTAGCTCTGGGAAGGATAATAATCATGATGTCCAGGGTTAGGTCTTGGACACTGAGGTTTGGAATCATATCCCTAGTCAAAGTTATCCTGACTAGTGGATGGGTAATCATAAGTCGAGTTGGGATAGTAGTCATCTTGAGGATAAGTAGTGGTAGGAGGGTAGGATTGAAAATGTGTATAGGATGTGGAAGCATACATGGTGAAGTAGGAGGGAAAACAGAGGAAAGAAAGGTGCTCTGTAGAACAATCAATCAAACCTATCCTTAAATTGGGCAGCTTAAGGACCTATGCTTCAGAAATAAACTATGGCCACACAACGAATTTGTTGTTGTCCTTACCCCCAAAGGTGGTAAAGTTGGACTGGTAAAGCAGGGGGAACGTGTCTAGAGGGCCGCTAATTATGCTAAACCCCTTCTTAAGTTGTTTGACGATCGAGCCCCACAACTTAGCATCTTTTGAAGCAAGCAGACGTCACTAATTCAAAATGCATTCAAGAAAACACTCTAAAACGGACTCAAGAATCCTATGGCCAATGTCTACTCAATTTAATTAAGGCTTGGGATGATTGTGCTCTTGGAATGTGATGGGCCCTTTAGATGGTTGTGCCCTTAATGATTAGGTTAAAAATGTGTGTGTGTGCACAAACAAGTTTATTTGATGATGTGTCTTTTAGGGTTTAACCTTATTTAGTAGCTTTCAGGGTTTAATCATTAGGTTCGTTCAATCAGGTTCAATAGAACACTCCATGTTTTGGAAGCACAGGTGTAGATATATTCCTTTAAAAATCAGAAATAATGTCGAGTTCCTGGTTCAACCCTAAAAATCAACCCTATGAGGCAAGCTACTAATGAATCACTTTTATCTTAAGTGGTGCAACCCAAACAAATCAATCAATTGGCCTATTCGCACCACAGATTAAGGCACACAATGTCTTAACCTAATTAGATTTCTGCTCACTTATGTGTATTAAGTTGAAGTGTACTGGATCCACAGGTCAAATTCCGATTAAGTGGTAGAATCAATGTGATTGTGCGCCTTAGGTCAAGACATTTGTGGGTGTTTAAGTGTGTAACTTTTAGTAAATCCCACAATCAGATAGCTTTTTTACTTTTTAATTTATGTGGGTGGGTGAGGTAAGGTGAACTGACAATCAAACAACCAGGACTAACCTAGGGTTTATGCAAGCTCCTAGGTCGGTTTAGGTTTGATTTATTAGTTAGGCAAAAGGAAATCTAGGGTGGGGGTGGTGGGGATTGATTGCGCAGCAATCATAGGTCTTAATTGACCTAGATTAAGCTAGGACTTAGCATAAGTTAGGGTTATTCATGCATGCATAAGCATTATCTGCATCTTTACTGCTTTCCTTTAGCTATGCATAAAATAATGTTATAATGTGCTAATTAAGTGCATTATGTTGATTGCAGGCAATAAGTTATTCAGGAGCAGGATCTGGAGTAGGATCTGAAGCTAGATCAGGAATAATGGGTGTTGCTGCAGAGCTGGAGCAGAAGACTTAGATTAGATGTAGGAATAATGATGTAAGGTAGTTAAGGTTTGCTATTCTATTAAGTAGGAAAAAAGCAGTAAAATGTGAAGAGCTTAGGTCCATCCTAGCCCTAAGATAGCCTTGAGACTTCCCCCAAGCCTTGGCCACCCTTAGATTAGGTCATAGCACCCTAGGAAGATCTAAAACCCTAGTTCCAACCCTTATCTAGACATCCAGATAAGTTGTAGGACGTCCAGGACCCTTAGCCAACTCCCACACACCTCAAACCCACTTCTACAATGTTAATGGACGTCCAGACACTTTATCAGACATCCAATTTCTGCAAAATACCCAAAATAGAATCTAGATTTCCCCCTGACTCAGATTGGATGTCTAGAACTGAAGTCTAGACTTCTAATTTTTTAGTATAAGTCATCTGATTTTGTTTTTGGACATCTGGAACTGGTCTCCTGTTCCTGTTTTGAGATTCAAGCCTTGATCTTGGATCTTTAGCTCCCTATACCTAATCCCAACCCCATAGGAACCTAAATTAAGGTGTCCTAACCCTAGTACATCACCTCTAGACCTACCTAAGGACCTAATTAGGTCCTCACCAAACCCAATTGACTTAGATCAAAGTCAATTACCTTCACCTAAGTCAATTGGACTCATTGAGTCCAATTGAGCTTAGATCTCAACCCACACAAGTTCAATTGGATTTAAAGAGAGTCCAATTGACCTAAACCCAACCTAATTGAGTTATTTCACTCTCAATTAGGTTCACACTCATTTAATTAAACTTAGGTTAAGTTTATTTGCAATTTTCCCTTAGCAATTAGGGTTTGTAACCCTAATTCAAGGCATACACCTACCCAAACCCCTTAGGACCTAACCTAAACCACCTAGCCATATAGAGGACGACCACACACACACACACACACCCATTCAAGCACTCCCACACATCTGGAGTTCTCTATAACTCTCTCCAAGTGGCGCCACTCTTGGTTGCCAAATTTAGCAACCAAGAGGCATTCAAATTGGGATCCACATTTTTTAGATCTCAAAACCACTTCTATCCTCTCATGGCCGGCCACTCTTGGGCTCTCTCTAGAGAGTTCCACACCTCTCTAGAGAGAATCCCTTAGGTCTATAAAAAGACCTAAGGGGTGGCCATTTGCACCAATTCACATCCATTGGCTTCAACCCACATTCATGGCTCTCATCCACTTCCACTTAGGCTAGCCACTACCATCTCCACCACCATCTCCACTGAAGGACACCATGTTGGGATGCTGGATCACTCCTCTCTCTATCCAAGGGCCGGCCTAAGCTCCATTGGCCGCCCCTCATTCTCCTCTCCACCACTCCAAGGCCATTGGAGACCACCTCCGAATGCCCTCACTTCTGATAGATTAGTAGCTAGTTCTTTACATTTACTGCTTTTAATTACTGCTTAGTAGTATAGTCCTTATTCTCCCCAAATGATGCATGCAAAATCCCCCCCCCCCAGTAGATTCTTGTATGCGATCATTTTCTGATAGCTAGATTTACATTCTTAAGCATTCATGTACAAGCTTTCCTCTACAAGTTTATGTTGCAAACACTCTCTAAATGAATGAATGAAAAATATATTTTTTATATATATGTCTATGTTTTGAAATCACCATTAGCTTATTGATTGCCATCATTTTTGCATGAGTCAAGTTGCCTATTTTCACTCATTTATCTATTCCGCAACAAGCATGTCGTTTCCTAAAAATATAGAAAATCTAACTATAGATGCATTTTTTGTAAACAGTCACCACTTCACTAGAATCGTGCGCACAGAAACTCACACTTTCAACTTTGTGATTTATTTAACACATGCACACGTAATCAGGGTTCATAATAGAAGTGGTGAAATTTTAATTAGAAGACTGGAAACCGGGGTGCAATTTTAAACAGAGTAGAACGGTAAAAGATCAAATTCAAAAGTAAAACAAATGCCTCCCAGAGACAAACGATCGGGACTCAAGTCTCGTTATCTTTTATTAAATATCTTTGTTTGATCGTATTACGCACTATATTATGATGTTTTCCTATCAAAAATCCGTGCGATACGATTCCCAAATAGGGATACACGTACAGAACCTTCATCTGCCCTTTTCTCCGATCTAGCCACTCTAGCCCGCCTTGGAAGAGTACCTGCAATCATATTAAGGTCAGAGAAAAAGTGAGATAAAAGTTAAATACAGTGAAAAAATGTGAGAAAAACCAAAGAGCATTGTCTCCGAGGAAACGATGCCAAAATATGAGAGTGTTTTCACGATGGAAATTAGGGTTTTAGAAAATCCATCACCATAGTCACAAAATCCGCTAACCAAATAAAATTTATATCGAAACTCAAGATGAGCCCCGGGTCGAAAATAGGGAGGTGATGTTGATTCTTTGAAAATCGCATTTTACTTTGTTTCTTTTTGGTATTTTGTATTTGCTATTTTTCTTGCCTTTTTATGATAGTATGGAAACAAGTAGGAATATTATCTACACTAAGCTATTCTAGAAAGCAGGAAATAACTATTCTACTTGCTAAGTATGAAGGAAGAGAGAGAGAATCAAAAGCTACTTTTAGATAAATGCTTAACAAATGTTTATTGCAAATGCTTTTACACAATGAAAGCATTAAAAGGGAAAGGGGGTGAGAGAAATCCTCTTTGTCGAGTGCTCAGAGGACAACTCACTCTGACGTCGCTTGGATGAAGGTGGTAGGAAGTTGGAGGAAGGAGAACGACGGTAGGGGAAGGAGGACCAGGCAGGACGACGTCATGGCAAGGATCCTTTTCTCGAAGGTGGTGAGAGGATGACCACGGGATGCTGCACGAATGGGGGTGAGAGGAGGAAAAAAATGTTTAATTTCTACCAAAATGATGGGCGTGTTTTCACAATGGAAAATTAAGGTTTTAGAGAACTCATCATCGTAGTCGCAAAAATTGCTACCAAATAAAATTTATACCGAACTTGAGGTGAGTCCTGGGTCAAATACAGGGGGCAAATGTTTGGTTTTGAAATCCATGTTTTGATTTTAATTATTTTTGTTGTTTTCATCTTTGGAGATTTTTTTGGTATTTTTATAAGACAAAAGTCAAGTAGGATAGTTGTTATCTAATCTACTCTAACAAAATAAGAGAGAGAGAACATCAATATATATAAAATCTCAACAAATGTTTTCTACAATGGAGAAAAGAAAACTATACTAGAATGTTATAAAAGATAGAGAGAGGTGAGAAGAGTCTGCCTCAATGATCGCTTGGAGGATGACTCGCTCTGACATCGCCTGGATGATGGTGGTGAGGAGTAGGATGAAGAAGGATGACGTTGGAGGAATGAGATGGGACAGGACGACATCGTGGCGAGGATTTTTTCTCGAAGGTGGTGAGAGGATGGCCACGGGATGCTCTACAAATGGGGTGAGAGGCAGAAAAAATGTTTAATTTATACTCTAGAGGAGCATCCTGGGCTTGGGACAAGCTCTCTCTATAGCCTTCGAGGTGGTGAGGGAGAGAAAGGAAGAGATGAAGAATGCGAGGAGTAGGGGTCCTTTTATAGTGAAAGAGAAGAGGCTTGGTCGTTCATGGGTCAATAGTGACATCAAAGATGTCACTAAAACTCTGCCTCAAACGTCACTGAAGGTCCATAGCCAACGTACACACCCGTGCACTCACAGCTATGCTAGCATGTTTGCTTTCTTGTTGTCAGATGCTCGATCGATGGTCACGATTGTGCAAGGATTGTGCTCTTTGGATAGCATTGGATCGCACGGGCGTATCCGTGGCCATTCGTTGTTGTATGTCACTGCCTCCACTGTCGTCTACTTGGAATCGTACGATCGAATTTCGTGAGCACCCTTTCAACGCGAATTGAACATGCACGTAAGGTCTCGATCGTGTGTCCCCGCGTTGAGAGTGGCGGGTGCGACCATTGCGGCACGCGGGTAGATTGTTGAGCTGATGATCGAAGTGGTACGAGATCTCAACTGTTGGATGAAGATCCAACAATTAAGAATTAGAGTTGATGAGCTCCTCAGATGAAGCGGGCGACGTGGCGTGCGTATGGCCATTGGATGGGCATTCAACTACCTAGATTGCAAGGAATGTGTGCTTTAGAAGTTGCGCAGAACTTTTTGGCGACTTTGGGCAGCTCAGATGGTGCCACATGGCACCATCTGCACCATCCAACTTCATATGCTTGTAGGTGGCACCACAGATGTCGGATTGGGTCGATTATCACATTGTTGGGCTGCAATCGTCGATCTGAATCCATCTGTATGGTTGGAGTTTTCGTTTGAAACTCTGAATTGCTTCACCTAGGCCCTTAGTCGTTGATCTTCCTTGGACTGCATAAGGTGCTGCGGCATTTCGATCAGGACGATTTTGGAGGTGTTGGACTCCAATCGTCATCTTGATCAGATCTGTATCGTCAGATCTGCAATCCAAGGCCCTAAAATAAATCTTATTCTCTCCTAGCCATAAAAGGACATGAATTAACCTAAACTTAATATAAACTATTCTAAATGCATAATGATGCATGCTATGAGATATTTATACTATGGAATTCATATCTAAGCTTAGGAACATTCATAAATAGGCATTTTAACCTAAATGGGTGTGTCTACATCAAATAACAATCCAATCAAAGAAGTTCAAACCCTTCACAATCAATCCAATTACACTAATATCAACTCAATTCACTCAATTAAAACACATTAAACTAGATTGAATCCTTAATCTCTCGATCAAGAGTGAGAACTAAGTCTTAATAAATCAAGTGAATCAAGCTCAATTAAAACCATGGGGAGTGTGATAAATGCCAGTTTATCATCATTCTTATGCATTAAAGCAAACCTAGCTCTTAGGATTTTGCTCTGCAAATGGGTTTTTGGGATGCATTTAGGCATAAATTAGGATATGCATGCATTTTACTTTTTTTATCTTTTTGATATGTTTTTATGAGTGTTAGGGATAAGCAGATTGCCAGATCCCTAGAACCCTAGCACTCAAGAAGGCAACTGGTGAAGGAGAAGCCTAAACCAGCTGGAACTCAGCTAGATCCAGCTCACCATAGCTGGATTTCAGCTCACTTGGACTAGGGCTAGCTCATCCTAGCTCCATTCAGCTCATCTCAACTAAATGGCATCTCAAGAGAGCTCATCTTAGCTCGCCCTAGCTCAGGTCAGCTCAGATCCAGCTCAACTTAGCTGAATCTAGCTCATCTCTGCCCCCATTAGTTCACAGGGAGCTCTAGCTAGCTCAGCTAAGTTGACTGGAGTTCACCTCAGCCCAGGACGAGCGACATCCAGCTCTACTCAACTCTAGCCAACTGAAGATGACTTCATTTCAGCTCAGGAAGCTCAAGTCCAGCTCCTGGGGACTCAGCTTAGTTCAATTCATTTGAGCTAAGCTACCTTAGCTACCACAATCAGCTAGATCCTCCCTGAGAGCACAAGACCCAGCTCACCTCAGCTCCTTTTAGCAAAAGCCATGTTACTTTAGCTTGGCTTAGCAGCTAGCAAAGAACTAGCAAGCTAAGCCAGCTAGAGTAGCTCCATGCCAACCTCTTCAGTAGCTGCCAGCTCCAGTTAATCTCCATACTATTTTTTGTCCAGCTCCTCTCCTCAAACCCTAGCATCCATTTCCTACTCCTCTACTCCATTACTAGTTGATCTAGCTTAGCTTAGCTAAACTCCAGCTCCCTTTCTCATTCACCACCTTAAAACCCTACCTAACTAGCTCCACCAACTAAGCCCTACATAAGCTCACCTTAGCTAGCTCCACCCTACTCCCTTTGGTGCCACCACCTTCACCACCTTCACCACCTCTCACCGCTCAACCAACCACCACAAGACACCAAAAGTTGGTGCCAAAACTAACCCTAACCACCTCCCTTTTGGTGCCAACTTTCAGCCCCCTTATCCACCCTACACCTACCCATATAACCTATCCTAGCCATCCACCTACCCCTCCTTCTAGAACCCTATGATGAGAACCTCATCATGAGCCATAACTAGCTCATTTTGACCTAATACATAGAATAAAAGCTCCTACATAACCTTAGAAAGGCTTGGCTCAGAGAGATTCTGAGTTTGCAAAGAAAACATAAACTGAGGGGTAAAAATGCAATTTCACCAATCTGATCTGAAAATAAGGTAACTCAGGGTCCAAACATAGGTTAGAACAACCTAATAAAAAGAAAAGTGGGATGAGATGACTCAATAAGGGCTACAGCAACTCCAAAGAATTAAATGACGGCCTGTAACCCTAAAAACAAACCCACTTCAATTCACGTGGTTCGAGGCAAGGTAAAAATCAACTAAACCCTCTAAAATTCATATAAAAATAATCTCTAGGGTTTAGTACTTTCAATTTGGCCTTAGGAACCCATTTTGACCTACATTGAGAGCCATGCCCAATTAACAACTTAATTTGGGTTTTTGCGTAAATTGACCGGTCAAACAAGGTTTAATCTAGAAATAAAATTTACCATCAAAATCCTTAGGTCCTAATTAGTCATGTATAAAAACTTGGGCCTAAGAAGAAACCTTCTTGACCAACTTTACACTTTGGTCCTCATATATTTACTTTTTGGCCCTCAACTTTTGAACCCTCACATTTTGGCCCCTAACTCTCCTTCTTTCTTTGCATTTAGGTCCCTCCTGCAAAACCTGCACAGCACCATGCTCCGGCGACCTTGCGCGGAGCATGGCGCCGCGCAGGGTGAGGGAGGGCCCTGGCAAGTCAATGGGGGGTACCCTGCGTCGTCAGCCACCACAGGGACACCCCCCTGAGTACTGCGACCACCCATACCGCCCGTGCGAACGCACGGACAGTATGGGTCTCCTTCGTCCGGTGTCCTCCGGCGAGGGAGACACGTCGTCTCCCTCCGCCCTCCTCTCTGATTCCGCCCCTATAAATACCCCTGTCGCTCCGCCGTTCTTCCCAGCTCGGATCTGACGGAGACACCCCCTCAATTCCTCCCTTCCCACTTCGACAGATGCCCCCTTGCTCCGGCGGCCTCTCCTCCTCCTCCTCGTCGCCCTGCCGCACTACCAGCAGCAGGGTTACCTTCCCTCGATCTTTCCGCGTCACGCCACACCCAGCTGGCGCCTCTCCGGTCCCTTCCTCGCCGCCGCCCCTTCCATTGGGCAGTTTCTTCTCCAGCAACAGTCGATACGACTGTCGCCTGCGCTAACCCCTCTTCGTCCAGCTTAATAGGTAAAACTTCTCTTCTTCCTCCCCTCTTTCTTTTCCATACTGAAAACCCTTATTGTCGACCTCGATTTCCCACCGATCACCCTCACCTTCTCCACCTCCGGCCAAACTCCGGCGAACCACTCCCATCGCTCCAGCACCCCACACGGCTCGCCGACCTGTGCATAACCTCCGCCTCCTCACCCTGATCCCCTTCCGCCCCTCCACTTCCCTCCAAACGCCCTCTGCAGATCCACCGAACACACCCACTTCTCCGCCCGCAGTTTGACCTAGGGCGACCCTTTTGCTCCACCACGCCCACTGCAGACCCTCTGACCACCTTCGCCGTGCCACGGCGAAGGTTCTCCACATATTTGATTAGGCCGAGAGGCCGTGCTTCTGTGAACAGGTGTTGCGCCCGCCATCGCCATTGCTGAGCAGCGAAGCTCCTTCGACCTGCTGCTCCAAGCAACACCACGCCCAGGTCAGATTCCCAGGCTTCGCGAGGTAGCTTCGCGAAGTGTCAGGTTCCAGTTCAGGCGAAGCCCTCGCCCGAAGCCCTCACGCGAAGTTCTCGCTGCCGCTGCTTCCTCCGTGCAGGCGCTCACATTGGGGTGGGACATTTAGTCCCACCTCGGAAGGCTTCGAAGAGGCGCGCCGATATAAGTTGAAAACGTGCTGTAGGCTTATCGCCTCAGCACACGGGGTGAGGTCCCTCTCACACCGCTTCACCCGGCCCGTCCGCGAGCTCATCACGCGGATCCGGCCGACCCGACCCAACTTGACTGGCACTCCTCGCCCACCACCGCACGCCGGTGGGCCTGGACCCAGGCGCGACTCGTACCCGGTTGCTCTGGGAGAGCTGTCCTAAGAGCGAATTCTGAGAGAGAAAGAGACACGCGGGGGAGGGGGGTAGCGTAGGTTTTTGCCCTCTGATGCTGAACTGTTAAGCGTGCAGGCACAGGTGAAGAAGAAGAAGAACTGAAGCGACACTGTAGCATCTTCGGGTTAAGTCGTCTGATTGGGAAATCAGACGACGTCCTGGAGACAGGTGAAGGCAAAGAAGAAGAAGGAAGGTGAGGCAGAGGAAAGAGAGGAACATAGAGCAGCCAAGTGAAGAAACAGAAAGCAGAAGAAGAAGAAGAGAAGCAAGAAGAAAAGAAGAAGAGCACGGGAGGAAGATCTGAAGCAAGAAAAGAAGAAACAAAGAAAATAAAAAGAAGAAAAAGACAGGATCGTCCAACCAAGAAATAGAGGAAGAACACGAAGAACAAAAGTCAAAGAGGAGAGAAGACAAAGAGGAAGAAAGAAGAGAAGAAGAAGAAGACAAACTTTCATCTCTCTCTGTCTCTCTTTATTTTTGTAATAGAACATGTATATCTCTAGAATACGACTTGCTCCCTGAGTTCGACCTCGGGAGAACTGTATTTTCCGAGTAACAAATATTAGCAAATGATGGCAATAACTATCTGTACTACAACGACTTAAGAAAAGCTAGTTGCTGCCACCGTTTGCCAGTTGGCGCCGTTGTCGGGGAGCAACGACTATTCTAGAGGTAAACATTTCTGTTTCTTTTTAGTTCTAATAATCTCCTTTCTTTTGTGCAGCTACAGGAAATCAAGAAGACAAGCAACCGCACGACAACCACTCCGAGGACAGGTAATTTTTTCTCTTGCTATTAACCCCTAAACTCTAAAGAGTAAGAAAAGAAAAGAACAAGCACTATAGGGCTAACCTGTCTTCTATACTTAGTAAACCATAAGAAGTTGCATGTTTTCAACCCATTATTCCTGTACACTATTAAGGGTATTTAGGGGCTAACACATTCTTGCTTGAGCCCTAATTACCCACCAAAGAACTAACTGGACCAAGTAGAGCCAACATAAGATTCAACATTAGGGATTTAGAGACACACTTCTTAAACAAGAATTGAGAAACCTTAAAAGAAGTGTGCCCAAGCCATTATCTGAAAATACCTATCCAAAGAAACCCTAAAATATGATTGGCTCTTTAAACACTTGAACCCTAAAAGACAAGACCTAATAAGCAAAACTAGCAGGTAAAGTTGACCATTTGGGTCAACTAACCTTCAAATTAAGTCACTCTTTGCACTTAAAAGACTAAAGTTCAAGTGGAACCTTAAGCACCTTGATCTTGAATTAAAATTGGTAGACTTAAGAGGTCAAGATCCCCATTCTGGTCTACCTGGAACCGCAGTGACAAGAGAGGTTGGGTGGGGGAAACCCTGTAACCTGTGGGGACGCTCTACCGTGTAGGGGTCTTTGCGGGACTCACCCTCTCTGGCTGCCCAGGTAATTCTCAGGTGGTCGATCTTTCTGATCAAGGGGTCCATCTGCCCCGCACCTCTATAGTCACCCAACACATTTTTGGGTGTCTTGATTGGGTCCAGCACCTTCTAAACTCATCTCTTCCAACAGTGCATGTACGGTAGGAGGTCCTTAAGACCACCCTTAAGACCTCCTTTAGAAATTCACTCTCGTCAAGGCCAAGCCTCGACGCCCGTGTTTGTGCAGCAACCCCCTCACATTATTCTCTCTTATGATTCAGAACCAAGTTCTTCTTCTTCCCCCATCATGGCTCAGCCAGTTGAGGAAGAAAACAATCTGGAGCACCAGCTCCAGCGACTCAACGACCTCTTCCAAAACTTTGTGCACCCATCGCAGCGTCCCATGATGCGGGACCATTATAATCCTACTGCGGTAGCCATCGAGCCTCGAGTCAGAATCCCGACTGGAGGACCTGATTTTGAATTAAAGCCCAATATGATTCATTCTATACCTAAATTCCATGGGCTTAATTCTGAAGATCCCTTCCAGCACATCAAACAGCTAAAGCATCTGGCCCAAACTTTCGGGTCAGATGCACAAAATCGGGATATTCTTCTTATGAAGATGTTTTCCTTTTCTCTTATGGACAAGGCTGCCCATTGGTATCAAACTCAGACCCGGCCGATCAACAATTGGGAAGAACTTCAGTCCGAGTTCCTGAAAAAGTTCTTCCCTGTTGGACGGACCAACGCCTTGCGCCATCAGATTACACATTTCACCCAACAAACAGGGGAACCACTCCATGAGGCATGGGATCGTTTTTAGGATCTCATGAGAAAGTGCCCCCATCACGGAGTTCCTAAATGGGAACAAGTCCAATCTTTTTACCAGGGACTCCGTGAGGACATCCGTCTTTTTGTCAATGCAACCTGCGGAGGAAATATCATGGGTCAACATGAAGACACCGTGTGGGAAATTCTCAAAAACATGTGCGAGAACTCCATCAACAATGACTCCATGGGATTATTCGACAGGACGAATACCCACGCAGCGACAAATCTCAGGGGAGCACACGAGACGCAGGGCCTGTCCGCATCAGTTGACTTGGAGTTAATGGCCAGTCGATTGGACAAGGTCTCGATTATCGAAAAGAAGGTGGATGAGCTAACTCAGCATCTGCAGCGAGCCACCTCTGCGCATAACCCTTTCGCACAGCCTCCTTCCACAAGGGAAACTGTGCAAAACATTCTCCATCGATCTTCTCCTAGGATGGACCCATCATCCGAATCTTTGCCCGGAGGTCCTTCCGATTCCTTCTACACCTGCCAGGGGAATTCCATTCCCTCTTTCTCTAACTCTCTGGAGGTTCCTCAGACCTGCGAGGACCTCAACGCCATCCAGAACGACCCGTTCTCCAACACCTATAATCCTGGATGGCGTAACCATCCTAACTTTCAGTGGGTGGGAAATTCCCAAACCCAAAGACCATCCTTCCAACCTCGCCCACAACCTCCTCATCCTTACCAGCCGCCTCAGCCTCGGCCCAACCCTACTTATCCATCTGGGCCAAATCAAGATCAAATGTCCCTTATCCTTCAGACAATGGCTGACATTCAAAGAACGAATGCGGCTATCCAGAAACAACACAAGGACGAACTTACAGAGGTCCGAAACCAATTGACCCAGTTGGCAAACTCTCGCCAGCCAGGTACTCTTCCTTCCCAACCTCTGCCTAATCCCAATAACGTGCCCACCCAGCGGCGCGTTATGAACCCAAACCCGGGCCATGCCCATATGATTTATCAGGCCCCCTCTGTTCCTTCACCTGACGGGATAGAGGCCTCCACTTCTTTTGCAGGTTACCAGCAGCAAGCTATCTTACCTAATCCCAACCAAAACCAGGCAGGACTTAATTCTGTAACGACCCGTAGTGGTAAGGAAACCCAAGACCCACCTCATCCGAACCACTCCAAGCCTGGTAGTGATCCCAAGCCTAGGACAGTAATCCAGGACGTCCCCACCCCTATCCCAGATCCACAACCTGGACCTATCCTAGAAGAACCACCCAAGATCCCATTTCCCGAGGCCTTGACCAAGGGAAGGAAGACCACCAAGCCCGTGGCACCTGAGGAGGACCTGGTCAAGCTCTTTGAGCAGGTCCACATAAACATCCCCTTGATGGATGCAATCCGCCACGTACCAGCTTACGCACGATTTTTAAAGAATGTGTGTACACCCCAGCGTAAGCTGCGAACCAAGGGTTGGAGCCCAATTGTTCTGTCAAAGCAAGCCAGCTCTGTAATCCTCAGTAAACTCCCACCCAAGGCAAAAGATCCTGGTACTCCCTTGATCTCCTGCAAGATAGGTGATACCCAATTTGATAGAGCTCTGCTAGACTTGGGTGCATCCATAAACCTGATACCCACATCCTTACTTGACCATCTAGAAGAATCTGAGCTAAAACCAACTGAGGTGACATTACAATTAGCAGATCGGTCTATAAAGTCACCAAAAGGGATTCTCGAGGATGTTATCGTAAGAGTGCGGGATTTCTATTTCCCAGTGGACTTTATAGTCTTAGATATGGACGCGCCTAAAAACCCTAGGGATACACCAATCATTCTAGGGAGACCTTTCTTGGCTACTGCTAGAGCCAACATCAGCTGTGAGGAGGGCCAAATAGAGCTTAAATTTGGAGATCAAACCTTAAAAATTGATATATTTAAGGCCCAACAAGGAATTAATTGTGGTGTCATCGAACAGATTTGTGACGTTAGGATTTTGGTTGATGAGCCACACCTCCAGAATGACTTGATTATGCCTCATCAACCACAGAAGGATCTTGACCCGCAAACAGAGGAGTCGAATCCAGACATATACAACCCAGTAACTCCTACCCTTGAACCTCACATCTACACTGAACCACCCACTGCTGCTGATAACCCTATCCTCGAGTTAAAGCCTCTTCCTGCTCACTTGAAATACATCTTTTTGGGATCCAATCAGACACTTCCTGTGATTATAAATTCCACCCTCAATTCCGAACAGGAATCCCGTCTGATTACTGTTCTCCAACAACATCGCAGAGCCATCGGGTGGACTCTCGATGATTTGACTGGAATAAGCCGCTCTTATTGTACTCATCATATCTATTCAGAAGAGGGCGCACGACCTTCTCGTGAAATGCAGAGACGTTTGAACCCTAATCTGCAGGAGGTCGTGAAAAAGGAGATCATTAAGTGGTTAGATGCCGGGATCATCTACCCGATCTCCGATAGTCGTTGGGTGAGCCCAATTCAGGTTGTGCCTAAGAAGGCAGGACTCACCACCATAACGACTGAAATCGGAGAAATCATTCCTACCCGATTAGCCAATGCGTGGAGAGTCTGTATAGATTACCGCCGACTCAATTCCTCCACAAAGAAGGATCATTTCCCACTACCCTTCATTGATCAAATTCTCGAGAAACTAGCAGGAAATAGGTTCTTCTGCTTTCTTGACGGGTACTCCGATTACAACCAGGTGGCAATCCATCCTGAGGACCAAGAAAAGACCACATTCACCTGCCCCTTCGGAACGTATGCTTTCCGAAGGATGCCTTTCGGTCTTTGCAATGCACCCGCTACTTTTCAGCGGTGCATGCTTGCCATATTCTCAGATATGGTAGGTGATTTCCTGGAAGTCTTCATGGATGACTTTTCAGTCTTTGGAGAATCTTTTGATGATTGCCTCCAACACTTGGTCCAGATACTCAGGCGATGCATTGAGGTGAACTTGGTTCTTTCCTGGGAAAAGAGCCATTTCTTGGTGCCTGAGGGAATTGTCCTGGGACACTCAATTTCGGAAAAAGGCATCCAGGTGGATCGAGCTAAGGTTGATCTGATTTTTCGCCTTCCCGTACCTAGCTCGATCAGGGACATCCGTTCCTTTTTAGGGCACGTTTGTTTTTACCGCCGTTTCATTCCAGATTTCTCGAAAATCGTGCGCCCCTTAACTTCTCTTCTCTCTAAGGATGTACCTTTTGAAATCTCCAAGGAATGCACGCTAGCCTTTGAAAACCTGCGTGACCGAGTCACCCAGGCACCTATCCTACAATCCCCTGACTAGTCTCAACCCTTTTGAGATCATGTGCGATGCGTCTGACTTTGCTGTAGGAGCGGTCCTGGGGCAGAAAGCTGACGGGAAACCCGTGGTCATCTACTACGCTAGCAAGACACTTGACGAGGCTCAGTGTAACTATACGGTTACGGAGAAAGAGCTGCTAGCCGTAGTATTTGCCCTTGAAAAATTTCGATCGTATCTTCTGGGTTCCCATGTCATCATTTACTCGGATCACACGGCTGTAAGGCATCTCCTTGCCAAGAAGGATGCGAAGCCTCAGCTAATCCATTGGATCTTGCTGTTGCAAGAATTCGATCTTGAGATTCGCGACAAGGCGGGAAGGCAGAATGTGGTAGCCGACCATCTGTCCCGTCTTCCTTCTGAGATCATCAACCCTTCCGGACCCATCATGGAACATTTTCCTGATGAGCACCTGCTTTCTGTTGGTACTAGACTTCCATGGTTTGCTGATATAGTAAACTACTTGCATCTCATCAGACACCGTCTGATTGGCCGAAGGCCAAGAAAGACAAATTGCGTTCTGATTCCAAGTATCACATTTGGGAAGACCCGTACCTTTTTCGCTTAGGTGCTGATCAAATTATTCGGAGATGCGTCCCGAAAGAGGAAATCAGCAATATCCTATCTTTCTGCCATGACCAGGCATGTGGTGGCCATTTCTCAGGACATAAAATCGCATCCAAAGTCCTCTAGTGTGGCTTCTACTGGCCTACACTTTTCAAAGACGCATACAGTCACTGCAAGGCATGCAGTCGTTGCCAGACTTTGGGCAACATGAACCATCGTGACATGATGCCTTTGTAGCCGATTCTCGTATGCGAAATCTTCGATGTATGGGGAATTGATTTTATGGGCCCCTTTCCTGTTTCAGATGGTTTCGAGTACATTCTGCTTGCGGTGGACTACGTGTCCAAATGGATCGAAGCCATACCGACCCGAACTTGCAATCACAAGATTGTTCTTAAGTTCATACATCAAAACATTTTCTTAAGGTTCGGGATTCCCCGTGCTATTATCTCTGATGGGGGGACCCATTTTACAAATGCTCAGTTTAGGTCACTGATGGCCAAATATGGGGTGTCTCACCGAATCTCTACTCTTTACCACCCCCAAACAAATGGTCTAGCTGAGTTATCAAATCGGGAGATCAAGAAAATCCTGCAAGTCACTGTTCAGCCTGACAGGAAGGACTGGTCGTCCCGACTTCCGGACAAGACCCAATTGGGCATGTCTCCCTTTAGACTGGTGTACGGAAAGGCATGTCACCTTCCCGTAGAACTGGAGCATAAAGCCTATTGGGCAGTACGGAACTGTAATCTAGATCTTTCCAAGGCTGGAACCCACAGAAAACTCCAAATCAGCGAGATCAATGAATTACCCCTAGACGCGTACGAGAACTCGTGAATCTACAAGGAGCGGGCTAAAGCCTTCCACGACAAGCACATCTCAAGAAAGATCTTTCATCCTGGTCAAAAGGTCCTACTCTTTGATGCCCGACTAAAACTTTTCCCGGGGAAACTGAGGTCCAAGTGGGTCGGACCGTATTTAGTCCGACAGGTTTTTGGAAATGGAGCAATTGAAATCAGTCCACTCAGCCCTGATTCTGAACCTTTCATCGTAAACGGTCAGAGACTCAACCCGTTCATTGATGTGACTTCTACTGATTCGGCTGAATCATCCCTCATCCTCCTTTCCCCTTGAACTTACTGCGCTCGGCCGATGGCGTAAAACTCAGCGCTTAACGGGAGGCAGCCCGTCATTTCTTGAAAATCTAAAACCTTTTTTCTGACACCATTGTGCACTTAAGGTTCACCCTTTAAGACAGCCGACTCCACCTCAGATGCTTGCATCTGAGATTAGAAATCGTCCGCAGAATTCATCCCGACCCATTCACTCACAAAAATATCTATCTTAAGGAATAAATTAAGTAAATAAAAACCCCTAAATCACAATGAGGACATTGCAACTTTTAGGCATGGGGGGGTATAAGTGCAAAACTTGTAGAAAAAAAGATTTTAAACAAAAAATTCACATATGCCAAAAACACCATAAAAATTAAAAATTTTTCAAAATAAAAAGAATAAGAGGAGAAAGGAAATTTTGAGGAGAAGGAAAAGAAACAAAATGAAAAGGAGCACAAAAAGATGAAAGAAAAGAGTAATAGTCATTAGTAAGAAGCTAAGGAATTAACCTTAGTCTAGACCATTTTTTCAAGAAAAGAAATGAAAAGTGCTTGGTAAGATTAGTAAGAACGCAAACCTTAGGCATTCTTTATAGACTCTTAGTACCCATTAAGATCTAGACAATCCTCAAGAGGTTGAGGAAAATGAAAAGCTTGAGTACTAGGTCCAAGGCTTAGGGAGTATTTGACCTTGCTAACTAACTTCTGGTTTACGGGACTCAGTAACCTAAGCACCCTAACCTCACACACAGCCTGGTTTAGCAAGCGTAAAAATCAAAATCACGCAGATGCGTCGAAAAAATTCTGAAAGGTACACCTAGAGTAGGAGCGGCCGATCAACACAAGTTGATTTGGACGAGTTCCCAGCTCAGAGAGGCGGGAAATCCCCTCAAAGATGCGTAATAAAATATCATCTCCTCGGTGCTTGTCTCTTAGGATATTCACATATCCTACTGGGGGCATGTAAGCACCCTGCTGGTTCAGATTCCATGGATGGCATTATCACGAAGTGTCAACTGCCAGGGTCTGAACGCGGCCACGGAACACCATGGATGGGATTATCTCGGAATCTCAATAGCCAGGGTTCTGGGGGATGCCATGGGCGGTGCTATCTCGAAGCATCGATCACCAGGAACCCTTGAGGATTGATGATGGGGGCAAGGAATCTGATACAGACCGTGTTGAAAAGCCAATCCTAAGCTAGAATTAAAAAGAAAAAGAGAGAGAAAACTCTCCAAAAATAGAAAAATTTTCTACCTCTCTCTCTTACAAAACGCACTGCAAACTGAACCAGGGCTAAAATCATTTCAAGCACGGGTGCTTTAACTACAAAGTCCAATAAACCTTAGGTTAGTTCTTGTGGGTCTTAAAAACCCTTGCTAAGGACTGAGGCTGAGGCTAGACAGATTTGGATCTTGATTGGTACTAGAGTACCTTTTAAGCCTATGGTCAACATTCTAACCTAATCTAAGTTTAAATGAAAAAGCACTTATCTGAAGCTATTAAAGAACTTCATGGTCTAGAACAAGGGTTGAAACCTTAAGTTTTTGCTAAGGGACTAGCAAAAGCTAGGCATGGGGGTATGATGAGAACCTCATCATGAGCCATAACTAGCTCATTTTGACCTAATACAGAGAATAAAAGCTCCTACATAACCTTAGAAAGGCTTGGCTCAGAGAGATTCTGAGTTTACAAAGAAAACATAAACTGAGGGGTAAAAATGCAATTTCACCAATTCGATCTGAAAATAGGGTAACTCAGGGTCCAAACATAGGTCAAACCAACCTAATAAAAAGAAAAGTGGGATGAGATGACTCAATAAGGGATACAGCAACTCCAAAGAATTAAATGACAGCCTGTAACCCTAAAAACAAACCCACTTCAATTCACATGGTTAGAGGCAAGGTAAAAATCAACTAAACCCTCTAAAATTCATAGAAAAATAATCTCTAGGGTTTAGGACTTTCAATTTAGCCTTAGGAACCCATTTTGACCTACATTGAGAACCATTCCCAATTAACAAATTAATTTGGGTTTTTGCGTAAATTGACCGGTCAAACAAGGTTTAATCTAGAAATAAAATTCACCATCAGAATCCTTAGGTCCTAGTTAGTCATGTATAAAAACTTCGGGCTAAGAAGAAACCTTCTTGACCAACTTTACACTTTGGTCCTCATATATTTACTTTTTGGCCCTCAACTTTTGAACCCTCACATTTTGGCCCCTATCTCTCCTTCATTCTTTGCGTTTAGGTCCCTCCTGCAAAACCTGCGCAGCACCATGCTTCGGCGACCTTGCGTGGAGCATGGCGCCGCGCAGGGTGAGGGAGGGGCCCTGGCAAGTCAATGGGGGGTACCCTGCGTCGTCAGCCACCGCAGGGACACCCCCCTGAGTACTGCGACCAACCATACCGCCCGTGCGAACGCACGGATGGTATGGGTCTCCTTCCTCCGGCGAGGGAGACACGTCGTCTCCCTCCGCCCTCCTCTCTGATTCCGCCCCTATAAATACCCCCGTCGCTCCGCCGTTCTTCCCAGCTCGGATCTGACGGAGACACCCCCTCAATTCCTCCCTTCCCACTCCGACAGACGCCCCCTTGCTCCGGCGGCCTCTCCTCCTCCTCCTCGTCGCCCTGCCGCACTACCAGCAGCAGGGTTACCTTCCCTCGATCTTTCCGCGTCACGCCGCACCCAGCTGGCGCCTCTCCGGTCCCTTCCTCGCCGCCGCCCCTTCCCCTGGGCAGTTTCTTCTCCGGCGACAGTCGATACGACTGTCGCCTGCGCCAACCCCTCTTCGTCCAGCTTAATAGGTAAAACTTCTCTTCTTCCTCCCCTCTTTCTTTTCCATACTGAAAACCCTTACTGTCGACCCCGATTTCCCACCGATCACCCTCACCTTCTCCACCTCCGGCCAAACTCCGGCGAACCGCTCCCATCGCTCCAGCACCCCACACGGCTCGCCGACCTGTGCATAACCTCCGCCTCCTCACCCTGATCCCCTTCCGCCCCTCCACTTCCCTCCAAATGCCCTCTGTAGATCCACTGAACACACCCACTTCTCCGCCCGCAGTTTGACCTAGGGCGACCCTTTTGCTCCACCACGCCCACTACAGACCCTCCGACCACCTTCGCCGTGCCACGACGAAGGTTCTCCACATATCTAATTAGGCCGAGAGGCCGTGCTTCTCTGAACAGGTGTTGCGCCCGCCATCGCCATTGCTGAGCAGCGAAGCTCCTTCAACCTGCTGCTCCAGGCAACACCACGCCCAGGTCAGATTCCCAGGCTTCGCGGGGTAGCTTCGCGAAGTGTCAGGTTCCAGTTCGGGCGAAGCCCTCGCCCGAAGCCCTCACGCGAAGTTCTCGCTGCCGCTGCTTCCTCCGCGCAGGCGCTCACATTGGGGTGGGACATTTAGTCCCACCTCGGAAGGCTTCGAAGAGGCGCGCCGATATAAGTTGAAAACGTGCTGTAGGCTTATCGCCTCAGCACTTCACCCGGCCCGTCCGCGAGCTCATCACGCGGATCCGGCCGACCCGACCCAACTTGACTGGCACTCCTCGCCCACCACCGCACGCCGGTGGGCCTGGACCCGGGCGCGACTCGTACCCGATTACCCGGATGCTCTGGGAGAGCTGTCCTAAGAGCGAATTCTGAGAGAGAAAGAGACGCGCGGGGGAGGGGGGGTAGCGTAGGTTTTTGCCCTCTGATGCTGAACTGTTAAGCGTGCAGGCACAGGTGAAGAAGAAGAAGAACTGAAGTGACACTGTAGCATCTTCGGGTTAAGTCGTCTGATTGGGAAATCAGACGACGTCCTGGAGACAGGTGAAGGCAAAGAAGAAGAAGGAAGGCGAGGCAGAGGAAAGAGAGGAACACAGAGCAGCCAAGTGAAGAAACAGAAAGCAGAAGAAGAAGAGAAGCAAGAAGAAAAGAAGAAGAAGAGCACGGGAGGAAGATCTGAAGCAAGAAAAGAAGAAACAAAGAAAATAAAAAGAAGAAAAAGACAGGATCGTCCAACCAAGAAATAGAGGAAGAACACGAAGAACAAAAGCCAAAGAGGAGAGAAGACAAAGAGGAAGAAAGAAGAGAAGAAGAAGAAGCCAAACTTTCATCTCTCTCTCTCTCTTTATTTTTGTAATAGAACATGTATATCTCTAGAATACGACTTGCTCCCTGAGTTCGACCTCGGGAGAACTGTATTTTCCGAGTAATAAATATTAGCAAATGATGGCAATAACTATCTGTACTACAACGACTTAAGAAAAGCTAGTTGCTGCCACCGTTTGCCACCCTACTTGGTGTCACCTAAGCCCCCCTTCTAGAATCTATTTTGGTGCCAACTCAAGGGGCACCTAGAGTAGTAACTACCGCCCTTAAGTTGGCACCAATTGCCCTCCATCTTAGGATCTATTAACCACCCCAAAAACCCATCCTAACCCTCCATTCCAAAAGCCACCTACACCCCTCATCCTACTCTATAAAAGACCCATAACCACCACCATTTCCCTATCCTCCATTAGTGTATATTCCACCTTAGACCAACCTACAACTCACGACCAAGAAGAAGGAGAAGAGAAGAAGACTAAGGGGGCATCCTACCCACCCCCTTGGTGCGTTCTTTCCCTTCCCTCTTCTTCTTGTGCCACGCCAAGAAGGAGGAGCATTTCTTCATCAAGGAGGATGGCCAGGCAGGGGAGAAGTACATAGGGTGGAAGTCCACCCTTGAGGAGAGGATTAGGGCATGCCCCCCTTTAGGCTTGCCTTGGAGGACATCATTCTAACGGAGCTATAAAAGGAAGGAGTTGGAGTTCTTTTCAAGCCCGGGAACTACCAGGCTTGGAGCAAGAACCCTCCACCTCTTCTTCACCATCATCATCATTAGGACTATTAGCTTTCTTTTATTTTTATACCTTGATAGTTGTAGGAAAAGCTTTCCTCTATTAGGGTTTTCTGTAAAACGTTTTTAAGTCCTAAAATTAAAGTTGCCGTCTTTGCAATTTTTGTCGCATTTGATTGCTTTTGTTCTATCACTTTTCACTCCCTCTCCCTAATTACTCTAGGCCTCCACGTGCCTAGAGTGAGCTTACGAAGAGGCTCTACATGTCACCTTAGTAGTAGTATAGTGGATTAGGTGTTAGTTGTTTCCCACTCTCAACAAAATTTGTATTGCCATTATTTCAAAAATCCATAAAAATTATATGTTTAAAAAGAGTAAAAAGAAAGGTGATTTTTATTTCTAAGTAAGAGACGTTGTTGAACGTGCGAGTTACTACGCTAACGTGTTTGATTTTTTAAAACCTTGTCGTTATAGCCTGAAAGCGAAGAACTCGTGTTCAACAAATAAAATTTATACTGAAATTGGAATTCTGGGTCAAACACAGGGAGGCTACGTTGATTTGTATTCGCAATTATATTTTTTGTAGAATTTTTCTTGAAAAGTGAGGCGATGTAATTACAATGATTCTATAACTACAATCAGACTAAAAAGGGAGAGAGAGAGAGAACATGCATTCAATAATTCAAAATGTTTATACAATAAAACCAAACAAGAATTACACTAGAAAGCGGGAAATCAACTACACTAGAAAGCAGGAAAATTCTACACTAGAAAGTTGTAAAGAATAATGGGAGAGAGAAGTTATCCTCCTCGACGATCGCTTGGAGGATGAGCCGGACGGGACGATGCCTGGATGAAGGATGACAGAGCGGAAGAAGGAGGATGAAGCAGGACGAAGGAGAACGAGGCAGCACGTCGTCGTCGTCGCGGGATTTGCTTCCGAACGAGGGATGAAAATTTGACTTTATCTCGCGAGGAGCATCCCGAGTGTGGGACAAGCTTCCCTTGAGCTTTGGAGAGGTAGAGAAGAGAGGAAGGGATGAGAATTTCATGTGGAGGGGGTCTCCTTTTATAGTTGCAAGGAGTGGGGGCAATTTGGTCATTACATCTTTAAAAACATTAATTCAGGACCTTTAGTGACGGATAAAACCGTCGCTAAAGGTCTGAACGTGGGCGTAGTGGGCGGTACGCGTGCTTCCGCTCGCTTGCTCGCATGTGCAACGCTTGCGCACATTCAACCATCCTCAGCCGTCCAATCGCGAGATCGGATGACTTAGATTGCACCTTCACCTGCCTCGTTGCGTGCCCACCCGCGTGCAATACCGCATCCTCGTCGCACGTGCAATAGCGTGTGGGTGCTATTGGGTGATCTGGGCCTCCCACAGCCGATCGGGCGGTCACCTTTAATTGCGCACACCCGCAGATCCCTGCGCTACGCGGTGGAAAGTGTCGCGCGGACGATTTAAGGCGCGCGCGTCCACAACCATTGGATCATGATCCAATGGCGGAGAAGCGGTGCTTTGATTGAAGAAGGGAAGGTGCGGTGGTGCTTGAGGGCCGGTTGGACGGCTGAGATGGCACCACGTGGCGCCATCTTGGCCATCCATCTTCTGGATGATGTAGATGGTGCCACGGTTGTTGGATTGAGTCTATTTTCACGTCATCAGGCTGCGA
The DNA here is from genome assembly GCA_037157565.1 of Thalassia testudinum. Lineage (NCBI taxonomy): Eukaryota > Viridiplantae > Streptophyta > Magnoliopsida > Alismatales > Hydrocharitaceae > Thalassia > Thalassia testudinum. The sequence continues at coordinate 10,790,232 of JAZHRO010000051.1, forward strand.
TCGTCGATCCAAATCCGTCCGTGCAGTCAGATTTGTCGTTTGAGGTGTGGACTCACACCATCTTGGCCCTTGATCTTATAGGGTTCCCCGATCACTATCTGATGCTACAGATGCCTGATTAGGGCGATCTTGGAGTCGTTGAACTCCAATCGTCGCCCTGATCACATCTATACAGTTGGATCTTCAATCCGAGGCCCTAATAAAAAGTTTGCTCTGTACAAGCACATAAAAGGAGATAATTAACCTCCATTTTATTCAAACTACTCTAAATGCAAGATGATGCATATTATGTAATATTTATAGCATGCAATGCAATCCTATGCTTAAGAACATGCATAAATAGACATCTTAAGTAGTGTAAACGTGTTTACATCATACCCCCATGCCTATCTTTTGCTAGTCCCTAGCAAAAATTATATGCTATTTATAAAAGAATTTGGTTGGATTATTTGGGCATGAGTTATTTTCAATCATTAAGAAACTGTCTACTTAGGATCTGAACTTTCAAAGACACAACAGTGCCCGAGTATCTGCCAAAATGCAACCCGCCTCAAGCCCTCGCCTTATTCAAAGAAAATTTTCTTTTTCTCTTTTTCCGCTTTTCTATTTTTTTTGGATTTTCAAGGTTTAAGGTTAAAGAGTGGCTTTCTATGACCATTTAACTCACCCAAGATTTGATGAGAACCTTAAGTTCTAAGCATCTTATTGTGAATGTGATAGACTCGTTGACTGACAATTAAAATGGACTTCGAATATCTACGCCTCTAGGTGACCTAAAAAGAATTCTGCCTAAAGGTGTATCTTTACAACCAGTAGCTTTCTCCCTACTTTTATTTTTTACGGGGTCAACACAAGGGTGAATCCAGTGTATATCTCCCCAGTTTATTCTTCTCCGCTTCTTCCTAAGTGTTTTGAGAATTTTCAGTGCATTTATTGAGCTGGGTTTTGGACAACCGGTCGATGAGCTGTTACCATCGACAACTTGCCGGCCACACTCATGCGATGAAGTGTGGTTTATTTTTTTCTTTTCTTTTCTCCTTTTCTTTTTGATTTTTTTTTTTTTTAAGTAGATGGCTTCCCTGGTCTAAGATTTACCTAAAGGCAGCAAAAAGGGAAAGGTCCAGTGACTGGGCTTTGGACAACTTACCTATGGGTTGTTACCACGATAACTTACCAACCATATCACCCTAGAAGGTTCATTAGCTACCCAATTTCTATTAGAATCACCGAACAACGAGTTAGTGTGAAGAAAGTGTGTAGATGCTTAAAACTCAAAAGTTCCTTCAAATCAGAGGGTGGGTTGATAAGTCGTGTACTTATCACCCAAACTTATTTACTCCAATTATGATAGAATTAAGATGGCGAGGACTCGAAAGACAAATCCACATTTTAGTGGATACATGGGATAATTAAGTCCAAAGACCTAAAGGGTCTTTGTGTTCAGATCCTAATGTAAAATTTCCTAAGATTGAAAAGTCCTAATGCCCAACTAATCCTTCCTAATTTTGATTTTTTTTATGTATAAATAAGAAGAGAAAAATAATTTACATGAATTTCACAAAGCTGACCAAATGATTCAAAAATGAATCCACCCCCCCACGCCTAGCTGATGCAATGTCCTCATTGAAAAAGAGACATGAAAGAAAGGGTAGAATATGAAAGATGTTACCTGAATATGAAGCTCATATCTGCCTTGTGTCATATGTACAGCTGCTGAGTTTAATGCCATCAGCTAGGCGAAGTCCAGCCAAAGAAGTCACAGAATGGCTAGAGCAACTGTGTCTGAGACGGGTTCTGGTAGAATACGGTCAATAACAGGCTTCAGACGTTGACCGTTGACTTTAAATGTGTTACCCATCTTTGGGTCAGAAATCTGAATGGCGCCATTTGGAAAAATCTGGTCAATTATGAATGGGCCATTCCATTTAGATCTAAGTTTGCCAGGAAAGAGCTTAAGTTTAGAATCGAATAACTAGACCTTCTGGTTTGCCTCAAAGCTTTTGCGGGAAATCAGTTGATCATGTAGAGCTTTGGTCCAAGCCTTGTAGATCTTGGCATTCTCATATGCATCATTTCTAAGCTCCTCCAACTCAGATAGTTGGAGTTTCCTGGTCTTCCCAGCTAAATTCAGATCTAAATTGCATTGTTTGATCGCCCAGAATGCCCTGTGTTTAATCTCTATGGGTAGATGACATGCCTTTCCATACACCAAATGGAATGGAGACATGCAGATGGGCGTTTTATACGCCGTACGGAAGGCCCAAAGAGCATCCTCAAGCTTTTAAGTCCAATCCTTTCGATCAGGCCTAATCATTTTCTGTAGAATGTTCTTGATCTCTCGATTAGAGATCTCGGCTTGTCCATTCGTCTGGGGATGGTAAGGTGTGGAAATTCGGTGATTAACCCTGCATTTGGCCAATAAATTCTGGAATTGGGCATTTGTAAAATGAGTGCCACCATCACTGATGATAGCCCTTGGAATCCCGAACCTACTGAAGATATTTTTCTTGACAAAATCGATGACCACCTTGTGGTCATTGGTTCAGGTGGGAATCGCCTCAATCAATTTGGACACATAATCAACAGCAACAAGAATGTGCTGATGTCAAAATGAAGGGATAAAGGGTCCCATGAAATCGATGCCCCAAACATCGAAAATTTCGGTAGGAAGAATTAAGTTTAGGGGCATCACATCTCTCTTAGTTATGCTCCCGAGTGCCTGACATCGAGAACATGACCTTGAGAAATCCTGGACATCCTTGAATAAAGATGGCCAATAGAAGCCAGATTGCAAGATTTTTGCAGCCGTCTTTTTCCCAGAGAAATGTCCACCACACCCAATTGCATAGCAGAACTCGAATATACTGTTGAATTCATTCTCCGGTATACATTGGCGAATAATCTGATCAGAGCCGATGCGGTACAACTCAGGGTCCTCCCAGAAGTAGTATTTGGCCTCAGATTTGAGTCTATCTCATTGTTGCTTGGTCCATCCTGGGGGATTTGACCAACGGCCAAATAGTTAACAATGTCAGCAAACCATGGGATGTGGACACCTAAAACTGTAAGAATAGTTTCGTCCGGAAAAGTGCCAGCAATCGGAATGTCCGGACGAGAAGAATCACCTAGGAGTCTCGACAAATGATCCGCTACCACATTTTGTCCCACGGTTTTATCCTTGATTTCAAGATCAAATTCTTGAAGCAGAAGAATCCAACGAATAAGCTGGGGTTTAGCATCCTTTTTGGCCAAGAGATGTCTCAAGGCTGAGTGGTCGGTATAGATGATAATATGAGACCCTAAGAGATAAGCCCTGAATTTTTCCAAAGCGAACACTAGAGCTAGTAATTCCTTTTCAGTAACAGTGTAATTTCTTTGGGCTTCATCTAGAGTTTACTAGCATAGTAGATGACAGAGGGCTTTCCATCAATTTTCTGACCCAGGACAGCCTGGACCGCGTAATCAGAAGCGTCGGTCATGATCTCAAAAGGGGCTGTCCAAATTGGTGGTTACAAAACTGGAGCACGTGTGACTGCTGTTTTCAGGAAATCAAATGCCTTTCGGCATGATTCGTCAAAAATAAACGGCATTTCTTTGGCAAGAAGATTGCTCAAGGGACGAGCAACCTTCGAGAAATCCTTGATAAATCTTCGATAAAATCTCACATGGCCAAGAAATGATCGGATCTGTTTAACAGATGTGGGAGGAGGAAGTTTAGCGATAGCATCAACCTTAGTTTTATCCACTTCAATTCCCCGTTTAGAGATTACATGATCCAAAATGATGCCTTCTTAGGTCATGAAATAACTCTTTTCCCAGCTAAGAACAAATCGTGTTTTGATACATCGCTTAAGAATCATTTCTAGATTAGCCAAACAAGAGTCAAATGATTCTCCGAAAAAAATCATCCATGAAGACTTCCATAAACTCTCCCACCATGTCAGAAAATATGGCTAGCATACACCTTTGAAAAGTCACAGGTGCATTGCATAACCTGAAAGGCATCCTACGAAAAGCAAAGGTTCTGTAGGGACAAGTAAAAGTAGTTTTTTCCTGATCCTTGAGATGGATAGGAACTTGGATGTATCCCAAGTAGCCATCAAGAAAACAGAAGTACTTCTGCAGGGCTAATCTTTCTAGGATTTGATCGATGAAGGGCAGGGGAAAATGATCCTTTTTAGTGGCTGTGTTCAGCTTCCTATAATCAATACAAACCCTCCAAGAGGAAGCTAAATGAGTTGTGACAGATTCTCCTCTCTCGTTAGTCACAACGGTAATCCCGACTTTCTTCAGAACAATCTGTACGGGACTTACCCAGGGACTATCATAGATTGGATAAATAATTCTTGCATCGAGACACTTTATGATTTCCTTTTTGACCACTTCTCGCATATTTGGATTCAATCTCCTCTGCATTTGGCGAGAAGGGCAGGATCCATCTTCCAAGAATATTCTATGATTACAGTAAGATGGCTCGATCCCCGTGAGATCATGAATGGTCCAACCAATTGCCTCGTTATTTTCCTTTAGGACCTTGATCAATTTAATCTCTTGCTCCTTTGTCAATTTAGCACTGATAATCACAGGGAGCATCTTCTGAGGTCCTAAAAATTGATATTTCAAATTCTCAGGCAATGGTTTCAATTCAAGTTGGGGCAGGTTGATGATTGATGGTAGGGTAGATGTTGAAGATTCAACAAGAGGAAGAGGTTGTGAGTGAACAAAATCATTAACCTCTTCCGAAGATGGCATGTCAGCCATAGAGGGCTATGGGTCAAATTCGTCATCCAAGGAGGAACATTCGATTGAAAAAATCATCAAACAAGTTTCAATGTTTTCATTATCCTCATCAAGTTCCTCAATAAATCCACAATCCTCAAATTTGTTGATCGCCTTAAAAATATCCAATTTCATTCATTGATCCCCAAAGGCGATTTCCATGATACCGCTTTCACAATTAATGTTGGCCTTAGCGGTAGCTAGGAACGGATGCCCCAGAATGATGGGCATGTTCCTCAGATTATCAGGTACATCCATGTTAAGGACAAGGAATCTACAGGAAAATAGAAATCCTTGACCTTAACTATCACATCTTCAATAACGCCTCGCGGATTTGTGACCGAGCGGTCCGCTAACTATAGCGTTACTGAAGTTGGCCGAAGTTCACCTAACCCAAACTTCTCGTAAAGAGAAGTCAGAATTAGGTTGATGGATGCACTCAGATCCAAAAGTGCTCTATCAAATGTGCAATCTTCGATGATGTAAGAAATCAACTTAGCACCAGGATCTCTCTTTTTCTGAGGGAGGTAGTGCAGGATAACAGAACTAGCCTGCTCAGAGAGTACCACCTTCCTCGGAACAGATTCTCTCGACTTACGCTTTTGTGTACATAATTCCTTTAAAAATATTGCGTAAGCCGGTATGTGCTTGATAGCATCAAGGAGCGGGATATTGATCTAAACATTCTTAAAAAGATTCAGAAGCTCCTCATTGCTATCAATAAACTTCTTCTTCTTTGATTTGGTTAAGGCTTCAGGAAAAGGAACATGAGTGAGATCTTTGGAATCAGGTTCCTGAGCCTTGATTTCTCCACCAGAATTCTCCTCTCTATCCTCAGGTTCTTCAGGATTCGAAAGATCAGAATAGTGTGGTTGTGGATCCTGAGTCTGCTTACCACTCCTCAAAGTGATAGAATTTGCAGATGCATAAGAATTTGGGTCTTGGGGAGGGTTAGGAGAGATTGGAGGGGATTGATTAGCCATGAATTGTTGATTTGCAGAAGAAGAAGAAGAGGACGAAGAACCCTGCTCAACCACCTGAGCATGTGCATGTGGGTCCCTCTGATTTCCGTACCCATGGGCTTGGTTGCCCAAATTCATAATATTTCGCGGGTTGGGTACGGGTTGGGATGGTAGAGATCCGGGTTGTTGAGAGTTAGCAATGAGCCCGGACTGCAAGTTGTCCAGTGAGGTTTTTATTTGCTGCATGAGCTGGAGCATGGATCCTTGCATCTCTACCATTTGACGGTTCAAATCAGCTTGCCCTGCTATTTGACGGGCATTCCAAGCTGGCTGATTGACCTGATTTGGAGGCAACTGAGTATATACTTGACCCTAACCCATTGGTCATTGTGGAGCATAGTTGCCGGGTCGGAATTAGGTCTGTTGCCCCAAGTTTTTCCAAGAGAAGTTAGGGTGGTTTCTCCAACCTGGATTATAGGCATTAGAGTAGGGGTTGGATATAACATTCTCTTGTATAGCACAAACATCCTCATAGGGTGAGGATGGAGAGAAAGAAAGGGAAGGATCCAAAAAATTGGGATCAAAGGCCCCAGTTTGGAACTCGTGGGGTTCCGAAAAATGCTGACTCATAGGTTGAGCCACATCGAGTTGATTCACGAGCTCCCATCCAGAAGGAGCTCGTAAGGAATGGAATCCTGAATTTTGGGATTGAGTGGATCGAGAGTTGTTCATAGAATTACCAGCCATCCACTCTTCCATTCTCTTAGTAACCAAGTCCACCTTATCAAGTTTGTTACAAATCAATTCATATCAAATGAATGAGAGTCATGGACTTCATTGACATTTGATCTGGGCTGTTGGGACCGGTTAAATGTATCCATGGAGGCATGATTGATTGAATTCTCACTCATTTCCTCAAATAAATCATGTGCACTATTTGCATCTTTATTGAGTAAATTGCCTCCGCAAGAAGCATCCACATGATTTCAGAGTTGCTTAGTCAACCCATGATAGAAGATCTGCACGAGTTGCCATTTCGGCACCTCGTGGTGTGGACACCTCCACAATAAGTCCTGGAATCGCTCCAAGGCCACATGAAACTGCTCCCCTGGCTGTTGGGTAAAGGTAGTGATTGCCGGTCTCAAAGCATTGGTACGTCCGACTGGGAAGAATTTCTCCAGAAAGGCCGATTTCAACTCATTCCAAGTTGTAATTGGTCTTCCTATTGTCCTATACCAATGCGCGGCCTTATCCTTAAGAGAGTGAGGGAAGAACCTCATGATCATTTGCTCCTCATTTACATTTCGTGCCTTGGTGGTCTAGACCAAAGTGGTCAAGTCCTCTAAGTGCTAAAACGGATCTTCGGAGCCAAGCCCATGATAATGTTTAATCAAGCTTAACACTTGGGGCTTGATTTCTATGTCACTGACTGGAATCTGGACACCTGGACATTCCCCGTAATTTGAAGGATCATAAAAATCCTTCAAGGGCTGAGCGCCCTGCGTTCTCTACATTTGTTCCAGCTGCCTTCGAAATTCTTCCTGTGGATTTCCAAGCAGAGGAGTCTGTTGGTTGGCCATGGGATCAATTTGACTAAAATCCAATTTGCGTCTCCTAGAATGCTCTAATGGTCCTTCCAATTGGGGATTCAATGACCGTCTTCCCAGCATAAACTAGGAGAAGGTCAGAAGGACTGGGGATAGGGACCCTGCAGCACAACAAAACAAGGCTATCCTTAAGTGGGGTATCCTAAGGATCTACTGACTTCCAAAACCTGCCTTAAGACTGTAAATGATTTACTCTACTTGCATCTGTTTAACCCAACTAGTTAGAAGGAGGGACTGGGGAGAAGGTTCTTCCTTCGGCTTTCACCTCCGGTTCCTAGTGTACCTCCCCGTTGCGGTCGTTTGACGCTACTCCCCTAGCTAGACATCAGATTAATCAGTCCAAGTAGGTTAATCAAAGACAATCTCAGACTAGGCCTTGAAGAGCGAATCAGACCCAACGTCTACTCAATTTTATTAAGGCCTGGGATTTTGGTGCTTATGGAATGTGATGGGCCCTTAAAATGGGTTGTGCCCTTAATGATTGATTGAGATTTGTGTAAGTGCATGCACAACCAGGGTTTTCAAGCAAGATTATTTGTGATGCATAGATTTTAATGTTCAAATCTTGCTTAAGTAGCTTTTAAGGTTTCAAATTAGGTGGATTGCAATCAAGTTTCTAGGCAAACCAAGTTGTCAAATACGGGTGAAGATTGTTTTCCTTTAAAATCAAAAAGAAAGTGGAGTGCCTGGAATAGACCTAGATTGAAAACCCTAAGGAGGAGCTACTTGATGAGTTGATTTTAAGTAGAGTGGTACGGCCCAAACAACTCAAACAATTGGCCACAAATGCACCACTAAGTTAGGCACTCAAAGATGGTTAACGTAGAATGATTTCTACTCTTTTATGTGTTGCTTTGTGTGTACCGGTTCCATAGATCAGAACCCGGTTGAGTAGAAACAAATGAATCCGGTTAAGTGCCTTGAATGTGGGTGTACGCTGTGTTTGTTGAAAATTGCTCCACAAGATTATCTTTTTGTTGTTTTCTTTTATATAAATGAGGGTGGAATGAATGTGAGTGAGAATCCAAACAACCAAACTATTCCTAGGATTTATGCAAACACCTAGGTTAATTGGAATTTGGATTTAATGTGGCGAATGAAATCTATGGAGGGGGAAAGAATGGGGAGCACTTACAGTTGTCTTCAACTGCACTTTACTCCAGTCTACTGCTTGATGATTCCCTGATGGAGGTCTCTGCAAAACAATAGACACAAGAGAAAGCAAGTTAGAAAATAATAAAGTGCAAGAAATGTGAAAAGAAGATCAGAATTCGTTGCCTCCCCGGTAACGACGCTAAAATGTTGAACGTGCGAGTTGCTATGCTAACATGTTTGGTTTTTTAAAACCTTATCATTGTAGCTTGAAAGCGAAGAACTCCTGTTCAACAAATAAAATTTATACTGAAATTGGAATTTCGGGTCGAACACAGGGAGGCTACGTTGATTTGTATTCGCAAGTATATTTTTTGTAGAATTTTTCTTGAAACTGAGGCGATGTAATTACAATGAAGCTATAACTACAATCAGACTAAAAAGGGAGAGAGAGAGAGAACATGCATTCAATAATTCAAAATGTTTATACAATAAAACCAAACAAGAATTACACTAGAAAGCGGGAAATCAACTACACTAGAAAGCAGGAAAATTCTACACTAGAAAGCTATAAAGAATAATGGGAGAGAGAAGTTATCCTCCTCGATGATTGCTTGGAGGATGAGCTGGACGGGACGACGCCTGGATGAAGGATGATGGAGCGGAAGAAGGAGGACGAAGCAGGACAAAGGAGAACAAGGTAGCATGTCGTCGTTGTCGCGGGATCCACTTCCGAACGGGGGACGAAAATTTGACTTTATCTTGCAAGGAGCATCCCGGGTGTGGGACAAGCTTCTCTTGAGCTTTGGAGAGGTAGAGAAGAGAAGGAAGGGATGAGAATTTTGTGTGGAGGGGGTCTCCTTTTATAGTTGCAAGGAGTGGGGGCAATTTGGTCATTACATCTTTAAAAACATTAATTCAGGACCTTTAGTGATGGATAAAACCGTCGCTAAAGGTATGAACGTGGGCGTAGTGGGCGGTGCACGCGCACCCGCTCACTTGCCCACGCTCGCAACGCTTACGCACGTTTAGCCATCCTCAGCCATCCGATCGTGAGATCGCGCCTTCGCCCACCTCGCTGCGCGCTCACCTGCATGCAATACCGCATCCTTGTTGCACGTGCAATAGCGTGTGGGTGCTATCAGGTGATCTGGGCCACCCACAGCCGATCGGACGGTCGCCTATAATCGCGTGCGCCCACAGATCGCTGCGCTACGTGGTGGAAAGTGTCGCGTGGACGATTTAAGGCATGCGCGTCCACAGCCGTTGGATCAAGATCCAATGGCGGAGAAGTGACTCTCTAATTGAAGAAGAGAAGGTGCGGTAGTGCTTGAGGGCCGGTTGGACGGCTGAGATGGCACCACGTGGTGCCATCTTGGCCGTCCATCTTTTGGATGATGTAGATGGTGCCACGATTGTCGGATTGAGTCGATTTTCGCGCCATTAGGCTGCGATCGTCGATCCGAATCCATCCGTGCGGTCGGATTTGTCATTTGAAGTGTGGATTTACACCATCTTGGCCCTTGATCTTCTAGGGTTTCCCAGTCACTATCTGATGCTACAGATGCCTGATTAAGGTGATCTTGGAGTCGTTGAACTCCAATCGTCGCCTTGATCACATCTGTACGGTTGGATATTCGATCCGAGGCCTCGATAAAAAGTTTGCCCTATCCAAGCACATAAAAGGAGACAATTAACCTCCATTTTATTCAAACTACTCTAAATGCAAGATGATGCTTGTTATGCAATATTTATAGCATGCAATGCAATCCTATGCTTAAGAACATGCATAAATAGACATCTTAAGTAGTGTAAACGTGTTTACATCAGACGCATTTTGCAAACATTTGGCCTCCTTGGACGACCCTAGGTACTCCCTTATCTAGGAATACAAATTTAAAAGCATATGTGATTTCGTATATTGCAACAACCCTAAAAACCCTAATTACAAATCACGCTAAATTTTGTTTCAGGCATTGGTGATTGTCTTGGCTGAATGAGATGCCCTTAGGTTGATTTTGAGCACTCCAACAAATCTAAAAGCTAATGAGCTTCAGATTCATTGAATGCTCTAATGAATGGAATGAGAAATGATTAAAACATTGAGGGAAGAAGATGAACATGTTTGTGAGGTGAGGGGGAAGGAAAATGGATCAAAATGGATGGGTGAATCATCCTCTCTGATTGGAATTGATCAGAGAGGAGAATCAACATTACACAAATCTACTCCTATCTAAACTAATCTAAACCATGAGTTTAACATCTAAGCTACTTAATTAAGCTAGTAAGCAATCAATCTAACTAGAAAGCTGAAAATCTACACTAGGAAAGCAATTAAGACTAATTATCAGATGAAGGTGGTTCCTTAGGACCCACCCGCCATTGGCAGGTGGTGACAAAATGGGAGAAACCTCTAGTGGAAGAAGGTGGATCCCTAGGATCCACCAGCTATCGGCCGATGGCACGTGAGTGAGGAAGGAAGTGGCTGCTGTCACCAGCCACCGAGGAAGGGGTAATTGGAGCTGGAGGGGTGGAAGAAGGGATTAGCTTAGGGGGGAGGGAGATGATGTCACGCACAGGTGGTTATGGAGGTGTTTCAATAGGTGCGAGAGGGATCAGGTGACCAGGTATGTAGGCCATAGATGTTAGGTGTCAAAGATGGATGTGTGTTTGTGAGGAGGACGAGAACTTTTGGGGATGAATCAGGGCCGCTAGATCAGATGTAGGTCGAGGTGCAAAGGTGTGTGCACCAGCTATCTAAGGATGGTGGTGGATCGACCGTTGATCAAATGGATCAAAGAACAAATGGCTCTAGTGCACCAAGTTCTTTGGTGGTGAATAGTACAAGAGGAGAACCCTAGGTCATTTGGGAATTTTGCACTTAGGCCTAAGGGACCTAATCGATAGAGAAATAGTAGACAAAACCCATAAGTTGCTGGTTTCATGACCAAATGGTCCTTGGCGGCTTGCAAAGATGACCTTAACTAGTTTTTAATTAATAAAATGTGAAGGCTTGAGGGCCTAAATGTAATTCATGTATTTCAAGGCCTAAACGATGTCCAATTGTAATGAGATTTTTATGGTAAGTTAATTGAACATATTAGAACATAATTCATTCATTGATTTGTTTATTCAAGCTTAAATTGTGTTCAATTGGCATTCAGAGCATCGAAGTGTGTTTTATGTATATAATATCTCAAAGGTGACCTATTTATACATTTTTAACATATTTTTGATATTTTAGGTCAATTTCCTTAATTCCCATGCTTGAAAAATTTCTTGTGTTAATTTGATAGCACTTAATCTAGTTTCTAGCTTAACTTTGGCATTTTAGCTATGATGAGACACAACTCATCACTTCCCCCCTTTCGTCTCCATTAGCCAACGACGGATGGCTCTTGGACACCCCCTTCCTCTATTAGATTGGAATTACTACTTTCTAGTTAGATTTACAACTTTATAGATTAAATTTATTACTTTCTATTGTAGTTTAGGTAGTGTAGATCGAGATTCACTATTTGATTGCTTAGAATTAGGACTAGATTAGATTAGATTTGGTTTTTCCTTGTTCATACCTCTCTGATCAATTTTGATTAGAGAGGCCATTCCACACATTCATCAAGAACCATTGATCTTCCCCCCACACATACCACGATCACTTCCCATTAATTCCCCATTATTTTTAATCGCAATTCACATCCATCCATTAGAGTCACTTAAGAATTGATGCTTTCTAGCTTACAGGTCTTCAGTGTGCTCAAATCCACGTCAGGGCTATTCCATTCACTTCATATGATCACAATAGCCCTCCCCATGATTTGAATTGAACACAATTACTTGATTCATTTGGGATTGGTTTTCTCACCCAATCTATAGATTTAGGATTCCATCAGGTTTAAATTGGTTTTAATCAAGTGAATTGGGTTTTTAATTAAGTAATTAGATTGATTGCGAAGGGTTTGAGACAATTGGATTCGATTTTTATTGCTTATCGATCTCACGCCCAATTTATAGCATTGGTATTGTGCTCTATCTTTGATGCGTAGCGAGGTTCAAGGAGATTCAATGCACTAAATCGAGGCCTTCGTGATGACCTAATCAATTCTATAGTATTGCCCAACCATCCTGAACACCAATCAATGGTGTCCAGGATGGTTAGCTGATCAGATCATTTCAACGACCTTACATCAAGCGTCCACCTAGCCAACAACTTATTTCAACTTTAATTTGCTTTAATCTATTATTCAAAGATTGAATGACGTTTGATACGCATAATGAAGGTATATGTTTGATTTTTTTTTTTTTGAGAAAATAAGGAATGCTATCTAAGGATATAGCCATCTAGGAATTTTATTAATAGAATCAAAGAAAAAAGAATATTACATCAACTTCTCTAATAACGTATGAGAGCCTGACACTCATGCACAATTTGTGTTGAGTTGATGGGTCTCCCATGAAAAAGAAACTTAATATGTGCGCGCTACATACACCACAGAATAGCCGCCATAGAACAATGGGGCCTCCCACTTCTAACAAAATCTCCCCACATGTCCTCCCATACAGGTATCCCACCACCACATACCCTATTCAACACACAATCAATGATCACACATGAGGAAAAAATATGGTGCACGCTGTCAGGTCTATGTTTGATTTTAAGAGGATTTGAAAGCCTAATTTGAATTACATCCTTCACATTGTTGGTAGCGTAAGGAATGAATCAATCTAAGGTTTCTAGATTTCTTTAAGCATCAATCTGATCTTTGTAGATTTTTTGACCTTTAAATGAATACTTACTATGATTTGATATGGAATTCTAATGCTTAGAATCAAATCTGGGATGCTTTCCTCCATCGCCCAAGTTTGAAGTAAGTCCTGAAACATAAGCATGTAATTAATGTTTTGATGCTCAAGTTAAGATCTCAAAATGATTTTCTATATCCAAATGTCACAATGGAGTGATTTCACTGGTGTTATGAACTTAGAATAGAGTTGTTAAATGTTTAAATAGCTATTGTAATTACTTCAATCTGGATGAAATTATAATGAGTTTTGATTATGGATTTGAATCAAGTTTCAATTGATCATGTGTTCATAATGGTTACTTGGTCCAAATCATATATGGTTATATGTTTTTAGGTCATAAACAAGTTTTGATATGCACTATTTGAGCTTTAAACCAGACTAGAATTTTCGTTGTTAGTAATTGCTGACTGATTGAACTGGATGGAGAATTAAGCCCATATGTTGAGTAGGTTTTGGTAAAAATGGTGTCAAGAAGAGTTCTTTAAATGGTTATGTGATAGAGCAAGCATTCATCTATGTATAGAAAATGAATTTGGTTTTAGAAGAGTTAGAAATTCATGTTTTGAATCTAACCATAATGTTTGTCAGCAACTGAGTACTTGAAAACTAAACAAACTAGACATTCTGATATAATTCAATGTTCAAATCTTGTTTTTATGTTTAAACTTGATGTTTATCAATTTTTGGAAGTTATTAATATCTCAATCTCCCTTTCCAGAACATTTCAGATGAATTTCTTAGCTCGTATTCATATCTTAACCTTAATAAGGCCCATTCTTAGTCTTCATTGTAAATAGCATGAAAAATACAAAATAAATGTAAATAAATAAAATAAATATGTCTTGAGTTAGGTTAGGTTTAGTTTTAGGTGTGTGAATATTTAGATTTAGGTTTTGAGTGCATCTGTATATAGAACATACCAGTAGAAGCTTAGGTCTTCTCTAGTTTAGAAATAAAGAAAAACAAGTAAAAATACCAAAAGGAGTGTCTCATCTTCTCTTCTTACCTTTCTCTCCTTTTCTCTTTTCTCTATAAAGCACAAAAAAGTAAAAAATAAAAATATGAAAAACTTCAAAATTCCATAAAAATGCCCTTTTACATAGTATTTATACTTGTAAATAATATTAAGTTAAGTATAAATAGTAACTTATATGTATATTATGTATGGAAATAACTTATATACCTATTCTATTTAATTAGGTAGATATTTATATTAAGTTATACAATATGTAGTATAATAATATAATTATATATTTATTTATAATATATGTACATAATCCATATAAAAATACAAGTAGCTATGTATATATTTATAATTGTAATTATACCTGTACATATAACTTAAAGTAATTATAACGTACAGTAATGTAGCCCTATATTTACTTATTTACCTATATATTGTACATAATTATGTTCATAAGTTAATATAATTTAAATTAATAAATTAATAAACTATTCAAATAAATTATGTTATATAGTTGTATATTATATTTTATAGTATTTTCATTATATTTGTAACCTATTTATTTTATGAATAGTACTCATAATGGATATATCTATATATAAATGTATAAACGTGTATTTAAATGTATATAAAATGAAATAAATCAATAAAAATAAATTAAAATTTTGTAATAATAAGTTAATAATATATATTAACTAATTTATTAATCAATTGAACCATTAATTTATTAAATTACACTTAAATTAAGAAATAAACACTAATTTAAACATGTATTTTTACCTAACTTTAACTAATTTTTTTAATATAATTATATATTTAATTATTGTAAACAAACTATACCAATAAGTAGCCCTATGTATAAGCTACACGCACATATAATTTAATTAAGAAATAATCATTAATTAAGTACCTTAATTAAGCTCCAATGTTGGTTGGAAAACACGAATTGGCATGCATCTTTGGTGCCACATCAGTAACGTGTGAGCACTTGATGTTGTATAAAATGAATCATGCAGCTAAGCCAGCTATCCAAGTTAAGGGGTGGAATCCCATAGCCTAGATAATCTAACTATATTGAGAAAGAGAGAGTGGGTTGGGAGCCTGGTTCAGCTAGGCTGGTATTGGCCTAAAACTATGCAAAAAAATACTAACTAATAAACTAGGGCCCAGTTTAGTAGTGGTACCAACCCGACCCCTAGTGGGTCGCTGATCCTGCGAACCACTAGGCCCATCAATCAAAAATTTTTTAGGCTAGAAACTAACTGTCATTAAGTTAAGCTAAATTTGATTAAGTGTTGTGTGTGTGCAACTAAGTGTGTCTATTGTGTGTTAGTGTGTGCGTATGTTTAATGCTAAGTGTTAAATGTAGTTGTGTGTGTGTGTGTAGAGTAGAATACATATATAGTTGTATAAATATATAAGGTTAGTATAGTATAAACATGTATATACATATATCTTTTTTCCTTGTTTAGTGTAAATATGTTTTAAGGTTTTATATACATATGTCTTTAGTGACATTTATAGAGGTTCATATATATAGTAGTTATACGTTAGTATAGTATGTAATACAGATATGTATATATATTCCTTTTATGCCTATATTAAGGCATTACTTAGATAGTATTGTACATAATTAACCTAGATTAGTTTAAATTAGTTTTTATTGCCTTTATACCTGTATATTTTCTTGAGGCATTGTCATTAATATTAATCCATTCATTCTTTGATTCTTTCATTCATTATTCATTCATTTGTAAATAAATCGAACATTTTTGGAATAAAAGATAATGTTTGGATATTAGAGAGTGATGTATATCAATGATTGCCTCCCAGTGAATGACTAGGAATAAAACCAGTAAAAATTTTATATAAATAAAATGACATCCGTTTGGATTGCGACACTATGCTATAATGAGATAATTAACCCAAGTTATTTAGCGATTCAAATGGCACATAATTCATCCACAAAGTTTTTTAATCGATCATTTAACCCATGGTAGAAAATCTGAACTAATTGCCACTTGGACACTTCATGATGTAGGCACTTCCTAGTCAAGTCTATGAACCTTTCCTACGCCTCATGCAAATTTTCCCCTAGTTGTTGTTGGAAAGTGGTTATGGATCTTCTTAAGGCATTATTTCTTCCAATAGGGAAGATTTTCTTCAAAAATTCAATCTTTAATTGATTCCAAGTCATAATAGGTCTCCCTATAGTTTTATACCAATGGCTAGCCTTATCCTTAAGAGAGAAGGGGAATAATTTTATCCTTAAGGTGTCATCGTTCAAGTTCCTAATCTTAACAGTCTAGATAATTTGCTAAAAAGTCCACTAATTGTTGGAATGGATACTCAGAGTTATCTCCATAACAGTGGGGTAGCAGAGCAATTGTAGCTGGCTTAATCTCATAATCAATATCAACTTGAGGGATGTGAACATTGGGTGTAGACATGTAGTTAGTTGAGTTGCAGAAATCTCTAAGTGGTCTTTGTTGTTCATGGGCTTGATCTCAGTTTAAAATCTCTTGCAACTGACATTGCAGTTGTTGGATCTAGTTCATTTGATGTTGAAGTTGTTTTGGCTCCATTTCAAACATCATTGATTCTTTAGGAAAGTGCTTCTTAGGAGTCTCATCCAAGGGGCTTTTCAAAGGAATGTGATGTGATATCCTACCGTGAATGCACTAAGGAAGAAGGATAAGGATGAGAGAAGTAGAGCCCTAACTGCAAAAATCAAGCACACATACCTAGCAATTAAAGGTTTGACCTTATTGGATCTAATCCTAACACCCTTAAGATTCAAGTTGAGCCTCCTTAGCCTTTAAATTACTTGGTTGACCTCACTTGAGTAATTCGCATGGTGGTTCACCCAAGCAGTTAACGCAATTACCACACCATCCTACCTTTTCATCGAGGGTTTCAAATAGACAAAGCCTTAAGTTGATTCAACTCGGATCCTAAAGTTCTATGAAAATTAATCCAACCTAGGAGCATGTGATTGCACAGCAATCATGCAACCTAAATCACTTGAATTAAGCTAGAACCTAGCATAACTTAGGATTAATGCATTCATAGGAATCGTAATTTGCAAAATAGCTAGTTTATTGGTCATATATATAATGTTGTATTTTATGACCTAAAAGAGAGATGATTTTAATCGCAGATGATTAAAAGTTGCGGATGTCAGATCAAACCGAACAGATCTGATCAGAACGACGACGGGAGTCCAATGCTTCCAAAATCATCTTGATCAGACAACCAGGGCACCTTGTGCATCCATAAAAGAACAGAGATCATAAATCCAAAGGACAAAGATCTGAGCCTCAGATGAAGAATCTAACTACACGGATGAATCCGAATCGATGATCGCAGTCCAATGACGCAAAAATCAACTCGATCGGAGGTCAACATCACTAGATACATGGAGAAGAAGATGAACGGTCATGATGGCACCACGTGGTGCCATCACAGCCGCTCCCTTACTACCGCCCCATCTAGGAAGGCCGCATCGCACGTTGTGGGCTATTGGATCTCCATCCAACAACCACGAGCACGCCATGTCGCCCACCCAGAGTGTATAAGCATAAATAGAAATAAACAAGTATATATAGCAAAAGGTTCATGCAGTGAGTTGGCTCACGTGCACGTGCGTAAGCGGGTGACGTACGTTCGAGCCGTGCACTGCGCGAAATTAAAGCGGTGTTGCCTGTACAGGCGTAATTGCGCAATCAGAGGGTGGAGGCGCACCCACGTGGTACAATGAGAGCACGCCGTGGGTGGATGCGTGATCTCACACGCTTGCTTCGATGCTAAGGCAATGGTGCTCATTTAAAGTCAGGGATCGGGTGCTAAAATAAGGCATGCAAGCACGTGTGAAGAAAACGGAAGTGGGCGAGCGCACATGAGGAAGCAGCGGAGCCATGAGATCGTCATCCAAACGTCCAGAAGCTGCCACGTGTCAGAACCAAAGTAAATCTGCGCAATAAGAAGGCTTTTGAAGGAGTTTTGAGGCCTAATCAGAGCCGTTGATCTCCCGATTGACGGATCTGATTAGCCCAACTGTTGTTACAGAGATTAAGGGCTAAAATACCCTTTTGTCCTCCACAAAAGCTATGAAAGAACTCCCAGGGCTTCCCCAGTTAAAGCATCTCTCTCCCTTCAACTCCAGATCTCTTCTACCATCTTCTCTGCAATTCTCCATTCCTCTACAACTCCGTCCCGATGCTCTGGATCTGAGGTATTGCCGCATCTTGCACAAGCATCCCACAAGCAGTGTCATTTCTCTACCACTTTCTTCTCTCTCTCTCTCTTTCTCTTTCTCTCTATCTATCTCTACTTTTTGCATAGCAATTTCTATTATGAAAAACTCTTTATCAATGCAATTAAAATTGATCTTATGGATTTTTTATGCCTTTTTATACATATATAAATACCGTTAGAACTAGTTTATTGAGAAGCTTCTATTAGAAATTGAGATTGCCTCCCTACGAACGACCCGGTACTCAATGGAGTTTTATAAATTTATTTGTCGATGTGTTTTCATGCTATACTATAACTGAATAATCTTTTAAAATGTGAATTACATGCCGAACAAGTTGGTGCCATTGCCGAGGAAGCAACGAATATTTTTGAAGCCTTTCTTCATAATTCTTATTTGAGATTTCTAACCTATTCTATTGGCATGTGCAGGAAGCATAGAAATCTAAAGGAAAGACGTAACAAACAGAGAAATTGTAGGTTCAAATCTTAGGTAAGTACTCGTAGGTTAGATTAGTTAGATTTAGAAAGAAAAAAAATTAGGTCTCTACTTGAACCCTAGGATTAGTTAGAATTTGCTTAATTATTATAAAAAAGTATTCTCTCTTGATTTTCAGGCTGAAATAAAGTTCTACCTTAAAAATTCAATTCCTGGAGATCCATACGTCCAAAAATTCTCAAAGTTTTACTGAAAGTATATTTTAAAGTTGGGAACAACAATTCCAAATTTTACGCAAATCAGAGTAACAAAAAAATTATAAAAATTTGCATACTAATCTATTATCAATACAATTTTTGTTCCTGATTTTTTGAAGTTCAAAATATCATAGAAATTTTTATACAACTTCGATTGACTTGAAATTTAAGACATTGAACTTCTGAGATAATCAAGAATTTAGAAAAAATCTGAAAAAATTATTTCTCGCATGTTTGTTTGCACGAATTATCCAATCACCTATTGAGGGTCAAAATAGACTACAAAACCCCCAGTATACTTTAAATAAAAAAAAAATAGAAAACATGCATTAAAAATTCTTGAAAAATATTTTATGAGTACCTATTTAGTGGTGCAATAGGAACAATTGATTGCATTACTTGAGTCGCACCACTCATCTGATTTTGAACTTAAAAGAAACATCTAGAACTATCTGCATTTAGGATTTCACATTAAGCCTTGATTGAAAATATTAACTCAAGTGAACCCTAAAATGCATTAACATAATCATTCCAATCTTAAAATTCACTTCATCATAAGAAATTGATTGTAAACCCTATTTGCTTGAGCACTTCACACATTTCAAAATCAATTTTAAGGGCAAACACCCACCTAATGCCCATCATATTCCAAAAGCATATCAAACCCACACCTAAAACTGAGTAGACGTGTCCTAGGCAGGACTAATAAAAATAGACTTGAGGATTTGAAACTAGATTGGGCTAATGTCAAGGCCTTGTCTACTTAGACTCACTGGTGACAAGAAAGGTTGATGTGTTAACCACGTTAACCTTTAGTGGTGTCTCGCAATGCGAGGTGTCCTAAGGGGTCCCACCCTTTTGGCCAGCCAAGTAATTCAAGGGTTGATCTTACCCAATCATGTTTTTGGGAGCCAAGATTAAGTCTATTTAGGGTTAACACCATAATGACTAGCTTGATTGCTTGTATTGAAAGGGTGGGGTATTCTCTCATCTATCTTCTCTCTCTCATCTATTAACTTTCTTCTGGTACATGGATGATAAAAGGTCTCTGAACTCTGATTTGGTATCTCCTTTAGAGAATAAACTAAGGAGAAGACCTAATTTTTCTGAATACATTCCAATGACTAATTGCCATGAGGAAGAACTGATTGAGGAGGAAACCATGGACCCATACTCTTTTGCCTCACACTATTCTCCCTATACCAACCCTTCCCTTACTTCAACTTCTTCAGGATGGGAGAACTCTCCTCAACACTTGAGACTTGATTCCCTTGCCTACACCTCATATTCCCCAGGTATAGCTAGGTCTACCTCGAATCCCACACAAATTGCTGGATATCAAGGATCTCTACAACCTCAAAAGACACTCTCCATGTAGGACCAGAACCTGATTAGCATGACCAACTATCTTGACCGATCCAGCCAAACTCATCTCTCCCCAGATCAGGGATATGCCTCAGAATCCCAATACCTAGAATACCAATCCTATCCTCGAAATCACTTTGCAAATTATCCCAATTCCACCCAAACAACTTCACCTTCTCATTGGGATAACCATACAACACCAAACCAAGGATATGATTCTTACCCTAGGTATTCAGATGATAGATATTCTAATTCAACTAAGGAAAGAAATCTTGGAAATTATTATCCTTATCCTAATCAAATCCCTGACCATGGCAGTGATCCTAAGATCACCCAATTACTCCAAGTAGTCTAGGGGATGAGAGAAGCTAATAAAAGAAATACAGATAATCTGACAAAATAGCTCAATAGAATCTGGAAAGCACAAGGTGATAAACCTGGTCCGAGTACACCACAAGTTGGTGGTGAGCCACTCAAGGTTGAGAATTCAGCCGTAAGCATGACATCTTATCCAATCCCAACCTCTTTACACACCAAGACTACCCACCAGCCCTGTGATTATGCAGAACAGACCCTTTTTGATATCCCAGAAACTAGCTTTGAGGAGGAAGACTCACTTGAAGAAATGCATCTTGATTTAGGCCTTGAATTGCAACCATTCTATTTTGAGGAGCCAATCTATAGTGGGTCAGAGTATGATTCTTTTATGTTTAAAGACACAATTCGACTACATGGATGATTTGGGAAAATCAGAGCAAGATCAAGAATATAGAAAGATTGGGGACAGTGACACTTTCAGCCAAACACGGTTGGATGGCTCTGATATGTTCTTGTATGAGGATTACCATGATTAGATGTGCTCGAACGATTCGATATCTGGATTTGGCAATGCTGATCATTCTAAGATATCTGATATAGAAGCCGAATCTACTTTCAATTCTATTTTAGCTAATCAGCACCCTTCTCTTCCCATCCACCAAAATCCTGAGGAAAAACCTAACCCTTATCACCAACATCTCGAGATTAAGCAAAACAGCCAATCCCCTTATGAAAAAGATGTTCAAGAAATTGTAGAATTACTGGGATGACTTATGAGGATCTATCTGAGGAAGCAAAGAATTTAGCTGAATCATGGAATTTTGAAGAATTTGACTTGATTGATGAAAAACAAAAAGACATTCCCTCAGAAGATATAGTCCAAAAAGAATTTGAGGTGTTGACTAATCCAAACCCCAATCTTACTCCTCCCAGGGAAATGGTTCTAAGGAAAAATGAAGTAAAACAAGATTTGGGAGACTCAAATGAAACTTTTGATCACCCCACGGATGAAATGGACCACTGGATCTTATTTGATTCACTGATGAGAACCTCATCATGAGCCATAACTAGCTCATTTTGACCTAATACAAAGGATAAAAGCTCCTACATAACTCAAGGAAAGGCTTAACTCAGAGAATTCTGAGTTTAAGGAGAAAACAAGTCATAAGGGGTAAAAATGCAATTTTACCAGTATAATCTGCATACAGGGTAATTCAGGGTCCAAACATAGGTCAAAGCAACTTAATAAGAATAAAAGTGGGATGAGATGATCTAGAAAGGGCTACAGCAATTCCAAGGAACTAAATGATAATCTGTAACCCTAAAACAACCCACTTCAATTCACGAGGTTCAAGGCAAAGTAAAAACAGAATAAACCCTCTAAAATTCATAGAAAAATAATCTCTAGGGTTTAGAACCTTCAATTTGGCCTTCAGAACCCATTTTGACCTACATTGAGAACCATGCCCAATTAATAACTTAATTTGGGTTTTCGCATAAATTGACCGGTCAAACAAGGTTTAATATAGAAATGAAATTCACCATCAGATTCCTTAGGTCCTAATTAGTCATGTATAAAAACTTGAGCCTAAGAAGAAACCTCCTTGACCAACTTTACACTTTGGTCCTCATATATTTACTTTTTGGCCCTCAACTTTTGAACCCTCGCATTTTGGCCCCTAACTCTCCTTCGTTCTTTGCGTTCAGGTCCCCCCTGCAAAACCTGCCAGCACCATACTCCGGCGCGCAGGGTGAGGGGGAGAGCCTGGCAAGTAAACCGGGGGTGCCCTGCGTCGTCAGCCGTCGTAGGGACACCCCCCTGGTCGCTGTAACCCGCCATACCGGCCGTGCGAACGCACGGACGGTATGGGTTTCCATCTCCGACGTCCTCCGGTGAGGGAGACACGTCATCTCCCTCCTCCTTCCTCCCTGATTCGGTCCCTATAAATACCCCCGTCGCTCCACCGTTCTTCCCAGCTCGGATCTGACGGAGAAAACCCCCAACTTTCCTCTCCTCTCACTCCGGCAGACGCCCACCAGCTCCGGCGGTTCCTCCTCCTCCTCCTCTTCGCTCTGCCGCAATACCAGCAGTAGAGACTTCTTCCCCTGCTCTTCCCGCGCCACGCCGTACCCAGCTGGCGCATCTCCGGCCCTCTGCTCGCCGCCGCCCCTTCCCCTGGGCATCTTCTTCTCCGGCGACAGTCGATACGACTGTCGCCCTGCTCCGGCCCCTTTCGTCTCCGTGGCTAGGTCAGAACTCCTCCCCATCTCCCCCTCTTTCTTTTCCTCACTGTCTTTTATTTGATTAAACCCTCGACCGCTCCTGTCCACCGTCACCCCCTTCGTCTCCGGCCATCCTCCGGCGAGCCGCTCCCATCACCCCAGCAACCCACACGGCTCGCCGACCACCGCAGAACCTCCGCCTCCTCACCCTGATCAACCCCCGCCCTTCCACTTCCCCCACATCACCCTCTGCAACCCCACCGAACAAACCCATCCTCCGACCCACAGTCCGACCTAGGGCAGCCCTTGCACGCCGCCCCAAGCCTCGCCACCACCCACACGAGCTTCGCCGCACTCTGGCGAAGCTCCCGGCACCTTCTGATTAGGCCGAGAGGCCGTTTTGCTGTGAACAGGCCACCCGACCTCCGCCGCCATTGCCGTGCAGAAGGAGCTGCTTCCGCCTGCAGCTGCAGGCGCGCCACGCCCAGCGCCACGCCCAGATTCGACTCCCAGGCCTTGCGAGGCATTTCGACAAAGCATCAGGCTCACAGCTGGGGAGAAGGCTTCGCGTGAAGCCGCGATCGCCCGCTGCTTTCTCCACTGCGGGCACTCAATTAGGGTGGGACATTTAGTCCCACCTTGGAAAAGTCTGAAGAGGCGCAGCGGTTTAAAGCGAAAAAGTGCTGGAGGCTTACTGCCTCAGCACACGGGGTGAGGTCCCCTTCACCCGCCCGGTTACCCGGTCTCGTCCGCGCTCACGCCCCGCGGATCTGACCCGACCCGACTTAGACTGACCTGCACTCCTCGCCCACCACGCACTCCGGTGGCCCTGGACCCGGGCGCGACCCGTACCCGGCTACCCGGCAGCTCTGGGAGAGCTATCCTATGAGCGGATTCTGTGAGAGAGAGACGGAGGGGCGGGGGGTAGAGTAGGTTTTGCCCCCTGACGTAAACTCTGAAGTGTGCAGGCACAGGTGAAGAAGAAGGACCGCGGAAGAAGAAGGAAGCTGAGGGAGACACTGCAGCAACAAGCGGTTTAAGTCGTCTGATTGGAAAATCAGACGACGTCCTGAAGGGAAAAGAAGAAAGAAGGAGATCTGAAGAACAACAGAAGAAGGCGAGGCAGAGGAGAACACAGGGAAGAACTCAAAGAAGAAGAGCAGGAACAGCTGAAAGAAGAAGAAGAACATCACCACTGCAACATCACCACTGCAGAAGAAGAACATCACCACTGCAGATAAAGAAGAAGAAGATAACAGAAGATCTGAGACGAGGAGAAGCAAAGAGAAAAGAAGAAAAGACAACAAATTCTTTCTCTCTCTTTCTTTATTTTTTGTAAAAGAAATATGTATATCTCTAGAATACAACTTGCTCCCTGAGTTCGACCTCGGGAACTCTTTTATTTTCCGAGTAAAAAATTTATATATTTGAAATGATGGCAATAACTGGCTATACTACAACGCTATAACAATAAAACCCGGTTGCCGCCAGCGTTTCATTCACCTACTCGACATCCATCCATACCTAACTTGACTTGTGAAGTGGTTTCCTATACCATTTCATATTGCACCACTCAGGTTCCTCCTTTCATTTCCCATCACTTTCAAGAACAGTACGATTTATTCCCCATGGACCACACTATATCCACCTCATTTGCCTTCCACATGCATCACATCAATGTTGCCACTATCTACTTTCCATTCTAGCACATGCACTAATGTTTCTCTCTTTTGTAGCATCTGGCTGCAATTAGTTTCAATCCCATTGACTTTATTTTTCTGACCTTTTGGGCCTGGTATTCACCATCAGCTGATCCGCATTTGTGGATCACTGATCCTTGCATTACATGATCACATCTTCATTTTAATCTTGACTCAACCCATTTATCTGATCATTTATTTTTGGGTTTAAGTCCGGCAAATGGTGTTAAACTTAGCGCTAGCTAGGAGGCAACCCAGTATTTATTATAGGTAGCTCTGCATACTCTGCATCCATACTGACATGGATTAACAAGCATAGTCAGGTGATATCCCCTCCTCTTACTTATTATATTTTGATTTTCATGCATACATTTCAATGGGGACATTGTAGTGGATAGGCAAGGGGGGGTGGACATTGCATGTCTAATTTTTATGTCAAAAAAAAAAATCCATTTAGGCATAAAGAATTTTTATTAAGGTTTTATTAGGGATTTATTCTTAAGTTGATTCCTGAGTTTAAAATCCAGTACAATTTCACACTTACACGTAGAATTTGTAATGGATCCTCTGTGAAGATCGATAAACATCTTTAGTTTGTTCAGAAGAAGCAATGCTTCTTCTCCTAAACCCTTGATAGTAATTAGGGAGTTAGGCAAACTATCTTTTAATAGATCCACCAAACAATTGTGAGGTGAGAGTAGAAAGTCTACTGGCGCTCTAAGGCTAGTATGAGGAATCATAAACTTTGGATAATGAGATAATGATACTCGAAGTTAGGCATAGATTTCGCTCTCAGTTTCTGCATACAAGTACTTAGTGTGAATCTCTTGAGAGCCACCAAATAAGGCAAATACGTAGAGAGTGGGTTATTATAAAACTAGGATTGAGGTGAATGGTCACGACCATCTTTTACGGAATCCTCAGCTGAAGGAGGGTATTAATGTCAATGTCAGAAATACATTGTCCTATCCATTCCCTTCCTAGTGCCGAGAATAGGCACTTCCACCAATTAAGCCACCCGATATCCTCTTGAACACCTATAATCCTGAACAATTCCTCGTAAATAAAAGTTCATGTGCTGTGTTGCGTTAGTAGATATTTGAAAAAAAAATAGAGAGAGAAAAGAAAAGAAAAGAAAATATATATATGCATAAAAAAAGAAAAAAAAAAGAGCTTATAAGTGCTTTTAGAATTTATTGAGGCAACAACACCTACCACCCTCACGATCCACCAAATAGAGCCTTGACCTACTTTTTTGTATTTCTGGCTGCCTGAATACGTGATGAGGAATTCTGACTTAGTCATAGAGTTATCAGAACCTAATCAAAGTGTTAATGCCAGGAGAGACCACCAAATCCTAATAAATCTGGTGAGATTGTGAGCTAAAAAAGGAAGAAAAGAAAAGATAAGAAAAAGAGAAAGAAAGAGAGAGAATGAGTACAAAGGAACTAATGAGAGCATAGTTTCTCACCTCTCTCTTAGTTGAATTATTTCATAATATGGAAGCCTACGTTCTAAAGTACTAGTCTATATGTAGCACCAAATGAGTGTGAACCACCAAATGCAAATCTACTTGACCTAGAAATCTTCTACCTAAGCCAAAAGCCAGGGCTGAATATACAGGTTACTTTATAACTCTGAGGGAATAAGTTTGCCTATCCCAATAGATTTTTACTAAGGGTCAAATATGAGCTTTAGATGGGGATTGGCTTTCACTTGGATCCATTGCATAGGCTACAACAAAACACAATCACGATTATCTGGATTATTAAAGCTTCGGATGAAAACAAAAGACATAAACCTCTAGTAAAACTCTTGATAAAAATTACTCATGTAGGACCACTTTGCATTTAGTCATGCATTTGCTAGGGACTAGCAAGATTTAGGCATGGGGGTGTGATTGCATAGTAATCATGTAACCTAAATCACTTGAATTAAGCTAGAACCTAGCCTAACTTAGAATTAATGCATTCATAGGCATCGTAATTTACACAATAGCTAGTTTATTAGTCATATAGACAATATCGTCATTTTATAACCTAAAAGAGAGATGATTTTAATTGCAAATTATTCAAAGCTGCGAATGTCAGATTAGACTGGACAGATCTGATCAGAACGACGATGAGAGTCCAACGCTTCCAAAATTGTCTCGATCAGACAACTAAGGCACCTTGTGTAGTCCATAAAAGAACAAAGATCATAAAGCCAAAGGACAAAGATCTAAGTCTCAGATGAAGAATCTAATTGTACGAATGAATCCAAATCAACGATCGCAGTCCAATGGCACAAAAATCAACTCGATCAGAGGTCTACATCACCAAATACAATGAAAAGAAGATGAATGGTCATGATGGTGCCATATGGTGCCATCACAGCCACTGCTTCACCACCGCCCCATCTAGAAAGGCCTCACCGCAAGCTATGAGCTGTTGGATCTCCATCCAACGGCCACGAGCGTGCCACGTCCCCTACCCAGAGTGTATAAGCATAAATAGAAACAAACAAGTACATATAACAAAAGGTTCACGTAGCGCGTTGGCTCACGCACGTGCGCTTAGGCGGGTGATGCGTGTACAAGCCATATGGGTGCGGGCTGGCACAATTGCACTATTGGAGGGCAGAGGCTCACCCATGTGTTGCGATGAGAGCACACCGCTGGCAGACGCACGACACATGATCTGACATGCTTGCTTCGATGCTAAGGCAGCAGCGCTCATTTGAAGTCATCCGATTGTAAGATCAAACGATCGAAAATTGGGAGCTAAAGCAAGGCATGAGGGCGAGCGCACGCAAGGAAGCAACGGAGCCGTGCGATCGTCATCCAAACATCTGGAAGTCGCCATGTGTCAGCACCAGAGTGAATCCATGTGATAAGAAGGCTTTTGAAAGAATTTTGAGGCCTAATCAAAGTCGTTGATCTCCCGATTGACGGATCTAATTAACCAAGGGGTTGTTACACAAGATTAAGGGCTAAAATACCTTTTTTCACTCCACAAAAGCTATAAAAGAAGTCCCAGGGCCCCCCTAGTTGAAGCATCTCTCTCTCCCATCAACTCCAGATCTCTTCTATCGTCTTCTCTGCAATTCTCCATCCCTCTGCGACTCCATCTCGACACTCTGGATCTGAGGTGTTGTCGCATCTCGCATAAGCATCCCACAAGCAATGTCATTTCTCTGTCACTTTCTTCTCTCTCTCTCTCTTTCTCTCTTTCTCTTTGTCTATCTCTACTTTTTGCATAGCAATTTTTATTGTGAAAAACTCTTTATCAATGCAATTAAATTTGATCTTATGGATATCTGATGCCTCTTTATACATATATAAATACCGTTAGAACTAGTTTATTGAAAAGCTTCTGTTAAAAATAGAGATTGCCTCCCTACGAATGACTCGATACTCACTAGAGTTTTATAAATTTATTTGTCGACGTGTTTTCGCACTATATTGCAACTCAATAATCTTTTAAAATGCAAATTACGCACCGAACAACATGCCTACTCAATTTTAGGCTTAGGATTTCTATGCTTGGGATATGATGGGAGTTAGGGGGATGGTTTTCCTTAAAGATTAGTTAATTGTGAAGCACAACGCAACAGCCAAGCAAACAAGGCCTTTAATTTGAAAATTTTTAATGTTTTGCCTTGGTTAATTGTCTTTTAGGGTTCCTCTTGCCACTTTTAGGATTTTAAACAAAAGTTGTTGTGACTGATGTCTCTTCTTTAAAGCAATTAGAGTCCAATGCAAAAGAATGTGTGATGAATTTCAGGAAGATTAATCACAAGAAATATGATTTGAATCCTCTAAAGGTAGATAAACTCAAAAATGAATGCCCTAATAACAAAATATCTTATATGGAGTGTAGGTTTTAAGGCGAGTCATTTTTTATTTTTATTTTTATTTTTTTTTCAAATGCAAGTGGGTAAAAACTTAACTAACGAACTATCCAAAATAGATTTTTTTAGAAGATAATAGAACAAATTAACCAAATAACCAACTAACAAAGCAAGATTTTATTATTATTATTTTAGGAGATAATGGAACAAAAACTAATCAATTAACTAACCAAGTATTTTTCTTTTTGGAAAGATAATGATGCAGATATTCACAAAATAATTCCTAATCAGACAACTAAGTTTTCTTTTCCAAGGTAACATATATGGCTAAGTTGGAAATTTTAATATTTTTTAATTTTTACATTTTTTTCAAAAATAACTATCCTAATTTCATTAAGAGATGAGAGGAGCAACTTATCTATTAGTCCGGTATAAATTGATCCAAGGTCATTTCTTTCAAAATGCGTGAACAAACAAATGCAATCAAGTTAGTATTCTAGAATAAAAACTAAATGCAAGGAAAATAAGTGCAGCAAAAAGCAACTTGAACCTGTGCCCCCCCGACAATGGTGCTAAAAACTGATCATGGGATTCACAAAAAGATAAAAGCATCATTGTACCACAAAATCATGATTGTTTAATTAATCTTCAAACTCCTAAAGATATAAAATCTGATAAAATGTGGGAGTCTGAGATGTCTCACATTCAAATTACTTTCCACTATCCTAAGCTAATTTTTATTTTTTATTTTTTATTTTTTGGATTTTTTTGTGTTTCTAGGAGGGATAAACTGGGTGCTACAAGTCTATTTGAACACATAAATAATTACTAATGAATAACAAATTCAGTCATAAATTATAAAACATTAGGAACTCATTAGGGGGCTGTTAGTCCCAACTAGAGAATTCAATTACTTGAGAATATTTACTCAAAAACTAGGTTTTTGGATCTGGGCTTTATTGGACAAGCCTTCACTTTGTCTAATAAAAGATAACCTTAGCATTTGATGTGAGAAAGATTAGATCAAGTACTTGCTTAAGGGGATTGGTGAATTCGTCATTCAAAAGCTAGGGTACTCCATTTGCCTACTATTGGGAGTGATCACGGTCCCATCCTTTTGCATAATGAATGAAAGCCTAATTAAAGTTGGTGAGAATATTTGGCGTTTTGATGGGAATTGGTGTATGGAATCTTCCTATAATAGTTTGGTGGAGTGAAGTTAGGGCAAATAAGAGCTTGAAGGAGTTCTTGTTTGGGAGAAGCTAGCTTCAATGGCATTTGACCTATCAAGCAGGAATAAATGGAAAGATATCAATTGGAATGCTAGGAAGAAAAAGTAGAACACAAAATTGAACAATTACATATGGGGATGTGATGAGGTGTGTCTCATCATAGCTATAATGCCCAAGTTAAGCTAGAAACTAGGTTAAACACTATCTAATTAACACAAGGGAATTAGGGAAAATGACTTGAAATATCAAAAATGTGTTAAGGATGCAAAATTAAGTCATATTTGAGAGATTAACTACTTAATTATGTACATGGATATATTAAATGTCAATGGAGCACAATTTGAGTTTGACTGAACAAATCAATGGTTGGATTATATTATAATATGTTTAATTAACTTGCCATAAAATTTACATTAAGTTCTGAAATTTGGACTTTGAAATTTGTGCATTACACTTAGGTCCTTATTCTAGCACAAAATCTTCACATTCTTTCCTTAGAACTTGGCCAGGGACCTATTTGAGAATTGCAGGGCTTATTTGCATTAAAAACCTTTCACTTATGGGTTTCTTTAATATTTTTCTACTAATTCAACTTATGGTATTTGGTGCAAAAACACCAAATGACCTGTTGCTTCTCAGCACAAGAACACAATGAACATGTGTTTCCTGAGTTGTTCACATCCATTTGATTTAACAGCTGATCCTCTACCCATTGCCTATTGACGGTGCACACATCTTCACCCCTTCCTTTAGATCTGCTCCTACAATCATGTTTCATCTAAATCCACCTTGCACCCTCTACACCTACCCATAGACATCGATCATAATCACCCTCCACCTACACTACCAAGTCATTCCCAGCTCCTAATGCTTATAAATACTCAATCCCAGAGCCTTGTGCACACCACCAGCTCCCCTCTACTTCTTTGAGTCTGGTCAGTTCTTCCTCTCCAACTTCTTCTTCTACGTTCTTTCCCGCCTGTGATAGAGGTGGACTCATCTACCTTATTCAATCCTTGTTGGTAGTGCTCGCGTAACACCTAAGGACAGTATGGAGTTCCACTAGTGGACTCTTCATCAGCTGGGGACCTTCTTCCTTAGTTTGTCACCATTGACAGCCAATCATGGTGATTGAGATTCCATTCATCTAGTATAGTAGTTTAATGCTTTCTAGATAGATTTATGAGCTTTCTAAATTAGATAAGAATAGTTTTAGTTAATTAAATTCCAATTTTAATGTTGAATTGCTTTGAATTAAGAGTAGAACAATGTAATGCCATTCTAACCTCTCTAATCAATTCCGATCAGAGAGGATGAGTCACCCATCCAGTTTGATCCATAGGTCTCCCTCTACATCCCCTGTTCACATTCATTCGATTTCTCGATGATTTGAATCGCAACTCACCCATTCATCAGAGCATTTAATAGATCTAGAGCTTAGTGGATCTCAGACCTATTAGAGCACTCAAATTCACTCGAGGGCTATCATATTCGCTTCACTAGATCATAATAGCCCTCCCCTTGATTTGAATTGAATGTAGTTTACTTGATTCATTTGAATTTGGTTTTTACACTTGATCAGTAGATTAGGGATTCAATTTGATTCTAATTAATTTTAATCTAGTGAATTGGGTTTTCAATTGATTAATTGGATTAGTTATGATGAATTTGGACTCGGTAGATTGGATTTTCATGATTTGAATTACTCGTGTCCAATTTCAACTTATGTTCTTATTTTGTTTATCGCTTGAGGTAACAGAGCCAATGAAATCAATGGCATTGATTAGAGGTTCTCGTAATGACTTAAGAGTCATCTAATGATTGCCTATGGTCGTTGAACACTAGTTAATAGTGTGTAGAGATTATAGCTTACCATATTAGTCTAGTGATCTCAGAGCAAATACCCAGGTTGGGGACATCTAGATTTCAATGAAAATTGGTTTTAAGTTACAAATTAGAGATTAATTGAAGCTTAATGGATTCAAATTGATTTTCAAATGATTTAAATACCTAATTTGATTGCTTCCTCTTTGCTATCTATAGTGTGAGGTAGAGATTAGATTAGGGTTTTTATGGTTTCTTGATTCTTGATGTATTATCCATTAAGTCCCAAGCCTTTTATAGATGATTTGCAACACTTTGAAATGTCATTTGCATGATTTGAAGCCAAATTGGAATTTGTAGCTTAACTGATCAAGTTCTAGGTTGACTCTGAAAGTTGGGACATGAACACGGGTTTCAATGATTTGATTAAAGTTTAAAGATGGTTTGCAATGATTTTAAAGCATATTAGATAGCTCTGAGTGAAGTTTTGAGTTTCAATTAAATTTTGAGAAGCATTTATGAGTATACATCTTCTTCAGTTTGTTTGAATTGAGTTGAGCCTGATTTTGATCGAGATTTTGAAATGGAATTTTGAATGAAAATTGAGTGTAATGGATTTTATAGAATGGATATTACATAGATCTACACCTTAGATGATCGAGCACAATTTAGAATGTAAGGAACAAGCCTTGGAATAGCCTAATTCCTCTTTAGTTAGCAACAATAGACCATTGACTGTTAGGACCTACCAGAGTGATGAATTAAAGTTCCTGATCAGTTCTTGTTTTTGATTGAAGTCAAAATGAGTTTCTGAAGTAGTGTACTGTTAGATCAAGCATTTAGCTACATGGATATTGTTTGATCGGAAGATCTACACAAAAAGGATTGAGTTTTGAAAACTCATCGTCGTAGTATGATTTGCGAAGAAATCCGGCAACAAATAAATTTATATGGAAATTCGTAAAGAGATTCTGGGTCGAACACAGGGAGGCTACGTTGATCTAAAATCCACGATTATATTTTTTTGGTATTTTTGTTTTGAAAGCGAGATAATCACAATGAAATTGATATTAACACTAAGAGAGAGAGAGAGAGAGAGAGAGAACAATCACTTTGTAACTGAATACTATTTTTACAACTACAAAGCAGGAAATGATTACAGCTAGAAAGTAGGAAATTCTATTCTAGAAAGAGATAAAGAAGGGAGAGAGATGTTATCCTCCTCAACGGTTGCTTGGAGGATGAGCCAGACGAGGCGATGCTTGGAAGACGAAGGACGAAGATGGAAGAAGAAGAACGGAGCAGGAAGAACTGGGGGCATGGCAGGGCGTCATCGTAGTCACATGATCCACTTCCAGAACGGGGGAAAGAAAACTTTGATTTTGACTCTAGTGGAGCATCCCAGGTTTGAGACAAGCTTCTTTAGAGCTTTGGAGAGGGAGAGAGGTGAAGGAAGGGATGAAGAATTCGTGTGGTATGGGTCTCCTTTTATAGTTGTAGGGATTGAGGGAAAAATTGACATTTCAAGCTTAAAACATTAACTAAGGGGGTCATTAGTGACAAATTTAAGTGTCACTAAAGACCCCACGTCGCTAAAGCTCCGCATGCACGCCCGCCTCCTCGCCTTCTGTGCGATCAACACTTGCCCACGTCCTCGCTATATCAGTCGTTCGATTGTGAGATCGGATGGCATATAAGTTGCTACACCTCATCGCCTGTGCATGTCAGACTGCGTGTGCGATCACGTATCAGATAGCGCATGTGCGATCCGCATGCTCTGGGTGCACCACGTGTCGCTCTTGTCACTGCTCATCTTTGATCCAATGGGTTGATTTAGCCGTGCATGCGTCTGCGGTCGATTTGAGCGCTCGAGGCAGCACTAACCTGCGCTCTCGCCTTGAGAGTGGCATATGCCACCACTATGCTGCATGGCTGGATTATTGTGGAGACAAGAATGGCATCCAGAGCTCGTGGCCGTTGGATGGAAATCCAATGACCCAAATCTCTCACGGTCCTCTCAATAGATGAGTGTGAAGGACCGGCTTGAGCTCATCTCAGATGTTGGATTGAAATCCAACGGCTGAGATCGATCAGTCATTTGAGGAGAGAAAGAGAGAGTGTGGCAGTTCTTCAAATTTTAGCTGGGCTAGTTTGAGCGGTCGAGATGGTGCCACATGGAGCCATCTTGGCCATGCATCTTCTGTAACTTGTAGAAGGTGCCACGGATGTCGGATTGGGCTGATTTTTGCGCCGTTGGGTTGTGATCGTCGATCCGAACCCATCCATGCTTTCAGATTTATCATTTAAAGTGCAGATTTACACCATCTTGGCCCTTGATATCTGACCTTCCTCGAATTATATCTGATGCTATGGAAGTCCAATTAGGGCAATCTTAGAGTTGGTGAACTCTGATTGTCGCCTTGATTAGATCCGTACGGTTGGATCTTCGATCCGAGACCCCGATTAAATATCACCCTATTACCTAACCATAAAAGGAGACAATTATCCTAAACTTTATACAATCTAACCTAAATGCAAGATGATGCATGTTATGCAATATTTATAATGTATGTTACAACTCTATGCCTAAGAACATGCATAAATAGATAATTTATGTGATATAAACGTATTTACATCACACCCCCTTGCCTATCTTTTGCTAGTCCCTAGTAAAACTACATGCTATTTATAAGAGAATTAGGTCGGATTTCTTGGGCAATAGTTATTTTTCAATGCTTATGAATTTCAACTTTGACCTGAACTACAAAGACACAACCACGCCTGAGTGTCTACCAAAATGCAAACTTCCTCAAGCCCTTGCCCTATTCAAAGGAGGATCATTTTTTTCTTTTCTAATTTTTTTGAATTTTTGAGTTTAGTGTTTCAGAGCAACTTTCTACGACCACTCAACCCACCTAAGACTCGAAGAGAACCCTAAGTTCTAAGCATCTTTATGTGTGAAATGTGATAGACTCACTGATTAGTGTTTGGAATGAACTTCGAGTTTCTACGCCCCTAGGTGACTTTGAAAAGAAATTCTGCCTAAAGGTGTATCTATTCGACCGGTAGCTTTCTCCTACTTTTATTTTTATGGGGTCAGTATAAGGGTGAACCCAGTGTATATCTCCCTGGCTTATTCTACTTCTCCGCTTCTTCCTAAGTGTTTTGGAATTATATGTGCATTTCTTGAGCTGGGTTCTGGACAACCTACCAATGGACTGTTACCCACGATAACCTACCAGCCATACTCATGCGGTGAAGTGTGGCTTATTTCTTTTTCTTTCCTTTTCTCCTTTTCTTTTCTTTTTCTTTCCTCTTTTTTCTAACTAGGTGGTTTCCTTGATCTAAGATTTACCTAAAGGTAGTAGGAAAAGAATGGTCGTATGACTGGGCTCTGGACAACCTACCAATGGGTTGTTACCCATGATAACTTGCCAGCCATACCACCCTAGAAGGTTCATTAGCTACCCAATTTCCGTAAAAACCGCTGAAAAGCGAGTCAATGCAAATAGTGTGTAGATGCTTAGACTTAAAATCCCCTCAAGTCAGAGGGTGGGTTGATAAGTCGTGTACTTATCACCCTAACTTATTTAACCAAATTGAAGTAAATTCACAATGGCGAGGACTCAATAAACAAATCCACATTTTAGTGGATACTTGGGCTCCTAAGACCTAAAGGGTCTAAGTGTTAAGATCCTACTGTATTGTTACCTAAAGTTGAAAAATCCTAATGCCCAATTATTCTTTCTTAATTCAATTTTCTTTTAATAAAGAGAGGAGTAAGTACAATTTACAAGAATTCCACAGAGCTGACAAAATGATTCAGAAATGAATCTACCTCCCCAATGCCTAACTGTTGTAATGTCCTCATTGAAAATAAAATGCATGAGAAGCAGGGTAGAAAGAAGAAAATATCACTTGTATTCCATGATACTCGGGTTAGCTCTGAGTCAGACTATACAAGTGCTGAGTTTAATGCCATTAGCTAGGCGAAGTCCAGCCAAAGAAATCACGATATGATTAGAGCAACCATTTCTGAGATAGGTTTTGGAATAATACGATCAACAAAAGGCTTCAGTCGTTGACCATTGACATTAACAAAATTACCCATCTTTGGGTAAGAGATCTAAATAGCCCCATTTGGAAATATCTGATCGATGATGAATGGGTCGTTCCATTTTGACCTAAGTTTGCTGGGAAAGAGCTTAAGTCTAGAATCAAAGAGCTAGACCTTCTGGTTTAGCTCAAAGCTCTTTTGGGATATCAATTGGCCATGAAGAACTTTGGTCTGAGCCTTATAGATCCTAGCATTCACGTATGTGTCATTTCTAAGCTCCTCCAAATTAGATAGTTGGAGTTTCCTGGTCTTTCCCATTAAACTTAAATCCAAATTACACTGCTTGATAGCCTAGAATGCTCGATGTTCATTCTCAATGGGTAAATGGCACGCCTTTCCTTACACCAAACGAAATGGTGACATGTCGATAGGCATTTTGTATGCCGTATGGTAGGCCCAAAGAGTGTCCTCAAGCTTTTGAGTCCAATCTTTACGATCAGGCCTAACTATTTTCTACAGATTATTCTTGATCTCTCGATTAGAGATCTCGGCCTGTCCATTCGTCTAGGGGTGGTAAGGTGTGGAGACTCTGTGATTTACCCCGTATATTGCCAGTAAACTATGAAACTGGGCATTAGTGAAATGAGTACCACCATCGTTGATGATGGGCCTCAAAATCCTGAACTGACTGAAGATGTTCTTCTTCACGAAATCGATGACCACCTTGTGTTCATTGGTTCAAGTGGGAATAGCCTCAATCCATTTGGATGCGTAATCAATAGCGACGAGAATGTACTGGTGTCCAAATGAAGGGAGGAAATGTCCCATGAAATTGATGCCCCAAACATCGAAGATTTCGACGGGAAGAATCGAGTTTAAAGGCATCATATCTCTCTTAGTTATGCTCCCAAGTGCCTAGCATCGGGAACATGACCTCAAGATTTCCTGGGCATCCTTGAATAAAGACGTCCAATAGAATCCAGATTGCAAAATTTTTGCAGCCATCTTTTTCCCGAAGAAATGTCTACCACACGTAGATGCATGCCAAAACTCAAGTATACTTTGGAATTCATTCTCTGGAACACATCAATGAATAATCTAATCAGAGTCGATGTGGTATAGTTCAGGGTCCTCCTAGAAGTAATATTTGGCCTCATATTTGAGTCTATCCCATTGTTGCTTGGTCCAATCCTGGGGGATTTGACCAACGGCCAAATAGTTTACAATGTCTGTAAACCACAGGGTTTGGACACCTGATATTGTAAGAATAGTCTCGTCCAGAAAAGTATCAACAATCGGAATATACAGTTTAGGGTCCTCCCAGAACTAATATTTGGCCTCATATTTGAGTCAATCTCATTGTTGCTTGGTCCAATACGAGGGATTTGACCAACGACCAAATAATTTACAATGTTTGTAAACGACGGGGTTTGGACACCTGATGCTGTAAGAATAGTCTTGTCTGGAAAAGTATCAACAATTGGAATATCTAGACGAGAAGAATCGCTTAGAAGTCTCGAAAGATAATCCGCCACCACATTTTGTGTCCCGGATTTATCTTTGATTTCAAGATCGAATTCTTGAAGCAGAAGAATCCATCGGATAAGTCAGGGTTTGGCATCCTTTTTGGCCAAGAGATGTCTCAAGGCCGAGTGGTTGATGTAAATTATGACGTGAGACCCTAAGAGATAAGTCCTGAATTTCTCCAAAGCAAATACTATAGCTAGCAATTCTTTCTTAGTAACAGTGTATTTCCTCTGGGCCTCGTCCAGAGTTTTGCTAGCATAGTAGATGACAGAGGGCTTCCTGTCAATCTTTTGACCCAAAACAGCCCCGACCACATAATCAGAAGCGTCGGTCATGATCTCAAATGGGGCTGTCCAGACCGGTGGTTGCAACACCGAAGCACAAGTGACTATCATTTTAAGAAAATCGAATGCCTTATGGCATGATTCGTTAAAATCAAATGGCGTATCTTTGGTGAGAAGGTTTCTCAGAGGGCGAGCAACCTTAATGAAGTCCTTGATGAACCTCCTATAGAATCCCACATGACCAAGAAATGATCAAATTTATTTGACAGATGTGGGAGGAGGAAGTTTGGAGATAGCATCAACCTTAGCTTTATCAACTTCAATTCCTTGTTAAGAGACAACATGACCCAAGACGATGCCTTCTTGTGTCATGAAATGACTCTTTTCCCAACTAAGGACCAATCTTGTTTTGATGCATCTTTTAAGGATCATTTCAAGATTAGCTAGGCAAGAATCAAACAATTCTAAAGAAATAGAGCAATCATCCATGAAGACTTCCACAAACTCTCCTACCATGTCTGAGAATATAGCTAGCATACACCTTTGACAAGTCGCAGGTGCATTGCTAAGCCAAATGGCATTCTACAGAAAGCAAAGGTTCTGTTGGGATAGGTGAAAGTCATTTTTTCCTAATCCTTGGGATGGATAGGGACTTGATTGTATCCCGAGTAACCATATAGGAAACAGAAGTACTTTTGCTCAGCTAGTCTTTCAAGGATTTGATCGATGAAGGGCAAAGGGGAATGATATTTTTTCGTGGCTGTGTTCAGCTTCCTGTAATTGATACAAACCCTCCAAGAGGAAGCTGAACGAGTTGTGACAGATTCTCCTTTCTCATTAGTCACAATGGTAATCCCAACTTTCTTGGGAACAATTTGCACAAGACTTACCCAAGGACTATCTAAGATCGGATAAATGATTCCTGTGTCGAGCCACTTAATCATTTCGTTCTTGACCACTTCTCACATATTAGGGTTTAATCTCCTCTGCATCTGGCAAGAAAGGTGGGATCCATCTTCCATGAATATTCTGTGATTGTAGTAAGATGACTCTATCCCCCTAAGGTCATGGATGGTCCAACCAATTGCCTCCTTGTGTTCTTTTAGGACCTTGATCAATTTAATCTCCTGCTCCTTAGTTAATCTAGCATTGATAATCACAAGGAGCATCTTTTGAGGTCCCAAAAACTGATATTTCAAACTTTCAGGCAATGGTTTCAGTTTGAGCTGAGGTGGGTTTAGGATGGAAGGTAAGGATGATGCTGATGAAGATTCATCAAGAGGAAGAGGTTGAAAGTGAACAAAATCAATAACCTCTTCAGAATGTGGCAGGTTTGCCACAGAGGATTGCGGGTCGGATCCATCAAGACAAGAGGAACTTTCAATTGCAGAAATCGCCATACATGTTTCAATATTCAAGTTATCTTCCTCAAGTTCCTCTATAAATCCACAATCCTCAAATTTGTTAATCGCCTTAAAAATATCCAGTTTCAATTTTGATCCCCAAAGGCGATTTCCATGCTACCTGACGAATCAATTTTCACATTCGTTGAAATTTTAAACATAAAATGATGTCATTGTAAAGCTTTTGTGGTAGGAAAATCGACTATCAAAACATTAATTATTTCTAACCACAATGGATTAGGTCATCTCCATAAGGAGGAATTAGCCTATTGAATGTCTTGCTTGTTCAGGAATATCACCAGATGTACATACTAATTATTCTAACTAACTTTCTCACATAAACTCTTATTCTAAATAATTAATCAGGAGTGTTGATATGCAAAAATCACCATCATATAATATCCTGTAGAAAGATGAATAGTGATCTTTACAATGGCAATCACTATAAATGTTGACTTCCAACAGAATAGAGCTTGTTCAATGTGTCATGCTCTAAAGAACTCAACCACACATAATTTAAATTGAGAAGAAGGATATCCAAGAAAATTTGCCTCAATATATTAAGATATTAAATCAATGAATAGTATTCTCATAATGGCAAAAGTAGTAAATATTAATAGGAAGGAAAAGAAAGCATTCCTTCTCTCTTTCTTGCGCACGTGGGGAAGCTTTCGTTGGAGGAGCTGCTAAGGTCGGCCGGAGCGTGGCCTTTGTGTTGACATAGGAGGTGAGATCAGAGGTGGCTGGATGCACCCGGTTGGTGGCGGACGTCACTCGCAGGCGACGATCTATTGCTACATGATCGTGGACCGTGCTTGGCGTAGTTGAGGACTTAGTCGTGTTCTCAGCATCGAGGGGAGGCTGGTGGCATGGTTGGTGAGGAGAATCGAGGCCTGTGATGATGGCTATGCGAAGGAGTGTGGGCTGCATTTTGGGTTCCTTATGGAGAAATAGGGGAGAAGCCAAAGAAGAAGAAGAAGATGAGGAGGAGGAGGAAGACGAGTTGAGGAGGTGTTGGTGGTGTCTACTAGAGGAGTTGGGCGGCAGTGATGGTTGGTTTGTGGCAAGGGGACGAGCGGTGGGGATGGTTGGCTGGTGGAGCTACTCGCACACGAGTGTTGGGTGCTTTGCTGTTGGCTAACGGGGAGGAAGAAGAGGATGAAGATGAAAAAGAAGTGGGATGTAGATGGGGTTGCTGTGGTGGTAATGGTTGAAGGTGATGGGTGGCTGCAGTGGTGGCTGCACGTTGTCACCGTGTGACCGTTGAGAGGACGAAGGCAGGGGGTAGGCGCATAGAGAGCACGGTGCACGCTGAAGTCCACGGTGTACGCTTGTTGCACGGTGGAGGAGGAGGGAAGATATCCCTACCAGGGGGAAGGATAGGATATCCCTGAAGAAGATGTCATCTTTCATTTTAAAGGTCCCTGGTTTCTCTTTCTTCAGCCATCGATTTCTCCAACCACTTAGCAAAGATCGTAAGTGGTTGGGGTGGTTAAAGAGATGAGGCACAATTGGTAGAGTAAAGGCGGTTGCAGTTTGAACATCATCAGACGTCCAGAATAAGTTCTGGACATCTTCAAAGTTGACAGTACTACGATCCTTGCTCATCTGACATCCAAACTCAATTCAAGATGTCTTATAGAAGCAAAAATGGATGTCTGACTCTCATACCTAGCCTGCATTCATCAAATAGATCATATCATATGTTATTAAATGTAAAATTAGCACATAAAATTAAATGTAGATTAAGGTGAATTACCATTTAACTCCTACTAAATTAAAAATTAAGGACAACTAA
Source organism: Thalassia testudinum (assembly GCA_037157565.1). NCBI lineage: Eukaryota > Viridiplantae > Streptophyta > Magnoliopsida > Alismatales > Hydrocharitaceae > Thalassia > Thalassia testudinum. The sequence goes on from JAZHRO010000051.1 coordinate 10,830,954, forward strand.
TTAAAAAGTACTTAAGCCAAATAATGATCCACAAAAGTGTACTTATCACTAACGCTCTTACAGTTGATATTGGCCTTAATGGTAGCCAAGAATAGACAACCCAGAATGATGGGCATGTTCCTTAAATTCTCAGGTACATCCATGTCAAGGACAAGGAAATCTATAGGAAAATAGAAGTCCTTAACCTTGATAGTAACATCCTCAATAACACCTCTCGGATTTGTGACTGAACGGTCCGCTAACTACAGCATTACTAAGGTCACCGAAGTTCACCTAATCCAAACTTCTTGTAAGGAGAAGTCAGAATTAGGTTAGTAGATGCACCTAGATCCAGAAGTGCCCTATCAAAGGTGTAATCTCCGATGACGCAAGAAATCAAAGGGGCACCTGGATCTCTCTTTTTTGGAGGAAGGTGATGTAGGATAATAGAACTAGCCTGCTTGGAGAGTACCACCTTCCTTGGAACAAATTCCCTTGACTTATGCTTCTGTGTGCATAAATCCTTTAAAAAATTAACATAAGCCAGTGTATGTTTGATAGCGTCGTGGAACGGGATATTGATTTCAACATTCTTGAATATGTTCAAGAGCTCCTCGTTACTATCAACAAGCTTCTTCTTCCTAGGTTTAATCAAGGCCACAGGAAAAGGAACGTGAGTCAGATCTTCCGAATCAGGTTCCTAAGCCTTGATTTCTTCTTCAAAGTTCTCCTTTCTTTCCTTAGGCTCTCTAGGATTGGGTAGGTCAAAATAGGGTAGTTGTGGGTCCTGGGTTTGCCTTCCACTCCTCAAAGTAACAGAGTTAGCAGATGTATACGAGTTTGGGTCTTGGGGAGGGATAGGAAAGATTGGAGGGGCTTCATTAGCCGAAACCTCAGATTTGATGAAGAAGCAGAAGAGGAAGGACCCTGCTCAACCACCTGAGCATGTAGGTGTGGGTCCCTCTGATTCCCGTACCCTTGGGCTTGATTGCCTGGATTCTATATATTAAGCGGGTTGGGTACGGGTTGGGATGGCAGAGATCCGGGTTGATGGGAATTAGTAATGAACCTGGTTTGCAAGTCCAGCGAGGTTTTCATTTGCTGCATGACCTGGAGCATAGATCCTTGCATCTCTACCATCTGACGGTTCAAATCAACCTTCCCTACTGGTTGATAGGAATTCCAAGCTAACTAATTGACCTAATTTGGGGGCAGCTGAGTATAAACATGACCCTGACCCATTGGTCAATGCGGAACATAGTTACAGGGTCGGAATTGGGTCGGCTGCCTCGGGTTTTTACAGGAGAAGTTAGGGTGGTTCCTCCAACCCAGATTACAAGCATTGGAGTAAGGGTTGGACCTAATGTTTTCTTGTACAACATAGACATCCTCATAGGACAAGGATGGAGAAAAAGAAAAGGAGGGATCAGAGAAATTGGGATCAAAGGCCCCATTTTGGAACCCGTGGGGTTCCGAACAATGCTGGCTCACAGGTTGAGTTGCATCCAGTTGATTCACGAACTCCCATCCAAAAGGAGCTCACGAAGAATGGAATTCCGAATTTTGGGATTAAGTGGATCAAGAATTGTTTGCAGAGTTTTCCACCATCCACTCCTCCATCCTTTTGGTAACCAGGTCCACCTTATCTAGTTTATTACAAATCAATTCCATATCGAATGAATGAGAGTCGTGGACCTCATTAACATTCGATCTGGGTTGTTGGGACAAATTAAAAGTATCCATGGAGGCATGATTGATTGAATTTTCACTCATTTCCTCAAACAAATCATGCACACTATTTGCATCTTTATTAAGGAAATTGCCTCCGCAAGAAGAGTCCATGTGATTTTTGAGTTGCTCAGTCAACTTGTGGTAAACGATCTACATGAGCTTCCATTTCGGCACCTCGTGGTGTGGACACCTCCGTAATAAGTCTTGGAATTGCTCCCAGGCAACATGAAACTGCTCCCCCAGCCACTAGGCGAAAGTAGTAATTTCCTACCTCAGTGCATTGGTACGCCCAACTGGGAAGAATTTCTTCAGGAAAGCTGATTTCAGATCATTCCATGTTGCTATCGGCCTTCCTATGGTCCTATACCAATGAGCGGCTTTATCCCTAAGAGAGTGGGGAAAGAGCCTCATGATCATCTGCTCTTCATTCACGTTTCGCACTTTGGTGGTCTAGACCAAAGTGGTCAAGTCCTCCAAATGTTGAAACGGGTCTTCAGAGCCATGCCCATGGAAATGTTTGATCAGGCTTAACACCTGGGGCTTGATTTTTGTCTTCGGTAGGAATCTGGGTGTTGGGATGTTCCCCGTAATTTGAAGGATCATAAAAATCCTTCAAAGGCTGAGCACCTTACATTCTGTGCATTTGTTCCAGCTGCCTTTGAAACATCTCCTATTGATTTTGAGGAAGAGGAGGTTGTTGATCGGCCATGGGATCAATTTGGCCAAAATTCAATCTACGCCTCCTAGATTGTTCTAATGGTCCTTCCAATTGGGGATTCAATGACCTCCTTCCAAACATAAACTAGTAAGAGGTCGGAAGGACTGGGGATAAGAACCCTACAGCACAACAAAACAAGTCTGTCCTTAAGTTGGGTAGCCTAAGGATCTACAGACTCTCAGAATCCATCCTAAGATTATAGACAATTTACTCTACTTGTATCCAGTCAATCCAACCAGTTAGAAGGAGGGACTGGGGAGAAGGTTCTCCCTTCGGCTTGCGCCTCCAGTTCCTAGTGTACCCCCTAGCTGCGATCGTTTGATTTTACTCCCCTAACTTGACATCAGATTGACTAGTACAAGCAGGTTAATCATAAACAATCTCAATCTAGGCTTCGAAGAGCGAATTAGTCCTTAAGGCCAACGTCTAATCAATTTTAACTTAGGCTTAGGATTGTAGTGCTTATGGAATGTGGTGGGCCCTTAAAATGAGTTGTGCCATTAACGATTGATTGAATATGTGTGAGTGCATGCACAACTAGGGTTTTCAAGCAAGATTATTTTGATGAGTGGATTTTAATGTTCAAATCTTGCTTAAGTAGCTTTTAGGGTTTATAATTAAGTGAATTCAATCAAGTTTCAGAGGCATATTAGATGTTCAAACATGGGTGAAGATCTTTCCTTTTGAAATCAAAAGTAAAGTGGAGTGCCTGGTATTGACTTAAATTGAAAACCCTAAAGGGAAGCTACTTGATGAGTTGATTTTAAAATGAAGTGGTGCGGCCCAAACAACTCGAACAATTGGCCGAAATGCACCACTGAGTTAGGCACACAAAATGATTAACCTAAATTGATTTTCGCTCTCTTATGTGTTGATTTACGTGTACCAATTCCACAAGTCAGAATCCCGGTTGAGTAGATAAAAATCAAGTTAGGTTATGTGCCTTGAATGTGGGTGTATGTAGTGTGTATGTTGATTTATTCTACAAGAAGTATCTTTTTGTATGTTTTTTTTTATGAAGGTGAGATGAGTAGGGGTGGAAATCAAAGCATCCAAACTAATCCTAGGGTTTATGCAAACACCTAGGTTAATTGGGGTTTGAATTGAGGTTGTGGAATGAAATCTATGGAGGGGGGAAGAATGGGGAGCACTTACAGTTGTCTTCAACTACACTTTACTCCTTTCTATCGCTTAAAGATTCCCTGTTGGGGTACTTGAAAAATTATAGAAGAGAAATAAAATCAAGTTAGAAAATAATAAAGTACGTGAAATGCAGAAAGAAAATCGAGAATCGTCGCCTCCCTAGCAACGAGGGAAAAATGTTTGATTGGAAGATCTACACAATAAGGATCGAGTTTTGAAAACTCATCATCGTAGTATGATTTGTGATGAAATTAGCCAACAAATAAATTTATATCGAAATTCGTAAAGAGATTCCAGGTCGAACACAGGGAGGCTACGTCAATCTAAAATCTGCGATTATATTTTTTTGGTATTTTCATTTTGAAAGCGAGATAATCATAATGAAATTGATATTAACACTAAGAGAGAGAGAGAGAACAATTACTTTGTAACTGAATACTATTTTTACAACTAGAAAGTAGGAAATGATTAAAGCTAGAAAGTGGGAAATTCTATTATAGAAAGCGATAAAGAAGGAAGAGAGATGTTATCCTCCTTGAAGGTTGCTTGGAGGATGAGCCAGATAAGGTGACGCCTGGAAGACGAAGGACGAAGATAGAGAAGAAGAACGGAGTAGGAAGAACTGGGGGTGAGGCAGGGCATTATCGTCGTCACAAGATCCACTTCCGGAATGGGGGAAAGAAAACTTTGATTTTAACTCTATAAGAGCATCCTAGGTGATGAGAGCCTCATCATGAGCCATAACTAGCTCATTTTGATCCAATAAAGAAGATAAAAGCTCCTACATAACCTAGAAGAAGGCCTAAATGAAGGAATAAGTGCTCTGAGAAGAAAACATGAATTAAAGGTTAAAACTGCAATTTTACCATTGCAGTACATAAACGGGATTTCTCAGAGACAAAACATAGGTCAAATGGTCTAAATGAGATAAAAAGTGGGTTGAGTCAATCAGAAATGGGTTCATTTGTAATTTAGGAATTAAATGACATTTGGTAACCTTAAAACAGACCTGCTCAAATTAACAAGGCTCCGATTAGGATAAAAATCAAGTAAACCCTCTAAAAATCATGGAAAAATATCCTCTAGGGTTTAGAACGCTTAATTTTGCCTTTGGAACCCAGTTTGACCTAGATTAGGGTCATAGCTCTTCAAGTAACCTAATTTAGGCTTTTATGCAAAATGTCCAGTCAAACGAGGTCAAACCTAAAATACAACTACACCATTGGATTCCTTAGGTCCAAATTAGGTTTGTACCAAAATTTGGACCTAAGGGGAGGTCATCTTGACCTACTTTGCAATTTAGTACACCCAAATCATAATTTGGTCCCTATCTTTTGAAAATCCTAGCAGAGAGCCCCCTAATTTCATGTCACCTTTGCAATCAGGTCCTGCCGCCATTGTTAGGGCAGAACCAACCTCCGGTGAGGTTTAGAGAGGGATTACTCTCTAATTCCTCATAGATCCCCTCCCAGAAATGGAAGGGAGATTCTCTGAGGAATTTCCTTCCATCTAAGGCCAATCACAATCTCTGGTGTGAACCCAATCTCTCGTGCGAACGCACGAGGGATTTTGGTATCTAACCTCTTTCCTTCTCCGGTGAGCCATCAGAGACACAGGCGTGCCCTCCACGCTCTGAACACCCGGCCCAGTGCCTATAAAAGAACCCACACCTTCGGCCGCTCAATTTCAGCTTGACTTGGCCGGACGTCCACCTCCAATTCGTCTCTTCTTCTCCGGCCAAGAACCCAGCGAGCTTTGGCGAGCCCCCCTCCCCTCCCTCTTCGCTCTGCCATAAAACCAGTGGCAGAGACATCTTCCTGATTCTCCTCAGCCCCGTCGTCGCCGCCGTCCTCCTCCACTGGGCAGCTTCTTCTCTGGGGACAGCAGGTACAGCTATCCGCCTCTCCATCCCCTTTGCCCTGTAAGTAGGTTAGAATTGTTCTCCATCTTCCCCTCTCTCTTTTTCCCCTTTTATTTCATTTAATTGACCCTCGACCATCGCTGACCACCTCCATCTCCCTCGCCTCCGATCGACCTCCGACGACCTGCTCCCACCATTCCGCCCTTCCACACGGCTCGCCAACCGTCTCATAAGCTCCACCTCGCCACGAGGAACACTCTCCGCCCATCCACCATCCCTCTATGCCTCCACCACAGTCCCCCGAACACACCCACACATCCGGCCACAGGTTGACCTAGGCACGCACGCCTAGGCCGTCCTATGGCCTGCTGCATGGCTCACCACCTTCGCCGTGCCACGACGAAGCTCTGCAAGTGATTTGATTAGGCCAATAGGCCGTATTCGTGCATGACAGTATGCCAGCTGCTGCCGCCGTTGACAGTGACGCGAAGTAGCTTTGGAGCAGCTCCAGGCTTTAGCAGCTCCAGGTTTCAGGTGCTGTGCATTCGGGCAAGCACTGCGAAGCCATCTGATCCAGTAATCAACGCTAACAGAGGCTGCAGCTGTGGCGATTGCACGAAGGTTCTGCAGGCGTGTGCGAGAGCGGGGCAGGCCTGATAGTCCCACATCGGCGAGATACGAGGCGCAGGTATGCTTTAAATTGATTTTGTGTAATACGCTCGTTGCCTCCGAACGCACAGGGGTGAGGTCCCTCACCTGACCCACGCTCGCCTCGTCTGCGGTTTCACCTCGCAGATCTGGCGAGATCCGACCCGACCCATCCTGAGCACTCCTCGCGCATCACCCACCTGCAGGTGTGCCTGGTCCTGGGTGCGAAATCCGACCCGATTACCCGTGGCCTGGGAGAGAGTCCCTTGAGTGAATTCCAGAGAGAGAGAGAGAGACGTTCGAGTAGAGGGAAAGGGGTAGGTTTTGCTCTCTGTGTAGGCAGGCTGAACATTGAGGAAGAAAGACTTAGCCGCAAGGAAGAAGAGAAGAAGTAGAAGAAGAGGCTGAGCAAGGCAGAGAAGAATAAGAAAAAGAGACTGCTGAGAAGAAGAGAAAAGAGAAGGAAGAAAGAAAGGACTGCAGAGCCAAAGAAGGAGAAGAAAGAAGAGACCAAGGCAAAAAAAGCCTTCATAGAAGGCCAACACAGAATCAGAAGAAGATAAAAGGAAGAACAGAAGACCAAGGAAGTGGAAGAAGCATTCGCAGAAGAGAAAAGAAGGAAGAAGGAGAGACTGCTGAGAAGAAGAGAAGGAAGCAAGGCAAAAGAGAGGCTGCAGAGAAAGAAATATCAGAAGAGAAGAATAACACTTTTAAGACGTCTGATCACAAGATCAGACGTCCAATTTCATTTCTTTTGTCATAATTACTTTTAACCACATACATTCATATTTGAATTAATGTTTTGAGTAAATTAGAGTGTTCAATTACATTTGATATTAGTAGTAAATTCCAATTGCTCCCTGTGTTAGACCTTGGTTACTCTGATTTTTGAGTAATAAAAATTCTTTATTTGTTTGAACACTTTGTCGGCTATATTACAACGTGACATTCTCTTTAAAACCCCACAAAAGCGTACAAACATTTTGGCGTATTGCAGGGAGCAACGCGCAATTTATCATTAGTCTCTACATTCTTTTTATCATATTGAACACTAACTTGCCCTACTTGGCTTTGTTTTGATCTTGCAGGTATTTCACGAGAACATCCCTTCCGCAAGTCAACCACTCCAGGGCAGGTAATTTCTTTTCTTCCTTAATCATCCCCTAATTCTAAAAAGACAAAAGGAAGAAAATCAATTTAGGAATCAATTGCCTTCTTTATATAGTAATCACCATCTTTAAGGCAAACGGTTCCTGATTTTGCGAAAATTTTTCAAATCTTCTTGAAGTTGGTGCAATTTTTTTTAGATTCCATCCCATAAATTCATGTGCCTAATAGAAATAACGCTTAATCTCTGTGGACAACACACTTCTTGCTTTCAAGTCCAAAGAGAACCTTGTGACAAAGAAAAAAAGGATTGGACCAAATTAGGGTTTCTACAGTAGGATCTTGGAGTGTTAGTCACACATGCCTTCATAAAAGGAAATAAACCTTTCCGCATTGATTGAAGAGATCTTAACAAGACAAACCCTAAGAAAAAAAGAAGCTCTAAAATCACTTGAATCTTAAAATTTTTGGACCTAATGACCTGGGAGTTAAATTAGGGTGATCTCTAGGCTCCAAACCTAGAATCATTCTGCCATCTATAGGACAGGTCGGGTGAAGTTGACCCCTTGGGTCAACCAACCTCTAAATTAGGTCACAACATCAACACATCTAAAGTTCAAGTGAGAACCCTAAAGCACCTTTGAAATAAAAGTGGTAGACTTAAGAGGTCAAGGTCCGCATTCTGGTCTACCTGGAATCTCAGTGACAAGAGAGGTCGGGTGGGGGAAACCCTGTAACCCGTGGGGACGCTCTACCATGTAGGGGTCTTTGCGGGACTCTCCCTCTCTGGCTGCCCAGGTAATTCTCAGGTGGACGATCTTCTGATCCAGGGGTCCATCTGCCCCGAACCTCCATAGTCATCCAAACATCTTTGGGTGTCTTGATTGGGTCAGAAACATCTCCAGTCCCTCATCTTTTCTCTTTAGAACACACATACACATTTTCAGTGGGACTCGTTATTCAGATATGATCGCTTCATAACTTGATTCTACATCTTGATTCCACCACCTGATCCAAATATGCAGCCAAACCACCTACGACTACCATTCGAGAAACCTGAATATCAGAGATCCATGAGAGATAAAATGATTGAGGATGCCATGACATTCTATGAAAATGAAGAAACCTCAACAACAGTAGGAAACATTCAGGTTGATGTCCCAACAACCACAACCTTTGTCATAACTTGTGCCCAAGTACTATTAGCAGAAGCCACAAAAGGATCAACCCGTGACTTGCTCATTACTGCATACATTGAGATAGAAAAATTGCACAATATTGAATACCTTCAATGTATGACAAATCCTCGACTTTGGAAGCAACACCAAGATAGTCTTGAAAAATGGGAAGAGATAATGAGATTAGTAAAATAAGTTATTGACCAGAAATACCGGTATATACCACAAACAGAGGAGGAACTATCTTGGGACAACATCGAGGATAAATCTGATCTCGGGTTTGAGGCACAAAATGGTTGTGGATTCCCAACCCAAATAGAGTACAATGTGCCTGATATTGAAGAAGGTTGGGAAGCTCCAAATGCAGGAAAATACCATGATGAGCCCATTTTAGAATCCCAAAACTCCTGCAAGTATGAGAGTAGAATTGAACCTCTCGAGGGTATAAATTCCGTCCCTTATTCTGATAAGGTGACCCTTGAAGGTTATTCAGACCTAGATTCTAGTAATTCAACCCACATCCTAAGCCTAGAAACTAGATCTGAAACCTATTTTGAAGATTTCAAGGCCCCAGATGAAGAAGAGCAATCTTTTAATGAAGAATATGATTTTGGGCCTCGATTTGATGAATATCCCTCGCCAACCTCCTCAAAGGAACGAATCGATTTTTTGGAAGTCATGCCAATCTACGACACAGAAACCGAGGAGTTGGATGAGTGGGGTTTCAATTGGGTCTGCCCTACTAGCTTAGAACCTGAGCCTCTACCAGATAGGGACACCTTTTTAAGCTCAGAATTCACATTTAGGCTAGACCCCAGTCAGGCTGCTGAGTATACAACATATGATTTATTCTGTGGTGGAACGCATGATCTTGAATCTCATTCAGATTTTCATTTTCGCATGCTCTCCGATAATTTCGAATATGACCATAACATTGGAGAAAATCTACTTCCTGATTATAACAAGCCAATTTTCTTTGAAGCCACCTGCTCCACATATACAGAACCAATCAAAACCCGTTCTCTACCTCGACCCGCAACCGGACTCAATTTCTATTCTGATTCACCTCTCACAGAGCCGGTTGCAGATGATTCAACTCCATATCTATACCGGGTATCGGGCATTGATCAGATCGAAAATCAGGAGCCATCATTCTTTGATCACCCCTGTAGGGATTCCACACCTTACATTGATTATTTTTCGGAACCCTACTTTGACCAGGCTGATTCGACTTAGCCTAAACCCAAGTTTTCACTTCCATATCCATCAGACCTTCACTGCATATGGTGGGTGCCGCATCTACTGATCTACATCTATTAACCCACCAGACTCATTGGGTTTGGGCTGCATCATCAGCCCACTGATCTGAACAAGCACCTGGTTGGACCAACCAGGCTCTTAATCAAGGTGTTTGTTTTACAAAATTTCGTTGATTTGACCACTCCCTCTCCACCCCATTTTTTGCTCGGCTGAAGGCATTAAATTTAGCACTTAACGGGAGGCAACCCGTCATCCCAAAAACAGAGACCCGTCTGATTATCCATCTGTACTCCACGTTTATTGCACCTTGAGTACAGCCTTAGACAGTTGATCCCACCTCTGGTAACGTATCAGAGCTTAAAATCATCTGCATCATTCATTTTCGACCCATTCACCCACCCGATGTATCCTATTCTAAGCCACTGACCTCAACACTAATTCACACCCTCTGTTTACAATGAGGACATTGCAAAACTTAGGCATGGGGGGTGATAAAGTGCATACATACAGAACCAAGAAAAAATCCGAAGGATTCTCACAAAAAAAATTTACATATGTCAAAAACACAAAAAATTGAAAAAGTATGAAAAAGAACAAAAAAAATGGGGGAGGGAGGAAATTTTGTAAGCCACATATTCATAAGGAGAAAAAGAGAAAAATGACAAAAAGTAGCACAAAATGAAAAAGAAAAAGAAATAGTCATTAGTATAAGATTAAGGAATTAACTGAAGTTCTAGACCAGATCAAGAAAAGAAATAAAAGAAAAAGTGCTAAGAAGACATAACTGGTCTTAGGGCTCTTGGGCTAGACTCTTTAGCTTAAAAATTCACGTATCCGTTAAAATCTGGATAATCATCAAGAGGTTGAGGAAAATGCAAAGCTTAAGTATCAGGTCTAAGTCTTAGGAAGTATTCGGCCTTGTTAACTAACCTCCGGTTTGCGGGATTCGGTAACCTAAGCACCCCAAATTCACACACAGTCTGGTGCAGTGCGCATAAACATCCAAATCACGCAAAAGCATTTAATGTTATGAAAAAGTCACCTAGATTAGGAGTGGCCAATCAACACAAGTTGATTTGGACGAGTTCCCGACGCGGAGAGGCGGGAAATTCCCCTCGAAGATGCGTAACAACATATCGTCTCCTCGGTGCTTGTCTCTTTGGATATTTAAATATCCTACTGGGGGCATGTAAGCACTCTGCTGGTTCAGATACCATGGGTGGCATTATCACGAAATGTCAATCGCCAGGGTCTGAATTCGGCCACGGAACGCCATGGGCGGGATTATCTCAAAATCTCGAAAGCCAGGGTTCTGGGGGTTGCCATGGGCGGTGCTATCTCGAAGCATCGATAGCCAAGAACCCTTGAGGATTGATGATGGGGACGAGGAATCTGATACAGACCGTGTTGAGAAGCTAATCCGAAGCTAGAAATAAAAAGAAAAGAGAGAGAAAAAGCTCTCCAAACAAATAAATCTTCTATCTCTCTCTTACAAAAAATGCACTGCAAATTGAACTTAGGCTAAAAATGTCTCAAGCACGGGTGCTTTAACCGCGGAGTCCAACAAACCCTAGGTTAGTTTCTGTGGGCCTTAGAAACCTTTGCAGAGGACTAAGGCTAAAGCGGAACAGGTCCGGATTTTAGTTGGTACTTGAGTACCTCTAGGCCTATTGTCAGCATTCATACCTAATCACAAAAGAAAAGGAGAAGCACTTATCATGATTGTTGACAAACACTCTGGGTCTAGAACGAAAGTTAAAACCTTGGAATTTTGCTAAGGGACTAGCAAAAGCTAGGCATGGGGGCACGATGAGAGCCTCATCATGAGCCATAACTAGCTCATTTTGACCCAATAAAGAAGATAAAAGCTCCTACATAACCTAGAAGAAGGCCTAAATGAAGGAATAAGTGCTTTGAGAAGAAAACATGAATTAAAGGTTAAGACTGCAATTTTACCATTGCAGTACATAAACGGGATTTCTCATAGACAAAACATAGGTAAAATGGTCTAAATGAGATAAAAAGTGGGTTGAGTCAATCAGAAATGGGTTCATGTGTAATTTAGGAATTAAATGACATTTGGTAACCCTAAAAAAGACCTGCTCAAATTAACAAGGCTCCGGTCAGGATAAAAATCAAGTAAACCCTCTAAAAATCATGGAAAAATATCCTCTAGGGTTTAGAACACTTAATTTGGCCTTTGGAACCCAGTTTGACCTAGATTAGGGTCCTAGCTCTTCAAGTAAACTAATTTGGGTTTTTACGCAAAATATCCAGTCAAACGAGGTGAAAGCTAAAATCCAACTACACCATTGGATTCCTTAGGTCCAAATTAGGCTTGTACCAAAATTTGGACCTAAGGGGAGGTCATCTTGACCTACTTTGCAATTTAGTACACCCAAATCACAATTTGATCCCTATCTTTTGAAAATCCTTGCAGAGAGCCCCCTAATTTCATCGCCACCTTTGCAATCAGGTCCTTCCACCATTGTTAGGGCAAAACCAACATCCGGCGAGGTTTAGAGAGGGATTACTCTCTGATTCCTCAGAGATCCCCTCCTAGAAATGGAAGGGAGATTCTCTGAGGAATTTCCTTCCATCTAAGGCCAATCACAATCGCTGGTGTGAACCCAATCTCTCGTGCAAACGCACAAGGTATTTGGGTATCTAACCTCTTTCCTTCTCCGATGAGCCATCAGAGACACAGGCGTGCCCTCCACGCTCTGAACACCCGGCCCAGTGCCTATAAAAGAACCCACACCTTCGGCCGCTCAATTTCAGCTTGACTTGGCCAGACGTCCACCTCCAATTCGTCTCTTCTTCTCCGGCCAAGAACCCAGCGAGCTCCGGCGAGCCCCCCTCCCCTCCCTCTTCGCTCTGCCATAAAACCAGTGGCAGAGACATCTTCCTAATTCTCCTCCGCGTCGCGCAATACCCGCGCACGCCGCCTCAGCCCCGTCGTCGCCACTGTCCTCCTCCACTGGGCAGCTTCTTCTTCGGCGACAACAGGTACAGCTGTCCACCTCTCCGTCCCCTTCGTCCCTGTAAGTAGGTTAGAATTGTTCTCCATCTTCCCCTCTCTCTTTGTCCCCTTTTATTTCATTTAATTGACCCTCGGCCATCGCTGACCACCTCCATCTTCCTCGCCTCTGACCGACCTCCGGCGAGCCGCTCCCACCGTTCTGCCCTTCCACACGGCTCGCCAACCATCTCATAAGCTCCGCCTCGCCATGAGGAACACTCTCCGCCCATCCACCATCCCTCTACGCCTCCACCACAGTCCCCCGAACACACCCACACATCCGGCCATAGGTTGACCTAGGCACGCACGCCTAGGCCATCCTGCGGCCTGCTGCATGGCTCACCACCTTCGCCATGCCATGGTGAACGTCTGCAGGTGATTTGATTAGGCCAATAGGCCATATTCATGCATGACAGTATGCCAACTGCTGCCGCCATTGACGGTGATGCGAAGCAGCTTTGGAGCAGCTCCAGGCTTCAGCAGCTCCAGGTTTCAGGTGCTGCGCATTCGGGCAAGCACTACGAAGCCATCTGATCCAGTAATCAATGGTAATAGAGGCTGCAGCTGTGGCGATTGCATGAAGGTTCTGCGGGCACGTGCGAGAGTGGGGCAATCCTGATAGTCCCACATCGGCGAGATACGAGGCGCAGGTATGCTTTAAATTGATTTTGTGTAATACGCTCGTTGCCTCCGAACGCACAGGGGTGAGGTCCCTCACCTGACCAACGCTCGCCTCATCTGCGGTTTCACCTCGCGGAACTGGCGGGATCCGACCCGACCCATCCTGAGCACTCCTCGTGCATCACCCACCTGCAGGTGCGCCTGGTCCCGGGTGCAAAATCCGACCCGATTACCCTTGGCTCTGGGAGAGCGTCCCTTGAGTGAATTCCAGAGAGAGAGAGAGATGTTCGGGTAGAGGGAAAGGGGTAGGTTTTACTCTCTGTGTAGGCAGGTTGAACGTTGAGGAAGAAAGACTTAGCCGCAAGGAAGAAGAAGAGAAGAAGTAGAAGAAGAGGCTGAGCAAGGCAGAGAAGAAGAAGAAAAAGAGACTGCTGAGAAGAAGAGAAAAGAGAAGGAAGAAAGGACTGCAGAGCCAAAGAAGGAGAAGAAAGAAGAGACCATGGCAGAAAAAGCCTTCGTAGAAAGCCAACACAGAATCAGAAGAAGATAGAAGGAAGAACAGAAGACCAAGGAAGAGGAAGAAGCATTCGCAGAAGAGAAAAGAAGAAGGAAGAAGGAGAGACTACTGAGAAGAAGAGAAAGAAGCAACGCAAAAGAGAGGCTGCAGAGAAAGAAATATCAGAAGAGAAGAATAACACTTTTAAGACATCTGATCACAAGATCAGACGTCCAATTTCATTTCTTTTGTCATAATTACTTTTAACCGCATACATTCATATTTGAATTAAAGTTTTGAGTAAATTAGAGTGTTCAATTACATTTGAGATTAGTAGTAAATTCCAATTGCTCCCTGTGTTAGACCTTGGTTACTCTGATTTTTGAGTAATAAAAATTCTTTATTTGTTTGAACGCTTTGTTGGCTATATTACAACGTGACATTCTCTTTAAAACCCCACAAAAGCATACAAACACCAGGTTTGGGACAAGATTCTTTAGAGCTTTAGAGAGGGAGAGAGGTGAAGGATGGGATGAAGAATTCATGTGGTACGGGTCTCCTTTTATAGTTGTAGGGATTGAGGGCAAAATTGACATTTCAAGCTTAAAACATTAAATGAGGGGGTCTTTAGTGACAGATTTAAGATTCACTAAAAATCCCATGTCACTGAAGCTCCATGCGCATGCCTACCTCCTCGCCTTCTTTATGCTCAACACTTGCCCACGTCCTTGCAATATCAGCCGTCCGATCGCAAGATCGGATGGCTTATAAGCCGCTGCACCTCATCGCGTGACCGCATCAGATCACATGTATGATCATGCGTTAGATAGCGCGTGCATGATCCCCATGCTCTGGGTGCACCACGTGTCGCTCCTACCACCGTTCATCTTTGATCCAACGGCTTGATTTAGCCGTGCATGCGTCCGTGGTCAATTTAAGCGCTTGAGGTGGCTCGAAGTTGCGCTCTCGCCTTGAGAGTGGCGTAATGCCACCACTGTGCTACATGGTTGGATTTTCGCGGAGATGAGAATGGCATCCATAGCTCGTGGCTATTGGATGGAAATCCAACGACCCAAATCTGTCGTTGTCCTCTCATCAAATGAGTGTGAATGACTGGCTGGAGCTCATCTCAGCCGTTGGATTGAAATCCAATGGCTGAGATCAATCAGTCATCTGAGGAGAGAGAGAGCACGACGGGTCATCAAATTTTAGCTGGGCCAGTTTGAGCGGTCGAGATGGCACCACGTGGCGCCATCTTAGTCATCCATCTTTTGTGACTTGTAGAAGGTGCCACGGATGTCAGATTAGGCCGATTTTCATGTCGTTGGGCTATGATTGTCGATTCGAATCCATCCATGTGGTCAGATTTGTCATCTAAAGTGTAGATTTACACCATCTTGGCTCTTGATCTCTGACCTTCCTCGGATTATATCTGATGTTACGAAGTCCGATCAGGGTGATCTTGGAGTCATTGAACTTCGATCGTCATCCTGATCAGATCCGTATGGTTGGATCTTCGATTCGAGGCCCCAATTGAATATCTCCCTGTTACCTGATCATAAAAGGAGACAATTAACCTAAATTATACAATCTAAACTAAATGCAAGATGATGCATGTTATGCAATATTTATAATGTATGATGCAACACTACGCCTAAGAACACACATAAATAGACAATTTATGTGATATAAGCATGTTTACATCAGATATACTTTATTTTGCTTCAAATTTGAACTGAACATATTGTAAAAAGTGTGCTTACATTCTTTGTCAGTAAATGCTTATACTGATAACCTTCCAAGTGGGTTTCCTAATGCAATTCAATGATAAACTCATGATTCTCTATATGATTTTGGGTTCACTTAATGACTAGATGTTATTAATGATGTTATACTTAATGACTAGATGTTATTAATCTTTATTTCTAGCATCTGAGTTTGATTTTTAAGGTATGGAGTTCATTTTACATCATTATAATGCCTAATTCTAGCATTTTCCTATACATAACATGAAAAATACAAAAATAAATGTAAATAAATAAAAGAAAAGTGTCTTGAGTGAGAATAAGATGTATGTGAGGTGTGTGTTTAGTTAGATTTAGGTTTAGAGTCCCTTAGCTTGGAGAACATACCTGAAGAAGTTCATAGTTCTCAGGTTTAAAAATAAAGAAAACAAAAACAAAAAGACCAAAAAGAATTATCTTCTCTTCTATCCCTGCTTTCTCTCCTCCTCTTCTACTTCTATAAAGCACAAAAACAAAACAAAAATTTGAAAAACTCAAAAATCTTATAAAAATACCCAGGTAAAAAGTGTATATACTTGTATATAATGATAAATTAATTGTATATAGTAATTTAAATGTATGTATAGTATGTATATAACTTATATAACTATGTTATTTATGTAGATATGTATTTATGTTAAGTTAGATAGTATAGTAATTGATGAGAACCTCATCATGAACCCTAACTAGCATAATCTAACCTAGATATGCAAGAAAAAGCTCCTACATTACTCAAAGAAAGGCTTAACTCAGAGAATTCTGAGTTCACAAAGAAAATAAGTCATAAGGGGTAGAAAAGCAATTTCACCAACACAATTTGCAAACAGGGTAATTAAGGGTCCAAACACAGGTCAAACTAACCTAATAAGAAGGAAAATGGGATGATCTGACCTAACAAGGGCTACAGCAACTCCAAGGAATTAAGTGATATTTTGTAACCCTAAAACAAACCCACTTCAATTCACAAGGTTTGAGGCAGGGTAAAAATCAACTAAACCCTCTAAAATTTATAGAAAAATAATCGCTAGGGTTTAGAACCTTCATTTGGCCTTAGAAACCCATTTTGACCTACATTGAGAACCACGCCCAATTAATGATTTAATTTGAGATTTTACATAAATTGGCTGGTCAAACATGGTCTGACCTAAAAACAAAATTCACCATTAAAATCCCTAGGTTCAACATCGTCATGCATAAAAACTTGAACCTAAGAAGAGACCTCCTTGACCGACTTTGCAATTTGGTCCTCATCATTTACTTTTTGACCCTTAACTTTCGAAACCCTTGCATTTTGGCACCCAATTTCCTCGTCGTTCTTTGCATTTTGGTCACTCCTGCAAGTCTCTGCGCAGCACCATGCTCCGGCGACGTTGCGCAGAGCATGGCGCCGCGCAGGGTGAGGGGGACGTCCTGCAAAGTGAACGCGGAGTTCCCTACGACGTCTGCTGTCGCAGGGACTCAGCCATGCTGCCTGACGACCCCCACACCTCAAGTGCGAACGCGTGGAAGGTATGGGTCTCGTCTCCGACCATACTCAAGCGAGGGGCGCACGTCGCTAGCCTGCATTTGCCTCTCTACCACCGCCTTTATAAGAACCAGCATCGCCAGCCGGTTCTCGGAGTCTAGTCTTGGCGGAGAAACCCCCAACCCTTCCTCTCTCCCCACTCCGACAGGAAACCCACCAGCTCCGGCGGCCACTCCTCCTTCTAGTCGCTCTGCTGCAATACCAGCAGCAGAGCCAGCTTCGCCCAATCTTCCCGCGTCGTGCCGTACCAAGCGCGCGCCTCCCTGCCCAGTTCCTCGCCGCCGCTCTCTCCCTCTGTGTGCTTCTTCTCCAGCGACAGTCGATATGACTGCTCGCCTCTCCGGCCCCCTTCGTCCCTGTAAGTAGGTTGCAGTTACTCCCCTTCTTCCCCTCTTTCTTTTCCCCAATTTATTTTGCTTGATTGCCCCACGACCACGCCCGATCACCCTCACCTTCCCCGCCTTCGGCCACTCTCCGGCTAGTCGCCCCCGTCATCCCACAACCCCATACGACTCGCCAACTGTCCCAAAAGCTCCACCTCATCATACCAAACGCCCTCCGCCCCTCCACTGCCACTCTACACCTCCACAACACTCCCCACGTCACACCCACTTTTTCGGCCAAAGAACGACCTAGGCACGCACTCCTAGGCCATCCCGCGGCCTACTGCACATCGCACTACCTTCGCCGTGCCACGGCGAAGGTTCCCCTGTGGTTTGATTAGGCCGATAGGCCGTATTCGTGTACGATAGGTTCTGGAGCCCTGCCGCCATTGTTGACGATTGAAGCAGCTTCCAAGCAGGCTCCATGCGTCAGGGCAGCTGTGCTCCAGGTGCTGTGGACTGGGGTGAAGTCTGTGAAGACTTTTGCTTCAGCACTTGGCACCAACAGCGGCAGCAGCTAAGCAGATTGCGAGGAGGTTCTCCTACGGGCGCGTGCGAGAAGGAGCATCAACTTAGTCCAACATCGTGAGTTCTCGAAGCACCGCACCACTTTAAATTATTTTTATGTTTTTACCTTATCGCCTCAGAACACGGGATGAGGTCCCCTCTCCCACTTACCCACCTCGTCCACGACCCACGCTACGCAGACCTGGCCGACCCGTTTACCCTGCACTCCTCGCGCACCACCCACGCCGGTGCGCCTGGTCACGGGTACGCTATCCGACCCAATAACCCGGCTCTGGGAGAGCTTCCTGTGAGCGATTTACAGAGAGAGAGACGTACCGGTAGAGGGAAGGGCTAGGTTTTGCTGTGCTTTGTGCAGGAACAGGACGTGAAGGAGAAGGCTCATCACTTAGTCGTAGGAGGGAGAAGAAAAGGAGCAGAAGAAGAAGAAATTCTGAAGAAGAGGCTGAGCAAGGCAGAAGACCAAGGAAGAAGAAGCAGAAGAAGAAGAAGAAGAAGGCTCGCCAAAGAAGAAGAAGCAGCGAAGGAAGAAAAAGAGGAGAAGCACTGTAGCAGACCGCAGTTTAAGTCGTCTGACGGCTGTATCAGACGACGGATGAACCTTCAGAGGAGATAAAGCAGAGAAGAAGAAGGCTCGCCAAAGAAGAAGGCTCTGCACAGCTAAAGAAAAGAGAAAGAAAAGAAAAGAAGGAAGAAGAGAAGACTCTGCATCTGAAGAGCAGAAGAAGAAGACGAGTAGCCAGGAAGAAAAAGAAAGAAGAAGACTTGGTCGCCAGAAAGAAAGAGGGAAAGGCAGGAAGAAAAAAAAAAGAAAGAAGAGGGAAGAAGACAGGATCAGAGAGAAGCATAAAGACAAGAAGAAGAGGCCAAGACAAAAATCTATCTCTCTCTCTCTCTTATTTTTGTAATTCAATAAAGAAATTTTGTGCTTTTAGAATTCCAGTAGCTCCCTGAGTTCGACCTCGGGAAAACTATTTCCGAGTAAAAAAAAAATTCTATGGTAATGAAAACCGTAGCTGTCTTGTCTTATACTATAACGACTATACTATAATAAACATAAAGACATGCAAAAGCAACACCGCGGTTGGACCATCACCATTTTTTTTGGCGCCGTTGCCGGGGAGCAACGACTATTCTAGAAGCTTTAAACTCTTTTAAAAATTTCTAATCTCTTCCCTCTTGTGTGCAGGCAAAGAAAAAAAAATTAGAAGAGCAGTCGCACAACAAACTCTTCAAGGAATAGGTAATCCTTATTAGCCCTGTCTTAAACCCCCTCAAAATCTGAAAAGGAATAAAAAGAAGAATCAACTTAGAGCTACCTGTGTTATACTTAGTAATTCATCAAAGTTGCCTAATTTTTCATTTCAACACATTTTTAACTGTTCATCCAACTACGGTAACTAGGGCTAAAACCTTCTTGATTGAGCCCTAGATACTAAATTTTGAGGCAACTAAAATGGACCAACTAGAGCCAACTCAAGGATTGAAAAGCTGGGGTTTTTAGAGACACACCTTCTCTTAACAAAGAAAAAAATCTTTCTAAGAAGAGGTGTGCCTAAACCTTGTTTGAAAAGATCTATACAAGAGGAACCCTAAGCAAATTAGGCTCTTAAATCCATTTGAACCTTAAATGAAAGGACCCAAAAGCTCTCAAAGGAACAAGAGGTGAAGTTGACACCTTGGGTCAACCAACCTTAAAATTAGGTCACTTTTTCACTCAAAATACTTAAAAGTTCAAGTGGAACCTTAAGCACCTTGATCTTGAAGTAAAAGAGGTAGACTTAAGAGGTCAAGGTTCCCATTCTGGTCTACCTGGAACCACAGTGACAAGAGAGGTCGGGTGGGGGAACCCTGTAACCCGTGGGGACACTCTACCGTGTAGGGGTCTTCGCGGGACTCACCCTCTCTGGCTGCCTAGGTAATTCTCAGGTGGCCGATCTTTTTGATCAAGGGGTCCATCTGCCCCGCACCTCTATAGTCACCTAACAATTTTTGGGTATCTTGATTGGGTCCAGCACCTTCTAATCTCATCATCACATCCTTCGGTGCATGTACGGTAGGAGGTCCTTAAGACCACCCTTAAGACCTCCTTTAGAAATTCACTCCCGTCAAGGCCAAGCCTCGACGCCCGTGTTTGTGCAGCAACCCCACCACATTATTCTCTCATCACATTCAGAACCAAGCTCTTCTTCCCCCATCATGGCTCAACCAGTTGAGGAAGAAAGCAATATGGAGCACCAGCTCCAGCGACTCAATGTCCTCTTCTAAAACTTTGTGCACCCACCTCAACGGCCTATGATGCGGGACCATTATAATCCTGCTGTGGTGGCTATTGAGCCTCGAGTCAGAATCCCGATTGGAGGACCTGATTCTGAATTAAAGCCCAATATGATTCATGCTATACCTAAATTCCATGGGCTTAATTCCGAAGATCCCTTCCAGCACATCAAACAGCTGAAGCATTTGGCCCAAACTTTTGGGTCAGATGCACAAAATCGGGACATTCTCCTCATGAAGATGTTCTCCTTCTCTCTTATGGACAAGGCCGCTCATTGGTATCAAACTCAGACCCGGTCGATCAACACTTGGGAAGAACTTCAGTCCGAATTTTTGAAGTTCTTTCCCGTTGGTCGGACCAATGCCTTGCGCCATCAGATTACTCACTTCACTCAGCAAACAGGGGAACCTCTCCATGAGGCATGGGATCGCTTTCAGGATCTCATGAGAAAGTGCCCCCATCACGGAGTTCCTAAATGGGAACAAGTCCAATCTTTTTACTAGGGACTCCGTGAAGACATTCGTCTTTTCGTCAATGCAACCTGCGGAGGGAATATCATGGGTCAACATGAGGACACCGTGTGGGAGATTCTCGAAAACATGTGTGAGAACTCCATCAACAATGACTCCATGGGATTATTCGACAGGACGAATTCCCACGCATCGACGAACCCTAGGGGAGCACATGAGACACAGGGCCTGTCCGCATCAGTCGACCTGGAATTAATGGCCAGTCGATTGGACAAGGTCTCAATCATTGAGAAGAAGGTGAATGAGCTGACTCAGCACTTGCAGCGAGCCACCTCTACAGGTAGCTCCTTTGCACAGCTTCCTTCCACACGGGAGACTGTGCAAAACATTCTCCACCAATCTTCCCCTGGGATGGATCCATATCCATCCCTATCTGATTCTCGGATCGGAGGGTCATCCGATCCTTTCTATACCAGCCCGGGGAATTCCATTCCCCCTTTCTCTGATTCTCTGGAGGTTCCTCAGACCTGCGAGGACCTCAACGCCATCCAGAACGACTCATTCTCCAACACCTACAACCCTGGATGGCGAAACCATCCCAACTTTCAGTGGGCGTGAAATCCCCAAACCCAAAGACCACCCTTTCAGCCGTGCCCACAACTCCCTTGTCCTTACCAGCCGCCTCAGCCTAGACCCAACCCTACTTATCCATCAGGGCCAAATCAGGACCAAATGTCCTTTATCCTTCAGACTCTGGTTGACATTCAAAGGACAAATGCAGCTATCCAAAAATAACATAAGGACGAACTTACAAAGGTTAGAAATCAATTGGCCCAGTTGGCAAATTCTCTCCAGCCAGGCACACTTCCTTCCCAACCTCTTCCTAACCCGAATAATGTACCAACACAGCGGCGCGTTATGAACCCAAACCCAGGCCATGCACACATGATTTATCAGGCCCCTCTGTTCCTTCACCGGACAGGATGGAGGCTTCCACTTCTTTTGTGGGCTATTAGCAGCAACCCATCTTACCCAATCCCAACCCAAACCAGGCAGGACTTAATTCCGTAACAACCCGTAGTGGTAAGGAAACCAAGATCCACCCTATCCAAACCACTCCAAGCCTGGCAGTAATCTCAAGCCTAGGACAGTAATCCATTACGTTCATATTCTTGTCCCAGATCAAAGACCTGGACCTATCCTAGAAGAACCAACCAAGGTTCCGTTTCCCGAGGCCTTGACCAAGGGAAAGAAGACTACCAAGCCCGTGGCACCTGAGGAGGACCTGGTCAAGCTCTTTGAGCAGGTCCACATAAACATCCCCTTGATGGATGCAATCCGCCACGTACCAGCTTACGCACGATTCTTAAAGAATGTGTGTACACCCCAGCGTAAGCCACGAACCAAGAGTGGGAGTCCAATTGTACTGTCAGAGCAAGCCAGCTCTGTAATCCTAAGCAGACTCCCACCCAAGGCTAAAGATCCTGGTACTCCCCTAATTTCCTGCAAGATAGGTGATACCCAATTCAACAGAGCATTGCTAGACTTGGGTGCTTCCATAAATCTAATACCCACATCCTTACTTAATCATCTAGAAGAATCTGAGCTAAAACCAATTGAGGTGACATTACAATTAGCAGATCGATCTATAAAGTCACCAAAAGGGATTCTCGAGGATGTTATTGTAAAGGTGCGGGATTTCTACTTTCTTGTAGACTTTATAGTCTTAGACATGGACGCACCTGAAAACCCTAGGGATACACCAATCATTCTAGGGAGACCTTTCTTGGCTACTGCTAGAGCCAACATTAGATGTGAGGAGGGCCAAATAGAGCTCAAATTTGGAAACCAAACCCTGAAAATTGATATATTTAAGGCCCAACAAGGAATCAATTGCGGTGTCATCGAACAAATTTGTGACATTAGGGCTTTAGTTGATGAAACACACTTTGAGAATGACTTGATTATACCTCATCAACCACAAAACGATCTTGACCCGTAAACAGAGGAGTCAAATCTAGATTTAGACAAACCAATAGCTCCTACCCTTGAACCTCACATCTATTCTGAACCACCCGCTGCTGCTGATAACCCCATCCTTGAACTAAAGCCCCTTCCTGATCACTTGAAATACATCTTTCTGGGTTCTAATCAGACCCTTCCTGTGATTATCAATTCCAAGCTCAATCCCGAACAGGAATCCCGTCTGATTGCTGTCCTCCAGCAACATCGCAGAGCCATCGGATGGACTCTCGATGATTTGACTGGAATAAGTCCCTCTTATTGCATGCATCATATTTATTTAGAAGAGGGCGCATGACCTTCTCGAGAAATGCAGAGACGCTTGAACCCCAATCTGCAGGAGGTCTTGAAAAAGGAGATCATCAAGTGGTTAGATGCAGGGATCATCTACCCGATCTCCGATAGTCGTTGGGTGAACCCAATTCAGGTCGTGCCTAAAAAGGCAGGGCTCACCACCATAACGACTGAAACCAGGGAAGTCATACCTACCCGATTAGCTAACTCGTGGAGAGTCTGTATAGATTACCGATGACTCAATTCCTCCACGAAGAAGGATCATTTCCCACTACCTTTCATTGATCAGATCCTCAAGAAACTAGCGGAAAATAGATTCTTCTGCTTTCTTGACGGGTACTCCGGTTACAACCAGGTGGCAATCCATCCAGACCAAGAAAAGACCACGTTCACCTGCCCCTTCGGAACGTACGCATTACGAAGGATGCCTTTCGATCTCTGTAATGCACCCGCGACTTTTCAGCGGTGCATGCTTGCCATATTCTCAGATATGGTAGGTGACTATCTGGAAGTCTTCATGGATGACTTTTCAAACTTTGGAGCATCATTTGACGATTGCCTCCAACACTTGGTCCAAATACTGAGGCAGTGCATCGATGTGAATTTGGTTCTTTCCTGGGAAAAGAGCCATTTCATGGTGCCTGAGGGAATTGTCCTGGGACATTTAATCTCGGAGAAAGGCATCCAAGTGGATCGAGCTAAGGTTGATCTAATCTCTCGCCTTCCTATGCCTAGCTCGATCAGGGACATCCGTTCTTTTCTGGGGCATGTCGATTTTTACTGTCGTTTCATTCCTGATTTCTCGAAAATCACGTGCCCCTTGACTACTCTTCTCTCTAAGGATGTACCCTTTGAAATCTCCAAGGAATGCACAATAGCCTTTGAAAACCTTCGTGACTGAGTCACCCAGGCACCAATCCTACAATCCCCTGACTGGTCTCAACCCTTTGAGATCATGTGCGATGCATCTGATTTCGCTGTAGGAGCGGTCCTGGGACAGAAAACTGACGGGAAACCCGTGGTCATCTACTACGCTAGCAAGACACTTGACGAGGCTCAGCATAACTACACGGTTACAGAGAAAGAGCTGCTAGCCGTAGTATTTGCCCTTGAAAAATTTCGATCGTATCTCCTGGGTTCCCACGTCATCATCTACTCGGATCACACTGCTGTAAGGCATCTCCTTGCCAAGAAGGATGCGAAGCCCCGACTAATCCGATGGATCTTGCTGTTGCAAGAATTCGATCTCGAGATTCGCGACAAGGCGAGAAGGCATCATGTGGTAGCCGACCATTTGTCCTGCCTTCCTTCTGAGATTATCAACCCTTCTGGACCCGTCACGGAACATTTTCTGATGAGCATCTGCTGACTATTGGTACTAGACTTCCATGGTTTGCTGATATAGTAAACTACTTGGCATCTCATCAGATCCCGTCTGATTGGCCGAAGGCCAAGAAAGACAAATTGCGCTCTGATGCCAAGTATTACATTTGGGAAGACCTGTACCTCCCGCATAGGTGCTGATCAAATTATCCGGAGATGTGTTCCGGAAGAGGAAATCAACAATATTCTCTCTTTCTGCCATGACCAGGCATGCGGTGGCCATTTCTCTGGGCATAAAACTGCATCAAAAGTCCTCCAGTGCGGCTTTTACTGGCCCACGCTGTTCAAAGACGCATACAGTCACTGCAAGGAATGCAGTTGTTGCCAAACTTTGGGCAACATGAGCCATCGCGACATGATGCCTTTGCAATCGATTCTCGTATGTGAAATTTTTGATGTTTGGGGGATTGATTTTATGGGCCCCTTTCCTATTTCGGATGGTTTCGAATACATTCTGCTAGCTGTGGACTACGTGTCCAAATGGATCGAAGCCATACCAACCCGAACCTGTGATCAAAAAATCATTCTCAAATTCATTCATCAAAACATTTTCTCAAGGTTCGGGATTCCTCGTGCTATAATCTCAGATGGGGGGACCCATTTCACAAATGCTCAGTTTAGGTCATTGATGACCAAGTATGGGGTGTCTCACCGAATCTCTACTCCTTATCACCCCCAGACTAATGGTCTAGCTGAGCTATCAAATCGGGAGATCAAGAAAATCCTACAGGTCACTGTTCGGCCTGACAAGAAGGATTGGTCGTCCTGACTTCCGGAAGCCTTGTGGGCCTATAGGACCACCCACAAAACCCTATTAGGCATGTCTCCCTTTAAACGGTGTATGGGAAGGCGTGTCACCTTCCCGTCGAACTGGAGCATAAAGCCTATTGGGCAGTACGGAACTGTAATCTAGATCTTTCGAAGGCTGGAACCCACAGAAAGCTTCAAATCAGCGAGATCGATGAATTACGCCTAGACGCGTATGAGAACTCACGAATCTACAAGGAGTGGGTTAAAGCTTTCCATGACAAGCATATCTCGAGAAAGATCTTTCATCCTGGTCAGAAGGTCCTACTCTTTGATGCCCGACTCAAACTTTTCCCTGGGTAGTTGTGATCCAAGTGGGTCGGACCATACTTGGTCTGACAGGTTTTTGGAAATGGTGCCATCGAAATCAGTCCACTCAGCCATGATTCCGAACCTTTTATCGTGAACGGTCAGAGACTCGAGCCCTTTATTGATGTAACTTCTACTGATTTGGCTGAATCATCTTATATCCACCATTCCCCTTGAGCTTATTGCGCCCAGCCGATGGCGTAAAACTCAGCGCTTAACGGGAGGCAGCCCGTCATTTTCTTTGAAAACCTAAAACCTTTTTGACACCTTTGTGCACTTAAGGTTCACCCTTTAAGACAGCCGACTTCACCTCAGATGCTTGCATCTGGGATTAGAAATCGTCCGCCACAGTCACCCCGACCCATTCACTCATCAAAACTTCTGTCCTAAGGAATGAACTAAGTTGAATAAAAATCCCCTAAGTCACAATGAGGACATTGCAAACCTTAGGCATGGGGGGGGGGGGTATAAAAGTGCAAAACTTGTAAGAAAAGGTTTTAAACAAAAAATTCACATATGCCAGAAGCACCACAAAAATTAAAATTTTTTTTTTCGAAAAAAGAATAATAGAATAAGAGGAGAAAGGAAATTTTGTGGGAGAAGGAAAAGAAACAAAAGGAAAAAAGGAGCACAAAATAAAAAAAAAAGTGTTAGTCATTAGTAAGAAACTAAGGAATTAACCTAAGTTCTAGACCTCATTCAAGAAAATAAATGAAAAGTGCATGGTGAGATTAGTAAGAACGCAAACCTTAGGCATTCTTGGATAGACTCTTAGTACCCATTAATTTCTAGACATTCCTCAAGAGGTTGAGGAAAATGAAAAGCTTAAGTATTAAGTCCAAGGCTTAGGGAGTATTTGGCCTCATTAACTAACTTTTGGTTTACAGGACTCAGTAACCTAAGCACCCTAACCTCACACAGCCTGGGTCAGTAAGCGTAAAAATCAAAATCACGTAGAAGCGTCGCAAAATTCTGAAAAGAACACCTAGAGTAGGAGCGGCCGATCAACACAAGTTGATTTGGACGAGTTCCCAGCGTAGAGAGGTGGGAAATTCCCCTCAAAGATGCGTAACAAAATATCATCTCCTCGGTCTTTGTCTCTTAGGATATTTACATATCCTACTGGGGGCATGTAAGCACTCTGCTGGTTCAGATTCCATGGATGGCATTATCACAAAGTGTTAATTGCCAGGGTCTGGATTCGGCCACGGAACACCATGGATGGGATTATCTCGAAATCTCAATAGCCAGGGTTCCAGGGGTTGCCATGGGTGGTGCTATCTCGAAGCATCGATTGCCAGGAACCCTTGAGGATTGATGATGGGAACAAGGAATCTGATACAGACCTTGTTGAAAAGCCAATCCTAAGCTAGAATTAAAAAGAAAAAGAGAGAGAAAACTCTCCAAAAAGAAAAATCTTCTATCTCCCTCTCTTACAAAACGCACTACGAACTGAGCCAGGGCTAAAATCATTTCAAGCACGGGTGCTTTAACCACAAAGTCCAATAGACCTTAGGTTAGTTCTTGCGAGCCTTAAAACCTTTGCTAAGGACTGGGGCTGAGGCTAGATAGATCTAGATCTTGGTTGGTACTAGAGTACCTTCTAGGCCTATGGTCAGCATTCTAACCTAATCTAGGTTCAAATGAAAAAAGCACTTATCTGAAACCATTAAGAACTTCATGGTCTAGAACAAAGGTTGAAACCTTAAGTATTTGCTAAGGGACTAGCAAAAGCTAGGCATGGGGGTATGATGACAACCTCATCATGAACCCTAACTAGCACAATCTAACCTAGATATGCAAGAAAAAGCTCCTACATTACTCAAAGAAAGGCTTAACTCAGAGAATTCTGAGTTCAAAAAGAAAATAAGTCATAAGGGGTAAAAAAGCAATTTCACCAACACAATTTGCAAATAGGGTAATTAAGGGTCCAGACACAGGGAAAACTAACCTAATAAGAAGGAAAGTGAGATGATCTGACCTAACAAGGGCTACAGCAACTCTAAGGAATTAAATGACATTTTGTAACCCTAAAACAAACCCACTTCAATTCAAGAGGTTCGAGGTAGGGTAAAAATCAACTAAATCCTCTAAAATTCATAGAAAAATAATCTGTAGGGTTTAGAACCTTCAATTTGGCCTTAGAAACTCATTTTGCCCTACATTGAGAACCATGCCCAATTAATGATTTAATTTAGGTTTTTACATAAATTGGCTGGTCAAACATGGTCTGAACTAGAAACAAAATTCACCATTAAAATCCTTAGGTTCAACATAGTCATGCATAAAAGCTTGAGCCTAAGAAGAGACCTCCTTGACCGACTTTGCAATTTGGTCCTCATCATTTACTTTTTGACCATTAACTTTCGAAACCCTTGTATTTTGGCCCCAATTTCCTCATCATTCTTTGCATTTTGGTCCCTCCTACAAGTCTCTGCGCAGCACCATGCTCCGGCGACTTTGCGTGGAGCATGGCGCTGCGCAGGGTGAGGGGGACGTCTTGCAAAGTGAACGCGGAGTTCCCTGCGACGTCTACTGTAGCAGGGACTCAGCCATGCTGCCTGACAACCCCCACACCTTCCATGCGAACGCGCGAAAGGTATGGGTCTCGTCTCCGACCATACTCCAGCGAGGGGCGCATGTCGCCAGCCTGCATCTGCCTCTCCGCCACCGCCTTTATAAGAACCAGCATCGCCAGCCGATTCTTGGAGTCTGGTCTTGGCGGAGAAACCCCCAACCCTTCCTCTCTCCCCACTCTGACAGGAAACCCACCAGCTTCGGCGGCCACTCCTCCTCCTTCTCGTCGCTCTGCTGCAATACCAGCAGCAGAGCCAGCTTCGCCCAATCTTCCCGCGTCGTGCCGTACCAAGCGCACGCCTCCCTGCCCACTTCCTTGCCGCCGCTCTCTCCCTCTAGGTGCTTCTTCTCCAGCGACAGTCGATATGACTGCCCACCGCTCCGGCCCCCTTCGTCCCTGTAAGTAGGTTGCAGTTACTCCCCTTCTTCCCCTCTTTCTTTTCCCCAATTTATTTTTCTTGATTGCCCCACGACCACGCCCGATCACCCTCACCTTCCCTACCTCCGGCCACTCTCTGGAGAGTCTCCCCCGTCATCCCACAACCCCATACGACTCGCCAACTGTCCCAAAAGCTTCGCCTCATCATACCAAACGCCCTCCGCCCCTCCACTGCCACTCTACACCTCCACAACACTCCCCCGGTCACACCCACTTTTCCGGCCACAGAACAACCTAGGCACGCATGCCTAGGCCATCCCGCGGCCTCCTGCACCGTGCCACAGCAAAGGTTCCCCTATGGTTTGATTAGGCCGATAGGCCGTATTCGTGTACGATAGGTTCTGGAGCCCTGCCGCCATTGTTGACGATTGAAGCAGCTTCCAAGCAGGCTCCAGGCGTCGGGGCAGCTGTTCTCCAGGTGCTGTGGACTGGGGTGAAGTCTGTGAAGACTTTTGCTTCAGCACTTGGAACCAACAGCGGCAGCAGCTGAGCAGATTGCGAGGAGGTTCTCCTACGGGTGCGTGCGAGAAGGAGCATCAACTTAGTCCCACATCGTGAGTTCTCGAAGCACCGCACCACTTTAAATTATTTTTGTGTTTTTACCTTATCGCCTCAGAACACGGGGTGAGGTCCCCTCTCCCACTTACCCACCTCGTCCACGACCCATGCTACGCGGACCTGGCCGACCCGTTTACCCTGCACTCCTCGCGCACCACCCATGCCGGTGCGCCTGGTCATGGGTACACTATCCGACCCAATAACCCGACGCTGGGAGAGCTTCCTGTGAGCGATTTACAGAGAGAGAGAGACGTACTGGTAGAGGGAAGGGCTAGGTTTTGCTGTGCTTTGTGCAGGAATAGGACATGAAGGAGAAGGCTCATCACTTAGTCGTAGGAAGGAGAAGAAAAGGAGCAGAAGAAGAAGAAATTCTAAAGAAGAGGCTGAGCAAGGCAGAAGACCAAGGAAGAAGAAGAAGAAGAAGAAGAAGAAGAAGGCTCGCCAAAGAAGAAGAAGCAGCGAAGGAAGAAAAAGAGGAGAAGCACTGTAGCAGACCGCAGTTTAAGTCGTCTGACGGCTGTATCAGACGACGGATGAACCTTCAGAGGAGATAAAGCAGAGAAGAAGAAGGCTCGCCAAAGAAGAAGGCTCTGCACAACTGAAGAAAAGAGAAAGAAAAGAAAAGAAGGAAGAAGAGAAGACTCTGCATCTGAAGAGCAGAAGAAGAAGACGAGCAGCCAGGAAGAAAAAGAAAGAAGAAGACTTGGTCGCCAGAAAGAAAGAGGGAAAGGTAGGAAGAAAAAAAAAAGAAAGAAGAGGGAAGAAAACAGGATCAGAGAGATGCATAAAGACAAGAAGAAGAGGCCAAGACAAAAATCTATCTCTCTCTCTCTCTTATTTTTGTAATTCAATAAAGAAATTTTGTACTTCTAGAATTCCAGTAGCTCCCTGAGTTCGACCTCGGGAAAACTATTTTCGAGTAAGAAAAAAATTCTATGGTAGTGACAACCGTAGTTGTCTTGTCTTATACTATAACTATACTATAATAAACATAAAGACGCGCAAAAGCAGCACCGCGGTTGGACCATCACCAGTAATATATATATGTTTATAGTATATAATTATTTATATTAATTGTACATAACTTATTTGTATATATAACTAAATATATGTACACTAATATGTATTTGTAGAAGTATATATATAACTTAATATACTATTAATAGTACTTATTATGTATAGTAATATATCTCTATATTTATTTATTCACTTAATATTGTATATATTTATATTTATATAAGTTAATTAGGTATATTATTAAGTTATATAATCTATATTAGTAAATTAATAAACTAATGAAATAAACTATGTTGTATTATTGTATATTGTAATTTAAAGTACTTTTAGTATATTTATAACCTTATTGATACTATAAACAGTATTTATATTGTATTATATATGTAATATTTATAAATCGTGTATGTTAAAGGTGTATATATAGAGAAAAATCAATAAAAAATCTTTATTATTTAGGTAATAATGTAAATTAACTAAATTAAGAGTCAATTGCATCATTAATTCATTAATTCATACTTTAATTAAGGAATGAAGCCTAAATTAAATGTGTATTTTTATCTAACTTTAACTAATTTTTAAATATATTTATATAATGAAGATAAATAAATTATACCAATAAGTAGCCCTATGTATTGGCTACACACCTATGTGTTTTAATTGTAAAATAAATAAATGTTTAACACCTAAATTAACCCCTAAAATCATAAATAAATTATGTAGGTGTGCTTGAATTAACACTCAAATAAGGTGCCACATCGTTTGTTGCAAAGTGTTCTTAGTGCTCTATAAGTGTTCATGTGGGATGGCCACCCGTCCAGTATGGGGGTCGGATCCCCAAAGCATATTTGAGCCTTTGAGAGAGAGAGAGTGAGAGAGAGACAGGTGTAGGCCTGTGGGCCTATGTGCGAGCTGGGCCTAATTATATATAAATAAGTATACCCCTCCTTATGAGCCAACCTAGTAGTGGTACCGATCCGGCCTCGTATGGGGACATTGATCCTGTGAAAAGTTAACCTAAAAACCAAATCTTTCTCAGGGTTAAAAGGTAGAAGAAGTGGGCTGTGTTAACTTAAAAAATGACTAGGTGTTAGGTTAAAGTTAAGTGTGTTAGTGTGTGAGTGTTGTGTGTATGTATATATATATATATATATATTAGTGTTAGTGTGAGTGTGTTACGTTAAACAAATGTATATATATTTATGTGTGTTAAGTATATGTATATATATATATATATATAACAGTGTAGTATATAAATATTAAATACTATATATAGTGTTGTAACTATGTATTTAGAGTGTTATTTTTACCTTACTTTTGTAATTATACTTTTAAGGATTTAACACTCATATGCACATAATTAGAAGTGTATAAATTAGTAATAAGTATAAGTATGGTATATTTATATAGTTAGTATTATAGGTGTATATATGTTAGAGATATATAGGTTAGTTAGTATAGGCACATAGATATTGTGTGCATACTTGACATAGTTTGGTTTAAAATAGTTTTGATGCCTTTAGTCTTAATCGAGGCATTGTCATTACCATTACTTCAATTAGTCTTGTACATAATTGACTTAGATTAGTTTATTCTTTGATTTTTTCATTCATAATTCATTCGATTGTAAATAAACTTAAAATTTTTGGAATAAAAGATGATTTTTGGATAATAGAGATTGATGCATATCAATAACTGCCTCCCACCTGGAATAAAACCTATAAAAAATATATAAAAATAAATGACATTCGTCTGGATTGTAACACTATACTATGATGTAATTAATTAACCTTAATTAATTAGCGATCCAAATGGTAAATCAGGATGCTTGATATTTACATATTTATTGACATTATTATGCCTAATTATTGTTAGTTTAAGAGTAAATTAGGTCATACTGTATTAGATTAAGTTAGATTAGTCATTTAGTAGCACTTTGTAAATAGTGCATTCTTTTAGGTTTTTGTGTACTTTCTCTTATCTATATACAATGCCTTGATATGCTTGTCTATATGTGTATAGGTGCCAAGTATGAGACTGATTGGAGGTTGGCAGAAAGGAGAACTCAGATTGAGCTCAATTATGTAGAGAGGTTGAGTCAATTCCAAACTTAAACCCTAGCCTAGACCTAGCCAAATTAAGATTTCAATTTCCCACACCCAAATCCTACCTAGGTTGGCTAGCCACTACACCTGAGTTTTCCCCCTTAATTGGTTGGCCAACATTAATCAAACTTAACCTATGATTTTCTAAGAAATACACACAACCTATTCTTATATCCTAACCTAACAAACCTTATTTAGCCATCCTTTTTATCCACCAATAAATACTAGTTTAGATGGCCAAAGTACACCATAATTTATCTACCATTAGATCTAAATCCTAGAGTCCTAAATTTTCTACCTAAATCCCTATCTTAAAACTCTAAACCAAAGCATATTCTTAATCCTAAGCTTAATCTCAAAATTCATAACAGCCTGACACATCTTTAGTATTTTAGCTATACCCTTTTCATTTGAAATCCAAATTGAGTGGTTCAAGTTGCATTTCAAAGTTGATTTCGAGGGCTACAACTTTGCTTTTATGTGTAATTTGAAATTCAAAACAAAAAGAGGCCAATAATTCAAGACAAGTAAAGAAAATCCTATAAGGTTGTTGCAACACCCTTCATCCTAAACCTAATTAATCTCCACTCTCCATTCCTCCTTTAATCTAATCCCACCCTCCATTTAACTCCAACAAAAACCAACTCTTATACCCATATCTAACCTTTGAATCCTAGCCCTACATCTCTCCCTTGATGTCATCCTAGCCATCCATTAATTCTAGCAACATCTAACCTATCCTATCAACTTATTTCACAAGCGATAACTTTGAGTGAATTTAGTTCATTAAATTGTCACCAGAGTTTGAATTCCGTGCTAAGTCCACTAATCAAATAAATTTATAATAAGGCCATGAATTGATTTTGATGTTAAGTTTAATGTGGGTCTGCTCTCTTGTTTAAGTCATTCTCTCAATCTTATAATTATTTTTTCAACTTTTTCGTTTTGAGATTTTTGTGGTCTTTTGTATTAAGAACAAAATTACAACAAGAATACGAAACTAAACTAAGCCATTTTGGTTATTTGTTTGATTTATTTTTTTGTAGTATTTTTGAATAAATAAGAATGAAACAACACGAGAGTAATGAAATGAAAACTTCACAACTTTTATTGCATTAACAAAAGGAAAGTGCATAGGAAAAGAAAACTGCAACCAACAAGACAACCAAGCTTATCTTGGACTTAGGGAATTAAAATGACAAGAACTAAAAAGAAGTAACAAGGTCTCAAGTATGCTTCCCAGGCTAATTACATTGAACAAAACGGAAACATAAAAACAAAGTTTATTACATATGACAAAAAGAAAAGGAAGAACATGGTGAGAAGGAGTTGGTGATTAGATGGTGGTGGTGGAGGGGGGCGTGTACGATAGTGAAGTGGAAGGTGGTGGATGTGTGTAGTGTTAAGTGAGTAGGTGTGATAGGTGTGTGAGTGAAAGAGTGAAGTGGTGTGCTCTAGTGAGTAGAGAAGAGATGAAGGTGGGGAGTAATGGTAGTGATGGTGGCGAGGATGTGTTGTGTGCGTGTATGTGTGTGAAAGTGTGAATGAATAAAATAGATGGCATGCAGATGGAGTGGGTGAAGTGGAGTGTGGCCATGAGTATGTATGTGTGGATGTGTGTGTTTGTGTGTGTATGTGTGTGGCAACAAAATAAAAATCAGCAAGAGGGTAAGAGTAATATAAAGAGCATGTAATCAAAATAACAACAATAATAAAGAAAAAATGAGGAATAGGAAGGATCAATCTAACTACTTGCAATAAAATAAATCCAACATGCTTACAATAATTAAAGCTACACTACAAATAAGATAAAAAGAATAGGAAGAGGGTGAGGTCCACGACCAATGAGTGCCTTGTGGCCATTGGCTTGTGGTGGTGGTGATCCTTGGCCAATGGCCTACACCACCTTCGCTTCAAGAGAAGAAGAGAGGAGCTAAGAGGGTGGGTAGAGAGGTGAGTAGAGAGGAGAAGAGAGGAGGATAGGTGTCGCTAAAGAGAAGAAAATGGGGAGGGGGGGTTCCCTTTGAAGTGTGGGTTTCTATAGAGTGGTGTTGGGGTGTGGTGCACCTTAGGTGGGTTTTAGGACTAGGTTAAGGGGTACAAGTTAAGGGATTTAGAAGATTCTAGAGGGGGCTAGAAAATGGGTGCACTTAAGGTGGGATTAAGGGTGGCATTGGGTGGTGATTAAGGTAGTAATTGGTGCTTAAGGTGGAGTGGAATGCTGCGGTGGTCTTA
Organism: Thalassia testudinum; assembly: GCA_037157565.1. Taxonomy (NCBI): domain Eukaryota; kingdom Viridiplantae; phylum Streptophyta; class Magnoliopsida; order Alismatales; family Hydrocharitaceae; genus Thalassia; species Thalassia testudinum. Next base: position 10,865,426 of record JAZHRO010000051.1, read on the forward strand.
AGTTGGGTTAAGGTGGGATAGCTTAGTGGTGTTGGGCTTGTGTGAGTGCAATAGTGGGTGGCTTAGCTTGAATGGGTGGCTAAAACAAAGAATAAATAGGTGCACCTAGTTAGATTTTTATTATGAATTGGTTGCCCAATTTGGGAGAGTATGGGTGTGGAATATTGAGGTATGTGCACTCACGTGTACACATGTGTGTAGGTGTGTGCACATGGGTAGGAATCAAGGTGTGTGTGTAGGTGAGTGATTTGGAGTGTGTGGATGTGCATGCATGGTGCTAATAGCATTGCATGGCCTTGTCCTAGCCTTGCATGAGTTTGTCCTGACTCCTCATGGCTTTGTCTTCCTCTCTTCTATTTCTTCTGATTGCTGGCTCTCCTCACTCTGTTGTGAGCATTTGTTGATATATTCTTTACGTAGCTTCCCACATTTCCTTTGTAGCATAGCTCTCCCCTACTCCTAGTAGATGCCTAGACACATGAAATGACAATTATTATTATAGACCCTTATTATAGAAAATCTACACAAATGCAGATGCATGTTATGCATGATATGAATGATCTATTTATAATGTAAGCTAGGTATTTAGCCTAATTTAGTCATTTTAGGATCCATGATTGCTATGCAATCACTATCCCTTAATCCTAACCTTTTATTTCTAACCAATCAATCCTATCCCCTCATTCTAAGACCCAAAACCTCTATAAATACCCTAGTACATGCCCTCCTTCCTCTTGATTCTTCAATATGGCTCCATAGTCTCTCCCTTTTACAAGTTTAAGAAGCCTTCTTCTTTCATGTCAACTTTGGTGTGATTCTCTGGATGTGCCTTTGCATTCGTTTTCGTCGCCATCTTTACCCTTACATTCTCTATAGTCTTAACTAGTCTTAGTTGCATTTTATTTCTAGTTCTAGTTACAGTTTTATTTCTAGTTGTAATCTTTCTTCTAGTAGATGTAATTTGGATTTTCTTCTATAAATAAAAGTCTAGTTTTGATTTCATATTCCTTGTCTTTTATTCTAGTTGATTGCTCTTATTTGCTTTAGTACTATTTTCTTCTGTAGTTAGGCTTTGATTCCCACATTTTTTTTGCATTCTGTAGTTATAACTAGTTTCTCTCATCTCATATCATATTCAATTTCATATTTGAAAATACCAAAAAAAAATAAAAAAAGAAAAATACCAAAAACAATTCCCATTGAGCATTTTGAAAGCTATAGTTAACTTCGCCTGCCTCCCTGCAAACGACTCAAACTCCTGATTTCTACTTTGAAAACTTATCAAGTTCAATTTTTACAAATTTAAAACGATCTCGATTTCATGCTACAACGACCACTAATGTAGACACATCTATTTAGCTTAAATTTCCCATTTATGTGTGTTCCTAGGCCCATAGAAGCATCCAACATTATAAACATTGCATAACATGCATCATCACACATTTAGAATATATTCTATAAATTGTATATTAATTTATTCCTTTTAATGGCTAGGGGAGAAGGTGATACATTTATGGGCCTTGGATTGAAGATATTACCATACGGATGAATTTGGGTCGACGATCGTAGCCCAACAGTGCGAAAAATGACTCAGTCGAACATCCATAGCATCCTTTATGTTGCACACGAGTTGATATTTAATAGAACATGCATTATAATATAGTCGAATGATCGAAAATGACTTTTGAATTTATACATGTAATATTATTTTGAGGTTGAACATGAAGAGAAAAGTGTTGCGCAAATACCACTATCATGACTTTGAAACTTGGGAACTACATATGATAAGTTTAATTCTCTAAACTCTGAATCTAGTTCAGAAATGCAATGTTAACCCCCCGTTAATTCAATTGAGAAATTGCATTTCAATCATTTAATGCTTAATTTAATCAAGAATAATCAATCATCAATGAACTAGGCACTAAATAATCCAAAGGAATACTATTTGAAAATGGTAATGTAACGAAACCACACGATATTCAATAATAAAATTGAATCTTTAATCAATCCAAACTGAGTTTCAAATTAGCCGCTAGGAGTAGAGTTTTTCTTATGTTTTAGCCCCTAATGGCTTGCACATTGGACCCTGTGAGTTTTTTTATTTCTTTCATGCTAGTCCCTGCCAACAACCTCATATGAAGATGGTGAGTCATTGGTTCTTCACGCTGGCAGGTGGCCTGCATTCACTTTGGGAAGGGACTTGAGCATGGGATGGGGATAGCAAGTGGAGCACGTCCAGCGAGGTGTTGTCGACCTGATGGTGTCTTCAGCTTGATGCGTGGAGGTCGGTGGTAGTGGTCAACGATAGAGGTGGAGATGGGTCCGATGAGGTGCTGCACAAGGAATAATATGGCCTTGCAACCCATGTTAAACATGTAGAAATCTTCGTCGAAGCTCGGTGAAGGTGAAGGGGTGGTTGATTTGGTGTGGAGTAGTCGACGGTGGCATGCAAACTCAAGGAGGCCGGCGATCATGGACGACGTCAGACGAAGGTCTAGGGATGACAAAGCCTTAAATAGGTTGAGGGCTTTAGACTACTGTAACCTCGCAAAGGTGGTTGGGTGGTCGACGGTTGGTCATGGTGTGTGGAGCGATGAGGAATGTGTCGTCGAACCTTCATCCGATGGAGAAGATGATGAGGGTGAGGATGGAGTTTGGGGTCCAATCCTACTTCTAAAGGGCCTATTCTATCTTACAAGGAGAAAGGAAGATGAGAGGATACCTAAGATTGGATGAAGAGGGGAGGAGGATGGTCGACATGAGCTGCCGGACGTAGAGGAGTTGAACACTCCAGTAATGCGGATTTGAGCGATGAAGGGGAGAAGAGGCAGGCTTCGATGGCGAGAAGCTCGGCAACGACAATGAGAGATGAATCATGTCCTCGGTTGACGATGAGGTGTAGCGAGGAAGTAAGGTTGAAGAACTCCAAGGTCTACTAATGGTAACACTCAAGGAAGAAGGAGGGGGTTACACTCACCAAAACTTGACAAAAATGCTCACTTGAATCTCATGGAGCTTTATAGGCGTGTAGTGGAGATGGTTGGGGCGAGATCACAGCCTAATCAAAGGTCAGAAATCACGTGTGATGGTAACACCATCATCCTTCATATCTAGTCTAATTTGACTAACACCATCATCCTTCATATCTAGTTTGACTAAGTTCTAAGGTTAAATTTACTTTATTAACCAACAAAAGGATATAACTTAATGTTATCAAGAATTAGGAGGAATGACATCAAAATTGGTTAATTCTACTATTTTAATAGCAAAAACAAATGTAGAGTAACCAAAGAGTAAACCTATACTTAATTTGAGGTCAAATAACCTTAAATTTCCATTAAGTGGACCTACTTTGATTGATTTAAGGATTTTATGAAATAAAAGTCAAATTACAATTAATAAAATCCTAATTTCGACCTCACTTTAATTTAAAGGGTTATGATGGAAATAAATGTAATCTAAACCTTACAAAGAACATTGAAAAATATTCTATAAAGTTTATAACATTCAATTTACAAAATGTGCCCAAATTAACCTAAAATGAAGACTAAGGTGGGTATTTGATATATTTTGGGTTAAATTATAAATTAACCAATCAAACTTCATGAAAATCCAAAAGTGATGTAACCATTGGATTCCTTGGGTCCAAATTAGGTTACCCTAAAATGTTGAGAACATTCGGAGTTCATCTTGTCACACTTTACAATTTGCTCTCCTAAGTTTTGATTCTTGCAAAACCCCTATGATGGGAACACCATCATGAGCCATAACTAGCTCAAATTAGTCATTATCAAGGAATAAATGCTTCTACATAACCTCCAGAGAGCCCTAAGTCACTGGAAATCCATTCTAAGGGAAAGATAAGAAAATGCGGTTAAAACAGCAATTTTGCCATCATATCATGAATGCAGTACAATCATGGGTTTTCTCAGGGATAATTAAGGGTCAAATGGCCTTAAATGTCCAACAAGTGGGTTAGTACAGACAGAAATGGGTTTTTACGTGTTCTGAGAATTGACTTCTGAAACCCTAAAATAGACCTACTTAATTAACTGAGGTCTAGTCAGGACAAAATTCATAGAAAAATATTCTCTAGGGTTTGGTACCTTCAATTTGACCATCAGAACCCGTCTTGACCCAAAATAGAGTCCTAGACTAGCATTTGCCCAAATTCAAGTTTTTGCATAAATTACCTAATCAAATGAAGTCAAAACCTAAATCTAACTTCACCATTGGATTTCTTGTGTCCAAGTTAGGTTTGTACCAAAATTTGGGCTCAATCTGAGATCATCTTAACCAATTTTGCATTTTGGTCCAGTCAAACTCTTTCTATCTCATTCAGATCCTTAACTTTTGAATTCCTTACAAAAAACCCCCCAACTTCTTTTTCTTCTTCAAAAAAAGGTCCCTACACCATTATCACTCAAGAATCCTACTCCAACGAGCTTCATTTAAAGAGATCTCCTTTATTGATTGATGAAACATTCCCAAAATCAAATAGGAAATTCTTTAGGAAATTCTCTTTCTAATGGGACAAACCTTGGATCCCAACTCCTTCCCAAAAGCTGGTGCGAATGCTTTGAAGGAATGGGTATCCTATTTGTGCATAAGCTCCAAGGTTCCCAAGCTTGTTTCCAAGATTGGAACCCCCTCATGAACCCTATGAAAGGATCCCCAAGGCACGACTGTAATCTTTAGCTAGGTTTAAGGCCACAAAATCCTCTTCTTCTTCTTCCACGACTGGCTTCGACCTTAGCTCCGAAGAGCCTCTTTCTTCGTCATCTTCGGCCTCCCAATCGCCAACTTGCGAGCACCAATATCTCCCTCTCCTTCGTCTGCTCCTCGACAACCAAATCAGGGGCGTCTCTACCTCATTCTTTGTTGTTGCTATCTCACAAAGCAGTTCCCTTCTCCGACACTGGCAGCCACACCAATGCCTACTTCCTCCCCTTTTCATCCCTTAATTAGGTCTAGTAGATTTATCTCTCTCCCTATTCCTTTTCCCTCTTTCTATCTCTCAATTCAACCGCCAAACACACGCAACCACCTCCATCTTCCCCGTCTCCGGCAATCCCTCCGGTGAGGCGTCCCCGCCGATACACCCCTCCATCTGCCTCGCTGAAACCCTCTACACCATCACCACATCCACCCACATCAAAGCCCTACCTTTATTTCCTACTCTGCTCACTCGTGTGACCTACCGAACACACCTACCGTCGCATTCCTCCTCCGACTTCGGCAGGCCACCAAACACGTCCATACATCATAAAATCACCGTGAAAGCACTCGCCGTGTTCTGGCGATCATCTTAAGTGTTTTTAATGTGGCTGTAAGGCCATTTTACTTGTTTGTAGGGTTCTCCTCTAGCCTCCATTAATGAGCTTCTCCAATAAGCTCTTAAGCAAGTTTTGAAGGCACTGCTCTAGGTACCTATCCCAGCTGAAGCAAATTCACTCTAGGAGCGTAAGTGGACCAGCAATTGGGGGTGTTGACCATAGGTTTCTCCGAAATCACAAGAAGCTACTGTCGCTGCTGCGCAAAGGAGAGGATGGGACTTTAGTCCCACCTCGAAAACTGAGCATGCAAAGGCACTTAAATTGAATTTCTGCTATAGCCTTATCGCCTTAGTAGCACGGGGTGAGGTCCCCTCACATGTGCCCATGCATGCCCTCGCCCGCAGCCACGCCACGCAGGTCTAGGCTTTGAACCGATTACCCGTATACCCGCCTAATTTGAAAGAGAAGAGGAGTAACATGAGAGAGAGGGAGAGAGAGGAGGGGTTAGGGGGGTTTTGCTCTCTGTGACACTTAGTCACTAGAGGGATTGCTCCCCTCTGAGAAAGAAGAGAAGGAAGAAGGTTTATGCGTAAAGAGGAGAGCAACTGAAGAAGGAAAAGAAGAGGAAAGGAAGAAAGGAGAAGGCACAACAATAGAAGAAAGAAAGAAGAGAAGGAAGCCTTTGTAGAAGTGGTGGAAAGAATGGCCTACTGTAAAGACCCGTTCTGTTTTGAGCCTTTTAAGACGTCTGGACTATCAGTCAGACGTCTGGACCCCTTCCGAGACGTTTGGAAATTGAAAAAATCTATATGCGAAGTTGGTTCTGCGTGCTGACCCTTTTTCCTTCTCTCTCTTCTTTTTCTCCCCCTCGCCAAACCCTAACCCATTGCCTATATAAGAGCCCCCTTCCTTTCCTCTCCACTCCACCACCACCACCTTCCTTCCCCCTCCACTGCCATGAGTGAGGCTCACGTGAGAGAGGGAGCAAGAGTGAGGAGGAGGACCAACGTGAAGAGAAGGAGGAGGTCGAGCTCGCAAGCTTTGTGGGAGCTCACTGGAGGGTTGCACGGCCGCCGCGGCGTGTGCGGGAGGAGGAAAGCGTCGGGGCGTCGTCCCCGACTTCCTGCAACAGTCGGAGCTGCAGCCGAGTAGGAGGAGCCACGGCGGAGTGCGGTGAGAGAAGCGGGAGCACTATCTGATACTGGAATTTTTCCAGTATCAGATGTTCGGAGTGCCTTCCGAATGACAGGCTGGACATTTGGTGATGACACCAGACGTCTAAAAGCAGGTATTCGCATAGGTACGTCTTCCTCGCGGTTACGGCCATGCAGGACGCACCGCAGAGGTGATTTGCTTCGCTAAAAATGGTGTGTTGCTCTATGATGTGCAGGAGAAGCTTTGGGAAGGCGCATGGCAAGCCCTCCCATGCTTTTCGAATGTTTGGACAGCTTACCAGATGATCGGAGGCATTCCCAGATGACCAGAGGACAAGTCGGACAACTGGAGCTGAGTCCAGACGGTCTAGGAGGAGTCTTGGACATCTGAAGTCATCACAAGAATCTGAGGTGAGACTTTGTTGACATTTAAGACATCTGTACTTTATCCCAGATGTCTAATTTGAGTCTGCAGACTTGTTTTTGACCCGTTTAGGGTCCAATCGAGATACGTTTTACGCAAACGAAATATCTGTGGTTTCCCTGTGAGTTCCTCTACATAGTAGAAACCTTTATATGCTGTTCTGAACATTCCGCTGTGATGTGTTCCTTGGTATGGGACTTCGACCTATTGTGTGTCTAGGGCTTGCAAAGGCACGTGAGTTTGCAGTTCGAGCCCCCAGTACTCCCCGATTGTCTGGTAGAGTGGTTTCCCCTGTTCTATTTATAAAACCTGAATGCAGCCATGAAAATTAGATAACTAGAAACCTAGTATGTGGCATGAATCCTAGGACAAGAAATAGTTGCATTGTTTGTATGTGTGATTGAGATTGTATTCATAAATGAAAGAGCTGAATTGTTAGCAACTGCTTGTAATAAATACGAGCTACCTGTTAGAATATGAAATGCCTGAGATAACTAAACAGTTGCCTGTGATATCGCTTGTGCATGTGTTATAGTGTAGAAATACAAGCTGCATGTGTATAATATACAAGAATGGAATTGTGAATGATGAAACCTGGTATGGAATAATATGGTGAATATGAGCATGAACCCTACGGGGAGTTAGGAGTAGAACTCCTGTGGCTGAATGGAAAGGCCTGGAAATGTGGATGGGAAGTGTGCTGACCCTTGAGTATGTGGTACCAAGGAGAATGGTTGTCCCCTAATTAGTATAGAGCAGAGCTAGCTGCCCTTGGGTTGGGACCCGGGGTTAGGATTGGCCACTCTACACCGACTTCTGTTGGCCCTCACATACATGGTACCGGGGAGAGCTACTAGTGTAGGGAGGGAGCTAGCCACCCCATGAGGCCTGAGGTTCAGTTAGCCACCCTACACTGACTTGTTAGGCCCACTTGGCAAGCCGGGGTAGTCCGACAAGGGTGCACAGATTGTGGAGGGGCAAGACCCCTATTTGGTTCTGAGGGGCTAGACCCCTGTTTCTGAGAGGGCTAGGCCCTATACTGTTTCGTGTTATACTTTGGCGTACCCGCTAGCGGAAACGGCTGACCGCGTGCCAGTGCGAGGTAGCTACACATGTGCTTATCGCACGTGATGTAGTCACCGCTATGTATGTCTGCGACCCTAGGGTGGTTGACTGGGTGTCGGATTACCATAGGGGACTCTCCTGGCCAAGAGAGCACTTCGTGTGCCTTCTACTCTTCGGAAAAGACTACAATCAAGATCGTTCCCGCGAGGAACATCCGAGATCAAGAAAGAAATTTGAAAGTAAACCAATGGGTGAAAAGGAATTACTTATAAAATAAAATAATTGGAAAAGATAAATTTGCCTATTAGCCTTTACTGCTTTAGATAGTTTGGTTACCACTCTACTCAGCGTTCGCTGACTCTGTTTTCTCATAACCCTTTATAGGTCCAGGAGTTGAGCAACCCGAGTTTCCGACTGCAGAGGGTGCTGGGCCCAGTTGAGCCCAGCTGTAGTTTCTTACTGTGTTGTACTTCCTTTCTGTTAGTGAGTTTCAGACTTTGTTTATTGTTCCTGTTACTGTACTTTTGTTCTACTTTCCTGTTGTTATGGTGGTATGTATTGATTAGCAGCTTTTACTTACTGCTTGTACGCTTTTACTGTTAGTTACCTTGCATAGTGAATGTGGTTTATTTTCCTGCTTTTTCAGTTATTTCTTGTTGGATGACTGGGTCTTGGGATTAGTCGAGTTGAGCCGGTCTCGAGTCCTGTAGGTGTTCGGGAACTGGGTTGTAACACCTGCTAAGAAGAGGAAGAAAGCCAAGGAAGGAAAGAAGATGAAGAACAATGCTAGGGAAGCTCTATAGCATCTGATGGTTAAGTCGTCTGGTCATTAAACCCGACGACTGATTTGAGGTTTGATGCTTAGAATTACTGTTGAGATATTGAATGCTTGATATATATGCTTAGAGAATAATTGGTGATTTAAATCACCATCATTTTTAGCTTCTCTACCTTTTTATTGCCTCAAAATACATGAGAATTCATTAAATATCTAAAGTGATAGATTAGTATTTATTGAATATCATTTTGTGGTTTAAATTCTTGTGCTCATTTGCATTATTGAGAATAGTATGTGAATTTTTATTTGCTCCTTGTGTTCGACCTCGGACTTTCATTTGAGTTATAAATATTATTTGTTTTTCGTGTTGATTCGATCTATACTACAATGATTTTAAAACCCGTTTCAGTGCAACTAACATTTTGGCACCGTTGCTGGGGAGCAACGTGCAATTCATCGCTATTCTCTGCATTATTTGATTTTACTTGAGAATTGACTTGCCCTGTATGCTTTATTGTGATTTTGCAAGGTACTTCATGAGGAGATCTTCCGCACAAAACAGCTACTCCAGGGCATGTAGCTTCTCTATTCTTCCCTAAACAACCTCTCAATCTTGGGAAGACAAAAACGTGAAATAATCAATTAGGAGTCACTTGCCCTATTTTTTATAGTAATCATCACCTAAAAGATAAATTTCTTGATTTGCAAAAATTCTTCTCAAATCTGAGTGAAGTTGGAAGCAATCTATTTAAAATTCCCTACCCCAAAATTCTTGTGCCTGTTAGGGTCTACGCTTAATTTTTAATCACTCTAGGCTAACACATTTCTTGGTTGAAGCCCAAGGTGAACAAGTTAAGATCAATCGGACTTGGAAATATAGCCAATTAGGGTTTCAATTTTAGGGCCTTTTGGAGTGCTAGTTCACACTTGCTTGCATAAAAGGAGCAAACCCACCCGCATTTGTGTGCTACCCAAGCCCTTGATTGAAAAGATCTAATAAGATAAACCCTAAAATAAGGCTCTAAATTCACTTGACCCTTGAAATCCTTGGACCTAATAACCTAAGAGTCAAATCAGGGTGATTTCTAGGCCTTGACCTAGATCTCATTCTACCATCTTTAGGGAAGGTCAGGTGAAGTTAGCCTACATTGTAGGCCAACCAACCTCCAAATTAGGTCACAAGTTGAATCAACTTCTAATCAAGTGAAACTCAAGGCAAATTAGGACGTAAAATTGGTGGACTTAAGGACTTAAGTTTGTACATTCCGATCTTCCTGGACCCTCAATGACAAGGAAGGTCAGGTGGGGGAAACCCTATAACCCGTGGGGATGCTGTACCGTGTAGGGTCTTTGCGAGGCTCTCTCTTCCTGGCTACCCAAGTATTTCTCGACTGTGCGAATTTCTGATTTAGAAGTATCATTCGTCTCAAAATTGCCTTAGTCATCCAAGAATCCTTGGATGCCTTGATTGGGTCAAATCTCACATCCAGTCCCTCATCCCTTCTATTAGAGCACATACACAGATTTTCTTGGGAATCTCTTTCAGATCTAATCAACTTCAATCTAATCTTGAATTTTGATTCTACATCTTGATTTCACCATTTGATTCAAAATGCATCCCGGCAATTTGGGAAAACCATTGAAGAAACCTGAATCTCAAATATCCATGAAAGATAGAATGATTGAGGATGCCCTAAGATTTTATGAAATTTATGACAAAACCTCAAGTCCAATTAAATACATTCAGGTTAATGTGCCGATAACAACAACCTTTATTATAAATTGTGCCCAATTAATTATAACACAAGTAACAAATGGGTCAACCCGGGATGTTCTCATGATAGGATACATTGAGTTAGAGAAATTGCATAAATTTGAATATCTCCAATTCATGACAAACCCTGTACTTTGGGAAAGACACCAAGATAATCTTGAAAAATCGGAAGAGATGATAAAATTATTAAAGCAGATTATCAATCAAAAATACCCGTACATTCCCCAAGCATCTAGCAAAACATCTTGGAATAATACTGAAGATCATTCTGATTTTCCAAATCTCGAGTTCAAGAATCAATGTTGTTTTGGACCCCCAACCCAAACGAAATATGATCCAACTTATATACAGATTGATATGCTTGATCTTGAGATAGGTTGGGAGGATCCAATTACAGGTGATCACGATTTTGAACCAGCCCTAGAAAATCAAAAGACTGGTTCACCAGGCTTAGATTTCCTAGACACCTGTAATAATGAAATTAAATCAGAACCTCTCGAGGGCGTAAATTCTATCCCTTATTGTGATAAGGTGACTCTCGAGAGCAATTCTGGCATCCTCGTAGAGCCCAATGTAGATTTTAGTGATACAACCCACACCTTTAACTTAGAATCTAGATCTGAGCCTTCTTGGGATGATTACAAGGCCTCGTGGGATGAAAATCAGATTTTAAGTTTAGATTATGATTCTTGGCCTTTATTTGATGAATGCACCTCTCCAACATCCTTAGAAACACAGATTAATTTTTCGGAAGTCACGCCTATCAATGATACAAAATCAAGGAGTTGGAAGAGTTGGGTTTAGATTGGGTCTTCCCTACAAGCCAAGAACCCGAGCCTAGACCTAATAGGGACACCTTTTTGAGCTCAGAATCTGAAAATAGGCTAGACCCAAGTCAGGCTGCTAAGTCTACATCTTTTGATTTGTTCTGTGGTGGAACCTCTGATCCCGAATCAGATTTAGAACTTGATTCTTGCAAGTTCTCTGACGATTTTGAATCTTACTATGATTTCAGAGAACCTTTGTTTCCTGACAACTACGAGCCAATCTACGACCTTAGCATACATGATCCATTCTTCGACTTTGACTTTGAGGTCCCTAATCCTGAGATCATTGATTCAAAATCAGATTCCATTAAGATAGAATCATTTCTTTTTGATCCTCAAGAATCAAAAATAGAAAATACCAAGAGTATCTACAACCCAGAGGTCGAATCTTTTCTTGACTCAAATTTCCTTCATCCTATAAACACTCTTCAGGCATTTACCTTTGATTTTGATGGCTACTATGAGGACTCTCTAAATGAACCCACCTTTGAATCCTTTCTAGAGGAGCCCTTATACACAATTATTCTTAAAGTCACATCTTCTACACCTATAGAGCCTTCCCAAACCCGTTTTCAACCCCGACCCACAACCGAACTCAATTACTACTCTGATTCTCCTCTCAATGAGCTGATTGTAGATGATTTTCCTCCACATTCCAATCGAGTTTCGGACATCGATTAGACTACAAATCACACTACATCCTTCTCTGATCACTCTCGTAGGGTTCCTACATCCTCCACTAATTCATTTTCATTTGAGGATCCCTACTCTGATCAGGCTGATTCGACTCAGCCAAACCTTAGCTTTACACTTCCACATCCTTTCGAGCTCCACAGTATATGGTGGGTTCTGCATCTACTAATTCACATCTATCAACCCACTAGAGTGATTGGGTTTGGGCTGCATCATTAGCAAGTTGATTTGAACAAGTACCTGGTTGGACCAACCAGGCTATTGATCAAGGTGCTTGTTCTACAAAACTCATCTGATTTGACCACTCCGCCATACCATTTTCCGCTCGGCTGAAGGCATTGAATTTAGTGCTTAACGGGAGGAACTTGTCATTCTAAAAACCCGAGATCCTTCTAATTATCCATCTATACTTCATGTCTAGTGCACTCTCAGTTTGATTTTTGAATAGTTGATCCCTCCTCTGGTACTCGTATTAGAGCTTGAAATCATCCGCATCCCGACCCGTTCGCCTACCCGACAATCCTTTCCCAATCCCTGAACCATAACTATTTCACACCCTCTGTTTACAATGAAGACATTACAAAACTTAGGCATGGGGGGGTGGTAAAGTGAAAACTTACAAAAAGTTAAAGTTCGGAAGGGTTCTCACAAAAAAATATTCATTCAAACAAACGAAAAAAATAGAAAATTAAAAAAGAGAAAAAAATGGAGAAGGGAGGAAATTTTGAGTGAATTAATTGCATATTGTTTTTTTTTTTTGAAAAAGAAAGGAATGCTATCGAATCATCGATAGCAAATCAGGAGAGCTTTTATTAATAAAAAATGAACACAATTACATATTCGAACCCCATTACTGTTTGAGACTCCATCAACAATTTGCAATCTTATCCACATTTACTGGGGTCTCCTGAGAAACACACTCATTCCTAGCCCTCCATATAGACCATAACATAGCCACCATAGGTAAACATGGCTTATTCCCATCCACAAGATAACACCACAGATTCTCCCATGTGGGAAGGGAATCATTACAGACTCTCCTCCAGATATAATCAGTGACCACACACGAAGAAAAATTATGAGTGCTAGAATCATTATGCATCCCATATAGGTGGCAAAACTGAGTGGGAGTTCCCATTCTCCTGTGCCTCAAATCTCCAGTAATCTGACCGTCCCTTCTGCAGAGCCACAAAAAAGTTTGTACTTTCAGTGGTATTTTTAATTTCCATAACTTTTTCCCCACCTCATCAAGTTCCGCCTTCCTGGAAGAATTAATCAACTTGTCATAGGCAGCCGCAGAAGAAAACTTACCCTCCCATTTGTATGTGTCATACTCATGAGGCATGAGTTTGAAGGCAGCAAGTTCTTGCATGAGACATTCATTCTTTGCTCGTGTTCTTGTTACATGAATATTCCACATAGCATTATTAAACGACCACTGCTCAGACTCCACATCCTAATAATCAGACACCACAACATTTTTATCCGAAGCCGCTGCATAAGCAATGGGGAGCTTGTCTTTAATCACCCCCCCCAGGTACCCAATTCTCCAACCAGAATTTGAAGCTTTTCCCATCACCTAATACAGATTTGAACAAACTCCAATTATCCCTCAGGGCACATACCACTGAAGACCAAATAAGAGATGGTTTATGGGGGTTTAGGTGATTCTTCTCATCATTGGCCACCCCATAGCTATCCTGAACTATTTCTGTCCACATTTTTTTTCCCCTTGCAGTAGTCGAATAGCCCACTTCAACAGCAAAGCATCATTAAATTCCTTGATGGATCTAACACCGATGCCACCAATCTTTTTTGGCTTGCAGATTGAATCCCATTCCAAAGGGTGAAGAAAAGCCCCTTGGTGAGAGGCCCCTTTCCAGAAGAATCTTTTGAGCATCACACCAAGTTTTCCAAATTGACTTCGGGGCTTTGAGAATAGAGAAGAAGAAAACTAGAATCGATGTAATGACAGAATTCAGTAATATATACCTCCCCCCTTTTGATAGGTATCGACTACTCCAACCCTCCAATTTCGTAGCCACCTTTTCATATAGGAAGGACCAATCTGCTTTCCTCATTTTAGTGCATTCAGAGGCAAACCTAGATATTTGATAGGCAATGAGACCACAGGTGTACCCAAATTGGTAAAGATGTCATTCTGGATCATTCCATTCATCCCAAAATAGACTAGGGAGGATTTGTTTCCATTAAGTCTAAGACCAGAAATCTCACCAAAAATATTAACCATATGAAAAAGCGCTTGCGCTTCCCTCTTCCCCCCTTCCACAAAAAATAGTGTTGTCTACATATTGGAGGATGGGAGCTAAAGCCCTATTATTAGACATTGAATAACCCCTTATAAATCCATCTGCTGCCAGTTTGCATGCATATCTTGCCAATGTATCCATTGCAAGATTAAAAATCAAAGGGGCAAGTGGACATCCTTGCCTAACTCCACATTGGGGTTGAATCCAAGTTCGGCATGTTTTCCCATTTATCAATGGGGAAAAGGAGGCTGTCGTGATGCATCTCTTCACCCACTATATCAATTGAGGTGGAAATTCCTTCTTTTAAGGATTTCCCACAGATATGACCAGGAGACTGAATCATAAGCCTTGGAAAAATCTACTTTCCATAAAAAGGCCTTGGTCTTTCTCTTGTGCCATCCCATTACCATCTCCTACGCCATAATGAAGGACTCCTGTAGTGATCTCCTAGGAAGAAAGGCAGATTGGACCAGCATTATCAAGTCCTTCAAAACCTCCTGCAATCTGTTGGCTATAATCTTACTAATAATAAGGTAAATAGAATTAGACAGTGCAATGGGTCTGTAATCGGAAAACTTCTCCGCACTTGATTTTTTAGGAAGCAGGAACAGATAGGATTTATTACCTCTCAAAACCAGAGTTGCCCAGTTCAAATTCATGAATAACCTTCAATTCATCCACTTTGACAACACTCCACAGTTCTCTGTAAAAGAAAACCTGAATCCCATCCAGACTAGGGGCCCCTTCATTATTTAAGTATTTAATTGCTTTTAATACTTCTTGTTTAGATATAGGAGTAACTAACATGTCTCTTTGATCACGACTGACACTAGGGAAGTCCACCGATGCCATCCTCCAAGAGCCCCTTGGTGCGACCTTGGTCAATTCTTTAAAATATTTACCTACTTCAGTTTTGATTTCACTAACAGAAGTAACTGTTCTCTCTTCTACTTTAACTGATGAGATAAGATTGAATCTCCTCCTAGCACTGGCCGTGAGATGATAAAACTTCATGTTTGCATCACCCTCCTTGAGCCATAGCTATCTAGATCTTTCACGCCAGTCCATTTCTCTTTTTAGATCCTCCTCCCCTACTACAGACTGCATCTGCTATCTTCGCTGCTACTCCTGGGGGTTCAAAGACTGCCTGCACTCCTTCATATCCAATTCTTTGATCACTGCCAGAGCTTCCCTCCTCCTCTGTTCTCTGATCACTGCCACTGCCTGTCCATATTCTTTCATCATGTCACGCAAGCCTGTCAGTTTGCAGCCAACTGCTGTGTGGCAGACCCTTTCACTACCTTGTTCTGCCACCACTGAGACACCATTTGCACAAACCCCTCCTCCCTAAACCAAGATCTCTTGAGTTTGAAATAGGATCCAATGTCAGAATTCGTCCCACTGTCCCATACAAGAGGAGTGTGATCAGAGAAAGGCCTATCAAGGTTCATAACTACTAATAATTGATGCCTCTCCAACAAGCTAGGACTGCCAAAAAACTTGTCCAACTTGGAAGTCTGTCCACTACCATTTCTCCAAGTGAACTCCACTCCACTAATAGGGTATTCTATCACTCGCAGATTCTGCACAACCATTTGAAAGCCTGCCATAGAACTGTCCAACCTCCCACCAGGACTGTCATCACTTGAGAGATGACAATTAAAGTCACCCCCTAAAAGCCAAGGGACCTCCTACACTCTTTGATGCATTGCAAAGAGTTCCTCCCAAAGACCAGACTTGTCTGCAGCCACACAAGGGCCATAAATGCATGACACATACCATTCCATATCTCCTTGGGGAGATTGGCATCTGCAAGTAAGCATGTGCCTATCACGAATGACTTCACTTACCAAAAGGCAAGACTTTCTCCACCAAAAAGCCAATCCACTAGACCTTCCAGATGCACCCTTTACCACAACATCAGTGCGTCCAGATTGCTTAAAGTAATCCCATTCCTGACCATTCTCCATCTCCACATGTGTCTCTTGGATGAGAGCACAATCAATCTCCCACTCAGAGAGATATCTACACAAGGAACTCCTCATCTTATTGCACAACCCATGCACATTCCAAGTCAACACTCTCATTCCTTGCCAGATTGCTCCCCTTGAGCCACACAGCCCACAAAATCAACCATGATTGAGTTTGCAATAGTCTGCTACACAATAGAGGTAAAGTTCTCCTTCCTTCTCCTTCTAAGCATATAAGGGGATCTACCCACACCTCTTTTCTGATTGGATCCGCTACCATATTTCAGATAAGCATGAACTGAGAACTGCACCTGATTCACCTATTTGAGAGCTCTGCTATCATTTCTGAGTGCCAGCTCCATTCCTGTCATACCCTCCTCCTTGCTACTAAGGGCCTCTGATTCTATCTCAGAAATATTAGCAACCTCCAAATAACCATCCTCTTTGGCTACCAAGGCTTGGCTACAACCTCCTACTGCATTAACCTCTTCCATGTGCATCAGGTCCTCCTTTGCATAGTCCTGGTGGCAGTCCTTCCTCTTTTTGGACTCAGGAGCTTCATCCGGTGAATTGCGGCCGACCCTTTCCTCCTGTTTCCTCTCCTCAGTGTTGGCTCCAGACATCTTAACCTGCCCTTGCTCAAACTACCCAGACACCTATCCAACCATTGTTAGACGAATAAGCCATGAGGAACCCCCACATCTGATCGTAACCCTATCAGGAATTGAGCCAGCATTGAAGACATCAACCTCAATTCTAAGAGATCGGATGTCCCTTCACAGATGGAAGCAAAGCCTGCAACCATCTTAGTAACAACTCTCTTAGATCTCAGATGCAATGGCAGTCCACTAATCTTAAGAAGAACCCTCCTACAATCCACTCTTTGAGGAGGCCGATCAGGGAGAGCCCCATCAAATGGGGACACCATTCTCCAGATCACATTAATCTCTTCGAATGAGCTTGAACAAAATCTCAGTATCTCAACATCTATCATGCCCAAACCATATACCAAAAAATGAGATTGGGATAGCATAGCCATCTTCCTGCCCACAGACAAAAGATTTAGGGAACATACCAGATCTTGAAGCCTTTCTATCACTAGTTTGCCTACCATAATCTCACCAATCAGAGTGCTCCTCAGCATGATCTCTGTAGAAGAGATCTCTTCAGATATCGGGATCTCCACTTCAATTGAATGCCTGCCAAACACCGGCGACAGTGGCAGTTAGGCCTCTTTCTTCACCACCCAACCAGGGCACGAGAATGCCATCCTTGTATGCAGCGACTTCCTCCTAGGGCAAGAATCATGTTTGTGCCCTTTTCCCCTACACGCCAAGCAAATCAAAGGGTTACTACTGATCGCTGCCAAGTGCCCCCTTTGTCGACATCTGAAACACAAGACTTCGCCATTCATTCTCCTCCAAGGCCTTCTTGGATAGTTTTCAGTCGTCCTACTAACCCTCTCCTGCCAGACCCGTTCCCTTTGCCTCTAGTTCGTCAACCTCCACGTGTTCCACTCACCCCCTTCTTCAGCCCTAGATGCCTCCACAACACCGCCGCCTACCGCCCGACATCGACCGCTCTCTCTTCCCCTCTCTCTCATGTTTTTTCCTCCACTGCAGGGAGTTATCGAGGATTCGATCAGAAAAAGGGAGGTGATATAAATGTCAAAAAGGAGCACAATTCAAACAAAAGGAAATTTTCATTAGTAAAAGATTAAGGTATCTACCTAGTTCTAGACCAAATCAAAAAGAAAGAAAATGAAAGACAAAAAGTGCTAAGAGAAGTGATTAGTATGAGCACTAATCTTAAGCCTCTTGGGTTGTGATTTTAGGCTTACAAATTCAAGTATCCGTTAAGATCTGGATAGTCCTCAAGTGTTTGGGGAAAATGTGAAGCTTAAGTATTAGGTCTAAGGCTTAGGGATTATTCAGCCTCGTTAACTGACCTTTGGTTTACGAGACTTGGTAACCTAAGCACCCCAATCCGCACGTAGTCTGGTTCAGTGCGCTTAATTATCAAAATCACACAAAATGTGTTAAATCCTGCTCTGAAAAAACTACCTAGATTAGGAGCTACTGATCAACACAAGTTGATTTGGAAGAGTTCCCGATGTAGAGAGGCGGGAAATTCCCCTCAAAGATGCGAAATAACATACCGTCTCCTCGGTGCCTATCTTCTAGGATATCTAAATATCCTACCAGGGGCATGTAAGCACCTTGTGCTGGTTCAGATGCCATGGGCAGCATTATCACGAAATGTCGATTGCTAGGATTTAGATTTAGCTATAGAACTCCATCGGCGGGATTATCCTGAAATCTTGAAAGCCAGGGTTCTGGGGGTTGCCATGGGCAGTGCTATCTCGAAGCATCGATTGCCAGGGACCTTGTGGGGATTGATGGTGGGAACTAGGAATCTGATACAGACCGTGTTGTAAAGTCAATCTGAAGCTAGAAATAAAGAAAGAAAATAGAGAGAAAACCCTCTAAAAAAAAAGAAAAAATTCCTCTATCTCTCTCTTATAAAAATGCACTGCAAACTGAACTTGGGCTAAAACATGTTACAAGCACGGGTGCTTTAACCGTGGAGTTCAACGAACCTTAGGTTAGTTCCTATAGGCCTTAGAAACCTTCGCGACAGGTTGAGGCTAAAGCTGGCTAGGTCCGAATCTTGGCTGGTACTTGAGTACCTCTTGGCCTACTATTGGCATTCTGATCTAATCTACAAAAGAAAGCATACAGTAGAAATCTGAGCATAAAAAGGTATATGGTCTAGAATTTGAGTTAATTACATGAGATTTTGCTAAGGAACTAACAAAAGCTAGGCATAGGGGTATGATGGGAACACCATCATGAGCCATAACTAGCTCAAATTAGTCATTATCAAGGAATAAATTCTCCTACATAACCGCCAAAGAGCCCTAAGTCACTGGAAATCCATTCTGAGGGAAAGACAAGAAAATTCGGTTAAAACTACAATTTTACCATCATATCATGAATGCAATACAAGCATGGGTTTTCCCAAATATAATTAAGGGTCAAATGGCCTTAAATGTCCAACAAGTGGGTTAGTACAGACAGAAATGGGTTTTTGCGTGTTTTGAGAATTAAATGACTTCTGAAATCCTCAAAATAGATCTGCTTAATTAAGTGAGATTCTGGTTAGGATAAAATTCACCTAAACTCTCTAAAATTCATATAAAAATATTCTCTAGGGTTTTGTACCTTCAATTTGACTATCAGAACCCATCTTGACCCAAAATAGAGTCCTAGACTGACATTTGCCTTAATTCATGTTTTTGCATAAATTACCCAATAAATGAAATCAAAACCTAAATCTAACTTCACCATTGTATTTCTTGGGCCTAAATTAGGTTTGTACCAAAATTTGGGTTCAATCTGAGATCATCCTGACCAAGTTTGCATTTTGGTCCAGTCAAACTCTTTCTATCTCATTTAGACCCCTAGCTTTTGAATTTGTTACAAATAGCCCCCCAATTTCTTTGTCTTCTTCACAGAAAGGTCCCTTTGCTATTATCTCTCAAGAATCCTACTACGACGAGCTTCATTTGGAGAGATCTCCTTGATTAATTGATGAAACCTTCCCAAAATCAATCCAGAGATTCTTGAGGAAATTCTCTTTCTAATGGGACAAACCTTGGATTCCAACTCCTTCCCAAAGCTCGTGCGAACACTTTGAAGGAATGGGTATCCTATTTGTGCATAATCTCCAAGGTTTCCAAGCTTGTTTCCAAGCTTGGAACCCCCTCATGAACCCTATAAAAGGATCCCTAGGGCACGACCGTGCTCTTCAGCTAGGTTTAAGGCCACAAAACCCTCTTCTTCCTCTTCCACAGCTGGCTCCGACCTTAGCTCCGGTGAGCCTCTTCCTCCATTGTCTCTGGCCTCCCAACTGCCAACTTGGGAGTGCCAATATCACCCTCTTCGTCCTCACCTCGATGGCCAAATCAGGGGCATCTCTACCTAGTTCTTCGTCGCTGCTATCTCACAGAGCAGTTCCCTTCTCTGGTGCTGGTAGCCACACCGATGCCTACTTCCTCCCCTTTTCATCCCTTAATTAGGTCTGGTAGATTTATCTCTCTCCCAACTTCCTTTTCCCACTTTCTATCTCTCAATTTGACCACCAAAAATACACAACCACCTCTGTCTTCCATGTCTCTAGCAATCCCTCTGGCGAGGCATCCCCATCGATACACCCCTCCATCCGCCTTACCGAAACCCTCTACACCATCACCACATCCATCCGCATCAAAGCCCCACCTTTATTTCCTACTTCTCTAACTCCTGTGACCTTTCAAACACACCTACTATCACGTTCCTCCTCCGACTTCCACAGGCCACCACACACATCCATACATCACAAAACCACCATGAAAGCACTCATCGTGTTCCAGAGATCATCTTAAGTGTTTTTAATGTGGTCGTAAGGCCGTTTTACTTGTTTGCAGGGTTCCTCCTCTAGCCTTCATTAACGAGCTTCTCCAACAAGCTCTCGAGCAAGTTCTTGAAGGCACTACTCTAGGTACCTATCCCAGTCGAAGTGAATTCAGTCCAGGAGCACAAGTGGACCAACAATTGGGGCTTTTGACCGTAGCTTTGACTGAAATCGCAAGAAGAAGCTACTGTCACTGCTGCGCGAAGGAGAGGGTGGGACTTTAGTCCCACCTCGAAAACTGACGGGCATGCAAAGGCACTTAAATTGAATTTCTGCTATAGCCTTATCACCTCAGTAGCATGGGGTATGGTCCCCTCGCACTTGCCCATGCATGCCCTCGCCCGCGGCCACGCCACTCGGGTCTGGGCTTTGAACCAATTACCCATATACCTGCCTGATTTGAGAGAGAAGAGGAATAGGAGAGAGAGAGAGAGCAGGGGTTAGGGGGGTTTTGCTCTTTGTGACACAGTCACTAGAGGGATTGCTGCCCACTGAGAAAGATGAGGAGGAGAAGGAAGAAGGTTTGTGCATAAAGAGGAGAGTAGTTGAAGAAGGAAAAGAAGAGGAGGAAAGGGAGAAGGCCAAAGGAAGAAAGGAGAAGGCGCAGCAGCAGAAGAAAGAAAGAAGAGAAGGAAGCCTTTGCAGAAGTAGAGGAAAGAAAGGCCTACTAAGAAGAGGAAGAAAGGAAGGAAAGAAGAAGAAGAAGAAGAAGAACAATGCTAGGGAAGCACTTTAGCAACTAATGGTTAAGTCGTCTGGTCATCACACCCAACAACTGATTTAAGGCTTGATACTTAGAATTACTATTGAGATATTGAATGCTTGATATATTTGCTTAGAGAATAATTGGTGATTTAAATCACAATCATTTTTAGCTTCTCTACCTTTCTATTGCCTCAAAATACATGAGAATTCATTGAATATCTAAAGTGACAGATTTGTATTTATTGAATATCATTTTGTGGTTTAAATTCTTATGCTCATTTGCATTATTGTGATTAGTGTGTGAATTCGTATCTACTCCCTGTGTTCGACCTCGAACTTTCATTTGAGTTATAAATATTATTTATTTTTTGAGCTGATTCGATCTATACTACAATGCGACGATTTTAAAACCCGTTTCAGAGCAACTAACATCCCCTAAGTTTCTAATTTCCTTACAAGATGGCCCCTGTGACCATCTTCTTCAACCTCTAGCTGGCAGCAACTCGAGCTACATCTGTGCGATCTTTGGAGATCGATATCTCCTAAATTATGCAGCGGAATCTTATTAAATTTGGCAGGTGGATTCACCTATCATTCGTGCATCCATAGAAGGAATCTCTAGCTCAAGACACCCTAAATCAAGGCCGCTATTCATGGCTGAAGACATCACTGGAGAAAGCTCCATCTCCACCGTACACGGCTGCCCCCAATTTACTGGGGTTTTGGTGCACCCAACACTTCGCCAAACATGCATCGCCGCCGCCAGCTTCCTCAAGTTCTACTGGCCTCCTCCGACCACCTTACGACAAATGACCACCACCATTATGTTTGTTGACCTCAGGCAAAGATTCTAGTCTACTCACTTGAGGCCAGCGATCTCTCCTCCACCGGATTGACTTCTGCCACCATCGCCCCTTCCTTTGACTCTGACAAGCTCCTCTACCGAGCTCACGGCCACCAAGCTTCATGAGAAGCTTTGGCATGGTCCAAGGAAGCCTCGCGACCAATTCGCAGGGGCTCTCTTGCTCTAAAGCTTCAAGGTCAAACTCCATTCAGTTCCTCTACAAGTCTTCCATCGATGAAAAGGAGCTCGTGCTACTTGATGCTGCTAGGGGCCTTTCTGCAAGAGAAAAAATCTCACAGGGACTTGATTGCACTACATAGGGATTAAATCACAAATTCACAGAGACCATCTTGCAAGAAACTTACATTTTCAAGGACTGAATCATAGAGTTTGTTAATTCAGCTTAAGTTTTGGTTCCAAATGAACATTTATTGCTTAGTCTTTCTTGATATGGATTATTTAGTGCTTAACTCTATTTACACTTGATCATTTTATTTTGTTTAGCATTAAAAAAATTATTTATTCATTGCACTTGAGGTTTAAATTAAATCACTTTATTTCGTAAAACCAAGCGTGCCTTTGAACTTGTTAGATTCTTGAAAGTTCACACTTAATACAAGTTTGTCAAATTATTTTGTAAATACATAGTGGTTTTCGCACAACATAATTGCTCCTAGCGAACGACCTGGGAACTCTTATTTTGAGAGTTATAAATTTAAGTGTTGATTCGCTCTTGTTGACTATACTACGAAGCATTCTTAAAACTCGACTTAGTGATATTAACATTTTGGCACTGTTGTCAGGGAGCTATGTGCGCTTACCAATTGTTAATGCGAAATCATCGAATCTAAAGAAATGCATTGTAGTAGAGTTGAGAAATCATGAAAATACTTAAATTTATAATTTTGAGAAAGAATGAGGTAGTTCACTAAGATCAATAATGGAAATTTAATTTCAAAGATCACAATTATAAGCACAAATATGAGCAGTTATAGCCAAAATTCAATTCAAAAATGGTATATATATGATAGTCAATATCAGAGTGCAAAAAGAATGGGGTAAAATGGTAATTTAAGTCACCTCTTAACCCATAAATTAAGCTCACAATAATCTCAAATAAATGAATAGTAAACTTAATCAAATATTCCATGTCACTTAAGTAGCCAATATAGCCATAGAAGTTTAGAACCAGCAAAATCAAACGACAGTGCCAAGCCTCAGATGGCTTAAGTGTTTAGGAGGAGCAGCTTCAATAGAGGCAAAGGCCTCTTATTCCTTCCTTCAAGCCACAAGAGAGAGGCACAGCACAACACAAGGATCCTCAGATAAAGCCTTCTCTTCTTCTTGAGCCTCAGGAGAGACACTCATAGCAGTGTCACAATAGAGGCAAAGGCCTTTCAGCAGCTAAGTGTAGAGAGGATAGGAGTGATTACGTAATAATCTTAGGTCTTAGTTGACCTAAATTAGGCTAGGACTTAGCATAAGTTAGGGTAATTCATGCATGCATAAGCATTATTTGCATCTTTATTACTTTCTTTTAGCTATGCATAAAATAATGCTATAATGTACTGATTAGGTGCATTATGTCAATTGCAGGTAATAAGCTAATCAGAAGCAAAATCTAAAGCTGGATCTGAAGAATAAAGAATAACTGGAGTTGCAGCAGAGCTGGAGTAGAAGACCTAGAATAAGATGTAGTAGACAATAATGTAAGGGGTTGAGGTATGCTATTCTATCTAAGTAAGAATAAAGCAGTAAATTATGAAGAACCTAGGTCCATCCTAGCCTTAGGATAGCCTAGAAGCCTCCCTAAGCCTTAAACCACCCTTAGATTAGGTCACCGCACCCTAAGAAACCTCAAAACCCTAATTCCAATCTCTATCTGGATGTCTAGATGAGTTACAGGATGTCCAGAACCCTTAGCCAACTCCCGCACACCTTAAACCCACTTCTACATTATTATTGGACATCAAGACACTTGGTCAGATGCCCAATTTTTGCAGAATACCCAAGATAAAACCTAGAAACCCTCCTGACTCTAATTGAACATCCAAATAAGAAGTCTAGACTTATGATTTTTCACTATAAGACGTCTGACAACTTTATTAGACTTCTGATACTGTCCTCCAGTTCTTATTTTGGAATTCAAGCCTTGATATTAGATCTCTAGCCCCCTAAACCCAATTCTAACGCCTTAGGAACCTAAATTAAGGTGTTCTAGCCCTAGTACATCACCTCTAGACCTCCCTAAGCACCTAATTAGGTCCTCATTAAACTTAATTGACTTGGATCTTAGTCAACCAACAACCTATTCAATTGGACTCATTGAGTCCAATTGAGCCCTGATCTCAGCATACACTATCCAATTGGACTCAGTGAGAGTCCAATTGACCTAGACCTGACTTAATCGAGTTATTTTACTCTCAATTAGATTTCCACACACCCAATTAAACTTGTATTAAGTTTAATTGCACTTTACCTTCGTGAATTAGGGTTTACAACCCTAATTTGAGACCTACCTTGACCTAAACCCAATAGAACCTAACCTAATCAACCTAGCCACCTAAGACTCGACCCACACACACCCACACACACCATCCACACGAAAATACCTAGCCTAGAGTTCTCTAGAACTCTCTACCATGTGTTGTTGCCTTGGTTGCTAAAATTAGCAACCAAGGGCCATTCAATTTTTAGATCCACATTTGGTAGATCTAAAAACCACCATCCATCCTCTCTCTCTCACTCTCACGAGCTCCCACCATAGGCCTCTCTAGAGAATTCCATAATTCTCTAGAGAGCTTCCCTTAGGTCTATAAAAAGACCTAAGGGGTGGCCATTTGCACCCATCCACTCTTGGCTTCCATTTAGCTTAGCTACATTCCACCTCCACTCCACCTTCACGAGTTGCTTCACCATGGCCACCACCACCTCCATGCCAAGATGCTGGATCACCTCCTCAACCTCCCTCCAAAGGATGGCCGAAGCACCATTGGCCACCCCTCTTTCTCCTCTCAACCAAGTCAAAGGCCATCGAAGCCCACCTCTGAATGCCCTTAGTTCTGATAGATTAGATTGTAGTTCTTTGTAGATTTATTGCTTTTATTACTACTTAGTAGTGTAGCTCCTAAATTCTCCCCCAATGTTGCATTCATAATCCCCCCTTAGATTCATGTATGCAGTCATTTTCTGATAGCTGTTAGTTTTCACATTCCCTATACAAGCATTTCGCTACCGGTGCTCTGCAACTCTGTTATCATCATCTTTATATATATATATATGTTGAAAATCACCATGTGCTTGATTATCATCTTTTGGTGTGATTAAAGTTGCATGATTTCAATTTCTGATATTTTGGCAAGAGCATGTCTTGCATCAATACGAACTTAGCAAAGATCGACATGCGATTTTGAATAAGTAAAGTGAGCGAGATCGATTTCAAATATGCATTTCCATAAATGCCACCCAGAGATGGACGATCGGGACTCAAGTCTCGTTATCTTTATAAATTATTTTTGAGGAGTGTTTTTGCGCACTATACTATGACGAGATCTCTGTTTTCAAAACACGCGCGAGAATCACCCTTTGTCAAAGTGGCACCGTTGCCGGGGTGGCAACGTCATTTTTTATTTTAATCTCTTGAATTATCACTGAGAAATCTTCCTCTGCTTGTCTTTTGATGTGTAGGAAAATAGGAAAAACGGGAATCTACGCATGCAACGAGCGCAGATTAAAAAAAGGTCAGGTGCACATCTCATCTTAGATTAGGATTTCCCTTTCTAAACCCTAGGTTAGATTTATTTGAAAAAAAAGAAAAAAAACCTATTTATTTTCATGAAAAAGAAAAAAAATCAAAGAAAAAAAATCTAGGTAGTTAGATTAGGTTTCTTATTGAATCCTAGGTTAGTTTTGGAAAAGCAAAAAAAAAAAATGAAAATCCTTTGAGAAAAAAAAATCTTTTTTGAAAAAAATATTTTGGTGGAAAGTTTGAATTTTAAACTCAAACACCTTTTAAAAGCTTTCTTACCACCCTCTGATTTTCGACTAGACTTCAAATCCTGATTTAAAAATTCAACTGCCGAAAAATTAGTCAACGAAAAATTTTGAAATTTGGGCTAGATCTTCACTTTCAGACCATCTTTCAAACGACACCATTTATTTAAAAAAATTTAAGTACAAAATTTTTAAAATTTCACGAAGTGCAAGGGGGTCAGACTGACTCAGATTTGAAAAATTTCAAAATTCAAAAAGCAATTCTGAGCAATCTGTGAATCAGTTTTGACTACAAATGATGGGGTTTGAAAGCTGATCTCATTGTCTTTAATTTTCGTATTTTTTCAAAATTTTTCAAAGTCATTTGATATTGTTTCAATTTGAAAAATCGATCAAGGGTCAAAATTCCAGATTTAACCCCTTGACATTTAAAAATTTCAATAAATTTGGTTGAAATAGTAAAAAGTATAAAAAAAATATTATCTGAAAATACAATTGAAAAAGGAATCTACTTGCAAAATTTCAACTTATTTGGATTCCAATTTTTGCCAGAGAAGTATTTTTATTTCATGGTCTACTGAAAAAAAAAACTAGAATTGCATGAACCCTAGGTTACATCTTTAGGGTTACAATCTAGAGACCATATTTGGGCTAGACTAGACTTAGTCAAGTCTAGTGCTTAGCCGGTGAGCTTGGTCACCTTGTGGGTCACTCACCACAAGCCCCAACTGAAGAAAAGGGCTGAAATTAATTTTAAAACATGAAATCAACTCGAATTCGTTGTCATACTACTGGGTGTTTTCTATCTCTCTTGCCAAGCCTAGTGACTAAGTCTGCGAGGTAGTGTCAAATGACTGGGGTTAAGGGGTAACGAAACCGGAGGCGTGAGCCGAAGGAAGAACCTTTCCCTTAGTCCCCTCGTAACCAGACTGGCTGGGTTAGCTTGAGAGGCAGGAATCACTTTCAGTCGTTTGCACAATGAATTTTTCTTCAGGAATTTGAATTTAAAACGAAAAATCTATTCATAAGAACTATCTGATTGACAGGGCCTTAGCCTTGTTTGGCTGGCTGCACCAACCTAAGGGTTGGGTGGTGTATGCAAGGAAGGAGGTCACTTTGACCTCGACTAGTTGGACCTCGCCTGAACCATCTTCTCCCCCACCCTCTCCTTCTATCTACTTAACTGTAATGGCTAACCCTGGATCTGGACCTAATCAGGATCCAGAAGAGCTAGACCCAAGAGCTTATCTGAGAGCCCGGGTCACTGAATCAACTCGACCTTGGGATCAGAACCCAAGGTGGTGAAGACAACTTTTCGCTTCGCCTGATCCTTCTCTTCGGGTTACCGAAATGGTTAACCCATATCTAAACCATGGATATTATGACCCATACTAGCCGATCCCTCAAAGGACCGCATCTTATAACCCAGGATATGGATTTCATACTCCTGCTTCTCACCCATGGAATATGGGTAGACTTGATTCACCCCTTGGAACCCCTAAAGAGCTACCAGTGCATATGCAACCGCATTAGAGAATACAGAGAGCTATAGCTAGCGCTAAGAAAAAGGCCTCATTCTATCTACATGAAATCCAAGCTATCACTGAGCCGAACCAAAGACAAAGCTAGATTCCATATCAACAAGCTATGATGGAGCTCCTTCAGGGAATAGTAGGGATAACAAGGCTAATTGGACAAAATTAGGAAACTCAAGAACTACTACTTTTGAGATATCAAATGGAAAATAGCCTTGAAGACCTCAAAGAATCTGAAACGACTACGTCGGAAGGACACATAAGAGATTCTTGGGAGTAGATGCTGGGAGATCATTCAAGGGAAGAAGAATCTAGCTTGGATATGAGACAGGAGTAGGAAATATTCAGAATGGGTTCGTGTGAGGACTTCATTAAGGAAATTGAGGAGGAAAGGACTAATATCTCTAGGACTAAGCCACAATCGGATTATCTTGAATCCTAGGAGATACCTTTTGGGTTAGAAAACCCAACTGAGATAAGGGAAGTAGATTCAGTTGAGGATATGGATCTTGAGGGAAACATTACATGCGACACTACTGATCAATCTAGGCCACTTCCCATTGTAGGTGAACCTGTGCTAGAGCCAACATCTTCTGATCTGCACTCTTCTTCTTTCACCTACATCCCTAATTAGGATGTTAGAGATTTTGGGATGACACTTTCTATCCCTGATCCTGGAATCCGAAGACCAAAAATAGCTATGGATGATTTGACCGAAGAAATAAATATGCTACCTGAGGCAGGAATTATTGAGGAACCCAATGCATATGAGGGTGAAGCTTTGAGCAGAATGAGCTGGGAATGTACCTATATCCTAGTCAGTCTAATGGATGGCTCGACTCAAAGCCTAAAGAGTTAGCTTCTAATGAATCGAATATAAGTACGGATGAGGACGAAGTAATTTCTGACGAGGATTTTAGTGACCTCCCCACAGATCTTCTACTTTCATGGATACCCCCAAATGATCCATAGCCTAGAGAGGGCATGATGTTTGATGTCAATTATCATTATGAGGATCCCTATGACTCAGACTCTAGTTCTAAGATACATTTTGATCTATTCCCTCAGCAACTTCCTACTGAATTGTTGGACATGATAAATCAGTTGAATCAACATCATGATTCCCCCTCAGATTATCCTCTATTTTCCACCACTACTCCACACCTTCTTATAGCTAGAATTTTTGGAGTAGGGGTGCACAATCAGCTGGTTCGCATCTCTGGACCACTGATTCTGGGAGCATACGGGCACATCTTTCTCTTAATCTTGATCGGCTCCTATGCAAGAACTGATACATCTGATTGAGTTTTCTCCCAGCTGGAGGCGTTAAACTCAACATCTACCTCACATTCTGCCATCACGCTATACATACTCGCTTTATACATAGCATATTTTTCTTTTAAGAATATTTCATTTTTGCATATTGCATACTATCAGGTTGGCCGGTGCTGAACGTTAAACTTCAGGAGCAATTCCAGGTGATTTCTACCCATTTACTCCCTACTGTATTTAACTTCTTTTATATTAATGCATGAGGACAAGCAAGAACTTAGGCATGGGGGATAGATATGACAAAACTAAAAAATTTTATGCCAACATTTAGGAAAATCTCGAAGCTGCATGTCAAACGTACTTTAGGACCCTAAATAAACGAACAACCGCTAAAAATCGTCCACAACAACCACGTCCAACTCACCTGCTCACCCTTTTGTTCTAAATTTAGGGTCAAGCTAAATGTAACCTAAAAGGAAAATTTTATGAAGTACGAATATAAGAGGTTACTTGTTTATAGCATATATACATAGTGCATCCATGAACAAGATTATCTTATTAAGAGAATGCATTAGGGATTTTATCCTCTAGTTGATTCCTGTAATCTAGAATCCAGTATAATTTTTCACACACACGTAGAATTTACAATGGATTCACGGTGAAGGCTGATAAGCATCTTTAGGCTGTCAAGAAGAAGTAGTGCTTCTTCTCCTGTACCCCTGGACATTATCTTAGAAGTCGGGCAGATTTTCTTCCAAAAGTCCATCAAATAGTGTGAGATGAGAATAGAGAGTACTAGTGCTCTAAGATTAGTGTAAGGAATCTGGAATCCTAGATAATTAGGTGATGATACTTAGAGATTAGGTATATTTTCCTCTCTTGGTTCCTGCGTATACATTTTTGAGCGAAATTTTGAGAGCCACCAAATAAGGCAAATACGCGGAGAGCGAGTTTTCATAAAATTAGGGCTAAGGTGGATGGTTACAACCATTCTTTACGAAATCCTCGGTTGAAGGAGGGTATTGATGTCAAGGTCAGAAATACACCATCCTATCCATCTCTCCTAGTGCCGTGAGTAGGCACTTCCACCAAATAAGCCACCCAATGTCTCTTGAGTACCACCAATCCCTAATAATGCCTCCTCAATAAAGTTCATGGATATGTGCTAATTGTGTTGTGTTAAAAGAAGAAAAAAAAAAGATGAAAAAAGAATGATGAAAAAAGAAGAAAAATTGAAAAAAAATAGAAAAAGAAGAAAAAGCAAAGAAAAAAAGAGTGAATATTTAGTGTTTATTTCAGTTGCATTGAGGCAATACCACCAAATAAATTTGAGATCCACCAAATAAGGCCTTAACCTATCTTTTTGTGCTTCTGACCACTTGAATACTGGCTGAGGAATTCCGACTTAGTGTTAGGGTTATGGAACTCAATTAAAGTGTTAATGCCAAGTGAGACCACCAAATACAGGTCATATGTGTGAATTTGGTGAGATTGTAAGCTCTAAGAAAGAGAAAGAAAAGAAAAGAAAAAGAGAATGAATACAAAGGAACCAAAAAAGAGAGCATAGTTTTTCTCATCTTTCTCTGAGTTGAGCTACGCAATAATTTGGGAATCTAGATTCTGAAGTACTAATTTCTATGTAGCACCAAGTTAGAGTGAGCCACAAAATATATAATCTTTTCCCTATAAGATTCTCTACCAACGCTTAAAGCTAGGGTGGAATTCATAGAATATCTTGAATACCCCGAGGGAAGAAAATTGGCCTATCCCACTAAAATTTTTACTAGGGGTCAAGTACAAGCCTTAGAGGTGAATTAGTTTTTCACTCAAATTCGTTGCAAAAGCTACATAGCTACACTTTCACGATTTTCTGGATTTCTAGAGCATAGGATGAAAACAAAAAAAGAAAAATCTCTAGGCATACACTTGATAAAATAATCAATCCCTTAGGGGCCCTTCTATGAATAATTTAGTCTCACATTTGCTAGGGACAAGCAAGATTTAGGCATCAAGGTATGATTGCGCAGCAATCATAGGTCTTAATTGACCTAAATTAGGCTAGGACTTAGCATAAGTTAAGGTAATTCATGCATGCATAAGCATTACTAGCACTTTTACTGCTTTCTTTAAGATAAGAATAAAATAATGCTATAATGTACTGATTAGGTGCTTTATGTCAATTGCAGGTAATAAGGTGATCAGAAGCTAGATCGGAAGCTGGATCTAAAGAATAAAGAATAACTGGAGTTGCAGCAGAGCTGGAGCAAAAGACCTAGAATAAGATGTAGTAGACAACAATGTAAGGGGTTGAGGTATGCCATTCTATCTAAGAATAAAGCAGTAAATTATGAAGAACTTAAGTCCATCCTAGCCTTAGGACAGCCTAGAAGCCTCCCAAAGCCTTAGACCACCCTTAGATTAGGTCACCGCACCCTAGGAAACCTCAAAACCTTAATTCCAGTCTCTATTTGGACGTCCAGATGAGTTATAGGACATCCAGAACCCTTAGCGAACTCCCGCACACCTTCAACCCACTTCTGCAGTGTTATTGGACGTCTAGACACTTGGTCAGACGCCCAATTTCTACAGAATACCCAAGAATGAACCTAGAAACCCTCCTGACTCTAATTGAACGTCTAGACAAAAAGTTTGGACTTCTGATTTTTGACAATAAGATGTCTGACAACTTTATTAGATGTCTGATACTGTCCTCGAGTTCCTGTTTTGGAATTCAAGCCTTGATCTTGGAGCTCTAGCCCCCTAAACCCAATTCTAACCCCCTAGGAACCTAAATTAAGGTGCCTTAACCCTAGTACATCACATCTATACCTCCCTAAGGACCTAATTAGGTCCTCACTAAACCTAATTGACTTGGATCTTAGTTAATTCCATCAGCCTATTCAATTGTACTCAATGAATCCAATTGAGCCCTGATCTCAGTACACACTATCCAATTGGACTCAGTGAGAGTCCAATTGACCTAGACATAACTTAATTGAGTTATTTTTCTCTCAATTAGGTTTCCACACACCCAATTAAACTTGTATTAAGTTTAATTGCACTTTACCTTAGTGAATTAGGGTTTACAACCCTAATTTGAGTCCTACCTTGACCTAAACCAACTAGAACCTAACCTAATCAACCTAGCCACCTAAGTCTCGACCCACACACACCCACACACACCTACACACACCATCAACATGAAAATACCTAGCCTAGAGTTCTTTAGAACTCTCTACCATGTGTTGTTGCCTTGGTTGCTAAAATTAGCAACCAAGGGCCATTCAATTTTTAGATCCACATTTGGTAGATCTAAAAACCATCATCCATCCTATCTGTCTCACTCTCTCATGAGCTCCCACCATAGGCCTCTCTAGAGAATTCCATAATTCTCTAGAGAGCTACCCTTAGGTCTATAAAAAGACCTAAGGGGTGGCCATTTGCACCCATCCACTCTTGGTTCCATTTAGCTTAGCTACATTCCACCTCCACTCCACCTTCACGAGTTGCTTCACCATGGCCACCACCACCTCCATGCCAAGATGCTAGATCACCTCCTCAACTTCTCTCCAAGGGTTGGCCTAAGCACCATTGGCTGCCCCTCCTCTCAACTAAGTCAAACACCATCAGAGCCCACCTCTGAATGCCCTTAGTTCTGATAGATTAGATTGTAGTTCTTTGTAGATTTATTGCTTTTATTACTGCTTAGTAGTGTAGCTCCTAAATTCTCCCCTAATGATGCATTCATAATCCCCCCTTAGATTCATGTATACAGTCGTTTTCTAATAGCTGCTAGTTTTTACATTCCCTATATAAGCATTCCGCTACCTGTGCTCTGCAGCTCTGTTATCATCATCTTTATATATATATGTTGAAAATCACCATGTGTTTGATTATCATCTTTTGGTGTGATTAAAGTTGCATGATTTTAATTTTTGATATTCTGGCAACAGCATATCTTGCATCAATACGAACTTAGCATAAATCGACATGCGATTTTGAATAAGTAAAGCGAGTGAGATTGATTTCAAATTTGCATTTCCATAAATGCCTCCCAGAGACGAATGACTAGGACTCAAGTCTTGTTATCTTTATAAATTATTTTTGACGAGTGTTTTCGCGCACTATACTATGACGAGATCTCTGTTTTCAAAACACACCCGAGAATCTCCCTCTGTCAAGGAGCAAGGGCAAAAACCCCGCCCCCTTCTCTCTTTCCTTTCTTTTCTTCTTTCTCTCAAGGGCCCAACCGTAGTCAGGTAAATGGATCCAAAACTGGGTGCAGGCTTACGAGCGTGATCACAGGAGAGTAGTGGGGCTTAGGCGAGTGTGCGGATGTTCGGGTAATGGGGACCCAACCCCCATGCCTTAGGAGAGGGGTCGGGGGAAGGAAATCAATTTATCCCATGACTCACTTCAATCTTTACAATGTGGGTTTATCTGACCCACAGTCCTTCATCGTGTGCAACTGGAAGATGAGTGCTTCGATTGGGGCCACAGCTATAGATGAAGGCCCCAACTGGGAACATGAAGATGCTCCTATAGGAAATCTGCAGCACCTGGGGAAGTTGCCTGGAGCTATTGTGGCTAGAAAACCATGAACGAAGTCAAAGAAGACAACACGGTAGCGGAGGTCTAGCGAGGTACCTTAAAAAGAGAAAACGACCTTTCAGCCTTGTCAAATCGCTCAAAGGGATCACTGGAGCACGACGAGTGCGATGGTGATCATGGTGTGGAGTGTGGGTGAGCGTGGAGGTCAGGTGACCTTGAAATAGTGGTGCAAAGGGATGTTAGTTGGGTTGAGTGATTGACAGAGCAATCCCCTCAATTTCTTGAGGGATTTTGCTCGCGTGGACTTGATGAAGCTTTTGGGATCGATGGCAGGCAATTTGGTGGTACATGGCGGTGGTCGAAACTAGAGTTTGGAAGTGCTGGGATGATCAGTAGACGTTCGGGAGTCGTCGAGGGTAGCTAGCAAACGATGAGGATGCAGAGGAGTCATTGGCCGTGATGAGTTGCGTCGGAGAAGGTGAATGCTCTGAGGAGGGGTACGACGACGAGGGGGTCGGAGGGCTCCTTACCGATTTACGAGGCACGGAATGAAGAGGGAAGAAGAACCAACCGCCTATTGTACGTGGCGGCCGACGAGGGAGTCGGAGGTAGAAGTTGCCGAATTGTAGCTTGGAGCAAGCCAGAGAGGGAGAAAGTAAGAGATTTGTGGCCCAAAATCTCGCTAAGGTGGTAAGGCAGGCGAGGAGGGTCTTATATAGGCCATTAGATGAGCTTCCAAGCTTGGAAACAAGCTTGAAAGCTCAAAAATTAGGGATTAGGATTTGGTGATTTCTAAGAGTTCGCATTAGGTTTTGGGCAAGACTTAGAGCCGAAGATGCGGCTTAGATTATAGAGGATCTTCTCAGGAGTTCTTCCAATTTTGGAAGGGTTTAGGTGTGAAATCAGGGAGATCTTCCTGATTGAAGGTTGGCTTCAAGTGTGTTCAAACGTCCATGGAGGCAAGGACCTAAACGTGAAGAAGATGACAAAGTTAGGGGCTGTTCTCAAGGATTTCAAAAGATGAGGGGCTATTTGTGAGAAGAGTCAAACTAGACTAAAATGTAAATTAGGTTAAGATGATCTCTGATTGAGTCTAAATTTTGGTGCAAACCTAATTTAGACTCAAGGAATCTGATGGTGAAGTCAGATTTTAGTCTTGACCAATTTTGTCATTGTAATTTATGCAGAAACCCAAATTAGGGCAACTTCTTATCTTAGACTCTATTTTAGGTCAAAATGGGTTCCAAAGGTCAAATTACAGGTACCAAACCTTATAGAATATTTTTCAATGATTTTTAGAAGGTTTAGGTGAATTTTATCATGACTAAAACCTCAGTTAATTTAGTGGATCTGAAATTAGGGTTTCAGATGTCCATTAATTTTTGAAATGCACGAAAGCCTATTTCTGTTTGCATGGACCCTCTTATTAGACATTAATGGTCATTTGACCTTTAATTAACCCCTGGAATTCCCTGTGGTTATTCTGTACTTATGAAATGTAGTTAGAATTGCAGAAATAACCCTGTGTTCTCTTTTTCTTAAAACAGAATAGTATGCATAAAGAACCCCTTGATGGTTATGTAGGAGCTTTTATCAACTTTATCAGACCAAATTGGGCTAGTTAGGGTTTATGATGGTGTTCCCATCACCGCTATCATTGTACATATTTTTTTATTTTATTTTGTGTGTATTTTTTATTTGTATTCTTTTATTTTATTTTGTAAGTATTTGATTTTTAACTCACTTGCCCTTTGTTTTCGTTGATTCTTATGGATCGAATCTTATTCAACTGGGCCAACAATTTCACCAATGGTTCAACCACACCACAGGTAGGTAACTTTTTTCTTTCTTTCCCTTAATCCCCATTTCTTTGTGTGTGTGTGTATAAAACAAACTTAGGACTACAACCTTGCCTTATTTTCTTAGATAATATCATTTGTGGCAAGAAATTTCGATTATCCTCTGTTATTCCAATTTTGAAGAAATAGATTAGATCAGAACACACAACCTTGATTCATGTGCCAATTAGGGACGTGTGATTAAATTGACACCTTGGACTAACACCTTCTTACTTGAGTCCAAGGTGTACATTTAACTGAATTAAAATTGGACTCATTTAAAGCCAAATTAGGGTTAACACATTAGAGTGTTTGAAGTGCAAAAACACATTGCAAGCCTTAAAAGGAATTGATTCTCCACATTGTGTTACCTAAGCCCCTGTTTGAATTGATTGAATAATTTTAATGCTAAAATCTGTAATCCTGTCACTTGAATACCAAAATTGGTGACTAATAATCATGTTTGTCATACTGAAACAAGTAAGTCATGTTCATTTGACCCTGTTCTGACCATAAATTCCTATTGATTGGAAATTTGTATAATAAAAATTTGAGTTTTGAAACCCTGTCGGTGTAGTTGCATAAAAATCCGTCAAATAGATAATTAAACCGAAACTTAGGTGAGTCCCAAGTTGAATACGGGGAGGTGTATGTTTCATCAAAAATCACTTTTACATTTGTTGTCATGAAGTAGATTAGCTGGTTGAATTAAATCTACGTTAGCTATCTACTTAAAGAATAATTAATAAAAGAGAGACAAAGAATAATACAAATAGAGAAAATAGGGAGAGAATGAACAAATATTTCATATTCACAAATTCATGTTCATTACAACTACTTGCTATACTAGAAAGTGGAAAATTTAATCTAGAAAGTGATAAAGAGAAGAGGGAGAGAAATTATCTTCCTCGACAACTACTTGGAGGACGAGCCACGTTGGCGGAGTGCCCGGACGAGGGTGGTGAGATGTTGGATGAGGGAGAACGAAGATGGAGGAAGGAGGATAGAGTAGGGTGACATCACAGTGAGATCAGCTTCCTGAATGGTGATGAGACGACAACCGTGAGATACTCCATGAAGGGGGTGAGAAGATGGAAAAATTATCTTTTTTACTTTAGTGGAGCATCCCAGGTTTGGGACAAGCTCATAAAGGTTTGGAGGGGGTGAGAGAAGAGGAAGAGATGAAGAAAATGAGTGGTAGGGGTCCCCTTTATAGTTGTAGAAATTGGGGACAAAAAGGTCTTTTAAGGCTTTACACATTAATTGTTACGGTCTTTAGTGATGGATATAAATGTCACTAAAGACCCACATCATTGAAGCACACATGCACCCCAACCTCTCTACCTTCAGCCAATGAGTGCTTCTTCCACGTTCGCATGCTCTTAGCCATCCGATCAAGAGATCGAACGACCTAAGAGTGCCCAAATCTCTTCATCTTCAGTGCAACGTGCGCCCATGTCAGATTGGGCATGCGTTCGCGCGTTACATAGTGCATGAAGCTCGCGCCTTCATTCGTGCTGCCACATAGCCTCCTTCTCCGCCACCCGATCGCGATCCAATGGGTGAATTTCACTTGCGCCCGCTCGCCGATTCGATTTGAGGTGCGCCGTGCTTCGAATGAGCTACCTCAACATTGAGATAAGGAGCTCGACCACCGCACTGTGAGAGTGGATGGTTGAGCTCTTGATTTTATCTGCAAACGATCTCCACCATTGGATAATGGTCCGATGGTGGAGATTGAGCTGATGTTGATGAAGGAAGTTGCAGTGACCATGGGCAACTTGGATGGGGCTATCCTGGCCATCCATCTTCTATTGCTTGTAGGATGTTCCATAGTTGTCTGATTAGACTGATTTTCGCACTGCTGGGCTACGATCGTCGATTCAAACCCATCTGTATTGTTAGATTTGTCATATGAAGTTTAGATTTTACACCACCTCGCCCCTTGACCTCTTATCTTTCTTGGACTACATCAGATACTACGAAGGTCCGATTGGGGTGATCTTGGAGTCATTGAACTCCGATCATCACCTTGATCTAATCTCTACGATTGGATCTTCAATCTAAGGCCCTGTTAAATTTTGCCCTAATCCCTGACTAAAAAGGAAAAATTAACCTAAAGTTTATACAATCTAACCTAAATGCATGATGATGCATGGTATGCAATATGTATAATGCATGAATGCCTCTATGACACTAAAAACATTCATAAATTGACATTTTAGGTCAATTAGATGTGTGTACAATACACTCCCATGCCTATCTTTTGCTAGTCCCTAGTAAAACTACATGTTATTTATAAAAGAATTAAGATCAAATTTCTTGTGCAATAGTTATTTTTCAACCTAGAAAATTTCTACTAAGACTTGAACTACAGAGACACAACAGTGCCTGGGTGTTTGCCAAAATGCAAACCGTCCAAGCCCTCACCTTATTCAAAAGCAAAAGCATCTTCTTTTTCTTCTTACTTTTTGGATTTTTGAGTTTAAGGTTTCGAGGCAACTTTTTACAGCTACCCAACCTACCCAAGACTCGAAGAGAACTCTAAGGACTAAGCATCTTTTTATGTGAATGTGATAGACTCATTGATCGACGATTAGAATGGGCTTTGGGTTTCTACACCCTTAGGTGACATTGAAATGAAGTTCTGCCTAAAGGTGTATCTATACGATCTGTAGCTTTCTCCCTACTTTTATTTTTATGGGGTCAACACAAGGGCGAACCTAGTGTATATCTCTCCAGATTATTCTATTTCCTTGCTTCTTCCTAATTGTTTAGGAATTATATATGCATTTCATGAGTTGGATCTAGACAACCGACCGATGAGCTGTTACCACCAACTTACTAACCATACTCGTGCGGTGAAGTGGCTTATTTCTTTCTTCTTTTCTTCTTTTATATTTATTTTTCTTTTCCTTTTGGATATTTTTCTATTGCTTTCTTTTTTTCTATAGAGGTGGCTTCCTTGATCTAAGATTTACCTAAAGGCAACAGAAAGAGAATGGTCGTTTGGCTGGGCTCTAGACAACCAGATGATGAGCTGTTACCACCGACAACTTGCTAGCCATACTACCTGTTGATGAGGCTAGATCATGTTTTAAGAGATGTTGCGTTGTAGTATAGATGAAATTGCCTTGAAAACAAATAAGAATTTATTACTTGAAAACCTAAGTATCCAAGGTCGAACATAGGGAGAAAATGGAATTATTCACTAATCTCAATAACGTAATTGAACACTTAGAGTTACTCGAAACTTAATTCAGAATATAAATGCAAGAATTTAAGAGTCAATTATAGCAAAAATAGTAAAATTGGATGCCTGATTCTATAATCAGATGTCTTAAATGATAGCCTCTTATTTTCTTCTCCTTGCTACTTTCTCTTCTTTCTTTTCTTCTTCTTTCTTTCTCTTTAGTTTTGCTCTTTCTTATTTTCCTCTATCTTCTGCTTTTGCCTTTCTTCCTTCTCTTTCTATCTCTGCTTGTCTTCTTCTTCAGCCGCTTTTCTTCTTCCTTCTTAGCTTTGGCTTTCTTCCTTCTCTTTTTGTCTCTACTTTGCAGCTCCTTTCTTTGGCCATCTTCTTTCTTCTTCTACTCTTTTACTTTGATTTCTTTCTTTCTTCTTTCTTCTTCAGTTGCACCTCTGCTACAGTGCTACTCCTTCCCTTGGCTTCTACCTTGATTTCTTCTTCCTTTTCCTTCCTTGGCTTCTACCTTGATATCCTTCTTCATCCCTTTTGCTCTCCTCTTTCTTTCTCTTCTTCTCTTCTTTTCCTCTTTCCTTCTTCTTCCTTTCTATCTTTCTTCCATTCTGCAGCTAAGTCTTAGCTTCACCTTGCCTTGGCTTTAGCTACACCTTCCTCTTCCATCTTCTTAGCTTCTTCCCTGTGCATGCACATAGAAGCAAAACCTATCCCCTACCCTCCCTGCGTCTCTCTCTCTATTTCTCTCTTCGGTACGCTCTCCAAGAGCCGGGTAATCGGGTCGGGTATTGTGCACAAGAGTCCAGACGCATCGGCGTGGTGTAGTGCGTGAGGAGTGCTAGGTCTAGGTAATCGGGTTGGGTGCCAAGTCGCGGGGGCAGGTTGCGGATGAGGCGTGAGGGTGAGGGACCTCACCCCTGTGTTACTTGAGGTGATGAGAAGAAAGCACAAAATCAATTTATATTACACACCTACGCTAAAGATTTCCGAGGTGGGACTAAAGTGTCCTACTCGCTTCGCTCACGCGCCCACAGGGTGTCGCCTTCAATTGCCACAGCTGCAGTTGCTTTCCAGCCAATTGCCTAGCTGCGTGGATGCGCAAGACCAATCTGCACGTCCTCGAGTGCAACACTTGGGTGGATCCGACCTGGAGCAACCTTGCAACCTTCTTGCTTTAGCGTCAATGGTGGAAGGGGGGTCGACTTGTATTTCACTCAATACAGTTTGTTGGCCCCATTAAAACACTTGAGGAGCTTCGCTGCATCTTGGAGAAG
Organism: Thalassia testudinum; assembly: GCA_037157565.1. Classification (NCBI taxonomy): domain Eukaryota; kingdom Viridiplantae; phylum Streptophyta; class Magnoliopsida; order Alismatales; family Hydrocharitaceae; genus Thalassia; species Thalassia testudinum. The sequence goes on from JAZHRO010000051.1 coordinate 10,905,326, forward strand.
GTGATACGGTGGGTGGCAGGCCATGGGGCGACCTAGGCATGTGTGCCTAGGTCACCTTGTGGCCGTGCCTATGGGTTAGGTCAGTGGAAGTATGGGGTGAGTGTGGTGGTCAGTGGATGGGTGGAAGGTGATCAGTGGATGATGGTGGAGGTGGTGAGGTGTCTTACGAGGCGTGTGGAGGTGCGGAGCGGTGGAAGCATCTCGCCGGTGGGCGGCTGGAGATGGAGAAGATGGCGGTGGACAGTGGTTGCGAAGGGTCGAAAGTGGAAATAGAAAGAGGGGAATTGAAGAGGGGATAGAGAGGATTTATTCTGACCTAGCTAAGTGGGTGAAGGGGGAGAGGTGGCAGCAGGCTGTACTTGCTGTCGCCGGAGAAGACGGTGTCCAGGGGAAGGGTAACGGCAACAACGATGGCGCTAGAGGTGCTCACGTGGGTGTTGTGCGTTGCGGAGGAAGATGGTGAGGGCGACTCTACTACTAGTAGTGTTGCAGAGTGACGAGAAAGAGGAGAGAGGCTTGTCAGAGCTTGCTGGACTCTTGATCGGAGGAGAAGACGAAATTGGGGTGATTCTCTAGCCAAGTCGAGCTGAAGAGATGAGGCCGAAGGTGGTGGTGCTTTTATAGTTGCTGGCAGGGGCTCTTGTGCTTGGAAGACAAGCTTCGTAGCACGAGAGTCCTCGTCGGAGAAGGAATCAGTTGGAGACCCAAATCTCTCGTGCGTTCACACGAGAGATTGGGTGCAAATCTGAGATTGCAATCAAGCTCAGATGGAAGGGAATTTCTCAGAGAATCTCCCTTCTAAATCTGGGAGATCTCTGAGGGAATGGGGAGTACTCCCACTCCATTCCTCGTCAGAGTAGGATTTCTCCCCATTAATAGTAGAGGGACATGTTTGTAAGAGTGGCAAGGAAATTAGGGGGTCTGTGCAATGATTTTCAAAAGATAAGGGCCAAAATGTAATTGGGTGTACTATTTTGCAAAGTAGGTCAAGATGACCTCCCCTTAAGTCTAAATTTTGGTACAAACCTAATATGGACCTAAGGAATCCAATGGTGAAGTTGGATTTTAGGTTTGACCACGTTTGTATGGACATTTTGCACAAAAACCAAAATTAGGTTAATTAATGTGCTAGGGCCCCAAATTAGGTCAAAATAGGTTCCAAAGGCCAATTTGAAGGTTCTAAACTCGTGGGGATATTTTTCCATGAATTTTAGAGGGTTTAATTGATTTTTATCCTAACCAAAACCTTGTTGAATTAAGCTGGTTTATTTTAGGGTAACAAGATGTCATTTAATTCCTAAACTGCACATGAACCCATTTCTGACTGAACTAACCCACTCTTTGTCTTATTCAGACCATTTGACCTATGCTTTGCCTCTAGGAAATCTCGTTTATGTACTGCAATGGTAAAATTATAGTTTTAACCTTTATTTCATGTTTTCTTCTCAGAACATTAATTCCTTGAATTAGGTCCTTCTTTAGGTTATGTAGGAGCTCTTAGTCTCTTTCTTAGGGAAAAATGAGCTAGTTAGGGCTCATGATGAGGCTTTCATCATACCCCCATGCCTAACTTTTGCTAGTCCCTTAGCAAAATTTCAAGGTTTTAACTTCTATTCTAGACCATGAGTTTTTGTCACCAGTTATGATAAGTGCTTTTCTTCTTTTGATTAGGTTAAGAATGCTGACAATAGGCCCAGAGGTGCTCAAGTACCAACCAAAATCTGGACCTGACTAGCTTTAGCCTTGGTCCTCCGGGAAGGTTTTTAAGGCCCGCAAAAACTATCCTAGGGTTTGTTGGACTCCACGGTTAAAGCACCTGTGCTTGAGACATATTTTAGCCTTGGTTCAGTTTGTAGTGTGTTTTGTAAGAGACAAAAGATTTATTTTTTTGGAGAGTTTTCTCTCTCTTTTCTTTTTATTTCTAGCTTCAGATTGGCTTCTCAACACGGTCTTTATCGGATTCCTCGTCCCCATCATCAATCCTAAAAGGTCCCTGACAATCGATGCTTCGTGAGAGCACCGACCATGGCAACCCCCAGAACCCTAGCTTTTGAGATTTCGAGATAATCCTACCCATGGCATTCCGTGGCCGAATCCAGACCTTGGCAATCAACATTTCATGATAATGCAGCCCATGGTATCTGAACCAGCAGAGTGCTTACATGCCCCCAGTAGGATATTTAAATATCCTAAGAGACAAGCACCGAGGAGACAATATGTTGTTACGCATCTTCGAAGGGAATTTCCCACCTCTCCATGCTGGGAACTCAACCAAATCAGCTTGTGTTGATCGGCCGCTCCTAATCTAGGCAACTTTTTCAGAACATTAAGACGCTTTTGTGTGATTTTGATAGTTATGCACACTAAACCAGACTGTGTGTGGATTGGGGTACTTAGGTTACCAAGTCTCGCAAATCGAAGGTCAGTTAACGAGGCTGAATACTCCCTAAGCCTTAAACTTTATAGTTAAGCTTTGCATTTTCCCCAACCTCTTGAGGATTATCTAGATCTTAACGAATACTTGAATTTTTAAGCCTAAGAGTCTAGCCCAAAAAGCCTAAGATTAGCGTTCTTGCTAATCTCTTTTTGTGTCTCATAAGCACTTTTCTTCATTCTTTATCTTCTTCTTGATGTGGTCTAGAACTTTGGTTAATTCTTTAATCTCTTACTAATGACTATATCTTTTTCTTTTTCATTTTGTGCTCCTCTTTGTCATTTTACTCTTTTCCTCCTCATGATAATGTGGCCCACAAAATTTCCTCCCTCCATTTTTTACTCTTTTTCATAATTTTTCAATTTTTTTATGTTTTTGACATATGTGAATTTTTTTGTGAGAGTCCTTCTGACTTTTTCTTGGCTTTGTATGTATGCATTTTACCACCCCCCCATGCCTAAATATTGCAATGTCCTCATTGTAAACGGAGGGTGTGAAACAGTGTTGAGATCAGGGACTTAGAACAGGATACATCGGGTAGGTGAATGGGTCAGGAAGTGATTGATGCGGATGATTTCAAGCCCTGGTACATGTACCAGAGGTGGGATCAACTGTCTAAGGCTGAACTCAAGGTGCAATGGACGTGGAGTACAGACGGATAATCAGACGGGTCTCTATTTTCGGAATGGTGGGTTGCCTTCCATTAAGCGCTAAATTCAATGCCTTCAGCTGAGCGGAACATGGGGTGGAGGGGGAGTGGTCAATTCAGTGGAATTTTGTAAAACAAGCACCTTGATTAGGAGCCTGGTTGGTCCAACCAGGTGCTTGTTAAGATCAGTGGGCTGATGATGCAGCCTAAACCCAATTAGTTTGGTGGGTTGATAGATGTAGATCAACAGATGTGGAACCCACCATATGCAATGTGGCTTGGATGGATATGGAAGTGAAAACTCAGGTTTAGGCTGAGTCGAATCAGCCTGGTCAGGGTAGGGTTCTGAAAAATAATCAGTGCATGGTGTGGAAACCCTACAGGGGTGATCAAAGAATGATGGATCATGTTTTTCAGTCTGATCGATACCCGATGCCTGGTATAGATGTGGAGTTGAATCATCTGTAAATGGCTCAGTGAGAGGTGAATCAAAATAGAAATTGAGTCCAGTTGAGGGTCAAGGTTGAGAACGGGTTTTGATCGATTCTGTATGTGTGCAAGAGGTGGCTTCAATGAGAATTGTGTATGAGGGCTCTTCTAGAAAGGAATGACAGGTGGTCTAATGTAGAGAGTCCTCATAGTAACTTTCGAAATCAAAAGCAAATTCCTAGGGAGTGTCTGTGGGATACTAGAGATCGGAGTCGAGAAAAGATTCGTATTCTGGGTCGCAATCACTCTCCGCATTTGTTGGTTCTGATTCCTGGGGATAGAAAAGAAATGATTCCATTTTACTAGAACCTGAACTGAAAGCAGTGATCTCAGGAATTGGGACCTCAGAATCAGAGTTAGAGAATGAGTCATGTGAGCTGAGGTCGTAGATTGGCCTGTTATAATCAGGAAGCAGATTTTCTCCAATGTTATGGTCAGATTTGAAATCGTTGGAGAGTTTGCGAAAATCAAAATCTAAATGAGATTCAAGATCATGAGTTCTAGCATAGAATAAATCATATGCTATAGATTCAACAGCCTGACTGGTGTCTAGCCTAGATGTCAATTCTAAGCTTAAAAAGGTGTCCTTATCTGGTAGAGGCTCAGGTTCCAAGCTGGTAGGACAAACCCAATTGAAACCCCACTTGTCCAACTCAGTTTTTGTATCGTAAATTAGCATGACTTCTGAAAAATTGATTGGTTTCTCTGAGGATGTTGGCAAGGGATATTCATCAAATAGAGGCCCAAAATCATATTCTTCATTGAAAAATTGATCTTCCTCATATGGGGCCTCGAAATCTTCCCAATAGGTTTCAGATCTAGATTCTGGGCTTAGGATGTGTGTTGAATCACTAGAATCTAGGTTCGAATAACCTTCAAGAGCACCTTATCAGAATAAGGGGCGGAATTTACACCCTCGAGAAGTTCAGTTCTAATCTCATGATTGTAGGAGTTTTGGAATTCTACGCCTGGTGATTCATGGTCTAGGGTTGGCTCAACATTGTGTTCTCCTGCAATTGAGACTTCCCAACCTTCTTCAATATCCAGCACATTGCACTCCATATGGGTTGGGAATCCACAACCATTTTGTGCCTCAAACCCGAGATCAGATTGATCCTCGATGTTGTCCCAAGATGGTTCATCCTCTATTTGTGGCATATACGGGTATTTCTGGTCGATAATTTGTTTTAATAATCTCATTATCTCTTACCATTTTTCAAGATCATCTTGGTGTTGCTCCCAAAGTATAGGATTTGTCATGCATTGAAGGTATTCAAAATTGTGCAATTTTTCTATCTCAATGTATCCTGTGATGAGCATGTCTCGAGCTGATTCTTTTGTGGCTTCTGCCAATAGCACTTGGTGTTGAGGTTTTATCTTTTTCATAGAATTTCAGGGCATCCTCAATCATCCTATCTCTCATGGATCTCCGATATTCAGGTTTCCTGAATGGTAGTCCTAAGTGGTTTGGCTGCATATTTGGATCAGATGGTGGAATCAAGATGTAGATTCAAGTTACGAAGAGATTAAATCTGAATAAGGAGCCCCACTGAAAGTGTATGTGTGTGCTCTAAAGAGAAAAGATGAGGGACTAGAGATGTTTTTGACCCAATCGAGGCACCCAAAAATGTTGGATGACTATGGAGGTTCAGGGCTGATGATACCCCTGGATCAGAAGGTCATCCACCTAAGAATTACCTAGGCAGCCAAAGAGGGAGAGTCCCACAAAGACTCCTACACCGTAGAGCATCCCCACGGGTTATAGGGTTTCCCCCACCTGACCTCTCTTGTCACTGAGATTCCAGGTAGACCAGAATGGGGACCTTGACCTCTTAAGTCTACCAATTTTATTTCAAAGGTGCTTTAGGGTTTTCACTTGAACTTTAGATGTTTTGATGTTGTGACCTAATTTGGAGGTTGGTTGACCCAAGGGGTCAACTTCACCTGACCTGTCCTAAAGATGGTAGAATGATTCTAGGCTTGGGACCTAGAGACCACCCTAATTTGACTCCCCATTTATTAGGCCCAAGATTTTAAGATTCAAGTGATTTTAGAGCTCAATTTTTAGGGTTTGTCTTGTTTAGATCTCTTCAATCAAGAGCTTGGGTAGCACACTGATGCGGGAGGGTTTATTTCCTTTTAACCAGGTCTGTGTGCCTAGCACTCCAAAAACCCTACTGTTGAAACCCTAATTTGGTTCTATTTCCAATCCTCTTTTTCACAAAAGTTCTCTTTGGACTCAAAAAAAATAAGAAGTGTGTTGTCCGCAGAGGTTAAGTGTGATTTCTATTAGGTATAGGAATTTTGTGGGATTGGATCTCTAAGAAATCGCTTCCACTTCAATAAGTTTTAAAAAATTTTCACAAAATCAGGAAACCTTTGCCTTAAATATGGTAATTACTATAAAAAGAAGGCAATTGATTCCTAAGTTGGTTTCTACCTTTTGTCTTTCAAGGGTTAGGTAATGGATTTTAGAGAAGAAGAGAGGTTTCCTGCCCTGGAGAGGTTGACATGTGCAAGAGATTTCTTCTCTTGAAACACCTAGCAACATCACAATAAAATAAATAGGGCAAGTTAGTGTTCAATATAGACAAAAAGAATGTAGAGACTAGTGATAAATTGCATGTTGCTCCTCGGCAATGGCGCCAAAATGTTGACGAGGCTAGATTGTGTTTTAAGAGATGTTGCATTGTAGTATAGACGAAATTGCCTCGAAAACAAATAAGAATTTATTACTCGAAAACCTAAGTATCCGAGGTTGAACAAGGGAGCAAATGGAATTTATTCACTAATCTCAATAATGTAATTGAACACTTAGAGTTACTCAAAACTTAATTCAGAATATAAATGCAAGAATTTAAAAGTCAATTATAGCAAAAATAGAAAAACTGGACATCTGATTCTATAATCAGACGTCTTAAATGATAGCCTCTTATTTTCTTCTCCTTGCTGCTTTCTCTTCTTTCTTTTCTTCTCCTTCTTTCTTTCTCTTTAGTTTTGCTCTTTCTTATTTTCCTCTGTCCTCTTCTTTTGCCTTTCTTCCTTCTCTTTCTGTCTCTGCTTGTGTTCTTCTTCAGCCGCTTCTCTTCTTCCGTCTTAGCTTTGGCTTTCTTCCTTCTCTTTCTGTCTCTCCTTTGCAACTCCTTTCTTTGGCCTTCTTCTTTCTTCTTCTACTCTTTTACTTTGATTTCTTTCTTTCTTCTTTCTTCTTCAGCCGCACCTCTGCTACAGTGCTACTCCTTCCCTTGGCTTCTGCCTTAATTTCTTCTTCCTTTTCCTTGGCTTCTGCCTTAATATCCTTCTCCAGCCCTTTTGCTCTCCTCTTTCTTTCTCTTCTTCTCTTCTTTTCCTCCTTCTTTCTTCCTTTCTGTCTTTCTTCCTTTCTGCGGCTAAGTCTTAGCTTCACCTTGCCTTGGGTATAGCTATACCTTCCTCTTCCTTCTTCTCTTCTTCTTCCCTGCACATGGACACAGAAGCAAAACCTATCTCCTACCCTCCCCACATCTCTCTCTCTCTCTCTATTTCTCTCTTTGATATGCTCTCCCAGAGCTGGGTAATTGGGTCGGGTATCGCGTGCCCAGGTTCAAATGCACTGGCATGGTGTAGTGCGTGAAGAGTGCTAGGTCTAGGTAATTAGGTCAAGTGCTAGGTCCGTGGGGGCAGGTCATGGACGAGGCGTAAGGGCGAGGGACCTCACCCCTGTGTTACTTGACGCGATGAGAAGAAAGCACAAAATTAATTTATACTACACACCAGCGCTAAATATTTCCGAGGTGGGACTAAAGTGTCCCGCTTGCTTCTCTCATGCACCTGCAGGGTGTCACCTTCAATTTCCACAGCTGTAGTTGCTCTCCAGCCAATTGTCTAGCTGTGTGGATGCGCAAGACCAATCTGCACATCTTGGAGCGCAACACCTGGGTGGATGCAGCCTATAGCAACCTTGCAACCTTCTTGCTTCAGCATCAATGGCGGAAGGGGGGTCGACCTGCATTTCACTCAATACGTCCTGTCGGGCCCATTAAAACACCTGAGGAGCTTCGCCGCGTCTTAGCGAAAGTGATACGGTGGGTGGCAGACTGCGGGACAGCCTAAGCATGCGTGCCTAGGTCACCCTATGGCCGTGCTTATTGGTTATGTTGGTGGAAGTATGGGGCGAGTGTGGTGGTCAGTGGATGGGCAGAAGGTGATCAGTGGATGAGGCATGTGGAGGTGCGGAGCGATGGAAGCGCCTCGCCGATGGGCGGCCGGAGATGGAGAAGATGGCAGTGGACAGTGGCTGCGAAGGGTCGAAAGTGGAAATAGAAAGAGGGGAATTGAAGAGGGGATAGAGAGGAGTAATTTTGACCTAGCTAAGTGGGCGAAGGTGGAGAGGTGGCGGCTGGCTGTACCTGCTGTCGCCAGAGAAGACGGTGTCTAGGGGAAGGGTGACGGTGACGACGATGGGGCTAGAGGTGCTCGCGCGGGTGTTGAACGATGCGAAGGAAGATGGTGAGGATGGCTCTGCCGCTAGTAATGTGGCAGAGCGAAAAGAAAGATGAGGGAGGCTTGTCGGAGCTCATTGGACTCCTGACTGGAGGAGAAGAAGATGAAATTGGGGTGATTCTCTGGCCAAGTGAGCTGAAGAGATGCGGTCGGAGGTGGTGGTGCTTTTATAGTTGCTGGCAGGGGCTCTTGTGCTTGGAAGATAAGATTCCAAGCGTGAGAGTCCTCGTCGGAGAAGGAATCGGATGGAGACCCAAATCTCTCGTGCGTTCGCACGAGAGATTGGGTGCAAATTAGAGATTGAAATCAAGCTCAAATGGAAGGGAATTCCTCAGAGAATCTCCCCTCCAAATCTTGGAGGAGATCTCTGAGGGAACGGGGAGTGCACCCCCTCCATTCCTCGCTAGAGTAGGATTTCTCCCCATTAATGGCAGAGGGACCTATTTGTAAGAGTGGTGAGGATGTTAGGGGGGTCTGTGCAATGATTTTCAAAAGATAGGGGTAAAAATGTAATTGGGTGTACTATTTTGCAAAGTAGGTCAAGATGACCTCCCCTTAGGTCCAAATTTTGGTACAAACCTAATTTGGACCTAAGGAATCCAATGGTGAAGTTTGATTTTAGGTTTGACAATGTTTGAATCAATATTTTGCACAAAAACCCAAATTAGGTCAATTAATGAGCTAGAACCCTAATCATGGTCAAAACAGGTTCCAAAGGCCAATTTGAAGGTTCTAAACCCTTAGGGATATTTTTTCATGAATTTTAGAGGATTTAATAGATTTTTATCCTGACCAAAACCTTGTTGAATTAAGCAGGTCTGTTTTAGTGTTACACGATGTCATTTAATTCCTAGATTGCACATGAACCCATTTCTGACTGAATAAACTACTCTTTATCTTATTCAGACCAATTGACCTATGTTTTTCCTTTGAGAAATCCCATTTATGTACTACAATGGTGAAATTATAGTTTTAACCTTTGTTTCATGTTTTCTACTCAGAACATTAATTCCTTGAATTAGGTCCTTCTCTAGGTTATGTAGGAGCTCTTATTCTCTTTCTTAGGCAAAAATGAGCTAGTTAGGGCTCATGATGAGGCTCTCATCACTACCCTAGAAGGTTCATTAACTACAATTTTCTATTAAAATTGCCAAAAAGTGAGTGTTGAAAGGAGCTCTTCAGGAGTTAAAATGCATCTCATTGTAATAAAGTCTCCTAAATCACTCAATCAATAAATACAATTTATAGCTCGAAAATCTAGAAATGAAGTCCGAAGTTGAACACAGGGAGCAAATACGAATTCACACACTAATTTTCAATTAAAGTATAATTGAGCACAGGAATAAGCCAAGAATAACGATATTCAATAAATGCTAATCTTCCACATTAGATATTCAATGAATAACATCAGTATTTCAAGACTTTAAGATACCAAAAAGATAACCAAGACAAAATAATGGTGATTTAGATCACCAATTATTAGTCTAAGCATATATATTAATTACTCAAATAATGCTACAATAGTTTAAACCGTGCAACCTAGGTATTTAGATGTTCCAACAGGACCAGTATTAAACCCAAATCAGACGTCTAGCAGGAGTATCAAATGACTTAACTGTCGCCTGCTACAGTGTCTTCTTCTTTCTTCTTCTTATTCAGGCACGACTCTCTTCATTTCTCTTCTCTTTGGCTCTTCTCTTCTTCTTTAGGCATGACTCCCTTCTTTTCTCTTCTCTTTGGCTCTTCTCTTCTTTTTCTCTTCACACAAGGCACAACACAAAGGAATGATTGCCTCTTCAGCAACTAAGTGTTGAGAGAGGGTCAGTTGAGGCAAAACCCCCCTTTCTATACTTTCTTCTCAAACCCGACTTACTCGGGTAACCAGATCCGAACCTGGGCCAGACCCGCTTGCGTGGTGTGCATGCGCTGAGCACGTGGCTGAGGGACCTGACCCCTTGTGACTGGGTGAGGGGTCCAATGCACAAATTCTTTCTATGTCAAGCGCGGGCTTCACTGATTTTCGAGGTCAGACTAAAGTGCCTACCTCGTCTCTTCGCATAGTAGCAAGTGATTGATGTAAACATGTTTACACTACTTAAGATGTCTATTTATGCATGTTCTTAAGCATAGGATTGCATTGCATACTATAAATATTGCATAACATGCATCATCTTGCATTTAGAGTAGTTTGAATAAAATGGAGGTTAATTGTCTCCTTTTATGTTCATGGACAGGGAAAACTTTATATCAGAGCCTTGAATCAAAGATCCAACTATACAGATGTGATCAAGGTGACGATTGGAGTTCAACAACTCCAATATCGCCCTAATCAGGCATCTATAGCATCAGATAGAGATCGGGGAACCCTAGAAGATCAAGGGCCAAGATGGTGTGAATCTACACTTCAAACAACAAATCCAACTACACGGATGGATTCGAATCGACGATCGCAGCCTAACGGAGCAAAAATCGACTCAATCTGACAACCGTGGCACCATCTACATCATCTAGAAGATGGACGACCAAGATGGCGCCACGTGGTGCCATCTCGGCCATCCAAACAGGCCTAGCTGATCTTGAAGACCACCACACGTTAGATCTGAGCCGCACGATCGCAATCCAACGGCTGTGGGCAGCCACACCTCAAAACATCCACGCAACCATCTCTCCTCCACAGCACAGCGGGTGAACGCCTTATCGCGAGGGGTTGGCTCAGGTTCGAATCTACATGAGCAGGCGAAAGGGTGCAGGCGAGCGGGCTCTGCGACCGCTCGATCACGATCGAGCAGCTGTGGGCGCCCGATAGCACCCACGCGCTATTGCACGCCGTGCCTCATGTGGGATCGCACGCAGGCGGGCGCATTGAGGAGTGGGTAGAGGCATGACTTAAGCCGTCCGATCTAACGATTGGACGGCTGCCATCAGCTGGACGTGGAGCACACGTTACGCGCGAGGAGGCGAGCGGCCGCGTGCGGGTGGCGCCCCACTATGCCCACGATGGGGCTTTAGCGACGATTTTATCCGTCACTAAAGACCCCTGATTTAATGATTTTCAAATTAAAATGACCAAATTGCCCTCACTCCTTGCGACTATAAAAGGAGACCCCCTCCACACGAAATTCTCATCCCTTCCTTCTCTTCTCTACCACTCCAAAGCTCAAGAGAAGCTTCTCCCACACTTGGGATGCTCCTCGCGAGATATAGTCAAATTTTCGCTCTCATTTCGGAAGCAGATCCTACGACGACGATGACGTGCTGCTCGGTTCTCGTTCCTCCTGCCTCGATCTCCTTCTTCCCACTCTGTCCTCCTTCGTCCAGGCGGCATCTCATCCGGCTCGTCCTCCAAGCAATTGTCGAGGAGGATAACTTCTCTCTCCCATTCTTCTTTATAGCTTTCTGGTGTAGAATTTTTCTGCTTTCTAGTGTAATTCTTATTTGATTTTATTGTATAAACATTTTGAATTATTGAATGCATGTTTTCTCTCTCTCTCTCGTTTAGTCTGATTGTTATTATGGCTTCATTGTAATTACATCACCTCACTTTTCAAAAAAAATTCTAAAAAAATATAATTGCGAATATAGATCGACGTAGCCTCCCTGAGTTCGACTCGAGATTTTCATTCCAGTATAAATTTTATTTGTTGAATGTGATTCTTCGCTTTCATACTACGAGGACAGGTTTTTCAAAACCAAACACGTTAGTGTAGCAACCCGTGCATTCAACATTTTGGCATCGTTGCCAGGGTGGAGACGCTCTTTGATTTTTCTTTGCATTTTTACAACTTACGAATCATTTACCTCACTTATCTCCTTTCTTATTGTGATTGTAGGTACTCTTTTAAGGCGAGCAAACGCGGTAGATCAGAGAAAAGTGATGTTAAAGGTTCTGTGAGTTATCCCCCACCTCCCACCCATTAGATTTCATTTCACCACATAATAACACAAAGATCAATCAACCTAGGTGTTCTTATAAACTCTAAGGTTAGATTGTTTGTTGTTTGACACCCACAACTGCCTCGACCTCCACAATTAAAAAGAAAAAAAAAATCTCACAGAGGTACACAACCTCATCTAATTTTCAGACTCGACCAGTAAACCAACCTTTGGAGCTGGTACACATATCAAACACATAATTGAGTAGAAATCAGATTAGGTAATCACTTGTGTGCCTAATTAAGTGGTGCAATAGGCCAATTATTTGAGTTGATTAGGTCCCACCACTTCAATTAAAATCAACTCATCAAGTAGTTGCCGATTAGGTTCAACTCTTAGGGATTTACCAGGCACTCCACATTCTTTTAAGTTTTAAAGGAAAACATCTTCACCTATGCTTTCAAAACCTGGTGTGCCAACAAAACTTGTTTGAAAACACCTAAAGTTGAATCCTAAAAGCTACTAAGCAAGATTTGAATCCTGAAATTCACCACATCAAAAAATAATCTTACTTGAAAACCACCGGTTGTGCACGCATACACACATCAATCAATCATTAAGGGCACAACCCATATAAAGGGCCCATCACATTCCAAAGCACATTCAAACCTAGCCCTAAATAAAACAGAGTAGACGTTGGCCTTAAGGATTCGACTCGCTCTTCAGAGCCCAGAACGATATTATTTTCAATTAATCTGTTTCTACTATTCAATCTGATGTCTAGCTAGGGGACCAGAATCAAACGATCGCGGCTGGGGGGTACACTAGGAACTGGAGGCGCAAGCTGAAGGAAGAACCTTCTCCCCAATCCCTCCTTCTATCTGGTTAGATTGAACAGATAGAAGTAGATCAAATCGTTCCTTTATCTCAAGACGGGTTTTGGGAGTCTGTAGGTCTTTAGGCTAGCCCACTTAAGGACAGGTTTGATTGCTTGTATTGTAGGGAGCCTTTCTTCCTCCCATGAATCCTTCCACATATTACACGCATTCTCGCTCATTCCCTCCTGTTTTGAATTATCCTCAACATGACGATTATCCTGACTCGTACTGTAATCAACCATCAGTTAGTTGGGATAACTCAGATTGGGGATACAGTTCTAGACCTCCATGTTTAGGGTCTAACCCTGAACACTATGATTGTAATTTCTATCCTTCTTAGAGCCACATCGATTATAGATCGTCAACCTTTCATGAACAACCTGATACGATCTACAATCAAGAAGGATACACCGATCCTTACCATCCTATGATTACACTGCCTTTAGGTCATCACCACCTTTTGAACAATCTGAAATGACCTATTATCAGGAAGGGTATAATGAATCTCAATTCATTAATTCCCCTGCATTGAGCCCAAACCCACCCAACCCTGAATCAATTCATTTGGTTCAGGGTAACCAGGTTCAAGATAAGGTTTTGTCTAACTTGAGGAATATCATACAATCTTTAGAAGTTCAACCAATACCTTGCAATGAGAGATTGGAGCCTTTGATTGAAATGATTGATGATTTGAACAAGTATTTGTTGGATTGGCTCCAGGATGTTAAGGATAAGAACCCGGGTGAGTTTCTACTTGGGAAGTCAGTGAAATTGAGGATGAGATTTGTGGTTGCTTTAGTTCAGTCATGGGATGATTCCCAAGATGAACTCCCTTTAGGAGAGCCAATGTCAGAACCCGCTCAAGCACCTGTTGGGGGGGACACGTGTTACGAGGCTGACTAGATTGAATTAGAGCAACTAGTTAAGGATGATCTGATTTCTTCACCTAAGATCCCTGAGCCAGGGTACAAGGAAACGTATGTCTCCTTAAAACAGAAAGTGACAGATGATTTTGGGACATACATTAATATAGATCTTGATTTCTTTGATTATGATGGTGAAGATTCAAGTTACGAAGTCTCACGTGAGTTTACAGAACATGATTTCTATGAGACGATTAGGCCTGAGGAATCTGATAGATCATTTGATAGTCCAATAATTTAGGAAACTGATCTTATTGGGGCTCACATTATGGATCCAGAATCACATTTTTTGGAGGATTCAATTCAATGCCCTGATTGTCAGTTACACCCCATTGAGCTTATCGATGATTCTGTTTCTGAGATAATTAGACCTAAGTCAATTCTGATTCAGCCACATCATTTAGACTTGGAGATTTCAGACGAGGTGATTAATATGCAAGAGGTCTCGGAATTTAACATTCTGATTGAGGAGGATAGGAGTTGGGAAGTTTTGATTTGGGAATCTAACTTTGGAAGAAATAGAAGATTAAGTCTAAGGGTTCCAATTCATCTGAAACCATCAAACCAGGACCCTTACGACATCTGTTCTGAGGATGTCCAACCTAAGCATACATCAATTATTATCCTTTTGATATCTCTGTAACCCGACTCTTTGGTCTTGGGTTGCATCCTCATAAATCGTAGGCCCGACCCTGCTTGCATACTGACTATAGGTTTTGGGTAATTTTTGTCCAGAACCTGAGATATTCTCGACTGTGGGGTATGGGTCTGCACCACAATCTGGTCCACATTTGTGGACTTCTGCTGACAGGTCAGCAGTTTCTTATGTTTATTCTGATTCTGACTTGCACCTGTGAATTCTTTATTTCTCTTCTTTGTATAGTGTGCCTAGTTGAAGACACTAAATTCAGCATGTATACAGTTCCTTTTAGTTTCTATCTCGGAGCAGACCTGATATTTACGCAATTCAGGTGCTTTCTACTCCACTCTATTTTATGTCTTTTTAATACAATGAGGATATTGCATTAAATAGTCATGGGGGGTGGAGTATTCATCTCTGAATTTATTCGTCAGCTACGTAGATTTGTTTTATTTTCTTTTATTAAAAAAAATGGAATTAGGAAAGAGAACTTGGGTTTAAGAAAATTTTCAATCTTGGGAAATACTACATTATGATCTGAACACAAAGACCCTTCAGGTCTTTGGACTTAATTAGCCCGTGTATCCATTAAAATGTGGATTTATTTTTCGAGTCCTCGCCAACCTGAATTCTATTTTAATTGGAGTAAATAAGTTTGGGTGATAAGTACACGACTTATCAACCCATCCTTTAATTTGAGGGAACTTTGAGTTTTTAGCATCTACACACTTTCTTTGCACTGACTCATTGTTCGACGATTTAAACGAAAATTGAGTAGTTAATGAACCTTCTAGGGTGATATGGCTGGCAAGTTATCGTGGGTAACATTCCATAGGTAGGTTGTCCAGAGCCCAGCCACTGGATCTTTCTCTTTTTGCTGCCTTTTGGTAAATCTTAGACCAGGGAAGCCACCTACTTAAAAAGAGAAAAAGAAAAAGAAAAGAAAAAAAAGGAGAAAAGAAAAAAAGAAATAAGCCACACTTCGCTGCATGAGTATGACTAGCAAGTTGTCGGTGGTAACAGCTCATTGACCAATTGTCTAGAACCCAACTCAATAAATGCACTGAAAAATCCCAAAACATTTACGAAGAAGCGAAGTAGAATAAATCGGGGAGATATACACTCGATTCACCCTTGTGTTGACCCCGTAAAAATAAAAGTAGGGAGAAAGCTACCGGTTGTAAAGATACACCTTTAGGCAGAATTCTCTTTTTAAAGGTCACCTAGAGGTGTAGAAATCCGAAGTCCATTTTTACTGTCGATCAACGAGTCTATCACATTCACAGTAAGATGCTTAGAACTTAGGGTTCGCATTAAATCTTGGGTGAGTTGAATGGTCGTAGAAAGGCACTCTTAAACCCTAAAACTTGAAAATCCAAAAAAATTAGAAAAGAGGAAAAAGAGAAAAATAAATCTTTCTTTGAATAAGGCAAGGGCTTGAGGCAGTTTGCATTTTGGCAGATACTCAGGCACTGTTGTGTCTTTGAAAGTTCAGATCCTAAGTAAACATTTTCTTAATGATTGAAGATAACTCAAGCAAAAATAATCCAACCTGATTCTTTTATAAGTAGCATATAGTTTTTGCTAGGGACTAGCAAAAGATAGGCATGGGGGTATGATGTAAACATGTTTACACTACTTAAGATGTCTATTTATGCATGTTCTTAAGCATAGGATTGCATTGCATACTATAAATATTGCATAACATGCATCATCTTGCATTTAGAGTAGTTTGAATAAAATGGAGGTTAATTGTCTCCTTTTAAGTTCATGGACAGGGCAAACTTTTTATCGGGGCCTCAGATCGAAGATCTAACCATATAGATGTGATCAGGGAGACGATTGGACTTCAACGACTCCAAGATTGCCCTAATCAGGCATCTGTAGCATCAGATAGAGATCGGGGAACCCTAGAAGATCAAGGGCCAAGATGGTGTGAATCTGCACTTTAAATGACAAATCCAATTGCATGGATGGATTCGGATCGACGATCGCAGCCTAATGGCGTGAAAATCAACTCAATTCGACAACCGTTGCACCATCTACATCATCTAGAAAATGGACGGCCAAGATGGCACCACGTGGTGTTATCTCGGCCGCTTAAACCTGCCCAGCTGATCTTGAAGACCACTGCATGTTAGATCTGGACTGCACGATCACGATCCAACAGCTGTGGTCAGCCGCACCTCAAAACATCCACGCGACCATCGCTCCTCCACAACGCAGCGGGTGAACGCCTTATCGCGAGGCGCTGGTGCGGGTTCGAATCCGCATGTGTAGGCGAAAGGGCATGGGCGAGCGGGCTCTGCGACCGTTCGATCACGATCGAGCAGCTGTGGGCACTCGATAGCGCCCACGCACTATTACATGCCGTGCCTCACACGGGATCGCATGCGGGCGGGCGTGTTGAGGAGCGGGAGAAGGCTTGACATAAGCCGTCCGATCTCACGATTGGACGGCTGAGATCAGCTGGACGTGGAGCGTGCATTATGCACGAGGAGGCGAGCAGCCGCACGCGGGCGGTGCCTCGCTACGCCCACGATGGGGCTTTAACGATGGTTTTATCTGTCACTAAAGAGCCCTGATTTAATGATTTTCAAATTAAAATGACCAAATTGCCCTCACTCCTTGCAACTATAAAAGGAGACCCCCTCTACATGAAATTCTCATCCCTTCCTTCTCTTCTCTACCTCTCTGATAACACCACACAAGCGGGTAGTAATTAGGTTGAATATGGCCCATCTTTAGAATAAAAGGCACAGCATAAGTAGAATAGGAGCATTGCATGCATCAAGTACCAAGATTGCTTATAAACTATATTAATGGCCATTTGTTTAAAGCATTTGTCAAAGCAGGCCTCAGATGAGCAATCGGACCGCACGGATGGATTCAGAACAACGAACGGAGTCCAACGGACTCAAGATCGGCCAAATCCGACATCCGGAGCTCCCACAATGGGCCCAAGAAATTCTGACCGTTGATCTGGAGATCAACGGCCTAGAAAGTGCCACGTCGCCCCGCCCCCACCGCTCGCACGCCCTCAAGCCAGCCAAGGATGAATCTCGGCCGTTGACCTTCGATCGAACGGCCGAGATCCACGCGCTTGTCGGATAGTAGCAAAACAAGAAGCTTAGAGGGTGTGACTCCTCAACGGTCCACGAATTTTTAAAAATTAAATACAAAGCCAAATGATCTGTAATTTGGAACAAATGTTCCTAATGTGATTTGAAATCGCATTGTGAAATTTTAGGATTTTAAGAGACTTGTGGTGTTGGGAATTGATTTTTGAAGTCCAGAAAGAAACTTGGACCTGAAAATCAAAACACCAACATTTGGATTGGAGTGGTGTTTAATGAAGCATACAAGCAAACAATGAATTTTAGTGGACACCACTCCACTTAATTAAGATGTTTGGGATCCTGAAAGCCAATTTTAATATTTTTTGGTAGTTTTAACTGACTATGTGACCAGAAAAGAGAACCAACCTGAATTTCGTGGGAAGAAAAGGAACTATAAGCTCTCGCTTCCAAATTCCCGCTTTCTTCCTACAATACCTGCACACACAAGAGAAAAGAAAGAGAAGGGGATGAGATCCACTTCAAGCAAGAGAAAAATGATTAATGCAAAGTCATGCCTCCCCAGCAACGACGCCAAAAAGTGATGCGAATTTTATGCAGTTTATAAAATACGTCGTTGTAACGTGCAAAACCGATCAACTCTTAAATTTATAAACCTAGATAGGGGAGTATCTAGGGTCATCCAAGGAGGCAAGTTTGCAATTCAAATGTCTTGCTTTTAAGGGAAACTCAATATTTCTTTTTGGTATTTTAAATATATAATTTTTATGTTTTGAAATAATGAGGTCAAAATGCGAATTGTTGACGGAAAAGTAACTAACACCTATAATCACTAAGCTAAAACCTAAGAGACAAATATAACCCCTCCCTAAGCTCACTCTAGGCAAGTGGAGGCCTAGAGTAATTAGGAAGTGGAAGTGAAAAAAAGTGCTAGAATCAAAGACAAAGCAATTGCAAAAAGAAATTGGAAAGAAGGCAATTGATTTAGTAGAATTTGTGTTCTTTTTACAAAAACATGTAGAGGAATGCTTCTACTAAAAATGGAAATATAAAAGCACTAAAAAGAAACACAAATCCTCTTGCAGAATCTGGTGAAGAAGGGAGTCCTCTTGCTCCAAGCCTAGCTGCTCCTTGGCTTCTAAAGAAGGTCTCCTTCTCCTTCCTTGAATGCTCCTCCAAGGTGGATGCTCTCCACCTCAATTCTTTCCTCCAAGGGTGGGCATGCACCACCCTCAAGCTCTCCTCCAAGGTGGCGTGGACCACCTTCAAGACCTCCTCCAAAGGTCTTCCTTGCCTGGCTTCTCCTTTGGCTGGTGTGGGCACAAGAGAGAAGGGAAGAGGGGAAGGCACCAAGGGGATAGAATTTCCCCTTAATCTTCTTCTTCTTCTTCTCTCTTGTGCGTGAGCTTTTGTAGAATATGAGAGGTATTTTGCTAGCCAAGGATGGGTAGTAAGATGGTGGGTGTTGGTGTTTTTATACGGTAGGATGAGAGGGTTAAGGTGACTCTTGAGATGGATGGCTAATATAGGATGATGGGGGTGGTTAGGTGATCCTTGGGTTAAGCAGTGTTGGCGCCTAGTAGGTGGGTGTGAAGGTGGTGGTTATGGGGGTGAAGGGCCACCTAAAGGTGGCGCCAACCATGGAGAGGTGCCTTGGTTTTGGCACCAACATGAAGGCTTCTAGAAGGGGGATTAGGTGGATGGCTAGGATAGGTTGTAGGGTATGTGTAGGGCCATGATGTGGGGGTGTTTTGGTGCCAAAAGGGAGGGAGCCTAGAAGGGTATTTTGGTGCCAAAACAAGGTGTCTTTTGGGTGTACTTGAGGGCTCGGAGGTGCCCATCTTGGCGCCAAAATAGAGTAGAGGTTAGGTAGCTTAGGTGGACTAGGTAAGCTTAGTTGGTGGAGCTAGCTAGGGTAAAGTTGAAGGTGGAGGATGGCCCAGGAGCTGGATGTTAGCTAAGCTAAGCTAAGCTAAGCTATTGAGTAGAGGAGGAAGCATGTGGAGCTTAAGGTTTGAGGAAAGGAGCTGGATATGAAGAGTCTGGAGCTGAATTGGAGCTGGCAACTACTGAAGAGGTCAACATGGGGCTACTCTAGCTGGCTTAGCTTGCTAGTTCTTTCCTAGCTACTAAGTCAGGCTAAAGTGAGTTGGCTTCTATTGAATGGAGCTGAGGTGAGCTAAGTCTGGTGCTCTTGGGGAGGATTGAGCTGGTTGACACAGCTAAGGTAGCTTAGCTCAACTAGCTTGAGCTAAGCTGAGTCCCTGGGAGCTGGACTTGAGCTTCCTCAGCTGGGATAAATTCATCTTCAGCTGGCTGGAGTTGTGTGGAGCTGGATGTAGCTGGCCCTGAGTTGGGGTGAACTCCAGTCAACTTAGTTGAGCTAGCTAGAGCTCCCTATGGACTAGTGGGAGCTGAGATAAGCTAGACTCAGCTAAGTTGAGCTGGATCTGAGCTTACCTGAGCTAGAGTGAACTAAGATGAGCTCTCTTGAGCTGCCATTCAACTGAGATGAGCTGAATGGAGTTAGGATGAGCTGACCCTAGTCCAAGTGAGCTAGATCAAACTGAGTTCCAGCTAGTTTGAGCTTCTTCTTCACCAGTTGCCTTCCTGAGTGCTAGAGTTTTAGGAATCTGTATATTTGTTCATCCTTAACACTCACAAAAACACATTAAAAGGACAAGAAAAATGCAATGCATGCCTATCCTAATTTGTAACTAAATGCAACCCCAAAAACTCATTTGTGAAGCTAAACCCTAAGAACTAGGATTATTTTAATGCAAAAGAATGATTATAAACTGGCGTTTATCAGTAAGGAATTTGAAAGCTGAGGGACCATTTGAGATAAATAAAATCAGACTTGGACCAAAATGCAAACTAGGACTAAATGATCTCAGATTAGGCCCAAGTTTTGATACAAACCTAATTTGGACCTACAGAATCCAATGGTGAAGTTCGATTTTGGTTTTGATCTAGTTTGATTCAGTAATTTATACAAAATCCCAAATTAGGGCAACTGTCTACTGAAACTCTATTTTAGGTCAAATTAGGTTCCAATGGTCAAATTGAAGGTACAAAATCCTAGAGAATATTTTTATATGATTTTTAGAGGGTTTAGGTGAATTTTATCCTAACCAGAACCTCAGTGAATCAAGCAGGTTTGTTTTTAGGGTTTTAGATGTCATTTAATTCTTGAAATACGTGAAAAACCCTTTTTTGTCTGCATGGACCTACTTGTTAGACATTTATAACCATTTGATCTTTAATTAACCCCTAAGAAATCTCATGATTGTTCTGCAATTGAGATATGTTGCTAAAACTACAGTTTTACCCATGTTTTCTTATTATTCTCTTAGAATGGATTTGTAGTGATTATGGTTCTCTGGCTGTTATGTAGGAGCATTTAGTCCTTGATTATGACTAATTAAAGCTAGATATGGCTGATGATGGCGTTATCATCATAACCCCATGCCTAACTTTTGCTAGTCCCTTAGCAAAATCTCATAGAATTAATTGAAATTCTAGACCATGCCTTTTTATACTCAGAACTCTGATGTGTGCTTTCTTTTGTAGATTAGGACAGAATGCTAATAGCAGGCCTAGAGGTACTCAAGTATCAACCAAGATTCGGACTTGACCAGCTTTAGCCTTACTTTGTCGTAAAGGTTTCTAAGGCCCACAGGAACAAACCTAAGGTTCGTCGGACTCCACGATTAAAGCACCCATGCTTAAAACATGATTAGTCCAGGTTCAGTTTGCAGTGCATTTTTGTAAGAGAGAGATAGAAGAATTTTTTGCATTTTTTGGAGAGTTCTCTCTCTCTTTTTATTTCTTTATTTCTAGCTTTAGATTGGCTTTACAACACGATTTGTATCGAATTCCTAGCTCCCACCATCAATCCTCGTAGGGTCCCTGGCTTTCGATGTTTCGAGATAGCACCGCCCATGGCAACCCCTAGAACCCTGGCTTTTGACACTTCGAGATAGTACTGGCCATGGCATTTTGTAACTAAATTCAAGCCCTGGCAATCGACATTTCGTAATAATCCCGCCCATGGCACCGAATCAACACAAGGTGCTTACGTGCCCCCGGTAGGATATTTAGATATCCTAGGAGACAAGCATCGAGGAGACGGTATGTTATTGCACATCTTCGAGGGGAATTTCCTACCTCTCCGTGCCAGGAACTCATCCAAATCAACTTGTGTTGATAAACCACTCCTAATCTAGGTGGCTTTTCAGAATAGAATTAACACATTTGTGTGATTTTGATTATTAAGTGCACTGAACCAGACTGTGTGTGAATTAGGGTGCTTAAGTTACCAAGTCCCGCAAGCCAGAGGTCAGTTAACGAGATCGAATAATCCCTAAGCCTTAGACCTAATACTTAAGCTTCGCATTTTCCTCAACCACTTAAGGACTATCCAGATCTTAACAGATACTTGAATTTTTAAGCCTAAACACAGCCCAAGAGGCCTAAGATCAGCACTCATACTACTCTCTGTATCTCATAGCACTTTTTGACTTTTATTTCTTTCTTTTGATTTGGTCTAGAACTAAAATAGATTTCATAATCTTTTACTAATGACTATCTCTTTTTATTTTAAATTGTTGCTCCTTTTTGACATTTTAATTCACAGCCTCTCTTCCCCCTCAAGAATGATTTGCAATTTAATTTTTTCAAAATTTCCTCCCCTTTCTCTTTTTTTTTGTTCTTTTCAAAATTTTTTTTTATTTTTTAGAATATGTATTTTTTTATAAGAACCCTTCAGAACTTTGAATTTTTGTATGTGTTCACTATAACACCCCCCATGCCTAATTTTTGCAATGTCCTCATTGTAAATCGGAGGGTAACAAATCAGTTTGGGTTCAGAGATTCGAATAGGATAATCAGGTGGGTGAACGGATCGGGATAGCTGTTGCGGACGATTTCAAGCTCTGGTACGAGTACTAAAGGTAGTCAATTGTTCTAAAACTGAACTCAGAGTGCAATAGAATTGAAGTACAAAAGGATAATCAATAGGATCTCGGGTTTTTGGAATGACAGGTTGGCTCCTGTTAAGCGCTAAATTCAATGCCTTCTGCCGAGAAAAAGATGGTATGGAGGAGTGGTCAAATCAGATGAATTTTGTAGAACAAGCACCTTAATCAATAGCCTGGTTGGTCCAACCAGGTGCTTGTTCAAGTTAACAGACTGATGATGCAGCCCAAACCCAATCAATCTGGTTGGTTGATAGATGTGAATCAACAAATGCGGAACCCATCAGGTATTCTGTGACTCAAATAGATGTGGAAGTGGAAAGCTAGGGTTTGGCTGAGTCCAATTAGCCTAGTCAGAGTAGGGATCCTTGAAAGAGAATGGATCTATAGAGGATGTGAGGTCCCTACAGGGGTGATTAGAGAAGGGTGGGGCATGATTATTAGTCTGATCGAAGTCCAAAACCCGATTGAAATGTGGAGGAGAATCATGTACAACCGGCTCATCGAGAGTAGAATTAGAGTAAAAATTGAGTCCAGTTGCAGGTCAAGGTTGAGAATGGGTTTTGGAAGGATCTGTATGTGCTGTGGAAGAGGTGGCATCAGTAAAAATTGTGTGTGAGGGCTCCTCTAAGAAGGGTTCCAAGGTAGGTTCATCTAGAGAGTCCTCATAATGGCCATCAAAATCAAATGTAAATGCCTGAAGAGTGTTTAGAGGGTTATGGAAATCTGAGTCAATGAAAGATTCAAACTCTAGATTGCGGACACCCTCGGCAATTACTACTTTTGATTCCAAAGGATCAAACAGGAATGATTCCATCTCAGTGGAACCTGATTTTGAATTAATGATCTAGGGATCAGGGACCTCAGAGTCATTGTCGAAGAATGGATCATGTATGATGAGGTCGTAGATTGGCTCAGATTTGTCAGGAAACAACTGTTCTCTGAAATCAAGGTAAGATTCGAAATCGTCGAAGAACTTGTGAGAATCATGTTCTGAATCTGATTCGAGATCAAGCGTTCCACCATAAAATAAATCAAGAGATGTACAATTAGCAACCTGACTTGGATCTAGCCTATTCTCAGAATCCGAACTAAAAAAGATGTTCTTATTAGGCATGGGTTCGAGTTCTTAGCTCCTAGGATAGACCCAATCGAGTCCCAACTCTTCCAACTCCTCAGTTTCTGTATCATAGATTAGCGTGACTTCCGAAAAATCGATCTGTGTCTCTAAGGAGGTTGTAGAGGTGCACTATCAAATATAAGCCCGAAATCGTAATCTAGATTCAAAATCTGAATTTCATCATATTTGGCCTCATGATCATCCCAAATAGGCTTGAATCCAGATTCTAGGTTAAGGGTGTAGGTTGGATCACTAGAATCTATGTTGGCCTCTACAGGGATGTCAAAATTGCTCTTAAGAGTCACCTTATCAGAATAAGGGATGGAATTTACACCTTGAGAGGTTCTGACTGAATCCTATTATCACAAGTGTCTGGGAAATCTATGCTTGGTGAACCAGACTCTTGATTTTCTAGGGTTGGTTCAAGATCGGGAACACCTGCAATTGGATCCTCCCAACCCTAATTAAGATCAGGAATGTCAATTGCTGTGAAATTTGAATCTGAATTCATTTGGGTTGGGGGTCCACTATAACCTTAATTCTCGAACCCGGGATTTAGGAAATGTTGATCTTTAGTGTTGCTCCAAGGTTTCTCATTATCCTTTGACAGGTATTTTTTATTAATGCCTTCATATAATGCATCCAATGCTATACCACGTGCTTCCATGAGATCTTAATGTTTCTCTAAAAGTATGGGGTTTGACCAACATTGTAAATACTCATTGTCATGTAATGTCCTCAATTCAAAATATTCTCATAAGAGATCATCTCGGGTTGAACCCTGTATCATTTGGGACAAAATCATCTGAGCATGGTTAAAAATGAATTTTGATGTATCATTAGCCTGAATCTCCCTAAATGGATTTGAGGATCTAGAATACTCTTCATGATGTTTGTAAGCATCCTCAATCATTTTGTCTTTGATGGTCATTTGGAACACAAGTTTCCTAATCACTTTTCCTATGTAGCCAGGCTGCATTTTTGAATCAAGTGGTGGAATCAACATATAGAATCAAACTCAAGATTAGATTTGAAGTTGATTTGATCAGATAGAAATCCCTAAGATAATCTATGTATGTGCACTAGAGAAAAGATGACGGACTGGATGTTGTTAGACTCAATCAAGGCACCCAAAGATTTTTGGATGAATATAGAGGTTCGGGGCGGATGATACCCCTGGGTCAAAAAGTCGTCCACCTGAGAATTACCTGGGCAGGCAGGAAGGGAGAGTCTAGTAATGACCCCTACATGGTAGAGCATCCCCATAAGTTATAAGATTTCCCCCACCCGGCCTTCCTTGTCACTAAGGGTCCAGGTAGACCAGAATGGATAACTTGACCTCTTAAGTCTACTAATTTTAAGTCCTAGTTTGTGCCTTTAAATCCACTTGATTAGAAGTTAATTTGACTTGCTACCTAATTTGGAGGTTGGTTGGCCTACTAAGTAGCCCAACTTCACCTGACCTGCCCTAAAAGATGGAGAATGAAATCTAGGTTAAGACTGATTGCGCAGCAATCATAGGTCTTAATTGACCTAGATTAAGCTAGAACTAAGCATAAGTTAAGGCTATTCATGCATACATACGCATTATTTACATCTTTATTACCCTTCTTTAGCTATGCATAAAATAATGTTATAATGTGCTAATTAAGTGCATTATGTTCATTGCAGGCAATAAGCAGATCTAGAGCTGGATCTGGAGCAGGATCTGAAGCTGGATCTGAAATAACTGGAGTTGTAGCAGAACTGGAGCAGAAGGATTAGTTTAGATATATGAACAATAATATAAGGGAGTTAAAGGTTTTCTATTCTATTAAGTAGGAATAAAGCAGTAAAATATGAAGAGCTTAGGTCCATCCTAGCCTTAGGATTGCCTAGAGACTTCCCCAAGCCTTAGCCACCCTTAGATTAGGTCACAACACCCTAGGAAGCCTTAAAACCCTAGTTCCAGCCCTTATCTGGACGTCCAGAAAAGTTATAGGACGTCCAGGACCCTTAGCCATCTCCCGCACACCTTAAACCCACTTCTACAGTGTTATTGGACGTCCAGACACTTTGTCAGACGCCCAATTTCTGCAGAGTACCCAAAATAGAACCTTGATTTCCCCTGGACTCAAATTGGACGTCCAGAACTGAAGTATGGACTTCTGATTTTTGAGTATAAGTCGTATGATCCTATTATTGGACATCTGATGCTGGTCTCCAGTCCCTATTTTGAGATTCAAGTCTTGATCTTGGATCTCTAGCTCCCTAGATCTAATCCCAACCCCATAGGAACCTAAATTAAGGTGTCCTAACCCTAGTACACCACCTCTAGACCTACCTAAGGACCTAATTAGGTCCTCACCAAACCCAATTGACTTAGATCAAGTCAAGGGCCTTCACCTAAGTCAATTGGACTCATTGAGTCCAATTGAGCTTAGATCTCAACCCACACAAGTTTAATTGGACTTGGTGAGAGTCCAATTGACCTAAACCCAACCTAATTGAGTTATTCTACTCTGAATTAGGTTCACACTCATTCAATTAAACTTAGGTTAAGTTTAATTACATTTTCCCCTTAGCAATTAGGGTGTGTAACCCTAATTCAAGACCTACACCTACCCAAACCCCTTTGGACCTAACCTAAGCCACCTAACCACACACACACACACACCCATTCATGCACACACACTTCTCTAGAATTCTCTAGAGAGCTCTTGAGATGGTGCCACCTCTTGGTTTCCAAATTTAGCAACAAAGAGGAATTCAAATTGAGATCCACAATTCTTGGATCTCAAAGACCATCTCCACCCACATGTGGCCGGCCACTCTTGGACTCTCTCTAAAGAGTTCTACACCTCTCTAGAGAGAAGCCATTGGGTCTATAAAAAGACCCCTTGGGCGGCCAGGCACCCCCATTCACTTCCTTGGCATTCATTCCACTTAGGCTAGCCACCACCATCTCCACTCCACCTCCACAAGCTGAGCACCACCATGGAGGCCACCATCTCCACGCCAGGAAGCTGGATCAGCTCCCCAACCTCTCTCCAAGGGCCGGCCTAAGCTCCATTGACCGCCCCTCCTTCTTCTCTCAGCCACTCAAAGGCCATCGAAGACCACCTCCGAATGCCCTTCCTTCTGCTAGATTAGTAGCTTAGCTTTTCGTATATTTACTGCTTTTATTTACTGCTTAGTAGTGTAGCCTTACTTCTCTCCCAATGATGCATGCAAAATCCCCCCATCAATTCTTGTATGCAATCATTTTCTAGTAGCTAGGTTTAATTTTTAAGCATTTATGTATAAGCTTTCCTCTAGATTTCCTTGTGCAACAACTCTCCAATGATGAATGAAATTGCATTTATATATATATATATGTCTCTCTATGTGTTTGAAATCACCACGAGCTTAATAATTATCGTATTTGCATGATTTAAGTGCTTGTTCTTTAACTGCCTATATATTACGCACTAGCATGTCGTTTCCTGAGGATATTGAAAATCTGATAATAGATGCTTTCTCCATAACTATTCACCACCTCACTAGAATCGTGAGCACATAAACTCACACATTCACTTCCGTGATTTACTTGATGCATGCGCATGTGATCCAAGTTAATAATAGGAGCGGTGAAGTCTTAGTTAGGAGATTGGAAACTGGCGTGCATCTTTAAACAAAGTAGAGCAGCTAAAAAATAAAAGATTGATTTCAAAAGTGAAAACAACGCCTCCTAGAGACGAATGAATGGGACTCAAAGTCTCATTATTTTATAAAACAATATCTGTGTTGGATCGTATTTCACGACTATACTGCGACGCATTGCTTTTCTATCAAAAACGTGCATTATGATTTCCCAACAAAGACC
Organism: Thalassia testudinum; assembly: GCA_037157565.1. Taxonomy (NCBI): domain Eukaryota; kingdom Viridiplantae; phylum Streptophyta; class Magnoliopsida; order Alismatales; family Hydrocharitaceae; genus Thalassia; species Thalassia testudinum. The sequence goes on from JAZHRO010000051.1 coordinate 10,932,714, forward strand.
CAGAAATCACCCTGATTGACTCTCAGGTTATTAGGTCCAAGATTTTAGGATTCAAGTGAAATTAGAGCCTGATTTTAGGGCTTTTCTTGATTAGATCTTTTCAACCAAGGGCTTGGGTAGCACACAAATGCGGGAGGGTTATTGATAAGACCACACAAGGGGGTAGTAAATAGGTTGAATATGGCCCATCCTTAGAATAAAAGGCACAACATAAAGTAGCACAGGAGCATTGCATGCATCAAGTACCAAGATTGCTTATAAATTGTATTAATGGTCATTTGTGCAAAGCATTTGTCAAAATAGGCCTAAGTTGAGCAATCGGACAACACGGATGGATTCAGAATGACGAACGGAGTCCAATGGACTCAACATCGGCCAAATCCGACATCCGGAGCTTCCACAATGGGCCCAAGAAATTCTGATCGTTGATCTGAAGATCAACGGCCCAGAGAGTGCCACGTCGCCCTGCCCCCACCGCTCGCACACCCTCAAGCCGGCCAAAGACAAATCTCGGCCGTTGATCTTCGATCTAATGGTCGAGATCCGTGCGCTCGCCCGCGGTCGCCGCGACAAAGCGCGGGCGTGGCGCAACGGTTAGCGCGCACGCCCGCATCACCGCGACGCGCGTTCGAGCCGCGAGGAGCAGGATTTGAAGGCGGGCGAAGGGCGCGGAAAAATTGGGCCGCCCAATCAGCAGCGGGTGGCCATGATCTTACCACGCGACGCGACCGCAGCGCACGAGCGCCCACGCGAGCGTGCACGTCGGGCGGAAACGCGCGCGCACACGCGCGCCCAAGGCGCGATCTTAGCGCGGGTGCAGAAGGCTCTCAACCGTCCGATCTTCGATCGGACGACTCTCGTTCAGCGGCCACGGATCGCGCGAAGAGGAAGACCGGGGCGGGCGGCTGACCGGCGGCGAGAGGGCTACACCGACGCTTTTGGAAGAGGTTTTAGCGACGCTCTGGATGTCGCTAAAGCCCCTTCTTCTTTTAGGAAGCCCTTAACTCTATTTAAACCCCCTCCTACCACCATTCAATATATACTCTCCCACTTGCAACTACTCCACTCCTCTCCTAGCTAGCTTTTGGCACTCTTGTAATCGCCGGAGACGACGAGCCGCCGACGGAGCCTCCACCATCGCCGTGGCTGCCTCATCGCTCTCCACTCTCTCTCCATCTCTCTCTCTCTTTTAAGCTTTCATTTACTCTTGTTAAAGCATGTATTTAATGTTGTAAGCTATGAACTATGAATTCATGTTTAATGAAATTATTTTCCGTTCAATCGCCATTTTAATTTCTGTTCAAAGTGCATGATCAAAACCAAGAGCTTTCTAACCCTAAACTCTCTCTCTATCTCTCGCTTTTCAAAACCGTCTCTTTCGCAAGCAAAACTCTGCCTTTTTCGTGACAACAAGTGGTAAACAAAATCCGATTTCCACGCCTCCCTGAGACCGACACTCGGACTCACCTTTGTTTACTTCTTTTAAAATCGACGTATCAAGTGCGACTATAAGACACCTCTTAACACATACGCACTACGGCACGTCAGTTTTTGGCGCCGTTGCCAGGGAGGCAACGGATTTGTTTTATCACCTCCATTCCACATTCATTCTCACATCGTCTAATGCCCTATTTTCCTTTTTACTTGACGGTTGAAGGAATTCGGTGTATGGACGGCGAAGCGACGCATTCCACAACGGTAGCAAGGGAGTAGGCGCCTCGAGGACCGATAGTGAGCAATCTCTCTCATTGTTTGCTTGCGTGAAAAAGCTAAAAAAAAATTGTAAAAAAACTGAAAAAATTGGCGTGGTGAATGATTGCTTGACCCACATTCTTAACACATCACCCTAAAAGAAAAAATGTACACTCTAATATGCTGAATAAATTCTTTGAGTGTTCTTTTCTTTCTTGAGTGGTGTTTGCGAAGCCACCATGAGTTGACCTGGGCCGCACCACTCAACCCTAAAACTGACTCATCTAATAGAAGCTACATGATCATTAGGATGAGTACACTAGGGTTTTAGAGCCTCTACAGAATAAAAAGGAAATCTACTTTCATCAAATTGTGTGCAGAACTTGACGTGCCCACTGAAACGTGTTTGAAAACATTAAGACACATCAACCCTAAAACGTACTAAAGTAAGGATGAAACACTAAAAGACACCACATCCTAACAAATCCTTGCTTGAAAATCATGTTTTGCTAGAAGCACACACTTTGAAAGTGGAAAATTAAGAGGCACCACCCCAATCAACGCCTCATCACATCACCCTAAGCACAAACACTATCCTAGCCCTTTAAAAATGAGTAGACGTGCCCTAGGCAGGACTGAGTTAAGTCTCAAAAGGTGAGGTTTTGTTCGCTAGGCACTTGGCTTTCATTCCCTTGGTAGAATCTGGTGACTAGGCTGCGGGGTAGTGTCAAACGACTGCGGTTGTGGGGTCTATGGAACCGGAAGCGCAAGCCAAAGGAAGAACCTTCCCTGCAATCCACTCGTAATCAACCTGGCCAGATTAACCTCGGGAAGGGGAGTCCAGTGCTTACGAACTTAATCAACCTTTGTGAGATTTCTAGGTCTTCTAAGGAATACACCATAAGGGCTAGGCTTGTTTGCTTGGTTGAGGACACAACTCTCTCTCATCTGTTCTTCCCACATCCCTCCATTTCTTCCAAACCATGGATTTCAATGCCTATCCATCTTACCCAAACTACCCCTAACAGGATTTGTATGCTAACCCAAGTGGACCATACCCACAGCCTACTTGGGCTAACCAACCACCAAGTTGGGGGTACAACCTTGAATATCCCTCTTGGCCCAACTATGACCAAACCGCACCAACCTCTTATTGGAATACAACCAACATAGCCACCCAAGGGTACAATTCAAATCATGGGGCTCCATATCTCGATTGTCCTCACGATGCCTCCTCATTTAGGTTCGACCCGCTCTACTGTGATAGGACCTACACTTTAGGAGAACACCAAGAACCCTACCCATCTCAGGATAATAACCAAGAAAGGTCATCTGAATTCAACAACCTTGCCTACGTGACCTTTGGATTAGAAGGAGTTCTAGACAAATGGAAATCAGAAAATGATCAGAAATCTAGGCAAGCCCAGGATCATCAACCTTTGATTTGGTCCCCTGATGAAGAATCTGACTGGGAGGACTTAGAACCTCAACTATTCTGGAGTAGGACCAAACAGAGAATGGTTCCTCTTGAAGAACTGGACCTTGAACATGATATAATAGAGGACCCACCCAAGAACCTAAACACCAATATGGATTCTGATCCACAACCTCAACCATACTCTCTTAACCTGGATTTCAAGGAGGAAATCCAAAGGACACAAAATGACACCATGTCAATTCTTAATAACCTCCAGTTAGAACTACATAGACAGAATCAAGAATTGGTTAAAGGGCAACATGCCATGTTGGAGTTGTTCCAACAATTGGGGGAAGAAGGCCAAAGAAAGCTGTTGCACACAACGCCATTCATGGAATTCATAAAGCAAGGACCTACCATGATCAATTGGACTACACCCAGTCATCCTGATTTGGTTCAGTCCACCATTGATACCCCTCAGGAGTTGGATAGCTCAGTGGATAAGGACAGTAAGGATTCCTTGGAACACAATTTGGGGAGCATTGAGAACAAACATCAGGAGGAAACTGAGAAGGTGAGGGGAGAGACCTTCGAATCTGAATCTAATCGGCCCAAGACAAGTAATCCGGTGGGAGTAGCAGCCAATGTCGGAGATGGAGAATGGAGTTACAATTTCAAAGAAATTGATTATGAATCAGTTAGAATCCCCATCGCAAATTTGGAGGAGGGCCAAGAGAAAGAATATGATCTAGAGGATGAAATTGACCCTACCTCTAATGTAATCCCAAACAGTGAATCTGATACAGAGGAGGTTGAATAAAATATTCTTGAGATCAAGGGCTTGGAGGAAATGAGCAATGAAACCATAGTTGCAGGAGAGATGGATGCGTCTTTGGAGAGAGGCCTCATGCTTGGTTGTAGGGCTCAGTATGAAACTCTGGACTTTGTTACCTACCCTACCAGAATAAGAATCCCGCAACCCGAATGCACTGGAATTGATACATTTTCGATGGATTACAATTTTATGAGGACACAAGCTGAATATAAAACCTACATCTTTAGTGTCTGGCGTGTCATATTTGGGGTGCGTTCATCCACAACAACTTGTTTGCATGCCCACAAACTAAGAGAGGTTCTGACACGGGCATGCATGATACAGAATTCCCACCCCTTAGGAACGGGACTCCACCACAACCTTATTCGCATCTGTGGACTTCTGATTTTGGGTCTGATTAATTTTGAACATATCTCCATGACCCAAACCATTCCTATTTGTGCACCTCCCAGCTGGAGGCGTTAAACTCAGCGCTTCCTGGGAGGCTACCCAGCGGATTCAGACTGATCTGGTAGTTTACGTCACTCAGGTACTATCTTTTTGAACCCTGCTGCATCCATGAATCTGCCAATGAGGACATTGTCCAACTTAAGCATGGGGGGGTGATAAATTGCATAATCCTGAGTTCAATTAATCAGTCTAAATAAATAATTAAGAAAAAAGAAAAAAAAATGAATTTAGGAAGAAAACTTAGGCATTAGAAACTTGTCAATAGTGGGAAATAATACAAAAAGAACTTAAACACTTAGACTTTTAAGGCCTTCAGGCTTAATCAGCCCTGGTGTCCGTTAAAATAGTTATTTAGCGGCGAATCCTTGCAACTTTAAGCTATTCTAATCCACCTACTAAATAAGGTAATAAGTATACGACTTATCAACTCACCCTCTAACTCAGGAAAACTTTTAGTCTAAGCATCTGCACACATTTTTGCACAGACTCACTTCTCAGAGATTTTGACAGAAATTGGGTAGCTAATGAACTCTCTAGGGTGGTATGGCTGGCATGTTGTCGTGGGTAACAGCCCATTGGCAGGTTGTCCAGAACCCAGCCACAGGCCATTTCTTTTTCGCTGCCTCTAGGTACATTTAAGATCAGGGAAGCCACCTACGAAAAAAAAACAAAAACAAAAAAAAAAAGGGGGAAGAAGAAGAAAAGAAAATAAACAACACTTCACTGCACAAGTATGGCTGGCAAGTGATCATGGGTAATAGCCCATTGCTCGGTTGTCCAGAGCCCAGCTTAATAATTGCACGAAAAAGACCAAAACACCTAAGGAAGAAGCGGGGAAGTAGTATAAGCCGGGGAGATATACACTGGAAAATCCTTGTGTTGACCCCAAGTAAAACGAACGTAGGGAGAAAGCTACCAATCGAACAAATACACCTTCAGGCAAAAATATTTTCTTTTTCGGTCACCTAGAGGCGTAGAAACTCGAAGTCTGTCTCAATTACCGTTAAGTGAGTCTATCACAACATTCACACCAAGATGCTTAACACTTAGGGTTTTGACCGAGTTTTGGGTGGGTTGGGTAGCCATAAAAAGTTACCAACCCACACTGAATTCTGAAAAAAATTCTAAGAAAATATACATACGTATACATATGTACATTAAAGCAAGGATTCGGGCGATTCGTATTTTGGCAGACACTCGGGCGCTGCTTAGTCTTTGTAGATTAAGATCTTCGTATATTTCCTCTTATTGACAAGTAACGAAGTGCCTAAGCAATTACTTCTTGAATTCTCCAAGGAAATAAAGGCTAGAATAAGCCTTGCTAGGGACTGACAAGGAGTAAGCATGGGGGTATGATAACACCACACAAGGGGGTAGTAATTAGGTTGCATAGGGCCCATCTTTAGAATAAAAGGCACAACATAAGTAGAATAGGAGCATTGCATCCATCAAGTACCAAGATTGCTTATAAACTGTATTAATGGACATTTGTGTAAAGAATTTGTCAAAGCAGGCCTCAGATGAGCAATCGGACCGCACGGATGGATTCAGAACGACGAACGGAGTCCAACCGACTCAAGATCAGCCAAATCCGACATCCGGAGCTCCCACAATGGGCCCAAGAAATTCTGACCGTTGATTTGGAGATCAACGGCCCAGAGAGCACCACGTCGCCCCGCCCCCACCGCTCGCACACCCTCAAGCCGGCCAAAGACGAATCTCGGCCGTTGATCTTCGATCGAACGGCCGAGATCCGTGCGCTCGCCCGTGCTCGCCGCGACAACCGTTGCGCCACGCCCGCATCGCTGCGACGCGCGTTCGAGCCGCGAGGAGCGGGATTTGAAGGCGGGCGAAGGGCACGGAAAAATTGGGCTGCCTGATCAGCAGCGGGCGGCCACGATCTCGCCACGCGGCACGATCGCAGCGCACGAGCGCCCACGCATACGCGCACGTCTGGCGGAAATGCGTGCACACACGCGCGCCCAAGGCACGATCTTAACGCGGGCGCAGAAGGCTCTCAGCCGTCCGATCTTCGATCGGATGGCTCTCGTTCAGCGGCCACGAATCGCGCGAAAAGGAAGACCGGGGCGGGCGGCTGATCGGCGACAAGAGGGCTACACCGACGCTTTTGGAAGCAATTTTAGCGACGCTCTGGATGTCGCTAAAGCCCCTTCTTCTTTTAGGAAGCCCTTAACTCTATTTAAACCCCCTCCTACTACCATTCAAGATATACTCTCCCACTTGCATCTACTCCACTCCTCTCCTAGCTTTAGGCACTCTTGTAATCGCCAGAGACGACGAGCCGTCGATGGAGCCTCCTCCACCGCCGTGGTTGCCTCGTCGCTCTTCACTCTATCTCCATCTCTCTCTCTCTTTTAAGCTTTCATTTACTCTTGTTAAAGCATGTATTTAATGTTGTAAGCTATGAACTATGGATGCATGTTTAATGAAATTATTTTCTGTTCAATCGCCATTTTAATTTCTATTCAAAGTGCATGATCAAAACCAAGAGCTTTCTAACCCTAAACTCTCTCTCTCTATCTCTCGCTTTTCAAAACCGTCTCTTTCGCAAGCAAAACTCCACCTTTTTCATGACAACAAGTGGTAAACAAAATCCGATTTCTACGCCTCCCTAAGACCGACACTCGGACTCACCTCCGTTTACTTCTTTTAAAATCGACGTATCAAGTGCGACTATAACGACACCTCTTAACACATACGCACCACGACACGTCACTCTCCAAAGCTTTAGAGAAGCTTGTCCCACACCCGGGATGCTCCTCGCAAGATAAAGTCAAATTTTCGCTCTCATTTCGAAAGTGGATTATGTGACGACGACGATGTGCTACTCCATTCTCGTTCCTCCTGCCTCGATCTCCTTCTTCCCACTCCATCCTCCTTCATCCAGGCGGTGTTTCATCCAGCTCGTCCTCCAAGCAATTGTTAAGGAGGATAACTTCTCTCTCCCATTCTTCTTTACAGCTTTCTAGTGTAGGATTTTCCTGCTTTCTAGTGTAGCTGATTTCCCACTTTCTAATGTAATTCTTATTTGGTTTTATTGTATAAACATTTGAATTATTGAATGCATGTTTTCTCTCTCTCTCTCTCATTTAGTCTGATTGTTATTATGGATTCATGGTAATTACATCGCCTCACTTTTCAAGAAAAATTCTAAAAAAATATAATTGCGAATATAGATCGACGTAGCCTCCCTGACTTCAACTCGGGATTTTCATTCCGGTATGAATTTTATTTGTTGAACACGAGTTCTTCGCTTTCATACTACGACGACAGATTTTTCAAAACCAAACACGTTAGCATAGCAACCTGTGCATTCAATAGTGATGTGAGTGTGGAATCGAGGCAGCTGAGGGTGCCAATGTCTTCGATTAGAAGTCTAGAGATCTTCTTGGTGGTCTTCTGTAGTGTCTGGAGTTGTCAACAAGGATGAACATAGCTTAATGGCTGCTGACGGAGCTGAAGATGGAGGTGTCACTGATGGAGCTCCAGCGTGCACTTGAAAACCAAAGTACGATCTTTTGACTGTGTCAAAGTAGCTCGGGAGATCCTCGGATGATGGTGAAGGTGCTGGTGGTGGTGATGTGTCATGCGAGTGCATGAACATGTGTAGGGAGGTCGAAGAGGGTGCATGGAGGTGGGTGTGTTTGGGAGCATGAATGAGAGGCTAATGGCCTCAACAGCCAGATGGCTTTTGCTCTTTGGGAGGTGGTGAAGCTAATGGAGGTTGTAGCGACGAGATTCGTGTGGTGGAGTGGCGGAAAGGCATCACTGGATCTTCGTTGGAGCGCAAGAAGGCGAAGGGGGAGAGGCATGGTTGGTGGTCGATTTGAAGAATAAAGGAGTCGAGGATGATCCAGAGAGGGAGAGTAAGCTAATAAGACCTAAATTAATGGATGAAAGGGGCAGAAAGGCACCGGCTTTGATTGGTCGACGTCGTGGAAGATGAGGGCTCAAGGGAGGGAGACGGTGGCTAGGAAAGGGAGAGGACTAGCAAAAGTCGGGCATGGGGGTATGATGATTACGTCATCATCAGCAATATCTGGCTTTAATTAGTCATAATCAATTGATAAATGCTCCTACATAACCTCCAAAGAGCCATAACTCACTTTCCTAAATCACTCAATCAAAAAATACAATTTATAACTTGAAAATCTAGAAATGAAGTCTGAGGTCGAACACTGGGAGTAAATAGGAATTCACGTGCTAATCTTCAATTAAAGTATAAATGAGCATAGGAATAAGCCAAGAATAATGATATTCAATAAATGTTAATCTATCACATTAGATATTCAATGAATAACATTAGTATTTCAAGACTTTAAGATACCAAAAAGATAACTAAGACAAAATAATGGTGATTTAGATCACCAATTATTAGTCTAAGCATATATTTTAATTACTCAAATAATGCTATAGTAGTTTAAATCGTGCAACTTAGGTATTTAAATGTTCCAACAATACCAGTATTAAACCCAAATCAGACGTCTGGCTGGTGTATCAGATGACTTAACTGTCACCTGCTACAATGTCTTCTTCTTTCTTCTTCTTTAGGCACGGCTCCTTTCTTTTCTCTTCTCTTTGGTACTTCTCTTCTTTTTCTCTTCGCACAAGGCACATCATAGAGGCACGGTTGCCTCTTCAGCAACTAATTGTTGAGAGAGGGTCAATTGAGGCAAAAACCCCCCCTCTCTCTTTTCTTCTCAAACCAGACTTACTCGGGTAATCGGATCCGAACCTGGGCCAGACCCACCTATGTGACTGGCAGGCAAGGCGTGCCTGCGCTGAGCGCATGGTTAAGGGACCCAACCCCTCATGACTGGGCGAGGGGTCCAATGCACAAATTCTTCTTTTGTCGCCACAGGCTCCACTGATTTCGGAGGTGGGACTAAAGTGCCTGCCTCGTCTCTTCACGTAGCAGCGGGTGATGTGAGCGTGGAATTGAGGTAGCTGTAGGTGCCAATGTCTTCAATTGGAAGTCTAGAGAGCTTACTGGAGGTCTTTCGCAACGTCTAGAGTTGTCAGCAAGGATGAACATGGCCTGATGGTTGTTGACAGAGCTGGAGATTGAGGTGGTTGCAACGGAGCTCCGGCGTAAACCTGAAAACCAAAGTACAATCTTTTGACCTTGTCAAAATAGCTTGGGAGAATCATCGAATGACGGTGAAGGTGCTGGTGGAGATGTGTCATGCGAGTGCGTGAATGTGCATAGTAAGGTCGAAGAGGGTGAGTAGAGGTGGGTGTGTTCAAAAGAACGAATGAGAGGCTAATGGCTTCAATAGCCAGAGGGCTTTTACTTTCTAGGAAGTGGCAGAGCTAATGGAGGTGGTAGCGGCGAGATTCATGTAGTGGAGCGACGGATAGGCATTGCCAGAGCTTCACTAGAGCGGAAGAAGGCGGAGGGGAGAGGCATGGTCAATGGTCAATTTGAAGAATAAAGGAGTCGAGGATGATCCAGAGAGGGAGGGGAAGCTAATAAGACCTAAAGTAACGGATGAAAGGGGTAGGAAGGCACCAGCTTTGATTGGCCAGCGCTATGAAAGACGAGGGCTCCAGGGAGGGGGACGGCGGCTAGGAAAAGGAGAGGACTCCCTCGCTGTGGCTAGCAAGGTGTGGATGAATATGAGGAAGAGGTTGGACAGGCTAATTTGTCCATTGGCCATCCGTAGGAAGATGTGGAAGGAGGCCGCCAGAGCTAAGGTGGAGCTTGGTAGGAGATGGAGGAAGAAGGGGTATTTGGCCTCAAAACTTGCTAAGGAGGTGAGGAACAAAATGTAGGCCCATTTATAGGAGTTAGGATGGAGTTCCAAGCTTGGAAAAAAGCTTGAGAACACTGAACTTTTTGCGCACGTTTGATACCCATGTGTTCAAACCATTCGCATGAGACTTCTAGAGGGTTCTAGGATTCATGAATGGTCTCATTTGTAAGGGAATTCCTCAATGAATCTCCCTTTCAAATTTGGGAGTGATTGATTTATAATCGAGCGAGGAATCCTCGCTTGAATCTCATGGTGGAGGTTTTGAGTTTCCATTAATGGCATAGGGACCAGAATATGAAAAGGATGGAAAACCTTGGGGCCTATTTGTAAAGAATTCAAAAAAGTTAATGGTTATTGTGTGATAAAAAGAGTCTATTTGGACTAAAATGTAAACTAGGTCAAGGTGATCTTTGATTGGGTCCAAATTTTAGTATAAATGTAATTTGGATCCAAGGAATCTAATGGTGAAGTCAGATTTTGGTTTTGACCACGTTTGAGTAGGAAAATTACATAGAAACCCAAATTAAGGTAACTTTCCGTTTGAGACTATTCTAAGTCAAATTGGGTTCCAATGGTCAAAGAAAGCATACCAATTCTAAGAAAATATTTTTCTATGATTTTTAGAAGGTTTAGATGAATTTTATCCTGACCAGAACTTCAGTGAAATAAGCGAGTCTATTTTTAGGGTTTCAGATGTCATTTAATTCTCAAAATGCATAGAAACGCGTTTCTGTCCACATGAACCCACTTATTAGGCATTTATGACCATTTGACCTTTAATTAAACCCTGGGAAATCCTGTGATTGTTTTGCAATTAGGATATTCAATTATACTGTAGTTTTACCCCTATTTTCTTGTTTATCTCTCAGAATGGCTATGTAGTGAGTTATGGCTCTTTGGCAGTTATGTAGGATCATTTATCAATTGATTATGACTAATTAAAGTAGATATCGCTGATGATGACGTTATCATCAGTGAGTCAATGCAATGTGTGTGTAGATACTAACGCTTAAAGTCCCCTCAAATCAGAGGGCGAGTTTTTATTTTTTTGAAAAAGTGAGGAATGCTATCGATGACGATAGCAGATCGGGAACATTTTATTCGAAACTCTTTAAAAGAATTACAATGAATCACTCCACTCCTTTACAAATCCCCAACATTCCCTAAACATGTTCCCAAGATTTATAGAACTCCCTCTAAACAAACGCTCATTTCGAGCATGCCAAACACACCACATTACTCTAGCCATCTTCACTTGCCACTCTCCTTTCGTCAAAAGTCTTCTCCATAAATCTTCCCACGTGGGAAGAGCTTTGCCACACACTTTCCTCCAAATTTGATCCGTCAAAAGAGAGGAGCAGAATAAATGCATCCTACTATCTGATGGGAGGTCACACAAGGGGCAATTTTCAGTGGGAGCACCCATCCTTCTAGATCTCATTTCACCGGTCACCAGGCCATCGCACCTACATAACCATAAGAAGATCTTGATCTTCAATGGAGTCTTCAAGGACAAGATTTTGGCACAGTCCCTGCCCTCCCTCAATTGATCAGTGTTTGAGCAAGCCATCATACTCTTGTATGCCTTGGGTGGGGTAAATAGATCGTGTTTCCATATGAAATAATCTATCCCTCCCACCGGTTGGAATGCCTCAAGTTCAGTCAGAAAGTGCTCCTATTTAGCCTGCGTGTGCCTACCCTCACGCATTCCAGCACCTGCTATGCTCCATCTGCCGCTATTATCATCCCAGCATTCACTGACGGTGAGCCTGCTATTTGCAGTTGTTGCATATGCCCTTGGGAAGGACTTGCATAGGCTGCCCAAACTCGATCACCTGTCTGTCCAGAACATGAATCTCCTATCATCTCCCAAAACTGGAGTGAATTCGGTCCAATTATCATGCATCGCTTTTCAAACTGACTGCCAGAATGGAGGGGGACGCTAGGGTGGAGTAGACCAAAGTTGCACAATCGAAAAACTAGGAGCATCCTTAATCAGTTGCGGCCATAATTTCCCTTCATTTGTGGACAGTTTCACTGCCCATTTCAGTAACAGTCCGTCGTTGAACTCTTTGAGGGGGTGCATGCCCAGCCCACCCTATGATCGAGGTCTACATAGCTTTTGCCACTTGACTGGGTGCATGAATCTTCCTTCCACCTTCGTGCCTTTCCAAAAAAATCGTTTCCTCATTATATCCAACCTCTTCCAAATTATCTTCATTGATCTAAACATAGAAAAAAAGAAGATAGGGATAAAGATGATGACTGAATTGAGAAGAATTAGTCTTCCCCCCTTGGACAGAAATTTGCTTCTCCAATTCTCCAACTTAGCCAAAATTTTCTCAAATAAGATGGCCCAATTGCTCTTTTTCAGCTTCCCACTTCTTAGGGGCAGACCCAAGTATCCTATAGGCAAAGTGGTCTTAAGGCATGTTTACGATGGAAGCAATTGCTTCCCTTTCCTGGGTAGCCATACCAAAACAAACCAAGAAAGACATCTCACCATTTCACCTAAGGCCCAAACTCTCCCCAAAAATGCTGACCATAGTGTATAAGATCTTTGCCTCTTCTCTCCCCCTTCCACAAAGAAAACTATGTTGTCAGCTGGTTGCACGTGTTTCACGTGTTAGAAATCAGGGGTTACAAGTAACCCGTCGTCGTAGTTACAAAACACGTCGATCAGATAAAATTTATATCGAAACTCCAAGGGAGTCCCAGGTCGAACACAGGGAGGAGACGTTTACTTTACGTGAAAATTGCGGCTCGATTCATTTCTTTTTGGTATTTTAGGGTTTTGTTATTTTTTTTTATTTTTGTAAGAAGAAAACAAGCAAACGTATCACAAGATAGAGATGTGGAACAAATCTGATATATATTACTTCAAATGTCAATTACAATAAACTATGAAAACATAAAAAGAGAGGGGGGTGAGAGGAAATCTCCTGAATCAACTGTTCGGTGAGACGACGGCACCTGGCGGAAGCTCAGACGAAGGAGGTGAGGAGCTGGACGATGGAGGTGAGATGTAGGAGGACGTCGGGTTGAGGAAAGCTTCGGCATGGCTCCAGAATGGAGGTGAGAAGACGGAGATGATCTGCTACAGGAATGAAGGTGGGAGGATGGCTCCAAGGTGACCTATGAAGGGGGATGGGAAGTTGGAGGAGTATTTGGTGGGGTAGAGGTTCGCTACACTAATAAGCGCCTTGGGAGATTGAGAACAAGCTCTAATGGAGAGTTGGTAGGCTTGCTAGAGCTTGGCAGTAGGTGGCGGTGGAGTAGGTAGAGATGGCTTAGAAGGGAGGGGGTGTTGGACCTTTTATAGTGGAGGAGAAGAGGCAAAAATAGTTATGGGACCATTAGTGACATCCAGGACATCGCAGTGAACCCAGTGTATATCTCCCCAGTTTATCTCCCTACTTCTTTTATTTATGGGGTCAACACAAGAGTGAACCTAGTGTATATCTCCCTAGTTTATTCTACTTCCCCGCTTCTTCCCTAAGTGTTTTAGGAATTATTGTGCATTTTTTTTGTGAGCTAGGTTCTGGATAATCGATCGATGAGCTGTTACCACTGACAACTTGCCAGCCATACTTATGCAGTGAACTGTGGTTTTATTATTTTCTTTTTTTGACTTTCTTTTTTCTATCATTTTTTTTTCTTTTCCTTTTGAGTGTTTCTTTTCTTTTTCTTTTTTTTCTAAGTAGGTGGCTTCCCTAATCTAAGATTTACCCAAAGGCAGTACAATGAAAATGGTCTTGTGGCTGGGCTCTGGACAACCGGCCGATGAGCTGTTACCATCGACAACTTGCCAGCCATAGCACCCAAGTCACTCCATTAGCTACCCGATTTCCATAAAAACTGCCAGAAAGTGAGTTAGTGCTAATAGTGTGTAGATGCTTAGCCTTAAAATCCACCCAAATTAGAGGGCAGGTTGATAAGTCGCAGACTTATCATCCTAATTTATTAGCCAAATTAAAAATGAATTTGAATTGGTGAGGACTCGAGACTAAGTCCACATTCGAGTGGACACCCGGGCTAATTAAGTCCGAAGACCTGAAGAGTCTAAGTGTTTAGGTCCTCTCGTATCATTTCCTAAAGTTAATAACTTCCAAATGCCTAAGTTCTCTTTTCCTAATTTCTTTCTTTTTTTTATCTTTTTTACAAATTTTCAAATTTTTTTTAATTTTATGAGAAACTAGAAGAAATTCTATGGAGTTAACATAATGATTTCAGGAATTGATTATCCACCCCCCTATGCCTAAATGATGCAATGTCCTCATTGTAAAAATAAAGACATGAAAAGGGCGGAGTAAACAAAATATCACCTGAGTGTCGTGAAAATTCGATCAGCTCCGCAGAGAGAAGAGTGTATACACACGTGCTAAGTTTAATGCCTTCAGCTAAGCATAACATACATATAAAGAAGAAATTGAGAATTCACAAGTGCGGGTCAGAATCAGAATAAAAATATTGATCCTCAAACCTGCCAACAAAATATGTCCACAGATGTGGACCAAGTTATGGTGCAGACCCATGCCCTAGGGTCGAGTGGTTCTCAGGTTCTAGATGAAAATCACCTAGAACTGATGGTTGTTAATCTTGCAGGGTCGGGCCTACGGTTTAGTGGTGTGCAACCCTAGACCAAAGTGTTGGACAACGGGTAAAGATGGTTCAATAGGTGCGGTTGTCCACTTAACATCTAGCTCAGAAAAATAATCAGTTATTCCAAGCTTGGGTCGCACGTGAAAGATATCACAAGGGTTCGTATAGAAGATAGGTGGTTTCAGGTCAATAGGTACCCTTATATCCAAACTTATTTTTCCGTCAAAATTAACCTCCCAAATTCTCATTCAACATTCCTATCCTCCAACATCAAGTGCTCAGGTTCTGGGACCTCTAGCATATCATTCACCCCATAAGATTCTCCCAAGTCTAGAAATCATGGCTGACTCAAGATTGACTTGGGTACAAAGATTTCCAAATCAAAATCAATCCCTTTGGGGTGTGGTTGAGGAATGGGGCTATTGATTGAATCTTCTAGTAAATGAGGATTTGAATTCTCCAAGTTAGCCCCAACTGAATCCAAATCTTCAATAATTGGGCTATCAACTGGTTCGTCAAATTCCTCAAGCCCACTTGTCTCACTAAAATCCTCTTCCTTAAGTTCAAGTGAGACTTCACCACATGAATCTTCACCCTCAGAGTCAAAGAATCCATGATCCTCATTTATATATGTCTCAAAATCATATCATTTCATGGTCCGTGGAGACATTTTTCCTCTCTCCCTACCTCGGGGATCTCGGGTAAATCAATCGGTTTATTGTCAATGGGTTACTCTATTTCAACCTAGTCATCCCCAGTTTCAGAAAATGTATCCCCCTCGATAGGTGCCTGAGCGGGTTCTGACATTGGCTCTCCTGAAGGGGGTTCATCTTGAGAATCATCCTGAGATTTGACTAGGGCAACCACAAATTTCATCCTCAACCTCAATAATTTCCCAAGAAGAAACTCACCCAGGTCCCTATCCTTAACACTTTGGAGCAAATCCAATAAAGAGCTATTCAGCTCATCAACCATTTTTATCATAGGCTCTAATGCTTCAGTGAATGGTGTTGGCTGAGCTTCTAATGATTGTATAGTGTTCCTCAAATTAGCCAACACCCTATCCAAGATCTGGGTCCACCTGAGCTGACTGGTTCGATTCAGGTTTGGGTGGGTTTGGGTTAAATCTAGGGGAGTCAATATGTCGAGGTTCTCGGGTCCTTCCCTGAAAGTAGGTCGTTCTAGGTTGTTCAAAGGATGGTGGTGACCTATATTCAGTGGAATACTGGGGAGGGTAGGTGTTATAATCATTATATCCTTCCTGATTGTAGATCAAGTTGGTTTGGTCATCAAAGGATGGAGATCCATAATCATTGTAGCTCTGGGAAGGATAATAATCATAGTCTTGTTATCCAAGGTTAGGCCCTGGACACTGAGGTCTAGATTCATATCCCCAATCAAAGTCATCCCAGCTAGTGGATGGGGAATTACAAGTCAAGTCGAGATAGTAATCATCTTGGGGATAACTGGTGGTAGGAGGATAGGATGTGAAATGTGTGTACGATGTGGAAGGGTACATGGTTGAAAAGGTGGGAAAATGGAGAAGAGAAAAGGTACCCTGTAATACTATCAACCAAACCTATCCTTATGTGGGTAGCCTAAAGACCTACAGACTCCCAGGACTCGTCTTGAGATTATAAACGATTTGGCCTACTTTTATCTGGTCAATCCAACCAGTTAGGAGGGACTGAGGAGAAGGTTCTTCCTTTGGCTTACGCCTCCAGTTCCTAGTGTACCCCCCAGGCACGATCGTTTGATGCTACTCCCTTAACTTGACATCAAATGAACCAGCAAAAGCAAATTAATCAAAAAAAAATCTCAGTCTGAGCCCCAAAGAGCGAATCAATCCTTAAAGCCAACGTCTACTCAGTTTTAGTTAGGCTTGGGATGATCGTGCTCTTGGAATGTGATGGGCCCTTTAGATGGGTTGAGCCCTTAATGATCAGTTAAAATGTGCGTGCATGCACAACCAGGGTTCTCAAACAATGTTATTTGATGATGTGTCTTTTAGGATTTAACATTATTTAGTAGCTTTTAGGGTTTAATTCTTAGGTTAGTTCAATCAAGGTTTAGTAGAACACTCTAAGTTTTGAAAATATGGGTGATGATATGTTCCTTTAAAAATAAAAAATAATGTGGAGTGCCTAGTTCAACCCTAAGAATCAA
The DNA here is from genome assembly GCA_037157565.1 of Thalassia testudinum. NCBI lineage: Eukaryota > Viridiplantae > Streptophyta > Magnoliopsida > Alismatales > Hydrocharitaceae > Thalassia > Thalassia testudinum. The sequence continues at coordinate 10,949,653 of JAZHRO010000051.1, forward strand.
CCCTAAGTGGCAAGGTACTGATGAATCGCTTTTCATTTGAGTGGTGTGGCCGAAATAAATCAATCAATTAGCCTATTCACACCACAGATTAAAGCACACAATGTCTTAGCCTAATCAGATTTCTACTCACTTATATGTTTTGAGTTGAAGTGTACTGAGTCCACAGGTCAGATACCGGTTAAGTGGCAGAATCAAAGTGATTGTGCACCTTATGATAAGAAATTGTGGGTGTTAAGTGTGTAGCTTTTAGTTAAATTCCACAAGAGAAGAATATATTTTTTTTTATTTTTTTATATATCTATGTGGGTGATGAGAACTTCATCATGAACCCTAACTAGCACAATCTAACCTAGGTATGTAAGAAAAAGCTCCTACATAACTCAAAGAAAGGCTTTTAACTCAGAGAATTCTGAGTTTAAGAAGAAAACAAGTCATAAGGGGTAAAAATACAATTTCACCAACACAATCTGCAAACAGGGTAACTCAGGGTCCAAACACAGGTCAAACTAACCTAATAATAAGGAAAGTGGGATGATCTGATCCAACAAGGGCTACAGCAACTCCAGGGAATTAAATGACATTCTGTAACCCTAAAATAAATCCACTTCAATTCACGTGGTTCGAGGTAGGGTAAAAATCAACTAAACCCTCTAAAATTCATAGAAAAATAATATCTAGGGTATAGAACCTTCAATTTGGCCTTAGAAACCCATTTTAACCTATATTGAGAACCATGCCCAATTAATGATTTAATTTAGGTTTTTACGTAAATTGGCCAGTCAAACATGATCTGACCTAGAAACAAAATTTACCATTAAAATCCTTAGGTCAAACTTAGTCATGTATAAAAACTTCAGCCTAAGAAGAGACCTCCTTGACCGACTTTGCAATTTGGTCCTCATCGTTTACTTTTTGACCCTCAACTTTTGAAACCCTTGCATTTTGGCCCCTAATTTCATCTTCGTTCTTTTCATTTTGGTCCCTCCTACAAGTCTCTGTGCAGCACCATGCTCCGGCGACTTTGCTCGGAGCATGGCGCCGCGCAGGGTGAGGGGGGCGTCCTGCCAAGAGAACGCGGAGTTCCTTGCGATGTCTGCTATCGCAGGGACTCGGCCATGCCACTTGACGACGCCCACACCTTCCGTGCGAATGCGCGGAAGGTATGGGTCTCGTCTCCAACCATACTCCAGCGAGGGACGCACGTCGCCTCCCTGCGTCTGCCCCTCCGCCACCGCCTTTATAAAGACCAGCATCGCCAACCGTTTCTCGCAGCTTGGTCTTGACGAAGAATCCCTCAACCCTTCCTCTCTCTCCACTCCAACAGGAACCCACCAGCTCTGGCGGCTCCTCCTCCTCCTTCTCGTCGCTCTGCTGCAATACCAACAGCAGAGCCACCTTCGCCTGATCTCCCCGCGTCGTGCCGTACCAAGCGCGCGCCTCCCTGCCCTCTTCCTCGCCGCCGCTCTCTCCCTTTGGGTGTTTCTTCTCCGGCGATAATCGGTACGGCTGCCCGCCACTCCAGCCCCCCTTCGTCCCCGTAGGTAGGTTACAGTTACTTCCCTTCCTCCCATCTTTCTTTTCCCCAACTTAATTTGCTTGATCGTCCTACGACCACGCCTGACCACCCTCATCTTCCCTACCTCCGGTCACTCTTCGGCGAGTCGTCCCCGTCATCCCACAACCCCATACCACTCGCCAACTGTCCCAAAAGCTCCCCCTCACTTCACCAAACACCCTCCGCCCCTCCACTGCCACTCCACACCTCCACAGCACACCCCCGATCAAACCCACTTTTCCGGTTGCAGTTCGACCTAGGGCTGCCACCATACACCGCCCCGCGACCTACTGCACCCCGCACTACCTTCGCCGTGCCATGGCGAAGGTTCCCCCGTGGTCTGATTAGGCCGAGAGGCCCTATTTGTGTTAGATAGACTTTCAGCCCCGGCCGCCATTGGCGACAACGCAAGGAGCTTCCAAGCGAGCTCCAGGCCTCGAAGCATCAGGACTTTAGCTGAGGCGAATTAGGGAGACTCGGGCGAAGGTAGGCAATTGGTTTCCGAACGGAGACGAGGACACAGCTGCTGAGGCGAGGTCGCGTCCTTCCTGTAGGCGCGTGCGAGAAGGGACAAAGTTTAGTCCCACATCGTGAGTCTTCAAATCGCCGCACCACTTTAAATTGTTTTTGTGTATACGGCTGGTTGCCTCCGAATGCACCTGGGGTGAGGTCCCTCGCCCATCACCCACCTCGTTCGCGGATTCATCTTGCGGACATGGCAGATCCGACCCGACACTACCCTGCACTCCTCACGCACCACCCACGCCGGTGCGCCTGGTCCCCGTTACGCAACCCGACCCGTTAACCCGGCTCTGGGAGAGCTTCCTGTGAGCGGTTTACAGAGAGAGAGACGTGCGGGTAGAGGGAAGGGCTAGGTTTTGTTGTGCCCTACGCAGGAACAAGGCGCGAAGGAGGTAGACTCAACACTTAGCCACAGGAAGAAGAAGAGGAGCAGAAGAAGAAGGCTCGCCAAAGAAGAGAAGAAGAAGAAGCAGTGAAGGAAGAAAAGGAAGCACTGTAGCAGACCACCGTTTAAGTCGTCTGACTGCGGTATCAGACGACAAATGAAGCTTTAGAGGAGATAAAGCAGAGAGGAAGAAGAAGAAAAGAGAAGGCCCTGCAACTGAAGAGAAAGAAAAGAGAAAGAAGAAGAACTGAAGAAGAAAAGAAATAGAAGACAAGCAGAAGAAGAATTGAAGGCAACAGGAAGAAGAAGACCCATGGAGACACTGCAGCTGAAGAAAAGCCAAAGAAGAGAAGAAGAAGACAAGCAAAGAGAGAAAGAAGAGAAGAAGAAGAAGCCAAAAACCGAAATCTATCTCTTATTTTTGTAATAAAGAAAACTCTGTACTTCTAGAATTCTAGTAGCTCCCTGAGTTCGACCTCGGGAAACCAAACTATTTCTGAGTAAATTTTGATAGTAACGACAACCGTAGCTGTCTTATTTTACACTATAATGACATTACTGTAATAAGCACTAAAACGAACAAAGATTAGCCGCAGTTGAAAAACCCCGTTACTAGTGGGTGAGGTGAGTGGAGTGATAATCAAATAACCAAAATCTACCCTAGGATTTTTGCAAAGCACCTAAGTTGATTTGGGTTTGAGTTATTAGGTTATGGAATGAAAACTAAGGTGGGGGTGGTGTGGGGGACGCTTACAAAACACTCTACCCACACTTTACTCCGGTCTATTGCACTTGGATCTCCATGCTAGGGTACCTGCAAGGTAATAGATTAGAGATAAGTGGGGTTAGTGTTTTGTAAATGCAAAGAAGCGCAGAAAATAATAAAGTAAATTTCGTTGCGTCCCCGACAACTGTGCCAAAATGGTCGCACATGTTTCGCGTGTTAGAAATCAGGGTTACAAGTAACCCATCGTCGTAGTTGCAAAATACGTCGATCAAATAAATTTATACCGAAACTCCAAGGGAGTCCCAGGTCGAACACAGGGTGGCGACGTTTACTTTACGTGAAAACCACGCTTCGATTCGTTGCTTTTTGGTATTTTAGGGTTTTGTTAATTTTTTGTATTTTTGTAAGAAAACAAGCAAACACATCACAAGATAGAGATATGAAACAAATCTGATATATATTACTTCCAATGTCAATTACAATAAACTATGAAAGCATAAAAAGAGAGGGGGATGAGAGGAAATCTCCCAAATCGGCTGTTCGGCGAGACAATAGCGCCTGGCGGAAGCTCGGACGAAGGAGGTGAGGAGCGGGACGATGGAGGTGAGATGCAGGAGGACGTCGGGTTGAGGAAAGCTTCGGCATGGCTTCGAAATGGAGGTGAGAAGATGGAGATGATCTGCTACCGGAATGGAGGTGGGAGGACGGCTTCAAGGCGACCTATGAAGGGGATGGGAAGTTGGAGGAGTATTTGGTGAGGCAGAGGTTTGCTACACTAATAGGCGCCATGGGAGCTTGATAATAAGCTCTAATGGAGCATTGGTAGGTTTTCTAGAGCTTGGGAGTAGGTGGGAGTAGAGTAGGTAGAGATGGCTTGGAAGGGAGGGGACGTAGTTCCTTTTATAGTGGAGGAGAAGAGACAAAAATAGGTATGGGATCATTACTGACATCCAGGCCGTCGCTGGAAGCGTTGTTGTAGGCCGCTCATGCCCACTTATGCCCGCTCACGCCCACAGCTGGCTTTACTAGCATGTGAAGAATTAGCAATAGCTGTAAGCGTCATTGTAAGTCCCGCTTATGCATTGCTGTAGGTCCAGTTCACGCATAGCTGGCACTGCACTCCCACGCCTTTGCCCCGTGTGCATGCCCACGAGCTGACGCTGCATTGTGCTATGCTGTGCACATGCTCCCCTGCGTGGGCGTGCGCGCACCCGCGCTACTACGCTTGTGGGGTGGCACGTGCGTGCGCTGGGCGACCTAGGCTGTGACACAAGGCACAGTCTGGGCCGTCCATCGTCTTCATGTTTTAGGGGCTGCTACAGAGGTCAGATTGAGTCGATTTTCACATCGTTAGGCTACGATCGTCGATTCGAATCCATCCGCGTGGTCAGAATTGTCATTTGAAGCTCCAAATTATGTCTCCTAGTCCCTTGGTCGTTGATCTTCCTCGGACTGCATATGGTGCTACGGGACTCCGATCGAGGCAATTTCAGAGGTGTTGGACTCCAATCATCGTCTTGATCAAATCCACACGATCAGATCGTCAATTCAAGGCTCCAAAATGAATATCCTTCTTTCCTAACCACAAAAATGATGCAATTAACCTAAGTTATATACAACTACTCTAAATGCAGAATGATGCATGCTATGCAATATTTATAACATGAAATGCAAATCTAAGCCTAGGAACATGCATGAATAGGCATTTCACCCTCAATAAATGTGTTTACATCATCAGCATACTACAAAATAGGCACCAATGCCCTGGAGTTTTACATAGAGTAGCCCTTCAGCAACCCTGTATTGGCCAACCTACACGAGAACTGAGCCAACGTGTCCACAACTAAATTAAAAATTAATGGGGCTAAGGGGCACCCTTGTCTCACTCCACATTGTGGTTGTATCCACACCCCACACGGCCTTCCATTAACTAAATGTAAAAAGGATGATGTCACAATACACCTTTTCATCCACTGAACCAAAAGTGTTGGAAAGCCTCTCCTTTTAAAGATCTCTCATACGTAGGACCATGCAACTGAGTCATAGGATCTGCTGAAATCCACCTTCCACAAGTATGCTTTACTCCTTCTGCTCCACCCTGCCACCATCTTCTGTGCTACTATGAAGGATTCTTGTAGCGATCTATTGGGGAGGAATGCCGATTGTACAAGACTAATCAAATCTGATAGAACTCCCTTCAAATGGTTGGCCAACACTTTGCTAATGATCAGGTAAACCGAGTTTGAAAGGGTGATTGGTCAAAATTGTAACACTTTCTCAACCCCATATCTCTTCGGAAGAAGAAATAAATACGACTTGTTTAATCTTTCCACCCCTGAGTTACCACTTTCGAATTCTTTGATGACTTCCATGACATCCCCTCTGACCACTTGCCAAAACTCCTTGTAGAAGAAAACTTAAAATCCGTCTAGTCTTGGCGACCCATCTGCATTCTACCCATTCATAGCCTCTATCACCTCCTACTCTATTATGTTATCTGTTAGTCTGTTAGCAGCCTAATCTCCCACATGAAAGAAGCTAGATGCTGCCAATCTCCAACCTCCCCTATCTACTGCCCTGGTGGCCTCCCTAAAATATCGTATCACTTCCCTCCGAATATCATCATCAGAGGTTAGAGTAAGGTCATCCTTCTTCAGTGAGGATATGAGATTCACCCTCCTTCTAGCACTTGCAGCCATGTGAAAATACTTCGTGTTCACGTCACCCTCTTTTAACCACAGCTGCCAGAGTTTTTCTCTCCAGTCCACCTCTCTCGCCAAGTCCTCAACATGGATCACCTCTTCCTAATGCTTTCTCTACTCCATCTCAACCTCATTCAGCCATCCAGCATCTTCCTTTTCATCCAGTGTTCACAGGCTTGCAAGAGCTTCAGTTCTTCGTTGACATCTCATTACATCAACAATCTGCCTATACTCCTTCAACATAAACCTCAAGTCCCTCAATTTTCTAGCCAACCTACAGGTAGCTGACCCTTGTATCAGAGGGCGAGTTGATAAGTCGTATACTTATTACCTCAACTTATTTAACCAATTAAAAGTGAATTCAGAATGGAGAGGACTTGACAAACAAATCCACATTTTAGTAGACACCCGGGCTGACTAAACCCGAAGACCTGAAGAATCTAAGTGTTCAGATCCTTTCGTATTATTTCCTATGGTTGACAAATTTCTAAAGCCCAAGTTCGCTTTTCCCAATTCAATTTATTTTTTTTTCAAAAGTAAAGAGAAACTAAAAAGAATCTATGGAGCTAACAAGATGATTCAGATAATGATATCCACCTCCACATGCCTATCTTAATGCAATGTCCTTATTGTATTAAAAAGACATGAAACATATTGGAGTAGAGTAGAATTACCTGAATTTGCGATTAACAGGTCAGCTCAGAGATGAAAAAGACTGTATACATGCTAAATTTAGTGCCTTCAGCTAGGTACACTATACAAATAAAGAAGAAATAAAGAATTCATAGGTGTAGGTCAGACTCAAGATAAGAAAATCTTTTTTTGGACTTGCCAAGAGAAGATGTCCATAGATGTGGGCGAGGTTGTAGTGTAGACCCATGCCCCATTGTCGAGTGTATCTAAGGCTCTGGATAAAAATTACCTAGAACCTAAGATCAGTATGCAAGCAGGGTTGGGCCTACAGTTTGTGAGGATGCAACCCCTGTCAAAAAAATCGGACAATAGGAAAATCAAGATAAAAAAGATAATCAGTGAATTTTTGCTTGGGTTGCACATCCTCAGAATAAAAAATGTCATAAGGGTCCTAGTAGAAGGTTAGTGGTTTCAGGTCTATCGGAACCCTTAAACTCAAATTTCTACTTCCCTCGGAATCGGCTTCCCATATCTTCATTTCCAAATTCCTATCCTCTACAATCAAGATTTCTGATTCCGAGACCTCCTACATGTTAATCACCCCATCTAAAATTTCCAAGTCCAAGATTTATGGCTAAATCAGAATTGACTTGGATCTAGTGATCTCAAAATCAAAATTGTCATTATGCTTGAAAGGGTGTAATTGAGGAATAAGGCTATGAATTGAATCCTTCATGAAATCAGGATCTGAATCCACCATACTAGCCCTAACATGATCAATTTCCTCAGTTATTGGGCCATCAAATGATTTATCATACTTTGTAGGTCCATTTATCTCACTAAAATTATCTTCCTCAAATTCAGGTAAGACTTCACACAATGATTCTTCACCTTTAGAATCAAAGAATTCTGGATCCGCATTTATATATGTCTCAAAATCATTGATCATTTCCTAGTGCATGGAGACATACTTTTCTTCATACCCTGGCTCATGGATCTCAAGTTAAGTAATCAATTCATGTGCAATTGGTTTCTCTAAAACAACTTGGTCATCCCTGTTTTCGTAAATGTGTCCACCCTATAGGTGCCTGAGTGAATTCTGACATTGGCTCTCCTGAAGGGGGTTCATCCTGGGAATCATCCCAAGATTGAACTAAAGCAACCACAAATTTCACCCTCAAATTCAATAACTTCCCAAGTAAAAACTCACCTGGGTCCTTATCCTTAACATCTTAGAGCCAATCCAACAAATACTTGTTAAAATAGTCAAGCAGTTGAATCAGAGGCTCCAATTCTTCAGTGAAGGGTGTTGGCTGAGCTTCTAAAGATTGTATGGTATTCCTTAAGTTAAACAACATCTTATCTTGGACCTGGTTCACTTGAACCAAATGGTTTGGTTTAGGGTTGGGTGTGTTTGGGTTCAATACAGGAGAGTCAACAAATTGAGGTTCTTGGTACCCTCCTTGATAATAGGTCATTTTAGGTTGTTCATAGAGGGGTGGTGACTCATATGCAATGTAATCTAAGGGAGGGTAAGGATCAGCATATCCTTCTTGATTGTAGATTATATTAGGTTGTTCATAGGAAGGTAGTGATTTATAATCGATGTAGCTCGAAGAAGGATAAAAATCAAGATCATGGTGTCTAGGGTTAGACCCTGAACACAAAGGTCCAGAATTATATCCACAATCAGGATTATTCTAACTAGTAGATGGGTGAGAATAAGTCTGGTTGGGATAATAATCATCTTGGGAATGAATAGTGGTAGGAGGATAAGAGTGGAAATGCAAGTAAGATGTGGAAGCATTCATGGAAATGCGGGAGGAAGAAAGGTGCCCTACAGTACAAACAATCAAACATGTCCTTAGGTAGGGTAGCCTAAATATATATAGTCTCCCAGAACCCATCTTGAGATGAAAAGAATGATTTGATCTAATTCTTTTCGGTCAATCCAACTAGTTAGAGGGAGGGGCTGGGGAGAAGGTTCTTCCCTTGGCTTTCACCTCAGGTTCCTTTGATACCGCCCAACTGCGGTCGTTTGACTCTACTCCCCTAGCTAGACATCAGATAGAATAGTAGAATCAGATTAATAAAAAATAATCTTGATCTGGGTCCCGAAGAGTGAGTTCAATCCTGAAGGCTAATGTTTACTCTGTTTTAATTAAGGTTAGGTTTGAATGTGCTTTGGAATGAGATGGGCCCTTTATCTGGGTTGTGCCCTTAAAGATCAATTTCAATGTGTGTTCACAACCAATAGTTTTCAAGCAAGATTATTTTTGGATGTGGTGAATTTTAGGGTTTAAATCTTACTAAGTAGCTTTTAGGATTCAACTTTAGGTGTATTCAATCAAGTTCAGTTGGCACACCAAGTTTTGAAAGCACAGGTGAAGATGTCTTCCTTTAAAACTTAAGAGAATGTGGAGTGCCTAGTTAATTCCTAAAAGTTGAACCCTAAGAGGTAGCTACTTAATGAGTTGATTTTAGATGAAGTGGTGCGGCCCAAACAACTCAAGCAATTGGCCTAATACACCACTGAATAAGGCAAACAAGTGGTTACCTAGTCTAATTTCTACTCAATTATGTGTTTGTGTTGTGTACTAGTTCCAAAGATTGGATTATCGGTTAAGTATGAAGAATCGAAGAGGTTGTATACCTCTGTGAGATTTTTTTAGATTTTATTTTAAGCAGGGGTGAGGCGGGTGGAGGTGACAAGCAAACAACCAAACTAAGGCTAGGGTTTATAAAAGCTCCTAGGTTAATTAGGATTTCTGTTATTAGGTGATGAAATGCAAACTAGTGGGTGGGGAGGGGGTTTACTTACAGACCCTTCAATACCATTTTACTCCAATCTACTACTTTTGCTCATCTCGAGAGACTACCTGCAATCACAATAAGAAAGGAAAGAAGTAAGGTAAAAGATAAGTAAGGCGAGAAGCATAGGAAATCAGAGAGAGTTGCCTCCCCGACAACGATGCCAAAATGTTGAATGGAATTTGTATGCCAAAAATTTGAGTTTTGGAACCCTGTTGGTGACCATGGGCGGCTTCGATGGCACCATGTGGCACCATTCTGGTTGTCCATCTTCTATTGCTATTAGGAGGTGCCACGGTTGTCAGATTGGGCCTATTTTCATGCCGTTGGGCTGCGATCATCTTTCGAACCCATCCATGTGATTGAATTTGCCATCTGAGGTCTAGATTTTACAGCACCTTACCTCTTGACCTCTTATCTTTCTTAGATTACATCTGATGATATGGAGGTTTGATTGGGGCGATCTTGGAGTCGTTGAACTCCGATCATCGCCCTGATCAGATCTGTATGGTTGGATCTTCAATCTGAGAATCCAATAAATATTGCCTTATTCCTTGATCACAAAAAGGAAAAATTAACCTAAAGTTTATACAATCTAACCTAAATGCATGATGATGCATGCTATGCAATATTTATAATGTATGAATTCTTCCATGACAGTAGAAACATGCATAAATAGACATTTTAGGTCAATTAGTGTTGGAGCCTAGTTCCACTTCTCTTTTATATTTTGGTGTTAACAAAATCATTTTAAATCTAATGAGTTTATGAAGTGTTATTTTCAGGAAATAACAAGATCTAAGGATGGATGAAGAAGTAATGATGGCATGAAGATTGAAGACTATAGTTTAGTTTAGTTTGTTGTATCTTAGAACTTTTGTATGTCTCCAAACGAGAAAAAGATATCTTAGAAGTTAAAATCAAAGTAGAGATAATTAGGGATCAAAATCACGTTCAATCATTTATTTAAAAGTAAATATCGTCTCTTTGAAAATATTATTGTATAGCTACGATAGGATCTCCATAAAACTTAGTTTAAACTTGCAAAACAAGGTACTTGTAGCAAGTACCAATACTAGTCATAAGTATCGATACATGCTAGGCACAGGTTTGGGCCTAAGTCCCAAACTGTGAACAATAAGTACCGGTACTCATCATGAGTATCGATGTTAAGTGTTCACAGTTGGTGGAGCCTGTGAGTCACAATTACCAATACTAGTGATAAGTATCGATACCAAGTGACTTTGTTGGTACTCAATAGAATGCACTGAGTATCGGTACTAATGATCAGTACTGGTACTCCAGGCATTGTTAGGCTGACTGTGAGCAGTCAGTACCGGTGCCAACTAGCCGTTGTGCCTAATTAGAATAGCTATATTGCAATTTATGTTAATCCTAATCTTTCCAAATTGCCCTTAACGGCTGGTAATCATAGGGGAGGTGTTTAGTGGCCTATATAAACACTCCTTATGTGTCTTTTGCAAAGAACATCATGCCAAAAATACTCTCCTTGCCTACACCTCCATTTCCCAATTTTCTAGCTGCAAATGAGCTTGATTTGTTGCATTCTTCTCAAGGCTACTCTTTGTTTGCAACAAATCTTCAAAGGTCATTGTGTACTTCATTGTTAAATTGTTCGCTTTCAATTTAGTATTCTCGTTAGATTAATTCATACACTTTTTAAGCAATATACTTGCTGGAGACTTGGGAAATTTAGTTGTAAACTTTTTATATCTTACTTATACCTATACTTTTGTTCATTTCTTTATCTTGTAATTGGGTTGAGGTAACCCGTTAATTACTTCAGGTTATTAGTAAATTGATTCCCTCCATGTTGAGGGAATCGGGTTAAAAGTCCTAAGTTGGGAGACTTAGGTAGTGGAGTACTTTAATGAAGGGAACCACTATATATCTTGTGTGCTTTTTGTGGTTTGCTTATTCTTGCAATTTTTATTTATATACCACACTATTCATCCCCCCTTTTAGTATGCTTGCACCCTACAGATCCTATAAGTGGTATCAGAGTGGGTCGCGAAAGGAAGTAAACATTCTCTCTCGCAATGGCATCATCAACCAAGTGCACGAAGGACAGTCATCCACACATCCTCCCTACTTTGATGGGATGGACTATGGATACTAGAAGAGGAGGATGCAAATCTTCCTCAAGGCCATGGATGAAGACTCGTGGACTCTCATTCAAGAGAAGTACACAAATTCGGAGCCGCAAGAAGGCATTGTTTGGATGGCAGATCAAAAGAAGAAGATTGCTAGAAATGTAAAGGCAATGAACACACTCTATTGTGCATTATCAAGGGAGGAGTTCAACCATATCTCCATATGCAAGTCCACGTATGAGATATGGAGCACACTTCAAGTCACATATGAAGGTACAAATAAAGTAAAAGAAACACGAATCTCAATTCTAACCGAGAGTTATGAGTGTTTCAGAATGGAAAAAGGAGAAACAATCAAAGCGATGTACATGAGATTCGGGGATATCATCAACCCCATGAAGAATTTGGGAGTGAAGTTTTTGAAAGAACAACTTGTAAGAAAGATCTTAAGATCCCTTACAAGTGATTGGCCTCCAAAGACCATAACGATCCAAGAGGCTAAGCATTTATCCATTCTCCCCTTGGATGACTTGATTGGAAGCCTCATTGCGAATGAGGTCCAATTAGATAATATGAAGAAGAACGAGGAGAGATCTGTAAGCAAGAAGAAGGAGCTTGCTTTCAAAACCATAAAGGAGGATTTGGTCTTTGACAATTCCAACTCCGTCGAAGAAGAGGAGCTTGCTCTTTTAGCACGAAGATTTCGAAGATTCATCCAAAAATAAGGTAAGAGAATCAATAAATTTTCAAATGACATTGTTTGTTTTGAGTGCAAGAAGGGGCACATATGAAAAGATCACCCAATGATCAAGAAGAAGAAAGATGGAAAGAAGAATGACAAATAACTTGATCGGAAGAAAAAAAGATATCAAGAAGGGCATACAAAGCGACTTGGGATGATAGTGATTCTGGCACGGAATCATCTTCCGAAGAATCTGAAGAAACGAAGGCTGCACATCTCTGCTTAATGGCAAACAACAACGAATTTGAAAGCGAGGTAGATTCTGAAATTACCTTTGATGAATTATTACAATCTTATGAAGAGTTATATCAAAAAACTAGGATGATTAAAAGAGAGAATAAGATCTTACATGGTAATTATAAGACTCTAGAAGTAGAAAAATCTTGTTTAGAAATAGAGTTAGACATAGCAAAAGATACTAACTCACAATTACATGCAAAAATAGTAGAACAAGAGGACATTTATGAACATTTTAAGGGAACATTGAATAATTTAAAAACAACAAAAAGGTTGAATACAAAATTTTGTAATAATTTAAAAGTCAAATTCAATAATAAAAAGAATACACAAAATAAGTCACATGCACTTAGACATGCATGGATTTATCACAAGGTCAAAAGTCCTAAGAATTATAAATCTAACACAAAGGTGATCTATAAACCTAAGGATTTGAATGGTACTAACCATCAAGGACCCAAAAGAAAATGGGTACCTAAATCAGATTTGATAAACTATTTTGCAGGTCAAGAAGGGCAAATGGATCCTAGACGGTGGGTGTTCCAAGCATATGACAGGACACTCTAACCTCTTTATCAAGCGGACAAGAATCCAAGATGGTGGACACGTCAAGTTGGGCGACAATAAACATTGTCGCATTATTGGTGAAGGTACAATAGGTAATTCCTCTAAGTAGGTACGTAATGTTCTTTTAGTAGAAAATTTAAAACATAACCTGCTTAGTGTTAGTCAAATATGTGGTAATGGATGCTATGTATTATTTACTAAAGTTGGTTTCAAAATAATAAAAGAGGGAACAAACACAGTTTTAATTGAAGGTCTTAGATATGAAAATATCTATGCTTTTCATTTTTCACAAGAGAAATTTGTAAAATGTCTGCTTACATCCCATGTTGAAGTAGATCTATGACACTGTAGGCTAGGTCACATTAATCACAAACATCTAAATAAGTTAGCTAAAAATGAGTTAGTAAGGGGCCTACCCAAACTAACTTATAAAATGGATGCATTGTGCAAATCTTGTGAACTTGAAAATATGCACAAGGCTTCTTTCAAATCAAAAGACTTAGTTTCAACCACATGACCTTTAGAGTTGTTACATCTTGATTTATTTAGGCCAACACGATTTGAGAGCCTAAATGGATCAAATTTTTTCCTAGCTATTATTGATGACTTCTCAAGGTTCACTTGGGTCATCTTCCTGAAAGATAAGGATAACTCATTTGATTCCTTCCGAAGTCTTACTTGAAGACTTTAAAAGGAAAAATCATCTTCAATTCTTAGACTAAGGATTGATGATGAGAGCCTTATCATGAGCCCTAACTAGCTCATTTTGACCAATGAAAGAGAATAAGAGCTCCGACATAACGTGGTGAAGAACCTAATTTAAGGAATAAGTGTTCTGAGAAGAAAACATGAAATAAAGGTTAAACTAAAATTTTACCATTGCAGTACATAAATAGGATTACTCAGAGGCAAAACATAGGTCAAATGGTCTGAATAAGTTAAAGAGTAGGTTGGTTCAATCAAAAATGGGTTATTGTGCAATCCAAGAATTAAATGACATTCTGTAACCCTAAAACAGATCCACTTAATTCAACAAGGTTCTGATCAGGACAAAATCAAATAAACCCTCTAAAATTCATGTAAAAATATCCCCAAGGGTTTAGAACCTTCAAATTGGCCTTTGGAACCTCTTTTGACCAAGATTGGGGTCCTAACTCATTAATTGACCTAATTTGGGTTTTTATGCAAAATGTCTAGTCAAACATGGCCAAACCTAAATCCAACTTCACCATTGGATTCCTTAGGACCAAATTAGGTTTATACCAAAATTTGAACCTAAGGGGAGGTCATCTTGACCTACTTTGCAAAATAGTACACCTAATTACATTTTGGCCCCTATCTTTTGAAAATCATTGCACAGACCCCCCTAACTTCCTCGCCACTCTTAAAAATAGGTCCCTTTGCCATTAATGGGGAGAAATCCTACTTCGGCAAGGAATGGAGGGGGAGTACTCCCTGATTCCTCAGAGATCTCCTAGATTTGGAAGGGAGATTCTCTGAGGAATTCCCTTCCATCTGAGCTCGATTGCAATCTCTAATTTGCACCCAATCTGTCGTCTGAACGCATGATAGATTTGGGTCTCCAACTGATTCCTTCTCCGACGAGGACTCCCGTGCTTTGAAGCTTGTCTTCCGAGCACAAGAACCCCTGCCAGCAACTATAAAAACACTACCACCTCCGGCCGCATCTCTTCAGCTCGACTTGGGCAGAGATCCACCCCAATTTCATCTTCTTCTCCTCTGGTCAAGAAATCCAGCGAGCTCCGATGAGCCTCACTCCTCTTTCTCATTGCTCTGCACAATACCAGTGGCAGAGCTGCCCTCACCATCTTCCTCTGCATCGCGCAGCACCTGCGCAAGCACCTCTAGCCCCATCGTCATTGCCGTCTCCCTTCGTCCACTTATCTAGGTTAAAATTATTCACCTCTCTCCCCTCTTCATTTCCACTCTTTGTATTTCCACTTTCAACCCCTCGCAGCCGCAGACCACCTCCATCTTCTCCATCTCCGGCCGACCATCGGCAAGGCGCTTCCACCGCTCCGTACCTCCACACGCCTCACTAGACACCTCATCACCTCCACCATCACCCACTAAGCATCATCCACCCTTCCATCGACCGCCAACACCTCCATACACGCCCACCGAACAAACCCATATTCACGGCCATAGAGGGACCTAGGCACGCACGCCTAGGCCGGCCCGTGGCCAACCAACCACCGCCTCACCTTCGCCTTGACACGACGAAGCTCCTAAGGTGTTTTAATGGGGCTGCAAGGTCGTATTTGTGTGTTTCAGGTCAGGCCACCCTTCTGCCATTGACGCTGAAGCAAGCTTGCTTGAAAGCTTTGCTCCAGGTCATGTGCTCCAGGCATCAGAGTCCCAGAAGGCACGTGTTGAGTGCGCGAACTCATCCAGCCAAGAGATTGGCTTAGCGAGAAACCCAGTAGTGGCAATTAGCAAAGGTTTCTTGCAGGCGTGCAAGTAGAAGCGGGTGGGACTTTAGTCCCCCCTCGTAACCTCGTGAGTGCGATGCATCACTTAAATTGATTTTCTATTTTTTTCTCTTTGCCTCCAGTACACGGGGTGAGGTCCCTCACCCTCATGCACCCTCCTCGTCCATGACCTTTGCCCCACGAATCTGGCTGACTGACCCGATTACCCCTCGCACTCCTCGTACACTACACCACATCGGTGCGCTTGGACCCGGGCACGTGAAACTCGACTCGATTACCCGACTCTGGGAAAGCGTACCTACGAGCGAAATAGAGAGAGAGGTGTGGGGGCGGTAGGGTTAGGTTTTGCTCTTCAGTGTGTGCAGGTGAGAAGAAGGAAGAGGAAGGTGCAGCTGAAGCTAAGGCAAGGTGAAGCTAGGCTAAGAAGGGAAGGAAGGACTTAGCCGCAGAAAGGCAGAAGCCAAGGAAGGAAAGGGAAGAAGAAGAAAGGCTAAAGCCAAGGGAAGGAGCAGCACTATAGTAGAGGTGTAGCTGGGGAAGAAAAAGAAGAGCCAGGTGTTGGGAGGTCATAGATTGCATTTTTGATAGAAAAAGTGTCGTAGTATAGTTGCAAAATACGATCCAACAAAGATATTATTTTGTAGAAAATTATGAGACTTGAGTCCTAGTCGTTCATCTCTAGGGGGCGTTGCTTTTACTTTTGAAATCAATCTTTTTGCTGCTCTACTTCATTTAAAAACACACTTCGGTTTCCAATCTCCTAACTAAAACTTCACCACTTCTGTTATTAACTCGGATTACGTGTGCATGAATCAAATAAATTACGAAGGGGAACGTGTGAGTTTCTGTGCACACTATTTTGGTGAGGTGGAGACTATTTATGGAGAAAGCATCTATAATTAGATTTTCAATATCCTTGGGAGACGACATGCTTGTTGTGAATAGATAAACAATTGAAAAATAGGCAACTTGAATCACGCGAAAAGAATGACAATTATTAAGCTCATGGTGATTTCAAACATATACATATATATATATATATATATATATATATATGCATTTTCATTCATTTCATTGGAGAGTTGTTTGCACAAGAAATTTAGAGGAAAGCTTATACATAAATGCTTGAAACAGAAATCTAGCTACCAGAAAATGACTGCATACAAGAATCAATGGGGGGATTTCTCATGCATCATTGGGGGAGAAGTTAAGACTACACTACTAAGCAGTAATAAAAGCAGTAAAAATTATGGAGAGCATAAACTAAATCTAGCAGAATAAGAGGCATTCAGGGGTGGTCCCCGATGGCCATGGAGTGGTTGAGAGGAGAATGAGGGGCGGCAAATATAGCTTAGGTCGACCTTTGGAGAGAGGGAGGAGTGATCCAACATCCCGGCTTGATGTCCTCCATGGTGGTGGTAGTGAGCTTGTGGAGGTGGAGTGGCTAGCTAAGTGGAAGTGGGCGTGAATGTTACCAATGGAGTCAAGAGTGTGAATTTGCCAAGGAAGTGAATGGGGTCACTTGGTCGCCCATGGGGTCTTTTATAGACCCAATGGCTTCTCTCTAGAGAGGTGTGGAACTCTCTAGAGAGAGTCCTAGAGTGGCTGGCCAAGAGGTTATGAGATCCAAAAATTATGGATCTCATTTTGAATGCCTCTTGGTTGCTGATTTTGGCAACTAAGAGGTGGCACCACTTCAAGGAGTGTTCTAGAGAACTCTAGAGAAGTGTGTGTGCATGAATGGGTGTGTGTGTGTGTGTGTGGTCGTGCTCTATGTGGCTAGGTGGCTTAGGTTAGGTCCTAAGGGGTTTGGGTCGATGTAGGTCTTGAATTAGGGTTACAAACCCTAATTGCTAAGGGGAAAATGCAATTAAACTTAACCTAAGTTTAATTGAATGGGTGTGAGCCTAATTGAGAGTGAAATTACTCAATTAGGTTGGGTTTAGGTCAATTAGACTCTCACCAAGTCCAATTGAACTTGTGTGGGTTGAGATCTAAGCTCAATTAGACTAAATGAGTCCAATTGACTTAGGTGAAGGTAATTGACTTTGATCTAAGTCAATTGGATTTGGTGAGGGCCTAATTAGGTCCTTACGTAGGTCTAGAGGTGATGTACTAGGGTTAGGACACCATAATTTAGGTTCCTACGGTGTTGGGATTAGGTCTAGGGAGTAAGAGATCCAAGATCAAGACTTGAATCTCAAAACAGGGACTAGAGACCAGTATCAGACGTCCAATAATGTGGTCAGACGACTTATACTGAAGAATCAGAAGTCCAGACTTCAGTTCTGGACATCCAATCTGAGTCAGGGGCAAATCAAGGTTCTGTTTTGGGTATTCTGCAGAAATTGGACGTTTGACAAAGTGTCTGGACGTCCAATAATACTGCAGAAGTGGGTTTGAGGTGTGTGGGAGATGGCTAAGGGTCCTGGACGTCCTATAACTTATCTGGATATCCAAACAAGGGTTGGAACTCGGGTATTAGGGCTTCCTAGGGTGTTGTGACCTAATCTAAGGGTGGCTAAGGGTTGGGAAAGTCTCTAGGCTATCCTAAGGCTAGGATGGATCTAAGCTCTTCACAATTTACTTTTTTATTCCTACTTAATAGAATAACAAACCTTTAATCCCCTTACATTATTGTTCCTATATCTAAACTAAGCCTTCTGCTTCAGCTCTGCTACAACTCCCGTTATTCCTGATCCAACTTCAGATCCAGCTCCAGATCAGCTTATTGCCTGCAATTGACATAATGCACTTAATCAGCACATTATAACATTATTTTATGCATAGTTATTGTAAAGTAGTAAAGATGCAGATATTGCTTATGCGTGCATGAATTTCCCTAACTTATGCTAAGTTCTAGCCTAATCTAGGTCAATTAAGACCTATGATTGCTACGCAATCGTACCCCCATGCCTAAATCTTGCTAGTCCCTAGCAAATGCAAGACTAACTTATTTACAGAAAGTGTCCCTAAGGGACTGATTATTTTATCAAGTGTATGCATAGAGATTTTTCACTTTTTTGCTTTCATCCTATGCTCTAGAAATCTAGACAATCATGAAAGTAAGGCTATGTAGCTTTTGCAACAGATTCGAGTGAAAACTAATATACCTCTAAAGCCTGTACTTGCCCCCTAGTAAAAATTCTAGCGAGATAGGCAGACTTCTTTCCTTAGGGTATTCAAAATATTCTACGAATTCCACCTCGGCTTTAGGCTTAGGTAGAGAATCTCTGAGGGAAAGGATTATATATTTGGTGGCTTATTCTCACTTGGTGCATCATAGAGACTAGTACTACAGAATCTAGATTCCCGGATTACTAAGTAACTCAACTCAAAGAAAGACAAGAAAAACTATGCTCTCTTTTGATTCCTTTGTATTCATTCTCTCTTACTCTTTTCTTTTTCTTTTCTTTCTTTTTCTTGGAGCTCACAACCTCACCAGATTCACATATACGTTCTGTATTTGGTGGTCTCACTTGGCATTAACACTTTAATTGAGTTTTCATAACCCTAACACTAAGTCGAAATTCCTTAGCCAGTATTCGGGCGGTTAGAAACACAAGAAAGTTGGGTTAAGGCCATATTTGGTGGATCTCAAATTTATTCGATGGTATTGCCTCAACGCAACTGAACTAAATATTCACTCTTTTTTCTTCTTTGCTTTTTCTTCTTTTTCTAATTTTTTTTCAATTTTTCTTTCTTTTCATCATTTTTATTTTTTTCATCTTTTTTTTTCTTTTTTTTTCAACATAACACATCCATGAACTTTATTGAGGAGTCATTATTAGGGATAGGTGGTACTCAAGAGACATTGGGTGGCTTATTTGGTGGAAGTCCTACTCACGGCACTGGGAGAGATGGATAGGACAGTCTATTTCTAACCTTGACATCAATACCCTCCTTCAGCTGAGGATTCTGTAGAGAATGGTTGTAACCATCCACCTTAGCCCTAGTTTTATGAAAACTCGCTCTCCGTGTATTTGCCTTATTTGGTGGCTCTCAAAATTTCGCACAAAAATGTATACGCGGGAACCGAGAGTGAAAACTATGTCTAAACTCAAAGTATCATCACCTAATTATCTAGGATTCCAGATTCCTTGCACTAATCTTAGAGCACCAGTACACCCTACTCTCATCTCACACTATTTGGTGGATTTTTGGAAGAAAATTTGCCTGTCTCCCAAAACATTGTTCGGGGTTCAGGAAAAGAAGCACTGCTTCTTCCCGACAGACTGAAGATGTTTATCAGCCTTCACCATAAATCCATTGCAAATTCTACGTGTGTGTGAAAAGTTGTATTGGATTCCAGATTACAGGAATCAACTAGAGGATAAAATCCCTAATGCATTCTCTTAATAAAATAATCTTATTCATGAATGCAATATGTATATATGCTATGAACAAGTAACCTCGTATAATTTGTACTTTGTGAAATTCCTGTATCGGGTTACAATCAACTTAGCCCTAAATTTAGAACAAAAGGTGAGTGGGTGAGTTGGAAGTGGCTGTTGCGAATGATTTCTAGCTCCAATGTGAGCATTGGAGGTAGAGTCGGTTATTCTTTTATTTAAGGTCCTAAAGTACATTTTACATGCAGCTCTGAGGTTTTCCTAAGTGTTGGCATAAAAATTTTCAATTTTTGCTATATCTACCCCCCTATGCCTAAGTTCTTGCATTCCTCATGCATGAATATAAAAGGAAATAAATACTGCAGGGAGAATGGGTAGAAATCACCTGTAATTGCTCCTGAAATTATATTCAGTGCCGGCCAACTTGTTAACATGCAATATACGAAAGGGAAATATGCTAAAACAGAAATATGCCTTGTATAAAAATGGTTATATATATATGATGGTGGAATGTGGAGTGAATGGTATTTATAAGTGATGAGTTTAACGCCTCCACCTGGGCAAGCACTCAATCACGCGTCCTCACTAAGATGAACAGTCTCATCAGGTGGAGGAGGTTCCTAGGCCAAAAATGGCTTGAGGCGCTGGCCATTTACCGTGGATATATGCCCAAATTTTGGGTCCTTGATCTGGACTGCCCCATTAGGATATGGCTGCATCACAACATACAGGCTAGTCCACTTGGACTTGAGCTTCCCTGCGAACAGCTTCAGCCATGAATCAAACAACTAGACTCGCTGGTTGGGTGTGAATACTTTCCTCTGGATGTGGCAGTCATAAAAGGCCTTGGTCTTGTCCTTGTATATCAATGCGTTCTCATAGGCCTCCCGTTGGATCTCTTCTAATTCGCTGAGCTGGAGTTTCTATTCTTGACCTCCTGCATTGAGGTCAAGGTTGCATTTTTGCACCGTCCAAAAGGCGCGGTGTTCCAGCTCTACAGGAAGGTGACAGGCCTTACCATATACAATGCGATATGGTGACATTCCGAGTGGGGCCTTGTATGCAGTCCGATATGCCCAGAGTGCATCGATTAATTTGTCGGACCAATCCTTCCTGTCGGGTCTAATCGTCTTCTAGAGAATCAGCTTGATCTGACGGTTAGACACTTCAGCCTACGCATTGGTCTGTGGGTGATACGGGGTGGCTATGCGGTGATGTACCCTGTATTTCTTTAATAATGACCTGAAATGGGTGTGAATGAAGTGGCTTCCCCCATCGCTAATCAGAGTGTAGGGTATTCCGAATCTTGCGAAAATATTCTGCTGTATGAAAGAAATGACAGTATTGTGGTCAGCCCGTCTCGTCGGGATGGCCTCGACCCACTTCGAGACATAATCAATGGCTAGCAATATGTACTCGAAGCCATGCGAGTTCGGAAATGGGCCTATAAAATTGATGCCCTAGACGTCGAACACTTCTACGACCATGATGGGTTGGAGTGGCATCATGTCTCTCCTCGTCATAGAATCGACTGACTGGCATCGTTTGCAGTGTTGGGCGTATTCGTGTGTATCTTTGAAGATGGTTGGCTAGAAAAATCCCGACTGCAAAATTTTTGCAGCGGTTTTCCATCTTGAGAAATGGCCACCACACACATCATTATGGCAGAAAGATAACACACTGGGGATCTCATATTCTAGGATGCATCTGTGAATAATCTAATCTGCTCCAATGCGGAAGAGCAGTGGGTTATCCCAGAGGTAGTATTTGGCCTCTGCAATGAATTTGAGTTTTTGGTTCTTGGATAGGTTCACGGGAATTTTGCTTGCGGCAAGGTAGTTCGCGAAATCCGCATACCAGGGGAACTCAACAGAAAGAACTGCTAAAAGAGATTCATCCGAAAATTGTTCATGGATAGGCAGGGAATAAGGAGTGTGGTCTGGGTCCAATCTGGATAGGTGATCCGCTAGAACATTCTATTTTCCGACTTTGTCGTGGATTTCGATATCAAATTCCTACAATAGAAGGATCCATCTAATGAGCCGTGGTTTGGCATCCTTCTTTGCCAACAAATGCAGGAGGGCGGAGTGGTCAGTGAAAATGATGACCTTGGACCCTAATAAATATGATCTAAATTTCTTCAACTCAAATACTACCGCTAGTAGTTCCTTTTCGGTGACAGTGTAATTGCGCTGAGCCTCATTCAGCGTCTTGCTAGCATAGTATATGATGAAGGGTTGTTTCTCCCGACGCTGGCCTAAAACAGCCCCGTCGGCAAAATCAGATGCGTCGCACATCATTTCAAAATCAAGCGACCAGTCAGGTGGTTGGAGAATCGGAGAGTCGGAAACAATGCTTCGTAAAGTCTCGAAGGTGCTGAGACATGAGGTGTCAAATTCAAATGGGGCATCGGCAACCAGGAGATTCGTCAAAGGGTATGCAATTTTCGAGAAATCACGTATAAATCTCCGATAGAAGCTGACGTGACCCAAGAATGATCTAATCTGCTTCACTGAGCTAGGTGGTTGTAAGTGGGAGATAATCTCTAATTTAGCTCGATCGACCTCGAGTCCATTTTTAGAGATCCTGTGCCCTAGTACTATGCCATCCCTCACCATGAAATGGCTTTTCTCCCAGGATTGTACTAGGTTTACCTCAATACACCGTTTCAGGATCTTGGTGAGGTTATCAAGACAAGATGTGAAATCATCTCCAAAAACAGAGAAGTCATCCATGAAAACCTCTACATAATCCCCAATCATGTCAGAGAAGATAGCCATCATACAACACTGAAATGTTGCTGGTGCGTTGCAAAGGCCAAAGGCATCCGCTTGAAGGCAAATGTTCCAAAGGGGCATGTGAATGTGGTCTTGTCTTGATCTTCCGGGTTAATCGCTACCTGATTATGCCCGGAGTATCCATCCAAAAAGCAGAAGAAATTGCGTCTAGCTAACCATTCCAAGATCTGATCAATGAATGGCAAAGGAAAGTGATCCTTCTGGGTAGCCGTGTTCAGTTTCCAGTAGTCAATGCAGACCCACCAAGCTGTCACAGTGCGGGTCAGGATGGATTCACCCTTATCATTCTTCATGACAGTGAGTCCTGCTTTCCTGGGCACTATCTGAATCGGACTCACCCACTGGCTGTCTGAGATTAGATATACAATGCTTGCATCCAGCCATTTGATGATCTCCTTCTTAACAACCTCTAGCATATTCGGGTTTAGCCATCTTTGAGGTTGTCTCAAAGGTTTCACGCCCTCATTGGTGTAAATGTGATGAGTGCAATACAAGGGGCGAATACCACGGAGATCAGCAATACTCCACCCCATAGTAGCCCTATGATCTTTAAGCGTAGAAATCAATTGATGCTTCTATTCTTGGGTTAAGTGGGCATTGATAATGACTGGATATATCTCACTTTCACCTAAGAACACGTACTTGAGTGAGTCAAGTAAGGACTTCAATTCAATCACGGGTGGGTCAGAATCAGATATGAGAGTGGGAGGAGCATAATCGAGGGTGGGAATTAGCTGATCCATGTGCATGTGAATTCTCGCTGAGTTTCTCCCTATGAAATCGGTTGTGACTGCATTAACGGGAAACCCGTTAGTTGTAGTCATGTCTTCCTACAAGAACAGGGGCGATTCAATAATATATGGATTAGGATAGCTGGATTCAGGGGTGCTGTGGTTAGAAGCACACCCTATATAGTCAGATCCTCGGGGAGATATGTGTAATGTAGTGGTTTCAGTCTCGTGTGGATCGAGGTCCAAGAACCCTGATAGTGTTGACGAATGAGACATTGGATCGTCAAAAAGGAGCCTAATGTTACCACAGTATGCTGAATCTTCGTCTTCACCATCCTCCTCTATTCGATCACAGTCGAAGTTCTTTGCTGCCCTGGATATGTCTAGTTGAAGTCGCTCATTGCCTATGGCAATCTCCATACACCCGAATGCACAATCGATGTTCTCTCGGGCTGTCGCCAGAAATGGGAGACCCAAAATAATTTGTGCATCTTGGAGATTAGGAGGAACTTCCATATCAAGATGAAAAAATCTGCAGGAAAGCAGAACCTGCGGGCTTTCACGATCACATTCTCAACCACCCCCCTCTGTGTTTCGACTGATCTGTCCGCCAGCTGAATCATGACTAAGGTGGTCTTCAACTCCCCAAATCGAAATCGATCAAATACGGCAGTGGGGGTTAGGTTGATGGACAAACCGAAATCTAGAAGGGCCCGATCAAATGGAGAATCTTGCAAGAAGTAGGATATGAGTATGGTACTAGGGTCTTTCTTCTTCAGCGGTAAGTTAGCTAGAATCACGGTGCTAGCCTCTTTCGATAGTACTGCCTGTCGTCCAATTCTTGGCTGTCGCTTCAGGGTACAATAGTCCTTAAAGAACCTAGCGACAACAGGAATGTGACCGATAGCCTCGAGGAGGGGGACCTGAATATGTACTTCCTTAAACATCGATTTCAGGTCCTCAAAATTCCGTGTGTCCTTTTTCCATCCTGCATTTTGTGTCAGAGCCTTAGGAAAAGGGATGGGAATTTCAGGGTTAAGTGGCCTCTTACCCTTATCTACCACAGGTGTCTCCTGGGATGAAGGAGTCGAACTTTCCTGCGGCGAAGGGTGGGAAAAATCAGGACCCGTCTGCCTAGGTGGTGGGTTGAATGTCTTCCTTCTGCTTCGCAAAGGGACATGTGCATCGACTTGCTGTCCATGAGGTGGTAGGGGAGCGGAAGGGGCAGAATATGCGAGATTCTGCAAAGGCAGCTCGCCTTGCATGTAACCGAGTGGTGTAGGAGGTGGCCTGTAGTATGGCATGTGCCTATCCCTGCGGTGCCTGAAACCTAGGCGAGGCACCCTAGTTATACACATATCGAGGATTCGGGAAGGGTTGGGAGGGAAAGGCTCCCTAAGTCCTATGCTCCTGCAACAGCTGGTTCTGCATGTTCTGTATGGTCTGAATCTGATCAACCATCGCCTTCATAATCTGCAAGCCATCTTGTGTAGACTTCCTCGTCGATTCTTGCAGCTCCTCTTTCAGTGCCTCCAAAGGGTCAGCTCGCTTTGGAGGGTGGTTGGCAGCTTGGTGTGGTGACTAGTATAACGAGCGAGGTTGCTGCTGCTAAGACGGGAATGGCTGCTGCCTAGGATATGTGTTTTGTGCATTCCCTTATTCCCTGGTCTGGTAGTGTGGATCTTGATGTGGTCTCTACGAATTACCAGACCAAGAGAAGTTCGGATGCTGGTGCCAACAAGGGTTATACGTCTCTGAATACGAGTTATTACACCCGTATCCTTGGATATCACTGACGTCCTCGTAGGTCGAAGATGTCTGAGAAGTATATCCTTCAAGGGGATACGCATTATAATCTGCAGGTGGTGCGTAACCCTGGTCGTAAGGTGCCAGATCTGGATTGTTTACGAGATCCTGATATGCGGGATCTCGTAAATACGAAGAAGATGCATCCTGAGTGAGTAGATTAACTCGAGCAGGAGGGGCTCAGGGTACATAGGAGGATCTTGCGGCGGCAGAGCTTGAGTCGGATTGACCCTGACTGATATGGTCAATCTTCTTCTCAATTAGGTTTATTCTATCCAGCTGCTTGACGATGATATCCATGTCGGCTCGAATAGACTCGGTGTGAGCCTCGTGGACACCAACCAACTGCTGACCAGGCCATTGGGACTGGTTCATAGATAAGGCATTCATCGAATTCTCCACTAATGATTTGAGCAACTCAAATGCACTGTTCTCATCTTTTGCGAGAAAATTCTCTCCGCTAGATGCATCGGCCAGATACCGATGTGTGTCATCTAGCCCATGGTAGAAAATCTGAGCTAAGTGCCATCTGGGTATACCATGATGCGGCCATTTTTGGAGAAGGTTGTGAAATCAGTCCCATGCTTTGTGTAACTTCTCCCCAGCTCCCTGGGAGAAAGTTGTGATTGCGTGTCGCATTGCATTTGTTCGACCGATTGGGAAGAACTTTTACAGGAATTCACGTCGTAATTCCAGCCAGGTTCCAATTGGCTTCCCAATAGTCTTGAACTAGTATGAAGCTTTGTCCTTCAACGAGAATGAAAAAAGCTTCATCAGAACAATCCCGAGATCAACATTCCTGGGTCGAATCGTTTCAACGAGTTGACTCAGGTCCTCAAGATGCTATAATGGATCTTTTCTTGAGTTCCCATAGAAATGAGTGCTGATCAACCCAATCACATTGGGCTTGAGCTCAAACGCGTCTCCTCCTACGGAAATTCTAACAAGAGGTGCGACGATTTGTGCGGCTGGGTAGTAGAAATCCCACAGTTGTTCTCCTCGCGGTGGGTGTTGCATCCTATCAAGTGCTGTCAGAATGCGATCCATGCTCTGCTGATGCCGCTCCTCAAATTCAGCGACCCAGGCTTCCAGACAAGCCATCGGGTCCAGATTCTGGATATCCTGACCTGGTTTAGGTCTAGGTGTAGGATTTTCCATGGTGGCTCTTGGAGTAGACATGGGGGGAGAAGATGGTCCGGGCGAGGTGACTCGTCTCCTTGGGAGTGGCTCCCAAGGTCCAACCAAGTGAGGTCGAAGTGACCTCCTTCCTTGCATACACCACCCAACCCTTAGGTTGGTGTAGCCAAGCAGGACAAGGCTAAGGCCCTGTCAATCAAATGGTCCTTATGGATCAGGTGACCAGATTTTTCATTAGAAATTTGAATTACTGAAGATAAGCTCGTCATTCAACCGACTGAAAGTGATTCTCGCCTCCCAGCCAGTCTGGTTATGGGGGGACTAAGGGGAAGGTTCTTCCATTGGCTTACGCCTCCGATTCCGTTGACCCCCGAGCTGTGATCGTTTGACACTGCCCCTCAAACTTAGTCACCAGGTTTGGCAAGAGAGATTAAAAACACCCAGTAGTATGACAACGAACTCGGGTTGATTTCTTGTTTTAAAATTAGTTTTAACCAGTTTTCTTCAGTGGGGTTTGTGGTGAGTGGCCCACAAGGAGACCAAGCTCACCGGCTAAGCACTAGACTTGATTAAGTATAGGTTAGCCCAAAGTATGCTTTCTAGTTATAACCCTAAGGATTCCACCTAAGTTTCATACACTTCTAGGGTTTTTCTCTGTTTCAGTAGACCACAAAAGTAATGCTTGTCTTCTTATAATAATTGGAATCCAATTAATTTGAATTTTTTTCGAGTAGATTCCTTTTCCAATTAGCTTTTTAGAGATTTTTTTTTGGAATTTTTACTATTTTAACCGAACTTTTAGGGAATTTTGAACGTCAGGGGGTCAGATTTAGAATTTTGACTCCTGGTCGATTTTTATTTTGAAACAGTATCAATTGACCTTCAAAAATTCAAGAAAAATATGAAAAATAAATCCAATTAGATCAGATTTCAAACCCAACCATTTTTAGGCAAAATAAATTCAGAGATTGCTCGAAATCGCTTTTTGAAATTTGAAAAATTTTGAATCTGGATCAGTCAGACCCCCATGCATTTCGCGAATTTTTAAAAATTGTATACTTAGAATTTTTTCCAAAAAATGGTGGCCTTTGAAAGATGGTTTGAAAGTGAGAGTTTATCCAAATTTTAGAATTTTTTGTTTATTAATTTTTTGGCAATCGAATGTTTAAATCAAGCTTGAAATCTGGCCAAAAATCAAAAGATGGTGGAAAAGCTTTTTAAAGAGGTCTGAATTTGAAATCTACGCTTTCCACCAAAAAGATATTATTTTTTTTCAAAACTTTCGCATGTTTTTCTTTTTTTAAAAAGAAATTTTGAAAGGATTAAACGAAAATATCTTTTTTTTTCTTTTTCAAACTAACTTAGATTCGAAAGGAAACCAAATCTAGATTTTTTTCAAAGCTTTTTTTTATTTTCTTTTTCTTTTTCACGAAAATGAGTAAAATTTTTTTTTTTTCACAAAGAATTTGTCAAAGGAAAGTGCAAAAAGAAAATTTACTCCTAGGGTACAGAAAAAAAACCTAATCTAAGGAGAGATGATGTGCACCTGATTTTTTTCTTTGCCGCGCCGTTGAGTGCGCAAATCCCGTTCTCTTCTATTTTTCCTACACATCAAAGACAAAGCAGAGAGAGATTTGTCAGTGATAGTTTCAAGATCGAAATCATAGAAAATGATGTTGCCTCCCAGGCAACGGCGCCATTTGTTGAGAGGTCGTAGATCGCGTTTTTGATATAAACAAGCGTCATAGTATAGTTGCGAAATACGATCCAACAAAGATATTGTCTTGTAAAAAATTACGAGGCTTGAGTCCCGATCGTTCGTCTCTTGGAGGCATTGCTTTTACTTTTGAAATCGATCTTTTTGCTGCTCTACTTCGTTTAAAAACACACGTTGGTTTCCAATCTCCTAACTAAAACTTCACCACTTTTGTTATTAACTCAGATTACGTGCGCATGCGTCAAATAAATTACAAAGGTGAACGTGTGAGTTTCTGAGAGCATGATTCTGGTGAGGTGGTGACTATTTATGGAGAAAGCATCTATCGTTAGATTTTCAATATCTTCGGGAAATGATAAGCTTATTGCGAATAGATAAACAATTGAAAAATAGGCAACTTGAATCACGCGAAAAGAATGAAAATTATTAAGCTCATGGTGATTTCAAACATATAGAGAGATATATATATAAAAATGCATTTTCATTCATTCCATTAGAGAGTTGCTTGCACAAGAAATTTAGAGGAAAGCTTATACATAAATACTTGAAACGGAAATCTAGCTTCTAGAAAATGACTGCATACAAGAATCAATGGGGGGATTTCTCACGCATCATTGGGGGAGAAGTTAATACTATGATACTAAGTAGCAATAAAAGCAATAAAAACTGTGGAGAGCATAAACTAAATCTAGCAGAATAAAGTGCATTCAGGGGTAGTCCCCGATGGCCTTGGAGTGGTCAGGAGGAGAATGAGGGGCGGCCAATGTAGCTTAGGTTGACCCTTGGAGAGAGGGAGGAGTGATCCAGCATCCCAGCATGATGTCCTCCATGGTGGTGGTAGTGAGCTCGTGGAGGTGGAGTGGCTAGCTAAGTGGAAGTGGGCGTGAATGGCACCAATGGAGTCAAGAGTGTGAATTTGCCAAGGAAGTGAATGGGGTCACTTGGCCACCCATGGGGTCTTTTCATAGACCCAATGGCTTCTCTCTAGAAAGGTGTGGAACTCTCTGGAGAGAATCCAAGAGTGGCCAGCCAAGAGGTTATGAGATCCAAAAATTATGGATCTCATTTTGAATTCCTCTTGGTTGCTAATTTTGGCAACCAAGAGGTGGCACCACTTCAAGGAGATTTTTAGAGAACTCTAGAGAAGTGTGTGTGCATGAATGGGTGTGTGTGTGTGTGTGTGGTTGTGCTCTATGTGGCAAGGTGGCTTAGGTTAGGTCCTAAGGGGTATGGGTAGGTGTAGGTCTTGAATTAGGGTTACAAACCCTAATTGCTAAGGGGAAAATGCAATTAAACTTAACCTAAGTTTAATTGAATGGGTGTGAGCCTAATTGAGAGTGATATTACTCAATTAGGTTGGGTTTAGGTCAATTAGACTCTCACCAAGTCCAATTGAACTTGTGCGGGTTGAGATCTATGCTCAATTGGACTCAACGAGTCCAATTGACTTAGGTGAAGGTAATTGACTTTGATCTAAGTCAATTGGGTTTGGTGAGGACCTAATTAGGTCCTTACATAGGTCTAGAGGTGATGTACTATGGTTAGGACACCTTAATTTAGGTTCCTATGGTGTTGGGATTAGGTCTAGGGAGTAAGAGATCCAAGATCAAGACTTGAATCTCAAAACAGGGACTAGAGACCAGTATCAGACGTCCAATAATGTGGTCAGACGACTTATACTGAAGAATCAGAAGTCCAGACTTCAGTTCTGGACGTCCAATCTGAGTCAGGGGCAAATCAAGGTTCTGTTTTGGGTATTCTGCAGAAATTGGACGTTTGACAAAGTGTCTGGACGTCCAATAATACTGCAGAAGTGGGTTTGAGGTGTGTGGGAGATGGCTAAGGGTCCTGGACGTCCTATAACTTATCTGGATGTCCAAATAAGGGTTGGAACTCGGGTATTAGGGCTTCCTAGGGTGTTGTGACCTAATCTAAGGGTGGCTAAGGGTTGGGAAAGTCTCTAGGCTATCCTAGGGTTGGGATGGATCTAAGCTCTTCACAATTTACTTTTTTATTCCTACTTAATAGAATAACAAACCTTTAATTCCCTTACATTATTGTTCCTATATCTAAACTAAGCCTTCTGCTTCAGCTTTGCTACAACTCCTGTTATTCCAGATCTAGCTTCAAATCCAGCTCCAGATCAGCTTATTGCCTGCAATTGACATAATGCACTTAATCAGCACATTATAACATTATTTTATGCATAGTTATTGTAAAGTAGTAAAGATGTAGATAATGCTTATGCGTGCATGAATTTCCCTAACTTATGCTAAGTTCTAGCCTAACCTAGGTCAATTAAGACCTATGATTGCTGCACAATCACCAGGCAGAGGAATAGGAAGGAGAAAGACACTATGCCAAAGAGAAGGAAGAAAGCCAAAGCTAAGAAGGAAGAAGAGCGGCTAAAGAAGAAGACAAGTAGAGGCAGAAAGAGAAGGAGAAAGGCAAAAGTAGAAGATAGAGGAGAAAGAAAGAAGAAGAAAGACAACAGAAAAGGGAAGACTTAAGAAGGAGAAGGAAACAAAAGCTTAAAGAGAAATATCTTTTTAAGACGTCTGATTCTATAATCAGACGTCCAATTCTATTTTGCTACAATTTTGACTCTTACATTCTTGCATTTATATTCTGAATTAAGTTTTGAGTAAATCTAAGTGTTCAATTACATTATTGAGATTAGTGAATAAATTTCATTTGTTCCCTGTGTTCGACCTCGAATACTTAGGTTTTTGAGTAATAAATTCTTATTTGTTATCAATGGTTGGTCACCTGTACTTCAACGCGACTGACTTATACTCATCTAAAAAGCCCGACAAAGCGTTGCAACAATTGATCATGAGGGTAAATTTGAAAATGAAAAATTTTCAAGTTTTTGTGTCAATTCTAGCATAACCCATGAATTTTCATTTCCTCGGGCACCATCTCAGAGTGGTGTTGTAGAGTGTAAAAATCGCACTCTATAAGAATGCACTCGAACTTTGCTCTTAGAGTCTAGGCTTCAAAAATATTTCTAGGCTGAAGCAGTTAATACAACATGTTATGTTCTTAATAGAACTCTCTTAAGGCCTATTTTTAAGAAAACTCCATATGAGCTTTACTATGAGAAGTCTCCTAGGATTTCATATTTTAGGGTGTTTGGAAGTCGATGTTATTTATTAAACACTCGAGATTGACTTGATAAGTTTGATACTAAAGGTGATGAAGGCATCTTTATTGGCTATTCAACTAGAAGCAAAGCCTATCGAGTCTTTAATAAAGGACCTTTGTTATTGAAGAATCCCTGCATGTTTCATTTGATGAAACAAACTTAAAAGAACCTTAACCAAATAATTTAGGTTCTAATGATGAAGATACCCCCTTCATCGATGTATCGAAAATGGAAGATTCTCAGAATGTACATGATCTTCCAAAAGAATGGGTACACCTCAAGGATCACCCTCAAAGTCAAATTATAGGTGATATTGAACAAGGTGTAAAAACCCGATCTCATTATAGAGCCAATTTTGTCCTTAATGCCTTTGTTTCTCTACTTGAACCCAAGAAAGTTGATGAGGCATTAAAGGATGAATCATGGGTTGTAGCTATGCAAGAGGAGCTACTCCAATTTATAAGGAACAATGGATGGAACTTGGTACCTGTTCCTGAGGGTAATTCCATCATTAGAACCAAGTGGGTGTTTTGAATTAAATTAGATGAATCTAGTTTAGTAATTAGGAATAAAGCTAGACTTGTAGCTCAAGGCTATAACCAACAGGAGGGTATTGACTTCGATGAGACATATGCTCCTGTTGCTCGCTTGGAGTCCATATGGATGCTACTTTGTTTTGCAAGTGCACAGGGCTTCAAGTTATACCAAATGGATGTCAAGAGCTCTTTTCTTAATGGCTATATTAAGGAAGAAGTTTATGTTCATTAGCCACCTGGGTTTGAGGACCCAGCACACCCAGAGCATGTATATAAGCTTAATAAGGAGTTATATGGACTTAAACAAGCTCCCAGAGTCTGGTATGAGAAGCTTAGGTCCTTCCTTCTCCAGCATGGATATAGTATTGGGCTTGTTGATTCAACTCTTTTTGTAAAGGAAGAAGGAGATAATATCCTATTGGTTCAAATATACGTCGACAATATTATATTTGGATCAACCAAGGAGTCCCTGTGTCATCATTTTTGCGAGACTATGAAAACTAAGTTGGAAATGAGTATGATGGGTAAACTCAAATTCTTTTTAGGCCTCCAAATTCAACAATTAGACACATGTATATACATTAGTCAAACTAAATATGTTCTTGAAATTCTCAAGAAGTTTGACTTTGAAAAAGTAAATGGAAAAGAGATTCCAATTACTCTATCTGGTTCTCTTGCTGAAGATTTATCCAGCAAGAGGGTAAATGAAAAGAAATACTAGGGTATGATAGGTTCACTTTTATACCTTACAACCTCTAGACCTGATATTCTATTTGCTATATGCTTATGTGCGAGATTCCAATCCGAACCCAAGGAATCTCATTTTAATGCAGTAAAAAGAATATTTAGATACCTAAATAGCACAAGAGACCTTGGTCTTTTTTATCCTAAAGCAAAAACATTAGACCTATTATCCTATAGTGATGCAGACTATGTAGGGAGTCGGACAGATCGAAAGAGCACTAGCGACACATGCCATTTTATTGGAGAATCCTTGGTCTCATGGTTCTCTAAGAAACAGACTTGTGTTTCACTTTCTACGACTGAAGCAGAGTATATTGCTGCTTCACTTGCTTGCTCTGAGGTCATTTGGATGAGACAAACTTTATATGACTTTGGATTAGTTTTTGCGCAATCCAAAATTTTGTGATAATACAAGCATAATAAATTTATCCAAAAATTTGGTACATCATTCACGTACCAAACACATTGATGTTAGACATCATTTCCTCAAAGATAATGTGCTTCAAGGTTCCATATAATTAGAATTTGTAGACACTCAAAACCAACTGGCAGATATTTTTACCAAACCTCTTGCAGCAAAGAGATTATGCTTTGTAAGAAGAAAGTTAGGACTTTATACAATAAAAGAAATTAAAAATTAACAAATTGAATGCTTAATAACTTGATTGCAATTACAAAATTCCCCAAGGGTCTAACTGTAATTTACCCACTATTTCTAAAAAGGGGGTAAACTATAATATTTCCATATGACTGGAAATATCAGGCTATTGTTTGCAATATGGTTACTTAACTTATGTTGTTGACTACATTATTTTTCAATACCTAAGTTGTTGATTGAAATATTTTCTTAACCACTTAAGTGGTCATGTGACTAGCACATGACCCATCCCATATAAAAGAGGCCAAGTGCAAACACTTGCCTCATTTCACCCTTTGTAAACCCTAGTTCTCCTCTCAAGAGCCACTCCAAGCCTTAGCAAAGAAGAAAAAGGATCACCTCCAAGCTCCTACTCAAGGTATATTCTTGTCCCCTAAGTAGATCTTGCTATCTTAAGCCATTCTATATATTGTTTTGTTCTTTTTCTCAAGACCATTCCTACTACTGCACTTATTTCTCATCGGGTACCAGATGGTACCAGTACCCATCATCAGTACTGGTACTCGCTAGGTGCAGTAGTGCCTGCTTTAGTGAGCAGGTACCGGTACTGAAGATGAGTATCGGTACTAGCTAAAATTTCTGGTTGGAATAGAAACCAACCAGTATCGGTACATGCAGGCTTAAGTGTGTTGTTATATGCACACATGAAAGGAAATATTCTATATTTCTAATTGTGTTTCTGACTCTATTTTGCTACATGATTTTAGATGGCACCTAAATCTAAGAGTAAGGGAATGGCACATCAAGATCCATTTCACAAATTTTGCATCAATGAGGATGCTAAATCAAAGTTTGATTGGTATAAGGGCCTAAAACTTCACCATTGTAGGCCAGTTGAGTGGAAAGACTTCTCCTTACAACTCTTTAACTTCACCACTCATTTATCTAAACAAAACCTCATGCATTTCTTTGAAGAGTCATTTTTTGCCGATGTTCCTGGAGTCTATCCAAATGTTAATTGTCTATTTTTTACAAATCTCCAAGAACAAGACAATCGAGGTCATCTTGTCTTAACATCAAATATTTTTGGACAAAAGATAACTATTACACCCAAATTTCTATCCACTATAACCCAATGTCCTAATGAACGTCATGCTTTTGATACTCTCAAGGAAAAATTCCACACTTCAAAAATTCATGAAACACTCTTGCTTTCTAACTATTAGGGAAAAGCCTTGGTTGCCCCAAACATGACATTTTTTGTTAGAGTTTTACTCAAAATTTTAGCATGGAACCTAAGGGCCAAATACTTGGAGTTTCACAAAATTCCTGTAGACATTTTACCCTTGATCTATGCTATTATAACAAGTTTTCCTGTAAATTGGAACATGGTATTTATTCACTTCTTAAGACCTCATTACCGTGCTTTAGCTCTTCCTCTTGATATTCTTGTATCTCACATTCTTATCAAGAGTAAAATTGATATCTCTAACTTTACTCCGCTTAGAAAAGTGGTCTATTTCAAATGGTCCACTCTTCGGAAAATGGGAGTAAAACCAACTTGAGAGGAATCCTCTAGTGATGATGAGGAAGAAGTTGATCTAAATGCTTAATCTT
The DNA here is from genome assembly GCA_037157565.1 of Thalassia testudinum. Classification (NCBI taxonomy): domain Eukaryota; kingdom Viridiplantae; phylum Streptophyta; class Magnoliopsida; order Alismatales; family Hydrocharitaceae; genus Thalassia; species Thalassia testudinum. The sequence goes on from JAZHRO010000051.1 coordinate 10,984,285, forward strand.
CTTCTCATCCACCTCCTGAATCATCCTCAGCTTTTGTTCCTATAACCTATCCATATCCAGAAGCTGAAACACCTTGGGTAAATCTATCTAATGTGTCTAGAACTAATCCCAATATAATTAATACTTCCAATTATATTGGTCAAAATTTAACAAATCTCAATTTTGCCTTCTGTCACATGGAACGTAAGTTCCATGACCATTCTCTTTCCATTGAGTCTTCCCATGTTACAACTTCCACTCAACAACCTAAACAAAGGAAGAGGACTCAACCTAAAGCACCTCAAGAATATAGTAAAAGAAGGCAAAAGCATTTCCAAGACCCATCTCATGTTTCATCTCCAATACTGGAAGAACCTATTCTTCATGATGATGAAGAGGAAGAAGACAATGAAGATGAAGAAGAGGTTTCTTATGATGATAATGATGATGAAGATGCTGAAGATGAAGATGATGATGATGATGGTGATAAGGGCGGCAAACATACTCAAAAATCTATCAGAAAACATCCTCGCAATTAGTTTTTAGTCTATATTTTCATGTATTTAACATTTCAACATGTTTTTGCTTGGTTATTATGCCTTTTAATGATGTATGACTTCAATTATGATTGTTATGACTTTTAATATGCTTGTTTTCTTCTTATGATTGTTTCTCTACAATGTTATTTCATGCCTAATCATTATCTATGCATATTGATATTTTCTTTTTGTTTGACTGACAAAAAGGGGGAGAAATGGTAAATACACTTTATTTGAAATAAGGAAGCTTAGTTTGAGGGGGAGGTTTGACTCCTAGCGGAGTTTTTTTTTATTCCTTCTCATATGAGGTTTCTATTATTTTAAATATAGTTATTTCTATTATTTTGTCCACCAAAAAGGGGGAGATTGTTGGAACCTAGTTGCACTTTTCTTTTGTGTTTTGGTGTTAACAAAATTGTTTTAAATCTAATGAGTTTATGAAGTGTTATTTTTACGAAATAACAGGATCTAAGGATGGATGAAAGAGGTAATTATCGCATGAAGATTGAAGACTATAGTTTAAATTAGTTTATTGCATCTTAGAACTTTTGTATGCCTCCTAACAAGAAAAAGATATCATAGGAGTTAAAAATCAAAGTAGAGATAATTAGGGATCAAAATCACGTTCAATCATTCGTTTTAAAATTAAAGATCAACTCTTTGAAAATATTACCGTATATCTAAGATAGGATCTCCATAAAACTTGGTTTAAACTTGTAAAACAAGATACTTGTAGCAAGTACCGATACTAGTCATAAGTACCAGTACATGCTAGGCACAGGTTTGAGCCTAAGTCACAAACTATGAACAACAAGTATTGGTACTCATCATTAGTATCGGTATTAAGTATTCACAATTGGTGGAGCCTGTGAGTCACAAGTATCGGTACTAGTGATAAGTACCGGTACCAAGTGACTTTGCTAGTATTCAATATCCTACACTGAGTACCGGTACCAATGATCAGTACCGGTACTCCAGGCATTGTTGGACTGATTGTGAGCAATCAATACCGGTACCACAACTTCAGTACTGGTACCAACTAGCCGTTGTGCCTAATTAGAACGGTTATATTGTAATTTATGTTAATCCTAATCTTCTCAAATTGTCCCTAATGGCTAGTAATCGTAGGGGAGGTGTTTAGTGGCCTATATAAACACTTCTTGTGTGTCTTTTACAAAGAACATCAAGCCAAAAGTACTTTCCTTGACTACACCTCCATTTCCCAATTTTCTATTTACAAAGGAGCTTGATTTGTTGCATTCTTCTCGAGGCCACTCTTTACTTGCAATAAATCTTCAAAGGCGATTGTCTCCTTCGTTGTTAAATCGTTTGCTTTCAACTTAGTATTCTCGTTAGATTAATTCATACACTTTTTAAGAAATATACTTGTTGGAGACTTAGGAAATTTAGTTGTAAGATTTTTATATCTTGCTTATACCTATACATTTGTTCATTTCTTTATCTTATAATTGAGTTGAGGTAACCTGTTAATTACCTCAGGTTATTAGTAAATTGATTCCCTTCGGTTTGAGGGAATCGGGTTAAAAATCCTAAGTCAGGAGACTTAGGTAGTGGAGTACCTGAGTGAGGGGAACCACTATATATCTTATGTGCTTTTTGTGGTTTGCTTATTCTTACAATTTCTTTTTATATGCCACACTATTCATCCTCCCTTTTATTGTGGTTGTGCCCTACAGATCCTACAATTAGATGTGTGTACATCAATTCCTTAGGGCAAGTCAGGTGAACTTAGGTTGCATTGCAACCTAATCAGCCTAAAATTAGGTCACATTTGTAATATATCTCTAAATCAAGTGATAGTCAAGGCGCAAGCATATCCAAGACTAAAATTGGTAGACTTTAGTCTTAACTCACATGCTTTCGGTCTACTTGGAAGCGCAGTGATAAGGAAAGTCAGGTGGGGGAAACCCTGTAACTCGTGGGGACACTCTACTGTGTAGGGGTCTTTACGGGACTCTCCTTTCTTGGCTACCCAAGTAATTCTCAAGGTGAGTGAGTTTCTGATCTAAAGGTCCATTTACCTTAGTCATCCAATAATTTTTAGTGCCTTGATTGAATGCAATTCATATCCAATCCCTCTCATCTTTTCTACAATACACGCACAAGAGGAGGTCCATAAGACTCACCTTAAGGCCTCCATTAGAGCTTAATCCAAATTATGGTCAAGCCCTAATTGATTTGTGTGATTTCTGATCCAATCATCTTCTTGTTTGTTCATTCTGAACCTGAACCTAATTATCCATACCTTCATCCACCACTTGATTTGATCACCTTACTTGGGAATCAACCTGAAAAATTAGGAAATATGTCCACTAGCCCTGAACCCTATAAGAGCATATATAAAAGATTGAATGATTGAGGATGCTATCAAACATAGCGACGATTTTTTCATAACCTCAACCACAATTAGCAAAGATTAGGGTAGTAAATCTGAAACTATGAACCCCAATATGAACCACATCCAAATGATAGCAACCTAGATGCAATGTGGTTCGACCCAGGAAACCCTCTTAGCTCAAATGACTATTGTGAGAAGAATTCATAGAAATGAGGGTTTACAATATTTTTCAAATCCACAACTATGGGAAAATTACCAAGATTTCATTAAACAACATGGGGATTTGTTAGATCAATTGGAAGAGTTGATTAATGAAAGATACCCAAACTCCCACTCAGATCTTGATTATGGATCTTGGGGTAATTTTGAGGTTAAACCAGATTTTCTCGAAGCTAGGTTCCAGAATAGAGGTTTCTTTACTAAATCCCCAACCCAAGTGGAACCAAATGATGATTTTGTGCAAAAATGGATCACCTAATATAGAAAATCAACTCTTGGGTTGGAAGGATTCATCACAGGTGTTCGTGACTTTGAACCAGCAACCAAATTTTTGATGCTAGTTCAACTTTACCGAAATTTCAAAACACCTGTGATGAGTTTGATTTTTACTGTCTCGAGGATATAACTTGTTTTACTCTTTGAATCAGGGTTTTAAAAAAGATACGTTGCAATATAGCCGATAAAGCATGAAAACAAATAGAATTTATGCTCAAATGGAATCCAAGGTCAAACACAAGGACCAAGTAGGAATTCACACGCTAATATCAATTAATAAATAAATGAGCATAAGGAATTGAGCACAATAATGATATTTCAATGAATATTGTTCTATCACATTAAGATATTCAATGAAGCTCAATGTATTTCAAGACCAAAAAGATAACTAAGACAAAATAATGGTGATTTAGATCACCAATTATTAGCCTAAGCACATGTATTAATTATTCAAATAATGCTACATTAGTTCCAGTCGTGCAACTTAGGTACTTAAATATTCCAACAGTACCAACATTAAGCCAAATCAGACGTTTGGCAAGTGTATCAGATGACTTAACTATCGCCTGCTATAGTGTCTTCTTCTTTCTTCTTCTTCAAGCATAGCTCTTCTTCTTTTCTCTTTCCTACAGCCCTTCCTTTTCTTCTTCTTCTGCCTTTAGCACAACCTTCTCTCTTCTTCTTCCTTCTACTCTTCCCTTCCTTCTCCTCCTTTCAAAGAGCACAAGGGTTCTCTCACGGCTAAGTGCCAACCAACACACATAGGAACAAAACCTCCCCTCCCCTGCTCTCTCTTTCCTTTCCTTCCTTTCTCTTCTCTCAAACTAGGGTAATCGAGTATTTGGATAAGCGTACCTAGGTCTAGGGCTACCGGGGGTGTGTGCCACCCGAAAAAAGAGGCTTAAGTCGGGTCGGGTGTGTCAGGTGAGTGGAGACCTCACCCCCGGTGTTGAGGCGATAAGCCGTAAACACAAATTCAATTTATCTGTAGGCGGGTACTTCTGTGTTTCCGAGGTGGGATTAATTCCACGCCTCTTTCTCATGCACTATTGCAATGAAGGTGTCCTTCAATTGGAGTGGCTGCAACTGATGGAGGCCTTAATCAAAGACTTGGAGTTATGCCTGGGGTGTATCCGCACAACTTGGGCGCAGCTCTTGGTGAAGAACAGGGTCGTGAGGTGAAGAACACATCAAAAATGATGGCACTATGGAGGAGCGTCAGCAAACCCTAAAATACATCAACATGGCCTCTCGGCCACATTAAACAAGCTCCTAAGCATCGCTGGAGGTTGTGGAGTGAAATGGTGGTGGTTGCGAGAGGAATTAGGATGTGAGGCAGTCAGTCGGAGGTGGAGATGGAGTGCAGTGATGGATTTGTTCGGTGGTGGTTGTGAGAGGTCAATAGGATGAAATAAGAGAGGGGTTTTTAGCGTGAATGAGTGGTGGAGCTTTTGGGAGTGTCGGTGAGGTGGATGGAGTTGCGTAGCAAGTGGATGACCTTGCCGGAGGACGGTTAGAGGTGGAGAGGATGAAGGTGAAGGGCTGCGTCGAGGGGATATTTTTGAGTTTTGAGTGAGGCAAACTAGCCTAAGGATCTAATTAAACCTAGCTATCTACTCTAAGGGTACGAAGGAGGTAGGATTGGCATCCACGTTGGCAGGCTGGCACCGTGGAAGGTGAAGTTCTCTTGAGGGGGACGGCGAGGAAGGAAGGGGCTAGGTGACATCTGCTGGCACCACAAGATGCGGAAGAAGGTGAGGAAGGCGAATTGATGGGGGTGTGTTTCGCGTGTTGAAATTAGGGTTTGGAGGACTCATCATCGTAGCTCGCAAAACGTGTCTATCAGATAAAATTTATAGCTAAAACTTGAAAAGTGAGTTCCGGGTCAAACACGGGAAGGTGGACATTTGGTTTTGAAAATTCATAGTTCACTTTCATTTGTTTTTGGTTGTTTTTATCTTTTCTAATTTTTTTGGTATTTTTAATAGGGCAAGAGATCAGGTCTATGACTTCTATCTAATCTACTTGCAATAATATAAGAGAGAGAGAAAGAGAGAAATAATCATCTATTTATAAACGAATGTTTGTTACACTATGAAAGCGTAAAAAGATAGAATGAGGTGAAAGAAATCCCCCTCGGCGGTCGCTCGGAGGACAACTTGCTCTGACATCGCCTGGAGGAAGGTGGTGAGAGGCGGGACGAATGGGGACAAAGCTAAAGGACAGAGGATGGGGCAGGATGGCGTCGCGGCGAGGATCTTCTTTCCGAAGGGTGGTGAGAGGACAATCACAGGATGCTCCATGAATGGGGATGAGAGGTAGGAAACTATTTTCTTTTCTACTCTAGAGGAGCATCCTGGGCTTGGGACAAGTTCTCTCTAGAGCCTTAAAGGTGGTGAAAGGAAGAAAGGAAGAGATGAAGAAAAATGGGAGGGGTAGGGGTCCTTTTATAGTGGAGGAAAGAATCAAATTCGTACACAGAACATTTAGTGATGGTCATAGACATCGCTGAAGACAGCCCACGCATCCACGTTGTCGTTGCGTTGGCGCTCTCAGCACGTTGTGTCGCGTGCCTCCGTGTGCACTCCCGCGTTGCTGTGCGCATGTAGTGGCGCGTGCATGCCCATGGGCGGCCTGGGTTGAGCTATGTGGTACGATCTGGGCCATCCATCTTCTTTTTGTTGTAGGGCTGCTACAGAGGTCGGATTGAGTCAATTGTCGAATTTGTCGTTTGAAGCTCCAAATTATGTCACCTAGTCCCTTGGCCGTTGATCTTCCTCAGACTGCATATGGTGCTACGGGACTTCGATGGAGGCGATTTCAAAGGCATTGGACCCTGATCATCGTCTTGATCAGATTTGTATGGTCGTATCATCAATCCGAGGCTTCAAAATAAATATCCTTCTTTCCTAACCACAAAAAGATGCAATTAACCTAAATATATACAACTACTCTAAATACGGAATGATGCATGTTATGCAATATTTATAACATGAAATTCAAATCTAAGCGTAGGAACATGCATGAGTAGGCATTTTACCCTCAATAATTGTGCCTACGTTATACCCCATGCCTATCTTTTGCTAGTCCCTAGCAAAACTAAACTACATGTTATGTATAAAAATAGAATTAGGATTCGATCACTTAGGCCTAAGTCCTTTATTAACAATAGAAAATTTCAACTAAGGTCCTAAACTACGAAGACCCAACAGTACCCAGGTGTTTGCCAGAATGCAGATTGCCTAAGTCCTCACCTTATTTGAAAAGGGAAGATACATTTTTTTTTTGCTTTTCTTCTTTTCTAATTTTTTTTGTACTTTTGCTGTTTGAGAGTTACGAGATAACTGTTTTTGGCTACTTGACCCGCCTAAGACTCGAAAGGGACTCTAAGTGCTAATCATCTTGTTAAAAGAGTGAAAGACTCACTAGGCAGCCGTTAAAATGGACTTCGAGTTTCTACGACCCTATGTGACCTTGCATAAAGGTTTATCTTTTCGAACGATAGCTTTCTCCCTACTTTTTTTTATTTATGGGGTCAATACAAGGGCGAACCCAATGTATATCTCCCCGGTTTATTCTACTTCCCAGATTCTTCCCTAAGTGTTTTGGGAATTATTGTGTATTTTTATGAGCTGGGCTCTGGACAACTGACCAATGGGCTGTTACCCACGACAACTTGCCAACCATACTCGTGCGGTGAAGTGTGGTTTTATTTGTTTTATTTTTTTTTCCTTTTTCTTTTTTTTTCTTCTTTTTTTTTCAAGTAGGTGGCTTCCCTGATCTAAAATTTATGTAAAGGCAATACGACGAAAATGGTCTTGTGGCTGGGCTCTGGACAACTGGCCAATGAGTTGTTACCACCGACAACTTGCTAGCCATACCACCCTAGATAGTTCGTTAGCTACCAAATTTTCGAAGAAACTGTCGAAAAGTGAGTCAATGCAGAAAGTGTGTAGATGCTTAGGCTTAAAGTCTCCCCAAATCAGAGGACGGGTTGATAAGTCATATACTTATCACCATAATTTATTGACCAAATTAAAATAAGATTGACATAGCGAGGACTCGAGACTAAGTCCACATTCGAGACACCCGGGCTAATTAAGCCCGAAGACCTAAAGAGTCTAAGTGTTCAGGTCTTATCGTATCATTTCCTAAAGTTAATAACTTCCAATAGCCTAAGTTCTCTTCTCCTAATTCTTCTTTTTTTATCTTTTTGAATTTTCATTTTTTTTTTTAAAGAAACTAAAAGAAACTCTACAGAGTTAACAAAATGATTTCAGAATAAAGTATCCACCCCCCATGCCTAAATGATGCAATGTCCTCATTGTAAAAACAAAGACATGAAAAGGGTGGAGTAAACATAATATCACCTAAATATCATGAGAAATTCGGTCAGCTCGGCAGGGAACGTGAGATATAAACACGTGCTAAATTTAATGCCTTTAGCTAGGCATAACATACATACAAGGAAGAAATTGAGAATTCATAAGTGCGAGTCAGAATTAAAATATAAATATTGATCCTCAAACCCGCCAACAGAATATGTCCATAGATGTGGACCAGGTTATGGTACAGACCCATGCCCCAGGGTCGAGTGGTTCTAAGGTTCTGGATGAAAATCACCCAGAACTGAAGATTGTTGTGTTTGCGGGGTCGGGCCTATGGTTTGGTGGTGTGCAACCTAAGACTAAAGTGGCGGACAATGTGTAGATTATTTTCACTAGGTTCAAATGTCCACTTAACGTTCAGCTCAGAAAAATAATTAGTTATTTCGAGCTTGGGTTGCACGTGAAAGATATCGTAAGGGTCATAGTAGAAAGTAGGTGGTTTCAAGTCAATAGGTACCCTTAGATCCAAAATCAAAGTTCCCTCAGAATTAGCCTCCCAAATTTTTATTTCAATAATTCTATCCTCCAACATCACGGGCTTAGGCTCCGGGACCTCTAGCATATCATTCACCCCATATGATTCTCCCAAGTCCAGAAATCGTGGCTAAATCAAAATTGACTTGGGCACAATGATCTCAGAAGTTAGCTCTTCGGGGTGCAGATGAGGAATGGGGTCACTGATTGAATCATCAAGATTTGGATCCTCCAAGTTAACACTAGCCGAATCAGAATCTTCAATAGTCAGGCTATCAAATGATTTATCAGATTCGTCAAGCCCATTTGTCTCACTAAAATCATTTTCCTTAAGCTCAAGTAAGACTTCACTCAGAGATTCCTCACCCTTAGAATAAAAGAATTCTTAATCCTCATTTATATATGTCTTAAAATCAAATGTTATTTCCTGGTTCAAAGAGACATTTTTCCTTGCTCCCTGGCTTGGGGATCTCGGGTGAATCAATCGGTTCATCTTCTAAGGGTTGCTCTAGACCAACTTGGTCATCTCCAATCTCAGAATATGCATCCCCTCGATAGATGCCTGAGCGGGTTCAGACATTGGCTCTCCTAAAGGGGGTTCATCTTGAGAATCATCTCAAGATTTGACTAGGGCAACCACAAATTTCATCCTCAACCTTGACAATTTCCCAAGAAGAAACTCACCCAGGTCCCTATCCCTAACATTTTGGAGCAAATCCAATAGAGAACTATTAAGTTCATCAATCATTTTGATCATAGGCTCCAATGCTTCAGTGCATGGTGTTGGCTGAGCTTCTAAAGATTGTATAGTGTTCCTTAAATTAGCCAACACCCTATCCTGGATTTGGTTCACCTGAATTGACTGGTTCGGTTCAGGGTTGGGTGGGTTTGGGTTCAATCTAGAGGAGTCAAGATATCGAGGTTCTCGGGTCCCTCCCTGATAGTAAGTCATTTCAGGTTGTTTAAAGGATGGTGGCGACCTATATTCAGTGGAATACTGGGGAATGTAGGTGTTATAATCATCATATCATTCCTGATTGTAGATCGACTTGGTTTGATCATCAAAGGATCGAGATCTATAATCATTGTAGCTTTGGGAAGGATAGTAATCATAGTCTTGTTGTCCAAGGTTAGGCCCTGGACACTGAGGTCCAAATTCATATCCCCAATCAAGGTTATCTCGGCTAGTGGATGGGAAATTACAAGTCAACTTGGGATAGCAATCATCTTGGAGATAAGTGGTGGTAGGAGGGTAGGATTGGAAATGTGTGAAAGATGTGGAAGGATACATTGTGGAGTATGAGGGAAATCGAAAGAGAGAAAGGAGCCTTGCAGTGCAAGCAATCAACCCTTTCTTTAGGTGGGTTAGCCTAAAGACCTACAGACTCCTAGGACCCGTCTTGAGATTACAAATGATTTAGTCTACTATTTTCCCGTCAATCTGACCAGTTAGAAGGAGGGACTAGAGAGAAGGTTCTTCCTTTGGGTTACACCTCTGATTCGTAGTGTGCCCCCCAGCCGTGGTCATTTGACGCTACTCCCCTAGCTAGATATCAGATGGACTAGCAGAAGTAGATTAATTGAAAAAAATCTCAGTCTGAGCCCCAAAGAGTGAATCAATCCTTAAGGCCAATGTCTACTCAGTTTTAATTAGGCTTGCGATGATTGTGCTCTTGGAATGTGACGGGCCCTTAAGATGGGTTGTGCCCTTAATGATCAGTTGAAATATGTGTGCGTGCATAACCAGGGTTTGCAAACAAGGTTTTTGATGATGTGTCTTTTAGGGTTTAATTCTTAGGTTGGTTCAATCAAGATTTAGTAGAACATCTAAGTTTTGAAAACATGGGTGATGATATGTTCCTTTAAAAATCAAAAATAATGTGGAGTGCCTGGTTCAGAGTTAAGAATCAACCTTAAGTGGCAAGCTACTTGATGGATCAATTTTAGATTGAGTGGTGCGGCCCAAACAGTTCAAGCAATTGGCCTATTGCACTACTTGATTAAGGCACACAAAAAGTCTTAACCTAATCAGATTTCTACTCACTTATTTGTGTGTTGAGTTAAGTGTACCGGGTCCATAGGTTAGATCCTGGTTAAGTGGTAGAATCAATGTGATTGTGCACCTTAGGGTGAGAAGTTGTGGGTGTTAAGTGTGTAGCTTTCAGAAAATCCCATAAGAGAAGAGTATATACATATATATATTTTATATACGTAGGGGTGAGATGAGTGGAAGTGGCAAACATACAACCAAATCTATCCTAGGGTTTATAAAAAGCACCTAAGTTGATTTGGGTTTGAGTTATTAGTGTGGTGAAATGAACTAGTGGGTGGGGGTGGTGAGGATAAACTTACAAAACCTTCATTCGCACTTTTCTCTGATCTAAGCGCTTTGGCCCCCCTCAGAAGAGTACCTGCAATCATAGTAAGATCAGAGAAAAAGTGAGATAAAAGTTAGGTAAGGAAGAAAATACGTGAGAAAAACTAAAGAGCGTTGCCTCCCCGGCAACGGTGCCAAAATGATGGTGGCGTGTTTTGCGTGTTGAAATTAGGGTTTGGAGGACCCGTCGTCGTAGCTCGCAAAACGCGTCTATCAGATAAAATTTATAACTGAAACTCGAAAAGTGAGTCCCGGGTAGAACACGAGGAGGCAAACGTTTGATTTCGAAAATTCATGCTTCGCTTTTTTTTTTGTCATTTTTGTCTTTTCTAATTTTTTTAGTATTTTTAATAGGGCAAGAGACCAGGTCGATGACTTCTATCTAATCTACTTGCAACAATATAAGAGAGAGAGAAAGAGAGGGAAACAATCATCTATTTATAAACGAATGTTTGTTACACTATGAAAGCGGAAAATCTACACTATGAAAGTGTAAAAAGATAGAAAGAGGTGAGAGAAATCCCCCTCAATAGTTGCTCGGAGGATGACTCACTCTGACGTCGCCTGGAGGAAGGTGGTGAGAAGTGGGATGAACAAGGACGGAGCCGGAGGACAGAGGATGGGGCAGGACGGCGTTGCAGCAAGGATCTTCTTCTCGAAGGGCGATGAGAGGACGGCCATGAGATGCTCCACGAATGGGGATGAGAGGTAGGAAAATAATTTCCTTTTCTACTATAGAGGAGCATCCCAGGCTTGGGACAAGCTCTCTCTAGAGCCTTGAAGGTGGTGAGAGGAAGAAAGGAAAAGATGAAGAAAAATAGGAGGGGTAGGGGTGCTTTTATAGTGGAGGAAAGAATCAAATTCGTATACAGGACATTTAGTGACAGTTATAAACATCGTTGAAGATTAGCCACAAATGTCGCTGAAGATAGCCCACGTGCTTATGCTGGCGCTACGCTGGCATGTGCTCCGTCTGCCATGTTGTGCGCCTCTGCACGCTACGTGCTTGCATGCGTTGCTGCTGTGCGTGCTCGCATGCCCGCGATACTGTGCATGTGCGGTGGTGCATGCATGCGCATGGGCGGCCTGGGTTGCACCATGTGGTGCGATCTGGGTTGTCCATCTTCTTTTCATTGTAGGGGCTACTACAGAGGTCGGATTGAGTCGATTTTTGCACCGTTGGGCTGTGATCGTCAACCCAAACCCATCTGCATGGTCGGATTTGTCGTTTCAAGCTCTAAATTATGTCACCTATTCCCTTGGCCATTGATCTTCCTCAGACTGCATATGGTGCTATGGGACTCTGATCAAGGTGATTTCAGAGGCGTTGGGCTCTGATGGCCATCTTGATATGATCCATACAGTCGGATCATCAATCCGAGGCTCTGAAATAAATATCCTTCTCTCCTGACCACAAAAAGGATGTAATTAACCTAAATTATATACAACTACTCTAAATGCAGAATGATGCATGCTATGCAATATTTATAACATGAAATGCAAATCTAAGCCTAGGAACATGCATGAATAGGCATTTTACCCCCAATAATTGTGTCTACATCACGAATCAATCAGTTATTATCCGTGAAGTTGGACGAGGAAGGAGGATAGTGAAGCTTGCCGGAGGTTGCGAAGATTTTTCCTGGAGAGAGGGGAAGAAGGGAGGAGTCTAGTCCAAAACAAGGTAAGGAGGACGGTTTGTCCTCAGGGGTCCTTATATAGGCCTCTAGGGTGCTTTCCAAGCTTGGAAGCTTGCAGCCTTTTCAAGAATAGGAAACTCGAACCTTTGAAAGGTTCGTATTAGGATTTGGGTGCAAATCAAAGCCCAATGCATGGCTCAGATTGAGGGGGGATCTCTCAAGAGTGTTGGTGCTAGAGCACCACGATCATTTGTTTTGATGATAACAAAACACGTGTTATTTAACATTTGCAATTTGAGTCCTAGATTTCAGGTCAATTGCAAATGTGGACGTGTTTAGACGAAACTCGAGCTCGCATCCAGGATGGATTGGAGGAGCTTAATGAAGAACAGAGGAGGTTCGCGAGGAGCGTAAGATTGAAGATGGAAGGAAATGAAGAATAGGATAGATTTCCTTCTTTTATACTTGTTGTATTTTTTGTTTCTTTTGTTGCTCTTTTTTTTCCTTAGATATTTCATGTTAAAGAGCCTCAAAGAACCCTAACAGTAGTCCTAGGAACATCGGCACAACCCTAGGATACTTAGGTTTTCTGTAGAATACTTAGAAAACCAATATAGGGTTCAAACAGACTTTACAGACGTCTAATTCCCAAATCAGACGTCTGATAATGCATTTTAAGACGTCTGACTGTTGTTTCAGACGTCTGATAACTGTTAGGCTGGACATAGGTAGTTCTGTCTGATGAAATCAGACGTCCAGACCTTATACCAGACGTCTTAGAAGACTTCTGATGGATTTTCCAGACATCCAATTAGTGGACCGTTGGCTGGCTTAGCAGACACTCAAGGATATGACCGTTAGAGCCTTATCAGACATCCTTAGGCATTTCCAGACGTCTGATAAATGACCGTTTTGCCTCGGCTGACCCAAAATCTCTTCTCAGAGATTTTCTAGCCGTTGCAACGTTTGGAAATCAATTCCCACAGTAAAAGTAGGTTTCCAGACGTCCATACATAGTGCCAGACGTCCTGTATGTCGTCTGATGGACTTGCGTAAAAACCCTGTTTAGATCTGATCCAAGTCAGGGAGAGACCCGGCCAAAATCAGACGTCTTATAGTGAACTTCCAGACGTCTGATGCTAGAATTAGACGTCTGATAAGCCTGTCAGAACAATGATTGTTCCTGATTTCGGGCTGATTCACTTGGACTTTGTTCCCAACGGCTATAGAACCCTTTCTAAGCCTTCCAAAGCCTTCCTAAGGCCTCTATAAATAGAGGGGAGCCTTTGCAACATAGACACACCCTAGATACATTAAGAGAAACACAACACACACCTAAGCAACATACTTTCCACTCTTTTGTGTCTCTCTTGCTCTCTAAGCTCAAGTTCTATATCTTGAGAGCCAAATTCAGTTTGCGCACCCGCTCTCCCGCTGTTGTTCACGAGAGCGACGTAGCGCCATCGCGTGGCACACGCACCGCGTCATCGTCGACGCACTCCTTGCAAAGGGGAGTTTCCTAAATCCTATAGAAGCTTAGGTTTATTACTTTGCTGGCTCTATAGGACTATTGTTTATTTTTATCTTTCTCTTTTGGTTGGGTATTCGCTTTGCGAATTCCCGTCTCCTTCGTGGGACAAAATCCTTCTCGTGGAGAGAAGGGGTTGAGGAACGCTACCCTCGTACTTGTAGCGTGGTTGTACTGAGGTTGAATCACCCTCGTTTAAAGTGATTCGTTTAGTGGTTTTTGATCAACTTGGTTGATCGGAAAATCCTAACTCGAGAGGGTTAGGTGGTGGTTTTCACCCGATTTAGGTTTCCACCTAAAAATACCTGTGTACATTGTGATTGCTTATTTTTGTGAGATTGTTTATATTTTCAATTCCGCTTTTTTTGTCACACTGATCTCACCCCTCCAAGTAGGGAAATTTCATTTGGTATCAGAGCAGGTCTTGCTATTTCGGCGTAACAACCCGGCAAGAGATCAAATGGAGGGAAGCACATCAGCAATCAGGATCTCCGAGGGGCAGTCCACAACCCGTCCGTCGTTCTTCGACGGGAGCAACTACCCCTAATGGAAGTTGCGGATGAAGACCTGGCTTCAAGCCACCGACTTCACGGTCTGGGCCAGATGCGAGACGCCTTTCGACATCCCAGAAAAACCCGCGGGAGGATACTCGCAGCAGCATATTCGAGAGCTTTCACTCAACGCAAAGGCAATGAATGCCATGTATTGCGCGTTGAGTCCGGAAGAGTTCGAGAAAATCCAAGAGTGCACCACCGCCCACGAGATATGGAGGAGGTTGGAAGGCACTCATGAGGAGACAAGCTCGGAGGAAGAAGAAGAAGAAGAAACCGCTTGCTTTGGTTTCATGGCCAGAGGAACCAACAACGACAGCGAAAGCGGAAGCGACGACAGCGACAACGAGGTAAATCTCGATCTTCAAGAAGCATTTAATGAACTTTTTGAGATTAGTAAATCACTTAGGGTAGAAAATAAAAGCATTAAAAAGAATCTTAGTTTTCTTAGAAATGAAAATGATAGGTTAGAAAAATAACTCAAGGACATAGAAACTAGTCCTAAGGATAATAACCTGTTATTAGAAAATCATAACCTCATCAATGAAAATAATAAATTGATTGAGGAAAATGTTAGTCTAAAAATAGAAATTTCTGATTTAAAGACTAAGATGGATATTATAGAAAAAGAAATCGCATGTCTTAGGGAAAACTCCAACAAATTAATCAATAAAGTAGATAATTTCTATAGCCCTAAGGTTGAGAAAGGATCTCCATCAAGGAGACCCGCTAACAAATCCGGATCCAAGCCCACTTGGATACCGAAAAAAGAATTAGAATCTTGTTTTGTAGGGTTCAGGGATAATTACAACATAAAGGACTGGACCTACAAGCTCAAGTCTGGTCAACTCGAGTTGGGAGAACCAAGGAGTAGATCGAGGAGAACAAGAAGACCGACGAGACGGCGAACAAACGACGGACCCGCCGCACGTCGACCACCAGATTGGAGACCGGCGCCGATGCTCGGGCCTCCAAGCTACGGATGGGAGCCCCATCCGATGTGGCATCCACCACCACCATTCGGGCCATTTTATTGGCCATGGTAGGTGAGGTAAAAATTCTTAACCCTATCTTATTATCATAAGCATTTAGATAGGGGGAGTTAAAAAAATGATGAGCTAATTGTCAATTTTTAAGGGGGAGATGTAAGGTAGCTAAATTTCCTTTAGTAAGGGGGAGAAAAATAATAGCTATCTTGTTACAAAAAGGGGGAGAATATCACCCTTGTTAAAATAAACTCATAGAAGAGCATGTTTTAAGGGGGAGTTATAGGAAATGTAAAACTAATCAAACCTTTTTGATAATGTCAAAAAGGGGGAGGATTTTTATGCATTATTTACGGTTTTGTCATCATCAAAAAGGGGGAGATTGTTGGTGCTAGAGCACCACGATCATTTGTTTTGATGATAACAAAACACGTGTTATTTAACATTTGCAATTTGAGTCCTAGATTTCAGGTCAATTGCAAATGTGGACGTGTTTAGACGAAACTCGAGCTCGCATCCAGGATGGATTGGAGGAGCTTAATGAAGAACAGAGGAGGTTCACGAGGAGCGAAAGATTGAAGATGGAAGGAAATGAAGAATAGGATAGATTTCCTTCTTTTGTACTTGTTGTATTTTTCGTTTCTTTTGTTGCTCTTTTTTTTCCTTAGATATTTCATGTTAAAGAGCCTCAAAGAACCCTAACAGTAGTCCTAGGAACACCGGCACAACCCTAGGATACTTAGGTTTTCTGTAGAATACTTCGAAAACCAATATAGGGTTCAAACAGACTTTACAGACGTCTAATTCCCAAATCAGACGTCTGATAATGCATTTTAAGACGTCAGACTGTTGTTTCAGACGTCTGATAACTGTTAGGCTGGACATAGGTAGTTCTGTCTGATGAAATCAGACGTCCAGACCTTATACCAGACGTCTTAGAAGACGTCTGATGGATTTTCCAGACGTCCAATTAGTGGACCGTTGGCTGGCTTAGCAGACACTCAAGGATATGACCGTTAGAGCCTTATCAGACGTCCTTAGGCATTTCCAGATGTCTGATAAATGACCATTTTGCCTCGGCTGACCCAAAATCTCTTCTCAGAGATTTTCTAGCCGTTGCAACGTTTGGAAATCAATTCCCACAGTAAAAGTAGGTTTCCAGATGTCCATACATAGTGCCAGACGTCCTGTATGTCGTCTGATGGACTTGCGTAAAAACCCTGTTTAGATCTGATCCAAGTCAGGGAGAGACCCGGCCAAAATCAGACGTCTGACCTTTGAATCAGACGTCTTATAGTGAACTTCCAGACGTCTGATGCTAGAATTAGACGTCTGATAAGCCTGTCAGAACAATGATTGTTCCTGATTTCGGGCTGATTCACTTGGACTTTGTTCCCAACGGCTATAGAACCCTTTCTAAGCCTTCCAAAGCCTTCCTAAGGCCTCTATAAATAGAGGGGAGCCTTTGCAACATAGACACACCCTAGATACATTAAGAGAAACACAACACACACCTAAGCAACATACTTTCCACTCTTTTGTGTCTCTCTTGCTCTCTAAGCTCAAGTTCTATATCTTGAGAGCTAAATTCAGTTTGCGCACCCGCTCTCCCGCTGTTGTTCACGAGAGCGACGTAGCGCCATCGCGTGGCACACGCACCGCGTCATCGTCGACGCACTCCTTGCAAAGGGGAGTTTCCTAAATCCTATAGAAGCTTAGGTTTATTACTTTGTTGGCTCTATAGGACTATTGTTTATTTTTATCTTTCTCTTTTGGTTGGGTATTCGCTTTGCGAATTCCCGTCTCCTTCGTGGGACAAAATCCTTCTCGTGGAGAGAAGGGGTTGAGGAACGCTACCCTCGTACTTGTAGCGTGGTTGTACTGAGGTTGAATCACCCTCGTTTAAAGTGATTCGTTTAGTGGTTTTTGATCAACTTGGTTGATCGGAAAATCCTAACTCGAGAGGGTTAGGTGGTGGTTTTCACTCGGTTTAGGTTTCCACCTAAAAATACCTGTGTACATTGTGATTGCTTATTTTTATGAGATTGTTTATATTTTCAATTCCGCTTTTTTTGTCACACTGATCTCACCCCTCTTCGAAGGGAATTACAAAGAGTTCTCCTTCCAATTTTGGAAGGGATTGGGTGAGAAATCAGGGAGAACTCCTTGATTGAAAGGTCGGTGCTTGATGTGTTCACACAATCATGGAGGGAGGGACCTGTTGGTGAAGAAGATGACAAAGTTAAGGGGGTCCCTGAATAGAGTTTGAAAGCTAGCGGTTTAAGTGAGAGAGAAAGAGTCAGATTGGACTAAAATAAAAGCTAGGTCATGATGATTTCTGACTGGGCTCAAATTTTGGAACAAACTTAATTTGGACCAAAGAAATTTGATGGTGAAGTCGGATTTAGGTTTTCACCAAGTTTGGCTGGGTAATTTACGTAGAAACCCAAATTAGGGCAACTATCTATCAGTCTGAGACATGTGAGTTAAGCCCTAAGTCTACCAATTTTAGGCTTTGGTGTGCTTGTGCCTCGATTATCACTTGATTTAGAGATATATTACAAATGTGACCTAATTTTAGGTTGATTAGGTTGCAATGCAACCTACCTTCACCTGACTTGCCCTAAGGAATTGATGTACGCGCATCTAATTGTAGGATCTGTAGGGCATAAGCACACTATAAGGGGTGGATGAATAGTGTGGTATATAAATAAAAATTGCAAGAATAAGCAAACCACAAAAATCACACAAGATATATAGTGGTTCCCCTCACTCGGGTACTCCACTACCTAAGTCTCCCGACTTAGGATTTTTAACCTGATTCCCTCAACCTGGAGAGAATCAATTTACTAATAACTTGAGGTAATTAACGGGTTAACTCAACCCAATTACAAGATAAAGAAATGAACAAAAGTATAGATATAAGCAAGATATAAAAATCTTACAACTAAATTTCCTAAGTCTCCAACAAGTATATTGCTTAAAAAGTGTATGAATTAATCTAATGAGAATACTAAATTAAAAGCGAACGATTTAACAACGAAGTACACAATCGCCTTTGAAGATTTGTTTCAAGCAAAGAGTGGCCTTGAGAAGAATGCAACAAATCAAGCTCCTTTGCAGCTAAGAAATTGGGAAATGGAGGTGTAGGCAAGGAGAACATTTTTGGCTTGATGTTCTTTGCAAAAGACACACAAGGAGTGTTTATGTAGTCCACTAAACACCTCCCCTATGATTACTAGTTGTTAGGGGCAATTTGGGAAGATTAGAATTAACATAAATTGCAATATAGCCATTCTAATTAGGCACAACGGCTAGTTGGTACCAGTACTGAAGTTGTAGTACCGGTATTGATTGGTCACTGTAGACCCGAAAATGCCTGGAGCACCAGTACTGATCATTGGCACCTGTACTCAGTGTATTCTGTTGAGTACCAACAAAGTCACTTGGTACCGGTACTTATCACTAGTACCGGTACTTGTGACTTACAGGCTCCACCAACTGTGAACACTTAATACTGGTACTCATGATGAATACTGGTACTTGTTGTTCACAGTTTGGGACTTAGGCCCAAACCTGTGCCTAGCATGTCCGGTACTTATGACTAGTATCGGTGCTTGCTATAAGTAGCTTATTTCATAAGTTTAAACCAAGTTTTATGGAGATCCTGTCTTAGCTATATGATAATATTTTCAAAGAGTCAATCTTTAGTTTTAAAACGAATGATTGAATGTGATTTTGATCCCTAATTATCTCTACTTTGATTTTAACTCCTAAGATATCTTTTTCTTGTTAGGAGACATACAAAAGTTCTAAGATACAACAAACTAAACTAAACTATAGTCTTCAATCTTCATGCCATCATTACTTGTTTCATCCATCCTTAGATCTTGTTATTTCCTGAAAATAACACTTCATAAACTCATTAGATTTAAAATGGTTTTGTTAACACCAAAACATAAAAGAGAAGTGAAACTAAGTTCCAACAATGTCCCCCTTTTTGGTGTTGACAAAGCAATAAAAATACCTATATTTAAAATAATAGAAACCTCATAAGAGAAGGAATACAAAAAAGCTCCGCTAGGAGTCAAACCTCCCCCTCAAACTAAGTTTCCTTATTTTAAGTACAATATATTTACCATTTCTCCCCCTTTTGTCAATCAAACAAAAGGAATATATCAATATGCATAGACAACGATTAGGCGTGAAACAATATTGTAGAGAAGCAATCATAAGAAGAAAACAAGCATATTAAAAGTCATAATAATCATAATTGAAGTCATACATCATTAAAAGACATAATAACCAAGCAAAAACATGTTGAAATGTTCAATACATGAAAATATAGACTAAAAACTAATTGCAAGGATGTTTTCTGGTAGACTTTTTAGCACGTTTGCTGCCCTTATCACCATCATCATCATCAATTTCGTCATCTTCATCATCATCTTCATCATCATCTTTAGCATCTTCATCATCACTATCATCATAAGAAACCTCTTCTTCATCTTCATTGTCTTCTTCCGCTTCATTATCATGAAGAATAAGTTCTTCTGCCATTGGAGATGAAACATGAGGTGGGTCTTGGAAGTGCTTTTGCCTTCCTTCACTGTATTCTTGAGGCGCTTTAGGTTGAGTCATCTTCCTTTGTTTAGGTTGTTGAGTGGAAGTTGTAATATGGGAAGACTCAATGGAAAGGGAAAGGTCATGAAACTTGCATTCCATGTGACGGAAGGCAAAATTGAGATTGGTTAAATTTTGACCAATATAATTGAAAGTATTAATCATATTAGGATCAGTTTCAGACACATTAGACATATTTACCCAAGGTGTTTTAGCTTCTGGATATGGATAGGTTATAGGAACAAAAGATGAGGATGATTTAGGAGGTGGATGAGAAGAGGATTGAGCATTTAGATCAACTTCTTCTTCTTCATCATCACTAGAGGATTCCTATCTAGTAGGTTTTACTCCCATTTTCCTGAGAGTGGACTATTTGAAATAGACCACTTTTCTAAGCGGAGTAAAGTTAGAGATATCAATTTTACTCTTGATAGGAATGTGAGATACAAGAATATCAAGAGGAAGAGTTGAAGCACGGTAATGAGGTCTTAAGAAGTGAATAAATACCGTGTTCCAATTTACAGGAAAACTTGTTATAATAGCATAGATCAAGGGTAAAATGTCTACAGGAATTTTGTGAAATCCTGAGTATTTGTCCCTTAGGTTCCATGCTAAAATTGTAAATAGAACTCTAGCAAATAATGTCATGTTTGGGGCAACCAAGGCTTTTCCCTAATAGCTAGAAAGCAAGAGTGTTTCATGAATTTTTGAAGTGTGAAATTTTTCCTTCAGAGTATCAAAAGCATGACCTTCATTAGGACATTGGGTTATAGTGGCTAGAAATTTGGGTGTAACAGTTATCTTTTGTACAAAAATGTTTGATGTTAAGACAAGATGACCTCGATTGTCTTATTCTTGGAGATTGCTAAAAATAGATAATTAATATCAATATAGACTCCAGGAATATCGGCAAAAAATGACTCATCAATGAAATGCATGAGGTTTTATTCAGATAAATGAATGGTGAAGTTAAAGAGTTGTAAAGGGAAGTCTTTCCACTCAACTGGCCAACAATGGTGACACTTTAGGCCCTTATACCAATCAAACTTTGATTTGGCATCCTCATTGATGCAAAATTTGTGAAATGGATCTTGAGGTGCCTTTCCCTTACTCTTAGATTTAGGTGTCATCCGAAATCATGTAGCAAAATAGAGTAGGAAACACAATTAGAAATACAGAATATTTACTTTCATGTGTGCATATAACAACACACTTAAGCCTGCATGTGATCACCTTTGTGTTAGATCATTTGATTTAGAGATATATTACAAATGTGACCTAATTTTAGGTTGATTAGGTTGCAATGCATCCTAACTTCACCTAACTTGCCCGAACAAATTGATGTACACACATATAATTGTAGGATCTGTAGGGCAGAAGCACACTAGAAGGGGGATGAATAGTGCGGTATATAAATAAAAATTACAAGAATAAGCAAACCACAAAAAGCACACAAAATATATAGTGGTTCCCCTCACTCGGGTACTACACTACCTAAGTCTCCCGACTTAGGATTTTTAACCCAATTCCCTCAACCCGAAGGGAATCAATTTACTAATAACCGGAGGTAATTAATGGGTTACCTCAACTCAATTACAAGATAAAGAAATAAACAAAAGTACAAGTATAAGCAAAATATAAAAAGCTTACAACTAAATTTCCTAAGTCTCCAACAAATATATTGCTTAAAAAGTGTATGAATTAATCTAATGAGAATACTAAACTGAAAGTGATCGATTTAACACAAAAGTACACAATTGCCTCTGAAGATTTGTTGCAAGCAAAAGAGTGGCCTTGAGAAGAATGCAATAAATCAAGCTCCTTTGCAGCTAGAAAATTGGGAAATGGAGGTGTAGGAAAAGAGAATATTTTTAGCTTGATGTTCTTTGCAAAAGACACACAACGAGTGTTTATATAGGCCACTAAAGACCTCCCGTACAATTACTAGCTGTTAGGGGCAATTTGAAAAGATTAAGATTAACATAAATTGCAATATAGCCATTCTAATTAGGCATAATGGCTAGTTGGTACCGGTACTGAAGTTGTGGTACCCGTACTGACTACTCATAGTTAGCCCAACAATGCCTGGAGTACCGGTACTGATCATTGGTACCGATACTTTGTGCATTCTGTTGAGTACCAACAAAGTTACTTGATACCGATACTTATCACTAGTACCGATACTTGTGACTCATAGGCTCCACCAACTGTGAACACTTAATACCGGTACTCATGATGAGTACCGATTCTTGTTGTTCACAGTTTAGGACTTAGGCCCAAACCTGTGCCTAGTATGTACTGGTACTTATAACTAGTACCAGTACTTGCTACAAGTACCTTGTTTTACAAGTTTAAACCAAGTTGTATGGAGATCCTATCTTAGCTATACGATAATATTTTCAAAGAGTCAATCTTTAGTTTGAAAATGAATGGTTGAACGTGATTTTGATCCCTAATCATCTCTACTTTGATTTTAACTCCTAAGATATCTTTTTCTTGTTAGGAGACATACAAAAGTTCTAAGGTACACCAAACTCAATCTTCATGCCATCATTACTTCTTTCATCCATTGTTAGATCCTATTATTTCCTGAAAATAACACTTCATAAACTCATTAGATTTAAAACAGTTTTGTTAACACCAAACCATAAAAGAGAAGTGGAACTAGGTTCCAATAGTTGCACCACCTGATCAGGAGACCACTACCTAGGAATGGTTGCTTAAGCCTCTCAGCAACTGATCTCCATCACATGAACTAACCAGAATCCATTTTCATCCTGACTCATCTCATTCCAATTCGGTTTTCGCTGATTTTCCTCCTCAATTGGACAATGAATGGGACATTGATCAAATTGATAGTCAAATTCTAATTATTTATGTTCCCATAAGTTCATCAATTCATTATCTTTTGAGGACCCTTACTCTGAACTAGCTGAATCTATACAGCTAAACCCTCACTTCTCATTTCTACATCTTTTCAAGCTAGATTTCACCTGGTGGGCTTCACAATTATTGATACACATTTCTCAACTCATCAGACTTATTAGGTTTGGTCTGAAAAATTAGTCGGTTGATCTAGATAAGCAGCTGGTTGGCTCGACCATGTTAATCACCAAGGTGCTTGTTTTACAAAACACCTACAATTTGATCACTCCTTCCTCTAGACCATCTTCCGCTCGGCTGAACGCATTAAATTTGGTGCTTAATGGGAAGCAACCCGTCATTTCCATAAAAACCTGAGACCTTTCATATCCTTCTTGAACAACACTCCTATTGCACTTTGAGGTTCATATTTTAGAACAGCTGATTCCACCTCAAATTCTCACAATTTGGAGCTTGAAATCATCCACAACCACCATTTCAACCCACCCGCCCACCTCTATAATCCTGTTCTAAAATACAAACTAAGATGAATTCAAACCCATCTTTTTTGCAATGAAGGCATTGCAAAACTTAGTCATGGGGTTGTATTAAAGTGCAAATGATTGAAAATTCAATTTCTTTGAAGGGTACTCACAAATATAAATATATGTTTATAAAAAAAGAAAATCTAATGAAAGGAAAGGGAAAACCTTCTAAGCTAAACTTCAAATCTTGTAAATGGGGAAGAAGAGAAAGAAAATGTGCTAAATGATTAATTTGTTAGTATTGGTCAAGTCAAAAAGTGGCTTGTGCTCTAGTCTAGCATCAGGACACTGAAAGAGCGATCTTCGTTTACAATAAAAATTTTAACATAAAATGACATGTCGCTATAGTTCGTTGCATGGTAGAAAATCATTTTTCAAAACATTTAATGTTCAAAATCTAACCACGAAAATAGTTAGGTCGTCTTTGATAAGCCGATTTTCCCTTTCGAATAATGTATTAAGATGATTTATCATTTTAGTAATAAAGTGGTGGAAAATCGCTTAACAAAACAATTACAATAAAAATTAATCACTCACAGAAGAGCGGGTCGTGTCCACAGGGAGGCAATGATGCAATAAAATCACAAATTTTTTTTTTCTCGTATTAGTTCAATCAAGTGCAAAATCCATAGTCAAATCTGACATGAAATGCGATGAAAAGAAGATGCACAATAACTCGAAAATGTAAGGGTAGATGTGTAACTTTTCCTCACTGAAATATTCAATAAATATGTCATGAATCTCTATAATTTCCAATTGACAAGCATTAGAGAGAATTTGTGTACATCTTAACCCAAAATCAATGTCAAAAGATGTGAATAACAAAAGCCAAGCAATTATGAGAAAAGATGAGCATGAAATTGCAATTTCACTCAATATTTCAAATATTAAAATAAAAATGAAAGTTTCGCAATGGCATCAAATGTAAATATTAATTAACCCAAAAATAGAGGATTTGGTTACTTTGTGCGTGCACGAAGAGGAGGCGATGGCGGTTCGCGGGAAGCTTGGAGAAGGATAAGCACGACAAGAGCTTTCCAATGGTGGTGGTTGCGCTTCGAATGGCTGTCGGTGGTCGTCGGCTGGAGTGGAAGAGGCCGCCGGCGGTGAGGCTCTCCGACCAACCATCGGGTGGTCGATTGGTGCGGTTGGAAGTGTGGTTGTGCTCGGGGAGTCAGGGCGAGTCCGATGGAGTTCCCGATGCGAAGTTTCGAGGCTGGATTTGATGGTTGCGTTTGTGGTCACTTTAGGTACCCTCGTCGACAAAGAAGAAGAAGAAGGAGGAGGAGGAGCCGGGCATGTGCACAGGAAGAGACATCGGCTGGAGTAGAGCACGTTATGCGTGCGCTGCTGGTGGGAGAGGCCAGTTGCTGCTGCTGGGATCGTGGCTTGGGCTGCGGAGAGTGCGCGACAGTTGCTGCAGGCAGCGTGCACACGCAGCAGCAGCAAGCATGGGAGGTGCTGGAGGGCACGTTGCTGTGCGTGCTGCATGGGGCGGAGGGTGCTAAGGAACGCGTGCTGTGCACAGGTGGCTGGTGAGGGCACTGGTGCTGCTGGTGATGAAGTGAGGGCATGTGGTGGTGCAGGTGCTGGTGCATGGGCGAATTGGAGATGAAGGCGCTCAGGGGTAGGCACGTGAGCTGGAGGTGGGATGCGTAGTGGCTGGGGTGAGTTGCTGGCTGAGGTAAGGAGGAGTTGCAGAGACTCTTAGCGGTGTGGGCTGTCACCCCACATGCCCACGGTGATGGAGTCGTACTGCCGCAGTGGGAGGCCGGTGGTATGGAATGGAAGAGGAGCAAGGTCCTCTAAGCACAGTGAGGAACAAAGGGTTGGTGGCCTCCTCCTCAATGGTAGCTCTTCCTTCTCCTTTTGTAGCCACGGCCACACTGATTTGAAATTCGAAACACCGTAGAATGAATGTGATGCACAGGAGGAGGAGGTGGAGCCAGAGGAGTTACCTGTGCAAAGGAGAAGAAGAATAAAAGAATAAAATAATTAAGGTTATTTATACATAACTTCTTAACTTCTATGTTAATTAAAATAGTGCACCTAATTAATTAACTAATTAAATGTATACAACCCTAGGTTAATTCTAAATGCATGAATTATGTACTTAAGCTAAAAATATGAATTAATTTATCTGCATCCTAATGTATGCTATCTAAATGTTAAAATTAACTTAATATCTAGATATTTAGATACTTAAATAGCCCACAAATATGGGCTAATCAAATACCCCCATGCCTAGTTTTTGCTAGTCCCTAGCAACTCCAAGCAAAACCTAGCACTCCAAGCAAACTAGCCAACCCAATCGGTCTTCCTTTAGAAACATATTAAGTTCATACTTTAGACCTAAGGTTCCTAAGTAGTTGCTAAGTTACAGACTAGGTCAACTAAAGATGAGTTGCAGGCACAAGTTTCCCTGATTTCTGACTCTACCCTAAGGTTTATTGATCCTTGAGATTAAAGCATCCGTGCATGTGCATTGGTCTGAGTTATTTGAGGTTGGTATGACTGCCAACCTAGAAAAGAAAAAGGATATATATATTATATATATATTTTTTTTTTGTTTGATTCCTCTGAGTCTAATCTTGGATCAGCTATCAACACGGTCTGTGTCAGATTCATTGTCCCCACCACTATACCTCGAAGGGTGCCTGGCTTTCGATGCTTCGAGATAGCACCGGCCATAGTGACCCTAAGAACTCCTGGCAATCGACACTTCGAGATAGTATCTCCCATGGATTTCCTAAGCGAATTCAGGCCTGTGGCAATCGACACTTCGAGATAGGGCCACCCATGGTACCTGAACCGCACAATGCGCTTACATGCCCCCAGTAGAATGGATATCCTAAGAGACAAGCACCGAGGAGGTAATATGCTATCATCCCATCCTCAAGGTGAGTATATACTCCACCTCTCCTGCGGTAGGAACTCTTCCAATCAAATTGTGTTTTCAAACCTCTTCTAAGTCAAAACTAAGAGAACCAAATTTTTTTAGGAAATGAATTAAGGTGATTACTTACATACACAAGACCAAGTGTGTGAAATTTGGATGCTTGGGTTACAAGGACCCATAAACCAAAAGGTAGAACAAGACTCCAGGTACTACCCCACCTTTTAACTCAATCCCTAGCTTTCCTTCCTCAACTTCTTGAGGAATGGTCCACAACTTAACTCCTACTTAAGTTTTTAAGTCCACAAAGGACCCTAATGGTCTAAAGCTAGTTGCTCACTTAGCTTCTAAAGTTCGACCCTAGAATCAACTTAGTCTAACTTAGAGTTCTGATTTGCTTAAGAATGCATGGCCTAGCCAGTTAAGCGCAAAACTATTTTTTTTATTTTTTATTTTTTTATTTTTAAAATGTAATATGCATGAATGAATGCAAAATGTAAACATGCTATAAACAAAATGCCTCAGGTCCTCTCCCCCATGCCTAGTTCAAACAATGTCCTCATTGGAAACAAAAATAGTTAATGGAAGATATTACCTGAGGCGGAGAATGGTAGGAGCTAAGGCTCCTCAAGAGTGACCTCGTCAACCAGATGGCTATCCAAAGTAATGTATGGTTTTAACCGTTGACCGTTGACGATAAAGGGAGTTACTGGAGAGGAAGGGCTTTTAATCTCCACAACTCCATGCGGAAACACTTTAGTGATTATGTAAGGCCCATCCTAATGAGATTTTAACTTCCCAGGAAAAAACTTAAGTCTGGAATTGAAAAGCCAGACTTGTTGGTTGGGCTCAAAGGTCTTTCGAAGTATATACTTATCATGCACGACCTTAGTTCTTTCTTTATAAACTTAAGAGGCGTCATAAGTATCATTCCTCAGCTCCTCAAGCTTACTTAATTCCAAAAGTCGTGCCTTACCCGCCTTCTCTAAATCCATGTTAACACTTCGAATAGCCCAAAATGCCCTATGTTCCAACTCAACAAGTAAATGGCATGCTTTCCCATACACAATCCGAAAGGGAGAAGTACCCAAAGGGGTCTTATAGGCTGCTCGATATGCCCACAAAGCATCATCGAGCTTTTGGGACCAGTCTTTCCTATCAGATCTAACAGTATTTTATAAAATAATTTTTATCTCCCTATTCGACACTTCAACCTAGCCATTTGTCTGAGGATGGTAAGGGATAGCAACCTTGTGAGTCACTCCTAGACTTCTTATCAGCCGATTGAAGTGGTGGTTTCGGAAATGAGGTCCTCCATCACTTATAATGGTCTTGGGGCAGCCGAAATGAGATATGATATTGGCCTTCACAAATTTCAAAATCACAGAGTGGTCATTTATGTGCGTAGGAATGGCCTCTATCCATTTAGAGACATAATCAACTGCCACCAAGATATATTCATAACCATGGGATGACAGGAAGGGGCCCATAAAGTAATTCCTCACACATCAAAATTTCAACAGATTGAATAGCTTGTTTAGGCATTTCATTCCTCTTGACAATCATTCCAGTCCGTTGACATCTAATATAGGCCTTAACAAAATTATGAGAATCCTTAAATAACGAAGGCCACCGAAAACAGGATTGGAGAACCTTAAAAGCAGTTTTCTTAGCACCAAAGTGTCCACAATGAAGTTCATGGCAAAAACTCAACACACTTTGTTGTTCCTCTTCAGGTACACAACATCTTAATACTTGGTCTTGTCCAATTCTAAATAATTCAAGCTCTTCCCAATGAAAATATCTTGCTTGGGAAATGAATCTTTTTCTTTTCTGCTCATCCCAAGAGCCAGGAGTTTCTCCGGTGACCAAGTAATTTACGGTATCAGCATACCAAGGTAAAGTTGGTGTTACTTCGATCAAGGTTTCATCGTGAAATGTCTCGTGGATGTCTCCAGAAAGAGAGTCATTAAGTGGAAGGCGAGACAGGTGGTTAGCCACAACATTTTCTACTCCTTTTTTTTCACATATCTCCAAGTTAAATTCTTGAACAAGTAGGATCCACCTAATCAAACGTGGCTTAGAATCTTTCTTAGTAATGAGATGTTTCACTGCTGCATGATTAGTGAAAATAACCACCTTAGACCCAAGCAGATAAGACCTAAACTTCTCCAGAGCAAAAACTACAGCAAGTAATTCTTTTTCAGTGACGGTGTAGTTTTGCTGAGGTTTAGTTAAAGTCTTGCTGGCATAATGCAGCACATGAGGTCTTCCCTCAACCCTTTGTCCAAGGACTGCTCCC
This sequence comes from Thalassia testudinum, assembly GCA_037157565.1. Lineage (NCBI taxonomy): Eukaryota > Viridiplantae > Streptophyta > Magnoliopsida > Alismatales > Hydrocharitaceae > Thalassia > Thalassia testudinum. The sequence continues at coordinate 11,012,829 of JAZHRO010000051.1, forward strand.
ATTGCATAATCCGAAGCATCACACATCAACTCAAATGGGAGTGTCCAATCAGAAGCTCAGAGAATAGGTGCAGAGATCAAGGCCTCCTTCAGAGTTTGAAAGGCCTCGGCACACTTTGAATCAAAATTGAAGGAAGATTCCTTCGCCAACAAGTCACAAAGTGGCTTAGAAATTTTACTAAAATTTTTAATAAAGCTCCTATAAAAGTCGGCATGGCCCAGAAAGGATCTAATCTGTTTGACATTCATGGGCAATGGGAGTTTGTAGATAGAATCAATCTTGGCTTTATCTACTTCCAAACCTCACTCAGACACAACATGCCTAAGTACTATTCCTTTCTGTACCATGAAATGACTTTTCTCCCAGCTAAGGACTAAACCAGTCTCCTTACATCGGTTCAACACATTCTCCAGGTGCAGGAGACACTGGTCGAAAGACAAGCCATAAATGGAGAAGTCATCCATAAACACTTCAACACACTCGCCAATCATGTCCAAAAAAATAGACATCATACACCACTAGAAGGTTGTAGGAGCATTACATAATCCAAACGGCATACGCCTGAATGCAAAAGTACCATAAGGACTCATGAATGTCATCTTCTCCTAGTCATCAGAGAAGACTGCAACCTGGTTGTACCCAGAATATCCATCTAGAAAGCAATAGTACTTATTCCCTACCAATTTCTTGAGAATTTGATCAATAAAAGGCAAGGGAAAGTGATCCTTCTGGGTAGCGATGTTCAGCTTGCGGTAATCAATGCAGACCCTCCATCCAGTTGAGGGTCTAGTGACAACTTGTTCACCTTGGTCGTTGAATTCCACAATAAAGCCTGCCTTCTTTGGCACCACATGAATAGGACTTACCCATTTACTATCTACAATGGGATATATGATCCCAGCGTCCAACCACTTCAGGATTTCCTTTTTAACCACCTCCCTCATATTAGGGTTTAGATGTCTCTGCATGTCCCTAAATGGCTTGATGGAATCATCAGTGTAAATGTGGTGCATGCAGAGTGTATAGTCTATACCCTTAATGTCAACAATGCTCCAAGCAATAGTTTCCTTGTGCTTAGACAAGCATTCAATTAGGGCTCCCTCTTATGCCTCAGATAGCACAGCCAAAATGATAACAGGGAGCGTAACATTGGCACCTAGGAAGACGTACTTGAGAGTGTCAGGGAGGGGTTTCAACTCAAGGTCGGGGGCTTGTATGGTTGAGGGTTTCATAATAGATGTCCCCATCTTAGGTAGTAAATCTACCTTAGGCAGAGATGATGGGGGAAGAGACTCAGTAGAAACACCCAACAATTCCTCAAGTTCTAGTTTATCCCCTTCACATTCCTCCAAGAGATGGGAATGCTCATTTAGCATGACATGCTGAAGGGGGTCATCACATAACATTACAGGGGTTGCCTCTTCAATCAGGTCATCTATCACCTCAACTTGAGAACAATCCTCAAGTCCGGCTTGTTTGTAAGCATCAAACACATTAAGCTGGATTTTCCTGTTCCTAAAGCCCATTTTCAATGCCCCAGTATTGCAATTGATTGAAGCATGTGAAGTTGCAAGGAAGGGGTGGCCCAAAATGATGGAGGGTTTGGTTGGCTTGTTGGTAGGGTCAGTGTCCAAAACTAAGAAGTCAACAGGAAAGAAGAAATCCTCCACTCTTACGAGAACATCTTCCAAAATTCCCCGTGGTGTCTTAAGTGATCAATCTGCAACTTGAAGGATTACAGGGCTAGGCTTCCGATTGCCTCCCCCAAGTTGTTCATACACGTAGCTTGAAAGGATGTTCACCCCCGCACCAAGATCAAGTAGAGCCCCATCAATCTGTAAGTTACCAATAACCACTAAGATGTATGGGGCTCCTGGGTCCTTACATTTCGGGGGTGTGCCATGTTGAACAATTGAGCTAACAGAATTAGGCAGGACAACTTTTGATTGGACCTGTTTCCTAGATTGCCGCTTTTTCATGTACAGGTCCTTTAAGAAGCGAGCATAAGACGGAATTTGCCTGGTAGCTTCAAGCAAAGGCAGGTTAATCTACACTTGCTTGAAAGTTTCCATGATCTCATTTGTCTTATCTTTGGCTCCAGATGAGCCAGCAGAAGTCTGCCCAGAGGTGGATAAGCGCTCTACAAAGGGCACTCTCGATCTCTGGGTGGAAGGGTTGTCATGTCAAGTAAGGGGTGGAATGGGGGAAACTTCTTCCGGTGAGGTGATTTTAAGCGAAAAAGATTTGGGCAAGTCTTCTCCGGTGGGGGTGAAAGTTGGGGTGGATGAGACTATAGGAGCATCGGGTTTGGAAAATTCTTTCCCACTCCTCAGAATAGTCACCGCCTGAGCATGCTCCCTAAAGACAATCCCTCCCCTTTAGGATTCTCCTCAGAAGCACTAGGGAGCTTCCCAGTTTCCCTCTGTCTAACGGCCTCAACAAGGTGTCCTATTTGTGATTTCATCTCATGTATAGCCTTGTCATGAGATTGGATGATGGCACTTTGACTTTCTTGCATAGTTTTCAACATTGCCTTCAATTCATCCATCTCAGAGGTCTTAGGTTGGGTAAAGGTCTAAGGTTGGTTCATTTGATGGTTTTGAAAGAATTGTGGTTTATAATTCCCGGAATTTGAGACATTTCCTTGTCTCCATGAAAAGTTTGGGTGGTTCCTCCATCCCTCATTATAAGTGTTGAAAAAAAAGTCATTATGAGGTCTAGGACGGAACCCTTGAGCGGCATTCAGATCCTCTTGTACAAGCTCAGGGAATTGGGAGGCCAAGTGGCAACCCACAGTGGCATGTGTATTGCCTTAGCAAATTGAGCATTCGGAAGCTTGGGATGTGGAGGTGTTAGATATGAATGGACTCGGGTTTTACATAAGCCTTTCCTTGTTTTGATTCAATAATTGAATCTGATAAGCTAAATTCTGGGTGTCCCTTGCCTCATTTGCCACCAACTTTCTTTGCATGAGAGTGGGATTTCTATCCATGTAGGCAGAATTCAAGTGTATAGAATTCTCACTCAAAGTGTCAAAAAGGTTCTGAGCTTCATCCTCAGTCTTAGATAGAAAGGTTCCTGCACAGGCACCATTCACAGTTTTCCTATGCGAATCATTAAGTTTGGTGTAGATCCTTTCAACCAATTGCCATTTAGGCACCTGGTGATGTGGGCAAAGTCTCATCAAGTCATTAAAGCGCTCCCACATATCATGGAAAGCTTCCCCATCCTTTTGAACAAAACTCATAATTTCCCTCCTAAAGTGATTGGTTTTGCTCATGGGGAAGTACTTCTTCAAAAACTCCTTCTTCAGGGCATCCCAAGTGTTAATATCATCAAGGGTGTGATACTAATACTTGGCTTTGTCCTTAAGGGAGAAGGGAAAGAGGGTTCGCATTTGAGCGTCATCAGTAATGCCCTGCAGCTTCACCATGGAATAGACCTCGATGAATTCCTCTATATGCCTGTAAAGGTCTTCCCTAGTAGTACCATAAAAGGAGGGCAGCAAGGATATGGTACTGCTTTTGATGTCATAAGGATTATCCCCTCCAGGTCTACGTAGTGCAGGGCCAACTTAATTGGTGGGAATGAAATATTCCTTAAGGCTCCTTTGACCAGCCATTTCTATCCTTGGAAGGTTTCTTCTTAAGATTCTTTCAGGTTTAGGATCAAACACAAGTTGTCTCCTAAGAGAACGCCTACCAAGCAAGCACTACAAACATAATTCAAAAGGACTTGTTCGGTCTTTACAAATTTAGGCTTTTGACTTTAGTTCAAATTGTAGGTGACAAAACAAGTTGCCCAATCAATTATGCGCCTATTGTCAACCTTCGAAATGCCTAAAAAGACCTAATTGGAGCTTAGGTGTTCTTCCCTAAATCTCAAATGGTAGAGCAAATCCAAAGACGGAAGATCGAGGGAAGCAAGTAGGCCTAAGCCTTCCTTTGAAGTTGTGCTTTCGCGGTGCTTCTCAACTACCCCCAAAAATCCATGACAGGGTATCCCCCTCTTTGGATTTACAAACCTTTGATCTTAAATTTCGAACACTTCATAATCCAACGGTAGAAGGGCTCTTGTCCTAGTCATTCCAAGACTTAGGAGTGTCTAAATGCGTGCCATGGTGCAAAAGATATAAGTGTGCATACACCGCAAAATGATTTTGAATTTTGAATCACACGCCACGTTTGAAAATCAAGTTCTTGGTTTTTTTTAAATGTCCCAACTTTAATTAGTCCTTTTTCAAGAATATATGTGACCACTTTTTAGATCGCTTCAAGATAGATTATGTGGTCTAAAAATTAATTCAAATGCATTTGCATGACAGGTAGAAATGCAAAGTTAGAAATGCACACCTGATTCCAGCATTCTTCATGCAATATGCAAGACGAGAATTAGATCTAGATGATACTCATTCAGTGCTAAATGATTCGACCAAGGGTAGGCAGCTTCTAGCAAGTAGCTCATTTTTTTTCTAGCTACTTATGCACAAGCAAATTAAGGGTAAACAATCCACAAAATAAATTAAAAACCTAAATCTAAAGAAAAGGGAACATGCTCCCAAAAATCAACCCCAATTACTACAAGGCGAGAAAATAGAAATAAAACTTATGAAACGGAGAATCTGCTATAGAGGTGGAATCTAGGTCTCCTTCGTCTTCCCCATGTGTAAGCGTCACTCAAGGTCGACGTCTTCTCCTCAATGTGCCTGTCACCTCTCTCAAATTCCTCGCACTGAAAAAATAATAAATGGTCAGATCACTATGCAATGCGAAATAATCAGAAATGAAATTAGGTGAAATTATTGCGTCTGTTACCTCCTCGGCAACGGCACCATTTGATAAGCCAATTTTCGCTTTCGAATAATGTATTAAGATGATTTGTCATTTTAGTAACAAAGTGGTGGAAAATTGCTTAACAAAATAATTACAATAAAAATTAACTACTCATAGAAGAGTGGGTCGTGTCCACAGGGAGGCAATGATGCAATAAAATCATGAATATTTTTTTTCTCGTATTAGTTCAATCAAGTGCAAAATCCATAGTCAAATCTGACATGAAATGCGACGAAAAGAAGATGCACAATAACTTGAAAATGTAAGGGTAGATGTGTAACTTTTCCTCACTGAAATATTCAATAAATATGTCATGAATCTCTATAATTTCCAATTAACAAGCATTAGAGAGAATTTGTGCACATCTTAACCCAAAACCAATGTCAAAAGATGTGAATAACAAAAGTCAAGCAATTATGAGAAAAGATGAGCATGAAGTTGCAATTTCACTCAATATTTCAAATATTAAAATAAAAATGAAAGCTTGGCAATGGCATTCAAATGTAAATATTAATTAACCCAAAAATAGAGGATTTGGTTACTTTGTGCGTGCATGAAGAGGAGGCTATGGTGGTTCGTGGGAAGCTCGGAGAAGGATAAGCACGACGAGAGCTTTCCGATGGTGGTGGTGGCGCCCCGAACGGCTGTCAGTGGTGGCCGGCCGGAGTGGAAGAGGCCGTCGGTTGGTTGATTGGTGCAGCTGGAAGCGCAGTTATGCTCGGGGAGTCGGGGCGAGTCCGATGGACTTCCCGACGCGAAGTCTCGAGGCCATATTTGATGGCTTCATTTGTGGTGACTTTGGGTACCTTCGTCGGCAAAGAAGAAGAAGAAAAAGAAGGAGGAGGAGGAGTCAGGCGTGTGCATAGGCGGCGACACCGGCTGGAGTAGATCACGCTATGCACGCGCTGCTGGTGGGCGAGGTCGGTTGCTGCTGCTGGCCTGTGGCTTGGGCTGTGGAGAGTGCACGACAGTTGCTATGGCCAGTGTGCGCACGCAGCAGTAGTGGGCACGGTTGGTGCTGGAGGGCGTGCTGCTGTGCATGCTACGTGTGGCGGGGGGCGCTAAGGAACGTGTGCTGTGCGCGAGCGGAGGTGGTGAGGGACACACATTGTGCGCAGGTGGTTGGTGAGGGCGCTGGTGCTGCTGGTGATGAAGTGAGGGCGTGCGATGGTGCAGGTGCTGGTGAGTGGGCAGATTGGAGATGAAGGCACGCAGGGGTAGGCGCGTGCGCTGGAGGTGGGATGCACAGAGGCTGGCGTGAGTTGTTGGCTAAGGTGAGGAGGAGTTGTAGAGACTCTTGGCAGTGTGGGCTATCACCCCACACGCCCACGGTGATGGAGTCGTACTATCGCGGTGGCAGGCCGGTGGTATGGAATGGAAGAGGAGTAAGGTTCACTAAACACAGTGAGGAACAAAGGGGTGGTGGCCTCCTCCTCAATGGCAACTCTTCCTTCTCCTTTTGTAGTCACGACCACACTGATTTGAAATTCAAAACACCGTAGAATGAATGCGATGCGCAGGAGGAGGAGGCGGAGTCGGAGGAGTTACCTGTGCAAAGGAGAATAAGACTAAAAGAATAAAATAATTAAGGTTATTTATACATAACTCCTTAACTTCTATGTTAATTAAAATAGTGCATATAATTAATTAACTAATTAAATGTATGCAACCTTAGGTTAATTCTAAATGCATGAATTATGTACTTAAGCTAAAAATATGAATTAATTTATTTACATCCTAATGTATGCTATCTAAATGTTAAAATTAACTTAATGTCTAGACATTTAGATACTTAAAGAGCCCACAAATATGGGCTAATCAGTCTCCACAGGGAGGAATTAGCCTATTATACTCGCAAATGCTTCCACGCCAGATCTTGTTTCAAGAAGTCTAATTAGCAAAGTTATTCTTTTTGCATTTAATTGAAAGTACTTTTCTTATAGAAGAGATAGTTAATGGATATGTCATGCAATTATCACCCAGTGAAGTATCATAGCAAATATTACCTCGTGCTCCTAAAGATTAATCCTTCACAAGTTTAAATATAAACAATACCAAGCATCATAGAGAGCACTTGACAACAAGAAGAGGAGATGCATAGGAAAATTAAAGAAAAAGGAGGGCATGCGAGCAAGTTCCCCTTAATATTTCTTTTAAAATATCAAAGCAACTCTTCCACAATGGTAGTGAATGAAAATTTTAATACCCATTGCACTATTGCAAAACAGGGAGATGGAAGGAGGGCTCGCACGAGTTGAGGAGAGGCTCGTCGGCTGCGAGCTTTGATGGAGGAAATCAGCAGGTGGAGGGGATCTCACGAGCAGTGATGACATGGAGGATGGCCACCGGACGTGGCCGTTGGAGCGATGGGGTGCTCGGCGTTGTTGGATACTCGACGCGAAGGTGAATCCACAGGGGGCGTCTGCGAGGGCATCAGTGCAGATGAGGGGGAGCAGGGTGTCACGCCGATGGAGGAAAGATGGCTAGAGGTGGTGTGGGATGAGTGGTGGTGGTGGTGGGATGTTGGGTTTCTTCGGAGGTTCCAGGTGGTGGTGAAGAAGAAGAATCTAAGGTGTGGATGAGGGCGTGGGATGTGGGTTTTGGGCACAGGGGGCTGTGGTGGTCTTTGGTTGATGGGTTCCTTGGATGGGGGAGGAAGCGGTGGAAGAGATGGAGGAATAGGAGAAGATGGCTGAGTGGGGAGCGGTGGGTGGTGGTGGTGTTCTCTAGTTGAGAAGAGGGAAGTGATGGGTTGTGGTGATGGCGTTGGTGATGGGGAAGGATGTTGGGAGAACGGTTGGTGCTGGTGGTGCTCTCTATCACTGAGCACAACTATGTCAAGGCAAGTGGAGGAGAGACAAGGCAACCGTCGGTCCACGGTGCAAGCGACATCCACAGTGTCTGCCTTCTCAACAATGCCAGTGGGGAAGATGGATGAAGCCCCTGAATGGGAAGAGATGAAGAGCTCCCCACAAGGGAGAGGAGATAAATCTACCACTGCCTATTTCTCAGTTGCAATTTTCCTCTCTCATTCTGTTTTCTTCCAAGATCTCTACCCTTCTCCAATGGCAGCAGTGAGGTGGTGGCTTTGGAGGCGATGCTGCGATGGAGAAGAATTTTTGTGAGAAAGTGGGATGCAGTGTGTTTGAAACCCGTCGGCATCATCAGATGTCCAAAATAACCTCTAGACATCTTAAAAATCAAATTTGGCAATTCTTGAATTCCTGCGATACATATAATTATTTATAATATCACATAAACTTTACAAATAAAAATTATAATGTACACATTTATTTTATGATCAAATGCAAATATTAGTATACTCTAAAATGTAGGAACTAACCAACTTAGGCTAAAATTAATCCAATAAATTGGACTCATCAGACGCTGATGGGAAGACCATCATAGGCCCTAACTAGACATTTTTAATCAAATTTGATGGATAAATGCTCCTACATAATCATCTGAGGGCCATAATTCCATGTCATTCTGATTTGAGAGGGAAACGAGAAATCAGGGTTAATTCTATAATTTTAACAGCATATCATGAACACAAATTAACCATGGGGTTTATTAGAGGTAAATTGAAGTTCAATCGAGCATTAAAGTCTAATAAGTGGGTCCATACAGATAGAAATGGGGTTTCACACTTTTCGAGAACCGTAACAACACATAAAATCCTAATTTCAGACTCACTTAAATAACAGAGGCTTCGATCAGGATAAAATTCATTTAAATCTCCTAAAATTCATAGAAAAATATTCTGAGAGGCTTGGTATCCTTGGTTTGACCATCTAAATCCATTTTGGCCTTGAATAGAATCTCAAATGGAATTTTACCCTAATTTTGGGTTTTTGTGTAAATTGCCCAGTCAAATTTGGTCAGAACTGAAATACTACTTCACCATCAGATTTCTTTGGTCTAAATTAGGTTTGTACCAAAATTTGGGCCTAATCAGAGTCCATCTTGACCTAGTTTGCAATTTGGTCCATTAAGTCTATTTCTTTCAACCAAGCCCCCAACTTTCGAATTATTTACATTTACCATCCTAATTATTCATCATTTTCTTCAAACATATCCCTGCCACCATGGCAGGTGTGAAACCATAGCAGCCAACCTTCAATTAGAGATTTCTCTCTGATTTCTCAAACAAATTCATCTAAAATTGGAGTGATTGATCCTAAGAACCTTCCTAATTGGTTGAGCTACATCTTGAACCCTGACTTGAGCCCTAAAGATCATGCGAATGTAAGAATCCTGGGGATTTTCTACCCTGAAATTTTGAGCTCTTCAAGCTTCTTCCTAAGCTTGGAGCCCACCCTGAGGCCTTTAAAAAGACCTACGATCGACCATCCTCTTCAGCAAGTTTAAAGGCCAAAACCTCCACTTCTACCTCTGCCGCCCAGTTGCTCCACCTTGCTCCGACAACCCTCCTTCTCTGGCTTCTTCACCCTCTGACACATACCATAGGCAAAGGGAAATGCTTCCTCTCTTTCTTCTGCACCTCGCCATACCTGCGAGGAGCTCTCCGATCCCCTCCTCGTCGCTGTTCCCATCTCTAGAGCTCTCTTTGTCTCCGGTGCCAGCCAATTGTAGCTGGTGCTATACTTTCTTCCCTTTCATCCATAAACACCCTCTTCCAACTCTGCTAACCTCTCTGATTTCTCCTGACTCCTTAGACTTTAGGTTTGCTCACCATATCGCTCCTACCACCTTTGCTTTCCCCAGCGCCGACGTACCTCCGGCGAACTCGCATGCCCACTCCACTGCGCCAATCCGCTTGCCACCATGCCCATTAGCTTCACCATTACCCTGCGATCAAAATCCCAAACAATATTAGGGCTATTGATCACTGCAACCACCCACTTAACACTATCACCTTCACGCACCTTCACCGACTTTGTCACGCATACACATACCTTTGCAACACACGAAACCACCATCACCAAGTTTGCCACCCTCAAGTGATCCTCCAGAGGTGTTTTGATAAGGCCAAGAGGCTGTATTCATCTTTTCAAGTGTACGCCGAAGCCTCATCGCCGTCACCATCTTCTCCAGTTTCATTTGCTATTTTCCATTCGAATTCATCCTTGCTAATAACTCCAAGCATTGTGGATCAGTTCCAAAAGCCTCCCCCAGTCTTCAATTGCAGCAGTAGACATCGTCTTCAACCCCAATCAGTGGATCTATTAGTTGCTGTTTCACGGAGGAAGAGGCTGCTTACTTTAGTCCCACATCGTGGACTAAAGACCTGCCAGCATGATACAAAAGGAAAGGCTTACACCGACCCCTCGCCCAAGCCACAGGGGTCGAGTCCCCATCACACGAGCCATGCACTCCTTGCCTACGTTCACGTCGACGAGTTTGGACCTCTAACCGTATACCTAATTACCCAGTACTGTTCATCCGGGTCTGAGCTGAGAAAGAGGAAAGAGAATCAGAGAGAGAGGGGGAGGGTCTTGCTTTGTTGAGCATTAGTATCCTCTCTCTCTCTCTCAACACTTAGTCTCTAAGGCCCTTGTGCCTCTGTTGGTGCGTTGCTACTGTGACTATTCTCTGAGTCTAAGGCAAGGCATTGAGCCATGTGAGGCTTCACTGGTTAAGACATATGAGGCCATTGGTTGTCGTTTGATTTGGGCACTTGATTGGTTTTGATACTATGGGGATATTTATTCTGATGCTTAATTGCCTCAAACATTTAAGTTGATAATAGAGCTTAAACTTAAGGGTTAATTTGGTGATTTAAATCACCATTTTAACCCAATATTTTTGCACTAACTCTTTATTTCTTCTTGCTATATTATTTTAAGCATTTCATTGGTTTCAATTGCATATCATTTTTTATATATTGTGATTAGTGGATTGAAATTGCTATATTTGCTCCCTGCGAACGACCTTAGACTCTAAATTGATTTTGAGCTTTACAAAATGAAGTGCTTTATGCGATTTTTTCATCCTATACTATAATGCGCTTCTCTAAACATCGATGATTTCGCGTAAATAGACACCCATATCCTCGACCTTAGATTTTTCAAGCTAATTATGCTTAAGTAAGCATGGCTTAATTTTCCCTATAGGGCAAAGTCGGAAAATTTGATCTCTTGGACTAAGGGGCACAAGCGTTCAAATCGATTTCTTTGTCACTTTTGGTTTAGGAGTTTGAAGAATCCAAACACAACCTCACATGCATGAATTGAGTTTTAGGACTCGAGTAAGGGTTAATAAAACATCGAACTTAGGTAGAGTTAGAAAATAACTCTTTTATAACAACCAGCCCTTGAAGGATAAAGAGCCACTTGCCTAATAAGGTGCACGTAGCTAATTTTTGTTTTGGTAGGGCTTGTATACATAAGTCTTAGTAAGTAGTATACCTATCCTCACCACCCCAAAGGCACACAAATGCCTCACACACTTGCACCACAGAAAAAAAAATGAAACCATAGAAAAAAAATAAAAAAAGAAAAAAATATGGTGCTAGAATTTTATTTTTCTTTTACGGGAAGATATACCCTAAGGTTGACACTATTGGAAGCTAGAAAGCTAGCAAATTCATGTGGGAGCAGCTGACTAAGTCCAATAGGTTATTAATTAGATACTTAGGACCTTTAACTCAATTCACTTTCACTACACATGTTCCAACCCTAATAACAACGAAAGCAGGAGTGAAATTGAGACCAACCTGAACCAAGTGCCTCTGTGTTTAAAAATCAAGAGTGAGGTGAATTTGAATTAGGGAGCCATTTGATCTTAGCGTGTTGAGGAACTGGGTTGTCCAAAGTATTAGACATAAGAGCACTATTTTTTGTCTAACCAGGATTAACAAATTAAATTATTTCAAACTATTTTTAAGCTAAATGTCAAAAATACCCTTAAGCTGAAAGTCATTAGGGTTTACTGAACTTTAAGAATTTGCTAGGAATTTTCACCCCACGCCTAACTTTTATTAGTCCCTATCAAAATCTTAAGGAAAGAACTAGATCCCTAGCCCATATTTTTGATGTCAGATGCCTATTTGTGCCACTCTATAGAAATCAAATTAGAATACTAATAACAAGCCTAGAGGTGCTTAAGTACCAACCAAGATCCAAACCTGACCAACCTTAGCCTTAGGTCTACCATGAAAGCTTCTAAGGCCTGCAAACACTGCCTAGAGGTTCATTGACCCTAACGGTTAAAGCATTCGTGCGTATTTGTAGCAAGTTTAGGTTCAGTTTTCCAGCGCATTGTTAATAAGAGAGATAGAGATGGATATTTATTTTGAGATTTTTCTCTCTTTTCTTTTTACATTCCCCTAAATCCAACATTGGATTGGTTCTCGACATGGTCTATATTGGATTCCTTGTCCCCACCATCAATCCTCACAGGGTCCCTACCTTTCGTTGCTTCGGGATAGCACCACCCATGGCAATCCTCAGAACCCTAGCTTTCGACACTTTGGGATTGTGTCGCCCATGGAGTTTTGTAGCTAAATTTAGACCTTGGTAATTGACATTTTGGGATAATCTCACCCACGGCACCTGAACCAGCATAAGATTCTTACATGCCCCTAGTAGGATATTTAGATATCCTAGGAGACAATATGTTATAACGCATCTTCGAGGGGAGTACCTTTCATTCCACCTCTCCGTGTCGGGAACTCATCCAATCAACTTGTGTCTTCAAGTCGCTCCTAAGGCAGATCTTCAGGAAAATATTTTCAGAACATAACACTTTTAGCATTATACTTCATTATGTGCATTGAACCAGACTGGTGTGTGATTTTTGGGTGCTTAGGTTACCAAGTCCTGCAAACCAAAGGGCAAGCAACGGTGCTGAATAAACCCTGAGCCTTAGACTTATTACATCAGCTTCGTACTTTCCTCAACCTCTTGAGGAATAGTCCAAACTTAACAAATACTTGAGTGTTTAAGCCTTAGGATAGGCTCAAGAGGCCTAAGGTCGGTATTCGTCACTTATCTCCTTGCCTCTAGCACTTCAGGACTTAATCCTTGTTTTAATTTGGTTTAGAACTTAAGAAGATTCCATAATCAGTTGCTAGGGCTATCAATTGTTTCATATTTTTCTCCTTTGACATTCTTTGTAATTCCTCCTCTTTCCTCCTTAAGAAAGATTTTCATTAATATATATATATTTGTGAGAACCCCTCGAAGAATTGAATTTCCTATTTGTTTTGCACTTTAATACCCTCCCATACCTCAATTTTGCAATGTCCTCATTGTAAACCAGGTGGGTTCGAGTTTAGCTTAGTTCATACATTACAACAGGTTTGAAGGGTGTGTGAACGGGTCGGGATGACTATTACAAATGATTTCAAGCTCTGATACAAGTATCAAAGTTGGTGTAGTTGTTCTAAAGTTTGAACCCTAAAGTGCAACAGAAATGTAGCTCAAAAAGAATCAGAAGGGTCTTGGGTTTTTGAAATGATTGGTTGCCTCCCATTAAGTGCTAAATTCGATGCCTTTAGTCGAGCAAAAGGTGGTCAAGGATAAGGGGTGGTCAGATTGGAAGAATTTTGTAGAACAAGCACCTTGATGATTAGCCTGGTTAGTCCCACTAGGTGCTTGTTCAGATCAATTGGTTGATGATGCAGACCAAACCTAATCAATCTAATGGGTTGAGGAATGTGAATCAATAGGTGTGAAGCCCACTAGATGCTTTGTCACTCAAATAGGTGTAGAAATGCAAATCAGGGGTTTGGCTGTATCGGCTTAGCCATATCAGAGTAGGGGCTCTCAAAAGATAATGGATCGGTGAAAAGTGTAGGAACCCTACTTATGGAATAAGAGGGGGATCGTACATGGTTGTCAGTTTGATCAGTGTCTGATTCCCTATCGAATTATAGTGGTGAATCATAAGCAACTGGATCAGAAAGAGGTGAATCAGAATAGAAATTGATTCTAGTGGTGAGTTAGGGTTGGGATTGCTTTCTAAATGGCTTTGGCTTGAGAGTCGGGGGTAGGTCTACCTTGAGTTCCAAATCATTGGCCTTAGAATCAAAATCAAAGAATGGATCATGGATACTGACGTAGTAAATCGGCTCGTAATCATATGGAAACAATGATTCTCCTAAATTTAGGGTATGAATCAACATCATCGGAGAATTTACGAAAGTCATCTTTTGAATCTGATTCAAGATCGAGATTTCCACCACAGGATAAATCAACATGCATGAAGTTGTCAACTTGACTTTGGTCTATCCTAATCTTAGATTCCAAGCTCATTGGGATGTCTTTATTAGGCATATGCTTAGGTTCAGGGCATCTAGGGTAGATCCAATGAAATCCTAACTCTTCCAACTCCTCTGATTCTGTATCATAAATTGTTTTGACTTCTGATGAATCAATTTGTTCTTCCGGGGAGTCTGGAGAGGTGTAATAATCAAATATAGGCCCAAGATCATAGTTCAAATCTAAAATCTTGTTCTCATTGCATTGGGCCTCATGATCATCCCAACTAGTCTCAAATCTAGAGTCTAGGTTAGGTGTATGGATTGGGCCACTAGAATCTGGACTTGGCTCTATTGGGATGTCAGAATTACTCAAGAAAAATCTTAATAGGATAAGGTGTGGGTGTTACATCCTCGAGAGATTCTGAGTTGCACTCATCACAGGTGTTTTGAAAATCTAGGCATGATGGACCAGCTTCACAGCTTCCTATGGCTGGCTCATAATTGGGAACACTTGTAACTAATTCTACCCAACCCATATCTTGATCAGGTATTTCATTCTGCATAAAATCAAAATTCGATTCCATTTGGGTTGGGGATCCATAACAATAATCTCCATTTTTGTACCCAAGCTCTAGGAAACTATATTGATCCTCAAGATTGCTCCAAGATGCACCATTAGTTTCTAGGTGGGAATCTGGGTATCCCTCAATAATCACATTTTCCAACTAATTTATTAGCTCCCCACTTCGTCCAAAGTCATCTTGGTACTTTTCCTAAAGTTTCAGGTTTGACACATATTGTAAACTCTAAGTGTAATGCAATTTCTTCAATGCATCAAATGTTTGTAAAAGGATCTCCCAGGTCAAACTACATGCTAGTTGTGTTGTAATCATCTTGATGTGGTCTGAAATGGGGTTTGTCATTTTTGTTTCACTAACCCGAATTATGCTAAACAGATCTGAGGTTTTATCAAATTCTTCCCTATGCCTAAGAGCAACCTCAATCATTTTCTCTTTTATTCTCTTACAGGATTCAGGTTTATTGAACATATTTCTTATGTTGTTAGGTTGCATCTCCAAATCAGGTGGTGGATTAGGATGAAGAATCAAATTTAGGTCCAGATTGATTTAATCAAATCAGATAAGATTTCACCCATAAGATCAACTCTAATGGAGGCCTCTAGGCCAGACCTAAAGATCTCTTCCTATGTATGTGAACTAAAGAATAGATAAGGGACTTGATGTGTATTGGACCCAAACAAGACACCCAAAAATTTTGGATGACTAAGGCTATTTGAGGCAAATGGACCTCTTGATAAAAAATCCACACACCCAAGAATTACTTGGGCATCTAGGAAGGGAGAGTCTCACAAAGACGCCTACACGGTAGAGCATCCCCATGGGTTACAAGGTTTCCCCTACTCGACCTTCCTTGTCACCACGATTCCAAGTAGATCAGAATGTATGAATTGAAACCTAAGTCTACCAATTTTAGCCCTAATTGTGCCTTGAATTTCACTTGATTTAGAAGTTATTTTAAATTGTGACCTAATTTACAGGTTGATTAATTCACAAAGTGAATCAAATTCACTTAACTTGTCCTAAGGTTAAGTATGAAATTTGGGTTAGAACACCCAAATCACCCTAAATTGGTTCTCAATAGGTTATTAGGTCACAAATTTTAAGGTTCAAGTGATTTTAGAGCCTTGATTCTAGGGTTCACTTGGTTAGATTAGTTTAAACAAGGGCTTGGATAGCACACAAATGTGGAAAGATTAATTTCCTTAATTTCAGGCAAGTGTGTACTAACACTTCACAACCCTAAAGTGTAACCCTAATTGGCTCTAATTCCTAGTCCAATTTGAATCCAAATATGACAACTTGAACTCAAACAAGAAGGTGAGTAGTCCAAGATGTTAAGAAATTTAGCGAGATTCCCTAATTGGTATGGGAAGTAAGGACAGAGAATCTCTAATCAAATCGTATCAACTTCAATCTAATTTAAATCAATCTCGCAAATTAGGAAACTCATTACCTTTAAATGATAATTACTAGGAACATAAGGCAAGTGGATCCTAATTGATTTGTTTCCTTTTTATCTTCCCAAGATTAGGATGTGATTAGGGAAGAAAAGAGAATTGTACCTGCCCCTGGAGAGGTTGATTACACGGAAGATCTTCTCATGATTCACCTCATAACAACAAAACAAAGTACCTAGGGCAAGTTAGAATTCAACTCAATAATCAAGAAAAATATGACTAGTGGTGAATTGCACGTTGCCCCCTATCAACAGCACCAAAATGTTGAATGAATTTTGTTGGGTTTTAGTAATGTGTCGTAGTATAACAACAGGAAACGAGTCAACACTTAAAATTTGTAATGCTCAAAAAATGTGAGTTCCGAGGTCATTCGTAGGGAGCAAAATTGGAATTCAATCCACTAATCAATTATAAATGATGAGCACTAATAAACAAATCACAAGTAATGGTATGCAATGAATAATCAATCATAAATATATATTCAATATGGATCCAAGTTGTATCCTAAGAGTCAATAACAGAAAGATAACAGAGAGCCAAAAAGTGGTGGTTAAGACCACCAATTAATCACTTACACTTAGGCTCAATTCTTTCAATTCAAGCTCAATATCAGACTTCTCTCAGGCACTTAGCCAAATTCAGAACCTCAAATCTTCACAAATCAGACTTCTGAAATGCTCATCAGACAGCCTAACCATTTAAAGCCAAACACCTTCACAAATTTTCCATGTCATTAGGCACAAATCTCTAGGGCAAAACCTCCCCACCTCTTCTTAGATGTCCTTTCCTTTCTCTCCCTTCCTAATGGGTAATCGGATCCGGATAGGAGACTAGACCCATGGGGCATGAGCGTGGGTGAGAAGTGCATGAGTAGTGAGAGGGACTCGACCTTGTGTTCTTGGGTGAGAGAAAAGGGACGTAAAACCTTATTAAGGCATTTCAAAAGCAAAAAGCCACGATGTGGCACTAAAGAATGTCCTTTTCCTTGCGTTATTCAACATGCATAGCTGCTGCCAAGCTTTGGCTAATTGGAGCTGATGCTGGTGTTTCTAGTTCAATCGAAGTCCTAGGAAGTTTCTCTAGCTGGGTCCACATCTGTTGGAGGTGGTGTGGTGGTGGTTGATGACTGAAGCATGGTGGACGAAGTCAGCATGAAGCGGAGGTTCGACGAAGCTCTAAAATCAAGAATAAGGGCTCTGTGCCTAAATTAAATTACTCACAAGTGCCATCGTGGATAGTGGAGTGTGGTGGTTGACAAGTCGATTCTCTCTTAACAAGATGATAATGATTTGTCATTTATATTTCTAAGTGGTGGAAAATCGACTAATCAAAGTATTGAATTAAAATTAACCACTCAATAAGGAGTGGGTCGTGTCCACAAGGTGGAACATGCCTATTAAAACTTGTAAGGTTAGAAAGCTAATGTTCCCAAATGAAATCGTGGAAAGTTGATGCCAAAACCTCTCTTAAATGAGGCACATAAAGCTCACATATGCTGATAAAGTAATTAAGGAATGGAGGGAGGTTATCTTCACAAAATAACCAACATTATAATATTCATTAAATGAGAAAAATAAGTTTGGCAATGGCATGGAATGGTAAATAGAAACACAACCCAAAATAGGGGATTTCTTCCTCGTGATTGTGTGTGAGGAGGAGGGAATGGCTGGAGCTGTGAAACTCGAAGGAGGATCTCTAGATCGAGGGCTCTGCGATGGTAGTCGCAGTGTAGCGGAAGGAGTCCGAGGTGACTGAACGGAGTGGAGGAGGGTGTTGGGTAACAGGTGGCTGCTGCTACTGGGAGGAGCTCCACACGAGGGCCATGAGAGGGTTGCTGGCCGCGCGTGATGTGTGGTTGTGTGCTGTGGAGCTAAGGGGTAGTGCACGCTACTGTTGTGCGCGTGGAGGGGCATGGTGAGTTGCAACCATGCGTGGAGGAGAGGGTGACGCTGCTGTTATGCTCGTGGAGGGGAGTGGCTGAAGAGGTGATGGCCGGTGCTGCATGCACAGTGGATGCGCAAGGAGAACCTACACTACTGCTTGCGAGCAGAGGTGCAGTGCATGGAGTTGAAGCATGGAGATGTGCATGGAGAGGAGGGCGGTGGATGCTTGTTGGAGTGCACATGATGGTGTGGGAGATGAAGGCACGATGGAGTGTGTTAAGCGTCGGCGAGGAGTGCGGGTAGAGGTGCTAGGCCAGCAAGGAGGTGGTGGTGTTGGTGGTGGCTGCGATGTTGGTGATGGTGGTGGTGGGTTTCTCAGGCAGCAGTAGAAGGAGATGGAGAAGAAGAAGAAGGTGAAGTGTTAGGGGAGAAGATAAATAGTGGTGTGTTGGGTCTTCAGATGTCTTAAACACGAGTGGATGGCTGCTGGTACGTGGCTGCGGTGGTGATGATGGTGGTGGTGCAAGTTATTGTTGCAGCGTGGAGGGATGTGCACACTAAGGTGTTCATGGTAAGGTGGAGTCGTGAAGGCTCATGGACAGTGTTGGCATGAGTCCACCAGTTTGGCACGGCGAGTTGTCACCTCCTAGGCCTACGGTGTGGTGGAACTCATCCATGGAGGCTGACGGTGGGAGGGGAGCACGGTGATGGAGTGGGTGGTGGCCTCCCCAACCATGGCAGTCTCCCGCTCTCTTTTGTAGTTGCAACTGCTTGAATTTGGAGTGTCGAGATCCACATTCTCCTCTCCTCTTCACTGCGGCCATCATTACAGGCTATGTAAACACATTTACACTACTTAAAATGTCTGTTTATGCATGTTCTTAAGCATAGGATTGCATTTCATGAGATAAATATTGCATAACATGCATCATCTTACATTTAGAGTAGTTTGAATAAAATGGAGGTTAATTATCTCCTTTTATGTGCTTGGAGTTCAACGACTCCAAGATCGCCCTAATCAGACATCCGTAGCATTAGATAGTGATCGGGGAACCCTAGAAGATCAAGGGCCAGGATGGTGAAAATCTGCACTTCAGATGACAAATCTGACCGTACAAATGAATTCAGATCGACGATCGCAGCCCAACGACGCAAAAATCGAGTCAATCCGACATTCGTGGCACCATCTACAACTTCCAGAAGATGGCCAGCCAAGTGGCACAGACGTGCCTTCGTGCGTGCGTGTTAAGAGCTGTCGTTATAGTTGCACTTGATACGTCGGTTTTAAAAGAAGTGAACGGAGGTGAGTCCGAGTGTCGATCTCAGGGAGGCGTGGAAATCGGATTTTGTTTACCACTTGTTGTCACGAAAAAGGCGGAGTTTTGCTTGCGAAAGAAATGGTTTTGAAAAGCGAGAGATAGAGAGAGTTTAGGGTTAGAAAGCTCTTGGTTTTGATCATGCACTTTAAACAGAAATTAAAAAGGCAACTAAATGAAAAACAATTTCATTAAACATGCATTCATAGTTCATGGTTTACAATATTAAATACATGCTTCAACAAAAGTAAATGAAAGCTTAAAAGAGAGAGAGAGAGGTAGAGAGAGAGTGGAGAGCGACGAGGCAGCCACGGCGGTGGAGGAGGCTCCGTCGGCGGCTCGTCGTCTCCGGCGATTACAAGAGTGCCTAAGACTAGCTAGGAGAGGAGTGGAGTAGTTGCAAATGGGAGAGGATGCCTTGAATGGTGGTAGAAGGGGGTTTAAATAGAGTTAAGGGCTTCCTAAAAGAAGAATGTGCTTTAGCGACATCCAGAACGTCGCTAAAACCGCTTCCATATACGTCGGTGAAGGTCTACTGCCGCCGGTCAGCCGCCCGCCCCTTTCTCTCTTCAGGCGCGATCCGTGGACGTCGAACGAGAGCCGTCCGATTGATGATCGGACGGCTGAGATCCTCCCACGCCTGCGCTAGGATCGCGCTTCGGGCGTGCGTGCGCGCGCGCGTTTCCGCCCGGCGTGCGCGCGCGCGTGGGAGGTGGGGCGCTGTCGTCGCGCTGCGTGGCGCGATCCTAGCCGCTCGCTTCTGATCGCGCGGCTCAATTTTGCCACGCCCTTCGCCCGCAGACGATTTTTGCTCCGCGCGAATCGAACGCGCGTCGCCGCAACGCGGGCGTGCGCGCTAACCGTTGCGCCACGCCCGCGCTTTGTCGCGGCGACCGCGGGCGAGCACGCGGATCTCGGCCGTTCGATCGAAGATCAACGGTCGAGATGCGTCCTTGGCTGGCTTGGGGGCGTGCGGGCGGCGGGGGCGGGGCGACGTGGCGCGTTCTAGGCTGTTGATCTCCAGATCAACGGTCAGGATTTCTTGGGCCCATTGTGGGAGCTCCGGATGTCGGATTTGGCCGATTTTGAGTTCGTTAGACTCCGTTCGTCGTCCTGAATCCATCCGTGCAGTCCGATTGCTCATCTGAGGCCTGCTTTGACAAATGCTTTACACAAATAGCCATTAATACAGTTTATAAGCAATCTTGGTACTTGATGCATGCAATGCTCCTATTCTACTTTATGTTGTGCCTTTTATTCTAAAGATGGGCCATATTCAACCTAATTACTACCCCCTTGCGTGGTGTTATCATACCCCCATGCTTACTCCTTGCTAGTCCCTAGCAAGGTTTATTCTAGCCTTTATTTCTTTGGCGAATTCAAGAAGTAATTGCTTAGGCACTTCGTTACTTGTTAATAAGAGGAACTATACGAAGATCTTAATCTACAAAGACTAAGCAGCGCCCGGGTGTCTGCCAAAATACGAATCGCCCGAATCCTTGCTTTGTATATATAACTATACTTATGTATACGTATATATCTATATATGTCTTTTTAGAATTTTTAGAATTCAGTGTGGGTTGGTAACTTTTTACGGCTACCCAACCCACCCAAAACTCGGTCAAAACCCTAAGTGCTAAGCATCTTGGTGTGAATGTTGTGATAGACTTACTTAACGGTAATTGAGACAGACTTCGAGTTTCTACGCCTCTAGGTGACCGGAAAAGAAAATAAATTTTTGCCTGAAGGTGTATTTGTTCGATTGGTAGCTTTCTCCCTGCGTTCATTTTACTTGGGGTCAACACAAGGATTTTCCAGTGTATATCTCCCCGGCTTGTACTACTTCCCCGCTTCTTCCTTAGGTGTTTTTGGTCTTCTTTTTTTTGTGCAATTATTGAGCTGGGCTCTGGACAACCGACCAATGGGCTGTTACCCACGATCACTTGCCAGCCATACTTGTGCGGTGAAGTGTGGTTTATTTTCTTTTCTTCTTCTCTTTTTTTTTTTTTTTTTTTTTTATTATTATTTTTTTTACGTAGGTGGCTTCCCTAATCTCAAATGTACCTAGAGGCAGTGAAAAAGAAATGGCCTGTGGCTGGGTTCTGGACAACCTGCCAATGGGCTGTTACCCACGACAACTTGCCAACCATACCATCCTAGAGAGTTCATTAGCTACCCAATTTCTGTCAAAATCTCCGAGAAGTGAGTATGTGCAGAAATGTGTGCAGATGCTTAGACTCAAAGTTTTCCTGAGTTAGAGGATGAGTTGATAAGTCGTATACTTATCACCTTATTTATTAGGTGGATCAGAATAGCTTAAAGTTGCAAGGATTCGCCGCTAAATCCATATTTTAATGGACACTAGGGCTGATTAAGCCTGAAGGCCTGAAAAGTCTAAGAGTTTAAGTTCTTTTTGTATTATTTCCCACTATTGGCAAGTTTCTAATGCCTAAGTTTTTCTTCCTAAATTCAATTTTTTTTTTTTTAATCAATTAATTTATTCATTCAGACTGATTAATTAAACTCAGGATTATGCAATTTACCATCCCCCCCATGCTTAAGTTGGACAATGTCTTCATTGGCAGATGCATGGATGCAGAAGGGTTCAAAAAGATAGTACCTGAGTGACGTAAACTACCAGATCAGTCTGA
This sequence comes from Thalassia testudinum, assembly GCA_037157565.1. NCBI lineage: Eukaryota > Viridiplantae > Streptophyta > Magnoliopsida > Alismatales > Hydrocharitaceae > Thalassia > Thalassia testudinum. The sequence goes on from JAZHRO010000051.1 coordinate 11,034,718, forward strand.
ATCCGCTGGGTTGCCTCCCAGAAAGCGCTGAGTTTAACGCCTCCAGCTGGGCGGTGCCTGGTGTCAGCCCTCAACAAGGGTGACACTCTCCTTGGGGGGTACCTGGGCCAGGAAATGCTTCAATCTTTGACCATTGACTGTAAAGGTGTGCCCGGTATTAAGATCGGCGATTTCGACTGCCCCATTGGAATAGGGCTTGACCACCCGAAATGGTCCTGTCCATTTGGACCTAAGTTTCCCTGGAAAGAGTTTCAGGCGTGCATCAAATAGCCAGACTTGTTGGTTTGGCTCAAAGGTTTTCCTATGAATGAGTCGGTCGTGGACGGCTTTCATTTTCTCCTTATATAGCCGACTATTGTCAAAGGCGTCCCGACGAATTTCTTCAAGCTCAGATAATTGAAGAGTCCTTTGCGCACCAGCTAACTGGGGATCCATGTTACATTGCTTAACAGCCCAGTAAGCCCGGTGTTCCAATTCGACAGGGAGATGGCAAGCTTTGCCAAAGACCAAGCGGTAAGGTGACATGCCTATCGGGGTCTTAAAAGCGGTCCTGTATGCCCACAGGGCATCATCAAGTCGTGTGGACCAGTCTTTCCTGTCAGGTCTCACAGTCTTCTGTAAAATGTTCTTGATTTGTCTGTTTGAGACCTCAGTCTGCCCATTTGTTTGTGGATGATACGGGGTGGCAATGCGGTGGTTTACCCCGTATTTTCTAAGTAGGGCACGGAATTGGGAATGGATAAAATGGCTTCCACCATCACTGATCATGGCCTTGGGTATTCCAAAATGGGAAAAGATGTTCTTCTTTACAAAGTCCATGACCGCCTTATGATCGCATCGTCGGGTGGCAACGACTTCAATCCATTTGGAAACATAGTCTACCGAGACCAAGATATACTCGAAGCCGTTGGATGGTGGAAAGGGGCCCATAAAATCGATACCCCAAACGTCGAAAATTTCGACAATCAAAATGGGCTGAAGGGGCATCATATCTTTTTTGGTCATTGTCCCTAGTGTTTGGCATCGTGAGCAAGTCTTGGCAAAGATGTGTGCATCCTTGAATAGGGACGGCCAATAAAATCCAGACTGCAAAACTTTTGCAGCTGTTTTCTTGCCAGAGAAATGGCCGCCACATGCTTGGTCATGACAAAAGGAAAGCACACTCTGAACCTCGTCTTCGGGGAGGCACCTCCTGATGATCTGATCAGCACAGAGGCAAAACAGCATGGGATCATCCCAGAAATAGTGCTTGGCCTCAGCCAAGAACCTGTCCCGTTGCTGTTTGGACCAGCTGTGCGGGGTTTGTCCTATAACCAGGTAGTTGACATAGTCAGCATACCATGGCATTTTCTTGTCTTGCACGGCTAGGATGTGTTCATCAGGGAAGGTATCAGATAGAGGTAGGGAGGGTCCAATGTGGTCTGGATGAAGTCTTGACAGGTGGTCAGCCACCACATTTTTCGATCCGGCCTTGTCTTGGATTTCCAGGTCAAATTCCTGCAAAAGCAGGATCCATCTGATGAGCCTGGGTTTTGCATCCTTTTTGGCCAACAGGTGCCGGATGGCTGAATGGTCGGTGTAGATAGTCATGTGGGATCCCAGCAAGTATGATCGGAATTTTTCCAGTCCAAAGACTACAGCAAGCAACTCTTTTTCTGTGACCGTATAATTACGTTGGGCCTCGTCCAACGTTTTGCTCGCGTAGTAGATCACCACGGGCTTCTTGTCTTGCCTTTGTCCCAGGACAGTGCCTATGGCAAAATCTGATGCGTCACACATAATCTCAAAACCCTGGGACCAGTCTGGGGGTTGAAGTACCGGTGCGGTGGAGACTAAGTCCCGGAGGGTATGATAAGCCTGGGTGCAATCAGGAGACATGTGGAAAGTTGCGTCGTTGGCTAGAAGGTCGGTCAAGGGTTTGGAAAGTTTGGAAAAGTCTTTGATGAACCTTCGGTAGAAGCCAACATGTCCTAGAAAAGAGCGAATCTGTCGGACCGAACTAGGTGGAGGAAGTTTGGAAATTAAATCAACCTTAGCTCGATCTACCTCGATGCCCTTATGCGAAACGATGTGTCCGAGGACAATTCCTTCCTGAACCATAAAATGGCTCTTTTCCCAACTTAACACCAAGTTAACCTCGATACATCGTTTCAGGATTTTCTCCAAGTTGCTCAAACAATGGTCGAATGAATTCCCGAATACAGAGAAATCATCCATAAAGACCTCCAAGTATTCACCCACCATTTCTGAAAAAATGGCTAGCATGCAACGCTGGAAGGTTGCGGGTGCGTTGCATAACCCGAACGGCATTCGACGGAATGCAAATGTGCCATACGGGCAAGTGAATGTGGTCTTTTCCTGATCTTCTGGAGCAATTGCGACTTGGTTATATCCTGAATATCCATCCAGGAAGCAAAAATACTTCTGCCCTGCCAATCTTTCAAGGATTTGGTCAATGAATGGCAAGGGGAAGTGGTCCTTCTTAGTGGCTTCGTTAAGCTTCCTATAATCAATACACACCCGCCATGCGGTGGTGGTGCGGGTGGGAATGGATTCGCCATGATCATTAGTGACAACGGTGAGCCCAGCCTTCTTGGGAACCACTTGAGTGGGGCTCACCCAGGGGCTATCAGAGATAGGGTAGATGATGTCGGCGTCGAGCCACTTGATAATTTCTTTTTTAACGACCTCCCGCATGTTAGGGTTTAACCGTCTCTGCATCTGGCGGGAAGGTCGGGCCCCGTCTTCCAGGTAAATCTTGTGGGTGCAATAGGTGGGGCTAATTCCTCTTAGATCTGAGATGGTCCAACCAATGGCGGCCCGATGTTCTGAAAGAGTTGCAGTCAACCTTAGTTCCTGATCCTTGGTTAGATGGGAATTAATAATCACTGGGAAGGTCTGGCCAGGTCCCAAGAAGACGTACTTGAGATTCTCGGGCAATGGTTTAAGTTCAGGTGCGGGTGGGACCACAGTCGATGGGAATGGAAAGGGCGGTAGTTGATCAACATTGATTTCTTCAAATGGTGTCATGTGATGATACTCAGCCTTACAGAGGTCCACAGGTAATGATGGTGACGAGTCAGAACTACGGGTTTGGTGGTCTGAGACAGAATTGAGGGTAAGGCATTCCTCGATTAAAGTTTCCACGGGATCATGTTCCTCAATGTAATCACAATCAAAAGACTTTGTTGCCCGGAAGATATCTAATTGCATTTTCCTGTCTCCGAAGGCGATTTCCATACATCCCGTGTCGCAATCGATGTTTGCTTTAGCCGTGGCTAAGAAAGGTCTGCCTAAGATTATGGGTGCGTTCTGTAATTTTTCAGGGACTTCCATGTCGAGCACCAAAAAGTCGACTGGGAAATAGAAGTCCTTGACCCGTACAATCACGTCCTCGACAACCCCCTTCGGGGTTTTCACTGATCTATCCGCCAGCTGGATGGTGACAGGGGTTGGTGCCAGCTCCCCAAAACCAAATTGGTGGTACAAGGTTGTGGGAATTAGGTTGATAGAAGCACCTAGGTCCAGGAGCGCTCTATCAAATGTCATGTCCCCGATGTTGCAGGAAATCAGGGGTGCTCCTGGGTCAGTTCGTTTGAGTGGAAGGTTGCTTGATATCACGGAACTGGCTTGCTCAGAGAGTACAACCTTCCTAGGTGCTTGAGGTCTCGTCTTACGCTTGGGTGTACAGGCATCCTTTAAGAACTTGGCGTAAGCGGGGATGTGTTTGACAGCTTCTAGAAGCGGAATATTAATCTGTACTTGTTTAAAAATTTCCATCAGCTCCTCAGTTTCCACAGTATTCTTTTTTCTCTTGATTGTTTCCAAGGCCTCAGGATAGGGTGTCTGGATTGGTTCCATGTTTGGGTCCTTGGTTGGTGCTTCTTCTAAGTCGGGTAAAGTCTCGGGAGAGTCGGCCATTTGGGATCCTGGGTTTTGGTGCCGCTTCTCAAGGTCACCGCATTCGCAGAGGCATTGGGGCCATGGGGTGATCCTTGAGAAGATGAGGATGAAGAGGCGCCAAACCCAGGAGGTGTTTGTGGAGCCGGTTGGACCATATGAGCCTGCCCGGGGTTGCCTTGGAACCCTTGCGAATTGGGGCCTCTGTTAATTATGTTTCGCGGGTTTGGTTGTGGTTGGGAAGGTAGAGATCCTTGCTGTTTACAGTCCAAGAGTTGGCTTAACTGTCCCTTTACCAAGGCCATTTCCTCCAGATGTTTTTGGTTCATGTCAGCCATCATCTTTATTAGGGTGTCCATTTGGTTTTGTGGGGGAGGGGCTGCCCTATTTTGGTTATATTGGGGTCTAACTGGTGGTCCTTGCTGATAGGGGGACAAGTGTGGCTGTTGGTTTGGCCTGGGCTGGTTTTGGAATTGCGGTAGTTTCTGGTTTGTCCAACCAAAGTTGGGGTGATTACGCCAGCCGGTGTTGTAAGTGTTGGAGAAAGGGTCAGGTTTTGCATATCCTTGGACGGCTTGCACATCTTCTAGAATAGCCGATGTTGATGAAGAAGGAAGGGAGTAATCAAGGGTCGAGGGAGCAAAGGTCCCTCCTTGGAGCATGGTTGGGGGTTGTTCCAAGTTTAGTTGGGTGAAGGGTTGGACCAGGTCAACATTATGTGCTCCTTTTGCTAGGGTGAAAGTCGGCAAGGGGTTCCTGGTCTGGTTCAAAAGCTCATCAATCTTCTTGTCCACCAATTCCACTCGATCCAATTTTTTGGCAATAATGTCCATGTCAACCATTCCAGAATTTGCTTGCACCTCATAAATCCCACCACGGGGTTGACTGGATCTGTTAAACTGGTTCATGGAGGCATTGTTGAGCGAATTCTCGCTCATAGACTCAAAGAGCTCAAACGCGCTCTCCTCGTCTTTGTTTAGGAAGTTTCCCCCGCATGAGGCATCGACGAAGTTCCGTAGGTTGCTATCCAGACCGTGGTAGAAGATCTGGGCCAATTGCCACCTTGGAACTTCGTGGTGTGGGCATTTCCTCAAAAGTTCATTGAATCTTTCCCATGCCTCATGAAATTGTTCCCCACCCTGGAGTGTGAAGGTAGTGATAGCTCTTCTGAGGGCATTGGTCTTTCCTATGGGGAAGAATTTCTTTAAAAATGCATGCCTCAGTTCCTCCCAGGTGGTGATGGGTCTACCTAGGGTTCTAAGCCAATGAGAAGCCTTGTCTCTTAATGAGAAAGGGAACATCTTGATTAGAACAATATCAAGGCTAATGTTCCTAGGTTTTACTGTTCTTGCTATGCGGTCGAAATCTTCTAGGTGCTGAAAGGGGTCTTCATTTGAGCTTCCATGAAAGTGGCTCTGGATTAGACTTAATACATTAGGTTTTAGCTCAAAATCGTCTCCCCCTTCGGGGATCCTAAGGTGTGGCTCGACTCTAATGGCAGAAGGGTTATAGAAATCACGGAGGGGTCTTGGCTGGTTCTGAAACGGTGGTAAATCAAGTGGTGGTTGTCCTGGTATGTCATTGAAAGGTGGTGGTTGTTCTTGCGGGTTCTGTAACCGTTGTATGGCTTGCATGATGGTGTGGATTTGTCGTTGCTGAAGCCGATGGTTAGCATTGATTTGAGCCTGGACGACAGCCATAGCATCTGGTGGGGGTTGATCTTCAGCCTCATCTACCCTAGGTTCAGCCATGTTTTCAACAGAGTTACGTCGCCTAGATTCCTGCCCCAAAACACACAATTCGGGATGCAGTGAGCGCCTCCCGTGCATACACTAGAGAAGAACTGGAGGGGATGCGGAGGGCAACAGATGCGAGAAATGTGTTTCAATCAAGCACGCAAGCCTAATCCTTATGGTGTATTCCTTAGGAGACCTAGAAATCTCACAAAGGGTGATTAAGTCCGTAAGCACTGGACTTCCCTTCTCAAGGCTAATCTGGCCAGGTTGATTACGAGGGGATTGCAGGGAAGGTTCTTCCTTTGGCTTACGCCTCCGGTTCCATAGACCCCACAACCGCGGTCGTTTGACACTGCCCCGCAGCCTAGCCACCAGATTCTACCAAGGGAATGAAAGCCAAGTGCCTAGCGAATAAAACCTCACCTTTTGAGACTTAACTCAGTCCTGCCTAGGGCACGTCTACTCAGTTTTAACGGGTTAGGATAGTGCTTGTGCTTAGGGTAATGTGATGAGGCGTTGATTGGGGTGGTGCCTCTTAATGTTTTACTTTCAAAGTGTGTGCTTCTAGCAAAACATGATTTTCAAGCAAGGATTTGTTAAGATATAGTGTCTTTTTAGTGTTCATCCTTACTTAAGTACTTTTTAGGGTTGACGTGTCTTAATTTTTTCAAACAAGTTTCAGTGGGCACGTCAAGTTCTGCACACAACTTAGTGAAAGTAGATTTCCTTTTATTTTGTAGAGGCTCTAAAACCCTAGTGTACTCATCCTGATAATCATGCAGCTTCTATTAGATGAGTCAGTTTTAGGGTTGAGTGGTGCGGCCCAGGTCAACTCACGGTGGCTTCGCAAACACCACTCAAGAGAAAGAGAAAAGAGCACTCCAAGAATTTATCCAGCATATTAGAGTGTACATTTTTTTGTAGGGTGATGTGTTAAGAATGTGGGTCAAGCAATCATTCACCACGCCAATTTTTTTCAGTTTTTATGATTTTTTTTTAGATTTTTCACGCAAGCAAACAATGAGAGAGAGAGAGTACTCACTATCGGTCCTCGAGGCGTCTACTTCCTTGCTACCATAGTGGAATGCATCGCTTCGCCGTCCATGCGCCGAATTCCTGCATCCGTCAAGTAAAAAGGAAAATAGGGCATTAGACGATATGAGAATGAAGGTGGAATGGAGGTGATAAAACAACTCCGTTGCCTCCCCAGCAACGGCGCCAAAAACTGACGTGCCTTCGTGCGTGCGTGTTAAGAGGTGTCGTTATAGTTGCACTTGATACGTCGGTTTTAAAAGAAGTAAACGGAGGTGAGTCCGAGTGTCGATCTCAGGGAGGCGTGGAAATCGGATTTTGTTTACCACTTGTTGTCACGAAAAAGGCAGAGTTTTGCTTGCGAAAGAAACGGTTTTGAAAAGCGAGAGATAGAGAGAGTTTAGGGTTAGAAAGCTCTTGGTTTTGATCATGCAATTTAAACAGAAATTAAAAAGGCAACTAAATGAAAAACAATTTCATTAAACATGCATTCATAGTTCATGGTTTACAATATTAAATACATGCTTCAACAAAAGTAAATGAAAGCTTAAAAGAGAGAGAGAGAGGTAGAGAGAGAGTGGAGAGCGACGAGGCAGCCACGGCGGTGGAGGAGGCTCCGTCGGCGGCTCGTCGTCTCCGGCGATTACAAGAGTGCCTAAGACTAGCTAGGAGAGGAGTGGAGTAGTTGCAAATGGGAGAGGATGCCTTGAATGGTGGTAGAAGGGGGTTTAAATAGAGTTAAGGGCTTCCTAAAAGAAGAATGTGCTTTAGCGACATCCAGAACGTCGCTAAAACCGCTTCCATATACGTCGGTGAAGGTCTGCTGCCGCCGGTCAGCCGCCCGCCCCTTTCTCTCTTCAGGCACGATCCGTGGACGTCGAACGAGAGCCGTCCGATTGATGATCGGACGGCTGAGATCCTCCCGCGCCTGCGCTAGGATCGCGCTTCGGGCGTGCGTGCGTGCGCGCGTGGGAGGTGGGGCGCTGTCGTCGCGCCGCGTGGCGCGATCCTAGCCGCTCGCTTCTGATCGCGCGGCTCAATTTTGCCGCGCCCTTCGCCCGCAGACGATTTTTGCTCCGCGCGAATCGAACGCGCGTCGCCGCAACGCGGGCGTGCGCGCTAACCGTTGCGCCACGCCCGCGCTTTGTCGCGGCGACCGCGGGCGAGCGTGTGGATCTCGGCCGTTCGATCGAAGATCAACGGCCGAGATGCGTCCTTGGCTGGCTTGGGGGCGTGCGGGCGGCGGGGGGCGGGGCGACGTGGCGCGTTCTAGGCCGTTGATCTCCAGATCAACGGTCAGGATTTCTTGGGCCCATTGTGGGAGCTCCGGATGTCGGATTTGGCCGATTTTGAGTCCGTTAGACTCCGTTCGTCGTCCTGAATCCATCCGTGAAGTCCGATTGCTCATCTGAGGCCTGCTTTGACAAATGCTTTACACAAATGGCCATTAATACAGTTTATAAGCAATCTTGGTACTTGATGCATGCAATGCTCCTATTCTACTTTATGTTGTGCCTTTTATTCTAAAGATGGGCCATATTCAACCTAATTACTACCCCCTTGCGTGGTGTTATCAGGCACCATCTCGATCGCCCAAATGGTCGCATGCAATCTCGGCAGTCTCCGCATCCGCCTTTCCCCGCCGTTGGATCAAGATCCAACGGCTGTGACGCGCCCGCGCTGAAGTCAGGCGCTTGACATAAACGCGACCCCAGCGCGTTGGTCGAGCACTCTAACGCGAAGCGGGGATGCACGTTCAAGCCTCGCCTCACTGAAATTGGAGCAGTGGCACACCTCTGATCGACCGCATGATCGCGATCCAACAGCCGCACATGCTCAATCAAGATGACGCGCTCACACACGCCCGCACGTAACGTGCAATCGCACACGGGCGAGCGCGCAATGTAGCAGGAGAAGGCGCGACTTAAGCCGTCCGATCTCGCAATCGGACGGCTGAGGATCGCTGGACGTGCGTGTACGTTGATGAAGCGGGCAGCCGAGGAGGCATGCGTGGGTGCGGAAGCTACGCCCACATTGGGTCTTTAGTGACGGATTTATTCATCACTAAAGACCCCTCATTTATTGCTTTGAAGTTGTAATGTCCATTTTGCCCCCACTCCTTGGAACTATAAAAGGAGACCCCCTCCATACAAAATTCTCATCCCTTTTTTCTCCTCTCTACCCCTCCAAAGCTCAAGAGAAGCTTGTCCCACACCCGGGATGCTTCTCGCGAGATAAAGTCCAATTTTCGTTCCCCTTCGGAAGTGGATCCCACGACGACGACGGCGTGCTGCTTCGTTCCCGTTCTTCTGCTTCGTCCTCCTTCGTCTTGCTTCGTTCTCCTTCGTCCAGGCGTCGTCCTGTCCGGCTCATCCTCCAAGCAACCGTCGAGGAGGATTTCTCTCTCCCTATTCTTGTTACTGCTTTCTAGTATAAATTTACTGCTTTCTAGTTTAGTTTTGTTCGTCCTCCAAGCAATCGTCGAGGAGGACATTTCTCCCTCCATTCTTTTAATGCTTTCTAGAGTAAATTCATCGCTTTCTAGAGTAATTGTTTTATGCTTTCTAGTTGTGATGAACAATCTCCTCAATGAAAAATTCCTTGTTTATTCTACATCTCATTTTGATTTCTCTATGTAATATTCTCTTTCTCTCTTACTCTCTCTCTCTCTTCTATTTATTGTAAATAATTAGATAGTTTTAAATTGAATTATTCTGTGACGAATAAAAAGAAACGCGTAGTTTTTAAATCAAACGTCCGCCTCCCTGTGTTCGACCCGGAATTTTAATTTCGGTATAAATTTTATTTGTTGAACATGAATTCTTCGCTTTCGAACTACAACAACAGGTTTTCCAAAACCGAACGCGTTAGCGTAGCGTTCGTTTACGTTCAACATTTTGGCGCCGTTGCCGGGGAGGCGATGCTCTTTGGTTTCTCTTCGCGTTTTCTAACTTACAAATCATTTACCTCACTTTTCTCCTTTCTTATTATGATTGCAGGTACTCTTTCGAGACAGGCAAAAGCGATAGATCGGAGTAAAATGTTGTAGAAGGTTTTGTGAGTTTTCCCCCACCCCCTACCCATTAGATTTCATTCCACAACATAATAATTCAAACATCAATCAACCTAGGTGTTTTTATAAACTCTAAGGTTAGATTATTTGTTGTTTGACACCCATACTCACCCCAACCCCCATATTAAAAAAAAGAAAAAAATTAAAAAAATCTCAAAGAGGTACACAACCTCATCTGGTTTTCAAACTCAACCGGTAAACCGACCTCAGGAACCGGTACACACATTCAAACACATAATTGAGTAGAAATCAGATTAGGTAATCATTTGTGTGCCTAATTAAGTGGTGCATCAGGCCAATTGTTTGAGTTGATTGGGCCGCACCACTTCAAATAAAATAAACTCATCAAGTAGCTGCCAATTAGGTTCAACTCTTAGGGATTTACCAGGCACTCCACATTCTTTTTAAACTTTAAAGGAAAACATCTTCACCTGTGCTTGCAAAACCTGGTGTGCCAACGAAACCTGTTTGAAAACACCTAAAGTTGAATCCTAAAAGCTACTAAGCAAGATTTGAACCTTAAAATTCACCACATCAAAAAAATAATCTTGCTTGAAAACCACTGGTTGTGCACGCACACACAAATCAATCAATTATTAAGGGCACAACCCATTTAAAGGGCCCATCACATTCCAAAGCACATTCAAACGTAGCCCTAAATAAAACAGAGTAGACGTTGGCCTTAAGGATTGGACTCGCTGTTCAGAACCCAGAACGAGATTATTTTCGATTAGTCTGTTTCTACTGTTCAATCTCATGTTTAGCTAGGGGAGCAGAGTCAAACGATCGCGGCTGGGGGGTACACTAGGAACCGGAGGCACAAGCCAAAGGAAGAACCTTCTCCCCAGTCCCTCCTCCTAACTGGTTGGATTGAATAGAAAGAAGTAGATCAAATCGTTCCTTTATCTCAAGACGGGTTTTGGGAGTCTGTAGGTCTATAGGCTAACCCATTTAAGGACAGGTTTGATTGTTTGTATTGCAGGGTACCTTTCTTCCTCCCATGTCTCATGAATCCTTCCACATATTTCACGCATTCCCGCTCTTTCCCTCTTGTTGTGAATTATCCTCAACATGACGATTATCCTAACTCGTATTATAATCAACCATCAGTTAGTTGGGATAATTCGGATTGGGGATACAATTCCAGACCCCCGTGTTTAGGGTCTAACCCTGAACACTCTGATTCTGATTTCTATCCTTCTCAGAGCTACATCGATTATAGATCGTCTTCCTTTCATGCACAACCTAATACGATCTACAATCAAGAAGGATACACCGATCCTTACCCATCCTCTGATTTCACTTCCTTTAGGTCATCACCATCTTTTCAACAATCTGAAATGACCTATTATCAGGAAGCGTATACCTAATCTCAATTCGTTAATTCCTCTGCATTGATGTCAAACTCGCCTACCCTGAACCAACTCATTTGGTTCAGGTTAACCAGGTTCAAGATAAGGTTCTGGCTAACTTGAGGAATATCATACAATCTTTAGAAGTTCAGCCAATACCTTGCATTGAGAGATTGGAGCCCCTGAATGAAATGATTGAAGATTTGAATAAGTCTTTGTTGGATTGGCTCCAGGATGTTAAGGACAAGAACCCGGGTGAGTTTCTACTTGGGAAATTAGTGAAATTGAGGATGAGATTCGTGGTTGCTTTGATTCAATCTTGGAATAATTCCTAGGATGAACCCTCTTCAGGAAAGCCAATGACAGAACCTGCTCAGGCACCTGTTAGGGGGGACACGTGTTATGAGGCTGACCAGATTGAATTAAAATAACCAATTAAGGATGATCTGATTTCTTCACCTGAGATCCCTAAGCCCGGTTACGAGGAAAAGTATGTCTCCTTAGAATAGAAAGTGACAAATGATTTTGAGACATACATTGATATGGATCCTGATGGTGAAGATTCAAGTTGCAAAGTCTCACGCGAGTTTTCTGAACACGATTTCTGTGAGACAATTGGGCCTAAGGAATCTGATAGATCATTTGATAGCCCAACAACTGAGGAAACTGTTCTTATTAGGGCACACATTATGGATCCAGAATCGCATTTTCTGGAGAAATCAATTCAATGCCCTGATTATCAGTTACACCCTGTTGAGCTTATTGATGATTCTAATTCTGAGATAATTAGACCCAAGTCAATTTTGATTCTACCACATCATTTAGACTTGGAGATTTCAGACGGGGTGATGAATATACAAGAGGTCCTGGAATTTGATATGTTGAATGAGGAGGATAGGAGCTGGGATGTTTTGTTTTGGGAAGTTAATTTTGGAGGAAATGGAAGATTGAGTCGAAGGGGTCCTTTTAAGCTGAAACCATCAAATTAGAACCCTTACGACATTTTTTTCGAGGATGTTCAACTCAAGCACACATTCAATGATTATCCTTTTGAGCTTCAATTCTGTGTAACTCGACTTTTTGGTTTTGGGTTGCATCCTCATAAATCGCAGGCCCGTCCTCGCTTGCATTCTGATTTTAGGTTCTGGGTAATTTTTATCCAGAACCTAAGATATTCTCGATTATGGGGGATGGGTCTGCACCTCAATCTGGTCCATATCTGTGGACCTCTGTTGACAGGTCGGAAGATTCTTCTGTTTATTTTAATTCTGACCTGCACTTGTGAATTCTTCATTTCTTTTCTTTGTATAGTGTGCATAGCTGAAGGCACTAAACACAGCATATATATAGTTTTTCTTAGTTTTCATCTCAGAGCGGACCTGACATTCACGCAATTCAGGTGCTTTCTTCGCTTTTCCACTTTGTTTTATGTCTTTTTAATACAATGAGGACATTGCATTAGATAGGCATGGGGGGTGGATATTCATCTCTGAATTCATTCGTCAGCTCTGTAGATTTGTTTTATTTTCTTTTATATAAAAAAAAATTTGGAATTAGGAAAGAGAATTTGGGTTTATGAAAATTTTCAATCTTAGGAGATACTACATTATGATTTGAACACAAAGACCCTTCAGGTCTTTGGACTTAATCAGCCCGTGTATCCAATAAAATGTGGATTTGTCTTTCGAGTCCTCGCCATCTTAATTCTATTATAATTGGAATAAATAAGTTTGGATGATAAGTACATGACTTATTAACCCACCCTCTGATTTGAGGGAATTTTGAGTCTTAAGCATCTACACACTTTCTTTGCACTGACTTGTTGTTCGGTGATTTTAACGGAAATTGGGTAGCTAATGAACCGTCTAGGGTGATATGGCTGGCAAGTTATCATGGGTAACAGCCCATAGGTAGGTTGTCCAGAGCCCAGTCACTGGACCTTTCTCTTTTTCCTGCCTTTAGGTAAATCTTAGACTAGGGAAGCAACCCACTTAAAAAGAAAAAAGAAAAAAAAAATAAAAAAGAAAAGGAGAAAAGAACAAAACGAAATAAGCCACACTTCGCCGCACAAGTATGGCTGGCAAGTTGTCGGTGGTAACAGCTCATCGACCAGTTGTCCAGAACCCAACTCAAAAAATGCACTAAAAATTCCCAAAACACTTAGGAAGAAGCGGAGAAGTAGAATAAATCGAGGAGATATACACTGGATTCACCCTTGTGTTGACCCCGTAAAAAAAATTAAAGTAGGGAGAAAGCTACCGGTTGTAAAGATACACCTTTAGGCAGAAGTCTTTTTGAGGTCACCTAGAGGCGTAGAAATCCAAAGTCCGTTTTAATTACCGGTCAACGAGTCTATCACAATCACAATAAGATGCTTAAAACTTAGGGTTCTCATCAAATCTTGGGTGAGTTGAATGGCCGTAGAAAGCCACTCTTAAACCCTAAAATTTGAAAATCCAAAAAAAAAAATAGAAAAGAGTAAAAAGAAAAAGAAAATTTTCTTTGAATAAGGCGAGGGCTTGAGGCGGTCTACATTTTGGCTGATACCCGGGCACTGTTGTGTCTTTGAAAGTTCAGTTCCTAAGTAAACAATTTCTTAGTGATTGAAAATAGCTTAGGTCCAAATAATCCAACCTAATTCTTTTATAAATAGCATATAGTTTTTGCTAGGGACTAGAAAAAGATAGGCATGGGGGTATGATGTAAACACATTTACACTACTTAAAATGTCTATTTATGCATGTTCTTAAGCATAGGATTGCATTTCATGATATAAATATTGCATAACATGCATCATCTTGCATTTAGAGTAGTTTGAATAAAATGGAGGTTAATTGTCTCCTTTTATGTGCTTGGACAGGGCAAACATTTTATCGGGGCCTCGGATCAAAGATCCAACCGTATTGATGTGATCAGGGCGACGATTGGAGTTCAACGACTCCAAGATCGCCCTAATCAGACATCCGTAGCATCAGATAGTGATCGGGGAACCCTAGAAGATCAAGGACCAGGATGGTGAAAATCCGCACTTCTGATGACAAATCCGACCGCACGGATGAATTCGGATCGGCGATCGCATCCCAACGACGCAAAAATAGAGTCAATCCGACATCCGTGGCACCATCTACAACTTCCAGAAGATGGACGGCCAAGATGGCACCACGTGGTGCCATCTCAATCGCCCAAACGGTCGCATGCAATCTCGGCAATCTCCACATCCGCCTTTCCCCACCAACGGCTGCGACATGCCCACGCTGAAGTCAGGCGCTCAACATGAACACGACCCCAGCACGTTGGTCGAGTGCTCTAATGCGAAGCGAGGACGTGCGTTCAAGCCTCGCCACGCTGAAATTGGAGCAGTGGCGTGCCTCCGATCGACCGCACGATCGCGATCCAACGGCGCACGCGCTCAATCAAGATGACGCGCTCACACACGCCCGCACGTAACGCGCGATCGCGCGTGAGCGGGCGCGCAATGCAGCGGGAGAAGGCGCTACTTAAGCTGTCCAATCTCGCTATCGGACGGCTGAGGATCGCTGGACGTGCGTGTACATTGATGAAGCGGGCAGCCGAGGAGGCGCGCGTGGGCGCGGAAGCTACGCCCATGTTGGGGCTTTAGTGGTGGATTTATCCGTCACTAAAGACCCCTCATTTATTGTTTTGAAGTTGTAATGTCCATTTTGCCCCCACTCCTTGCAACTATAAAAGGAGACCCCTTCCATACGAAATTCTCATCCCTTCCTTCTCCTCTCTATCCCTCCAAAGCTCAAGAGAAGCTTGTCCCACACCCAGGATGCTTCTCGCGAGATAAAGTCCAATTTTCATTCCCCCTTCGGAAGTGGATCCCGCGACGACGATGACGTGCTGCTTCGTTCCTGTTCTTCTGCTTCGTCCTCCTTCGTCCAGGCGTCGTCCCGTCCGGCTCGTCCTCTAAGCAACCGTTGAGGAGGATTTCTCTCTCCCTATTCTTTTTACTGCTTTCTAGTATAAATTTACTGCTTTCTAGTGTAGCTTTGTTCGTCCTCCAAGCAATCGTCGAGGTGGACATTTCTCCCTCCATTCTTTTAATGCTTTCTTGTGTAAATTTATCGCTTTCTAGAGTAATTGTTTTATGCTTTCTAGTTGTGATGAACAATCTCCTCAATGAAAAATTCCTTGTTTATTCTACATCTCATTTTGATTTCTCTGTGTAATATTCTCTTTCTCTCTTACTCTCTCTCTCTTCTATTTATTGTAAATAATTAAATAGTTTTAAATTGAATTATTCTATGACAAATAAAAAGAAATGCGTAGTTTTTAAATCAAACGTCCGCCTCCCTGTGTTCGACCCGGAATTTTAATTTCGGTATAAATTTTATTTGTTGAATACGAATTCTTCTCTTTCAAACTACGACAGGTTTTCCAAAATTGAACTCGTTAGCGTAGCGTTCGTTTACGTTCAACACATGCGTTGCGGAAGCTGCAGCAGCCGTTGAAGAAGAAATAAAATAAGAAATGAAATGATGGCTTATTTATCAGTAAACCCTCACATAAAATGTTAATTCTAATGAATGAATGTAATGCAACCTAAAGACTAATTTTTTCAATGCATGTTATTCTAAATGAATTCTAAATGTATTTAGATATGAATGTAGTGAATGAAATATTCAAATAAGTGAATAATTAGACTAATCTATTTACAAGTTATTGTATGCTATTTATATGTCAGTATTAATTTAATGTCTAGACATTTAAGTAACTAATTAGCCCAAAAATATGGGCTCATCAGTGGTGGTGTTTATTTGATGAACGGAGGCATATGGTGGCCGGACGAGGTCGGAGGGGAGGACGGAAGGTGGATCTGCTCAGTGGAGTAGTGGAGTGATCAAAGACTTAAATTTTGTTGAGGCTTTTGTTTGTGGAGGTGAGATGAAGGTGTAGGTGGTGGTAGCGAGTCGTTTGGTGGTGTGTGGTGTGCATGCAACTGCGCTGGAGGCGAAGAAGATGGGGGGGAATAGGGTGGTTCGGAGGTAGAAACTAAAACCTAAGGGCCTAATCCTATTCTAGAGAGGGAGAGGGATAAGAGAACCTAACTAATTGGATGAAGAGGGTAGGAATTCGTGTCAGCTTGCCTCCCCAGACACGAAGGAGATGAATCCTTCGATGAGGGGGTATGGTGAGGAAGAGAAGGAAAAGAACTATTGCTTTGGTACACGAGAAGCAAAAGAACTTGAGGAAGATGTTGGGCTGCTTGATTTGTCCATCAAGTGGCCAAAGGAAGGAGGTTGAAGAAGCTTGCTGGAGTGTAATTCAGAGGTGGCCAGAGGAAGGAAAGAAGAGGGTTTTCAGCTGAAACTTGACTAGTTTTGACCCAAGAGCATTGAGGATCTTATATAGAACTCCAATTAGGTTTGAAATTGGAAGAATTCTTGAGTTGGCAACTTGGTTTGAGGAGCTTTTAGCCCTTTATTTTCACGAGGTGGTAGGAGATCCTCTCTCTAAATCAGGCTTCGAGATCAGCTCCAATGGCAAGAGAATCTCTTCCTGATCAATCCCTCCAAATTTGGAGGGATTTGATTTAGGAATCAGGGAGAAATCTCAGATTGCAGTCAATGGTGTATGGGTTCTCTAGGAATCTTGATCTTAATGGCTACAGGGGCATTTTTGTGAGGATGATGAGAAATTATGGGCATGAATGTAAGAAAATGTGAAACCTAGGTGTTTAAATGTGAAGAATAGAGATTTTAAGGGTAGAAATGCAAACTAGCACAATATGAACTCTGGTTGGGCCTAAATTTTGGTGTTAACCTAATTTGGACCCAAGAAATCTAATGGTGAACTTGGATTTGAGTTTTAAAAATGTTTGTCTAGGTAAATTGCATAGGATCCCAAATCAAGGTAAATTCCTGTTTAAATCTCTATTTTGGTCAAAATGGGTTTAGATGGTCAAAGTGAAGATACCAAACACCTTATAATATTTTTTAATGATTATTAGGAGGTTTACATTGAATTTATCTTTATCAGAACCCTTTCAATTTGAGTGGGGATGAGAATTAGAGTTTTAAGTATTGTTTTCATCATCGAAATTTGTGAAACCTTGATTCAGTGAATATGAGCTCATTTCTTGGTCTTTTAAGTTCATTTGACTTTCAATTAATCCTTGATCAACCTCTTGGTTAATCTACATTTGTGATTAGATGTTATCTTAACAAAATTAACCCTATTTTCTTATCTCCTTCTCTATTCAGTTTGGTACAAAATTGCGATCCCTAAACGATCATTTAGAAGTATTTATCACTTAAATCTAACTAATTTCAGTTAGTTATGGAGAATGATGGTGTTACCATCATACTCCCATGCCAAACTTTTACTAGTCCCTAGCAAAATCTTAACAAAATAACTAGATTTCTAGACCATATTTTTGATGTTCAGATGCCTATTTGTGCCACTCTATAGAAAATAGATTAGAATGCCAACAATAAGCCTAAAGGTACTCAAGTACAAGCCAAGATCCAGACCTGACCAACCTTAGCCTTGGGTCTGCCCCGAAGGTTTCTAAGGCCCACAGAAACTACCAAGAGGTTCGTCGACCCCAGCGGTTAAAGCACCTATGCATAT
The DNA here is from genome assembly GCA_037157565.1 of Thalassia testudinum. Classification (NCBI taxonomy): domain Eukaryota; kingdom Viridiplantae; phylum Streptophyta; class Magnoliopsida; order Alismatales; family Hydrocharitaceae; genus Thalassia; species Thalassia testudinum. Next base: position 11,052,408 of record JAZHRO010000051.1, read on the forward strand.
TTGTAGCAAGTCCAGGTTTAGTTTGCCGGTGCATTTTTAATAAGGGAGATAGAGATGGATATTTATTTTGAGAGTTTTCTCTCTTTTCTTTTTACATTCCCATAAATCCAACATTGGATTGGTTCTAAACACGATCTGTATCAGAGTTCTTGTCCCCACCATCAATCCCTGCAGGGTTTCTACCTTTTGATGCTTCGAGATAGCACCACCCATCGCAACCTTGTTGAAAACACTTTCATTGAGTTTAAAAGATTGTGTCATAGTATAGTCAATAAAAGCAATTTAATAACATTTAAATTTATAAGTGCTCAAAAACAAAATATGATTCCAAGTTCACTTGCAGGGAGCAAATATGGAATTTACACACTAATCCAAATATAAGGAATAAACAAGCACAATGATCAATCACAATAAAGATATTCAATGAATAAATCTACTCAATAATGATATTCAATAGTAACAATTGTGTCTTAGAAAATAATGGGATAAAAGGACTGATAAAGCCCTAAATATGGTGATTTGAATCACCAATTAATTCCCAAGTTTAAGCACATGTCTGATGTGCACACATCTAAATAGCCAAAAATGTTTATTAATGCATGTTTTTAGTGTTATATTAGCATCATGCATTGTAAATAGAGTATAACAGGCATAATCATGCATTTAGGTCAAATTATACAAATTGTATAGTAATTATCTCCTTTTATGGTCAAGGACAGGGTGACTTTTAATCGGGGCCTCGGATCGAAGATCCAACCGTACGGATCTGATCAGGACAATGATTGGAGTTCAACGATTCGAAGATCACTCTGATCAGACGTCCGTAGCATCAAATATAATCGGAGCAAGGTCAGAGACCAAGGGCCAAGATGGTGTAAATCTGCACTTCAGATGACAAAACCAACTGCACAGATGGATTCGGATCAACGATCGCAACCCAATGGCACAAAAATCGGTCCAATCCGACATTCGTGGCACCATCTGCAACTCATAGAAGATGGATGGCCATGATGGCACCATCACAGCCACCCAAACAGGTAGCAGCACCACTTTTCAACCTCTGAAGGTGCGGGCAAGGCAAGATTTGGGCCATTGGATCTTGATCCAACAGCCACGGGCGTGCGTGCTTAAAATGTAAGCACGACAATGAGAAGGCCACAGCGCAGCGGTCGAGCGCTCTTTTGCAAGCGTGAGGCATTGGTTCGATCCCTGTTGCGCCTCAAATCAGGCTTGGGTGAGGGAGCAAGCTCAATTCAGCCATCAGATGGCGATCGTGCAGGCGAGGGGCAGAGATGTGGCACATGGAGGTGCTTTGGATCACGTACGCGCTCGATGATGCACTTCTGTACGCTCCATCGCACGCATAGGCGCACGATTACACTAACGAAGAAGCGGGCGAGATCGTTTCTCAGCCATCCAATCTCGCAATATGATGGTTGAGAATCAAAGATCGTGGATGAGCGTTGGGCACAATGAGGCGAGGAGGCGTGCGCACTTTAGCCACGATCGAGCTTTAGTGACGAATAAATCCATCACTAAAGACCCCTAATTTATTGTTTTAAGATTAAAATGACCTTTTTGTCCCCAACCTCTACACCTATAAAAGGCCTACGACCCCCACATTTCATTCATCCTTTCTTCTCTTCTCTCACCCCTTCAAAGCTTTAAGAGCATGTCCCAAACCTGGGATGCTTCTCTAGAGTAAAAATTACAATTTTTCCACCTTCTCCCTCCTTCGTGGAGCATCTCGCGATTGTCCTCTCACTCCATTCGGGAAGCAGATCCCACGATGATGACAACGTCCTACCTCACCCTCGGTTCCTCCCACTTCGTCCTCCTTTTCATTCCATCCTCCATCTTCCAGGCATCGCCTCGTCCGGCTCATCCTCCAAGCAATCATTGAGGATGATAACTTCTCTCTACCTTCTCTTTTACCATTTTCTAGTGTAGATTTCCCGCTTTCTAGTGTATATTTCCTGCTTTCTAGTTTAGTGGGCAGTTGTAATTGTAATGAACATTAGCTTGTGTTAATGATATCCATGTTTATACTACCCCTCTTTTGCCTTTATTTGTAATATTCTCTCTCTGTCTTCTATTCTTTATTCTTTAAGTAGATAGTTAGTTAGAATCAATTTGATTAGCTAATCTACTTCGTGGCAATTAAACAAGTGCGATTTTGAATCAAATGTCTGTCTCCCTGTATTCGACCCAGAATTGTTAGAGTTTCGGTATAAATTTTATCTATTGACAGATTGCTTCGCAAATCGAGCTATAATGACGGGTTTTCAAAATCCAATTCCGATCGCGTAGTTTTCCGCTATCAACTTTTTGGCACCGTTGCAGGGGAGGTGACGGTCTTTGATTTTTTGCATTTTCCCACCTTATCTTTTACCTCACTTCTCTCATTTCTTATTGTGATTGCAGGTACTCTCATGAGGCGAGCAAAAGTAGTAGATTGGAGTCAAGTGAGGTTGAAGGGTTTGTAAGTTTACCCCTACCTCCCCATCCACTAGATTTCATTCCATCACTTAATAACATAAACCCTAATTAACCTAAGAGTTCTCTTAAACCCTAAGGTTAGTTTTGATTGTTTGGTTGTCACCACCCACCTCACCTTCCGCGTATAAAAGAAAAATTTTTTAAAAATCGCTCACAGAGGTACACAACCTCTTCTGATTTTCAAACTCAACCGGTAAACCAATCTTTTGAATTGGTACACACCCAAACACATAATTGAGTAGAAATCAGATTAGGCAATCATTTATGTGCCTAACTAAGTGGTGCATCAGGCCAATTGTTTGAGTTGATTGGGCCACACCACTTCAATTAAAGTCAACTCATCAAGTAGCTGCCACATAGGTTCAACTTTTAAGGATTTACCAGGCACTCCACATTCTTGTAAGTTTCAAAGGAAACATCTTCATAGGTGCTTTCAAAACCTGGTGTGCCAACTAAACTTGATTGAATACACCTAAAGTTGAATCCTAAAAGCTGCTAAGTAAGATTTGAATCCTAAAATTCACCGCATCCAAAAATAATCTTGCTTGAAAACCACTGGTTGTGCATGCACACACATATCAATAAATCATTAAGGGTGCAACCCAGATAAAAGGCCCATCATATTCCAAAGCACATTCAAGCCTAATCCTAATTAAAATAGGGTAGACATTGGCCTTAAGGATTGGACTCGCTCTTTGGAGCCCAGACCAAGATTATTTTCGATTAGTCTATTTCTACTATTCAATCTGATGTCTAGCTAGGGGAACAAAATCAAATGATTGCAGCTGAGGTGTACGCTAGGAACCTAAGGTGCAAGCCAAAGGAAGAACCTTCTCCCTAGTCCCTCCCTCTAACTGGTTGGATTGACCGGAAAGAAGTAGGTCAAATTGTTTATTAATCTCAAGATGGGTTCTAGGAGTCTGTAAGTCTTTAAGCTAGCCTACTTAAGGATATGTTTGTTTGTTTGTATTGCAGGGCACCTTTCTTCCTCCCATTCTGTCATGGATCCTTCCACATTCTATTTGCACTTCCACTCCTACCCTCCTACCACTACTTATTCCCAAAATGATTATTATTCCAACTAGACTTATTCTCATCCATCTAGTTGGGATAATTATGATTGGGGTACAGTTTCGGACCTCCATGTTCATGGTTTAACCCTGGACACCATGATCTTGATTCTTATCCTTCTCCAAGATACACTGATTATAGATCATTGCCCTCATTTGGACAACCTAATACGATCTATAGTCAAGAAGGATGCACTGATCCTTACCCCTCCTCAGAACACACTACCTTTAGGTCATCACCACCTTATGAACAACTTGAAATGACCTATTATCAGGGAGGGTATCAAGATCCTCAATTCATTGATTCCCCTGCACTGAACCTAAACCCACCAAACCCTGAACCAAACCATTTGGTTCAGGTTGACCAGGTCCAAGAGAAGGTGTTGGCTAACTTGAGGAATACTATACAATCTTTAGAAGCTCAGCCAACACCTTGTACTGAAGAATTGGAGATCCCGATTGAAATGATTAATGATCTTAATAAGTATCTGTTGGATTGGCTCCAGGATGTTAAGGATGGGGGCCCGGGTGAGTTTTTACTTGGGAAATTATCGAAATTGAGGATGAGATTTGTGGTTGCTTTAGTTCAATCTTGGGATGATTCCTAGGATGAAACCCCTTCAGGAGAGCCAATGTTAGAACTCGCTGAGGTACCTATTGGGGGGGACACGTGTTATGAGATCGGGATTGACCAGGTTGTTCTAGAGCAATCAAATAAGGATGACTTGATTTCTTTACCAGAGATCCCTGAGCTGGGGTACGAGGAAACGTATGTCTCCATGGATAAGAAAGTGATTGGTGATTTTAAGACATACATTAAGGCGGATTTAGGTTTCTTTCATTCTGAAGGTGAAGAATCATTATGCGAAGTCTCACATGAGTTTACAGAACATGATTTCTACAAGACGACTGGGCTTGAGGAATCCGATGAATATTATGATGGCCAGATAACTAAGGAAATTGATCTTATTGGGGCTTACATGACAGATTTAGATGCTTACTTTCAGAAGGATTTAATTCAAAGCCCTAATCCTCAATCACACCCCATTGAGCTTACTGGCGATTCTATTTTTGAGATTACTAGACCCAAGTCAATTCTGATTCAGTCTCATATTTTAGACTTGGAAATTTCAGATGTGGTGATTAATATGCAGGAGGTCCCAGAATTTGAAATCCTAATTGCGGAGGATAGAAAGTAGGAAATGATGATATGGGAAGTCGATTCTGGAGGAAGCAGAAAACCAAGTCTAAGGGTTTCAATTTGTTTAAAACTCCCAATCTTCTACCAGGACCCTTATGACATATTTTTAAAGGATATCCAACCCAAGCACACGTTCATTGATTATCCTTCTGAGCTTGATTTCTCTGTAACCCGACTTTTTGATCTTGGGTTGCATCCTTACAAATCGTAGGCCTGACCCCGCTTGCATACTGATTTCATGTTTTGGATAATTTTTATCCAGAACCTTAGATATACTCGACCGTGGGGTATGGGTCTGCATCACAATCTGGTCCACATCTGTGGACATCAGCTAGCAGGTCCTGAGGTGAATCTTTTTATTCTAATTCTGATCTGCACCTGTGAATTCTTTGTTTTTTCTTTATTTTTATAGTGTGCCCAGTTGAAGGCACTAACTTCAGAACATATATAAGTCTTTTTCATCTCAAAGCCAATCCGTTATTCACGCAATTCAGGTACTTTCTACTCTATTCCACTTTGTTCATGTCTGTTTAATACAATGAGGACATCGCATTAGATGGGCATGGGGGGGTGGATATTCATCTCTGAATCATCTTGTTAGCTCCGTTGATTCTTTTTATTTTCTCTTTATTTTTGAAAAAAAAATAAATTACGAAAGAATATTTGGGCATTAGGACTTTTCAATTTTAAGGAATAATACAGTAGGATCTGAACACTAAGACCCTTCAGGTCTTTGGGCTTAATCAACTCGGGTATCCACTAAAATGTGGATTTTTTTATCGAATCCTCGCCATCCTGAATTCCATTTCTATTTGATTAAATAAGTTGGGTGATAAGTACACGACTTATCAACCCGCCCTCTGATTTGAGGGAACTTTAAGTCTAAGCATCTACACATTATTCATCACTGACTTGTCGTTCGATGATTTTAATGGAAATTGGGTAGCTAATGAACCTTCTAGGGTGGTATGACTGGCAACTTATCATGGGTAACAACCCATTGGCAGGTTGTCCAGAGCCCAGCCACTGGACCATTCTTTTCCTGCTGTCTTTAGGTAAATCTTAGATCAGGGAAGCCTCCTACCTAAAAAAGGAAAAAGAAAGTCCAAAAGGAGAAAAAGAAAAGAGAAAGAAAAATAAAAGAAAAATAAAAGAAATAAGCCACACTTCTCCGCACGAGTATGGATGGCAAGTTATCATGGGTAACAGCCCATAGGTAGGTTGTCCAGATCCCAGCTCAAGAAATGCACGTTAAATTCCTAAAACACTTAGGAAGAAGTAGAGAAGTAAAATAAGCTGGGGAGATATACACTAGATTCACCCTTGTGTTAATCCCATAAAAATAAAAGTAGGGAGAAAGCTACCGGTCGTATAGATACACCTTTAGGCATAATTCTTTTTAAGGTCACCTAGAGGCGTAGAAACCTAAAGTCTATTCTAATTTCCGATCAACGAGTTTATCACATTCACAAAAAGATGCTTAGAACTTAGGGTTCTCATCAAGTCTTGGGTGGGTTGAGTAGCCGTAGAAAGTCGCTCTGTAATGCCAAACTCAAAAATCCAAAAAAGATTAGAAAAGAAGAAAAAGGAGAAAAAGAGATCCTTCTTTGAATAAGGCAAGGGCTTGAGGTGGTCTGTATTTTGGCAGATACCCAGGCACTGTTGTGTCTTTGAAAGTCTAGGTCATAAGTAAAAAATTCTTAATATTGAAAATGACTTTTGCCCGAGTAATCCAATCCTAATTCTTTTATAAATAGCATATGATTTTTACTAGGGACTAGCAAAAGATAGTTATTGGAGTGTGATTTGCATACATTTAAATAGCCAAAAATGTCTATTAATGCATGTTCTTAGTGTTATATTAGCATCATGCATTGTAAATAGTGCATAACAAGCATAATCATGCCATGCATTTAGGTCAAATTATACAAATTGTATAGTAATTGTCTCTTCTTATGGCCAGAGGCAGAGCGACTTTTAATTGGGGCCTCGGATTGAAGAACCAACTATACGGATCTGATCAAGCCGATGATTGGAGTTCAACAACTCCATGATCGCTCCAATCGGACTTCCGTAGCATCAGATATAATCTGAGCAAGGTCAGAGATCAAGGGCCAAGATGGTGTAAGTCCGCACTTCAAATAACAAATCCAACTACATGGATGGATTCGGATCAACGATCGCAGTCCAAGAGCATGAAAATCGGTCCAATCTGACATCTGTGACACCATCTGCAACTCACAGAAGATGGACGGACATGATGGAGCCACGTGGCACCATCATAGCTACCCAAACCAGCCGCAGCACCGCTTCTCAACCTCTGAAGGTGCGAGCGAGGCAAGATCTAGGCTGTTAGATCTTGATCCAACAGGTACGAGCGCATGCACTTAAAACACAAGCACGACAAATAGTCGGCTGCAACACAGTGGTCGAGCGCTCTTTCGTGAGCACGTGGCGCGGGTTCAAGCCCCTCTGCGCCTCAAATCAGGCACTGGCGCAAGAGCAAGCTCAATTCAACCATCAGATGGCGATCGTGTGAGCGAGGAGCGGAGATGTGGCACATGGAGGTGCTTTGGATCGCGTACACGCATGATGACGCACTTCTGCATGCTTCATTGCATGCACAGGCGCATGGTTACACTAAAGAAGATCGTTTCTCAGCCGTCTGATCTCGCAATCAAATAGTTGAGAATTAAAGATCGTGGATGAGCATTGGGCGCAATGAGGCGAGGAGGCATGTGCACTTCAGCCATGATCGGGCTTTAGTGACGAATAAATCCATCACTAAAGACCCCTAATTTATTATTTTGAACTTAAAATGACCTTTTTGCCCCCAACCTCTACACCTATGAAAAGGTCTACGCCCCCTACATTTCATTCATCCCTTCTTCTCTTCTCTCACCCCCTCCAAAGCTCTAAGAGCTTGTTCCAAACCCGGGATGCTCCTCTAGAGTAAAAATTAGAATTTTTCCACCTTCTCCTCCCTTCGTGGAGCATCCTATGGTTGTCCTCTCACTCCATTCTAGAAGCGGATCCCATGATGACGACGACGTCCTTCCTCATCCCCAGTTCCTCCCACTTCGTCCTCCTTCTCGCTTCATCCTCCATCTTCCAAGTGTCACCCCATCTGGCTAGTCCTCCAACCAGTCGTCGAGGACGATAACTTCTCTCTACCTTCTCTTTTACCACTTTCTAGTGTAGATTTCCTGCTTTCTAGTTTAGTGGGCAGTTGTAATTGTAATTGACATCAGCTTGTGATAATGATATCCATGTTTGTTCTACCACTCTTTTGCCTTTATTTATAATATTCTCTCTCTGTCTTCTATTCTTTATTATTTAAGTAGATAGTTAGTTTAGATTCAATTTGACTAGCTAATCTACTTTGTAACAATTAAACAAATGCGATTTTGAATCAAACGTTTGCCTCCTTGTGTTCGGCCCGAAATTCTTAGAGTTTCATTATAATTTTATCTGTTGACGGATTGCTTCGCAAATCGAACAACAACGACGGGTTTTCAAAATCCATTTTCGATCGCGTAGTTGTCCGCTATCAATAATGTCCCAATGTAATCACAATGTCAAATTTCTCAATGATGTTTTGAATCGCTTGCCATGTGTTAGCTCAGGAGCTAATGTCTTCATAGTATCAGAACCAAGCCAAGACAAACGTTAGACCTTAAGGTCAGATGGCTTAACTTTCAAGCCCTCAACACCTTAGAATTTCACTAAGTATAGACTGTTGTCACGTATCTTGAGGCATGTGCACACACCCTGAGAACCATCCCCAACCCTCGTAAGATTTCTTTCTCTTTCTCAAACGACACCCAGATGAACATGTCAGGTAAATAAATCCAAGCCCAGACCCGCGAGGTGTAAACTACAGGCGAGAGTGTGTATGCGTGTGCGTGGGGGACCTCACCCCCAATGCATTCGAGGCAAGCAGCCAATGTCACAAAGGTGTCACTACAAGAATATTGACTATTGCCAACCATCAAAAATAGTTGGCAATGTGAAACAAACAGTCAAGAAATAGGGTCGAGGAATGTACTGACGCTATTGTGTTTTCTCGACCATTCTAGAACATTACCATTAGGAAAAAGGCAGATTGCCACTCAACGTGCGGTTGTTTATCTCGCTTGTTTTCAACAGTTGACAAAGCTTTTTCTTGACTGTTATAAATAAACCGTCGACATAAATATCTACGTCGACCTTTTTTTATTGCTTAAGTAAGATAGCATTCTTGACCATTTGTTAGGAATAGACAAGAATATTACTATTCTAGTCTGTTTTAGAACAGACAGGAATATTTCTACTATCGACCATTTGTTTATAATGGTCGAAAGTGCTAATATTCTCGTCCATTTTATCAAACGGCAAAAAATATTTATATTGTCATCCATTTTTAAATAGTCAATAATGCCTTGCAATTTTAGCAACATACCATTTCATCTATTGGATAATGGTTGACAAGAGTTGCATTTTTTTTATTAAAGTTTTTAATTATGTGGAGGACCTGTAGAATTCTAAAAATCCCATAAAAATATAATCAATCACACAACTTAAAACATTTACATTTAATTAAAACACTAGAAATGAGAATAAAAATTTCACATATGTAACAATGTATACAAAGTACATTACAAATGGTAATGTATATAAAAGTACAACAATCATGCTATGGCACCAACACCTTCAGCACCATCATCACCTAAATCATCGTTGTCATGATGATTTCTAAATTCATGAATAGGTGATCAATACCTCCCTGCTAAAGTACCTTCAGGAGCTCCTTGATAGTCTGAGTTGACTACTCCAACTGCTCTGACGACTCCCTGAACTACGTCGCAGAATCCCTGACCTACGTAGTCAGCTCATCGATCCGCTACTCCTCGTGGAGGTGGCGTAATACCGCAATCTCCTTCCTCATCTCCCGTACCTCAGCTAAAGAGGACTAACTGGGCAGTAATCATAGGACCTAATCTACCTAAATTAAGTTAGATCCTAACTTAACTTAGGAATAATGCATGCTTGAGCAAAATATTTTGCACCATAGTTGATTTGTTAGCTTTGTAAATAATAATGCTATTTTATGTTTTAATTGAGAGGCAATAATAATTACTGATAATTCCAGGCCGCGGATGATAAATCCGACCAAACAAATTTGTTTAGGACGACAACAGGAGTCCAATGCTTCCGAGATCGTCTTAACCAGACTCTCATAGCATCTTATGAAGTCCATGGAAGAGCAAAGGCCAAGAAGCAAGGTGGCACAAATTCGAACCTCAGATGCGACTGCACAGATGGATCCGGATCAACGATCGTAGTCCAACAATGTGAGAATCACCTTGATCAGAGCCCTGCAACACCATCTACAAAGTGAAAAAGATGATGGACGGCTACGATTGCACCACGTGGTGGCATCATAGCCTCCCAATACAGTTGTCTCATCCACTGAAGCACTCGTTACTCACTTTGTGGGCTGTTGGATCGTCATCCAATGGCCACAAGAGTGCCACGTCGCCCATCCCCACACTCGACATTAAAGAGGATCCATCCCAGCCATTGGATCTTCATCTAATGGCTGAGGCGACATAAGCGACCATCGACGCATGTAGTGCGTTGGTTAACGCACTTGAAGACAAATGAGAGAGGCGCACTTGAATCACGCGACACTTGAAATTGAAGAGGCGGTAGAGTGTGGGTGAAATTGGAGCATCTGATCATAATCGAGCGGCGTGAGGTGAGACGCATGACATGTGATCGGGCATTGAATGAGGTGGTGCAGTGAATGCACGGATGTACGTGCAGTTAGACACAATGACGTACGTGGATTCTCAAGGCAGTAGCACACGTAATCTTAGCCATTGATCTTCACAATCGAATGATCAAGATTAAATGTGAGCACACGAACGTGCGAGAAATGCAATGGTGGTAAGCAACATGGTCTCAACCGCATTATTGTGATCAGAGGACGCTATGAGCACCACGTGGTGTAATCTGAGGCGATGTGCGCGTTGAAGACGCGTGGGTAGCTATTTTGAGGCACGATCTAATCTGTTGATCTCCCAATTAACGAATCTGATCTATTCAAGATTGATGCACAATTTTGAAAGCCAAATACACATACATACCCATCTAGGTAACCTAAATACACATCAACGGATACACATGCATGCAACACCAAATAAATCCACTCACAAAAACAAAACCCATGCACATCCGTTATTCCCTCAAAATCCTAATCCATGTGACAATCCCACGCACACACACAATCACACACATATGTTTTTCTAGAAAACCTATTTTTAAATCCTATTTTCCCCGGCCGAAACCACTCTCATATTTCCATTTTATCCTATCACCAACAAAATCCACGATCGTTGCCCACCTAACATCCACCGAAAGTAATCCCCCCTTCCACCCACTTCACCTCCCATTTATACCCTCCTATTATTATTATAAAAAAACCATTCCCAACAACCACCGTAGAACACTCCCCCTCCCCCCCGCTCCAACGAATTCTACCCTCTCCACCCAAATAAATCCTACACACTCTCAATTATTTAATGACTACCACAGAGGAGACCCCCTCAGTCGTTCCTCCTCCGTCCTCTCCCATCCGTCCTCTTCCTCCTCTCCTCTCTCCGGTTCTCCTTCATCTCCGGTGTCCACTCAGTCTCCTTCCTCTATCTTCCACCAAGGTCACCTTTGGTAGACCATTGCTACTCCACAACGCATTCTAAATGCTACCAAAGATTACTCCTTGGTATCCTCTTTCTATAGATATAATTTTTTCGTTAGTTTTATTTATAGTATATTTAGTTCTAATAGTTCTAGTATTTTTTTATTATTGTCAAGTATTTAAGTAGATGTGGAATCATTTTATAATATCTATAAAGTTGGTGTGCTTTAAATCCCTCATGCTATTTCTTTCGAGTATTTAGTTATAGTAGATCTTTATTTTCAAAAATAAAAAATCCCAAAAAAATTTGCAAAACAAAAATTAAGAAAAAAACATATTTGTATAGCAGCATTAATCCATATTAATGACTCGCACATTTTTCTGAACTCGATCAACAGTACTAGCATAATGGAAATCATGAAAACTGAAACGCACATATTTTCATTTTATATCTCCTTAACCAATTCACTCATTATCCACGGAAATAAGAAAATAGGTGAGATTAATATTTGAGAGTTGAAAATTTGATTATATGTTTAGGAATCGAGTCTAGTTTTAGAAGTCTAGTTGGCTTATCAATTTCAATTTTGTATTTTCTGCCTCTCTAAGTTCGACCGAGACTTACCAAGTTTCGTTATATTTTTTTTGTCGACGTGTTTCGTACTATATTACAACAAAGTCATCTTTTTAAATGTGATCTACACACCAAACAAGTTGACGATGTTGCCAGGGAGGCACGCGGATTTTGAAATTGATATCTCATTAGTTGTTTTATGTCTGTTCTATGTGTGCAGGTTTGAAATGAGGATGGATCTTCGCACGCGTCAATCCGTAGTCGAAAAAGAAAGGTACACACATTCCATTTAAATTTGTTTTAGTTAGTATTAAGTTTCAAAAAAAAAATGAAAAAATTCCATTCTATTAGGATTTGTTGTTAAGATATGTTAGGGTTGCTTTTATTTGAAAGTTTATTTTACTTAATTATAAAAAGACTAAAAATATAAAAATAAACTTCAAATTTTGAATTTAAGTTTGTTGATCATATGTTTTGATATTTTTTTATCAAAGGTGATTATTAGTAACATTTTATCCTTTAAACATTCTTGATTTTATTGTTAGTAATTTAGCTAAGACTTGAAACTCATTTTTAAAATTCTATTGCCAAAAATCTCGACATCCCAAAATCTTGAAATTTTGACCATAATTGAAAAATCAAATAGTCTTTGAGATGCTACAATTTTTATAAGAAAATTTGACCTGACCCCCTGTAGATATAAAAATCATAGCTATTTTTTTGGATATTATAAAATCCTAGAAAAATATTCTCTAAAAGGATAATTGTAAAAGGAAGTTGCATACCAATTTTCATACTATTTGGACTTCTGTATTGATTTGGGGAATAGTTTTATCCAAGAATAGGGTCTCTAGGCCTTAAAACCTACAAGCATAAATCCTATGCTTCCACCTTAGGGTTTACTTTTTGTCCTAGTGCCTCCAACCAGACCTTAAACAGTAGGCTAATAATTGATTAAAAAGGATTGAGTAGTCACTTAACTCCTTCTTGAACTTTACATCCTAGCCTAGGACTCTTAACCAGCCCTTGTGCTGGTTTTTGCACGATAGAAGGTCGCTAAGACTTATCCTAGTTGGTCTTTGAGAGCCTCCCTGAAGGTGACTATCTACCATACGTCAGCGACACCTCTCGCCTACTTCCACTTCTCTTCTTTCTTCCTTAGCTACAATGGCTGAGCAAGATCCTCCTCTTCCTCCCCTTGAGGGGAATGAGGCCTAATTGATGGCCAGGGTTGAGGCGAGATTGGCTATGCAAAATCAAAAGAACATTGTGAGGTTTGAGGCCATCCTCAACACCTTAGATAGGATGTAGAACCCCCCACATGGAGAACAACTGCGATACCATTATGATCTGGTAGCACATAATGTGTTACCTCAAGTCCAGATGCCCGCTAATGGTGACACATTTGAGTTAAAACCTAATGTGGTAAGTCTAATTCAGATTTACTTTTATGGTAACTCGAATGAGAATCCATTCCAGCACCTAGAGGATTTGAGTCAGATTGTTGAGACAGTCTGACCCAAAAATGTAGCCATTGGGATTGTTCTTACGAAGCTTTTCCCTTTTTCTTTGAGGGATAAAGCTTCCTATTGGTTCAAGACCATAGGGAAACCTATCTAAACCTGGGAGGAACTACGTAGGGAGTTCCTCCAAAAGTTCTTCCCTATTGGTCACACTGATGCGATGAGGCGGGCCATCACAACTTTCATCTAGCAGTTGGGTGAGAAGTTAAATGAGGCCTGGGAGCATTTTCATGATCTTGTGAGGAACTGTCCTCACCATGGGGTGCCTCATTGGCATCTTGCCCAGGTGTTCTATCATGGGCTCGATGAGATACATCGGTGTCTAGCCGATGCGTCTAGTGGTTGAACCTTCCTTGCTAAGGACGAGGCAGGAGCCTTCAAGTTATTTGATCCTTGGCAGAAAACTCTCTCAATGTCGCATCAAGAGAGAATTCTCACCCCCTACCCAGTAGCGCGTATCGGTTCATGAGGTCCAGGCCGAGTCAACCTAGGCTGATATGGACATTATTATGATAAAGCTTGATAGTATGGATCTATTGCATAAGAAGGTTGACGAGCTTAGTCAATCTTGTGCAATGAGATATGGGGTTGCATCTTATATGCCAACATCTATTCCATCTACTGCTTCATCCAGAGTACCTCTTATTAGATCTCATCTTTTTACTCGGGATGCATCTATCTACTCCTATGCTGCTTCTTCATGGGATCCTTCCTATAGGGAGCCTATGAATAGTTTTGAGCTGGCATTTTTTGACCTGGAGAATCTTTATAGGGATGATATGAGCCTTGACTCATATGATATGTCATCTCAGGCAACTTCGGCCTACGAGGATGTCAATGCACATCATGTTTATGGGCATAACAGCCAGTACTCGGAGACGAACAACCCTGGTTGGCGCCAGTATCCTAATTTCTCCTGGGATGGAAATCAACAAAGACCTACTTTTGCTCATCAACACCAGCCCAGATAGTATGGGAACTATGCACCTTCATTTCTTAGACAGCAGCAAGTTCCATATCAACAACAGTCTCGATCCATATATCATACTATTCACGGTACTTTACCTCACCCTCATTCGCAATCTGATGCATTGGAAGAGTTAAGAAAAGAAATTCGATCAATGGCAAAGAGTCATGTGCAATTAACAAACCAAGTTCGGAAAATACATGAGAATCAATTTTAGATACTATAAGAGACTAGGATGCAGAGAGCCTTGCCCTCTCAACCTGTCCTGAACCCTACGAATGTGCAGAACCTAGGTCTTCCACCTAGGTATCTTGCACCACAAGGTCAGGCATATGCAATACTTCAGGCACCTCTTGTACAACCTGGATATAATCAGCTTGGTTTGTTACCTAATCTTTCCCAGAATGTTCCCTCCGCTCCTCCCCCACCTTATGATCAATTTGTCGATGCAAAAGCTGTTACATTGAGGAGTGGAACTGCCACAAAAGATCCACCATATAGGTAGGTAGTTCATGATTTATTGCGACCACTTCCTCAGGATGGTTCTTCCACCTACTGTTATTCTAATAGGGAACCACCTAAGGAAGACAAAGGAAAAAGACCAATGACTGTAGACCCTAAGATTCTGTCATTAGAGATTCATTGAGGAAGAAAAAGGGAGTTAAGAATCATGAGGACCTTGTGGCTATGTTCAAAGAAGTACATATTTATGTTCCTCTTCTCGATGCCATAGATCACATTCGTGTTATTGCCAGGTTCTTCAAGGACTATTGTACCCCGAGGTGACAACAGAGGAAGAGAACAAAACCCAAGGAGATTTTGTCTCAGCAAGCTAGTGTGGTAATACTAAGTAATCTACTGTCTAAAAAGGACCCCAGTACACCTTTGATCTCTTGCTTCTTATAGGACTCACCGTTTGATAGAGCCCTTCTGGATTTGGGTTCCTCCATTAATTTGACTCCCACTACAGTTTATGATCGATTTAGATTTGGGGAGTTGAAGCCTACCTCAGTTACTATTTAGTTGGCAGATCGATTGATGAAGATACCGAGAGGGGTTCTTGAGAACATTATTGTGAAAGTCTGTAGATTTTGTTTTCCAGCGGATTTCTTTATTCTTAATATGGAGGTTTCGGTTGATCTCTGAATGCACCTATTATTCTAGGTCGCCCATTTTCGGTGGTGACCGCTCGTGCAAACATCAATTGTGCATCTAGATGCATGGAAATTGCCCTAGGGAATGAGAGATTAAGAGTGGATATATTCAGGGCATCCAAAAATTTTGATTGTGATCTAATCGAGGACGAGTATGAGGATGATGATCAGGAGTATTGTGGTAACATTGGGCTTCTCTGCAGTAACCCAATGTCTTATTCATCCTCATTGACATCAGGGTCAACTGATTCCTACTTAGGGACTGAGACTACTGCTCTACATATTTCACCTTTCCCCTCAGCTTGCTTGGGGTGTGTATCTGATTCCAATACCCCAGACTTGGTATATCCTAGTACATCAAGAGGACTTTATGGTTCTGACTCACTACTGCATTTGCAGACCAATATCGTTGGTACAGACAAACTCAGTCCATATGAGAGGTATTTTGACGAGATTTATGAACCATTATTACCCTCTCCAGCATTACATGATCATCTTGTTGCTGCAACCACTACTACCCTTCCTGCAGTAGTTGAGTCTAATGGCTCTAAGAATAATGATATTCAGGTATACTTCCTTGACCCTTCCCTTTCCTTCCCTCCTCATTCTACTACTGATTTTACATCTCCTCCACCTATGCTTGAATTGAAACCCTTACCTGATTCTCTTAAGCATGTGTTCTTGGGTGAGCATCAGACTTTCCCTGGTATTATCAGCTCCCGCTTAACCAAAGAATAAGAACTTAAATTGATTACTGTGCACCAAGATCATAGGGATGCTATTGGGTGGATGGTTGGACTTGAATAGATTGTGTTAATATGGTGAAATTATTGTTGAAGTTATTATAATGGGTTAACCTAAGTCGAGTCTAACCTTCTTTCACAAAATTTTTAACTTGGCCTACTTAATTTTATCTTGGTCACTTTTAGGCCCAGGGTCGATCTCAGGGAGGCGAGAATTAAAGGTTAAAGAGTTTCTACGCCTTTCCTAAAACGTATCTCTTCCTTATGTTTATTATGTTTTTGGTTTTTCTATTTAAGATTTTTTTGAAAGAAAACAAGAAGAAATCTTCCATTAAACCCTTGATAAAAGATCAAGCAGTCCTTTGGGGGCCGAGTTATAAATAGCATTGATCATACACTTTGCATTCGTTTTTCATTCTTACATTTGCTAGGGACTAGCAAAGTTTAGGCATGTGGTTATGATTGTGCAGCAATCACAAGTTCTAAAATGCCTATATTAGGATAGATTTCTAGCATAGTTATAAATATAGCATTCATTTCATGCATAGTTTGCATTTGCATCATATTTAGTTGCTTATTAATAAATAATGAGTTTTATGGACCTATGTATACTATAATGTCTTATGTTATGATTGCAGGTCCATGTGTGAATGAAGAAGACCAAGAAAAAAGGTAGAAAAATGAGAAGAAGAGATCCAGAAAGTTAAAGAACAATAGAGGAAGTAAAGGGAGAAGAGAGGAAGAGGAATAAACCCATTAACCCATCCACCACCAAATAAATCTTCTCCTAAACCTACCTAATTAAGTCCCAAGCCAATTCTCCTTTCCTAATCCTTACTTCCCTGTTATGGACCCACCTAGATCCTAATTAGACCCACCTATTCCTAACCTTAGACACCCTAGAAAACCTATTTAGAGACCCCTAAACCCATATACACATACATATCCATCTACGTAACCTAAATTCACATCAACACATACACATGCATGCAACACCAAATACTCTCATACGTTCAAAACCACTCACAGAAACAAAACCCACGCACGTCCGTTATTTCCTCAAAATCCTAATCCATGTGACAATCCCGCACACACACACAATCACACGCATCTTTTTCTAGAAAACCTATTTTTAAATCCTATTTTCCCCAGCCGAAACCACTCTCATATTTCCATTTTATCCTGTCACCAACAAAATCCATATACATTGCCCACCCAACATCCACCGAAAGTAATCCCCCCTTCCACCCACTTCACCTCCCATTTATCCCCTCCGAACACACACACCACACACACCCCTCCCCCCCCCCCCCCCCCAACACCCAAAAAAAAAGAATTCTATTATCTCCACCCAAATAAATCCTACACTCTCTCAATTATTTAATGACTACCACAAAGGAGACCCCCTCAGCCGTTCCTCCTCCGTCTTCCTCCTCTCAGGCCTCCACTTCGTCTCCTTCCTCCACCGTCCACCAAGGCCACCCTTGGTGTACTATTGTTGCTCCATTATGCATTCCAAAGGCCACTATGCCCTCTTCTATTGATATAATTTTCCCATTGGTTTTATTTCTAGTATATTTAGTTCTAGTGGTTCTAGTATTTTTTTTAATTATTGCAAAGTATTCAACTGGACATGGAATTGTTATATGATATCTATAAAGTTGGTGTGCTTCAAATCCCTCCTGTTATTTCTTTCTACTATTTAGTTAGAGTAGATTTTTATTTCCAAAAATCAAAAATCCCAAAAAAATTTGCAAAACAAAAATTGAAAAAAAAAAACATATTCGTATGGCTGCAATGATCCACATTAACGACTCACATATTTTTTTGAACTCACTCAACAGTACTAACATAACGGATATCGTGGAAACTGAAATTCACATATTTACATTTTATATCTCCTTAACGAGTGCACTCATTATATGTGAAAATAAGAGAACAGGTGAGATTGATATTCGCGAGTTGTAAATTGGATTGCGTATTTTAGAGTTGAGTCTAGTTTTAGGAGTCTTGTTAGCTTATCGATTTCAATTTTGTATTTTCTGCTTCTCTGAGTTCGACCGGGACTTACCAAGTTTCGTTATATTTTATTTGTCGACATGTTTCGTGCTATACTACAACGAAATCATCTTTTAAAACACAATCTACGCATCGAACACCTGCTTTGCCCCTTAGTTTAAGTACAAAAAGGACCCCAGAGCTCCCATTTGAAGGCATCTCTTCCTCCATCTCTCCCTCCATACATCTCCAGACATCTTCAAGCTCCCTCTTCCTCTGAGGCATCCATCAAGACTACCTTGGTGCATTGCTACTGCACTCCACAACCTCTCCAAAGGCCACCAAGGACCAACCTTGGTGCCCTTGTGCTATTAGACTAGATCGCTATTTTATTTCTAATAGTACTAATAGTTTCTTCTAGTTCAAGTTCTAGTTATATGAACAGCTTGATTGCCATTTGAATGAATTTGCTTCATATATATCTTATTATTCTAGTTCTAGTTAGTTTTAAATCAGTATTATAATCAAGTCGTTCTACTATCTACCCGAGTTCTACTGGGACTCACCATCTCGTTACATTTTATTTGTTTTGACGTAGTTTTGTGCTATAATACGATGTAATTATCATAAAACATGATTTACGCTCGAGCAACGATGATGCCCCCTTTCTCCCAAACCAGGTGGAGACGATCTCGCTCCTCCCTGTGCTATGGACGTACTCATCATGCTCAGGTGGCATGACGGTTCGGAACACCTCCTCTGCTATAATGGTTGTTGAATTGTATCAAAGTTAGCACCTTCAGGAGGATGTATTAAGTTGACCATATTATCCTGAAAGAGATTGAATTATGTTAAGTAATTTCATTTAATTATAATTACAAAATGAAATAAAAGTATTGTGTATTTTAACTTACGTGTCTCTACTGGTATGTGTCATAAAGCTACTCTCTGTTTCCCTCACTACTCAGCTCGCTATGAGTGACCTCATATACTCTCACTCGATCAAGCTGAGCACCTTCATGCATAGCAGACGTCGATATTTTGAGTGTTAATTGAAACAAATTAAAAGTATTGTAAGATTTAAAGGAAAATAATAATTAAAAATACTTACGTATAGGATTTCATCTCACCTATGCTCCTCCTACCCAAGACATGGGTCTTCGGTGGAGCTTTAGTCATATTTTCCTTATTCTTCTTGGCCTACTTCTAAAATAAAGGTACAATTTATTAACTAAAAAATTAGTTAAATGATAATATATGCAATACTTTTACCTGTGTCGCTAGATCGTGCCAATGCTCGCACACTTCCTTCCAAGCGTGCGGTTGTATTAGAAGAGGCCCATTACACAATGCCTCATCATGGTTCCTATTCTTATAATACTAAAAAATATATTTGTAATGTTAGAAATAATATTAGCATTATGGCAAAAGAAATAAACAAATACAACTAAAATTTATCTTTTACTTTATTCTTAATCTCCAATCTCCACTCTTTGTGAATCTTGGCTGCGTGCTTGAGGATATATTTGGGAATGTTCAGATCCTTGCCCCAATCAAAGATGGCCTACATTAGCAAGAGAATAGAAATTATTACGTAATTTAAAGTTATATAAAGCAATGTAAATAAGTTATTAATTTTTAGCAATTACCTCTAACTCTCGAATGATGTGCCTCTTCAGCTCCTTTGGCACCTTCCTCCAATCAAAGTAGGAGAGTGGGATGATCACCTTCATCAACAAACCTAGTCTGTTGGCGAATGGAGGATACTCTACTTCCCCCACTAGTGGGATCCTGATTGAAATGTGGACCCCATGCGAAATTCTCTCTAGGTCCCTATTCCGTGTGGGACCTCTTCTCTTACGTGTACCTGCAAGACAGAATTATAACATAAAATAAAATGAAAAAGAAATAAATAAATCGTAACATTTACCAAACTTTAATTTCATACCAATATTGCGAGAGGGTGGTACAGAACATCCAGGCTGCGAAAGATCTGGGTCAGTCGACTGCTCTGGCTAATGATCCAACCCAACATCCCCCTCATCAAATGAAGTACTATCCTCCTTCTCATCCTCATCGATAGGTGCATCCTCCTCATAGTCAGGATCCGCTGTCAGGAAATCCATCGAAGGAGGCATCAAACTTTTCCCCTTCTCCCTATTCCCTCCTTCCCTTAACTTTGGAGATATCGAGCCACATCTCCAGACCTTAACAACTGCTGGCTAGGTGCCTGGGGCTCCTCATGGGAGGGGTGAGCCAGGTGCTGCCGACGGTGAGCCTGAAGCTAAAGACACTGGCCGGGGGCCTCAGGTTGCTACGAGGTGGCATCATCCCTGCCACTCCTATTAGCCTTCTTCTTTAATATAACCTACATAAAAATAAAACAAATAATCAGATATTTTGAAAAAAATTTGACAGCATTTCTCTTGTATATTTTGATTTTTCAAAAATCCTATATGAAACAAATTTTGAAATAAAAGAAAATAAAGAAGCATGGAATAAAAAAAAAATCACAATCCATTTCCCCTCCTCTTCTTCAAATTCCCTTCCCCTTCACCCCTCCATTTGAATATCCCCTCCCTCTTGACAATCCATCTCCCCTCCCTCTTCTTTACATTCCCCTTCCCACATCCATTGCCCTTCCCCTCCCTCTTCTTCACATTCCTTTCCCCTTCTCCCCTCCATTTCCCTTTCCCCTCCCACTTCTTCACATTTCCTTCCCGTTAGCCCCTCCATTTCAATCTCATCTCTCTCTTCTTTACATTCCCCTTCCCACAAAAAAAAATTAATTCACAATTTTAATCTCCCCTCTCTCTTCTTGACATTCCCTTCCCCTTCGCCACTCCATTCCCCTTTCCCCTTCCTCTTCACATTTCCTTCCCCTTCACCCCTTCATTTCAATCTCCCCTCCCTCTTCTTTACATTCTCCTTCCAAGAAAAAAATAAATTCACAATTTCAATCTCCCCTCTCTATTATTCACATTCCCTTCCCCTTCACCCCTCCATTCCCCTTTCCCCTCCCTCTTCTTCACATTCGATCCCCTTCCCCCTCCATTTCCTTTTCCCCTTCCTCCTCAGATTCCTCTTCCTCCCTCCATTCCCCTTCCTCCTCAGATTCCTCTTCCCCCCTCCATTCCCCTTCTCCTCCTTGTTTTCCTCTTCACATTCACTTCTCCACATTCAACAACATATAAAACATTAAACATCCAATCAAGAAAAGTGTGCACACCCCTACATAATAACAAAAAAAAGGAATTTAGCAAGAATACAAATAGTGGGCACACTCCACCTAATCACAAAAAAAAAGTAGGCATACCCTACATAATTACAAATTTACTGACATTATATAAATTAAATGTGAGTGGGCGCACCCCACATGTAAAAGGAAAAGAACTTTTAAAAAATTTGAACAAAGTAGTAGAAGAATCTCACTATAGTGAACACAGGGAAGAACCTCAAAGAATTTGAGAAACCTATATGACATGGCAATAAAATAAAACTCAGTTTGGAACAATAAATAAACATAAGCTTGGAAAAAAATTATAAATATAAGCTTTGAACAATTACATGTAAGCTTTAAAACTTACCTTCTTTAATAATTTCATTTTTGGGATACGAATACCAAATTAACTTATATATCAATGTCCATTGCATTAGGGGAAACTTCTTCATTTTATGTGTTATGCTTCAGATTCAACATCTGGGTCGAGATCTTTTCCCACAGCGTCCTGTTCACGCAGTAGAGCTCTAATTATCAGGCACGTAAAGTACTTGTGCTACCTGACAAGCTAATGTGAATGGTTCTAATGACTAAAGAATGCTACGGTTCTTACATAAGCTCAAGAAACCGTGTTTCTTATCAACCTTGAATCCAATGCCTTCTTTGGCAACATCAAGCCAATCACACACTTGAATAGAACCATCTTACGGTCAAACCTGAAACTCATTTCTACAATCTCTTCAATTTGACCATAATACCCATCACAACCAGTGCTTATTTCACAAATGACGATGACACCCGCCTGCTGCGTGGTCTTCGCATCATCGATGGATCGTACTTTGAATTTGAATTCGTTAATTATGAAACCCGAATCATTTTTTTTTGAAACATTGAGGAAAGCTATAGTGAAACGATAGCAATCCAGAGGGTAATATATTTCAAATCAAACAAAACATTACAAAATAGATCCCCAACTTTGTATGAGGGACCAGCATTCATTTAAAATTTTCTCACATCTAACCGGTCTCTCTTGAAAAAGCTTTTCGTTTCGCACCCTCCACACACACCACAGAGTGGCAGCCATACCCCTATATAGCCATCCAGGAGTAACAAACCTCTACCAAAGGGAATCCCAAGTGGGAAGAGGTTCTAGGCAAATCATCCTCCAAATCTTGTCTTTGATCAGGCAAGGGGAAAAAAATATGCGACGTACTGTCAGTATGTAAACCACAGAGATGACAAGCATTTAAAGTAGTCCCCATTCTTCTGTGTCTAAGATCACTAGTGATAAGGTCTTCCCATTTGCAAAGCCACAAGAAGATTTGAACCTTCAAGGGGATTTTCAATAGCCATATTTTCCTGTCAATTGGGTCACTCTCCATCTCAGTGTTTGACCTGATGATCTTCTCATAGGCCTGCTGCACTGAAAATACTCCATTCCAGCCATAAGTATCAGCCATATTCAACCTAGGATGCACCTGTTGTAGTGCAGCCATCAGGTTCTACCTATCCTCCCATAAATGAGTGCCAGATCTGCATTGTTCCTGTCCTTCCAGCCTCCAGTACCCCTCTACAGCAGACCACAGATTGCTGACTTTAGCCTCCTTATCTGCAGTAGCAGCATAAGCCCTCGGATATGCATCTTTTAGAATCCCCAAACCTGACCAATGCTCATTACACAAACTGAAATCATTGCCATCTCCAAGTCTAGGCTGCAACGGATGCCAATTGTTGCTGATTGCAAGGGTAACTGATCGCCAAAAAGGGGAAGGTTTCACTGGTTGTAGCCTCTTCAAAGCACTATTAGATCCACCATAGCTGTCTTTGATTAAGTCTTCCACCAAATCCTCCTTGCAATCCAGAATCTTGATGGCCCATTTAATCAGTAGGGCTTCATTGAACTCCTTTAGAACCTTAATCCCCATACCACCTGTCTCCTTTGGCCTACAAATCTTATTCCATCTGATGGGCTGCATAAAACCACCCTCATGGCCAGCTCCTTTCCAAAAAAATCTTTTCCTCATAACATCCAAACATTTCCAAATAGACTTCAGGGCCTTAAAAATGCTAAAGTAAAAGACCAGGACGGATTTTATGACCGAGATAAGGAGGATTAATCTCCTACCATTTGACATGAATTTACTACTCCAGCCTTTCAACTTGCCAGAGATCTTATCAAACAAGATATTCCAATAATTTTTCTTCAACTTTGTAGCTCTCAAAGGCAGTCCTAGGTACCTCATTGGTAGTTTAGCTCGAGGTGATCCCAATGTATTCTCCAACTCCTTCTGCTCCTGCTCATTCATGACAAAACATATCAAAGTAGACTTTTCCTTGTTCAATTTCAGGCCTGAAATGTCCCCAAAGATCTTTACCAATAGCCCCAGAGCATGTGCAGCAGGCTTGGTCCCTTCCACAAAGAAGACCGTGTCATCTGCATATTGCAAAATGGGGGCCAAGGTTCTCCTATTGGACAGTGAATACCCTCTGAGTATCCCCACCTCTGCCAATCTGCATGCATACCTTGCAAGCCCATCCACTGCAAGGTTAAAGATCAAGGGGGCTAAAGGGCATCCTTGTCTAACCCCATGCTGAGGTTGAATCCAAACACCGCATGGCTTCCCATTGATCAGTGGAGAAAAGGAGGCAGTTGTGATACAATGTTTCATCCATTGGATCCATACAGGAGGAAATCCTCTCCTTTTAAATACCTCCCAGAGATATGACCAAGAAATCGAATCATATGCCCTTTGAAAATCAACTTTCCACATGAATGCCTTGCAGTTCCTTCTGTGCCATCCACTCACCTTTTCCTGAGCCAAAATGAAGGATTCTTGGAGTGATCTATTGGGCAGAAAGGCAGATTGCACTGGATGGATTAGGCTCTGCAGAACAGTTCTCAATCGGTTAGCTAATATCTTGCTCACTACAAGGTAGCTGGAATTTGATAGTGAGATCGGCCTAAAGTCTGAAAACTTCTCTACTCCCAATGACTTAAGCAGTAAGAATAGATATAATTTGTTGATCTTTTCAAAACCAGCATTTCCCTTCTCAAATTCTCTAATGACTTCCATCACTTCCTTGCCCACCACATTCCACATCTCTCTATAAAAGAAAACTTGTATCCCATCAGGGCCTGGGGAACCTTCCATATTAAGCTCTTTAATTACTTGCAAGGTCTCATGTTCAGTGATGGTTGCTGTCAGCTGAGAAGCCAGTTCACTTGTCACACCAGGCGCATCATTTCCTGCCATTCTCCATTCCCCACTCTCAATTGCCCGAGAGGCATCCCTATAATATTTGATAGCTTCTAACCTTATCTCCTGACTGGATGAGATCCTGTGTCCATCTCTGAGAATAAAAGAGATAAAATTTGCATGCCTCCGAGATCTAGCCGCAAGATGGAAGAATTTCATGTTGGCATCTTCCTCCTTAAGCCATAATTGTCTTGATCTCTCCCTCCAATCAATCTCCTGTTTAAGATCTTCGTCCAATATCACACCTTGCCACATCTTCCTATCTGCAAGTTCTTCCTCTGATAAAGGACCTACTTCTTCCTTAGAGTCCAGCTCCTGGATGTTACTCAAAGCCTCTATCCTCCTTTGCTACCTTACCGTGTTCACAGTAGTGCCATACTCTTTTAAGAATGTGCGCAAAGCTGATAGCTTGGATGCCAATTTGACAGTAGCAGAGCCCTCCACCTTTTTAGCTTTCCACCAAGAATTGACCATCTGATAGAACCCCGGTTCATTCAACCATGATCTTCTAAGCTTGAAGTATGAGCCGACTTGGATTTCTTCTCGACTATCCTAAACCAAAGGGGTGTGATCAGAGAAGGGTCGATCCAAGCCACTAATAGTCGACAACTGAAATCTTTCAAGGATGTTCACATTCCCAAAAAATCTATCTATTTTGGATACCAGCCCATTACCATTACGCCAAGTAAATTCAATCCCAGAAGACGGATACTCACTCAGTTCAAGAGATTGAACCACCATCTAGAAGCCAATAGCTGAGCTGTTTGCGACACCAATGGGCTTGTCTGCACCTATTAGCACACAGTTGAAGTCACCTCTTGTCAACCATGCTTCTCCCTGCACTAGTTCAGCTGCAGCAGCCCATTCCTCCAACAACTCCTGCCTAGCAAAAGCAGCACAGGGGCCATATACCCCAGTAACTTAGATACATTCATGCCCCTGGCGAAATTTGGAATTTGCAAGTCAACATGTGCCTGGCCTTATGAACTTCCAAACATTGTGCCCACACCTTTCTCCACCAAATAGCAATGCCCTCCGTTCTACCCTATGCATCAACCTTCACACATTCATTCGTCCCCATAGCTGATAACGAAATATGCGTGATTTGTAAAAGCGGGTTTTTAACGTCGTTGTAACACGCAAATTCGCATACGCTTTTAAATTTATATCCTAGATAGGGGAAGTATCTAGGGTCGTCCAAGGAGGCTAAATGTTTGCAAAATTAATCCTCTTTCTTACAAATAGAGCTCAACTTTCTTTGTGGTATTTTAAATATGTAATTTTTTTTTGTTTTGAAAAGATGAGGGCAAAATGCAAATTGTAGCGGAAAGTACTAACACCTATAATTGTTTAACTAAAACTTAAAAGATAGATATATCTTCTTCCTAAGCTCACTCTAGGCAAGTGGAGACCTAGAGTAATTAAGAAGAAGTGAAACGAGTGCTAGAACCAAAAGTAACAATTGCAATAAAAAGCTAAAAGAAGGCAATTTAATTAACTAGAAATTGTGTTCCTTTTCCAAGACAAGTAGAGGAAAGCTTCTTCTAAAATAAAAAAAATCTAAAAGCAAGAAAAGAAACACAAATCCTCTTGCAAAAATGGTGAAGAAGGGAGTCTTCTTGCTCCAAGCCTAGCTGCTCCTTGGCTTGAAAAGAGGGCCTCCTTCTTCTCCTTCCTTGAGAGCTCCTCCAAGGTGGAAGCTACCACCTTCAATGCTCTCCTCCAAGGGGTGGGCTTGCACTACCCTCAAAAGCTCCTCCAAGGTGGCGTGGACCACCTTCAAAATCTCCTCTAAAGATCTTCCTTGCCTGGTTTCTCCTTTGGCTAGTGGGACTCAAGAGAGAAGGGAAGAGGGGAAGGCACCAAGGGAACAGAATATTCCCTTAATCTTCTTCTTCTTCTCTCTTGGACGTGGGCTTCTAGGTGGAATATGAGAGTGAATTTGCTAGCCAAGGATGCCTTGAATGGTGGTGGGTAGTGGTCTTTTTATAGGGTAGGATGGGGGGTTAAGGTGCCCCTTGAAATGGAGGGCTAGGATGGAAGGATGGAGGTGGTTGGTGATCCTATGGCCAAGGGCATTTGGTGCCAACCCAAGGGGTGTTAAAGGGGGTAGTTATGGTGGTGTTGGTGGCTTTTGGTGGTGGAGAGACACCACCATTTTGGTGCCAACCTAGGGTCATCTAGAAGGGGGGCTAGGTGGATGGTGGAGATGGGTCTAAGGAGAGGTGTATGGTGGAGATGAAGGGAATTTTGGAGGGAAAAGTGGCACCATCAAGGAGGTGGTTAGGGTGGTTTTGGCTCCACTTTTAGGTGCCTTTTGGAGGTGGTGAGTAGGCTAGGTTGGCACCAAGTAGGTGGAGTTTAGGTGGAGCTAGTAGGTGGAGTTGTTAGGTAGGGTTTTTGGGTGGTACAAGCCAAGGAAGTTGGAGCATAGCTAAGCTAAGCTAGCTTAGCTAAAGGAGGAGTAGAGAAGGAGGTGTTGGAGCTAGGGTTTGGAGGGAGGCGCTGAGGAGGAGAAGTCTGGAGCTGAAACTGGAGCTGGCTACTGCTGAAGAGGCTGGCATGGAGCTACTCTAGCTAGCTTAGCTTGCTAGTTCTTTGCTAGCTGCTAAGCCAAGCTAAAGTGAGCTAGCTTCTACCATAATGCGCTAAGGTGAGCTAGGTTTGGTGCTTCTGGGGAGGATCAAGCTGGTTGAGGCAGTTAAGGTAACTTAGCTCAACTGAGTTGAGCTAAGCTGAGTCCTCGGGAGCTGGACTTGAGTTTCCTAAGCTGGGATGAGTTCTTCAGCTGGCTGGAGTTGAGTGGAGCTGGATGTAGCTGGATCTGAGTTGGGGTGAACTCTCGTCAACTCAGCTGAGCTAGCTAGAGCTCCCTGTGGACTAGTGGGAGCTGAGATGAGCTAGACTCAGCTAAGTTGAGCTGGATCTGAGCTGACTTGAGCTAGGGTTAGCTAAGATGAACTCTCTTGAGCTGCCATTCAGCTGAGATTAGCTGAATGGAGCTGTGATGAGCTAACCTTGGTTCAAGTGAGGTAGGTTCCAACTGTGGTGAGTTGGATTAAGCTGAGTTCCAGCTAGTCTAAACTCCTTCACCAATTGCCTTCTTGAGTGCTAGGGTTTTAGGGATCTGTATATCTGTTCATCCCTAACACTCACAAAAACACATTAAAATAACAAAAGAAAATGCAATGCATGCCTAACCTAGTGAATGCCTAAATGCAGCCCAAAAACCCATTTGCAGAGTAAAATCCTAAGAGCTAGGTATGTTTTAATGCATAAGAATGATGATAAATTGGCGTTTATTAGTAGCCAACAAGTCATACCATAGTTTATTAGAGTTATTCTCAATGTGCGTCTCTTGAATGATCGCACATTCAATCCCCCACTCAAATATCTCACCAGAGAAGCCCTCCGGCTTTTGTCGTGCAACCCACGCACATTCCAAGTGAGGATTCTCATCTATCCTCACGAGATCCCTCCCCCCTAAGGTTCTGACACTTGCATACCTGCATAACCTTTGCAATCTTGTCTTCATCCAGTAATAGGTCAGCCTTTGATTTCCTCTGTCTAAGGCTATACGGCGATCTGCCCTTAGCAGATTTAGCCAAGAACCACCATCAAATTTAAGACCCTCCATCTCTTGCAGATCTTGTTTATCCTTCAGGGAATCAAGCTGAGTCTCTTGAACCCCCTGCCCCTCAGCATCCTCACCGTCTGGCAGCTCATTCCCTGCCACCACAGATGTTGGCCTTGATGCTTCCACCCAAACCGATTCCTCCTTCTCTTTAGCCATTACCTCCCACCTTTCCCCCAAATGATGGTCCTTGCATTTTTGAAAGAGGGGGATTCTTCAGATGGAGTCCTACACACGTCCTGCGCAGTCACCTCTTCAACAGCTTCAGATTCAGATGACTTATCTTGCTTCCCTACAGTGTCACCCACCGTGAACCTCAGCCGTAGCAGCCATGAACTCCCACCACACCTCAGAATTAATTTGTCAAGGACTGAGCCCACTTTAAACACATCGACCATCACATTTAGTGAGCGCCCATCGTCCTCCAGCAATCCTACAACCGCATATTCTACCATTGAGGCAAACCCTGATATCATGGATGCCATGACCTCCTTTGACATCAGATGCAAAGGTAACCCCTTGATCTCAAGTTTTCTCAATCTGGAACCCACTCTCTGGGGTGGCCTCTCTGGCAGGGCTCCATCAAAGGGAGAAACCAATCTCCAAATCACTGTTAGGCCACCATTGCAAGATGTTTGAAATCGCAGCCTCTCAACATCCATCATCCCTAGCCCAAACAGGACAAATCGTGTAGGCGACAAAAAGGTAGACTACCAGGAATTGGTCGAAGGGGAAAGCGAGCTTACCAGATTGTGCACGTTCTCCAGTATCTGTCTCTCAGTCATAACCTCTCCAATCAGTGCTCCACGCAATACCAACTCTGCTGCTTTGATGTTCTCTGCCATAGGTACCTCCACATCAACCGTATGCCCCCCAAAGCTATGCAAAGACGGGGCGGTGGAGGCATCTGCAAAGCCCTTGAATTCAAAATTCCAGAGTGTAGGAAAAGATGGTCTTTCATCTGCTCCCCAAGACCTCTGCACGAATCCCTCTTGTGACCAAATCCCCCGCATTCTAAACACACAATGGGAGATCGGCAAGTAGCTGCCATAGGTCCCTGTCGCTGGCACCGAAAACACACGATCCTGTCGTTCTCCCTTGCGCCCCTTCTATCAGTCCACCTTGCCTCCATCGCCCTTTTACCATGCATATCAGAGTCTCTCCTCTCCTTTCGCCTCCATGCCCTCGGCCTCCAAGTTGTCCATCCTTCGTCTTCCCTGATTCTACCGGTCACCGCCCTGACGCCGCCTGTTATCGCCTCGAGCCCGCCTGACATCGCCCCCCCATTTATGAAACTCAAATCATAACATCCATATGTCAAAGGTGTATAGCAATTCGATATCTAATGTCTTTAAACAGATGACCTTAAAATATCTGCTCATCTCTATAAAAGAATCGACTACCAGATCAAGTATCGCTCCACGTATCGCTAGTGGGAATAAGATTTGCATGTACACATGGGAATCATGACTTTTTAACCCAGTAATCTTCTTCTACGCTTCATGTATGCAACGTGAAAGCCGCGATGAATACCGATTTGGAACTTGAATATCTTTAAGGAATGACGAAATCCTCTACCTCTGTTCTCCTAATGGGAGCACCATCATGAGCCATAACTAGCTCAATTTGATCTGATTAAGTCATTAAATGCTCCTACATAATCTCCAGAGAACCCTAAGTCACTGCATAATTATTCTGAGGAAATGACAAGAAACTAGGGTTAAAACTACAATTTTACCATCATATCACGAATGTAGTACAACCATGGGTTTTCCCAGGGGGTAATTAAAGGTCAAATGGTCCTAAAAGGCTAATAAGTGGGTTAGAACAGACGAAAAAGGATTTTCGCGTGTTTTGAGAATTAAATGACTTTTGAAACCCTAAGAATAGACCCGCTTAAATAACTGAGGTTCTGGTCAGGATAAAATTCACCTAAACTCTCTAAAATTCATATAAAAATACTCTCTAAGGTTTGGTACCTTCAATTTGACCATCATAACCCATCTTAACCCAAAATGGAGTATCAGACTGACATTTGGCCTAATTTGGGTTTTTGCATAAATTACCTAGTCAAACGAAGTCAAAACCAAAACCCAACTTCACCATTGGATTCCTTAGGTCTAGATTAGGTTTGTACCAAAATTTAGGCCCAATTTAAGATTGCCTTGACTTAGTTTGCAACTTGGTCCTATCTAATCACACATATGCCCTTAACTTTCAAAATCCTTACAAAAGGCCCCTAACTTCTTCTTCATCTTTGCAAATAGGTCCTTGGTGCCATTAAAGGCAACTCTAAGCTTCACCATTGATATCGAGCGAGGATTTCTTACTCGATTCTCAATCAAATAGTTCCAAAATAGATACTTAGATTCTTGACGAAGTTGCCTTCCATTTGAGCCACATCTTGGGCTCCAAGTCTTGCCCAAAGTGCCATACGACTCAATATATTGAGTTTCCTTCTCTAGCGAAGCTTTCCAAGCTTGAGAGCTTGATTCTCAAGCTTCGTTCACCTTCTGATGACCTATAAAATGACCTCCAGATCATGCCGAACTTATCACGCTCAAATTCAGCCAGAAACACCTCTAATTCTTCTCTTCTTTCTCGGCCAAAGTGCTCCTCGACGTCTGGCAGCTCCCCTTGCCTCTCCTCATCATCTGACCGTGATACTAGCATTTAGATCTTTCTTCCTTGCCTTCTTCCGTGCCGAGCAGTACCAGCCAACGCCCCTATCCTCTTCATCCTTGCCATCCAACCCCTACTGGAGCTCCTTCTTTCTCCGGCGCCGGCCATACCTCAACCAGCGCTATCTCCGCTCCTCGTTGTCCGCTACCTCTCTTAATCAACTCCTCAGTTTCTCCTCATCACACCAGCATCTCCAACAATCTGTTTCAACCCCACCGATGCCCTCCGCAACTCCATCTTCCAACTCGTCGGCAGACCTCCGACGAGCCCTAGCAACTTCCACACACTGCCAAATCGGCCACTCCCACACTCCACACCTTCGTCGTTCATCGTAGATCAAAATCCCTAACTTAGTTAGGGCTATTAATCAATCCCTCACTTCCCCAAACACACCCACCTCCACCTTCATTTTCTGCTTCCGCTAGCACTCTTCACACACGCACATGCCATGCAACCACCACCGTTGCACTCGCCGTGGTCCAACGATACTTCCTGAGCTTTCTGATGCGGTTGAAAGGCTTTATTGTTGATTTCAGGTATTAGCCCCCCCGCCATTGACGCCGCAAGCTTCGAGCTTGCTTGAAGCTCTCTCCAACATCTGCAGCCCCACGCACTTGTTCCAAACAACATGGAATCCTTCCAGGAACATAACCCAGGGACCAATTGAGTCCTTTTGACTGGGCCTTGACTGGAATTAGACGAAGGCCTCTCCACCTACTGCTGCGTGTGCTGCATGAAGAAAAAGGGGGATGGATAGTCTCACATCAGAAGTTTACGAGTGGTTGCAGTGACTTAAATTGAATTTGTGATACTACCTTATCGCCTCAAACACAAGGGGTGAGGTCCCTCACACCCCTTACTCAGCCTTGTCTATGACACTGCCCCCGCGGATTTGGCCTGGTCCGATTACCTGCCTAAGCTATACACTCCTCGCTCACCACCCACTGCCGGTGAGCCTGGACCCGGGTGTGCTCTAGGTCCAATTACCTGTATACCCAGTACTATTGAAGGCTCTGGGAGAGTGTGACCCAAAGAGAGAAAGAGTGGAGAGCGTGTGGGGGTTAGGGGGGTTTTGCTCTCTGGAGAAGTTGGCTAACACTTATCTAAATCTGAAGACTCCTTCCCCCTCTACGTGAAGATGAGAAGTAAAGAAGGAAGAGAAGGAAAAGAGCAGAATCTAAGAAGAAGAAAAGAAGAAGAGTCTAAGAAGATAGAGCCAAAGAAGAGGAAGCCAAGGAAGAAGAAGAGAGAAAGCAAAGAAAGAGAAGCATAAAAAGCAGAAGAAGAAGAAGAAGAAGAAGAAGAAGATGAAGAAGAAGAAGAAGAAGGAGAAGAATCAGAGCACTGTAGAATCAAACATTTAAGATGTCAGATCCTATCATCAGACGACTGATTTGAGTTTATTTCATATATAACTATTGACTTCCATTTGCAATTATTGTAGGGAGTAATTAGTGATTCAAATCACCATTTTACTCCATTCTTTTTGCAGTCTAATACTTGATCTTATTGCCACATTATTCTGAATCAATTTCTGATTATAATTTCTTATCTCTATTATTTTAAATTGTAATTTTGAGAATTGAATTCCTACTTGCTCATAGCGAACAACCTCAGACTTTTTGAGTATAAATTTTATATGTTTTTTGCGAGATTTTGACTATATTGCAATGCAACGACTTAAAACTCGATCTCGTGCGATGAACATCTCCTGTAAGATTGTAAATAGCTTCTGGAAAGTGAGACCCTCCTTCAATGAGCAATTCAGGACAAATACCCAAAATTTTCATATCATTCCTTATTTTAATTGTATACTTTCGATTGTCTATTAGGTTTAATATATCAAGAATGTTTTCCATTACGTTCTTCTCAATGTGCATAACATCTAAATTGTGTCACACAATCAAATCCTTCCAATATGGAAGCTCTATAAAACAAATGATTTTCTTCCTAAACCCTGAATGTCGCAAGGAAGTCAAGTCATTCTTGAAAAGATGACCCAAACGTATTGTTATGAACGCGTGCCCCGGACGTATTTTAAGACGTCTAGGAGGTGGCCCAGACGTCTGACCAGACGTCTGGGATCACATCCAGACGTCTTGCCAGACGTCTGGGATGGTTTACAAACGTCTGAAAAACCGTTATCGTCCACACCCGCGAGTCGCCTGCGCGCCTGAGCGCGCAGACCGCATATTCCCTCTTTCTTCTGCGGCTGCAGGCGGCCTGCCACCCCCTCTCTCCTCCTCGCGCGGCCTTAAAAGGGCCACGCCTCCCCTCCCGTCTCCACAGTCTCCTCCTTCTTCTCCTTCCTGTGCGCGAGAGCGAGCGGACGCGAGGGCGGCAGCGACGGCCGCAGTGAGCGCGGAGGTGCGGCGTGCGAGGGCGGAGCTCTGCCGTGAGGGCGAGCTCGCCGGAGCGGCTTGGCCGGCTGGCGGAGGGTGCCGGGGGCGCGGAGCGACGCGGAGAGGGACCTGCTGTGGTCTGAGCAGCAGGAGCGCGAGGTACGACGCGGGCGGCGTCGCGAGCAGAGTCCGGGTCGCGTCCTGATTCTGGAAAAATTTCCAGAATCAGACGTCTGGGTTGACAGCCAGACGGCGAGATAGACGTCTTGAAGCTCATACAGACGTCTGAAATGTGAGTTTACCGCCTTCTCCTTCCTTCCTGTCGACTGACCGTACTGAGGGAGGGAGTTGGCTGTGCGCAGGTTCGCTGATTCGCCATCCTTTGCGAATCAGACGTCTGGAATTTGTGCCAGACGGCTGGAGTGACCTACAGACGTCCGTATGTACCATCGGACGTCTGGGATCTAGGCCAGACGTCCCCGCAGACTTCTGGACGTCTGGGAAACCACGCTGAACAGGTAATTCTCTGATCCACTTTTTAAGACGTCTGGAAGGAGTTCCAGACGTCTGATTTTGCACAGTATCGTCTTTTTTCGACCCGTTTAGGGCCCGTTCGGGCTCCGTTTTCCGCGATTCAACTTGCATTCTCTTCAGAATTAATTCCTCTACTCGTCTACAGTAGCTATACACTGTTTTGAGACACTCCTTGTGTTTGATCCTTGTGATAGGACCTCGTTCAGTTGCAGTCTTGAGAGTCGCGGAGGCACGCGGGATTCCCGATCACGCCCCCATTACTCCCGTTGTACCTGGTAGAGTGGCTTAAGTTTAAAATCTGATAAAGTATGGAACCATAACTAGAATCTAGGACATTGCATGAATCCTAGGAATGAGAAATGTATGGAATGATAGCTCCTAGGTGATGCATGAATCCTAGGGCTGGAAAACTAGTTGTATGCTAGATCCTAGGATGTGGCATGAATCTTAGGATGGAAAAACTAGGGGAATGTATAATACTGCAGTCTTGGAAAAAAATGGGAAGGAATATAAAGCTGCCTGTAAATTGAATTCACAGCTGCCTGTTATGAATAAAGAAACATGATTGGGATCATGGTTTGTAAGAACGTGAAACTGGAAAGTAAGACATAAGATGTTCTGGAACCCTACGGGGAAGTAGGAGTAGAACTCCTGGAAAGCGAATGGAATAGAATTGGGGAAGTGAGCTGGCCCTTGAGTACGGAGTACCAAGGAGAGCGACTGTCCCCCTGTTTAGTGCAGAGCTGAGCTAGCCGCCCCAGGGACCCGGGGGTTAGGACTGGCCACTCTGTACCGACTTGTTGGCCCTCGTGTACGTAGTACCGAGGAGAGCTAGTAGTGTTAGGAGAGTACTAGCTACCCCACGGGCCCCGGGGTTCTGCTAGCCTCCTTCACCGACTTGTTAGGCCCACTAGGGCAAACCAGGGTAGTTAGGCGAGGGTGCGCGGACTGTGGAGGGGCAAGGCCCCGGTTTGGTTACTGTGGAGGGGTTGGACCCCTGTTACTGAGAGGGCTCTGCCCTGGTTCCGTGCTGTGCTTTGGGCGCACCCGTTAATGGAAACGACTGACCGCGTGCCAGTGCGGGCTAGCTACCTGTGCGTTTATCGCGCGTGCCGTAGTCACCGTTACGTCTGTCAGTGACCTTGGGGTGGTTGACTGAGGGTAGGATCACCACGGGGGACTCTCCCGGCCAGGAGAGCACCACGTGCTACTTCTACTTTTGGAAAAGACTGCAATCAAGATCGTTCCCACGAGGACATTCGAGATCAAGTAAAGGATCTGAGAAACAAATGAATTAGTGAGAAAAATTGAAAGATGTGAATAAAGGAAGTAATAGAACATAACAGCTACTGTACACTCTACTATTGCCTTTAGTTAGTTTGCCACTCTACTCAGCGTTTTGCTGACGTGTTACACTCGTTACCTTTTTCAGGACCAGGTGTTGAGCAGCCAGGGTCGGCGGCTGCAGAGGACGCTGGGCCAAGTAGGGTCCAGTAGAGTTTACCACAGTCCTTGTACCTCTTTTGTTTCTGTTTTAGTGAGTAGTTTTTTTGTTTCCGCTGTACTTTCTTTACCTGCCGTTCTTGTTATATGATAAATGTTGTTTTACTGTTGTGGTGGTACCTACAGTAGTAATTTCTTTCCTTACTGCTATACTTTCTTACTGTTAGTTATATTCATGCTGAATGTGGTTTATTTTACTGTCTTTTGGTTACTTCCTCGTTGGACGACTAGGTCTTGGGATTAGTCGAGTCGGTCCGGTTCTCGTGTCTCGTAGGGACTCGGGAACCGGGTCGTTACACGTATTTAACTTAGCTGTTGCAATGTCTCCATGATTTTCATCCCTAAAAACCTAACAAAACTTATACTGAGTTTATTTTTTGGATTCCTTGATGAATACCAACATGCTTTACCATCAAATCTATTTTTGAATTGTGACGTTTACCATCTGTGTTCAATGGGCAAAAACTTGCGGTGCCTTAAGTAATAGAACTTCTTGCTTTCAGTTAATCTCAAGTGATGAGTATCATCCATACAGATTGGACAAGCAAACTTCCCCTTCGTACTCCATCTTGACAAATTTGCATATGCTAGAAAGTCATTGATTATCCACAGTAACGCTGCATATAACTGGAAGAATTGTTTCATCCATGTGTCATATGTTTGAACATCACTGTACCATAAGACTTTCAATCCATCAATCAATGGTTGGAGATAATCATCTATCACATTTCCTGGTTGCTTGGGTCCTTGGATAAGGATGGTCTACATCCTGAATGCAGATCACATGCATAGCCATGGGGGTAAGTTGTAAGTTAACATAACCACCAGCCATATGGAATATGATGGATACATGTTCTTGAATGGGTTGAATCCATCTCTTGAAAGCCCCAGTCTCACATTCTGTGCCTTCTCTGTGAATAATGCGTGATTCTCATTAAATCCATCTCACTCATCTGAATTTGCTAGATGATGGTTGCATCCACCTTTCGATTTATTCTCCTGATGCCACGTCATCATTTTTGTTGTTTTATTAGAAATGAATAGGCATTGTAGCCTAAGGATCAGTGGAAAACAATGGAGAACCTTCTCCGGTTGTTTCTTCCCACCTATGTTTGTTGACTTACCCACCTTATACCTCTCCTCACCACATTCAGGATAGTTAGTCAACCCTAAGTACTCATTTCTATACAAGACACAATCATTATGACAAGCATCAATCTTCTCACATTTCAATCTGAGCCCACGTATCTGCTTCTTTACATCATACCATGACTTAGGGTACCTAGCAAGATTATTCAGCAACTCCCCAATAAATTTAAGAACCTCAAACATTAATTTTTCTATTGTTCTATTCATCACTTTCATCTAAAACAATTTGAGAAGAAATTACAACTTCGACATTGACGTTATTGCAGGAGTAATAGGATCCTCTACTTCCTTGACTACATCATAAAAGTCATTACAATCTCGTAATGTCTCATCGTCATCTACATTCTCAAGGTCTACTGCTCTCATATCATGTAACATTTCATCTAATTCATCTCCTTGATTATCATCACTTTCTTCAAAAGCTTCAATTCTCTCATTTCTGACTTCTCCTATGATTTGCTCGTCAAGAACTGTCCAATTTACGTAATGCTGCCACCAACCGTTATATATCACATGCTCGAAAACTGTGTCTCGGTCATGGACAAATCTATTCAAACAGTGTCTACATGGGCATAAAATTTGTTGAAGGAATTCTTCTCATCTAAATGTCTTCTTATCATCATTAAATGTCCACTTCATAAATGAAATCACTCCACTCTTATATTTGTGGTAATTCGAATTTCTCAAACTAACTTATCCATGATAATTAACCAAATGTCAATGACAACCACTCATAAGTTAAACTCGAATAAGGAAAAAATATGTATTTTAAGAAGATTTTCACTTGATATCCCATTCCTGAAGATTTGATCATAATGTTACTTCTTACATATAGCTAATGTTTAGAGAAATTTTGACAGCATTTACCTGCACTTTTCCAGTATACCCCCTAAGACTAACCTTAGCTACATCCCCAATAGCCCCCACTAAAGGATGCTTTGGGAATGGAGCTAAGATTAGTTGGTATATCGAAGAAGAGTGAGAAAATGTAATCGAAATTTCTCCAAACACTAGCTGCATGCAAGAAGTAACCTTAAGTTGTGATCAAATCTTCAAGGACTCTCCTTAGTTCAGAACTTTTTTGAACTAAGGATGACGACACTTATGACATGTTATAAAGATAAATCATCGTGCATGTAAGTGAGATATACACACACTCTACATTGTCCCTATAACATGATATAAGTCTCGACGGGCTAGTATTTTGATGCAATTATATTCCTCCCACAACCTATTACCTAGGGGTTAGAATTCCTGTTCTTTGTCATGAACTGCTTCTAAATTTGTGCAAGTGTATGTAACTATAAAGTTCTAATAAAAAAATCATAATAAAAATTTGGCAAAAATCCAACTCAAAGGGGCGCTTAGGTTATCTTCTTTTCAAAGGAATTTTCCTCATCCTATATGGCAATTCTTGAACATCCGTCACTATGAAGTATAGGGATATCAATTTTCCTACAATAAGATACTGATATATGACAATTGAATGAAAATAAGACATATAGGATAGTTGAATGAAACTAGGAGGACATAGAAGAATAGCCAGTCATTTGCCTTTTAGATTTACTTGACAAAGGTACTTTCAAACTAAAATAGCTATCTTAAATATCCTAATGATATTTATCAATGTGGCCCACTTTCTTGAGTAATATCCACTTCTTTAAAGCTTATTATTCCCCAATTATAATTTACTATTAGTTAATATATCTTGTAGAACCAAAGCTTACCAAGCTCTTCCAATTGGATGGTTGCTAGGCTCTCTTGGTATACTTCATTAATATAACTTTAATACATCCTAAGTGCACCTCATGGACCTATCAGGTCCCACAACCAACCTAGCTCTGCAAACTACTACTCTAGGTCTAAGGTTAGTGGCCTCATGGTCCATCTCACTAAGAAACTGTCTAGCCCAATCTCACATCACATCCTATCATGTTGAGGAAGCTTTTAGGAAGAAACTCACCAAGACTAGTTAGCCTTGTGGAATTTGACTAGCTAACCAAGCTGACTCTCTAACTCATGAAGACCACTTGCCATGCAACATGTGATTGCACAGGTGCTTTATGGCATCATATCTGCTGCATTAACCTTCAATGTGTGGAATTAGACCTTAAACATTCACTTTGTAACCCTAAACCCAAGGCCATAAATTTTAAGTCCTAAACTCTAAGCCATAAGAATACCCATCGCATAACCCATGACCCTAAACACAAAAAACCTATAACATAAAAACCTAAACCCTATAAACACTAAAACCTAACCCCTAAAAACACTAAACGCTAAACCTAAAAAACACTTAAACCTAAACTCTAAGAATATTAAACCCTTAACTAATCATATAACCTAAACCCTTAACACTAAATCCTAAACTCTATAACCTAACACTAAATCCCAAACCCTATAACCTAAATCCATAACTCAAAACCTAATAATGAACAAAACATTCATGGCTAACATTGAACAATAATTGAACTAAATATCCATGTTAATTTAATCATTGAACCAAACATTAAACATTTTAAACTAAATTTAACTAAGCATTGAAATATATAGTTTAATTGCATTCATAATTAAATTTCTAACCTAAGTAGTACATAACAAAAATTAAATTAACCTAAAATTAAATTTCTAAGCCTAAGGGGGGAAATTGCGGTGGTGGTGGTGGGAGGAGGAGGAGGTGGTGGTGGTGCCTAAGGTGGTAGTGGTGGTGATAGGAGATTTTGGTCGTGGCCTGAGGTGGTTACGGTAGTGGTAGCAGTGGGAGGTCATTGGCAATAGGAGGTGTTGGTGGTGATGGTGATCTTGTAAGATAGGGAAGGAAAGGCGACAAGGTCGATCGATTTGTGGTGGTGAGGTGCTGGTGGTGGTGGTCGGCCGGTTATGGTGGTGGTGGAGGGAGGAAGGGTGGCCGATGGTGGTGGCGACCAGTGGTGGTGTTGGCAAGTAGAGAGGCGAGCGGTTGTGGTGATCACAACCACATTTCACGAGGGAGAGAGGATGAGGAGGTGGTGGTGCTTGTCGATCCTGATCAAAAATTTGTATGCTAAAAATTTGAGTTTTGAAATCCTGTTGTTGTAGTCGTGTAAAAATCCATCAAACAGATAATTAAACTAAAACTCTGGTGAGTCCCAGGTCAAACACGGGGAGGCATACTCTTGATAAAAAAGTTTATTTACATTTTTTGTCATGAATTAGATTAGCTGGTTGAATTAAATCTATGCTAGCTATCTAGTTAAAGAATAATTAATAGAAGAGAGAGAAAGAATAATACAAATAAAGATAAAATAAGGAGATAATTGACAAATATTTCATAACCACAGATTCATGTTCATTACAACAACTTGCTATACTAGAAAGTGGGAAATCTAATCTAGAAAGCAATAAAGAGAAGAGAGAGAGAAATTATTCTCCTCGACGGCTGCTTGGAGGACGAGCCACATTGACGGAGTGCCTGGACGATGGTGGTGAGATAGATGCTGGACGAGGGAGAACAAAGATGGAGGAAGGAGGACGAAGCAGGGTGATCACGCAGCAGTATCTGCTTCCAGAATGGCGGTGAGAGGACAACTGTGAGATACTCCACGAAGGGGGTGAGAAGATGGAAAAATTATCTTTTTAACTCTAATGGAGCATCCTGGGTTTGGGACAAGCTCATAGAGCTTTGGAAAGGGTGAGAGAAGAGAGAAAGAGATTAAAAAAATGTGGAGGGTGTAGGGCCTTTTATAGGTATAGTCATAGGGGCAAAAAGGTCCTTTTACAAGCTTTACCATTAATATCAAGACCTTTAGTGACGTTTATGAGTGCATGACATTGTAGATGCATTATGTTGTAGCTACGCGCTCCATCTCCACCATGCAATGAGGATCCAAGCACTCAGAAAGCGCCACGTCTGAGCCTCCTTGACTTTAGTTGCTGGATGCTTCACCCACGTTCGCACGCTCTTGATCGGATGACATAAGAGCGATAAAACCCCTTCTCCTTCAATGTTATGCACACCTTGTGTATGATGGCATGAGTGATAGCACGTCACTACACGCGTGGGACATGCTACCCCATCCGATGCGTGATAAGGCATCGTTCGATGCACATCCAACATCCGAATTTGATGCATGCACCTTTTCAACAAATTAATTCCGCACCGTGCACCTCGAACGCATGTTGCTCCTTCACAATATGATTCTCAACCATTGCGTTGAGGCGCTCTTTGATTGCATTTCTGTTTAAGGGGAGAGCACTCATAACTGTTGGATGGTGATTGAACGGTCGAGAGCGCTCGCACCCTTTCCTTTAGTAGAATTGGTGCGCGACTTGAGATTGAATCTCAGTCGTTGGATCGATGATCCAATGGCTGGGATTAGATCAGGTGGCGAAAAGGAGTGTTGCGGTAGGTGTTGGGCTGCTATGATGGCACCATGTGTTGCCATCATGGCTATCCACCTTCTTTGCTTTATAGGTGGTGCCACAGATGTCAGATTGGATCGATTTTTACTCCCTTGGGTTGCAATTGCCGATTCGAACCCATCTGTGCAGTTGGATTTGTCATCTGAAGTTTGGAGTTTACACCACCTTGTCTCTTGTCCTATGGTCTTCCTCGGACTGCATTTGATGCTACGGAGGTCCGATCAAGGCGATCTCAGAAATGTTAGACTCCGATCTTCGCCCTAATTAGTTCTATATGGTTGGATCTTTAATCCGACGCCTTGATAAATATTGTCTTGTCACCTGGCCACAAAATGAGAAAATTAACCTATAATTTATATAATTTAACCTAAATGCATGATGACGTATGCTATGTAATATTTATAATGATGAACGCTTCTATAACACTAGAAACATGCATAAATAGACATTTTAGATCAATTAGATATGTGCACATCAGTCGTCAAGGACGAGATGGGGAGAGGGGAGGAGGGTGGCGAGGACGGCCTCACGATCTTCGTCCTCCATGCCAATGAGGGGAGGCGAGTGAAGGTGGACGGTGAGAGGAGGTGCTACTTGAGGAGGAGATGAACATCGATGAGGGCTGCATGACGAGAGGAGGACTGAACGGTGAGGGAGGAGCTTGGGCTTCGTCCCAGAGCAGTGGAAGGGGAAGGCCTCGAGGAGAGGGAGATTTCGAAGGAAGGGGGAGGGTGTCAAGGTCGCACACTGATTAGGTCAACCTTTCTCAACCATTTTTGAGAAAACAGTCAACAATTGAGTTTGAAAGGTAACTTTTTAAGTTGGTGGTTGGTTGCGTCGTGTTTCGAGTGTTAGAAATTGAGGTTACAAGTAACCTATCGTCGTAGTTGCAAAACACGTCGATCAAATGAAATTTATACTGAAACTCCAAGGGAGTCCTGGGTCGAACACAGGGAGGCGACATTTACTTTATTGAAAACCGTGGTTCGATTCATTTCTTTTTGGTATTTTGGGGTTTTGTTATTTTTTTGTGTTTTCGAAATAAAAGACAAGCAAATGATTCATAAGATAGAGATGTGGAACAAATATGATATATATATCAATTCAATGTCGATTACAATGAACTATTAAAGCATAAAAAGAAAGAGAGGTGAGAGGAAATCTCCCGAATCAGTTGTTCGACGAGACGACGACACCTGGCGGAAGCTTGGACGAAGGAGGTGAGGAGCGGGACGACGGAGGTGAGATGCTAGATGACGTCGGGTTGTGGAAAGCTTCGATGTAGCTCCGGAATGGAGGTGAGAAGACAGAGTTGATCTGCTACCGGAATGGAGGTGAGAGGATGACTCCAAGGTGACCTATGAAGGGAGATGGGAAGTTGGAGTATTTGGTGGGGTAGAGGTTCACTACACTAATAGGCACCTTGGGAGCTTGAGAACAAGCTCTAATGGAGAGTTGGTAGGCTTACTAGAGCTTGGGAGTAGGTGGGAGTAGAGTAGGTAGAGATGGCTTGGAAGGGAGGGGGCGTAGGTCCTTTTATAGTGGTGGAGAAGAGGCAAAAATCGGTATGGGACCATTAGTGACATCCAGACCGTCGCTGGAAACGTCGCTGTAGACAGCTCATGCCTACTGGCGCCTATAGTTACCTCTGTCGACATGTAATGAATTATCGACAGTTGTAAGCGTCACTGTAGTCCACATCACACTACGCTTGCGCCACTTCTGCCTTGTTGCGTGTGCACGCACGCCCACGTGCTAGCACTGTGCACATGTGCACCTGCGCGTGCACCCGCGCTGCTACGTGTGTGCGGTGCTGCGTGCATGCACTGGCGCCCTGGGCTGCGCCACGTGGTGCAGTCTGGGCCATCCATCTTCTTCTTATTGTAGGGGCTGCTGCAAAGGTCGGATTGAGTTGATTTTCATGCCGTTAGGTTGCAATCGTCGACCCAAATCCATCCACGTGGTCAGATTTGTCATTTAAATCTCCTAATTATGTCTCCTAGTCCCTTGGCCGTTGATCTTCCTCGGACTGCATATGGTGCTACAGAACTCCAATCGAGGCGATTTCAGAGGCGTTGGACTCCGATCATCGTCTTGATCAGATCCGTACGATCAAATCGTCAATCTGAGGCTCCAAAATAAATATCCTTCTCTCCTAACCACAAAAAGGACGCAATTAACCTAAATTATATACTACTTTAAATGTAGAATGATGCATTCTACGTAATATTTACAACATGAAATGCAAATCTAAGCCTAGGAACATGCATGAATAGGCATTTTACCTTTAATAAATGTGTTTACATCAGTGGTTTCCGAAAAGACTATCGTCGACCGTTATTCTGAACTGTTATCAACGGTCGAGAATAGTCTCAACCTTGTCGTTATTAGACTGGACTTTTCTTGACCATTTTAGATTGAACAGTCGACAATTAATAAGGAGAGTATCCTCGACCGTTTATATAATAACGATCAAGTATATTGTTAGTCTCGACCATTATAAACAGTTGAGAATGGTCTCAACCACTCCGGCCCCTGGGTAGGGGACAAAGTTAACGATTGG
This sequence comes from Thalassia testudinum, assembly GCA_037157565.1. Taxonomy (NCBI): domain Eukaryota; kingdom Viridiplantae; phylum Streptophyta; class Magnoliopsida; order Alismatales; family Hydrocharitaceae; genus Thalassia; species Thalassia testudinum. Next base: position 11,096,104 of record JAZHRO010000051.1, read on the forward strand.
ACTTTTGACAACCATTACGTCTTATAATGGTCAAGAATATTATTATTGTTGACTATTATATGACGGTTGAAAATTCATTATCGAGAATAGTGCATTTTGTACTAATGCATTTTATATGCCATTTCGAGTTCGTCAGCATTCGTTGTGGGACTAAATCATCTTTCTTCTTTGTTGCAGCTGTGGATGCCCTCACAAAATCGAGGCTACTGTTGCACTGGTTCTTCGCAATTAGAAGCCCAAGTTGCTTCTTGTTTATCGCACTCGATCGGGTTTTAAAAGATAACACGTTGTAATATAGCCAACAAAGCATTCAAAAAAAAAGAGAATTTTATTACTCGAAAATCGGAGTATCCGAGGTCAAATACAGGGAGCAATCTGAGTACTTTTGAAAACTAAAGAATACAACTTTTAAATGAAAAACAATTGATTCAGAGGGAGTTATAAAAAGAAACAGGATTGGACGTTTGATTTCTATACCAAATGTCTTAAATGCAACTATTCTTCTTCCTATTTTGATTCTGTCTTGGCCTTCTCTGATTTTTGCTTTCTCTTCTCTCTTCTGCCTTCTTCTTCTTCTTCTTCATAGGCTCTTCTTCTTTTCTTCTGATCTACAAGTCTTCTTCTTCCTTGAACTTCTTTCTCTTCTTTTCTCTTTCCTGCGAAGGCTTCTTCTTCCTTGGTCTTCTTCCTGCCTTTGCTTCTTTTCTCTTCTATCTTCTTCTTCTTGTCTGCAGTCCTTCTTTCTTCCTTCTCTTCTCTTCTTCTTCCTACGGCTAAGTCTCTTCTCTTCAACTCTCAGCCTGCCTGCACAAGGGAGCAAAACCTACCCTGTCCCTCTACCCACACGTCTCTCTCTCTCTCTGCAATTCACTCAAAGGATGCTCTCCCAGAGCTGCGGGTAATCGGGTCGGATTTCGCACCTGGGACCAGGCGCACCGGCAGGTGGGTGATGCGCGAGGTGTGCTCAGATTGGGTCGGGTCAGAGCCCACCAGATCCGCGAGGTGAAACCGCGGACGAGGCAAGCGTGGGTAAGGTGAGGGACCTCACCCCTGTGCGTTCGGAGGCGAATAGCAAATAACACAAATTCAATTTATATCATACCTGCGCGTCGTATTTCGCCGATGTGGGACTATCAGGCCTGCCCCGCTCTTGCGCGCGCCCGCAGAAGATTCGTGCAATTGCCACAAGTGCAGACGTCGCTACGCTCCTTGCTGGGCTTAGATGCTTCATCCTGACTGCTCGAGTCCACTACACCTGAAGGCTGGAGGTCCTGACGCCTGGAGCTGCTGAAACCTGGAGCTGCTCCAACCGTCAATGGCGGCAGGGGCTGGAATCCTGTCAAACACAAATACGGCCTATTGGACAAATCAAACCAGCTGGGCACCTTCGCCATGGCATGGTGCTGTAGGTCTTGGGACGGCCTAGGTGTACGTGCCTAGGTCGTCTTATGACCGAAGGTGTGGGTGAGTTCGGGGGGCTATTGTGGAGGCGTAGAGGGATGGCGGATGGGCGGAGGTTGTTCCTTGTGGTGAGGCGGAGCTTATGAGATGGTTGGCGAGGCATGTGGAGGGGTGGAATGGTGGGGGTGACTCGCCGGAGGTCGGTCGGTGACGTGGAAGATGAGGGTGGTCAGGCAGTGTCGAGGGGCAATTAAATGAAATATAAGGGGGAAAAAAGAGAGGGGAAGATGGAGAATGTATCTGGAGTGTTCTGGAAGGGAGGGAGGCAGTGGAGTGGATGGCTCGTAGCTGCCATCGTCGGAGAAGAAGCACCCTGAGGGAGGGAGTGGCGACGAGGACGAGGTCAGGGGAACGTGCGCTTGGTATGGAGCGACGCTGGAGGAAGAGGCAAAGTGGACTCTGCTGCTGGTATGGCAGCAGAGCGGTGAGAAGAAGGGGAGGAGGTCGCCGGAGCTTGCGGGTTCCTTGGCTGGAGATGGAAGAGAGGAAAATTTGGGGGAATCTTCGCCAAGACAAGTTTGACATTCATCGGCCGGGTTTGAGGATTCTTTTATAGGTGCTGGCTGAACTTTCTAGTGCGTGGAGGGCTGCGCAATTATCTTCGATGGCTCGCCGGAGAAGGAAAGAGGGTGGATACCCAAATCCCTCATGCGTTCGCACGAGAGATTGGGTTCACACCAGAGATTGTGATTGGCCTTAGATGGAAGGGAATTCCTCAGAGAATCTCCCTTCCATTTCTGGGAGGGGATCTCTGAGGAATCAGAGAGTATTCCCTCTCTAAACCTTGCCGGAGGTCGATTCTGCCCTAACAATGGCGGCAGGACTTGATTGCAAAGGTCACGAGGAAATTAGGGGGCTCTCTGCAATGATTTTCAAAAGATAGGGGCCAAATTATGATTTGGGTGTACTAAATTGCAAAGTAGGTCAAGATGACCTCCCCTTAGGTCCAAATTTTGGTATAAACCTAATTTGGACCTAAGGAATCCAATGGTGAAGTTGGATTTTAGGTTTGACCTCGTTTGACTGGACATTTTGCGTAAAAACCCAAATTAGGTTAATTAATGAGCTAGGACCCTAATCTAGGTCAAACTAGGTTCCAAAGGCCAAATTAAGTGTTCTAAACCATAAGGAATATTTTTCCATAATTTTTAGATGGTTTAATTGATTTTTATCTTAACCGAAACCTTGTTGATTTAAGCAGGTCTATTTTAGGGTTACCAAATGTCATTTAATTCCTAAATTGCACATGAACCCATTTTTGATTGACTCAACCCACTTTTCATCTTATTTAGACCATTTGACCTATGTTTTGATTCTGAGAAATCCCGTTTATGCACTGCAATGGTAAAATTGCAGTTTTAACCTTTATTTCATATTTCTTCTCAGAGCACTTATTCCTTCATTTAGGCCTTCTTCTAGGTTATGTAGGAGCTTGTATCTTCTTTGTTGGGTCAAAATGAGCTAGTTATGGCTCATGATGAGGCTCTCATCACTTCTTGAGATCTGTCTGCACCTACTGAAGGTGGATTTGGGGTCATTGTAGGCAAGGTGGTGGCTATCGGTGACGTAGAAGACAACCGGCAGCGGCGATACCTAAAACTATGAACATAGGCCCTAAGCCCCAATTAACACATTCAATAGAGTTGCCAGAGGATGGCAAGTGTAATGGTGGTGGTGGTGTGGTGATTGGAGTGTCACAGTGGCTGGACAATGTCGATTTGGGTAGCGACCAGTGTGTGTTTTTGGCGGAGTGAAGGATTGAGCGAAGCTTCAAATTTGTGGAGGGCTTTTGGTTGAACGGAGATGAGGAAGCTTCTGGTGGTGGTGGCATTGTGTTTGGTGGTCGGTAGCTATTGCGCAGCCTCACTGGAGGTGAGGTTGGCATTGGAGAAGACGAAGGGGGAGAGAGGTGTACATTAGTTGAATTGGGGAAATAAGTGGTGGAACCTAAGCTAGAGAGATGAGGAGATGAGGAAGACTTGTTCTGGCCTTAAACCTAGCTGAGATTGATGCTGGGATACACATGAGCTTATATAGAGCTCGAATGCAAGCTCCAAATCGGGAAAGAAGGCTAATCGAGCCTCGATTTTAGGGGAAAAACTTCCCCAAATTCCTCAAGCTCACCTAAGCTCTAGGAATCGATTTGGGTTTCCTGGTTTGGTCTAAAAGATCGAGTATTTCCTCAAGATCATTCCCTCCAATTTCGGTGGGATTTAGATCTGATTCGAGAGAGAAATCCTCTCTTAAATCTCGACCTAAAGGTGTGTTCACACACCAATGGTTGTAGGGACCCATTTGTAAGAATGATGATAAAGTTAGGGACCTTTTTGTAATAAAATTGAAATCTAAGGGTTTAAGAGAGAGAAATAGAGCTTTTAGCAACTAAATTGTAAAGTAGGTCATGATGAACTCTGATTGTGCCCAAATTTTAGTGTTAATTTAATTTGAACCAAGGAAACTATTGGTGAACTTGGATTTGAGTTTTGACCACGTTTGACTGGTTAAATTGTATATAACTCCAGATAGGGCAAATTCCCTTCCGAAACACTATTCTAGGTGAAAATGGGCTCAGATGGTTAACTAAGGGTACCAAGCCTCCTAAAATATTTTTACATGAATTTTAGGAGTTTTAAATTAATTTTATCCTAACCAAAACTTCTTTAATTTAAGCAAAGCTGATAATTAGCATTTTTAGTACTATTTTGGTTCTCAAAATACTTGAAACCTTGTTTCTGCTAGTGTGGACCCACTTTTTGGATTTTAAGCTCAATTGATCTTTAATTAACCTCTGAATAAGCCCATGGTAAATTTGAATTTGTGATGTGATGTTAAAATAATAGAATTAACTCTATTTTATTATTTTCTCTTAAAAATTGATTGAGTAGAATTATGGTCCGTAGGCCATCATTTAGGAGCTTTTATTTCTTGACTTCAACTAATTCAAGCTAGTTATGGTGAATGATGGTGTTACCATCATTACCCTATGCCTAAATTTTGCTAGTCCTTAGCAAAGTCCTATGGACTAAATTGTATTTTTAAGCTGGATGTAACCGTCTGGATGCCCTACTAAGCCACATCTCTAGAAATCAGATCAAAGTGCCAGTAGTAGGCCTAAAGGTACTCAAGTACCAGCTAAAATCCAGACCTAACCAGCTTCAATCCTAGGTCTGCTACAAGGGTTTCTAAGGCCTGAAAAAATAGTCTAGAGGTTCGTTGACCGCAACGGTTAAAGCATCCGTGCGTATTTGTAGCAAGTCCAGGTTCAGTTTTCCAGTGAATTTTTCGAAAGAGATATAGAGAGGGATTTTTCATTCTGATAGTTTTCTCTCATTCTCCTTATATTCCTCTAAATCCAACATCGGATTGGCCCTAAACACGATCTGTATCAGATTCCTTGTCCCCACCATCAATCCTGGAAGGGTTCTTGGCTTTCAATGCTTTGAGATTGCATCGCCCATGGTAACCCCCAGAACCCTAGCTTTCGACACTTTGGGATAGTGCAACCCATGGCATTCTATAAGTAAATTCAGGCCCTAGCAATCGACATTTTGGGATAATCCCTCCCGTGGCACCTGAAATAGCACAAGGTGCTTACATGTCCCTAGCAGGATATTTGGATATCCTAAGGGACAAGCACTGAGGAGATGATATGTTATTACACATCTTCAAGGGGAGTATTTTTCATTCCACCTCTCTGCACCGAGAACTCGCCCAATCAACTTGTGTCATTGAGCCTCTCCAAAGCTAGATTTTCAAGAAAATCCTTTCAAGAACGGACACTTTTTGGCATTATTTCTTCGTTAAGCACACTGACCCAGACTGGTGTGTGAATTTTGGGTGCTTAGGTTACCAAGTTCCGTAAACCAAAGGGCAGGCAACAGGGTCGAATAATCCCTAAACCTTAGACTTAATACATCAGTCTCGCACTTTCCTCAACCTCTTGAGGTTTAATCTAGATCTTAATAAATATGTGAGTGTTTAAGTCTTAAGATAGGCCCAAGAAGCCTAAGGTTGGTACTCTTACTTATCTCCTTGTCTCTAGCACTTCAGGATTTAATCCTTGTTTTGATTTGGTCTAGAACTTAAGTAGATCCCATAATTAATTGCTAGGACTATCAATTTTTCTTGATTTTGCTCCTTGGCATTCTGTATTTCTTCCTCTTTTCCTCAAGAAAGATTTTTTAATCAATTTTCAAATTTTTTCCTCCCCTTCATTTTTTTTTCAATGAATATGTACATTTATTTTGAGAGAACCCCTTCAAGAATTGAATTTCCCATTTGTTTTGCACTTTAACACCTCCCCATGCCTAAGTTTTGCAATGTCCTCATTATAAACCAGGTAGGTACAAATTCAGCTTGGTTTAAAGATTAGAATAGGGTCAGAGGGTGGGTGAATAGGTCGGGATGACTGTTGCGGATGATTTCAAGCTCTGATACAAGTATCAAAGGTGGAGTCAGCTGTTTCAACGTTGAACCCTAAAGTACAGTAGGAGTTTAGCTAAAATGGATGATCAGAAGGGTCTCAAGTTTTTGGAATGACGGGTTGCCTCCCATTAAGCACTAAATTCAATGCCTTCAGTCAAGTAGAAGGTGATCAAGGAGAAGGGGTGGTCGATTGGAGGAATTTTGTATGGCAAGCACCTTGATGAGTAGTCTTGTTGGTCCAACCAAGTGCTTGTTTAAGTCAATAGGTGTTGTGACCCGTAAAGTGCATTTTTGATAAGAAAATGCATCGTAGTATAATGTGCAATACGATCAAACAAAAATATTTGTATAAAGATAATGAGACTTTGAGTCCCAGTCGTTCATCTCTGGGAGGTGTTTATGCAAATCTGAAATCAATCTTTTATCGCTCTACTTGTTTAGAATTGCACGTCGGTTTCCAATCATCGGATTAAAGTTTTGCCACTTCAATGTAAACTCTGATTACATGCGTACTTGTTAGATAGATGACGAAGGTGAAAGTGTGAGTTTTGGTACGCACAATTCTAGTTATGTGGTGGCTATTTACATAAAATGCATTGATAGTTAAATCCTCAATATTTTCTGGTACCGACATGCTGGTTGCAATATATAAAAATGAAGAGCAGGCAACTTGAATCACACGAAATAGATTGCAATCAATAAGCTCATGATGATTTTCAACAAAGAGATATGTATATAAAAAATATATATTTTATTCATTCATTCAGGAGGGTGTTTGCAATATGGAATTAGAGGAAAGCTTATAAAGGAAAGCTTGAAAATATAAATCTAGGTAATAGAAAATGATCGCATACAGGAATCTATGGGGGGATTTTGTATGCATCATTGGGGGAGAATAAGAGCTACATTACTAAGCAGTAAATAAAAGCATGTAAATATGAAGAACTAGCTACTAATTTAGCAGAAAATACGGGCATTCAGAGGTGGGCTCTGGTGGCCTTTGAATGGTTGAGAGGAGAAAGAGGGGTGGCCAATGGTGCTTTGGTCGGCCCTTGGAGAGAGGTTGGAGAGGTGATCCAGCATCCTAGCGTAGAGATGGTGGCAACCATGGTGCACAACTCGTGGAGGTCGAATGGAGGTGAATGTAGCTGACGTAAGTGTGAATGAGTTCCAAGAATGGGATGGGTGCAAATGGCCACCCCTTAGGTCTTTTTATAGACCTAAGGGAGACTCCCTAGAGAAGTGTGGAACCCTCTAGAGAGAGCCCCATAAGTGGCTGACCAAGTGAGAGAGAGAGGTGTTTCTTAGATCTATAAAAAGTGGATCTCAATTTGAATGGCTCTTGATTGTTAATTTTGGTAACTAAGAGTGGCGTCACCTTTGGAAGAGCCTAGAATACTCTAGGTTGTGTGGGAGTGTGTGAATGGGTGTGTGTGTGTGTGGTCATGCCCTAGGTGTCTAGGTGATATAGGTTATGTCCTAAGGGGTTTAGGTTGGTGTAGGCCTTAAATTAGGGTTGCAAACCCTATTTGCTAAGGAGGAATTGCAATTAAACTTAACACAAGTTTAAATGAATGGGTGTGAACCTAATTGAGAGTGAAATGACTCAATTAGGTTGGGCTTAGGTCAGTCGGACTCTCCGTGAGTCCACTTGGACTTGTGTGGGTTGAGAACTAAGCTCAATTGGACCCTATGAATCCAATTTACTAGGCAATGGTAATTGACTATGATCTAAGTCAATTAGGTTTAGTGAGGACCTAATTAGGGCCTTAGGAAGGTCTAGAGGTGATATACTAGGGTTAGGGTACCTTAGTTTAGGTTCCTATGGGGTTGGAATTGGGTTTAGGGAGCTAGAGATCCAAGATCAAGGTCACAAAACAAAAACTGGAGAACTGTTCTAGATGATTGATAAATGTGTTAGACGGCTTATACTCAAAAATCAGAAGTTCAGACTTGTTGTTTGGACGTCTAATCAGAGTCAAGAAGGATTCAAGGTTCTATCTTGGGTATTCTGCAGAAATTGGACGTCTGACCAAATGTTTAGACGTCCAATAATACTACAGAAGTGGGTTTAAGTTGTGCGGGAGTTGGCTAAGGGTTCTGGACATCCTATAATTCATCTGGACGTCCAGATACAGGTTGGAATTAGGGTTTCAAGGTTTTCTAGGGTGTGGTGATCTAATCTAAGGGTGGCTAAGGCTTGGGGAAGTTTCTAGGCTATCCTAGGATTAGGATGGACTTAAGTTCTTCACATTTTACTACTTTATTCTTACTTAATAGTGTAGCATACCTTAACTCCCTTACATTATTATCTACTACATCTAATCTAGGTCTTCTGCTCCAGCTCTACTGCAACACCAATTATTCCTGATCCAGCTTTAGATCCAGCTTCAGATCCAGCTTATTACCTGTAATTGACATAATGCACCTAATCAGCACATTATAGCATTATTTTATGCATAGCTAAAAGAAAGCATTAAAAATGCAGATAATGCTTATGCGTGCATGAATTACCCTAACTTATGCTAAGTCTTAGCCTAATTTAGGTCAATTAAGACCTATGATTGCTGCATAATCATATCCCTTGCCTAAATCTTGCTAGTCCCTAGCAAATGCAAGACTAAATTATTCACAGCAAGGGTCCCTAACAGATTGATTATTTTATCAAGTGTGTGCCTAGAGATTTTCCTCCATTTTGTTTTCATCCTATGCTCTAGAAATCCAGACAATTGTGAAAGAGTAGCTATGCAGCTTTTGCAATGGATTCGAGTGAAAAACTAATTCACCTCTAAAGCCTGTACTTGACCCCTAGTAAATATTCTAGCGGGATAGGCGATTTTTTCCCTCGGGGTATTCAAAATATTCTATGAATTCCACCCTGGCTTTAGGCTTAGGTAGAGAATCTTTGAGGGGTATGGGTATTTATTTGGTGGCTCACTCTTACTTGGTGCTACATAGAGATTAGTGCTACAGAATCTAGATTCCCAGATTACTAAGTAACTCAACTCAGAGAAAGACGAGAAAAACTATGCTCCCTTTTGATTCCTTTGTATTCATTCTCTCTTACTCTTTTTCTTTTTCTTTTCTGTCTTTTTCTTAGAGCTCACAATCTCACCAGATTCACATATATGACCTGTACTTGGTGGTCTCACTTGGCATTAACACTTTAATTGAGTTCCCATAACTCTAACACTAAGTTAGAATTCCTCAGCCAGTATTCGGACGATCAGAAACATAAGAAAGGTGGGTTAAGGCCATATTTGGTGGATCTCAAATTTATTTGGTGGTATTGCCTCAATGCAATTGAAATAAACACTAAATATTCACTCTTTTTTTTCTTTGCTTTTTCTTCCTTTTCTAATTTTTTTTAATTTTTCTTTCTTTTCATCATTTTTTTTTCAACATAACTAAACTAGCACACATCCATGAGCTTTATTGAGGAGGCATTATTAGGGATTGGTGGTACTTAAGAGACATTGGGTGGCTTATTTGGTGGAAGTGCCTACTCACGGCACTGGGAGAGATGGATAGAAATGTGTATTTTTGACTTTGACATCAATACCCTCTTTCAACCGAGGATTCCGTAAAGAATGGTCCTAACCATCCACCTTAGCCCTAGTTTTATGAAAACTCGCTCTCTGCGTATTTGCCTTATTTGGTGGCTCTCAAAATTTCACATAAAATGTATACGCAGGAACCGAGAGTGAAAACTATGCCTTATCTTTGAGTATCATCACCTAATTATCTAGGATTCTAGATTCCCTACACTAATCTTAGAGCACCAGTACACTCTACTCTCATCTCACACTATTTGGTGAATTTTTTGAAGGAAAATCTGCCTAGCTCCCAAAACACTGTCCAAAGGTTCAAGAAAAGAAGCACTGCTTCTTCTCGATAGACTAAAGACGTTTATCAGCCTTCACCATGAATCCATTGCAAATTCTACATGTGTGTGAAAAATTGTACTGGATTCCATATTACAGGAATCAACTAGAGGATAAAATCCCTAATGCATTCTCTTAATAAAATAATCTTATTCATAGATGCACTATGTATATATGCTATGAACAATTAACCTCTTATATTCGTACTTCATGAAATTTCCCTTTCGGGTTACATTCAGCTTGATCCTAAATTTAGAACAAAAGGTGAGCGGGTGAGTCGGAAATGGCTGTTGCGGACGATTTCTAGCTCTAATGCGAGCACTGGAGGTGGAGTCGGTTGTTCTTTTATTTAGGGTCCTAAAGTACGTTTTACATGCAGCTCCAAGGTTTTCCTAAATGTTGGCATAAAAATTTTCTATTTTGTCGTATCTACCCCCCCATGCCTAAGTTCTTGCATGTCCTCATGCATTAATAGAAAATAAATATAGCAGGGAAAAAATGGGCAGAAATCACATGTAATTGCTCCTGAAATTATACATTCAACACTGGCCAACCTGACAGTATGCAATATGCAAAGAGAAAATATGCTTAAAGAAAAACATGCTATATATAAAAATGAATATGTATAGGGTGATGGATGCGGAGTAGATGCTGAGTTTAACGCCTCCAGCTGGGCGAAAACTCAATCACACGTCCTCAATAAGATGAATGATCTCGTCAGGTGGAGGTGGTTCCTGGGCCAAAAATGGCTTGAGACACTGGCCATTTTCCATAGATATATGCCTAGATTTTAGGTCCCTGATCTGGACTGCCCCATTAGGATATGGATGAATCACAACATACGGGCCAGTCCACTTGGACTTGAGCTTCCCTACGAAAAGTTTTAATCGTGAATTGAACAACTAGACTTTCTGGTTGGACGTGAATGCTTTCCTCTGGATGTGGCGGTCATGAAAGGCCTTGGTCTTGTCCTTGTATATCAATGCATTCTCATAGGCCTCCCGCCGGATCTCTTCTAATTCGCTGAGCTGAAGTTTTCGTTCTTGACCTCCTACATCGAGGTCAAGGTTACATTTTCGCACCACCCAAAAGGTGCGATGTTCTAGCTCTACAGGAAGGTGGCAGGCCTTGCCATATACCATACGATATGGTGGCATTCCAACTGGGGCCTTGTACACGGTCCGATATGCCCAGAGTGCATCAACTAATTTATCAGACCAGTCCTTCCCATCTGGTCTAACCTTCTTCTGGAGAATTAGCTTGATCTAACGATTAGACACTTTAGCCTGCCCATTGGTCTACGGGTGATACAGGGTTGCTATACGGTGATGTACCCCGTATTTCTTTAATAATGACTTGAAGTGGGCATGGATGAAGTGGCTTCCCCCATCACTAATCAGAGCGCAAGGTATTCCTAATCTCGTGAAGATGTATTGCCGTATGAAAGAAATGACGGTCTTATGATTAGCCCGTCTCGCCAGGATGGCCTCGACCCACTTCGAGACATAGTCAATGGTTAGTAATATATATTCGAAGCCATGCGAGTTTGGAAAAGGGCCCATAAAATCGATGCTCCGGACGTCGAACACTTCTACAACCATGATGGGCTGGAGTGGCATCATGTCTTTCCTGGTCATAGAATAGACCAACTGGCATCGTTTGCAGTGTTGGGCATATTCGTGTGTATCTCTGAAAATAGTTGGCCAGAAAAATCCTGACTGCAAAATTTTCGCAGCAGTTTTCCATCCCGAGAAATGACCACCACAAGCATCATTGTGGCACAAAGATAACACACTGGGGATTTCAGAATCTGGGATGCATCTTCGAATAATCTAATCCGCTCCAATGCGGAAGAGCAATGGGTCATCCCAGAGGTAGAAGTTGGCCTCTACAGTAAATTTGAGTTTCTGGTCCTTGGATAGGTTCGCAGGAATCTTGCCTGCGGCAAGATAGTTTGCAATATCCGCGTACCAGGGGAACTCAACAGAGTGAACTGCCAAAAGAGATTCATCCAGAAATTGCTCGTGGATAAGCAGGGAATAAGGAATGTGGCCTGGGTCTAGTCTGGATAGGTGATCTGCCACAACATTCTGCTTCCGGCTTTGTTGTGGATTTCAATATTAAATTCTTGCAATAAAAGATCCATCTGATGAGCCAAGGTTTGGCATCCTTCTTTGCCAACAAATGACGGAGGGTGTAGTCAGTGAAGATGATGACTTTGGACGCTAATAAATAAGATATGAATTTCCCCAACCCAAATACTACTCCTAGCAGCTCTTTATCGATGATAGTATAATTGCGCTGAGCCTTATTCAGCATCTTGCTTGCATAGTATATGACAAAAGGATGTTTTTCCCGACGCTGGCCTAAAACAACACTAACGGCAAAGTCAGAAGCATCTCACATCATCTTGAAATCAAGTGACCAGTTGTGTGGTTGGAGAATTGGGGAATCATAGATAGTGCTTCGTAAAGTCTCGAAGGCACTGACAGGAGGTGTCGAAATTCAAATGGGGCATCGGCAACAAGGAGATTCGTCAAAGGTCATGCAATTTTTGAGAAATCGCGTATAAATCTCCGATAGAAGCCGACGTGACCCAAGTATGATCTAATCTACTTGACCGAGCTAGGTGGCGGTAAGTGGGAAATAATCTCAGATTTAGCTCGATCGACCTGGAGTCCATTTTTAGAGATCTTGTGCCCTAGAACTATGCCATCCCTCACCATGAAATAGCTTTTCTCCCAGGATAGCACTAGGTTTATCTCAATACACCGTTTCACGATCTTGGTGAGGTTATCAAGACAAGATGCAAAATCATCTCTGAAAATGGAGAAGTCATCCATGAACACCTCCACATAGTCCCCAATCATGTTAGAGAAGATGGCCATCGTACAACGTTGAAATGTTGTTGGTGCATTGCAGAGGTCAAAGGGCATCCGCTTGAAAGCAAATGTTCCAAAGGGGCATGTGAATGTGGTCTTGTCTTGATCTTTTGGGCTAATCGCTACTTGTTTATACCCAGAGTATCCATCCAGAAAGCAAAAGAAACTGCGTCTGGCTAATCGTTCCAAGATCTAATCAATGAAAGGCAAAAGAAAGTGATCCTTCTAGGTAGCCATGTTCAGTTTCCTATAGTCGATGCAAACCTGGCAAGATGTCGTAGTGCGGGTCAGGATGGATTCACCTTTATCATTTTTCACTACGGTGAGTCCTGCTTTCTTTGGCACTATCTGGATCGGACTCACCCATTGGCAGTCAGAGATTGGGTATACAATACCTGCATCCAGCCATTTGATGATCTCCTTCTTAACAACCTCTAGCATATTCGGGTTTAGCCTTCTTTGAGGTTGTCTCAAAGGTTTCACCCCCTCATCCGATGAGTGCAATACGAGGGGTGAATACTGCGAAGATCAGTAATGCTCCACCCTATAGCAGCCCTATGGTCTTGTAGCGTAAAAATCAATTGATGCTCCTATTCTTGGGTTAAGTGAGCATTAATAATGACTGGGCATGTCTCACTTTCTCAAGAACACATACTTAAGTGAGTCAGGTAAGGGCTTCAATTCAATCACGGGTGGGTCAGAGTCAAAAATGGGAGTGGGAGGAGCAAACTCGAAGGTTGGAATCTGCTGATCCATATGCATGTAAATTTCCACTGATTCGCTACTTGTGAGATAGTCGATTGTGACTGCGTCAACGGGAAACCCGTTAGCTATGGTCACGTCCTCCTACAACAATATGGGCAATTTAGTAGTATGCTGATCGGGATAGCTAGATTCAGGGGTGCTATGGTCAGAAGCACTGCTTCCTTGCTGCACGTCGCCATCAACTAAAGACGTGATTCATCTCCCCTCGTCATGTTGAGTTTTTCCCTATCGAAGCCAACCTCTTCTCCCCTTCATTGCTCCAATCCACATCACTGGAGTGTTCATCTCTTCTATGTCAGCCATTAACGTAGGGCATCCTTGTCCCCTCTTTGCCCAATTTCAGGTATCCTCTCCTCTTCCTCTATCTCTCTGTAAGATAGAATAGGCCCTTTAGAAGTAGGATTCGACCTCAAACTTCGTCCACACCTTCGTCATCTTCGCCATCTCTGGCGAAGCTCTGACGACACATTCCTCCTCGCTCAACACACCATCATCGACCGTCACCTTCTCAAGGTTACAACGGATTAATACCCTCAACTTATTGAAGGCTTTGTCATCCCCAGAACTCCGCTTGACGTCGTCCATGATCACCAACCTCCTTGACTCCAACATGCCATCGCCGGCCACTCCACTCCAAATCAACCACCCCTTCACCTTCATCTAGCATCAGCGAAGATTTCTATGCGTCTAATGTGGGCTGCAAGGCCGTATTACTCCTTATGCAACACCTCATCGGGCCATCTCCACCCCCACCATCGACCACTGCTACTGACCTCGAAGCATTGATGTGAAGGCACCATCAGGTTGGTGACACCTCACTGACGTGCTCCACTCCTCACAATCCCCATCCCACAACCAAGTCCCTTCCCAGTGTGAATGCATGCCACCTGTCGGTGTGAAGAACCAATGGCTCGCCATCTTCATCTGAGGTTGCTGGCAGGGACTAGCGTCAAAGAAACAAAAAACTCGTACAGGCCAATATGCAAGCCATCAGGGGCTAAAATGCAAGAAAAACTCTATTCCCAAGGGCTGATTTGAAACTCAGATTAGTTTGATTGAAGATTCAATTTTATTATTGAATATCTTGTGGTTTCATTGCATTACCTTGTTCAAACAATATTCCTTTGGATTATTTAGTGCTTAGTTGATTATTCTTGATTAAATTAAGCATTAAATGATTGAAATGTAATTTCTCAATTGAATTAATTATAGGGTTAGCATTGCATTTCTGAACTAGATTCAGAGTTTATAGAATTAAACTTATCATATCTAGTTCCCAAGTTTCAAAGTCATGATAGTGGTATTTGCGTAACACTTTGCTCCTCGTATTCAACCTCGGAATACTATTTTGTGTATAAATTCAAAAGTCATTTTCGTGCATTCGACTATATTACAACGGTTGTTCTATTAAATATTGACTTGCATGGAACACTTTTTGGCATTGTTGCTGGGGAGCAGCGTGCACTTACCACTATCGTTGTGAATATTTTGTATTTATTGCCTTTTATTTTATTTGATCTTTAACCCACTTGCCTCTGATTGGTTTTTTGAGTCTTCGCATTTGTACTGAATCAAGAAGAGAATACAGAAAAGGAGAAGCTCAAGTCCACTGGCTCAGACCAACCATGCCAGAGACAGGTTATTTCTTTTTCTCTTCCTTACTCTCCCTCTTTTCTTGCATATAAAAGAAATAAAACAAAAAAATTTAGGAGGCCAACATTGACTTATTATTCTAGAATTATTATTTAAGGCAAGACTTTCTTTATCTTTTGAGAATTAATTGAGATTGAAGAGATTGTGATTGGATTAGATATACACAATTCCCAACATTCTTGTGCCTAATAGGGACTCGTGCTCAATTTGATTAGCACATTTGACTATCACCTTCTTGATTAAGTACAAGGTGCTGTTTAATTTAAAATTGGATTCCATTTTAGAGCCAATTAGGGTATTTACATATTAGGGTTTTGGAAGTGTTAGTACACATTTACATTCTCTAAAAGGAAATATTTACCCAGACTATGTGCTACCTAAAGCCCTATTTGAACCAACTTGAAAATATAAACCCTAAAATACAAGCTCTAAGATCACTTGAACATTAAAATTTGGACTTAATAACCTATTTGAGAACTAAACCAGGGTGGTTCGGGTGAGTTAACCCATATTTCATCCTCGAATCATAGGACAGGTTAGGTGAAGTTGGTTCACATTGTGAATCAGCCAACCTAGAAATTAGGTCACAATTTAAATTAACTTCTAAATCAAGTGGTAATTCAAGACACAAGCACAGTTAGGATTAAAATTGGTAGACTTAGGGCATAATTCACACATTCTAGTCTACTTCGACCCGCAATGACAAGGAAAGTAAGGTGAGGGAAACTTGTAACCTGTAGGGATTTTCTACCATCTAGGGGCCTTTATGGAACTCTCCTTTCCTGGCGGCCTAAGTAATTCTCAGGTGGGTGAATTTTTGTTCCAAAGGTCCATGTGCATTGAACCAGCCATAGTCATCCAATTAAATTAGGTGCCTTGATTGGGTGTAAGACATATTCAGTTCCTTGTCTCTTATTTAGTGCATGGATGAGAGGAGGTCCTTAAGACTAGTCTTAAGGTCTCCATTAGTGATTCATAAGGTCTCCATTAGTGATTCATTCTCGTCAGGGTCAAGCTCCAACAAATTGGGTCCTCTTTTGATCTGTTTATCATCTCTTCTGATCCCTCTATATTTGAACTCAGTTCTTCATCTTTTGCTTCTATGGAGAACCCTGGTCAACAAGAGGGGGGAGATATTCAACATCTCCAAAACCAGTTGTAGACTCTTATTTATCTTATTAATGCACTAGCTAACCCTCTACAGCATCCACAACTGCGGGACCATTATAATCCTGCAGTTGTTCCTATTGAGCCTAAGGTGCGTATTCCTTCTGGGGGACCTGATATTGCATTCAAGCCAAATATTATTGGCTTAATCCCCTCCTTTCATGGATTGGGTTCTGAAGATCCATTCTAGCATATTCAAGAGCTAAAACATTTGACCCAGACCCTCAGGCAAAATGTTCAGAATCGGACCACCCTACTAATGAAGATGTTTCCCTTTCCCTTAAGGATAAGGCTACCCACTGATATCGGTTGATGCATAAAAATATGCATTTTGTTAAATAAGCGAAATAGTGTTGTACGCAAAAAATCAATCAACTCCTAAATTTATACATTGAAACTTTTGGATGACCTCCATAACATCCCCTTTGACAATCAACCAAAATTCTTTGTAAAAGAAACTTGAAACCCATCCGGGCCTGGAGAACCTTCAGCATTCAGTCCAGCCATAGCATCAATCACCTCCTGTTCGATAATAGGTTCAATCAGACTTTTTGCTGTAGACTCATCTATCTATGGCATACATGAAGCTGCCATCCTCCATTCTCGCCTCCTTACTGCCCTGGTGGTTTCCTTAAAGTATCTAACAACCTCCCCACGAATGTCTTCACAAGAGGTTAGAATCTGATCGTCCTTCTTGAAGGAGGAGATGAGGTTCACCCTTCTCCTAGAGCTGGCTGCCATGTGGAAGAACTTTGTATTCTCATCACCCTCCTTTAGCCACAGCTGCCTCAACTTCTCCCTCCAGTCCACCTCTCTCATCAAATCCTCTGCTTGAACCGCACCTTGCCATATCCTCCTCTACGCCAACTCCTCTTCAGCCAAGATCCCTCTGTTCTCCCTTTCATCTAGATCCTGCAGTGCTGCCAGAGCTTTAGTCCTCCACTGACCTTCTCACCATTTCGATGGTCTGCCTATATTCTTTCAGCACTAGCTGCAGATCTTTTAGTTTCCTCGCCAGCCGATAGGTTGCTGAACCCTCCACCTGTTTTTGCTCCCACCACCGACTCACCATCTCTCTAAAACCCTCTTCCTTAAGCCAAGACCTTTTGAATTTAAAATAAGTACCTGTGATAGAATCCTCCCCGCTATCCCATAACAAGGGAGTTTGATCCGAGAAGGGTCTAGGCATTCCTGTCACAGCCGAGAGTTGGAATCTTGCCAATAGTTCAGCATTCCCAAAGATCCTATACAATTTTTAAACCACCCCACTCCCATTCCTCCATGTAAACTCCACCCCAACCAAGGGGTACTTATTCAAACCCAGCTCAGAGAGCACTAGTTGAAACCCAAGCGAAGCTTGGTCAACTCTTCCATTACCTCTATCATTCTCCGCTAACACACAGTTGAAATCACCTCCCATGAGCCACGGTATACTCTCAATACTGCCCAACATCTGCCGTAATTCAGTCCATAGATTACTCCTCAAATGATCTGCACATGGACCATAGATACTGGACATGACTATGTCCTAACCGTCCCTGGCCAATTGAAATTTGTAAGACACCTGGAACTGACCCTTCCAAACCTCTTTTAGAACCAACTTAGATGTCTTCCACAACATAGTCGGACCTCCAGATCTTCCTTGTGAATCCACTGTTTGGACATAAGCTTGACTACCCTGAAGAAGTGACTGCCACAAAGAAGCTCCTCCATCTTTAATGTGTGTTTCTTGCAGTAAAGCACAATCCACCTCCCACTCCCAAAGATATCGAGCCAGTGAAGCTCGCTGCACCCCGTCGCACAACCCACACACATTCCAAGTCATAATCCTCATCCCATGGTCCCTTTAGCCCCCTGCTATTCACCAGCCCTTCTGTCTACACATAGAATGGATGCAATCCTCTCTTCTTTAAATTGCTGACCTCCACCAGTTGTTCTTCCCCGAAATTTATAAGGGGAGCGCACAGCCTTACCCTTTGATGACAACCCCATATCATAACTCGGGTCCTTTGGGGTCATAAAAGAGAAAGGATGTGAACTGTGTGTTGCAGTGAATCGTGTAACCTCCTGCCCCTGCCGATCTGGATTCACCACCATAAGATCCCTGTTGAATTTTGCCTCTTGCACCATGGCACTCATAGTTTATGGTTGTTCCACCCCTGCATATCCTCCTCCCACATCTCTGAAAAATGTAGTTCCTTTCTCTTCTTAGGTTTCGATTGATCTGACTCGATGGGCCTACAACTATTGTCAGCAGTGTGTGCTCCAACCTCCACCTCGTGTGCTCTTTGTTGCTCCTGCTGTGGTTCTTCAACACGAAGGCTAACCATCTTCAGGTGAAGGAGCCACAAGCTTCCCTCACACCTGAGTATAATTTTGTCTTAAATTGGCCCCCCCTCAACACAGACACCACCTTAATTGATCCCCCATCCCCTTCGCAGAGGCCCACCCTTGCATCCTTCGCCAAGGCGACGAAGCCCACCAACACCCCCACCACCACCCCTCTGGTTCGGAGATACAGAGGAAGCCCCCAAATCTCCATAGTGCCCCTTCTATTCTCCACCCTTTGTCAAGGTCGATCCTGTAAGGCCCCATCAAAGGGGGACACTAGCCTCCACAGAATAGTCATCCCCTCGAAGATTATTGTGCGAAAATGAAGGCCATCCACATCAATCATGCCCAGGTCAAAAAGGACAAAACTAGCACCACCTAGATGCTCCACCTTCCAGCCCTGAGATGATAAGGATAGGGATCTTACCATATTTTGTATCCGCAATTGGGAGAAGGAGCTAGTCATGATCTTACCGATCAGGGTGCCCCATATTGCCATCTCTGCCGCCCTAACCTCCTCCGTATGAGGGACTTCAACATCGTATGCTTGCCCCATGCTCACCGACGGTGGAGGCAGCACTGCACCCTTCACTTCTCGACCCCTTTTTTTGTCCGCCTTCTTTCTGGTCTTTCTTCCCCACCCACCTGCATGAATCTTTCTTATGACCCCAGCCTCCACATGCCAAACACAATGTAGGAGATCTGCAGACCGCCGCCATGTGACCCCTTCTTTTGCATCGGTAGCATACTATATCTGCATTCCCATGTCTCCATCTCCTCCAAGAGTCGCCAACCCCGTATGCCACACGATTGTTGTCCCAGCCGGCCTCCATCCTCTCTCTTTGACGCCACCTCCTAGACCTCCACACCCTCTAGCCATTGTCTTCCTCCCTAACCCTAGCCGCCATCCTTCCAAATAGGCGTGGAGCAATTGAATAAGTCATATCTTTTTCTTTTACCAAAGATGTGTGGGGTAGAGAAGTTGTCGGATTTTAGACCCATAGCACTTTCAAATTCGATCTATTTAATCATTAGCAAAGCGCTTGCAAATCGACTGAGAGGGGTACTATCTGATTTGATTAGTCTTGTGTACTCGGTGTTCCTCCCAAATAGGTCACTTCAAGAATCTTTCATTATGGCATAGGAGGTGGTGGTTGGATGGCACAGAAGGAAAAGCAAAGCGTATATGTGGAAGGTTGATTTTAGTAGAGCATATGACTCTATTACTTGGTACTACTTATGGGAGATCTTCAAGAGACGAGGCTTCCCTCTACTTTGGACCCAATGGATGAAAAGATGCATAGTGACTTCATCCTTTTCACCATTGGTTAACAGGTGACCCTGTGGGGTTTGGCCGCAGCTGCAGTGTGGAGTGCGACAGGGGTAGCCTTTAGCCCCTCTTATCTTTAACTTAGTTGTGGATACATTGGCTCAGTTTACTTGTATATTGTCCAGTGAGGGTTTGGTGAGGGGATATTCTATTTCCAGCTCTTGGGCTTTGGCACCAATTCTGCAATATGCTGATGACACGATTTTTTTTGTTGAAGGAAGAAGGGATGAGGCGGAGACCCTCTCCACTTTGGTGAGCATTTTTGGAGAGATTTTGGGCCTTAGACTTAATGGAGTGAAGATGTCATTAGTTTTCTTTGGTATGGTAGGTCAAGAGAGGGATACTATCTCAAACATCCTACAAGCTCCATTAGCTACACTGCCAATTAGATACTTGGGGCTGCTACTAAGAGAAGGTAAACTAAAGAAGAGTGATTGGGCAATATTGTTTGAGAAAGTCTCGGCTAAACTTGAGGGTTGGATATTTATTGAATGCTCGGGTTGCTATGCTAACGTGTTAGATTTTGAAAACCTGTCGTTGTAGTTTGAAAGCGAAGAACTAGTGTTCAACAAATAAAATTTATACCGTAATAGAAATCCTAAGTCGAACATAGGGAGGCGAACGTTTGATTTAAAAACATACATTTGTTTTATTTGTCATGAAGTATTTAATTGACTAGAAAGTATCTATCTATTTACACTAAATAGAAGAGAGAGAGAGAGAATGAGAGAGAGAATATTACAAACAAAACCCAAAAAGAGATGTAGAATGCATATGGAATTCATTATCGAAAGGATTGTTCATTACACTAAATATTACAACTAGAAAGCAAGAAAATGATTGCACTAGAAAACAGTAAATCTACTCTAGAAAGTAGTAAATTTATTTTAGAAAGTAGTAAAAAGAATGGGGAGAGAGATATCCTCCTTGACGGTCGCTTGGAGGACGAGCCGGACGGGACGACGCCTGGACGAAGAAGGACAGAGCAGGATGAAGGAGGATGAAGCGGGAAGAACGGGAACGGGGTAGCACGTCGTCGTCGTCGCGGGATCCACTTCCGAAAGGGGGATGAAAAATTGACTTTATCTCACGAGAAGCATCTTGGGTGTGGGACAAGCTTCTCTTGAGCTTTGGAGAGGGAGAGAAGAGAAGGAAGGGATGAGAATTTCGTGTGGAGGGGGTCTCCTTTTATAGTTGTAAGGAGTGAGGGCAAATTGGTCTTTTAAATCTCAAAACATTAAATAAGGGGTCTTTAGTGATGGATAAAACTGTTGCTAAAGCCCCATCGTGGGCGAGGTGTGGCGAAGCACGCGCGCCTGCTTGCCTGCTCGCGTGTGTAACGCGTGTACACGTTCAGCTGATCTCACGATCAGACAGCTTATCTCGCACCTCTGCCCTCTCCTCAGCGGCACCCGCCCGCGTGCGATCCTGCGTGAGGCACGACGTGCAATAGCGTGTGGGCGCTATCGAGTGCCTGCAGCTGCTCGATCGTCATCGCACGGTCACACGTGCACTGCCTGCTCGTGTAAGCACACTCGACCAACACGCTACAAGCGTGTTTGTGTCGCGCTTTGAGTTTTGTGTGCGCACGCTTACAGCCGTTGGATGTGCATCCAACGGTGGAGAATCGTCGAAGAAGAGAGGCCACGGCAAGGGTAGTGGCCGATTGGGCAGCTGAGATTGCACCATGTGCCACCATCTTGGCCGTCCATCTTCTGAATGATGTAGATGGTGCCACGGTTGTCGGATTGAGTCGATTTTCACGCTGTTAGGCTGCGATCATCGATCCAAATCCATCCGTGCTGTCGGATTTGTCATTTGAAGTTCGGATTCACACCATCTTGGCCCTTGATCTTCTAGGGTTCCTTATGTAGAATCCCTACTAGGAGGGGGTGACGTAATAAATTGCGAAAATATAATATAAAATAATCTCACAAAATTCAATTGCATAAGGTACACAATTATTTTTAGGTGGAAACCCAAACTGAGTGAAAACCACCACCTAACCCTCTCGAGTTAGGATTTTTCGATCAACCAAGTCGATCAAATCCACTAAACGAATCAGTTAAACAAGGGTGATTCAACCTCAATTACAACCACACTACTTTATACGAGGGTAGCGTACCTCAAACCCCTCTTCACGAGAAGGATTTTGTCCCATGAAGGAGACAGGAATTCACAAAGCGAATACCCAACCAAATAACAAAGATAAATAACAACATTCCTATAGAGCCAACAAAGTAATTCTTAACCTAAGCTTCTATAGGAATTAAGATGCTTCCCTTTGCAAGGAGTGCGTCGAATCGATGATGCGGGTGCGTGAGCCACGTGACGACGCAATGTTGCTCTCGTGAACTATGGCGGGAGAGCGGGTGCGCAAAGGCTTGATGCTCTCAAGATGAAGAACTTGAGCTTGGAGAGTAAGAGCTTTTCTAGGACACAAAAGAGTAGAAAGTATGTTTCTTGGGTGTGCATTGGTGTCTTTAGGTGTGTCTTTGTGTGCAAGAGGTTCCTCTTTGTTTATAGAGGTCTTAGGAAGGCTTTGGAAGGCTTTGGAAAGCTTCCATAGCCGTTGGGAGCAAAGCCCAAGAGAATTAGGCCAAAATCAGGAACAATGATTGCACTGACAGGGTTATCAGACGTCTGATACTGGCATCAGACGTCTGGAAGATCAGTTTAAGACGTCTGGGAACAAAGTCAGACGTCTAATTTTAGGTGGTTTCTTCCTGACTTGAATCAGATCTAAACAGGGTTCTAGTGCAAGTTCATCAGACGACATACAGGATGTCTGGCACTATGTCTAGACGTCTGGAAACCTACTTTTATGCGGGAATGGATTTCCAAGAGAGTGAAACGGCTAGAAAATCTCTGAGAAGAGATTTTCGGGTTAGCCGAGGCAAAACGATCATTTATCAGATGTTTGGAAAAGCTTAAGGACGTCTGATAAGGCTCTAACGGTCATATTCTTTAGTGATCGTCAAGGCAGCCAATGGTCCACTAATTGGACGTCTGGCAAAAACATCAGACGTCTTTTAAGACGTCTAGACTAAGGTCTGAACGTCTGATTTCATTAGACAGAACTAGCTAAGTCCAACCTAGTTGTTATTAGACGTCTGAATCAACAGTCAGACGTCTTAAAACTCATTATCAGACGCCTGATTTTGGAATTAGACGTCTGAAAAGGTTGCTTGAACCCTATATTGGTTTTCTAAGTTTTCTACAGAAAACCTAAGTATCCTAGGGTTGTGCAGGTGTTCCTAGGACTACTATTAGGGTACTTTGAGGCTCTTTAACATGATTTTCTAAGGAACAAAAAGAGCAAGGAAATAAAGACAAAAGTACATGAAAGAAATAAACAGAATTCTATCCTATTCTTCTTGTCCTTCCATCTTCAATCTATTGCTCCACGCGAATCTCCTCTGTTCTCCATCAAGCTCCTCCAATCCGTCCTGGATGCTAGCTCGAATTTCGTCTAAACCCGTCTTCATTTGCAATTGACCGGAAATCTAATACTCCAAGTGCAAATGTTAAATGACACGTGTTTTGTTATCATCAAAACAAACTATCGCGGTACTCTAGCACCAACACCTCAGTCTCTATTTGATGCTACAGATGTTTAATTAGGGCGATCTTAGAGTCGTTGAACTCCAATTGCCACCCTGATCACATCTGTATGGTTGGATCTTCGATCCGAGGCCCCAATAAAAAGTTTTCCAAGTCCATGAACATAAAAGGAGATAATTAACCTCCATTTTATTTAAACTAATCTAAATGCAAGAGGATGCATGTTATGCAATATTTATAGTATGTAATGCAATCTTATACTTAAGAACATGCATAAATAGACATCTTAAGTAGTGTAAACATTTTTACATCATACCCCCATGCCTATCTTTTGCTAGTCCCTAACAAAAACTATATGCTATTTATAAAAGAATCAGGTTCGATTATTTAGGCTTGAGTTATTTTCAATCATTAAGAAAATGTTTACTTAGGATCTGAACTTTCAAAGACACAACAGTGCCCGAGTATCTGCCAAAATGCAGACCGCCTCAAGCCCTCGCCTTATTCAAAGAAAAATTTCTTTTTCACTTTTTCCACTTTTCTAATTTTTTTGAATTTTCAAGTTTTAGGGTTTAAGAGTGGCTTTCTACGGCCATTCAACTCACCCAAGATTTGATGAGAATCCTAGGTTCTAAGCACCTTATTATGAATGTGATAGACTCGTTGACTGGTAGTAAAAATGGACTTCGGATATCTACGCCTCTAGGTGACCTAAAAAAAGAGAATTCTGCCTAAAGGTGTATCTTTACAACCGGTAGCTTTCTCCTTACTTTTATTTTTTTTACGGGGTCAACACAAGGGTGAATCCAGTGTATATCTCCCCGGTTTATTCTACTTCTCTGCTTCTTCCTAAGTGTTTTGTGATTTTCAATGCATTTATTGAGCTAGGTTCTGGACAACTGGTTGATGAGCTATTACCACCAACAACTTGCCAGCCATACTCGTGCAGCAAAGTGAGGCTTTTTTTTTCCTTTTTTTTCTTTTCTTCTTGATTTTGTTTTTCCCTTTTTAAGTAGGTGGCTTCCCTGATCTAAGATTTTCCTAAAGGTAGCAAAAAGAGAAAGGTCCAGTGATTGGGCTCTAGACAACCTACATATGTGCTATTACCCATGATAACTTGCCAGCCATATCACCCTAGAAGGTTCATTAGCTACCCAATTTCTATTAAAATCGTCGAACAATGAGTCAGTGCAAAGAAAGTGTGTAGATGCTAAAAACTCAATGTTCCCTCAAATCAGAGGGGGGTTGATAAGTCATGTACTTATCACCTAAACTTATTTACTCCAATTAAAATAGAATTTAGGTTGGCGAGGACTCGAAAAACAAATTCACATTTTAGTGAATACATGGACTGATTAAGTCTGAAGACCTGAAGGGTCAGTGTTGAAATCATAATGTAGTATTTCCTAAGATTGAAAATTTTCTTAAACCTAAGTTCTCTTTCCTAATTCCAAATTTTTTTTAATAAAAGAAAAAAAATAAAATAAATCTACAGAGCTGACAAATAAATTCAGTGATGAATATCCACCCCCCCATGCCTATCTAATGCAATGTCCTCATTGTATTAAAAAGACATAAAATAGAGTGGAATAGAATAGAAAGCACTTGAATTGCATGAATGTCAGGTCCGCTCTGAGATAAAAACTAAAAAGAACTGTATATGTGCTGAATTTAGTGCCTTTAGCTAGGCACACTATACAAAGAAAAGAAATAAAGAATTCACAAGTATAGATCAGAATCAAAATAAATAGAAGAAACCTCTAACCTGTTAGCAGATGTCCAGAAATGTGGACCAGATTGTGGTGCAGATCCATACACAATAATTGAGAATATCTCAGGTTCTGGATAAAAATTACCCAAAATCTAAAATCAGTATGCAAGTGAGGTCGGGCCTGTGATTTATGAGGATGCAACCCAAGACCAAAAAGTTGGGTTACAGAGAATTCAAGCTCAAAAGGATAATCATTGAATGTATGCTTAGGTTGGACATCCTCAGAACAGATGTCGTAAGGGTCCTTGTTTGATGGTTTCAAATGAATTCGAACCCTTAGACTTAATCTTCTATTTCCTCCAAGGTTAGCTTCACAAATCAGAACTTCCCAACTCCTATCCTTATCAATCAAAATGTTAAATTTTGGGATCTCTTGCATATTAATCACCCCGTCTAAAATTTCCAAGTCTAAAAGATGTGGCTGAATCAGAATTGACTTTGGTCAAATTATCTCAGAAACAGAATCATCGATAAGCTCAATGGGGTGTAATTGACAATCAGGGCATTGAATTGAATCATCCAGAAAATACGATTATGGATTTGTAATGTGAGCCCCAATAAGATCAGTTTCCTTAATTATTGGGCTATCAAATGATCTATTAGATTCCTCAGGCCTAATCATCTTATAGAAATTGTGTTCTGTAAACTCGCGTGAGACTTCACAACTTGAATCTTCACCATCAAAGAAATCAAGATCCGTATCAATGTATGTCCCAAAATCATCTATCACTTTTTGTTCCAAGGAAACATATGTTTCCTCGTACCATGGCTCAGGGATCTCAAGTGAAGAAATCAGATCATCCTTAATTGGCTACTCTAATTCAATCTGGTCAGCCCCGTAACACGTGTTCCCCCCAACAAGTGCCTGAGCTGGTTCTGACATTGGCTCTCCTGAAGGGAATTCATCCTGGGAATCATCCCATGACTGAACTAAAGTAACCACAAATCTCATCCTCAATTTCGCTAACTTCCCAAGTAGAAACTCACCCAGGTTATTATCCTTAACATCCTTGAGCCAATCCAACAAATACTTGTTAAAATCATCAATCATTTCAATCAAGGGCTCCAATCTTTCAATGGAAGGTGTTGGCTGAACTTCTAAAGTTTGTATGATATTCCTCAAATTAGCCAGAACCATCTCTTGAACCTGGTTACCCTGAACCAAATGAGTTGGTTCAGGGTTGGGCGGGTTTGGGGTTAGTGTAGAAGAGTTAACGAATTGAGATTCGTTATACCCTTCCTGATAATAGGTCATTTTAGATTGTTCAAAAGGTGGTGATGACCTAAAGGTAGTGTAATTAGAGGATGGGTAAGAATCAGTGTATCCTTCTTGATTGTAGATCGTATCAGGTTGTCCATGAAAGGATGACGATCTATAATCTATGTGGCTCTGAGAAGGATAGAAATCACAATCAAAGTGTTTAGGGTTAGACCCTAAACACGGACGTCCAGAACTATATCCCCAATCTGAGTTTTTCCAACTAACTGATGGTTGATTACAGTACGAGTTAGGATAATCGTCATGTTGAGGATAATTCAAAACAGGAGGGAAAGAGAGAGAATGCATGTAATATGTGGAAGGATTCATGAGAGACTAGACGAAGAAAGGTGCCCTGCAATACAAGCAATCAAACCTATCCTTAAGTGGGTTAGCCTCAAGACCTATAGACTCCCAAAACCCATCTTAAGATACAGGAACGATTTGATCTACTTCTGTCTGTTCAGTCAAACCAGTTAGAAGGAGGGACTGGGGAGAAGGTTCTTCCTTCAGCTTGCACCTCCAGTTCCTAGTGTACCCCCCAGCTGCGATCGTTTGATTCTGATCCCCTAGCTAGACATCAGATTGAACAGTAGAAACAGACTAATCGAAAATAATCTCATTTTGGGCTCTGAAGAGTGAGTCGAATCCTTAAGGCCAACGTCTACTCTATTTTATTTAGGGCTAGGTTTGAATGTGCTTTGGAATGTGATGGACCCTTTATATGGGTTGTGCCCTTAATGATTGATTGATTTGTGTGTGCATGCACAACCAGTGGTTTTCAAGCAAGATTACTTTTGATGCGGTGAATTTTAGGGTTGAAATCTTGCTTAGTAGCTTTTAGGATTCAACTTTAGGTGTTTTCAAACAAGTTTTGTTGGCACACCAGGTTTTGAAAGTACAGGTGAAGATGTTTTCCATTGAAGCTTAAAAAGAATGTGGAGTGCCTGGTAAATCCCTAATAGTTGAACCTAAGTGGCAGCTACTTGATGAGTTGATTTTAATTGAAGTGGTGTAGCCCAATAAACTCAAACAATTGGCCTGTTGCACCACTTAGTTAGGCACACAAGTGATTTCATAATCTGGTTTCTACTCAATTATGTGTTTGGATGTGTGTACCGGCTCCAAAGGTCGGTTTACTGGTTGAGTTTGAAAATCAGATGAGGCTGTGTACCTCTGTGAGATTTTTTTTTTAATTTTTCTTTTTAAATATGGAGGTTGGGGCGGGTGTGGGTGTCAAACAACAAACAATCTAACCTTAGAGTCTATAAGAACACCTAGGTTAATTGATGTTTGTGTTATTATGTGGTGAAATGAAATCTAATAGGTAGGAGGTGGGGGATAACTCACAGAACCTTTAGCAGCACTTTTCTCTGATCTACCGCGTTTGCTTGTCTCAAAAGAGTACCTGCAAACACAATAAGAAAGGAGAGAAGTGAGGTAAATGATTTGTAAGCTGGAAAACACAAAGAAAAATCAAAGAGCATCACCTCCCTGGCAACAGTGCCAAAATGTTGAACGCTCGGGTTGCTATGCTAACGTGTTCGATTTTGAAAACCTGTCATTGTAGTTTGAAAGCGAAGAACTCGTGTTCAATAAATAAAATTTATACCGGAATAGAAATCCCGGGTCGAACACAGCGAGGTGAACGTTTGATTTAAAAACATGCATTTGTTTTATTTGTCATGAAGTAATTTAATTGACTAGAAAGTATCTATCTATTTACACTAAATAGAAGAGAGAGAAAGAGAATATTACAAACAAAAACCAAAAAGAGATGTAGAATGCTCATGGAATTCATTATCGAAAGGATTGTTCATTACACTAAATATTACGACTAGAAAGTGGGACAATGATTACACTAGAAAGCAGTAAATCTACTCTAGAAAGCAGTAAATCTATTCTAGAAAGCAGTAAAAAGAATGGGGAGAGAGATATCCTCCTCGACGGTCGCTTGGAGGACAAGCCGGATGGGACGATGCCTAGGCGAAGAAGGACAGAGCAGGACGAAGGAGGATGAAGCGGGAAGAACGGGAATGGGGCAGCACGTCGTCGTCGCGGGATCCACTTCCGAAAGGGGGATGAAAATTTGACTTTATCTCGCGAGAAGCATCTTGAGTGTGGGACAAGCTTCTCTTGAGCTTTGGAGAGGGAGAGAAGAGAAGGAATTGATGAGAATTTCATGTGGAGGGTGTCTCCTTTTATAGTTGCAAGGAGTGAGGGCAAATTGGTCTTTTAAATCTTAAAACATTAAATAAGGGGTCTTTAGTGACGGGTAAAATCGTCACTAAAGCCCCATCGTGGGCAACGTGTGGCAGAGCACGTATGCTCGCTCGCCTGCTCGTGCACATAACGCGCCTCCTCGTTTAGTTGATCTCAGTCGTTCGATTGTGAGATAGGATGGCTTATCTCGCCCGTCCGCCCGCTTCTCAGCGCGCACTCGCCCACGTGCAATCCCACGTGAGGTGTGGTGTGCAATAGTGCATGGGCGCTATCGAGCACCCACAGCCGCCCGATCCTCATCGCACGGTTGCACGCACCCGCTCGCCCGCGCCCGCTTGCCGCTCCTTGCGATTCGAATGCACGCTGCCCGCTCGCGTAAGCGCACTCGACCAACGCGCTACAAGCACGTTTGTGTCACGCTTTGAGTTTTGTGTGCACATGCTTATAGCCGTTGGATGTGCATCTAACGGTGGAGAATTGTCGAAGAAGAGAGGATGCGGCGGGGGTAGCGGCCGATTTGGCAGCTGAGATGGCACCACGTGGCACCATCTTGGCCGTACATCTTCTGGATGATGTAGATGGTGCCGCGGTTGTCGGATTGAGTCAATTTTCGCACCATTAGGCTGCAATCGTCGATCCAAATCCATCCGTGTGATCGGATTTGTCGTTTGAAGTGTGGATTCACACCATCTTGGCCCTTGATCTTCTAGGGTTCCCCGACCTCTATCTGATGCTACAGATGTCAGATTAGGGCGATCTTGGAGTTGTTGAACTCCAATCGTCGCCTTGATCACATCTGTACGGTTGGATCTTCGATCTGAGGCCCCAATAAAAAGTTTTCCCTGTCCATGAACATAAAAGGAGACAATTAACCTCCATTTTATTTAAACTAATCTAAATGCAAGATGATGCATGTTATGTAATATTTATAGTATGCAATGCAATTCTATGCTTAAGAACATGCATAAATATATATCTTAAGTAGTGTAAACATGTTTACATCAATAATTTTGTCTAAAGGAGGGAGACTGATCCTCCCCAATTCGGTTATCACATCTATCCCTATTTTTTTCTTCTCTACGTTTAGATTTATAAAGGGGGTTTGGAAGAGATTAGATATCATGAGGAAACGGTTCTTTTTGAAAGGTGCGAAGGAGGAAGGCAAATTCTTGCACCAGGTGAAGTGGCAACACCTGTGCAGACCTCGCTCCAAGGGTGGGATGGGAATCCGGTCTCTCAAGGAATTCAATGATGACCTTCTACTGAAATGGGCAGTCAAATTGGCAAATGTTGAAGGGAAGATCTGGCCTTAGCTGGTCATGGAGGCATACGGTAGTTCATAGGTTCAGTTGTGGGTGACCCCACCTCATCGCCCATCACCATTCTGGCATTCTATCTGGAAAGCAATGAAAGCCAACATGTCTGAATTCGACCCAGCTATGAGAGATGGAAGCCATTTCAAGTTTTGGACAAATCAGTGGTCGAACTTGGTGATGGGAACACCATCATGATCCATAACTAGCTCAATTTAGTCATTATCAAGGAATAAATGCTCCTACATGACTGCCAAAGAGCCCTAATTCATTGCATGATCATTCTAAGGGAAAGATAAGAAAATAGTGTTAAAACTACAATTTTACCATCATATCTTGAATGCAGAATAATCACGGGTTTTCCCAGGGGGTAATTAAGGGTCAAATAGTATTAAATATCCAACAAGTGGGTTAGAACAAATAGAAAAGGGTTTTCGCGTGTTTTGAGAATTAAATGACTTATGAAATCCTAACAACTGACCTGCCTAATTAACTGAGGTTCTGGTCAGAATAAAATTCACCTAAACCCTCTAAAATTCATAGAAAATATTCTCTAGGGTTTGATACCTTCAAATTGACCATCAGAACCCGTCTTAACCCAAATAGTCTCAATTGACATTTGCCCTAATTTAGGTTTTTGCATAAATTACCCAGTCAAACTAGGTCAAAACCAAAATCCAACTTCACATTTGATTCCTTAGGTCAAAATTAGGTTTGTACCAAAATTTTGGCCTAATCTGAGATTGTCTTGACCTAGTTTGCAATTTGATCTTGTCTAATTCTTTTATATCATACATATGCCCTTAACTTTCAAAAGCCTCACAAAAAGGTCCCTAAATTTGTCATCATTTTCACAAACAGGTCCTCAAGCCATTTTTGGAAGGTTAAACCTTCACCGTTGAGTTTCAAGAGGGGATTTCTCGTTCGATTCTTAATCAATCTCTCCCAAAATTGATACGGGGATTCCTCGGGAAGTTACCTTCCATTTAAGTCAATCCTTGGGCTCTATGTCTTTCCCAAAAGGTCATGAGAACCTTTTTATGGTTTGGGTATCCGACATGTGCGTGACGTTCCAAGCTTGGAAGGGCTTCCTATGGCCTATAAAAGAACCCCTATTTCATTTTGCTTCTTTTCAGCAAGTCTTGGCACGTCAAAAGGCCCTAGAAACCTACCTCCGACCACTGTAGACCCCTACTCTGGCGACCACTTCGACACTCCTCCGACCGTCCAACGGCGAAATTGGTCGGCTTACCCGACTCCTCTCTTCCTCGCGACCCTCCCTATCCAAAGGGAGGGCATTTCTCCGTCTGACTCGTCATCGCCACCTCACTGCCTCTACCTCCTTCTCCAGCTCTAGTCGACCAACATTGGAGCCCTCTGCCTCTCTACCTCATCCCTAAGTCCCTCTATCTCTTCCTTTTCCTCTCTACACTATTCTCCCACTCTTGCAACACATGCACGACCACTGATTCTACCTTAACGCCGTCACCTTCTTTCACTCCAGCAAAGCTCCTACAATGCCTACATGCTACCACACCGCTCAAAACTCATTTCTATCACACCCATTAGCATTGCCACCTTCTAGAGAGCAAAAGCCCTCTGGTTGTTCACTCGATTAGCCTCTTTATAGGCCCCCCTAACAAACCCATCACCAACTTCCTTCTTCGACTCCATTCAACCACCACAACCACT
This sequence comes from Thalassia testudinum, assembly GCA_037157565.1. Classification (NCBI taxonomy): domain Eukaryota; kingdom Viridiplantae; phylum Streptophyta; class Magnoliopsida; order Alismatales; family Hydrocharitaceae; genus Thalassia; species Thalassia testudinum. The sequence goes on from JAZHRO010000051.1 coordinate 11,127,823, forward strand.
CCCACTCCATGTTGAGCTCCTCACCACATTCGTCGGTCCCCAGCGATCCTACCGAAGGCCTCTGACAGGGCCAAAAGCCCATTCTACTTATTTTAGGTGTTGAGCTCTGGCCGTCATTAGCAAGTAAGCTTCAAGCTTGCTTGAAGCCTTCTTCTACACCTGAAGCTCCAGGTAACCCTCCTAGGCATCGCGAAACACCTTCAGGAAGGATCCTAGGGCTCTAATTGAAGGCGTCGTCCTTAGTAGTGCTCCAATTGGAGATGGACTTCAGTCGCTGCTGTTGCACGAAGAAGGGTTGGACTTTAGTCCCACATCGAAAACAGATGGGCGCGCACAGCTGCTTAAATTGATTTTGTCCAATAGCCTTATCACCTCAGTAGCGCGGGGTAAGGTCCCCTCGCACGTGCCCACGCAGGCTCTCGCTTGTCCTCAAGCCTCGTGGGTTTGGGCTTGGTCCATTTACCCGGATACTCGGGTTTGGTTTGGTTTGTTGGTTCTGATGGAGAAAGAAGAGAGAAAGAAAGGAGAAAGGGGGGTTTTGTTCTACCGCCCTCCTCTCAACACTCGTGAGATCTAAGATTGGCCTTTGCCTCTGCTGGTATGCTGAGTCCTGTGCTGTGCCTTCTCTAAAGCTAAGGGAAGAAGAGAGGAACAGGAAGAGAGAAAGAGAAGGAAGAGGAGAATAAGAGAGAAGCCTCTCCTTGAGGTTTGAAGAGAAAAGAGGAAGATGCCTTTGCTTCTGCTGGTGTGCTGAGCCCTGTGTTGCACCATCTCTGAAACTTAAGGGAAGAAGAATAGGAAGAAGCTAAGGGAAGAGAGAAAGAGAAGGAAGAGGAGAAGAAGTGAGAAGCCTATCCCTGAAGTTTGAAGAGAAAAGAGGAAGAGACCTTTGCTTCTTCTGGCGTGCTGAGTTCTATGTTGCGCCTTCTCTGAAGCTTAAGGGTAGAAGAGAAGGAAGAAGCTAAGGGAAGAGAGAAAGAGAAGGAAGAGGAGAAGAAGAGAGAAGCCTCTCCCTGAAGTTTGAATCGAAAAGAGGAAGAGGTTTTTGCCTCTGTTAAGGCATCTGAGCGCCCAATCTGCCATCTGATTTCACATATCCAAGCCTCTTAGGATCTATTTCTTACTTATCTTGCATGAATTAATTGTGGTTGATACTATGCAAACAGTTGAAATAATTATGGTTAAATTGTAGGGTTAATTTGGTGATTTAAATCACCATTTTATCCCCTTCTTTTTTCCCTTCATTTCTATTAAGTCTTGATTGCAAATTCTTATATCTTTGATTGTGATCTTGAGTATTAAATTGCCACTTGCTCCCTGTGTTGGACCTTGGATTTCTTTCGAGTAATAAATATTATTTGTTTTTTGCACTGATTCAATCTATACTACAACGCAAAAATTTTAAAACCCATTTCAGAGCGACTAACACTTGGGAAAACTGAACGAGGTCTTTCCATGGGCGTATGTTGTAGCTCTAGACAGAAACATCTCTATAGCTGATTGCTGGGATTCTACAGCTGGAAGGTGGAATATTGCAGGGCCTGGTTTGCGCGAGGGCAGATGCACGCATGCTGAACAAGAGAAGCTACTGGCAGGCCTGATGGCTTTTCAACCGGTGGGCAGGGCAGATGGGTTTAGGTGGAAACGTGGGTCGTTCACCCCAGCCAAGGCATATAAAAAGTTGATGGCCTCATTGATTGCCGATCAATCAAGGGAGGAGGTGGATTGCGCCAAGATTTGGTCATTGAAGATACCCTTAAAAATCAAAGTGTTCCTTTGGCTTTGTCGTCGGGACGGCCTTATCACCGGAGAAATGAGGTCAGAAAGGATGGGGACTCCTCCCCAAAATTGCCCTTTGTGTTAATTTCCCTCAAATGATAGGATGCACCTTTTCTCTTCATGTTTGGTGATGGACTGTGTATGGAGGGACATATGTGGAGGTGCTCTACCCAAATGGGATGATTTGTGGTGGTCCATCCTGATGAAGGAAGGGGAGCAAGTGAAGATGGTAAGCGTAATGTGGTGTGTATGGTGAGTTTAATGGGGATGTGTTGAATGTTGGGGTATTGTAAGGGAGTGTTGGAGACTTGTTAGAGAGTGGTGTGACTCCTTGTAACTTTACGCTTTTCCATGAATAAGTTGATCCCAATCTGCTATCGTCATTGATAGCACTCCTCATCTTTAAAAAAAAAAAAACTCCTAAATTTATCAAACCTAGATAAGGTAAATATCTAGGGTTGTCTAAGGAGGTCAAATTGTTAATCACAGGAATTGATTCTCTCTCTCACCTCTCAAATCCTCTCTTGTCTTTTTGTGAATTTTACTTTTGTTGTTTTTATGATTTTGGAAACAATCAGGTATCTGAAGTGAAGATTAACTACACTAAACCTACACCTAAGTGACAAGAATGAAACCCTCTCTTCTAAGCTTACCCTAGGCAAGTGCGCCTAGGGTAATTAGAAGAAGAGAGTGGTGTGCACTACAACTACAAGAACATGAAACACACTCTAAACATAAAACATGAATTGGAAGGCAAATAGAACTTGTATTACTATCAACTAAGGGAAATGTAGTGGAATGCTTGTTACATTAAAATAATAAAAAATAAACTAGCTAATACAAGATATAGAGATAAAGAAGAAAAAGGGGGAATCCTTTGTTTGAAGTTTGGATGGACCTTGCTCGAAGTGCAGTTGCCTCGCACTTGAAAAGGGTTCTCTTTGGCTTCTTCTTGATGTAGTCCTCGAAGCTCTCTCCTCAAGGTAGGCATCAACCACCTTCAAGGTTCCTCCTCTACCTAGCCATCCCCTCAAGTGTGGACCTCCTCCTTAGCATGGCACAAGGAAGAAGAAGGTAGAGAAAGAAGGCACCAAAAGGTGCGTAGGTTGCCCCCTTGATCTTCTTCTCTTCTTCTTCCTTGGCGTGAATGGAAGTGAATGTAGGGTGGTTAAAGGTAGAACCTATCTAATGGAGAAGATGGGAATATGGTGGTGGTTAAGGGGGATATAGTGGAGAGCTAGGATTGATTTTGGTGGATTGTTGGTGATCCTAGGGTGTAGGCTAGTTGGCACAAACCTAAGGGTTGCTAGGTAGGGTGGTTATGGGGGCTAAGGTGTTCTTTGGTGGCCGTCTACCATGGAGAGGCACCATGGTTTTGGCTCCACCTAAGGAGGGTTCTAGAAGGGGGGTTAGGTGTAGGGTTGGGATGGCTTTAGGAGGTATGTGTAGGGCTAGGATGGAGAGATGTTTTGGCACCAAAAAGGGAGGGTTGGTTAGGGTCATTTTGGTGCCAATTGCAGGTGTCTCTTGGTGGTGGTTGACGGGCCAAGAGGTGTATGGGGTTGGCGCAAAAAAGGATTGGGAGTAGGGGAGCTTAGGTGAACTAGGTTTAGAGTTATTTGGTGGAGCTTAGCTAGGTGGGTTTTAGGGTTAGGTAGGGATGTCATGGAGGTGGATTAGCTTAGCCAGTAGGGAATAGGGTAGGAGGTAGAGGAAGCTAGGGTTTTGGAGGAGAGAAGCTGGAGGTAGCTGAATGAATCTACACTGGAGCTGGTGGCTGGTGAAGAGAACTATAAGGAGCTACCTTAGCTGGCTTAGCTTGCTAGTTCTTTGCTAGCGGCTAAGTGATAAACGGCAGTTTGTCATCATTCTTATGCCTTAAAATAGATCTAGCTCGTAGGGTTTTAACTCTGCAAATGGGTTTTTCAGGTTGGATTTAGTCATTCACTTAGGATAAGCATGCATTGCATTTTATTATCTTTTTGCTGAGTTTATTTGAGTGTCAAGGACAAGTAGGGAGTTAGATCCCACATACCTTGGCACTCAGGAAGGCAGATGATGAAGAAGAAGCTCATTTCAGTTGGATTCTAGCTAATTTCAGCTCATTCCAGCTGGATCCTAGCTTAGGCTTGCTAGATCAACTCATCTCTAGCTCCATTTAGGTCATCTTAGCTGAATGGTACCTCAAGCTGGTTCACCTCAGCTCCATTCATCTCACCTTAGCTGGATGGTAGCTCAAACTAGATCAAGATAATTGATCCTAGCTCCATTCCAACTCCTCCAACTCAGAAGAGTTCACTGGAAGCTCAACCTGACTAACTACTAGCTAGGCCTGGTCAGCTAAAGATGACCTTAACCAGCTCAAGCCAGCTTAAGTTCAGCTCCTGGAGGCTCAACTCAGCTCAACTTAGTTGAGTTGAGGTACTTGACCTAAGCTAGCTAGTCCAGCTAGCTCAGTAATCTTTGCGAAGATCAGACCTAGCTTACCTCAGCTCACATCAGCAGAAGCCAGCCCATCTTATCTTGGCTTAGTAGTTAGAAAAGAACTAGCAAGCTAAGCCAGCTAAGGTAGCTCCTTGTAGCTCTCTTCAACAGCCACTAGCTCTAGTGTTGCTTAAGATAGCTTCCTTTAGCTCATCACCCTTAAAACCCTAGCTCCCTTTGCCTCCTACCCTCCTCATCTACTAGCTAAGATAGCTTAGCTTAGCTAGTTCCCCTCCATGGCATCCCTACATAACCCTAAAACACACCTACCTTAGCTCCACCTACTAGCCTTAAACCTAGTCAACCTAAGCTCCCCTATTCTCAATCCTTTTTGGCACCAAAACTAGGCACCCTTGGGCCCCTCAACCACCACCAAGAGACACCTACAATTGGTGCCAAAACCTCCCTTTAACCACCCTCCAATTGGCACCAAAACACCAAGCTATCTCCACCCTACACATCACCTCCCAATTCATCCCAACCATGCCTTTTCCCTCCAAAACCAATCCTTCTAGAACCCACTCTCCTTTGGCGCCAAATGCACACATCACTACACCCATGGATGTCCACCAAAGGTATACTCCAACCCATAACCACCAACCCGAGCATCCCTTTAGGTGGCACCACCAAAATCTAGCCATTCATCTCATAACCACCTCCTTAAACCTAATCCCAACCCTCTATCAATCCACGCCAACCAACCCCCTCTCCATTCCTATTAATACCCCATCCAACCACCACCATATCATCATCTTCTCCCTTAGTTTTAGTTCCACCATAGCCAGCCAAACCTACAGCCAAGGAGAAGAAGCAGAGAAGAATATCAAGGGGGCAATCTACCTGCCCCCTTGGTACCTTCTTCCTCTTCTTCCTTTCCCTTGTGCTACACTAAGGAGGAGGAGCTCTTCATCCAAGGAGGATGGATAGGCATTGAGGAGGAATCTAGGGTGGACTTCCACACTTGGAGGAGCACCTAGGAGGTAAACCAATTGAAGGAAGGAGCGAGGGAACATCTTCTTCAAGCCTGGGAGCTATCGAGCTTGGAGCGAAGATTATTTCGAGCTTCAACTGGAGGATTATCTTCTTCTATCTTCCATTTTATTTTTTTTGTATTAGCTAGTAATTTGTTGTTTTGCATGAGGCATTTCTTTACATGTACTTCACTTTCTAGCAATACAAGATTTATTTTGTCTTTCAATTCTCATGTTCTATTTAGTGTGTTTTTCATCTTCTAGTTGTAGTGCACACTACACTTACCTCTGCTAATTACCCTAGGTGCACTTGCCTAGGGTAAGCTTAGTAGAGAGAGTTCTATTCTTGTCACTTAGGTTTAGTGATAGGTGTAGTAGTTAGCGTAGTTAATCATCGCATCACAAAACTTGATTGTTTCTAAAAATCCAAAAAATAACAAAATCAAAAATGCAAAAAGATATGTGTTGATTTGAGAGGTGAGAGAGAGAACCATTTCATGTGACTAACAAATTGGCCTCCTTCTATTATCTAGGTATTATAAATGTAAAAGTTTGATTGCGGATTTACCGTTGCAACGACACTTATTACATCATTTAATAAACCACGTAGTTTCCACATCACTAAGCCAAGCTAAGATTAGTTGGCTTCTATTGATATGAGCTGAAATGAGCTGGGTTTGGTCTTCCTGGAGATTACCTAGCTAGCTAGAATAGCTAGCTTAGGTCAAGTAGCTCAGCTCAACCAAGTTGAGCTGAGTCTCAACCAAGTTGAGTTGAGTTAAGTCTTCGAGAGTTGGACTTGAGCTAGCTTGAGCTGGTTGAAGTCATCTTCAGCTGACTAGGTCTAGCTAGTTGATAGTAGTAGCTAGTCTTAGTCAGGTTGAGCTTCCAGTAAATTGTTCTAAGTTGGACGAGCTGGAATCAACTGTCTTGATTTAGTTGGAGTTGCCATCTAGCTAAGGTGAGTTGAATGGAGCTGAGGTGAACTGGCTAAAGCTGCCATTCAGCTGAGATGATATGAATGGAGCTAGGGATGAGTTGATCCAGCTAGAATGTGCTGGGATCCAGCTAATAGGAGCTTCTTCTTCATCTTTTGCCTTCTTGAGTGCCAAGGTATGAAGGGTCTGACTTTCTATTTATCCCTGACACTCAAGTAAATGTATCAAAAAGATAAATAAAATGCAATGTGATGAATGGGTTTTAGCGAAGAAAAATCAGGGTTTCGAGAACCCATTGTTGTAGTTCACAAAACACGTTACCAAATATAATTTTTAACCGAAACTTGAAAAGTGAGTCCCAGGTCAAACATGCATAAATAGGCATTTTAACCTAAATGGATGTGTCTACATCATAATGCATGCCTCACCTAAGTAAATGCCTAAATACAACCCAAAAACCCATTTGCAGAGTAAAAACCCTAAGAGCTAGATCTGTTTTAAGGCATAAGAATGATGATAAATAGACGTTTATCACACCCCAATGCTTATCATTTGCTAGTCTCTTAGCAAAATTATTTTCACAAAATGGATTTTTGGGAAAGACTAATTTTTTTTTTTTTACTTTTGAAGAGAAGGAGATCACGGGACATTGGTTAATTAAAAACATGAAAGGCACGGGATTTGTTATGGATAAAACATTGGTATTCACCTTTAGATCCAAAAATTAGATGAATCAGGATCAATGTATCCTTCAAAAATTCACAAGTTAACTCCTTGTTAATTTAAATGACCTAAAATTATTTTGTAGTTAGGATATCCTTGGCTCTTGAATCTAAATCGCAACTTGCATAATCCTTTAAAACCTTATACCGGTGCTTTGTGAATGCCAATATTTATAAGGTCGTATTTTAAAACTTTTTCTTCTCTTTTTGCTTTTTTTTTAGGTCTCCCCCATGCTTATTCCTAGCTTAATCCTACAACAGATGTGTCGGGATCATCATTCTCGTTACCATTCCTTAAGGGGGCTCTTTCACTAGCACTTCGAGATAGTTCTATCCAAGATACCACTAGGAGCTCACAACCCCAAAACATAATGCGGTGTAAAGGGATGCTCCAAGTGAACTCAGGCTCTTACTCTGATGCTATGGGTAGAGCACCATCTAAGACACCTGAGCTGTAAAATTGCACCTTAATACTCCATCTAAAGATATGAAATATAGATATAGAGCAACATCGAGGTGGGAACATGCTGACATCGCATCCTCAAAGGAGGTATTTTCCTCCTCAGTGGAGGAAACTCAAACCAATCATCTGTTCCAGATTTCACTAAGACTAAACAAATGGTTTTTCTAATTTTTCTAAATATTTTTTTAGGTTTTAGCTTTGTGTGTGAATTTTGATGCAAGAATTTTACAAGAGATGCAAGCTTTTGGTCTAAAGCCAAGCTAAGTAATTTCCAGGTCAGAAAAAAGAGATCAAAGTCACCTGAATCATCACCAATTCAGGTGGAATTTAGAGAAAGATACTTGATCTAGTCTAAGAATAAACCCAGAAATACTAAAAATTGGATCTGCATTCTAGTCCCTAGTTTATTAAAGATTAAATCCCATTATACCTAAAAATGAAATTTTCATCCTTAGGCTTGATTTTCAAAATTTTCCTCAAATAGTTATATGATTTTTTTTCCTATTATGAAGATGTGTGAAAAAAGAAAATTGCATATTTATAGGTTTTGAAAATTCTGAATCGATCATCAAAACTTAAAAACACCCCCATGCTTATGATATGTAATGCTTTCATGCAATAGGGGGGAAAAAAGATCACCTTAGTGAAAAGCGGTCGGGTTCAGGATGGGCACAACTTGGAAAAAGAAAGATAAAAGGAACGCAGTAAAAATTGATGGGTTGCCTCCTATCCAGTGCTATCTTTTACGCCATTCAGCTGGGCGTGAAGCGATGCACGGAAGATGGACGGTCATGTAGAACATTGGACACATGAATGTCCTCATGAAAATGGTCTTCCTCTGGATCCCCTAAAAGATGATTGGTAAAAATATGGGAATCAGAATGAGATGGGAAAATGGAAGAATTACTCAAATCTGGCCATGGTTTTAATTCATGATAAATGTCATACTCGTGTAGGTCTGGTGGTAGGTCCAAAGGAAAGGAAGTGGGAGAGAAATCAGTGTGATGGAGGGTGGGTGAAGTTAGTGTGGATGGGTCTGGCAGAAAATCAAGAAGATTTGTAGAATGAAGGTCAGACGCTAATTGATGTAAAATCTCTTTGACCACATAATCATATTCAGAATCAATAAAATTAGGTTCAATGCTGGTCAAAGTAGAGCAAGAATGAATCATCATAGATTCCTCAATCCTTGCTTCTATTTCATCATCAGAGTCCTCAAAGAATTCATGATCATTGGACCTCTTGGAAGCTTTGAAAATATCTAAAGAGATAGTGTGGTTACTGCAAGTTATATCCATTTTTCCAGAATAACAATTGATATTTGCTTCTGCGATAGCTAGAAAAGGCCTCTATGTCAAGACTAGAAAATCAACTGGAAAAAGACAATTATGGACCTTGACAAAAATATCCTCGATAATTCCCCGTGGTTTAATGGTAGATCGGTCTACCAATTGTAATTGAACCTCAACAAGTTTTAATTCACCGAATTGGAATTCCTTGAATAAGACAATGGGATGAGATTTATAGAGGCACCTACGTCGAGAAGGGAAAGATCAAAAGTGGTGTCATTGATGACAACCGAAATAAGTGGTGTGCCTGGGTCCTTTTTCTTGAGAGGTAGCTTACTCTACACAATTGAACTTATTGTCTCAGAAAGAACCACCCTTCCTAGATTCTTGGCCTGCTACTTTGGAGCACAAATGCCTTTAAAAAATTTAGCATAGGCAGGGATGTATTTGATGGCATCTAGGAGGGGGATGTGTATCTCAACTTGCCCAAATAAGTCCATAAGATTTTGGTGAGAGGGCTTAGATTTCTTTCTTTTTGAAGGATTGGATTTCAGTGCTTGAGGAAAAGGAATAGGATTTGAATCTTGTGATTTGTGTGTGCCTTCTTTTTCTTCCTGAGTGGGGGAGTGAGAGTCAACTTGCATAGGAATGATGTGGGTGTCATCAGGTTGTTGTGAAGGCCTAAGATCAGTGGTGGTTTTCCCACTTAATGTAACTGCATGTGCAGTTGGATTATTCCTTGGAGGAGGTTGGGGGGCCTGTTGTTGTGGAAAACTTGATGGATGCTGAGGTATAGAGTTAATGGGAGACTAGTTATGGTGGTTTTGAATTTGGTTTCCGCCTTGATAATGGTTCTTTTGATTGATAGGGTTGGATATGGATTGGGATCATAAATGTTTTGTAGATCTTTGGGTTGGAGTAACTCTAATCTAATTATTCAAATTTGTAATCACAGGTTATTTTTGACATTTGATTTTGCAGTCCTTGCAAGGTTTCCATAACCTGGGCATTGATGTCTTCTTGAGATGGCCCAGGTTGATAAAATGTCTGATTCGACCTATACCCTCCAAATTGATTTGGTTTTTTGGGAGGAACCCAGTTGGTCCAGGATGGCTTCGGGTAGTTCCTAGAGGGTAGAGATATTTTCAGTGGGGCTAGGATTTGGATATGTATAGGACCCCGGTGAACCATAAAAAGCCTTGAGAAATTGATTATTCTTAGCAGAGACAGTATTGAGGTTATGCAAGTTTTCTCTTTTAGGCATGTTAGGCGAGGTTAGATGTGGAGCTAGGTTTGGATTTAGCTTTTCCTCAATCCTTTCTTAGTGAATTTGCATTTGGTCCAATCTTTGTGCAATTAATTGCAAATCACCTTATGTGATTGGAATAGTAGAGATAGTATTGAGGTTATGCAAGCTTTCTCTTTTAGGCATGTTAAGCGAGGTTAGATGTGGAGCTAGGTTTGGATTCAGCTTTTCTTCGATCTTTTCTTGGTGAATTTGCATTTGGTCCAATCTTTGTGCAATTAATTGCAAATCATCGTGTGACTAGAATAGATTCAGATCTGGAGTCAATTTCATTAACCCCGAATCTTGGGTTAGTAGTCCTACCAAAAGTGTCCATCGATGCCAAATTAAATGAGTTTTCACTAATTTCCTCAAAAAGCAGGTAGGCACTGTTAGCATCTTTATTAAGAAAGTTACCCCCACATGAAGCATCCATGAATCATTTTAATTGATCTTCTAATCCGTGATAGAAGATCTACACTAGCTGCCATCATGGAATCTTCTGGTGGGGACAACTCCTTAATAAGTCTTGAAACCTCTCCCAAGACTCGTGGAGAGATTTACCAAATTTCTGTCAAAAGGTCGTAATAGATCTTCTTAAAGCATGTGTACGACCGATTAGGAAAAACTTTTTCAGAAAAGCACTTTTTAATTGGGGCCAAGTAGTAATATGATGACCGACCGTCCTGAACCAATATGATGCCTTGTCTTTTAGGGAGAGAGGGAAAAGTCTCATGAGCCACAGATCTTCCTACATAAGAAAGAGTCACAAGCAAAGAAAAAGACTTACACACCTAAAGAGGTGATTTTATCTGCTAACATAAGTGCATTTGTTTCTAGCACTCTGCCACCTAAAAAGACTGACCCTGGAAAACCTTTCATATCTTGTGCCATCAAGGGATTCACCTTCAATAGAAACCTTGTGGATCTAGGGTCTTCCATCAGCTTGATTCCTATTGCTCTTTTTGACCGCACTAGACTTGGAGATTTGCACTACACACCTGTCACCATTAAAATGGCAGATGGCTCCATTAACACACCTAAAGGGGTAGTTCATTATGTGATAATTAAAGTGCAAGGTCTTAGCTTTTTAGTTGATTTTATTGTTTAGGACATGGATATACTGGAGAAGCTAAGTGATTCACCTATCATTCTGGGTCGCCCTTTCTTGGCTACGACCAATGCATGGATTGACTGTTACTTAGGATGTATGGAAATGAGTAGCAACAATGAGAAGATCCACTTTGATATTTATGTAGCCGTTAAGAAAACAAAGGGTATTTTTTTTGGAAGATACAGAAAGTGATTCGGAGGGTAATTTGGAAGAAACCATGGCAATTGACACTTGGGTAGGACCATATGACTCAAATCAAGAATCCACTAAATTACAAGAGTCACCCTCAATATAGTATAAAGTCTTTGATAGTAGATATGGTTGACTATCTTGACCGACCTAGCCCAATTCAAACCCCTGCCCCTTACAATGAATCCCAGATTACTCAATTGATGAAAATGTTTCATGAAATAAAAAAAGCTTTGTACGAGAGAATATGATGATATAAGAAAAGAGCTTCATAGAATCTGGGACGAGCAACAAAAAACAGAAACATTTGAATTTGGGTTGGGTGTGCCATAACATATTTTTGATTCTGTGGTTGTCATTGCAAAATATGTAGATCATACACCCATGGTGGATGATATTGATGTCCCTATTGAAGTTGAGGAATGAGATTCATTTGAGGACCTTGATCTTGATTTAGGGCCTGAATATCAATCATTTCATTTCAAGGAACCAAGCATTAATGGGCCTAAATATGATTTTGTTGTATTTGAGGACACCCATGGAGACATTGATGAATTGATTCAGATGATCACATACACTAAACAACAAAATCAAAAGGACCTTAACGACTCCTCAATCAATGATTTAGCCCATTCCACTTTAATGGAGGGACTCATTACTGAATCTAATGCCCAATTCCATCTAAGGGAGGTGGAAATATCCCCTTATGAAAAGATAATCAAGAGATTAAAAGATTATTGGAAATTACATATGATGAGTTATCAGAGGAAGCTAAAAATTCTGCTGAATCATGTGATAATTGGGAATTGGAATTGAATGATTTGGAAGATGAGAAAGAAAAAGATGATACTCAGACATCTTTAGGAGAGACAGAGATTGATTACTGGTCCTTGATTTCTAGATCTAACCACATCAGTTGGGTCATGCCTTCCATTTATCACCATTATCAAGACCCTTATGATTTTACCCCACACGACTCCACTCATACGCCTACCACCCACATTCTCCATTACCTTTTTAGGATGCCTTCATCTTCATTTCTTCCAGGCACCTGCATTTATTTGTCTTTCTATTGTAGCAACTAGCTGCAAATAATCCCAAGCCCCATCTACATATTATTTTGATTTTTTGGACTTGGAATTCACGAACAGCTAGTCCACATTTGCAGCCCGCTATTGGTAAATGAGATTAAAATTCTTATCATTTTACTCGTCATTCTTAATACCGAATTGATATATCCTTTTCTAGTTTAGGCCTAACTAGAGGCGTTAATCTCAGCACTTATATATAGCATAGTTTCTTGCATATTTATTTTACTTCTTCAGTGTTGGAATAAGTGGAACGAAAAAATTCGGGAGCTATTCCAGGTGATTTTTACCCATGTACTCCTTGTCTTAATTTATTTTTCATTATATTCATACATGAGGACATGAAAGAAAGTAGGCATGTGGGCCGCGGGGGGGGGGGGGGGTAGTATATGTAAACTAAAAATTTTTCTACCAACACCTAGGAAAAACCTTTCGTACATCATAATAATTGCACTTTAGGGTCCTTAAATTAAGAACAATCAACTCCACCTCCAATGTTCACATTGGAGCTAGAAATTGTCCGCAACAACCACTTTTGACTCATCTGTTAGAACCTAGTTTGACTTCTCTTTTATGTTTTGGTGTTAACAGAACTATTTTAAATCTAATGAGTTTATGAAGTGTTATTTACAGGAAATCATAGGATTTAGGAAGTATAAATCATAATAAGGAAGAAGTGTGGATGATATGATGGATGAAGATTGATTTTATGTTGTTCATTTGTTGTATTCTAGAATTTTGTATGTCTCCTAAACAAGAAATTTTGATTTAGGAAGTAAAATCAAAGTAAAGATAATTACGTATCAAACTCACATTTTCGTTCATTTGAAAAATCAAAATCGTTTCTTTGAAATATTAATCATCTAGTTAAGTTTGTTTAGCACTAAAATTGATTAAATCACTCAAAACAAGGTACTTGTAGCAAGTACCGGTACTGTTCATAAGTACCGATACATGTAAGACACAGGTTCGGGCCCTAGTTTCAAACTATGAACAACAAGTACTGGTACTCATCATGAGTACCGGTACTAGGTGCTTACAGTTTGTGGACAGTGGTAGTGCTTGGACCTTACAGGTATCAGTACTAATCACTAGTACCAGTACATGCAGGTCACAGTTTTTGACTTGTCTAAAGCCTGTGAGTCACAAATGAGTACTCAATTGTAAGCACCGAGTACCAATACCTATGATGAGTATTGATACCGAGGCTCTGTTGGGCTGGCTGCTGAAGAACTATGAGCAATCAGTACCGGTACTACAACTTTAGTAAAGATACCAACGAACCAGTGTGCCTGATCAGAATATCTATTTTACAATTAATCTTATTCCTAACCTTCTTCTTTTGCCCCTAATAGCTAGGAGGTGTAGGGGGCTAATTAGTGGCCTATAAAAACACCATTTGAGTGTCATTTTCATATAACACAAGAATTAAAAAATCCTCTTTTCTCCTGATCATATTTCTCTCATTTTAGCTGCAAGAGTGATAGGCTTGTTGCATCCATCCTTCAAGGAGATCTTCATTTTGCAACAAGTTCTTTTGGTGCAATTGTTTTGTTCTCGTAAAATAAATTTCTACACTTTATTGTTTATCGCTAGATCTTTATCTCAAATATCTGCTAAACTAATTCTTGTTGGAGATTTAGGAATTGAGTTGTAAGCTATTTTATTTCTTTCTTACACCTGTAATAGTTTTCTTATATAGGCACTTGTAATTGGGTTGAGGTAACATGTTAATTACCTCATTTTTAGTAAATTGATTCCCTCCAAGTTGAGGGAATCGGGTTAAAAATCCTAAGTTGGGAGACATAGGTAGTGGAGTACCCAAGTGAGGGGAACCACTATATATTGGTGTACTTTTTCTGTGGTTTGCTTTATTTGCAATATTTTTTACCACACTATTCATCCCCCATTCTTGGGTGCTTATGCCCTTTAGAGTCGAGCTGAATGTAATTGAAATTAGGGAAAGTTTTGAAGAGCAACTTTGAAATGTTTTACATAGCATTTATATATTGCATTCATGCATTAATTTTTATCAACGAAGTTTTATTAGGGATTTTATTCTTGAGTTGATTCTGAATCCAGAATCTAGTACAATGTTTACACTTGCATGCAGATTTTGCAATGGCTCCATTATGAAGATCAATAGACATCTTTAGTTTGTCGAGAAGAAGCATTGCTTCTTTTCCTAAACTGTTTGATAGTGGTTAGGGAGTAAGGCAAAGTGTCTTCCAGTAAATCCACCAAACATTGGTGAGGTGAGAATAGGATGTCTATTGGTACTCGAAGTCTAGTGCAAGGATTCTTAGTCTCTGGATAATTAGATAATGATACTTAGAGTTAGGCATAGTTTTCACTCTCAAGTTCCTACGTACGAATCTTGTGAGAATTCTTGAGAGCCACCAAATAAGGCAGATATGCAGAGATCGAGTTCTAATAAAACTACAACTACGGTGGATGGTCATGACCATCCTCTATGGAATCCTTGGCTGAAGGAGGGTATTAGTGCTAAAGGTCAGAAAATACGTTATCCTATCTGTTCCTTTTCAGGTGTCGAGAGTAGGTACTTCCACCAAATAAGCCACCCAATATCCTTTTGAACATCACAAATCACTAATAATGCCTCTTGAATAAAATTTATGTGTTGTGTTCATAGATATGCATGAAAAGAAATAAATATATATATATAAAATAAAAAAAAGAAGAGAGAAAAAGTCTGAAAAAAGAGTGTTGAGTTCATAAGTTTGTTTATTTAAATTGCACTGAGGCAACATTACCGACCACATTTGCGATCCACCAAATACAGCTTTAACCTACTTTTCTGTATTTCTGATCGCCTGAATACGGGCTGACGAATTCTGCCTTAGTTGTAGGGTTATCAAAATTTTAATCAAGGTGTTAATACCATGTGAGGCCACTAAATATTAAGCACATTAACAAAATATGGTGAGATTGTGAGCTCGAAAAGAAAAAGAGAGAGTATAAAGGAACTAACGAGAGCATAGTTTTTAGCCTCTCTCTAGGTTGATTTGTTTGATAGTCTGGAAATCTAGAATCTGCAGTACTAGATTATATGTAGCACCATATGAGTGTGAGCAACCAAATAAAAAACCACTTAACTCATACATCTTCTACCTAAGCTAAAAAGCCGGGGTAAAATTACAGATTATTTGTTAGGTATCTCCGAGGGAAGAATTTTCCTATCTTGATAGAATTTTTACTAAGGGTCAAGTATGAACTTTAAGTGTGAATTGACTTTTCACTTGGGCCATTGCTTATGCTACCATCACTACACTTTCACGCTAATTTGAATTTCTAGGTTTCTGGATGAAACAAAAGGAGAAAAATCTTTAGTTAAACTCTTTGATAAAAAGAATAAGCAGTCCTTTTGGGACCGAACTTGTAAATAACTTAGTCATGCATTTAGTCTTGCATTTGCTAAGGACTAGGAAAGTTTAGGCATGGGGGTATGATTACATAGCAATCATAGGTCCCAATCAACTTAAATAATGTTAGAACCTAGCTTAATTTGTAAATATTGCATTCATATCATGCATATCATATAGATATCTTGCTATTTAATGTTTTGTTGTTATTTGCAGGTACTAAAGTGATCCAGGATGTGAGATAGAGTGGAATAAAGCAATAAAGAGATAAGAAGACTGATCCCGACAAGAGTGAGGAGGGTAGCCTTATCCCTACCCTTAGAAACCCTAGGATAGCCTTCCTAAAACCAAACCCACTTCCATTAGGACATCATAGCCTTAGAACCCAAAACATGGATAGCACTATCCATGTTCTTATCCGCTTTATCCCTCTCCCAAACACATACGAACTAAAACATACCTTAGAAAACCCAAAACCCACTCTCCAACACATTTCTGGACATCCAAATATTAGGCTAGATGTCTGATCTCTATAGAAACTCAATCTAGGAAGGCAAAACTCGCATTGACATAGAATTAGACATCCAACCTAACTTCCAGATGTCCAATTTTGTAGTATAAGATGTCTGATCACTTGTCTGGATGTCTGGAAGTCTTCTCTGGTTCCTATTTTTGGTATTAGAAGCTCGAGCTTGCCTATTTTGATCTAGAAACCTCACCAAACATCTTAGGAAACCTAATTAGAGACCTCCTAAGCCTATCCCACTATCCATACCCTTAGTTATCCTAGCCCTAACCCAATTGAACTAGTCCATACCTATTTGGGTGCGTCTACAGTTGATTGGGTGCACCTGAACCCAATTAGATCCACCTAGGATCTAATTGACTCCTACCTACCCATACAAGTTTAATTAGGTGCAGTAGAACCTAATTAGACTTGACCTAGACCCAATTAGGTTCACTCCTTTTCAATTAGACTCACTTAAGCCTAATTAGGTCCACACCCACCTATTCTAGATTGACCCAACCTATTTAGCACCTAATCCTACCAAAACCCACAACATCACTCTACAAAATTTAAACACATACACACTTTCCTTAATGCACACTTTCCTTTTCTAAACCTACCAAAACACACACACACACCATCTTAGGAAACCCTAAAACCTATGTACGTCAACCTAGATCCTAAATAGGTGGGCGACTCCTATTTTTGGAGAGCCAACTTACGACTACCAAAAGGAGTCCTTCCCATAAAAGCCAAGAGAAGGAGGTGTCACACATTCTCTTCTCCTCCACTTCAACTTGTCATCACCAACACCCTCCCTTCCACCCTCCAAAGGTCATCCACTCTCCTCCTCCATGGATGGCTAGAAGAAGATTCATGGTGCTCCTCCTCCTCCAAGCATCATCATGGACGGCTAAGCAAGGAGAAGATGAAGGCTTCATCAACATCCCCCTCCTCTTTTCTTCTTCTTGTGAGCATGCTTTCTTCTTCCTACATAGAGGATCCACGTCCCATCTTCCTCTCCTCTCCTAGATGGCCATAGAGGAGACCATCTTCAAGATCTTCTTAAGGACACCCATTAGTAGAGAAAGGGTGCAACACCCTCCTCTCTACTTGGGTGCACACACCCTCTCTTGACTCTTCCTCTTAGTGGATGGCTAAGAAGGCTTCTCCATAGCCTCTCTTGGTTGATCCCATTCTATTATTGTCTTTCTTTTCATGTTTCCAGATATATAGCTACTTAATATTTGAAGCATGATATTATTTTCTCTAGTGGTTTTATGTGCATGCTCTTATTTTCACTTCTTATGATTTTGATGCACACCTCATAGTCTCCTTAGGAATGTCCCCTTAGGGTTACTCACACCATGCACGACCACCATGGCCTTACTTAGATGCACCTAGTCGTTTAGGTTTACGGGTACGTAGTTTGATTTTGGTTGTGTCATATTAGGTTTCACTTTTCAAAACAAAAATCAAAAACACAAAAAAATTGCAAAATACAAAAAGACCAAAAAGATTAGGTTAGGTTAGATTTAGGTTAGAAAGGTGGATCCAAATCTAAAACTTGTTTCTTATACCTCCCAGAGATGAACCACCGAGACTTAAGTTATAAAAGAAAAAAATCTACATGAGATTTGTTAAAATAAATATTTTTGATCGAGGGTTTAGTGCAACTATACTACAAATCCGACATATTTCAAAACACGCGCCAAAAATGCTTTGTCACACCTTGGGTCTCTCATGATTGGAAGGATCATAAAAATCCTTAAGTAGGGTGAGAGGCTCCTTGAGTGGTTGACCCAATCTTTGGTTGGCTAGGTTCGTGATTGTCCTAGCCAACTGTTGCTGATTTAATTGAAGCTGAGCCAATTGGTCAACCATCATGTGAAGGGGATTTGGATTTGGATTTTGATTTTTCCCTGGCTGTTCTAGAGTTGGAAGCTCAAAATTTTGGATGTTAGGGATGGGGATGTCAAAAATGGAGGGGTTAGCTTGCGGATTTTGGGTGGAAGGGTTAGAGGCAGGATTAGAAGTGGGGTTAGACGGATTTTGTGGTTGAGAAGTGGAAGTGGTAGTGGACCTATTTTGTTGATTTTCCACTTTTTTAGAATGCCTTTGAGAGGAAGAATGTGGAAAAAGAGGTTTTCTTGTGCTGGGGGAAAAATCAAGCGATCCCTCCAAGTATGGAGTTTGGGATCGCCACACGTGCATACAATGGAAGAAATGGGGAGGAGCGGAGGGAGAGATGAGAAGAAGTTTGCAATCAAGTAAACAAAATTCTAGACCTAACCTTAATGTTGACTCCCTAAAATAACCTAAGACTTGGTCTACCCAAGCAATAAAAAATCAATAGTGAATACCCGTTCCTTCAATAAATCTGGCTAGATTAAATAAGGGGAGGATTTGGTCCAAGCTTATCCTAGGAAAATCACTAGGGGCTTGTATAAACCCGTGCCTGGTTGTTTGACACTACACCTTGGCTTGGCAACAGATATAGATGAAGGAATTGATACTAACTAAAGAAAACTTAAAACCTAGATAGTAAGCCTAAGTTGAGCAACCTACCTGGACGTCCAGATATGGGTTGGAATAAGGGTTTTGAGGTATCCTAGGCTAAAGTGACCTAATCTAAGGGTAGCTAGGGTTTAGGAAGGTCTCTAGGGCTATCCTAATGCTAGGAAGGGTCCTATGTTCTTCATAATTCCTACATTAAAATTCTACTAGTAAGGTAGTATACCTCTTCCCTACATTATGTCTTCATCTTTATTCTAGGCCTTCTGCTCTAGCTCTACTGTGGCTCTAGCTTCCTCCTTTCTTTATTTCTAGCTTCAAGACATCCACTAAGCTTCTTATTGAATACAATCCAAAATATTTCACTAATCAGTGTGAGTGGCAGAATATCTTGTGGATCACAAATAAATACTAGAGGGGTGGGGTGAATAGTATTGCTTTAAAATATATGCACAGATTAAAAAGTAGGGCACCAAAGATTCATGCACAGAGTACACCTGATTTATAGTGGAAACCCAATCTAGGTGAAAACTACTACCTAAGCCTCCTAGCTTAGGATTTTTCCAACTAGGCAATACTAGCCAATCCACTAAACCGTACCACTTGAACGAGGGTGGCACAACCTCTTATAATCACTTCCCTTTTTATCCTGAAGAGAAGCAAAAACAGCAACCACAGATCTTGCAAATAATCTTGGAATCTGCAAATCAAAAACAACAAAATAGAATAATAAGAATAACTTCTATGGAACCTCAATAAAGGATCATATCGATTTTTCCTCCGAGGTTTGAGGCGTCGTGTTTTTGAAGAACGTGAAGAATGGAACGTGAAAGCCTTTGGAAATAAGCACGAGAAGCTCTATCTTTGAATGGTATTTCTATTTGAATGTTATAAAAGAATGGGCTGTGTACGACCTCTACTTATACTAAAAGTTTTGCCTGAATAGGAAAGTAAATTGGTCGATCAATTAAGGTTATTTGGTTGATCAATTAAGGTGGTTAGTCGATCACTGATTGATCGATCAATTAACTTAGTTGGTCGATCAAAAGGATTTTTCTCAACTTCTTAAATTGGGCTAATTTGATCGATCAATTAACTTGGCTGGTCGGTCAAAATGATTTGGTCGATCAATAACCCTAAAAAGATTGGTTTTGAAAAGATACGCGAAAAATCCGTATTCGAGTTTTATTTGAGGTTCCTTACAATAATGTCCTAGACTCAAATAAAGATAAAAAGACACATCAGCAACTATCTTCTCTTGACTTGAAAGACGCTTTGATGCTTTAATCTGAGATAGTTTTGAAATGATAGTCTAGCAATAAACGTAATTTTGGTGTATCAAAACAGAGGTGCTTACGTTCTCTCCCTTTTTGATAACAACAAAATTATAATTATGAAATTTGAAAATAGTTTTGCATAATATCTCCCCCTTTTTGTTTCAGCAAAAAAGTAAGACATGCTGCTTGTGATTTTACATTTAATTCCCCCTTAAACATGTAATTGAAGCATCATAAATATCATGTAATATAAGAGAGCTAAAGAGAAACACAAAACTGAGAGAGATAATCTTCATGCATAAATAAAGAGTCT
This sequence comes from Thalassia testudinum, assembly GCA_037157565.1. Taxonomy (NCBI): domain Eukaryota; kingdom Viridiplantae; phylum Streptophyta; class Magnoliopsida; order Alismatales; family Hydrocharitaceae; genus Thalassia; species Thalassia testudinum. The sequence goes on from JAZHRO010000051.1 coordinate 11,148,140, forward strand.
AGATAAGCAATGCATAGAATATAAATGTTCTGAGAAAAATTAAGTTATACATGCCAAGATAGAGATAGAAACAAATATAACATCTAATCATCTAATGATGCCATGAAGGCATCCATCAGGCATATTAATTAAGCTCTTTTAATCTAGATAAACCTAGTGAATGGCAGGTTTGATTAAACCTTTCTTTTGGTAATGGTTTTGTAAATATATCAGTTAGTTGATTTTCTATGTTAACAAATTCTAAATTGATATCCCCTTTTAAGACAATATCTAAGAAAGTGGTGTCTAACATCTATATGTTTGGTCCTAGAGTGCTGTACTGGATTCTTGGATAGGTTAATAGTGCTTGCGTTGTCACAAAAAATTTTATTATTCTTATAAGATAAGCCAAAATCCAGTAATGTTTGTTTCATCTACAATAGTTGTGAACAAGCTAAAGGTGCTGCTATATATTTTGCTTCAGTTGTAGATAGTGATACGATATTTTATTTTCTAGAGAACCAAGAGACTAGGAAATTTTTGAGAAATTGACATGTTCCGCTAGTACTCTTTCAGTTTGTGAAGCTACTCGCATAGTCAGCATCACAAAAGGAATATAATTCCAATGTGTTTGACTTTGGATAAAAAAGTCCTAAGTCTTGTGTGTTGTTTAGATATCTAAGTATTCTTTCAACAGCATGTAAATGTGTTTCTTTAGGGTTTACTTGAAAGTGAGCACACAAACAAGTACAAAATAGAATGTCAAGTCTACTTGCAGTAAAATATAATAGAGATCCATTCATGCTTCTGTATAGTTTTTGATCTACTGATTTACCTGTATCATTAGTTTTTAATTGAGTAGAAGCTGTCATTGGTGTTTCTTTACCTTTGACTTTATCCATCAAGAATTTCTTCAGTATCTCTGCCATGTATTTTGTTTAAGTTATGAAGATTCTGGAGGACAGCTGATCAATCTAAAGACCTAGGAAGAACTTGAGTTCTCCTATCATGCTCATCTCAAATTGATCCTGCATTACCTTTGCAAAGTCTTGGCAAAGTAGATCATTAGTAGCATCGAAACTGATATCATCTACATATATTTGAATTATTAAGAGATCATTTTCTTTTCTTTTGGTAAATAAGGTTGGATATATTTGACCAATTTTAAATTCATTGTCAATTAGATATGATTTTAATCTATCATACCAAGCTCGTGGAGCTTGTTTTAGACCATATAATACTTATTTTAATTTATATACGTGTTCTGGATGATTCAGATCTTCAAAACTTGGAGGTTGTTTAACAAAGACTTCCTCCTTGATGAATCCATTTAGAAAGGCACTATTGACATTCATTTGGAAGAGTTTGAATTCCATATGGGTTGCAAAAGCTAGCAACATTCTAATCGATTCTAGTCGAGTAATAGGTGCATATGTTTCATCAAAATCTATTCCTTCTTCTTGATTGTATCCTTGAGCTGCAAGTCTAGCTTTATTTCTAACTACATTTCCTAATTCATCAAGTTTGTTCTTAAAAACCTACTTGGTTCCTATAATGGTTTGTGATTCAGGCTTTGAAACAAGTTTCCATACTTGATATAGCTCATCTTCTATAGCAATAATCCAACAGTTGTCTGAGAAGGTTCCTTAACATTTTTAGGTTCTAATTGAGAAACAAAGGTTGTAAAGGCTAATGTGTTAAGGGAAGATCTGGTTTGAACTCTTTTTGACAATTCTCCTATGACTAGTTCTTTAGGATGATCTTTCACAAAAGAGATATCTTTGGGTAGTTCATTAGAAATATTCTCTTATGGAATGTTAGATGGATCATGTACTAGTTCATCATCATCGATCGTAGAAGATTTAGGTTGAACTAATGTTTTATCAAATGATACATGCACGGTTTCCTCATCAACAGAGTTCTTATTAATGACCCTATAGGGTTTACTTCTGGTTGAATAACCTAAGAAAATCCCTTCCAAGCTTTTACATCGAACTTATCAAGATTATCTTTAGTGTTAAGTATAAAGCATCAACATCGTAAAATTTTAAAGTAGGAAATTCTAGGTGTTCTTCCATGATAGAGTTCAAAAGGTGTCTTCCTTAGGATTGGTCTAATCAAGGTTCTATTCTAGATATAGCAAGCAGTGTTTACAGCCTAAGCCCAAAAATATCAAGGTAGCTTTGACTCGCACAGCATTGTGTGGACACACTCTTGCAAAGTCCTATTTTTTCTCTCAACTACACCATTCTGAGGTGCAACTCTAGGGAAGGCAAACTCATGTTTGATTCCATATTGATTACAATAATTTGAAAAAGATTCATTTTCAAATTCTCCACCATGATCACTTCCAATCCTAATTACCTCAGATCCTTTCTCATTCAATAATCTTCTAACTCATTTGCTAAAGGCATCTATGGCTAAGTCCTTACTTTTTAAGAAAGAATTTTTTTTTTGAAACAGAAAAGAGAGCTATCGAATCACCGATAGTAATCCAGGAGAGCTTTTATTTACTATAAAAGAAAAACAAAGATTACAAGGTCGATCCTCACATATGTATGAGAGACCAGCAACTACTTACAATATTTTCCACACACACCGGCCTCTCCTGAAATAATCTCTCATTTCTCGCTCTCCATATAGACCATAACATTGCCACCATAGGCTCATGTGGCTTATTTCCAGATAAAAGAAACCCATAAATTTTCCCAAGTGGGAATCGAATCCCTGCAAACTACTCTCTAAACATAATCAATCACCATGTAGGAGGAGAAGATGTGTTGGCTACTATCCTTATGCAATCTACATAACTGACAGAATTGGGTAAGGGTTCCCATCCTCCCATGACACAAGTCACCAGTTATCAAATCATCCATTCTACATAACCATAGAAAAATTTGTACCTTTAAAGGGACTTTCAAATTCCAAAGTTTCCTCCCAATAGTGTCCATCTCCGCTGACCTAGATGAAATTATCAGCTTCTCATATGCTGCTGCCGATGTAAAAATCCCCTCCCATTTGTATGTATCTCTCTCCTCTGGTTTGGGCCTGAAAGCGTTTAGCTCTTGCAAGAGGCGCTCATTATCCTCCCATGTTCTGGTTCCGTAGCCATAACCACCACCATTATTTATTTTCCATTTGTTAGATTCCATATCCCAATAGTCCTTCACCACCACTTGTTTATCTAGAGCAGCCAAATATGCAAATGGATATCTGTCTCTTATCACCTCATCTGGTGCCCATTTTTCAAGCAAAACTGAAAGCTTATCCCATCTCCCAAAACAGGCTTGAACATGTTCCAATTGTCAACCAGTGCACGCTCCACTGAAGCCCAAAATGGAGAAGGCTTCAAAGGGTTCAAACGGTTCTACACATCATTAGACAAACCATAGCTATCATTGATAATCTCTATCTAAAGCTTCTGTTCCCCCTGCAGTAGCCTGATCGCCCACTTTAGTAGCAAGGCTTCATTGAATTCTTTAAGTGGTCATATCCCCATACCACCATACTTCTTTGGTGAGCATATTATATTCCATTTAACGGATTGAAAGAAAATACCTTGACGAGAAGCCCCCTTACAGAAAAATCTCTTATGCATTACATCCAATCTCTTCCAAATTGACTTTGGTGCACTTAATACGAAGAAAAAGAAGACTGGAATTGACGTAATCATTGAATTTAATAAAATAAGTCTCCCCCCTTTTGATAAACATTGGCTGCTCCAACCTTCTAACTTAGTAGCCACCTTCTCAAATAGAAAGTTCCAATCACTCTTCTTCATTTTAGTGCACTTCAAAGGTAGGCCCAAATATTTGATTGGTAGAGAGACCATTGAGGTGCCTAAAATAGATGAAATATCATTCTGTTCATTACCATTCATACCAAAGCAAACCAATGATGATTTTCTTCCATTTAGCTTTAAGCCAGATATTTCTTCAAAGATGTTGACTATATGATAGAGTGCCTGTGATTCCCTTACACCTCCTTCCACAAAAAATACCGTATCATCTGCATACTGGAGAATAGGAGCCTAAGCCCTTCTATTTGACATCGAGTAGCCCCTTATCAAACCATCCTTTTCCAATTTGCATGCATATCTGGCTAACGTATCCACTGCAAAATTAAAAACCAACGAGACTAGGGGACATCCTTGCTGCACCCCACATTGAGGTTGTACCCAGGCTCTGCATGGTTTCCCATTAATCAAAGGGGAGTAGGAGGCTGTCGTGATGCATCGCTTCATCCACTGAATCCAGACTGGGGGGAACTTTCTTCTTTTAAATATTTCCCATAGATACTACCATGAAACAGAATCATATGCTCTAGAGAAATCTACCTTCCATAAGAAAGCCTTACATTTTCTCCTATGCCATCCCATCACCATCTCTTGAGCCACAATGAAAGATTATTGTAAGGATCTCCCAAGCAAAAAGGTAGACTGTATAGGCATAACCATGGCTTGCAAAACACCAAAAAGTTTGTTGGCAAGGATTTTGCTAAGAATCAAATATATGGAGTTTGACAAAGAAATTGGCCTATAGTCAGAAAAACATTCCGCACCCGACTTCTTTGGCAGTAGAAACAAGTATGATTTATTTAACCTTTCGAACCCAGAGTTCCCCTTTTCAAACTCACGTATAACTCCCATAACCTCCACCTTAAGAGCGCTCCACATTTCTTTGTAAAATAAGACTTGAACACCATCTGGCCCAGGAGATCCTTCATTATTTAGTTCTTTGATTGCTTCCACAGCCTCCTGTTCAGTAATAAGAGTAATCAATTTTTCAGATTGATCATCATTAATGCAGGGAAAGTCAGCCGCATCCATCCTCCACTCTCCCCTTGGAGCAGCCTTTGAAACCCCCTTAAAGTAGCATGAGGCTTCTACTCTTATCTCCTGAATAGAGGATATTCTCCTATCACCAACTTTGATGGAAGAAATTAAGTTGCTCCTCCTTCTAGCACAAGCAGGAAGGTGAAAAAATTTCATGTCGGCATCCCCTTCCTTAAGCCACAGCTGCCTAGACCTCTATCGCAAGTCCATTTCTTTTTTCAAGTCCTCCTCAGCAATGACTTACTACCAAAATTTTCTCGTATCCTATTCTTGAACACTGAAAGCCACCATGCATTCCTTCATATCTAGCTGCTGAACCTCTGCTAGAGCCTCCACTCTCTTCTTCTCCCTGTTCGGGGAGTAAATCGTGTAAAAGATGAGCACGTTGTAGTATAGCGCGAAATACGTCTCCAGCAAATAAATTAACTGAACTGGTGAGTCCCGGTCGATCACAGGGAGGCAGAAAGCACTTTTGATTTCATGTGTTTGTTCCCAATATAAGTACCAAGTAATAAAAACAATCAATCACAATATGCACATCACAAAGAGATTGAATTTGATATATGAGATAGAATGAAAACATGAATGTAAACAACTACTACTGAAATAGAAAAAGGGCACCACGGGTGGTTCATGGTGGCTTTTGGAGAGGTTGGGAAGAGTAGCAATGATCCGTCAGGGTGGCCCAATGGAGGCTTCAGATGAAGGAGCAGAGACGGAGGCAGAGAAGATAGGAAGAAGAAGAAAAGAGAGGACTTGTAGAAGGAGGAAGAAGAAAAACTCAAGAATTCTTTCAAAGGGGACCCTTAGGCCTCTTTTGTACCCTTTGTGAAGGGCATTTAGGGTATTTGGGCAATTAATCCCGTGCAAAGGATTCATATTAATCAGATCCGTTGATTGAGAGATCAACGGTTCCGATTAAGCCTTCAAAATTTTTCTTTCATCCACGGTTTGATCTGGTGCTGACACGTGGTGCGCTATGTGCCCTTGGATCCACATCTAACGGCTTCGACTCGCCCGTACACCCATTGCTTCGCCCGCATGCCCACCGCACAGCACTTAAACGCACCTCAAATCCTAACTAATCTCAGCCATCTGATCTCTCGATTGGACATCTTAAAGAGTGCGTGTAGTGCTCGTTGAGTCCTAAGGCACGCATTATCGCATGCGTCTCCATCCAACGCTCCCCCGCCTGCCACATGTTCGTTGCCGACCTACCCGATGAAGATCCTACAATGGAATTTCACCCACGGGCGGCTGACTCCAAATCGCGCTTCAATCCCATGTCGTGCATTGGCTGTTAGGTGCAATCTCTATTGCACTACGTGTGTGGATTGTCACAGTTTCCAAATTTTGTGCAGTTGCCCTCGACTGTTGGATGGGAATCTAACGGTTGAGATCTCTCCTTTGCTTGATGAGGCAGGTGGAGGTGGGCGACGTGGATGCATCGCAGCCATTGGTTGACGATCCAATAGCCTACGGCTCACTTTCCCAGATTGGGGAGTGGTGAGGGGCGGCTGCAATGGCGGCATGTGGTGCCATCGTGTCCGTCCATCTTCTTCTCCTTGTATCTGATGATGTAGGCCTCCAATTGAGTTGATGTCTATGCTGTTGGACTACGAACATCGATCTGGATCCATCCATGCGGTTCGATTTGTCATCTGAGGTTCGAATATTCTTTAATTTGCCCCTTGGCTCCTGCTTCTTCTACATGCTCCCTAGGGTGCTATGGGAGTCTAATTGATGCACTCTTGGAAGCGTTGGACTCTCATCGTCATTCCAAATAGATTCATAAGGTTGGATCGATCTTCTATAGCCCTGGATTTCCTGCAATTATTAATACCTCTCAAATAGCACATTATTATGTATAAAACGTATAAATTGTCTAAGATACAAAGTACGATGTGCATGCATGCAGAATGCCCATGTTAGGCTAGGTTCCAACTTAATTCAGGCGAATTAGGGCCTATGATTGCTGTGCAATCATACCCCCATGCCAAAATCTTGCTTGTCCCTAGCAAGTGCAAGACTAAATGCATTTTATCAATAGTTTAACTAAAGGTTTATTTCTTTTTTTTCATAAAAAATTCAGAATCCAGGTAACCATTAATATGTAATGTTGTAGCTTCTGCAACGGATCCAAGTGAAGAGTCGATATACATTTAAGGATTGTACTTGACCCTTAGTAAAATTCTATTGGGATAGGCAAATCTCTTTTCTCTGGGATATAAAATCTTCTTTGATTTTAGCCTCGGCTTTTGGCTTAGGTAGAAGATGTCTAAGTTAACTGGATTTGTATTTGGTGGCTCACTCTCTTCTGGTGCTACATAGAGACTAGTATTTCATAATCTACATTTCTAGATTATTGAATAAATTAACCTAGAGAATGATTGCACAGTAAGTTACGCCAATAAATATGCCATCTTATGTTAGTTCCTAGCATTACCCATGCATCTTATGTAGCCATACTTGCATTTGTAAATATGTACTTGCATGCATTTATAATGAGGGGAAGAGAGTGAGAATAAATGCCCATTCAATCCACTTCTATAATTAACATCTTCATTGTGTGTTGCATTGCAATTTTGCCATTTTCATTTTCTTATTCCACGGCTACTATGCACGTCTCCATGCACCCTACCCTGCTGCAGCATGGCGAGAGGCATGCACTCCTATAAAAGATCATGCACCCTCCCCTGCTATTGCAGTCGGCCTCCACCCTCAGACACACCCATCACCACCCCTCAGACAACACACGCAACACCACACACACCCGTCGGCCACTCTCTCTCCCTCTCCCTCTCCATACACAGCACCTCTTCTCACAAGTTGAGAAGGGGTACACTATGTGCAGGAAAGAGTTCACAGTGGTCTCATACCCCCACTGTGAGCTCCACCACTGCCCAGCTCCGTCGTGAGTAGGTAGGCGTGGTGGATTCTTGTTTGTTTATTTCTATTTTTTTTTATTTGCATTTTTTTTTCTTTTTGGGTTTTGTTTGTTGTTTCCTCTCCACCTCCATTAGTGCAAGGCTTCAAACTCTGAACCTTGCGAGACCAGCACCTCCCAGTACCTCCGCGCACCCCCAAGTGCCACTGCATTTACAAGTAGACCACTCAGGCTCTCTTTCCGCTCATGCGCACACTCCACAGCACCATCCGCGTGTCGCACTGGCTTAGCCAGTTGCCTTCTCACTGCATGCACTGTAGCGCACGATTCACACCTCTTTGCAGGACACTGTAGCACCTTCTCACTTAGCCGGTGGCTCTGTGCTCTCTCTCCTCTGCGCTACCGCCTCCAGCCGGTTGTCACGCCCACGTATCTGCATGCCCACGCGTCTGCTCGTCCTTCAATGCTGCACAGCCCATGTGCACTGCATCTCACCCTCTCTGCATGTGCGTGTGTTCACCATCATGTCTATGCTCGTGCGCCTGCGTGCCCAGACAGTGGTAGCTGACCCCAGAAGGGCTTGACTGCTTTCGTCCTCTCACACACACAGTTGGTGCTCACCCTCACTCTCACTCTCTCACACTCACACACACAGACACTCACGCACTCATAAGCATACATACATAAATATATATTTTCACACACTCTCATCCTCACATATATCTATATAAGTACATATACATATTTATATATATATATATAGATATATATATACATATATATATACATACACACACACACACATATATATAGTTATAAATACATATATATACATATATGCTCATATATCTACATATCCACATTCTCCCATACACACAATCACCTCATATCTACTACCTACATACCCGTGCACTCACCCCTTCACCACGCATCGTATCATGGGAATATTCTCACTAGTTGTTGATATTTCCCGATACTTGCGAAAAGCAAGTGCTTCCACCCACACTCACATACACCTGCTCCACACTCCACATGGCACTCAGTCTTGTTGGTTGCGTCTTACTAGATGTGGACCAACTTGACACCGTGCCACATTCCATCTCCATTTCCACCTCACCCCTATCTATATAATATATAACTATATATATATATTCTATATCTTCTATACATATATATACATATATATAGTAAGATAAGTATTTCTTTTCATTTCTTTCCTTGCAATTTATTCTGCTTTCATTTGTCTTTTATTCTTGCTATTAAAAAAAAAGTATAAAAGAGAAAAGACAATTCTTGTCTTGCTAGTGCTTGATCTTATGAGTAACAAGATCGATTTTGGAACCCTAAGTTGGCTTCAAGCTAAGGACCATTTGGCTTAAGGCCAAGGACTTCATTTTTAACGTTGTGCCTCAAGAACAACATTATCATAAAAAAATCTTAAAAGTAGAAAAACCAAAAACATAATAAATGCAAGGAAGAGATATGTTTTAGGAAGGCGTAGAAACTCCTTGATCTCCTAATCCCTGCCTCCCTGAGATTGGCCCTAGGCTTAAAAGTGACCAAGATAAAATCAAGTAGGCCAGGTTAAAAATTTTGTGAAACTGGTATGGACTCGATTTAGGTTAACTCACTATACTAATTTCAATGATAATATCACCATATTAATAAGACCTATTCGAGTTCGCATCACACTTCTCTGGCACCGTTGCTGGGGATGCGCTATTTAGAGTAAAGTTTCTACTCTCTCCCTTTGATTTTCTTTTCTCTTCACAGGTGTTTTGTGTGCAAGTATACCTGTTGCAAGGAGGAGACACGCAGAGGAGGTTGGAGACATGGGCAAATCCAAGGCGGGTGCAAGAGTGTGAAGTCATCGGTGTCACAATTGGAGCTTCGCCGACGTTGCTGAGGAGGTAGGTGTCTTCCTCTTAGTAACTTAGGTCATCTTGTCACCTTGAAAAAGAATAAAAGAAAAAAAATCTAAAAATTCCAAAAAAAAAACCTAAAAAAGCACTTCTTGGGAATTTCTTGGGGCAAGTGGACTAAAACCACTTGTTGATTGTTTGCTATCACCCCCATCGCCCCTTGATTTCCCGCAACCTTTGCATAGCGAAAATACAAGAATCTTGATTCTTGCTTTTTTCGTTGTGTGAAGTTTTCTTTGAGGCAACATAAAAATTGATTGATTGCAATCCTTCCTTGCCTCATTTATTAGCATTTCGGGATCACATATTTGGTTGGGAGGCTTGGAATTGAGTTGATTTCAACCCCATCATGACTTTACATTTGCCTTAGATTTGATCCCGAATATTTCAACCCCAACATTTTCATTTTCTTTACATCATTTGGTGGTTGAGCCTTGTGTGGATTATCATTTTGGTGATTGGGAGCACTTGAATTGAAGTGTTTTGGCTCCCTTTTACATTGAATTAAAATAGACTCGTGCATCCACACTTAGAAATTTCCATCTAGGGAAGCCCATTGCATTTTTAGCATGCATTAACTAATTCACATTGAAGAAGGGTTTGTTGGGAATTAAGAACTTGTATTTTTTGAAAACTCGGAGATTGGTTGAATTGGCAATTCAATGGAATCATGATGTAAACACATTTACACTACTTAAGATGTCTATTTATGCATGTTCTTAAGCATAGGATTGCATTGCATGCTATAAATATTGCATAACATGCATCATCTTGCATTTAGAGTAGTTTGAATAAAATGAAGGTTAATTGTCTCCTTTTATGTGCTTGGACAAGGCAAACATTTTATCAGGGCCTCCGATCGAAGATCCAACCGTATGGATGTGATCAGGGCGATGATTGGAGTTCAACGACTCCAAGATCGCCCTAATCAGGCATCCGTAGCATCAGATAGTGACTGGGGAACCATAAAAGATCAAGGGCCAGGATGGTGTAAATATTTACTTCAAATGAAAAATCTGATCGTACGGATGAATTTGGATCGACGATCGCAGCCTAACGACGCAAAAATCGAGTCAATCTGACACCCGTGGCACCATCTACAACATCCAGAAGTTGGACGGCCAAGATGGTGGCACGTGGCACCTTCTCGGCCGCCCAAATGGCCGCATACAATCTCTGAAGTCTTCGCATCCGCCCCCTCTCCGCCGTTGGATCTCGATCCAACGGCTGTGGATGCGGCTTGTTGAAATCGTCCGCGCGACCTTTTGGGCGAGGTAGCGCAGCGGTCCAATGCCTTATCGCGAGGCACTGGCGCGCGTTCGAGCCTCGCCACGCGAATTCTGAAGCGAGAGGGTGCGCCGTTATCAATCGTCAGATCATAATCCAACGGCCGCGTGCGCCTGATAGCGTTCATGCGCTATTGCATGCGCGGTGTCACGCGGCATCGTACGCGTTGGGCGGGCACGCAGCAGCGGGCGAAGACACATCTTAAGCCATCCGATCTCGCAATCGGACGGTTGTGGATGAAAGAACATGGGCGGGCGTTGAGAGAGAGAGCAGCTGAGCGAGCACGCGTGGGCAACGGGCACTACACCCATGTTGGGGCTTTAGTGATGGTTTTATCCGTCACTAAAGACCCCTCATTTATTGTTTTAAAGATGTAATGACCAATTTGCCCCCACTCCTTGCAACTATAAAAGGAGACACCCTCCACATGAAATTCTCATCCCTTCCTTCTCTTCTCTACCTCTCCAAAGCTCAAGAGAAGCTTGTCCCACACCCGGGATGCTCCTCGCGAGATAAAGTCCAAATTTTCGTCCCCCTTCGGAAGTGGATCCCGCGACGACGATGACGTGCTGCTCCATTCCCGTTCTTCTGCTTCATCCTCCTTCGTCCTGCTCCATCTTCCTTCGTCCAGGCGTCGTTCCGTCCGGCTCGTCCTCCAAGCGATCGATGAGGAGGATAACTTCTCTCTCCCATTCTTGTTTACAGCTTTTCTAGTATAGAATTTTCCTGCTTTCTAGTGTAGCTGATTTCCCACTTTCTAGTGTAACATTTATTTGGTTTGATTGTATAAACATTTTGAGATATTGAATTTATGTTCTCTTTCTCTCTCTCTCTCTCTCTCTTCCTTTTAGTCTGATAGCTTCATTGTAATTATATCGCCTCGCTTTTCAAAAATTCTAAAAAAGTATAATTGCGAATATAGATCGATGTAGCCTCCCTGTATTCGACTCAAAATTCAAATTTCGATATAAATTTTATTTGTTGAACACGAATTCTTCGCTTTCAAGCTACAACGACAGGTTTTCTAAAATCAAACACGTTAGCATAGCAATTTGAGAGTTCAACAAATCATAAAATCCATACTACTTGAGGTTGAAATTCTAAAAGCCATTCACCATCTAAAACTTCAATTCGGGGAGATTTCCTCATTGCATGCTTGATTTACACACTCTTAAAATCGATGCACTTGGGCGTTACTGATAGCGTGTTTTTCAACTCAACTTAGTAATTAAGTTAATTTCACTTAATTAAGAGTAGAAGAAATCACTTAGGTTAACTCGAAGTTGTGTCGATTGTGTAGTATAGGGTCGAATTAACCTAACATTTTAGAAATTTTTACTGGTTGAGTCCAGGTCGCTCAATGGGAGGCATAATAATTTTCTCCAAATTCACCAATTTTCTTTTATCACTTTAAGTTTAAGAGGTATAACTAGTTTAATTTTAAAAAACATGAATTTTGTCAAAATATTTAACTATAAAGAACATACAAAATTCCATATGCAAACATATTTATTTTTCATGTTGTACTTTATTAACAAGTAAACATGCTATTTTTTCAATTTTATTTCATTCTAAGAAATTAGGGCAAAAAGTTATCTAATTAAAGCATGCCTTTTACAATTAAGAACAAAAAGATACTGATGCAAGAGAAAATTCATTTATTTCTTTAACAAAGTATTAATGCCTTTTTATTTTTCTCAGCCTCTAATCTTCTTCTCCTTTTCTTTCTTTTCTTCTTTCTCTCTTTTATTTTCTTCTCTCGAGCTCTCTTTGCCTTTCTTCTGCTATTCCTACCTTCTTATCCTCCTTCTCTTCTTTTTCCCTTAGTTTTTCTCCTTTGTTCCTTAGTCATTTTCCTTAACACTTCTTAGCCTATGCCTTCTCCTTAAACACTTAGCAACCTTCAGCAACTTTCAGCGGCTTCTCTTTTCCTTAAGCTTTCAGTTGAATCGGTTTTTTTTTACTTTTTAAACCAAAAGTTTTTCTATTTGCGGCGAAGTCCTTTCGAGGATACATAGCACCTTGGGATCAGGGTGGGACCAGACCCTACTCGATCCTCGCCTAATCTCAGTTAGGTTTGTTTCGGTTTATTTCTTAATCGGTTCACAGTCCCGAGTTGCATCGGCTCAACCCAGCCTCCCAGGCCAAACTCTCCCTCCCAGGGCACATTCACATCCGCACGCCCCCAAGGGTGTACACACTCGCAGGCATATGCCCACACACATAGACCACATAATGCTCAGATCAGATCAGAATCGGAACCGGTGCGCCGAGCACTGACGATTGCATAGCTACGGGAACAAAACAGTTTTATACCCAAGTGCGCGCTTGTGGATATCTGAGGTGGGATAAACATTCCCTTTCCAGACCCGAATTCAATCAATCAAAACTTTTTACCCAGAGCTCCAAATTGGATGATTTAAAGTTCACTGGGAAGCTCTGAAGGGAATCTACATAATTTTTAGGTCAATTTAATGTTTTAATGATGTTTTGCTCTTCAATTTAAGAGATGAAATCAGGGGTTCTATGAGTTTTATAAAAGCCTAGAAATGTTTTTATCTCCGGAGAGTCCTTAGATGGACTTCTCTCTCTTATTATAAGGTCTGTACATATTATATAAATAATTTCACTTCTGTTAGGATAGATTTTAAGTTCTCAAGACCTACAGAACCTGTAGAGAAGCTTTCCTCTTCTTTGAAAACTTCAGAGGTTGATTTATAGATTTCAACAAGTGCATCAGACACATAAAAGTGTTCCTAATCTATTTAGATTAATTCTAAGGGTTATAACTAATCAATCTGGGTAGGTTTTAGATTTGAATTTCACCAGAACAGTGCTTCTGTTGGTTTGGGTTCGAGAGTAACCCAAATTGACAGGAACATAATCTTCACTAAATACATCATCTGAGCTTACTTTATTCTTTCTAAAAACGTCAAACAGAATCTCAGAACACCATTATCAGACTCAGGTTTGACTATGGAAGCTCGAAGATTGACTTTTTGTTTAGAGCTTCTTCCTAAGAAATTAATGCCTCAATCAGAGTCTCCTCAACATCAAAAACTCATTCAGATCTTCAGATTTGTGTTTCAACCTTAATTTCTAGGGTTTCAGGCTCGCCGCCTGAACTAAAATAGGTGTGTGTTCGACAGAGTTGTTCAGTGGTAGTTACAGTGTTTTGAGAGTTAAAATAGCATCAGTGCATCGCACTAAAGCTTTTGAGCTCCTTAAGTGTTTCTTAAATCCTTTATAACAGATTTCTCTAACTCGCCGGAGTTGGGGAAGATGAAGTTACATCTTAAGCTCCAGTGATTGAAACCTTAAACAAATTTCTTTAAAATGATCAGTGATCCATACAATAACATTCTGGAGCTTCACAGCAAGTTTAAGAGGCTACTACACACCTTTGGCTCGTCGGAGCTCACCGGAGCTTCGGTGAGTCCAGAAAATGTAAAATGCATGTACAAATTGACAAAATTAACTATTTTTAATACATAAATGATCCTAAGGTTACAAGGAACCTCTTTATCACATTAAATTCCTCATTTGTTCATTGAAATAAAAAATTTGATAGTAAGTTTGTTTCTTAAAAGATTTGAATGGTTTAAGCTCAGGACTTGATTTAACTACGTGATTGAGAAGTTAAATCAAGTCAACAGGTGTTATTATTCATAAATATGTATTTAATTTATAATTTGAAATGTTCCTGAGCCGCCATGGACAGCGAGCTCAAGAGATAAATTAAAAATTAGGCGTTTAGTTATAGATGATAATAATAGGTAATATAATGTCGATTAGGGTTCATTAGTGATGATAGGTGATGAAAGAACCCAGTGAAGGTGGAATTAAATCGACTACTATCACCATGGACAGTGAAGTAGTCGGTGAAGGTGAGATTTGAATTAGGCATTTAGGTGATTTAATTAATCGATTAAGTGGATTAGAAGTGAACATGGAAGATAGAGGAAGGTGAACAATGTATTAAAAGACAAAATTGAAGTCTCTGGCGAGCTCAAAGAACTCACCGGAGTTGGAAGAGATGAAGCTAAATTCTGAAATTACTCTAACCTAACTAACTAAACTAACTAACTAAGCTAGCCTACTCCTACTCCTACTCGTAGTCTACTGTTACCTGGACGAAGGGGTCAATAGGGTTTCGCCGAAGTCTCATGGCGGACAAAGAAATCAGAGGGTTAAAGAAAGATCTCCGGCAGGTGAATTTGAGGTGGAGCGGAGGAATCCTAGGGTCGGCGCCTTTGTCAAAGGTGCGGAAGACCACGGCAAATCTCCTCGGCTACTTAAGATGGACGGAGGAAGTCGGAAGGTGAAATGGGGAATCGCCGGAGGTTTGGAAGAATAGCCTATTGGGTCGGCTGCAGTATTAGAAGAGGAAAGGGAGCCAACTTGCTAAAATCGGAGGTGTGAGCGGGTATTTATAGCAGTTTTCGGCGAAGAGAGAGGCGGGGTCTGGCAGAAGAAGAAGCTTGAGGAGCTTAACCTCCGTCGTTGTCTTCGACGACGGTAAGGTTAACTCCCACTAAAAAATAGGATTTTCAGTTAATCCAGACCGATGGATGAAGTGTAGGTGGTGAGCGCAAGCTACAAGAGCTTGGGCAAAGAGGAATGATGTCGGCAGGGCGATGATCGCGCAGTGGGATGACTCTCTGCTGCCAGCCATTCATTTGGCTGGAGAAGAAGAAGAAGAAAAAGATGAAGAGGGACTTAGAAGTAATAAAACTTAAGGACCTATGTGAGAAATAAGGACTCGACTGTAATGAATATTAAGGACTAAGATGTAAACCCAGGTTTTGAAGGTTTATTTTAACTTATATCTTTTTCAACCTTTTATATATGTTAGTAAATAAGGTAAATATTATGTTTACACTTTGAATTTACATTTTTGAACCTTTTTAGATTAATTTATTAAATTAAGTAAAATCACTTAAGTTATTACATACTTAGGTATACATTATATTTAAGTTACTTATCTTATTAATTAAGGAAATTATTAATAGGATTTTGAGTCCAATTATTATCTAAATTATTGATAATGTTAATTGAATGATAAAATGTCATTTTAAACTTATTTTAAGGTCCTTAACTAAATATCCCTTATTCTATAATTAACCCTTATATATTCATAACCTTAACTAATTAACTAGGAAGACTAGTTAATTAGGGGTAATTAGAGATCATGACGAGTGTCTCATCATACCCCCAAGCCAAAGTTTTGCTAGTCCCTAGCAAAATTAACTAAGACTATGATGAATTAAAGCACTTGGGTTTAAATTATTATAAATAGTAACTATGTAGGGGAAAGCTTAGGTCAGAAATTTTCTAAGTTTAATATAAATGATTAATGTATAGAGCATGTGTGAAAATTTTCTTACTTAGACTTATACTTATAACATTTTCAAAACACACTTAAAATAATTTGTAAACAAGAATTTTATTCAAAATTAGAATTCTTCAAAAATCTCTTAATCTTTGTAACTATTCTTAACTCAAATTCGAATACCAAGTGTTTTAAGAAAAACAAAACTTAACGATTGAGAATTAAATTTTAACTCAAAAACTCAAATAGATTTAAGTTAATCCTTTGTTTATGATATTTGACTTTTATCAATATATGTTTAAGCAAATTAATCAGATACTCATTATTAATCAAACTTAGAGTAGTAAAACTCTAATTTACTAGCCTACAACACTAAAGATTAACTTCTAGACCTAGGATTCTGTCAATTCTTCTCCTTTAGTTCTCAACTTAAAATCTTCAAAACCCAATTTCTTAGGCTTCACTGCCCAATACCAAGGTTTAGTAGCTATGATTTTAAAACATCTGTGCTTAGTGAAGAGAATTGTCCTAAAGACATCCAAAGTTGCAAAAATCCAGATCTTAAGACATCACTTTCCAATCCTAATTATTCCAATTCAAGCCTTTGGCTTGGCCTTACTCAGGTTTGGTTGCTTTCTCCTCACCAGTTTTCTATCCCGAGGTCAACACTTTTTGTGTATATATCCCCGATGGACCACTGGGTCTCTTATTCCGAATATTTTTTTCTCCATATTTTTTTCTCTTTTTCTATAGGTTTGAACACCCATTTGTACCAAGGTGTTCTTTTTATTTGATGGAAGGAAGGGTAGCATCGATTTGTATCGAGATGCTTTTATTTATTTATGGAAAACTGCATAAGTACCCATTTTTAACGAGGCACTTAACTGCAGGGTGTTTTATTTACTTTTTTTTTCTTTTCTTTTCTTTTCTTTTCCCCCTTCTCATTTTTCTTACTACCATTATTCTCCAAATCCTTTTTCTAGGTGAGTGGGACATCCTTCACCCTTTCAAGAACCGTCCTGCGGAAATCCTTGGACTAAAGAGGATTCAGAATTGATCTCTTAACCTCTATGTTTTCGCGGTCTCAGATGTCAACAAGACAATTCTATGTGAGTCAATTTTAGATGCTTAGGTTACTTAGCTCTCAAACCAGAGCTTGGACAACAATACCATTTACTCTTAGGTTCTTCAAATTCTTAGTTTCCTCCTATAGGATCCATCAAGACAAAATTTACCAAATCTAGTTATTTATCTCTAGCTTGTAAGTTTTGTAAACTAAAATTCTACCAACTCTCTATTTAATTAACTGTGATTATCTTACTTTTTATTGAACTTTATGATAAAATCAAATTTTCAAAAAGCAAAAGATTACTTCATCTAATTGATTAAAAAGTTATAATTCAATTCCAAAACTTAAGTTTAAAATCTTAACACACTTAGTTTCTTAATTCAAGTAAGAATCGAAAAACAAATCTTAAAAAGATTCAAAAGATTCCTAATTCAAGTAAAATCTTGTTTTAAAAGTTTTAAACATAAAAGTGTGTTTTTACAAAATGTTTAAGTAAAATCTAATTAAGAATTAAATGCTCTTAAATACTTATATATATTATATACATTTTAAAACTTATGATCTAAAAGAAAATTAAAGCTCTTAATTCTATATATATACTTCTTCTTTTCTTCTTTATTACTAATGAATATTCTCCTCTTATTATTTTTATGAATTTTCTTTTTAGATTTTTGTATTTATATATTTTTATTTTTATGTATATAAGATTTTTCAATTTTTATGATTTTTTAAAAAAAATTCAAATTTTTATGAAATTTTTGAATTTTTAAAATTTTTTATCATTTTTATTTTTTCTATTTTTTAAATTTTGTGAATATTTGATTTTTATGTGTTTTTTTTAAACCAACACTTAAAGTGAAAATTTCACTTCAACACCGCTCAAGCTAAAATTTTACAATGTCCTCATTGTAAGAAGGGTGAAAAATATGAGATGAAAATTTAAAAGTAAGTGTATAAGAAAATCAAAAGGGATGAAAATATGAAATAGCTATGTATAGGTGTTAAGTTTTACGCGTTCAGCCAGGCATAAACCCTAGTAAAGAACTCCTAAAAAGAATAGGTATGTGGCAAAAAAATAGAGGAGTTATGAAAGAATTAGATCAAAAAAAAATAGAAAACAGATTAAACCACCCAATCAAAACTCGTCCAGAAATTGTTTGGAATAGATCTTATAGATCCTAGAATTAGATTCTCATGAAAATCTCAAAAAGATCAGAGTGAAACTTATGTAGAAGAATAGATGTGATTTAGGTTGAGATGTAGAACGTTTAAGATTAAGGCAATTCAAAAATGTTTCCACCAAGTTCAGAAGATCAGCATAGTCAATTTTGGTTCTCAATAATAGGTGGGTCATTTTGATACAAAATATGTTGCTGATGCGGGTTTGATGGGTTATTTTCAGGTAATATGGACGACGGATTATGATTAGAATCAAAGGCCTGATTAATGAAGTGGACTTGACCTTGATTTTGCCTAGGATTTCGCAGATTCCTAGGATTCGGAATTGGCTGAGATGGAAGAGTACCTGGCTGACGAGACTCAGCCAAAAGCATGATCTGATTTCGTAAATCAGCCAATTCTACCTTACATTGCCTATGGACCTTAGCGAGAGCTTCAGCATTTTGTCGCTGACTCTCTGACACAGCTCTTAAAATCTGGTCTAGCTGTGTATGTCTATTGGGCCTAGAGTAATTCTGCATACTCATCGGGCTAGGCCTTAAATTTGATTGCTGAGGGGGCAATGGAGCTAGATTAAAATGGGTCTGATTTGGAAAATTTGGTCTTTGATTTTGATTTGGATCAGCCCAAGAAAAATTTGGATGGTTTCTCCATCCAGGATTATAGGAATTTGAATAAAGGTTTGGTCTTGGAATATTTTCCTGGATGGCTTGTTTTCTGCAACAGTAAAGGGTGGGGAAAAGGGTGGGTAAGATTGTGGGACAAAGGTCCCTCCTTGGGTTGGTGAAGGAGTAGATAGAAAACCCAAGGAAGATGGATATCTAGAATCCAGATTATTCACAAATTCCCTCCCCGCAGGAATTTACAAAATAGGTAAATACGTGGGATTCGTAGCAAGTAGAGGCATAAGATTCTTCATTGTGTTTCTAACCTCATCGAGGTGCTTTGCTACGTTGTCTACGTTGTCCAATTTTTCTACAATAATCTCTAAATCCTTTGAACTGGATGGATTACCGATCTCGTGAATGCCCTTATGCATATTTTGGTGATTCGTATTCGTGCCCCGCAAAAATTGCGACATTGATGCATTGTTGATCGAGTTTTCCGCCATCCCTTCAAATAATTCTGAAGCGGATTCTGCATCGCGATTTAGAAAATTCCCTCCATAAGAGGCATCAACTAGATTATGAATGCCCTCTTGTAAACCACAACAAAAGATGTGCATGAGTTGCTAACGAGGGATGTCATGATGTGGGCATTTCCTTTGCAATTCATGAAAACATTCCCATGCTTCATGAATTGGTTCTCCTTGATTTTGATTGAAAGTAGTAAAAGCTCGCCTTAAAGCATTAGTTCGACCAATTGGAAAGAATTTCTTCAAAAATGCGGATTCGAGTTTAGCCCAAGTTGAGATTGGTCTTGCTGTAGTTCTATACCAATAAGCTGCTTTATCTTTAAGGCTAAAAGAGAACATTTTCATTATTAGGATTTCCCTATTTTGATTTCGAGGACCAAGAGTTTGAGATAAATTTTTAAGATCTTCAATGTGTTGAAATGGATCCTCGGATGCAAATCCGTGAAAGTGGGGGATTAAACTTATAATATTTGGCTTTTATTCTGGATCATTTTCCCCAATAGGAATCCTAACATTAGGCTCTACTTGTGCATTAGATGGGTTATAATAATCTCTAAGTAGAGGCCTTGGATGATTGATCGGTAAATCATGATTTTCAAAACCTGCCTCAGGTCGAGGTGAAGAACGAGTTTGCAAAGTTTGTAAATTATTTAAGGCTGCTGTTAATAAACTGATTTGTCTTGTTTGCTCTAGCATCCTAAGGTTCTGGTTCAGGAGCGCCTCATGAACATCAAAAGGCGACATCTCCCCCTGACCAGAAGAAGAAGGGATCTCGGGATTAAGATTCTACAATGGATCCATAGAAGTTGATGGATCAAACAGGAAAACCATTGGTTGCTTATCTGCATCCGGCCTAGGATCACCTATCAACGGCGGTGCAAGAGGCGGATGCAAGGATCGCCTCCTGTCCATAAACGGAAAATAACATGCAAAGGCACACGCACACCATTAATACAAAAACAGCAGCACAAAAAACCCACAAAACAGCGTAAAAGACGTGGGTTTTGCTCTTCTTTCAAAGGAAAGAAGAAATTCCTAAGGTACGCAAAGTAATTTGACGCAAACAAATAGAGTAACAGTATCAAAATACGCGTCCTAGTTCGTGACTACGCAGGTGCGTACCTTAAAGCTCAAAGGTCTAAGGTCTAGGATCGAGACTGCTCACTACTTGCTCCCCGGGGCTCTAGTAGTGAGACAGACTTGTTGATCTTCGGCCAAAGCCCTAAGAGGTGCAAAGAGGAGAGATAGAAAAATAGACTCGTGTGACTCGAGTGATCGCGCTGTGTGCGCGATAGCATGCAACAGACGATATCGACATAAAAGCCCTCATGCATTCTGCAAATAGATTTAAGTCACCAATTTTACTTCCTCTTTTTAGTTAGTCTTTTTCAGAAATATATCAATTAAACTACAATGGCCGCTTTTTATATCTTTTCAAACAAAAATATGATCTTTTTAATTCTCAAAGACAAGGATCTACGTGGGTTTTCTCGTGTTTTCTCGCTGATGCGAGAAAAATAGTTTAAAAATTTCCCGAGTCAGATCGTATTAGTACTAGAAGAAAATATGCACTCCTAAGAGTGTATGCCTATGATATGCTACTGCTAGTCAGATAGAGTTGTATTTTTGTATTTTTTTATTTTTTTAAATGTAACAAACAAAAGATTAAGAAATACTCACAAAGAATGAAAACAGCAAAACTAAATCCCACCTTCTCTTGGGATTACCTACAAAGGTAAACCTGAAAAGAAGACAGAAAATAAAACAAAAACAAAATAAAACACACTAATTAAAACAAAAGTTAGTAAAAACAAAACTATTTACAAAATACCTCCTAATTAAATAATTAATGTTTTTAAAATTTTAGTGAATCAAAATATTGCCTCCCCGGCAATGGCGCCATTGAAATGATAAATAAACGAAGCAATACCAGGGAATATTTTGATGAGTGGAGTGAGTCAAAATATTACCTCCTAGGCAACGGTGCTATTAAAATGATAGCGTGTTTTTCAACTCAACTTAGTAATTAAGTTAATTTCACTTAATTAAGAGTAGAAGAAATCACTTAGGTTAACTCGAAGTTTTGTCGATTGTGTAGTATAGAGTCAAATTAACCTAACATTTTAGAAATTTTTACTGGTTGAGTCCAGGTCATTCAATGGGAGGCATAATAATTTTCTCTAAATTCACCAATTTTCTCTTATCTTTTTAAGTTTAAGTGGTATAACTAGTTTAATTTTAAAAAACATGAATTTTGTCAAAATATTTAACTATAAAGAACATACAAAATTCCATATGCAAACATATTTACTCAAAATGTTGTACTTTATTAACAAGTAAACATGCTATCTTTTCAATTTTATTTCATTCTAAGCAATTAAGGCAAAAAGTTGTCCAATTAAAGCATGCATTTTACAATTAAGAACAAAAAGATACTGATGCAATAGAAAATTTATTTATTTCTTTAACAAAGTATTGATGTCATTTTATTTTTCTCAGCCTCTAATCTTCTTCTCCTTTTCTTTCTTTTCTTCTTTCTCTCTTTTATTTTCTTCTCTCGAGCTCTCTTTACCTTTCTTGTGTTGTTCCTGCCTTCTTATCCTCCTCTTCTTTTTCCCTTAGTTTTTCTCCTTTGTTCCTTAGTCTTTTTCCTTAACACTTCTTAGCCTGTCCCTTCTCCTTAAACACTTAGCAACCTTCAGCAACTTTCAGCGGCTTCTCTTTTCCTTAAGCTTTCAGCTGAACCGGGTTTTTTTTACTTTTTAAACCAAAAGTTTTTCTATTTGCAGCGAGGTCCTTTCGAGGATACACAGCACCCTGGGATCAGGGTGGGACCAGACCCTACTGTGTCCTCGCCTAATCTCAGTTAGGTTTGTTTCGGTTTATTTCTTAATTGGTTCACAGTCCCGAGCCGCATTGGCCCAACCCGACCTCCCAGGCCAAACTCGCCCTCCCAGGGCACATTCACATCTGCACGCCCCCAAGGGTGCACACACCCGCAGGCATATGCCCACACACATAGACCACACAATGCTCAGATCAAATCAAAATCGGAACCGGTGCGCCGAGCGCTGACGATTGCATAGCTAAGGGAACAAGACAGTTTTATACCCAAGCGCGCGCTCGTGGATATCCGAGGTGGGACAAACATTCCCTTTCCAGACATGAATTCAATCGATCATAACTTTCTACCCAGAGCTCCAAATTGGATGATTTAAAGTTCGTTGGGAAGCTCTAAAGGTAGTCTACACAATTTTAGGGTCAATTTAATGTTTTAGTGATGTTTTGCTCTTCAGTTTAAGAGATGAAATCAGGGGTTCTACAGGTTTTATAAAAGCCTGGAAATGTTTTTATCTCAGGAGAGTCCTCAGATGGACTTCTCTCTCTTATTATAAGGTCTGTACATATTATATAAACAATTCCGCTTCTGTTAGGATAGATTTTAAGTTCTCAAGACCTACAAAACCTGCAGAGAAGCTTTCCTCTTCTCTGAAAACTTCAGAGGCTGATTTACAGATTTCAACAAGTGCATCAGACACTTAAAAGTGTTCCTGATCTATTTAGATTAATTCTAAGGGCTATAACTAATCAATCTGGGCAGGTTTTAGATTTGAATTTCACCAGAACAGTGCTTCTGTTGGTTTCGGTTCGAGAGTAACCCAAATTGACAGGAACATAATCTTCACTAAATACATCATCTGAGCTTACTTTATTCTTTCTAAAAATGTCAAACAGAATCTCAGAAACAATTTCCACATCTTAATTCCTCAATTCAAGCTCAGAACACCATTATCAGACTCAGGTTTGACTATGGAAGCTCGAAGATTGACTTTTTGTTTAGAGCTTCTTCCTAAGAAATTAATGCCTCAATCAGAGTCTCCTCAACATCAGAAACTCATTCAGATCTTTAGATTTGTGTTTCAACCTTAATTTCTAGGGTTTCAGGCTCGTCGCCTGAACTAAAATAGGTGTGTGTTTGATAGAGTTGTTCAGTGGTAGTTATAGTGTTTTGAGAGTTAAGATAGCATCAGTGCATCGCACTAAAGCTTCTGAGCTCCTTAAGTGTTTCTTAAATCCTTTATAACAGATTTCTCCAACTCACCGGAGTTGGGGAAGATGAAGTTACATCTTAAGCTCCAGTGATTGAAACCTCAAACAAATTTCTTTAAAATGATCAGTAATCCATATAATAACATTCTGGAGCTTCACAGCAAGTTTAATAGGCTATTACACAACTTTGGCTCGCCGGAGCTCGCCGGAGATCCGGTAGGTCCAGAAAATGTAAAATGCATGTACAGATTGATAAAATTAACTATTTTTAATACAGAAATGATCCTAAGGTTACAAGGAACCTCTTTATCACATTAAATTCCTCATTTGTTCATTGAAATAAAAGATTTGACAGTAAGTTTGTTTCTTGAAAGATTTGAATGGTTTAAGCTCAGGACTTGATTTAACTACTGGATTGAGAAGTTAAATCGAGTCAACAGATGTTAT
Organism: Thalassia testudinum; assembly: GCA_037157565.1. Taxonomy (NCBI): domain Eukaryota; kingdom Viridiplantae; phylum Streptophyta; class Magnoliopsida; order Alismatales; family Hydrocharitaceae; genus Thalassia; species Thalassia testudinum. Next base: position 11,172,261 of record JAZHRO010000051.1, read on the forward strand.
TATTCATAAATATGTATTTAATTTATAATTTGAAATGTTCCTGAGCCGCCATGGACAGCGAGCTCAAGAGATAAATTAAAAATTAGGCGTTTAGTTATAGATGATAATAATAGGTAATATAATGTCGATTAGGGTTCATTAGTGATGATAGGTGATGAAAGAACCCAGTGAAGGTGGAATTAAATCGACTACTATCACCATGGACAGTGAAGTAGTTGGTGAAGGTGAGATTTAATTAATCGATTAAGTGGATTAGAAGTGAACATGGAAGATAGAGGAAGGTGAACAATGTATTAAAAGACAAAATTGAAGTCTCTGGCAAGCTCAAGGAACTCGTCAGAGTTGGAAGAGATGAAGCCAAATTCTGAAATTACTCTAACCTAACTAACTAAACTAACTAACTAAGCTAGCCTACTCCTACTCCTATTCCTAGTCTACTGTTACCTGGATGAAGGGCTCAATAGGGTTCTGCCGAAGTCTCATGGCGGATGACGAAATCAGAGGGTTGAAGAAAGATCTCCAGCGGGCGAATTTGAGGTGGAGTGAAGGAATCCTAGGGTCAGCGCCTTTGTCAGAGGTGTGGAAGACCACGGCGAATCTCCTCGGTTACTTAAGATGGACGGAGGAACTTGGAAGATGAAATGGGGAATCGCCGGAGGTTTGGAAGAATAGCCTATTTGGTCGGCTACAGTATTAGAAGAGGGAAGGGAGCCAACTTGCTAAAATCGGAGGTGTGAGGGGGTATTTATAGTAGTTTTTGGCGAAGAGAGAGGCGGGGTCTAGTCGAAGAAGCTTGAGGAGCTTAACCTCCGTTGTCGTCACCGACGATGGTAAGGTTAAATCCCATTGAAAAATAGGATTTTCGATTAATCCTGACTGATGGATGAAGTGTAGGTGGTGAGCGCAAGCTGCAAGAGCTTGGGCAAAGAGGAATGATGTTGGCAGGGCGATGATCGCGCGGTGGGATGACTCTCTGCCGCCAGCCGTTCGTTTGGCGGGAGAAGAAGAAGAAAAAGAGGAAGAGGGACTTAGAAGTAATAAAACTTAAGGACCTATGTGAGAAATAAGGACTCGACTGTAATGAATATTAAGGACTAAAATGTAAACCCAGGTTTTGAAGGTTTATTTTAACTTAGATCTTTTTCAACTTTTTATATATGTTAGTAAATAGGGTAAATATTATGTTTACACCTTGAATTTGCATTTTTGACCTTTTTAGATTAATTTATTAAATTAAGTAAAATCACTTAAGTTATTACATACTTAGGTATACATTATATTTAAGTTACTTATCTTATTATTTAAGGAAATTATTAATAGGATTTCGAGTCCAATTGTTATCTAAATTATTGATAATGTTAATTGAATGATAAAATGTCATTTTTAACTTATTTTAAGGTCCTTAACTAAATATCCCTTATTCTATAATTGACCCTTATATATTCAAAACCTTAACTAATTAACTAGGAAGACTAGTTAATTAGGGGTAATTAGAGATCATGATGAGTGTCTCATCAATTACTTGTATACAATGCCTTCACATTCTTTGAGCACTTGATCCTAAGTCTCTAAATTAAAACTTGTAGCAACTTGACCCCTTTTAAGGATTAGAGGTCTAATTACCTACTATAGTGCCTACGTGCTAGTGTGGGTTCTCGCATGCTATCAAGTGTCTAAGACTGGGGCAAATGGCCTTTCAATCTGACTCAATGGTTCCGTGGTGCTCTCATTTGGTTCCGTAGGTTGTAATAGTAGGTAACTTAGATCTTTAGGTCTAAGGGCACATTGTAGAGATTGCTTTGATTTGTCATCAAGTGTATCCCTACGGTGCTGTTTCTCTCATCCCTTTTCCCTTCTCATCTCCCCAATTCTTCCTGTGGTAGTGCATGTTTGGGAGGAAGTCACAAAACCCTGAATTATTTGAATTGTCTGATAATTCTAGAAGGGTAGAAACTAGTGAATCATCATCCTCCTCCATGAACATGGCTACACGCTCACCCCCAAATCTCGAGGGAGGAAATCACCCCCTTAAATCCCACCAGGTGGTGGTGGAGCTGTAGACCCCATAACCGCCTCCAAGCCCAAATGGCACTATATAATGAACAAATTGAGGCCATAAGGGAAACATTGGAGGAAATGAATCGCCTTCCCCCTAAAAGGGAGGAACCCATGTCTCTTAGTTCCTATCAAAATCCTACTGCTACAGAGACCATTTGGCAAATTTGGGTCCCCATGGGTGGGGACGATTTTGATTTAAAGCCTAATGTCATTGGCCTAATAAACTTCCACTTCCATAGTCTTGCAAGTGAAGATCCCTTTCTTCATTTGGAAGACTTAACTTGATTAGCTGAAACTGTTAAACCAAGAAACATCGGGTTATCAATAGTCCTGATGAAAATGTTCCTGTTTTCATTGCGGGATAAAGCGTCGCAATGGTTGCGCACCCTTGGGAGACCCATCCACTCTTGGGAAGAGATGCACACAACATTTCTTAAGAAATCCTTCCCAATCAGGCAGACCAATGCACTTCGCTGGGCCATAACTTCATTCATGCAACAAAACGGCAAGCAATTTCATGAGGCTTGGGAGAGGTATAATGACCTCCTAAGGAAGTGCCACACCATGGTCTTCTAAGGTGGCATATAGCCCAAATCTTCTATTATGGGCTAAATGAGACTTTGCGATAGATCAGCGATGCTTCCTATGGAAGGAATTTTATGAATAAAGACGAGAATGGAGCATTTGAATTATTTGAGAGCATGAGTGAAAACTCAATGAATAATGCCTCCATTGTCGCCTTTAATCGTACCAGCATGCCCCATAATGTTCAAGAAGTTGACATGGGACCCTCTCATTCATCCACAGATCTTAACTTAATTGCACAAAAATTGGATGAAGTCTCCATCATGCTGGACGAGCTTCTGGCCAACCCCGCCCGCTCTATGGCAAACACCTCCACACCACCACTCCACAACATTAATCCTTCCAATGCTAGGCAGATTCCCAAAAACTTTCGTGAGACCATCCTTACTGAGTATCACACAGAGCGATTTGGTAAGCAATGTGGACCTAGCTTTTGCAAGCTAGTATTTTGACACGGAGGACCAAGCCTCTGTGTACTCTGATGCATATACACATGCGGACTCATCTTCTGGCTTAGAAAATGCTTGTGCTCTGGGGAACAATCTATTCTTTGCTGCATAAAACCCAGGGTGGCGAAATCATCCTAACTTCGCATGGTCCAGTAACCTGCAGCACCAAAACCCCGCAGGTGGACCAATGCGACCATCTACACTTGTCATCCCAAGGGCCTAATATAATCCTGTGGCAAATCCACCATCGGATCCTTGAGTACCTCAAACAGAACACGCACCAAGTCCCCTTGATAAATTGATGTGAATGATGATGGAAATGTCCAAGCGCCATGAAGAAAACATAACCACTCTTCAGCACCAATTGGTGCAGCAGAATGCTAAGATCAGTCAACTAGGCATGATGACTCGATCTCAGGGCACTCGTCCAGCCCAATCGGTCCCTAACCCACGAAATTTTGTACCCCGTGGTCCGCAACCACAGGTACGACCCTCTCAGGGGTAGGTTCATCAAATTCTACAAGCACCGATCAGTCCATCGGGATTTCAAGATAATTCCACAGCAGCACATCACCCTTATGTCCCTATTGTGAACCCTCCTCTGCCTTATGATCCCACTGGACTCGCGATGTCCAATGAGATTACTATGAGTAGTGGTAAGCAAACTGTCGATCTGCCTCGACCTGATCCTGGACCATCTTCTTCATCGCCCTCTCATTTGGGATGCACACCGCATTCTCGTGAGGATGATGCACCCAAACTAGTTCTAGAATCGGTCGCATTCAGTGAGACACTACTAAGGGAGTGAAAAGGCAAGAAAAAGAATACACAGGCCTTTGATAACTTGTATAATTTATTCAGGGATGTTGAGATCAAAGTACCCCTGTTGGAGGCTATCGACAATATATTAATTATCGCCCGATTCTTCAAAGACTACACTACACACAGGCGATAGTCAAAGAAAACAAAGAATCTAGTGGTCCTCTCGCCTCATGCGAGTTGTGCTATACTGTCAAATCTACCACCGAAGCAGAAAGATCCAGGCACATCGCTTATTACATGTAGCATCCAAGGCTACAATTTTAACCGTGCTCGGCTTGATCTAAGATCCTCCATCAATCTTATACCAACAATCATGCTCGAGAAATTTGCCTTAGGAAATCTGAAACCCACCCTTGTCACATTACAGTTGGCAGATCGTTCTATTAAAATCCCAAAGGGTGTGGTGGAAGACATGGTGGTTAGGGTCAACAGTCTGTGTTTTCCTGTTAACTTTCTTGTTTTGGATATGGAAGTTCCTAGCTCACTTTCTGATTGTCCGATCATCCTTGGTCGACCTTTCTTGGCCATAGCTCGTGCCCATATCGACTATGAGTTGGGTTGCATTGAGATCGTCGTTGGCTCTGAGAAGATCAAGCTAAACATTTTCAAGGCCGCCAAGAATTTTGATTGCGATTGCATCGAGGATGACACGTCTGATGAGGACATGGCTGTCAGCGCGTGTATCGGACTAATAGGGACCTATTCTGACTGCTATGGATTGCCTCTGAACATTGATCATCGCCTGACAGATGTATATTGTGACGTTTCCCCATCCCTCCCTTTACCTATACCTTCTCCTGACCAGACATCTGACGAGGTTTTCTCCACTTCCCACACCTCAAAATCTGAGTCATATCTTGGCTACCCACAGCCGGTCCACCCTCTTGAGGACCATATTGCCCTTTCTTTCCCGCCAAATCAGGCGGAAATGAGACTCCACACTGGGACCTTAAGCCCAAATGCTGATCACTAGGGCTTTCCTTTCTTGGATCCATCAATCCAAGATGCCCCTCTTCTTGGCCAATTTGAGGGCCAACTTCTTTCTCCTACCCTCCTTTCTTCTGATCCTTTTGGGACACTCTCGTCCCAAGAAATGCCAGATCTTTCACCATCCACTCTCGAGCTGAAAGCGTTGCCTGACACACTTAAATATGCTTTTCTGGGACCAAATGAAACACTCCCTGTAATTATTAGTTCAAAACTGACCAGGGAGAAAGAGTGCAAGCTAATGAAGGTCCTCATGGAACACAAGGCAGCATTGGATGGTCCTTATCTGACTTAACTGGCATTAACCCCTCCTACTACACTCATCGTATATATACGAAGGAGGAGGCTCGACCTTCCCGCGAGATGTAGTGACGTCTCAACCCTAACATGCGAGAAGTCGTTAAAAAGGAAATCATTACTTGGCTAGATGCAGGTATAATCTACCCAATCAGCGACAACCCCTGGGTGAGTTTAATTCATGTCGTGCCCAAAAAGGTGGGACTCACCATCCATGTCAATGACAGGGGTGAAGCCATCTCTACATGCACTCCTACATCTTGGAGAGTGTGTGTAGGTTATAGGAAACTAAATACTACAACAAAGAAAGATCATTTTCCGCTACCTTTTATTGACCAAATCCTTGAGCAGTTAGTAGGAAATAAATTTTTCTATTTCCTAGATGGATTCTCTGGATATAACGAGGTGGCTATTGACCCCTGGGACCAAGAGAAAACTACCTTCACCTGCCCCTTTGGCACCTTCACATTTAGAAGTTTCCATTCGAACTTTGTAATGAGCCAACAACTTTCCAGAGATGTATGCTGGCGATATTTCATGATATGGTGGGTGACTTTCTTGAGGTCTTCATGGACAACTTTTCGGTCTTTGGACCTTCATTTGATGATTGTCTAGCCAACCTATCCCGCATCCTTCGGAGATGTATTGATGTGAACCTCATGCTTTCTTGGGAGAAAAGTCATTTTATGGTACACGAGGGGATTATTCTCGGTCACATCATCTCCGATAGGGGTATTGAGGTAGACAGAGCTAAGCTTGACGTGATTGCTGATCTACTGGTGCCTAGCACTATTCGGCAAATCCGCTCCTTCTTAGGACACGTTGATTTCTATAGGAGATTCATTAAAGACTTCTCCAAGATTTCTATACCTTTAACTCATCTCCTATCGATCGATGTTCCCTTTGATATGGGCCCCGACTGTATACGAGCATTCACGCAACTGCATAATGCTGTCACCAAGGCCCCTGTTCTCCAACCACCTGATTGGTCCCTCAACTTTGAACTCATGTGTGATGCTTCCGACCTTGCAGTAGGAGCCATCCTGGGACAAAGACATGATAGAAACCCCTTCGTGGTGTACTACTCCAGTAAGACGCTAGATGAGACCTAGCATAATTATACGACTACTGAGAAAGAACTTCTGGAAGTCATCTTTGGACTGGAGAAATTCCGCTCTTACCTTCTAGGCTCGCACGTTACTATATTCACTGATCACGCGACCATTCGTCATCTCATGCACAAGAAGGATGCCAAGCCTAGACTGATTTGTTGGATCCTTTTGCTCTAAGAATTTAACCTTGAGATCCGCGATAAGGTTGGAGCCTAGAATGTTGTTGCTGATCATCTCTCGAGACTGGACCCTGACCACATTGGACTTACCTTGCCGATTAACGACGTTTTTCTCCACGAGCACCTACTGGCAATTAATGTGGCAAGTGGACCTTGGTATGTCGACATTGCCAATTACCTTGCTTCTGGCTCCCTTCCACGTGGCTAGCTTAAAAACCAGCGCGAGCATCTCATTGCAGAAGCAAAGTATTATTTCTTAGATAATCCACTATGTTTTTGTGTAGGTGTTGATCAGATCATCTGTCGTTGTATTCCTGACAGCGAGGTCCCCAGTGTGCTATCCTTCTATCACGATTAGACTTGCAGAGGCCATTTCTCTGGGAGGAAAACTGCAGCCAAGGTGTTGTAGTGCAGTTTCTTTTGGCCCTCCCTTCACCAGGATGCACATAGTTATGCTAAACGGTGCACTAGGTGTCAGTCGACAAGGTCAATGTCACATCATGACATGATGCCCTTGCAACCCATCCTAACTGTTGAAATCTTTGACATATGGGGAATTGATTTCATGGGTCCCTTTGCTCCTTCCAACGGCTTTGAGTGCATCCTCATTGCTGTGGACTACGTTTTGAAATGGATTGAAGCTATTCCCACGTGCCATGCTGACCATGTCATATCTACTTGATTTGTCAAAGACCACATTTTTGCGCGCTTTGGGATCCCTCGAGCCATTATCTCTGATGGAGGAAGTCATTTTACCCGTGGACCTTTTTGGGCACTTCTGAGGAAATATGGAGTCCACCATCGTATTGCATTTCCATATCATCCTTAGACGAACAGCCAGGCTAAGGTGTCGAACCGGCAAATCAAGCATATTCTCCAGAAAATGGTTCGGCTTAACCGTAAGGATTGGTCCGACAAGCTAATTGATGTACTTTGGGTGTATCAGATCACCTTCAAGGCTCCCCTTGGTATGTCTCCTTATAGAATTGTTTACGGGAAGCCTTGTCATTTGCCTGTTGAGCTGGATCACTGCGCTTATTGGGCAGTTTGCCAATGTAACCTCGACCCAAACCTGTGTGGTCGAGAAAGAAAAATCCAACTCCAGGAGCTGGAAGAGCTCCGTCGTGAGGCCTATGATTCTGCCTTAACTTTCAAACAATGCACTAAGGCTTTCATGATAGCTGCATTTGGCGGAAGGAATTTGAGCCATCTCAGCAAGTCTGGCTTTACAATGCCTGACTTAAATTCTTTCCAGGGAAATTAAAGTCCAAATGGACTGGTCCCTACTTGGTCTCAAGACCATTTTCCAATGGGGTCATCGAAATTGAAGATCCTAGATCTGGGCATAAATTTGCGATCAATGGGCAGTGGTTAAAATCCTATCTTACTCATGAACTTGCCCCCGTTGGTGAAACTGTTGCCATACTGGAGGGTAACTGACTTCGTGCCTCACTCTGGGTCCAATGGGGGACGTCAAAATCAACGCTCGTTGGGAGGAACCCCAGCAACTCTCCTCCACCTTCGCCTACACAATTCCATTTCACTTCACTTCACTTCACCACCCACCATCCACCCACCCACCACCCTACTGTATACCTTGCACCTCAGCTCTCATACCAAGACCCTTGGACCTTGCTTTACCCTACATGCATATAAGGACATAGCATCATTTGGCATTGGGGGTGGATAGGCATCCATAGGATCTGTGTATTATATGAGTATCATGCAGCTTCTGCATTCATTATAAATATCCATCTATAAATATGTACATAGCCTAAAATAAAAAAAAGTGTGTAAAGTGTTTAGCAATGATCTAAAAGCTGAAACAAAAATAGAATAAGTGTTTATAGATATTCAACCTCTGTTTTGAAGACTTTCCAGGCCACAGAAGCTTGATTCGCTCAGGCTTGGCTTAATTCACTTGAGCACTGATAAGATAGATCAGAATCTCTCGTAAGTTAGGATGTATTCTTGTACCTGAGCCACCAGTATAGGTGACGAGTTGATTGTTCGCTTTTCAAGTCGTTTGTAGTTTTACGTGGTGGAAAAAATCAACTAATCAACAATTAATATAACCACTCAATTAGGAGCGGGTTGTGTCCACAGGGAGGCAATGATGCAATAATATCTCAATTACTTCGTATTCGTTCAATCTCATGAGAAATCCGTGGTCAAATCTAACCTGAAATGCGACGGAAAGAAGATGCACAATATCTTGAAAACATAAGGGTAGATGTGCAATTTTTCCTCACTGAAATATTTAATAAACATGTGATGATTTTATGCAATTTTCCATTGACATGTATTAAAGAAAATTTGTGCACATTTAAATTCCAAAACCAATGTCAAACAATGTTAATTACAAAAGCCACGTAATTGTAAGAGAGCTTGAGTATGAAGTTGTAAATTTTACCACAATAAAATATTCATAAACAAAAATTCTTTTTCCTGGCAATGGCATGAAATGTAATAACTAATTAAGTCCATAACAGAGCATTTTACCTCTCTCCTCCTCACGATCGGGAGAGAGGTTCAATCAAGGAGAGGTTCGCACAGGCGGTTGGATGAAGTGAGGCTGTCACGGTGGTGGCAACCGCACGCCGAGTGGTAGCTGGAGCTGGCCTTCCGGAGGAGAAAGGCAGTGGCAATTCTGGAGTTGCTTCTGCCGTAGGTTGCGCACGGAGGTGGCGCGCGTGCTGCAGGCTTGAGAACGCGTGTTGCAGGCTGAGATGCACTAGAGGTGGCACTGAGGCGCAGTAGGGGCATGCGCAGGCAGAAGGAGTGGGTGCAGGAAGGTTGTAGCTGCTGTTGGATGCTGCTGGCTGTGCCCACCTTGCACGTGGATGGAGGGCGTGCGGGGGAATGCTGCAGGAGATGTGGCAGGAAGGCGCGGGCGCGAGAAGGCTACAGTTGCTGCTGGATGCTGCTGGTTGTGCTCGCCTTGAGCGCGGCTGGAGGGCGTGTGGGGGAATGCTGCAGGAGGTGCGGCCCTGCTACAGGCATGTGGGCGGGCGCTACAGCCGTAGGGGTGCGCTTCTGCAGGAGGTGCATACGCGCACAGTTGGTGTGGGCATGAGTGGAGGTTGTTGCTGCAGACGTGCGGCAGGAAGGCGCGTGTGGGCTGGGGATGGCGTTGGAGGATGGAAGGGTCGTGCGGTGTAGCTGTGACTGGTGGCTGGAAAAAGAACTAAGGACAGGGAAGGAAGATGAAGGTGTGCTGTAGGAGCTTCAGACGTCTGGGAAACTTCCCGGACGTCTTAACTGACTGAGGAGTGAAATTGTAGTGGCTGCGGCGGTGGTTGTTGGTGACAATGGCGAGGGAGGTGCATGCTGAGGTGCTCACGGTAATGCGGACAAGCTCCGAATGACGGTGTGGCCTGTCACACCACACGCCCATGGTGGTGGAGACTCATCGCCACGGTTGAGGCCGACGGTGTGGAATGGACAAGAGACGAACTCTCTACATAGTGGTGGTTGGGGATGGAGGCCTCCTGCGCTCGGTTGCCTCCTCCTTTCTTTTGAAATTAGCTGCCCGACCAGATCCAACACATCCGCTCCTCCTTGATTGGGTTCTTCGCTATGGCAGCTGGAGGAAGAAATGCAGCCGTTGCACGTAGAAGAAGAATAAAAAAATAATGATAAAATATTATGGTTATTTATATACAAACCCTCAACTTTTATGTTAACCTAAATTAATGCATGCAATGTACCTAATTAGTTAACTAATGCAATTCTAAGTTAATTCTAAATGCATTTAAATATGAATAAGATGCATGAATTATGTAATTAAATTAGAAATATGAATTAATCTATTTACATCCTAATTTATGCTAAATAAATGTTAGAATTAACCTAATGTCTAGGCACTTAAATACTTAAATAGCCCACAAATATGAGCTAATCAATAGGGATCGTCGGTTTGCCTCTACTTGAGAGTCAAAGTAATCTTGGTTCACACTACACGTATCGAGAAAGACCAGGTGAACATAAGATTCAACCCTAGTGTTCATTAGGGAAGGTGGAGTCCTTACCTGTGCACGCAGGTAGACTTTTTATCCCAGTCTTTAGTCTTGTGTTTAGGAGAAACTCTTTCCAGCAAAAAAAAAAAAAGTACTCACCCACCAAATAAGTGTGCTCTTCCAAATAAAGGTGTAAGAGATATAGTGACACTTGTTTCAAAAAAAAAAAATCTTGCGAATAAGTTAGTATATCTTCCAAATGTCTATAAATTCTTCCCCCATAAAGTTTTTCAGGCCACATTACAAACACCCTGTTCTACCATATCTTCTTTAAGCCACAAAAACAATTAAAGTGGGGTTGAGTTTTTCCATCATCTTTTTGAGGGTTAATCCGAAGACATGAGCTGAAGCTGGGACCAACCTATACTTAAAAATTCGTGAAACCCTGGGCTTGAGCCTTAATGTTCATCTGGTCGATCTTGATCCTTCACTGTGCACAAACCATAAGCTCTTACCTCTTGAGTACGGAAAAACCCGCTAGGTCCTGGAAATCATACTTGAGGTTTAAATATCAAGAGCCTAGGTTAGTTGAGAGATGGTCTATATCATGTAAGATTTGAGTACTAGTAGTCTTCTCTGCAACTGGTTCTCACAATGTCCAACTGATAAACACATTAATGTTGCTTTAGAAAAAATCTTTAGCTTAAGATCATTTCTAAACACGATACAAATGTTTTCCTAGGGACTAGCGAAAGATAGGCATGGGGGTATGATTGCACAGTAAGTTACGCCAATAAATATGCCATCTTATGTTATTTCCTAGCATTACCCATGCATCTTATGTAGCCATAGTTGCATTTGTAAATATATACTTGCATGCATTTATAAAGAGGGGAAGAGAGTGAGAATAAATGGCCATTTAATCCACTTCTATAATTAACATCTTCATTGTGTGTTGCATTGCAATTTCAAAATTTTCATTTTCTTATTCCACGGCTACTGTGCACGTCTCCATGCACCCTACCCTATTGCAGCATGGCGAGAGATGTGCACTCCTATAAAAGATCATGCACCCTCCCCTGCTATGGTAGCCGGCCTCTACCATCAGACACACCCATTGCCACCCCTCAGACAACACACACAACACAACACACACCCCCATCCACTCTCTATCCCTCTCCCTCTCCATACATAGCACCTCTTCTCACAAGTTGAGAAGGGGTACACTATGTGCAGGAGAGAGTTCACAGTGGTCTCAGACCCCCACTATGAGCTCCACCACCACCCAGCTCCGTCGTGAGCAGGTAGGCGTGATGGATTCTTGTTTGTTTTTTTTTTATTTTTCATTTGCATATTTTTTTCTTTTTCATTTTTGTTTGTTGTTTCCTCTCCTCTGCCATTAGTGCAGGGCTTCAATCTCTGAAGCTCGCGAGCCCAGCACCCTGCGCACCCCCGGGCATCACCGCGTGCGCAAGCAGACCGCTTGAGCTCTCTTTCCACGCACGTGCGTGCTCCACAACACCATCCATGCGCCGCACCACCTCAGTTGGTCGCTTTCTCACTGCGCGCACTATAGCACACTGTTCACACCTCTCTACGTGACACTGTAGCCACCAACTCGTTTCTCACTTAGCCGATGGCTTTGCGCTCTCTCTCCCCTACGCTACCGCCTCCAGCCGGTCACCGTGCACGCGTCCGCGCACCCGCACGCCTGCACGTCCCTCAATGCTGTGCAGCCCTTGTGCATTGCGTCTCACCCTCTCCGCACGCGTGCGCGTTCACCATCACCTCTGCACCTGCACACCTCCGTGCCCAGACGATGGCAGCTGACCCCAGATGACTTAACCGCTTCCGCCCTCTCACACACATAGCAGGCGCTCACCCTCACTCTCACTCTCACTCCCTCACACTCACACACATAGACACTCATGCACTCAGACGCATGCATACATAAATATATATATGCACACACTCTCATCCTCACATATATCTATATATATATACATATTTATATATATATATAGATAGATATATATATATACATATATATATATACATATACACACACACACACATATATATAGTTATAGATACATATATATACATATATACTCATATATCCACATATCCACATTCTCCCATACACACATTCAACTCATATCTACTACCCACATACCTGTGCACTCACCCCTTCACCGCGCATCGTATTATGGAAATATTCGCACCAGTTGTTGATATTTCTCGATACTCGTGCAAAGCAAGCGCTTCCGCCCACACTGACACACACCCGCTCCACACCACGTGGCACTCGGTCTTGTTGGTTGCATCTTGCTAGATGTGGACCAACTTGACACCATACTACATTCCATCTCCATTTCCACCTCCACCCCTATTTATATAATATATAACTATATTTATATATTCTATATCTACTATATATATATACATATATATATACTAAGCTAAGTATTTCTTTTCATTTCTTTCCTTGTAATTTATTCTACTTTCATTTGACTTTTATTTCTTGCTATTAAAAAAAAAGTATAAAAGAGAAAAGATAATTCTTGTCTTGTAGGTACTCGATCTTGTGAGTAACAAGATCGATTTTGGAACCCTAAGTTAGCTTCAAGCCAAGGACCATTCGGGTCAAGGCCAAGGACTTCATTTTTGAGGGTGTGCCTCAAGAACAACATTATCACAAAAAAATCTTAAAAGTAGAAAAATAAAAAACATAATAAACGTAAGGAAGAGATACATTTTAGAAAAGGCGTAGAAACTCCTTGATCTCCTAATCCTTGCCTCCCTGAGATCAACCCTGGGCCTAAAAGTGATCAAGATAAAATCAAGTAGGATAGGTTAAAATTTTTGTGAAACTGGTGTAGACTCAATTTAGGTTAACTCACTATACTAATTTCAACGATAATATCACCATATTAATAAGACCTATTCGAGTTCGCATCAAAGAAAGGTTGGAAAACTATGCTCTCTTTAATCTTTTGTACTTTTTCTTTTCTTTTCTTTCTCTCTGTCTCTCTCTTTCTCTTCCTTTTTCTTTTTCTTCCTAAGCTCACATCTCACTAGATTTGCAACCGTATTTGGTGGACTTGCATGGCATCACACTTTAAATAGGTTCTAATAACCCTATGACTAAGTCAGATCCATCAACCTGTATTTGATCGTGTTTTTACGTAGTTTGTTAATTTAGGGTTTTAAGTCATTGCAATGCATAAAAACGGATTCGCTTTGAAATTTCTATAGATAGTGGAGTACCTAGGGTCGTCCAAGGAGGTGATGTTTTGCAAAAGTGAATCTCTTACTCGAAAATGCAACTCAACTTTATTTTTGTTCTTTTTTGAATATATAATTTTTAGGGTTTTTGATTTAATGAGGCAACACAAAGTTGGTGGCAGAAAAGACAAAACTTATTTTAGCAACTAGGTGGCAAGGTAACCTCTTCCCAAGCTCACCCTAGGCAAGTGAAGGCCTAGGATAATTGGGAAGAGGGTGTGAAAGTCCTAAAACAAAACCAAAGTAGAGAATAAAATGCACTAAATTAGGAAAGCAACTTTATAAGAAAATCAGACTTTTGTTCTACACTAGTCGAGGAAAGCTTATAACAACAATGAATATATAAAACAAGCGAAACAAAAGTCTTGGTTGATGAAGATAGTGAAGAAGGTGAAGCCCTTGCTCTAAGCCTAGTAGCTCCCAGGCTTGAAAAGAACTTCTCTAACTCCTTCTCTTTGAAAGCTCCTTTAAGTTGAGATCTCCTTTTGGCAAGCCCTAGGGTGGGCGTGCCTTGGCTCCTCCAAGGTGGAAGCTACCACCTTCAAATATCTCCTTCAAGGGTGGGCGTGCACCACCCTTTCTTCTCCTTGCCTGGCCGTCCTCCTAGTGGTGAAGATCCTCCTCCTTCTTGGCATGGCATAAAGGGAAGGAATGTGGTGAGGAAGGCACCAAGGGGGCGGGTGATGTGCCCCCTTAATCTTTCCCTCTATCCCTTCTTCTTGGCTATGGGTTTAGGTGGAAGTAAGGTGGAAATTATACTAATGGGAGGATATTATTTTGGTGGAATATGATGGGTATTTATAGAGGTGGAGAGGAGGGTAGTAGGCGTGGGTTAGGTGGATGGCTAGGATGTGTTTAGGTGGTGGTTATGGGTACTTAGGTTGATCATAGGGCTAATGTTAGTTGGTGCCAACCAAGGGGGTGCCATGGGGTCGTTATGGCCATGAAGAGGCACCTATGGTTGGTGCCAATTATGGGGCTTCTAGAAGGTTGGTGAGGTGGATGGTGGAGATGATTTTAGGGAGAGGTGTACGGTAGAGATGAGGGAATTTTGGAAGGAAAAGGTGGCGCCAACATGGATGTGGTTATGGTGGTTTTGGCGCCACCTTGTTGGTGCCCTTTGGTGGTGGTTGAGGGGTGAAAGGTGGTGAAGGAGGTGGCGCCAACTTGGAGTAGGGTGGAGCTAGCTAGGGTTAAGTTGTAGGTGGTGAATGGCCAAGGAAGCTGGAGTCTAGGTAAGCTAAGATAAGCTAAGCTAGCTTAGCTAGTAATGGAGTAGAGGAGGAGGCAATGGGAGCTAGGGTTTGTGGAGAGGAGCTAGACAAAAGAAGTCTAGAGTTGAAATGGAGCTGGCAACTACTGAAGAGGATGACATGGAGCTACTTTAGCTGGCTTAGCTTGCTAGTTCTTTGCTAGCTGCTAAGCCAAGCTAAAGTAAGCTGGCTTCTGCCACAAGGAGCTGAGGTGAGCTGGGTCTGGTGCTCCCGAGGAGGATTAAGCTGGTTGAGGTAGATAAGGTAACTTAGCTCAATTGAGTTGAGCTGAATCCTCAGGAGCTGGACTTGAGCTTCCTGAGCTGAAATGAAGTCATCTTCAGCTGGCTAGAGTTGAGTGGAGTTGGATCAAGCTGGTTCTAAGCTGACGTGAACACCAATCAACTCAGCTGAGCTAGCTAGAGCTTTCTGTGAACTAATGGGAGCTGAGATGAGCAAGATTCAGCTAAGTTGAGCTGGATCTAAGCTGACCTGAGCTAGGGTGAGCTAAGATGAGCTCTCTTGAGCTACCATTTAGCTAATATGAGTTGAATGGAGCTAGGATGAGCTAACCCTAGTCCAAGTGAGCTGAAATCCAACTATGGTGAGCTGGATCTGGCTGAGTTCCAACTGGTTTGGGCTTCTCCTTTACCAGTTACCTTCCTGAGTGCTAGGGTTCTAGGGATTTGGCAATCTGTATATCCCTAACACTCACAAAAATACATTAAAAAGATAATAAAAAGTGCAATGCATGCCTACCCTAATTGATGCCTAAATGTAGCCCAGAAACCCATTTGCAAAGCAAAATCCTAAGAGCTAGGTTTGTTTTAATGCATAAGAATGATGATAGACGGCTGTTTATCAGTATTTAGGCGGTCATAAATATAGGAAAAAAATAGGTTTAGGCTGTATTTGGTGGTTCACAGGGATGGTAGGTGTTTTTGCCTCAAAACATTTTGACTTACATAACTCAAACTTCTTAACATAACACTTTTTTTTTCACAAGCAAATATTTCTTTTGTGTGCTTTTTCTTCTCTTTTTTATATATATATATCTACTAGCACAATGCCGTTACCAACAATGCAACATGACATACATACTTTTATTCATGAGGCATTATTTGGGATTTTTGGGGATGACCAAGAGGATCTCGGGTGGCTTATTTGGTGGAAGTGCTTACTCTCTGCAACAGGTAAGGAACAGATAGGATGACGTATTTCTGACCTTAACATCAGTACCCTCCTTCAATCAAGGATTCCATAGAGGACGGTCATGACCATCTACCTCAGTCCTACTTTTATCAGAACCCGCTCAATGTGTTTTTGCCTTATTTGGTGGCTCTCGTCTGGAATTTTTCACAAAATTAGTATGCAAGAACTGAGAGCAAAAACAATTCCCATCTCTAAGTATTATTCAATTATTAAAGATTAAAGATTCCTTACACTATCCTTAAAGCACCAGTAGCCTCTCTACTCTCATCTCACGTATGTTTTGGTGGATCCACTAGAAGATGGTTCACCTGACTCCCTGATTGCTGTCCAAGGGTTCAAGAGAAGAAGCAATGTTTCTTCTCGACAAACTAGAGATGTCTATTGGTTTTCATAGTGGATTCATTGTAAATTCTACATGCAGATGTGAGGTTATACTAGATTCTAAGCTTGGGAATCTACTAAAGAATAAATCTTTAATAAAACCTCTAGACAAAATGATCTAATCCCCTCACTTGTTGGCAGAAAATTTTCAGCTTTTATGGACTACCCCCCATGCCTAAGTGTTTGCATGTCCTCATGCATGGATAAAAGAAATAAGACAGGGTGTATGTGGATAGAAATCACCTGAAACTACTTCTGAGTTATTGTCCAGCTCATGTTATCACTACAACGCCATACAGAATATGCAAAACAATATGCGAAAATGAAATATGCTATGTATATATGGTATGTATATATGTATACGTGCTGAGTTTAATGCCTTCAGCTGGGCAACTGATAAACACGCATAAATTCTTCATAAAATGCTTATATATGATAGTTCCCAGGCTTAGCATTGCATATCATGTTATAAATACTGCATAACATCCATTGCATGGCATTTAGGATAGTTGCATATTTTTGTATATTAATTCCTTCATTTTATATGGCCAAGAGGCAATGTGACATCCTTACGGACTTTGGATGAAAAATCCGACCGTACGGATGGATCCGAAGCGACGATCGTAGTTTGGCAATGCATGAATCACCTCGATTCGAGCACCATGGTATCCTCTGCAGGCAATGAAGGGTGGACAGTCCAGATGGTGCCACGTGGCACCATCTGGAGTGCCCAACGCCTCCGGTCACTTCTCCAAAGGCCGATCATCATGCAATCTTAGCCGTTGGATGAGAATCCAACGGCTAAGAGTCGACCTCACCACATGGCTGCAAATCCTCCTTACGATGTACATGCAGACTTGGCGCATTGGTCGACGTGGCAGTTCGCAAGGGAGGGGTGCGGGTTCGAATCCCCGCAACCCCCTCAATTGTCAAATCAGCCGGACAAAGTAGCAAAGCACCAGTGCAGCGTAGCACACGCGCACGCCAGCGCGCACACTAGCAGGACGCCGCTTGATCAGTGCACGTGATTGGCTGTAGTGCAGTGCAGGCACGTGCGCAGTTGGTGCCACTCTTCAGTGATAGCTGGGCTGACCTACAGCAATGCTTACAGCAGTTGCTACTTCATTGCAAGCCAGCAAAGCCAGCTATGGGCATGAGCGGATGTGAGCTATCTATAGCGATGTTTCCAGCGACGGTCTGGAAGTCGGTAAAGGTCCTTTAACCATTTTTATCCTCTTCTCCTCCACTATAAAAGGACCTACACCCCCTTCTTTCCAAGCCATCTCTACTAACTCTACTCCCACCTACTCCTAAGCTCTAATAAGCCTACCAATGCTCCATTCGAGCTTGTTCTCAATCTCCCAAGGCTCCTATAAGTGTAGCAAACCTCTGCCTCACCAAATATTCGTCCATCTTCCCATCCCCATTCATAGGTCATCATGGAGTCATCCTCCCACCTCCATTCCGGTAGCAGATCATCTCCGTCTTCTCACCTCCATTCCAGAGCCACACCGAAGCTTTCCTCTACCCGACGTGCTCCTACATCTCACCTCCGTCATCCCGCTCCTCACCTCCTTCGTCCAAGCTTCCGCTAGGCACTATCATCTTGCAGAACAGCCGATTCAGGAGATTTCCTCTCACCCCCTCTCTTTTTATGCTTTCATAGTTGATTGTATTAGACATTGAAGTGATCTCTATACCTTATTTGTTCCATTTCTATCTTGTAATTCGTTTGCTTGTTTTCTTCTTACAAAAATATAAAAAAGTAACAAAACCCTAAAATGCCAAAAACAAACAAAACTAAGTGCAGTTTTCACTTAAAGTAAACATCGCCTCCTTGTGTTCGACCTGGGACTCCCTTGGAGTTTTGGTATAAATTTTATCTGATCGACGCGTTTTGCAACTACGACGATAGGTTACATGTAACCCCAATTTCTTACATGCGAAACACGTGCGATCATTTTGGCACCGTTGTCGGGGAGGCAACGGAATTTACTTTATTGTTTATTGCATTTCTTTGCATTTACATTGCACTAACCTCACTTGTCTTTGATATGCTATCTTGCAGGTACCCTAGCATGGAGATCCAAGTATAGTAGACCAGAGTAAAGTGCAGGTAGAGTACTCTGTAAGTGTCCCCCACATTCCCCCCTACTAGTTCATTTCGCCACACTCATAACAAAGACTTAATCTACTTAGTTGTTTGGATAAACCCTAGGATATAATTGTTTGTCTTGTTTGCCACCTTCATCCATCTCACCCCCGCATTTATAAAAAAAAAAAGAGATACTTTTTGTGGGATGAATCAATATACGCACTCTATGCACCCACATTTGAGGCACATAATTGGACTTGATTTTCATCTACTCAATCGAGCTTCTGACCTATGGACCTGGTACACGAATTCAACACATAAAAGAGTAGAAATCATATTAGGATAACCACCTCTTTGTGTGCCTTAATCGGTGGTGCATTCGAGCCGATTGATTGAATTGTTTGGGCCGCACCACCTAATCTAAAAGAGGTTCATTTTGTAGCTGCTCCATAGGATTCAATAACTAGGTCAAGCCAGGCACTCCATATTTTTCTTGATTTCTAAAGGAAAATACTTGAACAAGTGCTTCCAAAAACAAACTTTGTTTCCCTCACAAAACTTGGTTGAAAACACTTAATATTTGAATCCTAAAAGCTATTAAGCAAGATTCGAACCCTAAAACTCACCTCATCATTAATAATCTTGCTTGAAAACCTCTTGGTTCTGCACATTCACACGTTCTCAAACAAATCACTAAAGGCACAACCCATTAAGGGCCCATCACATTCCAGAGCACCAATTTCCGAAGCCTAACTAAAATCAATTAAACGTTGGCCCTAAGGATTCATTTGCTCATCGGGATCAAGATTGAGATTATTCATGATTAACCTACTTATACTAGTCAATCTGATGTCTAGCTAAGGGAGTAGCATCAAACGACTATGGCTAGGGGGTACACTAGGAACCGAAGGTGCAAGCCAAAGGAAGAACCTTCTCCCTAGTCCCTCCTAACTGGTTGGATTGCCTGGACATAAGTAGAGTAAATTGTCCATAATCTTAGGATGGATTCTGAGAGTTAGTAGACCTTAGGCTACTCCATCTAAGGACATGCTTGTATTTTTTGTGTTGCAGGCTCCCTTCTCTTCCCCGTCCTTCCAACTTTCTTCCAGTGTATGCCTGGAAGGAGGTCATTGAACCCTAGATTGGAAGGACCTTTAGACCATTCCCAGAGGTGGAGGTTGAGCTTTATCCAAGCAGATCCCATGGCTAATCAACAACCACCTCCCCCACTCCCGAACCAGCAAGAGCTGATTTAGAGGTAGTTGGAAGAATTGCAGCAGATGCAGTAATGGTTCCAATGAATGAATGGTCAAAGTGGTTGGTCCTTGAAGGATTTTTATGATCCTCCAAATTATGAGGATCATCCCAGCGTTGTGATTCTCGCCAGAGATGTCGAGATCAATCCCCAGATTCTGAGTCTAATTAAACACTTTCACGAGCTTGGCTCAGAGGACCCATTCCAACATTTGGAAGACCTGATCACTCTGGTTCAGACCACCAAATCGCGGAATGTGGATGAAGAACAGATGCTCATGAGGCTTTTCCTACATTCATTCAGGGATAAGGCTGCACATTGGTATCGTACCATTGGAAGATCAATTGCTACCTGGATAGCTTTGAAATCAACCTTCCTGAAGAAATTCTTCCCAATTGGGCGAAGTAATGCATTGCGACGGCAATTACCACTTTTTCCTAGCAGTAGGGGGAACCGTTTCATGAGGCCTGGGAGAGATTCCAGGATCTGTTGCGGAAGTGTCCACACCACGAGGTGCCTAAATGGCAACTTGTGCAGATTTTTTACCACGGGTTGAATGATCAACTCCGTAATCATGTGGATGCTTCTTGTGGAGGCAATTCCTCAACAAGGACACAGATAGCGTGTATGATTTGTTTGAGGAAATGAGAGAAAATTCTTTAAACCACGCCTCCATGGAAACCTTCAACCGATCCCAACAAATTAGATCAAATGCCAATGAGGTCCAAGATTCTAATATGGAATTGATGTGCAATAGACTAGATAAGATGGATCTGGTTACTAAACGAATGGGAGAGTGGATGTTCGAAAACTCTAACTTTTCTAGATTCACTCAATCCCAGGGATCGGGATTCCATTCTTTGCAAGCTCCTACGGGACGGGAGTTTGTGAAGCAACTAGAATCGACTCGACCTTCGAGCCAACTCTTCTCAGAACCTTATGGGTTCCAAACTGGGGCCTTGGATCCCAGTCTTTCCAATCCTTCTTCATCCTCATCTTATGAGGATGCTCATGCTGTGCAAGAGAATTTTAGGTCCAACCCTTATTCGAATTTCTACAATTATGGATGGAAAAATCATCCTAACTTCTCTTGGAAAGATCAGGGGCAGTAGACCCAATGTCGACCTAACAACTATGTACTGGAAAAACCAATGGGTCAGGTTCATGTATCTACTCAGTTGCCCCTGAATCAGGTTAATTAGCCCATGTGGAATGCTCAACAACCCGTCGAGCAGGCTGACTTGAACTTGGAAATGGTAGAAATGCAAGGGTCAATGCTCCAGCTCATGCAACAGATGAAAACTTCGCTGGACACCTTGCAATCTGGACTTAGTACAAACAACCGATAGCCCGGATCTCTAGCATCACAATCTGTACCAAACCCAAGGAATGTTCAGAATCGAGGCGCTGGGCCTCAAGGGTTTGGTAATGATGGGGAGTCGCACGCTCAAGCTCATTCTATCTATTAGGATACCCCAGCCCCTCCTGAAGTGAACCAAGTTCCTACCATAATCAACTGAGAGCCTCCTGTTTTGCCTAGCCCTCCTCAAGGCACTAACCAACAGCATTTTGCCACGGCAAACACCATCACCTTGAGGAGTGTTAGTAGACACAAGGGACCTACCCAATCCCATGTCAACCCCATTAGGCCCTGTAGCAAGAATTCCAAACTCCCAACTAAGAATGTGATCAACAAAACATCAGAGTCTGATTTAGGAGTATGTTGTTGTATGGGCAAATAGAAAAAGTTGGAGGAGAAATTGGAGGAAAGGATGACCTTACTTCAGGCTTTCAAATTGACAATCATTTTACTCCTCATGGCTATCGAATCAATCCTCACCTATGCCATAGGTTTACTGAATGCATATAAAGAAAGGTGTAGAGCAAAATCTGAAATCAATAGGAGAGTAGTTTTGTTAGATAACACAAGCACATTGATCCTAAACAAGCTACCTCCTAAGAAGTAGGACCCGGGACCCCTGCTGATTTCCTGCACAATGGGAAGCATTACTTCTGACTGGGTCCTCCTCGACTTGGGTGCTTCCGTTAATGTGATCCCCACCTCACTGCACATGGAATTGGGTCTAGGCTACCTAAAACACATTGACATACCTTGCAGTTAGTCGATAGATCCATTACAAAACCAAGGGGTATTTTGGAGGATGTTTTAGTCAAGGTTAATGATTTGCATTACCTTGCTGATTTCATGGTCCTGGACATGGAAACCCCAAAACAGCTTAACCACACCTTGATTATTTTGGGAAGACCTTTCCTGGCTACTGGCATGGAGAGGATTGATTGTGAATCGGGAGATATAGAAGTGGCCTCAAGGGATAAGATAAATCGATTCAATATTTTTGAGGTCTCAAAGAAGAATAAAAGTAAGTGCGGTTCGATGGAGGAGCTTGGTAGAATAGAGGAAGTAATGGCCATATCTACCTCAGACAACCTTTTAATGGCCAACTCAACCCTAACTCAAGAAGAAGATCACATGGTTGCGGAAATAATTAAGGACAAAGCAAAAATGCGACCAATTGTAGCAACATGGGATGAGGAAGATATACATGAAATCAAAAATTTGTTGGATGATTCACGTGATCAAGATAAAACCCAGCAACAACCATATCCTAAATGCTTAGAGTTTGAGGTCCAACTTGTGGGTGGGAATTTTGAGGATTAGGATGGTTGGTTTAAGGAGCCAAAGTGTGAGGATGAAATTGAACAATGGGGAGGAACTCTTCAAACATTAGGTATTCTAGAGTAACCACAAATCCACAGCACATCACAAAACCCTCTTCATCCTTTTTCACCCAACCATTGCACAAATTCTATACCCAACCACACTTCCTCTGTAATAAATCAACAAAACTCCTATTGGAGACCATTTGGGCACTCCCTACATCGCCAGCTTGCCACTTTCATTGTTCATCTCTTTGGCAAGCCCATTTTCACTCTCTGGGACCCATACCTGGGGGCCCAGAAACTGTGTTGTTGTGGCCTCAATGTTTAGTTATTTTTATTGAGGACCTCGCCTAGCTGAAGGCACTAAACTCAGCACATGTAAAGACTGTTCCAAGGTGACTTTAGTCTCATGGAAACCAGGTGCTATTCTTCCACTTCTGCTCTCCTGCATGCTTTCATTTTTCATGATGAGGACACTGCAATAGCTAGGCATGGGGGGGTGGACATTTTTTATAACCTTTTTGTCAGCTATAACAGTAATTTCTTGTTATTTGATTCTTTAAAAAAAAATTAGAATTAGGAGATAAGAACTTAGGCATTAGGAGTTGCAAACTTTAGGAATTGATACTTTGAGACCTGAATACCTAGACTCTTCAGGTCTTCAGGCTTAATTAGCCCAGGTGTCCACAAGAATGTAGACTTAGTCTCGAGTCCTCGCCAATTCAAATTCATTTTTAATTTGGCTAATAAATTGGGATGATAAGTATGTGACTTATCAACCTGCCCTCTGATTTGAGGGGACTTTAAGCCTAAGAATCTACACACATTTTTGCACTAACTCACTTTTTGGTGGTTTCTTTGGAAATTGGGTAGCTAATGAACTATCTAGGGTGGTATGGCTGGCAAGTTGTCAGTGGTAACAGCTCATTGACCGGTTGTCCAGAGCCTAGTCACAAGACCATTTTCATTATAGTACCTTTAGGTAAATCTTAGATCAGGAAAGCCACCTACTTAAACAGAAAAGAAAAGAAAAGAAAATATAGAAAAAAATAAAAATGAGAAAAAAAAATAAATAAAACCACACTTCATCGCACGAGTATGGCTTGCAAGTTGTCGATGGTAACAGTTCATCAGTCGGTTGTCCAGAACCCAACTCAAAAAAAAAAAGCACAATAATTCCCAAAACACTTAGGGAAGAAGTAGGGGAGTAGACTAAACCAGGGAGATATACACTAGGTCTCCCTTGTGTTAACCCCATAAATAAAAGAAATAGGGAGAAAGCTACTGTTTGAAAAGATAAACCTCTTGGCAAGGTCGCCTAGGATCGTAGAAACCCGAAGTCTGTTTTAACGACCACCTAGTGAGTTGATGAGAACCTCATCATGAGCCTTAACTAGTTCATTTTGACCTAAGAAAGAGAATAAAAGCTCCTACATAACCTAGAGAAGGGCCTAATTCAAGGAAGAATTGCTCTGAGAAGAAAATAGGAAATAAAGGGTAAAACTATAATTTTACCATTGCAGTACATCAATGGGAATTCTCAGAGGCTAAAAATAGGTCAAATGATTTGAATAAGATAAAAAGTGAGTTAGTTCAATCAGAAATGGGTTCATGTGCAATCTAAGAATTAAATGAAATCTTGTAACCCTAAAATAGACCCGCTTAATTCCACAAGGTTCTGGTCAGAATAAAAATCAACAAAATTCTCTAAAATTCATGGAAAAATATCCCCTAGGGTTTAGAACCTTCAAATTGACCTTTGGAACCTATTTTGACCTAAGTAGGGGTCCTAGCTAAATATTTGACCTAATTTGGGTTTTCATGTAAAATATCTAGTCAAACGTGGTCAAACCTAAAATATAACTTCACCATTGGATTCCTTAGGTCAAAATTAGGTTTGTACCAAAATTTGGACCTAAGGAGAGGTCACCCTGACCAACTTTGTAAAATAGTCCACCCAATTACATTTTGACCACTAACTTTTGAAATTCATTGCGTAGACCCCCCTATCTTCCTCACCACACTTACAATTAGGTCCCTCCACTACTAAAGCGAAGGAATCCTACTCTGGCAAGGATCCAAGGAGGATTGCTCCCTGATTCCTCATAGATCGCCTCCCAAATTTAGAAGGGAGATTCTTTGAGGAATTCACTTCCATCTAAACACAATTTCAGGATCTGATTTGCACCCAATCTCTCGTGCGAAAGCTTGAGAGATTTGGGTATCCCACTATTTCCTACTCTGACGAGGACTCTTTCGCTTGGAAGCTTGTCTTCCAATCACAAGAGCCCCTGCCAGTGCCTATAAAAGGACCACAACCTTTGGCCGCACAAAATTAGCTTGACTTGGCTGGAGAACCACCCCCAATTTCGTCCCTTCTCCTCCGACCAGGTGTCTAGCAGGCTT
Source organism: Thalassia testudinum (assembly GCA_037157565.1). Classification (NCBI taxonomy): domain Eukaryota; kingdom Viridiplantae; phylum Streptophyta; class Magnoliopsida; order Alismatales; family Hydrocharitaceae; genus Thalassia; species Thalassia testudinum. The sequence continues at coordinate 11,197,281 of JAZHRO010000051.1, forward strand.
CGGTGACCTATCTTCCTCCTTCTCGTCGCTCTGCCACAATACCAGTGGCAGAGCCATCTTCGGCTCCCTTCGCGCCGCGCAATACCCACGCGCGTGCTCCCAGCCCCATCGTCGTCGCCGTTCTCCCTCCTCTGGACGGTTCTTCTCCGACGGCAGCAAGTACGACCAGCCACCTTTCCACCCCCTTCATCCACTTAATTAGGTCAAAACACTTCCCCTCTCTCCCCTCTTTATTTCCCCTCTCTTTATTTTCACTTTTGACCCTTCGACGCCGCAGTCCACCACCATTGTTCCCATCTCCGGCCGACCACTAGTGAAGGCGCATCCACCGCTGCACACTTCCACATGGCTCACCAAACCCCTCATCACCTCCACCATCATCCACTGATCGTCATCTACCGCTCCACTGACTGCCATACCCTTCACAAGCACCCACCAACCTAGCCTACCTTCAAGGCCACAGAGCGACCTTGGCATGCGCACCTAGGCTGCCCCGTGGCCAGCCACCAACTGCCACACCTTCGTCGTGACACAGCGAAGCTCCCCATGTGGTTTAATGAGGCCACAAGGCTATCTTTGTGAAGTTCAGATCTTACCCTTCCTCTGCCATTAGCGACAGCTCGAAGGAGCTCGCAAGCTTGCTCCAGGCTGAAGCACTCTAGGGTCCCAGGTCTAGAAGGCGTGGGTTGGTCTCGCGCATACATCCGTCAAGGCAATTGGCTTTGCGAGCACCCAGCTGCAGCAATTGAGAGAAGAACCTCACTTGCGAGTGAGAGCGAAGCGAGTGGGACTTTTATTCCCACCTCGAAAACTTTAGCACGCGGTGAGTGGTTTTTATTATTTTTGTGTTCTCTGTTCTTCAACTCAAGACACGGGGTGAGGTCCCCTCGCCCACACACACACGCCTCATCCGCGACCTATGCCCCCGCGAACCTGGCTGACCGACCCAATTAATCGCACTCCTTGTGCACCATCCACACCGGTGCGCCTGGACCTGGGCACGCAACCCGACCCGATTACCTGGCTGACTCTGAGAGAGTGAACCCAAGAGAGTAATAGAGAGAGAATGTACGTGAGGGAGGGTAGGGGTAGGTTTTGCTCTGTGCTATGCAGGGAAAGGAGTAGGAAGAGGAAGAAGCTGAAGGATCTAAGGCCGAAGAGCAAAGGCTGAAGCTGAGGTAGCTGAAGGGAGAAGAAGGAAGGTGCAGCCGCAGAGAAAGAAGGAAAAGGAAGAGAGGCTGAAGCCAAGAAGGAAAAGTGGCAAGGCAAAGCTAAAGGAGGAAAGGAAAGGGAAAGAAGTGCCAAGGCCAAAGAAGAGAAGCAAGGAAGAAGAAGTAGACGGCCAAAGTCAAAGAAGAAAAGAAGCAGGCCAAAGTCAGAAGGCAAAGAAAAGAAGAAAGAGCCAAAGAAAGAAGGAGAAGAAAAGAAAGAAGCTGAAGAGCAAAGTTAAAGAGAGCCAAGAATCAACCCTTTTATCCAATTCTTCTCAATCTTTCCTATTTGCTACATTTTAATTCATAAACTCCTGCATTCTATTTTGAATTAGACTTTGAGTAGATTTAAGTGTTCAAACTACATTATTGAGATTAGTGAATAAATTCCATTTGCTCCTTGTGTTCGACCTCGGATACTTAGGTTTTTGAGTAATAAAAACTTCTTGTTTTCAATGCTTGTTCAACTATACTATGACGCAACTGACTTATACTTACTTAAAACCCTGACCAAGCGTGAATAACATTTTGGCGCTGTTCCCGGGGAGCAACGGGTAATTTATCACTAGTGTCTACATTATTTTTGACTATATTTGAACACTAACTTGCCCTATTTTGTTTTGCTGTGATTTTGTGAGGTATTTCACGAGAAGATCTCCTACGCAAGTCAACCACTCCAGGGTAGGTAATCTCTCTTCTTCCCTAGCCCATCTCCTAATCCTGGAAAGACAAAAGGAAGTAAACAATTAGGAATCAATTGTCTTCTTTCTATAGTAGTTACCTTCTTTATGGCAAAGGTTTCTTGATTTGGTGAAAATTTTTCAAAAACTTATTGAAGTAGAAGCGATTTTTAGAGCCAACCCCACAAATTCCTGTGCCTAGTAGAGATCATGCTTAATCTCCGCAGACAACACACTTCTTGTTTTAAGTCCAAAGAGATTTTTTTTGAAAAGAAAAGGGGAGTGGAAGTAGAACCAAATTAGGGTTTCTACAATAGGATTTTGGAGTGCTAGTTACACATGCTTGCATAAAAAGAAAATAAACCCACCTGCATCAGTGTGCTACCCAAGCCCTTGGTTGAAAAGATCTAAGCACAACAAACCCTAAAAATTGAGCTCTAAAATCACTTGAATCTTAAAAACCTTTGACCTAATAACCTGGGAGTCAAATCAGGGTGATTTCTAGGTCTTGACCTAGAATCATTCTGCCATCTTTAGGATAGGTCAGGTGAAGTTGACCCCTTGGGTCAACCAACCTCCAAATTAGGTCACAAAATCAAAACATCTAAAATTCAAGTGAAAACCCTAAAAGCACCTTTGATCTTAAAAGTGGTAGACTTAAGAGGTCAAGGTCCCCATTCTGGTCTACCTGGAATCTCAGTGACAAGAGAGGTCGGGTGGGGGAAACCTTGTAACCCGTGGGGATGCTCTACCTTGTAGGGGTCTTTGCAGGACTCTCCCTCTCTGGCTGCCCAGGTAATTCTCAGGTCGACGACCTTCTGATCTAGGAGTATCATCAGCCTTGAACCCAATAGTCATCCAAACGTCTTTGGGTGCCTCAATTGGGTCAAAAACACCTCTAGTCCCTCATCTCTTCTCTTTAAAGCACGCACATAAAAATTTAGTGGAACTCTTTATTTAGATCGAATCACTTCACAACTTGATCTTGATCCAAACTCTGATTCTACATCTTGATTCGACCATTTGATCCAAACATGCAGCCAAACTATTTAGGACTACCTTTTAAAAAACCTGAATCACGAAGAATCATGAAAGATAGAATGATTGAGGATGCCCTTGAGTTCTATGAAATTGAATATAAACCCTCAACACCAATAGAAGACATTTAGGTTAATGTCCCAACAACCACAACCTTCGTCATAAACTGTGCCCAAATTCTATTGACAGAAGCCACCAACGGATCAACCCGAGATATTCTCATAACAGGATACATTGAGATAGAAAAATTACACAAATTTGAGTACATCCAATGCATGACAAATCCTGTACTTTAGGAACAATACCAAGATGATCTTGAAAAATGGGAAGAGATAATGAGGTTATTAAAACATTATCGATCAACAATACCCGTACACGCCCCGAACAGATGATGAACCATCTTGGAACAATATCGAGGATCAATCTGATTTCCCAGATCTCGGGTTTGAGGCACAAAATGGTTGTGGACTCCCAACCCAGATAGAATACAACATGCCTGATATTGAATTAGGTTGGGAAAATGTAGGAGAACACAATGTTGAGCCAACCCTAAACCATGGATCACCAAGCTTAGAATTTCAAAACTCCTACAATAATGAGAGTGGAATTGAACCTCTCGAGGGTGTAAATCCCGCCCCTTATTTTGATAAGGTGACCGTCGAAGGTAATTCAGACCTATATCCTAGTGATTTAACCCACATCCTAAGCCTAGAATCTGGATCTGAAACATCTTGGGAAGATTACGAGGCCCCGTATGAAGAAGATCAAATTTTCAATAAATAATATGATTATGGGCCTCTATTTGATGAATATCCTTCTCCAACATCCTCAGAAAATCAGATTATATTTTTGGAAGTCACGCCAATTTATGGTACAGAAACCAAGGATTTGGATGAGTGTGGTTATGATTGGGTCTTTCCTACAACCCAAGAACTTGAGCCTAGACCAAATAAGAACACCTTTCTAAGCTCAGAATTGATAGGCTAGACCCCATTCAAGTTGCTAAATCTACATCACATGACTTATGTTATGGTGGAACTCATGATCTTGAATCTCATTCAGAATGTGATTTTCGCAATATCTCCGACGATTTCGAATCCTACCATGATTTCGAAGTGACTCTACTTCTTGAATATAACAAACCAATCTACAACCTCAGCTAACATGACTCATTCTTCGACTTCGACTTTAAGGTCCCGGTTCCCGAGATCACTGATTTAAGTTCAAGTTCCAGTGACATGGAATCATTTCTTTTCAATCCTCAAGAATCAAAACCAGAAAATCCTGAGAGTGATTGCAACCCAGAGTATGAATCTTTTCTCGACTCAGATCTTCATCATCCTATAGACACTCTCCAGGCATTCATTTTTTATTTTGAAAGTTACTATGAGGACTCTCTATTTGAGCCACTTGTCATTCCTTTCTAGAAGAGTCCTCATATACAATTCTCATCTAAGCCACCTCTTCTACATATACAGAACCAAGCAAAACCCATTTCAACCCCGACTCGCAATCGGACTCAATTTCTATTCTGATTCCCCTCTCACTAAGCCATTTGCAGATGATTCAACTCCACATCTATATCGGGCATCGAGCATCGATCAGACTGAAAACCATGCTCTATCATTCTCTGATCACCCCTCTAGGGTTTCTACATCATTCACTGATTACTTTACGGATCCCTACTCTGACCAAGCTAATTCGACTAAGCCAAAATTTGAGTTTTCACTTCCGTATCCATTTGAGCACCATAGCATATGGTGGGTTCCACATCTGCTGATCTACATCTATCAACCCACCAAACTGATTGGGTTTGGGCTGCATCATCAGCCTGTTGATCTTAACAAGCACCTGGTTGGACCAACCAAGCTCTTAATCAAGGTGATTGTTTTACAAAGCTCTACTGATTTGACCACTCCCTCTCCATCCCATTTTCTGCTCGGCTGAAGGCATTGAATTTAGTGCTTAACGGGAGGAAACTCGTCATTCCAAAAACTCGAGATCCATCTAATTATCCATCTGTACTCCATGTCTATTTCACCTTGAGTTCAGCTTTAGACCAGCCAATCCCACCTTTGGAACACGTACCAGAGTTTGAAATCATTCACAGTAGTCATTTCCCGACCCATTCGCCCACCCGATTTATCCTGTTCTAAGCCCCTGAACCCACCACTGTTTCACACCCTCTATTTACAATGTCATTGCAAAGCTTAGGCATGGGGGGTGGTAAAGTGCATACATACAAAACCAAGAAAAGTCAGAAGGATTCTCACAAAAAAATTCACATATGTCAAAAATACCAAAAAAATAGAAAATTATGAAAAGAACAAAAAATGGTGGGAGGAAAATTTTGAAGCCACATAATCATGAGGAGGAAAAGAGCAAAATGCCAAAAAGGAGCACAAAATGAAAAAGAAAAAAGAATAGTCATTAGTAAGAAATTAAGGGATTAACCGAAGTTCTAGACCACATCAAGGAAAAAGAGAATTAAAGAAAAAAAGTGCTAATGAGACACAAAAAGAGATTAGTAGGAACGCTGATTTTAAGCTTTTTGGGCTAGACTCTTCGGCTTAAAAATTCAAGTATCCGGTAAGATCTGGATAATCCTCAAGAGGTTGGGGAAAATGTGAAGCTTAATTATTAGGTCTAAGGCTTAGGGAGTATTCGGCCTCGTTAACTGACCTTCGATTTGCGAGACTCGATAACCTAAGCACCCCAACCCACACACAATCTGGTTCAATGCGCATAACTATCAAAATCATGCAAAAGCATTTAATGTTCTGAAAAGGTTGCCTAGACTAGGAGCAGCCGATCAACACAAGTTGATTTGGATGAGTTCCCAGCGCGGAGAGGCGGGAAATTCCCCTCGAAGATGCATAACAACATGTCGTCTCCTCGGTGCTTGTCTCCTAGGATATTTACATATCCTACTGGGGGCACATAAGCACCCTGCTGGTTCAGATACCATGGGTAGCATTGTCACGAAATGTCGACTGCCATGGTTTGGATTTGGCTACGGAACGTCATGGGCAGGATTATCTCGAAATCTCGAAAGCCAGGGTTGTGGGGGTTGCCATGGACGGTGCTACACGAAGCATTGATTGCTAGGGACTTTTGAGGATTGATGATAGGGACGAGGAATCTGATACAGACCGTGTTGAGAAGCCAATCTGAAGCTAGAAATAAAAAGAAAAGAGAGAGAAAACTCTCCAAACAAATAAATCCTCTATCTCTCTCTTACAAAAATGCACTGCAAACTGAACCCAAGCTAAAATCTATCTCAAGCACGGGTGCTTTAACTGTGGAGTCCAACGAACCCTAGGATAGTTCATACGAGCCTTAAAAAACCTTCGCGAAGGACTGAGGCTAAAGCTAGTCAGGTCTGGATTTTGGTTGGTACTTGAGTACCTCTAGGCCTACTATTGGCATTCTAACCTAGTTGAAATGAAAAAGAAAGCACTTGTCATAACCTTTGAAAGAAATTTATGGTCTAGAACAAATGTTAAAACCTTGAAATTTTGCTAAGAGACTAGCAAAATCTAGGCATGGGGGTATGATGAGAACCACATCATGAGCCCTAACTAGCTCATTTTGACCAAGGAAAGAGAATAAAAGCTCCTACATAACCTAGAGAAGGGCCTAATTCAAGGAAGAACTAGTCTGAGAAGAAAACATGAAATAAAGGGTAAAACTGTAATTTTACCATTGCAGTACATCAACGGGATTTCTCAGAGGCTAAACATAGGTCAAATGGTCAGAAGAAGATAAAAAGTGAGTTGGTTCAATCAGAAATGGGTTCATGTGCAATCTAAGAATTAAATCACATCATGTAACCCTAAAATCGACTCACTTAATTTCACAAGGTTTTGGTCAAAATAAAAATCAACTAAACCCTCTAAAAATAATGAAAAATATCCCCTATGGTTTAGAACCTTCGAATTGGCCTTTGGAACCTATTTTGACCTAAGTAGGGGTCCTAGTTAAATATTGATCGAATTTGGGTTTTCGTGTAAAATATCTAGTCAAACTTGATCAAACCTAAAATCCAACTTCACCATTGGATTCCTTAGGTCCAAATTAGGTTTGTACCAAAATTTGGACCTAAGGAGAGGTCATCTTGACCTTCTTTGCAAAATAGTCCACCCAATTACATTTTGACCCATAGCTTTTGAAATTCATTACGCAGACCCCCTATCTTCCTCACCACACTTACAATTAGGTCCCTCTGCAATTAAAGCAGAGGAATCCTACTCCAGCAAGGATCCAAGGAGGATTGCTCCCTGATTCCTCAGAGATCTCCTCCCAGATTTGGAAGGGAGATTCTCTGAGGAATTCCCTTCCATCTAAACACAATTTCAGGATCTGATTTGCACCTAATCTCTCTTGTGAAAGCTCAAGAGATTTGGGTATCCCACTGTTTCCTACTCCGGCGAGGACTCTTGCGCTTGGAAGCTTGTCTTCCAAGCACAAGATCCCCTGTCGATGCTTATAAAAGGACCACCACCTCCGGCCGCAGAAAATCAGCTTGACTTGGCCAGAGAACCACCCCCAATTTCGTCCCTTCTCCTCTGACTAGGTGTCCATCAGGCTCCGGCGACCTATCTTCCTCCTTCTCTTCGCTCTACCACAATACCAGTGGCACAGCCATCTTCGTCTCCTTCCTCTGCATCGCACAATACCCGTGCGCGTGCTCCCAGCCCCGTCGTCATCGCCATTCTCCCTCCTTTGGACGCTTCTCCGGTGGCGGCAGGTACGGCCAGCCGCCTTTCTACCCCCCTTCGTCCACTTAATTAGGTCAAAACGCTTACCCTCTCTCCCCTCCTTATTTCCCATCTCTTTATTTTCACTTTCGACCCCTCGATGCTGTAGTCCACCATCATCGTTCCCATTTCCAGTCGACCACCGGCGAAGGCTCATCCACCGCTTCGCACTTCCACACGCCTCACCAGACCCCTCATCACCTCCGCCATCATCCACTGATTGTCATCAGCCCCTCCACTGACTGCCATACCCTTCACAAGCACCCACTGACCTAACCCACCTTCATGTTCACAGAGCGACCTAGGCACGCATGTTTAGGCCACCTCGCGGCCAGCCACCAATTGCCTCACCTTCGTCGTGACACGGTGAAGCTCCCCATGTGGTTTAACAAGACCGCAAGGCTGTCTTTGTGAAGTTTAGATCTAACCCCTCCGCCACCATTAGCGATGGCTTGAAGGAGCTCGCAAGCTTGCTCCAGGCTGAAGCACTCCAGAGTCCTAGGTCTAAAAGGCGTGGGTTGGTCTCACGCATACATCCATCTAGGCAATTGGCTTTACGAGGCACCCAGTTGCAACAATTGATAGAAGAACCTCACCTACGGGCACGAGTGAAGCAGGTGGGACTTTTATTCCCACCTTAGAAACTTTAGCATGCGATGAGTGGTTTTTATTATTTTTTTGTTCTCTGCTCTTCAACTCAGGACACGGGATGAGGTCCCCTCACCCACGCACACACCTCGTCCGCGACCTATGCCCCTGCGGACCTAGCTGACAGACCTGATTAATCATACTCCTTACGCACCATCCACGTCGATGCACCTAGACCCAGGCGCGCAACCTGACCCAATTACCTGGCTGGCTCTGAGAGAGAGAACCCAAGAGAGAGAGAGTACATGGGGGAGGGTAGGGGTAGGTTTTTCTCTGTGCTGTGCAAGGAAAGGAGTAGGAAGAGGAAGAAGTTGAAGGAGCTAAGGTAGAAGAGCAAAGGTTGAAGTTGAGGTAGCTGAAGGGAGAAGAAGGAAGGTTCAACCGCAAAGAAAGAAGGAGAAGGAAGAGAGGCTGAAGCCAAGAAGGAAAAGAAGCAAGGCAAAGCTAAAGGAGGAAAGGAAAGGGAAAGAAGAGCCAAGGCCAAAGAAGAGAAGCAAGGAAGAAGAAGCAGATGGCCAAAGTCAAAGAAGAAAAGAAGCAGGCCGAAGTCAGAAGGCAAAGAAAGGAATGTGCCAAATAAAGAAGAAGAAGAAAAGAAAGAAGCTGAAGAGCAAAGTCAAAGAGAGCCAAGAATCAACCTTTTTATCCAATTCTTCTCAATCTTTTCTATTTTGCTACATTTTAATTCATAAACTCCTGCATTCTATTTTGAATTAGACTTTGAGTAGATTTAAGTGTTCAAACTACATTATGGAGATTAGTGAATAAATTCCATTTGCTCCCTATGTTCGACCTCGGATACTTAGGTTTTCGAGTAATAAAAATTTCTTATTTGTTTTCAACGCTTGATCAACTATACTACGATGCTACTGACTTATACTTATTTAAGAAGCTGAATCAAGGGGTCATAACAAGAGTCTTTCACTATTTTCACAAGATACTTAGCACTTAGAGTCCTTTTTGAGTCTTGGGCGGGTCGGGTAGCCGTAAAAAGTTATCCCATAAATCTCAAACTCCAAAAGTACAAAAAAATTAGAAAAGAAGAAAAAAAAATTTCTTCTCAAATAAGGCGAAGATTTAGACGGTCTACATTCTGGCAAGTACCTGGGCACTGTTGAGTCTTTGTGACTAGGTCTTGGGGCTGAGATTTTCTAAAGCAATCGACAAATTTTGCCTAAATAATTGAATCCCGATTCTACTGTTATACATAGCATCTAGGTTAATTTTGCTAGGGACTAGCAAAAAGTAAGCATGGGGGTATGATAAATATGCATAAATTCATCATAAAATTCTTGTTTATGATAGTTCCTACGCTTAGCATTGCATATCATGTTATAAATACTGCATAACATCCATTGCATGGCATTTAGGATAGTTGCATACTTTTGTATATTAATTCCTTCATTTTATTTGGCCAGGTGGCAATGCGACATCCTCACAGACTTTGGATGAAAAATCCGATCATACGGATGGATCCAGAGCGACAATCGTAGTCCAACAATGCAGAAATCACCTCGATCGAAGCACCGTGGCATCCTCTGCAAGTAATGAAGGGTGGACAGTCCAGATGGTGCCACATGCCACCATCTGGAGCACCCAACGCCACCTGCCACTTCTCCGAAGGTTGATCATCAAGCGATCTCAGCCGCTGGATGAGAATCCATTAGCTAAGAGTCACCCTCACCATGCGACTGCAAATCCTCCTCACGATGCACATGCAGACTTGTTGCATTGGTTGACAGGGCAGTTCGCAAGGGAGGGGCATAGGTTTGAATCCTCGCAGCCCCCCCAATTGTCAAATCAGCTGGCCAAAGCAACAAACCAGCAGTGGCAGCACAGCGTGCATGCACACCAGTGCATTCCAGCATGCATACCAGCAGGACGCTGGGCGATCAGCGCACGTGATTGGTAGCAGCATAGCGTGGGCACGTGCGTGGTTGGTGCCAACTTTCAGTGATAGCTGGGCTGACCTATAGTGATGCTTACAGCTGTTGCTACTTCATTGCAAGCCAGCTATGGGCATGAGCGGATGTGAGCTATCTACACGGACGTTTCCAATGATGGTTTGCAGGTCGCTAAAGGTCCTTTACCCATTTTTAGCCTCTTCTCCTCCACTATGAAAGGACCTACACCCCCTCCCTTCCAAGCCATCTCTACCTACTCTACTCCCACCTACTCCCAAGCTTTGGCAAGCCTACTAATGCTCCATTACAGCTTGTTCTTAAGCTCCCAAGGCTCGTATTAGTGTAGCAAACCTCTACCTCACCAAATATTCATCCTTCTTCCCATCCCCATTCATAGGTTGCCTTGGAATCGTCCTCCCACCTCCATTCCGGTAGTAGATCATCTCCATCTTCTCACTTCCATTCCAGAGCCACGTCGAAGCTTTCCTCTACCCGACGTCCTCCTGCATCTCACCTCCGTCATCCCGCTCCTCACGTCCTTCATCTGAACTTCTGCCAAGCACTATCGTCTCGCCGAACAGCTGATTCGGGAGATTTCCTCTCACCCCCCTCTCTTTCTATGCTTTCATAGTTGATTGTAATAGACATTGAAGTGATATCTATACCATATTTGTTCCATCTCTATCTTGTGATTAATTTTCTTATTTTCTTAAAAAAATACAAAAAAATAACAAAACCCTAAAATACCAAAAACAAACAAAACGAAGCGTAGTTTTCACTTAAAGTAAACGTCGCCTCCTTGTGTTCGACACGGCACTCCCTTGGAGTTTCAGTATAAATTTTATCTGATCGACATGTTTTGCAACTACGACAATGGGTTACTTGTAACCCCGATTTCTAACACGCAAAACACGTGCGATCAGCAACTCATCAATCACACATCCTCAAGAAGATGTATCGTTTCGTCAGCAGGTGGAGGTTCCTAGGCAAAGAATGGTTTGAGGCACTGGCCATTAACCATAAAAACATGCCCAGATTTTCGGTCTCTAGTTTGGACCGCCCTGTTAGGATACGAGTGGACCACTAGCAATGCGAAAGAGAAGTGGGTCATCCCAAAAATTAAACTTAGCCTCTGATATAAATTTGAGTTTTCGATACTTGGATATGCCTACAGGTAGCCTATCTGCGATGAGATAGTTTGCTATATCAGTGTACCAGGGAAACTCAACAGAGTTGATAAACAACAGAGACTCATCCGGAAATCGGTTTGATAGTGGTGGGGAGTATGGAATATAATCTGGGTCTAGCTGAGACAATTGATCCGCCACAGCACTATGTGCTCTAGCTTTGTCACAGATTTCGACATCGAACTCCTGCAAGAAAAGGATCCATCTGATAAGGTGGGGCTTGGCATTCTTCTTTGCCAACAAATGCCGAAGGGTGGAATGGTTAGTGTAAATGATAACTTTGGACCCGAGTAAGTATGACCTGAATTTCTACAACCCAAATACCATAGCTAGCAATTCTTTCTCAGTGATTATATAGTTACGCTGAGCCTCATTCAGCATTTTGCTAGCGTAGTTTATTACAAATGGTTGGCACTCTTGATGCTGGCCAAGAACGGCTCCAACAGCGAAGTCGGAGGTGTCACACATCATCTCAAAGTCGAGAGACCAGTCAGGAGGTTGGAGAATAGGTGCACTTGAAATAGCACTTTGCAAGGCCTTGAAAGTGCTGAGACATGAGGAGTCGAAATCAAAGGGCATGTCGGTTACCAGAAGATTCGTTATTGGACAAGCAATTTTCGAGAAATCTCGAATGCCTCTTCAATAAAATCCAACATGCCCTAAGAATGATCTGATTTGTCTGACCAAGCTATGCAGAGGTAATCACGAAATGATTTCAGACTTATCTCAGTTGACCTCGAGTCCATTAGAGGAGATCCTGTGACCTAGTACGATGCCATCTCTCACCATAAAATGGCTTTTTTCCCATGAACACTTCTACGTAGTCCCAAATCATGTCTGGAAAGATGGCCATCATGCATCGCTGAAAAGTAGCTGGTGCATTGAAGAGGCTGAAAGGCATCCACTTAAAAGCGAATGTTCCGAAGGGACACATAAAAGTCATCATGTCTTGATCTTTTGGGTTGATCATTACTTGATTGTACCCAGAGTATCCATCCGGAAAGCAGAAGAAGCTACGCCCAGCTAGCTGTTCTTGAATCTGATCAATAAAGGGTAAAGGAAAATGATCCTTTTTGGTAGCTGAGTTTAACTTCCTGTAATCAATGCAGACCTGCCAAGAGGTTGTGGTGTGGGTCAGGATGGATTTTTCCAATTCATTTTTCACTACAGTGAGTCCCACCTTTTTGGGCACAATCTGAATGGGACTCACTGATTGCGCAGCAATCATAGGTCATAATTGACCTAAATTAGGCTAGGACTTAGCATAAGTTTGGGTAATTCATGCATGCACAAGCATTACTAGCACTTTTACTGCTTTCTTTTAACTATGCGTAAAATAATTCTATAATGTATTGATTAGGTGTGTTATGTCAATTGCATGTAATAAGCTGATCAAAAGCTAGATCTGAAGCTGGATCTCAAGCTGGATCTGAAGAATAAAGAATAACTGGTGTTGCAACAGTGCTGGAGCGGAAGACCTAGATTAGATGTAGTAGATAATAATGTAAGGGAGTTAAGGTATGATATTCTATTAAGTAGGAAAAAAGCAGTAAATTATGAAGAACTTAGAACCATCTTAGCCCTAGGATAGCCTAGAAGCTTCCCCAAGACTTAGCCACCCTTAGATTAGGTCACCGGACCCTAGGAAACCCCAAAATCCTAATTCCAACCTCTATCTAGATGTCCAGATGAGATATAGGATGTCCAAAACCCTTATCCAACTCCCTCACATCTTAAACCCACTTTTGCAGTTTTATTGAACATCCAGACACTTGGTCAGACATCTAATTTCTACAGAATACCCAAGACAAAACCTAGAATCCTTCCTAACTCTGATTAGACGTCCAGAATTGAAGTCTGGACTTTTAATTTTTGAGTATAAGTCATCTAATACTATTATTGGACATCTGGAACAGCTCTCCAGTTCTTGTTTTGAGATTCAAGCCTTGATCTTAGATCTCTAGCTCCCTAAACCCAATTCTAACCCCCTAGGAACCTAAATTAAGGTGCCATAACCTTGTTACATCACCTCTAGACCACCCTAAGGACCTAATTAGCTCCTCACTAAACCTAATTGACTTATATCATAGTCAATTACCATTTCTTAGTCAATTGGACTCGTAAAGTCCAATTGAGCTCAGATCTCAACCCATACAAGTCCAATTGGACTCAGTGAGAGTCCAATTGACCTAAGTCCAACCTAATTGAGTTATTTCACTCTCAATTAGGTTCACACTCATTCAATTAAACTTGTGTTAAGTTTAATTGCAATTCCCACTTAGCTATTAGTGTTTGCAACCCTAATTTAAGACCTACACCAACCCAAACCCCCTTAGGACCTAACCTAGATCACTTAGCCACATAAAGCATGGCCACACACACACACACACACACACACACCCATCTAGAGTTCTCTAGAACCCTCTTCAAGATGGCTGACGAGTCGATTGTTCGCTTTAAAGTCGTTTGCAGTTTTATGTGGTGGAAAAATTGACTAATCAATATTTAAAAAGAAATAACCACTCGCAGAAGAGGGGGTTGTATCCACAGGGAGGCAATGACGTATTGAAATTCGCACCAGTTAAAAACGTTTGTTCGTAGCTAGTTTGGAAAGAATCAAGCCAAAATTGCCTTCAGATTAAGGTTGAATCAAGAAATCATGCTGAAATAGCAATTCTGAGTAACTAGAGGATATTTGTCGCAATGCAGAATCAATAAAATATTATTAAAAATTGACAATGGTAGAAAATGTAATTTTTAATGGCCATGTTACTGTAGCAAAACAGGGGATTTTTTCCCTTTTGCCATGCACGACGAGGAGTGGACGACCGGACGCAGGAAGCTCGGAGGAAGTTCCTTGGACCGAGGGCTTCGAAGCGGTGGTGGCGGCGTGTCACGCGGTGACCGGAGCCGGTTGGACGAGCTCCGGCGGAGGTGGCTACAGCTGGTGCTGCAGCTGCTGTTGGTGGTGAGGTGCGTGTGGCACTGCTAGCAGGGGAGCGCTGCAGGCGCGAGAGGCGCTGCAGGTGCGGGAGAAGGGCAGCTCTGCCGGCTCTGCTGCCGCGTGCTGGCTGGAGGCGTGGGCGCACGTGCGACCTGTTGGAGGTGATCGCGGGTGAGTTTGCAGGCGTGGGTGCGGAGGCGGGTGGTTGCGAAGGCTGAAGGGTGCGGGTGGAGTACTGCAGGAGTGCGGCTGAGCGGGCGTGAGTGGTAAGGCACTGCAGGCTGTAGGTGAGCAGGCGTGAGCGGTGAGGTGCAGGCTGAAGGTGTCGCGGGTGTACTGGAGGCTGTGCGTGGGCTGAAAATGTCGCGAGTGCTTTGGAAGTGAAGTGGGCGGACGGTGGTTGCTGCTGGAGTGGGCGGTGGACTTCAGACGTCCAGGAAATTTCCCAGACGTCTTAAGTGACTGAGAAGATGATTTCAGCGACGGTGGTTGTTGATGACGACGGCAAGGAAGGTGCACAGCGAGGTGCTCATGGTAATGCGGACGAGCTCCGGATGGTGGTGTGGCCTGTCACACCACACGCCCACGGTGGTGGAGACTCGTCGCCATGGTTGAGGCCGGCAGTGTGGAATGGAAGAGAGATCTCTCTGTACAGTGGTGGGTCGGTGGTGGAGGCCTATCGAGCTTGGCTGCCTCCCTCCTCCTTTTGTAGCCGCTTGCATAGATTTGAACGGAGAGGCGGGAGCAGATCCACATTCTCCGCTCGTCCTTGAATGCAGGCTTCATTGCGGCAGCTGGTGGCGTTGGAGCGGCAGCCGAAGGAAATGCAGCCGTTCCTGCAAGAAGAAGAATAAAGAAAATAATGTTAAAATATTATGGTTATTTATATACAAACCCTCAACTTTTATGTTAACGAAAATAATGTACCTAATTGGTTAACTAATTAGATGAATGCCATTCTAAGCTAATTTTAAATGCACTTAAAATATGAATGCAATGCATGGATTATGTAATTAAATTAAAAATATGAATTAATATATTTACATCCTAATTTATGCTAAATAAATGTTAGAATTAACGTAATGTCTAGGCACTTAAATACTTAAATAGCCCACAACTATGGGCTAATCAAATACCCACATGCCTAGTTTTTGCTAGTCCCAAGCAAAATTAAGCGAAACCTAGCACTCCAAGTAGACTAGTTAACTCACTTAGTCTTCCTTCAGAAGCATATTAAGTTCAGACTCTAGACCCATGGTTCCTAAGTAGTTGCTAAGTTACAGACTAGGTCGGTTAAAGACGAGTTGCAGGCACAAGTTTCCCTGATTTCTGACTCTACCCTAAAGTTTATTGATCCCTAAGATTAAAGCATCCGTGCCTATGCGTTGGTCTGAGTTATTTAAGTTAAAGGAAAATTTTTTTATTTTTTTATATATATATATTTTTCTGTTTGTTTGATTCTTCTAAGTCTAACCTCAGATCAGCTATCAACACGGTCTGTGTCGGATTCATTGCCCCCATTACCATACCTCGAAGGGTGCTTGGCTTTCGATGCTTCGAGATAACACCGCCCATAACGACCCCAAAAACTCCTGGCAATCGACACTTCGAGATAGTATCACCCATGGATTTCTTAAGCGAATTCAGGCCTATGGCAATCGACACTTCGAGATAGGGCTGCCCATGGTACCTGAATCACACAATGCGCTTACATGCCCCCAGTAGGATGGATATCCTAAGAGACAAGTGCCGAGGAGGTAATATGTTATCATCGCATCCTCAAGGTGAGTATATACTCCACCTCTCTCGCGACGGGAACTCTTCCAATCAAAATGTGTTTTCAAGCCTTTCCAAGTCAAAACTAAGAGAACGAAATCTCTTTTTAGAAAGAAAGAAGTTAATTACCACACCAAGTGTGTGAAATTTGGATGCTTGGGTTACAAGGACCCGTAAACCAAAAGGTAGAATAAGACTCCAGGTACTACCCCACCTTTTAACTCAAACCCTAGCTTCCCTCCCTCAACCTCTTGAGGAATGGTCCGCAACTTAACTCCTACTTAAGTTTTGAAGTCCACAAAGGACCCTAAAGGTCTAAAGCTAGTAGCTCATTTAGCTTCTAAAGTTTGACCCTAGAATTAACTTAGTCTACCTTAGAGTTCTGATTTGCTTAAGACTGCAAGATCTAGCCAGTTAAGCTCAAAACTTATATTTTTTTTTAATGCAAATGTATGTAATGAATGCACTATGCTATGTATATCCCCAAGTACACTCCCCCATGCCTAAAATCTGCAATGTCCTCATTGCATAGAAGGATATTACCTGGGTCAGAGCTAGGCTGAATAGCCAAAGAACCTGTAAATCAGGTTCAAGAATTACAGAAATAGGCCCTAAAAATAAGCAAAGCAATGTTGGCCTAGAAAATAGGTAAGCTAGGATGTTGGCGATCTAATGATGAATCCCAATAGCAAATGCTCACCCAACTAAAATGGGAATGAAATTTTCCCAGGTCACCAAAGGAGGTTCTAAAGGATAAATAGGTACAACAACCTCCAAAGGGGTAGGGGGGGGATAAGATGGATCCGCCAAAAAGAATGGGGAAGGAATGGTGCAGAGATAAACCCCCAGGGTAATGGACTGACTAAAGAAATCATCAATCCATACCCGATGCTCCAATACGGCAAATATTGGTCTATTACGCCCCTTGGTCAGAACAAAAGCGAGCAATTCTCTAAGGCAAGGATTGTCTAGGGTGTCCAAGTTACGAGGTTACGGGATGGCCATAAGATCTAGGTTGGGTTTAATCAGCTCAGTGTCCATCCGTAACACGCTTTCTAAATCCTCAATTTCATCCCTAGCATTCCTTGCACCATCACATGTATCTTCCTGCTCTTCATCAGGAGTCACAATTTCGCTTTCAGATATAAGCGAATCAGAGGGTGACTTTGAAATGAATGAAGGCAGGTTGGAAGCAACAGATCTAAGGATTATCCTATCAATGTCATCCCTGAGTTTTTGTTCTTTACTCAAATCTTCCCCGGAGTCTATATGTGAATCCAAATAAATCTTAGAAATTGCTTCCAAATTTTCCATCATTTCATCATGAGGAGAAATATCATCAATGGGTGTGCCAAGGAAACCTAATTTGGTCAAATTTGTGACATCCTCAGGGGCTAACTCTTCAAATAAGACATAATCACCCTTAGTGTCACTCCAAATCTTGAATGTAGGTTCCTTATATAATTCGTCTTTCTCCTCATCACACAGTTCATCATGTACCCGAGGTCTAGAATCATTTAATGTCTTAGCAGATCCCCTAGGGTGCTCTATCTGAGGTAAATGGTTTACACTGGTAACATCAGACTCCTCAGATAGGTCAATTTCTTTTGGGTTAGGTTCCCTAAGGGTGGGTTTGAGTTCCATATCGTGATCAGAAGGGAGGGTAGGATTAACAACATGACTTTGACCCACTTCATCAAATGTCACGAAAATACTATCATCTGGGTCGAGGTCTTCCAATGGTACCATCATTCCCTTCTTTTGACTCCAATATAATTCAGGTGGATACTCAACCTTATCATCATCTTCCTCGGGTTGCCACCTTTCTTCATCCAATGCAGAGCTACTTTCATGTGTATCTTCCTCCCAACTAAGGTGTGGATTTCTCAAGGAAGTGTCATCTAATGGGGAGGTTTCAAAATCGATCCTCGAAAAGTAGCTATTCTCCCTAGAATTTCCCTCTAACTTAAAGTGTAGCTCTCCCATGGGAGATGCATCTATTGTAGAGGGGTGTACGTCATCCTCAATGGGGTAGATTGGGTGGCTAATTTCATCTCTTTCTTGTTGGCCTACTCTCGAAGATTCTCCTAACAATTCAAACATTTCGTTTTGCATTTTCTGTATTTCCATCTTCAAAGTGGAGAGGTCATTTCTATCTTGAGAGAAGTCAGGCTCAGGCTTATAGTACCCAGGAGTGTCTATCCAACCATAATAATTTTTCAGGGAGGGTGGGTTGGGTATTTCTATGGTGTGTGGGATATTGGGCAAAGCAAATCCTGCTCCTAGGTTTTGCTCACTGATTTGTGGCTTAACCAGGCCAATATTCCTATAATAGGAGTAAAACGGATCCCAGTGATTGTCATTATGTCCATCAAGGGATGGACCATCTCGGCGTCTGGGATCGAAGGATGCAGAGTGGGGGTGAGGGTGTGGACAAGATGTGAAAGGATGAAAATCAATGTGATCCATTCTAACTCACACCTCAATCAGAATTCCCCAAGCAAAACACAATTCAAAAAGAACCTTTTAGGTCTTTCCCAATTTAGGCTTTTGATTTTAAGTCAGATTGCAAGTGACAATATAATTTGTTCAATCAATTTACGCACCTATTGTTGACCTACGGCTCGCCTAATAAGACCTAGTTGGCACTTAGGTGTTCTTCCCTAAATCTCAAATGGTCGAGTAAATCCAAAGACGGAAGATCGAGGGATGCAAGAAGGCCTAAGCCTTCCTTTGAAGCTGTGCTTTCGCGGTGCTCCTCAACTACCCCCAAAAATCCTTGACAGGGTATCCCCCTCTTTGGATTTACAAAACCTTTGATCTCAAGTTCAGAACACTTCAGAATCCAATGATAGGGCTCTTGTCCTAGTATTTCCAAACCTAAGGAGTGTCTAGAAGCATACCATGGTGCAAGTGAAATAAGTGTGCATACACCGCAAAAGATTTTGAATTTTGAATCGCACGCCAAGTTTGAAAATCAAATCCTTGGTTTTTAAAATGTCCCTCCTTTAATTAGTCCTTTTTCTAGAAAATATGTGACCACTTGTTAGATTTATTCAGTATAGATTAGGTGGTCTTTGCATTAAGTCCAAATGCAATGCCTGATCAAGAATAGGATGCAAAGTAAGAAAATGCATACCTTGCTTCTAGCAATCAACGGTGCAAGAATGCACGCAATGCATAGAAATAAATCTAGAGGCTACTCATACAGACCTAAATGGTTCGTCCTAGGGCAGGCAGCTTCTAACAGGCAGCTCGTTTCTTTATTTTTTTAATTTTTAAACTACTTATGCACAAGCAAATAAAAGTAATCAATAAATTAAAAACCTAAATCTAAAGAAAAGGGAACAGGCTCCCAAAAATTACCCAACACGGGCCCAAAACAAAATCAAGGAACAAACCCCTTAAAATATACCCCAGAACAAGGGTTTCAAACAAAATGCAATGAAAAATTAAATCTAATGTCTTAATTCTATTGTAATCAAACTAGCAACTAAATATACAATGATGTCCGTCTTGTCCTCATCCTTCTCCTCCTTTCCAAAATAGCTTGTCCAATTCTCCTCTGGCGACGTCAAGGGTCGCCTCTCACAATGGCTGATTCTTGCACAAATTTCTCTCACAGAAAAGAAAATAATAAATGGTCAAATCACTGTGCAATTGACAAATAATCAAAATAAAATCAGGTGAAATTATTGTGTCTGTTGCCTCCCCGACAACGGTGCCATTTGACGAGTCGATTGTTCACTTTAAAGTCGGTTGCAGTTTTATGTGGTGGAAAAATTGACTAATCAATATTTAAAAAGAAATAACCACTCGCAGAAGAGAGGGTCGTATCCACAGGGAGGCAATGACGTATTTAAATTTGCACCAGTTAAAAACGTTTGTTCGTAGTTAGTTTTGACAAGAATCAAGCCAAACTTGCCTTCAGATTAAGGTTGAATCAAGAAATCATGCTGAAATAGCAATTCTGAGTAACTAGAGGATATTTGTCGCAATGCAAAATCAATAAAATATTATTAAAAATTGACAATGGCAGAAAATGTAATTTTTAATGGCCATGTTACTATAGCAAAATAGGGGATTTTTTCCCCTTTGCCGTACGCGACGAGGAGTGGACGACCGGACGCGGGAAGCTCGGAGGAAGCTCCTTGGACCAAGGGCTTCGAAGCGATGGTGGCGGTGTGTCGCGCGGCGGTCGGAGTCGGCTGGACGAGCTCCGGCGGAGGTGGCTGCAGCCGGTGCTGCAGCTGCTGTTGGCGGTGAGGTGCGCGCGGGACTACTGGTGGGGGGGTGCTGCAGGCGCAGGAGAAGGGCGGCTCTGCCGGCTCTGCTGCTGCATGCTGGCTGGAGGCATGGGTGCGCGCGTGGCCTATTGGCGTTGAACGCGGGTGAGGTTGCAGGCGTGGGTGCGAAGGCAGGTGGTTGCGAAGGCTGAAGGGCACGGGTGGAGTACTACAGGCGTGCGGGTGAGCGGGCGTGAGCGGTGGGGCGCTGCAGGCTGTAGGTGAGCGAGCGTGAATGGTGAGGTGCAGGCTAAAGGTGTTGCGGGTGTGCTGGAGGCTGTGTGCGGGTTGAAGGTGTCGCAGGTGCTTTGGAAGTGAAGTGGGCGGACGATGGTTGTTGCTGGAGTGGGGGGTGGACTTCAGACATCCGGAAATTTCTCGGACTTCTTAAGTGACTGAGATGATGATTGCAACGACGGTGGTTGTTGACGATGACGGCGAGGAAGGTGCACGGTGAGGTGCTCACAGTATTGCGGACGAGCTCCGGATGGCGGTGTGGCCTGTCACACCACACGCCCACGGTGGTGGAGACTCGTTGCCACGGTTGAGGCCGACGGTGTGGAATGGAAGAGAGAAGATCTCTCTGCACAGCGGTGGGTCGATGGTGGAGGCCTATCGAGCTCGGCTGCCTCCCTCCTCCTTTTGTAGCCGCTTGCATAGATTTGAACGGTGAGGCGAGAGCAGATCAACATTCTCCGCTCGTCCTTGAATGCAAGCTTCATTGAGGCAGCTGGTGGCGTTAGAGTGGCAGCCGAAGGAAATGCAGCCGTTCCTGCAAGAAGAAGAATAAACAAAATAATGTTAAAATATTATGGTTATTTATATACAGACCCTCAACTTTTATGTTAACGAAAATAATGTACCTAATTGGTTAACTAATTAGATGAATGCCATTCTAGGCTAATTCTAAATGCACTTAAAATATGAATGCAATGCATGGATTATGTAATTAAATTAAAAATATGAATTAATCTATTTACATCCTAATTTATACTAAATAAATGTTAGAATTAACGTAATGTCTAGGCACTTAAATACTTAAATAGCCCACAACTATGGGCTAATCAATGGCGCCACTCTTGGTTGCTAAAATTAGCAACCAAGAGCCATTCAATTCTTAGATCCACTTTTGGTGGATCTAAAAGCCACCTTGGTTGGCCACTCTTGGAGCTCTCTCTTGAGAGTTCCACACTTCTCTAGAGAGTCTCCCTTAGGTATATAGAAAGACCTAAGGGGTGGCCATTTGCACCCATCTGCTCTTGGCTTCATCCACTCTTGGTTCCATTTAGCTTAGTTTCATTCCACATCCACTCCACATCCATGTCCACGAGTAGCTTCGCCATGGCCACCACCACCTCCACGCCAAGATGCTGGATCACCTCTCCAACCTCTCTCCAAGGGTTGGCCTATGCACCATTGGCTACCCCTCCTCCTCTTAACCAACTCAAAGGCCATCGAAGCTACCTCCGAATGCCCTTATTTCTTCTAGATTAGATTATAGTTCTTTTTAGATTTACATGCTTTATTTACTACTTAATAGTGTAGTTCCTTACTTCTCCCCCAATGATGCATGCAAATTGCCCTATGTTTGCTATATATGTTTAAAATCACCATGTGCCTAGTTATCATCTTTTGGTGTGATTGATGTTGCATGTTTTAATTACTATCTTTTGGCAAGTAGCAAGTCATACATCAACACATAAATCACTATAAACCGGCATGAGATTTTAAGCAAGTAAAGTGAAAGAGATCGTTTTAAATCTACATTTCCATAAATGCCTCCTAGAGACGAATGACCGGGACTCCAAGTCTCGTTATCTTTATAAATATTTTTGTTGATGGTATTGTGCACTATACTATGACGCTTTTTCTTATCAAAAACACACTCTATGATTCCCAACAAAATGGCGATGTTGCTGGGGAGGCAATGTCATTTTTTATTTCAATCTTTTGAGCTATCACTGACAAATCTTCCTCTGCTTATCTTTTGATGTGCAGGAAAATAGGAAAAACAGGATTCTACGCACTTAACAGGCGGAGATTAAAATAAACAGGTGGAGATTAAAATAAATCATCTTAGATTAGGATTTCCCTTTCTAAACACTAGATTAGATTTATTTAAAAAAAAAGAAAAAAAAGCCTTTTTATTTTCATGAAAAAAAAAATCAAAAAACAAAATCTACTTAGATTAGGTTTCTTTTTCAATGCTACATTAGTTTTCAAAAAGCAAAAAAAAAAATTGAAAATCCTTTGAAAAAGAAAAGTCCTTGAAAAAAAAATTCAAAATTTTTTTGAAGAAAAACAAAAAATTTTGGAGGAAAGTTTGAATTTTAAACTCAAACACCTTTTAAAAGCTTTTCCACCATTCTCTGATTTTCAGCTAGATTTTAAAGTCCGATTTAAAAATTCAATTACTGAAATATTAATGAGTAAAAAATTCTAAAATTTAGGCTATATTTTTATTTTCAAACCATCTTTCAAATGACACCATTCATTTGACAAAATTCTAAGTACAAAATTTTTAAAAATTCGCAAAGTGAAAGGGGGTTAGACTGACCCAGATCTGAAAATTTTCAAAATTCAAAAAGTAATTCTGAGCAATCTGCGAATCTGTTTTGACTAAATATGGTGGGATTTGAAAGTTGATCTCATTGCCTTTAATTTTCATATTTTTCATAAAATTTTAAACATCATTTGATGCTAATTCAATTTGAAATACCGACCAGAGGTCAAAATTCCATATCTGACCCTTTGACATTTAAAAATCTCTAAAAATTCGGTTGAAATAGTAAAAATTATAAACATATATTCACTGAAAATATAATTGAAAAAGGAATCTACTTGCCAAATTTCAATGTATTCTGATTCGAACTTGTATCAGAGAATTGGTCTTAATTTCATGGTCTGCTGAAGAAGGAACAAAAAAAACACCCTAGAATTGCATGAGCCCTAGGTTACATCTTTAGGGTTACACTCTAGAGACCACATTTAGGCTAGCCTAGGCTTAGTCAAGTCTAGTTCTTAGCCGGTGACCTTGGTCACCTTGTGGGCCACTCACCACAAACCCCAACTGAAAAAAAAAGGGCTAAAATCAATTTTAAAACACAAAATCAACCTGAATTCGTTGTCATACTACTGGGTGTTTTCAATCTCTCTTGCCAAACCTGGTGACTAAGTCTGTGGGGTAGTGTCAAACCACCGTGGCTAAGGGGTAACGGAACCGGAGCCATAAGCCAAAGGAAGAACCTTCCCCTTAGTCCCCTCATAACTAGATTGGCTGGGTTAGCTTGAAAGGCGGAAATCACTTTCAGTCGGCTGCATGATGAATTTTTTTCTTCAAAAATTAGAACTTAAAATGAAAAATCTGGTCATCCGATCATAAGGACTATCTGATTGACAGGGCCTTAGCCTTGTCTGGCTTGGCTACACCAACCGAGGGGTTCGGTGGTGTATGCAAGGAAGGACGTCACTTAGACCTCGATTGGTTGGACCTTGGGAGCTGCTCCAAAGGAGGTGAGTCACTTCACCTGGGCCATCTTCTCCCTTACCCTCTTCTTCTATCGACTTAGCCACGATGGTTAACCCTGGATCTAGACCTAATCAGGATCCAGAAGAGCTGGACCCACGAGCTTATCTGAGAGCCCGGGTCACTGAATGAGCTCAACCTTGGGATCAGAACCCAAGGTGGCGAAGATGACTTTTCGCTTCGCCTGATCCTTCTCCTTGGGTTACCAAAATGGTTAACCTATATCCTAACCCGGGATATTATGACCCATACCAGTCGGTCCCTCAAAGAACCGCATCTTATAACCTATGATATGTATTTCATACTCCTGCTTCTCACCCATGGAATATGGGTACACATGATTCACCCCCTGGAACCCCTGAAGAACTACCGGTGCATATGCGATCGCATTATAGAATACAAAGAGCTATAGCTAGTGCTAAGGAGAAGGCTGCATTTGACCTACACAGAATCCAAGCTATCATTGAACCAAACCAAAGACAAAGCTGGATTCCGTATCAACAAGCTATGATGGAGCTCCTTCAGGGAACAGCAGGGATAACTAGGCTAATTAGACAAAATCGGGAAACTCAAGAACTATTGCTTTTGAGATATCAAGTGGAAAATAGCCTTGAAGACCTCGAAGAATCTAAAACGACTATGCCAGAAGGACACATAGAAGATTCTTGGGAGCAAATGCTGGAAGATCATTCAGGGGAAGAAAAATCTAGCTTGGATATGAGACAGGAGCAGGAAGTATGCTGAATGGGTTCGTTTGAGAACTCCATTCAGGAAATTATGGAGGAAAGGACTGATATCTCTAGGACTGAGCCACAATCAGATTATCCTAAATCCTGGGAGATACCTTTTTGGTTAGATAACCTAATTGAGATAAGGGAAGTAGAACCAATTGAGGATATGGATCTTGAGGCAAACATTACATGCGACACTACTGATCAATCTAGGCCACTTCCCATTGTAGGTGAACCTGTGCTAGAGCCAACATATTTTGATCTGCACTCTTCTTCTTTCACCTATATCCCTAATTTGGATGTTAGAGATTTTGAGATGACACTTTCTATCCCTAAACCTAGCATCCGAAGACCAGAAATAGCTATGGATGATTTGACCGAAGAAATAAATATGCTACCTGAGGCAGGAATTAATAATGAACCCAATGCATATGAGGGTGAAGCTTTAAGTAGGATGAGCTGGGGACGCACCTACCATCCTAATCAATCTAATGGATGGCTCGACCCCAAACCTAAAGAGTCAGCCTCCGATGAATCGAAGATGAGTTCTGATGAGGGTGAAGTAATTTCTGACGAGGATTTTAGTGACCTCCCACAGATCTTCTACTTTCACGGATACCCCCATACGATCTAGAGCTTGGAGAGGGCATGATCTTTGATGTCATCTATCGTTATGAATACCCCTATGACTCAGATTCTGGTTCTGAGGTACATTTGATCTACTCCCTCAGCAACTTCTTACTGAATTATGGGACATGATAAATCAGCTGAATCAACATCATGATCCCCCCTCTGATTATCCTCTATTTCCCACCACTACTCCACACCTTCTTATAGCTAGAATTTTTGGAGTAGGGGTGCACAATCAACTGGTTCACATCTCCGGACCACTGATTCTAAGAGCATACGAGCACATCTTTCTCTTAATCTTGACCAACTCCTATGCTAGAACTAATAAATCTGATTGAGTTTTCGCTCAACTGGAGGCGTTAAACTCAGCATCTACCCCACATTCATCCATCACCTTATACATAACCATTTTTATACATAGCATATTTTTCTCTTAAGCATACTATCAGGTTGGCTCATGCTGAATGTTAAAATTCAGGAGCAATTCCAAGTGATTTCTACTCATTTACTCCCTGCTGTATTTATTTTCTTTTACATTCATGCATGAGGGCATGCAAGAACTTAGGAATGGGGGGGTAGATACAACAAAACTGAAAATTTTTATGACAACATTTAGGAAAACCTCGGAGCTACATGTCAAACGTACTTTAGGATCCAAAATAAAAGAATAACCAAATCCACCTCCAATGCTCGCATTGGAGATAGAAATCGTCTGCAATAGCCATTTCTAACTCACCCACTCACCCTTCCTGTTCTGAAATTTTGGACCAACTTGAATGTAACTCGATACGGGAATTTTACGAAGTACAAATTATACGAGGTCACTTGTTTATAGCGTATATACATAGTGCATCCATGAAAAAGATTATCTTATTAAGAGAATGCATTAGGGATTTTATCTTTTAGTTGACTCCTGTAATCTGGAATCTGGTATAATTTTTCACACACACGTAGAATTTGCAATGGATTCACGATGAAGGCTGATAATCATCTTTAGTCTGTCAAGAAGAAGCAGTGGTTCTTCTCCTGAACCCCTGGACAGTGTTTTAGGAGTCAGGCAGATTTTCTTCCAAAAATCCACCAAATAGTGTGAGATGAGAATAGAGAGAACTGGTGCTCTAAGATTAGTGTAAGGAATCCAGAATCCTGGATAGTTAGGTGTTGATACTCAGAGATTAAGCATAGTTTCCACTCTCGGTTCCTGCGTATACATTTTTGTGCGAAATTTTGAGAGCCACCAAATAAGGCAAATACACGAAGAGTGAGTTTTCATAAAAGTAGGGCTAAGGTGGATGGTTAGGACCATTCTTTATGGAATCCTCGGCTAAAAGAGGGTACTGATGTCAAGGTCAGAAATACACCATCCTATCTATTTCTCCCGATGCCATGAGTAGGCACTTCCTCCAAATAAGCCACCCAATGTCTCTTGAGTACCACCAATCGCTAATAATGCATCCTCAATAAAGTTCATGGATGTATGCTAATTGTGTTGTCTTGAAAAAAAGAAATAAAAAAAATTTTTGAAAAAAATTAGAAAAAGAAGAAAAAGCAGAGAAAAAAGAGTGAATATCTAGTGTTTATTTCATTTACATTGAGGCAATACCACCAAATAAATTTGAGATCCTCCAAATATGGCCTTAACCTATCTTTCTATGTTTCTGACCGCCCGAATACTGGCTAAGGAATTCTGACTTAGTGTTAGGGCATGGAACTTAATTAAAGTGTTAATGCCAAGTGAGACCACCAAATATGGATTATACGTGAGAATCTGGTGAGATTGTCAGCTCTAAGAAAAAAAAAATAAAGAGAGTAAGAGAGAATGAATATAAAGGAACCAAAAGAGAACATGGTTTTTCTAGTCTTTCTCTAAGTTGAGTTACGTAATGATTTGGGAATCTATATTCTATAGCACTAATCTCTATGTAGCATCAACCGAGAGTGAGCCACCAAATATATAATATTTTTCCTCTAAGATTCTCTACCTAAGCTTAAAGTTGGGTGGAATTTATAGAATATCTTGAATACCCCGAGGGAAGAAGTCTGCCTATCCCGCTAGAATTTTTACTAAGGGTCAAGTACAGGCTTTAGAGGTGAATTAGTTTTTCACTCGAATCCATTGCAAAAGCTATGTAGCTGCACTTTCACATTTGTTCAGATTTCTAGAGCATAGGACGAAAACAAAATGGAGAAAAATCTCTAGGCGTACGCTTGATAAAATAATCAATCTCTTAGGGACCCTTCTGTGAATAATTTAGTCTTGCATTTGCTAGGAATTAGCAAGATTTAGGAATGTGGGTATGATTGCGCGGCAATCATAGGTCTTAATTGACCTAAATTAGGCTAAGACTTAGCATAAGTTAGGGTAATTCATGCATGCATATGCATTACTAGCACTTTTACTGCTTTCTTTTAGCTATGCATAAAATAATGCAATAATGTACTGATTTGGTGCATTATGTCAATTGCCGGTAATAAGCTGATCAAAAGCTAGATCTGAATCTGGATCTAAAGCTAGATATGAAGAATAAATAACAACTGGTGTTGCAGTAGAGCTGGAGCGGAAGACCTAGATTGGATGTAGTAGATAATAATGTAAGGGAGTTAAGGTATGCTATTCTATTAAGTAGGAATAAAGCAATAAATTATGAAGAACTTAGGACCATCCTAGCCCTAGGATAGCCTAGAAGCTTCCCCAAGACTTAGCCACCCTTAGATTAGGTCACCGAACCCTAGGAAACCCCAAATCCTAATTCCAACCTCTATCTAGATGTCCAGATGAGTTATAGGATGTCTAAAACCCTTATCCAACTACCTCACAACTTAAACACACTTCTCCAGTGTTATTGAACGTCCAAACACTTGGTTAGACCTCGAATTTCTACAGAATACCCAAGACAAAACCTAGAATCCTTCCTAACTCTGATTAGACATCTAGAATTGAAGTCTGGACTTTTAATTTTTGAGTATAAGTCGTCTGATACTATTATTGGATGTCTGGAACTGCTCTCCAGTTCCTGTTTTGAGATTCAAGCCTTGATCTTGGATCTCTAGCTCCCTAAACCCAATTCTAACCCCCTAGGAACCTAAATTAAGGTGCCCTAACCCTGTTACATCACCTCTAGACCTCCCTAAGGACCTAATTAGGTCCTCACTAAACCTAATTGACTTAGATCATAGTCAATTACCATTGCTTAGTCAATTGGACTCGTAGAGTCCAATTGAGCTCAGATCTCAACCCATACAAGTCCAATTGGACTCAGTGAGAGTCCAATTGACCTAAGTCCAACCTAATTGAGTTATTTCACTCTCAATTAGGTTCACACTCACTCAATTAAACTTGTGTTAAGTTTAATTGCAATTCCCCCATAGCAATTAGGGTTTGCAACCATAATTTAAGACCTACACCAACCCAAACCCCCTTAGGACCTAACCTAAATACTTAACCACATAGGGCACAGCCACACACACACACACACACACACACCCATTCATGCACACACACCCATCTAGAGTTCTCTAGAACCCTCTTCGAGATGGCACCACTCTTGTTTGCTAAAATTAGCAATCACGAGCCATTCAATTCTTAGATCAACTTTTGGTGGATCTAAAAACCACCTTGGCTGGCCACTCTTGGATCTCTCTCTAGAGAGTTCCACACTTCTCTAGAGAGTCTCTTTTAGGTCTATAGAAGGACCTAAGGGGTGGCCATTTGCACCCATCCACTCTTGGCTTCATCCACTGTTGGTTCCATTTAGCTTAGTTTCATTCCACATCCACTCCACCTCCATGTCCACAAGTAGCTTCACCATGTCCACCACCAACTCCACGCCAAGATGCTCGATCACCTCTCCAACCTCTCTCCAAGGGTCGGTCTAAGCACCATTGGCAGCCCCTCCTTCTCCTCTCAACCAACTCAAAGGCCACCGGAGCCACCTTCGAATGCCCTTATTTCTGCTAGATTAGATTATAGTTCTTCTTAGATTTACATGCCTTATTTACTTCTTAATAGTGTAGTTCCTTACTTCTCCCCTAATGATGCATGCAAAATCCCCCCATAGATTCATGTATGCAGTCATTTTCTGGTAGCAAGTAGTTTTATTTCCCTGTACGAGCATTCCTCTACTTGTGCTTTGCAACTCTGGTATCATCATCATCTTTTATATATATAAATATATATGTTGAAAATTACCATGTGCCTAGTTATCATCTTTTGGTGTGATTGAAGTTGCATGTTTTAATTACTATCTTTTGGCAAATAGCATGACATACATTAGTACATAAATCACCATAAATCGGCATGAGATTTTAAGCAAGTAGAGAGAAAGAGATCGATTTCAAATATGCATTTCCATAAATGCCTCCCAAAGACGAACAACCGGGACTCCAAGTCTCGTTATCTTTATAAATATTTTTGTTGATCGTATTGTTCACCATACTATGACACCTTTTCTTATCAAAAATGCACTTTACGATGCCCAACATTCACCCACTGGCTGTCAGAAATAGGATAGATAATGTTCGCGTCCAGCCATTTATTGATCTCCTTCTTGACAACCTCCAACATATTTGGATTTAGGCACCTCTGAGGTTGTCTCGACAGTCTCACCCCTTCATCAGTGTAGATATGGTGAGTGCAATACAAGGGGAGAATTCGTGGAGATTAGTAATGCCCCACCCGATAGCAGCCCTATGTGCTTGCAGAATGGAAATCAATTGGTGTTCCTAGTCCGGGGTCAAGTGAGCACTGATAATCACGGGATACGTCTCACTTTCTCCTAGAAACACGTACTTGAGCAAATCAGGTAAGGGTTGTAACTCTAGTAGCGGAGGGTGGAGAGGGGGTTTATGCAGGGGAGGAGAGGAAGCAAAAGTGGAAATTTGCTGACCCTGACTAATGTAGAATCTGTCTACAATGGTCATGTAATCCTGTTTTAAGATATCAGTGTTAGATAGGACAGGATAGTCAGGATTAGGGTTGTTAGAAGCAGATGAACACCCATGACAACCAGATCCATGGTATGAAATGTGTATGTCATTAGTCTCAGTCCCGTGTGGATTGCAATCTATGACCCCTGATAGTGAAGATGAATGTGCCATTGGGTCACTGCAGAGGAGCCCAATGTTCCCACAGAAAGCTGAATCTTCCTCTTCACTATCCTCCTCGGTAAAATGGCAATCAAAATTCTTTGATGCCCTGAAAATGTCTAGTCTAAGCCTTTCATTCCCTAGGGCAATCTCCATGCATCCTAATGCACAGTTGATGTTTGTGCGGGTGATTGCCAAAAACGAGTGACCTAGAATAATCGGTGCATCACGGAGATTAGGAGGAACCTCCATATCAAGAACAAAAAGTTCACTGGAAAGCAGAATCTTTGGACTTTTACAATCACATTTTCAACCACCCACTCGGTGTTTTCATCGATCGATCAGCCAACTGTATGGTAACCGAGGTGGGCTTTAACTCCCCAAATCGAAATCAATCAAATACTGCAGTGGGGGTTTGATTGATGGATGACCCCAAGTCAAGAAGGGGACTATCAAAAGGGGAATCTTGAAAAAAGAAAGAAATCAGTGGTGTGCCCGAGTCCTTTTTGGGTGGTAAGTCGATTAAGATAACAGCGCTGGCTTCCTCAGATAATACTGCCTGTTGTCTGATTCTCTATTCTCGCCTCGGTGTATAGTAGTCCTTGAATAACCTAGCAATAGCAGGAATGTGATCTATTGCTTCGAGGAGAGGGACTTGAATGTGAACTTCCTTGAACATAGATTTTGAGGTCCTCAAAATTTCGCATGTCCTTTTTGTGTGCTGAATCCTGTGTTAGAGCCGCAGGAAAAGGGATGGGAATTTCAGGGTCTAGGGGCATCTTTCCTTTATCTAATGAAGATGGCTTGTGAGAGGAAGAGGGTTGTGAACCATCATATGGTAGAGCATGGGAAAAATCATTACCTACTTGCCTAGGTAGCGGGTCCTATGTAGTCTTCCCGCTCCTTAAGGTGATAGCTTTTGCATCGGTGTGCTATCCATGAAGGGGTAGAGGAGTGGGTTGGTTTGGATACATCAGGTTTGGCAACAGAGGTGGCTGACTAAGCCCATAACTAGGTGGTATGAGAGGTGCTTGTAGAACAGCATGTGCTTGCCCCTATGGTGCTTGGAATCTAGGTGGGGTGCCCTGATTCTACACATATCTCATGTTTGGGACAGGTTAGGAGGGCAAAGCTCCCTGCGATCTATGCTCCTGCATAATCTGGTTTTGCATGTTCTGTATGCTTTGTATTTGGTCATCCATTGCCTTCATTATTTGCAGGTTATCATGAGTAGATTTCTGAATTGATGCCTGCAATTCCTCCTTCAGGGACTCCAAAGGGTCGGCCCTCTTTGGAGGGTAGTTGGCAGCTTGGTGCAGCGGCTGATAGATAGAGCATCTCTGTTGCTGCTAAGACGGGAATGGTTGCTGCCTATGATATGTGTTCTGCGCATTCACGTATTGTTTGGTCTGGTAGTGTGGAGCTTGACTCAGTCTCTATGGGTTATCAGACCAGGAGAAATTGGGATGCTAGCAGCAATCAGGGTTATATGTTTCAGAATACGGGTTGTTACGCCCGTAACCCTTAATAGAATTGACATCTTTGTAGGTCGAAGACGTCTCAGATGCAAATTCATCAAAAGAATATGCACTTGCATCATCATGTGGTGTGTAACCTTGATTGTACAGTGCAAGATCCACATTGTTCACGGGTTCCTAGTACGCAGGATCCCACGGAGATGGAGAGAAAAAATCCCGAGTGAACGGATACGTATGAGTAGAGGGGGCTCGGGATGCTTGAGAGGAGTAAGATGGAGCAGTGTTGCCAGAAGATCTAGATCTCACTTGCATTAATTTATCAAGCTTCTTGTCGAGCAGATCCACCTTGTCCAGCTTTTCGGTGATAATGTCCATGTCGACTCGGGCATACTCGGCTTGAGCTTCGTGGACGCTGAGTCGTTGCTGTACAGGTCACTAGAATTGGTTCATTGAGGTGGCATTCATCGAGTTCTCTGCTAAGGACTCCAACAGTTCAAATGCACTATTCTCGTCCTTCGCGAGGAAGTTCCCACTGCTAGATGCATCAGCCAGGTACCAATGTGTGTCATCCAGCCCATGGTAAAATACTTGAGCGAGGTGCCATTTGGGTACACCATGGTGTGGGCACTTCCTAAGAAGATCGTGGAATCTAACCCAGGTGTCATGCAGCTTCTCTCTAGTGCCTTGGGCAAAAGTCGTGATTGTGTGCCTCATAGCATTTGTTCAACCGATTGAGAAGAACTTTTGGAGGAATTCGCAACATAATTCCTCCCAGGCTCCAATTGGCCTTCCGATAGTCTTGAACCAATAAGCAGCTTTATCCTTAAGAGAAAAAGGAAAAAGCTTCATGAGAACAATTCCAATATCTATATTCCTGGGTCAAATTGACTCTGCAATTTGACTCAGATCTTCGATGTGTTGAAAGGGATCTTCATTCGAGTTTCCATGGAAATGAGTTTGAATTAGACTTATGATATTCGGCTTCAACTCGAATGCGTCTCTGCCTTCGGGAATCCAAACCTAAGGTGCTATAACTATTGCCGCCGGATCGTAGAAGTCCCACAGTTGTTCTCCTTGTGGTGGATGCTGCATCTTGTTGAGTGTTGTGAGAATCTTGTCGATGCTCTGCTTGTATTTCTGTTCCATTTCCTCAACCCTAGCTTCTAGACGAGCCATTGGGTCCTGATTCTCACGGTTCTGATGAACTCAAGGATCAGGATTAGCCATTTTAGCTAATCGAGTGGAAGAAGGTTGAGAAGAGAGGTCGGGCAAAAATCGCCTTTTCTACCTTGGGTTCGGCTCCCAAGGTCCCACAAATTTAGGTCCTAACGACCTTCTTCCTTGGATACACCAACTCAAAAGGTTGGTGTAGTCAATCAAAATAAGGCTAAGGCCTTGTTAATTAGAGTGGTTTTTTAGATCAGATGACCAAATTTTTCGTTTAAGTTTGTGTTATTAAAAAAATTCTGTGGGAGACTAACTGTAAGAATTCCCACCTCTCAAGCTAACCCAGCCAGTCTGGTTACAAGGATACTACGAGAAAGGTTCTTCCTTTGACTTTTGCCTCCAGTTCCATTACCCAGCAGCCGTGGTCATTAGACGCTACCTCGTTGGCTTAGACACCAGTTTTGCAAGAGAGGTTGGAACAACCTAGTAGTTTTAAGCCAAATGCAGGTTATTAATATACTTTCGTGAATGTTTAACATGTTTCTTTAATTTAGTAGATGGTGGGCGGTCCACAAGGTGAGTCGCCTCACCGACTAATTCTTGGGCTCGTCAGAGTCTAAGTTAATCTATGTGGTCCTATTGGCTCATGCACTTCTAAGTTTTTATTTAAATTGAAGACCACAATTCAAATGTATGCTTTAAAGTAAGATAGAATCCAAATGATTTCAAATTTGGTAAGAAGATTCCTTTTTAAATAAGCTTTTCAGAGAGTATTTTTTCAAAATTTTACTCTTTCCAACAATTAGTTATGAATTTTTAACAAACCAGGGGTCAAATATATGATTTAGACCCCATGTTGGTATTTCTATTGGAAACATTATCAAATATGCTTCAAAAATTTTGTAAAAATATGATATTGAAATCTAATTTGATTATCTTTCAAACCCCACAAATTGTGGGTAAATCCGATTTATATGTTGGTCAAAATTGGTTTCTAAACTTCATAAAAGTTCTATTTTCAATCAATCTGATCAGTATGTAATCCACGAAATTTTCAAACTTCCACAAAGAAAATTTCTTTTTGGGAAAGGTGGCACTGCAAAGATAATTTAAGGATCTAATTCTAGTCCAAATCTCAGAATTTTTGGAGCATTAGAAACACAAATATTGAATTTTAAAGATGGCAATTAATTTGTGGCCAAGTTTCTAATAAGAATGTGTGCACCTGATTTTCATAGCATCCGCTTTGCCTCGTTCGCCGCTTTGTGTCGTTGTACCTACACACAAAAATACTATATCATAGATAAAATCAAAAGTTGCCATGCCTCCCCAGCAACGACGCCAATTTGTTCGGGGTGTAAATCACGTAAAAGATGAGCATGTTGTACTATAATGCAAAATATGTCTCGAGAAAATAAATTGACAGAACTGGTGAGTCCTGGTCGATCACAGGGAGGCAGCAAGCACTTTTGATTTCATGTGTTTGTTCCAAATATAAGTACCAAGTAATAGAAACAATCAATCACAATATCCACATCACAAAGAGATTGAATTTGATATATGTGATAGAATGAAAACATGAATGTAAACAACTATTACTATAACAGAAAAAGGGCACCACGGGTGGTTCGTGGTGGCTTTTGGAGAGGTTGGAAAGAGCAGCAACGATCCGTCAGGGTGACCCTGTGGATGGTTCAGATGGAGGAGCAGAGACAAAGGCAGAGAAGATGGGAAGAAGAAGATAGAGGAGTTGTAGAAGGAGGAAGAAGTAGAAAAACTCAAGAATGCTTTCTAAGGGGACCCTTAGGCCTCTTTTTATAGCTTTCGTGAAGGGCATTTAGTGTATTTGGGCTCTTAATCCCGTGCAAAGGCATCAGATTAATCAGATCTGTTGATTGGGAGATCAACGGTCTTGATTAAGCCTTCCAAATCCTCCTTTCATCCATGCTTTGATCTGGTGTTGACACGTGGCACACTGTGTGCCCTTAGATCTACATCTTATGGCTCTCGCATGCCCGCACTCCCGTCGCACAGCACTTAAACTCGCCTCAAATTCTAACTCATCTCAGCCATCTGACCTCTTGATCAAATGGCTTAAAGTGTGTGCAACGCCTACTGAGTCCTAAGGTGCGCGTTATCAAGCGCGTCTCCATCCAATGCTCCTGTGCCCACCATGTGTTCGCCATTGACCTGCCCAATGAAGATCCTACGGTGGAATTTCACCCACAGGCGGCTGACTCCCAATCACGCTTCGATCCCGCATTACGCATTGGCTGTTTGGCTCGCTCTCTACTGCGCTACGTGCGTGGATTGTCGTGGTTTCCAAATCTTGTGCAGCTGCCCTTGGCCTTTGGATTTGAATCCAACAGTTGAGATCTCTCCCTTGCTTGATGAGGCAACTGGAGGTGGGAGATGTGGATGCATCGCAGCCGTTGGATGACGATCCAACGGTCCACAATTCTCCTTCCTAGATTGGGGCACAGTGAGGGGTGGCAGCGATGGTGCCATGTGGTGCCATCGTGGCCGTCCATCTTCTTCTCCTTGTATCTTATGATGTAGGCATCCGATTGAGTTGATTTTTACACCGTTGGACTACGAACATCTATCTGAATCCATCTATGTGGTTGGATTTGTCATCTGAGGTCCAGATATTCTTCAATTTGCCCCTTACCTCCAGCTTCTTCTACAGACTCCCTAGGGTGCTATGGGAGTCTGATTGATGCGCTTTTGGAAGAGTTGGACTCCCGCCGTCATTCCAAATAGATCCATGATGTTGGATTGGTCATTGATGTGCATACATCTGATTGACCAAAAATGTCTATTAATGCATGTTCTTACAGACACATTAGCATCATACATTGTAAATAGTGCATAAAATGCATAATCGTGCATTTAGATTAAGTTGTATAAATTGTATAGTAATTGTCTCCTTTTTATGGTTAGGGACAGGGGTGACCTTTCATCAAGGCCTCAGATTGAAGATCCAACCATACGGATCTGATCAGGGCAAAGATTGGAGTTCAATGACTCCAAGATCATCCTAATCGAACATCCGTAGCACCAAATAGAGACCGAGGAACCTTAAAGAGCAAGGGCCAAGATGGTGTTAATCCGCACCTCAGACGACAAATCCGATTGCACGGATGGGTTCGGATCAACAATCGCAGTCTAGCAATGCAAAAATTGGTCCAATCCGACACCCATGGCACCATTTACATCACTCAGAAGATGGACGGCCTAGATGGCGCCATGTGGTGCCATCATAGCCGCCCAACACCAGCCGCAACTCTCCTTCACTCGCTCGACAAATCTCAGCTATTGGATGCCCATCCAACGGCTTGATCACACCATGCCACCGCTCATCCAACGCCCTCCTCTTCTGAAGGCGCATGCTACGCTTGATCTCGACTGTTGGATGAAGATCCAATGGTCAAGATCAGCCGTGCGCAAAACACGCCGCGTGACACAAAGCTACGCATAGCGTAGTGATTAAGTGCACTATGCGAGTGCGCGATGCACTATCGATCCTACATCTGCAGCGTGTGGCGCGCGATTTGAGCCGCGCGATGAAGATCTAGTGGCGGAGATTGAGCAGTAGCGCCCACGTGCGATTTGACGCGTGGCGCTTACGCGTGATCGCACGCAGGCACACGGCACAAGCGTAGGCAACGTAAGCTGTCCAATCTCTTGATCGGATGGCTGAGAGTGCACGAACGTGCATGTGCGTTGAAGGGCGCGAAGGCCATGGGGCATGCGAGCGGTGGGCACGTCGGCCACGTTCATCCCTTTAGTGACAGATAAATCCGTTACTAAAGGTCCTGAATTAATGTTTTCAAGTTGTAATGTCCAAAATGCCCTCACTCCTTGCAACTATTAAAGGAGACCCCATCCATACGGATTTCTCATCCCTTCCTTCTCTTCTCTCCCTCTCCAAAGCTCAAGGGAAGCTTGTCCCACGCCCGGGATGCTCCTCAAGAGCTAAAATCAAGTTTTCACCCCCATTCAAGAAGCGGATCCTGCGACGACGACGATGTGCTGCCTTATTCCCGTTACTCCTTCGACCTCTTTCTTCCCGTTTCATTCCTCATCTTCCAGGCATTTTCTCTTCTAGCTCATCGTCCAAGCGATCGTCGAGGAGGATAACTTCCCTCTCCCTTTCTTTTTTTGCTTTCTAGAGTAGAATTTTCCAACTTTCTAGTTGTAATAATTTCTTGCTTTCTAGTATAATCTTCTCACTTTCTTACTTGTAAAAAAATTTTGCAATATCAAGTGGATGTTTTCCCTCTCTCTCTCTTATTGTCTATATTGATTCCATTTCATTGTGATTATTTTGCCCTTTAAACAAAAACACAAAAACATATAATTATGAATTTTGATCGACGTAGCCTACTTGAGTTCGACCTGGGATTTCTTTACATAATTTTTGGTATAAATTTTATTTCTTGAATGGATTTCCTCGCTACTCGAACTACAACGACAGGTTTTCAAAACCAACTCCGATAGCGTAGTCATCCGACGTTCAACATTTTGGTGCCGTTGCCAAGGAGGCAACGATTTTCCGATCTTCTATTTGCATTTCACGCACTTCACTATCTTCTAACTTGCTTTCTCTCATGTCTATTATTTTGCAGATATCTCTATCAGGGAATTGTCAAGCGGTTGATTGGAGTAAAGTGTAGTTGAAGACGACTGTACGTGCTCCCCATTCTTCACCCATTAGATTTCATTCCATCACAAAATAACACAAACATAAATTAACCTAGGTGTTCTTATAAAACCTAAGGTTAGTTTTGATTGTTTGTTTGACACCAACACCTGCCTTACCCTCTGCATTTAAAAAGAAAAATATAAAAAAAAATCTCACAGAGGTACACAACCTTATCTGATTTTCAAACTCAACCAGTAAACCGATCTTTGGAACGGGTACACACACCCAGACACATAATCGAGTAGAAATCAGATTAGGTAATCACTTATGTACCTAATTAAGTGGTGCAACAGGCCGATTGTTTGAGTTGATTGGGCCTCACCACTTCAACTAAAATAATCTCATTAAGTAGCTGCCACATAGGTTCAACCCTTAGGGATTTACCAGGCACTCTACATTCTTTTAAGCTTCAAAGGAAAACATCTTCACCTGTGCTTTCAAAACCTGGTGTATCAACAAAACTTATTTGAAAATACCTAAAGTTGAATCCTAAAAGCTACTAAGCAAGATTTGAACCCTAAAATTCACCGCATTAAAAATAATCTTTCTTGAAAACCACTGGTTGTGTACGCACACACACATCAATCAATTATTAAGGGCACAACCCAGATAAAGGACCCACCACATTCCAAAGTACATTCAAACCTAAGCCTAAACAAAATAGAGTAGATGTTCCCTTAAGGATTGGACTCGCTTTTTGGAGTCCAAAATGGGATTATTTTTTATTACTCTGTTTCTACCGTTCAATCTGATGTCTAGCTAGGGGAGTAGAAGGAAATGATTATGGCTGGGGGTTACACTAGGAACTGGAGGCGCAAGACAAAGGAAGAACCTTCTCCCTAGTCCCTCCCTCTAACTGGTTGGATTGAACGGATAGAAGTAGGTCAAATCATTTCTTTATCTCAAGACAGGTTCTAGGAGTCTGTAGGTCTTTAGGCTAGCCCACTTAAGGACAGGTTTGATTGTTTGCATTGCAAGGTGCCTTTCTTCCTCCCTTCTTTCATGAATCTTTCCATGTTTCATACGTATTCCAACTCTTTTCCTCCAGTTATTACTTATCCTCAACATGACGATTAGCCCGACTCATACTGTAATCAACCATCTGTTAGTTGGGATAACTCAGATTGGGGATACAGTTCCGGACCTCTGTGTTTGGGGTCAAACCTTGAACACCATAATTGTGATTTCTATCCTTCTTCGAGCCATATCGATTTTAGATCACCACCTTTTCATGGACAACTTAATACGATCTATAATCAAGAAGGATACACTGATCCTTACCCATCTTCTGAATACACTACCTATAGGTCATCAGACAATCCGAAATGACCTATTATTAGGAAGGCTATCTCGAATCTCAATTTGTTAACTCCTCTACACTGATCCCAAACCTGCCCAACCCTGAACCAAGTCATTTGGTTCAGGGTAACCAGGATCAAGATAAGGTTTTGGCTAACTTGATGAATACCATACAATCTTTAGAAGTTCAGCCAATACCTTACATTGAAGAATTGGAGCCCCTGATTGAAATGATTAATGATCTTAACAAGTATTTGTTGGATTGGCTCTAGGATGTTAAGGATAAGAACCCGGGTGAATTTCTACTTGGGAAGTGAGAGAAATTGAGAATGAGATTTGTGGTTGCTTTAGTTCAATCATGGGATGATTCCCAGGATGAACTCCTTTCTGGAGAGCCAATTTCAAAACCCACTCAATCACCTGTTGGGCGGGACATGTGTTACTAGGCTGACCAGAAAGATTTAGAGCAACCAATTAAGGGTGATCTGATTTCTTCACCCGAGATCCTTGAGCAAGGGTACGAGGAAACGTATGTCACCATGTACCAGAAAGTGATGGATGATTTTGGGATGTACATCAATACGGATTTAGATTTCTTTGAGTCTGAGGGTGAAGAATCAAATTGTGAGGTCTCACATGAGTTTATAGAACATGATTTCTATGAGACAATTGGGCTTGCGAAATTAGTTAAATCATTTGATAGCCCAATAACTGAAGAAATTGATCTTATTGGGGCTCACATGACGGATTCAGAATCACATTTTCTGAAGGATTCAATTCAATGTCCCAATTGTTAGTTACACCCCATTGAGCTTACTAACAATTCTATTTTTGAGATAACTAGACCCAAGCAATTCTGGTTTAGTCACATCTTTTAGACTTGGATGGGGTGATATGCATGACGTCCCGGAATTTGACATTCTGAATGAGGAGGATAGAAGCTGGAAAATTTTGATTTGGGAAGCAAACTCTGGAGGAAGTAGAAGACCTAGTCTAAGAGTTCCAATTAAGCTAAAACCATCAAACCAGGACCCTTACAACATTTGTACTAAGGATGACCAATCCAAGCACACATTCATTAATTATCCTTTAGAGCTTGATTTCTCTGTAACCTGACTTTTTGGTCTTAGGTTGCATCCTCATAAATCGCAAGCCTGACCCCGCTTGCATATTGATTTTAGGTTTTGGGTAATTTTTATCCAGAACCTTAAATTTTTTCGACAATGGGGTATGGGTTTCCATCACAATTTGGTCCACATCTGTGGACATCTGCTGGTAGGTCTTAGGTTTCATCTTTTTATTCTGATTCTGACCTGAACCTATGAATTCTTTATTTCTCTTCTTTGTATAGTGTGCCTAGCTAGAGGCACTAAATTCAGCACTTATATAATTTCTGTTTATCTCGGAGAGGACCCGTTATTTACGTAATTCTGGTGCTTTCTACTTTACTCCACTTTGTTTTGAGTCTTTTTAATACAATGAGGAAATTGCATTAGATTGGCATGGGGTGTGGATATTCATTTCTGAATTACTTCGTTAGCTCCGTAGATTCATTTTATTTTCTTTGATATATATATATATATATATATTTGAATTAGGGATGAATACTTGGACATTAGGACCTTTCAATCTTAGAAAATATTACAATAGGATCTGAACACTAAGACCCTTCAGGTTTTTGGGCTTAATCAGCCTAGGTATCCATTAAAATGTGGATTTGTTTTTTGAGTCCTTGCCATCCTGAATTCTATTTTAATTTGATTAAATAAGTTTGGGTGATAAGTACACGACTTATCAACCCGCCCTCTGATTTGAGGGAACTTTAAGTCTAAGCATCTACACACTATCTTGTCACTGACTCGTTCGGCGATTTTAACGGAAATTGAGTAGCTAATGAACCTTCTAGGGTGATATGGCTGGCAAGTTATTGTGGGTAACAACCCATAGGTAGGTTATCCAGAGCCCAGTCACTTGACTACTCTCTTCTTGCTACCTTTAGGTAAATCTTAGACCAGGGAAGCCACCTACTTAAAAAGAAAGTCAAAAAGAAAAGAAAAAGAAAAAGGAAAAAAGGAGAAAAGAAAGAAAAGAAACAAAAAGAAATAAGCCACACTTCACCGCACGAGTATGGCTGGCAAGTTGTCGATGGCAATAGCTCATCAACCGGTTGTCCAGAACCCAGCTCAAGAAATGCACTAAAAGTTCCCAAAACACTTAGGAAGAAGTAGAGAAGTAGAATAAGCCAGGGAGATATATACTGGATCCACCCTTGTGTTGACCCCATAAAACAATAAAAGTAGGGAGAAAGCTACTGGTCGTAAAGATGCACCTTTAAGCAGAACTCACTTTTTAAGGTCACTTAGTGGCGTAGAAACCCGAAGTCCGTTCTAATTGCCGATCAACAAGTCTTTCACATTCACAATAAGATGCTTAGAACTTAGGGTTCTCATCAAATCTTGAGTGGGTTGAGTGGCCGTCGAAAGCCACTCTTTAACCATAAACTCAAAAATCCAAAAAAATTAGAAAAGAAGAAAAAGAGAAAAAGAGATTTTCCTTTGAATAAGGCGAGGGCCTTGGGCACTCTGCATTTTGGCAGATACTCGGACATTGTTGTGTCTTTTAAAGTTCAGATCCTAAGTAAAAATTTCTTAATGTTGAAAATGATTTTTGCCTGAGTAATCCAACCTAATTCTTTTATAAATAGCATATAGTTTTCTCTAGGGACTAGCAAAAGATAGGCATGGGGGTGTGATGTGCATACATCTGATTAACCTAGAATGTCTATTAATGCATGTTCTTAGAGTCACATTAGCATCATACATTGTAAATAGTGCATAACATGCATAATCATGCATTTAGATTAAGTTGTATAAATTGTATAGTAATTGTCTCCTTTTTATGCTCAGGGACAGGGTGACTTTCTATCAAGGCCTCGAATCGAAGGTCCAACTGTACGGATCTAATTACGGTGATGATTGGAGTTCAACGACTCCAAGATCACCCTAATCGGACAACCGTAACACCAGATAGAGATCAAAGAACCTTAAAGTGTAAGGACCAAGATTGTGTTAATATACACCTCAAACGATAAATCTGATCGCATGGATGGGTTCAAATCGACGATCGTAGCCTAACAACGCGAAAATTGGTCCAATCCGACACTCGTGGCACCATCTACATCACTCAAAAGATGGATGGCCTAGATGGTGCACGTGGCACCATCATAGCCACCCAACACCGGCCACAGCTCTTCTTCTTCACCCACTCGACAAATCTCAGTCATTGGATGCCCATCGAACGGCCGAGGTCATGCCATGCCACCGCTCATCAAACGCCTCCTCTTCTGAAGGTGCATGCTATGTTTGATCTCGACCGTTGGATGAAGATCCAATGGTCAAGAATAGCCTGCTCAAAACATGTCGAGCAACATAAAGCTACGCATAGTGGAGTGGTTGAGCGCGCTACGCGAGTGCGCGACGCGCGATCAAGCCTGCATCCGCAGCTCATTGGCATGCAATTAGAGTTGCTCGATGCAAATCCAGTAGCGGAGATTGAACGATAGCGCCCACATACGAACAGACACGTGGTGCTTACGTGTGATCGCACGTAGGCGTGCAGTGTAGGCGTAGGCAACTTAAGCCGTCCGATCTCTTGATCGGATGGTTGAGAGCGCACGAACGTGTGCGTGTGTTGAAGGGTGTAGAGGCGAGGGGGCGCGCGAGCGGTGTGCACGTCATCCACGTTCAGGCCTTTAGTGATGGATAAATCCATCACTAAAGGTCCTGAATTAATGTTTTTCAAGTTGTAATGTCCAAAATGCCCCCACTCCTTGCAACTATAAAAGGAGACCCCCTCCATGCAGAGTTCTCATCCCTTCCTTCTCTTCTTTCCCTCTCCAAAGCTCAAGGGAAGCTTGTCCCACACTCGGGATGCTCCTTAAGAGCTAAAATCAAGTTTTTGCCCCCATTCAGGAAGCAGATCCCGCGACGACGACGACATGCTACCTCATTCCCATTCCTCCTGCTTCAACCTCTTTCTTCCCACTCCGTTCCTCATATTCCAGGCATTGTCTCATCCGGCTCGTCCTCCAAGTGATTGTCGAGGAGGATAACTTCTCTCTCCCATTCTTTTCCAGCTTTCTAGAGTGGAATTTTCCTGCTTTCTAGTTGTAATAATTTCTCGCTTTCTAGTGTAATCTTTTCTCTCTTTCTTACTTGTAAAAAAATTTTACAATATAAAGTGGATGTTTTCCCTCTCTCTCTCTCTTATTGTCTATATTGATTCCATTTCATTGTGATTATTCCACCCTTTAAACAAAAACACAAGAAAATATAATTGCGAATTTTGATCGACGTAGCCTCCCTAAGTTCAACCCGGGATTTTTTTACAGAATTTTCGATATAACTTTTATTTGTTGAATAGATTTCTTCGCTACTCGAACTACAATGACAGGTTTTCAAAACCAACTCTGATGGCATAGTCGTCCGACGTTCAACAGTCATCTACAGCCCTGGATTACCTGCTATTATTAATATCTCTGAAATAGCACATTTTTATGTATACAACATATAAATCATCTAAGATGTAAAGTACGATGTGTATGCATGCAGAATGCCAATGTTAAGCTAGGTTCGACCTTAATTTAGGCGAATTAGGGCCTATGATTACTGCACAATCACTCTTGAATGGCCTACACTGTCTACCCATATTCCTTCAACATTGTACGCATGTCTAATAACTTGGAAGCCAATTTTTGGGTGCTAATCCTGCAGCATCCTTGGCCTTCCACCAATTTATCAACATTTCCTTTAATCTATCTTCTCTGAACCATGATCTTTTGAATTTAAAATAAGAGCCCACATCCGCATTCTCCCCACTATCCCAAACAATTAGTTTATGGTCAGAAAAAGGCCTCTCCAAGCTCATGGCTGATGATAGATGGAACCTCTCCAATAATGTAGTATTGCCAAAGAATATATCAAGTTTGGACATAAGGCCACTCCTGTTTCACCAAGTATATTCCACTCCACTGATAGGGAATTCAATTAGGCCCAAGTTTTGCAATGCCATCTAAAATCCAGCAGTAGCCCCATCAATAGTGCCATTTGGTATGCCCCCACTTGTCAAGGTGAAGTTAAAGTCTCATCCTATGAGCCAAGGCTTCTCTTGAACCATATGCTGAACTGCAGATACGTCATCCCAAAGCTCCACCTGAGCAGCTGCTACACACGACCCATACACACACCAAATGTACCAATCCATCTCCTCCTGATTGTTTTGACATCTACATGTAAGCACATGCCTTGCCATATGTACTTCAGTTACTTTAAGACATGATTTTCTCCACCATATTGCCATCCCACCAGATCTTCCATCTGCAGCCATAGCAGTACAATCCGCTCTCCCAGACTGTCTTAAAACATTCTAGATAGAGTCATTGCCCTCCTCTAGATGTGTCTCTTGAATAAGAGCATAGTCAAATTCCCACTCCAATAGGTATCTAGACAAAGATGCTCTTCTCACATTGTTGCACAACCCACGCACATTCCAAGTTAGAATTCTCATCCCTTGCAATGCTGCTCCCCTTGACC
This sequence comes from Thalassia testudinum, assembly GCA_037157565.1. Taxonomy (NCBI): domain Eukaryota; kingdom Viridiplantae; phylum Streptophyta; class Magnoliopsida; order Alismatales; family Hydrocharitaceae; genus Thalassia; species Thalassia testudinum. The sequence continues at coordinate 11,241,930 of JAZHRO010000051.1, forward strand.
CAAATTGTCCACATATTAAACCGTAATGGACTTTACAATGACCTCCTCATCAATAGGGTTTTGGTTTTCTTTTCTCGTCCTTCTAAGCATATAAGGGGACCTCCCAACACCCTTCTTTAGACACACTCCTTTTCCAAATTTTAGTTCTTCAGGGGCAAGAAGTGGTACCTGATTCAGATCTCTCAAAATAGCTCTTTCCATACTGCCATCTACCATCACACCAACAGTACTGGAAACTTTATCTGGGCCCTCGCACATTTGTTGATCGCCCACTCTAGAGGTTTCTCCCTCCATGTTCATCTTCAGACCCCCTTCTATATCCTGGTGGTGGTAATCTTTCCTCTTCTTTGTCTCTAGCACCTCATCAAAGGACATGCGGCCCTCCTATTCCAACTACTACTCACCCCTAGCCACTTCAGCAAACGTCTTAACTTGCCTCTACTCTGGATATATAACCTTATGCCCAACCACTGAAATTCAGATAACCCATGAGCATCCTCCACATCTGAGAATTATTTTCTCAAGCACAGACTCACTTCTGAAAATTTTCGCATCAATCTTCAACACACGGGCATCTCCATGCCTTATAGCTACCTCTGTATTGTCAGAAATTTTTGCAAACGCAGCAATCATCATGGACACCACCCCTCTCGATCTCAGATGCAACGAGAAACCTCTAATTGTAAGATTGACACACCTGGTGCCAATTCTCTAAGGGGGGTGGTCCAATGGAGCATCGTCAAAATGGGAAACCAACCTCCACAACACAGTGATATTCTCAAAATTACTCGAACAAAATCTGAGCCTTTCCACATCTAACATCCCCATACCAAAGACAAGAAAATGAGATGGGGATAAAGCAGCAGCCTTCCATCCTAGAGATAAAAGGTATAGGGAACTCACCAATCAATGGAAGCGTTCAGTAGATGGGCTTCCGGTCATAGCCTCACCAATCAGCACGCCTCTAAGCATCATCTCCGCCAACTGAATATCTTCTGAGAAAGGAATCTCCACATCGATCATATGGCCAAACCATGTAGGTGCCAGGTGGGGAGGCATTGGAGTATCAGGTACCTTCTGCTTAGGGCATGGTGGATTCTTCTTCGCATACTGCGGCCCCTCCCTTGCAAATGAGTCACACTTGTGGTCGTGACCTCCACATGCCAGGCATACAAGGGGGTTCCTACATATCGTAGCCATGTGACCCCTTCTTGTACATCTGTAGAATAGAATATCTCCATTCATCCTCCTCCAACCCTATCTCGTGTCAAACCTAGAGTCCCTTCTTGATTTAGGAGACCGTCTACTTGCCCTTCTCCTCGAATATTTAGATCTCCAAGTCTTCCAGCAACCCTCCTCCCCAGCCCTAGCTGCACGGTCGTCGTCGCCTCCCATCTCCTCCATCACCCCCTCCTCTTGAATGTTCTACTTTTAAAGAAAGATACTCAAGTAAATCTAGAGAAGTTGTCAATTATGACCAAAAAGTATCTGAACATGTTTAGGCTTTTGGATTTGGTTGGTCCGAACAAGTCTAAGTGAAATAGCTACAGGGGTTGAGAAGTGCTAACCATCCTTTTAGGTTTAAATGAATTTTTGGTTTGCTTACCAACTTGACAAGAATTGCAAACTTTGCTTTTCTTGAAGTTGATCTTTGGCAAACCCTTGACAAGTTCATGTTTCACAAGTTTACTAATATTGCCCATGTGAACATGACCTAGTCGTTTATGCCAAAGTGTTGCTTCGTCATCGGATATGACTAGACATTCTAGACTGTCGTATTTGTTGAAGTTTACAGTGTAAATGTCTTTGTGTCTATTTCCTTTAAGAATAATTTGCTTTGTTTATTTATTACGAATTTTAAAACCTTTTGATGTGAAAGCAATTTTATTCCCTTTATCACATATTTGGCTTACACTTAACAGATTATGTTTTAAACCTTTAACTAAATGTATGTTATCAAAAGAGGTAGAAGAGTTACCAATTTGGCCAGTATCAATAATACGGCACTTGTGGTTGTTCCCAAATGTGACCGTATCACCTTCCTGATGGTTGAGCTGTAGGAATAGGTCTTCCTCGCTGGTCATGTGCTTGGAACAACCATTGTCTATTATTCACCTTTTTTCTTCTTTTTCCTTGTATTGGTTTGTGATTGTGAGGCTTTGTTTGATAAAGTGGCTTTAATGTTCCATTAATTTGTTGGAAAGTACACTTCTTATAATCTACAGAACCTACAAAACAAGATTGCAAAATACTTTTTGGTACCCAATTTTGTTTGGGCCCACGGTGGTTAGTTTGTTTTGCATGCTTTGGCACACTACCTTTCTCTTTGTTACGGCTAGAACTAGATGCTTCATGGTTATTTTTTGGTATATAGCCTAACTCAAATTTTATGGTGCTTTGGGTTTGTGTTCCTAACAATTTATGCAAGTTTCTACTTGCATTTGTGAATTTAGTTAGGTCATTTAATATAATAGTAGAGTTTTCTTTTAATTTGTCTATATCTACTTTTAATTGTTTATCTGTGATTTTAATGCAATGATCTCAACAGATAACTCTTTGTTTTGATTTTCAAGTGCTTCTTTTTGTGCTTTTTCTTTACCTAATTCTTTTATTAGGTTTTTGTTTTCTAATTTTAATGATTTTGCTATATCATGAATCTCAAAGAATGCTTCTAATAATTCATCTTAGGTAAAGGATGCTACCTCATCTTCTAGTTCCATAAGACCTGGAAGTGCTTCTTCTCCTGAGGTTTCTTCTTCCTCTGAACTTGAGTCTGACTCACCTTTCTTCATCCTGAAAAGCTCGTAATTTTGCATTAGTAAATTTACTCGAGTTTCTTTTACCTTAGTTGTCCCTTTATGGGTGACTCTGAGGATGCTCCAGATCTCGTATGTTATTTTGCAAGCAGAGATGAGGTTGAATTCTGCTCTTGAAACTCGCAGAAGATTGTATTCATAGCTTTGGCATTGTGGGTTGCCATCTTTTTTAGACCTGGTGTCACTGCCACTCCATTGATTTCAGGACGAGTGTATTTGGATGCGATGACATCCCATACCTCGAAGTCCATGGATTCTAGGAGGATCTGCATCCTAGTCTTCCAATATTCGTATTTCGTCCCATCAAAGAGAGGAGGATGAACAGCAAATTGCCCCTCAGCATATCTGTTGACAGATGACTTTAACATCTTCTGGACAACTAGGCTCTGATACCAATGTGAGTGGTGGAATATCCCGTGGATTGCAACTAAATTCTAGAGGGGAGGGGTGAATAGTATTGCTTTGAAATATATGTACAGATTAAAAAATAAAGCAACAATGATTCATGCACAAAGTACACCTGATTTATAGTGGAAACCCAATCTAGATGAAAACCACTACCTAAGCCTCCTAGCATAGGATTTTTCTGACTAGGCAACATTAACCAATCCACTAAATTGTACCACTTGAATGAGGGTGGCACAACCTCTTACAATCACTTCCCTTTTTATCCTGAAGAGAAGAAAAACAACAACCATGGATCTTCCAAACAAACTTGGAATCAACCAATCAAAAACAAAAAAATAGAATAGCAAGAATAATTTCTATGGAACCTCAATAAAGGATCAAACCAATTTTTCTACAGAGGTTCAAGGCATCGTGCTTTTGAATAACATGAAGAACGGGGCGTGAAAGCCTTTGGAAATAAGCACGATAAGCTCTATCTTTGAATGGTATTTCTATTTGAAAGTTATGAGAGAATGGGCTGCGTACGACCTCTATTTATACTAAAAGTTTTGCCTGAATAGGAAATTAAATTGGTCGATCAATTAAGGTTAATTGGTCGATTAAAAGGCAATTTGGTCGATCAATTAACGTGGTTGGTCGATTACTGATTGATCAGTCAATTAACTTAGTTGGTCGATCAAAAGAAATTTTCTCAACTTCCTAAAATGGGCTGATTTGAATGATCAATTAACTTGGTTGGTTGATTAATAACCCTAAAATGATTGGTTTTGAAAAGATACGTGAAAAATCAATATTTGAGTTTTATTTAAGGTTCCTTACAATAATGTCCTAGACTCAAATAAAGATAAAAAGACATACATCAACAACTATCTTCTCTTGACTTGAAAGACACTTTGATGCTTTAATCCAAGATAGTCCTGAAATGTTAGTCTAGCAATAAACATAATTTTGGTGTATCAAAACAGAGGTGCTTACAATCAGTACATTATAACATTATTTAATGCATATTTAATTAAAGCATAAAAGATGCAATGTATGCTATTTATGCATGAATTACACTACAATTATACTAAGTACTAACTTAATTTTGGTCATTTAAGTGTTATGATTGCTGCGCAATTATACCCATGCCTAAATTTTGCTAGTCCCTAGCAAATGTGAAACTAGGTTATCTACAAGTGGGTTCCTAGAAGATTGATTATTTTTATCTAGTATAAGACTAGAGATTCTTTTCCTTTTTGTTTTCATCCTAAAATCTAGAAATCCAGATAATTGTGAAAGTGCAGCTATGTAGCTTATGCAACGGATTCGAGTGAAAAAGCTGATTCACCTTTAAAGCCTGTACTTGACCCCTAGTAAAATTCTAGTAGGATAGGCAAACTTCTTCCCTCGGGGTATAACAAGATATTCTATAATTTTTACCCTGGCTTTTAGCTTAAGTAGAGAATGTTTGAGTCAAGTAGGTTTGTATTTGGTGGCTCATGCTCATTTGGTGCTACATATAGATTAGTACTACAAAATCTAGATTTTCAGATTATCAAGTAAATCAACTTGGAGAAAAGTGAGGAAAGCTATGCTCTCTTTGGTTCCTTTGTATTCACTCCCTCTTTTTTTCCTTTTCTCCTCATTTCTTTTTTTTTTTTCTTTCGAGCTCACAATCTCACTAGATTTACACATATAATCGATATTTGGTAGTCTCACATTGTTACGAACGCGTGCCCCAGACGTCTTTTAAGACGTCTAGGATGTGTCCCAGACGTCGGACCAGACGTCTGGGATAGTTTCCAGACGTCTGTAAATCCGTTATTTTTGACACACGCGAGTCGTCTGCGCGCCTGCGCGCGCAGACCGCATATTCGCCTTTCCTCCCTCCTGCGGCTGCAGATTCCCCTGCCGCGAATCCTTCCCTCTCCTCTCCGCGCAGCCTTAAAAAGGGCACGCCTCCCTCCTGTCGTCTCCACCGTCCCCTTCCTCTTCTCCTTCCTGTGCGCGAGGGCTGCAGCGGCGACCGGAGTGAGCGCGGAGGAGGTGCGGCGTGCGAGGGCAGAGCTCTGCCGGGAGGGCGAGCTCGCCGGAGCGGCTTGGCCGGCCGACGGAGGGCGCAGGGGGCGCGGAACGACGTGGAGAGGGACCTGCTGCAGTCTGAGCAGTAGGAGCATGAGGTACGACGCGGGCGACGTCGCGAGCGGAAGCCGGGTGGAGCCCTGTTCTGGAAAAATTTCCAGAATCGGACGTCTGGGTTGATAGGCAGACGGCGAGGACGACGTCTGGTAGATCACACAGACGTCTGAAAGGTTAGTATTCCGCTTTCTTCTTCCTTCCTGTCGACAGCCTGTGCGCAAGGGAGTTGGCTGTGCGCAGGCTCGCTGATTCGCCATCCTTTGCGAATCAGACGTCTGGAAGTTGTACCAGACGGCTTGAGTGACCTCCAGACGTCCGGGGTGACCATCGGACGTCTGGGAGCTAGGCCAGACGTTCCCGCAGACTTCTGGACGTCTGGGAAACCACACTGAACAGGTAATTCTCTGATCCACTTTTTAAGACATCTGGAAGAAGTTCCAGACGTCTGATTTTGCACAGTATCGTCTTTTTCGACCCGTTTAGGGCTCGTTCGGGCTCCATTTTCCACGATTTGAGTTGCGTTATTTTCAGAATTAATTCCTCTACCCGTCTACAGTAGCTATACACTATTTTGAGACACCCCTTGTGTTTGATCCTTGTGATAGGACCTCGTTCAGTTGCAGTCTTGGGAGTCGCAGAGGCACGCGGGATTCCCGATCACGCCCCCATTACTCCCGTTGCACCTGGTAGAGTGGCTTAAGTTTATTATTAAAATCTGTTAAAGTATGGAACCACAACTAGAATCTAGGACATTGCATGAATCCTAGGAATGAGAAATGCATGGAATGTTAGCTCCTAGGTGATGCATGAATCCTAGGGCTGGAAAACTAGTTGTATGCTAGATCCTAGGATGTGGCATGAATCCTAGGATGGAAAAACTAGTGGAATGTATAATACTGCAGTCTTGGAAAAATGGAAAGGAATATAAAGCTGCCTGTAAATTGAATTAACAGCTGCCTGTTGTGAATAGATAACGTGGTTGAGAACATGGATTGTAAGAATGTGAAACTGGAAAGTGAAACCTGGATGTTTGAGTAAAAAGGATGGAACCCTACGGGGAAGTAGGAGTAGAACTCCTGGAAGGTGAATGGAATAGTTTTGGGGAAGTGAGCTGGCCCTTGAGTACGGAGTACCAAGGAGAGCGACTGTCCCCCTGTTTAGTGCAGAGCGGAGCTAGCCGCCCCAGGGACCCGGGGTTAGGACTGGCCACTCTGTACCGACTTGTTGGCCCTCGTGTACGTAGTACCGAGGAGAGCTAGTAGTGTTAGGAGAGTACTAGCTACCCCACGGGCCCCGGGGTCCTACTAGCCTCCTTCACCGACTTGTTAGGCCCACTAGGGCAAACCAGGGTAGTCAGGCGAGGGTGCGCGGACTGTGGAGGGGCAAGGCCCCGGTTTGGTTACTGTGGAGGGGTTGGACCCTTGTTACTGAGAGGGCTCTACCCTGGTTCCGTGCTGTGCTTTGGGCGCACCCGTTAACGGAAACGACTGACCGCGTGCCAGGGCGGGCTAGCTACCTGTGCATTTATCGCGTGTGCCGTAGTCACCGTTACGTCTGTCAGTGACCTTGGGGTGGTTGACTGAGGGTAGGATCACCACAGGGGACTCTCCCGGCCAGGAGAGCACCGCGTGCTACTTCTACTTTTGGAAAAGACTGCAATCAAGATCGTTCCCACGAGGACATTTGAGATCAAGTAAAGGATCTGAGTAATAAATGAAATAGTGAGAAAATTGAAAGATGTGAATAAAGGAAGTAATAGAACATAACACCTACTGTACACTCTACTGTTGTCTTTAGTTAGTTTGCCACTCTACTCAGCATTTTGCTGACGTGTTACACTCGTTACCTTTTTCAGGACCAGGTGTTGAGCAGCCAGGGTCAGCGGCTGCAGAGGACGCTGGGCCGAGTAGGGTCCAGTAGAGTTTACCACAGTCTTTTGTACCTCTTTTGTTTCTGTTATAATGAGTAGTTCTTGTTTCCGCTGTACTTTCTTTACCTGTAGTTCTTGTTATATGATAAATGTTGTTCTATTGTTGTGGTGGTATCTACTGTAGTAGTTTCCTTCCTTACTGCTGTACTTCCTTACTGTTAGTTATATTCATGCTGAATGTGGTTTATTTTACTGCTCTTTTGGTTACTTTCTCATTGGATGACTAGGTCTTGAGATTAGTCGAGTCTGTCCGGTTCTCGTGTCTCGTAGGGACTCGGGAACCGGGTCGTTACACACATGGCATTAACACTTAATAAAGTTCTAATAATCCTAACACTAAGGCAGAATTCCTCAGCCAGTATTCGAGCAGTCAGAAATACAAAAGGGTAGGTTAAGGCTATATTTGGTGAATCGTAAATGTGGTAGGTGATACTTCCTCAATATAATTGAAATAACAACTCATTTTTTTCTACTTTTTCTTTTTCTAATTTTTTCTTCTTTATCTATATACATGTTTTCTCTTTTTTTTCTTTCTTCTTTTTTCTTTCTAGATATCATATCAACACAATGCAATACAGCACATGACATACGCAACCTTTATTCTAGAGGCATTATTGAGGATCGATGGTGTTCAAAAGGATATTGGGTGGCTTATTTGGTGGAAGTGCCTACTCTGGGCACTGGGGAAGAGATAGATAGGATAGCATATTTCTGAACTTGATATCAATACCCTCCTTCTGTTGAGGATTCCATAAAGGACAGTCGTAACTATCCACCTTAGTCCTAGTTTTATTAGAACTCTATCTCCATGTATTTTCCTTATTTGGTGGCTCTTAGAAATTCACACAAAATTTATATGCGGGAACCGAGAGTGAAACTATGCCTAACTCTGAGTATCATTACCTAATTATCTAAAATTTAAGATTCCTTGCACTAATCTTAGAGCACTAGTAACACTCTAGTCTCATCTCACACTATTTGATAGATTTTTAGAAGAAGATTTGCTTGACTCCCTAACCACTGTCCGGGGGCTCAGGAAAGGAAGCACTATTTCTTCTTGACAGACTGAAAACATTTATCGATTTTCACAGTGAATCCATTGCAAAATCTACGTGTGAGTGTGAAAATTGTACTAGATTCCATATTATAGGAATCAATTAGAGGATAAAATCCATAATGCAACCTCTTGATAAAAATCTTATTCTTGGATGCAAAATATATATATGCTATATACAATTGACCTCATATGGTTATACTTCAATATTGTTCCCTTATCAGGTTACATTCAGCTTAGTCCAAATTCAAAATAATAAGTGAGAGAATGAGTTGGAAGTTGTTGTTGTAGACGATTTCTAGCTCCAATGCAAGCATTGGAGGTGGAGTCGATTGTTCTTAAATTATGGACCCTAAAGAACATTTAACATGTTGCTTGGAGGTTCTTCTAAATGTTGGCACAACAAATTTTTAGTTTTACTGTATACTACCCCACATGCCTAAGTTCTTGCATGTCTTCATGCATAAATATAACAGAAATAAATTATGATAGGGAGTAAGTGGGTAGAAATCACTTGGAATTGTTCTTGAATTGTCATTCAGCGTAAGCCATCCTCACGATATGTAATTTGCAAAGAAAATATGCTATGTACAACGAGGAAGCAAATGCTATTTATAAATACTGAGTTTAACTCCTCCAACTAGGCGAAAACTCAATCAAATAAATCAGTAATTGCATAAGAGCAAGTCAAGATCAAAAGGAAGATGTGTTCGTGTGCTCCTAGAATTAGTGGTCCACAAATGTGAACCAACTAGTGATGCATCCCTACTGCAAAGAGTCTATCTATAACAGAATGTGGAATATGGACAAAAAGTGGTGGATAATCAGAATGAGGATCATGATGCCAATTCTATTGATCAATCATGTTCCAGAATTCAATGGGAAATTGTTGAGGGGGTGGATTGATATGATGGTGAAAATACATGTCATCATTAGAGTTTGGATCATAAGGGTCTTCATAATGGTTATTGACATAAAAAATCATGCTCTCCCCATACTCTAGGTTATATGAGGAAACATGTGAGATTGGAGTTTCGGCATATAGGTCATTGAAATCCTCGTCAGAAATCATCTCATCCTCATCGGCACTGATCTTAGATTCATCAAAAGCTATCTCAGTCTCTAAGTCGAGCCATCCATTAGATTGACTAGGCTTGTGAGTAAGTCCCCAATTCATTCTGCTCAGTATTTCACCCTTATAAGTGTGGGTTCCTTATTATATAGCATTTCCATTTCCCTAGGTAAATCATCCAAAGCCATTCCTGATATTTGGATATTAGTATTAGGAATAGAGAGTGCAGTCTCAGAGTTTCCCTCATCACCCTGATAAGTGGAAGGAGAAAGATACGAATCAGACGTTGTTGGATTAAAATCGGATTCACTTCCCATGGGAAGTGACTCAGACTAATTAATAGTGCCTAATTCAGATGTTGCACTCAATTTATAGCACATATGACCATCAGGAATGATTGATTCTCCCAAACAGAATGGTTGTACCTTAGGGCTTCCATTAAGATCCATATCCTTGAGTGGAGCCACTTCCTTCATCTTAGCCAGGTTGTCCAACCCATGAGGTACCTCCAAAGATTCAGGGTATTTAGATTGAGAATCAGTCTTGGGGACACCAATCCTTTCCTTACCACTTTCACGAATGGGGTTCTTAGATCAGTCCATTCAGGATATTCTTGGCTCATGTCCCATATCTACAATAGATGTTTCTCCCCATGAATTCATTCCAAGTATCTAGCCCAACAAATCCCTTATAGCACTTCCAGGTGCAATCACTTCAGGTTCTTCGAGGTCCTTAAGGCTATTCTCCACTTGATACTGCAAAAGCAGTATTTCTTGAAGTGTTTGATTCTGTCTAGTTAGCCTTTTCAAGGATTCTAATTTCTGAAGGGTCGTTATTAAAGATTCTTGGGATGGAATCTAGGTTCATCTATGTTCCGGATCAATAGTAGTCTAGACATCATGCAAATAAATAATGACCTTCTCCTTAGTCCTAGCTATCATTCGTTGCAATATGAAATGTGGTCGCATATGCAGTGGCAGTTCATCAGGGGTTCCAGGAGGTGAGTTAGATCTACCAATGTTCCATGGGTGAGATGTTGAAGTATGAAATTCATACCTTGGGACATAAGATGGTGTCCTTTGTAGGGCCAATTGGTATTGGTCATAATGACTAGGGTCGGGATATGGGTTAACCATTTCAGCAACTTGAGAAGAAGGATCTGGCGAAGCAAAAAGTCATCTTCACCACCTTGGGTTTGGTTCCCAAGGTTGTTCTGGTTCAATGACCCAAGCTTCCAAGAGAGTCATCAGGTCCAGATTCGCTGGATCTTGACCAAGTCCAGGTCTAGGATTAGCCATCTCAACTAAGTGAGTGAAAGAAGAAGGGTGAGAAGAAGGTCTGGATGATGTGACGAATCGCCTTCGCCTCCTTGGGATCAACTCCCAAGGTCAAACCAGTTAAGGTCTAAGTGTCCTCCTCCCTTGCATACACCAACCAACCCAAGTTGGTGCAGCTAAGCCAAAAAGGCTAAGGCCTTATTAATCAAGTGGTCCTTAAGATCAAGTGACCAAAGTTTCCGTTAAGGTTCTAATTTATGAAGAAAAATTCATTGTAACTACAACTGCAACTAATCCCAACCCCCTAAGCTAACCTAGCCAATCTATATGAGGGGACCAAAGGGAAGGTTCTTTTTTTGGCTTTTGCCTCCGGTTCCTTTGTACCCCTTAGACACGATCGTTTGATACCGCCTCATAGATTTGGCTAAGGTTCGACTACAGTGGTTGTGATGACCCAGTAGTTCGACAACAAATGTAGGTTGGTTAATGTGTTTTACGAATTTTCTTTTTCCAACCTTTCTCTTCAAATTGGGGGTTTTTGATGAGTGGCTCACGAAGTGACCAAGCCCTTGGCTAGCCACTAGACTTGATTAAGTCTGGGTTAGCCAAGTGTGGTCTCCAAATTTTAGCCCTAAAAATTGAACCTAGGGTTCATGTAATGGCTAAGTGTTCAGCAGACCACAATTCAATTCAAACTATTCTTTACGGCACAATTTTAATTCAACTGATTTGAAATTCGGTAGGCAAATTTCTTTTTTAATTAGCTTTCCAAAGAATATTTTTTTGAACTTTTTACTATTTGAAACAAATTAATATGAATGTTTAACTGTCGGGGGTTCAGACATGGAATTTTGACCCCTTGTCGATTTTTCAATTTGAAATAATACCAAATTAACTCTAAAAATTTGAGAAAAATATGGAACTGAAAGCTAGTTTAATAACCTTTCAAACCCCACCATTTTTGGTCAAATCTAATTTGTGTACTATTCGAAATTGCATTTTTAAATTCAAAAAGTTTTCGATCTAAGTCAGTTTGAACCCCTTGTATTTCGAGAATTTTCAAAAATTACACAATTTTAATTTCCTCAAATGAATAGTGCAGTTTTAAAGCTGATTTAAAAATTTATCTTTAACCTGAATTTCATAATTTTTGGTTGAGTAAATTTTTGGAAATTAATTTTTAAAGCAAAAATAAAGTTTGGCCGAAATTCAAGGAATGATGAAAAAGCTTTTGAAAATACTTGAATTAAAAAATGAGCCTTTTTCACCAAAATAATTTTTTTTCAAAGATTTTCAATCTTTTTCAATTTTTTTCTTTTTTTTGGAGGGAAAATTTTTCAAAACTCTAACCCTAAGATTCAAAACAATCCTAAATCTAAAACCTAATTTTTTTTTCACGAAAATATGTAGATTTTTTTTTTGTTTCTTTAGAAAGCAAATCTACGTAGAAAATAGATCTACCTAGGGTTCAAATGGAAAACCTAAAACAAAGATTGTGATGTGCACCTATTTTTTCAATTGCACCTGATGTGTGCATAGAATCCGCTTTTCCTATTCTTGCACATCAAAAAGCAAGGAGAAATAGATGTAACAGTGTTAAGCTCAAAGAAATCAAAAATCAAAATCGCGTTGCCTCCCCGGCAATGGTGCCATTCGTTGAGGTCGTGAAATCACGTATTTCATTAAGAAAGCATCGTAGTATAGCGCAAATTACAACGCAAACAAAAATTAATATAATGAGACGGTGAGTCCCGATCGATCTCAGGGAGGCATTTAAGAGCGAAATTGATTTGATTTCTCTACTTGCTTAAAATTGGAGTCCGATTTTTAAGGTACGAATATATGATTCATCGATTATGTTGTTAACTCGTAAGACGTGCTCACGAGTCAAAAACAAGATAAATGTGAAGGTATGCATGTTAGTGCACACTATCTTAACTATGCAATGGCGACCCACAGAATATTCGTTAATTGTTAAATCCTCTATATCTTCTGGAACAGACATTTTAATTACAATAAGATAAGACTATGGAGCAGGCAACTGATGATCGCAATATAGATAGATGAATCAGGCAAGTGGTGATTTCATTTCTTCAAAAATATCATCATTACAATCATGTTTCAAGGAAAGCTTGTACATGAAAGCTTAAAACAACGATTCTAGCTAACAGAAAAGTGATGCATGCATGGATCTACGGAAGATTATGCATGCATCCATTAAGGTAGAGGATTACTATGCTACTAACAGAAAATAATGCAGAAATTTAAACTAAGAAGAACATCAATCTAGCTATCAAAACTTTAGGGCATTGAAGGTGGTCTCCAATTGATGTGTGGTCTGAGGTGGTGGGAAGGGAAAGAGGGACAGCCAAGGTGGTTGGCCGACCTCTTGAGAAGGTGGTGGAGATGCTTTAGCTTCTTGGACTTGGAGTGGAGTGGAGAGGAGGTGATGGAGCTCGCCAATGGAGTGATGAGTGGAGGTGCACATGAAATGGAGTCCAAGGCTAGATGGGGGTCCATGGCTATCCGTGGTGGTCTTTAAATAGACCAAAGGCTTCGCTCTCTAGAGAATTATAGAATTATGTAGAAGGGCCTCCATCTTGCCGTCAAGATGTATGGGAGTGGGTCTTCTTAGATCCACAAATTGTGAATTTAAGAATGGACTCAGTGGTTTGCTATTTTTGGGTTTCAAGAGGTGGCGCCACTTGATGAAGTTTCTAGAGGGCTCTAGAGTGGGCCGCTAGGTGTGTGTGTGTGGGTGTGTGTGCATGAATATGTGGGTGTGGCTAGGTGGTTTAGGTTGAGTCCTATAGGTCTAGTGATTGGGTTTAGGTAGATGTCTACAGATAGGTTCACAAAACCCAATACTAATGTGATAAGTGCAATTAAACTTATCCTAAGTTTAATTGAGTGGATGTGTGTGTAATTGGTAGAGGAAGTTCCCAATTAGGTCAGGCTTGAGTCAATTGGACTCTTACTAAGTCCAATTAGGCTTGTGTTGGTTGAGGTTTGAGCTCAATTGGTTTCTATGAGTCCAATTGACTAGGTGAAGTGTGATTGACTTAGATCCAAGTCAATTTGGTTTAGTGAGAACCTAATTAGGTTCCTAGGAAGGTCTTAAGGTAGTGTACTAGGCTTAGGGCACCTTAATTTAGGTTTCCTAGGGTGTAGAAATGGGTTTAGGGGCTTAGGAAATCGAGATCTTGGCTTGATTTCAAAAATAGTGATTGGAGAAGGTTTCTTGACGTCATATTTATTAATCATATGACTTACACTTCAAAATTAGAAGTCTAAGTCTTTGGTTTGGATGTCCAATGTCAGATCAGGGTGAAGTTGAGGTTCTATCTTGGAATTCTGTAGAAATTGGACGTTTGACACCTTATTTGGACGTCCGATATTCCAGTAGAATTGGATTATGGTTCTACGGGTGGTATCTAAGGGTCCTAGACATCCAGCAACCTACCTGGACTTCCAGATATAGGCTGGAATATGGGTTTTGAGGTATCCTAGGCTAAGGTGACCTAATCTAAGGGTGGCTAGGGTTAAGGAAGGTCTCTAGGGATATACTAAGGCTAGGAAGGGTCCTATGTTCTTCATAATTTAATTCCTACATTAAAATTCTACTAGTAAGGTAGTATACGTCTTCCCTATATTATGTTTTTATCTTTATTGTAGGGCTTCTGCTCCAGCTCTGTTGTAGCTCTAGCTTCCTCCTTTCTTTAGTTCCGCTTCAGGACATCCACTCAGCTTCTTATTACCTATAATCCCAAATATTGCACTAATCAGTACATTATAACATTATTTCATGCATATTTAAGTAAAGCAGAAAAGATGCAATGTATGCTATTTATGCATGAATTACACTACAATTGTGCTAAGTTCTAACTTAATTTAGGTCATTTAAGTCCCATGATTGCTATGCAATTAGGGTAATGCCCAATTATTTCTTCCTCTTTGCATGTGTGAATTGGGCGGGAAGTGGTGCCCAAGCCAAATCAAAAGAGGTTTGCAAGCAAGGATTTTTGTTGTTAAAGTGTTTTAGAGTTTTGATAAAAATTTGATATCTTTTAGGATTCTCTCTTGTTAAAATTTCAAATAAGGTTTTGAAGTTCAACAAATAATATCAATCAAGTTGTTGTTGGTGGAGTTCAATTCCTTTAGAGTTGTTGTGACTAATAGAGAAATTAAAACCCTAATGTGGAAATCCTATGTATGCAACTCATAAAAATAAATCTCTTCTCAAAATCATTTTAGGTGGTGGTCCAAACAAGACAAAAAACACCACCACCTGACAAAAAATTAAACAAGATATCTAAAAATGATTTTTTTGTGATTTTATGAAAAATTTTGATATTTTTTTGAAAATTTTCTTCTTACTGGTGTCAAGAGTCAGAATTAATAGATTCAGGAAATTGATTCTGCAAAATCCTCACATAGCCTCAAAAATTTTTGAGAATTTTATATGATGTATAAAATTATTCAAGGTTTCCAGTAATATAAATTTTACCTAAATTTGATAAGTAGCAAAATTTATAAAATTCACAGACAGTAAGTAAATAGTAAGGAAATAAGGTCTGACCCCTATTCAATCTGTGAATTTTTTAATCTTTTCTATTTGGTAAAATTACTTGAAAATTGGACTCTAGGTTCCTGACTTAAAGGGGCTTCCGTGGATGAAATTTGATGATTTTTGGAATCTTCTAAATGGCCGAACCTGATTTTTGAAAACCAAGATAGAAGTCTAAATTTTCAAAATCAAACACAAATATGGTAAGGTGGTGGAAAAGTGAGGCAAACACGCAACACAATGAATTTTTAGGGTTCCACCATGTTTAATTTTTCTTGTTTTAATTTTTTTTATAATTTAAAGATTTTTAATAGATTTCTATTTTATTTTCGAATAAAGATGGACTAGGGTTCTTACCTAAAATACGCGGGACGGAAAGAAACTTAAAGCTTTCTCTCCAAGTGCTCCAAATCCCGCTTTGACTCCTGATTTGCCCCTGAAATCAAATAGACAAAATTTCGTGAAGATCTAATAAAGCAAAAGAGATTAAATGTGTGACTAAGCCATGCCTCCACGGAAATGACACCAAAAAGTGATGCGAAAAAATACATGTTTTGTTAAATAAGCGAAATATGTTGTATGCATAAAATGGATCAACTCTTAAATCTATAAAACCTAGATAAGGTGAACATCTAGGGTCATCCAAGGAGACCAAATTGTTAATCACAAGAATTGATTCTCTCTCTTACCTCTCAAATCCGCACTTGTCTTTTTGTGAATTTGATTTTTGTTGTTTTTATGATTTTGGAAACAATCGGGTATTTGAAGCGAAGATTAACTACGCTAAACCTACGCCTAAGTGACAAGAATGAAACCCTCTCGTCTAAGCTCACCCTAGGCAAGTGAGCCTAGGGTAATTAGAAGAAGAGAGTGTGGTGTGCACTACAACTACAAGAACATGAAACACACACTAAACGTAAAACATGAATTGGAAGGCAAATAGAACTTGTATTACTAGCAACTAAGGGAAATGTAGTGGAATGCTTGTTACGTGAAAATAAGGAAAAATAAACTAGCTAATACAAGATATAGAGATAAAGGAGGGGGAATCCTCTATTTGAAGTTTGGATGGCCCTTTCTCTAAGTGAAGTTGCCCCGCACTTGAAAAGGGTTCTCTTTGGCTTTTCATGATGTAGTCCTCCTCCAAGCTCTCTCCTCAAGGTGGGCATCAACCACCTTCAAGGTTCCTCCTCTACCTAGTCGTCCCTTCAAGTGTGGACCTCCTCCTTGGAATGGCACAAGGAAGAAGAAGGTAGAGAAAGAAGGAACCAAGGGAGTGAGTAGGATGCCCCCTTGATCTTCTTCTCTTCTTCTTCCTTGGCATGAATGGAAGTGGATGTAGGGTGGTTAAAGGTAGAACCTATCTAATGGAGAAGATGGGAATATGGTGGTGGTTAAAGGGGGTATTAATAAGAAGGGAGGGGGGTGGTTGACGTGGGATATAGTGGAGGGCTAAGATTGATTTTGGTGGATAGTTCGTGATCCTAGGGTGTAGGCTAGTTGGCACCAACCTAAGGGTTGCTAGGTAGGGTGGTTATGGGGGCTAAGGTGTCCTTTGGTGACAGTCCACCATGGAGAGGCACCATGGTTTTGACACCACCTAAGGAGGGTTCTAGAAGGGGGTTAGGTATAGGGTTGGGATGGCTTTAGGAGGTATGTGTAGGGCTAAGATGGGGGGAATGTTTTGGTGCCAAAAAGGGAGGGTTGGTTAGGGTCATTTTGGAGCCAATTGTAGGTGTCTCTTGGTGGTGGTTGAGGGGCCAAGGGGTGTATGGGGTTGGCACTGAAAAGGATTAGGAGTAACGGAGCTTAGGTGGACTAGGTTTAGGGTTATTTGGTGGAGCTTAGCTAGGTTGGTTTTAGGGTTAGGTAGGGATGCCATGGAGGTGGATTAGCTTAGCTAGTAGGGAGTAGGGTAGGAGGTAGAGGGAGATAGGGTTTTGGAGGAGAGAAGCTGGAGCTAGCTGGAAGAAGCTGCACTGGAGCTAGTGGTTGCTGAAGAGAATTGCAAGGAGCTACCTTAGCTTGCTTAGCTTGCTAGTTCTTTGCTAGCTGCTAAGCCAAGCCAAGATGAGCTGGCTTCTGCTGATATGAGCTAAGGTGAGCTGGGTCTAGTCTACCCAGAGATTATCTAACTAGCTGGAGTAGGTAGCTTAGATCAAGTAGCTTAGCTCAACCAAGTTAAGCTAAGTTAAGTCTCTGGGAGCTTGACTTGAGCTAGCCTAAGCTAGTTGAGGTCATCTTCAGCTGACTAGATCTAGCTAGTTGATGGCAGTAGCTAGTCCTAGTCAGGTTGAGCTTCTAGTGAACTGTTCTGAGCTAGAGGAGCTAGAATGAAGTGGGAATCAACTATCTTGATCTAGGTTGAGCTGCCATCTAGCTTAGGTAAGCTGAATGGAGTTGAGGTGAATTAGCTAGTGCTGCCATTCAGCTGAGATGAGTCGAATAGACCTAGGGATGGCTTGATCTTGCTAGAATGTGCTAGGATCCAGCTGGGATGAGCTGGATCTAGCTGGGATCCAGCTAATAGGAGCTTCTTCTACATCTTCTGCCTTCCTGAGTGCCAAGGTAAGTGGGGTCTGACTTTCTATCTATCCCTAACACTCAAGTAAATGTATCAAAAAGACAAATAAAATGCAATGCATGCCTAGCCAAAGTAAATGCCTAAATGCTGCCCGAAAACCCATTTGCAGAGTTAAAACCCTAAGAGCTAGATCTATTTTAGGGCGTAACGATGATGATAAACTGGTGTTTATCATCAGTCTCTATCTAGGCCGATCAACACATGGGATGAACTTCAAGCAGAGTTCCTGAAGTTGTTCCTAGTAGGGAGTACTAACACCCTGAGGCACCAAATCATGCATTTTGTACAGAGTGCAGGGGAACCCCTTCATGAGTCATGGGATCAATTTTAGGATCTCATGCGGAAATGCCCTCATCATAGAGTTCCAAAATGAGAACAAGTCTAGTCTTTTTATTGAAGACTCCATGAAGATATCAAACTCTTCATCAATGTGGCCTATGAAGGTAGCTTCCTGGGTAAGGATGAGGGCACCATTTGGGAGATTCTCAAAAATATGTGCAAGAACTCCATGAACAATGAGTCCTTGGGTATGTTCGATTGGAAGACTACCCGCACAAACACCGGAGGAGAACATGAAGCTCAAGACATATCCTCCTCCGTCAATCTAGAATTGGTGACCAGCCGATTGGATAAAGTCTCCATTATCGAGAAGAAGTTGGACGATTTGACTCATCAACTCTAGAAGGCCACTACTTCTCAACAAAGCATGTATGCACGTCCGCCAACAAGATGGGAGGTCATACATAATATTCACCACCACTCTTACTCTGGGATGGATGCATATCCATCCACTTCTGATCCAGGTTTTAGAGGAAACTTCGAACCCTCTTACTCAAGTTGGGGGATCTCTAAACCCTTGTATCCTGATTATTCCAGAGCTACTCAACCCTGTGAGGAGCTCCATGCCATCCAGAATGATCCTTATTCTAACTTCTACAACCCTGGATGACGTATTCATCCTAATTTCTCATGGTCGGGGAATACTCAGAACTCTAGACCTTAATACCAACCTCGACCATAGAATCCACACTCATATCAGCTTGCTTATCCTAAGCCCAACCCAAATTTTTAATTTGGACCTAATCATCATAGCTAAAATGCTCAAGTTAAGCTAGAAACGAGGTTAAAACACTATCTATTAACACAAAAATGGGTTAAGTGTGGGAATTATGGAAAAAGACCTAAAACACTCAATTTGTGCTAAGAACACATAATTTGGTCAATTTTGAGATATTCTATACCTAAAATACACTTGGATGTTTTGAATGATAATTGAGCACCAATTTGAGCTTAGAAGTACAAATCAAAGGTTGAAATATGTTCCTATATGTTCAATTCATATGCCATAAAAATTATTTTGTATTTAGACATCATTAAAACCTTGAAATCATAGCATTGCACTTACGTCCTCAAGTCTTCATATTTTATTCACATAAAATTCATCAGGGACTCTTTTGTAAGCTTTCAAGGATAATTCTATTCTAAAACCATCTACTTATGGACTCATGTACAATTGTTCTACCGCTTCAACCCATTTGGGCTTCTTTGTAAAATCGCCAAAAGATCTGGGACGATCTCTTTTTTCCCTTTAGCTCGAGTGCAAAGAACACGTGCAACACCAGCCGTCCATCTTCCCAATCTTGATCTAATGGTTGATCTTCACCCAACCTACTAGCACAGTGAGCCTAGCATCCAAGATCGACCGTTAAATCAAGATTGGGAAAATGGACGGCTGACATCGCGCATGTTCTTCGTACTCGAGCTAAAGGGAAAGAAGGATCATCCCAAGTCTTTTAGCAATTTTATGAAGAAACCTAAAGGGCTGAAGTGGTAGAATAATTGCACATGAGCCCATAAGTGGCTGGTTTTAGAATAAAACAATCCTTGAAATCTTACAGAAGAGTCCCTGATGAGTTTTATGTGATTAAAATGTGATGACTTGAGGACCTAAGTGCAATGCCATGATTCCAAGGTCCTAATGATGTCCAAATGCAAAATAAGTCTTATGCATATGAATTTAACATATAGGAACATATTTCAACGTTTGATTTGTACTTTTAAGCTCAAATCGGTGTTCAATTATCATTCAGAACATCCAACACTTAACTCATTTCTTGTGTTAATAGATAGTGTTTTAACCTCGTTTCTAGCTTAACTTAGGCATTTTAGCTTTGATGAGCCACACGAAAACACCTAACAGGGAAGATAAGATGAGCATGATTTTGTAGACTGATGGTAATGCTATCATTCACCATAACTGGCTTAAATTAGTTGAAATCAAGAGATAAATGCTCCTAAATAATTGCATGAGGACCATAATTCAACTCTGATTTGTTTTGAGAAGAAAATGATAAAATAGGGTTAATTTTGTTGTTTTAACAGCACATCACAAATGCAGATTAATCACGAGGTCACTCAAGGGTTAATTAAAGGTCAATTGAGAACAAAAGTCCAAAAAGTGGGTCTCTACTGATAGAAATAAGGTTTCACGCAATTCGATGGTGAAAACAATACCAAAATCCCTAATTATCAACCCACTTAAATAGAAGAGGTTTTGGTCAGGATAAAATCAATCTAAACCTCCTAAAATTCATAGAAAAATATGCTAAGAGGTTTGGTACCTTTGGTTTGACTATATGAACCTATTTTGACCTAGAATAGAGTTTCAGACAAGAATTTACCCTAATTTGGGATTCTATGCAAGTTACCCAACCAAAAATGGTCAAAACTAAAATCCAAGTTTATCATTATATTCCTTGGGTTCAAATTAGTTTAACACCAAAATTTTGGCCCAATCAGAGTCAATCTTGACCTATTTTGCAATTCAGCCCTTAGATACTCTATTTCTTACACTTAACCCCCCAGATTTCAAGTTCCTTACATATACTTGCCTATCTGTATCTTCTCCTTCACAAATCAGTCCCTACTAACATTGATCTCAAGTTTCATAAAGAACCCAAGCAAGCCAAGATTTGAGTGAGATAGAATCTCTCTCAAATCATCACCAAATCCCTGCCAAGTTTGGAGGGATTGGTGTTCAGACCATGAGAGGTCATTTGAACATGATCTTGATCCTTGATTTGAAGCTAGGAGCTCAAGAGAGCTCAAAGAATTTGTGAGAAAAAACCAAGACAAATCATAGGAAATTCACAATGAATCTTTGTAATTGAGTTCGCAATTGAGCTCTTTAAAAGCTCCCCAAGCTCCTAGGACCAATTTGAGCCTGGTCACAGTCTAAATCTCCCAATTCTTCACTTCTTCGACCACCTCCACCACGGCTCCGACAACCTCCTTCCCCCATCATTGTCCGGTTGACCAACGACCAAATTGGTCAGCCTATGACCTTCCTCTCCTTCTGCCTCTCGCCAGCCCAGGTAGAGGCCATCTCCCCCTTTCCTCATTGCTAATCTCTTCACTGGAGGTCTTGTCTCCTTCATGTCTGGAAGGCCACCTCGGCATGGATCTCCCCTCCTCTTTGTCCATAATTAGGCTTTCTCTCTCCCTCTCTCTTCCTAGTTTAGGTTTAGCTCTATAGCTCCTCGATTTGACTACCACACCGCCGTCTCCCCTTCATCTTCTTTAGCGTCGATCGCTCCTTTGACGAGGCCGTGCAGCCGAC
This sequence comes from Thalassia testudinum, assembly GCA_037157565.1. Lineage (NCBI taxonomy): Eukaryota > Viridiplantae > Streptophyta > Magnoliopsida > Alismatales > Hydrocharitaceae > Thalassia > Thalassia testudinum. The sequence goes on from JAZHRO010000051.1 coordinate 11,263,378, forward strand.
AGACACACCCAAATGTCCAACCACCACCACCACTACCTTCCTCTCCCTCCGTAGATCAAAAGCCCCCTGTTTATTGAGGGCTTTGACCATTCCAACCCCTGGCCGAATGACCCACGTCTCCACCAACATCCTCAATGTTGTCCAGCCACCTCATGCATCCATTCACCATGCTGCACCCACCATTGAGTTCCTCACATCACGGAGATCACGTAGAACTTTCTGATTAGAGCTTAGAACCAATAGTTAATATTTCAGGTCATCACCAGATTCCACTTCTCATCCACCAAATCACAGCCGTCGTCCGTCGTGCTCCATTGATCTTCAACCTTAACATCACCTTGCAACATTGCAAAACTACCTCAGGGACTCGTTTGGAGCCTTAATTGAACACAAGAGAAACCACACCAGTGACAATTGGAGCAGATTCCAGTTGCTATCTCACATGAAGGCACTTTAGTGCCACATCATGGACACTGATCATGTTTTTGCACAGATTGTTAATTTAGTGTTTTAAGTCGTTGCAACACACAAAAATGGATTCACTTTTAAAATTTATAAGACCTAGATAGTGGGGTATCTAGGATTGTCCAAGGAGGTAGGCTTGCAAATTTGTTTCTCCTGACTTGAACAAGGAAATCAACTTTCTTTTTGGTCTTTTAAATATATACTTTTTATAGATTTTTGAAATAAAGGCAACATGCAAGTTTTTGTTGATAGCGGGAAAAAAACTAATACCTAATTCAATAAAGCTAACCCTAAGGTGACAGGTAGAGCCTCTTCCTAAGCTCACCCTAGGCATGTGGAGGCCTAGAATAATTAGGGAGAGGGAGTGAAACAAATGCTAGGCAAAAATTGTAAAAAGCTATGCAACAAAAATTGAAAGAAGGCAATTTGAATTAAAGCAAAATTGTTTACACAAAACCTATATAGGAATGCTTCTACTCTTCTTGAAAATACAAGAAAAATAAAACGCAAATCCTCTAGATAGATGGTGAAGAAGAGGGCTTCTTGCTCCAAGCCAAGTCGCTCCTTGACTTGAAAAGACAACTCCTCCTTCTTGAGATGCTCCTCCAAATGATGTCCTCCAAGGTGGTAGCTACCACCTTTAATTCTCCTCCTCCAAGGGTAGACGTCCACCCTAGGTCCTTCTCCTTTGTCTGGCCATCCTCCTTAAAGTATAATGGCCCTCCTCCTTGGCGTGGCATAAGTTGAAGAGAGTGGGGAGAAGAAGGCACCAAAGGGGCGGGTGATGTGCCCCCTTAATCTTCTTCTCTACTTCTACTTCTTGGTCGTAGGTGTAGGTGGGTATAGGTAGAATAATACACTAATGGAGGACGATGAAATTGTGGGGGGAAGTTAGGTGGGTATATATAGTGTAGGATGGGGGTAGGGTTGGCGTGAATAGGTGGAGGGCTAGGATGGAGTTTGGTGGTGGTTATGGGTGGTTAGAATGATCCTAGGGGTAGGGTTAGTTGGCGCCAACTAAAGGGGTTCCATGGGGTGGTTATGGTGGTGAAAGGGCACCTATATTTGGCGCCAACTATGGGGCTTCTAGAAAGTAGGTGAGGTAGATGGTGGAGATGATTTTAAGGAGAGGTGTATGGTGGAGATGAAGGGAATTTTGGAGGGAAAGTTGCGCCAAAAGGGAAGGGTTCTAGAAGGTTATTTTGGAGGGAAAATAGGTGGCTTTTGGTAGTGGTGATGGGGTGTGATGGTGGTGGTCGCAACTTGGAGTAGGATAACTAGCTTAGGTGAGCTTAGTTGGTGGAGCTAGCTAGGGTTGAGTTGAAGGTGGTGGATGGCCAAGGGAGTTGGAACATAGCTAAGCTAAGCTAAGCTATTTTAGCTAGTAGTGGAGTAGAGGAGGAGGTATTGGAGCTAGGGTTTGAAGAGTGGAGCTGAGGAGGGGAAGTCAGGACCTTGAACTGGAGCTGGCAGCTGCTAAAGAGGGTGGCATGGAGCTACTCTAGCTGGCTTAGCTTGCTAGTTCTTTGCTAGCTGCTAAGCCAAGCTAAAGTGAGTTGGCTTCTACCATAATGAGCTGAGGTGAGCTGGGTCTGGTGCTCCCGGGGAGGATCAAGATGGTTGAGGTAGCTAAGGTAGCTTAGCTCAACTGAGTTGAGCTAAGCTGAGTCCCTGAGAGCTGGCCTTGAGCTTCCTGAGATGGAATGAAGTCATCTTCAGCTAGCTGGAGTTGAGTGGAGCTGGATGTTACTAGACCTAAGCTGGGGTAAACTCTAGTCAACTCAGCTGAGCTAGCTAGACTCCCTGTGGACTAATGGCAGCTGAGATGAGCTAGACTCGGCTAGGTTGAGCTAGATCTGAGCTGACCTGAGCTAGGTTGAGCTAAGATAAGCTCTCTTGAGCTGCCATTCAGCTGAGATGAGCTAAATGGAGCTAGGATGAGCTAACCCTAATTCAGGTGAGCTGAATTCAAGCTATGGTGAGCTGGATCAAGCTAAGTTCCAGTTGGTGAGAGCTTCTCCTTCACCAGTTGCCTTCCTGAGTGCTAGGGTTCTAGGGATCTGGCAATCTGTTTATCCCTAACACTCACAAAAACACATCAAAAACACAATAAAAAATGCAATGCATGCCTGACCTAATTTATGCCTAAATGCAACCCAAAAATCCTTTCGCGGAGCAAAATCTAAGAGCTATGTTTGTTTTAATGCATAAGAATAATGGTAAACTGGCGTTTATCACACCCCCATGCTTATCTTTTAATTTTTACAAAATGAAATTTTTGGGTAATCTAATTTTTTCGACTTTTGAGGAGAAAGAGATTATGGCACATTGGTTGATTCAAACATAGGAGGTACAGGATTTGTTAGGGATAAACATTGGGATTTATTTTTGGATCCAAAAATTAGACAAAACGAGATCAATATATCCTCTAGACAATTCACAAATTAACCCCTTGTTAATTCAGATGACTTGAAATTTCTATTTTTAGGATTTTTCTGGTTCTTGAATCTGATTCGTAACTTGCTATATCTTTTAAAACCTTGTGTCCGTGCTTGTGAAAAGCCAATATTTATAAGGGCATGTTTTTGGTTTAAAACTTTTTTTTTCTCTCCCCCATGCTTATTTTAAGCTTAGTCTTACAACAGATGTGTTGGGATCATCATTCCCAATACCAAACCTCGAGGGGACTCTGGTGCCAGTACTTCGAGATAACACTATCCATGACAACACCCAAGAGCTCACAACCCCAAAACACAATGCAGTGTAAAGGGGCATTCTAGGCAAATTCAAGCTCTTGCTCCGAAATTATAGGTAGAGCACCGTCTAATACACTTGAGCTGCTAAAATGCGCTTTAATGCTCCATCTAAAGATATGAAATATAGATATGGAGCAGCGCTGAGGCGGTAACATGTTGACATCGCTTCCTCAAAGGAGGCATTTTCCTCCTTCTTGGTGGTGGGAACTCAAACTAATGATCTGCTTCAGACTTTTACTAAGGCTAAACAAGGGGTTTTTCTAATTTTTAGTAGTTTTTATTTGTTGGCTTGTATGTGAAATTTGACACAGGAAGTTTCTCAAGAAATGCAAGTTTTTGAATCAGAAACTAAGCCTGATACTTTCCATATTACAAAAGAGGATTAAGTCACCTGAACTATCATGAGTTCAAGTGGAATTTTAGATAAGGATATCTGATCTAGTCTAAAAATACATCCTGAAATTCTAATGATCAGATTCGTATCCTCATCCCTAGTTTATTAAAGATTAAATCCCATTGTACCAAAAGTAGGTTTTCAACCTTAGTCCCTATTTCAAGATTTTCCTCAAAAAATTTTCAATATTTTTATTTTTTTGGGTATGTCAGTAGAAAAACAAAATGACAAAAGAAAAATGTATATTTTTAGGTTTTGAAAGTCCTAAAACTATTGTCAAAATTTTAAAACACCCCCCCATGCTTAAGATATGCAATGTCCTCAAGCATTAGGAGGGAAAAGGGATCACCTTACTGAAGGGCGGTCAGGTTTAGGATGGTCAAAACCTGGAAAAAGAAAGGAAAAAGGAAAACAGGAAAATTGGTGGGTTACCTCCCATCTAGTGCTATCTTTTGTGCCAATTCAGTCGAGCGTGAAGATATGCACGGAAGACAGAAAATCATGTAAATAGTTGGACACTTGGATGCTCACATAAAATGTGTCTTCTTCTAGATCCCTAGAAAATCGATTAGAGGAAATAAAGGGATCAAAGTTGGATGGAAAATGAGAGGTGTATCCCAAGTCTGGCCATGGTTTTAAATCAGGTTGAATGCCAAACTGGGGTGGGTGTGGTGGTAGGTCCAATGGAAAAGGTTTGGGGGAAGATGGGTGAAGGGTGGGTGAAATTAGAGTGGAAGGGTGGTTTGAGAGAAGAGTGGGTCAGTTAGGGGGGTCAGGGGGTTCATTAGGAATGGATTTTTGGTCAAGACAAGTCTCCAAATCACAGATTTTGCTGACCACTAATTCTGAATCGGATTCTTCAAAAAGATTATGGTTGGTAAGGGAATCTATCAACATTGTCTCCTCCACCATATTAGAAATTTCAGTATTTGAGTCCTCAAAAAATTCATCATCATGGAATCTCTTGGAGGATTTGAAAATATCTAGAGTGATAGTTTGGCCGACACAGGTGATATCCATTTTGCCTGTGTGGCAATTGATATTTGCCTTTGTAGTGGCCAAAAAGGGTCATCCAAAGATTATTGGGGCATTCAATAAAGATTCGGGTACCTCAATGTCAAGGACCAGAAAGTCTGCAGGGAAGACACAATTCTGGACCTTGACCAAAACATCCTCAACAATCCCACGAGGTTTAATTATAGATCGATCAGCTAATTGCAGGGTAACCTCGACGGGTTTTAATTCACCAATCTAAAACTCTTCAAATAAAATCATGGGAATGATATTAACTGAGGCACCAAGATCAATGAGGGTGCGATCAAAGGTAGTATCATCAATAATTACTGAAATTAAAGGCATCCCCGAATCTTTCATCTTAGGAGGCAGCTTGCTCTGTATGACAGAGCTTACTATCTCTTAAAGATGTACCTGTCCTAGATTTTTGCCCTGCCTTTTAGGAGTACAAATCTCCTTCAAAAATTTGGCGTAGGCAGGTATATATTTGATGGCATCTAGGAGAGGAATATTGATTTGAACTTACCCAAATAAATCCATGAGTTCTTTTTGTGGTGGGCTCAGATTTCTTTTTTCTATTGGTGGTGGGGTGGAGAGCTTGTGGAAAAGGGTTATGAGTCGTGTCTTGAGATTTTTGTATTGCTTTTTCTTCTTAATGGGGAGGTGGAGAGTCAATTTGCACAAGGATGGGGATTTCACCAAGTTTTTGTGAAGGCCTGGGATCAGTGGTAGTCTTCCCACTCAACGTAATGGCATGTACAGTCGGATTATTATTTGGAGGAGGTGGGGGAGCCTGTGGTTGTGAAAACCTGGGAGGCTGCTGAGGTGGTGGATTAGTAGGAGGCTGATTCGGGTAGTGTGGATTTCTGCCCAGATATTGGTTCCTCTAGTGATTAGGGTTGGGCATGGGTTGGGAGGGAAGATGTCATGCAAGCCTTTGAGTGGGAGTAATCCCAATCTGATTATTTAGATTTATGATGGTGCGGGTTACTTCCGTCATTTTTGTTTGCATGTCCTACAAGGTTCTCATCATCTAGGCATTGATATCTTGTTGGGATGGCCCAGGATAAAAGGTCAGATTAGATCCATACACATTAAATTGATTTGGTTTTGGAGGAACCTAATATTTTGAGTGGGGTTAAGATTTGGATAGTTGTAATTCCCCGGTGAATCATGGGCAACCTCAGAATACTGGTAATAATCAGCAGTAGTAGTGTTGAGATTGTGCAAATTTTCTCTTTGTGGAAAGTTAGGTTGGGTTAGATGTGGACTGTGTGGAGCTTGGGTTGATGTGGCAAGTCTTTCCTCAATCTTCTTTTGGTTATCGTGCATCTGGTCGAGTTCTTGGGCGATCATTTGAAGTCGCCTTGGGTGACAGGGATTGATTGAGTGCCTACTTCATGAACACTGAATTGCGGGTTTTGAGTTCTGCCAAATGTGTTCATGGAAGCTTGATTAAATGAGTTTTCACTCATTTCTTCAAAAAGATCATAGGCACTCTCAGCATTCTTATTCAAGAAGTTTCTGCCACACGAGGCATCGAAAAAGTGTCGAAGTTGATCTTCTAAACCATTATAGAAGACCTGCATGAGCTGCCAAAGAGGAATCTCGAGGTGCGGGCAACTTCTTAAAAGATCTTGGAATCTCTCCCAAGAATCATGGAAACTTTCACCAAATTTCTGTTGGAAAGTCGTAATTGATCTTCGTAATGAATTTGTACGACCTATAGGGAAAATTTTCTTGAGGAAGGCACTCTTGGGCTGAGGCCATGTGGTAATGGGTCTGCCAATGGTCCTGAACAAATAGGCGGCCTTATCTTTAAGAGATAATGGAAAAAGCTGCATCAGCCATAGGTCTTCTTGCACATTTCGGGAATGGGTTGTTTGTGCAAGAAGAGTCAGCTCTTCAAGATGGCTGAGTGGGTCTTCCCTAGGAAGGCCATGGAAGTGTTTAATCAGGTTCAGAACCGCCGTCTTGATCTCGAAGTCCCCCTCTGGTATGTACACCCCTAGTCATTCCTCATAACAAGACGGATCATAAAAATCTTTTAGAGGAATAATAGACTGCTGACAAGGTGGTGGGTTTGGCCTTTGATTGGCTAGGTTTTGCATGTTCCTTGTCAATGTTTGTTGATTGGCATTTAATTTAGCAATCTACTCAGCCATCATTTTCAAGAGATCAGGCGGGGGGCCTTGATGTTGTGATTGAGGCAAATCAATATTAGGGACCTCTAGGTGCTGGAAGTCAAATGTGGGGGGGTTGTGGGTGGAAGGGTCAGAATTAGGGTTAGTAGTGGGGTTAGAGATGGGATTAGAGGTGGAAGTGAAAGGGTTAGTGGACCTGTTTTGTTGATTTTCCATATTTTTAGAAGAAGAAGATAGAAAAAGTGGTCTTTTTGCACAGGGGCGAAATGAAATGGTTCTTCTAAGTGCAGATTTTGAGACCATCGCCCATGCATAAAATGGAAGAAAGGGAAGAGAGGAGAAGAGATGGAGATGAGAGAAGTGTGGACACAAGCAATCAAATTCTAGGCCTAACTTAATTGTGACTCCCTAGAAATTAACCTAAGACTTGGTCCACCTAGGAAATAAGTAATCAATAGTGACAACCCATTCTGTCAACAAATCTAGACAAGTTGCATAAGGGGAGGTTTGGGCCCAACCGTTTCCCAGGAAAATTCCCAGGTGCTTATACAAACCCGCGCTTGGTCATTTGACACAGTCTCTCAGCCTGAACACTAGATATAGATGACAGAATTGTATTAACTAGAGAAAATTTAAGTCCTATATAGCAAGCCTAAATTCATGAAACCTTAGCGGTCAAGTTGCTAGAGATTTTAATTAGGTCTAGGATACTAAAGTGCACACAGAATGTGGAGGGCGTTAATTGGGTTATTGCCCTATTATTTAAATTTTTTTTGTGTATGTAGGAATTAGAAAGTGGTTCCAATTCCAAACAAGTTATCACACAATTTTTGTATTTCTATCTTTTAGGATTCAATTTAATTTAATGTGTTTTAGGATTTCTCTTGTTAAATTTTCAAACAAGTTTGAAATTCCACAATCAAAAGAAAAAAAAAACAAGTTGTATTGGTGATGGTTGATTTCCTTTAATGTGGGTCACTAAAAAGAAAGAAAGAAACCCTAATCCAATTATCCGTAAGATAAAGAATTACTACCAATGAATTATTTTTAGGCTTTTTGTATTAAGTAGTGGTTCGAACAAGTCAAACAATACCACTAATTTATGTAAAATCAAACAAGGATTCTAGAAAAGATATTTTCAAGATTTTAGAAGTTTGTTTGGTATTTATTTTGAATTTTTATTTATGCTAGTGTCAAAGTCCAGTGATGATACCTGTGGTATTTTGGACTTTTGGTACCACTACTGGCCTTAGAAAATTTTGGTGATTTTATGTGAGATGTAGAATTTTACAAGGATTCTAGAAAGCTAAATTTCACAAAAATTGGATGAGTATAAAAATTCTAAAAATTCATGGATAGTAGAAAAATAAGAAGATTAGAGGGTGTGATCCCTCAGTACTCCACGAATTTTTAAAAATTAAATAAAAACCCAATTAGTATGAAATTCGGAATAGATGTTCACAACTTGATTTGAAATCTCTGTGTGAAATTTTATGATTTGAAGAGGCCTGTGGTGTCGAGAATTGATTTTTCAAGTTCGGATAGAAATCTAGACTGGAAAAACAAAACACCAACACTTGGGTTGGAGTGGTGTTTAATGAAGCATACAAGCAAACAATGAAGTTGAATGGGCACCACTCCACTTAATTAAGTTGTTTAGGGCCCTGAAAGACAAGTTTAGTGTATTTTGGTAGTTTTTTAGGTTAGGTGTGACAAGTAAGAAGAACTAACCTGAATGTTCGTGGGAAGACAAGGAACTTTGAACTTTCGCTTCCAAATTCCCGCTTTCCCCCTGTAGTGCCTACACACACAAGAGAAAAGAAAGAGAAGGAGATGAGATCCACTTCAAGCAAGAGAAAAAATGACTAAGCAAAGCAATGCCTCCCCGACAACGGTGCCAAAAAGTGATCGTGTTTTTGCGCGGTTTGTTAATTTAGGGTTTTAAGTCGTTGCAACACACAAACATGGATTTGCTTTTAAAATTTATAAGACCTAGATAGTGGGGTATCTAGCATCATCCAAGGAGGTAGGTTTGTAAATTTGTTTCACTTGACTTGAACAAGGAAATCAACTTTCTTTTTGGTCTTTTAAATATATATTTTTTATAGATTTTTGAAATAAAGGCAACATGCAAGTTTTTGTTGATAGCGGAAAACAACTAATACCTAATTCAATAAAGCTAACCCTAAGGTGATAGGTAGAGCCTCTCCCTAATCTCACCCTAGGCATGTGGAGGCCTAGAATAATTAGGGAGAGGGAGTGAAACAAATGCTAGGCAAAAATTATAAAAAGCTATGCAACAAAAATTGAAAGAAGGCAATTTGAATTAAAGCCAAATTGTTTACACAAAACCTATATAGGAATGCCTCTACTCTACATGAAAATACAAGAAAAATAAAACACAAATCCTCTAGATAGATGGTGAGGAAGAGGGCTTCTTGCTCCAAGCTAAGTAGCTTGTTGACTTGAAAAGACAACTCCTTCTTCTTGAGATGCTCCTCTAAATGATGTCCTCCAAGGCGGTAGCTACCACCTTTAATTCTCCTCCTCCAAGGGTGGACGTCCACCCTAGGTCCTTCTCCTTTGCTTAGCTGTCCTCCTTGAAGTGTAATGGCCCTCGTCCTTGGCGTGGCACAAGTTGAAGAGAGTGGGGAGAAGGCACCAATGGGGCGGGTGATGCGCCCCCTTAATCTTTTTCTCTACTCCTTCTTGGCCGTAGGTGTAGGTGGCTATAGGTAGAATAAACTAATGGAGGATGATGAAAATGTGGGAAGTTAGGTGGGTGTATATAGTGTAGGATGGGGGTAGGGTTGCTGTGAATAGGTGGAGGGCTAGGATGGAGTTTGGTGGTGGTTATGGGCGGTTAGAATGATCCTAGGGGTAGGGTTAGTTGGCACAAACTAAAGGGGTGCCATGGGGTGGTTATGGTGGTGAAACGGCACCTATATTTGGCACCAACTATGGGGCTTCTAGAAAGTAGGTGAGGTGGATGGTGGAGATGATTTTAAGGAGAGGTGGATGGTGGAGATGAAGGGAATTTTGGAGGGAAAGTTGGTGCCAAAAGGGAAGCGTTCTAGAAGGTTATTTTGGAGGGAAAATAGGTGGCTTTTGGTAGTGGTGATGGGGTGAACGGGTGTGATGGTGGTGGCGCCAAATTGGAGTAAGATAGCTAGCTTAGGTGAGCTTAGTTGGTGGAGCTAGATACGGTTGAGTTGAAGGTGGTGGATGTCCAAGGGAGCTGGAGCATAGCTAAGCTAAGCTGGCTTAGCTAGCAGTGGAGTAGAGGAGGAGGTATTGGAGCTAGGGTTTGAAGAGAGGAGCTGAGAAGAAGTCTAGAGCTTGAACTAGAGCTGAAAGTTGCTGAAGAGGGTGGAATGGAGCTACTCTAGCTAGGTTAGCATGCTAGTTCTTTGCTAGTTGCTAAGCCAAGTTAAAGTGAGCTGGTTTCTACCATAATGAGCTAAGGTGAGCTGGGTCTGGTGCTCCCAGGGAGGATCAAGCTGGTTGAGGCAGCTAAGGTATCTTAGCTCAACTGAGTTGAGCTAAGCTGAGTCCCCGGGAGCTGGACTTGAGCTTCCTAAGCTGGAATGAAGTCATCTTCAGCTGGATGGAGTTGAGTGGAGTTGGATGTAGCTAGACCTGAGCTGGGGTAAACTCCAGTCAACTCAATTGAGCTAGCTAGAGCTCCCTATGGACTAATGGGAGCTGAGATGAGCTAGACTCGGCTAAGTTGAGCTGGATCTGAGCTGACCTAAGCTAGGGTGAGCTAAGATGACTTTTCTTAAGCTACCATTCATCTGAGATGAGCTGTATAGAGCTAGGATGAGCTAACCCTAATTTAGGTGAGCTGAATTCGAGCTATGGTGAGCTGGATCAAGCTGAGTTCCAGTTGGTGAGAGCTTCTCCTTCACCAGTTGCCTCCCTGAGTGCTAGGGTTCTAGGGATCTGGCAATCTGTTTATCCCTAACACTCACAAGAACACATCAAAAACACAATAAAAAATGCAATGCATGCCTAACCTAATTTATGCCTAAATGCAACCCAAAAACCCATTTGCGGAGAAAAATCCTAAGAGCTATGTTTGTTTTAATGCATACGAATAATGATAAATTGGCGTTTATCTGACACCAAAACTGGAGAGCTGCATAAATTGAATTCTTCATAGTGGCTTGTCGCCCTTACATGGGGTGAGGTCCCCCACTTGCCTCACGTGACCCATGCACACCTCGCCTACCACATATGCTAGTGGACTTGGTCACCGTTCATGACTCGATTACCCAGTATTGTGCATACCCTTTTACCCAGTTAAGAAGAGGAGGAAGTCTGAGGGTGGGGGTGGTTTTGCCTCGGGGTGCATGCATGTGCATTGGGATGCATGCACACACTTAGGGGATTTTTGAGTTGTCTTGTGCTGTGCTTTGGCAACTTTAAGTCATCTAGTTTGTGTGGCTAACGTCTGACCTTGGCTTTGATACTGTGGACATATTCACCTTATTATCTGATGTGGGAATTAAAGGGTTAGTGGTTCAAGATCACTGTTGATAAATTCAATTGGGTTGAAATGTTGGGATATGTGCTTAATTGTAGGATTAAATTGGTGAATCAAATCACCATTTTTAGGATTTTATCATTCTTTCTATCCCAATTATTTCTGAGACATAAATTACCAATATTAAATATCATTTTGAGTATATTTTTATTATTCATTGAATATCTTGTTGCGATTGATTATTGTGCTCATTCACTCATATTTTAACTAGTGTGTGAATTCCAAATTTGCTCCCTACGAATGACTTCAGACTCACATTTGATTTTGAGTTTATAAATTTAAATGTTATATCAATTTTCATCGCTATACTACGACGCGATGCTTTCTTAAACTATGATGACTTTTGACTCAACATTTTGGCATCGTTGCCAGGGAGCAACACGCAATTCACCACTAGTCATATATATCTGAGCTGATTACTAACTTGCCCTATATGCTTGCTGTGTTTTGTGAGGTACATCACGAAGTGATCTTCGGCATAATCAACCACTCCAGGGGAAGATAAAATTTCTCTTCTTCCCTAATCACCTCCTAATCTTGGGAAGATAAAAAGGAAACAAAATCACTTAGGATCCACTTGCCTTATTTTCCTAGTGACATCATTTAAAGGCAAAGAGTTTCTTAACTTGCATAATTTATCAACAACAGATTGAAGCTAGTGTGATTGATTAGAGATTCTCCATCCTGATTTCCTATACCTATTAGGGATTTGTGCCAAATTTCTCAACATCTTAGACTACTCACTTTCTTGTTTGAGTCCAGGGTGTTATATTTGGAATCAAATTAGACTTGGAATAGAGCCAATTAGGGTTTCCACATTAGGGTTTGAAGTGTTAGTACACACCTGCTTGCAATTAAGGAAATTGATCTTCCCTCATTTGTGTGCTACGCATGCCCATGTTTGAATTAATCTATCCAAGTGAACCCTAAAATCAAGGTTCTAAATTCACTTGAATCATAAAAGTTGGGACTTAATAACCATAAAATCAATCTAGAGTGATTTAGGTCTTGACTCAAATTTCATCCTCAACCTTAGGACAGGTTAGGTGAAGTTGATCCACTTTGTGGGTCAACCAACCAACAAATTAGGTCACAATTTGAAATAACTCCTAAATCAAGTGAAATTCAAGCCACAATTAGGGCTAAAATTGGTAGACATAGGTCTCAATTCATACATTCCAATCTACTTGGAATCTCAATGACAAGGAAGGTCGGGTGAGGGAACCCTAGTAACCCCTGGGGATGCTCTACTATGTAGGGGTCTTTGCGGGACTCTCACTTCCTGGCTACCCAAGTAATTCTTGAGTGTGTGATTTTTTGTTCAAAAAGGTCCATCTGCCTTAAATAGCCCTAGTCATCCAAAATTTTTTGGGTGCCTTGATTGGGTCCAATACACATCTAGTCTCTCATCCATTCTGAAGTGCACATACATGGGAAAGGTCCCTAGGTTTGACCTACAGGCCTCCATTAGAATTGATCTTTTGGGGAAAACCTAATCTGGTGTAATCAACTCAATTTGGACCTAAATTTGATTCTACGTCCTAATCCACCACTCGATTTGGAAATGCAACCTGACAACATGGGAAACATTTTCAATAAACCTGAATCTTGTATGAGCATGAACGAGAAAATGATCGAGGCTACCCTTAGACATAGGGAAGAATTTGATAGGACCTCAAATCCATTTAGCAGAATTTGGGTTAATGTGTCAAAAACAATAAACCTCATTATGAACCATGTTGGAATAATGTTAACAGAAATGATATATAGCTCAACCCAGGAGGTTCTCTTATCAGAATACATTGAATTGGGGAAATTACATAGCACTTAGTGTCTACAATGTTTGTCAAATCCCCCACTTTGGCAAAGACACCAAGGTCTCATTGAAAAATAGGAGAATATGCTAAATCTATTGCACATGGCCATCAATTACAAATATCACGATTCCCACCCAGAACTTTATGATGAATCTTGGAGCAGTATTGAGGATCAATACAATTTCCCAGAGCCCAGGTACAAAAATGGAGGTCTTTGTTACGGACTCGGCCCCAACCCAAATGGAACCGAATTGTGATTTTGTGCAGAATGAACCTGATCATGATGTGGATTGGGTAGATCCAATTCTAGGTGTTCCCGATTTTGAGCCAGCGATAGGTAGTTGTGAAACTGGTCCATCATGCCTAGATGTTCCAAACACCTGTGATGAATTAGACCCAAAACCTCTCAAGGATGTAACTCCTGCACCTTATCCTGTTAAGGTATTCCTCAAGAATGATTATGATATCCTAATAGAACCAGGTCCAAATTCTAGTGACCCATTTCCTACCCCTGACCTAGAATCTAAATCTTAGCCTATTTGGGATGATCATGAGGCCTAATGTGATGAGAACTAGATTTTCGTGATTTTTGGCCTGTATTTAGTGATTATACCTCTCTAGACTCCTTAGAAGAATGAACTGATCTTTTAGAAGTCACACTGATTTATGATACAGAATTTGATGAGTTAGAAGACTTGGGAGTTGATTGGATCTACCCTAGGTGGCCAGAACTAGAGCCTATTCCTAGTAAGGATATCCCTTTGAGCTTGTAATTTGAGACTAGGTTAGACCAAAGTCAGGTTAATGATTCCATGCATCTTGATTTGTTCTGTGGTGAAAATTTTGATCTTGAATTAGGTTCAGAAGTCGATTACCGTAAATTCTTTGATGATTTCGGAGAACCATTGTTTCTGGATGATTATGAGCTAGTTTATGACCTCAGTGTCCATGATCCATTCTTTGATTTTGACTCTGAGGTCCCTGATCCCAAGATCATTGACTCAAGATCATGTTCCATTGATTTGGAAACATTTTGCTATGATCTACAGGAATCAAACACAATAAGTGTCGAGAGTGTCTGCAATGCAGAATTTGAATCCTTTATCGACTTAGATTTCCATGATCCTATAATTAAGCACTCTTTAGGCATTTACATTTGATTGGGATGAACATCATGAAGAAGACCCTGCAAATGAACCAATCTTTGAATCATTTCTCATGGAGTCCATATCGCACCCAGATATTGAAGTAGCCATACCTCCCACTGAGCCTTTCAAAATTCGATCCCAACCCCAACCCACCATCGGAATCAATTTCTATTCTGACTCACTCTTTTTGATCTAGTTGCATACGATTCACCATCACAATTCGACTGAAAATCGGACACTGATCAGACCGACAATCACATTCTATCCCCCTTTGATCTTACCAGTAGGGTCCCCACATTTTCCACAGATCCATTAATCGTTGAGGAGCCCTACTCTGATCAGGCTGAGCTGATTCAACCATACCCTAGATTCATATTTCCACATCTATTTGAGCCACAAAATTTCTGGTCGGCCCTACACCTATTGATTCACATCCAGTAACCCACCAAATTGACTGTGTTCGGTTTGCATCAATAGCCTATTGATCTGAACAAGCACCAGGTTGGACGAACTAGACTACTCATTAAGGTGCTTGTTCTACAAAATTCCTCCAATCTGACCATCCCTTCTCCTTGACCACCTTCTACTTGGCTGAAGGCATTGAATTTAGTGCTTAACGAGGGGCAACCCGTCGTTCAAGAAAATATCGACGCCCTTCTAACCTTCTCTTTGAGCTGCACTCCTATTGTACTTTACGGTTCAGACTTTAGAGTAGTTGACTCGACCTTTGATACTTGTATCAGAGTTTGAAATCAGTCGCAACAGTCATCCTGACCCATTCACCTACCCTTTGATCCTATTCTAAACGTTGAACTAAGCTGAATTCGTACCCACCTGGTAACACCATCATTTGTCATAACTAGCTTAAATTAGTTGAAATCATGACATAAATGCCCCTAAATGATCACATGAGGACCATAATTCAACTCTAATCCGTTTTGAGTAGATAATAAAATAGGGTTAATTCTACTATTTTAACAACACATCACAAATGCAGATTAACCACAGGGTCACTCAGGGGTTAATTAAAGGTCAATTGAGCATAAAAGTCCAAAAAATAGGCCTATACTGACAGAAAAAAGGTTTCACACATTTTGAGGGAGAAAATAGTACCAAAAACCCTAATTATCAACCTTACTTAAATCGAAGAGGTTTTAGTCAGGATAAAAACAATCTAAACCTCCTAAAATTCTTACAAAAATATTTTAAGAGATTTGGTACCTTTGGTTTGACCATTTAAACCCATTTTAGCTTAGAATAGTGTTCCAGACAGGAATTTGCCCTAATTTGGGCTTTTATGCAATTACCTAGCCAAACTTAGTCAAAACTCAAATCCAAGTTCACCATTAGATTTCTTGGGTCCAAATTAGGTTAATACAAAAATTTGGGCCTAATCAGAGTCTATCTTGACCTACTTTGCCATTCAGCCCTTAGAAACTCTATTTCTTACACTTAGCCCCCCAAATTTCAAGTTCCTTACATATAGCCCCTATCTTTGTCTTCTCCCTCACAAATCAGTCCCTAATAACATTGATCTCAGGTTTCCTAAAGAACCCAAGCAAGCCGAGACTTGAGAGAGAGAATCTCTCTCAAATCAGCACCAAATCCCACCAAGTTTGGAGGGATTGGTGTTCAGACCATGAGAAGTCATTTGAACATGATCTTGAGCCTTGATTTGAATCTAGGAGCTCAGGCAAGCTAAAAGAATATGCGAGAAACAATCAAGCCAAATTGCGGGAAATTCGCGATGAATGTTCCTAATTGAGCTCGCAATTGAGCTCTATAAAAGCTCCCTAAGCACCCAAGACCAATTTGACCCCGATCACGGCTTAATTCTCCCAATTCCTCCCTTCTTTGACCACCTCCACCGTGTTTCCACCGACCTCCTTAATCTTCCTCTGAGCAGCCAACGACCAAATTGGCCAATCCATGACCTTCCTCTCCTTCTTTTGCCTCTCGCTGGCCAAAGCGGATGTCATCTCCTCCTTTCCTCATTATCAATCTCTTCACCAAAGGTCTTGTTGCCTCAGTGTCAGGCAAGCCACTCCATTTCCAAAGGCCTCATTCCATTTCTCGTGGCCTTGACCAAAGGAAATAGGAAATCTAAACTCGTGGCACCTAAGGGGGACTTGGTCAAGCTCTTTGAGCAAGTCCAGATTAGCATTCCCTTGATGGATGCTATATGCTACATATCGGCTTGCACATGATTTCTAAAGTATTTATGTACACCTAAGTGTAAGTCAAGAAATAAAGATGGGAGTCTGATTGTGTTGTCAGAGCAAGCTAGCTCTGTAATTTTGAGTAAACTCCCATAGAAAGTGAAGGATCCTGGCATAGCTTTGATCACCTGTAGGATAGGAAATTTAGAATTTGATTGAGCCTTATTGGATTTAGGAGCATCCATAAACTTGATTCCCTCCACCTTACTATACCACTTTGAGGAAATTGAGCTAAAATCGACTAAGGTGACATTGCAATTGGCAAATAGATCCATTAAGTCACCAGGAGGATTTCTTGAGGATGTACTAGTCAAGCTTGGGGATTTTTATTTCTCAATG
Organism: Thalassia testudinum; assembly: GCA_037157565.1. NCBI lineage: Eukaryota > Viridiplantae > Streptophyta > Magnoliopsida > Alismatales > Hydrocharitaceae > Thalassia > Thalassia testudinum. The sequence goes on from JAZHRO010000051.1 coordinate 11,280,223, forward strand.
AATTTTATTATTCTTGATATAGACATGCCTGAATATCTCAAGGATACACCTATTATTTTAGGGAGACTATTCCTAGCAACTGCTAGGGCGAATATTAATTGTGAAGAGGGCCAGATAGAACTGAAATTGTGGGATAAAACTTTGAGGAATGATATTTTTAAGGCCCAGGAGGGAATAAATTGTGGGGAAATTGAGGAAGTTTGTGATATAGGTTCTTTGATTGTGGACTCGATTTTTTAGGAAAGCCTAATTTTCTGAGGGCCTCGATGACAAGAAAATCTTGACCCCTAGACTAGGGAGCCTAAAGCTGATTTGGACTCATCCTTAGCTCCCACCCTTCCCCCTGAGGCTAACCTCGAACCTCCACCTATTGCAGATAACCCAGTCTTTGAGTTGAAACCACTCCCATACCATCTGAAGTACGTATTTTTGGGTTCAAATAAGACATTTCCTGTGATTATTAATTCTTGACTCACTCATGATCAGGAAACAAAATTGATTTCTATCCTTCAGTAACATCGTAGAGCCATTGGTTGGACTCTAGATGATTTGACTAGAATAAGTCCCTTATATTTTACTCATCGAATCTATGTCAAAGATGGCTGACAATCTTCTCGCATGTTGAAGAGAAGACTTAACTCGAATCTCTAGGAGGTCATGAAAATAGAGATTATCAAGTGGCCCAATGCGAGTATTATCTACCCCATCTCTGATAGTCGTTGGGTGAGTCCCATTCAGGTTGTGCCTAAAAATGCAGGACTCACTGTTATCACTATTGAATATGGAGAAACCATTCCTACTTGGATTGCAACTCATGAAGTGTCTGTATAGACTATCGAAAACTAAATACCTTCACAAAGAATGACCATTTCCCTCTCCCTTTTATTGACCAGATCCTTAGGAAGCTGGCGAGAAATCGATTTTTCTACTTTTTGGATGGTTATTTTGGATATAGCCAAGTGACAATTCATCCTGAAGATCAAGAAAAGACCACCTTTACCTACCCTTACAGAACTTATGAGTTCTGTAGGATGCCATTTGGGCTATGAGATTGCACAGCAAAAAATACACCAATAAATATGCCATCTTGTGTTATTTCCTAACATTGCCATTGCATATTAGGTAGCTATAGTTGCATTTGTAAAATTGACACATGCATGCATTTATTTGAGAGGGGAGGATAATGCAAATAACTGGCCATGTAATTAACATCTTCTTCAAGTGCTGCCTCGCAATTTCACCTTCTTCATTTCTTCATTTCTTTTGAATTTCTTCTCCCTCGCGCGGCTCAGGGCATGGGGCTGGCATCTCTTCATGCCATTCCTCGGCCCTGCAACATGGCTGGTCATGCACACCTGCAGCATGGCTGTAGCAAGCACCTACTTCTTTAAAAGGCCTGGCCATCTTCCTTGTGCAAGGAGCCTAGAACGCACAACACCAACAGCTACCTTCGTCTAGGCCATCTTCCTCCCCTCTCCCCTTCATACGGAGTAGCTCTTCCACTAAAGAGACACACTGTGGGCAGGAGCAAGCTCACAGTGGTCGCATGACCACCACGGTGAGTTCCACCACCACCCAGCTCCTCCGAGAGTAGGTGGGCGTGGTGGTTTCATTCTCTGTTTCCATTGCTGGAGCCCTTCCCGCCATTGCCGAAGCTCCAAGGTCCAGAGCTCCAGCAGCAGCGCAGTAGCCTCCAGCAGCCGTGCAGCACCGCGCGCACCCCTGTAGACCGACCGTAGGCTCCTTCCACGGGCGTAGGTGCCTTCCAGCGCACCCGCGCACGCAGAACCGGCCGCAACCGGTTGTCGATCTCGCACGGCATTGTAGCTACTGTTCACGCCTCTCAACGCGACATTGTAGCTACGGTGCAGTGATCGGGGAGTTTCTCACTTATCTGGTCACCGCGTGCTCTCTCTCCTCGCCGCTACCGCCTTTAGTCGGTTGCCCGCGTCAGTTCTAGTGCCCACGTCTGTGCCTGCGCGCGTCTGCACCTGTGCTCGCCTGTGCCTGCCCGCGTCTGCGCCTATGCCCGTCTGCGCCTGTGCCCGCGTCTTCGACCGCGTTCACTCCAGCCCGCAGCGTAGTGTGCTGTGCTACGCAGTGCGCTGTGTTGCGCTCTCCCTCACACTTCCGCTCCCACCCGCGCACGAAGGCAGCATGCGCGCCCGCTCCAGTGCCAGCACACAGCCTTGTGCACCTGAGCGTGCCCGCGCGTCCAGACGGCACCTACCCCCACCAGATTCCTTAAACTCTCTAGCTCTCTCTTTCACAGCCACTCCCACACTCATACGCACACACTTGTACACTCACACACTCACTTGTACACACCTATACATACTTATACATATATATTTATATATTTATATATATATATTAATACCTATACAACTAAATATAAGTATATATATATACATATATATATATTTATAAATATATACATATATACATGCATATATACATATATATCTATATATATATATCTATATACATAGATACTTATACAAATATATCTATATACATATATACATATATATATATATCTATATGCATATATTACTATATATATCTATATCTATATAGTTAAATATATATACATATATATCGAGTTATAAAAAAATATATATATACCTATATATATATATATTTACATATCTATATATATATACATAACTACATATACACCTATATAGTTACATCCCTATCTATATATATACATATATATATATATTTACATACATATCACCTACCTGTATCCATATGCACTAGTCACTCCACCACGCGTTATATCACGGGAATATCTGCACCAGTTGCTGATATTCTTTGATACCCGCATAAAGAAAGCACCTCCGCACACACTCCCACACATCCATCCTACACCCTATGTGGCACTTCATCTTGTTGATTGAGTCTTTCTAGACATGGACCAACTCGACACTGTGCTACACGTCATTTCGACTTCCACCCCCACCCCTATATATATAATATATATATATCTATATATATATATATATAGATATATAGACTATATTTATTTCTTTAAAAGCAATCTATCTTGTTTTTTTTATTTCCTGCTATTAAAAGAGAAAAAAAAAGAGTAAAAGAGAAAAGATAATCCTTGTCTTGCAGGTACTCGATCTTACGAATAGCAAGACCAATTTTTGGAACCCTAATTGGTCTCAAAGCCAAGAACAACTTGGCTCAAAGCCAAGGACCTGATTTTGAGGGTGTACCTCGAGGACAAAATTATCAGCAAAAAAAAATCTTAAATAGAAAAAAAACTAAAAACATAATAAACGCACGGAAGAGATACCTTTTAGGTAAGGCATAGAAACTTATTCACCTTTAATTCCTGCCTCCCTGAGATCGACCCTAGGCCTAAAAGTGACAATGATAAAATAAAGTAGGCCAGGTTAAAAATTTTGTAAAAAGATGGTTAGGCTCTATTTAGGTTAACCATTATATTCACTTCAATGAGTCCTAACACACCTATTTCTAGCACCGTTGTCGGGGAGGTACGCATTGAGGTAAGTTTCTACTCCATTCCCTTGATTTTCTCTTCTCACACCCTTCTCTTCACGGGTGTTTTTGTTTTCTGGTGTGCAGGTAAACCTATTGCAATAAGGAGGCAAGCAGAAGAAGTCGGAGACGTGGGCAGATCCAAGGCGGGAACGAGAGCGTCAAGTCGCCGGCACCGCACTGGAGCTTTGCCCACGTTGCTCAAAAGGTAGGTCTCTCTTAGCAACTTAGGTCAACTTGTCACCTTAACAAAAAAAACCTAAAAGAAGAAACTTCTTGGGATTTCTTAGGGCAAGTGGATTAAAAATCACTTGTTTGATTGTTTTCCATCACTCCCACCGCCCCGAGATTTCCTGCCAAACTTCGCATAGCGAAGATCCAAGAATCTTGATTCTTAAATCTTTCATCGTGTGAAGTATTTTTTGAGGCAAGATTAAATAGATTGATTGCCATCCCTCCTTGCCTCATTTATCCGCAATTCGGATCACATTTTTGGTGGGGAGACTTGGAATTGAGTTGATTCCAACCCCACCATGACCTTTCACGTGCCTTAGATTTGATCCCGAATACTTCAACCCCAACATTTTGATTTTCTCTTTACATTATCTTGTGGTTGAAGCCTTGTGTGTGGAACATCATTTTGGTGATTGGGAGCACTTGAATTGAAGTGTTTTGGCTCCCTTTCACACTAACCTAAAATTGACTCCTGCATCCACACATAGAAATTTCCACCTAGAGAAGCCCATTGCATTTTTAGCATGCATTAACCAACTGACATTGAAGAAGGATTTGTTGGGCATAGAAGAACTTGTATTTCCTTAAAAACCCGGAGATTGGTTGAATTGGTAACTCAGCGAAATCTTAAAATCCATACTACTTAAGGCTAAAATTCTAAAAACCATTCACCATCTAAAACTTCAATTCGGGGAGATTTTCCTGTTGCATGCTTGGTTTACACACTTCCTAAAATCAACGCACTTGGGCATTACCCGTATACAACGCCCTTCACATTCCTGAAGCACTTGATCCTAAGCCTCTAATTAAAACTGGTAGCAACTTGACCCTTATTAAGGATTGGGGGTCTAACTACCTACGTGTAGCACCTACGTGCTGGTGTGGGTTCCCATGTGCTATCGGGTGTCTAAGACTGGGGCAAACGGCCTTTCAATCTGGCCCGGTGGTTCCGCGATGCTCGCATTTGGTTTCGTAGGTTGTGATAGTAGGTAACTTAGATCTTTAGGTCTAAGGGAACACTGTAGAGGTTAGGACTTTGATTGCCTTGATTTGTCATCAAGTGTACCTTTGCGGTGTCATTTCTCTCATCCCCTTTTCCCTTCTTATCTCCCCCATTCTTCCTGCGGTAGTGCATGTTTGGAAGGAGGTCACAAAACCCTGAATTGTTTGAATTGTCTGATAATTTTAGGAAAGAAACCGAATTGTCATCCTCCTCCACAAATATGGCTGCACGCCCACCCCTAAATCCCGAGGGAGGAAACCGCCCTCAAAACCCACCAGGTGGTGGAGCCATGGACCCCATAACCCGCCTCCAAGCCCAAATGGAAATGTCTAATGAACAGATTGAAGCCATTAGGGAAACATTGGAGGAAATGCAGAACCCTCCCGAATGGGAGGAGCCTAGGTCTCTTAGCTCCTATCAGAATCCCGCTGCTACAAAGACCATAGGACAAATTCAGGTCCCCATGGGCGGGGACGACTTTGAATTGAAACCTAACATAATTGGCCTGATAAATTTTCACTTCCATGGTCTTGCAAGTGAAGATCCTTTTCTCCACTTGGATGACCTAACCTGATTGGCTAAAACAGTTAAACTGCGAAATATCGGGTTACCAATAGTCCTCATGAAAATGTTCCCATTTTCATTGCGGGATAAAGCTTCGCAATGGTTACTCACCCTTGGGAGAACCATCCATTCTTGGGAAGAGATGCGAATAGCGTTTCTCAAGAAGTTCTTCCCAATCGGGTGAACCAATGCGCTTCGCCGTGTTATCACTTCATTTACACAACAAAACGGCAAACAGTTTCATGAGGCATGGGAGAGATATAATGACCTCCTCAGGAAGTGTCTGTACCACGGTCTGCCTAAGTGGCATATAGCCCAGATTTTCTACTATGGGCTAAATGAGACTTTGAAGCAGATTGTAGATGCTTCCTACGGAGGGAATTTAATGAATAAAGACGAGAATGGAGCTTTCGAATTGTTTGAAAATATGAGCGAAAACTCAATGAACAATGCCTCCATTGTCGCCTTTAATCGTACCAGCCTGCCCCGTAATATTCACGAAGTTGACACGGGACCCTCCCATTCATCCACTGATCTTAACCTTATCGCACAAAAATTGGATGAAGTCTCCGTCGTGCACAAGAAGCTGGACGAGCTTCTGTCCAATCCCGCTCGTTATATGGCAAACACCCCAACCTCACCACTTCATCACAATCCCAATCCTTCCAACACTAGGCTTATCCCCAAAAACCCCGTGAGATCTTCCTTACCGAGTGTCGCACCGAGCGATTCAGTAAGTCATGTGGATCTAGCTTCTGCAAGCCAGTATTTTGACATGGAGGACCAAGCCTCTGTGTGCTCGGAAGCATATTTACATGCGAACTCGTCTTCTGGCTTAAAAGACTCTTGCGCCCTGGGGAACAAATCATTCTCTGCCACTTATAACCCAAGGTGGCGAAATCATCCAAACTTCGCATGGTCCAAAAACCTGCAATGCCAAAACCCCGCGGGTAGGCCAATGCGACCGTCCGCACCCATCATCCCAAGGGCTCAATCTAATCCTATGGCAAATCCACCACCGAGTCCTTGCATACTGCAAACAGAACACGCATCAAGTCCTCTTGATAAATTGATGCGAATGATGATGGAAATGTCGAAGTGCCATGAAGAGACTATGACCTCTCTTCAGCACCAATTGGCACAACAGAATGCTGAGATCAGTCAACTATGCATGGTGACTCGATCTTAGGGCACTCTTCTAGCCTAACCCGTTCCCAACCCACAAAATTTCGTACCCAGTGGCCCTCAACCACAGGTACGACCTTCTCAAGGGTAGGTTCATCAGATTCTGCAGGCTCTGAGCATTCCACCGGGATTTCAGGCTAATCCCACGACAGCACCTCACCCTTATGTCCCTATTGCGAACCCTCCTCCGCCTTATGATCCCACTAAACCCGCAACGTCTAATGCAATTACTACAAGGAGCGGTAAGCAAACCATCGATCCGCCTCGACCTGATCCTGGCCCATCTTCTTCATCACCCTCTCATTCGGGATGCGCACCACATTCACGAGAGGACGATACACCTAAATTAGTGCCAAAATCGGTCCCATTCCCTAAGGCTCTACTGATGGAGCCAAAAGGCTAGAAAAAGGATACGCAGGCCTTTGATAACCTACGTAATTTTTTCAGGGATGTTGAAATCAAGGTACCCCCATTAGAGGCTATCGACCACATACCTACTGTCACCCGATTTTTCAAAGACTATGCTACACCCAGGTGACAGTCAAAGAAAATAAAGAATCTGGTGGTTCTCTCACCTCATGCGAGTTGTGCCATACTGTCAAATCTACCACCGAAGCAGAAAGATCTAGGCACCCCGCTTATTTCTTGTAGCATCCAAGGCTACAATTTTAACCGTGCCCTGCTTGATCTAGGATCTTCCATCAATCTTATGCCAACCATCATGCTCGAGAAATTTGCCTTAGGAAATCTGAAACCCACCCCTGTCACGTTGCAGTTGGCAGATCGTTCTGTCAAAATACCAAAGGGTGTGGTGGAAGACGTGGTGGTTAGGGTCAACAGTCTCTGTTTTCCTGTTGACTTTCTTATTTTGGATATGGAAGTTCCTAGCTCACTTTCTGATTGTCCGATCATCATCCTTGGTCGACCTTTCTTGGCCACAGCCCACACCCATATCGACTGCGAGTCGGGCTGTATTGAGATTGCCGTTGGATCTGAGAAGCTCAAGCTTGACATCTTCAAGGCAGCCAAGAACTTTGATTGTGATTGCATCGAGGATGACACGTTTGACGAGGATATGGCCGTCAATGCATGTATCAGACTAATTGGGACCTATTCTAACTGCTGTGGATTGCCTTTAAACACAGACGATTACCTGACTGACACATATTGTGACGTTCCCCCATCCCTCCCTTTTCCCGTACCTTCTCCTGACCAAACTTCTGACGAGGTTTTCTTCGCTTCCCATACCTCGTGGTTTGAGTCATATTCGGGCCACTCACAGCCGGTCCACACTCTTGAAGACCGGATCTTTCCTACCAAATCATGCGGAATTGCAACTCCACACTGGGACCTTGAGCCCACATACTACTCACTGGGGCTACCCCTTTTTGGATCCATCTATCCAAGATGCCCCTCTTCTTGGCCAACTTCTTCCTCCTAACTTGTTTTCTTCTGATCCGCTTGGGACACTCTCGTCCCAAGGAATGACAGATCATTCACCTTCCACTCCTGAGCTGAAAGAGTTGCCTGATTCGCTTAAGTATGTTTTCTTAGGACCAAATGAAACTCTCCCTGTAATCATTAGTTCAAAATTGACCAGGGAGCAAGAGTGCAAACTAACAAAGGTCCTTATGGAACACAAGGCATCCATTGGATGGTCTTTATCAGACTTAACTGGCATTAGCCCCTCCTACTGCACTCACCGTATATATAAGGAGGAGGAGGCTCGACCTTCCTGCAAGATGCAGCAATTTCTCAACCCTAACATGCGGAGGTCGTTAAAAGGAAATTATTAAGTGGCTAGATGTGGGTATAATCTACCCGATCAGCGATAGCCCCTGGGTGAGCCCGATTCATGTCATGCCCAAAAAGGCGGGACTCACCATCCATGTCAATGACAGGGGCGAATCCATCCCTACACGCACTCCTACATCTTGGAGAGTATGTGTAGATTATAGGAAACTGAATGCTGCAACTAAGAAAGATCACTTTCCGCTACCTTTTATTGACCAAATCCTGGAGCGGTTAGTGGGAAATAAAATTTTCTATTTCCTGGATGGATTCTCTGGATATAACCAGGTGGCAATTGACCCCAAGGACCAAGAGAAAACCACATTTACCTGCCCCTTCAGTACCTTTGCATTTAGAAGGATGCCGTTCGGACTTTGTAACGTGCCAGCAACTTTCTAGAGATGTATGCTGGCAATATTCCATGACATGGTGGGTGACTTTCTCGAGATTTTCATGGATGACTTTTCTATCTTTGAACCCTCTTTTGATGACTGTCTTGCCAACTTGACCCGTATCCTTAAGAAATGTATTGATATGAATCTCGTGCTTTCCTGGGAAAAAAGTCATTTTATGGTATACGAGGGAATTGTTCTCAGGCATATCATCTCCGACAGGGGTATCAAGGTTGACAGAGCTAATCTTGATGTAATTGCTGATTTACCTACGCCTGGCTCTGTCAAACAAATCCGCTCCTTCTTGGGACACGTCGGTTTCTACAGGAGATTCATTAAAGACTTCTCCAAGATTTCTCGACCTTTAACTCATCTCCTATCGACCGACGTACCCTTTGATATGGGCCCCGACTACATACAAGCATTCACGCAACTACGTGAGGCTGTCACCAAGGCCCCTGTTCTCCAGCCACCTAATTGGTCCCTCGACTTTGAACTCATGTGTGACGCTTCCGACCTTGCAGTCGGAGCCATCCTAGGACAAAGACGTGATAGACACCCCTTCGTGGTGTACTACGCCAGTAAGACGTTGGACGAGGCCCAGCGTAATTATACTACCACTGAGAAAGAACTACTGCCAGTCATTTTTGGGCTGGAGAAATTTTGCTCTTTCCTTCTGGGCTCGCATGTTATTGTTTTCACTGACCACGCAACCATTCGCCATCTCATGCACAAGAAGGATGCCAAGCCTAGACTGATTCGTTGGATCCTTCTGCTCCAAGAATTTGACATTGATATCTGCGATAAGGCTAGAGCCCAGAATGTTGTGGCTGATCATCTCTCTAGACTGGACACTGACCACATTGGACTTACCCTGCCGATCAATGAGATTTTTCTCGATGAGCACCTACTGGAAATTAGTGTGGCAAGTGGACCTTGATATGCTGACATTGCCAATTACCTTGCTTCTAGCTCCCTTCCACGTGGCAAGCTTAAAAACCAGCGCGAGCATCTCATCGCAGAAGCAAAGTATTATTTCTTAGATAATCCACTACTTTTTTTAGTAGGTGCTGATCAGATCATCCGTCGCTGTATTCCTGACAGTGAGGTCCCCAGTGTGCTATCCTTCTGTCACGATCAGGCTTGCGGAGGCCATTTCTTTGGGGGAAAACTGTAGCCAAGGTGTTGCAGTGTGGTTTCTTTTGGCCCTCCCTTCACCAGGATGCACACAATTATGCCAAACATTGCACTAGGTGCCAATCGTTAGGGTCAATGTCACGTCGTGACATGATGCCCTTGCAACCCATCCTAGCTGCTGAAATTTTCGACATTTGGGGAATTGATTTCATGGGTCCCTTTCCTCCTTCCAACGGCTTCAAATACATCCTCATGGCTGTTGATTATGTTTCAAAATGGATCGAGGTTATTCCCACGCTCCATGTTGACCATGTCATATCCACTCGATTTGTCAAAGACCACATTTTTGCACGCTTTGGGATCCCTCGAGCCATTATCTCTGATGGAGGAAGCCATTTTACCCATGCTTCTTTTCGAGAACTTCTGAGGAAATATGGATTCCACCATCAAATCGCATCTCTGTATCATCCTCAGACGAATGGCTAGGCTGAGGTGTCAAACCGGCAAATCAAGTAAATTCTCCAGAAAACGGTTCGGCCTGACCATAAGGATTGGTCAGACAAGCTGATTGACGCACTTTGGGCATACTAGACTGCCTTCAAGGCTCCCCTTGGTATGTCTCCTTATAGAATCATTTATAGAAAGCCTTGTCATTTGCCCATGGAGTTGAAGCACCACGCTTATTGGGCGGTTCGCCAATGTAACCTCGACCCAGACCTGTGTGGTCGAGAAAGGAAACTCCAACTCCAAGAGCTGGAAGAGCTCCGTCGTGAAGCCTATGATTCTGCCTACTTTCAAGCAACGCACTAAGGCTTTTCACGACAGCCGTATTCGGCGGAAGGAATTTGAGCCATCTCAGTAAGTTTGGCTTTACAATGCCTGGCTCAAATTCTTTCCAGGGAAATTGAAGTCCAAATGGACTGGTCTCTTCCTGGTCTCGAGACCATTTCCCAACGGGGCCATTGAAATTGAAGATCCCAAATCTAGGCATAAATTTACGGTCAATGGGCAGCGTTTAAAACCTTATCTTACTCATGAACCTGCCCTCATTGGAGAAACTGTTGCCTTGCTGGAGGGTAACTAATTTCGTGCCTCATTCTGAGTCCAGCTGGGGATATTAAATTCAGCGCTCGTTGGGAGGCACCCCAGCAACACTCCACTATCACGTACACTTCACTTTGCACCTTGTCACTTCACCACCCACCATCCACCCGCCCTACCACCCTGCTATATACCCTACACCTCAGCTCTCGCTCCCCGATCTTTGGACCTTCCTCTACTCTACCCGGCATGCATACGAGGACATAGCATCATTTGGCATGGGGGGGTGGATAGGCATCTATAGGATCGGGGTATTATATGGTATCATGTAGCTTTCATCCATCTATAAATATGTACGTAGCATCAAAAAAAAAAAAAAAGGTGTTTAGTAATGATTTGATGGCTGAAACAAAAATACAATAAGTGTTTATGGATATTCAACCACTGTTTTGAAGACTTTCCAGGCTCGGCTTAATTCACTTGAGCATTGACAAGATAGACCAGAATCTCTCCTAACTAAGGATGTATTCTTGTACCTGAGACATCAGTATAGGATCCGTTGGTTTGCTTCTACTCGAGAGCCTAAGTAATCTTGGTTCACACTACACATATCAAGAAAGACCAGGTGAACATAAGATCCAACCCTAGTGTTCATTAGGGAAGGTGGAGTCCTTACCTGTGCGCGCAAGTGGACTTTTTATCCCAGGCTTTAGTCTTGTGTCTAAGAGAAACCCGTTCCACCAAAAAGGAACTCTCCCACCAAAAGAAAAGTGTTCTCCTTCAAATAAAGTTGTAAGAGATATACTGACACGTGTTTCAAAAAAAAGAAAAACTATGCAAATAAGTCAGTATATCTCGCACATGTCTGTAAATTCTTCTCCCTCAAAATGTTTCAGGGCAAAGTTACGAATACCCTATTTCTACGATATATTCTTTGAGCCACAAAAGAAAAAATGAGGGTTGAGTTTTCTATCAACTTTTTTTTTAGGGTCAATCCAAAAACATGAGCTAAAACTGGGACCAACCTGCACTTAAAGATTTGTGAAACCCTGGGCTTGAGTCTTAATGTTCATCTGGTCAATCTTGATCCTTCACTATGCACAAGCCATAATCTCTTGAGCTTTCGAGTACGGCAGAAACCTCCTGAGTCCTAGAAATCGTACTTAAGATTTAAATATCAAGAGTCCAGGTTAGTCGAGAGATGGTCTATGTCACATAAGACTTAAAGTACTGGTAGTCTTCTCTGCAATTGGTTCTCACAATATCCAACAAATAACCACACCTATGTCACCTCAGAAGAAAATCTTCAGCTTAAGATCATTTTTAAATACAATACAAAATGTTTTGCTAGGGGTTAGCAAAAGATAAGCATGGGGGTATGATTGCATAGCAAAAATACACCAATAAATATGCCATCTTGTGTCATTTCCTAACATTTCCATTGCATATTAGGTAGCTATAGTTGCATTTGTAAAATTGACACATGCATGCATTTATTTGAGAGGGGAGGATAATGCAAATAATTGTCCATGTAATTAACATCTTCTTCAAGTGCTACCACGCAATTTCACCTTCTTCATTTCTTTATTTCCTTTGAATTTCTTCTCCCTCGCACGGCTCAGGGCATGGGGCTGGCATCTCTTCGCGCCATTCCTCTGCCCTGCAACATGGCCGGTCATGCACACCTGTAGCATGGCTGTGGCAGGCTCCCTTTCTTTAGAAAACCTAGCCATCTTCCTTGCATAGGGAGCGTGGAACACACAACACCAGCAGCCACCTTCGTCCAGGCCATCTTCCTCCCTTCTCCCCTCCATACGTAGTAGCTCTTCCATAGAAGAGACACACTGCGGGCAAGAACAAGCTCACAGTGGTCCCACGACCACCACTGTGAGTTCCACCACTGCCCAGCTCCTCCAAGAGAAGGTGGGCAAGGTGGTTTCATTCTCTGTTTCCATCGTTGAAGCCCTTCTTGCCATTGCCAAAGCTCAAAGGTACGGAGCTCCAGCAGTAGTGCAGCAACCACCATGCGTGCCCCTGCAGACCGGCCACATGCTCCTTCTGCGTGCACAAGCGTCTTCTAGTGCGCCCACGCATGCAAAATCGGCCGCAACCGACTGTCGATCTCGCGTGGCACTGTAGCTACTGTTCACTTATCCGGTCCCCGTGCGCTCTCTCTCCTCGCCGCTACCGCCTCCAGCCAGTCACTCGTGTTAGTGCCAATGCCCTCGTCTGCTCCCGCGCACGTCTACGCCTATGCCCGTCTGCGCCCGTGCCCGCATCTTCGCCCGCGTTCACTCCAGCTCGCAGTGCAGTGCGCTACGCTATGCAATGTGCTACGTTGCACTCTCCCTTACACTTCTGCCCCCGCCCACGCATGAAGGCAGCATGCGCGCTCACTCCAGCGCCAGCGCGTAGCCTTGTGCGCTTGCACGTGCCCACGTGTCCAGACAACGCCTACCCCCACCAGACACCTTAAACTCTCCAGCTCTGTCTCTCACAGCCACTCCCACACTCATACGCACACACTTGTACACTCACACACTCACTTGTACACACCTATACATACTTATACATATATATTTATATATATATATATTAATACCTATACAACTGAATATAAGTATATATATATATACATATATATATATTAATACATATATACATATATACATACATATATACACACATATATATATATATATATATATATATATACCAATATATATCTATATACATATATTACTATATATATATATATTTACATATCTATATATATATACATAACTACATATACACCTATATAGTTACATCCCTATCTATATATATACATATAAATATATATTTACATATATACATATATATATATTTACATACATATCACTTACCTGTATCCATACGCACTAGTCACTCCACCACACGTTATATCACGGGAATATCTGCACCAGTTGCTGATATTCCTCGATACTCGTGTAAAGAAAGCACCTCCACACACACTCCCACACATCCATCCTACACTCTCCACGGCACTTCGTCTTGTTGATTGCGTCTTTCTAGACATGGACCAACTCGACACTGTGCTACACGTCATTTCCACTTCCACCCCCACCCCTATATATATAATATATATGTCTATATATATAAACTATATTTTTTTCTTTAAGATCAATCTATCTTGTTTTTTTTATTTCCTGCTATTGAAAGATAAAAAAAAAGAGTAAAAGAGAAAAGATAATCCTTATCTTGCAGGTACTCGATCTTGCGAATAGCAAGACTAGCTTTTGGAACCCTATTTGGCTCAAAGCCAAGAACAACTTGGCTCAAAGCCACAGACCTAATTTTGAGGGTGTACCTTAAGGATAAAATTATCAGCAAAAAAAATTCTTAAATAGAAAAAAAAACCAAAAACATAATAAACACACGGAAGAGATACGTTTTAGGTAAGGCGTAGAAACTTATTCACCTTTAATTCCTGCTCCCTGAGATTGACCTTGGGCCTAAAAGTGACCAGGATAAAATTAAGTAGGCCAGGTTAAAAATTTTGTAAAAAGATGGTTAGGCTCTATTTAGGTTAACCACTATAGTCACTTCAATGATAATTTCATCATATTAGCACAACCTATCCGAGTTCTAGCACTATGCAATGTGCCTGCCACTTTTCAATGGTGCATACTAGTTATATTTTCCGATATGGTAGATAAATTCCTTGAAGTTTTCATGGATGACTTCTCGATTTTTTGTCAAACATACGATGATTTCCTGCTCCACTTGGTTCTGATCCTCCGGCGATGCATTGCGGTGAACTTGGTTCTTTCCTTGGAAAAGAGCCACTTCATGATTCTTGAGGGCATCATTCTTGGACACCTTGTTTCCGAGCAAGGTATCCAAGTTGACCAAGTAAAGGTTAATCTAATTTCCAAGCTTCCTTTGCCTTACTTGGTAAAAGATATTCAATCTTTTTTGGGGGACATCGAATTTTACTGACATTTTATATTTGATTTTTCTAAGATTGCACGCCCCTCGACTAATCTTCTCTCAAAGGAAACTCCCTCTGAGATGACTAGTGAGTGTGTTCACACATTTGAGATCTTTGCAAGATCGAGTAAAACAAGCTCCAATCCTATAATCTCCCAGCTGGTCTCAGCCATTCGAGATCATGTGCAACGCATTTGACTAAGCGGTAGGAGCAGCGCTTGGGAAAAAGATCAATGGAAAATCGATGGTAATATATTATGCCAGCAAGACACTTGATGAGGCTCAGCGTAATTACACAATTACGGAGAAAGAGTTGTTTGCTATAGTATATGGTCTGGAGAAATTCAGATCAGACCTCTTGGGATCCCATGTCATTATCTACTCGGATCCCTTGACTGTGAGGAACTTGCAAGTGAAGGAAGCTAAGCCAAGGTTGATTAAATGGAACTTGCTTTTGCAAGAATTTGACCTAGAGATACGCGATAAGGTGGGAAAGTAGAATGTAGTTGCTGGCCCTTGATCCCGTCTTCCATCTTCAATCATTGACCCATCTGGACCTATTACCAAGCAATTTTCGGATGAACATCTTTTGGTCATTAATGGACTTCCCTAGTTTGCTGATATTGTAAACTACTTGGTCACTAGGAAAGTCTTATTTGATTGGGCCAAGACTAGATAGGACAAGTTGATTTCCGTCACCAAGTACTATTTTTGGGAAGATCCCTATCTCTTTCGCATTGGTAACGACCAGATTATTCAAAGATGCATTCCTAATAATGAGGTTAGTGAAATTATATCCTTTTGTCACGACTAGGCCTGCAGTGTTCATTTTTCTAGGGGTAAAGCCGCAGTGAAGATCCTCTAGTGTGGGTTCTTTTGGCCCACACTATTTAAAGATGCACAAACCTATTGCGATATGATGCTCTTGAATCCGATCGTTTTGTGCAAAATTTCAATATCTGGGGGATTGATTTTAAGGGACCTTTTCCTGGATCTAACGGCTTCGAGTATATCTTACTCGTTGCTGATTACATCTTCAAATGGATCGAAGTCATCCCTACCAAAACTAATGATCACAAAGTTGTTCTCCATTTCATTTAGGAGAACATCTTTTCCAAATTTGGTGTTTGTAAAGCCGTCATCAGTGATGGCGGGTCCCACTTCGTGAATGTGCACTTCCGGTACCTCTTAATGAAATATGGGGTGTCGCATAGAATTTCAACTCCATATCACTCACAAACCAATGGACTAGTCAAGCTCTTCAACTAGGAGATAAAAAAGATTCTCTAAGTCACCATTCAACCTGATAGGAAAGATTGGTTGATCTGGCTTCCAGAAGCATTATAGGCTTATAGGACCATCCATAAAACCTAGTTAGATATGTCTCCATTCAATCTGGTGTACGGAAAGTCATGTAAGCTCCTTATAGTGCTGGAGCAAAAGGCTTACTAAGCAGTAGAAAAGTGTAACCTAGTTCTTAGGAAGGCCGAAATCAACCGCTGATTGCAGATGAGCGAGATTGATAAACTACATAATGATGCGTACGAGAACTCGTGTATCTACAAGGAGTGGATTAAGGCCCTTCATGGTAAGCAGATTTCGCGAAAAACTTTCTATCCTGGTCAGAAAGTGCTTCTTTTTTATGCCTGACTCAAACACTTCCCGGGAAAGCTAAGATCGAAGTGGACCATACCCTTTCTAATCCTGATTGAAATTAGTGAACTTAACCAAGATTCGAACCCTTTTGTTGTGAACAGGCAAAGACTCAGACCATTTCTTGAACTGGCTAATTCGAACTTGGCAGAAGAATCTTTTGGCCTCCATTCCACTGAAGCTTAATTACGCCTACCTTATGGCAGTAAACTTAATGCTTAACGGGAGGAAACCCATCATTTTTCAGAAAACCCGAGACCTTTCTCATTCTCTTTGAATGCATTCCTATTGTACTTTAAGGTTCATATTTCAAAATAGTTGACTCCACCTCCAATCTTCGTATTGGAGATTGAAATTGCCCGCAATAGCCATTTTGACCCACCCACCCATCTCTATAATCATGTTCTAAAATATGAACTAAGCTTAATTCTAACCCATCCTTTTTACAATGAGGGCATTGTAAATCTTATGCATGGGGGTTTATTAAAATGCAAATGATTGAAAATTAAATTTCTTTGAAGGGTTCTTATATATATAATTAAAGATATCTATCTGATGAAAGGAGGGGAGAAATCTTTCTATGCTAAAATTGCAAATCTTTTAAATGGCGAAGAAGAAGGAAGAAGAATGTTCTTAAATGCTTAATTCGTTAGTCTTGGTCATTTTTCTAAGTTGTTTGTGCTCTAGTCTAGTATTAGGACACCCACATCCACGACCATAGATTTTTTGGGTCAAGTGTAATTGATTAAGCACAACTTAAATTACCTTACTAAGCGAAGATAGATAATCTAATTTCTTGAACTAAGGGGCACGAGTGCTTAAATTGGTTTCTTTGTCACTTTTAATCTAGGAGTTTGAAGAACTAGAATACAACCTTACATGCACAAATTGAGTTTTAGGACCAGAGTAGAAGGTTAATAAAACATTACACTTTGGTAGAGTTAGAAAAGAACTCTTTTATAGTAGCGACCCTGTAAAGGATGGAGTGCCACTTCCTTAATAAGGTACACTAATTTTAATTTTTGTTTTCATGGAGCTTGTATAAATAAGTCTTAATAAGCAGTGTACCTATCCTTACCACTACAAAAGGCTCACAAAAACCCTCACCCACTTGCACCACAAAAAATATAGAAAAAAAAATGGTGCTAGAATTTCTTTTTTCTTTTCTGAGGAGATATACCCTGAGGTTGATCCCGTTGGAGGCAAGAAAGCTGCCAAATTCTTGTGGGAGTAGCTGACTGAGTCCAATAAATTAGGGAGCCATTAAATCTTAGTGTCTTGAGGAATCGGGTTGTCCAAAGTCCTAGGCATAAGAGCACTTGTGTTTGTACTAAGGTTTGACCAAGATTAACAAATTAAAAATGATTTCAAATTGAGCTAAATGACAAAATTACCCTTGAGCTAAAATCTATTCCGAACTATAAGAATTTGGTAAGAGACTAACAAATGTTAGGCATGAGGGTATGATGGTAACACCATCATCCTTTATATTTAGCATAATTTGGCTAAACTCTAAAGCTAAATTAACTTAATTAATCATTAAAAGGATATAATTCAATCTGAGCTAAATGAAGAGGAAATAATGTAAATTGGGTTAATTCTACTATTTTAACAATTAAATAGTATAGAATAACCTAGGGGTAAACCTATGCCTAATTAAAGGTCAATTGAGCTAAAAATTTTAATGCGTAAGCTTACTTGAACTGACTTAGGGTTTCTTTGAGAAATTTAAGTTAATTCATATTTAAAAACATTAATTTCAGCCTTACTTTAATTAAAAGGATTCTGATAGAAATAATTGTAATCTAAATCTTTTAAAAATCATTTAAAATTATTTTATAAGGTTTAGAATATTCAATTTACGAAATGAACCTATTTTGACTTAAAATAAAGGCCTAAGGGAATATTCAATACATTTTAAGTTAAAATATAAATTGATCAATCAAACTTCATCAAAACCCAAAGTTGAAGTCACCAGTAGATTCCTTGAGTCTAAATTAGGTTACCATAAAAATTTAAAACTTTTGGACTTCATCTTCACCCACTTTGCAAATTGGTCCTTAAATTTTGAAATCCTCTAATTTTGGTCCAAAAACCTCTCCGTACAGTCCTTCGTTGACGTCACCATCTTCCACCTTCAGCCAGTTGCTGTGTAGCCATGGTTACACTCTAGTGCAAGATTTGGGGATGATTTCCCATCCATCTGCTCAATGGATCTCCACCAAATTTGGTGGATTGATTCCCCGATCATGATTCTTTGATTTAGAGCTTTTCCAGCTCCTACTGCCATGTTTGGAGGCTGTGAGAAGAGCCCGACATTATTGCCAGACTACGCTATTAATATTGCTGAGTTGAGGTTTAAGAATGCATCATTATATAGTCAACAAGAGTGAATCAACACTTAAATTTATAATTCTCGAAATAAGAGTTCTGAGGTTGTTTGCTAGGAGCAATTATGTTGTGCGAAAACCATTGTCTATGTTTTCACAAAATAATTTGATGAACTTATATTAAGTGTGGACTTTTAGGAATCTACAAATTCAAATATGTAGCTGGTTTTACGAAATAAAGTGATTTAATTTAAATCTCAAGTGCAATGAATAAAATTTTTTTTTTAATGCTCAACAAAATAAAATGATCAAGTGTAAATGGAGTTAAGCACTAAATAATCCATATTGAACAAGACTATGCAGTAAATGTTCATGTGGAACCAAAACTTGAGCCAAATCAACAAACTCTATGATTCAGTCCTTGAAAAGATACGTTTCTTGTGAGATGGTCCCTACGAATTTGCAATTTAATCCCTATGTAGTGCAATAAGGTCCCTGTGAGCCTTTTTATCTTGTGGATAGGCCTCTACCAGCATCAAGTAGAACAAGCTCATCTTTGTTGATGGAAGACTTGCAGAGGAACTTGGTGGAGTTTGGCCTTGAAGCTTCAAAGCAAGAGAGCCCCCACAAACTGGTCACATGGCTTCCTTAGACCACCTCGAAGCTTCACATGAAGCTTGGTAGACATGAGCTTGATGCAAGTGTTTTTCAGAGTCGAAGGAAGTGGTAATGGCAGCGGAAGTCGATCGGCTGGAGGAGAGATCACCAGCCTCAAGTGAGTAGCCCAGGAGCTTTGCCTAAGGTTGGCGAGCAAGATGGTGGCGGTGATTTCTCACAAGGAGGTTGGAGGAGGCCAGCCAAACTCGAGGAAGCCGACGATGGGGATACATGCCCGATGAAGTCTTGGGTGCATCAAAACCTCCAATAAATTGGGATGGAACTGCAAACTAAAGGGAATAGAGTTGAGAGGGAGATGGGGCAACAGGGCAATAAAGCTGAGGGGGAGGACGAAGAGGGCTGGAGTGTCTGGAGATCCAAGGGGTGGCGTCAGAGGGATCGAGAGTGGTTGGCCTCATCTGTTCCTCGTACGGGTTAGGGAGGTGGGGAGGTGCAGAGGAATTGGAGAAGAGGGAATGCAGAGATAGTGTGTTTTAGGTGTCGAAGGAGGGGCCACATGGCTGCCACTTGCAAGTCTTTGATTCTCTATCTAGCATGTAGGGGATTGGGTGACAAGAAAGATGCTTGCAGAAGGGCAGGGTCCACCAGGTTGGGTGTAGCAATGCCATAATAGGACTTAGGCAGGAAGAAGGCCTACCCTCCCCCACCACCAGAAGGGTTTCGACATGTTTTTGATGTGGAGATTCCCCTATTCAAGGACATCAAAGATATAGAGATGGTCTTGCGAGGAGCTTTGATCGATGAAGCCACGACAGGAACGGCATCATACATGCAAACCTAGAAATTGATGAGTTCCTTATCTCTCTCATTACAAGGGTGGAAGATTGCGATGATGGGCAGATCGCAATTCCTACTATTTCATTTAGCCATGGTGGATGTAGAAAACCTCCACATTTGCACGAGTGTCTTTGAAGGGATGACTGTATTGTGGAGGCTTGTCTCACCTTTTGATGGGGCATTGTAAGAACGTCCTCCTCAAAGGGCAAAGGAGCAAAGGGGAACCTTGGAGATTTGGGGTCTATTATTGCATTTGAGAGTCAATAGTGTGGTGGCAAGTGCCATATCAAGCTTTGTTGTTTTGGCTGATGAAACAAAGGTGGGGTTGCGGGAGGGAGATGGGAGATCAATATTAATGGAGGTAAAGTTGACTCGGGATGGGCAAGTCCTAGATAAAATAATTATCAAATGTTGGGGAAGCTCATGGCTTCTTCATACGAGATTTTCCTACCAATGGGCAGAGGAGCCGAAGCAAGAGGGGGAGAGATCATATGCAGAAGTAGTCGTGGATTAGGGGAGCAACTTTGGGAACCGACCATGTCATGAGGATTGTCCTGAATCGAAGAAGAGGAAGGAGTTTCATGATACAGCTCCACAAGATGAGCTGATGGAAGGCTAGACCGCAATCTATAGGGAGTGAGGAGATATGAGACGCTTTTGGGGGGGTGAAATTGTGTCAGCAAGTGTGTCAACGTAGGGACAGATGAAAAGGTTGAGAAATTCACCTTTGAGGCACTTCAAGGAGTTATGTATGGGGTTGGATTTTCCTCAATGACAAAGATAGGATGCTCTCCCTATAAACTTAGAAGAATAGTGGGTGGTGGTAAAGGATTAGTGAAAAGGCCATTGCAACAGTCCTTAACCTAGACAGAAGAGAGGCAATGCAGAAGGGGGCTGAACAGATGCATAGATGAAAGTTCTCACGTGAAATGTGCGTGGGCTGTGCGACGTGGTTCGGAAGGCTTTGCTTTCTCATTACCTCTGCAAGTGGGAGGTGGATTGCACACTGCTACAAGAGACACATATCGAAGAAGGAAGCAACTTCTTGTGGTAATCTTTGCTGCAAGAATGTTAGGGAGGTGTCAAGGCAGTTGGTGCGTGGGGGAGATCTGGAGGTCTAGTAGTATGGTGGAAGTGCTCGAGGCTGCAATTGAAAGAGGTTTGGAAGGAACAATACCAAATCACTTGCAAGTTTAGACTAGTGAGTGAAGATTAGGAGTTGGTTGTGTCATTTATTTACGGCCTATGTGTGGATAATGTGAGGATTATCCTCTAGTAGGAGCTTACTCGAGCTGCAGAGGTGATTGAATGGCATCCATGGCTTGTGGGAGGAGACTTAAATTGAACCTTGACTGATGATGACAGAGGAAGTGGGAGAGTGGATGGTGGCTCCTTGGGTTTTCAGTTGATTGCTTCAGCATTGGGCCTAACCGTTTACCTATCTTCTAGGGCTGAATATACCTGGAGGAATGGAAGTGGGCAAAAGTCGAAGTTGGATCAATTTTTTGGCAATGAAAAGATGCTGGAAAGCTTTCAACTGTCCTTGGTAAGGGGGCTTGACCATCCATTTTTGGACCGTACTCCTTTGCTATGGGAAAGTAGGGGGCTCCTCAGTGGGCAACTATTTTAAATTCAGAAGATCATGGCTTCGGGAGGAGGGGTGCAAGGAGATGATTAGCCAATGGTGGACATCCACATGGGGGCAAGGAACTGCTACATTCAGGCTAGCTACCAAACTCAAGGAGCTAAAATCCATGCTAAAGGGATACAAAACTACCATAGAGGTTGTGAGGGACCAAAGGAGAATTGAGGCCTTAAAGAAGGTGCAGTTTCTTGACGATAAGGAGAATATCGGGAAGCTAGCAGAGGAGGAGGGAAGGCAGCTCAAAAATTGGCAGGAGATGGTTCTAGAGGAGGACCTAAACAGAGAAGTTGATTGGAGAGAAAGGTCCATACAACATTGGTTGAAAGAAGGTGATATGAATACTAAATTTTTTCATATGGTAGCTAGCTCTAGAAGGAGAGTGAATGTCATTTCTTCCTTGAGGTGGGGTGATTAGGTGATGACCTCTGTTGGAGACATTAGAAGGGAGGCTATCAGATTTTTTTAGGGAAGCCAGCAAAGCTGCAAGAAGGGGGAATTGGAGGTTAACCACCTCTTGCCTTCCTTGGTTAGGTGACCTTGAAGCTAAACAATTGATCACACCTATTTCAGTCCAAGAGGTAGAGGAAGCGATTACAGGCTTGAACGCTGAAGGTTCCCCAGGTCTGGATGGGTTACAAGTTTTTTTCTACAAGGAGTTTTAGTTAGTGGTGAAGAAGGATGTTATGGAGGTCAATAAGGAGTTTCAAGAGGTAACTCAGGTTTTGAAAGAATTAACATATATCTTTTCCTACTGCTAAAGACGTAGGGACAGGAGAGTTTGCAGGAGTTTAGGCCTATTGCACTGACAAATTCCATCTACTTGATAATCGACAAGGTCTTGGTGAATAGAATGAAGAGAGCTCTTTCACATCTGATAAGTCTGGTGTAGTCAGCCTTTCTCCCTAACATATCACTACAGGAGTTGTTTATTGTGGCATAAGAAATGGTTGCCAGGTGGCATAGATGAAGGTGCAAAGCATTCATATGGAAGGTTGATTTCAGTAGGGTTTTTGATTTGGTTTCATGGCCTTATCTTCGGGAGATCCTAAGGAGGAGGGGATTTCCAGCTATGTGGATTCAACGGATGAAGAGATGCATTGCAACCTCGTCCTTCTCACCTTTAATTAACGGGAAGCCATGTGGGGCTTGAATCCAACCCCAATGTGGTGTACGATAAGGTTTCCCCTTAGCCCCACTAATTTTTAACTTAGCTGTAGACACCTTGGCCTGCTTTATTTACAAACTCTCAAGTGTAGGATTGGTGAAAGGGTACTCTTTGTCCAACTCCAGAGCATTGGCGCTGATCGTACAATACGCAGACGACACAATTTGTTTTGTGGAAGGAGGGAGAAATGAATCAAGGATTCTCTACACCATGGTATCCATGTTTGGAGGAGTTCTCGGCTAAAGCTGAATGGCGTGAAGTCCTCTCTAATTTGTTTTGGACTGATAGGTCAGGAGAGCGAAAACTTATCAGTTAGCCTTCATAAGCCCATCGTGTCTCTACTTGTGAAGTACTTGGGGCTGCCCCTATGAGACACCAAGTTTGAAAGGAGCGATTAGAACTCCTTATTTTAGAAGGTTGTGGCTAAGCTTGAGAGTTGGAGTAGCCGCTACTTGTCAAAAGGGGGAAGACTTATCCTCCTCAGCTCAGTCATTACCTCTATTCCCATCTTCCTTTTCTCCATTGTCAGGGCACCAAAGTCGATCTGGAAGAGGCTTGACATGTTGCGGAAATGCTTCTTATGGAAAGGGACCAAATCTGAAGGTAGGTTCTTACACCCTTTGAAATGGCAGAAGCTGTGCACTCCTTGACGACAAGGTGGTTTGGGTGTCCGCTCTCTGAAAAAGTTCAATGATTCTGTTCTTCTGAAATCGGTAATAAAACTTTTTTATGGTGATGGGAGGATCTGGTCAATGATCGTTAAAGATGCTTACAGAAACTCACATGTGGCAAGGTGCACATTTGTTTCCCATTGCCCATCCACCTTCTGGAAATCTGTTTGGATAGCTATGCATGACAACTGGTCGAGCTTTGTGCCAGTGGTTGGAGATGGCCAGCAGTTTTCCTTTTGGAATGACCAGTGGTCGTGCTTAGGCAGGTTGAAGGAGCGGTTTCCACGTGCCTTCAACGCAGTACTAGACAAAGCTATCTTGGTGAAGGAGAGCTGGGACCCTCTACATAGCATATGGGATTTGGTTGGAAGTATGGCAAGAGAGAGAGGACGCTCACATGAAGGGCAAGACCAACTACTGAGGGATTTTTAAGCATTCCATCCAGTGGGCGGAGCTGACAGGTTCTCATGGAGTCTTAGGCCATTCTCCTCAACAAATGCCTACAAATGGTCGATTGGCCAAATGCATGAAAGTCTGTTGTAGATTGATAGAGACTATGCTAACATATGGTGTATGAAAATACCCTTAAAAATAAAAATTTTTCTTTGGTTATGTAGAAGAGATGGCCTCATTATCGTGGATATAAGGCATAGAAGGGTGGGTGTTCCAGCTCAGAATTGCTCTCTATGTGATTTCCCTGCAGATAGTAAAGTACATATTTTTTCTTCATGCATGGTGACCGATCATATTTGGAAAACTATATGTGGAGAAGCCACGCCCACATGTGATGGACCATGGAAAAATTTCAGAACATCAGGCAAGCCACCCTTGATGATGGTCGGAGTTATGTGGTGTGTCTGGTGTGCTCGCAACAAAAATTTTTTAGAGGGACGCCAATAAATGTGGGGAACATTGTTAGGGAATGCTGGGACATTGTTGGTGCCTAAAGAGACTTCGTGTAAAAATTATTCTTTTTCCTTATTCATGAATAAAATGCTCCCAATTTGCTATCGTTAATAACAGCACTCCTCTCCTTTCCGAAAAGAATAAATTAAGGGAGTTTGTTCGCAGAGGGGTGGTGGTGCTTCCAAGGTGGTTGATGACGAGCGAGGAGTATTGGAGGATGCAGTTGGTGGTCACTAGATCTCTCATCGGAGGCGAGGAAGATGACTAGGAGGAGGAGGAGTTTAGGGTCTAAACCTAAATCTAAGGAGACTACACTACTCTAGAGGGAGAGAGGAAGAGAAGGGGCGACCTTAGAGGTGGCGAAGAAGGCCAGAGAGCGTCCGACGTTGACCGGTGATGTAAACACATTTACAGTACTTAAGATGCCTATTTATGCATGTTCTTAAGCATAGGATTGCATTTCATGATATAAATATTGCATAACATGCATCATCTTGCATTTAGAGTAGTTTGAATAAAATGGAGGTTAATTGTCTCCTTTTATGTGCTTGGACAGGGTAAACATTTTATCGGGGCCTCGGATCAAAGATCCAACCATATGGATGTGATCAGGGTGACGATTGGAGTTCAACGACTCCAAGATCGCCCTAATCAGGCATCCGTAGCAGATAGTGACCGGGGAACCGTAGAAGATCAAGGGCTAGGATGGTGTAAATCCGCACTTCAGATGACAAATCCGACCAAACGGATGATTTCGGATCGACGATCGCAGCCCAACAACACAAAAATCGAGTCAATCTGACATCCGTGACACCATCTACAACTTCCAGAAGATGGACGGCCAAGATGGTGCCATCTCAGCCGCCCAAACGGCCGCTTACATTCTATGAAGCCCCGCACCCGCTCGCTCTCCGCCGTTGGATCTTGATCCAACGGCTGTGGTCAGCCGTGCCTAAAAGCGTCCGCTCGACCATCCGCGCTCCATAGCGCAGCGGTCGAGCACGCTTACGCGAGCGGCGGGAGCAGGTTCGAGCCGCAGCGAAGGGTTGGAAGGTGCGGGCGATTGAGCGCGGGCGGGCGTTGGATCGTGATCGGACGGCCGCACGCACCCGATAGCGTTCACGCGCGATTGAACGCACGACATGGACGCACGATCGCACGCGCCACGCGAGCGCAAGGACGGCTGAGAACTGATGGACGTGCGTATGCGTTGAAGAAGCAAGCAGCCTAGGAGGCGCATGTGGGCACAGGAGCTACGCCCACGTTGGGGGCTTTAGTGACGGATTTATCCGTCACTAAAGACCCCTAATTTATTATTTTAAAGTTGTAATGTCCATTTTGCCCCCACTACTTGCAACTATAAAAGGAGACCCCCTCCATACGAAATCTCATCCCTTCCTTCTCTTCTCTACCCCTCCAAAGCTCAAGAGAAGCTTGTCCCACACCCGGGATGCTTCTCGCGAGATAAAGCCCAAATTTTCGTCCCCCTTCGGCAGTGGATCCCGCGACGACGACGGCGTGCTGCTCCGTTCCCGTTCTTCTGCTTCATCCTGCTTCGTTCTCCTTCGTTCAGGCGTTGTCCCGTCCAACTCGTCCTCCAAGCGACCATCGAGGAGGATTTCTCTCTCCCTATTCTTTTTACTACTTTCTAGTATAGATTTACTGTTTTCTAGTGTAGTTCTACTCGTCCTTCAAGCGACCGTCGAGGAGGACATTTCTCCCTCCATTCTTTTAATGCTTTCTAGAGTAAATTTATCACTTTCTAGTGCAATTATTTTATTCTTTCTAGTCGTAATGAACAAATCCCCCTAATGATAAATTCTCTATTTATTCTACATCTCATTTTGATTTCTATGTGTAATATTCTCTCTCTATATCTTACCCTCTCTCTCTCTTCTATTTATTGTAACTAATTAGATAGTTTTAAATTGAATTACTTCGTGACAAATAAAAAGAAACGCGTAGTTTTTAAACCAAACGTCCGCCTCCCTGTGTTTGACCCGGAATTTTCATTTCGGTATAAATTTTATTTGTTGAACTCGAATTCTTCGCTTTCAAGCTACAACGACAGGTTTTCCAAAACCAAACACGTTAGCGTAGCGATTCGTACGTTCAACATTTTGGCGCCATTGCAGGGGAGACGACGATCTTTGATTTCTCTTCGCATTTTGTAACTTACAAATCATTTACCTCACTTTTCTCCTTTCTTATTGTAATTACAGGTACTCTATTGAGATGAGCAAAAGCGGTAGATTGGAGTAAAGTGCTGTGGAAGGTTTTGTAAGTTATCCCCCATTCTTTCCCC
Source organism: Thalassia testudinum (assembly GCA_037157565.1). Classification (NCBI taxonomy): domain Eukaryota; kingdom Viridiplantae; phylum Streptophyta; class Magnoliopsida; order Alismatales; family Hydrocharitaceae; genus Thalassia; species Thalassia testudinum. The sequence goes on from JAZHRO010000051.1 coordinate 11,307,188, forward strand.
CTCCATAGATTTCATTCGCCACATTGAATCCAAATTCCAATTAACCTAGGTGTTTGCATAAATCCTAGGAATAGTTTGGTATTTGGATTTCTACTCACATTCATTCCACCCTCATTCTTAAAAAAAAAATAACAAAAAGATAATTTTGTGGGGCAATTTTCAATAAACACACAACGTACACCCACATTCAAAGGCACTTAACCGAATTGATTTGTTTCTACTCAATTGGGTTCTGATCTGTGGAATCGGTACACATAAAGCAACACATAAAAGAGTAGAAATCATTCTAGGTTAACCATCTTTGTGTGCCTAACTTAGGGGTGCATTTGTGGCCAATTATTTGAGTTGATTAGGCCACACCACTTCAAAAAAAATAAACTCATCAAGTAGCTGCCACTTAGGTTCAACTCTTAGGGATTTACCAGGCACTCCACATTCTTTTTAAGCTTTAAAGGAAAACATCTTCACCCGTGCTTGTAAAACTTGGTGTGCCAATGAAACTTGTTTGAAAATACCTAAAGTTGAATCCTAAAAGCTACTAAGCAAGATTTGAACCTTAAAATTCACCACATCGAAAATAATCTTGCTTGAAAACCATTGGTTGTGCATGCACACACGAATCAATCAATCATTAAGGGCACAACCCATTTAAAGGGACCATCACATTCAAACCTAGCCCTAAATAAAATAGAGTAGACGTTGGCCTTAAGGATTGGACTCGCTCTTCAGAACTCAGAACGAGATTATTTTCGATTAGTCTGTTTCTACTATTCAATCTGATGTCTAGCTGGGGAAGCAGAGTCAAACGATCGTGGCTGGGGGGTACACTAGGAACCGAAGGCGCAAGCCGAAGGAAGAACCTTCTCCCCAGTCCCTCCTTCTAACTGGTTGGATTGAACAGACAGAATTAGATCAAATCGTTCCTTTATCTCAAGACGGGTTTTGGGAGTCTATAGGTCTGTAGGTTAACCCATTTAAGGACAGGTTTGATTGTTTGTATTGCAGGGTACCTTTCTTCCTCCCGTGTCTCATGAATCCTTCCACATATTTCACGCATTCCCACTCTTTCCCTCCTTTTGTGAATAATCCTCAACATGACGATTATCCCGACTCGTATTGTAATCAACCATCAGTCAGTTGGGATAATTCGGATTGGGGATACAATTCCAGACTCCCGTGTTTAGGGTCTAACCCTGAACACTTTGATTGTGATTTCTATCCTTCTCAGAGCTACATCGATTATAGATCGTCTTCCTTTCATGAACAACCTAATACGATCTACAATCAAGAAGGATACATCGATCCTTACCCATCCTCTGATTTCACTGCCTTTAGGTCACCACCATCTTTTCAACAATCTGAAATGACCTATTATCAAGAAGGGTATAACGAATCTCAATTCGTTAATTCCCCTGCATTGAGCCCAAACCCGCCCAACCCTGAACCAACTCATTTGGTTCAGGTTAACCAAGTTCAAGATAAGGTTCTGGCTAACTTGAGTAATATTATTCAATCTTTAGAAGTTTAGCCAATACCTTGCATTGAGAGATTGGAGCCCCTAATTGAAATGATTGATGATTTGAATAAGTCTTTGTTGGATTGGCTCCAGGATGTTAAGGATAAGAACCCGGGTGAGTTTCTACTTGGGAAATTAGCGAAATTGAGGATGAGATTTGTGGTTGCTTTGATTCAATCTTGGGATGATTCCCAGGATGAACCCTCTTCAGGAAAGCTAATGACAGAACCCGCTCAGGCACCTGTTGGGGGGGACACGTGTTATGACCAGATTGAATTAAAGCGACCAATTAAGGAAGATCTGATTTCTTCACCTGAGATCCCTAAGCCGAGTTACGAGGAAACGTATGTCTCCTGGGAACAAAAAGTGACAACTGATTTTGGGACATACATTGATACGGATCCTGATTTCTTTGATGGTGAAGATTCAAGTTGCGAAGTCTCACGCGAGTTTTCTGAACACGATTTCTGTGAGACGATTGGGCCTGAGGAATCTGATAGATTATTTGATAGCCCAATAACTGAGGAAACTGATCTTATTAGGGCACATATTATGGATCCAGAATCACATTTTCTGGATGAATCAATTCAATGCCCTAATTATCAGTTACACCCCATTGAGCTTATCGATAATTTTATTTCTGAGATAATTAGACCCAAGTCAATTCTGATTCTGCCACATCATTTAGACTTGGAGATTTCAGACGGGGTGACTAATATACAAGAGGTCCTGGAATTTGATATGCTGAATGACGAGGATAGGAGCTAGGAAGTTCTGATGTGGGAAGTTAATTTTGGAGGAAATGGAAGATTGAGTCGAAGGGTTCCTTTTAAACTAAAACCATCAAATCAGAACCCTTACGACATTGGTTTTGAGGATGTCAAACTCAAGCACACATTCAACGATTATCCTTTTGAGCTTCAATTCTCTGTAACCCGACTTTTTGGTCTTGGGTTACATCCTCATAAATCGTAGGCCCGACCCTACTTGCATTCTGATTTTAGGTTTTGGGTAATTATCCAGAACCTAAGATATTCTCGATTATGGGGAATGGGTTTGCACCACAATCTGGTCCACATCTGTGGACCTCTGTTGATAGGTCAGAAGATTCTTCTGTTTATTCTAATTCTGATCTGCACTTGTGAATTCTTCATTTCTTTTCTTTGTATAGTGTGCCTAGCTGAAGGCACTAAACTCAGCACATATACAGTTCTTTTTTATTTTCATCTCGGAGCGGACCTGACATTCATGCAATTCAGGTGCTTTCTACGCTTTTCCACTCTGTTTTATGTCTTTTTAATACAATGACGACATTGCATTAGATAGGCATGGGGGGGTAGATATTTATCTCTAAATTCATTCGTCAGCTCCGTAGATTTGTTTTATTTTCTTTCATTAAAAAAAAATCGAAATTAGGAAAGAGAATTTGGGTTTAAAAAAATTTTCAATCTTAGGAAATACTACATTAAGATCTGAACATAAAGATCCTTCAGGTCTTTGGACTTAATTAGCCCGTGCATCCACTAAAATGTGGATTTGTTTTTCGAGTTCTCGCCAACCTGAATTTTATTTTAATTGGAGTCAATAAGTTTGGGTGATAAGTACACGACTTATCAACCCACTCTCTGATTTGGGGAAATTTTGAGTTTCTAGCATCTACACACTTTCTTTGCACTGACTCATTGTTCGGCGATTCTAACGGAAATTGGGTAGCTAATGAACCTTCTAGGGTGATATGGCTGGCAAGTTATCGTGGGTAACAGCCCATAGGTAGGTTGTCCAGAGCCCAGTCGCTGGACCTTTCTCTTTTTACTGCCTTTATGTAAATCTTAGACCAGGGAAGACACCTACTTAAAAGAAAAGAAAAAGAAAATCAAAAAGAAGAGAAAATAAAAAAGAAGAAATAAGCCACACTTCACCGCACGAGTATGGCTAGCAAGTTGTCGGTGGTAACAGCTCATTGACCAATTGTCCAGAACTCAGCTCAGTAAATGCACTAAAAATTCCCAAAACACTTAGGAAGAAGTGGAGAAGTAGAATAAATCGGGGAGATATACACTTGTGTTGACCCCGTAAAAAAATAAAAGTAGGGAGAAAGCTACCGGTTGTAAAGATACACCTTTAGGCGGAATTCTTTTTGAGGTCACCTAGAGGCATAGAAATCCGAAGTCCGTTTTAATTGCCAGTCAACGAGTCTATCAAAATCACAATAAGATGCTTAAAGCTTAGGGTTCTCATCAAATCGTGGGTGAGTTGAATGGCTGTAGAAAGCCACTCTTAAACCCTAAATTTTGAAAATCCAAAAAAAAATAGAAAAGAGTAAAAAGAGAAAAGGAATTTTTCTTTGAATAAGGCGAGGGCTTGAGGCGGTTTGCATTTTGGCTGATACTCGGGCACTGTTGTGTCTTTGAAAGTTTAGTTCCCAAGTAGACAATTTCTTAATGATTGAAAATAACTCGGATCAAAATAATCCAACCTAATTCTTTTATAAATAGCATGTAGTTTTTGCTAGGGACTAGCAAAAGATAGGCATGGGTATATGATGTAAACACATTTACACTACTTAATATGTCTATTTATGCATGTTCTTAAGCAAAGGATTGCATTTCATGATATAAATATTGCATAAGATGCATCATCTTGTATTTAGAGTAGTTTGAATAAAATGGAGGTTAATTGTCTCCTTTTATGTGCTTGGACAGGGCAAACATTTTATCGGGGCCTCGGATCAAAGATCCAACTGTATGGATGTGATCAGGGTGATGATTGGAGTTCAACGAATCCAAGATCGCCCTAATCAGGCATCCGTAGCTCAGATAGTGACCGGGGAATCGTAGAAGATCAAGGGCCAGGATGGTGTAAATTCGCACTTCATATGACAAATCCGACTGCACGGATGAATTCAGATCGACGATCGCAGCCCAACAACACAAAAATCAAGTCAATCCAACATTCGTGGCACCATCTACAACTTCCAGAAGATGGATGGCCAAGATGGCGCCACGTGGCACCATCTCGACCGTCGAAACGGCTGCTTACATTCTATGAAGCCCCGCACCCACTCGCTCTCCGCCGTTGGATCTTGATCCAACAGCTGTGGTCAGCCACGCCTAAAAGCGCCCGCTCGACCATCCGCGCCCCATAGCGCAGCGGTCGAGCGTGCTTATGCGAGCGGCAGGAGCGTGTTCGAGCTGCAGCGAAGGGCTGGAAGGCACGGGCGATTGAGCGCGGGCGGGCGTTGGATCACGATCGGACGGCCGCGCACGTCCGATAGCGTTCACGAGCGATTGAACGCGCGGCATGGACGCGCGATCGCACGCGCCAGGCGGGCACACAACGAGCGGGTGGAGATGCGTCTTAAGCTGTCCGATCTCGCGATCGGACGGCTGAGAACTGATGGACGTGCGTATGCGTTGAAGAAGCGGGCAGCCGAGGAGGCGTGCGTGGGCGCGAGAGCTACGCCCACGTTGGAGGCTTTAGTGACGGATTTATCCGTCACTAAAGACCCCTCATTTATTATTTTAAAGTTGTAATGTCCATTTTGCCCCCACTCCTCGCAACTATAAAAGGAGACCCCCTCCATACAAAATTCTCATCCCTTCCTTCTCTTCTCTACCCCTCCAAAGCTCAAGAGAAGCTTGTCCCACACTCGGGATGCTTCTCGCGAGATAAAGTCCAAATTTTCCTCCCCCTTCGGAAGTGGATCCCACGACGATGATGGCGTGCTACTCCGTTCCTGTTCTTCTGCTTCGTCCTCCTTCGTCTTGCTTCGTTCTCCTTCGTCCAAGCGTCGTCTCGTCCAGCTCGTCCTCCAAGCGACCATCGAGGAGGATTTCTCTCTCCCTATTCTTTTTACTGCTTTCTAATATAGATTTATTGCTTTCTAGTGTAGTTCTGCTCGTCCTCCAAGCGACCGTCGAGGACATTTCTCCCTCCATTCTTTTAATGCTTTCTAGAGTAAATTTATCGCTTTCTAGTGCAATTGTTTTATGCTTTCTAGTTGTAATGAACAAATCCCCCTAATGATAAATTATCTGTTTATTCAACATCTCATTTTGATTTCTATGTGTAATATTCTCTCTCTCTATCTTACCCTCTCTCTCTCTTCTATTTATTGTAACTAATTAGATAGTTTTAAATTGAATTACTTCGTGACAAATAAAAAGAAATGCGTAGTTTTTAAATCAAACGTCCGCCTCCCTATGTTCGACCTAGAATTTTCATTTTGGTATAAATTTTATTTGTTGAACACAAATTCTTTGCTTTCAAGCTACAACGACAGGTTTTCCAAAATCGAACACGTTAGCGTAGCGATTCGCACGTTCAACAACCAGCCAGACGCGAGGAAGGAGTGGACAATGAAGGAGTTTGAGCAATGAAGAGGTTAAAGCCCGCTTCTTTGATAGGAAGCACAACGAGCAAATAGGGAAGAAAAGCCCTCTTCCTATTATACGTAGGAGTGGCTGAAAGATGAGGTCAAAGAAGCTCCAAGGTTAGCTTCAATGGCTGCCTTTGGACAAAGAAGAAGAGGTGAAAGACACGCCAAAAACTCGACGAGGAAACTCGCAATGGCACGGCTTCACTTTACAGCCACTCGACCATGGTGATTGAGGCAAGAAGGCGACCGTGAATGGTAGAGATGGATCTTTCTCTAGCGAGGTCTTCAGCCATGAATAGCAGCCTCAATTGAGGGCATCTCAAGCTGGAGATTTCTTCTATGAATGGATGATGGTAACACAATTATCCGTCATAACTGACAAAAATTAGTTGGATTCAAGCAATAAATCCTCCTAAGTGATTGTCTGAGGATCGTAATTCCATACCAAATAGATCTAAGAACACAGGAAAATAAGGTTTATTTTACTATTTTAACATCCAATCATAAATGCAGATTAACCAAGGGGTTTTGCAGGGGTTAATTGAATGTCAAATGAACTTAAAAGACCAAGTGAGCTCATATTGACTGAATCAGGATTTCACGCATTTCAAAGATGAAAATAGTATTGAAAATCCTAATTATCAATGCCACTCAAATTGAAAGGGTTCTAGTAGAGGTAAATTCAATGTAAACCTCCTCAAAAGTCATTTAAAAATACCATAAGGGGTTTGGCACCTTCACTTTGACTGTCTGAACCCATTTTGACCGAAAACAGAGATTCAGACAGGAATTTACCATGATCGATCCTAACCTTGATCTGCACCGAATCAATTTCTATTTTGATTCACCTCTTTCTAATTCGGTTACATATGATTCACCATAACAATTCGATAGGGAATCAGACACTGATCAAACTGACAACCATGTACGATCGCCCTCTGATCCCATAAGTAGCATTCCTGCACCTTTCACTGATCCATTATCTTTTGAGGACCCCTACTCTGATCTAACTGAGCCAAAATAGACAAACTGCTGCTTCACATTTCAACAACTATTTGAGCCACAAAGCATCTGGTGGTCTCCACTCCTATTGATTCACATTCCTCAACCCACCAGACTAATTAGGTTTGGTCAGTATCATCAGCCAATTGATCTGAACAAGCACTTGGTTGTCAAGGTGCTTGTTCTACAAAATTCTTCCAATCCAAATGGGAAATTCAATTCTTCGAGGGGTTCTCACAATATATATACATATGGAGAAAGGGGAGGAAAATTTTTTAGGCTGAATGAAAATCTTTCTTTAGGAGGAAAGAGGAGGAATTACAAAGAATGTCAAAGGAGCAAAATTAGAAACAATTGATTGTGGAATCTACTTAAGTTCTAGACCAAATCAAAACAAGGATTAAGTCCTGAAGTGCTAAAGACAAGGGGATAAGTGACGGATACCGACCTTATAACTCTCTGGCCTATCCTAAGGCTTAAACACTCACGTATTTGTTAAGTTTGGACTATTCCTCAAGAGGTTGAGGAAAGTGCGAGGTTGATGTATTAAGTCTAAGGCTTAGGGATTATTCGGCCCCGTTGCTTGCCCTTTGGTTTGCGGGACTTGGTAACCGAAGCACCCAAAAATCACACACAAATCTAGTTTAGTGTGCGTAATGAAGTATAATGCCAAAACTGCACTATTCTGAAAATATTTTCTTGAAGATCTAGCTTAGGAGTGACTTGAAGACATAAGTTGATTGGACGAGTTCCTAGTGCGGAGAGGATGAATGAAAAATACTCCCTTCGAAGATGTGTTATAACATATCATCTCCTTGGTGCTTGTCTCCTAGGATATCTAAATATCCTACTGGGGGCATGTAAGCAGGTTGTGCTGGTTCAGGTCCCATGGGTAGGATTATCCTGAAATATCGATTGCCAGGGCCTGAATTTAGCTACAGAACGCCACAGGCGACACTATCTTAAAGTGTCTAAAGCTAGGATTTTGGGAATTGATGGTAACGCCATCATTCACCATAACTAGCTTGAATTAGTTGGAGTGAAGAGATAAAAGCTCCAAAATGATTGCCTAAGGACCATAATTCCACTCAGATCTATTTTGAGGAAAAATAATAAAATAGAGTTAATTTTGTTATTTTAACATCATAGCACAAATGCAGATTAACCATGAGATTATTTAGGGGTGAATGAAAGGTTAATTGAGCATAAAAGTCCAAAAAGTGGGTACACATTAACAGAAATAGGGTTTCCCTCATTTCATGAACCAAAATAGTACTAAAAATCCTAATTATCAGCCTAGCTTAAATTGAAGAGGTTCTTGTCAGGATAAAATTAATCTAAACCCCCTAAAATTCAAGTAAAAATATTCTAAGAGGTTTGTTACCCTTGGTTTGACCATCTGAACCCATTTTGACCTATAATAGAGTTTCATATGGGAATTTGCCCTGATTTGTGCTTATCTACAATTTACCCAGTTAAACATGGTCAAAACTAAAATCCAAGTTAACCATTAGATTCCTTGGGTCTAAATTAGGTTAACATCAAAATTTGAGCCTAATCAAAGTCCATCTTGACCAAGTTTGCAATTTAGTCCCTAAAAACTCTTTTCTCTCACTTAAAACTATAGGTTTCAATTTTATTACACATAGGCCTCTAACTTTGTCATCTTTCTTACAAATGGATCCCTGCCACTGTTGGTGTGTGAACACACCTTCAGGCTAAGATTCGAGAGAGGATATCTCTCTCGAATTAGATCCACACCCCTCCAAAATTGGAGGGATTGATCTTGAGGAAATACCCGATCTTTTGGACCAAACTAGGAAACCCAAATCAATTCCTAGAGCTCAGGTGTTGAAGCGGAAGAACTACGCGAAAAGGGATTGATTTTGAAAAACTTGTCCTCGAAGTATGATTTGCGAAGAAATCCGTCAACAGATAAATTTATACCGAAACTCTAAGGATTCTGGGTCGAACACATGGAAGCGGACGTTTGATTAAAAAAATACGTGTTTGTTTTGTTTGTCACAAAATAGATTAGCTGGTCAAAAACTAGCTACCTATTTATCAAATAATAAATAGAAGAGAGAGAGAGAATGCTACAAATAAAGACAAATGAGAGGTAGAATAAAACATGGATTTCATCATCAAATGTTGTTCATTACACTAACCATTACAACTGGAAAGCAGGAAATTGACACTAGAAAGCAGTAAATCTACTCTAGAAAGTGGTAAAGAAAATGGAGAGAGAAGTATCCTCCTCAACGATTGCTTGGAGGACACACTAGACAGGGCGACACTTGGAAGACGAAGGTCGAACCAGGAAGAAGGAGAACAAAGTTGGAAGAACTGGGGGCGAGGCAAGGCATCGTCGTCGCGGGATCTACTTCCCGAATGGAGTGAGAGGACAACCGTGAGATGATCCACAAAGGAGGGAGAAGGTAGAAAAATTCTAATTTTAACTCTAATGGAGCATCTCAGGTTTAGGACAAGCTCTTAGAGCTTTGGAGGGGGTGAGAGAAGAGAGGAAGGGATGAAGAAAGTGTGGGGGTCGTAGGGCCTTTTCTAGGTGAAGATTGGAGAGGGTACAAAGGTCATTTTACTTTAAAAATTATTTTCAAGGTCTTTAGTGACGGATTTAGTGAAGGATTTATCCGTCACTAAAGGCCTGAACGTGGCAACATGCATGCCCCAGCCATGCCTCTTCTTCCTTTGATTTCAAAGCATGCAACGCTTATCCACGATCTCACGATCTCAGTTGTCCATCTCGCATTCGATGGCTCAGATTGCATCACACCTATGCCTTCATCTTCTCTTCCTCAACGCTTAAAGCTCACAATCTCAAGATCTCAGCCATCCAATTGTGAGATCAGATGACTTAACTTGCTCATCATGCGCCTACTTCAGCCGTTGAGCGCATGATTGGGACGAATCTGGACCGTCCACACAAGATCGGGTGTTCTTGACTCAAATTGGATTTGTGCTCAGGAAGTGCACTAAGGGGATTCGATCCCACGACCTCACATGTGGAAGGATGTTATCCACCGTGCTACACACGTGGATAGACAAGGAGAGAATTCCTTTACCATTTAATGTTGACTATTGGATCTTGATTCGATGGTTGAGATTAGATGTGGAATTCTTCTCACATGAGATGTGGCTTGAGGGAGGAAACCTAATCAACTGTTAGCCATTGGATGAGAAGATAGGGCAACGAGGGATTTGGAGGCACTAGATGGCACCATGTGGCATAATCAGAACTATCTATTTTCTATGAGTTGTAGATGGTGCCATGGATGTCGGATTGAACCAATTTCATGTCGTTGGACTACGATCGTTGATCTGAACCCATCCGTGTAGTCAGATTTGTCATCTGAAGTGCGGATTGATACCATCTTGGCCCTTGACCTCTGACCTTCCTTGGATTATATCTGATGCTACGAAAGTCCAATCAGGGTGATTTTGAAGTTGTTGAACTTCAATCGTCGCCCTGATTAGATCCATATAGATGGATCTTCAATCTGAGGCCTCAATTGAATATCGCCCTGTTACCTAACCACAAAAAGGGAAAATTAACCTAAAATTTACACAACCTAACCTAAATGCAAGATGATGCATGTTATGTAATATTTATATTGTATGATGCAACTTTGATATTAAGAACATGCATAAATAGACATTTTAGGCTATTTAGATGCGGATTCATCACACCCCCATGCCTATATTTTGCTAATCCCTAGCAAAAAAAATATGCTATTTATAAAAGAATTAGGTCGAATTTCTTGGGTAAAAGTTATTCTTCAACACTAGGAGATTTTTACTAAGAACCAGAACTACAAAGACACAACACCGCCCGAGTGTCTACCAAAATGCAAATCGCCTCAAGCCCTCGCCTTATTCAAAGGAGGATCTTTTTCTTATTTTCTAATTTTTTTGGGTTTTTGAGTTTAGGGTTTCGGAGCAGCTTTCTACGGCCACTCAACCCATGCAAGTCTCGAGGAGAACCCTAAGTTATAAGCATCTTTATGTGAAATGTGATGGACTCACTGATCGGCGATTAAAACAGACTTCGAGTTTCTACGCCCCTAGGTGACCTTGCAAAGAAATTCCGCCTAAAGGTGTATCTATTCGACCAGTAGGTTTCTCCTTACTTTAATTTTTATGGGGTCAACACAAGGGTGAACCCAGTGTGTATCTCCCTGGTTTATTCTACTTCTCTGCTTCTTCCTAAGTGTTAACGTGCATTTCTTGTGCTGGGTTCTGGATAACCTACCAATGGGCTGTTACCCACGATAACTTGCCAACCATACTCGTGCGGTGAAGTGTGGCTTATTTCTTTTTTTTCTTTTCTTTTCTCCCTTTCTTTTTTTTTTTTGGATATTTTTCTTTTCTCTTTTTATTAAGTAGGTGGCTTCTCTGGTCTAAGATTTACCTAAAGGCAGTAGGAAAAGAATGGTCGTGTGACTGGGCTCTGGACAACATTCCTATAGACTGTTACCCACGATAACTTGGCAACCATATCACCCTATAAGGTTCATTAGCTACCTAATTTCCGTAAAAATTGTCGAAAAGCGAGTCAGTGCAAATAGTGTGTAGATGCTTAAACTTAAAATCCCCTCAAATCAGAGGGTGAATTGATAAGTCATGTACTTATCACCCCAACTTATTTAACTAATTAAAATATGAATTTAGAATGGAGAGGACTTAAGAAACAAGTCCACATTTTAGTGGACAACCGAGCTGATTAAGCCTGAAGAACTAAAGGGTCTAAGTGTTCAAATCATACAGTTTTATTCTCTAAGATTGAAAATTTTCTAAAGCCCAAGTTCTCTTTACTAATTCCATATTTTTTTTTTGAATAAATAAAAAGAACATAAAAAGAATCTACGGAGCTGATGAAATAATTCAGTGATGAATATCCACCCCCCCATGACTATCTAATGTAATGTCCTCATTGTATTAAAAAGACATGAAACATATTAGAGTAGAGTAGAAAGTACTTGAATTGCGTTAATAACAGGTCCGCTCCGAGATGAAAAGAAATTGTATACGTGCTGAATTTAGTGCCTTCAGCTAGGCATACTATACAAAGAAGAAGAAAAAAAGAATTTACAAGTGCAGGTTTGAATCATAATAAAAAGATTCACCTCAGGACCTGCCAGCAGATGTCCACAGATGTGGACCAGATTGTGATGCAGACCCATACCCCTTGGTCTAGTATATCTAAGGTTCTAAATAAAAATTATCCAAAACCTGAGATCACTATGCAAGTGGGTCGAGCCTACGATTTGTGAGGGTGCAACCCAAGTCCAAAGAGTCGGATAATAGAGAAATCAAGCTCAAAAGGATAATCAATGAATGCTTGCTTGGGTTGGACATCCTCTGAGTCAAAGATGTCATAAGGGTCTTGGTAGAAGGTTGGGAGTTTTAGATAAATTGGAACCCTGAGACTTGGTCTTTTGTTTCCTCCGAAATTGACTTCCCATATGATCATTTCCCAACTCCTATTCTCCTCATTCAAACTTTGAAATTCTGGGACCTCCTGTATATTAATCACCCCATCTGAATTTTCCAAGTCTAAAAGATGTGATTGAATCATAATGGACTTGGGTTTAGTGATTTCAAAATCAAAATCTCTAGTAAGCTCAAAGGGGTGTAATTGAGGAATTGGGCTTTGAATTGAATCCTTCATGAAATCAGGATCTAACTTTGCCACGTGAGCCCCAATAAGATTAGTTTCCTCAGTTATTGAGCTGTCATATGATTCATCGAATTCCTCAGGCCCAGTCGTCTCACAAAAATCGTGTGCTATAAACTAAGGTGAGACTTCGCATATTGATTCTTCACCTTCAGAATCAAAGAAATCTAAATCCACATTAGTGTGTCTCAAAATCACAATCACTTTCTGATCCATGGAGACATACATTTCCTCGTATCCCAGCTTAGGGATCTCAGGTGAAGAAATCAAATCATCCCTATTTGCTTGCTCTAGAATAACCTGGTCAATCTCGGTCTCGTAACATGTGTCCCCCCCAAGAAGTGCCTGAGCAGGTTCTGACATTTTCTCTCCTGAAGGGGGTTCATCCTGGGAATCATCCCAAGATTGAACTAAAGCAACCACAAATCTCATCCTCAATTTCAATAATTTCCCAAATAAAAACTCATTCGAGCCCTTATCCTTAACATCCTGGAGCCAATCCAACAGATAATTGTTAAGATCATCAATCATTTCAATCAGGGGCTCCAATCTTTAGTGCAAGGTGTTGGCTGAGCTTCCAAAGATTGTATAGTATTCCTCAAGTTAGCCAACACCTTCTCTTGGACCTGGTTAACTTGAACCAAATGGTTTGGCTTAGGGTTAGGCAGGTTTGGGTTCAATGCAGGAGAGTCAACGAATTGAGGTTCTTGATACCCTCCCTGATAATAGGTCATTTCAGGTTATTCATAAGGTGGTGGTGACCTAAAGGCAGTGTATTTTGGGGAGGGGTAAGGATCAGTGTATCCTTCTTGATTGTTGATCATATTGGGTTGTCCAAATGAGGGTGGTGATCTATAATTGATGTAGCTTGGAGAAGGATAAGAATCAAGATCATGGTGTCCAGGGTTAGACCCTGAACACAGAGGTCTGGAACTATATCTCTAATCCGAATTATCCCAACTAGAAGATGGATGGGAATAAGTCTGGTTGGAATAATAATCATTTTGGGAATAAGTAGTGGTAGGAGGGTAAGAGTGGAAGTGCAAATAGGATGTTGAAGGATCCATGACAGAATGGGAGGAAGAAAGGTGCCCTACAATACAAACAAACAAACTTATCCTTAAGTGGGCTAGCCTAAAGAACTATAGACTCCCAGAACCCATCCTGAGATTAATAAATGATTTGATCTACTTCTTTCCGGTCAATCCAACCAGTTAGAGGGAGGGACTAGGTAGAAGGTTCTTCCTTTGGCTTGCACCTCCAATTCCTAGTGTCCCCCCATCCACGATCGTTTGATTCTGCTCCCCTAGCTTGACATCAGATTGAATGGTAGAAATAGAGTAATCAAAAATAATTTCGATCTAGGCTCCGAAGACCAGACGAATCCTTAGGGCCAATGTCTACTCTGTTTTAATTAAGGTTAGGTTTGAATGTGCTTTGGAATGTGATGGGTCCTTTATCTGGGTTGTGCCCGTAATGATTGATTGATATGTGCTTGCGTGCACAACCAATGGTTTTCAAGGAAGATTATTTTTGGATGTGGTGAATTTTAGGTTTTAAATCTTGCTTAGTAGCTTTTAGGATTCAACTTTAGGTGTACTCAATCAAGTTCAGTTGGCACACCAGGTTTTGAAAGCACAGGTGAAGATGTTTTCCTTTAAATCTGAAAAAGAGCATGGAGTGCCTGGTAAATCCCTAAAAGTTGAACCTATATGGCAGCTACTTGATGAGTTATTTTTAATTGAAGTGGTGTGGCCCAAACAACTCAAACAATTGGCCTGATGCACCACTTAATTAGGCACACAAATGATTACCTAATCAAATTTCTACTCAATTATGTGTTTGGGTGTGTGTACCGGTTCCAAAGATCGGGTTACCAGTTGAGCTTGAAAATCAGAAGAGGTTGTGTACCTCTATGAATTTTTTTTTTTAATTTTTCTTTTATATGTGAAGGGTGAGGCAGGTGGAGGTGACAAACAAACAATCAAAACTATCCTTAGAGTTTATAAGAACACCTAGGTTGATTTCTGTTTGTGTTATTACGTGGTGGAATGAAAACTAGTGGGTGGGAGGTGGGGGTAAACTTACAAACCCTTTAACAGCACTTTATTCCAATCTACCGCTTTTGCTTGCTTCGTAAGAGTACCTGCAATTACAATAAGAAAGGAGAAAAGTGAGCTAAAAGATAAGTAAGGCAGGAAAATGAGAAAAATCGAAGAGTGTCCCCTCCTCGGCAACGGTGCCAAATGTTGAAGCAGAAGATTTACACAAAAAGGGATTGGATTTTGAAAAACCCATTGTCGTAGTATCATTTGCAAAGAAATCCTTCAGTAGATAAATTTATACTGAAACTCTAAGAATTTTGGGTCGAACACAGGGAGGCAGACGTTTGATTAAAAAAATACGCATTTGTTTTGTTTGTCACGAAATAGATTAGTTGGTCGAAAACTAGCCATCTATTTAACAAATAATAAATAGAAGAGAGAGAGAATATTACAAATAAAGACAAAAGAGAGGTAGAATAAACATGGATTTCATCATCAAATGCTGTTCATTACACTAATCATTACAACTAGAAAGCAGGAAATCTACTCTAGAAGGTAGTAAACCTACTCTAGAAAGTGGTAAAGAGAATGGAGAGAGAAGTATCCTCCTCGACGATTGCTTAGAGGATGAGCTGGACGGGGTGACACCTGGAAGATAGAGGTCGAAGTGGGAAGAAGGAAAACAAAGCGGAAAGAACCGGGGGCGAGGCAGGATGTCATCGTTATGGGATCCACTTCCTGAATGGAGTGAGAGGACAACTGCAGGATGCTCCATGAAGGAAGGAGAAGGTGGAAAAATTCTAATTTTAACTCTAATGGAGCATCCTGGGTTTGGGACAAGCTCTTAGAGTTTTGGAGGGGGTGAGAGAAGAGAGGAAGGGATGAACAAAGTGTGGAGGTCGTAGGGCCTTTTATAGGTGAATATTGGAGCGGGTACAAAGGTCATTTCACTTTAAAAATTAATTTCAGGGTCTTTAGTAACAGATTTAGTGATGGATTTATCTGTCACTAAAGGCCTGAACGTGGGCAACATGCATGCCCCGGCCATGCCTCTTCTTCCTTTGATTTTAAAGCATGCAACGCTCATCCATAATCTTGCGATCTCAGCCATCCATCTCGCATCCGATGGCTCAGATCGCATCGCACCCACGCCTTCATCTTCTCATCCTCAATGCTTAAAGCCCATAATCTCGCGATCTCAGCCGTCCAATCGTGAGATCGGACGACTTAAGTTGCTCATCGCGAGCCTACTTTAGTCATTGAGTGCATGATGTGGACGAATGAGGGCCATCCACACGAGATCTGGTGGTCCTGATTCAAATTGGATTTGCGCTCAAGAGATGCGCTGTAGGGATTCAATCCTGCAACCTCACGAGTGGAAGGATGTTATCCACCATGCTACGTGTGTGGATAGACAAGAAGAGAATTCCTGTACCATTTAATGCTGACCATTGGATCTTGATCCGACGGTTGAGATTAGATGTGGAATTCTTCTCACATGAGATGTGGCTTGAGGGAGTAATGATGTGTATTCGTGGAATGGTTGTTGTGTTTATTGTTGGTAATAATTGTTGATTATGTCGTTGTAGTGGTGAGTATGGGTGAGTTCCAGTCATTACAACCATTATTATCATTTGCTTATTTATCTAATTTTTACTGGTTTTGTTCCAGGTCGTTCACTGGGAGGCAATTTATTGAATTTAATTCGGTCACTCTTTGATTATCTCAAAATTGTCTTCTTATTCAAAAAAAAGAAACTTTACATTTTATTAAAGAATGAATGAATGTGTGTTTTATTTACCTAATTACTAAGAAATGCTTGCAAAAATACTAACTATGAACAAGCATCAAACAATCTATTATTATACTCTAAACTATGTATTTACAAGTTATCCTATTAGTACTATCATAATAGTATATAATACATTAGAATGCAATGGTGTAGAAATTTAACTTATTAGTCTGTTATGTACAGTAACATATACAGCAGTTTCAGTGACAGATATAAGCGTCGCTAAATCTCAGAAAACACTATATACAACCTAAAGAGGCAAAACTGAGATCTTTAGCGACGTTTATAGTGTCACTTTATTCTGTTAGTAATTATATAAATTTACTTATACGTATGTATACTACTTATTCTTTTTCTTTGTTTATTAAGTCTCTGTTCTTTGTATTCTTAACTCCTGTTCTTCTTGTGTTCATATTTCTGTTTTAAGTATTCATCTTCTTCTTTCTCTTTTTATTACTCTTGTTCTTTTCTCTGTTGTTCTTGTACTCTTTTCTTTTTTTCTCTCGTGTTAACTCTTTGTTCTTCTCTTTGTTAACTCTTCTGTCTTAGCATATTTCAGAGGCTGCGGTGGGGAGGGGATTAGGCTAATATCATTAGTTTAAAACGTGTTTAGTTTGCGGGCACGCTTTTCGAGGGATACACAGCACCCTAAGGGTAGGACCAGACCTCTACTAAGCGCGCCCTAATCTCAGATTAGGTGGCTTAATTATGTCTTTAATCTCAGCGCCAGGCCTCAGCCCAACGCCATATGCTCGCACACGCTCGGGCCCCCGGCCACACACACGCGTCACATGCTAATCGCAAATCAGACAGAGTACTCAGACCAGCGCTCAACGGGTAATCGGGTAAAGGCAGTGTTTCGGGCACCCGGCGCCCGTGACGACTAGCCTATAGGAAACACGAATTGCATTTATGTGGCTGCGCTTGACTTGCAGCACACGATGTGGTGCTATTCCAGCGCCACATCGTGCGCTGGAAGTCAGGCGCAGCTGCGTCTGATCGTACTTTTGGCCCTCGATTTGGGGGCCATAAATTATTAAATAAAATAAAATAAAATATGGTTAATAAAGTATTTACATAATACTACATAATTGATTAATTAATTTTGAATTTTAAATATGTTTACTATACAAATAAATTCGCTAAACTAGGCTGATTGTACAGGTTGATTTAGGTGATTAAATAGTTAATTACTTATAAAATAGTTAGTAAATGGTCTAATTGACCTTATACAGATTTAATTTACATACTTAAGTATTTTATACATATTTTTCTTGTATATTTACGAATTTATTTCTATTTTATTTAAGCTAAACTAGCTGTTCTGAGTGTTTTAAATAAAACTAAGTTACAGTAAGCTATACTAGGTATAATTGTACTTTAACTAACTTAAATTACTTACTATATATGTTAACCTAAGTCTATAGATTTATTTACTTAATTATAGCTCTAAATTATTAATTTAGCTAATTTATTCTACAATATAGCTACTGAATATGTACATATGAATCTGTATATATACATATACATATATCAGTAAATACATACATAATAGTTCAGTATTTATACATATATTTACATAGATTACATATGTATATAGATTTATGTACAAGTTTATACAGTATTTACAGTATATCTATGTATGTCTACGTACATAATCAGGCTGTATATTATAGTCATAATAGTATGGATATGTATATTTACAGTGTGAAATTAAGTATGTATAATTAGGTTTTAGTAGGAATTTAGGGAATGAGGGTTAATTAAGTTTTTATTTCATTTTAAACAGCAGCTAAGCTACTGTCAGAGAAGATGGAGAGGGAAGAGAATGTGCTGCTCAGGGTGTTTTAGCAGTGTCAGTGGCTTAAGCCACTGTCAAATGGGCTAACTGCTACTGCAGTTAGTCCATTTGAAGAGGGGGAAAGTATTCACAGAGAAGAGGAGAATTTAGAGAAGAGGGGAATGTTGCTGCAGTTTGCAGCATTTTACTGTATAACTGGGAATAAGAGAAAATTCAGAACAAACTAAAAATTAAAGAGTTGAAATCCAAATCTGATGAGGGTATAAATCTCACGAAAATCACATAAGAATTCAGTTCAAATACCCACAAGGAAAAGCCCTTATCAAAAGCATCATTTCAGATCAAAACACAAATGGCATTGAGTTAGTCTTCCTAATGCCATAGACAGCATGAAGGAAGACTTAACTCAATCAATTAAAACCAAAAACATACAATCCCAGTTTCTTGCAACCTTAAGGAGTATGGAAAACTCCTTAGGTTAGAGAATCACCATACAAAAATAATTATCAAACAGGTGGTGTATGGCATTTCTGAAATGACAAATCAGAAAAAGAATGCATTAAAGGAATTTATAAAAGCTAGCGAATGCATTCAGATCAAGGCAGAAGCAAATTCATGAAAGGCTCTTCTGATTTGTTCTCTGTCACCAGAGAACTTCTCAGAATCCTTGCCCTCAAGGAAAACCAAAATCCCTTCAATTTGTCAGATCTGTCAAGACATTTCAGAAAGCAAAATCTCTTCAAAACCCATGTTAAAGTGAATCTGACAAACTGAGGCAATCAATCTAAAATAAAAGGGGCTTTTGCGAACACAAATGGGGTGAGTGAGAAGCCCCAAATGGTGCTTGTGACGCCAATTTCAGATCTGAGGCAGTACACCATCAGATCTGGAATTGGGTCCAGATGTGTGGGTGACAGATGAAAGATTCGTCGTTAAAAGGAACATAAATCAGAATTGGATGGTGGAAAAACAAAACATGAAGAGGGAGATAAATTGATTAATGAGCAGATGATTCTTCCCCTCTGATCTGGACTGATCAGAGGAGGTGAGGGAGGGGATCTAATACTAATTCTACTCCTAAGACTAATCTAACTACAGCTAACATTAAACGCTAACGATTAAAACTAAATCTATTCTAAACTACTGCGAACTAAATCTAACACTACTTGTGCAGAATTAAAAACTAAACTAAAAGGAAGAATGGGACCTATGGGTCCTTAGCCGGCGGCTAAGGAGGAAGAAAGGAGGAGGGTGACTCCAGCGGAGGGAAGAGTCTGCTAGTGAGACTCCAGGGTCGTCCTCAGGTGCTACGAGGTCCTTAGCGACGAGGAGGGTCGAGAGCAGGCGATGATTCCACAGCCGGTGGCTGTGAAATCAGGGTCTAGATGAGGAGGAGAGACTGGAGTGGAAGAATTGATCGCTAAGAGATGTAGGAGGGAGCGATCCCTCGCGCGCGACACCACTGAGGTGCTTAAATAGCAGCTCAGTGACTGAGATCACCGCAAGGGTGAGGTTAATCAGAATCAGGCTGGCGGTGAGGATGAGATGGGTAGAGCGCGCGGCGAGTCAAGAGAGAAATCTGACCGTCAGATGAGATCTGGGAAGAGAGGTGAACGCACGCACCGAATCGCGCGAAGGTTCCATTTGAATCCAGCCGCAGATCGAGATCAAAAGTGCGATGGACGGTCGAGAATGGCTGTGTTCTTCGTGCGCTACAGTGCGCGTGAAGAACACAGGCTTCTCTTTGAAATAAAGGGGAAATTTGCAGACGGACCCTTAGAAGAAGGGGTAGAAGAATAGCGTGCAGGTCCAAAAGTGAGAAGAATAGCAGCTGGAAGGGCCCTGCAGTCTTACAAAAGGGTCCCTGCGGCTTGCAAATAGGTCCAAAAAGGAGTTTTGAAGGGTAGACATGTAATGCATGAAGGACCTAATTGTAATCTATTTATTTCTAAGCCTAAATGATGTCCAATTGCTTTCAAATTTTTACATGTGCTTAATTGAACATTTACGACATTGATTTTACTTCTGATTTGGCTTTTCAAACTTGTTTATGTGTTCAATTGATGCATGGATCATCATTTGTTCTTTAGTTTTCAGAATATCTCATTTTTGTGACCTAATTAGGAGATTTTAACACATGTTGAAAGTTTTAGGTCTTTTCTTTAATTCCCACACTTAACCCTTTTTATATGTTAATTTGATATTGTTTTGCTTAGTGTCTAGCTTAATTTCGGCCTTTTAGCTATGATGAGTAGCCACTCATCATACCCCCATGCTTACGTTTTGCTAGTCCCTTAGCAAACAATCTGTTGAAGTGTAAGGCAATTTAAGTATCAGCAAGGTAAGTGTGTAAAGATATCTTTTTCTTCTTTCAAAAATTTTTAAGTGTTTATGATGATGATCTTTAAGCTGAAACATTTTCCAATACCAACTGTGTTTTTGGACATTGTGAGAACCTGGTTACTGAGGATAACCTACCAGAACTCGAGGCTTAAATGACATAGACCATCTCTCAACCAACAAGGACTCTTGATATTTAAACCTTAAGTCGAATTCCAGGACTCAGGAGGTTTTTACAGAGACTCAGAATGCTATGAAGTTATGGTTGTGCTTTGTGATAAGTCAGGACTAACCAGGTGAATTCTAAGGCTCAATCCCGGGGTTTCACTTCTTTTTAAGTCCAGGTTGGTCCTAACTTCAGCTCATGTTTTCGGATGACTCTCAAAAATTGATGGTATTCAAACCCAACCCTTATTATATTTGTGGCTCAGAGAAGATTTTTTTTTGGTGGAAAAATAGGGTATTTATTTTGAACCCTGAAAACATTTTTGGTGGAAGAGTTGTTTTTCAGACTTTTTGGAGAACATACTTAACTTCTTTTTTTTTTTTTTTTTTTTTTTTTTTTGAACAGTATGTCTCCAAAACTTATTTGGTAGAGCGCACTGTATTTGGTGGGTGGATTTCTTTTGTGGAAAGAGCTTCTCCTAGACACAAAACTAAAGATTAGGACAAAGAGTCTACCTGCACGCACAGGTAAGGACTCCACCTTCCCTAATGAACACAAGGGTTGAGGTTTAGGTTCAAGTGGTCTTTCCTGACATTGTGTAGTGTAAGCCAAGGTTACTTAGACTCCTAAGTCAAAGCAAACCAACGAATCCTGTACTGGTGACTCAGGTACAAGAATTGTCCTAAAGTTAGGAGAGACTGTGGTCTATCTTGTCAAGGCTCGAAGTGTATTAAGCCTAAGCTTGTATCAAGCTCCTATGGCCCGGTAGGTCAAACCAGTAATGGTTGAATGTCCATAGACACTTATTCTATTTTTTTGTTTTCAGCTATAAGATCACTTATCTTTTCTTTTTTCTTTTTCTCCCTCCTCTCTTGAAATGAATATCCTCCTTTGACAAATAAAGTACATGTCCCTTATTGTATTTTTGGAATTTTTCTGATTTGTTATTTTTTTTTTTTTGTATTTTTAGCTTTGTAATTTTTTTCAAAAAATTTTTTCAAAATTTTTCAATTTTTTTTTTTTTTTTTTTTTTAAGTATATAATTTTTTGATAATACTATATGTACTATAGTTGTGTCTACAATTGCATTTTGGTTTAAATGGTTTACCATTTACACCCCCCCATGCTTAAATGTTTCAATGTCCTCATTGAATGAAAGGGTGGATGCAAATGCATGCTCTGCTTTTCACTATCCTAGGCTGGGTGATGGAAGGAAGTCGGAATGAGGAGATAAAATCTCTGTGCGGACGATTTTAAGTCTGATCTAAGATCAGAGTGAACAGTCGGGCTAGGAAGTGAAATGCATGACATGTGTGCAATGAATGTATGCTCAAAATGCAAGGGTAGACACTATATGCAAATAAAGGTAAGAGTAAGAAAAGTGTAAAACAGCTATATGCAAGGGTAGGTGTTGCTAAGTTTAACGCCTTCAGCTAGGCGAAAACTTACATGGTAATTCAAAATGTAGGAGCGAAATGGTGGAATTGACAAGTCTGAGATCCTGCGGCTCAATGAAAGGTTTCAGTCTTTGTCCATTAACAATAAAGGGTTCAGATTTGTCAAGTTCAGTGATCTCAACGGCTCCATTATCAAATAATCTCAAGATTTTGAAAGGTCCAATCCATTTTGATCTTAACTTCCCAGGAAAGAGTTTCAGTCTAGAGTCGAAGAGAAGGACTTTTTTACCAGGGTGAAAAGATTTCCTAAGAATGTGACGGTCATGGAAGGCCTTAAGTTTGTCCTTATACATCCTTGAGCTTTCATAAGATTCATTCCTTAATTCATCGAGCTCAGACATTTGTAATTTTCTAAGATCACCGGCCTTCTCTAAGTCTAAGTTACACTTTCTGATGGCCCAATAGGCTTTGTGCTCTAATTCGACAGGAAGATGACAGTGTTTCCCGTACACAAGTCTAAAAGGAGACATGCCTAAAGGGGTTTTGTGGGCTGTCCTATATGCCCACAACGCATCAGAAAGGCGGGAAGACCAATCCTTTCTATCAGGTCGGATGGTAGTCTGTAAAATCTTTTTGATCTCCCGATTAGATAATTCAGCAAGTCCATTGGTTTGAGGGTGATAAGATGTAGCAATCCTATGTGACATCCCATACTTTTGCAGTAGGGACTGAAAATGTGTGTTTCTAAAATGAGACCCTCCATCACTAATGATGGCTTTAGGTACCCCGAATCTAGAGAAGATGAAATCTTGAACAAATTGTGTCACAACTCTATGATCATTAGTCCTTGAGGGGATGGCTTCAATCCATTTTGAAACATACTCAACTGCCAACAATATGTACTCGAAGCCATAAGATTTAGGAAAAGGTCCCATGAAGTCAATGCCCCAAATGTCAAAGATTTCGCACACCATGATCGGATTCAAGGGCATCATGTCTCGGCGGCCAATACTACCAAGAGACTGACAGCGTGAACATGCCCTGCTATATTCGTGTGCATCCTTGAAGATTGTGGGCCAATAGAAACCACTCTGCAAAATCTTTGCAGCGGTCTTTTTGCCAGAGAAGTGACCGCCGCACGCCTGGTCGTGGCAGAATGATAAGATGCTTCTAATCTCCTTATCAGGGACGCACTTCCTAAAGATCTGGTCTTTACAATGCTTGAAAAGCCAAGGTTCTTCCCAGTAATAGTGCTTGGCCTCGGATCTAAGTCTGTCTTTTTGATGTCGGACCCAATTAGTGGGGATGAGTCCAGAAGCCAGGTAGTTGACAATGTCAGCATACCAGGGAAGATCAGAATGAATGACCAGCAATTGCTCGTCAGGGAAGTGGTCAGAGATGGGTAAAGAAGGAGAAATTGCTTCAGAAGGAAGGCGGGATAAGTGGTCAGCTACCACATTCTGCTTTCCAGCCTTATCACGAATCTCTAAATCAAATTCCTGTAAAAGTAGGATCCATCTAATCAGACGAGATTTCGCGTCCTTCTTGGCGAGAAGATATCGAATTGCCGTGTGGTCAGTGTAGACTATAATGTGGGAACCTAAAAGATAAGGTCTGAATTTTTCCAGTGCATATACTACAGCTAGCAATTCCTTTTCCGTGACGGTGTAATTCCTCTGAGCTTCATCCAAGGTCTTGCTAGCGTAATAGATGACTGTGGGTTTCCCGTCCAATTTTTGACCAAGGACAGCTCCTACTGCATAATTAGAGGCATCACACATGATCTCAAAAGGGTGAGACCAATTCGGGGGTTGCAGTATGGGTGCCTTGGTAATCAGATCACGAAGTGTCGTATAGGCACGAACACAATCGTCAGAGATCTGGAAGTCTACGTCTTTAGAGAGGAGAGTAGTGAGAGGTCGGGCTATTTTCGAGAAATCCGCTATAAAGCGGCGATAAAAACCAACATGCCCGAGGAAAGATCGAATTTGCTTAACCGACGAAGGTAGTGGTAAATCAGAAATCAACTTTACCTTCGCGCGGTCAACCTCAATTCCTCTCTCAGAAATAAGGTGACCTAATACAAGTCCTTCAGTTACCATGAAATGAGATTTCTCCCAGGAAAGTACCAGATTCACATTAATGCATCTTTGCAGGACCTTGGTCAGGTGGTCTAGACATGCATCAAATGTGCTCCCGAAGACCGAGAAGTCATCCATGAAGACTTCTAAACAATCGCCTACTAAGTCAGAAAAGATTGCAAACATACACCGCTGGAATGTAGCAGGTGCGTTGCACAATCCAAAAGGCATCCTACGGAATGCAAAGGTTCCGTAGGTGCAGGTGAATGTTGTTTTCTCCTGATCATCGGGGTGAATTGCCACCTGATTATATCCTGAATAGCCATCCAAAAAGCAGAAAAATCTATTCCCTGCCACTCTTTCCAGTATTTGATCAATGAAGGGCAAAGGGAAATGATCTTTCTTCGTGGCTTGGTTGAGTTTTCGGTAATCTATACATACTCGCCACGAACTAGCAATGCGTGTAGGGATGACTTCTCCAGAATCAGTGGTGATGATGGTAAGTCCGGCCTTTTTTGGCACAACCTGAACAGGACTTACCCATCTACTGTCAGAAATTGGGTAGATAATTCCATTGTCCAGCCATTTAATCATTTCACTTTTTATCACCTCTTGTAATGTAGGATTTAATCTACGCTGGGGCTGTCTAGTAGGTCTAGATCCTTCTTCAGTGAAAATCCTATGTGTGCAATAAGAAGGACTGATGCCAGTAAGGTCAGAAAGGCTCCATCCTATAGCCTGCCTATGTGCTCTTAGGACAGATAAGAGTCGTGACTCTTGATCAGAAGAAAGGGAAGAGTTAACAATCACCGGATAGGTCTGATCAGGTCCTAAGAAAACATATTTGAGAGAGTCAGGAAGAGGTTTGAGTTCAACAGGCACAGGATCAGAAGGAGCAGGTGTGAAAGTTTCAGGAGATCCTAGAGATACTAATGGAATGGGAGGAAGGTCCTCAGTCTCTAAATTTGGTATCTCAGTGGAAGTCACGTCAGAGTCCAAAGAGTGTTGAGGTTCTAAATTTAATGAATTGATCAAGGTGTCCTCAACCAATTGATCCAATGAATCCAGGGAGAAGATTTCTTCAATTAAACTACAGGTCGGTCCTCTTTGGGCCTGAAAAATATCAATTTTTATTTTCTGATCTCCAAACTTTAATTCTATAAGGCCCTCCTCACAATTGATGTTTGCCTTGGCCGTAGCCAAGAAAGGTCTTCCTAAAATGATAGGTGTATTCTGGATATCTTCAGGTACTTCCATGTCAAGGACTATAAAGTCTACAGGGAAGTAAAAATCCTTGACCCGCACTATGACATCTTCCAACACTCCCTGAGGTGTCTTAACTGATCTGTCAGCTAATTGCAGGGACACCTTGGTTGGCTTCAAATTGCCAACCTCAAAATGTGTCAGTAGAGAGGTTGGGATAAGATTGATGGAAGCACCTAGGTCAAGTAGTGCTCTATTGAATGTGGTGTTACCAATCATGCAGGATAAGAGAGGGGTGCCTGGGTCTTTCATCTTAGTTGGGAGGGTACTAGAGATGATGGAACTAGCTTGTTCCGAGAGAATGATTGGACTACTCCCTTTTTGAATTCTTGCTTTACGCTTAGGTGTACATAGGTCTTTTAAAAACTTAGCGTAAAGAGGGATGTGGCGGATTGCATCCAACAAGGGGATGTTTATGTGGACTTGCTCAAAGAGCTTAAGCAAATCCTCCTCAGGTGCCACACAGGTCTTTTTCTTTCCTTTCTCCTTCTTCTTTAAAGCTTCAGGAAAAGGTACTGGAGTTGTGAGAGGTTCAGTTATAGGTAGAGGAGAAGTAGGAAGTGGAGGAGCAGAACTGGAAGTGGTAGGTGTTGGAAGAGGTGGATCTAGTGTGCATTTACCACTCCTAGTGACTATGGCATTTAGTTCAGCTCTAGAGGTAGATGGTAAATCATTGTTAGGTAGCAGAGGTGGTTGCGTTTGTGCAAGAGAAGAATTTGAGTCAGTGAAGAATTCAGTGTTGTGCACTGCTTGTGAAATGTCATGTGTTTGGTTTTGCAGTGTTGGTCTAGGTTGGACATACCTTTGAGCAGGTATGTTCCTAGGGTTGGGTTGTGCTTGGGATGGGAGTGAATGTGGTTGACGGGACTCCGTCAAGTGTGATAGCTGGGCTCTCATCTCAGCTAAGGCCGCGTCCTGTCTCTGCTGCATAGCAATATTCTGTTGTTGCATATCAGCAAGAGCTTTCATGATAGACCCCAACTGGTCATCTTGTGTAGGCCCAGATTGAGAGTATTGGGTGGGCCTGGGTTGGGGTTGCTGGTAGGTACGCGGTGGATATCCGTGTGATTGTGGAGGTGGTGCTCGGATCGGGTTGTGCAATGGTGGTGCAGAAGGTTGTTGAAAAGGAGGTCTTTGTGAATTTCCCGACCACGAGAAATTTGGATGATTACGCCATCCAGGGTTATAGGTTTGTGTGAAAGGATCATTGTGAATGGCATGAAGCTCCTCCGAAGCTCCAGAAGGTGCAGGGAAGTCAGTGAAGGGAGGAACAAAGGTTCCTCCAACCGGTGAAGGATATGGAAATGGAAAATCCGGTAATGCAGTTTGTGTCACAGAAAGGTTATTCACAGTTTCCCTCCCTGTGGGAAACTGAGAAGAAGTGTTTTGTGCTGGTGACTGAGAAGAAGAAGATGGGTGTTTTGAGAGAAATTTCCATACTTCATCTACTTTCTTCTCGATTAAGCCCACTTTATCCAGTTGACTAGCCACTATCTCTAAGTCTTTGCTACTGGATTGGGCTTCATGTACCCCCGTGTGTGAGTGGGAATGTGAGGACTTTCTATTAAACACGCTCATTGAAGCATTGTTAATAGAGTTTTCGGCCATGCCTTCAAAGAGCTCAAAGGCTGAGTCCTCGTCCCGACACAGGAAATTGCCTCCACAAGCGGCATCTACAAAATTCCGTGTGTCATCATGGAGCCCATGGTAGAAGATCTGGACCTGTTGCCAGCGTGGGACACCATGGTGGGGACATTTTCTCAAAAGCTCATGGAATCTCTCCCAAGCCTCGTGCATAGGTTCTCCTAAATTCTGGGTGAAGGTGGTGATGGCACGCCTTAAGGCATTAGTGCGGCCTACAGGAAAGTACTTCTTTAAGAACTCATGTTCTAAAGAAGCCCAGGAATCTATAGGTGTAGTCCGTGCAAGTGTTCTAAACCAAAAGGCTGCCTTATCTTTTAATGAAAAGGAGAACATTTTCATCAAAAGCGTGTGCTGATCATGTCCTTGCGGACCCAAAGTTTGGGCAAGATTCTTCAGCTCCTCTAAATGCTGAAAAGGGTCCTCAGAAGCAAGTCCATGGAAGTGAGGAATGAGTGCTATAATGTTCGGCTTCAGTTCAGCAGCACGACCCCCATTGGGATAACGTACCACAGGCATTGGTTGGGCAACTGCGGGATTATAGTAATCTCATAGTTGAGGTCTACGGGGTTGGGGTGGTGCCTGAGGATTTCTAGGTTGAAGTGGTTGTGGTTGGGGGTTAGCTAATAGATTTACAGCTTGAGCAAGCTGTTGCACCTGTTGGGTTAAGGTATTCATTTGTAGTTGTGTATCGAAAAGGTGCTGAAGATGAGGCATAGGTCCTCTCTCCGGGGGTAGATTAGGATGATTAGGATAAGGTGGAGGTTGGAACCTAGGGATAGGTGGTTGCTGTGGTAGAGGATGTGCAACTGAGTCTGGAGGAAGTTCTTCAAAATCCTCAAAGTGTGAAGAATCAAGATCATCCTCTTGGCGAGGGGGATTGTGGAAAGTATTTTGAGACTCAGGAGGTAAGGGATTAGAAGTGGAAGGCAAAGAAGATGATGCAGTAGCTTGGGTAGCAGTACCCAAGGGGAGTACAAGTTCTGGGTTTTGGGATCTCCTACCTTCCATTGAGTTGATTTTTTTGAAATCCCGTTTACTCTAATTCGATCCAACTCAATGGGAAAAAAATTTTTAACGTTCACAATAAAACAGAAGAATCCCAATAAAATCTCAATTCAAGAAGACCAATCAATCGAAATGAATCGGAGAAAATTTTTCCTAGAGGCTGCTACGCAAAGTATGTTATACGCAAACAATTGTTTCAAGCAATTGTACGTATCCTAAGATAAACCTAGCGAAGTGCAGACCTCTAAAATCCACTGGGAATCTGGATAAGACTGAGCGTGCGGATCCAGATCCTGTGGTTGCAGAAAGATGAGGTAGAAACCCGTGTATTGTGGCCTTAAGTGATCGTGCTGTGTGCACGATAACATTCAACACAAGGCGATTAAAATCTCAAACATGGTTTCACCCAATTTTGCTATCTCCTTTTTGATTTAATTAAAGTGATTAAAATATGTTTTCTATGCTGCTCATTTCACTTTTTACTAAATTCAGAACAAGTAGTGGTCTTCTTTAATTTTAAGTCAAATGCAAATATGGCAGGAGTTAGAGTTAGGTAAGAAATGCGTACCTGACTCCAGCAATCTTCTAATGCAGATTTGACTTGAATTAAAATCTAGCAGGAATGAAATGCAATCCTAAAAATGGATGCCTGAGGTTATGCTGCTGCTAGATAAGTATGAGGTCGTTTTGATTTTTTTTCTTTCTTTTTGAAAAATTTTATATGCAATTCAAAAGTAAGGAAAGAAATTAAGAAGAGAAAGAAATAGAGTCCAGATAGTCCAGAATTATTACAAAAATTGTGTGAGAACAAGCTCTCACAACTTATGACTAACAATTGCTCCTAATCAATAAACCTAAAACTATCTATACTAAAACTAATACTAAAATCCTACAGCGACTTCGAGGCAAAACTCCACCAGGAAGACGGATCTGGAGCGCAGCGACTCCACCAGGAAGACGACACTCCTCCTCAAGTGCTGTGGAAAAAAAAAATGATTAGTAAAAGAATAAAGGAATGTATACACAATTAATTCAATGGAAAATAAAAGCAATTATAATGAATGAATGAAGAATTTCTATATACAAAAGAATGAAAAGAAAATTTTGGTGCAAAGAGCGTTGCCTCCCCGGCAACGGCGCCAAAATAATGATGTGTATTCGTGGAATGGTTGTTGTGTTAGTTGTTGGTAATAATTGTTGATTATGTCGTTGTAGTGGTGAGTATGGGTGAGTTCCAGTCATTACAACCATTATTATCATTTGCTTATTTATCTAATTTTTACTGGTTTTGTTCCAGGTCGTTCACTGGGAGGCAATTTATTGAATTTAATTCGGTCACTCTTTGATTATCTCAAAATTGTCTTCTTATTCAAAAGAAAGAAACTTTACATTTTATTAAAGAATGAATGAATGTGTGTTTTATTTACCTAATTACTAAGAAATGCTTGCAAAAATACTAACTATGAACAAGCATCAAACAATCTATTATTATACTCTAAACTATGTATTTACAAGTTATCCTATTAGTACTATCATAATAGTATATAATACATTAGAATGCAATGGTGTAGAAATTTAACTTATTAGTCTGTTATGTACAGTAACATATACAGCAGTTTCAGTGACAGATATAAGCGTCGCTAAATCTCAGAAAACACTATATACAACCTAAAGAGGCAAAACTGAGATCTTTAGCGACGTTTATAGTGTCACTTTATTCTGTTAGTAATTATATAAATTTACTTATACGTATGTATACTACTTATTCTTTTTCTTTGTTTATTAAGTCTCTGTTCTTTGTATTCTTAACTCCTGTTCTTCTTGTGTTCATATTTCTGTTTTAAGTATTCATCTTCTTCTTTCTCTTTTTATTACTCTTGTTCTTTTCTCTGTTGTTCTTGTACTCTTTTCTTTTTTTCTCTCGTGTTAACTCTTTGTTCTTCTCTTTGTTAACTCTTCTGTCTTAGCATATTTCAGAGGCTGCGGTGGGGAGGGGATTAGGCTAATATCATTAGTTTAAAACGTGTTTAGTTTGCGGGCACGCTTTTCGAGGGATACACAGCACCCTAAGGGTGGGACCAGACCTCTACTAAGCGCGCCCTAATCTCAGATTAGGTGGCTTAATTATGTCTTTAATCTCAGCGCCAGGCCTCAGCCCAACGCCATATGCTCGCACACGCTCGGGCCCCCGGCCACACACACGCGTCACATGCTAATCGCAAATCAGACAGAGTACTCAGACCAGCGCTCAACGGGTAATCGGGTAAAGGCAGTGTTTCGGGCACCCGGCGCCCGTGACGACTAGCCTATAGGAAACACGAATTGCATTTATGTGGCTGCGCTTGACTTGCAGCACACGATGTGGTGCTATTCCAGCGCCACATCGTGCGCTGGAAGTCAGGCGCAGCTGCGTCTGATCGTACTTTTGGCCCTCGATTTGGGGGCCATAAATTATTAAATAAAATAAAATAAAATATGGTTAATAAAGTATTTACATAATACTACATAATTGATTAATTAATTTTGAATTTTAAATATGTTTACTATACAAATAAATTCGCTAAACTAGGCTGATTGTACAGGTTGATTTAGGTGATTAAATAGTTAATTACTTATAAAATAGTTAGTAAATGGTCTAATTGACCTTATACAGATTTAATTTACATACTTAAGTATTTTATACATATTTTTCTTGTATATTTACGAATTTATTTCTATTTTATTTAAGCTAAACTAGCTGTTCTGAGTGTTTTAAATAAAACTAAGTTACAGTAAGCTATACTAGGTATAATTGTACTTTAACTAACTTAAATTACTTACTATATATGTTAACCTAAGTCTATAGATTTATTTACTTAATTATAGCTCTAAATTATTAATTTAGCTAATTTATTCTACAATATAGCTACTGAATATGTACATATGAATCTGTATATATACATATACATATATCAGTAAATACATACATAATAGTTCAGTATTTATACATATATTTACATAGATTACATATGTATATAGATTTATGTACAAGTTTATACAGTATTTACAGTATATCTATGTATGTCTACGTACATAATCAGGCTGTATATTATAGTCATAATAGTATGGATATGTATATTTACAGTGTGAAATTAAGTATGTATAATTAGGTTTTAGTAGGAATTTAGGGAATGAGGGTTAATTAAGTTTTTATTTCATTTTAAACAGCAGCTAAGCTACTGTCAGAGAAGATGGAGAGGGAAGAGAATGTGCTGCTCAGGGTGTTTTAGCAGTGTCAGTGGCTTAAGCCACTGTCAAATGGGCTAACTGCTACTGCAGTTAGTCCATTTGAAGAGGGGGAAAGTATTCACAGAGAAGAGGAGAATTTAGAGAAGAGGGGAATGTTGCTGCAGTTTGCAGCATTTTACTGTATAACTGGGAATAAGAGAAAATTCAGAACAAACTAAAAATTAAAGAGTTGAAATCCAAATCTGATGAGGGTATAAATCTCACGAAAATCACATAAGAATTCAGTTCAAATACCCACAAGGAAAAGCCCTTATCAAAAGCATCATTTCAGATCAAAACACAAATGGCATTGAGTTAGTCTTCCTAATGCCATAGACAGCATGAAGGAAGACTTAACTCAATCAATTAAAACCAAAAACATACAATCCCAGTTTCTTGCAACCTTAAGGAGTATGGAAAACTCCTTAGGTTAGAGAATCACCATACAAAAATAATTATCAAACAGGTGGTGTATGGCATTTCTGAAATGACAAATCAGAAAAAGAATGCATTAAAGGAATTTATAAAAGCTAGCGAATGCATTCAGATCAAGGCAGAAGCAAATTCATGAAAGGCTCTTCTGATTTGTTCTCTGTCACCAGAGAACTTCTCAGAATCCTTGCCCTCAAGGAAAACCAAAATCCCTTCAATTTGTCAGATCTGTCAAGACATTTCAGAAAGCAAAATCTCTTCAAAACCCATGTTAAAGTGAATCTGACAAACTGAGGCAATCAATCTAAAATAAAAGGGGCTTTTGCGAACACAAATGGGGTGAGTGAGAAGCCCCAAATGGTGCTTGTGACGCCAATTTCAGATCTGAGGCAGTACACCATCAGATCTGGAATTGGGTCCAGATGTGTGGGTGACAGATGAAAGATTCGTCGTTAAAAGGAACATAAATCAGAATTGGATGGTGGAAAAACAAAACATGAAGAGGGAGATAAATTGATTAATGAGCAGATGATTCTTCCCCTCTGATCTGGACTGATCAGAGGAGGTGAGGGAGGGGATCTAATACTAATTCTACTCCTAAGACTAATCTAACTACAGCTAACATTAAACGCTAACGATTAAAACTAAATCTATTCTAAACTACTGCGAACTAAATCTAACACTACTTGTGCAGAATTAAAAACTAAACTAAAAGGAAGAATGGGACCTATGGGTCCTTAGCCGGCGGCTAAGGAGGAAGAAAGGAGGAGGGTGACTCCAGCGGAGGGAAGAGTCTGCTAGTGAGACTCCAGGGTCGTCCTCAGGTGCTACGAGGTCCTTAGCGACGAGGAGGGTCGAGAGCAGGCGATGATTCCACAGCCGGTGGCTGTGAAATCAGGGTCTAGATGAGGAGGAGAGACTGGAGTGGAAGAATTGATCGCTAAGAGATGTAGGAGGGAGCGATCCCTCGCGCGCGACACCACTGAGGTGCTTAAATAGCAGCTCAGTGACTGAGATCACCGCAAGGGTGAGGTTAATCAGAATCAGGCCGGCGGTGAGGATGAGATGGGTAGAGCGCGCGGCGAGTCAAGAGAGAAATCTGACCGTCAGATGAGATCTGGGAAGAGAGGTGAACGCACGCACCGAATCGCGCGAAGGTTCCATTTGAATCCAGCCGCAGATCGAGATCAAAAGTGCGATGGACGGTCGAGAATGGCTGTGTTCTTCGCGCGCTACAGTGCGCGTGAAGAACACAGGCTTCTCTTTGAAATAAAGGGGAAATTTGCAGACGGACCCTTAGAAGAAGGGGTAGAAGAATAGCGTGCAGGTCCAAAAGTGAGAAGAATAGCAGCTGGAAGGGCCCTGCAGTCTTACAAAAGGGTCCCTGCGGTTTGCAAATAGGTCCAAAAAGGAGTTTTGAAGGGTAGACATGTAATGCATGAAGGACCTAATTGTAATCTATTTATTTCTAAGCCTAAATGATGTCCAATTGCTTTCAAATTTTTACATGTGCTTAATTGAACATTTACGACATTGATTTTACTTCTGATTTGGCTTTTCAAACTTGTTTATGTGTTCAATTGATGCATGGATCATCATTTGTTCTTTAGTTTTCAGAATATCTCATTTTTGTGACCTAATTAGGAGATTTTAACACATGTTGAAAGTTTTAGGTCTTTTCTTTAATTCCCACACTTAACCCTTTTTATATGTTAATTTGATATTGTTTTGCTTAGTGTCTAGCTTAATTTCGGCCTTTTAGCTATGATGAGCAGCCACTCATTAGGGAGGCAACCTGATCAACTCTCAATCGTTGGATGAGAAGATAGGGTAGCGAGGGATTTAGAGGGTCTGGATGGCACCACATGGCATAATCTGGATTGTCCATCTTCAATGACTTGTAGATGGTGCCATGGATGTCGGATTGAACCGATTTTGTGCCGTTGGTTTGCGATCGTCGATCTGAACCCATCCGTGCAGTAGGATTTGTTATTTGAAGTGTGGATTGACACTATCTTAGACCTTGATCTCTACCCTTCCTCGGATTATATCTGATGCTACAGAAGTCCGATCAGGGTGATTTTGGAGTCGTTGAACTCCGATTATCATCCTGATCAGATTCGTATAGTTGGGTCTTCAATCTGAGGCCCCAATTGGATATCACCCTGTTACCTAACCACAAAAAGGAAAAATTAACCTAAAATTTATACAACCTAACCTAAATACAAGATGATGCATGTTATGTAATATTGATATTGTATGATGCAACTATGATGCTAAGAACATGCATAAATAGATATTTTAGGCTATTCAAATGCATGCGCATCATCAGTCGAGCTCAAGGGAATTAATGTTTTTCCCCTAAAATAGAGGCTTAATCAGGCCTCTTCCTTGATTTGGAGCTTGCATTCAAGCTCTATATAAGCTCGCGCACATCCCAGCATCAATCTCAACTAGGTTTAAGGCCAAAACAAGTCTTCCTCCTCTCCTCCGATCGTCTCCGACCTCAACTCTGGCGACATTTTCCTCCGTCCTCCTACGACCTCTCAACTATCAAATTAAGAGTCTTCCTCTTCCTCGTCGAGCACACATCGGTCCCGCACTACCCGACACCGTCTGGCCACTACGACACTCCAATCACCTTGCCACCCTACCATTACACTTGTCCTCTGGTGACTCTATTGAATGTGCTAATTGGGGCTTAGGGCTCGTGTTCGTGGTTTTAGGTATCACTGTTGTCGGTCATCTTCCTTGTCTCTGATAGCCACCACCTCGCCTCCACCAACCTCAAATCCACCTTCAACAGGTGCAGACAGATCTCAGGAAGCAACTCGGGCTTCCAATTGTGAAGAACCAACGCAACACCAGCCTCGATCTCGTGAGGACATCCACGGCTGCAACAAAGGAAGAAGATGATTTATTCCCACATCGGATGCTGACAAACTCGAAATAGCATATAAAATGCCTTTGTGACATCGGCTGCTTGCCTCGAATGCACGTGAGTTGTGGTCGCCTATGCATGCGCACACGTAGCCTCTCACCTACGGTTCACACCTCTTGGGTCTGGGCTTGGATTTGTTTACCTGGCACTATTCATCTGGGTGTCGTTTGAGAAAGAGAGAAATCTGACAAAGTGGGGAATGGTTTTTCCTCAGGGTAAATGCACGTGCCTCGAGATATGTGCCAGCACACTCTATACTTAACAAAATTTTGAGGTGTTAAGGCTTTGAAAGTTAAGCCATCTAACCTTAAGGTTCGACGTCTGACTTGGCTTGGTTTTATTAATGTGGAGACATTGGCTCCTAAGCTGACGTGGCAAGTGGTTCAAAACACTGTTGAGAAATTTGAGATTGTTATTACATTGGGATATGTGCTTAAATGTGGGAATTAATTGGTGATTCAAATCACCATTTTTAGGGCTTTATCATTCCTTTTATCTCAATGTTTTCTGAGACACAATTGCTACTATTGAATATCATTATTGAGTAGATTTTATTCATTGAATATTTCTATTGTGACTGATCATTATCCTCGTTTATTCCTTATATTTCGATGTGTGTCAATTTCATAATTGTTCCCTGCGAACGACCTCAGACTCATATTTTGTTTTCGAGCACTTAAAAAATGAAATGTTGTTAAATCGCTTCTGTTGACTATGCTACGACATAATCTTTTAAACTCGAAGAAAGTGCTCTCAACATTTCTACGGTATTGCCGAGGAGCAACGAGCAAGTCACCACTGTCATATCATTCTTGGTTAATTGATTTGATTTCTAACTTGCCTATCTGCTTTGTTTTGATTTTATGAGGTACATCACGGGAAGATCTTCCGTGCAATCAACCTCTCTAAGGCCAGGTAAAATTTCTCTTCTTGCCTAACCACCTTTGAATCTTGGGAAGAGAAAAAAAGAAACAAAAGCAATTAGGATCCACTTGCCTTATCTTCCTAGTAATATCATTTAAATGCAAAGAGTTTCCTGATTTGCGAAATTAATTGAAATCCGATTAAAGTTGGTACAATATGATTAGAGATTCTCATCCTGATTTCCTATACATATTAGGGATTTGCACTAAAATTTCTTAACATCTTGGACTACTCACATTCTTGTTTGAGTCCAAGGTTAGGTCACAAATTGAAATAACTTCTAAACAAGTGAAATTCAAGGCATAAATTAGGGTTAAAATTGGTAGACTTAGGTCTTAATTCATACATTCCAGCCTACTTGGAACCTCTGTGACAAGGAAGGTCAGGTGGGGGAAATCCTATAACCCGTGGGAATGCTCTACCGTGTAGGGGTCTTTGCGGGACTCTCCTTTCCTGGCTGCCAAAGTAATTCTCGAGTGTGTGGATTTCTGATCCAGAGGGATCATCCGCCTCGAAATAGCCTTAGTTATCCAAAATTTTTGGGTGCCTTGATTAGGTCAAATATACATCCAGTCTCTCATCAATTCTATGGTGCACATACACAGGAGAGGTCCCTAGGTCTGACCTAGAGGCCTCCATTAAAGTTGATCTTTTGAGGAAAATCTGATCTGATCTAATCAATTCAATCTGGACTTGAATTTGATTCTACATCCTGATCCACCACTTGGATTTGGAAATGCAACCTGACAACATGGGAAAAATGTTCAAGAAACCTGAATCCCAAATGAACATCAAAGAGAAAATGATCGAGTTGCCCTTAAACATAAGGAAGAATTTGACAAGACCTTAGATCCCTTTAGGAACATTCAGGTTAAGGTACCAGAAACAACAAACCTCATTATGAACCATACCAGAATGATGTTTACACAAATGATTCATGGTTCAACCTGGGATGCTCTTTTATCATAATACAGTGAATTGGGGAGACTACATAATACTAAATATACATAATGTCTGACAAATCCACCACTTTGGGAAATACACTAAGGTCCCATTGAGAAATGTGGGTATATGCTAAATATGTTGCAACAAGCCATTGATCAGAAATACCCATATCACCACTCAGAGGTTGATGAGACATCTTGGAGCAATGTTGAGAATCAATGTAATTTCCCAAAGCCTGGGTTCGAAAATAGAGGTAGTTATGGACCCCCAACCGAAATGGAACCGAATTGTGATTTTTTGTAGAATGACATACCTGATCAAAATATGGGTTGGGTGGATTCAATTGCAGGTGTTCTTGATTATGAGCCAGCCATAGGAAGTTGTGAAGCTAGTCCATCATGCCATGATTCACCAAACACCTATGGTGAGCCTGACTTAGAATCTCTCGCACCTTAGGATGTAACTCTCGCACCTTATCCTATAAAGGTAATCTTTGAGAATGATTCTGATATCCCAATAGAACCAAGTCCAGATTCTAGTGACCCAATTACTACCCATGACCTAGAATCTAGATCTGAGCCTATTTGGGATGATCACGAGGCCCCATATGATAAGAATCAGATTTTCATGCTGAACTATGATTTTGGGGCTATATTTGATGATTATACCTCTCCAGACCCATTAGAAGAATGAATTGATTTTTCGAAAGTCACACCGATTTACGATACAGAAACAAAGGTGTTGTAGTTGGGATTTTATTGGATCTACCCTAGGTGCCTAAAACATGAGCCTGTGACTAATAAGGATATCCTTGTAAGCCTGGAATTTGAGACTAGGTTAGACCAAAGTCAGGTTGATGATTCCATGCATCATGATTTGTTCTTTGGTGGAAATTTCAATCATGAATCAAGTTCAGAAACTGATTGTCGCAAACTTTCCAACGATTTTGAATCATAGTCTGATTTCGAAGAACCACTATTTCCAGATGATTATGAGCCAGTTTACAACCTCAGTATTCATGACCCATTCTTTGATTTTGACTCTGAGGTCCCTGATCCCAAGATCATTGATTCACAACCGTGATCCATTGATTTGGAAACACTCTACTATGAGCTACGGGAATTAAACACAGTAAGTGCCAAGAGTGTCTGCAATGTAGAGTTCGAATATTGCACCAACTCAGATTTCCATGATCCTATAAGCACTCTCTACGCATTTACATTTGATTAGGATGAACATCATGGAAAAGACTCTATGGATGAACCAATCTTTGAATCATTTCCTGAGGAGTCCATAACGCAACCACATATCGAAATAGCCATACCTCCCACTAAGCCTTTCAGAACCCTATCCACACCCCGACCCACCACCAGAATCAATTTCTATTATAACTCACCTCTTTCCAATCCGGTTGTATATGATTCACCACCACAATTCGACGAGTTAGACATCAATCCAATTGACAGCCACATTTTGTCCACCTCTGATCCCACCAGTAGGATTCCTACATTGTCCATTAATCCATTATCATTTAAGGACCCCTATTCTGATCAGGCTGAGGCGATTTAGCGAAACCTTAGAGTCATATTTCCACATCAATTCGAGCCACAGAGCATCTGGTAGGATCCACACCTATTGATTCACATCCATTAACCCACCAGACTAATTGGGTTTGGTTTGCATCATCAACCTATTGATTATGCAGCAATTATAGGTCTTAATTGACCTAAATTACGCTAGAACATAGCATAAGTTACGGTAATTTATGCATGCATAAGCATTATCTACATCTTTACTGCTTTCTTTTAGCTATGCATAAAATAATGCTATAATGTGTTGATTAGGTGCATTATGTCAATTACAGGTAATAAGCTGGATCTGAAACTGGATCAGGAATAATTGGTGTTATAGTAGAGCTAGAGCAGAAGACCTAGATTAGATGTAGTAGATAATAATGTAAGGGAGTTAAGGTTTGCTACTCTATTAAGTAGGAATAAAGCAGTAAAATTGGAAGGATCATAGAAATCCTTAAGAGGAATGACAGGCTGTTGGCAGGGTGGTGGATTTTGTCCTTAATTAGCTAGGTTCGTGACAGTCCTAGCTAGATCTTCTTGATTTTGTTGTAGTCGAGCCAAATGGTCAACCATTAATGCAAAGGGATTTGTATTATGGGTTATAATTGGAGGGCCACCTGGCCCTGCTGGTATTTCTGGTTGCTCCAAGTTAGGAAGGTGAGGGAGGGTGGAGTCAGCTTGTGGGTCGGCTGACGGGTTAGAAGTGGAAGCAGAATTTTTTTGACGGCTTCCTGGGTTTTCCATTTTTTTAGAAGACGAGGGAGAAGAAAATAATGATTTCCTGCTGCGGGGGGCAAAATCAGATGGTCCCTCGAGGTGTGGTTTTTGGGACCGTCGCCCATGCATGCACTACTTGGAAGAATTGGATGGGAGGAGAAGAGAAAGTGATGTGAGAAAGTGTACAATTCAAACAAACAAATCTAGACCTAACTTAAACGCGACTCCTTAATAATAAACCTAAGACTTGGTCTATGTAGGAAATAAGTAGTCAATAGTGAATACCCGTTCTGTCAACAAATCTAGCCAAGTTGCTTAAGGGGAGGTTTGGGCCCAAACGTTTCCCAGGGAAAACCCCAGGTGCTTGTACAAACCCGCGCCTGGTCGTTTGACACGGCCCCTCAGCCTGAACACCAGATATAGATGACAGAATTGGTACTAACTAAAGAAAACTTAAGACCTAAATAGCAAGCCTAAGTTGACAAAGCCTTAGAGGTCAAGTTGCTACAAATTTTAATTAGGTCTAGGATGCTATAGTGCACACGGAATGTGGAGGGCGTTTATTGGGATGTTGCCCTATTATTTTGATTTTTTTGTGTGTGTGCAGGAATTGGAGAGTGGCTCCAATGAAAATCAAGTTGTCACACAATTTTCTTGTATTTATGTCTTTTAGGATTTAATTTAATTAAATGTGTTTTAGGGTTTTTCTCTTTAAATTTTCAAACAAGTTTGAAATCTCACAATCAAAGGAAAGACAAGTTATATTGGTGATGGTTAATTTCCTTTAATGTGAGTCTCTAAAAAGAAAGAGAAACCCTAAGCCAATTGTCCCTAAGACAGAAAATTACTACCAATGGATTGATTTTTGGCTTTCTGAATTAAGTAGTGGTCCAAACAAGTCAAACAACACCACTACTTTGAATAAAATCAAATAAGGATTACAGAAAAGATTTTTGTAAGATTTTAAGAATTTGTTTGATAATTGTTTTCAATTTTTAATTATACTGGTATCAAAGTCCAGAAATGATACCTGTGGGTATTGTGGACTTTTCAGTATTACCACTGACCTCAGAAAATTTTTCTTATTTTCTATGATGTGTAAAATTTCACAAGGATTCCAGAAAGCTAAAATGACAAAAATTGGATGAGTATAAAAATTCTAAAAATTCGTGGACAGTAGCAAAACAGGAAGATTAAAGGGTGTGATCCCTCTGCAGTCCATGAATTGTTAAAAATTAAATACAAATCCAATTGATCTGAAATTTGGAATAGATGTTCCAAACTTAATTAGGAATCACTCTATGAAATTGTATTATTTTAGGAGGCCTGTGGTGTTAGGAATCGATTTTTCAAGTCTGGATAGAAATCTGGACCCGAAAAACAGAACACCAATACTTACAATGGAGTGATGCTAAAGAAGCATACAAGCAAACAATGGATTTCATAAGGCACCACTCCACTTAATCAAGTTGCTTGGGATCCTGAAAGCCAAGTTTAATATATTTTTGGTAGTTTTAATTAATTATGTGACCAGAAAGAGGAACCAACCTGAATTTTCGTGGGAAGAAAAGGATCTTTGAGCTCTCATTTCCAGATTCCCGCCCTCCCGCTGTAGTTCCTGCACACACAAAAGAAAGAAAGAGAAGGGGATGAGATCCACTTCAAGCAAGAGAAAATTAATTAATGCAAAGCCGTGCCTCCCCGGCAACGGCGCCAAAAAGTGATAGCGAAATACGCGTGATTTGTAAAAGCAGGTTTTTAACGTCATTGTAACACGCGAATCCGCTTTCGCTTTTAAATATATATCTTAGATAGGGGAGTATCTAGGGTCGTCCAAGGAGGCAAAAATTGCAAAATTAATTCTCTTGCTTACAGATAGATCTCAACTTTCTTTTTGATATTTTTCAATATGTAATTTTTTTTTGTATTTTGAAAAGACGAGGGCAAACTGCGAATTGTAACGAAAAGAACTAACACCTACAAATGATTAACTAAAATTTAAGAGATAGAAATATCTTCTTCCTAAGCTCACTCTAGGCAAGTGGAGGCCTAGGGTAATTAGGAAGAGGAGGTGAAACAAGTGCTAGAACTAAAAACAACTGCAATAAAAAGCTAAAAGAAGGCAATTTCATTGAGTAAAATGAGTGTTCTTTTCAAGGACAAGTAGAGGAATGCTTCTACTAGAATTAAACAAATCTAATAGCAAGAAAAGAAACACAAATCCTCTTGCAACAATGGTGAAGAAGGGCATCTTCTTGCTCCAAGCCTAGTTGCTCCTTGGCTTGAAAAGAGGGCCTCCTTCTTTTCCTTCCTTGAGAGCTCCTCCAAGGTGGAAGCTACCACCTTTAATGCTCTCTCCAAGGGGTGGGCATGCACCACCCTCAAAAAATCCTCCAAGGTGGCGTGACCACCTTCAAGATCTCCTCCAAGATCTTCCTTGCCTGGCTTCTCCTTTGCCTGGCGTGACCCAAGAGAGAAGGGAAGAGGGGAAGGCACCAAGGGGACAGAATATCCCCTTAATCTTCTTCTTCTTCTTCTCTCTTGGACGTGGGCTTCTTGGTGGAATATGAGAGTGAAATTTCTAGCCAAGGATGCCTTGAATGGTGGTGGGTAGTGGTCATTTTATAGGGTAGGATGGGGGGTTAAGGTGCCCCTTGAAATGGAGGGCTAGGATGGAAGGATGGAGGTGGTTGGTGATCCTATGGCTAAGGAGAGTTGGCGCCAACCCAAGGGGTGTTAAAGGGGGTAGTTATGGTGGTGTTGGTGTCTTTTGGTGGTGGAGAGACACCACCATTTTGGCGCCAACATGGGGTCTTATAGAAGGGGGTTAGGTGGATGGTGGAGATGAATTCAAGGGAAATTGTGTGGTGGAGATGAGGGGGAGTTTTGGAGGGAAAAGTGGCGCCATTAAGGCGGTGGTTAGGGTAGTTTTTGGCGCCACTTTTAGGTGTCTTTTGGAGGTGGTGGGTAGGTTAGGTTGGTGCCAAGTAGGTTAGCTTATGTGGAGCTTAGGTGGAGCTAGTTGGGTGGAGTTGTTAGGTGGGTTTTTGGGGTGGTACAAGCCAAGGAAGTTGGAGCATAGCTGAGCTTAGCTAAGTTAAGATAAGCTAAGCTAGCTCAGCTAATGGAGGAGTAGAGGAGAAGGTGTTGGAGCTAGAGTTTGGAGGGAGGAGCTGAGGAGGAGAAGTCTGGAGCTGAAATTGGAGCTGGCTGCTGCTGAAGAGGCTGGCATGGAGCTATTCTAGCTGGTTTAGCTTGCTAGTTCTTTGCTAGCTACTAAGCCGAGCTAAAGTAAGCTAGCTTCTACCAAAATGAGCTGAGGTGAGCTAGGTCTGATGCTCCCGGGGAGAATCAAGCTAGTTGAGGGAGCTAAGGTAGCTTAGCTCAACACAGCTGAGCTAAGCTAAGTCCCCGGGAGCTGGACTTGAGCTTCCTGAGCTGGGATGAGTTCTTCTTCAGCTGGCTGGAGTTGAGTGGAGCTGGATGTAGCTGGATCTGAGCTGGGGTGAACTCCTATCAACTCAACTGAGCTAGCTAGAGCTCCCTGTGAACTAGTGGGAGCTGAGATGAGCTAGACTCAGCTAAGTTGAGCTGGATCTGAGCTGACTTGAGTTAGGGTGAACTAAGATGAACTCTCTTGAGCTACCATTCAGCTGAGATTAGCTGAATGGAGCTGGGATGAGCTAACCCTAGTTCAAGTGAGCTAGGTTCCAGCTGTGGTGAGTTGGATCGAGCTGAGTTTCAACTAGTCTGGGCTTCTCCTTCACCATTTGCCTTCTTGAGTGCTAGGGTTTTAAGGATCTGTATATCTGTACATCCCTAACACTCACAAAAACATATTAAAAAGACAATTAAAAAATGCAATGCATGCCTATCCTAATTTATGCCTAAATGCAGCCCAAAAACCCGTTTACGGAGTAAAATCCTAAGAGCTAGGTTTGTTTTAATGCATTAGAGTGATGATAAACTAGCGTTTATTTTCAAATCATCTTTCAAATGGAACCATTTTTTGAGAATATTCCAAGTATAAACTTTTTAAAAATTTGCGAAGCGCAAGGGGGTCAGATTGACCTAGATTTGAGATTTTTCAAAATTCAGAAAGCATTTTCGAGCAGTCTGAGAATCAATTTTGACTAAAAATGGTGAGGTTTGAAAGTTGATCTCATTGGATTTAATTTCCATATTTTTCCCAAATTTCTGAAAGTCATTTGGTATACTGTTTCAAAGAAAAAACTCGACCATTGATCAAAATTCCAGATCTGACCCCTTGACATTTAAAAATATCAAGAAATTTGATTTAAATAGTAAAAAAATTACAAAAAATATTCTATAGAAAGATAATTGAAAAAGGAACTTGCT
Organism: Thalassia testudinum; assembly: GCA_037157565.1. Lineage (NCBI taxonomy): Eukaryota > Viridiplantae > Streptophyta > Magnoliopsida > Alismatales > Hydrocharitaceae > Thalassia > Thalassia testudinum. The sequence continues at coordinate 11,350,472 of JAZHRO010000051.1, forward strand.
TGCAAAATTTCAACATATTTGGATTCCAATTTTGTTTGGAGGACTATTTTTATTCTTATGCTTTGCTGAAGACTAACAAAACAAAAGAACAAAAAAACCCTAGAATTGCATGAACCCTAGGTTACATCTTTAGGGTTACAATCTAGAGACCAAATTTGGGCTATGCTAGACTTAATCAAGTCTAGTGCTTAGCTGGTGAGCTTGGTCACCTTGTGGGCCACTCACCAAAAACCCCAACTGAAGAAAAATAGACTAAAAATCAATTCTAAAACACAAAATCAACCCGAATTCATTGTCGTACTACTAGGTACTTTCAACCTCTTGTCTGGGTTAGCTTGAGAGGGGAATCACTTTTCATCTATTGTACGATGAATTTTCCTTAAGGAACTCGAACTTAAAATGAAAAATCTGGTCACAAGATCATAAGGACCATCTGATTGACAGGGCCCTAGCCTTGTCTAGCTTGGCTACACCAACCAAGGGGTTGGGTGGCGTATGCAAGGAAGGAGTCACTTAGACCTCAATTGGTTGGACCTTGGGAGCCACTCCCAAGGAGGTGAGTCACCTCGCCGGGACCATCTTCTCTCCCCACTTCTTCTACTCCCATAGCGACAATGGCTAATCCTAGAGTTGGACCTAAACCGGGTCAAGATGCTGGTAATCTAGACCCGATGGCTCGTTTGGAAGCCCGTGTGGTTGAATCTGAGGAGTGGCATTGGCAGAGCATGGACCGTATCTTGACGACGCTTGACAGAATGCGGCATCCACCACAAGGAGAACAACTACGGGATTTCTATGATCCAGCCGCACCGATCGTTGCACCCTTAGTTAGGATTCCCGCAGGTGGAGATGCGATTGAGCTCAAGCCCAATGTGATCGGTTTGATCATCACTCATTTTTATGAAAGCTCAAGTGAAGATCCGTTCCAGCACTTAGAGGACCTGAGTCGACTCGCAGAAATGATTCGACCTAGGAATATTGATCTTGGGATTGTTCTGATGAAGCTTTTCCCATTTTCTCTGAGGGACAAAGCTTCATACTAGTTCAAGACCATTGGGAAGCCAATTGGAACCTGGACGAAATTACGACGTGAATTCCTGCAAAAGTTCTTCCCAATCGGTCGAACGAATGCAATGAGGCGTGCGATCACGACTTTCTCCCAAGGAGCTAGGGAGAAATTGCATGACGCCTGGGATCGATTTCACGACCGTCTCCAGAAATGCCCGCACCATGGTATACCCAAATGGCACCTAGCTCAGATCTTTTACCATGGGCTGGATGACACACATCGGTATCTGGCCGATGCATCTAGTGGTGGGAATTTCCTTGCAAAAGAAGAGAATAGCAGATTTGAGTTGTTCGAATCTTTGGTAGAGAACTCGATGAATGCTGCGTCCATGAACCAGTTTTAGTGGCCTGATCAGCAGTGGGTTGGTGTCCATGAGGCTCACACCGAGTCTATTCGAGCCGACATGGATATCATCGTCAAGCAACTGGATAGAATAAACCAGATCGAGAAAAAGATTGACCAAATTAGTCAAGGTCAATCTGACCTAAACTCTACTGCTACAAGACCCTCCTTTGCACCCTGATCCCCCCCTGCTCGAGTTAATCTACTCACTCGAAATGCATCTTCTCCTTATTTACGAGATCCTGCATATCAGGATCCCGTAAACAATCCCTATCTGGCACCATATGACCAAGGTTACGCACCACCCGCAGACTATAATACGTATCCTCTTGATGGATATACGTCCAGACGTCTTAGGCCTACAAGGACGTCAGTGCTATCCAAGGATACGGGCATAATAACCTATATTCAGAGACGTACAACCCTAGTTGGCGCCAGCATTCGAACTTCTCTTGGTCTGCTAACTCACAGAGACCACATCAAGATCCACACTACCGACCAGGAAATACGAGAATGCGCAAAACACATACCCTTGGCAGCAGCCATTCCCACATCAACAGCAACCCCGTTCTATATACCAGCTGCTGCACCAAGCTGCCAGTCACCCTCAAAACTGGGCTAACCCTCTAGAAGCACTAAAAGAGGAGCTACAAGAATCGATGAGAAAATCTACACAGGATAGCTTGCAGATAATGAAGGTGATGGCTGACCAGATACAGACTATATAGAACACGCAAAACCAACTGTTGCAGGAGCATAGGACTCAGGGAGCCTTGCCCTCCTAACCCATCTCGAACCCTCGGTATGTGCAAAACCAAGGAACCCCACCTAGGTTTCAAGCACCACAAGGACATGCACATGCCATATTATAGGCGGCTCCTGCACCACCTGGTTACGCTCAAGGCCAGCTGCCTTTGATGCAGAACCCCACATACTCTACCCCTTCCGCTCCCCCACCACCTCATGGATGGCAAGCCGATGCAAATGCTGTCTCATTGAGGAGTGGAAGGAAGACATTCAACCCACCACATAGGCAGGCGGGTCCTGATTTTTCTCACCCTTCACCGCAGGTGCGTTCAACTCCTTCATCTCAGGAGCAACCTACGGTAGATAAGGGTAAGAGGCCACTTGACCCTGAGATTCCCGTCCCTTTTCCTAAGGCTCTGACACAAAATGTATTACGGAAAAAGGACATACAGAATTTTGAGGACCTGAAGTCAATGTTCAAGGAAGTACCTATTAAGGTCTCTCTCCTCGAGGCAATTGATCACATCCCTGCTGTCGCTAGGTTCTTCAAGGACTATTTTACCCCGAAGCGACAGCTTAAAATTGGACGAAAGGCAATACTGTCAAAAGAAGCTAGCGCTGTGATTCTACTTGACTTGCTGCCAAAAAAGAAAGACCCTAGTACCCTACTCATATCCTGCTTCTTGCAAGATTCTCCATTTGATCGGGCCCTTCTAGATCTGGGTTCGTCCATCAACCTAACTCCCACTACCATATTTGATCGATTTTGATTTTGGGAGTTAAAGCCCACCGCTGTCACAATTCAGCTGGCTGATAGATCAGTAAAAACATCGAGTGGGTGGTTGAGAATGTGATTGTAAAAGTCCGCGGATTCTGCTTTCCCGCAAACTTTTTCATTCTCGATATGGAGGTTCCTCCTAATCTTCGAGATGCACCAATTATTTTGGGTCACCCATTTCCAGCGATAGCCTGAGCAAACATTGATTGTGCATCTGGGTGTATGGAGATAGCCCTAGGTAATGAGCGACTTCGACTTGACATATTAAGGGCATCAAGGAATTTTGACTGTGATCACATAGACGAGGATGGTGAAGATGAAGATTCGGCATACTCTAGTAACATTGGGCTCCTTTATGACGACCCAATGTCGCATTCATTTACACTATCAGGGTTCTCGGACCTCGATCCACACGGGACTGAGACCACTGCACTACACATATCTCCCTGAGGATCTGACTGTTTAGGGTAAGGTTGAAGAGCTCCAATGTCTACTAATGGTGGTGCTCAAGGAGGAAGAAGGTGGGGGATACGCTCGCCAAAACTCAACCAAAACACTTGCTTGAATCTTGTGGAGCTTTATAGGCGTGCAGTAATGACAATTGGGGTGAGATCATGACCCAATCAAGGTCAAAAAGCACGTTGTCCAGCGATGATTTTGGCTGCTTCTTACAGGCTCCAAAGATGCCAATAGGAGCTGGAAAAAGCTTCAAATTAGTGAGTTATGATTAGGGAATCAATCCACAAAATTTAGTGGAGATCCGTTGAGCAGATTGATGGGAAATCATCCCTAAATTTTGCACCAAAGTACGACCATGCCTACGTAGCAGCTAGCTAAAGGTGGAAAATGGCTGACATCAGCCAAGGATTGTAATGAGAGGTTTTTAGACCAAAATGAGAGGACTTCAAATTTTAAGGACCAATTTATAGAGTAGGTGAAGATGAAGTCCAAAAAGTCTCAAATTTTATAATAACCTAATTTAGACCCAAGAAATCTACTAGTGACCTCAATTTTGAATTTTGATAAAGTTTTATTGGTCAATTTATATTTTAACTCAAAATATATTTAATATTCACTTAGGCCTCTATTTTAGGTCAAAATAGGTTCATTTTATAAAATTGAATGTTCTAAACCTTATAGAATAATTTTCAATGATTTTTAGAAGGTATATATTATATTTATTTCCATCAGAACCTTTTTAATTAAAGTAAGGTTGAAATTAAGGTTTTTAAATATGAATTAACTTTAATTTCTCAGAGAAACCCTAAGTCAGTACAAGTAAGCTCACTTATTGAAATTTTCAACTCAATTTACCTTCAATTAGGCATAGGTTTACCCAAAGGTTATTTTCCACCAGTATTTAATTGTTAAAACAGTAGAATTAACAAATTTTACATTATTTCCTCTTCATTTAGCCCAGATTGAATTATACAACTTTAATGATTAATTAAGTGAATTTAGGCAAATTGTGCCAGATATAGAGGATGACAATGTTACCATCATACTTTTATGCCTAATGATTACACAACAATCATATGCCTTAACCTACCTGAATTAAGTTAAATCCTAGCTTAACTTAGGCATAATGCATAGATAAGCATCATATTTTGCACCATAGTTGATTTATTAGTTTTGTAAATAAAAATCCTATATTAGGTTCTAATTAAGAGGTAATAACAATTGCAGGTATTTCAGGGTTGCGGGTAATAAATCCAACCATACGGATCTGCTCAGAATGACGATGGAAGTCCAACACTTCCGAGATCTCCTTGATCAGGCTCCCGTAGCATCCTATGGAGTCTGCAAAAGAGCAAGGACCAAGAGCCAAATAGGTGGAAATCTGAACCTCAAATGCCAAATATGACCTCATAGATGAATCTAGATCAATGATCGCAATCCAATGACGCAAAAATCATCTCGATCGGAGACCTACAACATGATCTACAAAGAAGAGAAGATGGACGACCACGATGGTGCCACGTGGTAGCATCACAGCCGCCCAAGACCACCGCCCCATTCTCTAAAGGAGTCTCCTCACGCATTGTGGGTCGTTGGATCATCATCCAACGACCACGATGCAACCACATCGTCACTACAACCTTGCCTCATCAAGGAAGGGCCACACTCAACCATTGTATCTACATCTAACGGCTGAGGGCAGCCGAGCGAGAAATGGCAGGCGTGACAATCCACACACGTAGCATAGTGGAGAGCACACTCACTCTAGAAAGGACGACGTGTGGTCGAAACGCAATCAACGTGTACTTGAGGCAATCACGAGAGTGGATGAAATTACACCGTCAGATCTCTAATCGACGTCGATGGGGCATCTGTGTGGCGAGCGGAGGAGCGTCGGATGATACACATGCAATCACACACAACCGAACGCACTCGTGCACACAAGAAAGAATTCAAAATGCGGTGCTGCGGCTCATTTAAGTCGTCCAATCATGAGATCGGACAGCTGAGATTAAAGCATGGAGTAGGCACTTTGAATCAGCGAAGGTGATGAGCGCGCGAGCTGGCGACCACATATCATCTTCCAAGGGAACTGGGTGCACCATAAAGCACGTTGAAGGTCTTTTTGAAGCGCAATCTGATCTATTGTCTCCTGATCGATGATTCTGATCAATCTGAGGTTGTTACATAGTTTGGAGGGTCAAATACAGGCTTTGCCCCCATTTTTACTATAAAAAGGACCCTAGGGCCCCCCATATGATGGCATCTCTTTTCCAACCCTCTCCAAACAACTCTCCAGACCTCTTCTTCTCGGGCTCTCCCCCTCTTCCTCTGAAGCATCCACCAAGCCACCTTGGTGTGCCACTGCTGCTCTCCCCAACCTCTCCACAAGGCCACCAAGGACCACCCTTGGTGCACTTATTCTGATAGTTTAGATAGTTATTTGTAATTCCTGATCTAGCATTGCATGTCTTAGTTTTATTTGCAAACTCATGATAAAACAACTACCTGATTTGCTTTATATATATGTTGTGATTAATATTTAGTATTTACATCTAAATTAGTGTTATAGTAAAGTCATTTTCTACTTCCTTAAGTTCGACCGAGACTCACCAGTTTCGTTAAATTTTATTTGCCTCGACATGTTTCGCGCTATACTACGATAGAATCATCTTTTAAAATGCGATCTACACATCAAACAAAATTGGTGCCATTGCCAGGGAGGCACAGGATTCTTGATTAAGCAACTAATTTAGTGTATTTTTTCTTTTGTGTGCAAGGATGAAGCGTGGATCTGCGCACGCATCGAGTGTAGGTGGAGACTATCAGGTGCACATGTTTATCTCAGTAGGATTTTAGAGTAAGGATTAAGTAGGATAGGAGATATTTGAAAAAAAGAAAAAATTTAGAATTAGGATTTGTTAGCTAATTAGGGTTTGCTTTACCTAAAAAAAAAAAACATATTTTCTAGTGGTCCAAAAAATCTTAAAATTCAGGCAAGAACTAGATTTTCAAACTATCTTTCCAATGCCACCATTCCCAAAAAGAAATTCAATTTGTGGAATTTTTGAAAATTCATGGAATACACAGTGATCAGATAGACTAAAAATTGAATTGTTTTGAACTTCAAAAATTGATTCTGACCAAAACACAAATTTGATTGACTAAAAAATGGTGGGGTTTGAACGATAATCAAGTTAGATTTCATTGCCATATTTTTCCCAAAATTTTGGATCACATTTAATACTGTTCCAACAAAAGACCAACACGAGGTCAAAATCTCAGATCTGATCCCCTATTAATTAAAAATTCATAAATATTCATTGGAAATAGTAAAAATTCTAAAAGAATACTCTCTGTGAAGCTTATTGAAAAAGGAATATTCTTGCCAATTCTCAAATCATTTTGATTCCAACTTTACCTGAGAGTATATTTTTGATCAGTGGTCTACTATCTTAGAGAAACATAGAAGTGCATGAGCCTTAGGACCACATTAGACTAGCCTGGACTCAATCGAGGCCAGTGGTTAGTCGGTGAGCCAAGTCACCTTGTAGACCACTCATCATATATCAAATTGAAGAAAAAGGTTAAAAATCACAAAAACATATCAAATAACTTGCGTTTTTCCTGTAACTACTAGCTGATTTCAACCTCTTCTGCCAAACCTAGTGACTAAGTTTGCGGGGAAGTGTCAAATGACCATGGCTAAAGAGTACAAAGGAACCAAAGGTGAAAGCCGAAGGAAGAACCTTCCTCTTAGTCCCCTCATAACCAAACTGGCCACGTTAGCTTAAGAGGCAGGGATTACCTTCAATCAGTTTCTCGACAAATTTTCTTCAATAATTCAATCCTGAACGAAAAATCCGGTCATCTAATTCTAAAGGACCAATCTGATTAACAAGGCCTTTGCATTGTTTGGCTTGGTTACACCAACCCGTATTGTTGGTTTATGCGAGGAAGGTCTTTAAGACCTAAACTTGCTGGACCTTGGGAACCAATCCCGAGGCGACCAAGGTGACTTTCTCCTGACCCTTCTTCCCAACCCTCATCCTCTCGATTAGTTGAAATGGCTAATCATGGTCCTGGACCTCGTCAGGGCCTTGAACATCTTGACCCAATGACTCGTCTGGAAGCTAAGGTCGAGGAAAGTGAACAGAGATATGAGCAGAGTATTGATAGGATTATCACCACTCTGGATAGGATGCAGCATCCACCATCCGTAGAACAACTGAGGGACTTCTACGATCCGATGACGATGATTTTGGCACCTCAAGTCTGAATTCCCGCAGGCGGAGATGCATTCGAGTTGAAGCCAAACATAATAAGGCATTCATACTCATTTTCATGGAAACTCGAATGAGGATCCCTTCCAGCACATTGAGGATCTAAGTTGAATTGCAGAATCAATTCGACCCAAAAATGTTGATATAGGAATTATTCTCATGAAGCTTTTTCCTTTCTCTCTCAAGGATAAAGCTTCATATTGGTTCAAGACCATCAGGAGGCCGATTGGAACCTAGGAGGAATTATGTCGCGAATTCCTCCAAAAGTTCTTCTCAATTGGTCGAACAAATGCGAAGAGGCGTGCAATTACGACTTTCTCCCAAGGATCGGGGAGAAATTGCATGACGCCTGGGATAGATTTTACGATCTTCTCAGGAAATGCCCACACCATGGTGTACCCAGATGGCAACTTGCACAAGTCTTTTACCATTGGCTGGATGACACACATTGGTATGGTCGATCCATCTAGTGGTAGGAATTTCCTCGCAAAGGATGAGAACAGTGCATTCGAATTGTTCGAGTCCCTAGCAGAGAACTCAATGAATAATGCACCGATGAACCAATTCTAGCAACCTGGACAGCTACGAGTTAGTGTCCATGAAGCTCATGTCAAATCTGCTTGAGCAAATATGGACATTATCACCAGGAAGTTGGATAAGTTGGATATACTCAACAAGAAGCTCAACGAAGTGATTCGTGCTCAACATATATTTCTTGGCAATTCAGCTGCATCCCACCCTTCTTTTGCATCCCGAGCCCCTCCTACTCGAGTACATCTACTCACTCGGGTTGCATCTTCTCCACCTTCTCGAGATCCTGCATATCAGGAACCCATGAATAATCTGGATCTGGCTCCAAACAATCAGGGTTACGCACCCCATGATGATTCTAGTGCGTATTCCTTTAACGAATATGCGTCTCAGACATCTTTGGCCTATAAAGATGTCAATGCTATCTAAGGTTACGGGTGTAATAACCTATATTCGAAGATGTATAATCCTGGTTGGTGCTAGCATCATAATTTTTCCTGGTCTGGTAACTCACAGAGACCAAATCAAGATCCACACTACCAGACTAGACAATACAGGAATGCACAAAACACATACCCGAGGAAGCATCCATTCCCATCTCAATAGCAATCCTATCCTACTTATCAGCCTCTACATCAAGCTGCTAATCACCCTCCAAGGCGGGCTGACTCTTTCAAGGCATTGAGAAATGAATTGAAGGAATCCATGCATCAATCAAATTATGACAATTTGAAATTCATGAAAATGATGGCAGATCATATTCAAAACATTCAAAATATATAGAATCAGCTATAGCATGAGAGTAGATTACAGGGAGCCTTACTGATGCAAAATTTAGCGTGATATGTAATTAGGGTTTTTAGGGTCGTTGAAACATGCAAAATTGCATACGCTTTTAAATTTGTATTCCTAGATAGGGGAGTACCTAGGGTCGTCCAAGGAGGCCAAATGTCTTCAAAAATATGTCTCTTTCTTGGAAATAGAAATCACCTTCCTTTTTACTCTTTTTGAATATATAATTTTTATGGATTTTTGAAATAATGGCAATACGAATTTTATTGAGAGCGGGAAACAACTAACACCTAATCCACTATACTACTACTAAGGTGACAAATAGAGCCTCTCCCTAAGCTCACTCTAGGAACATGGAGGCCTAGAGTAATTAGGGAGAGGAAGTGAAAAGTGCTAGAACAAAAGCAATCAAATGCGACAAAAATTGCAAAGAAAGCAACTGTAATTTTAGGACTCAAAAAATCTTTTACATAAAACCCTAATAGAGGAAAGCTTTTCCTTCAACTATTTAAGTAGCACAATAAAAGGAAACTAATGGTCCTGATGATGATGATGATGGTGAAGAGGTGGAGGCTTCTTGCTCCAAGCCTGGTAGCTCCAGGGCTTGAAAAGAAGATCTCCAACTCCTTCCTTCTATAGTTGCACCAGAATGGTGTCCTCCAAGGCAAGCCCAAAGTGGGCATGCCCTAATCCTCTCCTCAAGGGTGGACGTCCACCCTAAGTACTTCTCCCTTGCTTGGCCATCATCCTTGATGAAGAAATGCTCCTCCTTCTTGGCATGGCACAAGAAGAAGAGGGAAGGGAAAGAAGGCACCAAGGGGGCGAGTAGGATGCCCCCTTAATCTTATTCTCTTTTCCTTCTTCTTGGCCGTGAGTTGTAGGTGGGCCTAAGGTGGAATTTACACTAATGAGGGATGAAGAAATGGTTGTATGGGTCTTTTTATAGACTAGGATGGGGGGTGTAGGTGGATTTTGGGGTGGTTAATAGATCCAAGGGTGGAGTGAAATTTTCACCAACTTAAGGGTGGTAGCTACCACCCTAGGTGACCCTTAAGTTGGTGCCAAAATAGATTCTAGAAGGGGGGCTTAGGTGGCACCAAGTAGGGTTCTAGAAGGAGGGGTAGGTGGATGGCTAGGATAAGTTATATGGGTAGGTGTAGGGTGGATAAGGGGGCTGAAAGTTGGCTCCAAAAGGGAGGTGGTTAGGGTTAGTTTTGGTGCCAACTTTTGGTGTCTTTTGGTGGTTGGTTGAGGGGTGAAAGGTGGTGAAGGTGGTGGCACCAAAGGGAGTAGGGTGGAGCTAGCTAAGGTGAGCTTATGTAGGGCTTAGTTGGTGGAGCTAGTTAGGTAGGGTTTTAAGGTGGTGAATGGCCAAGGTTGCTGGAGTCTAGCTAAGCTAAGCTAGCTTAGCTAGTAATGGAGTAGAGTAGGCAATGGGAGCTAGGGTTTGAGGAGAGGAGCTAGAGAGAAAAATTCTGGAGCTGAACTGGAGCTGGCAGCTGCTGAAGAGGTTGGCATGGAGCTACTCTAGCTGGCTTAGCTTGCTAATTCTTTACTAGCTGCTAAGCCAAGCTAAAGTAAGCTGGCTTTTGCTAAAAGGAGTTGAGGTGAGCTAGGTCTGGTGCTCCTGAGGGGGATCTAGCTAGTTGAGGTAGCTAAGGTAGCTTAGCTCAACTGAGTTGAGCTAGGCTGAGTCCCTGAGAGCTGGACTTGAGCTTCCTGAGCTGAAATGAAGTCATCTTCAGTTGGCTGGAGTTGAGTGGAGCTGGATGTAGCTGGTCCTAAGGTAAGGTGAACTCCAGTCAACTCAGCTGAGCTAGCTAGAGCTCCCTGTGAACTAATGGGAGCTGAGATGAGCTAGATTCAGCTAACTTGAGCTGGATCTGAGCTGACTTGAGCTAGGGTGAGCTAAGATGAGCTCTCTTGAGCTGCCATTCAGCTAAGATGAGGTGAACAGAGCTAAGATGAGCTAACCCTAGTCCAAGTGAGCTGAAATCAACTATAGTGAGTTGGATCTAGCTGAGTTCCAGCTGGTTTGGGCTTCTCCTTCACTAGTTGCCTTCCTGAGTGCTAGGGTTCTAGGGATTTGGCAATCTACTTATCCCTAACACTCACAAAAACATATCAAGAAGACAATAAAAAGTAAAATGCATGCCTATCCTAATTTATGCCTAAATGCAGCCTAAAAACCCATTTGCGGAGAAAATCCCAAGAGTTAGGTTTGTTTTAATGCATAAGAATGATGACAAACTGGCATTTATCACCCCCCCATGCTTATCTTTTGCTAGTCTCTTAGCAAAACTTTAATTTTTACAAAATGAAATTTTAGAGAAATTTAATTTTTTCGCTTTTGGAGAGAAAAAGATTATGGGACCTTGGTTGGTCTAAACACAGGAGGTACAAGATTTGTTAAAGATAAACATCGGAATTTATTTTCGGATCCAAAAGTTAGATAGAAACAGGATCAATATATCCTCCAGAAAATTCATAGATTAACCCCTTGTTAATTCAGATGACTTGAAATTTCTACTTTTAGGATTTTTCTGGCTCTTGAATATGATTTGCAACTTGCAATAACATTTAAAACCTTGTGTCCATGCTTGTGAAAAGCCAACATTTATAAGGGCATGTTTTTGGTTTAATTTTTTTTTCTCTCCCCCATGCTTATTTTTAGCTTAGTCTTACAACAGATGTGTCATGATCATCATTCCCGTTACCAATCCTAAAGGGGGCTCTGGCGGCAGTACTTCGAGATAGCACTGTCCATGACACCACCCAGGATCTCACAACCCCAAAACACAAAGTAGTGTAAAGGGGCGCTCCAAGAAAACTCAAGCTCTTGCTCCGACACTATAGGTAGAACACCGTCCAAGACACTTGAGCTGCGAAAATGCACTTTAATACTCCGTCTAAAGATATGTAATATAGATATAGAGCAGCGCTGAGGTGGTAACATGTTGACATCGCGTTCTTAAAGGAGGCATTTTCCTCCTTCTCGGTGGTGGGAACTCAAACCAATGATCTACTTCAGACTTTTACTAAGGCCAAACAAGGGGTTCTTCTAATTTTTAGTCTTTTTTAGGTGTTGGCTTGTGTGTGAAATTTGACACAGGAAGTTTCACATGAAATGCAAGCTTTTGAATCAGAAACTAAGCCAGATACTTTCCATATTACAAAAGAAGATCAAGTCACCTAAACTATCATGAGTTCAAGTGGAATTTTGGAGAAGGATTTCTGACCTAGTTTAAAGAAAGACCCTGAAATTCTAATGATCAGATTTGTATCCTCATCCCTAGTTTTTTAAAGATTAAATCCCATTGTACCAAAAGTGAGTTTTCAGGCTTAGTCTCGATTTCAAAATTTTCATCAAAAAGTTTTCAATATTTTTATTTTTTTGGGTATGAAAGAAAAAAACAAGAAAATGGCAAAAGAAAAAAATACATATTTTAAAGTTTTGAAAATCCTAAATTGATCATCAAAATTTAAAAACACCCCCCCATTCTTAAGATATGCAATGTCTTCATGCATTAGGAGGGAGAAGGGATCACCTCAGTGAATGGCAGTCGGGTTTAGGATGGTCAAAACCTAGAAAAAGAAAGGGAAAAGGAAAGCAGGAAAAATGATGGTTTACCTCCCATCCAGTGCTATCTTTTGCGCCATTTAGCCAAGCGTGAAGGTATGCATGGAAAACGGACAATCATGTAAATAGTTGAACACTTAGATGCCCGCAAAAAATGTGTCTTCTTTTGGATCCATATAAAATTGATTAGAGGAAATATAAGGATCAAAGTTGGATGGAAAATGATAAGTGTGGCCCGAGTATGGCCGTGGTTTGAAATTGGGTTGAATGCCAAACTCAGGCAGGTCTAGTGTCTGGTCCATTAGAAAGTATTTGGGGGAAGAATGGTGATGGGTGGGTGTAGTTAGTGTGGAAGGGTGGGATGAGAGAAGAGTGGGTGGGTCAAGGTGATCAAGGGGGTCATCAAGAGTAGAGTTTTGGTCAAGACAAGTCTCCAAATCAAAGATTTCGCCGACCATAGATTCTGAGTCAGATTCATCAAAAAATTTATGGTCGGGAAGGGTATTTACCAACATAGTCTCCTCCACCAAATTTGAAATTTCTGTATCCAAGTCCTCAAAAAAATTATCATCATGGAATCTCTTGGAGGATTTAAAAATATTTAGAGTGATAGTTTGGCCTATGCAGCTGATATCCATTTTTCCTATGTAGCAATTGATATTTCCCTTTACAGTGGCCAAAAAGGGTCATCCAAGGATTATTGGGGCATTCAATAAAGATTCGGGTACCTCAATGTCAAGGACCAAAAAGTCTGCAGGGAAGACACAATTCTGGACCTTGACCAAAACATCCTCAACAATCCCATGATGTTTAATTGTAGATCGGTCGGCTAATTGCAGGGTAACCTCGACGAGTTTTAATTCACCGATCTGAAACTCTTCAAATAAAATCATGGGAATGATATTAACTGAGGCACTGTTTGCGTAGCAATCATAGGTCTTAATTGACCTAAATTAGGCTAGGACTTAGCATAAGTTAGGATAATTCATACATGCAAAAGCATTACTTGTATCTTCACTACTTTCTTTTAGATATGCTTAAAATAATGCTATAATGTACTGATTAGGTGCATTATGTCAATTACAGGTAATAAGCTGATTAGAAGGTAGATCTGAAGCTAGATCTAAAGCTAGATCAGAAGAATAGAAGAATAATTGGTGTTGCAGCAGAGCTGGAGTGGAAGACCTAGAATAAGATGCAGTAGACAATAATGTAAGGGAGTTAAGGTATGTTATTCTATTAAGTAGGAATAAAGCAGTAAAATGTGAAGAACTTAGGTCTATCCTAGCCCTAGGATAGCCTAGAAGCCTCCTCAAGCCTTAGCCACCCTTAGATTAGGTCACCACACCCTAGGAAACCTTAAAACCCTAATTCCAACCTCTATCTGGATGACTAGATAGATTATATGATTTCCACAACCCTTAGCCAACTCTCTCACACCTTAAACCCACTTCTACAGTGTTATTGGACGTCCAAACAATTGGTCAGACGTCTAATTTCTACAGAATACCCAAGACAGAACCTAGAATCCTTCTTGACTTTGATTAGACGTCCAGGATTGAAATCTGGACTTTTGATTTTTTAGTATAAGTTGTCTGATGCTATTATTGGACGTCTATAACTGTTCTCCAGTTCCTGTTTTGAGATTCAAGCCTTGATCTTGGATCTCTAGCTCCCTAAACCCAATTCCAACCCAATAGGAACCTAAATTAAGATGCCCTAACCCTAGTACATCACCTCTAGACCTCCCTAAGGACCTAATTAGGTCCTTACTGAACCTAATTGACTTAGATCATAGTCAATTACCATTGCCTAGTCAATTGGACTCATAGGGTCCAATTGATCTCAGATCTCAACCCATACAAGTCCAATTGGACTCAGTGAGACTCCAATTGACCTAAGCCCAACCTAATTGAGTTATTTCACTCTCAATTAGGCTCACACCCATTCAATTAAACTTGTGTTAAGTTTAATTGCAATTCCCCCTTAGCAATTAGGGTTTACAACCCTAATTTAAGGCCTACATCAACCTAAACCCCTTAGGACCTCGCCTATATCACTTAAACACCTAGGGCACAACCACACACACACACACACACACACACACACACACACACCCACTCACACACTCCCACACGGCCTAGAGTATTCTAGGTTCTTCTAAAGGTGGCGCCACTCTTGGTTGCCAAAATTAGCAACCAAGAGCCACTCAAATTGTGATCCACAAATGTTGGATCTAAGAACCACCTCTCTCTCTCCTTGGCCGACCACTCTTGGAGCTCTCTCTAGAGAGTTCCACACTTCTCTAGAGAGTCTCTTTTAGGTCTATAAAAAGATCTAAGGGGTGGCCATTTGCACCCATCCATCTCTTGGCTTTATTCACACTTGGCTTCCATTTTGTTTAGCTACATCCACCTCCACTCCATCTAGACGAGTAGCATCACCATGGCCACCACCATCTTCACACCAAGATGCTGGATCACCTCTCCATCCTCTCTCCAAGGGACGGCCTAAGCACCATTGGCCGCCCCTCCTCCTCTCAACCATTCAAAGGCCATCGGAGCCACCTCCGAATGCCCTTATTTCTACTAGATTAGATTATAGTTCTTCTTAGATTTACATGCTTTATTTACTGCTTAGTAGTGTAGCTCTATATTCTCCCCCAATGATTCATGCAAAATCCCCCCATAGATTCATGTATGCAGTTGTTTTCTTGTAGCGAATAGTTTTATTTCCCCATACAAGCATTCCTCTACCTATGTTCTACAACTCTGATATCATCATCATCTTTTATATATATAAATATATATGTTGAAAATCACCATGTGCCTAGTTATCATCTTTTGGTGTGATTGAAGTTGCATGTTTTAATTACTATCTTTTGGCAACTAGCATACCATACATCAATACGTAAATCACTATAAACCGGCATGAGATTTTAAGCAAGTAGAGCAAAAGAGATCGATTTCAGATCGGCATTTCCATAAATGCCTCCTAGAGATGAATGATCGGGACTGAAGTCTCATTATCTTTATAAATATTTCTATTGATCATATTGCGCACTATACTACGATGCTTTTTCTAATCAAATACGCGCTCTACGATTCCCAACAAAATGGCACCGTTGCCAGGGAGGCAATGTCATTTTTTGATTTCGATATTTTGAGATATCACTGACAAATCTTCCTTCGCTTGTCTTTGGATGTGCAGGAAAAATGGGGAAAAAAAAATAGGATCTGCGCACACAACGAGCGTGGAAAAAAATTCTAGGTGCACATCATATCTGCCTCAGTCTAGGCTTTTTTTTTTAACCCTAGCCATTTGAAAACAAAAAAAGCTTATTCATTTTCTTGAAAAGAAAAAACAAATCAAAGAAAAAAAAATCTAGGTAGTTAGATTAGGTTTCCTTTTGAATCCTAGGTTAGTTTTGAAAAAGAAAAAAACAGATTTGAAAATCCTCTTAAAAAAATTCCATCTTAAAATTTTCAAACTTTTTTTTTTGAAAAAAAAAAGATTTGGTTGAAAGTTTGAATTTTAAGCTCAAACACCTTTTAAAAGCTTCTCCACCACCCTTTGATTTTCTGCCTGACTTTAAATTTTGATTTAAAATTTCAATTACTGAAATATCAATAAACAAAAAATTCTGAAATTTGAGCTAAAACCTTATTTCCAAACCATCTTTCAAACGCCACCGTTCATTTGAAAAAATTCTAAGTAAAAAATTTTAAAAATTATCAAAGCGTAAGGGGGTCAGACTGACTTAGATCTAAGATTTTTCAAAATTCAAAAAGCAATTCCGAGTAATCCGCAAATCTGTTTTGACTAAAAATGGTGAGGTTTGAAAGCTGATCTCATTGGCTTTAATTTCCATATCTAACCCCCTGACATTTAAAAATCTCTATAAATTACTTTGAAACAACAAAAATTACAAAAAAATATTCTCAGAAAAGAAAATTGAAAAAGGAATGTACGCACCAAATTTCATTTTAATTGGATTCCAATTTTGTTTAGAGAACTATTTTCATTCTTTTGGTCTGCTGAAGAAGAACAAAGCAAAAGAACAAAAAAAAAAAACATAGAATTGCATGAACCCTAGGTTACATCTTTAGGGTTACAATCTAGAGACCACATTTGGGCTAGACTAGACTTAATCAAGTCTAGTGCTTAGCCGGTGAGCTTGGTCACCTTGTGGGCCACTCACCACAAACCCCAACTGAAGAAAAACAGGCTAAAATCAATTCTACAACATGAAATCAACCCGAATTCGTTGTCATACTAATGGGTGCTTTCAACCTCTTGGCTAGGTTAGCTTGAGAGGCGGGAATCACTTTCAGTCGGTTGTACTATGATTGCGTAGCAATCATAGGTCTTCATTGTGCAGCAATCATAGGTCTTAATTGACCTAGATTAAGCTAGAACTTAGCATAAGTTAGGGAAATTCCTACATGCATAAGCATTATCTGCATCTTTACTGCTTTGCTTTAGCTATGCATAAAATAATGTTATAATGTGCTAATTAAGTACATTATGTCGATTGCAGGCAATAAGTAGATCTGCAGCAAGATCTGAAGCTGGATCTGGAATAACGAGAGTTGTAGCAGAGCTGGAGTAGAAGGCTTAGTTTAGATATAGGAACAATAATGTAAGGGGGTTAAAGGTTTTCTATTCTATTAAGTAGAAATAAAGTAGTAAAATATGAATTGCATAGGTCCATCCAAGCCCTAGGATAGCCTAGAGACTTCCCCAAGCCTTAGCCACCCTTAGATTAGGTCACAACACCCTAGGAAGCCCAAAAACCCTAGTTCCAACCCTTATCTGGATGTCCAGATAAGTTATAGGACGTCCAGGACCCTTAGCCATCTCCCACACACTTCAAACCCACTTCTACAGTGTTATTGGATGTCCAGACACTTTGTCTGACATCCAATTTTTGTAGAATACACAAAATAGAACACAAAATCCCTCCTGACTCTGATTGGACGTCCAGACAACAAGTCTGGACTTCTAATTTTTGAGTATAAGACGTCTGACACTATTATTAGACGTTTGGTACTGCTCTCCAATTCTTGTTTTGAGATTTAAGCCTTGATCTTGAATCTCTAGGTCCCCAAACCCAATTCCAACCCCATAGGAGCCTAAATTAAGGTGCCCTAACCCTAGTACATCACCTCTAGACCTGATTAAGGACCTAATTAGGTCCTCACTAGACCTAATTGACTTGGATCTTAGTCAATTCCATCAGCCTATTCACTTGAACTCATTGAGTCCAATTGAGCCCTAATCTCAGCACACACTATCCAATTGGACTCAGTGAGAGTCCAATTGACCTAGACCTAAATTAATTGAGTTGTTTTACTCTCAATTAAGTTTCCACACACCCAGTTAAACTTGTATTAAGTTTAATTGCACTTTACCTTAGTGAATTAGAGTTTATAACCCTAATTTGAGACATACCTTGACCTAAACCCACTAGAGCCTAACCTAATCAACCTAGCCACCTAAGTTTCAACCCACACACACCCACACACACCATCCACACGAAAATACCTAGCCTAGAGTTCTCTATAACTCTCTACCATGTGTGGTTGCCTTGGTTTCCAAAATTCTCTCACTCTCCCATGAGCTCCCACCATAGGCCTCTCTAGAGAATTTCGTAATTCTCTAGAGAGCTTCCCTTAGGTCTTTTTATAGACCTAAGGGGTGGCCATTTGCACCCATTCACATCCCTTGGCTTCATTGGCACCACTCACCACCTTAGCTCCATACACGCCAACCTTCACTTAGGTTAGCTACTCCACCTCCACGAGCTCACCACCATCATGGAGGACATCATGCTGGGATGCTGGATCACTCCTCCCTCTCTTCAAGGGTCGGCCTAAGCTACATTGGCCGCCCCTCATTCTCCTCCCAATCACTCCAAGGCCATCGGGGACCACCCCTAAATGCGCTTTACTCAACTAGATTTAGTTTATGCTCTCCATGATTTTTACTGCTTTTATTACTACTTAGTAGCGTAGTCTTAACTTCTCCCCCAATGATGCATGCGAATCCCCCCATTAATTCTTGTATGCAATCATTTTCTGGTAGCTAAATTTCCATTTCAGGCATTTATATACAAGCTTTCCTCTACAGTTCTTGTTGCAAACAACTCTCCCAATGAATGAATGAAAATGCATTTATATATATATATATATCTTTATGTGTTTGAAATCACCATGAAATTATTGATTAATATTATACTTGCATGATTCAAGTTGCCTGTTTCTAACTCCTAATATTCTTGCAACTGCGCCTGTCATACTTAACTACGTAGTAATCACGAACTGGCATGCGATTCTAAACAAAGTAGAGCAATAGAAGATTGATTTCAGAAGTAAACAAATGCCTCCCAGAGACGAACGACCGGGACACAAAGTCTCGTTATTTTTACAAACTTAACTTTTGACGAATGTTTTTGCGTGACTATACTACAATTTCCAACGACTTTCAAATGCGCGAAAACGGATTCTGTCAAATGGCATTGTTGCCGAGGAGGCAACATCATTTTTCTTAATTTCGATCTTTTAATCTATCACTGACGAATCTGCCTCTACTTTATTTTTGATGTGCAAGACAACACGGAAGGAAAATGGGATCTACCCGAACATCGAGCGCGACGAAGAAAAATCAGGTGCACATCATCTCTCTTTAGATTAGGTTTCTTTTTTCTGAACCCAAGGAGTAGATTTACTTTCTGCAATTTCCTTTGAGAAATTCTTTGAAAAAAAAAGGAGAATTTTCTTATTTTCGTGAAAACAAAATCAAAATCAGAAAAGTTTTGAAAAAAAATCTAGATTAGGTTTCCTTTCGAATCTAGGCTAGTTTGAAAAGAAAAGATATTTTCTTTGAATCTTTTGAAAAATTCTTTACGAAAAAAAAATGTGTAAAAGTTTTGAAAAAAAAAAGCATTTTTGGTGGAATGCTTAGATTTCAAATTCAAACCTCTTTAAAAAGCGTTTCCACCATCTCCTATTTTTTGGCCAGATTTAAAGCTTGACTTAAAAATTCGATTGTTGAAAACATAGTAAGCAAAAAATTCTGAAATTCGAGGTAAACCTTCATTTTCAAACCATCTTTCAAACGCCACCATTATTTTGAAAAAAATTTAAGTATACAATTTTTAAAAATTCGTGAAGTGCACTAGGGTCAGACGGACCCAGATTCAAAAATTTTCAAATTTCAAAAAGCGATTCTGAGCAATCCGCGAATGTGTTTTGACTAAAAATGGTGGGGTTTGAAAGCTGATCTCATTGTCTTTATTTTGCATATTTTTTCCAAATTTTTGAAGTTCATTTGATACTGTTTCAAAGCGAAAATCGACCAGGATCAAAATTCCAGATCTGACCCTCTGATATTCAAAATTCCCTAAAAATTTGGTTGAAATAGTAAAAATTCCCAAAAAGTAGCCTCTGAAAAACTAATTTAAAAAGGAGTCTACTCGCAAAATTTCAAATTAATTGGATTCCAATTATCACCAGAGAACCAACTTTACTTTTGTGGTCTGCTGAAATAAAAAAAAAACCCTAGAAGTGCATGCAACTTAGGTTGAATCTTTAGGGTTACAACTAGAGACCTCACCATGGTCTAACCTAGACTTAATCAAGTCTAGTTAGCCGGTGAGCTTGGTCACCTTGTGGGCCACTCACCAAAAACCCCACTAAAGAAAATGGGCTAAAATTAATTTTAAAACACGAAATCAACCCGAGTTCGTTGTCGTACTACTGGGTGTTTTTAACCTCTCTTGCCAAGCCTAGTGACTAATTTTGCAGGGTAGTGTCAAATGACTGCGGCTCAGGGGTCAATGGAACTGGAGGTGTAAGCCAAAGGAAGAACCTTCCCCTTAGTCCCCTCGTAACTAGACTAGATGGGTTAGCTTGAGAGGAGGGATTCACTTTCAGTCGGTTGTACGACGAACTTATCTTCAGGAATTCAAATCCCTAACGAAAAATCTGGTCACCTGATCTATAAGGATCATTTGATTGACTGGGCCTTAGCCTTGTCCTGCGTAGCTACACCAACCCAGGGGTTGGGTGGTGTATGCACGGAAGGAGGTCACTTCGACCTCACTTGGTTGGACCCTAGGAGCCACTCCCAAGGGGGTGAGTCACCTCGCCCGGACCATCTTCTCCCCCCATTTCTTCTACTCCAAGAGCCACCATGGCAAATCCTGGACCTGGACCTAGACCGGGTTAGGACATCGAGAATCTAGACCCGATGGCTCATCTGGAAGCCTGGGTCGCCGAATCTGAGGAAGGGCATCAGCAGAGCATGGATTGCATTCTTACGACACTTGACAACATGCAGCACCCACCGCGAGGAGAACAACTGCGGGATTTCTACGACCCCGCAGCACAAATTGTCTCACCTCTTGTCAGAATTCCCGCAGGCAGAGACGCGTTTGAGCTTAAGCCCAATGTAATTGGGTTGATCAGCACTCATTTTTACAGGAACTCAAGCGAAGATCCATTCTAGCACCTTGAGGACCTGAGTCGACTAGATAAAACGATTTGACCCAGGAATGTCGATCTTGGGATTGTTCTGATGAAGCTTTTCCCGTTCTCACTGAGGGACAAAGCTTCATACTGGTTCAAGACTATTGGGAAGCCAATTGGAACCTGGCCAGAATTACAACATGAATTCCTACAAAAGTTCTTCCCAATCAGTCGAATAAACGCAATGCGACATGCAATCACTACTTTCTCCCAGGGAGCTGGGGAGAAATTACATGAAGCATGGGACAGATTTCACGACCTTCTCCAAAAATGCCCACATCATGGTATACCCAGATGGCACCTAGATCAGATTTTTTACCATGGGCTTGATGACACACATCGATATCTGGCCGATGCATCTAGCGGCGGGAATTTTCTCGCAAAAGATGAGAACAGTGCATTTGAGTTGTTCGAATCATTAGCAGAGAACTCGATGAATGCCGCATTTATGAACCAGTTCCAGCGGCTTGGTCAGCAGCGGGTTGGTGTCCACGAGGCTCACATCAAATCTATTCGAGCTAACATGGATATCATCATCAAGCAGCTGGATAGAATAAACCTAATTGAGAAGAAGATTGACCAGATCAATCAAGGTCAACCTGACTCGAGCTTTGCCGCCGCAAGATCCTCCTATGTACCCCGAGCCCCACCTGCTCGAGTTAATCTACTCACACGGGATGCATCTTCTCCATATTTACGAGATCCCACATATCAGGATCCCGTGAATAATCCAGATCTAGCACCTTTCAACAAGGGTTACGCACCACCTGCAGATTATAATGCATATCCCCTTGACAGATATACGTCTCAGACATCTTCGGCCTACCAGGACGTCAGCGCTATCCAAGGATACAGGCGTAATAAACCATACTTAGAGATGTATAACCCTACTTGGCGCCAGCATCCGAACTTCTCTTGGTCTGGTAATTCACAGAGACCACATCAAGATCCACACTACCAGACCAGGCAATACGGGAATGCGCAAAACACGTACCCTAGGCAGCATCCATTCTCACCTCAACAGCAGCAACCCCGCTCGTTATGCCAGCCGCTGCACCAAGCTGCCAACCACCCTCCAAGGTGAGATGACCCTTTGGAGGCGCTGAAAGAGGAGCTACAAGAATCGATGAGGAAGTCTACACAAGATAGCTTGCAAATTATGAAGGCGATGGCTGATCAGATTCAAACCATACAGAACACGCAGAACCAGCTGTTGCAGGAGCATAAGACTCAGGGAGCCTTGCCTTCCCAACCTATCCCGAATCTTCGATATGTGCAGAACCAGGGCACCCTGCCAAGGTTTCAAGCACCACAGGGACAGGCACACGCCATACTACAGGCGCCTCCTGCACCACCCAGTTACGTGCAAGGCTAGCGGCCTTTGCAAAATCCCGCGTATTCTGCCCCTTCCGCTCCCCCACCACCTCATGGACAGCAAGCCGATGCACATGCTATTTCTTTGCTAAGCAGAAGGAGGACATTCGACCCACCACCTAGGTAGGCAGGTTCTGATTTTTCCCACCCCTCGCCGCAGGCGGATTCGACTCCTTCATCATCCCAGGAGCCACCTGCAGTAGATAAAGGTAAGAGGCCATTTAACCCTGAGATTCCCGTCCCTTTTCCTGAGGCTCTGCCACGAAATGCAGTACGGAAAAAGGACACGCGAAATTTTGAGGACCTGAAATCGATGATTAAGGAAGTACATATTCAGGTCCCCCTCCTCGAGGCAATCGATCACATTCCTGCTATAGCTAGGTTCTTCAAGGACTACTGTACCCTGAGGTGATAGTCAAGAATTGGACGACAGGCGGTATTGTCGAAAGAAGATAGCGCCGTGATTCTAGCTGACCTACTGCCAAAGAAGAAAAACCCTGGTACCCCACTCATATCCTGCTTCTTGGTGGATTCTCCATTTGATCGGGCCCTTCTAGATTTGGGTTCGTCCATCAACTTAACTCCTACCGCCATATTTGATCGATTTTGATTTGGGGAGTTGAAACCCACCTCGGTTACGATTCAGCTGGCTGATAGATCAGTCAAAACACCGAGGGGGGTGGTTGAGAACATGATCGTGAAAGTCCGCGGGTTCTTCTTTCCCATAGATTTTTTCGTTCTTGATATGGAAGTTCCTCCTAATATCCAAGATGCACCAATTATTTTGGGTCGCCCATTTCTGGCGACAGCTCGAGAGAACATCGATTGTGCATCCGGGTGTATAGAGATTGCCCTAGGCAATGAACGACTTCTACTAGACATATTCAGGGTAGCAAAGAACTTCGATTGTGATTGAATAGAGGAGGATGGTGAAGATGAAGATTTGGTTTACTGTGGTAACATTGGGCTCCTTTGTGATGACCCAATGTCTCATTCATCTACACTATCAGGGTTCTCGAACCTTGATCCACACGGGATTGAAACCACTGCATTACACATATCTCCCCGAGGATCTGACTGTTTAGGGTGTGCTTCTGACCACAGCACCCCTGAATCCAGCTATCCTGATCCATATATTATCGAATCGCCCCTGTTATTGCAGAAAGAGTGACTACAGCTAACAGGATTCCCATTAACGCAGTCACAACTGATTTTATAGGGAGCGACTCAGCGGGAATTCACGTGCACATGGATCTGCAGATTCCCACACTCAATTCTGCTACTCCCACTCTCATATCTGATTTTGACCCACCCCTGATTGAATTGAAGCCTTTACCTGACTCACTTAAGTATGTGTTCTTGGGTGAAAGTGAGACATCTAGTCATTATCAATTCCCACTTAACCCAAGAACAGGAACATCAATTGATTTCTACGCTTCAAGACCATAGGGCTGCTATCGAGTGGAGTATTGCTGATCTCCGTGGTATTCGCCCCTCGTATTACACTCATTACATTTACACAGATGAGGGGGTGAAACCTTCGAGACAACCTCAAAGATGGCTTAACCAGAATATGCTAGAGGTTTTTAAGAAGGAGATCATCAAATGGCTAGATGCAGGCATTGTATATCCAATCTCAGACAGCCAGTAGGTGAGTCCGATTCAGATAGTGCCCAAGAAAGCAGGACTCACCGTCATGAAAAGTGATAAGGGCGAATCCATCTCGACCCGCACTGTGACATCTTGGTGGGTCTACATTGACTACAGGAAACTAAACATGTCTACCTAGAAGGATCACTTTCCTTTGCCGTTCATTGACCAGATATTGGAACGGTTAGCCGGATGCAATTTCTTCTGCTTTCTGGATGGATACTCCAGGTATAATCAGGTAGCGATTAGCCTGGAAGATCAAGACAAGACCACATTCACATGCCCCTTTGGAACATTCACCTTCAAGCGGATGCCCTTTGGCCTCTGCAACGCACCAGCGACATTTCAACGTTGTATGATGGCTATCTTCTCCGACATGACTGGGGATTATGTGGAGGTGTTCATGGATGACTTCTCTATTTTCGGAGATGATTTCACATCTTGTCTTTATAACCTCACCAAGATCCTGAAACGGTGTATTGAGGTAAACCTAGTACTATCCTGGGAGAAAAGCCATTTCATGGTGAGGGATGGCATAGTACTAGGGCACAGGATCTCCAAAAATGGACTCGAGGTTGACCGGGCTAAATCAGAGATTATCTCCCACTTACCGCCACCTAGCTCGGTCAAGCAGATCAGATCATTCCTGGGTCACGTCAACTTCTATCGGAGATTTATATGCTATTTCTCAAACATTGCATGGCCTTTGACGAATCTCCTGGTTACTGATGTCCCATTTGAATTTGATACCTCGTGTCTCAGTGCCTTCGAGACTTTACGAAGCGCTGTTTTCAACTCCCCGATTCTCCAACCACCCGACTGGTCGCTTGATTTCGAAATGATGTGCGACGCTTCTGCTTTTTCCGTCGGCGCTATTTTAGGACAACGTCGGGAGAAACAACACTTTGTCATATACTATGCTGGCAAGATGCTGAATGAGGCTTAGTGTAATTACACTGTTACCGAAAAAGAACTGCTAGTAGTAGTATTCAGGTTGGAGAAATTTAGATCATACTTATTAGGGTCCAAGGTCATCATCTTCACTGACCACTCTGCCCTCCGGCATTTGTTGGCAAAGAAGGATGCCAAACCATGACTCATTAGATGGATCCTTCTATTGCAGGAATTTGATATCGAAATCCACGACAAAGCTGGAAAACAAAATGTTGTGGTGGATCACCTATCCAGATTGGACCCAGGCCACATTCCTTATTCCCTGCCTATCCATGAACAATTTCTGGATGAATCTCTTTTGGCTATTCATTCTGTTGAGTTCCCCTAGTATGCGGCTTTCGCGAACTACCTTGCCGCAGGCAAAATTCCCACGAACCTATCGAAGGATCAGAAACTCAAATTCATTGCAAAGGCCAAATACTACCTCTGGGATGACCCACTGCTCTTCCGCATTGGAGTGGATCAGATTATTCGTAGATGCATCCCAGACTCTGAGATCCCCAGTGTGTTATCTTTCTGCCACAATAGTGCATGTGGTGGCCATTTCTCGGGACGGAAAACCACTGCAAAAATTTTGCAGTCAGGATTTTTCTGGCCAACCATCTTTAGAGATACACACGATTACGCCCAACACTGCAAACGATGTCAGTCGGTCGGTTCTATGACCAGGAGAGATATGATGCCACTCCAACCCATCATGGTCGTAGAAGTGTTCGATGTCTGGGGCATCGATTTTATGGGCCCTTTTTCGAACTCGCATGGCTTCGAATACATATTGCTAGCCATTGATTATGTCTCGAAGTGGGTCGAGGCCATCCCGATGAGACGGGCTAACCACAAGACCGTCATTTCTTTTGTACGGCAGAATATTTTCACGAGATTCAGAATACCTCACGCTCTGATTAACGACGGGGGAAGCCACTTCATCCACGCCTATTTCAGGTCGTTATTAAAGAAATACAGGGTACATCACCGCATAGCCACCCGTTATCACTCGCAAACCAATGGGCAGGCTGAAGTGTCTAACCGTTAGATCAAGCTAATTATCCAGAAGACTGTTAGACCAGACAGGAAGGACTGGTCCGACAAATTAATCGATGCACTCTAGGCATATCGAACCACATACAAGGCCCCACTCGGAATGTCACCATATTGCATGGTATATGGCAAGGCCTGTCACCTTCCTGTAGAGCTGGAACACCGTGCCTTTTGGGCGGTGCGAAAATGCAACCTTGACCTTGATGCAGGAGATCACGAATGGAAACTCCAACTCAGCGAATTAGAAGAAATTCGGCGGGAGGCCTATGAGAATGCATTAATATACAAGGACAAGACCAAGGCCTTTCACAACCGCCACATCCGAAGGAAAGTATTCTCGCCCAACTAACGAGTCTGGTTATTTGATTCACGACTGAAATTGTTTGAGGGGAAGCTTAAGTCCAAGTGGACTGGCCAGTATGTTGTGATACAGCCATATCCTAACGGGGCAGTTCAGATCAAGGACCTAAAATCTTGGCATATATTAACGGTAAATGGCCAATGCCTCAAGCCATTTTTGGCCCAGGAACCTTCTCCACCTGACGAGACTGTTCATCTTAGTGAGGACGTGTGATAGAGTGTTCGCCTAGTTGGAGGCGTTAAACTCAGCACGTATAAATACCATTCACTCCACATTTCACCATCATCTATACATAACCATTTTTATACATAGCAAATTTTTCTTTTAGCATATTTCCCTTTTGTATAGTGCATGTTAACAGGTTGGCCGATGCTGAATATAATTTCAGGAGCAATTACAAGTGACTTCTACCCACTTATCCTCTGTCAGATTTATTTTCTTTTATATTCATGCATGAGGACATGCAAGAACTTAGGCATAGGGGGGTAGATATACCAGAAACTGAGAAATTTTTTGCCAACACTTAGGAAAACCTTGGAGCTGCATGCAAAACGTACTTTAGGACCTTAAATAAAAGAACAACTGACTCCACCTCCAATGCTCGCATTGGAGCTAGAAAGCATTCACAATAGCCACTTCCGACTCACCCACCCACCTTTTGTTCTAAATTTAGGATCAAGCTAACTGTAACCCGATATGGGAAATTGACGAAGTACAAATTATATGAGGTTAATTTTTCATAGCATATGTACATATTGCATTCATGAATATGATTATTTTATTAAGAGAATGCATTAGGGATTTTATCATCTAGTTGATTCCTGTAATCTAGAATCAAGTACAACTTTTCACATACACGTAGAATTTGCAATGGATTCACGGTGAGGGCTGATAAACGTCTTCAGTCTATCGTGAAGAAGCTGTGCTTCTTTTCCCGAACCCCTGGACAATGCTTTGGGAGTCAGGCAGATTTTCTTCTAAAAATCCACCAAATAGTGTGAGATGAGAGTAGAGTGTGCTGGTGCTCTAAGATTAGTGCGAGGAATCTGGAATCCTAGATAATTAGGTGATGATACTCTGAGATTAGGCATAGTTTTCACTCTCGATTCCCGCGTAATCATTTTTGTGCGAAATTTTGAGAGCCACCAAATAAGGCAAATACGCAGAGAGCGAGTTTTCATAAAACTAGGGCTAAGGTGGATGGTTACAACCATTCTCTACGGAATCCTCAGCTGAAGGAGGCTATTGATGTCAAGGTTAGAAATACACAGTCCTATCCATCTTTCCCGGTGCCGTGAGTAGATACTTCCACCAAATAAGCCACCCAATGTCTCTTGAGTACCACCAATCCCTAATAATGCCTCCTCAATAAAGTTCATGGATGTATGTTAGTTGTGTTATGTTAAAAAAAAAAAAGATGAAAAGAAAGAAAAACTGAAAAAATTAGAAAAAGAAGAAAAAGCAAAGAAAAGAATGAATATTTAGTGTTTATTTCACCAAGGCAATACCACCAAATAAAATTGAGATCCACCAAATATGGCCCTAACCTATTTTTCTTGTGTTTCTGACCACCCAAATACAGGCTGAGGAATTCTGACTTAGTGTTAGGGTTATGAGAACTCAATTAAAGTGTTAATGACTAGTGAGACCACCAAATACAGATCATATGTGTGAATTTGGTGAGATAGTGAGCTCTAAGAAAAAGAAAAAGAGAGGATGAATACAAAGGAATCAAAGAGAGCATAGTTCTTCTCATCTTTCTCTGTGTTGAGTTACTTAGTAATCCGGGAATCTAGATTCTGTAATACTAGTCTCTATGTAGCACCAAGTGAGAATGAGCCACCAAATATATAATTCTTTCCCTCAGAGATTCTCTACCTAAGCCTAAAGTCGAGGTGGAATTCATAGAATATCTTGAATACCCTGAGGGAAGAAGTTTGCCTATCCTGCTAGAATTTTTACTAGGGGTCAAGTATAGGCTTTAGAGGTGTATTAGTTTTCACTCGAATCCATTGCAAAAGCTATATAGCTTCACTTACACGATTGACTGGATTTCTAGAGCATAGGATGAAGACAAAAAGGAGAAAAATCTCTATGCATACACTTGATAAAATAATCAGTCCCTTAGGGATCCTTGCTGTAAATAATTTAGACTTGCATTTGCTATGGACTAGCAAGATTTAGGCTTGGGGGTATGATTGCACAACAATCATAGGTCTTAATTGACCTACATTAAGCTAGAACTTAGCATAAGTTAGGGAAATTCATGCATGCATAAGCATTATTTGCATCTTTACTGCTTTACTTTAGCTATGCATAAAATGATGTTATAATGTGCTAATTAAGTACATTATGTCGATTGCAGGCAACAAGTAGATCTGGAGCTGGATTTGGAGCAGGATCTGAAGCTGGATCTAGAATAATGGCAGTTGTAGCAGAGCTGGAGTAGAAGGCTTAGTTTAGATATAGGAACAATAATGTAAGGGGGTTAAAGGTTTTCTATTCTATTAAGTAGAAATAAAGCAGTTAAATTTGAAGAGCATAGGTCCATCCTAGCCCTAGGATAGCCTTGGGACTTCCCCAAGTCTTAGCCACCCTTAGATTAGGTCACAACACCCTAGGAAGCCAAAAAACCCTAGTTCCAACCCTTATCTGGATGTCCAGATAAGTTATAGGACGTCCAGGACCCTTAGCCATCTCCCACACACTTCAAACCCACTTCTGCAGTGTTCTTGGACGTCTATACACTTTGTCAGATGTCAAATTTCTGCAGAATACCCAAAAGAGAACCAAAAATCCCTTCTGACTCTGACTGGACGTCCAGACAACAAGTCTAGACTTCTTATTTTTTAGTATAAGACGTCTGATACTATTATTAGATGTCTAATACTGCTCTCCAATTCCGATTTTTAGATTTAAGCCTTGATCTTGGATCTCTAGGTCCGTAAACCCAATTCCAACCCCATAGGAACCTAAATTAAGGTGCCCTAACCCTAGTACATCACCTCTAGACTTCCCTAAGGACCTAATTAGGTCCTCACTAAACCTAGTTGACTTGGATCTTAGTCAATTCCATCAGCCTATTCAATTGGACTCATTGAGTCCAATTGAGCCCTGATCTCAGCACACACTATCCAATTGGACTCAGTGAGAGTCCAATTAATCTAGACCTAAATTAATTGAGTTGTTTTACTCTCAATTAAGTTCCCACACACCCAATTAAAGTTGTATTAAGTTTAATTTCACTTTACCTTAGTGAATTAGGGTTTATAACCCTAATTAGAGATTGACCTAAACCCGCTAGAGCCTAACCTAATCAACCTAGACACCTAAGTTTTGACCCACACGCACCCACACACACCATCCACACAAAAATACCTAGCCTAGAGTTCTCTAGAACTCTCTACCATGTGTGGTTGCCTTGGTTGCCAAAATTAGCAACGAAGAGCCATTCAATTTTTAGATCCATATTTGGTGGATCTAAAAACCACCATCCATCCTCTCTCTCTCACTCTCCCATGAGCTCCCACCATAGGCCTCTCTAGAGAATTCCATAATTCTCTAGAGATCTTCCCTTAGGTCTATAAAAAGACCTAAGGGGTGACCATTTGCACCCATTCACTTCCTTGGCAAATTCACTCCATTAGCTCCATACACACCCACCTTCACTTAGGTTAGCTACTCCACCTCCACGAGCTCACCACCATCATGGAGGACATCATGCCGGGATGCTGGATCACTCCACCCTCTCTCCAAGTGTCGGCCTAAGCTACATTGGCCACCCCTCATTCTCCTCCCAACCACTCCAAGGCCATCGGGGACCACCCTTGAATGCCCTTTGTTCTACTAGATTTAGTTTATGCTCTCCATGATTTTTACTACTTTTATTACTACTTAGTAGCGTAGTCTTAACTTCTCCCCCAATGATGCATGCGAAATCCCCCCATTGATTCTTGCATGCAGTCATTTTCTGGTAGCTAGGTTTCCATTTCAAGCATTTATGTACAAGCTTTCCTCTACAGTTCTTGTTGCAAACAACTCTCCCAATGAATGAATGAAAATGCATTTTTATATAGATATATATATCTCCTTATGTGTTTGAAATCACCATGAGCTTATTGATTAATATTATACTTGCATGATTCAAGTTGCCTATTTCTAACTCCTAATATTCTTACAACTAAGCATGTCATACTTAACTACGTAATAATCACGAACCGGCATGCGATTCTAAACAAAGTAGAGCAATAGAAGATCGATTTCAGAAGTAAACAAATGCCTCCCAGAGACGAACGACCGGGACTCAAAGTCTCGTTATTTTTACAAACTTAACTTTTGACGAACGTTCTTGCGCGACTATACTACGATTTCTGACAACTTTCAAATGTGCGAAAACAGATTCTGTCAGGTCTTAATTGACCTAAATTAGGCTAAGACTTAGCATAAGTTAGGGTAATTCGTGCATGCGTAAGCATTAGTAGCACCTTTACTACTTTCTTTTAGCTATGCATAAAATAATGCTATAATGTACTAATTAGGTGCATTATGTCAATTGCAGGTAATAAGCTTATCAGAAGCTAAATCTGAAGCTGGATCTGAAGAATAATGAATAACTGGTGTTGCAGTAGAGCTGGAGCGGAAGACCTAGATTAGATGTAGTAGATAATAATGTAAGGGAGTTAAGGTATGCTATTCTATTAAGTAGGAATAAAGCAATAAATTGTGAGGAACTTAGGTCCATCCTAGCCCTAGAACAGCCTAGAAGCCTCCCCAAGCCTTAGCCCCCCTTAGATTAGGTCATCGCACCCTATGAAACCTTAAAACCTTAATTCTCGCCTCTATCTAGACGTCCAGATAAGTTATGCGATGTCCAGAACCCTTAGCTAACTCCCGCACACCTTAAACCCACTTCTGCAGTGTTATTGGTCGTCTAGACACTTGGTCAGACATCCAATATCTACAAAATAACCAAGACAAAACCCAAAATCCCTCCTGACACTAATTGGACATCCAAACAATAAGTTTGGACTTCTGATTTTTCACTATAAGACGTCTGATAGAATTATTAGACGTCCAGAACTACCCTCCTCCAAACCCTATTTTGAGATTTAAGCCTTGATCTTGGATCTCTAACTCCCTAAACCCAATTCTAACCCCCTAGGAACCTAAATTAAGGTGCCCTAACCCTAGTACATCACCTCTAGGCCTCCCTAAGAACCTAATTAGATCCTCACTAAACATAACTGACTTGGATCTTAGTCAATTCCATTAGCCTATTCAATTGGACTCATAGAGTCTAATTGAGCCCTGATCTCAGCACACACCATCCAATTGAACTCAGTGAGAGTCCAATTGACCTAGACCTAACTTAATTGAGTTATTTTGCTCTCAATTAGGTTTCCACACACCCAATTAAACTTGTATTAAGTTTAATTTCACTTTACCTTAGTGAATTAGGGTTTACAACCCTAATTTGAGACCTACCTTGACCTAAACCCACTAGAACCTAACTTAATCAGCCTAGCCACCTAAGTTTCGACCCACACACACCATCCACACAAAAATACCTAGTATAGAGTTCTCTAGAACTCTCTACCATGTGTTGTTGCCTTGGTTGCTAAAATTAGCAACGAAGAGTCATTCAATTTTTAGATCCACATTTGGTGGATCTAAAAACCACCATCCATCCTCTCTCTCTCACTCTCCTATGAGCTCCCACCATAGGCCTCTCTAGAGAACTCCATAATTCTCTAGAGAGCTTCCATTAGGTCTTTTTAAAGACCTAAGGGGTGGCCATTTGCACCCATCCACTCTTGGTTCCATTTAGCTTAGTTTCATTCCACATCCACTCCACCTCCATGTCCATGAGTAGCTTCACCATGGCCACCACCACCTCCATGCCAAGATGCTGGATCACTTCTGCAACCTCTCTCCAAGGGTCGACCTAAGCACCATTGGCCGCCCCTCCTCCTCTCAACCAACTCAAAGGCCATCCGAGCCACCTCCGAATGCCCTTATTTCTGCTAGATTAGATTATAGTTCTTCTTAGATTTACATGCTTTATTTACTGCTTAATAGTGTAGTTCTTTACTTCTCCCCCAATGATGCATGTATAATCCCCCTTTAGATTCATGTATGCGATCATTTTCTGTTAGCTAGATTTATGTTTCCAAGCTTTCCTCTATAAGCTTTCCACGAGTTCCATGTTGCAAACACCATGATGAATTAATGAAAGATCTTTTTCTATATATATGTATCTATGTGTTGAGAATCACCATGAGTTTATTGCAATATATTTTGCGTGATTAAAGTTTCCTGCTTTTAATTTCTGATATTCTGGCAACTAAGCATGTTGTGCATAAATACGTAATAACCATAAACTGACATGCAATTTTAAGCAAGTAGAGCGGAAGAGATCGATTTCAAATTTACATAAACACCTCCCATAGATGAATGACCGGGACTCAAGTCTCGCTATCTTTACAAATCATTTTTGACGAGCGTTTAGCGTGACTATACTACGATTTCCGACGATTTCAAAATGCACAAAAATAGGACAGTGAAATGGTGCCATCTCCGGGGAGGCAATGTCATTTTTTATTTCGATCTTTTGAGCTATGACTGACAAATCTTCCTCTGCTTGTCTTTTGATGTGCAGGAAAAAGGAAAAATAGGAATCTACGCACGCAATGAGCACAGATTAAGACAAAAATCAGGTGCACATCTCATCTTATATTAAGATTTCCCTTTTGAATCCTAGGTTAGATTTATTTGAAAAAAAAAGAAAAAAAAGCCTATTTATTTTCGTGAAAGAGAAAAAAGAAATCAAAGAAAACAATCTAGGTAGTTAGATTAGGTTTCTTTTTGAATCCTATGTTAGTTTTGAAAAAGAAAAAAAAAAAGAATTTGGAAATCCAAAGAATTTTGGAAATCCTTCTTGAACAAACAAAAACTTCAAAAGATTTTGAAAAAAAAAAAATTGGTGGAAAGTTTGAATTTCAAATTCAAACACCTTTTCAAATGCTTCTCCACCACCCTCTAATTTTCGGCCAGACTTCAAATTCTGACTTAAAAATTCAATTGCCAAAAAATTATTGAATGAAAAATTCTAAAATTCGAGCTAGATCTTCATCTTCAAACCATCTTTCAAACGTCAGTATTATTTTGAAAAAATTCTAAGTACAAATTTTTAA
This sequence comes from Thalassia testudinum, assembly GCA_037157565.1. NCBI lineage: Eukaryota > Viridiplantae > Streptophyta > Magnoliopsida > Alismatales > Hydrocharitaceae > Thalassia > Thalassia testudinum. Next base: position 11,384,154 of record JAZHRO010000051.1, read on the forward strand.
AAATTTACGAAGTCAAGGGAGCCAGACTGACCTAGATTTGAGATGTTTCAAAATTCAAAAAGCAATTCTGAGCAATCCGCGAATCTGTTTTGACTAAAAATGGTGTGGTTTGAAAGCTGATCTCATTGGCCTTAATTTTGATATTTTTTTCAAATTTTTGAAAATCATTTGGTACTGTTTCAGTTTGAAAAATCGATAAAGGGTCAAAATTTCCGGTCTGACCCCTTGACATTTAAAAATCTCTATAAATTCAATTGAAATAGTAAAAATTACAAAAAAATATTCTCTAGAAAGATAATTCAAAAAGGAATCTACTTGCCAAATTTCAACTTATTCTGATTCTAATTTTTATCAGAGAATTGGTCTTAATTTCGTGGTCTACTGAGGAAGAAAAAAAAATAAAAAACCCTAGAATTGCATGAACCCTAGGTTTCATCTTTAGGGTTACAATCTAGAGACCACATTTGGGCTAACCTAGACTTAGTCAAGTATAATGTTTAGTTGGTGAGCTTGGTCACCTTGTGGGTCACTCACCACAAACCCCAACTGAATAAAAATGAGCTAAAATTAATTTTAAAACATGTAAGCAACCCGAATTCGTTGTCATACTACTGGGTGTTTTCAATCTCTCTTGCCAAACCTAGTGACTAAGTCTGCGAGGTAGTGTCAAACGACCACAGCTAAGGGGTAACGGAACCGGAGGCGTGAGTCGAAGGAAGAACCTTCCCCTTAGTCCCCTCTTAACCAAACTGTCTCGGTTAGCTTGAGAGGCAGAAATCACTTTCAGTCAGTTGCACAATGAATTTTTCTTCAGGAATTCGAACTTAAAACGAAAAATTTGGTCATCCGATCATAAGGACCACCTGATTGACAGGGCCTTAGCCTTGTCTGGCTTGGCCTACACCAACCAAGGGGTTGGGTGGTGTATGCAAGGAAGGAGGTCACTTAGACCTCGACTGGTTGGACCTTGGGAGCCGCTCCCAAGGAGGTGAGTCACCTCACCAGGACCATCTTATCCCCAACTTTTTTCTTCTATCTACTTAGCCACAATGGCTAACCCTAGATCTGGACCCACGAGCTTATCTGAGAGCCTGGGTCACTAAATCAGCTCAACCTTGGGTTCAGAACCCAAGGTGGCGAAGATGACTTTTCGCTTCACTTGATCCTTCTCCTCGGGTTACCGAAATGGTTAATCCATATCCTAACCCTGGATATTATGACCCATACCAGTCGGTCCCTCAAAGGACCGCATCTTATAACCCAGGATATGGATTTCATACTCCTGCTTCTCACCCATGGAATATGGGTAGACCTGATTCACCCCCTGGAACCCCTGAAGAACTACCGGTGCATATGCGACCACATTATAGAATACAAAGAGCTATAGCTAATGCTAAGGAGAAGGCCACATTCTATGTACATGAAATCCAAGCTATCACTAAGTTGAACCAAAGACAAAGCTAGATTCCATATCAACAAGTTGTGATGGAGCTCCTTCAGGGAACAGCAGGGATAACAAGGCTAATTGGATAAAATCGGGAAACTCAAGAACTACTGCTTTTGAGATATCAAGTGGAAAATAGCCTTGAAGACCTCGAAGAATCTGAAATGACTACGCTGGAAGGACACATAGAAGATTCTCGGGAGAAATTGCTGAAAGATCATTCAGGGGATGAAGAATCTAGATAGGAGCAGGAAGTATTCCAAATGGGTTCGTCTGAGAACTCCATTCAGGAAATTGAGGAAAGAACTGATATCTCCAAGACTGAGCCACAATCAGATTATCCTAAATCCTAGGAGATACCTTTTGGGTTAGATAACCCAATCGAGAAAAGGGAAGTAGATCCAATTGAGGATATGGATCTTGAGGCAAACATTACATGAGACACTACTGATCAATCTAAGCCACTTCCCATTGTAGGTGAACCTGTGCTAGAGCCAACATCTTCTGATCTGCACTCTTCTTCTTTCACCTACATAACTATTTCAAATGTTAGAGATTCTGAGATGACACTTTCTATCCCTGATGCTGACATCCGAAGACCAGAAGTAGCTATGGATGTTTTGACCGAAGAAATAAATATCCTACCTGAGTAAGGAATTACTGAGGAACCCAATGCATATGAGGGTGAAGCTTTGAGCAGAATGAGCTAGGGACACACCTATCATCCTAGTCAATCTAATGGATGGCTTGACTCAGAGACTGAAGAGTCATCTTTTGATGAATTAGATATGAGTATGGATGGGGACAAAGTAATTTCTGACGACGATTTTAGTGACCTCCCCACAGATCTTCTACTTTCATGGATACCCCCATATGATCCAGAGCCTGGAGAGGGCATGATCTTTGATGTTAATTATCGTTATGAGGATCCTTATGACTCAGATTCTAGTTCTGAGATACATTTTGATCTACTCCCTCAGCAACTTCCTACTGAATTGTGGGACATGATAAATCAGTTGAATCAACATCATGATTCCCCCTCTGATTATCCTCTATTTTCCACCACCACTCCACACTTTCTTATAGCTAGACTTTTTGGAGTAGGGGTGCACAATCTACTGGTTCGCATCACCGGACCACTGATTCTAGGAGTGTATGAGCACATCTTTCTCTTAGTCTTGACCGGCACCTATGCAAGAACTGATACATCTAATTGAGTTTTCGCCCAGCTGGAGGCGTTAAACTCAGCATCTACCTCACATTATACCATCACCCTATACATAACCATTTTTATACATATCATATTTTTCTTTTAAGCATATTTCTCTTGCATATTACACACTGTCAGGTTGGTCGGAGCTGAATGTTAAAATTTCAGGAGCAATTCCAGGTGAATTTTACCCATTTACTCCCTGTTGTAGTTATTTTTGTTTATATTCATGCATGAGGACATGCAAGAACTTAGGCATGGGGGGGTAGATACGATAAAACTAAAAATTTTTATGCCAATATTTAGGAAAACCCCAAAGATGCATGTCAAACGTACTTTAGGATGCTAGTAACCCTAAATAAAAGAACAACCGACTCCACCTCCAATGCTCGCATTGGAGCTAAAAATCGTTCGCAACATCTACTTCCGACTTACCCACTCACCTTTGTTCTAAATTTAGGGTTAAGCTGAATGTAACCCGAAAGGGAAAATTTCATGAAGTACAAATATAAGAGGTTACTTGTTTATAGCATATATAAATAGTGCATTCACGAATAAGATTTTTATTAAGAGAATACATTAGGGATTTTATCCTCTAGTTGATTCCTGTAATCTGGAATCCAGTATAATTTTTCACACACACATAGAATTTGCAATGGATTCACAGTGAAGGCTAATAAACATCTTTAGTCTGTCGAGAAGTAGTGCTTCTTCTCTTGAACACCTGGACAGTGTTTTGGGAGTCAGGCGGATTTTCTTCCAAAAATCCACCAAATAGTGTGAGATGAGAGTAGAGTTTACTGGTGCTCTAAGATTAGTGCAAGGAATCCAGAATCCTTGATAATTAAGTGATGATACTAAGAGATTAGGCATAGTTTTCGCTCTCGGTTCCTGCGTATACATTTTGTGCGAAATTTTGAGAGCCACCAAATAAGGCAATTACGTGGAGAGTGAGTTTTCATAAAACTAGGGCTAAGATGGATGGTTACGACCATTCTTTACGGAATTCTTGGCTGAAGGAGGGTATTGATGTCAAGGTCAGAAATACACCATCCTATCTGTCTCTCCCAGTGCCATAAGTAGGCACTTCCACCAAAAAAGTCACCCAATGTCTCTTGAGTACCACCAATCCCTAATAATGCCTCCTCAATAAAGTTCATGGATGTGTGCTAGTTGTGTTATGTTGAAAAAAAAATAAAGAAAGAAAGAGAAAAAAAAAGAAAAAAAAATGATGAAAAGAAACAAAGAAAAAATGAAAAAAATTAGAAAAGAAGAAAAAACAAAAAAAAAGTGTGAATATTTAGTATTTATTTCAGTTGCATTAAGGCAATACCACCAAATAAATTTGAGATCCACCAAATATGTCCTCAACCTATCTTTCTGTGTTTCTGAACTCCCAAATACTAGCTGAGGAATTCTGACTTAGTGTTAAGGTTATGAGAACTCAATTAAAATGTTAATGCCAAGGGAGACCATCAAATACAAGTTATATGTGTGAATCTGGTGATATTGTGAGCTCTAAGAAAAAAAAAATAGAGTAAGAGAGAATGAATACAAAGGAACCAGAAAAGAGCGTAGTTTTTCTCGTCTTTCTCTGAGTTGAGTTACCTAATAATTTAGGAATCTAGATTCTATAATACTAATCTCTATGTAGTACCAGTCAAGAGTGAGCCACCAAATATATAATCTTTTCCCTCTAAGATTCTCTACCTAAGCCTAAAGTCGGGTGGAATTCATAGAATATCTTGAATACCCTGAGGGGAAGAAGTCCACCTATCTCGCTAGAATTTTCACTAGGGGTCAAGTACAAGGTTTAGAGGTGAATTAGTTTTTCACTCAAATCTGTTGCAAAAGCTACATAGCTACACTTCCACGATTGTCTGGATTTCTAGAGCATAGGATGAAAACAAAAAGGAGAAAAATCACTAGGCATACACTTGATAAAATAATCAATCCCTTAGGGACTCTTCTGTGAATAATTTAGTCTCGCATTTGCTAGGGACTAACAAGATTTAGGCGTGGGGGTATGATTGCGTAGAAATCATAGGCCTTAATTGACCTAAATTAGGCTAGGACTTAGCATAAATCAGGGTAATTCATGCATGCATAAGCATTACTAGTACCTTTACTGCTTTCTTTTAGCTATGCATAAAATAATGCTATAATGTACTAATTAGGTGCATTATGTCAATTGCAGGTAATAAGCTGATCAGAAGCTAGATCTAAAGCTGGATCTAAAGAATAAAGAATAACTGGTGTTGCAGTAGAGCTGGAGAGGAAGACCTAGATTAGATGTAGTAGATAATAATGTAAAGGAGTTAAGGTATGCTATTCTATTAAGTAGGAATAAAGCAATAAATTGTGAAGAACTTAGGTCCATCCTAGCCCTAGGACAGCCTAGAAGCCTCCCCAAGCCTTAGCCCCCATTAGATTAGGTCATCACACCCTATGAAACCTTAAAACCTAAATTCTATCCTCTATCTGGATGCCTAGATAAGTTATACGATGTCCATAACCCTTAGCCAACTCCCGCACACCTTAAACCTACTTCTGCAGTGTTATTGGACGTTTAGACACTTGGTCAGACGTCCAATATCTACAGAATAACCAAGACAGAACCCAAAATCCCTCCTGACACTGATTGGACATCCAAACAATAAGTTTGGACTTCTGATTTTTCACTATAAGACGTCTGACACTATTATTAAACGTCCAAAACTGCCCTCCAGACCCTGTTTTGAGATTCAAGCCTTGATCTTAGATCTCTAGCTCCCTAAACCCAATTCTAATCCCCTAGGAACCTAAATTAAGGTGCCCTAACCCTAGTACATCACCGTTAGACCTCCCTAAGGACCTAATTAGGTCCAAACTAAACCTAATTGACTTAAATCTTAATCAATTCCATCAGCCTATTCCATTGGACTCATTGAGTCTAATTGAGCCCTGATCTCAGCATACACTATCCAATTGGACTCAGTGAGAGTCTAATAGACCTAGACTTATCTTAATTAAGTTATTTTACTCTCAATTAGGTTTCCACACACCCAATTAAACTTGTATTGAGTTTAATTGCACTTTACCTTAGTAAATTAGGGTTTACAACCCTAATTTGAGACCAACTTTGACCTAAACCCACTAGAACCTAACCTAATCAACCTAGCCACCTAAGTTTTGACCCACACACACCATCCACACGAAAATACCTAGTCTAGAGTTCTCTAGAACTATCTACCATGTGTTGTTGCCTTGGTTGCTAAAATTAACATCCAAGAGCCATTCAATTTTTAGATCCACATTTGGTGGATCTGAAAACCACCATCCATCCTCTCTCTCTCACTCTCCCATGAGCTCCCACCATAGGCCTCTCTAGAGAATTCCATAATTTTCTAGAGAGTTTCCCTTAGGTCTATAAAAAGACCAAAGGGGTGGCAATTTGCACCCATCCACTCTTGGTTCCTTTTAGCTTAGTTTCATTCCATATCCACTCCACCTCCATGTCCACGAGTAGCTTCACCATAGCCACCACCACCTCCATGCCAAGATGTTGGATCACTTCTCCAACCTCTCTCCAAAGGTCAGCCTAAGCACCATTGGTCGTCCCTTCTTCTCCTCTCAACCAACTCAAAGGACATTGGAGCCACCTCTGAATGCCCTTATTTCTGATAGATTAGATTATAGTTCTTCTTAGATTTACATGATTTATTTACTGCTTAATTGTGTAGTTCCTTACTTCTCCCCCAATGATGCATGCATAATCCCCCTTTAGATTCATGTATGCGATCATTTTCTGTTAGCTAGATTTATGTTTTCAAGCTTTCCTCTATAAACTTTCCATGAGTTCCATGTTGCAAACACCATGATGAATTAATGAAAGATCTTTTTCTATATATATATCTATGTGTTGAGAATCACCATGAGCTTATTGCAATATATTTTGTGTGATTAAAGTTGCCTGCTTTTAGTTTCTGATATTCTGGCAACTAAGCATGTTGTGCATATGTAATAACCATAAAATGACATGTGATTTTAAACAAGTAGAGCGAAAGAGATTGATTTCAAATTTGCATAAATGCCTCCCAAAGACGAACGAATGAGACTCAAGTCTCGTTATCTTTACAAATCATTTTTGACGAGCGTTTAGCATGACTATACTATGATTTCCAACGATTTCAAAATGCGCAAAAATGGGATAGTCATACGACGAATTTTTTCTTCAGGAATTCGAACTTAGAACAAAAAACCAGGTCACCCGATCATAAGGACCATCTGATTGACAGGGCCTTAGCCTTGTCTGGCTTGGCTACACCAACCTAGGGGTTGGGTGGTGTATGCAAGGAAGGAGGTCACTTAGACCTCAACTGGTTGGACCTTGGGAGCCTCTCCCAAGGAGGCGAGTCACCTCACCAAGACCATCTTCTCCCCCCACTTCTTCTACTCCCCTAGTTACAATGGCTAATCCTGGACCTGGACCTAGACCGGGTCAGATGCTGGTAATCTGGACCCGATGGCTTGTCTGGAGGCCCGGGTTGTGGAATCTGAGGAGCTGCATTAGCAAAGCATGGACCGTATTTTGACTATGCTTGATAGAATGCAGCATCCACCGCGAGGAAAATAACTTTAGGATTTCTATGATCCAACCGCACTGATCGTTGCATCCTTAGTCAGGATTCCCGTAGGCAGAGATGCATTTGAGCTCAAGCCCAATGTGATCAGTTTGATCAGCACTCATTTTTATGGAAACTCAAGCGAAGATCTGTTCCAACACTTAGAGGACCTGAGTCGACTCGTAGAAACGATTCGACCCAGGAATATTGATCTTGGATTGTTTCGATGAAGCTTTTCCCATTTTCTCTGAGGGACAAAGCTTCATACTGGTTCAAGACAATTGGGAAGCCAATTAGAACCTAGCCAGAATTACAACATGAATTCCTGCAAAAGTTCTTCCCGATCGGTCGAGCAAACATGATGAGGCGTATTTTCATGAATTTCTCCCAAGAAGCTAAGGAGAAGTTGCATGACACCTGGGATCGATTTCATGACCTTCTCCGGAAATTCCCGCACCATGGTATACCCAGATGGCACCTAGCTCAAATCTTTTACCATGGGTTGGATGACACACATCAGTATCTGGCCGATGCATCTAGTGGCAAGAATTTCCTTGCGAAAGACAAGAACAACGCATTTTAGTTGTTCAAATCTTTGGCGGAGAACTCGATGAATGCCATGTCCATGAACTAGTTCCAGTGATCTGGTTAGCACTGGATTGGTGTCCATGAGGCTCACATCAAGTCTATTCGAGCTGACATGGATATCATCGTCAAGCAGCTAGATAGAATAAACCTGATCAAGAAAAGGATTGACCAAACTAATCAGGGTCAATGTAACCTGAACTCTGCTGCTCCAAGACCCTCCTATGCACCCTGAGCCCCCTGCTCAAGTTAATCTACTCACTCGGGATGCACCTTCTCCTTATTTATGAGATCCTGCATATCAGGATCCCGTAAACAATTCCGATCCAGTACCATATGACCAAGGTTGCGCACCACCCGCAGACTATAGTACATATCCCCTTGATGGATATATGTCTCAGACATCTTTGGCCTACAAGGACGTCAGCGCTATTCAAGGATACAGGTGTAATAACCCATATTCAAAGACGTATAACCCCGGTTGGCGCCAACATCCAAACTTCTCCTGGTCTAGTAACTCATAGAGACCACATCAAGATCCACACTACCAGACTAGGCAATACGAGAATGAGCAAAACACATACCCTAGGTAGCATCCATTCCCATCTCAGTAGTAGCAACCCCATTCTATATACCAACCACTGTACCAAGCTGCCAGTCACCCTCCAAAGCGGGCAGACCCTTTGGACGCACTGAAAGAGGAGTTGCAAGAATCAATGAGGAAATCTACATAGGATAGCTTGCAGATAATGAAGGCAACAGCTGATCAGATACAGACTATACAAAACACACAAAACCAGTTGTTGCAGGAGCATAGGACCCAGGGAGCCTTGCCCTCCCAACCTGTCCCGAACCCTCAGTATGTGCAGAACCAAGGCACCCTGCCTAGGTTTCAGGCACCACAAGGACAGGCACACGCCATATTATAGGCGCCTCTTGCACCACCTGGTTATGCTCAAGGCCAACTGCCTTTGATGCAGAACCCCGCATACTCTGCCCCTTCCGCTCCCTGATTGCATAGCAATCATAAGTCTTAATTGACCAAGATTAGGCTAGAACTTAGCATAAGTTAGTGAAATTCATGCATGCATAAGCATTATTTGCATCTTTACTGCTTTACTTCAGCTATGCATGAAATAATGTTATAATGTGCTGATTAAGTGCATTATGTCGATTGTAGGCAATAACTAGATCTAGAGCGAGATCTGAAGTTGGATCTGGAATAACGGGAGTTGCAGCAGAGCTAGAGCAGAAGGCTTAGTTTAGATATAGGAACAATAATGTAAGGGGGTCGAAGGTTTTCTATTCTATTAAGTAGGAATAAAGCAGTAAAATGTGAAGAGCTTCGGTCCATCCTAACCTTAGGATAGCCTAGAGACTTCCCCAAGCCTTAGACACCCTTAGATTAGGTCACGACACCATAGGAAGCCCTAAAACCCTAGTTCCAACCCTTATTTGGACATCTAGGTAAGTTATAGGACATCCAGGACCCTTAGCCATCTCCCGCACACCTCAAACCAACTTCTGTAGTGTTATTGGACGTCCAGACACTTTGTCAGACGTCTAATTTCTGCAGAATACCCAAACCAGAACCCAAAAGCACTCTTGACTCTGATTGGACATCCAAACAACAAGTATGGACTTCTGATTTTTGAGTATAAGACATCTGACACTATTATTAGACGTCTGATACTGCTCTCCAATTCCTGTTTTGAGATTTAAGCCTTAATCTTGGATCTCTAGGTCCCTAAGCCCAATTTCAACCCCATAGGAACCTAAATTAAGGTGCCCTAACCCTAGTACATCACCTCTAGACCTCCCTAAGGACCTAATTAGGTCCTCACTAAACCTAATTGACTTGGATCTTAGTCAATTCCATCAGCCTATTCAATTAGACTCATTGAGTCCAATTGAGCCCTAATCTCAGCACACACTATCCAATTGGACTCAGTGAGAGTCCAATTGACCTAGACATAAATTAATTGAGCTTTTTTACTCTCAATTAAGTTTCCACACACCCAATTAAACTTGTATTAAGTTTAATTGCACTTTACCTTAGTGAATTAGGGTTTATAACCTTAATTTGAGACATACTTGGACCTAAACCCACTAGAACCTAACCTAATCAACCTAGCCACCTAAGTTTCGACCCACACACACCCACACACACCATCCACACGAAAATACCTAGCCTAGAGTTCTCTAGAACTCTCTACCATGTGTGGTTTCCTTGGTTGCCAAAATTAGCAACGAAGAGCCATTCAATTTTTAGATCCACATTTGGTGGATCTAACAACCACCATCCATCCTCTCTCTCTAACTCTCCCATGAGCTCCCACCATAGGCCTATCTAGAGAATTCCATAATTCTCTAGAGAGCTTCCCTTGGGCCTATAAAAAGACCTAAGGGGTGGCCATTTGCACCCATTCACTTCCTTGGCAAATTCACTCCATTAGCTCCATACACGCCCACCTTCACTTAGGTTAGCTACTCCACCTCCACGAGCTCTCCACCATCATGGAGGACATCATGTCAGGATGCTGGATCAACCCTACCTCTTTCCAAGGGCCAACTTAAGCTCCATTGGCCACCCCTCCTTCCCTCAACCACTCAAAGGCCATCGGAGACCACCTCCAAATGCCCTTCCTTCTGCTAGATTAGTAACTTAGCTCTTCGTATATTTACTACTTTCATTTACTGTTTAGTAGTGTAGTACATATTCTCCCCCAATGGTGCATGCAAAATCCCCCCGTAGATTCCTGTATGCGATCATTTTCTGTTAGCTAGGTTTGTGCTTTTTTTTTTGAAGCTTTTGTGTGTAAGCTTTCCTCTACATCCATGTTGCAAACATCTTCTGAATGAATGAATGAAAAATATATTTTCTATATATATATGTATATGTGTTGAGAATCACCATGAGCTCATTGCAATATCTTTTGTGTGATTAATGTTGCCGGCTTTTAATTCCTGATACACTTGCAACTAAGCATGTCATACTTCAATAAGTAATAATCATAAACCGACGTGTAATTCTAAATAAAGTAGAGTGATAGAGATCGATTTCAGAACTAAACAAACGCCTCCCAGAGATGACCAACCGGGACTCAAAGTCTCGTTATTTTTGCAAACTTATTTTTGACAAATGTTTTTACGCGACTATACTACGATTCCGACGACTTTCAAATGCGCGAGAATGGTACCGTCAAATGGCACCATTGCTGGGGAGGCAACGTCATTTTCTATGATTTCGATCTTTTAAAACAACACCGACACATTTCTCTCTACTTTTTTTTTGATGTGTAGGAAAAATGGAAGAAATAAGGGATCTGTGCACACATCGAGTGTGGAAAAAAAACAATCCAGGTGCACATCATCATTTTTTTTAGATTAGGTTTTACTTTGCACAATTTCCTTTGAAAAATTCTTTGTTAAAAAAAAAGATTTTACTCATTTTCGTGGAGAAAAAAATAAAAAAAGAAAAATTTTGAAAAAAAATCTACATTAGGTTTCCTTTTAAATCTAGGTTAGTTTGAAAAAAAAAAGATATTTTCGTTAAATCCTTTGAAAATTTCTTTTTGAAAAAAAAAGAAAAAAACGTGCAAAAGTTTAAAAAAAAGAAAATCGATTTGGTAAAAAGCTTAGATTTCAATTCAAACCTCTATAGAAAGCTTTTCCACCATCTTCTGATTTTCGGCCATATTTCAAGCTTGATTTAAAAATTCAATTGCCGAACAATTATTAAGCAAAAAATTTTGAAATTCAGGCTAAGCCTTCATTTTCAAATCATCTTTCAAACTCCACTGTTACTTTAAAAATTCATGAAGTGCACAAGGGTCAAACTGACCCAGATTCAAGATTTTTCAAATTTCAAAAAGCAATTCCAAGCAATCCGTGAATCTGTTTTGACTAAAAATGGTGGGGTTTGAAAGATGATCTCATTAGCTTTATTTTCCATATTTTTCTGAATTTTTGAAGGTCATTTGGTACTGTTTCAAAGCGAAAAACCAACCAGCTCTCAAAATTCCAGATCTGACCCCTTGATATTCGAAATTCTCTAAAAATTAGGTTGAAACAGTAACAATTCCAAAAAAATATTCTCTGGAAAGCTAATTGAAGAAGTAATCCACATGGAAAATTTTAAATTAATTGAATTCCAATTATTATCAGAGAATAAACATTACTTTTATGGTCTGCTGAAATAGAAAAAGAAAAACCCTAGAAGTGCATGAAACTTAGGTTGAATCTTTTGGGTTACAACTAGAGACCACACTTTGGGCTAACCAAGACTTAATCAAGTCTAGTTAGCTAGTGAGCTTGGTCACCTTGTGGGCCACTCACCACAAACCCCACTGAAGAAAACAGGTTAAAAATTAATTTTAAAACACGAAATCAACCCGAGTTCGTTGTCATACTACTGGGTGTTTTTAATCTCTCTTGCCAAACTTGGTGACTAAGTCTACAGGGCAGTGTCAAATGACCGTGGCTCGGGGGTTAACGGAATCGAAGGTGTAAGCCAAAAGAAGAACCTTCCCCTTAGTCCCCTCGTAACCAGACTGGCTAGGTTAGCTTGAGAGGCGCAATTCACTTTCAGTTGGTTGTACAACAAAATTCTTCAGGAATTCATAATTCTAACGAAAAATATGGTCACCCGATCCATAAGGTCCATTTGATTGACAGGGCCTTAGCCTTGTCCTGCTTGGCTACACCAACCCAAAAGTTGGGTGGTGTTTGCAAGGAAGGAGGCTGCTTAGACCTCAACTGAGGAGCTGCTCCCAAGGAGGGGAGCCGCTTCTTCTATCTGCTGAGCCGCGATGGCTAACACTAGATTTGGACCTAATCAGGATCCAGAAGAGCTGGACCCACGAGCTTATCTAAGAGCCCGGGTCACTGAATCAGCTCGACCTTGGGATCAGAACCCAAGGTCGCGAAGATGACTTTTCGCTTCACCTGATCTTTCTCCTCGGGTTACCGAGATGGTTAACCCATATCCTAACCCTGGATATTATGACCCATACCAGTCGGTCCCTCAAAGGATCACATCTTATAACCCAGGATATGGATTTCATACTCCTGCTTCTCACCCATGGAACATGGGTAGATCTGATTCACCCCCTGGAACTCCTGAAGAGCTACCGGTGCTTATGCGGCCGCATTATAGAATACAGAGAGCTATAGCGAGTGCTAAGGAAAAGGTCGCATCCTATCTACATGAAATCCAGGCTATCATTGAGCCGAACCAAAGGCAAAGCTGGATTCCGCATCAACAGGCTGTGATGGAGCTCCTTCGAGAAAGAGTAGAGATAACAAGGCTAATGAGACAAAATCGGGAAACTCAAGAACTACTACTTTTGAGATATCAAGTGGAAAATAGCCTTGAAGGCCTTGAGGAATCCGAAACGATTACGTCGGAGGGACAAACAGAAGATTCTCGGGAGCAGATACTAGAAGATCACTTAGGGGAAAAAGAATCTAGCGTGGATATGAGACAGGAGCAGGAAGTATGCCGAATGGGTTCATCTGAAATTGAGGAAAGGACTGATATCTCCAGGACTAAGTCGCAATCAAATTATCTTGAATCCTGGGAGACACTTATTAGGTTAGATAACTCAATCGAGACAAGGGAAGTAGATCTAATTGAGGAAATGGATCTTGAGGCAAGCATTACATGTGACACTACTGATCAGCCTAAGCCACTTCCCATTGTAAGTGAACCTGTGCTGGAGCCAACATCTTTTGATCTGCACTCTTCTTCTTTCACCTACATCCCTAATTCGAATGCTAGAGACTCTGAGATGACACTTGCTATCCCTGATCCTGACATCCGAAAACCAGAAGTAGCTATGGATAACTCGAACAAAGAAATAAATATGCTACCTGAGGCAGGAATTACTGAGGAGCCCAATGCATATGAGGGTGAAGCTTCGAGCAGAATGAGCTGGGGACGCACCTACCATCCTAGTCAATGGCTCGACCCCGAGCCTGAAGAGTTAGCCTCCGATAAATCAGAGATGAATACTAATGAGGATGAAGTAATTTCTGACGAGGATTTCAGTGACTTCCCCACAGATTTTCTACTTTCACGAATACCCCCGTATGACCTAGAGCCTGGAGAGGGCACGATCTTTGATGTCAATTATCATTATGAGGATCCCTATGACTCAGATTCTAGTTCTGAGATACATTTTGATCTACTCCCTCAGCAACTTCCTACTGAATTGTGGGACATGATAAATCAACTGAATCAACATCATGATCCCCACTCTGATTATCCTCTATTTTCCACCACCACTCCACACTTTCTTATAGCTAGACTTTTTGGAGTAGGGGTGCACAATTAGCTGGTTCGCATCTCCAGACCACTGATTCTGGGAACATACGAGCATATCTTTCTCGTAATCTTAGCTGGCTCCTATGCTAGAAATGACACATCTGATTGAGTTTTTGCCTAGCTGGAGGCGTTAAACTCAGCACGTATAGATACCATTCGCCCCACATTCCACCATCATTTATATATAACCATTTTTATACATAGCATATTTTTCTTTTAGCATATTTCCCTTTTGTATATTACATACTGACAGGTTGGCCGATGCTGAATGTATAATTTCAGGAGCAATTACAGGTGATTTCTACCCATTCTCTCCCTACAGTATTTATTTTCTTTCATATTCATGCATGAGGACATGCAAGAACTTAGGCATGGGGGGAAAGATACAGAAAAAATTGAAAGATTTTTTGCTAACACTTAAGAAAACCTCAGAGCTGCTTGTAAAACGTACTTTAGGACCTTAAATAAAAGAACAACTGACTCCACCTCCAATGCTCGCATTAGAGCTAGAAATCATTCGCAACAGCCACTTTCGACTCACCCACTCACCTCTAGTTCTAAATTTAGGGTTAAGCTGATTATAACCTAATACGGGAATTTCACGAAGTACAAATTATACGAGATTAATTGTTCATAGCATATATACATATTACACTCATGAATAAGATTATTTTATTAAGAGACTACATTAGGGATTTTATCCTCTAGTTGATTCCTGTAATCTGGAATCTAGTACAACTTTTCACATACACATAGAATTTGCAATGGATTCATGGTGAAGGCTGATAAACATCTTCAGTCTGTCATGAAGAAGCAGTGCTTCTTTTCCTGAACCCCTGAACAGTGTTTTGGAAGTCAGGCAGATTTTCTTCCAAAAATCCACCAAATAGTGTGAGATGAGAGTAGAGTGTACTGGTGCTCTAAGATTAGTGTAAGGAATCTGGAATCCTAGATAATTAGGTGATGATACTCTGAGTTTAGACATAGTTTTCGCTTTTGGTTCCTGCGAAAACATTTTTGTGCGAAATTTTGAGAGCCATCAAATAAGGCAAATACGCAGAGAGCAAGTTTTCATAAAACTAAGGCTAAGGTAGATGGTTACGACCATTCTCTACGGAATCCTCAGCTGAAGGAGGGTATTGATGTCAAGATCAGAAATACACCGTCCTATCTATCTCTCCCGGTGTCGTGAGTAGGCACTTCCACCAAATAAGCCACCCAATGTCTCTTGAGTACCACCAATCCCTAATAATGCCTCCTCAACAAAGTTCATGGATGTATGCTAGTTGTTTTATGTAAAAAAAAAAAAATGAAAAGAAAGAAATACTGAAGACAAAACAATAGAAAAAGAAGAAAAAGCAAAGAAAAGAATGAATATTTAATGTTTATTTCATCGAGGCAATACCACCAAATAAAATTGAGATCTACCAAATATGTCCTTAACCTATCTTTCTTGTGTCTCTAACCGCCCAAATACGGGCTGAGGAATTCCGACTTAATGTTGGGGTTATGAGAATTCAATTAAACTGTTAATGCCTCGTGATACCACCAAATATAGATCATATGTGCGAATCTGGTAAGATAGTGAGCTCTAAGAAAAAAAGAAAAAGAGAGAATGAATACAAAGGAATCAAAAGAAAGCATAGTTTTTCTTGTCTTTCCCTTAGTTGAGTTACTTAGTAATCCGGAAATCTAGATTCTGTAGTACTAGTCTTTATGTAGCACCAAGTGAAAATGAGCCACCAAATATATAATCCTTTCCCTCAGGGATTCTCTACCTAAGCCTAAAGCTAGGGTGAAACTCATAGAATATCTTGAATACCCCGAGGGAAGAAGTCCGCCTATCCCACTAGAATTTTTACTATGGGGCAAGTACAGGCTTTAGAGGTATATTAGTTTTCACTCGAATCCATTGCAAAAGCTACATAGCCGCACTTTCACGATTGTCTGGATTTCAAGAGCAAAGGATTAAAATAAAAAGGAGAAAAATCTCTATGCATACACTTGATAAAATAATCAGTCACTTAGGGACCCTTGTGTGAATAATTTAGTCTTGCATTTGCTAGGGACTAGCAAGATTTAGGAATGGAGGTATGATTGCACAGCAATCATAGGTCTTAATTGACCTATATTAGGCTAGAACTTAGCATAAGTTAGGGAAATTCATGCACGTATAAGCATTATTTGCATCTTTACTACTTTACTTTAGCTATGCATAAAATAATGTTATAATGTGATAATTAAGTGCATTATGTCGATTGCAAGCTATAAGCAGATCTGGAGCAGGATCTGAAGCTGGATCTGGAATAACGGGAGTTGTAGCAGAGCTGAAGCAGAAGGCTTAGTTTAGATATAAGAACAATAACGTAAGGGAGTTGAAGGTTTTATATTCTATTAAGTAGGAATAAAGTAGTAAAATGTGAAGAGCTTGGGTCCATCCTAGCCCTAAGATAGCCTAAAGACCTCCCCAAGCCTTAGCCACCCTTAGATTAGGTCACGACACCATAGGAAGCCCTAAAACCCTAGTTCCAACCCTTATCTAGATGTCCAGATAAGTTATAGGACGTCCAGGACCCTTATCCATCTCCTGCACACCTCAAACCCACTTTTGCATGTTATTGGACGTCCAGACACTTTGTCAGACATCCAATTTCTGCAGAATACCCAAAATAGAACCCAAAATCCCTCCTGATCCTGATTGGACATCCAGACAACAAGTATGGACTTCTGATTTTTGAGTATAATACGTCTGATACTATTATTAGACGTCTGATACTACTCTCCAATTCTTGTTTTGAGATTTAAGCCTTGATCTTGGATCTCTAGGTCCCTAAACCCAATTCCAACCCCATAGGAACCTATATTAAGGTGCCCTATCCCTAGTACATCACCTCTAGACCTCCCTAAGGACCTAATTAAGTCCTCACTAAACCTAATTGACTTGATTCTTAGTCAATTCCATCAGCCTATTCAATTGGACTCATTGAGTCTAATTGAGGCTTGATCTCAGCACACACTGTCCAATTGGACTCAGTGAGAGTCCAATTGACCTAGACCAAAATTAATTGAGTTGTTTTACTCTCAATTAAGTTTCCACACACCCAATTAAACTTGTATTAAGTTTAATTTCACTTTACCTTAGTGAATTTGGGTTTATAACCTTAATTTAAGACATACCTTGACCTAAACCCACTAGAATCTAACCTAATCAACCTAGCCACCTAAGTTTCGACCCACACACACCCACACACACCATCCACATGAAAATACCTAGCCTAGAGTTCTCTAGAACTCTCTACCATGTGTGGTTGCCCTGGTTGCCAAAATTAGCAACGAAGAGCCATTCAATTTTTAGATCCACATTTGGTGGATCTAAAAACCACCATCCATCCTCTCTCTCTCACTCTCCCACAAGCTCCCACCATAGGCCTCTCTATGAAATTCCATAATTCTCTAGAGAGCTTCCCTTGGGCCTATAAAAAGACCTAAAGGGTGGCCATTTGCACCCATTCACTTCCTTGGCAAATTCACTCCATTAGCTCCATACACGCCCACCTTCACTTAGGTTAGCTACTCCACCTCCACGAGCTCTCCACCATCATGGAGGACATCATGTCAGGATGCTGGATCAACCCTACCTCTTTCCAAGGGCCAACTTAAGCTCCATTGGCCACCCCTCCTTCCCTCAACCACTCAAAGGCCATCGGAGACCACCTCCAAATGCCCTTCCTTCTGCTAGATTAGTAACTTAGCTCTTCGTATATTTACTGCTTTCATTTACTGTTTAGTAGTGTAGTACATATTCTCCCCCAATGGTGCATGCAAAATCCCCCCGTAGATTCCTGTATGCGATCATTTTCTGTTAGCTAGGTTTGTGCTTTTTTTTTTGAAGCTTTTATGTGTAAGCTTTCCTCTACATCCATGTTGCAAACATCTTCTGAATGAATGAATGAAAAACATATTTTCTATATATATATATATGTCTATGCGTTGAGAATCACCATGAGCTCATTGCAGTATTTTTTGTGTGATTAATGTTGCCGACTTTTAATTCCTGATATACTTGAAACTAAGCATGTCATACTTCAATACGTATTAATCATAAACCGACGTGTAATTCTAAATAAAGTAGAGCGATAAAGATCGATTTCAAAACTAAACAAACTCCTCCCAATGACAAATGACCGGGACTCAAAGTCTCATTATTTTTACAAACTTATTTTTGACGAACGTTTTTGCGTGACTATACTACGATTCCGATGACTTTCATATGCGCGAGAACAGTACTATCACTCCCCCACCACCTCATGGACTGCAAGTCGATGCAAATGCTATCTCATTGAGGAGTGGAAGGAAGACATTCGACCCACCACATAGGCATGTGGGTCCTGATTTTTCTCACCCTTTACTGCAGGCGAGTTCGACTCCGTCATCTCAGGAGCCACCTACGGTAGATAAGGGTAAGAGGACACTCGACCCTGAGATTCCTGTCCCTTTTCCTGAGGCTCTGACACGAAATGTAGTACGGAAGGACACGTGGAATTTTGAGGACCTGAAGTCAATGTTCAAGGAAGTACATATTCAGGTCCCCCTCCTCGAGGCAATTGATCACATCCCCACTATCACTAGGTTCTTCAAGGACTATTGTACCCCGAAGCAACAGCCTAAAATTGGACGACAGGTGGTATTGTCAAAAGAGGCTAGCGTCATGATTATTACTGACTTGCCACCGAAAAAGAAAGGCCCTAGTACCCCACTCATATCTTGCTTCTTGCAGGATTTTCCATTTGATCAGGCCTTCTTGATCAGGGTTCGTCCATTAACCTAACTCCCACTGTCGTATTTGATCGATTTCGATTTGGGGAGTTAAAGCCTACCTCAGTCACGATTCAGCTAGCTGATAGATCAGTAAAAACACCAAGGGGGGTGGTTGAGAATGTGATCATAAAAGTCTGTGGATTCTGCTTTCCCGTAGACTTTTTCGTTCTCGATATGGAAGTTCCTCCTAATCTCTGAGATGCACCAATCCTTTTGGGTCACCCATTTCTAGCAATAGCTCGAGCAAACATTGATTGTGCATCCAGGTGTATGGAGATAGCCCTAGGTAATGAGCGACTTCGACTTGATATATTCAAGGCATCAAGGAATTTTGACTATGATCGCATAGAGGAGGATGGTGAAGATGAAGATTCAGCATACTGTGGTAACATTGGGCTCCTTTGTGACGACCCAATGTTTCATTCATCTGCACTATCAGGGCTCTTGGAACTTGATCCACACAGGACTGAGACCACCGCACTACACATATCTCCCTGAGGATCTGATTGTTTAGGGTATGTTTCTGACCACAACACCCTTGACTCTAGCTATCTTGATCCGCACACTACTGAATCGCCCCTGTTGTTGTAGGAAGATGTGACCACAGCTAATGGGTTTCCCGTTGACACAATCACAACCGACTACCCCATAGGTCGGGAATCAGTGGGAATTCACACGCATCCGGATCATCAGATTTCCACCTTCGAATATGCTCCTCCTATTCCCATTTCTGACTCTAACCCACCCATGATTGAATTGAAGCCCTTACCTGACTCACTTAAGTATGTGTTCTTCGGTGAAAGTGAGACATACCTAGTCATTATTAGTGCCCACTTAACCCAAGAATAGGATCATCAATTGATTTCTACGCCACAAGACCATAGGGCTACTATAGAATGGACCATTGCTGATCTCCGTGGCATTCACCCCTCATATTGCACTCATCACATTTACATGGATGAGGGGGTGAAACCTTCGAGACAACCTCAAAGACAGCTAAACTCGAACATGTTAGAGGTTGTTAAGAAGGAGATTATCAAATGGCTGGATGCAGGTATTGTATACCTAATCTCTGACAGCCAATGGGTGAGTCCAATCCAGATAGTGCCAAAGAAAGCAGGACTCACCGTAGTGAAAAATGATAAAGGCAAATCCATCCCGACCCGCACTGCGACATCTTGGTGGGTCTGCATTGACTATAGGAAACTGGACATGGCTACCCAGAAGGATCATTTCGCTTTGTCTTTCATTGACCAGATCTTGGAACGGTTAGTTGGACGCAGTTCTTTTGCTTTGTGGATGGATACTCCGAGTATAAACAAGTAGTGATTATCCTGGAAGATCAAGACAAGACCACATTCACATGCCCCTTTGGAACATTCGCTTTCAAGCGGATGCCCTTTGGCCTCTACAACACACCAACAACATTTCAGTGTTGTATGATGGCCATCTTCTCTGACATGATTGTGGACTATGTCGAAGTGTTCATGGATGACTTCTCCATTTTTGGAGATGATTTCGTATCTTGTCTTGATAACCTCACCAAGATCCTAAAACGGTGTATTGAGGTAAACCTAGTACTATCTTGGGAGAAAAGCCATTTCATGGTGAGGGATGGCATAGTACTAGGGCACAGGATCTCTAAAAATGGACTCCAGGTCGATCGAGCTAAATCTAAAATTATTTCCCACTTACCGCCACCTAGCTTAGTCAAACAGATCATATCATTCTTGGGTCACGTCGGCTTCTATCGGAGATTTATACACGATTTCTCGAAAATTGCATGAACTTTGACGAATTTCCTTGTTGCCGATGCCCCATTTGAATTCGACACCTCGTGTCTCAGCGCCTTCGAGACTTTATGAAGCGCTATCTCTGACTCCACAATTCTCCAACCATTCGACTGGTGGCTTGATTTCGAGATGATGTGCGACACTTCTTATTTTTCCGTCGGTGTTGTTTTAGGCCAGCATCGGGAGAAACAACCTTTTTTCATATACTATGCTAGTAAGACACTGAATGAGGCTCAGTGCAATTATACTATTACCAAAAAGGAACTACTAGCAATAGTATTCGGGTTAGAGAAATTCAGATCTTATTTATTAGGGTCCAAAGTCATCATCTTCACTGACCACTCCGCCCTCTGACATTTGTTGTCAAAGAAGGATGCCAAGCCCCGACTCATCAGATGGATCCTTCTATTGCAAGAATTTGATATCAAAATCCGTGACAAAGTTGGAAAATAGAATGTTGTGGTGGATCACCTATCCAGACTGGACCCAGGTCGCATTCCTTATTCACTGCCTATCCACGAGCAATTTCCAGATGAATCCCTTTTGGCAGTTCACTCTGTTGAGTTCCCCTGCAATGCGGATATCACGAACCATCTTGCCGCAGGCAAGATTCCCACGAACCTATCCAAGGATCAGAAACTCAAATTCACTGTGGAGGCCAAATTCTACCTCTGGGATGACCCACTACTCTTTCGTATTGGAGCGGATCAGATTATTCGAAGATGCATCCCAGATTCTGAGATCCCCAGTGTATTATCTTTTTGCCACAATGATGCTTGTGGTGGTCATTTCTCGAGATGGAAAACCGCTGTCAAAATTTTGCAGTCGGGATTTTTCTGGCCAACTATTTTCAAAGATACACACGAATACGCCCAACACTGCAAACGATGCAAGTCGGTCGATTCTATGACCGGGAAAGACATGATGCCACTCCAGCCCATCATGGTTGTAAAAGTGTTCGACGTATGGGGCATCGATTTTATGGGCCCTTTTCCGAACTTGCATGGCTTCGAGTATATATTACTAGACGTTGAATATGTCTCAAAGTGGGTCAAGGCCATCCCGATGAGATGGGATAATCATAAGACCGTCATTTCTTTCGTATGGCAATACACCTTCAAGAGATTCGGAATACCCCACGCTCTAATTAGTGACAGGGGAAGCCACTTCCATGCCCATTTCAGGTCATTATTAAAGAAATACGAGGTACATCACCGTATAGCCACCCCGTATCACCCGCAGACCAATGGGCAGGCGGAAGTGTCTAACCGTCAGATCAAGTTGATTCTCCAGAAGATGGTTAGACCAGACAGGAAGGACTGGTCCGATAAACTAGTTGATGCACTCTGGGCATATTGGACTGCGTACAAGGCCCCACTCAGAATCTCACCATATCGTATGGTATATGGCAAGGCCTATCACCTTCCTGTAGAGCTGGAACACCGCACCTTTTGAGCGGTGCGAAATGTACCCTTGACCTCGATGCAGGAGGTCAAGAACAGAAACTCTAGCTCAGCGAATTAGAAGAGATCTGGCGGGAGGCCTATGAGAACGCATTGATATACAAGGACAAGACCAAGGCCTTTCATGACCACCACATCTGGAGGAAAGCATTCACGCCCAACCAGCAAGTCTGGTTGTTCAATTTGCGACTGAAATTCTTTTCAGGGAAGCTCAAGTCCAAGTGGACTGGCCCATATGTTGTGATTCACCCATATCCTAATGGGGCGGTCCATATCAGGGACCCAAAATATGGGCATATATCTACGGTAAATGGCCAATGCCTCAAGCCATTTTTGGCCCAGGAACCTCCTCCAGCTGACGAGATCATTCATCTTATTGAGGACGTTTGATTGAGTTTTCGCCCAGTCGGAGGTGTTAAACTCAGCATTTACTCCGCATCCATCACCCTATACATATTCATTTTTATATATAGCATATTTCTCCATTTAGCATTTTTTCTTTCTGCATATTGCATATTGTTAGGTTGGCCGGTGTTGAATGTATAATTTCAGGAGCAATTACAGGTGATTTCTACCCATTTACTCCCTGCTGCATTTATTTTCTTTTATATTCATGCATGAGGACATGCAAGAACTTAGGCATGGGGGATAGATACAGTAAACTAAAAAGTTTTTATACCAACATTTAGGAAAAACCTCAAAGCTACATGTCAAACATACTTTTGGACCCTAAATAAAAGAACAACCGACTGCACCTCCAATGCTCGCATTGGAGCTAGAAATCATCTGCAACAGCCATTTCCGACTCACCCACTCACCTCTTGTTCTAAATTTAGGGTCAAGCTGAATGTAACCCAACACAGGAATTTCACGAAGTACAAATTATATGAGGTTACTTGTTTATAGCATATATACATATTGCATTCATGAATAAGATTATTTTATTAAGAGAATGCATTAGGGATTTTATCCTCTAGTTGATTCCTGTAATCTGGAATCTAGTACAACTTTTCACACAGACGTAGAATTTGCAATGGATTCATGGTGAAGGCTGATAAATGTCTTTAGTCTGTCAAGAAGAAGCAATGCTTCCTTTTCTGAACCCCTGGACAGTGTTTTGGGAGTCAGACAGATTTTCCTCCAAAAATTCACCAGATAGTGTGAGATGAGAGTAGAGTGTACTGGTGCTCTAAGATTAGTACAAGGAATCTAGAGTCCAAGATAATTAGGTGATGATACTCTAAGATTAGACATAGTTTTCGCTCTTGATTCATACGTATACATTTTGTGTGAAATTTTGAGAGTCACCAAATAAGACAAATACGCGGAGAGCAACTTTTCATAAAACTAGGGCTAAGGTGAATAGTTACAACCATTCTTTATGGAATCCTCGGCTAAAGGAGGGTATTGATGTCAAGGCCAGAAATGCACCATCCTATCCATCTCTCCCGGTGCTTCCACCAAATAAGTCACCCAATGTCTCTTGAGTACCACCAATCCCTAATAATGCCTCTTCAATAAAGTTCATGGATGTGTGCTAGTTGTGTATATGTTGAAAGAAAGAAAGAAAATGATGAAAAAAAAAGAGGAACTGAAAAAGAGAAAAATTAGAAAAAGAAGAAAAAGCAAAAAAAAAAAGTGAATATTTAGTGTTTATTTCAGATGCATTGAGGCAATACTACCAAATAAATTTAAGATCCACCAAATATGGCCTCAACCTATTTTTCTGCATTTCTGACTACCCAAATACTGGCTTAGAAATTCTGACTTAGTGTTAGAGTTATAGAAACTCAATTAAAATGTTAATGCTAAATGAGACCACCAAATACATGTCATATGTGTGAATCTGGTGAGATTGTGAGCTCTAAGAAGAAAAAGAAAAAGAAAAAGAGAAAGAGAGAATGAATACAAAGGAACCAGAAGAGAGCATAGTTTTTCTCGTCTTTCTCTGAGTTGGGTTACTTGATAGTCCGACAATCTAGATTCTGAAATACTAATCTCTATGTAGCACCAACTGAGAGTGAGCTACCAAATAAACACCCATATCCCTCAGACATCCTCTACCTAAGCTTAAAGCTGGGGTGGAATTCATAGAATATCTTGAATACCCTGAAGTAAGAAGTCCGCCTATCCTGCTAGAATTTTACTAGGGGACAAGTACAGGCTTTAGAGGTGAATTAGTTTTTCACTCAAATCTATTGCAAAAGCTACATAGCTACACTTTCATGATTGTCTGGATTTCTAGAGCATAGGATGAAAACAAAAAGGAGAAAAATCTCTCGGCATGCACTTGATAAAATAATCAATCCCTTAGGGAACCTTCTGTGAATAATTTAGTCTTGCATTTGCTAGGGACTAGCAAGATTTAGGCATGAGAGTGTGATTGTGCAGCAATCATAGGTCTTAATTGACCTAAATTAGGCTAGGACTTAGCATAAGTTAGGATAATTCATGCAAGCAAAAGCATTACTTGCATCTTTACTGCTTTCTTTTAGATATGCATAAAATAATACTATAATGTACTAATTAGGTGCATTATGTCAATTACAGGTAATAAGCTGATCAGAAGGTAGATCTGAAGTTGTATCTAAAGCTGGATCAGAAGAATAGAAGAATAATTGGTGTTGCAGTAGAGCTGGAGCAGAAGACCTAGAATAAGATGTAGTAGACAATAATGTAAGGGAGTTAAGGTATGCTATTCTATTAAGTAGGAATAAAACAGTTAAATGTGAAGAACTTAGGTCCATTCTAGCCTTAGGACAGCCTAGAAGCCTCCCCAAGACTTAGCCACCCTTAGATTAGGTCACCACACCCTAGGAAACCTTAAAACCCTAATTCCAACCTCTATCTGGATGTCCAGATAGATTATAGGATGTCCAAAACCCTTAGCCAACTCTCGCACACCTTAAACCCACTTCTACAGTGTTTTTGGATGTCTAGACACGTGGTCAGACGTCCAATTTCTACAGAATACCCAAGACAGAACCTAGAATCCTTCCTGACTCTGATTAGACGTCCAAGATTGAAGTTTGGACTTCTAATATTTTAGTATAAGTCATCTTATGCTATTATTGGACGTCTGGAACTGTTCTCCAGTTCCTGTTTTGAGATTCAAGCCTTGATTTTGGATCTCTAGCTCCCTAAACCCAATCCAACCCCATAGGAACCTAAATTAAGGTGCCCTAACCCTAGTACATCACCTCTAGACCTTCCTAAGGACCTAATTAGGTCCTTACTAAACCTAATTGACTTAGATCATAGTCAATTACCATTTCCTAGTCAATTAGACTCATAGGGTCCAATTGAGCTCAGATCTCAACCCATACAAGTCCAATTTGATTCAGTGAGAGTCCAATTGACCTAAGCCCAACCTAATTGAGTTATTTCACTCTCAATTAGGTTTACACCCATTCAATTAAACTTTTGTTAAATTTAATGGCAATGCCCCCTTAGCAATTAGGGTTTGCAACCCTAATTTAAGGCCTACACCAACCTAAACCCCTTAGGACCTAACCTACATCACTTAGACACCTAGGGCACGACCACACACACACACCCACTCACGCACTCCTACACAACCTAGAGTATTCTAGGTTCTTCCAAAGGTGGCGCCACTCTTGGTTGCCAAAATTTCAACCAAGAGCCATTCAAATTTAGATCAACAAATGGTGGATCTAAGAACCACCTCTCTCTCTCCTTGGCCGGCCACTCTTGTATCTCTCTCTAGAGAGTTCCACACTTCTCTAGAGAGTCTCCCTTAGGTCTATGAAAAGACCTAAGGGGTAGCCATTTGCACCCATCCATCTCTTGGCTTTATTCACACTTGGCTTCCATTTAGTTTAGCTACATCCACTCCATCTCCACGAGTAGCATCACCATGGCCACCACCATCTTCATGCCAAGATGCTAGATCACCTCTCCAACCTCTCTCCAAGAGCTGGCCTAAGCACCATTGGCCACCCCTCCTCCTCTCAGCCATTCAACGGCCATCGGAGCCACCTTCGAATGCCCTTATTTATGCTAGACTAGATTATAGTTCTTCTTAGATTTACATGCTTAATTTACTGCTTAGTAGTGTAGCTCTATATTCTCCCCCAATGATGCATGCAAAATCCCCCCATAGATTCATGTATGTAGTTATTTTCTGGTAGCGAGTAGTTTTATTTCCCTGTTCAAGCATTCCTCTACCTGTGCTCTGCAACTCTGATATCATCATCATCTTTTATATATATAAATATATATGTTGAAAATCACCATGTGCCTAGTTATCATCTTTTGGTGTGATTGAAGCTGCATGTTTTAATTACTATCTTTTGGCAACTAGCATGTCGTACATCAATACGTAAATCACCATAAACCGGCATGAGATTTTAAGCAAGTAGAGTGAAAGTGATCGATTTCAAATCTGCATTTCCACAAATGCCTCCCAAAGATGAACGACCGGGACTCAAGTCTCGTTATCTTGCGTACTATACTACGACACTTTTGCTAATCAAATACGTGCTCTATAATTCCCAACAGGCACCAAGATCTTGGAGGGCGCAATCAAAGGTAGTATCATCAATAATTACCGAAATTAATGGTGTGCCCGGATCTTTCATCTTGAAAGGCAACTTGCTCTGTATGACAGAGCTTACTGTCTTCGAAAGATGAACCTATCCTAGATTTTTGCTTTGCCTTTTCAGAGTACAAATCTCCTTTAAAAATTTGGCATAGGCAGGTATATACTTGATTACATCTAGGAGAGGGATATTGATTTGAACTTGCCCAAATAGATCCATGAGTTCTTCTGTGGTGGGCTCAGATTTCTTTTTTCGATTGGTGGTGGGGTGGATAGCTTGTGGAAAGGGGATAGAAGTTTTGTCTTGAGATTTTTGAATTTCTTTCTCTTCCTGATGTGGGGATGGAGAGTCAATTTGTGCAGGGATGGGGATGTCACTAGGTTTTCGTGAAGGCACAGGATCAGTGGTTGTTTTCCCACTCCTCAACGTAACTACATGTGCAGTTGGATTATTATTTGGAGGAGGTGGGGGGGTTGTTGTTGTGAAAACCTGGGAGGCTACTGAGATGGTGGATTGGTAGAAGGCTAATTCTAGTAGTGTTGATTTCTGCCCGGATACTGGTTCCTTTGGTAATTAGGGTTAGGCATGGGTTGAGAGGGCAAATGCCCTGCAGGTCTTTGAGTTGGAGTAACCCCAATCTGATTATTTAGATTTGTAATAGTGTTACTTCTGTCATCTTTGTCTGCATTTCCTACAGGGTTCTCATCCTCTAGGCATTAATGTCTTGTTGGGATGGCCCAAGATGAAAAGTCAAACTAGACCCATACCCATAAATTTTATTTGGTTGGGGAGGAACATGATTATTCTAGGAGTGGTTCAGGTAATTCTTCCAATTGGAAAAAATTTTAAATGGCTCCTGGATGGCAGAAATATTTTGAGTAGGGTTAGGATCTGGATAGTTGTAATTCCCCTGTGAATCATAGACGGCCTCCGACTACTGGTAATAATCAGTAGGAGTAGTGTTGAGATTGTGTAAATTTTCTCTTTGTGGAGTGTTAGGGTGGGTTAGATGTGGAATGTGTGGAGCTTGGGTTGATGTGGTGAGTCTTTCCTCAATTTTCCTTTGATTAATGTGCATCTGGTCGAGTTTTTGTGCAATCATCTGAAGATCGTCTTGGGTTATAGGAATAGATGAAGTGCCTACCTCATGAACACTGAACTACGGGTTTGGAGTTCTGCAAAATGTGTTCATGGATGCTTGATTAAATGAGTTTTCACTCATTTCTTCAAAAAGATCATAGGCACTCTCAGCATCCTTATTCAAGAAGTTGCTGCGACACGAGGCATCGATGAAATGTCGAATTTGATCTTCTAATCCATGATAGAAGATCTGCATGAGCTGCGATAAAGGAATCTTGTGGTGCGGGCAACTTCTTAGGAGATCTTGAAATCTTTCCCAAGAATCATGGAAAGTCTCACCAGATTTTTGTTGAAAGATCGTAGTAGATCTTCGCAGGGAATTAGTATGACCTATGGGAAAGAATTTCTTGAGGAAGGCACTCTTTAGTTGAGGCCATGTGGTGATCGGTCAACCAATGGTCCTGAACTAGTAAGCGGCCTTATCTTTAAGAGATAACGGGAATAGCTGCATCAGCCAAAGGTCTTCTTGCACATTTCGGGAACAGGTTGTTTATGCAAGAAGAGTCAGCTCTTCAAGGTGGCTAAACGGGTCTTCCCTAGGAAGGCCATGAAAATGTTTTATAAGGTTCACAACCGCCGATTTGATCTCGAAGTCCCCTTCTAGTATGACCACCCCTGGTCGTTCCTCATAATAAGAAGGATCATAAAAATCTTTTAAAGGAATAACAGGCTACTGACGGGGTGGTGGGCTTGGCCTTTGGTTGGCTAGGTTTTGGATGTTCCTAGTCAATGTTTGTTGATTGGCATTCAATTGAGCAATCTGCTCTGTCATCATAGCAAAGAGATCAGGAAGGGGGGCTTGATGTTGTGATTGAGGCAAATCAACTTTAGGGAGCTCCAAGTGCGGGAAGTCAAAGGTGGGGGGGTTTTGGGTGGAAGGGTCATAATTAGGGTTAGTAGTGGGGTTAAAGGTGAGATTAGAGGTGGAAGTGGAAGGGTTAGTTGACTTATTTTGTTGATTTTCCATTTTAGAAGAAGGAAAAAGTGGTCTTTTTATGCGTGGGGTGAAATCAAAAGGTCCCTCCAAGTGTGAATTTTGAGATTGTCGCCCGTGCATATAATGGAAGAACGAGAGGAGAGGAGAAGAGAAGGAGATGAGAGAAAGTGTGCAAACAATTAATCCAAAATCTAGACCTAGCTTAAGTGTGACTCCCTAAAAGAAATTAGCCTAAGACTTGGTCTATCTAGGAAATAAGTAATCAATAGTGAATACCAGTCCTGTCAACAAATCTGGCCAAGCTACTTAAGGGGAGGTTTGGACCCAAGCTTTCCCAAGAAAATCCCTAGGGGCTTGTGCAAACCTGTGCCTGGTCGTTTGACACAGCCCCTCAACTTGAACACCAAATATAAATGACAGAATTGATATTAACTAAAGAAAAATTAAGACCTAGATAGCAAGCCTAAGTTGATGAAACCTTAGGGGTCAAATTGCTACAGATTTCAATTAAGTCTAGGATACTAAAGTGCACACGGAATGTGGAGGCGTTGATTGGGTTATTGCCCTGTTATTTCAATTTTTGTGTGTGTGTGCGGGAATTGGAAGTTGATTCCAATGAAAAGTTGTCACACAATTTTATGTATTTCTGTCTTTTAAAATTGGATTTAAGCTAGTGTCTTTTAGGGTTTTCTTTCTTAAGAGTTCAAACAAGTTTTTGAGATTTACAATAAAAAGAAATCAAGTTGTTTGGGTTGAGATCAATTTCCTTCTAGTTGTTTGTCTCTAAAAATGAAAAAGAAACCCTAATCCAATTGATCCTAGGACAAAAATTTAACTACCAATAGATCTCTTTTAGGCTTTCTGTATTAAGTAGTGGTCCAAATAGATCAAACAACACTCTAGTTTATGGGAAATCAAACAAGGATTCCAGAAAAGCTTTCTTTAGTATTTTAGAAAATTTTTTAATATTTTTAAAGAATTTTTCTTTGTGCTGGTGTGAAAGTCCAGAATTGATACTCGTGGGTATTTTGGACTTTTCAGTACAGCCACCGGCCTCAGAAACTTTTGACAATTTTATGAGATGTGTAGAATTTTACAAGGATAGAAAGATAAATTTCACAAAAATTGGATGAGTACAAAAATTCTAAAAATTCACAGACAATAGAAAAATAGGAAGATTAGAGGGTGTGACCCCTATGTAGTCCACGAATTTTTAAAAATTAATTACAGAGCCAATTACTTTGAAATTTGGAACAAATGTTCCTTACTTGATTTGAAATCACTAGGCAAAATGTTATGATTTTATGAGGCTTATGGTGTCAGGAATTGATTTTTGGAGTCCGGATAGAAGTCTGGACCCAAAAATCAGACTACCAACGCTTGAGATGGAGTGGTGTTTAATGATGCAAACAAGCAAACAATGGATTTTAATTTGCACCACTCCACTTAATTAAGATATTTAGGATCCTAAAAGCCAAGTTAGTATTTTTGTGGTAGGTTTTTAGGCTAAGTGTGATAAGAAAAGAGATGCTGACCTAGAATTCCACGGGAAGACAAGATACTTCAAGATTCTCAAAATTTCCCGCTTTCATCCCGCAACTGATTCTTGCACACACAAGAGAAAAAAGAGATAAGGGAATGACATCAAGTTCAAGCAAGAGAATTAATCAAGCAAATCCGTGCCTCCCAGGCAACGGTGCCAAAAAGTGATGCAAAATTTAACATGATTTGTAATTAGGGTTTTTAGGGTCTTTGCAACATGTGAAATCACATACCCTTTTAAATTTGTATCCCTAGATAAAGGACTATCTAGGGTTGTCCAAGGAGGCCAAATGTTTGGAAAAATAGGTCTCTTGCTTGGAAATAGAAATCACCTTTCTTTTTACTCTTTTTGAATATATAATTTTTATGGATTTTTGAAATAATGCTAATACGAATTTTGTTAAGAGTGGGAAACAACTAACACCTAATCCACTATACTGCTACTAAGGTGACAAGTAGAGCCTCTCCATAAGCTCACTCTAGGCAAGTGGAGGCCTAGAGTTATTAGGGAGAGGGAGTGAAAAGTGCTAGAACAAAAGCAATCAAATGCGGCAAAAATTGCAAAGAAAGCAACTTTAATTTTAGGACTCAAAAAATGTTTTACAAAAAACCCTAATAGAGGAAAGCTTTTCCTACAACTATCAAGGTACAATAATAAAAGAAAACTAATGGTCCTGATGATGATGATGGTGAAGAAGAGGTGGAGGCTTCTTACTCCAAGTCTGGTAGCTCCCAGGCTTGAAAAGAAGATCCCTAACTCCTTCCTTCTATAGCTCTGCCAGAATGGTGTCTCCAAGAGAAGCCCAAAGGGGGAGTGCCCTAATCCTCTCCTCAAGGGTGGACGTCCACCCTAAGTACTTCTCCCTTGCCTGTCCATCCTCCTTGATGAAGAAATGCTCCTCCTTCTTGGTGTGGCGAAAGAAGAAGAGGGAAGGGAAAGAAGGCACCAAGGGGGCAAGTAGGATGCCCCCTTAATCTTCTTCCCTTCTCCTTCTTCTTGGACGTGAGTTATAGGTGGGTCTAAGGTGGAATTTACACTAATGGAGGATGAAGAAATGGTGGTGGTTGTGGGTCTTTTTATAGTGTAGGATAGGGGGTGTAGGTGGATTTTGGAATTGAGGGTTAGGATGGGTTTTTGGGGTGGTTAATAGATCCTAGGGTGGAGGGCAATTGTCGCCAACTTAAGGGTGGTAGCTACCACCCTAGGTGCCCCTTGAGTTGGCACCAAAATAGGTTCTAGAAGGGAGGCGTAGGTGGCACCAACTAGGGTTCTAGGAGGGGTAGGTGGATGGCTAAGATAGGTTATATGGGTAGGTGTAGGGTCGATAAGGGGGCTAAAAGTTGATGCCAAAAGGGAGGTGGCTAGGGTTAGTTTTGGTGCCAACTTTTGGTGTCTTTTGGTGGTTGGTTGAGGGGTGAAAGGTGGTGAAGGTGGTGGCACCAAAGGGAGTAGGGTGGAGCTAGCTAAGGTGAGCTTATGTAGGGCTTAGTTGGTGGAGCTAGTTAGGTAGGGTTTTAAGGTGGTGAATGGCCAAGGGAGCTAGAGTCTAGCTAAGCTAAGCTAAGCTAGATTACCTAGTAATGGAGTAGAGGAGTAGGCAATGGGAGCTAGGGTTTGAGGAGAGGAGCTAGACAGAAAAAGTCTGGCGCTGAATTGGAGCTGGCAGTTGCTGAAGAGGTTAGCATGGAGCTACTCTAGCTAGCTTAGCTTGCTAATTCTTTGCTAGCTGCTAAGCCAAGCTAAAGTAAGCTTCCTTCGGCTAAAAGGAGTTGAGGTGAGCTGGGTCTGGTGCTCTCGGGGAAGATCT
The DNA here is from genome assembly GCA_037157565.1 of Thalassia testudinum. Taxonomy (NCBI): domain Eukaryota; kingdom Viridiplantae; phylum Streptophyta; class Magnoliopsida; order Alismatales; family Hydrocharitaceae; genus Thalassia; species Thalassia testudinum. Next base: position 11,416,388 of record JAZHRO010000051.1, read on the forward strand.
AGCTGGTTGAGGTAGCTAAGGTAGCTCAGCTCAACTGAGTTGAGCTAGGCTGAGTCCCCAAGAGCTGGACTTGAGTTTCCTGAGCTAAAATGAAGTTATCTTTAGTTGGATGGAGTTGAGTGGAGCTAGATGTAGATGGTCCTGAGCTTAGGTGAACTCCAATCAACTCAGCTGAGCTAGCTAGAGCTCCCTGTGAACTAATGGGAGCTGAGATGAGCTAGATTCAGCTAATTTGAGCTGGATCTAAGCTGACCTGAGATAGGGTGAGCTAAGATGAGCTCTCTTGGGCAGCCATTCAGCTGAGATGAGTTAAATAGAGCTAGGATGAGCTAACTCTAGTCCAAGTGAGCTGAAATCTAGCTATGGTGAGCTGGATCTGGCTGAGTTCCAGCTAGTTTGGGATTTTCCTTCACCAGTTGCCTTCCTGAGTACTAGGGTTCTAGGGATCTGGCAATCTGCTTATCCCTAGCACTCACAAAAGCATATCAAAAAGACAATAAAAAGTAAAATGCATGCCTATCCTAATTTATGCCTAGATGCAACCCAAAAACCCATTTACGGAGCAAAATCCTAAGAGCTAGGTTTGTTTCAATGCATAAGAATGATAATAAACTGGCGTTTATCACTTGGCTGCCCAACCTATCCCTAACCCAAGACATGTGCAGAACCAGGGTGCTCTGCCTAGGTTCCAAACACCACAAGGATAGGCACATGTCGTTTTACAAGCAACTCCTCCACCACCTGGTTATGGAGAGAGTCAGCCACCGTTACTACAAAATCCCACCCAATCTACCCCTTCTGCTCTTCCCCCACCTCATAAATAGTATGCCGATACAAATGCTATTACCTTGAGGAGTGGATAAGCTACAAAAGACCCACCATGTAGGTAGGAGGGTCATGCTACTTCTCAGGCTAGCTCCTCTTCCTATTCTATCCCTTCAAAGGAGCACCCTAAGGAAAAGAAATCAATCACTGAGATCACCAACATCCCTTTACCCTTCCCTAGAGCCTTAATGCATGAACCTAAAGGAAAGATAAAGGGAAACAAAAGCAATGAGGACTTAAAGGAAATCTTCAAAGATGTTCACATTAAGGTTCCCTCCTTGATGCCATTGATCACATTCCTACTGTCGCTAAATTCATTAAAGAATATTATACACCTAAGTGATAGTCGAGGAAGACCAATAAGGTGGTATTGTCTAAGGAAACTAGTGCAGTCATTTTGTCTAACCTGCCACCTAAGAAGAAAGACTCGGGAGACCCACTCATTTCCTGACAGCTACAGGATGCTCCTTTTGACCAGGCCTTGCTTGATTTGGGTTTAGCCATTAATTTAGCCCCCACTGCTGCTTTTGACCACTTCCAATTTGGGGAGCTAAAATCCACTTCGGTCACCATCCAGTTGGCTGATAGATCAGTCAAAGTGCCCTAAGGTGTCGTTGAGAATGTCATTGTAAAAATCCATGGGCTCTGCTTCCCAACGGATTTTTTCATCTTGGATATGGACATTCCTCCTAGTCTCCGTTATGCACCTATCATTTTAGGTCGCTCATTTCTAGTGACAGCCCAGGCTAACATTAACTGTGCATCCAGGTGTATGGAGATCACCTTGGGGGAAGAAAACCTCAGATTGGATATTTTCAGGGCAAACAAGGACCCACGTTGTAATTTTATCGAGGACTCTGATGGTGATGAACCTGAGCACTGTAGCACTTCTTAGTGAATTAACTTTGCACACAGCTTCTGTTGGGCTCATTGATTTGAGTTATAATGATTCTGACACCATGGTGAACACTGATCGGCCAATGGCAATTGATGAGGCACATTATTTGGATTATGAAAGATCTGGAGTGGAATTGCATAAAAACCTCATGACAAGCTCAAATGATAAATACATCAATTTACATGAGATTCCATACATCCATGGGGTTGATTTCGAATTGAAAAAGAATCCAATCTAAATTGAGGAAGAATCTGATAAAAACCCCATTTCTGATTATGAGGAAAATCTGAAAAATATTGAGGCATTTTTGGATTTGGGGTCGAATGAATCTATTACATCTTCGCTCTTGGATCCTGATATCGAGGATTTCACAGAAGCCACAGAACGAAAAGTGAAAGAATTTAAGGCTTTATTGTACCTAGATTTTGATTTTCCACACCTTAGGGATAATGAATTGCTGCCCATTACATTTGAAGATTCGCACCATGAACAGAATTTGGGCGATTCATAAGAGATTTCTGATCAACCCAGGGATGACACTAAATTGAGCGAATCTAGAGCAATTGGTATGGAACACCAAATCTTATTCCACACACCTACACTACAACCACCCACAACTAGATCCATTGACGAAATGGTTCCTCATACAATTTCAGATTACACCACTCTGGTCCCTCCTTTCATTTTCCACCACTTTCAGGACCTATATGACTTGTTTCCGACTCCCAACTCTTTATCTACCTCATTTGTATTACTCATACACCACTCTTCAAGGCTACCACTTGCTACCTGTCATCTTGGTACCTAGATTTATTTCTCATGTAGCACCTGGCTACAACCAATTCCAAGCCCTGATTTGCTATTTTGCCGACCTTGTGGGCTTGGTATTCATAGGTAGCTTCTCTACATTTTTGGCCCATTGCTGACGATGGAACTCCAAGTGCTTACCATCTTGACTTTGTCTCCTGCAATCATTGATCCATCTGATGGAGTTTCGCTCGGCCGAAGGCATTAAACTCAACATTTATCTACCTTCTATACATAACATATTTCCTTTTGGCATATTGTTCTGCATTTTGTAATTATAGTGTTGGCATATGCTAAATGACAAATCAGGAGCAATTCCAGGTGATTTCTATCCACTTACACCATGTCTTACTTTATTTTTCCCTTATTTATGCATGAGGACATGCAAGAACTTAGGCAGGGGAGGATAGGGGGTAGTACATATAAACTGAAAACTTTTCTGCCGACACTTTAGGAAATAAATCTTTTTATCAAAAGGTTTTATTAGGGATTTATTCTTTAGTTGATTTCTGAACTTAGAATCCAATACAATTTCACACTTACACGTAGAATTTGCAATGGATCCACTATGAAGATCAATAGAAATCTTTAGGTTGTCAAAAAGAAGCATTGATTCTTTTCCTAAACCTTTGGATAGTAATCAGGGAGTTAGGCGAACCATCTTCTAGTAGATCCACCAAACAATTGTGGGGTGAGAGTAGAGAGTCTATTGGTGCTCTAAGTCTAGTGTGAGGATAATGATACTTGGAGTTAGGCACAGTTTTCACTCTCCGTTCTTGTGCACAGGTTCTTTGTGAGAGCCACCAAATAAGGCAAATACGTAGAGAACGGGTTCTAATAAAACTAAGACTAAGGTGGATGGTCATAACTATCCTTTATGGAATCCTCGGCTGAAGGAGGATGTTAATGTCATGGTCGAAAATATGTTGTCCTATCCATTCCTTTCCTGGTGCCAAGAGCAAGCACTTTTACCAAATAAGCCTCTCGATATCCTCTTGAACATCCCCAATCCCGAATAATGCCTCATGAATAAAAGTACATTTGTCATGTTGCATTGCGTTGTGTTGGTAGATTTATATGAAAAAAAAATGAAATGAAAAAAACAGAGAAAAAGTTTGAAAAAAGAAAAAAAAATGTTGAGTTGCATTTATTTCATTTCATGTCGAGCACATCGAGGCAACAATACCCACTACTCTCATGATCCACCAAATATAGCCTTGACCTACTTTTCCTGTATTTCTGACCACCTAAATATTGGTTGAGGATTTCTAACTTAGTTATAGGATTATCAGAACTTAATTGAAGTGTAGTGCCATGAGAGAACATCAAACATATTTACAAATCTGGTGAGATGTGAGCTCAAAAAGAAAAAGAAAAGAAAAAAAAAGGAAAAAAGAAAAGAAAAAGAGAGAGAGAGAAAAGAGAGAGAAAAAGAATGAGTACAAGGAACTTAAGAGAGCATAGTTTTCCCGCCTCTCTCTAAGATGATTTATTTGATAATTTGAAAATCTAGATTCTGAAATCCTAGTCTCCATGCAACACCAGAGGAGAGTGAGCCACCAAATACAAATCCATTTAACTCAAACATCTTCTACCTAAGCCTAAAAGCCAGAGCTAAAATGAGAGGTTATCCTATGTCCCCGAGAGAAGAAGTTTCCTATCCCAATAGAGTTTTACTAAGGGTCAAGTACAAGCTTTAAATGTGGTTCGAATTTTCGCCTAGATCCGTTGCATAAGCTACAACACTACACTTTCACGATCACTTGGATTTCTAAATTTCTGGATGAAAACAAAAGGAAATGGATCTCTAGTCAAACTCTTGATATAATGTATTTAGTTTTGCATTTGCTAGGGACAAGCACCTAACATTTGCTAGCTCCTTAGAAAATTATTAGAGTTGAAAATAGAGTTTAGCTCAAGTAGTAATTTCGTCATTTAGCTCAATTAGAAATAATTTCTAATTTGTTAATCTTGGTCAAAACTTCAGTACAAACACAAGTGCTCTTATGTCTAGGACTTTGGACAACCCAGTTCCTCAAGATAGTAAGATTTAATGACTCCCTAATTTAATTTCACCTAACTCTTGTTTTTTAAACACAAGGTCACATGGTTCCGGTTGGTCTCAGTTTCACTCCCGATTTCATTTTTATTAGGGTTGAAATACGTGTAGTGAAAGTGAATTGAGCTAAAGGTCCTAAGTGTCAAATTAATAATCTATTGGACTCAGTCAGTTGCTCACACAAGAATTTGGCAGCTATCTTGCCTCCAATGGGGTCAACCTCAGGGTATATCTCCCTATAAAAGAAAAGTAAAATTCTATCATCATTTTTTTTTTTGTGGTGCATTTGTGTGAGAATTTTTGCGAGCCTTTTGGGGTGGTAGGGATAGGTACACTGCTTACTAAGACTTATGTATACAAGCCCCACCAAAACAAAAATTAGAACTCGTGCACCTGATTTTCTAACTCTACCTAAGTCCAATGTTTTATTAACCTTCTACTTCAGTCCTAAAACTCTATTCGTGCATGTAAGGTTGTGCTCCGATTCTTTAAACTCCTAAGTGACAGAAATCGATTTAAACACTCGTGCACCATAGTTCAAGAAATCAAGTAATTTAAGCCATGCTTAATCAAGCATACTTGACTCAAAAAATCTAAGGTCGAGGATGTGGGTGTCCTGATACTAGACTAGAGCCCAAACAACTTAGAAAAATGACCAAGACTAACAAATTAAGCATTTGAACACATTCTTCTTCCTTCTTCTTCTTTGCCATTTAAAAGATTTGCATCTTTAGCTCAGAAAGATTTCTCCCCTCCTTTCATTAGAAATATATATGAGAACCCTTAAAAGAAAATTGAAGTTTCAATCATTTGCATTTTAATAACCCCCATGCCCAAGGTTTGCAATGCCCTCATTGCAAAAAGGATGGGTTCAAATTTAGCTTAGTTCATATTTTAGAATAAGATTATAGAGGTGGGCGGGTGGATCGAAATGGCTATTGCAGACGATTTCAAGCTCCAACACAAAGATTGGAGGTGGAGTCTCCTATTATGAAATATGAACCTCAAAGTGTAATAGGAATTGTATTCGAAGAGCATGAGAAAGGTCTTGAGTTTTCTGAAAAATGACGGGTTGCCTCCCTTAAGCACTAAGTTTATTGGGCGCAATTAAGCTTAAGTGGAATGGAGGTCAAAAGATTCTTCAGCCAAGTTCAAATCAGTCAGTTCAAGAAAGGATTTGAGTCTTTGCCCTTTCATAACAAAAGGGTTCAAATCTTGGCTAAGTTCACTGATTTCTATAGTTCCATTTCTAAAGATCCTCTGGATTAGAAAGGGTCCGATCCACTTTGATCTTAGCTTGCCTAGGAAGAGTTTGAGTTGGGCATCAAAAAGTACTTGCTGACCAAGATAGCGAGCTTTTCATGAAATGTGAATATCATAAAAGGCCTTAATCTGCTCATTGTAGATATGCAAGTTCTCGTATTCATCATTGTGTAGTTCATCGATCTCGCTCATCTGCAATTGGCAATGGATTCTAGACTTCTCGAGATCCAAGTTGCAATTTTGTACTACGCAATAGGCCTTATGCTCAAGCTCTACAAGAAGGTGTCTACTTCAATATTTTAGAGAAACCCTAAATCAGTTCAAGTAAGCTCAACTATTGGAATTTTTAGCTCAATTAGCCTTTATTTAGGCGTAGGTTTACCGCTAGGTTTTTCTACACCTATATTTAACTATTAAAACAGCAGAATTAACCCAATTTACATTATTTCTTATTCATTTAGCCTAAATTGGATTATACCCTTTTAATGATTAATTAAGTGAATTTAGCCTTAGAATTTAGCCAAATTGAGCTAGATATAGAGGATGATGGTGTTACCATCACCCTACAAGCAAAGGAAGATGGGTGGCCATGATGGCACCACGTGGCACCATCATTACTGCCCAATGTCACCATTTAGCCTTAATGTGCGCCCCCACACGCAATCAAGGCCATTAGATCTTGATCGAACGGCCATGGGAGTTCCACGTCACCTGCTTCTCTTAGTCGTTATGCCTTTACGAGAAAATGTCAAGGTGAGATCACAATCGTTTGATCTTGATCCAACGGTTGAGATTCAACCCTCAACAACCTTAGCTCAGCGGTAGGGAACCGTGCCCCTCAACCAAGGGACGTAGGTTCAGTTCCTTATTCGCACCACATCCTCACGCAAGCGTAGGTAGAATTTAGCCATGTGATTGTGAGCAGGTAGTGTTGATCAAGCCATGTCACCCATGAATCCTCAATCACATGATTGAGTGCGTGATGTACGGTGCAGATAGGGTCGCGTGGCACCAGCGAATGGGCGTGATTGGGAAGCATTCAATCGAAGGTGAGGATCTAGCTATGTGTTGATGCCGAATCAAATTGCATGCAATGCATGATCGTAAGCATGTAATGAGCATGAAATCTGGGATGCACGATCACAATCTAGTGGATCACAATCTGCCCTCCTTGACCAGTGGGTGCCTATGCATGCAGCACGCATGGGATACGCTCAAAGGGTCTTGTGGGCACCAATTGGGCCTTCTTTGAGTGCATATCGCCAAACCAAACCCTTTTCCTCACCTATAAAAACCCCTACTCCTCCCTTTGTCCATCAACCCTTCGTTGCTCTTCCTATCCCTCTCCATGGCTCTCTAGAGCTTGTCCTAAGCCCAAGATGCTCCACTAGTGCTAGAAAATAATTTTTAGTTCTGCTTCTCACCCCCATTCATGGAGCACCTGTGGCCATCCTCTCACTCCCATTCTGGAAGCGGATCGCCACTGCAACGTCACCTTGCCCTGTCCTCCTTTGTCCAGCTTCGTTCTCCTTCCTCTAGCTCCTCACAACCTTCATTCGAGGCGTCATCCAAGCGGCTCATCCTCTAAGCAGCCAATGAGGGGGATTTCTCTTACTCTTTCTCTTTTACTGCTTTTCTAGAATAGATTTTGATTTCTGCACTAATTTTCGTAATAAAAATTTTCTATCCATATATTGAAATTTGTTTCTCTCTCTCTCTTATATTTAGCAAGTAGAGTAGAATAGCTTAGATAGAATTTTTTCAACCTTATTTTTTATCTTATATAAAATCAAAAAAAAAAAATTACAAAAGGCAAAATTCTTCAAAAGGAAATAAAAACAAAGCGCAGATTTCATAAAATCAAACGTCACCTCCCTGCGTTCAACCTGGGATTCACCATCCTGGTTATAAATATAATGGATATGTAGGAGTTTTCTGCGAAAATACGATTACATGGGTTTCTCTTTCCTAAGACCCTAAAATTGATTTATTTGCACAAAAATTCTCGACAATCAACCACATTATTTACTATTGCAATTTCAATGTGTTAATGCCTTCATTGAAGAGCATGCAATCAAAAGAAGCACTTAGAAGCCAATATAATCATATTTTGTAGCAAGAAGAAATCTATTGGTACCAAAGATCAAGGCACTAGTTGATAGAAAACAAGAACCGCAATAGAAAATTTTATCACACTTACACTATCAATAGGAAAAGAAAAAACCAAATGGAATGGTTGTAATTGCGTTCAAGTAAGGTGATGGGAAATCAAGCAAAACTTGAGAAATGCTTCCATGACATATATTTGAAGCTTTTTACTTCTCAAAATGTTGATGTAGAGATGCTTCAGTTGTTCATTGAAGAAGATGCTAAATGAAGAAGAATTAAATTGGATATCCTCTTTATCCCAAGAAGAAGAAATAAAAAATGTGCTCTTTGAAATGCCACAATGCAAAAGCCCTATTCTAGGTGGTTTTCCTGCTCTTTTGTACCAAAGAAGTTGGAATTTAATCAGAAGAGGTGTCATTAATTTTGTGCAACATTGTTTTACTTTGGAATCCATGCCTTCTTAGATGAGTGAAACTCTATTAGCATTAGCTCCTAAGGTAATGAGTCCCACTGAACTTAAAGATTACCACCCTATAAGTTTCACCAATACTCTTTACAAACTTGTGGCCTGATATATTCATATTTATTTACATAATTTATGCCTAATTATTGTTAGTTTCAGGGTAAATTAAGGCACATTACTTAAGTAGAGATTGATTATTATTTTGATCACAAAAAGTCATTGTACAACAATTGAATATTTACTTAAGCAATTTTCACAAATTATGTCCAAATTGGCAGCTAGGCGTATCAAATTGGTGCTCCAAAGACTTATAGTTGCAAATCAATTTGGTTTTTTTGTCAGGAAGACAAGTTGCTGATAATGTAATTTTGTCCAAGGAAGCTTTCCACATGATGTGGAGAGCAAGGAGGAAGATAGGAGCAATGGCAATCAACCTTGACATGGAAAAGGCATTCGATAGACTCGAGTGGAGGTTCATTCACTATTGTTTGTCACAATTGTATTTTCTTTCATTGCTACTTAACCTCATTTGTAGTGCATTTCATATGCATCCTTTAAAGTTATAGTAAATGGAAATACTACTTGCTCTATTCTTCCTAGTCGAGGTGTAAGGCATGGCTGCTCACTTTCTCCTTATCTTTGCATATTATGCTTTTAATTTCTATCTAGTTTGTTAGATGCTGTGCTTGTTGCTAAATCAATTTTAGGCTTTATGATCTCAAAGAATGCAACCCCTTTAACACACCTGATATTTGCATATGATACTATTTTGTTTGCCAAGGCATCTTTGGATGAAGACCGAGTGTTGAAGAGCATATTGAGCAGATACGAAGATTATTTAGGGCAGATAGTGAACTTTGCAAAATCAAGGGTCTATTTTGGCAAAGGGTGACTGAAGATTCTCAATTGTAGATTCAAAGCGAGCTACAAGTTTGCTATTGGAGAAGAAGGAAATTTACCTAGGGAACCCACTTATTGATACAATAGGGCAAAATTGCTTAAGAGAGATAGTCATAACCAAATGCCAAAAGAAGCTTGTGGGTTGGAAGTGTAATTCTCTTACTCAAGCTAGTAGAGGGCTCTTAATTCAGTCCCCTCTATTAGCAATTCCCACCAAAGTTGTGGATCAGGTTAGGTCATTCGATGATAAGGCATTTATTTACAAAGAAGTTGTGTTCAGAGATTAATAAAATAGCACATGACTTTTGGTGGGGATATGATAAGGAGAAAAGTCATTTCTATGCTAGGTCCTAAACATCCATATGTATTCCAAGGCATATGGGTGGTTTGGGATTTAGGAATATAGCTATCACAAACCAAGCTTTTTTAATGAAGATGTGCTAGAAGTTTCTTATCGAGGAGGATGCATCTGGTCTCTGGCAATCCATGTTGAGGGATAAATGTTTCCTAAGCACCTCTTTTTGGTACTATTTAATTAAAAGAAATGACTTCCCATACATGAAGTCTCTTTACTCTATCCAACACCATTCATATACAGGTTCTTCTAGGGTTATTGGTGATGGTGATAAGGTGAATGTGTGGAGGGATAGGTGGATAAGAAATGAAGCAAAGTAGCCTTCTCCTTTGAATAACTATAATGAATTTCCTAACTCTATGAAGGAGCTTACAAACAATGAAAATAACAATTGGACTATGGAGACTTCAACGAATCTTCCTTGCTGAAGTGGTGGTTAAAACTACTGCTACTCTAATACACTTAGGTAGGAAAGATGAGCTTATATAGAGTGATCACCAAAGAGGTACTTTCACTATCAATTCAGCACATCCATCATTGTTGTGTTCTAGAAGATATGATGACTTATATTCAAAAAAGATGATTAACAATTGAAAGAAAATTTGGGCTTTGAAAATAGCACCCAGGACAAAGATTTTTCTTCGGAAGGTTGCTGTTGGAGAGCTAACTCTCAAGAAATTGTTGTCCTAAAGAATCTCTTCCATTAATCCAATTTGTGAAATATGCAAGCAAGGTGAAGAAGATGCACCTCATCTAATATTCTCCTGTCCATTGTGTCATGTATCATGGTTCTCTATTGGCATTACACCATACACTTATCAGGTAGGGTGGCGATAAGCGACGACCGTGTTGCAAGAAAAATAATGTTTTAGATGTTGTTGTAGTATATTTGTCACAATGCAAACAGATGTCGCATCATTTTATTTAATTACAATTTTTATTGGTTAGTTTCCAAGTCATTCACTGGGAGATAGTTATTGATATACATCACTCTCTATGTCCAAAAATGTTCTTTTATTCCAAAAAATGTTAATTTTATTTACAAAATAAATCAATGAATCAATTAATGAATGAATTGGTTAATTACAGACAAAAGAAATAATTAATTCTACCTACAATGCCTTAAACATATTCACAAATAACAGGCATCAAAAACCAGTTAAAACTACACTAAGTTAGTTTTGTACAACTACTCTAAGTAATACCTAAATATAGGTACAAAAATAGCTACTAATATATGCTATATTAAGTTATATTAACATGCTAATATCTTTAGTAACATTTTCTATATATACAATAACATATATATATGTCAGTATAGACCTTAGTAAAATTTATACATAACATAAGGTAAAAGAATACATTTGCTAACATATATAGATATCTATAGTGACGAGTACAACCGTCACTAAAGCTTTAAGGTTATTTATATACATATAAAGCTCAAACATTACTCTGTTTATACATATACATATATAGACACTATCTATGTATATGTATATGCTATATATCTATACCTTATTTACATTATTTATATACATATATATATTATACTTATACTATACATACTAGTATATATACATACACGCATAGGCACACACACAAACACACAACACTTGGTCACTATAGCTCACACTTTCTTCACTTAGTCATTCTTCTGTACACGCCTCTCTTCTTCTTCTCAACACTGAGAAATTTTCTTAGGATTGCTCTCTAACACACACATGAATCACTATTCATTAACCCAAAAATAAGGTTTTCGATGGGCGAGCCGATCTGGTTCGTGGGATGCATGGCACCTTATAAGGGTGGAACCAGACCACTACTAAGGACCAACCCTAGTTCAATTAGGTGCTTTTTCCATTCATTTCTAGCCCAATATTAAGCCCAATACAGGCCCGCCACAGTACATGACCCCCAACCCAACACTGTTCAGAATACATGCTCATATGCTCGAGAGAGAAGAGGATAGGTATGGTGTATGTGGCACCCTACATTGTGACAACTGCATCGCCATCATCACAAAATCAACTTATACGGCGTCGAGTGGTTGAAACCTCACGATGTGGTGCTATAAGTGTGGTGGATTTAAGCATTGAATTGCACTGCATTACAAGCTCTGGAGGTGATTTTAGGCCTCGATTTGAGAGTCCAATTAAAGTAAAAATTCAAATTAAATTATATGGTTACAAAGCCTTTATACATAATTGTACAATTAATTTAGAATTATAACTTAGTTAATTATATATGAAAATTAGTTAAAGTTAGTGATTTATACATGTTAACTTAAGGTTTAATTTCTTAATTACTATACAAATTGGTTAATTAATCATAAAATGACCTAGTATAGAGTTAATTTACATATTAAAGTATTTATTATACATTTTTAATCCATTTTAGAGACTTTATTTTAATTTATTTACATTTAAATACACATTTTAGATAGTATGTACATATTTAAGTTAAATACTATAATACATTATAAATGCAGCATAAATAGGTTGAAAATACTTATAATTACTACATGTACAGGTATAATATAAATTACTTCATTAATAACTAAATTTACTCATTTATTTTATTTTAAGTTAATAATCTCATTACTTAAGTTAATAACTTAATTATCTACTATAATTACATATTTAAATTAATTTACAAGTATCATACAGTATATATTACTTACTTAGATATGTATATACAATATTAATTATGGTTATTGCCATATACATTGGTTTTTTAAATAACTTAAGATAATATACATTTAAGTTAATATAAATTAATATATAATTATACAATAAAGTTATATATACAATAAATTATTCTAAATATTTTATTAAATATATAGATTACATTTATAAGTTAATTATGTACATTATTTACATATTTTTCAATATATACGTACAGCTTAGTTTTAAATTATATTTACAAGTATAAATATACTATACATGTATTTTTAGGTATTTTTGGGTTTTTTTTATTTTTATGGTTTTTATATATATAATAGAGGTAGGAGATTAGAGAGAAAGAGTAAGATGAGAGAGGAAGAGTTCTTTTTGGTATTTTGTACTTTGGTTTCTTTTATTAAGTTCTAAAATATATTGAACTGTCGGTTGGTATGTTTTACCAAGTTGGGGGTTCAGATTACTTTGAAACTTTACATCTACCTAGAGAAATACCTAATCTTATTCAAGACATGTTTATTTTAGTTTTTTAGTATTTTTTTAATGAATTTTATTTATTGACAATTTAACTCAATTTAGGTCTTGAATGAGTGTTTTGAAATGACCTTAAGACCTAAAATGGATTCTAAGGGCTGGAAAAGGGGTATAAGCATCCAAAAACATCCAACACATTGTAACGAAGATGTCTCATCATTTAAACATGATTTTCATTTAGATCTCAACTAAAAACATAATTTGGACAGTTAATGCATTTCATATGAGTTGACAATGACTAAAAATATGGTTTAACTGCTTCTTAAATCAAGTTTAAGTCAATCCAATTTACATAAATGCATACATATGCTGTTCTAATAGTACAATACATGAATAGCTCAATTATCACTTAAAATCCAGTCAATTCCAACCTAATAGGATCTATACATATTGTTGTTGCTGATCTGCTGCTACATCTGTTCCAGCAGTTGATTTAGTTGTTGCTGCTCTTGCTCTTGCTACCAACAAATGCAGTAACCTGTATAATTGCAATCCCTTTGAAAACCCAGCACCTAAATCAGGCTGTGAAGCCTGATTAATTAATTTCAGAAAAGCTCCTCAAATCTGAAAAGTCAGATCTAAGGACCCATTAACTACAAATTCCAATTGATTCATGAATCCCATAAAAATCTAAAGTTAAATCCACTGCAAAGACATTCAAAATCTCATTCAAATTAAATCAATATCAGATGGACAAAAACCAATTCTTCGGAAATTCAATCTCAGACACTGCAAGCATTCATGAAATTGTCTAAAAACCATTTAAAGTCATATTAAGGGTCAAAACATATCCAAAGATCCTAATTAATCCTTCCTACATCACTATAGATAATGAAGAAGGGAGATTCACTTCAGAATCTTCATTCAAATCACCTAAAACCTCTGATAAGCGTCAAATCTAAAAGTTGATGTCATTTAAAATCAAAACCCATGTTGCCCTGCTTTAGGGTTTTGATCTTGAATCACTGAGATGATATGATCATCTAGAGTTCCTGCACATCATTAATTGCCATACAAGAGCTCCCAAGTGATGCATTAAAACATATCAGGTCATGGTTTAAAGCTTAAATCAGTGCAATTGATTTTCATAAGTCTAAACTACCTAAAAAATAATATCACATCTGAATATTGGATATGAATATAGTGCTCATTTAAATTCCCATCAAAAGTGCTTATACCCATTGAAATCAGGCCAATTACATAGATATAAACTCAATTTGGTCAATCAAAATAGTTAGCAACCAGATTTCTCAATAAATTCATCAATCAACCCATCAGATCAAACTAGATTCGAATGATCAATCAAGTCTAATTCAACTCAAGGGAAGGTGATTGTGGTCTAATGACATGAATGGAATCACCATCCATTGGATTGAGTGCTCAATCAAATCTAAATGCTATGGAGCATCAAATATAATTGATGCTTCACTGAGTGAGCTGATTTGTGAATAAAAAAAAAAGCATCGAGTGAAGGAAGTGAACGTGATTGTGAGATGGAGAAGGAGAGTGATCAAGTGGATGTCAACGAGTTCAACTCTTCTGATCAGAATTGATCAGAGGAGGTATGGGGCTATTAACCTAATATAACACTAATTAACCACTGAATCCATGAACTATCTCACTAATTCTACTCTACTTTATCTACACTACATTAACAACTACTCTAAAAAGCATTGAAACCTAATCTAGCAGAAGAATAGGACCTGGGGAGAAACTGCAGCTGGTGGCTGCAGTGAGGAAGGGGGAAGGATCTCCTATAAAGGGAAACCTGCTAGTGGAGTTCTGGGTTGCCCTCAAGTGCTACGAAGTTCTTAGCTGCGAGGAGAGGTTGCAAGAGGTGGAATTTCACCATGCAAGCGGAGGAACAGGGACAATATGGGGAGATGAAATTGGAGAGGATGAAATGCTCAGCTCGAGAAGGTAAGAGGGAGCTGATCATGCGCGTAGGGATCAGGTGTGCTTCCTATATAAGTCGAGGGTCAATCAAGTCACTAGCGAGGTGAGATTAGGTGCACCTAGGTTAAACGGTGGATGAGAGAGTGAAGTGCACGCGGGAAGGTTTAAACCAAATGTTCTCCGTTGGATTGGATCTACGGCGAGGGGTGACACTTTGCGTAGGAGCGCGCGAAGTTTGGATCAAGATCAACCATAGGATCCGAGGTGCAAACGATCAACGGTGGTTGTTCTTCAAGTTCTTCGTGAGGAACAATAGCATGCTCAACAACAGGTGTAAATGGGTCAATTGCACATTGGCCCAAATGGGTGAAATAATGTAAAAGTTGCGAAAGAACCCATAAGTGGCATGAAATAGTATAATGTGATCCTTAGGTCTTGCAGATAGGTCCCTAGAAACTTGCAAAAAAGTCCCTGGAAAGCTTTTAGCTTATAAAAATGTGAAGGATGAAGGACCTATTTGTAATGTCATGAATACAAGGTCCTAATAACATCCAAATGTAATAAAGTTTTTATTGAAGCTTAATTGAACATTTAGGAACATGATTTCACTTTCAATTTAAACTTTTGAACCCAAATATGTTCTCAATTTGCAATTGGATTTACATTTGTGAATAGAATATCTCATTTTATAACCTAATTATGCATTTTTAACACAAATTAGATGTTTTAGATCATTTTCCTTAATTCTCACACTTAACCCATTTCTTGTGCTAATTATGTAGTGTTTAACCTAGTTTCTAGCTTAACTTTGGCATTTTAACTATGATGAGCCACACCTCATCAAGTGGTTAGTATGGAGAGGAGCTTGCCTTTTTATATGGCACATACACTTTGGCTTCATAAATACAATGCTATAAAAGAGATAATCAAGCCTTTGGTTTAAGATATCAAGAATAGAGCTATAGAAATTATGAATTTTTACTCTAAGAGTGATCTTCCATATGGCAGGAGGGGGAAGATTCAATTGAATCATCCGAATAGCTTAGTGATTTACAGCTTGAAGGATGTCTAATTCAAGTTGAGCAGCAATAGCAGATGATCATGCTACCTATGCTATTGTGATAAAAAACTTTCTAGGTGACATTGTTAATGCAAATGATGGAAGAGTTAAATCAATTAATTGTAATGAAGCTGAGTCAGTGGTGATATTTCAAGGCCTATCATTTGCCTTATGCTTGACTTACCAGTCAGGCGTCATCCTTAGTGAGTCAAATATTATGCAAGAAGTAGCTTGATTAGAGGGTGAAGCACTAGGTTCTTCAATGTCGGTCCCTGTTGCAAGTGCACCCGTTACTTTCAATTATCAAGGTTCCTAGAGCACGGTCCAATTTGCCTTGTACTATCTGATTATGGTTGTCTTCTAGTGAAGCTTAAATTTGCAACAAAAAAAAAATTAAACTAATGCGATGTCTCTAATCAATCTCAAGGCAATAAGGCATGATATTTGTACACAACTTTCATGAAATAGTTCTTACCAATTGTATAATCGATGTTTATTTCTAGAATTAGATGTATAGTAAGCAAAAGAAAGTTTATTCTAATAGTGCAACACCTAGCTCTTAAGGTAGGATATATATTCCCCGATTAGATCTTTGGAAGTACTGTTTGTTGTTATGTATTTAAAAAGAAAGGTTCAAAAGACATAATAAGGGACAATGCACAATGCACCAGATATTAGGGTAAAAGTTAAAAGGTACCAAAATGATACAGATTCTCCTAAGAATATAATAATCATGGTTAGGTGTTCATGTATTTAAGGATTAAGATATAATCTCATCTTAGTTTGGATAAATAATAAAGATATATACAACAATGAACAATACATCTCATTTAAACTATCCATGTACTTGTTATTAATGTTGAACAGCTAAAGACGTGTCCCAAATTAATATCAAGCCTAGCAGATAGATCTACTTGCATAGACATTAGGTTTATCTATTTTCGTACATCTTTTTGAGTGCAAATTTGGAACCATATTGGATTGTATAAATGTCTAGTTACACAGATAAAGATATGGTTCATATGGATAACCCTTGGTATAACATTGAGAAAAATGTAATGCATATAATTCATTGTCTTATGCCATTAGACTACAAAATGATTGCTTCTCATACTTGCATGTACAATTATGCAAATTAGTAAACCTCATATTTATGATCACTACAGACGCAAATAGATACATACAACCACATATTCATCTATTATTATATCCAGGCATTCATCATGTATATGTATATGAATAAACTTTTGGATTATTATTTTGAAACCTACAAGTTTTTTCTCTAAGAAAATTCCATAATTTTAAGGATAATGGTTTTCATACTTGATTGCCTCATCCAAATCAAGCACTATCCCAACTGTTAAATATGAGGAAAGTAAAAAAAATGTTACCTCATACTCGAAGTGGCCAATCATTTTAAAGTTGATCCATGCTGATGTAAACATGTTTACACCACTTAAGATGTCTATTTATGCATGTTCTTAAGCATAGGATTGCATTGCATACTATAAATATTGCATAACATGCATCATCTTGCATTTAAAATAGTTTGAATAAAATGGAGGTTAATTGTCTCCTTTTATGTTCATGGACAGGGCAAACTTTTTATCGGGGCCTCGGATCGAAGATCCAACCGTACATATGTGATCAGGGCGACGATTGGAGTTCAATGACTCCAAGATCGCCATAATCATACATCTGTAGCATCAGATAGAGATCGGGGAACCCTAGAAGATCAACGATCAAGATGGTATGAATCTGCACTTCAAATGACAAATCCGACCGCATGGATGGATTCAAATCGATGATCGCAGCCTAACAACGCGAAAATCGACTCAATCCGACAACCGTGGCACCATCTACATCATCTAGAAGATGGACGGCCAAGATGGCGCCACATGGCACCATCTCGACCGCCCAACCGACCGCCCTCAACTTCTAAAGATGCTAGCTCCCACGAATCTCAGTCGTTGGATCAAGATCCAACGGCTGAGGTTGCCCTCAACCAGCACGCCCATCCTCTGAGCCGCACCTGAAGAAGCCACCTTGACCGTTGGATCTTGATCCAATGGTCCTGATCGCATGTTTAGAAGAACAACCGCTCACCCATCCACACGTGCAACGCTGTGGATAAGGCACTCGGTCACCTTCAGGCGTGAGTTTGAATCCACATGTGTAGGCAAGCGGGGGTGAGCGAGCAAGCACGTGCGACCGTGCGATGAGAAACGAGCGGCTGTGGGCACTCGATAGCACCCATGTCCTATTGCACGCCCGCGCCTCATGCGAGATCAGACGCAGGTGGGCGCGCACTGAGGAGCAGGCAGAGGTGTGAGATAAGCCATCTGATCGTGAGAATCGCAGATCATGGAGCACGCATTACGCGCGAGCAGGCGAGCGACAACGTGGGCGGTGCCCCACTACGCCCATGATGGGGCTTTAGCGATGGTTTTATCCGTCACTAAACCCTTGATTTAATCTTTTTCAAATTAAAATGGCCAAATTGCCCTCACTCCTTGCAACTATAAAAGGAGACCCCCTCCACACAAAATTCTCATCCCTTCTCTTCTCTCCCTCTCCAAAGCTCAAGAGAAGCTTGTCCTACACCCGGGATGCTTCTTACGAGATAAAGTCAAATTTTCGTACCCCTTTCGGAAGCGGATCTCGCGACGATGACGACGTGCTGCCCCATTCCCGTTCTTCCCACTTCGTTCTCCTTTGTCCTGCTCCATCCTCCTTCGTTCAGGCATCGTCCCGTCCGACTCGTCCTCCAAGAGACCGTTGAGGAGGATATTTCACTTTCCATTCTTTTTAATGCTTTCTAGAGTAGATTTACTGCTTTCTAGTGTAATCATTTTCTGCTTTCTATTCATAATATTTAGTGTAACAAACAATCTTTTTAATGATGAATTCCATGTTCATTCTACACCTCCTTTTGATTTTTATTTGTAATATCTCTCTTACTCTCTCTCCCTTTCTCTTTTCTATTTAGTGTAAATAGATAGATAGTTTCTAGTCAATTAATTTACTTCGTGACAAATAAAACAAATGCGAATTTTTTTTTAAATCAAACGTCCGCCTCCTTGTGTTCGACCTGGGATTTCTATTCCGTATAAATTTTATTTGTTGAACACGAGTTCTTCGCTTTCAAACTACAACGACAGGTTTTCAAAATCGAACATGTTAGCATAGCAACCCGAGCGTTCAACATTTTGGCACCGTTGCCAAGGAGGCGACGCTCTTTGATTTTTCTTCGCATTTTTACAACTTACGAATCATTTACCTCACTTCTCTCCTTTCTTATTGTGATTGCAGGTACTCTTTTGAGACGAGCAAACATGGTAGATCGGAGAAAAGTGCTGTTAAAGGTTCTGTGAGTTATCCCCCACCTCCCACCCATTAGATTTCATTTCACCACATAATAACACAAACATCAATCAACCTAGGTGTTCTTATAAACTCTAAGGTTAGATTGTTTGTTGTTTGACACCTACACCTGCCCCAACCTCCACATTAAAAAAAAGAAAAATAAAAAAAATCTCACAGAGGTACAACCTCATCTGATTTTCAAACTCAACCGGTAAACCGATCTTTGGAACCGGTACAGACATCCAAACACATAATTGAGTAGAAATCAGATTAGGTAATCACTTGTGTGCCTAATAAAGTGGTGCAACAAGTCAATTGTTTGAGTTGATTGGGTTGCACCACTTCAATTAAAATCAACTCATCAAGTAGCTACCACATAAGTTCAACTCTTAGGGATTTACCAGGCACTCCACATTCTTTTAAGTTTTAAAGGAAAACATCTTCACCTGTGCCTTCAAAACCTGGTGTGCCAACAAAACTTGTTTGAAAACACCTAAAGTTGAATCCTAAAAGCTACTAAGCAAGATTTGAATCCTAAAATTCACCGCATCAAAAGTAATCTTGCTTGAAAACCACTGGTTGTGCACGCACACACAAATCAATCAATCATTAAGGGCACAACCCAGATAAAGGGTCCATCACATTCCAAAGCACATTCAAACCTAGCCCTAAATAAAATAGAGTAGACGTTGGCCTTAAGGATTCAACTCGCTCTTCAGAGCCCAGAACAAGATTATTTTCGATTAGTCTATTTCTACTGTTCAATCTGATGTCTAGTTAGGGGAGCAGAATCAAATGATCACGGCTTGGGGGGTACACTAGGAACCAAAGGCACAAGCCGAAGGAAGAACCTTCTCCCTAGTCCCTCCTTCTAACTGGTTGGATTGAATAGACAGAAGTAGATCAAATCGTTCCTTTATCTCAAGACGGGTTTTGGGAGTCTGTAGGTCTTTAGGCTAGCCCACTTAAGGACAGGTTTGATTGCTTGTATTGCAGGGCACCTTTTTTCCTCCCATCTCTCATGAATCCTTCCACATATTACACTCATTCTCGCTCTTTCCCTCCTATTTTGAATTATCCTCAACATGACGATTATCCCGACTCTTACTGTAATCAACCATCAGTTAGTTGGGATAACTCGGATTAGGGATACAGGTCTAGACCTCTGTGTTTAAGGTCTAACCCTGAACACTATGATTGTGATTTCTACCCTTCTTAGAGCCACATTGATTATAGATCACCATCCTTTCATGAACAACCTAATACGATCTACAATCAAGAAGGATACACTGATTCTTACCCATCCTCTGATTACATTGCCTTTAGGTCATCACCACCTTTTGAACAATCTGAAATGACCTATTATTAGGAAGGGTATAACGAATCTCAATTCGTTAATTCCCCTGCTTTGATCCCAAACTAGCCAAACCCTGAACCAACTCATTTGGTTCAGGGTAACCAGGTTCAAGATAAGGTTTTGGCTAACTTGAGGAATGTCATACAATCTTTAGAAGTTCATCCAATACCTTCCATTGCAAGATTGGAGCCTCTGATTGAAATGATTGATGATTTGAACAAGTATTTGTTAGATTGGCTCCAAGATGTTAAGGATAAGAACCCGGGTGAGTTTCTACTTGGGAAGTTAGCAAAATTGAGAATGAGATTTGTGGTTGCTTTAGTTTAGTAGTGGGATGATTCCCAGGATGAACTCCCTTTAGGAGAGCCAATGTCAGAACTCGCTCAGGCACCTGTTGGGGGGGACACGTGTTACGAGGCTGACCAGATTGAATTAGAGCAACCAATTAAGGATGATCTAATTTCTTCACCTAAGATCCCTGAGCCAGGGTACGAAGAAACGTATGTCTCCTTGGATCAGAAAGTGACAGATGATTTTAGGACATATATTAATACGGATCTTGATTTCTTTGATTCTGATGGTGAAGATTCAATTTGCGAAGTCTCATGCGAGTTTACAAAATATGATTTTTGTGAGACAATTGGGCCTGAGGAATCTGATAGATCATTTGATAGCCCAATAATTAAGGAAACTGATTTTATTGGGGCTCACATTACGGATCCAGAATTGCATTTTCTGGAGGATTCATTTCAATGCCCTGATTGTCAGTTACACCCCATTGAGCTTATTGATGATTCTGTTTCTAAGATAATTAGACCCAAGTCAATTCTGATTTAGCCACATCATTTAGACTTGGAGATTTCAGATGGGGTGATTAATATGCAAGAGGTCTTAGAATTTGACATGCTGAATGAGGAGGATAGGAGCTGGGAAATTCTGATTTAGGAAGCAAGTTCCGGAGGAAGTAGAAGATTGAGTCGAAGGGTTCCTATTAAGATGAAACCATCAAACCAGGACCCTTATGACATTTGTTCTGAGGATGTCGAACCCAAGCACACATTCAATGATTATCCTTTCGAATTCTCTATAACCTAACTTTTTGGTCTTGGGTTGCATCCTCATAAATCGCAGGCTTGACCCCGCTTGCATACTGATTTTAGGTTTTGGGTAATTTTTATCCTAAACCTGAGATATTCTTGATTATGGGGTATGGGTCTGCACCATAATCTGGTCCACATTTGTGGACATCTGCTGACAGGTCAGAGGTTTCCTATGTTTATGCTGATTCTGACCTGCACCTGTGAATTCTTTATTTCTCTTCTTTGTATAGTGTGCCTAGCTGAAGGCACTAAATTCATCACATATACAGTTCCTTTTAGTTTTTATCTCGAAGAGGACCTGACATTCACGCAATTCAGGTGCTTTCTATTCTATTCATTGCATTAGATAGGCATGGGGGGTGGATATTCATCTCTGAATTTATTCGTCAACTCCGTAAATTTGTTGTATTTTCTTTTATATATAAAAAAAATTGTGGAATTAGGAAAGGGAACTTGGGTTTAAGAAAATTTTCAATCTTAGGAAATACTACATTATGATCTGAACACAAAGACCCTTTAGGTCTTTGGACTTAATCAGCCTGTGTATCCATTAAAATGTGATTTTTTTCTCGAGTCCTCGCCAACCTGAATTCTATTTTAATTGGAGTAAATAAGTTTGGGTGATAAGTACACAACTTATCAACCCACCCTCAGATTTGAGGGAACTTTGAGCTTTTAGCATCTACACACATTCTTTGCACTGACTCGTTGCTCGACGATTTTAATGGAAATTGGGTAGCTAATGAATCTTCTATGATGATATGGCTGGCAAGTTATCGTGGGTAACAACCCATAGGTAGGTTGTCCAGAGCACAATCACTGGATCTTTCTCTTTTTGCTGCCTTTAGGTAAATCTTAGACCAGGGAAGCCACCTACTTAAAAAAAGAGAGTCAAAAAGAAAAGAAGAAAAAAAAAAGTGAAAAGAAAAAAAAGAAATAAGCCACACTTTGCCGCACAAGTATGGCTAGCAAGTTGTCGGTGGTAATAGCTCATCGACCGATTGTCCAGAATCTAGCTCCATAAATGCACTGAAAAATCCCAAAACACTTATGAAGAAGCGGAGAAGTAGAATAAACTAGGGAGATATACACTGGATTCACCCTTGTGTTGACCCCGTAAAAATAAAAGTAGGGAGAAAGCTATCGGTTGTAAAGATACACCTTTAAGCAGAATTCTCTTTTTAAGGTCACCTAAAGGCGTAGAAATCCGAAGTCCATTTTTACTGCCGGTCAACAAGTCTATCACATTCACAATAAGATGCTTATAACTTAGGGTTCTCATCAAATATTGAGTGAGTTGAATGGCCGTAGAAAGCCACTCTTAAACCCTAAAACTTGAAAATCCAAAAAAATTAGAAAAGAGGAAAAAGAGAATAATAAATTTTTCTTTGAATAAGGTGAGGGCTTGAGGCGGTCTGCATTTTGGCAAATACTCGGGCACTGTTGTGTCTCTGAAAGTTCAGATCCTAAGTAAACATTTTCTTAATGATTGAAAATAACTCAAGCCCAAATAATCCAATCTGATTCTCTTATAAATAACATATAGTTTTTGCTAGGGACTAGCAAAAGATAGGCATGGGGGTATGATGTAAACATGTTTACACTACTTAAGATGTCTATTTATGCATGTTCTTAAGCATAAGATTGCATTGCATACTATAAATATTGCATAACATGCATCATCTTGCATTTAGATTAGTTTGAATAAAATGGAGGTTAATTGTCTCCTTTTATGTTCATGGACAGGGCAAACCTTTTATTGGGGCCTCGGATCGAAGATCCAATCGAACATATGTGATCAGGATGACGATTGGAGTTCAACGACTCCAAGATCGCCCTAATCAGACATCTGTAGCATCAGATAGAGATCGGGGAACCCTATAAGATCAAGAGCCAAGATGGTGTGAATCCGCACTTCAAATGACAAATCCGACTGCACGGATGGATTTCGATCGACGATCATAGCTTAACGGCACGAAAATCGACTCAATTCGACAACCATGGCACCATCTACATCATCCAGAAGATGGATGGCCAAGATGGCACCACGTGGCACCATCTCGGCCGCCCAACCGACTGCCCTCAACTTCTGAAGATGCTAGCTCCCACGAATCTCCATCGCTGGATCAAGATCCAATGGCTAAGATTGCGCTCAACCGGCACGCCCATCCTCTGAGCCGCACCTGAAGAAGCCACCTTGACCGTTGGATCTTGATCCAACGGTCCTGATCGCGTGTTCAAAAGAACAGCCGCTCGCCCATCCATGCGTGCAGCATAGTCGATAAGGCGCTTGGTCGCCTTCAGGTGCAGGTTCGAATCTGCATGCGCAGGCAACCGGGCACGTGCGACCGTGCAATGGGAATCGAGTGGCTGCGGGCACTCGATAGCGCCCATGTGCTATTGCACGCCCACGCCTCATGCGAGATCAGACGTGGGCAGGCGCGTGCTGAGGAGCGGGAGGAGGTGCAAGATAAGCCGTCCGATCTCACGATCTGACGTCTAAGAATCGCAAATCATGGAGCGCACGTTACACGCGAGCAGGCGAGTGGCCGCACGGGCGGTGCCCCACTACGCCCATGATGGGACTTTAGTGACGATTATATCTGTCACTAAAGACCCCTGATTTAATGTTTTTCAAATTAAAATGACCAAATTTCCCTCACTCCTTGCAACTATAAAAGGAGACCCCCTCCACACGAAATTCTCATCCCTTCCTCCTCTTCTCTCCCTCTCCAAAGCTCAAGAGAAGCTTGTCCCACACCCGGGATGCTTCTCGTGAGATAAAGTCAAATTTTCGTCCCCCTTTCGGAAGCGGATCCCGCGACGACGATGATGTGCTGCCCCATTCCCGTTCTTCCCACTTCATTCTCATTCGTCCTGCTCCGTCCTCCTTCGTCCAGGCGTCATCCCGTCTGTCTCATCCTCCAAGCGACCATCGAGGAGGATATTTCTCTCTCCATTCTTTTTAATGCTTTCTAGAGTAGATTTACTGCTTTCTAGAGTAGATTTACTACTTTCTAGTGTAATCGTTTTCTGCTTTCTAGTTGTAATGTTTAGTGCAACAAACAATCTTTTTAATAATGAATTCCATGTTCATTCCACACCTCTTTTTGGTTTTTGCTTGTAATATTCTCTCTTACTCTCTCTCTCTTTCTCTTTTCTATTTAGTGTAAATAGATAGATAGTTTCTAGTCAATTAATTTACTTTGTTGCAAATAAAACAAACGTGTACTTTTTTTTAAATCAAACGTTCACCTCCCTGTGTTCGACCCCGGATTTCTATTCCGGTATAAATTTTATTTGTTGAACACAAGTTCTTCACTTTCATACTACAACGATAGGTTTTCAAAACCAAACCTGTTAGCATAGCAACTCATAGCATTCAACACATGCAACTTGTGCACCATTAAAATAGCCTGACCATCAAATGATCTAATAGGATCTGTTTTTAGTCCCTATTAAGTTGTGCAAGCTTGCATGCAATTTCAAGGTTAATTAAGACTAATCATGAGATTAACCCTTATAAATTGCAAATTAGAAGTTCGAGGCACCTAATTGAGCTATTAGGTGTACTAGTGTAAATTATTCATCTAAATGTGCTTTGGATTTTAATCAATCAATTAGAGGGTCTAGGACTTAAGTCTTGGATTCCAAGGGTGTTGGGGTTCAAAGATTATGTGTAATGGGTGGTTGGCCTAAATAAGGGACATTAGAGAAAAAGGGGCAAAATGTAGCAAGTAGAAATCAAAGAAGAAGAACTCCGAGGGGCACCTAGAAATTTTCTAGGCTTCCCTTTAATGAAATGAATGAGGATAGGGGCATTGACTACCTCCATCGTCGCCATGTTCCTGCCTGCAAAAGAGAGAGAGTGAGAGTGAGAGAGAGAGAGCAGCAACAGTAGAGGAAGTGGAGGAGGAGAGGTGATTGGAGGGATTCAACAGTTGTTGCAAGTGGAAAAGCTCCTCAATTGCCTCCCCTTATCCCCCACACCAAAATAAGACCCTAATCCATTTATGGGTTCTCCTTCCTTTAAGTATTGAGGGTGAAGAATGGTTTGCATGTCAGGTTTTTGGAGAGATTTGGATGATCAAGCTATTGTGTGGACGTGATAGGGGAATGGGAGGACTAATCATGGTCTCTGATGGTGTGGATGATGATGGCAGGTGTGTTGCTGAAACTGCAGCTAATGGTTGCAGTTGGGAAGAACAAAGGAGAGCACTAGAAGTAGCACACCACCTTCAATTTAGAGGTAGGGCATTTATTCTCTGTTTATGAATGTGTAGTCATGCATTTCAAACGAAATGCTGGAGAAAGATATGAGCTTTCCTCGAATTTGGAGGGATTTTATGGTGGGGGTGGAAGGAGTTACCCCTAAACAAAAAAGTCAATTGCATGTCCTGGGTAGAGGGTTTTATTGCATGTTTGGAGATGATTAGAGTAATCCCCAGGTGTTTTGGGTGGTGAATATGGGTTAGGTGCTATCTAGAGGCCTTCCCCTAAGTCCCCAAGTGTTCAGAAATTGAATAGAGCTGAGTGTAGGCAGATAGTGTGCACAGACACTATCAAGCAACATCTAATTTTTTGATCAAATGTATGATTCTCTAATCAGGTGATCGCTGGAAGGGATTTTTCCTCTAGAGTCATGAAATTATAGTTTTGGTTGTTTGACATGGTGGTCAAATGTTTGATACTGTATGAGGGTACGATTGATGACCCAATCAAACGAATTTTGTAGTGAGTAAACTTATAGTCTCGAAGTGCCTGCGATTAGAAGTCTGACATAATAATCAAACTTTTGGATAGGACTCCATATGTCCAGACGAGAGCTTGGACATCTGATTGCCGAGGTATTTGGATCATTTCACATGATGGGACACCTTATTTTACAAAATGCGACATTTGATCAAATGACCAGATGTCTGATTACCAAGCCTAGACATCTAATTGTTGGGTAGATGTCTAGAAGTGAGGTTCAGGAAGGCTGACCCTAATACTTCACCAGGTCATCATCTAATTTTGATGACAGATGTCTAATGAGCCAGGATCAGATGTCTAACCACAAGAATAGAGATCTGATACTGTTATATTAGTACAGTGCTGATTTAAACCTTGTGTCTAGTTGTGTGGAGTTGCGAGTTACCACCATGGGGCTCAGAAGTGAGATCCCAGAAAAGTAGTCCAGTGGGGATGCCTAATAGCATCTCTACGGGAAACCATCGGATATATGCACGAGATCACCAACCAAATACAGTTTTCCTTGAGGAAAGGAAAATGTCAGGACTACTTATGAGCTCAACGAGTTAGGAACCAAGGGGTTGGACCCCAGATACCAACACAGGGTGGCTGATGGGGGCGCATTTCGCAAATTAAAATTAGGGTTTGGAGGACCAATCGACGTAGCTCACAAAACTTGTCTATCAAATAAAATTTATAACCGAAACTCAAAAAGTGAGTCCCGAGTCGAACATGGGGAGGCAAATGTTTGGTTTTGAAAATTCGCATTTCTCTTTTATTTCTTTTTGTCATTTTTTATCTTTTCTAATTCTTTTAGTTTTTAGCAAGCAAGAGATCAGGTCGATTAATTCTAGCTAATCTACTTGCAACAATATAAGAGAGAGAGAGAGAGAAACAATCATCTATTTATAAACGAATGTTTGTTACACTACAAAAGCGAGAAATTTACACTATGAAAGAGTAAAAAGATAGAGAGAGGTGAGAGAAATTTCCCTCGACGGTTGCTCGGAGGATGACTCGCTCTGACGTCTCCTGGAGGAAGGTGGTGAGGAGTGAGACAAACGAAGACGGAGCCGGAGGATGGAGGGCAGGGCAGGATGGCATCACGATGAGGATCTTCTTCCTGAAGGGAGGTGAGAAGACGGCCATGGAATGTTCCATGAAGGGGGATGAGAAGTGGGAAAATAGTTGGTTCTACTCTAGAGGAGCATCCCGGGATTGGGACAAGCTCTCTCAAGAGCCTTGGAGGTGGTGAGAGGAAGAAAGGAAGAGATGAAGAAAAATGGGAGGGGTAAGAGTCCTTTTATAGTGGAGGAAAGAATCAAATTCGTAAACAGGACATTTAGTGATGGTCATAAACGTCCCTGAAGATCTGCTGCAAACGTCACTAAAGACAACCCACGCACCCACACTGTCGCTGCACTGGAGCGTGCTCTGCATGCCGTGTCGCACGCCTCAAGGCGCTACGCACCTACGTGCACTACCGCTGCATGCATGCGTGCGCACCTGAGCTACTGTGTGCATGCGGTGGTGCGTGCATGCACATGGGCAGCCTAGGTTGTGCCACGTGGTGCGATCTGGGTCGTCCATGTTCTTTCTATTGTAGGGGCTGCTACAAAGGTCAAATTGAGTTGATTTCACATCGTTAGGCTACGATCGTCGACCCGAATCCATCCACACAATCGGATTTGTCATTTGAAGCTTTGAATTATGTCACCTAGTCCCTTGGCCGTTGATCTTCCTCGGACTGCATATGGTGCTACGAGACTCTGATCAAGGAGATTTCGGAGGCATTAGACTTCAATTGTCATCTTGATCAGATTTGTATGGTCAGATCGTCAATTTGAGGCTCCGAAATAAATCTCCTTCTCTCCTGACCACAAAAAGGATGCAATTAGCCTAAAATATATACAACTGCTCTAAATGCAGAATGATGCCTGCTATGCAATATTTATAATATGGAATGCAAATCTAAGCCTAGGAACATGTATAAATAAGCATTTTAACCTAAATAGATGTGTCTATATCATACCCGCATGCCTATCTTTTTTTAGTCCCTAGCAAAATTAAACTACATGCTATGTATAAAAACAAAACTAGGATTCGATCACTTAGCCCTATGTTGTTTATTAACAATAGAAAATTTCAACTAATGTCCTAAATAACGAAAATTCAACAATATCTGGGTGTCTGCCAGAGTGTAAACTGCCCAAGTCCTCGCTTTATTTGCAAAGGGAAGATACAGTTTTTTTCTGTTTTTCCTCTTTTCTTATTTTTTTGGACTTTTTGGAGTTTGAGAGTGTTGCGATAACTTTTTATAGCTACCCAACCCGCCCAAGACTCGAAAAGGACTCTAAGTGCTAAGCATCTAGTGAAAAGAGTAAAAGACTCACTAGGCAGCCGTTAAAACGGCCCTAGGTGACCTTGCCTAGAGGTTTATCTTTTCGAACGGTAGCTTTCTCCCTACTTTTATTTATGGGGTCAACACAAGGGCGAACCCAATGTATATCTCCCCAGTTTATTCTACTTCCCCGCTTCTTCCCTAAGTGTTTTGGGAATTATTATGCATTTTTATGAGCTCGACTCTGAGCAATCGGCCAATGGGCTGTTACCCACAGTAACTTGCCAGCCATACTCGTGCAGTGAAGTGTGGTTTTATTTATTTATTTCTATTTTTTATCTTTTCTCCTTTCTCTATTTTTTTTCCTTTTCTTCTTTTTTTTTTCAAGTAGGTGGCCTCCCTGATCTAAGATTTACCTAAAGGCAGTATGACGAAAATGGTCTTGTGGCTGGGCTCTGGACAACTGACTATGAGCCATTACCACCAACAAGTTGCCAGCCATACCACCCTAGATAGTTCATTGGCTACCCAATTTCCGAAGAAACCGCTGAAAAGTGAGTCAGTGCAAAAAGTGTGTAGATGCTTAGATTTAAAACCCCCTTAAATCATAGGGCGAGTTGATAAGTCGCACACTTATCATCCCAAATTATTTACTGAATTAAAATAAGATTGACATAGTGAGGACTCGAGACTAAGTTCACATTCGATTGGACACCCGGGCTAATTAAGTCCAAAGACCTGAAGAGTCTAAGTATTTAGGTCTCAAGGTATCATTTCCTAAAGTTAATAACCTCCAAATGCCTAAGTTCTCTTCTCCTAATTCTTTTTAATTTAAAAAAAAAAGAAACTAAAAGAAATTCTACAGAGTTAACAAAATGATTTCTGGATAAAATATCCACCTCCTATGCCTAAATGATGCAATGTCCTCATTGTAAAAATAAAAACATGAAAAGGGCGGAGTAAATAGAATATCACTTGAATTTCATGAAAATCCAGTCAACTCCGTAGAGAACATGGAATATACACACATGCTAAATTTAATGCCTTCAGCTAGGCATAACATACATACAAAGAAGAAATTGAGAATTCACAAGTGCGAGTCAGAATCAAAATCAAAAGATTAATCCTCAGACCCACCAGCAGAAGATGTCCACAGAAGTGGACCAGATTATGGTGTAGAACCATGCCCCAAGGTCGAATGGTTCTAAGGTTCTGGATGAAAATCACCCAGAATTGAAGATTGTTGTATTTATAGGGCCAAGCCTGTGGTTTGGTGGTGTGCAACCCAAGACTAAAGTGTCGGACAAAAGGTAGATTTGATTTACAAGGTTCAGATGTCCACTTAACATTCAGCTCAGAAAAATAATCAGTTATTTCGAGCTTGGGTTGCACATGAAAGATATCCTAAGGGTCTTGGTAGAAAGTAGGTGGCTTTAGGTCAACAGGAACCCTTGGATCCAAAATCAAAGTTTCCTCAGAATTAGCTTTCCAGATTTTTAATTCCAACTTCCTATCCTCCGAAATCAATGTTTCTGGGACCTCCAAATCATTGTACACCCCATCTAAAGTACCCAAGTCCAATAATTGCGGCTAAATCAGGATTGACTTTGGCGTAATGATTTCTAAATCAAAATCAATCCCTTCAGGGTGTGGTTGAGGGATGGGGCTACTGATTAAATCTTCTAGTAAATGAGGATTTGAGTCCTCCAAGTTAACCCCAATTGAATCAAAATCTTCAATGACTAGTGAAAGAGCGATCTTCATTTTCGTTGAAATTTGTAACATAAAATGTCTCATCGTTGTATTCAGTTGCATGGTAGAAAATCGCTTTTCAAAACATTTAATTCTCAAAATCTAACCACAAAAATAGTTTGCTCGTCTCCACAGGGAGGAATTATCCTATTAAACTCGTGAGTGATGTCTCGTTTATTCGAGAATATCAACGGGTGTGCATACTGACTAGTGCAACTTATTTCCAATATAAATTCTCAATTTAAACAATTAATCAAAAGTGTAATTGTGCACATGAAAAATTACCACAATATAATATTCCATTAAATAATGATCTTGGTAATAGCAAACAACATTAGTATTAATCTCCTACCCAATAGCACCCATTTACAATAACCAATATTCCATGTTTTATGTCATTCATAAGAAAAACACAATCATATGTAATTCAGATTAAAGGGGGGGATGTCTATGCAATTTGCTACAATATATTAAATCAGGAAAATAAATGAATAGTGCATCTGACAATGGCATGATTCGTAAATATTAATGAAATCCAAAATAGGGGAATTCGTCTCTCTCCTTTGTGCTCGCGCGAGGGAGCTTCGCTGTAGGAGCTGCTATCGGGGAAGGTTCAACCGGAGCGAGGCCTCCACGATAGTGTAGGAGTCATGGCTGAAAGTGGTAGGTGGCCTCCGACCAAAGGAGATGAAGCTCGCCGGCAAGGAGGTCTGTTGGCGGTGAACGGCGACCGCAGGTGCCGCTCTACGTGAGGCCGAGGGTGGTCAGAGGATCAAGGCGAGATTGTTGGTGTCAATGGCGTGAAGCCTCAAGGCCAGACGAGGCATCTTCGAGGAGGAGTGCATGGTCATTGATGGGTTCTTCTGGAGAAGATGAACAGTACGTGGAGAGGAGGAGGAGATGCAGCCATTGCCTTGGCCGCGCAAAGGTGGCACGATGCTCATGCTCAAGGGCACACGAGGGCACGCACAAGAGTGCGCAAGGGGATGCACTGTTGTACACGTGCGTGGCTGGTGGTATGGGCAGGCGTGGCCAGTTGTTTACACGTAGGAGGTGACTGGGAAGGGCGTGGCCGCTGCGGATGCGGCATGTGCTGGAGGCAGTGTGTGAGGAGGGAGCGTGCTATTGGCCTGCGTGTGTGCGGCCGCACACGTGCGTGGTGGCATGGCAGAGGGGCATTGGTCGATTGCTTGCACGTAGGAGGTGACTAGGACAGTGGTGGTGTTAGGTCACTCTGTTGAGGTTGGAGAAGAGGAAGATGAAGAAGGATATGGTTATGCATGCTACTACGGAGGGGTTGGTGGTGAGGATGCGCACGATGTCACCGAGCGCAAGAGGTTGAGGGTGAGAGGAGGAAGATGGATGCCTGCTTTAGATCATGGTGCACCCCATGTCCATGGTGTGCGCATGAGGAGCACAGTGGAGGCGAGAGGAGATCCCCACAGGGGGGAAGATTGGTTCTTTAACCTGTTCCAGATCCACAACGTCTGCCTCTCCCTTTGCATGCGCAACTGCTAGATTTGAATGCTGGTGGAGGGAGTGGCGGTGGGAGGTGGACAATTATGGGCGTACCCTCCTTCAAATGCTAATTATATTCATGTCCAGCCACCTATTATACTTTTATTTTTTTCTCTCTACATGCACATATCAAATAAGAAGTATAAATGTATATATTAGAATGCAAAGCAGATTCAAAAATATTCATAAGCTAAGATTAATTACTACTTAGCTTAGGTCATTAAACTATAAGGAAATGTATTCCATATGTACTTAAGCCAAATAAATGTCCAATAAATTGGACTTACCAACTGGGCTATCAAATGGTTCATCATGCTCCTCGAGCCCATTTGTCTCACTAAAGTCATCTTCCTTAAGTTCAAGTGAGACTTAACTAAGAGATTCCTCACCCTCAAAATCAAAGAATCCATGATTCTCATTTATATATGTCTCAAAATCATATGTCATTTCATGGTCCATCGAGACATATTTTTCGTCATTCCCTGGCACTAAGATCTCGGGTGAGAAACTCGATTTATCCTCAAAGTGTTGCTCTAGCCCAACCTAATCATCTCTAATCTCAGAATATGTATCCCCCTAGACAGGTGCCTGAGCAGGTTCAAACATTGGCGCTCCTTAAGGGGGTTCATCTTGAGAATCATACCAAAAAACTTCATGGTCTAGAACAAGGGTTGAAACCTTAAGTTTTTGCTAAGGGACTAGCAAAAGCTAGGCATGGGGGTATGATGAGAACCTCATCATGAGCCATAACTAGCTCATTTTGACCCAATACAAAGGATAAAAGCTCCTACATAACTCAAGGAAAGGCTTAACTCAGAGAATTCTGAGTTTAAGGAGAAAACAAGTCATAAGGGGTAAAAATGCAATTTTACCAGTATAATCTGCATACAGGGTAATTCAGGGTCCAAACATAGGTCAAAGCAACTTAATAAGAATAAAAGTGGGATGAGATGATCTAGCAAGGGCTACAGCAATTCCAAGGAACTAAATGATAATCTGTAACCCTAAAACAAACCCACTTCAATTCACGAGGTTCAAGGTAAAGCAAAAATGGAATAAACACTCTAAAATTCATAGAAAAATAATCTCTAGGGTTTAGAACCTTCAATTTGACCTTAGGGACCCATCTTGACCTACATTGAGAACCATACCCAATTAATAACTTAATTTGGGTTTTTGCATAAATTGACCAGTCAAACAAGGTTTAATCTAGAAATAAAATTCACCATCAGATTCCTTAGGTCCTAATTAGTCATGTATAAAAACTTGAGCCTAAGAAGAAACCTTCTTGACCAACTTTACACTTTGGTCCTCATATATTTACTTTTTGGCCCTCAACTTTTGAACCCTCGCATTTTGGCCCCTAACTCTCCTTCTTTCTTTGCGTTCAGGTCCCCCCTGCAAAACCTGCCAGCACCATGCTCCGGCGACCTTGCGCGGAGCATGGCGCCGCGCAGGGTGAGGGGGAGAGTCTGGCAAGTAAACCGGGGGTGCCCTGCGTCGTCAGCCGTCGCAGGGACACCCCCCCTGGTCGCTGTAACCCACCATACCGGCCGTGCGAACGCACGGACGGTATGGGTTTCCATCTCCGGCGTCCTCCGGCGAGGGAGACACGTCGTCTCCCTCCGCCTTCCTCCCTGATTCGGTCCCTATAAATACCCCCGTCGCTCCACCGTCCTTCCTAGCTCGGATCTGACGGAGAAAACCCCCAACTTTCCTCTCTTCTCACTCCGGCAGACGCCCCACCAGCTCCGGCGGTTCTTCCTCCTCCTCCTCTTCGCTCTGCCGCAATACCAGCAGCAGAGACTTCTTCCCCTACTCTTCCCGCGCCACGCCGCACCCAGCTGGCGCCTCTCCGGCCCTCTGCTCGCCGCCGCCCCTTCCCCCGGGCATCTTCTTCTCCGGCGACAGTCGATACGACTGTCGCCCGCTCCGGCCCCTCCTCCTCCTGCTAAGTAGGTAGAACTCTTCCTCCCCTCTTCCTTTTCCTCACTTTAAACATCTACTGTCGCCCTCGATTCCGACCCCTCACCCTCACCTTCTCCGCCTCCGGCCATCCTCCGGCGAGCCGCTCCCATCACTCCAGCAACCCACACGGCTCGCCGACCACCGCAGAACCTCCGCCTCCTCACCCTGATCAACCTCCGCCCTTCCACTTCCCCCACATCACCCTCTGCAACTCCACCGAACAAACCCATCTTCCGACCCACAGTCCGACCTAGGGCAGCCCTTAGGCTCCGCCCCGCCGCCTGCACCCCCACACCACCTTCGCCGTGCCACGGCGAAGGTCCTCCGCATTTCTGATTGGGCCGAGAGGCCGTTTTTCTGTGGGCAGGTACCTGTGCTCGTCGCCGCCATTGTTGAAGCGAAGCAGCTTCTTCACCTGCTGCCCCAGGTGCGAAGCGCCCAGGTCACCCTCCCAGGCTGTGCGGGGGCACTTCGGCAAAGCGTTAGGCTGCAGTTGAGGCGAAGCTCTCGCGCGAAGCCCCCGCGCTTCGCCTCGACTGCCGCTGCTTCCTCCGCGCAGGCACCCAAATTGGGGTGGGACATTTAGTCCCACATCGTAACCTTTCAGAGGAGAGCGCCTGCATAAAGGCAAAAAGCACCTTATGCTCGTTGCCTCCTGAGCACAGGGTGAGGTCCCTCTCACTCACTCGCTCGCTCGACCCGGTCTCGTCCGCGCTCACGCCTCGCGGACCTGGCCCGACCCGACTTAGACTGACCTGCACTCCTCGCCCACCACGCACGCCGGTGGGCCTGGACCCGGGCGCGACCCGTACCCGGCTACCCGGCAGCTCTGGGAGAGCTATCCTATGAGCGGATTCTGTGAGAGAGAGAGACGCGGGGGGAGGGTAGAGATAGGTTTTGCCCCTCTCTCATCAAGCTGTGTAAGTGTGCAGGCACAGGTGAAGAAGAACCGTGGAAGAAGACGAAGGCTGAAGGAAGGAGGATCACCGAGCGGCACTGTAGCAGCGGCGGTTTAAGTCGTCTGATTGGAAAATCAGACGACGTCCTGAAGGCAAGGAAGGAGAAGGAAGGCGAGGCAGAGGAGAACGCAGAGAGGCCAAGACAAGAACTGAAAGAAGAAAAAGAGCACGAGAAGAAGATCTGAAGAAAGGAAAAGAAAGGAAAGAAAGAAGAAGAAGAAGAAGAAAGAAAAGAAGAAAAAGAAGAAGAACAAAAAGAAGAGAGCAGAAGATCTGAGAAGGAAGAAGAGGAGAAGCAAAGAGAAAAGAAGAAAAGCCAACAAATTCTCTCTCTCTCTCTTTCTTTATTTTTGTAAAAGAAACTTGTACCCCTAGAATACAACTTGCTCCCTGAGTTCGACCTCGGGAACTCTTTATTTCCGAGTAACAAATTGTATTAAACTGGTAATCACCTCCCTCTATACTATACTACGACGAAATAATAAAACTATAGAGGAAAGAAGCCCCACCAGTTTTTGGCGCCGTTGCCGGGGAGCAACGGCTATTCTAGAGGTAAACATTCCTGTTTCTTTTTAGTTTCTGATAATCTCCTCTCTTTTGTGCAGCTACAGGAAATCAAGAAAATAAGCAACCGCACGACAACCACTCCGAGGACAGGTAAAATTTTTTCCTCTTGCTATTAACCCCTAAACTCTAAAGAGGAAGAAAAGAAAAGAACAAGCAATATAGGGCTAACCTGTCTTCCATACTTAGTAACCATAAAGAGTTGCATGTTTTCAACTCATTACTCCTGCACACTATTAAGGGTATTTAAGGGCTAACACATTCTTGCTTGAGCCCTAATTACCCAACAAAGAATTAACTGGACCAAGTAGAGCCAACCTAGGATCCAACACTAGGGATTTAGAGACACACTCCTTAAGCAAGAATTGAGAAAACCAAATGAAGTGTGCCCAAGCCCTTGTCTGAAAATACCTATTCAAAGAAAACCTAAAACAATTGGCTCTCTAAACACTTGAACCCTAAAAGACAGGACCTAAAAGCTCTCAAAGAAAACAAGAGGTAAAGTTGACCCCTTGGGTCAACCAACCTTAAATTAGGTCACTCTTTGCACTTAAAAGACTAAAGTTCAAGTGAAAACCTTAAGCACCCTGATCTTAAAATTGGTAGACTTAAGAGGTCAAGATCCCCATTCTGGTCTACCTGGAACCGCAGTGACAAGAGAGGTCGGGTGGGGGAAACCCTGTAACCCGTGGGGACGCTCTACCGTGTAGGGGTCTTCGCGGGACTCTCCCTCTCTGGCTTCCCAAGTAATTCTCAGGTGGACGATCTTTCTGATCAAGGGGTCCTTCTGCCCCGCACCTCTATAGTCACCCAACACATTTTTGGGTGTCTTGATTAGGTCCAGCACCTTCTAAACTTACCTCTTCCAACAGTGCATGTACGGAAGGAGGTCCTTAAGACCACCCTTAAGACCTCCTTTAGAAATTCGCTCCCGTCAAGGCCAAGCCTCGACGCCCGTGTTTGTGCAACAACACCCTCACATTATTCTCTCTTCTGATTCAGAACCAAGTTCTTCTTCTTCCCCCATCATGGCTCAGCCAGTTGAGGAAGAAAATAATCTGGAGCACCAGCTCCAGCGACTCAATGACCTCTTCCAAAACTTCGTGCACCCACCACAGCGTCCTATGATGCGGGACCACTACAATCCTGCTGCGGTGGCCATTGAGCCTCAAGTCAGAATCCCGACTGGAGGACCTGATTCCGAATTAAAGCCCAACATGATTCATGCTATACCTAAATTCCATGGGCTTAATTCTGAAGATCCCTTCCAGAACATCAAACAGCTAAAGCATCTGGCCCACACTTTTGGATCAGATGCGCAAAATCGGGATATTCTTCTCATGAAGATGTTCTCCTTTTCTCTTATGGACAAGGCCGCCCATTGGTATCAAACTCAGACCCGGCCGATCAACACTTGGGAAGAACTTCAATCCGAGTTTTTGAAAAAGTTTTTTCCCGTTGGTCGGACCAACGCCTTGCGCCATCAGATTACACACTTCACTCAACAATCAGGAGAACCTCTCCATGAGGCATGGGATCGTTTTCAGGATCTCATGAGAAAGTGCCCCCATCACGGAGTTCCTAAATGGGAACAAGTCCAATCTTTTTACCAGGGACTCCGTGAGGACATCCGCCTTTTCGTCAATGCAACTTGCGGAGGAAACATCATGGGTCAACATGAAGACACCGTATGGGAGATTCTCGAAAACATGTGCGAGAACTCCATCAACAATGACTCCATGGGATTATTCGACAGGACGAATACCCGTGCAGCGACGAATCTTAAGGGAGCACATGAGACGCAGGGCCTGTCCGCATCAGTCGACCTGGAATTAATGGACAGTCGATTGGACAAGGTCTCAATCATTGAGAAGAAGGTGGATGAGCTGACTCAGCACTTGCAGCGAGCCACCTCCGCGCGTAACTCCTTTGAACAACCTCCTTCCACACAGGAGACTGTGCAAAACATCCTCCACCGATATTCCCCTAGGATGGATCCATATCCATCCCCATCTGATTCTCGGATCGGAGGATCATCCGATCCTTTCTACACCAGCCCGGGGAACTCCATTCCCCCTTTCCCTGATTCTCAGGAGGTTCCTCAGACCTGCGATGTAACGAATGCGTGCCCCAGACGCCTTTTAAGACGTCTGGGAGGTGACCCAGACGTCGGACCAGACGTCTTGGATCACATCCAGACGTCTGACCAGACGTCCGGGATCGTTTACAGACGTCTGGAAAACAGTTATGTTCGCACGGGAGATTCGTCTGCGCGCCTGTGCGCGCAAACCTGCGATTCCTCTCTCTCTCTGCGGCTGCAGGCGCGCTGCGACCACCTTCTCTCTCCTCCTCGCGCGGCCTTAAAAGGGCGCGCCTCCCCTCCCGTCTCCACCGTCTCCTCCTTCTTCTCCTTCCTGAGCGCGAGGGCGGCAGCGGCAGCCGCAGTGAGCGCGGAGGAGGTGCGGCGTGCGAGGGCGGGGCTCTGCCGTGAGGGCGAGCTCGCCGGAGCGGCTTGGCCGGCCGGCGGAGGGCGCAGGGGGCGCGGAGCGACGCGGAGTGGGACCTGCTGCGGGCTAAGCAGCAGACGCGCGAGGTGCGACGCGGGCGGCGTCGCGAGCGGAGGCCGAGCAGGGTTCTGATTCTGGAAAAATTTCCAGAATCAGACGTCTGGGTTGATAGCCAAACGGCAAGGTCGACGTCTGTAAGATCATACAGACGTCTGAAAGGTAAGTTTCCGCTTTCTTCTTCCTTCTTCTCGACTGACCGTACTGAGGGAGGGGGGTTGGCCATGCGCAGGTTCGCTGATTCGCCATCCTTTGCGAATCAGACGTCTGGAAGTTGTACCAGACGGCGGGAGTGATCTACAGACGTCCGTGTGGACCATCGGACGTCTGGGGTATAGGACAAACGTCCCCGCAGACTTCGGGACATCCGGGGAACCAAGCTGAACAGGTAATTCTCTGATCCACCGTTTAAGACGTCTGGAAGGAGTTCCAGACGTCTGATTTTGCACAGTATCGTCTTTCTCGACCCGTTTAGGGCCCGTTTGGGCTCCGTTTTCCGCGATTCGAGTTGCGTTCGTTTCAGAATTAATTCCTCTACCCGTCTACAGTAGCTATACACTGTTCTGAGACACTCCTTGTGTTTGATCCTTGTGATAGGACCTCGTTCGGTTGCAGTCTTGAGAGTCGCGGAGGCACGCGGGATTCCCGATCACGCCCCCATTACTCCCGTTGTACCTGGTAGAGTGGCTTTAAGTATTAATAAAATCTGTTAAAGTATGGAACCATAACTAGAACCTAGGGCATTGCATGAATCCTAGGAATGAGAAATATATGGAATGATAGCTCCTAGGTGTTGCATGAATCCTAGGGCCGGAAAACTAGATTGTACGATAGATCCTAGGATATGGCATGAATCCTAGGGTGGAAAAACTAGTGGAATGTATATTACTGCAGTCTTGGGAAAATGGAAAGGAATATATAAAGCTGCTTGTAAATTTAATTAACAGCTGCCTGTTATGAATAAAGAAACATGTTTGAGATCATGGATTTTGAGAACGTGAATCTGGAAAGTGAAACATATGATGTTCTGAGATAAAGAGCTGGAACCCTACGGGGAATTAGGAGTGGAACTCCTGGAAAGAAAAAGGAATGGAACTGAGATGTAGTTTGTACTGTCTCTTGGGTACGCAGTACCAAGGGAAGTACCTGTACCTGTTTAGTGCAGAGTGGGGCCAGCCGCCCCAGGGACCCGGGGTTAGGATTGGTCGCTCTGTACCGACTTGTTGGCCCTCGTGTACGTAGTACCGAGGAGAGCTACTAGTGTTAGGAGAGTACTAGCTACCCCACGGGCCCCGGGGTTCTGCTAGCCTCCTTCACCGACTTGTTAGGCCCATTAGGGCAAACCAGGGTAGTCAGGCGAGGGTGCGCGGACTGTGGAGGGGCAAGGCCCCGGTTTGGTTACTGTGGAGGGGTTGGACCCCTGTTACTGAGAGGGCTCTGCCCTGGTTCCGTGCTGTGCTTTGGGCGCACCCGTTAACGGAAACGACTGACCGCGTGCCAGTGCGGGCTAGCTACCTGTGCTTCTATCGCGCGTGCCGTAGTCACCGTTACGTCTGTCAGTGACCTTGGGGTGGTTGACTGAGGGTAGGATCACCACGGGGGACTCTCCCGGCCAGGAGAGCACCACGTGCTACTTCTACTTTTGGAAAAGACTGCAATCAAGATCGTTCCCACGAGGACATTCGAGATCAAGTAAAGGATCTGAGAAATAAATGAAATAGTGAGAAAAATTGAAAGATGTGAATAAAGGAAGTAATAGAACATAACAGCTACTGTACACTCTACTGTTGCCTTTAGTTAGTTTGCCACTCTACTCAGCGTTTTGCTGACGTGTTACACTTGTTACCTTTTTCAGGACCAGGTGTTGAGCAGCCAGGGTCGGCGGCTGCAGAGGACGCTGGGCCGAGTAGGGTCCAGTAGAGTTACCACAGCTTTTGTACCCCTTTTGTTTCTGTTCTAGTGAGTAGTTTTTGTTCCGCTGTACCTTCTTTACCTGCAGTTCTTGTTATATGATAAATGTTGTTTTACTGTTGTGGTGGTACCTACTGTAGTAGTTTCTTTCCTTACTGCTGTACTTTCTTACTGTTAGTTATATTCATGCTGAATGTGGTTTATTTTACTGTCGTTTGGTTACTTCCTCGTTGGACGACTAGGTCTTAGGATTAGTCGAGTCAGTCCGGTTCTCGTGTCTCGTAGGGACTCGGGAACCGGGTCATTACATGCGAGGACCTCAACGCCATCCAGAACGACCCATTCTCCAACACTTACAACCCTGGATGGCGAAACCATCCCAATTTTCAGTGGGCGGGAAATTCCCAAACCCAAAGACCACCTTTTCAGTCCCGCCCACAGCCCTCTCGTCATTTCCAGCCGCCTCAGCCTCGGCCCAACCCTACTTATCCATCAGGGCCAAATCAGGATCAAATGTCCCTAATCCTTCAGACTCTGGCTGACATTCAAAGAACAAATGCGGCTATTCAAAAACAGCACAAGGACGAACTTACAGAGGTTAAAACTCAACTGGCCCAGTTGGTAAATTCTCGCCAGCCAGGCACACTCCCTTCCCAACCTCTTCCTAACCTGAATAACGTGCCAACCCAGAAGCGCGTTATGAATCCAAATTTAGGCCACGCACAATGGATTTATCAGGCCCCTACTGCTCCATCTCCAGACGAGATGGAAGCTTCAACTTCTTATGCGGGATTTCAGCAGCAGCCACCCCTCTTACCAAACCCAAACCAAAATCAGGCCGGATTAAATTCTGTAACAACACGTAGTGGTAAAACAACTCAAGACCCGCATTATCCAAACCACTCCAAGCCTGATAACCATGACCCTAGGATAGTTATCCAAGAAATCGCTGTTCCGGATCCACAACCTGGACCTATCCTAGAAGAACCAACCAAGATCCCGTTTCCCGAGGCCTTGACCAAGGGAAAGAAGACCACCAAACCCGTGGCCCCTGAGGAGGACCTGGTCAAGCTCTTTGAGCAGGTCCACATAAACATCCCCTTGATGGATGCAATCCGCCACGTACCAGCTTACGCACGATTTCTAAAGAATATATGTACACCCCAGCGTAAGCCGCGAACCAAGGGAGGGAGCCCAATTGTTCTGTCAGAGCAAGCCAGCTCTGTAATCCTCAGTAGACTCCCACCCAAGGCAAAAGATCCTGGTACTCCCCTGATTTCCTGCAAGATAGGTGGTACCCAATTTGATAGAGCATTGTTTGACTTGGGTGCATCCATAAACCTGATACCCACATCCTTACTTGACCATCTAGAAGAATCTGAGCTAAAACCAACCGAGGTGACATTACAATTAGCAGATCGATCTATAAAGTCACCAAAAGGGATTCTCGAGGATGTTATCGTAAGAGTGCGGGATTTCTATTTTCCAGTGGACTTTATAGTCTTAGATATGGACGCACCTGAGAACCCTAGGGATACACCAATCATTCTAGGGAGACCTTTCTTGGCTACTGCTAGAGCCAACATCAGCTGTGAGGAGGGCCAAATAGAGCTTAAGTTTGGAGATCAAACACTGAAAATTGATATATTTAAGGCCCAACAAGGAATTAATTGCGGCGTCATCGAACAAATTTGTGACATCAGGACCTTGGTTGATGAATCACACTTCCAGAATGACGCGATTATGCCTCATCAACCACAGAAGGATCTTGACCCACAAACAGAGGAGTCGAATCCAGATATGAATAACCCAGTAACTCCCACCCTCGAACCTCACATCTATACTGAACCACCCGCTGCTGCTGATAACCCCATCCTCGAACTGAAACCCCTTCCTGCTCACTTGAAATACATCTTTTTGGGTTCTAATCAGACCCTTCCTGTGATTATCAATTCCAACCTCAGTCCTGAACAGGAATCCCGTCTGATTGTTGTCCTCCAGCAACATCGCAGAGCCATCGGGTGGACTCTCGATGATTTGACTGGAATAAGTCCCTCTTATTGTACTCATCATATCTATTCAGAAGAGGGCACACGACCTTCTCGTGAAATGCAGAGACGCTTAAACCCCAATCTGCAGGAGGTCGTGAAAAA
This sequence comes from Thalassia testudinum, assembly GCA_037157565.1. NCBI lineage: Eukaryota > Viridiplantae > Streptophyta > Magnoliopsida > Alismatales > Hydrocharitaceae > Thalassia > Thalassia testudinum. The sequence goes on from JAZHRO010000051.1 coordinate 11,458,525, forward strand.
GGAGATCATCAAGTGGTTAGATGCCGGAATCATCTACCCGATCTCCGATAGTCGTTGGGTGAGCCCAATTCAGGTCGTGCCCAAGAAGGCAGGACTCACCACTATAACAACTGAGACCGGAGAAATCATTCCTACCCGATTAGCCAACTCGTGGAGAGTCTGTATAGATTACCGCCGACTCAATTCCTCCACGAAGAAGGACCATTTCCCACTACCCTTCATTGATCAAATTCTCGAAAAACTTGCGGGAAATAGGTTCTTCTGCTTTCTTGACGGGTACTCCGGTTATAACCAGGTGGCAATCCATCCTGAGGACCAAGAAAAGACCACGTTCACCTGCCCCTTCGGAACATACGCTTTCCGAAGGATGCCTTTCGGTCTTTGCAATGCACCCGCTACTTTTCAGCGATGCATGCTTGCCATATTCTCAGATATGGTAGGTGATTATCTGGAAGTCTTCATGGATGACTTTTCAGTTTTCGGAGCATCATTCGACGATTGCCTCCAACACTTGGTCCAGATACTCAGGCGGTGCATCGATGTGAATTTGGTTCTTTCCTGGGAAAAGAGCCATTTCATGGTGCTGAGGGAATTGTCCTGGGACACTCAATTTCGGAGAAAGGTATCCAAGTGGATCGAGCTAAGGTTAATCTGATTTCTCACCTTCCTATGCCTAGCTCGATCAGGGACATCCGTTCCTTTTTAGGGCATGTCGGTTTTTATCGACGATTTATCCCTGATTTTTCAAAAATCGCGTGCCCCCTGACCACTCTTCTCTCCAAGGATGTTCCTTTCGAAATTTCCAAGGAATGCACTCAAGCATTTGAAATCCTGCGTGACCGAGTCACCCAAGCCCCGATCCTACAGTCCCCTGATTGGTCTCAACCCTTTGAGATCATGTGCGATGCATCCGACTTCGCTGTAGGAGCGGTTTTGGGGCAGAAAATTGACGGGAAACCTATGGTCATTTACTACGCCAGCAAAACACTCGATGAGGCTCAGCGTAACTATACGGTTACTGAGAAAGAGCTGCTAGCTGTAGTATTTGCCCTAGAAAAATTCAGATCGTACCTTCTGGGTTCCCGTGTCATCATATACTCGGATCACACAGCTGTGAGGCATCTCCTTGCAAAGAAGGACGCGAAACCTCGATTAATCCGATGGATCTTGCTGTTGCAAGAATTTGACCTTGAGATTCGCGACAAAGCGGGAAAGCAAAATGTGGTAGCTGATCACTTGTCCCGTCTTCCTTCTGAAATAATTGACCCTCCCGGACCCATCACTGAGCATTTTCCCAATGAGCACCTGCTGACTATTGGTACTAGCCTTCCATGGTTTGCTAATGTAGTAAATTACTTGGCATCTCATCAGATCCCGTCCGATTGGCCGAAGGCCAAGAAGGACAAATTACGCTCCGATGCCAAGTATTACATTTGGGAAGACCCGTACCTCCTCCACATAGGTGCCGATCAGATCATCCGGAGATGTGTCCCGGAAGGGGAATTCAACAATATCCTCTCTTTCTGCCATGACCAAGCATGCGGTGGCCATTTCGCCGGGCATAAAATCGCATCAAAAGTCCTCCAGTGCGGCTTTTACTGGCCCACACTGTTCAAAGACGCATACAATCACTGCAAGGCATGCAGTCGTTGCCAGACTTTGGGCAACATGAGCCATCGCGACATGATGCCTATGCAACCGATTCTAGTATGCGAAATCTTTGATGTTTGGGGGATTGATTTTATGGGTCCCTTTCCTGTTTCGGATGGTTTCGAATACATTCTGTTGGCTGTGGACTACGTGTCCAAATGGATCGAAGCCATACCGACCCGAACCTGTGATCACAAAATCGTTCTCAAATTCATTCATCAAAACATTTTCTCAAGGTTCGGGATTCCTCGTGCAATAATCTCTGATGGGGCGACCCATTTCACAAATGCTCAGTTTAGGTCACTGATGACCAAATACGGGGTGTCTCACCGAATCTCTACTCCTTACCACCCCCAAACTAATGGTCTAGCTGAGCTGTCTAATCGGGAGATCAAGAAAATCCTGCAAGTCACTATTCGACCTGATAGGAAGGACTGGTCGTCCCGACTTCCGGAAGCATTGTGGGCCTATAGGACCGCCCACAAGACCCAATTGGGCATGTCTCCCTTTAGACTGGTGTACGGAAAGGCATGCCACCTTCCCGTAGAACTGGAGCATAAAGCCTATTGGGCAGTACGGAACTGTAATCTAGATCTTTCCAAGGCTGGGACCCACAGAAAACTCCAAATCAGCGAGATCGATGAATTACGCCTAGACGCGTACGAGAACTCGCAAATCTACAAGGAGCGGGTTAAAGCCTTCCACGACAAACACATCTCGAGAAAGATCTTTCATCCTGGTCAGAAGGTCCTACTCTTTGATGCCCGACTAAAACTCTTCCCAGGAAAACTGAGATCCAAGTGGGTCGGACCATATTTGGTCCGACAGGTTTTTGGAAATGGAGCAATCGAAATCAGTCCACTCAGCCACGATTCTGAACCTTTCATCGTGAACGGTCAGAGACTCAAGTCGTTCATTGATGTAACTTCTACTGATTTGGCTGAAACATCTTATGTCCTCCATTCCCCTTGAGCTTATTGCGCCCAGCCGATGGCGTAAAACTCAGCGCTTAACGGGAGGCAACCCGTCATTTTCCTAAAAATCCAAAACTTTTTCTGACACCTTTTCGCACTTAAGGTTCACCCTTATAGACAGCCGACCCCACCTCATATGCTTGCATCTGGGATTAGAAATCGTCCGCAAAAATTCAACCCGACCCATTCACTCATCCAAATTTCTGTCTTAAGGAATGAACTAAGTTAAATAAAAACCCCTAGGTTACAATGAGGACATTGCAAATCTTAGGCATGGGGGGGTATGAAAGTGCAAAACTTGTAAGAAAAGGTTTCAAACAAAAAATTCACATATGCCAAAAACACCATAAAAATTAAAAATTTTTCAAAAAAAAAAAATAATAATAATAATAATAAAAGGAAAAGAGGAGAAGGAAATTTTCTGAAGGAGAAGGAGAAAAGAAACAAAATGAAAAAGGAGCACAAAATTATGAGAAAAGGTGATAGTCATTAGTAAGGAACTAAGGAATTAACCTAAGTTCTAGACCTCATTCAAGAAAATAACTGAAAAGTGCACAATGAGATTATTAAGAATGCAAACCTTAGGCATTCTTGAATAGACTCTTAGTACCCATTAAGATCTGGACACTCCTCAAGAGGTTGAGGAAAATGAAAAGCTGAAGTATTAGGTCTAAGGCTTAGGAAGTATTTGGCCTCGTTAACTAATTTTTGGTTTACGGGACTCAGTAACCTAAGCACCCTAACCTCACACACAGCCTGGGTCAGTAAGCGTAAAAATCAGAATCACGCAGAAGCGTCGCAAAATTCTGAAAAGAACACCTAGAATAGGAGCGGCCGATCAACACAAGTTGATTTGGACGAGTTCCCAGCGCGGAGAGGCGGGAAATCCCCTCGAAGATGCGTAACAAAATATCATCTCCTCGGTGCTTGTCTCTTAGGATATTTACATATCCTACTGGGGGCATGTAAGCACTCTGCTGGTTCAGATTCCATGGATGGCATTATCTCGAAGTGTCAATTGCCAGGGTCTGGATTCGACCACGGAACACCATGGATGGGATTATCTCGAAATCTCAATAGCCAGGGTTCCGGGGGTTGCCATGGGCGGTGCTATCTCGAAGCATCGATCGCCAGGAACCCTTGAGGATTGATGATTGGAGCAAGGAATCTGATACAGACCGTGTTGAAAAGCCAATCCTAGGCTAGAACTAAAAAGAAAAAGAGAGAGAAAACTCTCCAAACAAAATAACTTTCTATCTCTCTCTTACAAAACGCACTGCGAACTGAGCCAGGGCTAAAATCATTTCAAGCACGGGTGCTTTAACCACAAAGTCCAATAAACCTTAGGTTAGTTCTTGTGGGCCTTAAAAACCTTTGCTAAAGACTGAGGCTAAGGCTAGACAGATTTGGATCTTGATTGGTACTAGAGTACCTTTTAGGCCTATGGTCAGCATTCTAACCTAATCTATGCTCAAATAAAAAAGCACTTATCTAAAGCTATTAAAAACTTCATGGTCTAGAACAAGGGTTGAAACCTTAAGTTTTTGCTAAGGGATTAGCAAAAGCTAGGCATGGGGGTATGATGAGAACCTCATCATGAGTCATAACTAGCTCATTTTGACCCAATACAAAGGATAAAAGCTCCTACATAACTCAAGGAAAGGCTTAACTCAGAGAATTCTGAGTTTAAGGAGAAAACAAGTCATAAGGGGTAAAAATGCAATTTTACCAGTATAATCTGCATACAGGGTAATTCAGGGTCCAAACATAGGTCAAAGCAACTTAATAAGAATAAAAGTGGGATGAGATGATCTAGCAAGGGCTACAGCAATTCCAAGGAACTAAATGATAATCTGTAACCCTAAAACAAACCCACTTCAATTCACGAGATTCAAGGTAAAGCAAAAATGGAATAAACACTCTAAAATTCATAGAAAAATAATCTCTAGGGTTTAGAACCTTCAATTTGACCTTAGGGACCCATCTTGACCTACATTGAGAATCATACGCAATTAATAACTTAATTTGGGTTTTTGCATAAATTGACCAGTCAAACAAGGTTTAATCTAGAAATAAAATTCACCATCAGATTCCTTAGGTCCTAATTAGTCATGTATAAAAACTTGAGCCTAAGAAGAAACCTTCTTGACCAACTTTACACTTTGGTCCTCATATATTTACTTTTTGGCCCTCAACTTTTGAACCCTCGCATTTTGGCCCCTAACTCTCCTTCTTTCTTTGCGTTCAGGTCCCCCCTGCAAAACCTGCCAGCACCATGCTCCGGCGACCTTGCGCGGAGCATGGCGCCGCGCAGGGTGAGGGGGAGAGTCTGGCAAGTAAACCGGGGGTGCCCTGCGTCGTCAGCCGTCGCAGGGACACCCCCCTGGTCGCTGTAACCCACCATACCGGCCGTGCGAACGCACGGACGGTATGGGTTTCCATCTCCGGCGTCCTCCGGCGAGGGAGACACGTCGTCTCCCTCCGCCTTCCTCCCTGATTCGGTCCCTATAAATACCCCCGTCGCTCCACCGTCCTTCCTAGCTCGGATCTGACGGAGAAAACCCCCAACTTTCCTCTCTTCTCACTCCGGCAGACGCCCACCAGCTCCGGCGGTTCTTCCTCCTCCTCCTCTTCGCTCTGCCGCAATACCAGCAGCAGAGACTTCTTCCCCTGCTCTTCCCGCGCCACGCCGCACCCAGCTGGCGCCTCTCCGGCCCTCTGCTCGCCGCCGCCCCTTCCCCCGGGCATCTTCTTCTCCGGCGACAGTCGATACGACTGTCGCCCGCTCCGGCCCCTCCTCCTCCTGCTAAGTAGGTAGAACTCTTCCTCCCCTCTTCCTTTTCCTCACTTTAAACATCTACTGTCGCCCTCGATTCCGACCCCTCACCCTCACCTTCTCCGCCTCCGGCCATCCTCCGGCGAGCCGCTCCCATCACTCCAGCAACCCACACGGCTCGCCGACCACCGCAGAACCTCCGCCTCCTCACCCTGATCAACCTCCGCCCTTCCACTTCCCCCACATCACCCTCTGCAACTCCACCGAACAAACCCATCTTCCGACCCACAGTCCGACCTAGGGCAGCCCTTAGGCTCCGCCCCGCCGCCTGCACCCCCACACCACCTTCGCCGTGCCACGGCGAAGGTCCTCCGCATTTCTGATTGGGCCGAGAGGCCGTTTTTCTGTGGGCAGGTACCTGTGCTCGTCGCCGCCATTGTTGAAGCGAAGCAGCTTCTTCACCTGCTGCCCCAGGTGCGAAGCGCCCAGGTCACCCTCCCAGGCTGTGCGGGGGCACTTCGGCAAAGCGTTAGGCTGCAGTTGAGGCGAAGCTCTCGCGCGAAGCCCCCGCGCTTCGCCTCGACTGCCGCTGCTTCCTCCGCGCAGGCACCCAAATTGGGGTGGGACATTTAGTCCCACCTCGTAACCTTTCAGAGGAGAGCGCCTGCATAAAGGCAAAAAGCACCTTATGCTCGTTGCCTCCTGAGCACAGGGTGAGGTCCCTCTCACTCACTCGCTCGCTCGACCCGGTCTCGTCCACGCTCACGCCTCGCGGACCTGGCCCGACCCGACTTAGACTGACCTGCACTCCTCGCCCACCACGCACGCCGGTGGGCCTGGACCCGGGCGCGACCCGTACCCGGCTACCCGGCAGCTCTGGGAGAGCTATCCTATGAGCGGATTCTGTGAGAGAGAGAGACGCGGGGGGAGGGTAGAGATAGGTTTTGCCCCTCTCTCATCAAGCTGTGTAAGTGTGCAGGCACAGGTGAAGAAGAACCGTGGAAGAAGACGAAGGCTGAAGGAAGGAGGATCACCGAGCGGCACTGTAGCAGCGGCGGTTTAAGTCGTCTGATTGGAAAATCAGACGACGTCCTGAAGGCAAGGAAGGAGAAGGAAGGCGAGGCAGAGGAGAACGCAGAGAGGCCAAGACAAGAACTGAAAGAAGAAAAAGAGCACGAGAAGAAGATCTGAAGAAAGGAAAAGAAAGGAAAGAAAGAAGAAGAAGAAGAAGAAAGAAAAGAAGAAAAAGAAGAAGAACAAAAAGAAGAGAGCAGAAGATCTGAGAAGGAAGAAGAGGAGAAGCAAAGAGAAAAGAAGAAAAGCCAACAAATTCTCTCTCTCTTTCTTTATTTTTGTAAAAGAAACTTGTACCCCTAGAATACAACTTGCTCCCTGAGTTCGACCTCGGGAACTCTTTATTTCCGAGTAACAAATTGTATTAAACTGGTAATCACCTCCCTCTATACTATACTACGACGAAATAATAAAACTATAGAGGAAGGAAGCCCCACCACTATCCCTAACATTTTGGAGCAAATCCAATAAAGTGCTATTCAGCTCTTCAATCATTTTTATCATAAGCTCCAAAGCTTCAGTGCATGGTGTTGGCTAAGCTTCTAAAGATTGTATAGTGTTCGTCAAATTAGCCAACACCCTACCCTTGATCTGGTTCACCTGAACCGACTGGTTCGATTTAGGTTTAGGTGGATTTGGGTTAAATTTAGGGGAGTCAAGATATCGAGGTTCTCGAGTCCCTCCCTGAATGTATGTCGTTCTAGGTTTTTCAATGGATGAAGGAGACCTATATTCAGTGGAATACTGGGGAGGGTAGGTGTTATAATCATTATATCCTTCCTCACTGTAGATCGGGTTGGTTTGGTCATCAAAGGATGGCGATCCATAATCATTGTAGATTTAGAAAGGATAGTAATCATAGTCTTGTTGTCCAGGGTTAGGCCCTGGACACAAAGGTCCATATTCATATCCCCAATCAAAGTCATCATGTCTAGAGGATGGGTAATTATAAGTCAAGTCGGAATAGTAACCATCTTGGGGATAAGTGGTGGTAGGAGGATAGGATGGGAAATGCATGTAAGAAGTGGAAGGATACATGGTAGAATAGGAGGGAAAACAGAAGAGCGAAAGGTGCCCTACAGTACAATCAATCAACCCTGTCCTTAGGTGGGCTAGCCTAAAGAACTACAAACTCCCAGGACCCGTCTTGAGATTATAAATGATTTGGTCTACTTTTATCCAATCAATCCAACCAATTAGGAGGGACTAGGGAGAAGCTTCTTCCTTTATCTTGCGCCTTCAGTTCCTAGTGTACCCCCCAGCCACGGTTGTTTGACGCTACTCCCCTAGCTAGACATCAGATGGACCAGCAGAAGTAGATTAATAGGAAAAAATCTCATTCTGAGCCCTGAAGAGCGAATCAATCCTTAAGGCCAACGTCTACTCAGTTTTAGTTAGGCTTGGGATGATTATGCTCTTGGAATGTGATGGGCCCTTTAAATTGGTTGTGCCCTTAATGATCAGTTAAAATGTGTGTGCGTACACAACCAGAGTTTTCAAACAAGGTAATTTGATGATGTGTCTTTTAAGGTTCAACCTTGTTTAGTAGCTTTTAGGGTTTAATCTTAGGTATATTCAATCAAGTTTAGGAGAACACTCCAAGTTTTGAAAGCACGGGTGTAGATATATTCCTTTAGAAATCAAAAAAATATGTGGAGTGCCTAGTTCAGCCCTAAAGATCAACCCTAAGAGGCAAGCTACTTGATGGATCACTTTTCATCTTAAGTGGTGCGGCCTAAATAGTTCAATCAAGTGGTCTATTGTACCACTTAGTCAAGGCACACAGAAATGTTTGACCTATTCAGATTTCTACTCACTTATTTGTGTGTTGAGTTAAGCGTACTAGGTCCACAGGTTAGATCCCGTTTAAGTGGTAGAATCGATGTGATTGTACGCCTTAGGGTGAAAAGTTGTGGGCATTAAGTGTGTAGCTTTCAGAAAATCCCATAAGAGAAGAGTATATATATATATATATATATATATATATTTATATATATATGTGGGGGTGAGATGAGTGGAGGTGGCAAACAAACAACCAAGTCTATCATAGGGTTTACAAAAAGCACCTAAATTGATTTGGGTATGAGTTATTAATGTAGTGAAATGAACTAGTGGGTGGGGATAAACTTACAAAACCTTCATCCGCACTTTTCTCCAATCTAACCGCTTTGGCCCGCCTCAGAAGAGTACCTGCAATCATAGTAAGATCAGAGAAAAAGTGAGATAAAAATTAGGTAAGGCAGAAAAAAAAACATGCGAAAAATCAGAGCATTGACTCCCTGGTAACGGCACCAAAATGATGGTGGTGTGTTTCTCGAATTAAAATTAGGGTTTGGAGGACCCACCGTCGTAGCTTACAAAATGCGTCTATCAAATAAAATTTATAACCAAAACTCGAAAAGTGAGTCCCAGGTCGAACACAGGGAGGTGAATGTTTGGTTTTGAAAATTCGTGTTTCTCTTTTATTTCTTTTTGTCGTTTTTTATCTTTTCTAATTTCTTTAGTTTTTAGCAAGCAAGAGATCAGGTCGATGAATTCTAACTAATCTACTTGCAACAATATAAGAGAGAGAGGGAGAAAGAGAGAGAGAAATAATCATCTATTTATAAACGAATGTTTGTTACACTACAAAAGCAAGAAATCTATACTACGAAAGCATAGAAAGATAGAGAGAGGTGAGAGAAATCCCCCTCGATGGTCGCTTGGAGGACGACTCACTCTGATGTCGCCTGGAGGAAGGTGGTGAGGAGCGGGACGAACAGGGATGAAGCTGGAGGACGGAGGGTGGGGTAGGACGGCATCGCGGCGAGGATCTTCTTTCCGAAGTGAGGTGAGAAGACGGCCACGGGATGCTCCACGAAAAGGGAAGAGATGCGGGAAAATGTTTAGTTCTACTCTAGAGGAGCATCCCGGACTTGGGACAAGCTCTCTCTAGAGCGTTGAAGGTGGTGAGAGGAAGAAAGGAAGAGATGAAGAAAAATGGGAGGGGTAAGGGTCCTTTTATAGTGGAGGAAAGAATCAAATCCGTATACAAGACATTTAGTGACGGTCATAAACGTCGCTGAAGGTCCGCGGTAAACATCGCTGAAGATAGCCCATGCGCCTACGTGAGCTGCTGTTGTGCGCGTGCACGTGCACCACACTGCTGTGCACGTGCAGTGGCACATGCGTGCACATGGGCGACTTGGGTTGCGCCACATGGCGCGATCTAGGCCGTCCATGTTATTTCTATTGTCAAGGCTGCTTCAGAGGTCGGATTGAGTCGATTTTCACGTCGTTGGGCTACGACTGTCAACCCGAATCCATCCGCGTGGTCAGATTTGTTGTTTGAAGCTCCGAATTACGTCACTTAGTCCCTTGGCCGTTGATCTTCCTCGGACTACATATGGTGCTACAAGACTCCGATCAAGGCGATTTCGGAGGCGTTGGACTCCGATCGTCGTTCTGATCAGATCCACACGATCGGATCGTCAATCCAAGGCTCTGAAATAAATCTCCTTCTCTTCTGACCACAAAAAGGATGCAATTAACCTAAAATATATACAACTACTCTAAATGTAGAATGATGCATGATATGCAATATTTATAATATGGAATGTAAATCTAAGCCTAGGAATATGCATAAATAGGCATTTTAACCTAAATAGATGTGTCTATATCAGTGGTCGATGTGTATTAAATGCAGCCAACTCCTTAAAGGTGGAAGGCGACTAGGGTGAGTGTCATTTAGGCAATCCAAACATAGGCGTCCAGTGATTTCTCTGTGTGGGGTCACCAAGGGTTGAAGAGTTCGGCATCCACCAATGTTGGTTATAAGTAGTAATTGACTATGATATCTCGGGCAACTTTTGGACCTAAGCTAGGAGCGTAAGCTACCAAAGGTCGAGGAAGCCTAAGTTTTGAACCATGGACAAGGAAGTGCACAAACAAAATCTACCTCGAATCCCCATGAGGTGACTTGATTTCTCTGGTTAACCAAGGAGGGTCAACGTAGCAACAAGCTAATAGGTCATGTTGAAGGGTGAGTCATGGTGGTTTAAGCATCTGAAGACACATGCTTATCTATATATATGTATGTATGTATGTATGTATGTATGTATGTGTATACATACATAGGGGTATGTGTGGGTAGGTGTCACATGCACGCACACACCAGAAGGGTACAAGTCCCTTATGTACTTATAATCTAGACTCATTTATAATTAGTTATAGCCCTATTAAGCCACTTGGCTCACACTTATGATACTTTCTATTTTTCATGTCACCATGCTGATATTGAGGGTGCTGCATCCCTTGCACATTCAACCTATTCATAACAGAGCCTAACTGCTGAGAGAGAGACTGTAGTTAGCTAGGATCCTCCTCCTGTGCCTCGAGAGGTGGAGGCCATTTTCACCAACAGGGGTAGAGAGGAGCTCTTATGGATGCACACATCTGCAAGTTGATGAGGTTTGTCATGGATATAGTAGAGTTTGTGGAGTAGCATGGCTTATAATGATGTAGGATGGTACACTTGGCTGATGATATTGTCATCATGAGCCATAATTAGCTTTAATTAATCAGAATCAATTGACAATTGCTCCTACAAAATCACCGGAGAGTCGTAATTCAATGCATATCCTTTCTGAGAAGAGTGCACTAAAACAAGGGTAATTCTGCAGTTTTAACAGAAGATCATGAATGCAAAGTAATCATGGGATTTCTCAGGGATCAATTAAAGGTCAAATGTTCATTAATGACTAATAAGAGGGTCTGTATAGATAGAAACAGGTTTTCGCGCACTTCGAGTGTCAAAACAGCACTTGAAACCCTAATTTCAAACCTGCTTAAATAACAGAGGTTCTGGTCAGGATAAATTTCATCTGAACCTTCTTAAAATCGTAGAAAAATATTCTATAAGATTTTGTATCCTTGATTTGATCATTGAACCCATTTTATCCTAAAATAGAGTCTCAGATAAGAAGTTGCCCTAATTTAGGTTTCTGGGTAAATTACCCAGTCAAACTTGGTCCAAACCAAAATATGACTTCACCATCAGATTCCTTAGGTCCAAATTAGGTTTGTACCAAAATTTTGCTCTAATCAGAGATTATCTTGACCTAGTTTGCATTTCAGTTCGATCATACTCTTTTTCTCTCACATTCACCCTTAACTTTCCAATTCTTTGCAATCAGATCCCTAAGTTTTTCATCGTATTCACATGTAGGTCCCTACCACCATTAGGAGTAAGCTACAACTCACCATTGAGATTTGAGCGAGATTTTCTCGCTCGATTCTCAATTAATCAATCCCAAAATTGTAAGAGAGATTCCTTGAGGAATTCTCTTCCAATTGAAACTAACCATGATTCTTATTTCCTTCCCAATCTTCTATGTGAACACATGGAAGATGTGGGTATCCCATAGGCGTGAAATCTCCTAGATTCCAAGCTTGGTTTCCAAACTTGGATTGCCCCCCTGTGCCCTATAAAAGATCTCCTGATGCAAACCTCACCTCCTTAGCTTGGTTTTGTCTGCATTTCTTCATCAAACACACTCTCCCTCCAGCCTCCTCCACCAGCTCCGACGAGCCCTCTGATCTGCCATCTTCGCTGGCCGCCATAGACTATAGTCAGCTGATAACACTACACAAGGGGGTGATAATTATGTTGAATATGGCCCATCTTTAGAATAAAAGGCACAACATAAGTAGAATAGAAGCATTGCATGCATCATGTACCAAGATTGCTTATAAACTGCATTAATGGCCATTTGTGTAAGCATTTGTCAAAGCAGGCCTCAGATGAGCAATCAGACCACACGAATGGATTCAGAACGACGAACGGAGTCCAATGGACTCAAGATCTACCAAATCCAACATCCGAAGCTCCTACAATGGGCCCAAGAAGTTCTGACCGTTGATCTGGAGATCAACGGCCCAGATTGTGCCACGTCGGCCCGCCCCACCGTGCGTCGCGCCTTCATCAAGCCAAGATCAGATCTCGGCCGCCAATCTTCGATCGAATGGCCGAGACCCGTGTGCCCGCCCGCAGTCGCCGCAACAAAGCACGGGCGTGGCGCAACGGTGAGCGCGCACGCCCGCACCCACGCGATGCGGGTTCGAGCCGTGCGGAGTGGGATTTGAGGACGGGCGGCGGGCGCGGAGAAATTGGGCTGCCTGATCAGCAGTGGGCGGTCAGGATCCTGCCATGTGGCGCGACCGCAGCTCACGAGCATCCATGCGCTCGCGCACGTCGGGTGGAGACGCGCGCGCATACGCGCGCCCGAGGCGCGATCCCAGCATAGGCGAGGAAGACTCTCAGCCGTCCGATATTTGATCGGAAGGCTCTCGTTCAGCGGCTGCAGATCGCGCGAGGAGAAGGAACGAGGTGGGCGGCTGACCAGCGGCGGGAGGGCTTCACCGACGCTTTTGGAAGCGATTTTAGCGACGCTATGGATGTCGCTAAAACCCCTTCTTCTTTTAGGAAGCCCTTAACTCTATTTAAACCCCCTCCAACCACCATTCAAGGCATTCACTCCTCTTTGCAACTACACCCCTCTCTTAGCTAGCTCTAGGCACTCTTGTAATCGCCGGAGACGACGAGCCGCCGACGAAGCCTCCTCCATCGCCGTGATTGCCTCGTCTCTCTCCACACACTTTCTCTCTCTCTCTTTTAAGCTTTCTATTACTTTTGTTGAAGCATGTATTTAATGTTGTAAGTTATGAACTACAAGTGCATGTTTAATGAAGTTATTTTCCACTCAGTTGCCATTTTAATTTCTATTCAAGTTGCATGATCAAAACAAAGAGCTTTCTAACCCTAAACTGTCTCTCCCTCTCTATCTCTCTCTCTCGCTTTTCAAAACCGCACCTTTCGCAAGCAAAACTCCGCACTTTCCGTGACAACAAGTGGTAAGTAAAAATCCGATTTTCACGCCTCCCTGAGACTGACACTCGGACTCACCTCCATTTAATTATTTTAAAACCGACGTTGCAAGTGCGGCTATAACGACACTCCTTAACACACACGCACAACAACATGTCAGTTTTTGGCGCTGTTGCCAGGGCGGCAACGGATTTGTTTTATCACATCCATTCCACATTCATTCTCACATCGTCTAATGCCCTACTTTCCTTTTTACTTGATGGTTGCAGGAATTCGGTGCATGGACGGTGAAGCGACGCGTCCCACGACGGTAGCAAGGGAGTAGGCGCCTCGAGGACCGATAGTGAGTAACCTCTCTCTCATTGTTTGCTTGTGTGAAAAAGCTAAAAAAATTATAAAAACTGAAAAAAATTGGCGTGGTGTATGATTGCTTGACTCACATCCTTAACACATCACCCCACAAAAAAATGTACACTCTAACATTCTGAATAAATTCTTGGAGAGTTCTTTTCTTTTTCTTGAGTGGTGTTTGCGAAGCCACCATGAGTTGACCTGGGCCGCACCACTCAACCCTAAAACTGACTCATCTAATAGAAGCTGCATGATCATTAGGATGAGTACACTAGGGTTTTCAGAGCCTCTACAGAATAAAAAAGAAATCTACTTTCACCGAATTGTGTGCAGAACTTGACGTGCCCACTGAAACTTGGTTGAAAACATTAAGACACGTCAACCCTAAAAAATACTAAAGTAAGGATGAAACACTAAAAGACACCACATCTTAACAAATCCTTACTTGAAAACCATGTTTTGTTAGAAGCACACACTTTGAAAATGGAAAATTAAGAGGCACCCACCCCAATCAACGCCTCATCACATCACCCTAAGCACAAGCACTATCCTAGCCCTTTAAAACTGAGTAGACGTGCCCTAGGTAGGACTGAGTTTAGTCTCAAAAGGTGAGGTTTTGTTCGCTAGGCACTTGGCTTTCATTCCCTTGGTAGAATCTGGTGACTAGGCTACGGGGCAGTGTCAAACGACCGCGGTTGTGGGGTCTATGGAACCGGAGGTGCAAGCCAAAGGAAGAACCTTCCCTGCAATCCCCTCATAATCAACCTGGCCAAATTAGCCTTGGGAAGGGGAGTCCAGTGCTTATGGACTTAATCACCCTTTGTGAGATTTCTAGGTCTCCTAAGGAATACACCATAAGGACTAGGCTTGTGTGCTTGATTGAAACACATTTCTCGCATCTGTCGCCCTCCGCATCCCCTCCTGTTCTTCTCTAGTGTATGCACTGGAGATGCTCACTGCATCCCGAGTTGTGTGTTTTGGGGCAGGAATCTAGGCGACGTAATTCTGTTGAAAACATGGCTGAACCTAGGGTAGATGAGGCTGAAGATCAACCCCCACCAAACGCTATGGCCATCATCCAAGCTCAAATCAATGCTAACCATCGGCTTCAGCAACAACAAATCCACACCATCATGCAAGCTATACAACGGTTACAAAACCTACAAGAACAACCACCACCACCTTTCCACGACATACCAGGGCAACCACCACTTGATTTACCACCATTTCAGGACCAGCCAAGACCCCTCTGTGATTTCTATAACCCTTCTGCTATTAGAGTCGAGCCACACCTTAGGATCCCCAAGGGGGGAGATGATTTCGAGCTAAAATCGAATGTCTTAAGTCTGATCCAGAAACACTTTCATGGAAGCTCAAATGAGGACCCCTTTCAGCACCTAGAGGATCTCGACCGCATAGCACGAACGGTGAAACCTAGGAACATTAGCCTTGACATTGTTCTAATCAAGATGTTTCCCTTCTCCTTAAGAGACAAGGCTTCTCATTGGCTTAGAACCCTAGGTAGACCCATCACCACCTGAGAAGAACCGAGGCATGCATTTTTAAAGAAATTCTTCCCCATAGGAAAGACTAATGCCCTTAGAAGAGCTATCACTACCTTCACACTCCAGGGTAGGGAACAATTTCATGAGGCGTGGGAAAGATTTAATGAACTTTTGAGGAAATGCCCACACCACGAAGTTCCAAGGTGGCAATTGGCCCAGATCTTTTACCACGGTCTGGACAGCAACCTACAGAACTTCGTCGATGCCTCATGCGGGGGAAACTTCCTAAACAAAGACGAAGAGAGAGTGTTTAAGCTCTTTGAGTCTATGAGCGAGAATTCGCTCAACAATGCCTCCATGAACCAGTTTAACAGGTCCAGTTAACCCCGTGGTGGGATTTATGAGGTACAAGCAAATTCTGGAATGGTTGACATGGACATCATTGCCAAAAAGTTGGATCGAGTGGAATTGGTGAACAAAAAGATTGATGAGCTACTGAATCAGACCAGGAACCCCTTGCAGACTTTCTCCCTAGCAAAGGGAGCACATAATGTTGACCTGGTCCAGTCCTTCACCCAACTGAACCTGGAACAACCCCTGACCACGTTCCAGGGAGGGACCTTTGCACCCTCAACCCTTGATTACTCCCTTCCCTCTTCATCAACATCGGCTATCTTAGAAGATGTGCAAGTTGTCCAAGGTTATGCGAAACCTGACCCTTTCTCCAACACTTACAACACCAGCTGGCGTAACCACCCCAACTTTGGTTGGACAAACCAGAAACCGCCGTAATTCCAAAACCAGCCTAGGCCACCCCAGCAGCCACACTTGCCCCCTATCAGCAAGGACCACCAGTTAGACCCCAATATAATCAGAATAGGGCGGCCCCTCCCCCACAAAACCAAATGGATACCCTAATAAAGATGATGGCTGACATGAACCAGAAACATCAGGAGGAAATGGCCTTGGTAAAGGGACAGTTAAGCCAACTCTTGGACTGTAAACAACAAGGATCCCTACCTTCCCAACCACAACCGAACCCGCGAAACATAATTAACAGAGGCCCCAATTCGCAAGGGTTCCAAAGCCCCCCCGGGTAGGCTCACATGGTCCATCCAGCCCCGCAAACACCTCCTGGGTTTGGTGCTTCTTCTTCCTCGACTTCTCAAGGATCACCCCATGGCCCCAATGCCTCTGCGAATGCGGTGACCTTGAGAAGCAGCACCAAAACCCAGGATCCCAAATGGCCGACTCTCCCTAAGACTTTGCCTGCTGAAATACCTGACTTAGAAGAGGCACCAACCAAGGACCCAAACATGGAACCAATCCACATTCAGACACCCTACCCTGAGGCCTTGGAAACAATCAAGAAAAAGAAGAATACTGTGGAAACTGAGGAGCTGTTGGAAATTTTTAAGCAAGTACAGATTAATATTCCGCTCCTAGAAGCCGTCAAACACATCCCTGCTTACACCAAGTTTTTAAAGGATGCCTGTACACCCAAGCGTAAGCCGAGACCTCAAGCACCTAGGAAGGTTGTACTCTCTGAGCAAGCAAGTTCCGTGATATCAAGCAACCTTCCACTCAAGCGAACTGACCTAGGAGCGCCCCTGATTTCCTACAATATTGGGGACATGACGTTTGATAGAGCGCTCCTGGACCTAGGTGCTTCTATCAACCTAATTCCAACAACCCTGTACCACCAATTTGGTTTTGGAGAGCTGACACCAACCCCTGTCACCATCTAGCTGGCTGATAGATCAGTGAAAACCCCGAAGGGGGTTGTCGAGGACGTGATTGTATAGGTCAAGGACTTCTATTTCCCGGTCGACTTTTTGGTGCTCGACATGGAAGTCCCTGAAAAATTACATAACGCACCCATAATCTTAGGCAGACCTTTCTTAGCTACGGCAAAAGCAAACATTGATTGCGACACGGGATGTATGGAAATCACCTTCGGGGACAGGAAAATGCAATTGGATATCTTCCGGGTGACAAAGTCTTTTGATTGCGATTACATTGAGGAACATGATCCTGTGGAAACTTTAATCGAGGAATGCCTCACCCTCAGTTTTGTCTCAGACCACCAAACCCGTAGTGACTGTTCTAACCTGTCACCATCATTGCCCATGGACCTCTGTAAGGCTGAGCACCATCACATGACACCATTTGAAGAGATCGATGTTGATCAACTCCCACCCTTTCCCTTCCCATCGACTGTGGTCCCACCCGCACCTGAACTTAAACCATTGCCTGAGAATCTCAGGTACGTCTTCTTGGGACCTAACCAGACTTTCCCCGTGATTAATAATTCTCATCTAACCAAGGATCAAGAACTCAGGTTGACGGCGACCCTTTCAGAACATTGGGCCGCCATTGGTTGGACCATTTCGGATTTAAGAGGAATTAGGCCCACCTATTGCACCCACAAGATTTACCTGGAAGACGGGGCCTGACCTTCTCGCCAGATGCAGAGGCATTTAAACCCAAACATGCGGGAGGTCGTTAAAAAAGAAATTATCAAGTGGCTTGACGCCGACATCATCTACCCTATCTCCGATAGCCCCTGGGTGAGCCCCACTCAAGTGGTTCCAAAGAAGGCTGGGCTCACCGTTGTCACCAATGATCATGGCGAATCCATTCCCACCCGCACCACCACCGCATGGCGAGTGTATATTGATTATAGGAAGCTTAATGAAGCCACTAAGAAGGACCACTTCCCCTTGCCATTCATTGACCAAATCCTTGAAAGATTAGCAGGGCAGAAGTATTTTTGCTTCCTGGATGGATATTCAGGATATAACCAAGTCACAATTGCTCCGGAAGATCAGGAAAAGACCACATTCACTTGCCCGTATGGCACGTTTGCATTCCATCGAATGCCGTTCGGGTTATGCAATGCACCTGCGATTTTCCAGCATTGCATGCTAGCCATCTTTACAGAAATGGTGGGTGAATACTTGGAGGTCTTTATGGATGATTTCTCTGTATTCGGGAATTCATTCAACCATTGTTTGAGCAACTTGGAGAAAATCCTGAAACGATGTATCGAGGTTAACTTGGTGTTAAGTTGGGAAAAGAGCCATTTTATGGTTCAAGAAGGAATTGTCCTCGGTCACATCGTTTCGCATAGGGGCATCGAGGTAGATTGAGCTAAGGTTGATTTAATTTCCAAACTTCCTCCACCTAGTTCGGTCCGGCAGATTTGCTCCTTCCTAGGACATGTTGGCTTCTACCGAAGGTTCATCGAAGACTTTTCCAAGCTTTCCAAACCCTTGACAGACCTTCTAGCCAACGATGCCATATTCCACATGTCTCCTGATTGCATCCAGGCTTATCACACCTTCCGGGACTTAGTCTCCACCGCACCTGTACTTCAACCCCCAGACTGGTCCCAGGACTTTGAGATTATGTGTGATACATCAGATTTTGCCATAGGCGCTGTCCTAGGACAAAGGCAAGACAAGAAGCCCGTGGTGATCTACTACGCAAGCAAAACATTGGACGAGGCCCAACGTAATTATACTGTCATAGAGAAAGAGTTGCTTGCTGTAGTATTTGGACTTGAAAAATTTCGCTCATACTTGCTGGGATCCCACGTGACTATTTACACAGACCATTCAGCCATCCGGCATCTGTTGGCCAAAAAGGACGCAAAGCCCAGGCTCATCAGATGGATCCTGATTTTGCAGGAATTTGACCTGGAAATCGAAGACAAGGCCGGATCGAAAAATGTGATGGCTGACCACCTGTCGAGACTTCATCCAGACCACATTGGACCCTCCCTACCTCTATCTAACAGCTTCCCTAATGAACACATCCTAGCCGTGTAAGAAAAGAAAATGCCATGGTATGCTGACTACGTCAATTACCTGGTTGTAGGACAAACTCCACACAGCTGGTCCAGACAGCAACGGGACAGGTTCTTGGCTAAGGCCAAGCACTACTTCTGGGATGATCCCATGCTGTTTCGCCTCTGTGCTGATCAGATCATCAAAAGGTGTATCCCTAAAGACGAAGTTCAGAGTGTGCTTTCCTTTTGTCATGACCAAGCGTGTGGCGACCACTTCTCTGGAAAGAAAACAGCTGCAGAAGTTTTCCAGTCTGGATTTTATTGGCCGTCCCTATTTAAGGATGCACACATCTTTGCCAAGACTTGCTCACGTTGCCAGACGCTGGGGACCATGACCAAGAAAGATATGATGCCACTTCAGCCCATTTTGATTGTCGAAATCTTCGACGTTTGGGGTATCGATTTTATGGGCCCCTTTCCACCATCCAATGGCTTCGAGTACATCCTGGTCTCGGTAGACTATGTTTCCAAATGGATTGAAGCCGTCACCACTCAACGATGCGATCACAGGACTGTCATGGACTTTGTAAAGAAGAACATCTTTTCTCGATTTGGAATACCCAAGGCCATGATCAGTAATGGTGGAAGCCATTTTATCCATTCCCAATTCCGTGCCCTACTTAGAAAATACGGGGTAAACCACCGCATTGCCACCCCATATCATCCACAAACAAATGGGCAGACTGAGGTCTCAAATCAACAAATCAAGAACATTTTACAGAAGACTGTGAGACCTGACAAGAAAGACTGGTCCACACGACTTGATGGTGCCCTGTGGGCATACAGGACCGCTTTCAAGATCCCGATAGGCATGTCGCCTTATCACTTGGTCTTTGGCAAGGCCTGCCATCTTCCTGTCGAATTGGAACACTGGGCTTACTGGGCTGTCAAGCAATGTAACATGGATCCCCAGTAAGCCGGTGCACAGAGGACACTTCAATTATCTGAGCTCGAGGAAATTCGTCGAGACGCCTTTGATAATAGTCGGCTGTATAAGGAGAAAATGAAAGTCGTCCACGACCGACTCATTCATAGAAAACCTTTAAGCCTAACCAGCAAGTTTGGCTGTTTGATGCACGCCTAAAACTCTTCCCAGGGAAACTCAGGTCCAAATGGACAGGACCATTTCGGGTGGTTAAGCCCTATTCTAATGGGGCGGTTGAAATCGCTGTTCTTAACACAGGGCACATTTTTACAGTTAATGGTCAAAGATTGAAGCATTTCCTGGCCCAAGTACCCCCCAAGGAAAGTGTCACCCTCGTTGAGGGCTGACACCGAGTACCGCCCAGCTGGAGGCGTTAAACTCAGCGCTTCCTAGGAGGCAACCCAGAGGATTCAGACTAATCTGGTAGTTTACGTCACTCAAGTACTATCTCTTTGAACCCTTTTGCATCCATGAATCTGCTAATGAGGACATTGTCCAACTTAAGCATGGGGGGGTGGTAAATTGTATAATCCTGAACTCAATTAATCAGTTTGAATGAATAAATTAATTTAAAAAAAAATAAAAAATAAAAATAAAAATTTGAATTTAAGAAGGAAACTTAGGCATTAGAAACTTGTCAATAGTGGAAAATAATACAGAAAGAACTTAAACACTTAGACTTTTCAGGCCTTCAGGCTTAATCAGCCCTAGTGTCCGCTAAAATATGGATTTAGCAGTGAATCCTTGCAACCTTAAGCTATTCTAATCCACCTGCTAAATAAGGTAATAAGTATACAACTTATCAACTGACAGAAAGCCATTTTCGCGCATTTGAAAGTCGTCGAAAGTCGTAGTATAGTCTCGCAAAATGTTCTTCAAAAATATTGTTTTGTAAAATAACGAGACTTGAGTCCCGGTCGTTTGTCTCTGGGAGGCGTGTTTCTATTTTTGAAATCAATCTTAAAGCTGCTCTACTTAATATTCTGGTGCGCAATATATAGGCAGTTAAAGAACAGGCACTTAAATCATGCAAATAAAATAATCATTCAGCTCATGGTGATTTCGAACACATAAAGAGAGATATATATATAAATGCATTTTCATTCATTCATTGGGGGAGAGTTGTTTGTACAGGAAATCTAGAGGAAAGCTTATACAGGAATGCTTGAAATTAAACCTAGCTACTAGAAAACGATTGCATACAAGAATCAACAGGGGGATTTCGCATGCATCATTGGGGGAGAAGAGAAACTACTCTACTAAGCAGTAAATGAAAGCAGTAAAACTTATGAAAAGCATGATCTAGAGCTAAAAGAGTAGAGGACATTTAGGGGTGGTCCCCGATGGCCTTGGAGTGGTCGAGAAGAGAATGAGGGGCGGCCAATGTAGCTTAGGCCGACCCTTGGAGAGAAGTAGGGCTGATCCAGCATCCCGGCATGGTGTCCTCCATGGTGGTGGTAGTGAGCTCGTGGAGGTGGAGTGAGTGACTAAGTGGAGGTGGCGTGAATGGCACCAATGGAGAGCAATTGCCAAGGGAGTGAATGGGTGCCAATGGCCACCCATGGGGTCTTTTTATAGACCCAATGGAAGCTCTCTAGAGAATTATGGAATTCTCTAGAGAGGCCTATGGTGGGAGCTCATGGGAGAGTGAGAGCGAGAGGGTGGATGGTGGTTTTTAGATCCACCAAATGTGGATCTAAAAATTGAATGGCTCTTGGTTGCTATTTTTGGCAACCAAGGCAACCACACATGGTAGAGAGTTCTAGAGAACTCTAGGCTAGATATTTTCGTGTGGATGGTGTGTGTGGGTTTGTGTGGGTGTGTGTGGGTGAAAACTTAGGTGGCTAGGTTGATTAGGTTGGGTTCTTCTGGGTTTAAGTCAAGGTAG
Organism: Thalassia testudinum; assembly: GCA_037157565.1. NCBI lineage: Eukaryota > Viridiplantae > Streptophyta > Magnoliopsida > Alismatales > Hydrocharitaceae > Thalassia > Thalassia testudinum. The sequence continues at coordinate 11,480,386 of JAZHRO010000051.1, forward strand.
GTCTCAAATTAGGGTTATAAACCCTAATTCACTAAGGTAAAGTACAATTAAACTTAATACAAGTTTAATTGGGTGTGTGAAAACTTAATTGAGAGTAAAACAACTCAATTAAGTCAGGTCTAGGTCAATTGGACTCTCACTGAGTCCAATTGGACAGTGTGTGCTGAGATCAGGGCTCAATTGGACTCAATGAGTCTAATTGAATAGGCTGATGGAATTGACTAAGATCCAAGTCAATTAGGTTTAGTGAGGACCTAATTAGGTCCTTATGGAAGTCTAGAGGTGATGTACTAGGGTTAGGGCACCTTAATTTAGGTTCCTATGGGGTTGGAATTGGGTTTAGGGACCTAGAGATCCAAGATCAAGGCTTAAATCTCAAAACAGGAATTGGAGAGCAGTATCAGACGTCTAATTATAGAATCAGATGTCTTATACTAAAAAATCATAAGTCCAGACTTGTTGTCTGGACGTCCAATCAGAGTCAGGAAGGATTTCGGGTTCTGTTTTGGGTATTCTGCAGAAATTAGACGTCTGACAAAGTGTCTGAACGTCCAATAACACTGCAGAAGTGGGTTTGAAGTGTGCAGAAGTTGGCTAAGGGTCCTGGACGTCTTAAAACTTATCTGGACATCCAGAGAAGGGTTGGAACTAGGGTTTTAGGGCTTCCTAGGGTGTTGTGACCTAATCTAAGGGTGGCTAAGGCTTAGGGAAGTCCCTAGGCTATCCTAGGGCTAGGATGGACTTAAGCTCTTCACATTTTACTGCTTTATTTCTACTTAATAGAATAGCAAACCTTTAACTCCCTTACATCATTATTCCTACATCTAAACTAGGCTTCTGCTCCATCTCTACTACAACTCTCGTTATTCCTGATCCAGCTTCAGATCCAGCTCCTGATCATCTTATTCCCTGCAATCGACATAATGCACTTAATCAATACATTATAACATTATTTATGCATAGCTAAAGGAAAGTAGTAAAGATGCAGATAATGCGTATGCATGCATGAATAACCCTAACTTATGCTAAGTCCTAGCTTAATCTAGGCCAATTAAGACCTATGATTGCTGTGCAATCATACCCCCATGCTTAAATCTTGCTAGTCCCTAGCAAATGCAAGACTAAATTATTTACATCAAGGGTCCCTAAGGGCCTGGTTATTTTATCAAGTGTTTGCATAGAGATTTTTTCCTTTTTGTTTTCATCCTATGCTCTAGAAATCCAGACAATCGTGAAAGTGCAGCTATGTAGCTTTTGCAACGGATTTGAGTGAAAACTAATACACCTCTAAAGCCTGTACTTGACCCCTAGTAAAAATTCTAGCGGGATAGGCGGACTTCTTCCCTCGGGGTATTCAAGATATTTTATGAATTTCACCCTGGCTCTGGGCTTAGGTAGAGAATCTCTGAGAGAAAGGATTATATATTTGGTGACTCATTCTCACTTGGTGATACATAGAGACTAGTACTATAGAATCCAGATTCCTGAATTACTAAGTAACTCAACTCAGAGAAAGACGAGAAAAGCTATGCTCTCTTTTGATTCCTTTGTATTCATTTTCTCTTGCTCTTTTTCTTTCTTTTTCTTAGAGCTCACAACCTCACCAGATTCACACATAGGATCTGTATTTGGTGGTCTCACTAGGCATTAACACTTTAATTGAGTTCTCATAACGCTAACACTAAGTCGGGATTCCTCAGCCAGTATTCGGGCGGTCAGAAACACAAGAAAAATAGGTTAAGGCCATATTTGGTGGAGTTCAATTTTGTTTGGTGGTATTGCCTCAATGCAAATGAAATAAGTACTAAATATTCACACTCTTTTTCTTCTTTTTCTAAGTTTTTTTTTTTTCAATTTTTCTTTCTTTTCTTCTTTTTCTTTTTCTTTTTCTCTTTTTTCTCTATTTTTCTTTTTTTTCAGCATAACACAACTGGCATACATCCATGAACTTTATTAAGGAGGCATTATTAGGGATTGGTGGTACTCAAGAGACATTGGGTGGCTTATTTGATGGAAGTGCCTACTCACGGCATCGGGAGAGACGGATAGGACGGTGTATTTCTGACCTTGACATCAATACCCTCCTTCAGACGAGGATTCCGTAAAGAATGGTCGTAATCATCCACCTTAGCCCTAGTTTTATAAAAACTCACTCTTCGCGTATTTGCCTTATTCGGTGGCTCTCAAAATTTTGTACAAAAATGTATACGCGGGAATCGAGAGCGAAAACTATGTCTAATCTCAGAGCATCATCACCTAATTATCTAGGATTCCAGATTCCTTGCACTAATGTTAGAGCACCAATACACTATACTCTCTCACACTATTTGGTGGATTTTTGGAAGAAAATCAGCCTGACTCCCAAAACACTGTCCAAGGGTTCAGGAGAAGAAGCACTGCTTCTTCTCGCCAGACTAAAGATGTTTATCAGCCTTCACCGTGAATCCATTGCAAATTCTATATGTGTGTGTGAAAAGTTGTACTGGATTCCAGATTACAGGAATCAACTAAAGGATAAAATCCCTAATGCATTCTCTTAATAAAATAATCTTATTCATGAGTGCAATATCTATATATGCTATAAACATTTAACCTCATATAACTAAAGGATAAAATCCCTAATGCATTCTCTTAATAAAATAATCTTTTTCATGAGTGCAATATCTATATATGCTATAAACATTTAATCTCATATAATTTGTACTTCGTGAAATTCCCGTATCGGGTTACAATCAGCTTGAACCTAAATTTAGAACAACAGGTGAGCGGGTGGGTCGGAATTGGTTATTGCGAACGATTTCTAGCTCCAATGCGAGCATTGGAGATGGAGTCGGTTGTTCTTTTATTTAAGGTCCTAAAGTACGTTTTACATGTAGCTCCGAGGTTTTCCTAAATGTTGGCATAAAATTTTTTTCAGTTTTTTACTGTACTACCCCCCCCGCCATGCCTAAGTTCTTGCATGTCCTCATGCATGAATATAAAAGAAAATAAATTCGACAGAGGATGAGTGGGTAGAAGTCACTTGGAATTGCTCCTAAAATTATATTCAGCACTGGCCAACCTGTTAACATGCAATATACAAAAGGGAAATATGCTAAAACAAAAATATGCTATGTATAAAAATGGTTATGTATAGATGATGGTGAAATGGTATTTATACGTGCTGAGTTTAACGCCTCCAGCTGGACGAGCACTCAATCATTGATCTATGTCCTCACTAAGATGAATAGTCTCGTCAGGTGGAGGAGGTTCCTGGGCCAAAAATGGCTTGAGGAGCTGGCCATTTACCGTGAATCTATGCCCAGATTTGGGGTCCTTGATCTGGACTGCCCCATTAGGATATGGTTGCATCACAACATACTTGCCAGTCCATTTGGACTTAAGTTTCCTTGCAAACAGTTTCAGTCTTGAATCAAATAACCAGACTCGCTGGTTGGGCGTGAATACTTTCCTCTGGATGTGGTGGTCGTGAAAGGCCTTGGTCTTGTCCTTGTATATTAATGCATTCTCATAGGCCTCCCGCCGGATTTCTTCTAATTCGCTGAGCTGGAGTTTCCGTTCTCGACCTCCTGCATCGAGGTCGAGGTTGCATTTTCGCACCGCCCAAAAGGCGTGGTGTTCCAGCTCTACAGGAAGGTGACAGGCCTTGCCATATACCATACGATATGGTGACATTCCGAGTGGGGCCTTGTATGCGATCCGATATGCCCAGAGTGCATCGATTAATTTGTCGGGCCAGTCCTTCCTGTCTAGTCTAACCGTCTTCTGGAGAATCAGCTTGATTTGACGGTTAGACACTTCAGCCTGCCCATTGGTCTGCGGGTGATACGGGGTGGCTATGCGGTGATGTACCCCATATTTCTTTAATAATGACCTGAAATGGGAGTGGATGAAGTGGCTTCCCCCATCGCTAATCAGAGCACGGGGTATTCCGAATCTCGCGAAAATATTTTGCCGTACAAAAGAAATGACGGTCTTGTGGTCAGCCCGTCTTGTTGGGATGGCCTCGACCCACTTCGAGACATAATCAACGGCTAGCAATATATACTCGAAGCCATGCAAGTTCAGAAAAGGGCCCATAAAATCTATGCCCCAGACGTCGAACACTTCTACGACCATGATGGATTGGAGTGGCATCATGTCTCTCCTAGTCATAGAACTGATCTATTGACATCGTTTACAGCGTTGGGTGTAATCATGTGTATCTCTGAAGATGGTTGGCCAGAAAAATCCCAACTGCAAAATTTTTGCAGTGGTTTTCCATCCTGAGAAATGGCCACCACATGCATCATTGTGGCAGAAAGATAACACACTGAGGATCTCAGAGTCTGGGATGCATCTGCGAATAATCTGGTCTACTCCAATGCGGAAGAGCAGTGGGTCATCCCAGAGATAGTATCTGGCCTCTGCAATGAATTTAAGTTTCTGGTCTTTGGATAGGTTCGCGGGAATTTTGCCTGCAACAAGGTAGTTCGCGAAATCCGCATACCAGGGGAACTCAACAGAATGAATTGCCAAAAGTGATTCATCCGAAAATTGTTCATGGATAGGCAGGGAATAAGGAATGTGGTCTGGGTCCAATCTGGATAGGTGATCTGCCACAACATTTTGTTTCCCGGCTTTGTCGCGGATCTCGATATCAAATTCTTGTAATAGAAGGATCCATCTAATGAGTCGTGGTTTGGCATCCTTCTTTGCCAACAAGTACCGGAGGGCGGAGTGGTCAGTGAAGATTATGACCTTGGACCCTAATAAATATGATCTGAATTTCTCCAACCCGAATACTACTGCTAGCAGTTCTTTCTCGATAACAGTATAATTACGCTGAGCCTCATTCAGCGTCTTGCTAGCATAGTATATGACAAAAGGTTGTTTCTCCCGACGTTGGCCTAAAACAGCACCGACGGCAAAATCAGAAGCATCGCACATCATTTCGAAGTCAAGCGACCAGTTGGGTGGTTGGAGAATCGGGGAGTTGGAAACAGCGCTTCGTAAAGTCTCGAAGGTGCTGAGACACGAGGTATTAAATTGAAATGGGATATCAGTAACCAGGAGATTCGTCAAAGGCCACACAATTTTTGAAAAATCGCGTATAAATCTCCGATAGAAGCCGACATGGCCCAAGAATGATCTAATCTGCTTGACCGAGCTAGGTGGCGGTAAGTGGGAGATAATCTCTGATTTAGCCTGGTCGACCTCGAGTCCATTTTTGGAGATCCTGTGCTCTAGTACTATACCATCCCTCACCATGAAATGGCTTTTCTCCCAAGATAGTACTAGGTTCACCTCAATACATCGTTTCAGGATCTTTGTGAGGTTATCAAGACAAGATGCGAAATCATCTTCGAAAATAGAGAAATCATCCATGAATACCTCCACATAATCCCCAATCATGTCAGAGAAGATAGCCATCATACAACGCTGAAATGTCACTGGTGCGTTGCAGAGGCCAAAGGGCATCCGCCTAAAGGCGAATGTTCCAAAGGGGCATGTGAATGTGGTCTTGTCCTGATCTTCCGAGCTAATTGCTACCTGATTATACTCGGAGTATCCATCCAGAAAGTAGAAGAAACTGCGTCCGACTAACCGTTCCAAGATCTGATCAATGAACGGCAAAGGAAAGTGATCCTTCTGGGTAGCCGTGTTCAGTTTCCTGTAGTCAATGCAGACCCGCCAAGATGTCGCAGTGCAGGTTGGGATGGATTCACCCTTATCATTCTTTATAACGGTGAGTCCTGCTTTCTTGGGCACTACCTGAATCGGACTCACCCACTGGCTGTCTGAGATTGGATATACAATGCCTGCATCCAACCATTTGATGATCTCCTTCTTAACAACCTCTAGCATATTCGGGTTTAGCCGTCTTTGAGGTTGTCTCGAAGGTTTCACCCCCTCATCCGTGTAAATGTGATGAGTGCAATACGAGGGGCGAATACCGCGGAGATCAGCAATACTCCACCCGATAGCAGCCCTATGGTCTTGAAGTGTAGAAACTAATTGATGCTCCTGTTCTTGGGTTAAGTGGACATTGATAATGACTGGATATGTCTCACTCTCACCCAAGAACACATATTTGAGTGAGTCAGGTAAGGGCTTCAATTCAATTACGGGTGGGTAAGAATCAGAATTTAGAGTGGGAGGAGTAGAATCGAGGGTGGGAATCTGCTGATCCGTGTGCACGTGAATTCCGACTGAGTCGCTCCCTGTGAAGTCGGTTGTGACTACGTTAATGGGAAACCGTTAGCCATAGTCACTTCTTCCAGTGATAACAGGGGTGATTCAGTACTATATGGATCAAGATAGCTGGATTCAGGGGTGCTATGGTCAGAAGCACACCCCAAACAGTCAGATCCTTGAGGAGATATGTGTAATGCGGTACTTTCAATCCCGTGTGGATTGAGGTCCGAGAACCCTGATAGTGAAGACGAATGAGAAATTGGGTCGTCACAAAGGAGCCCAATGTTACCACAGTAAGCTGAATCTTCGTCTTCACCATCCTCCTCTATTCGATCACAATCGAAGTTCTTTGCTACCCTGAATATGTCTAGTCGAAGTCGCTCATTGCCTAGGGCAATCTCCATACACCCGGATGCACAATCGATGTTCGCTCGGGCTGTCGCCAGAAATGGGCGACCCAAAATAATTGGTGCATCTCGGAGATTAGGAGGAACTTCCATATCAAGAACGAAAAAATCTGCAGGAAAGCAGAACCCGCGGACTTTTACGATCACGTTCTCAACCACCCCCCTCGGTGTTTTGACTGATCTGTCAGCCAGCTGAATTGTAACCGAGGTGGGTTTCCACTCCCCAAATCGAAATCGATCAAATACGGCGGTGGGAGTTAAGTTGATGGACGAACCCAAATCTAGAAGGGCCCGATCAAATGGAGAATCCTGCAAAAAGCAAGATATGAGTGGGGTGCCAGGGTCTTTCTTCTTTGGCTGTAGGTCAGCTAGAATCATGGCGCTAGCTTCTTTTGACAGTACCGCCTGTCGTCCAACTCTCGGCTGTCGCTTCGGGGTACAGCAGTCCTTGAAGAACCTAGCAACAGCGGGAATGTGGTCGATAGCCTCGAGGAGGGGGACCTGAATATGTACTTCTTTAAACATCGCTTTCAAGTCCTCGAAACTCCGCGTGTCCTTTTTCCGTACTATATTTCATGTCAGAGCCTCAGGAAAAGGGACGGGAATCTCAGGGTTAAGTGGCCTCTTACCCTTATCTACCACAGGTGGCTCCTGAGATGCTGAGGGAGTCGAATCTGCCTGTGGTGAAGGGTGGGAAAAATCAGAACCCGCCTGCCTAGGTGGTGGGTCGAATGTCTTCCTTCCGCTCCGCAATGAGACAGCGTGTGCATCGGCTTGCTGTCCATGAGGTGGTGGGGGAGCGGATGGGGCAGAATACGCAGGATTCTACAAAGGTGGCTGGCCTTGCGCGTAACCGGGTGGTGCAGGAGGCGCCTGTAGTATGGCGTGTGCCTGTCCCTGCGGTGCCTGAAACCTAGGCGAGGCACCCTGGTTCTGCACATATCGAGGATTTGGGACGGGTTGGGAGGGCAAGGCTCCCTGAGTCCTATGATCCTGCAACAGCTGGTTCTACGTATTTTGTATGGTCTGAATCTGATCAACCATCGCCTTCATTATCTGCAAGCTATCTTGTGTAGACTTCCTCATTGATTCTTGCAGCTCCTCTTTCAGCGCCTCCAAAGGGTCGGCCCACTTTGGAGGGTGGTTGGTAGCTTGGTGCAGCGGCTGGATAAAGAGCAGGGTTGCTGCTGCAGAGGCGGGAATGGCTACTGCCTAGGATACGTGTTTTGCGCATTCCCGTATTGCCTGGTCTGGTAGTGTGGATCTTGATGTGGTCTCTGTGAATTACCAGACCAAGAGAAATTCGGATGCTGGCGCCAACCAGGGTTATACGTCTCCAAGTACGGGTTATTACGCCTGTATCCTTGGATAGCGCTGACATCCTCGTAGGCCGAAGATGTCTGAGACGTATATCTGTCAAGGGGATATGCATTATAATCTGCAGGTGGTGCGTAGCCCTGGTCGTAGGGTGCCAGATCCGGATTATTCACGGGATCCTGATATGCGGGATCTCGTAAATACGGAGAAGGTGCATCCCGAGTGAGTAGATTAACTCGAGCAGGTGGGGCTCGGGATGCATAAGAGGATCTTGCGGCAACAGAGCTCAAGTCGGATTGACCTTGACTGATCTGGTCAATCTTCTTCTCAATCAGGTTCATTCTATCCAACTGCTTGACGATGATATCCATGTCGGCTCGAATAGAATCGGTGTGAGCCTCGTGGACACCAACCCGCTGCTGACCAGGCCGCTGGAACTGGTTCACAGATGCGGCATTCATCGAGTTCTCCGCTAATGATTCGAACAGCTCAAATGCACTGTTCTCGTCTTTTGCGAGAAAATTCCCGCCGCTAGATGCATCGGCCAGATACCGATGTGTGTCATCTAGCCCATGGTAAAAAATCTTAGCTAAGTGCCATCTGGGTATACCATGATGCGGGCATTTTCGGAGAAGTTCATGAAATCTATCCCATGCCTCATGTAATTTCTCCCCAGCTCCCTGGGAGAAAGTCGTGATTGCACGTCGCATTGCATTTGTTCGACCGATTGGGAAGAACTTTTGCAGGAATTCACGTCGTAATTCCGGCCAGGTTCCAATTGGCTTCCCAATAGTCTTGAACCAGTATGAAGCTTTGTCCCTTAGAGAGAACGGGAAAAGCTTCATCAGAATGATCCCGAGATCAATATTCCTGGGTCGGATCATTTCAGCGAGTCGACTCAGGTCCTCAAGGTGCTGGAATGGATCTTCGCTTGAGTTCCCGTAAAAATGAGTGCTGATCAACCCAATTACATTGGGCTTGAGCTCAAACGCGTCTCCGCCTGCGGGAATTCTGACTAGCGGTGCGACGATAGGTGCGGCTAGGTCGTAAAAATCCCGCAGTTGTTCTCCTCGTGGCGGGTACTGCATCCTGTCAAGCACCGTCAGAATACGATCCATGCTCTGCTGATGCCGCTCCTCAGATTCGGCAACCCGGGCTTCCAGACGAGCCATCGGGTCCAGATTCTAATGTCTTGACCCGGTCTAGGTCCAGGTCCAGGATTTGCCATGGTGGCTCTTGGAGTAGAAGAAATGGGGGGAGAAGATGGTCCGGGCGAGGTGACTCGCCTCCTTGGGAGTGTCTCCCAAGGTCCAACCAAGTGAGGTCGAAGTGACCTCCTTCCGTGCATACACCGCCCAACCCCTGGGTTGGTGTAGCCACGCAGGACAAGGCTAAGGCCCTGTCAATCAAATGGTCCTTATAAATCAGGTGACCATATTTTTTCGTTAGGGATTTGAATTCCTAAAGGTAAGTTCGTCGTACAACCGAATGAACATGAATCCCGCCTCTCAAGCTAACCCAGCCAGTCTGGTTACGAGGGGACTAAGGGGAAGGTTCTTCCTTTGCCTTACGCCTCCGGTTCCGTTGACCCCCGAGCCGCGGTCGTTTGACACTACCCCGCAGACTTAGTCACCAGGTTTGGCAAGAGAGATTAAATCCATTCAGTAGTACGACAACGAACTCGGGTTGAAAATTATTTTTAACCCATTTTCTTCAGTGGGGTTGTGGTGAGAGGCCCACAAGGTGACCAAGCTCATCGGCTAACTAGACTTGATTAAGTCTAGGTTAGCCAAAAGTGTGGTCTCTAGTTGTGACCCTAAATGTTCAACCTAAGTTGCATGAACTTCTAGGGTTTTCTTTTCTATTTCAACAGACCACAAAACTAATGTAGATTCTATGATAATAATTGGAATCCAATTAATTTCAAATTTTGCGAGTAGATTCCTTTTTCAATTTATTTTTTATATAATATTTTTTTGGAATTTTTACTATTTCAACCGAATTTTTAGGGAATTTTAAATATCAGGGGGTCAGATTTGGAACTTTGACCCCTAAATGGTTTTTCGCCTTGAAACAGTATCAAATGATCTTCAAAAATTTGGAAAAATATGGAAAATAAATCCAATTAGATCAGCTTTCAAACCCCACCATTTTTAGTCAAAACAGATTCATGGATTTCTCGAAATTGCTTTTTGAAATTTGAAAATTTTTGAATCTGGGTCAATCTGACCCCCGTGCACTTCGTGAATTTTTAAATATTTTATATTTTGATTTTTTTCAAAGTAATAGTGGAATTTGAAAGATGGTTTGAAATTGAAGGTTTTGCCCAAATTTTAGAATTTTTCTCTAACAGATTTTTCGACAATCGAATTTTCAAGTGAGATTTGAAATCTGGCCGAAAATTAGAAGGTGGTGGAAAAGCTTTTAAAGAGGTTTGAATTTGAAATTCAAGCCTTCCACCAAAGATGTTTTTTTTTAATTTATTTTTAATCTTTTGCACTTTTTTTTATTTTATTTTTTTTTAAAAGAATTTTTCAAAAGATTCAAACGGGAATATCTCTTTTTCTTTTTTCTTTTTTTTTTCTAACCTAGATTCAAAAGGAAACCTAATCTAGATTTTTTTTTAAAAAAATTTCTTTTTGATTTTTTTCCACGAAAATGAGAAAAATATTTTTTTTTTTTTACAAAAGAAATTGCAGGAAGTAGATCTAGTCCTAGGGTTCAGAAAGAGAAACCTAATCTAAGATAGATGATGTGCACCTAATTTTTCTTCGCCACGCTCGGTGTGTGCGCAGATCCCGATTTCGTTCCGTGTTATCCTGCACATCAAAAATGAAGTAGAGGCAGATTTTTCAATGATAAGTAAAAGATCGAAATCAAGAAAAATGACGTTGCCTCCCCGGCAACGGCGCCATTTGACGGAGGTCCGTTTTCGCACATTTGAAAGTCGTCGAAAGTCGTAGTATAGTCGCGCAAAACGTTCATCAAAAATATTATTTTGTAAAATAACGAGACTTGAGTCCCGGTCGTTCATCTCTGGGAGGCGTGTTTCTATTTTTGAAATTGATCTTAAAGCCGCTCTACTTAATATTCTGGTGCGCAATATATAGGCGGTTAAAGAACAGGCACTTAAATCATGAAAATAAAATAATCATTCAGCTCATGGTGATTTCGAACACATAAAGGGAGATATATATATATAAATGCATTTTCATTCATTCATTGGGGGAGAGTTGTTTGTACAAGAAATCTAGAGGAAAGCTTATACAGGAATGCTTGAAATTAAACCTAGCTACTAGAAAACGATTGCATACAAGAATCGACGGGGGGATTTCGCATGCATCATTGGAGGAGAAGAGAAACTACTCTACTAAGCAGTAAATGAAAGCAGTAAAACTTATGAAAAGCATGATCTAGAGCTAAAAGAGTAGAGGACATTCAGGGGTGGTCCCCGATGGCCTTAGAGTGGTCGAGAAGAGAATGAGGGGCGGCCAATGTAGCTTAGGCCGACCCTTGGAGAGAAGTAGGGTTGATCCAGCATCCCGGCATGGTGTCCTCCATGGTGGTGGTAGTGAGCTCGTGGAGGTGGAGTGAGTGGCTAAGTGGAGGTGGCGTGAACGGCACCAATGGAGAGCAATTGCCAAGGGAGTGAATGGGTGCCAATGGCTACCCATGGGGTCTTTTTATAGACCCAATGGAAGCTCTCTAGAGAATTATAGAGAGGCCTATGGTGCGAGCTCGTGGGAGAGTGAGAGAGAGAGGGTGGATGGTGGTTTTTAGATCCACCAAATGTGGATCTAAAAATTGAATGACTCTTGGTTGCTATTTTTGGCAACCAAGGTAACCACACATGGTAGAGAGTTCTAGAGAACTCTAGGCTAGATATTTTCGTGTGGATGGTGTGTGTGGGTTTGTGTGGGTGTGTGTGGGTCAAAACTTAGGTGGCTAGGTTGATTAGGTTGGGTTCTAGTGGGTTTAGGTCAAGGTAGGTCTCAAATTAGGGTTATAAATCCTAATTCACTAAGGTAAAGTGCAATTAAACTTAATACAAGTTTAATTGGGTGTGTGGAAAATTAATTGAGAGTAAAACAACTCAATTAAGTTAGGTCTAGGTCAATTGGACTCTCACTGAGTCCAATTGGACAGTGTGTGCTGAGATCAGGGCAATTGGACTCAATGAGTCCAATTGAATAGGCTGATGGAATTGACTAAGATCCAAGTCAATTAAGTTTAGTAAGGACCTAATTAGGTCCTTAGGGAAGTCTAGAGGTGATGTACTAGGGTTAGGGCACGTTAATTTAGGTTCCTATGGGGTTGGAATTGGGTTTAGGGACCTAGAGATCCATGATCAAGGCTTAAATCTCAAAACAAGAATTGGAGAGCAGTATCAGACGTCTAATTATAGAATCAGACGTCTTATACTAAAAAATCAGAAGTCCAGACTAGTTGTCTGGACGTCCAATCAGAGTCAGGAAGGATTTTGGGTTCTGTTTTGGGTATTCTGCAGAAATTAGACGTCTGACAAAGTGTCTGGACGTCCAATAACACTGCAGAAGTGGGTTTGAAGTGTGCGGGAGTTGGCTAAGGGTCCTGGACCTCTTAAAACTTATCTGGACGTCCAGAGAAGGGTTGGAACTAGGGTTTTAGGGCTTCCTAGGGTGTTGTGACCTAATCTAAGGGTGGCTAAGGCTTGGGGAAGTCTCTAGGCTATCCTAAGGCTAAGATGGACCTAAGCTCTTCACATTTTACTGCTTTATTTCTACTTAATGGAATAGCAAACCTTTAACTCCCTTACATCATTATTCCTACATCTAAACTGGGCTTCTGCTCCATCTCTGCTACAACTCCCGTTATTCCTGATCCAGCTTCAGATCCAGCTCCTGATCAGTTTATTCCCTGCAACCGACATAATGCACTTAATCAGCACATTATAACATTATTTTATGCATAGCTAAAGGAAAGCAGTAAAGATGCAGATAATGCGTATGCATGCATGAATAACCTTAACTTATGTTAAGTCCTACCTTAATCTAGGCCAATTAAGACCTATGGTTGCTGTGCAATCATCAACTCATCCTCTAACTCAAAAAAGCTTTGAGTCTAAGCATCTGCACACATTTTTGCATAGACTCACTTCTCAGAGATTTTGACACAAATTGGATAGCTAATAAACTCTCTAGGGTGGTATGGCTGGCAAGTTGTCGTGGGTAACTGCCCATTGGCAGGTTGTCCAGAGCCCAGCCACAGGCCATTTCTTCTTCATTGCCTCTAGGTACATTTGAGATCAGGGAAGCCACCTATGAAAAAAAAAAAAGAGAAGAAAAGAAAATAAACCACACTTCACCGCACAAGTATGGCTGGCAAGTGATCGTGGGTAACAGCCCATTGGTCGGTTGTCCAGAGCCCAGCTCAATAATTGCACAAAAAAAGACCAAAACACCTAAGGAAGAAGCGGGGAAATAGTACAAGCCGGGGAGATATACACTAGAAAAATCCTTGTGTTGACCCCAATTAAAACAAACGTAGGGAGAAAGCTACCAATCGAACAAATACACCTTCACGCATAATTTATTTTCTTTTCCGGTCACCTAGAGGCGTAGAAACTCAAAGCCTGTCTCAATTACCGTTAAGTGAGTCTATCACAACATTCACACCAAGATGCTTAGCACTTAAGTTTTTTGACCGAGTATTGGGTGAGTTGGGTAGCCGTAAAAATTTACCAACCCATACTGAATTCCGAAAAAAAATTCCAAAAAAATATATATATACGTATACATATGTATAGTTATATATACATTAAAGCAAGGATTCGGGCGATTCGTATTTTGGCAGACCCCCAGGTGCTGCTTAGTCTTTGTAGATTAAGATCTTCGTATATTTCCTCTTATTGACAAGTAATGAAGTGTCTAAGCAATTACTTCTTAAATTCTGAAAGGAAATAAAAGCTAGAATAAATCTTGCTAGGGAGTAGCAAGGAGTAAGCATGGGTGTATGATAACACTACACAAAGGGGTGATAATTATTGTTGAATATGGCCCATCTTTAGAATAAAAGGCACAACATAAGTAGAATAGGAGCATTGCATGCATCATGTACCAAGATTGCTTATAAACTACATTAATGGCCATTTGTGTAAGCATTTGTCAAAGCAGGCCTCAGATGAGCAATCGGACTGCACGGATGGATTCAGAACGACGAATGGAGTCCAATAGACTCAAGATCTGCCAAATCCGACATTCGAAGCTCCTACATTGGGCCCAAGAAGTTATGACCGTTGATCTGGAGATCAACGGGCCAGATTGCACCACGTCGGCCAGCCCCACCGTGCACCGCGCCTTCATCAAGCCAAGATCAGATCTCGACCGCCAATCTTCGATCAAACGGCCGAGACCCGCGTGCTCGCCTGCGGTCGCCGCGATAAAGCGTTGGCGTGGCGCAACGGTGAGTGCGCACGCCCGCACCTACACGACGCAGGTTCGAGCCGTGCGGAGTGGGATTTGAGGACGGGCGATGGGCTCGGAGAAATTGGGCCGCCCGATCAGCAGCAGACGGCCGGGATCCTGCCACGCGGCGCGATCGCAGCTCACGAGCATCCACGCGTACTCGCACGCCGGGCGGAGACGCGCGCTCACACGCATGCCCGAGGCACGATCCCAGCGTAGGCAAGGAAGACTATCGGACGGCTCTCGTTCAGCTGTCGCAGATCGCTCGAGGAGAAGGAACGAGGTGGGCGGCTGACCAGCGGCGGAAGGGCTTCACCGACGCTTTTGGAAGTGGTTTTAGCGACGCTCTGGATGTCGCTAAAGCCCCTTCTTCTTTTAGGAAGCCATTAACTCTATTTAAACCCCCTCCAACCACCATTCAAGTCATTCACTCCTCCTTGCAACTACTCCACCCCTCTCTTAGCTAGCTCTAGGTACTCTTGTAATCGCCGGAGACGACGAGCTGCCGACGGAGCCTCCTCCACTGCCGTGGCTGCCTCGTCGCTCTCCACACACTTTCTCTCTCTCTCTCTCTCTCTCTCTCAAGTTTTCTATTACTTTTGTTGAAGCATGTATTTAATGTTGTAAGTTATGAACTAGAAGTGCATGTTTAATGAAGTTATTTTCCATTCAGTTGTCATTTTAATTTCTATTCAAGTTGCATGATCAAACAAAGAGCTTTCTAACCCTAAACCTTCTCTCTCTATCTCTCTCTCTCGCTTTTCAAAATCACACCTTTCGCAAGCAAAACTCCACACTTTCCGTGACAACAAGTGGTAAGTAAAAATCCGATTTTCACGCCTCCCTGAGACCAACACTCGGACTCACCTCCGTTTAATTATTTTAAAATCGACGTTGCAAGTGCGGCTATAACACTCCTTAACAAACACGCACAACAGCACGTCATCAGCCGGTTCTTCTTCTTCACCTTCCTTCGCGCCTTGTGATACTAGCAGGCACCCTATTCCTCCATCTTCCTCACCATTCTCTCCCACCGAGAGGTATTCCCTTCTTCGGCAAAGGCCATACCATAACCGATTCCATCCTACCCCTTTCGACCATTAGGTTAGCTTACTTAGGTTTCTCTCTCCCCCTACTCTCTTTTCCTCCCTTTAAACCCTCGATTAGACCCACGATCACCGACCTCCCCCTTCATCTTCCTTCGCTCCAGCCAAGCTTCAACGAGGCCGTGAGCTCACTACACCGCACCAATCGCTAAGCTATCACCTCCACAAGCTTTGCCGCTCATTCCTGCACAAAACCCCTCAACCGATTTCATGATTCGTTCTCTCATGACCTCCACCGAACACCACCTCCCCCACGCTTCATCTCCGACCTCCACAGACCTCCGAAAACCTCCACACACACCTTCACACCATGAAACTGCCACCACCACCTTCACTGTGCTTTAGCGATTCTCCTGAATGCCTTTAATGTGGTTGAGAGGCCATTCTTTGTATTCCAAGTCTTCGTCATGCTCCGCACTGCCGCCTTCGTCTTCGACCTTGTTCATCACGTTCTGGCATCACAAGCTCCAGTCATCACTTATAGGCCTTATGCAACACCTCCAAGTCCTCAATCAGAGTCTCCAGCTGCGGACGTGAACCAATTGAACGAAGACCTCCATTGCAGTTACGTGCAAAGAAGTCAGGCACTTTAGTGCCACATCGGATGTGGAAGAACACTCTGCAGTGCATAAATTGTTTTTATGTCTTAAGCTTATCGCCCAAGACACTCAGGGGTTGGGTCCCTCCTCACGCTTGACCGCACACCTCGGCTACCTCCACATGCCTGGTAGCCCTGGTCTCTATACCCGATCTGAAAACCCGATTAGCAACCCGATTACGCTAGGCTTGAGAGAAGAAGGGAGGAAATTGTGAGAGAGTAGGGGAGGGTTTTGCTCTCTTGTGCTTTGTGTGACACTTAGCCGCTGAGGGGATTGGTCCCCTATGTTGTGAAGGAGAAGGCTCGAGAAGACAGCTAAAGGTCTGAAGAAGAGAAGAAAAAGAAGAGAAGTTGAAGGTCTAAAGAAGAAGAAGAGAAACTGAAGAGAAGAAGGAAAGAAGAAGAAATAAAGAAGGCATTGAAAGCCTTATGCCTATGCTTACTGATGAACACTTAAGTCGTCTGATTGATATTTCTATCATCTGATTGAGCATTATTTGAGATACTGCTGCATTATTTAAGTACTATGATTAATGTTAAATTGAACTAATGAGATGTATGCTTAATTAGAGGATTAAATTGGTGATTCAAATCACCACTTTTTAGATTCTCTCCATTCTTTTTGTCTCTAGATACATTAGATTTCATTAAATAACTAATATGACATATTATTCATTGAATATCTATTTGAATACTCAATTAATTGTGCTCATTAATTCTAAATGCGATTAATGTTATAAATTCCACATTTGCTCCCTGTGTTCAACCTCAGACTCCATTGTAGATTTTGAGTTATAAATTTTATTTGTTTTCGAGTGATTTCGACTTGCTACGACGATTACATCCTTTAAAACATCGATTTCACCTGGATAAATGCTGGCACTTTCTTTTTGGATAGTTATAAAAAGCGAGTGTGTTGAATTCCTTCTTTTGTAGCTCTCCTCAGGTTTTAGGCCACTATTTTTTTGTACATATATGTATGGTGGTAGAAAGGCATGTATATATTAAACTCTAGATGGGTCAAGAACTGTGTTCAACCTTATGTAAACATATGTTATTATGCGATATAATTGCTGCTATTGTTATGTGTGACGTGCCCTTTCACATGGTCATGCGGTGATGGTGATATGATATGATGTGGTGTGATTTGATTGGTATGTTTCTTGTGGGAAATTTGGTACTTATGTCTATTTCTCCTTCCTCCAGTATCGCATCTGCATAATGTTTTGTTTGTGGACGAACCGTGTGATTATGTATGCATACATGTATGGGTATAGGTATGACACAAGTATAGGTACATCACAGGTTAAACTCAAGTGCCACAAATTGACAAATCTGAGGTGCTACATAAGTACAAGATGCATTTTTTGGCTACTCAAAGTCTCAACATGAAATTAATGCCTAGATCTTGTTTATATGATATATCTAAACCTACAAGCAATTTGGTCTCCATTGCATAATAAAATATCCGTCTCTCTCTAGTTTTGAGGAGTGTAATAGAAAGAACCACTCCTTTCCCTCTTCCTCTCTCCCCTTTCTTGTCTCGTTTCCCCTCCAAACCCTAAGACCCCAGTGCGCTGCCACTTAGGGCTGTAGTTGGCTATTAGGCGCTGACCAAGGCCCCCCTCTCTTCCATCTTCACCGCTTCCACTCCCATCGCCCTCGTCTCATTCACTTTCCCTTAGAAGGCTCCTTCTTTGACTTGGGTTAGCAGTAGCCACCTTACCGAGGTTGGGGGGCTGCTGAGAGGGCTCGGTCATGGTTGTTGCTCTTGTTGTCACCGATAGTACTTGGCAATCGTTGTTGCTCTCAGTGTTGTTGCCCTCCTTTTTGGCTGTGGCTTTTTGTCACTGGGACTCCTCTCCCCTTACGATGTCAGCCATGGCGGGTATGAAGATCCCTGGCTTGGCTATGGCCCATTTGATTGTTGGTCATTTCCTCTGACCTTCTTCTGACGACGAGGGTGTTGCGGCCCATCTTGCTGGAGTTGTTATGGTTCTTTGTGTGGTTCTCTTCGTCGTTGTTGTGGATGCTGCGCTATTCGCGAGTTCCATTCTAATTCTGATCATGGGGGCTCTCGTTTTGCCTCACCTTCATCTCACCTCACCAATGATCACTTTGTGTTGTTGGAGTCAAATTAGAAATCAGGCATAACACGATTGGGTCCCACGTTGGTCTCTGTCTATTGGTTTCTCCTGCTTCGCATTGATCATCAACATTGTTTCAATGGCACAAATCATTATCTAAGTGTGGAGCATGTCTAAGTAGCAGTTTGGATTGAGCTCCTTATTTGTCTCTTTTCCTTTTTTTTGCTTTTTTTTTCCCTTTTATTTGTGAGTACCTTTTATTATTTGCCTCCTGGGGTAAACTATTACTCCGCTGGTTTTCCCCCTTAATTTTGGAGGTTGCAGTGTTTCCCTTCTTCCCTGGCCTTCTATGAACTGCCTTCAGATGTCCACTTCTTCCCTTTTAATGGATATTATCTTTGAAAAAAAAAAAAACATCTCTCTCCAATTTCTCTTCATTCAGGTGCAGTACTACTGGTGTTCAGCACATTTCCGACCAGCGTCATGTATCCTGGCATCTGAGGACCTGTCAAACATGGTTAATGGCCATGTGAGTGTATCCAATGTCGGTCTACACGTATATGCAAAATCAGATTCCTCAGAAGGCCACAACACGTCGAGGACAAACTCTAAGAAGCGTCCGCAAGGATGAGGCCACTGCCACACGTTTGGCACAAGAGGGATCTTTGACCCGCGCTGCCCATACCTTCACACAGAAAGCCGAAAGCATGCATGCATATGGCAGATCGAGCAAGAAGTCACATGCATCCAAACTAAGAGACAACCATGATGGAACAAGCTACGCACAGACCATGCATCCATGTATACTTGGACTCTTCCAATATCAGATCACCACCCTATGCATGCATGTTCGCTTGGATAGGAGATAATGACGTTGGACCATGCATGTGATATGATTCATTTGTGTGCAGCAGGGGATGATAATTGAATCTTATATAATATTGTGTGGTCCATTGGTGATTAATTTGGACAGAATTAAGCCTCTTGCTTCTGCAAACTATAGTAAAATATGAACGTCACCCTTTCTTTCGTCGCATTGAAATCGAAGGACCGTGCATGTCAAGCGATTGGCCTGCCTATAAAATAGTGCTAAGGTTTGGTTTCAAATTGAGATAAAATATCGTAAGAATATGTTAATATGAAATAAACAGAGAATGACTTTTGTTTGGATGATGAAATAAATACAGCGATAAGATAATTTACATATTGATGTGATATATGTAGATATTTATTTAATATTAAAATTAAAAATAAAATTTACGGCAAGTATTTATTTAATATTAAAAATTAAAAAATTAGTTTAAAGAAAACATTTTCTAACATCTTCAAGAGGAGATAACCACGGGTCTATTTCTTCATTGGTGAGTCATCCGTGCGCACGGGCAATGGTAATCTTCCCTCCACTTATTCCAATTTTATTGGATGTCCTCGAAGAGACTCCCTAAATGCATCTACATGCGTAAGATCAAAGATGCATTATTTTACGGAGAAAAAGGAGGTTGAGTGGTGGTTACGTTGTGTCCAGCCATCGTTTTGGCATTTAGAGCTGCAAATTAGTTAAAGAGGGTAAACCGATTCGTGGCTACCGGGAAAGAAATGATATTTAATGAGGAGGCCCTAAAAATACATGCCTCTCTGCTTACTAAAAAAAAAAAAGTCACCTCTAAGTTTTGGTAAGGGTAAACACTTCACGGATAAAGTTTTATATATCATTTATATACAATTTATGTGTTACGTTACATTGTTACGATGCATCATATCATGCTTATATGATACGTTTGTCCCATCATATAATGTATCATATATCATATATCATATCTTCCATCTATACAAATATGAAATCACAATCACAACTATTATATCAATATGATATGACATATATCATGTCATCTCATATTTTGCATCGAATGTTGTGTCTAAAATGATGTATAGAGTGATGTCGGTATATCGCTTTCCTTTAGTGAAAGACTGACGAGGGCATCCACACTGACATCGGCAGTGGCCCTTGCAAGGAATAGTCTAACAGGAAGGAAACTAAATTGAAGTAGCGAGAAGTAGCTTCCTTGTCATAAGCTTGTTTTGTCACGTCCACATGTCGTCTAATTTCTAAATAGTCGGTCCAATATATTCATTTCTATGCATCAATCTAAAGAATCCATGTAGCCAATTTGATGTAATTTGTTTTGGGGTACAAAAACAAACACACGCACACACAACTTGATTGTCGTTGCTGTGCATGTCTGAATAAACCCTTGTAAATAAAGGTGCTCGCTGGATATCTCTGGTAAATTAACAAGGATGATTTGGCAAAATAAACGGATAGAAATACGTAGCACCATGAGCTATAACAATTATCAAAGAAGGCACTTTGCAATTAAGATACGTGAAGCTCCTCTACTACAAGTGCACATAAGATGTACGGATTTTATCATGTGACGTATAACTCATATAAGATATACATCGATCAGGATCGAAGATTTATAAGATATACATTGATCAGGATCGAAGATTTAGACTTTTTGTTTTGATCCGGGTAGATACTTGGTGCTTCCTAAGGGTTCATTTATTTTATGGGATAAATTTTAAGAAATTAATTTTATAGGTGGTAAAATTAAAGAATAAATTTAAAATAAATTGATTTAATGTTTGAGAGAAACATGAGTTAAGTCATATCATGGGATAAATAAAAATATTTACGGAGATAAGTGAATTTTGAATCTCTCTCTCTCGATAACTTTATTTAAGGATTAAATTTGTTAAATATGAAATAAATTATTATATCCCACAAAATAAACAAGACCTCAGTATTCTTCCTGATGACGTTACCCTCCTGTCCAAGTGTCGATCCATGACTGAAGCGGACCCAAGTTATTGCCTGGTCCCTCACTCTAATTATAGGAAACTACTGGGGATATCGCCATCATCTCCTTATTATATGGACTCTCAGCGTTCTCCATCATAGTCACATAAGGTTCTCCTTCGAGTTGGATGTGGCTCTGCCATTTCTACACTTGGATGGGTTCTCCTCATCCTTGTTACGGCTTCTTACACATTGTTCCTAAGTCTATTATATGTTCTCGATGATTCTTCTACACTGTTTAAATGATGTACCTAACACCTGCTGTTCGATTTAGATTTGGACGTTTGATGCTTTCTTATATTTTTCTCGTTTTTGAATTTTTTCCATTCTTCTCATTTCTATAAGATTTTAAATTAAGGAGATGGTGTTAGTATTTGGATTTTCGTGAACACTTTAATTTTGATATTGTGATATTAATCAATTGGGTTTTCAATAGGTTTAAGGATTAAACATATATTTATAAGTAGAAGTTCTCAGAGAAAATGAATTTGAGCAAACCTCAAAATTTTTAAGAAAGTTACACAAAAAAAACAAAACGAAAGGAAAGGAAATCATCTCTGCCCTTCCTGAATTTCACATGTCCTATATCACATTAATATTGAAATATAAAATAATCAACAACGTAATTACTGTACCCTCCCTATCCGAAAATCCTGGGTCCGCCACTGATCTATGATGCCACGCTGGGTGGGGGGACGTGCACCTTAGACAAGGGCACGAGGGAGGGGCTGTGCATGGGGGTTTGCCATGGTGCGTGCCACAGTGGTGGTGGGTGGAGGTCTTACAAGCTCCGGAGATCTCGCGGACATGTGCATGGAGATTGCTCTGTCTGGGTCGTATGTGGTCTGTGTGCGGCGAGGGATGCGGACGGGTGGGGCCTTAGTTAATTTCCTGGTATTTAAGGTGCAGCAGATCCCAGTACGGTTCATCGTTAGGGCATAGTTTAACGTGTGGGACACCAAGTAAATTGTAGGGCATGGAAGGGAGCATTCGGTAGTTTTCCAAGGACAAAAGAAAAACAAACAAAAAAAAGAAAAAGAAAGGGGCACTCCATTTGAGGGTTACCAGCCATACATTATTTTAAGGGTTAATTTATTTGAAAGATTAGGAAAGTGATTTTAAAAAATACGAAATTAATGTTATAAGATTGTGATGTTGACATTAGTCTGTATTTACTTAAATTAGTGTTAAATTGTGGTATTAACTCTTGTTACGTTTACTTGGTAGTAGTGTTAGAAATATAAAACATAAAAAGTATCAAAGCTGCGAGTGGCATACGACTGGTGTTAGACAAACTCGTGTTAAAGTTCGACAAAAAGTGTCCAACTCGGAAAGACTTGGGTACAGGTGGGTCCGGGGATCTAACCTGCCTACACCCAGAAAGGCCCGAATACGAACGAGTCTGGAGGAACAACCTGCCTGGGGACCCGACACCGACCTCTAACATCGACACAGGAAGGCCTACGACCTAACAGCGGACAGGCATCCTGACAAGTGGTGTATCAAAGATCACGGGAAAGATCTTGCTAATCAAGACTTCCCCCACACTATAAATAGTGAGGGGAGACCCCCGAGCGAGCTCTCATGCAAGCTCGGGGCAAGAGAGAAAATCATGTAATCTCACAAGTTCTAGTGCATAGTTCAGAGCACCATCCTCCCACCAGACATACACCCATTGTGGTGGAACTGGGTCACCAAATCTCCCTGTCTCCTTTGTGATTTCTCGATGTTCATCGAATAGAGTCCTCCCATCGCTTGGGAGGCTCAACCACTCCCTCCTCGCGATGGATGTTAATGACTATGAAGCACACCCTGCCTCTACAAATCTTTTGGTGGCCATGCGAGGCCCATTAATGGCCATCCAAGGCTCATGAAATGGCGCCGTCTATGGGAAGCGTCAACGAAGATGCCATGCTCTTCCAAGCATCTAGTCACTGAAGGGAAGCACCTCCATGGCACCCTACCTCGGCCTTCTAGATCGAAAAGATGTCTCGATGACCCTAATCACTTGCGACTCCTTGATGGTAACACCATCATTATCTATAACTAACTTGAATTAGTAGAAATCAAGTGACAAATGCTCCTACATGATCGCATGAGAGTCATAATTCTACTCAGATCCATTTTGAGGAGAGAATAACAAATCAAGGTTAATTCTGCAGTTTTAACATCACACCATGAATACAGATTAACCACGGGATTTGTCAGGGGTCAATTAAAGGCCGAAAGCATTAAAGTCCAAAGAGTGGATCCACATAGATAGAAATAGGATTTCACGCATTCCGTAAACCAAATCAGAACACAAAACCCTAATTTCAAACCCGCTTAAATTAAAGAGGTTCCAACCAAGATAAAATTCATCTAAATCATCTAAAATTCATAGAAAAATATTTTCAGAAGTTTGGTACCCTTGGTTTGACCATCTGAACCCATTTTAATCTTGAACAGAGTCGTAGATAGGATTTTGCTCTAATTTGAGCTCTTGTGTAAATTCCCAAGTCAAACGTGGGCAAAACTGAATCCAAGTTCACCATTAGATTCCTTGAGTCCAAATTAGGTTAGTACCAAAATTTACCAAAATTTAGGCCTAATCAGGGTCCATCTTGACCTAGTTTACACCTCAGTCCCTTGAATCTTTGTTTCTTACAACTAGCCCCTCAACTTTCAATTTTTCTTACAAGTGACCCCCTAGCTTTCTCTTCTCCTTCACAAATCAGCCCTTGCCGCCATTGCTGTGTGAACAATATCTTGAACCCAACATATGTCGACTGCAAAGGAGGCATTCTCCTCCAATCTGCATCCAATCCCCTCCAAAATTGGAGGAAACAATCGCCATGAGATCTCTTATCATCTAAGCATGATCTTGAGCCATGATTTGAGGCCAAGAGCTTAGGTGTGCTCGAAGAATCTACGAAAGTAAACTTAGCCAAATCGCGAAGAATTTGCTATGAATTTTCTAATTAGAGCTCAGATTTGAGCTCTATATAAGCTCCACGTGCTTCCACCGTGCCCTTTGGAAAGGTTTAGGCCCAAAATCTTCATCCTCTCCTTCCTTCGACCTTCTCTGACCGAGCTTCGGAGAGCCTCCTCAACTTTCTTCCTACGACCAGCCAACAGCCAAATTAGCTGGTCATCCTTCTTCCCCAACTTCGTCCACTCCTCGACAACCAACTCAGGAGCCTCCTCGACCTCTTCTTCCTCGCCGTTCCCCCTCTGGAGTTTTCACCTTCTCCGGCGTCAACAATAACACTTGCACCAATTCCTCATCCCCTTCGTACCTTAGCCAAGCATACTTCTTCCTCTACCTCTCTAGATAACTCCTAGCCCCTTAGCGTCTCAATCCAATCACTGTACAGCTGCCTCCCCCACTGCCTTCTCCAACAACGGCCACACCTTCGGCGAGGTCACCACATCACTACATCGCACTAATCACCTTGCTGTCACTTCCTACACCTTCGCCACATTCACTTGAATAAAATCCCTCTCTTTATTGAGGCATTCATCCACCCTACACCCTTATCAAACACAACACCTCCTACGCGTCATCTCTGACCTCGGTTGCCCGCCACACACTGCCATTCACCGAATAAACCCCACCACTACACTCACCGTGCTCTGGTGAAGCTCACAAATGTTTTAACTGGGGCTTTAAGCCCGTATTTGTGTTTCAGGGTTCTCGCCGAAGCTCTGCCTATCACAGGCATCACCACCACCTCCATCGACCACCCTCTGTTGACCAACTCCACTGATGCTACCACTTGGAGTTGAGGATTAATCTTGCGAAGCCTTCTAAGCTACTAATTCAAAGAAAGAAGCAGAGCAGCTGCTTCAATTGGAGAGAACCGTCCAGCCGCATCACACAAAGAAGGCTGCTCCTTTAGTGCTACATCATATGTGGGAAGGCTAAAAGCGGCGTATAAGATGAAAAGTTGATGAAGGTTCTTCACCCTTTAGCACGGGGGTTAGGTCTCCTCTCACATAACCTACATACCCTCGCCCGTGCACACATGCACACGAGCCTGGACCTCTAACCCATATACCCAATTACCCGATTAAAGGTCCAATTAGCATATAGAGGGGAATTTTTAAGGAGGAAAGGGGAGGGTTTTGCTTCGAGATGCGTGCATGGCTGCTCTATACTTAGAATCTCTGAGAGGCTTCTTCTCTTTGCTTGGAGCCCTTGTGTGTCTACTTTGCTGAGGCTCTATGCCTTGGTGGTTTAAGGCATCTGATGATCCATTGCGACGTCTAATTGTGGCATTCATTTGATATTGTAAACATATTTGAGCTATTGGCTAAGAAGGGTTCTCTGTGATTGAGTGATTCACGATAACTGTAGAGAGATTTGAGTTATTTGGATGCTTTGATATATGCTTAATTGTGGAATTTAAGTGGTCATTTAAATCACCATTGTTTTAAGCTCGTCTATCTTTTTATCCTTCTATTTCTTGAGATACATTGGTTTATAACTGAATACCATTCTGAATAATTTATTCATTGAATATCTTTAATTGTGATTCATTGATTGTGCTCATTATTCCTATGTTATGATTAGTATGTGAATTTCATATTTACTCCCTATGAACGACCTCGGACTCACATCGATTTTAGGTTTTATAAATTTAAGTGTTTGTGCAAATATCGTCCTATACTACAACGCGTATTCTTCATAAAAGATGCAAAATGCTTACAACACTCCACTCGCGACCACCCCCGAGGAGGCCCGGTCAAAGACCAGGGTCCCTATGTCCTAGCAACGCCCTTAACACACCGATCCCAATGAAGGGAAGCTGATAAGATTGAGCTAGCCACTCGAGGCCCCTAAGTGAGACTCCCCCCTGGAGATATGAGTGAGGGAGGAAAGGAGTGAATCCAAGTAGGCAATCTTAAAAGGCAAGGCATTAGCCCCTCGCTACAAGGCTCCCCGAGATGAGACAAATCTGGGAGCCCACCAAAAACCCAGCCGAAGGAGCCCTAGACCTTAAGCCCTAGCAATGAACAGTCAATAGGGTGGTGCACGGTAGGGGAGAAAAATGCCCTCCCATGTGAACGGCTTAAAAGGCTAAAGCACGAGCTTAGTAGCCAGCGAGGCAAAGATACCCCAACCCACCAGGAGCTCCACTCTCGCCTTTGCCAGGGGAGCATTCAGGCACTCAATCCTTTTTGGCTGTGAGGGCTCCATTTCGAAGATTGCCAGCCGAGTCACCCAATCACAGAGGAGGTGATGACGGTCCCCCTTACCCAGGAAATTTAAGTGGCCAACCATGGCCCCATGCAACAGACCAACAGACCCTAATGGTCCCGTTGGGAGTCATCACGAGATGATGTTGGTGTACAGCCACTTCGATGAAGTACTCTACCAAGTACTTCCGTCATAGTTTGTCCGATATAGCCCATGCATCGTGCATCAACCTAGCCCCCGGATAGATTGCTCACTTCCCGAAACCTGGTGGACAAGTTCTACCAACGCTCTACCAAGCAGGAAAGGGCTAGAAATGACTCTCGAAGACTGTCAGAAATCAGACAGCAGAAGACTAAGCCCTTTCGATCCTATCCGGGTTGATCCCAGGCTACGTACTCCTAGTGCAAGAGGCCCCATGATGCGATGGTCATCCGGTACCCCGAGTCAGGCCTCCTAACTTGAAGGTCCTCACACAACATCAACGACTTCATACTAAGGGATATGGAGGGACCCTGGGAAAAAGTCACGAGATTCGTGAAGCAAGACAACTCCTCCAGCTCTTGCTACTGGCAGGCCAGAGGTCACGAGGACAACTCTAGCCTTGTAGAGGAGTAGAGGGCCTTTAGCGAGCATGCTTCGACTCCCGTCCACGAAGGTGGCCACTTCCGCAAGCAAAGGGATGCCTTCCAAGCCTAATGGAGCGATCGGCCTGCTAAAGGCTGAGGTCAAGGACCTCACCAGACAAAGCAGGAGTCCTTCAAGGAATACACCCCCCTAGCTGTGAACCAGGAGGAGGTGTTGGCGGAAGCCCAATCCACCGACGAAGACCTGTTGACCCTGCCAAAGCCCGTAAAGGGGAAGGCGACTTCAAACCTTGCCGTAAGAGTCACTAGGCTTGGAGTTACACCACCAACGACTGTTGAGATCTGCACATCCAGAATCGAGACCCAGACTTAGCACAGGTACTTGGCTCACTTCGCTAAGAAAAAAAAGAGCCAAGAAAGAGGTAAAGGGCTTATGAAAGACCCAGAGGCCCACCCTTAGGGAAAGCCCCGACAGCTTCAGGTAGCCAACATGGTCTTCCTAGTGGATCGAGAGCCAGATGGATTGACACCCTACCCAACCAAGCTGGTGGTGTCACCTTTTGCTCCCCCCCAACAGAACACTACCACCAAGTCCCTCGGCAATACCCGCATCACCCTAGGATACTCACCTCCTATCACCCAAGCGTATCAGCGTAGAGGTTAAGTTAATCTTCGGGGTTGACGCTGCCCCAGGCCAACGAGCCACTCCTTCCAAAACAACTCTCCCAAACCCCCCTATTCTTCAATGGGGCGAGAGGGGTATAGTCAAGCAAGTGTCATTCCGATTGTCCACCTCTCTACCTAATACGGCAGGACACCTAGACCTGTTGCTAACGACACACCTCCAGGCAGGGCAGTTGCAGCCCAGGTCCATAGAGAAATATGCTCCCCTGGCCATGAACCAAGCGAATGACGAGTTGATTTTCTCTTTCGAATCGGATGATTAAGATGATTTGTTGTCGTATTTTAAAGTGGTGGAAAATCTACTAATAAAAGTATTAAATTGAAAATAAACCACTTGAGAGAGCGGATCGTGTCCACAGGGAGGCAATGGCCTATTTAAACTCGCAAGGGTCAAAAACCGATGTTCACTATTAATTTCGTCAAGAAACCGAATCAAAATTGCTTTCAAATTAGGTAAACAATAAGAGCTAATGCTGAAATAGCAATTTTGCACAACTGAAGGATATATTTTGCAATGCAGCTAAATAAAATAATAATAAAAGTTCACAATGGCACTAAATGTAAATTTTAATAAGAACTTTACTGTAGCAAAATAGGGGAAATTCTTCCCCTTGTTCGTGTGCGAGGAGGAGGCCGCGATTGAAGGCGAGAAGCTCATCGGAGGTTGAGTGAGCCGAGGGCTATTCGGCGGTGGTGGTCTCATGGCCAACGGTGGTTGGAGGCGACGGTGGCGAGGAGAGGAGCGATGGCAATCGGTGGTGGCTGCAACTCTGTTACTGCTGCAGGCTAGTGCTTGTGAAGGCGCGCACACGAGGAGGCGAGGGGGAGGGTCAGTGAGGAAATGCGCAGGCCGTGCGGGCGCTGTTGAGCTTGGCCACAGCTGTTGCTGCACGCTGCAGGCTACACTCGTGGAGGTTCTAAAGGATGCAGCTGTAGATTCTTCCCTACCAGGAGGGGTGACGTAATAATTGCGGAAATAAATATAAATAATCTCACAAAATAGACAATCACACAAGTACACAAGTATTTTTAGGTGGAAACCCAAACCGGGTGAAAACCACCACCTAACCCTCTCGAGTTAGAATTTTTCAATCAACCAAGTTGATCAAAATCCACTAAACGAATCACTTTAAACGAGGGTGATTCAACCTCAAATACAACCACGCTACAAGTGCGAGGGTAGCGTTCCTCAACCCCTTCTCTTCACGAGAAGGATTTTGTCTCTATAAGGAGATGGGAATTCGCAAAGCGAATACCCAACCAAATAACAAAGATAAAAGAACAATAATCCTATAGAGCCAACAAAGTAATTTTAAACCTAGCTTCTATAGGAATTAGGAAACTCCCCTTTGAAAGGAGTGCGTCGGCGACGCGGATGCGTGCACAACATGACGGCGCTACGTTGCTCTCGTGAACTACGGTGGGAGAGCGGGTGCGCAAAGCTTGATGCTCTCAAGATGAAGAATTAGAGCTTGGAGAGCAAGAGAGTCTTTTTGGAGACAAAAGAGTGTGAAAGTGTGTAGCTAGGTGTGTCTTGGTGTGTATTGGTGTGTAAAGGCTCCCCTCTATTTATAGAGGCCTTAGGAAGGCTTTGGAAGGCTTAGAAAAGCTTCCATAGCCGTTGGGTACAAAGCCCAAGTGAATCAACCTGAAATCAGGAACAATCATTACACTGACAAGGTTATCAGACGTCTAATTCTGGCATCAGACATCTGGAAGACCACTTTAAGACGTCTGATTTCAAGGTCAGACGTTTGATTTCAGGCGGGTTCCTTCCTGACTTGAATCAGATCTAAACAGGGTTCTTGTGCAAGTCCATCAGACGACAGACAGGACATCTGGCACTATGTCTGGACGTCTGGAAACCTATTTTTTCATGGGAATGGATTTGCAATGGCTAGAACATCTCTGAGAAGAGATTTTCGGGTCAGTCGAGGCAAAACGGTCAATTATCAGACGTCTGGAAGGGCTTAAGGACGTCTGATAAGGCTCTAACGGTCATATCCTCAAGTGTTTGTTAAGAGAGCCAACGGTCCACTAATTGGACGTCTGGCAAAGTCATCAGACGTCTCCTAAGACTTCTGGTCTAAGGTTTGGACGTCTGATTTCATCAGACAAAACTTACAATGTCCAGCCTAAGTGTTATCAGACGTCTGAATCAACAGTCAGACGTCTTAAAACACTTTATCAGACGTCTGATTTGGGAATTAGACGTCTGGAAATGCTGTTTAAACCCTATATTGGTTTTCTAAGTTCTCTACAGAAAACCTAAGTATCCTAGGGTTGTGCCGGTGTTCCTATGACTACTGTTAGGGTACTTTGAGGCTCTTTAACATAATGTTCTAAGGAAATAAATAGCAAGAAAAAATAAAGACAAGAGTACAAGAAAGAGATAAACAGAATTCTATCCTATTCTTCTTGTCCTTCCATCTTCAATCTATCGCTCCTCGCGAATCCCCTCTGTTCTCCATCAAGCTCCTCCAATCCATCCTGGATGCGAGCTCGAATTCCGTCTAAACACGTCTACATTTGCAATTGACCTGAAATCTAAGACTCCAAGTGCAAATGTTAAATAACATGTGTTTTGTTATCATCAAAATAAATGATCGTGGTGCTCTAGCACCAACAGCAGCTGCTGCTACGGGCAGGCGGAGGTGCTGGAGGATGCACTTGGAGAGCGCAGCTGTTGCTGTTGGATGCTACTGGCCACACGCTGCGAGCCGCGCGCTACAGGCAACATGGATGCGCAGGGAAGCTGCTACACACAACAGCTGCGTGCGTGGGCTGGCTGCTCCGGTGGCGGAGACATCGAAGGAGAGGTGCGCACAAAGAGGGGAGGCGACACAGGGGGCCGCGCGGTCTAGAGGCGAGGAGGTCTGCGCAAGGAGGAGATCAATGTGCACGGGTGAGAAGTAGGGCAGTGAGGTGGCGTCAGACGTCCGGGAAATTTCCTGGATGTCTTAACTGGTGCAGGGGCGAGGAGTTGGAGGTGGTTGCTGGTGATGGCGGTGAGGGTGGTCCTGCATGTTGTTGTTGCAGCGTGGAGGAGTGCACACTGAGGTGCTCACAGTAACGCAGCTGCTCCGATTTGGCGGAGCGTCCTATCACGATGCTTGCCTATGGTGGTGGAGTAGACTGCCGCAGTCGAGGCTGGTGGTGGTGGAACAGACAAGAAGCTATTCTCTGCATAGTAGGGAATGGGGTGGAGGCCTACTCCTGATGTGATTGAGGTCTTCTTTTATGGCTACAGGATCATGGAGAGGAAGAAGCGTTGGAGAAGAGGGATCGTCAACGATGTGTAGTATCCTCTCTCCTCAGCAATTAAGGTGTGCATTTAGTGTGAGAAGCTGTTGCTGAGAAGAGAATAAAAATAAAGAAAAATGATTATTGGGTTATTTATATGTAAGACCTTAACTTCTATGGTAAATTCAAAACACTAATTGTAATGCAACCTATTTCAATGCGTGATATTCTAAATAAATTCTAAATGATATTATCAATGCATGTAATTCATGAAATGCATGAGATTTTATGTTATCCTATTTACACATTAATGTATGCTATATAAATGTACATGTTAGCTTAATGTCTGGGCATTAAAATGCATACTTAACACACAAATATTGGCTCATCAAATGCCCCCATGCCTAGTTTTTGCTAGTCCCTAGCAAATTCAAGCAATAACCCAACTCTTCAAGTGGACTAGCCAACCCAATTGGTCTTCCTTTAGAAACATGTTAAGTTCAGACTTTATACCTAAGGTTCCCAAGTAATTGCTAAGTTACAGACTAGGTCGGCTAAAGACGAGTTGTAGGCACAGGTTTCCCTGATTTCTAACTCTACCCTAGGGTTTATTGGTCCTAGAGATTAAAGCATCCATGCATGTGCATTGGTCTAAGTTATTTGAGGTTGGTTTGATTGCCAACTAGGAAAGAGAGTAAGAAAGAGATTTTTTTTTTAATATATAATTTTTTTGTTTGATTCCTCTAAGTCTAACCTTCGATAAGCTATTAGCACAGTCTGTGTCGGATTCATTGTCTCCATCACCGAACCTCGAAGGGTGCCTGGCTTTTGATGCTTCAAGATAGCATGGCCCATAGCGACCCCAAAAACTCCTAGCAATCGACACTTTAAGATAGTATCACCCATGGATTTCTAAAGCAAATTCAGGCCTGTGGCAATTGGCACTTCGAGATAGGGTCGCCATGGTACCTGAACCGCACAATGCGCTTATATGCCCTCAGTAGGATGGATATCCTAAGAGACAAGCGCCGAGGAGGTGACATGTTATAATTGCATCCTCAAGGTGAGTATATACTCTACCTCTCTTGCGGCAGGAACTCTTCCAATTAACTTGTGTTTTAAAGCTTCTCCTAAGTCCGAACTAAGAGAGCCAAAATTTTTCTCCAAGAAAGGAATTAGGGTGATCACTATTTACATAAGACCAAGTGTGTGTGAATTGTGGATACTTAGGTTACGAGGACTCGTAAACCAAAAGGTAGAAAAGGACATTAGGTACTACCCAACCTTTAACTCAATCCTTAACTTTCCTTCCTCAACCTCTTGAGGAATGGTCCGCAACTTAACTCCTACTTGAGTTTTTTTTAAGTCCACAAAGGACCCTAAAGGTCTAAAGCTAGTAACTCAACTTACCTTCTAAGTCAAACCCTAGAGTCAACTTAGTCTAACATAAAGTTCTAGTCTGCCTAAGAATGCAGGATCCAGCCAGTTAAGCTCAATAATGCAAAATGTTTTCTTTTTTTAACAAATGTATGCAATGCAGAATGTTTAAACTAAATGCATGAATGTACTACGTACAGATGCTATGTATAGATGCCTCAGGTCCTATCCCCCCATGGCTAGTTCAAATAATGTCATTGAAAATAAAATGTCCAAGGGAAGATGTTACCTGAGGTGGGAAAGAAAGGAACTAAGGCTCCTCGAGAGTGACCTCGTCAACCAGATGGCCATCCAAAGTTACACAAGGTTTTAATCATTGGCCGTTGATGGTAAAGGGTGCTGTTGAAGAAGGGCTCTTGATTTCCACAGCCCCATGCGGAAATACTTTGGTGAAAATATAAGGCCCATCCCAACGTGATTTCAATTTTCCAGGAAACAACTTAAGTCTGGAATTGAAAAGCCAGACTTGTCGGTTGGGCTCAAAGGTAATTCTAAGGATATATTTATCACGCAAAACCTTAATTCTCTCTTTATAAGCTTGGGAGGTGTCATAAGCGTCATTCCTCAGCTCCTCAACCTCAGTCAACTCTAGTAAACATGCTTTACCAGCTTGCTCTAAATCCATGTTGACACTTCGGATAGCTCAGAGTGGCCTATGTTGAAGTTCAATGGGTAAGTGGCATGCTTTCCTATACACAATCTGGAAGGGAGACATACCCAAAGGAGTTTTGTAGGTTGTTCAATAAGCTCATAAAGCGTCATCGAGCTTTTGGGACCAGTCCTTCCTATCTGGCCTAACAGTCTTTTTTAAAATGTTCTTGAGCTTCCTATTGGACACTTCAACCTGGCCACTTGTTTGAGGATGATAAGGGGTAGCAATCTTGTGAGTTACTCCCAGACTCCTGAGTAGCCGATTGAAGTGATGGTTACGAAAATGAGGTCCCTCATCACTTATAATCGTCTTGGGGCAGCCAAAGAGAGATATGATATTGGCCTTCACAAATTTCAAAATCATAGAGTGGTCATTTGTGCATGTAGGGATGGCCTCTATCCACTTGGAGACGTAATCCACTGCCACCAAGATATATTCAAATCCATGGAACAAAGGGAAGGGACCCATGAAGTCTATCCCCCAAACATAAAAAATTTCCATAGGTTGGATAGGGTGTTGGGGCATCTCATTCCGCTTCCCAATCGTTCCAGTCCGTTAACATCTGAGACAGGCCTTAACAAAGTAATGGGAATTCTTAAATAAAGAAGGCCACCAAAAACCAGACTGGAGAACCTTAAAAGCTATTTTCTTAGCATCAAAGTGTCCTCCACAATGAAGCTCATGGCAAAATCTCAACACACTCTGTTGCTCTTCTTCAGGCACACATCGTCTCCAAACTTGGTCTTGTCCAATATGAAATAATTCTGGCTCTTCCCAATGAAAGAATCTAGCTTGGAAAATGAATCGCTTCCATTTTTGCGCATCCCAAGAGCTAGGGGTTTCTCCAGTGACCAAGTAATTAACTGTATCAGCATACCAGGGTGAAGTTGGTGTTACCGCCATAACAGTTTCATCGGGAAATATCCCGTGGATGTCTCCAGATTAAGAGTCATCAAGGGGAAGGTGAGACAGGTGGTCAACCGCTACATTTTCCACACCTTTCTTTTCGCGAATTTCCAAATCAAACTCTTGAAGGAGTAGAATCCATCTAATTAAAAGTGTTTTAGAGTCTCTCTTGGCAATGAGATGTTTCACTGCCACATGATCAGTAAAAATGACCACCTTGGATTCAAGAAGATTAAGACCTAAACTTCTCTAGAACAAAAACTACAGCAAGTAATTCTTTTTCAGTGACTATGTAGTTTTGTTGTGGTTCAATTAAATTCTTGCTAGCATAGTGCAACACATGTGGTCTTCCCTCAACCCTCTGTCCAAGAACGGCTCCCACTGCATAATCTGAAGCATCACACATCAGCTCAAATGAGAGTGTCCAATCAGGAGCTCGGAGAATAGGTGCAGAGGTCAAGGCCTCCTTTAGCGTATGAAAAGCCTTAGCACACTTTGAATCAAAATCAAAGGAAGATTCCTTTGCCAATAAGTCGCAAAGTGGCCTAGAAATTTTGCTGAAATTCTTAATGAATCTCCTATAAAAGCCTGCATGGCCCAGAAAGGATCTAATCTGTTTGACATTCGTGGGCAATGGAAGTTTGGAAATAGAATCAACTTTAGCCTTATCTACTTCCAAGCCTCTTTTAGACGTAGCATGCTCAAGTATAATGCCTTTCTGTACCATGAAGTGGCTTTTCTCCCAGCTGAAGACTAAACTAGTCTCCTTACATCTCTTCAGCACGTTCTCTAAGTGCAGGAGACACTGGTCGAAAGATGAGCTGTAAATGGAGAAGTCATCCATAAAAACATCGACATACTCGTCAATCATGTCCGAGAAAATGGACATCATGCACCGCTGGAAAGTTGCTGGTGCATTACATAATCCAAATGACATACACCTGAATGCAAAAGTGCCGTAAGGACTAGTGAAAGTTGTCTTATCCTGGTCATCAGGGAAGACTGCAACCTGGTTGTACCCAGAATATCCATCTAAAAAGTAGAAATACTTATTCTTTGCTAATCTCTCTAGGATTTGATCAATAAAGGGCAAGGGAAAGTGATCCTTCTGGGTAGCGATGTTCAATTTGCGATAATCAATGCAAACCCTCCAATCAGTTGAGGGTCTGGTCACCACTTGTTCACCCTGGTCATTTGTTTCTACCGTGAAGCCTTCCTTCTTTGGCACCACATGGATTGGACTAACCCATTTGCTATCTACGATGGGATAAATGATAATAACATCCAACCACTTCAGAATTTCCTTTTTAACCACCTCCCTCATGTTGGGGTTAAGACGTCTCTGCATGTCTCGAAAGGGTTTAATGGAATCATCAGTATAAATGTGATGCATGCAAAGCATAGAGTCTATACCCTTAATATCAGCAATCGTCCAAGCTATGGCTTCCTTGTGCCTTGATAAACAGTCTAACAAGGCTCCCTCTTGCACTTCATGTAGTGCAGATGAGGTGATTACAGGGAGTGTATCATTTGGCCCAAGGAATACATACTTGAGAGAGTCTAGGAGGGGTTTCAGTTCATGGTCGGGTGCTTGTATGGTTGAGGGTTTCATAATAGAAGTCCCCATCTCAGGTAGCAGATCTACCTTAGGCAGACATGATGGGGAGAGAGACTCAATAGAAACTCCAAGAAATTCCTCAAGTTCTAGCACATCCCCTTCACATTCCTCCAAGAGATGGGAATGCTCATTTAGCATGACATGCTGAAGGGGGTCATCACATAAAATTGCAGGAGTTGTCTCTTTAATCAGATCATCTACCACCTCAACTTGGGAACAATCCTCAAATCCAGCTTGTTTATAAGCATCAAACACATTTAGCTGTATTTTCCTATTCCTAAAGCCCATTTTTAATGCCCCAGTGTGATAATTAATTAAAGCATTAGAAGTCGCAAGAAAAAGGCAGCCCAAATTGATTGAGGGTTTGGTTGGTTTGTTGGTAGGGTCAGTGTCCAATACTAAAAATTCAATGGGGAAAAAGAAATCCTCCACTCTC
Organism: Thalassia testudinum; assembly: GCA_037157565.1. Classification (NCBI taxonomy): domain Eukaryota; kingdom Viridiplantae; phylum Streptophyta; class Magnoliopsida; order Alismatales; family Hydrocharitaceae; genus Thalassia; species Thalassia testudinum. Next base: position 11,516,123 of record JAZHRO010000051.1, read on the forward strand.
ACGAGGACATATTCTAGCAGACCCCGTAGTGTCTTCAAAGAATGGTTTGCAACTTGAAGGATTACAGGGGAAGGCTTCAAATTATTTTCTCCAAGTCATTTATATACATAGCTCGGAAGGATGCTTACCCCCTCACCCAGATCAAGCAGAGCCTCATCTATTTGTATGTCGCCAACGACCACTGAGATGTATAGGACTCCTGGATCCTTAAGTTTCGAGGGCATCCCGTGTTGTATAATTGAGCTAACAGAATCAGGCAGGACAACATTTGATTGGACTTGTTTCCTCAATTGCCTTTTTTTTGTGCACAGGTCCTTGAGAAAGCAGGCATAGGATGAAATCTGCCTGATAGCTTCAAGCAAAGGCAGGTTAATTTGCACATGTTTGAAAGTCTCCATGATTTCGTCCGTCCTATCTTTGGCTCCAGATGACCCCAGCAAAAGTCTTCCTAGAGTCAGATAAGTGCTCTGGAAAGGGCACTCTTGGTCTCTGGGTGGAAGGGTTGTCATGTTGGGTAAGTAGGGGAACGGAGACAACCTCTTTTGGTGAAGTGATTTCAAGCGGAGAAGAGTTGGGTGGCTCTTCTCCGATGGGGGCGTAAGTCGGGGTGGATGGGTTCTTAGAAGGTGGGACTATAGGAGCATCAGGTTTGGAAATTTCTTTCCCACTCCTTAGAATAGCCACCGCCTGGGCATGCTCCCTAAAAACAACCCCTTTCCCTTTAGGGTTCTCCTCAGATGAACTGGGAAGTTTCCCAGTCTCTCTTTTACTCATGGCCTCGACAAGGTGTCCAATTTGTGATTTCATCTCATTGATTGCCTTATCATGAGATTGGATGATCATGCTTTGATTCTCCTACATGGCTTTCAGCATGGCTTTAAACTCATCCATCTCAGAAGTCTTGGATGGTTGGGAGGGCATAGGAGGTTGATTATACTATTGAGTCTGAAAGGGTTGGGGTCTGTAATTCCCTGAATTAAAGACATTTCCTTGTCTCCATGAAAAATTGGGGTGGTTCCCCCATCCCTCGTTATAAGTATTGGAAAAAAGGTCACTACAAGGTCTGGGTCGGAACCCTTGGGCGACATTTAGGTCCGCCTGTACAAGATCAGGGAATTGGGAGGCCAAATGACAATCCACAGTAGCGTGTGTATTGCCGTTACAAATGGAGCATTTAGAAGCTTGGGAAGTAGAGGCATTTGGCATGAGTTGGCTAGGGTTTTTCATAAGCCTTTCCATGTTTTGGTTCAACAATTGAATCTGGAAGGCCAAATTCTGGGTATCTCTAGCCTCATTTGCCTTAATCTTTCGCTGTATAAGAGTTGGTTTCCTATCCAAATAGGTAGAATTTAAATGGATAGAATTCTCACTCAAGGTCTCAAAAAGATCCCAAGCCTCATCTTCATTTTTTGTAAGAAAGGTTCATGCACAGGCTCCATCCACTGTTTGCCTGTGCTTGTCATTTAATCTAGTGTAGAACCTTTCTACAAGTTGCCATGTTGGCATTTGATGATGGGGACATAAGTGTAACAAATCTTTGAATCGCTCCCATGCATCATGAAATTGTTCTACATCTTCTTGAGCAAAACCTATGATTTCCCTCCTATAGTGATTAGTCTTGCTCATGGGGAAGTATTTTTTCAAAAACTCTCCCTTCAAGGCATCCCAAGTATCCACTCTACCATCTAGAGTGTGATACCAATGCATTACTTTATCCTTGAGGGAGAAAGGAAAGAGGGTTCACATTTGGGTGTCACCAGTAACACCCTACAATCTCACCGTGGAACAGACCTCGGTGAACTCCTCTAGATGCCTGTAGGGGTCCTCCCTAGAAGTACCATAGAATGAGGACAACAGGGATATGGTACTACTCTTGATTTCATATGGATTGTTCCCCCTAGGTCTTCTCAGTGTATGGCTAGGTTGGTTGGTAGGGATAAAATAATCTCTCAGAGATCATTGGTTCTCCACAATTCTATTTTCACCTTCCTCGGCCATCTCTCTTCTCTCTTGGTTGACTCTTCTAAGGATCCTTTTAGGTTCTGAATTAAACACAAGTTATCTCCTCAGAAATCGCCTACCAAGCATACACAAACAAACACAATTCAAAAGGACTTTTATGTCATTAATCAATTAAGGCCTTTGAGATTTTAGTCCAGTTGTAAGTGACAATACAAATTGCTCAATCAATTACGTGCCTATTGTCGACCTACGAAATGCCTTAATAAAGACCTAATTGGAACTTAGGTGCCCTGCCCTAAAGTTCAACTGGTAAAGTACTCCAAGGATGGAAGATCAAGGGATGTAAGTAGGCCTAAGCCTTCCTTTGAAGCTATGCTTTCGCAGTGCTTCTTAACTACCCTCAAAAATCTGTGACAGGGTATCCTCCTCCTTAGAGTTACAAAACTTTTGAACTTAAGTTTCAAACATTTTGGTATCCAATGGTAGGAGAGTTCTTTCCTAGTAGCTCAAAACCTAGGAGTGTCTAATTGCGTGCTTTAATGCATAGTCATGCACATGTGCATTCACCGTAAAACTTTGAATTTTTAAACTACAGCATAATGCCTCAAATCAACTCCTTGAGTTTAATATGTTCCTCCTTTAATTAGTCTTCTTTTCAGAAAATGTGACCACTTGTTAAGTCATTTCAAGACAACTTATGTGATCTTGGAATTAAGTCCAAATGCAAATGTGTGATTAAAATATGGATGCAAAGTAATAGAATGCGTACCTTGCTTCCAGCAATCAACAATGCGAAAATGCATGCAATGCAAAGAAATAAATCTAAAGGCTGCTCATACAGACCTGAATGGTTCATCCTAATGGTAGGCAGCTTTTAGCAGGCAGCTCTTTTTTTTTTTTAGCTACTTATGCAAAATAAAAAAAAATCAATCCTTAAAAGAAAGTAAAAACCTAAATCTAAAGAAAGAGGGAACAGACTCCTAAAAGTTATCCAACACGGACCTAAAACAAAATCGGGGAACAAACCCCTAAAACTGGCCCCAGAGTACAAGGGCGAGAAAATAAACAACTAAACTAAACCTAAAGAGCCTATTCTAAAATGCGGAATCAAAATTCTAAGAGGTAAACTCCTCCTAGATGGTCCTCCGTGCTATTGGAACCTTGTTCCACACCTTATTTTGGTGTTAATAAAATTATTATGGATTAATGTTTGCAATTGAGTTCTTTCATATTTAAGTGAAGATCAAGGCAAACTGGAAATGATGGAGGATTGATGAAAAGGAGAAGATCATGATAAGAAGGAGGCAAGATGACAAGAATCAAGGAGGAGAAGATCATCTTCGACCTTTAGTGTTTCTAGTTTAAATTTTTTATTTATAGATTGTATATGCCTCTTAACATAGGAATATAACTTAGATCGTAAAAATAATTAGAGATAAATTAGGATTAATATTGCGATTATTTTCAAAGAACGTAATCGATTAAATCACTTTAAAAAGGTACTTGTTAGCCCATAACTACCGGTACTAAAGTTTAGTACCGGTACATGTGAGTTACAGGTTTGGGTTTTGTCAAGAAACAAACCTGTACCCTGCAAGTACCGGTACTCATGATCAGTACTGGTATTGGAGGTAACGAGTACCGGTACTAATGATCAATACCGGTACAAGTGGGTTACAAATTTGTGTTAAGAGTTTCAAACCCAAATCTGGAAGCAACAAGTACCGGTACTAAGTAGCGATTGGCTCAAAACTGAACGGTTAGAAAATTAATTTTGGCTATATGAACGTTGGGATTTAAACCCCAACATCTAGTAGATGACCCACTAAGGTCCTAACTCTATAAATAAACCCTTGGACCCTTAGTTTGCATATGAGAAATAGAGAAGAAAAATTATAGAGCTATATTTCAAATTTCTACCATATTTTAAAGAGAGAAAGAAGAAGCTTGTCATTTACTCTCTCTACATTTTTGCAAACACTTCGATGTGATTTCTTCACATTGTCAAGGCATTCATGCTCATTCTAGGCTCTCAAATTGGTAACATTATATTTACATTTGTTGAGTGGCCTAGGAACTTAGTTGTAAGATCTTTCTTTCTTACACATGTATTTCATTTGTTCTTGAGCATTTGCTCATTGGGTTGTAACAAACCCATTTTTGTACTTGGGTTGAGGTAACCCATTAATTACCTCGATTAGTAAATTGATTTCCTCGGGGTTAAGGGAATCGGGTTGAAAACCCTAAGCTGGGAGGCTTAGGTAGTAGAGTACCCAAGGGAGGGGAACCACTATACATTTTGTGTCCTTTTGTGGTTTGAATTGATTGTGCAAATCTTTCTTGTCATTACTAATTTTGTGTTTGAGTTTTTGTGTGCATAGCCATATATATCCTATCTTTAGATCCTACAAGTGGTATCAGAGCAAGGTTGCGAGAAGACGTAACAAATCAACTAGCAATGGCATCTACATCAAGGCGCACCGAAGGACAGTCTTCTAGCCGTCCTCCCAATTTTGATGGGATGGACTATGGGTATTGGAAGAGGAGGATGCAAGTCTTCCTCAAAGCCATGGATGAAGATTCGTGGACTCTCATTCAAGAGAGGTACATGGATCCGGAACTGCTAGAAGGAGTTGAATGGACAGTTGAGCAAAAGAAAAAGATTGTGGGAAATGCAAAGGCCATGAACGCACTTTATTGTGCATTATCAAGGGAGGAGTTCAACCAAATTTCGACATGCGAGTCCACGTATGAGATATGGAGCACTCTTGAGGCCACCTACGAATGTACAAGCAAGGTAAAAGAAACATGTATTTATATTTTAACAGAAAATTATGAGTGTTTCAAGATGGAAAAAGGAGAAACAATCAAGGACATGTACACAAGGTTTGGAGAGATCGTGAATCCAATGAAAAATCTAGGAGTCAAGCTGAAAGATGAGCAGCTTGTAAGAAAGGTCTTGAGATCACTTACAAGCGATTGTTCTCCAAAGACCACAGCAATCTAAGAGGCAAAGGATCTATCCACTCTCCCCTTGGATGATCTAATTGGAAGCCTCATGGTATATGAAGTCTAATTGGAGAATATCAAGAAGAACGAGGAGAAGGCAACAAGCAAGAAGAAAAGCATTGCTTCTAGAGCAATCAAGGAGGACTCAGATTCAACAACATCAGAATCTGAAGATGAGGAGATGGAAATGCTTACTAGGAAATTCTACAAATTCCTCAAGAAATAAGGTAAGCAAGTCAATAAAATTTCAACTAATATTATTTGCTATGAGTGCAAGAGGAAGGGCCACTTGCAGAAGGATTGCCCTATGAATAAGGAGAAGGAAGACAAAAGGAAAGACACAAAAGTCATGAAGAAGAAGAGAGCTTTACAAGCAACATGGGATGATAGTGACTCCGACATGAACACCGACTCTAGTGAATCAGATGATGACGAGGTTGCTCATCTATGATTGGCAGCAACTACAGAAGATACGGACAATGAGGTAAACCCTGATTTCGCTTTTGACGAATTATTAGAAGCTTATGAAGAACTATATCATAAAGCTAAGTCATTTAAAAAGGAAAATAAGGTTTTAAAAATTAATTATCAAACATTAGAATTAGAAAAATCATGTTTAAAAATAGAATTAGAAATGTCAAAAGAAACTAATAATCAGCTGCATGCAAAGATATTTACGAGCACTTTGAAGGGACTTTAAATAATCTTAAAATAACAACTAGAATTTTGTGATTCATTAAAATCAAAATTTCAAAGTAAAAAGAATATACAAAATAAATCACATGCACCTGGGCATGCATGGATGTATCAAAAGGCTAAAAATCCCAAGAATTATAGATCTAACACTAAAAAGTTCTATAAATCTCAGGATTTGAAAGGTGCTAACTCTAAAAGACCCACAAGAAAATGGGTACCTAGAAAAGATATTTGTTTTGCAGGAGTAGATCAAAGTAATCAATGGGTGTTCAAGTCACATAACGGAACATTTCAACCTTTCTATAGGTTGAATGAAGACCAAGAATGTTGGACGAGAGATGCTTAGTATCCACAAGCTCCATTTTACTATTGGTAAATTTTATGGTATGATATTTCTTCATTTTTTTGTGATTGACAAAAAGGGGGAGAAAGGTAGAGGGCAAATAGCAATATTTTTCAAGGGAGCATATATTAAGGGGAAGGATTTAATTAAAAGTTTTTTTTCCTTCATATAACATTGCTAAAAAGTATTTTTATTCTTATAATTATCTATTTGCAAGATAGTTTTGTCAACACCAAAAAGGGGGAGATTGTTGGAACTTTGTTCCACATCTTATTTTGGTATTAACAAAATTATTATGGATTAATGTTTGCAATTGAGTTCTTTCAGATTTAGGTGAAGATCAAGGCAAACAGGAAATGATGGAGGCTTGATGAAAAGGAGAAGATCATGATAAGGAGGCAAGATGACAAGGAAGAATCAAGGAGGAGAAGATCATCTTCAACCTTTAGTATTTCTAGTTTAGATTTTTTATTTATAGATTGTATATGCCTCTTAACAAAGGAATATAACTTAGATCGTAAAAATAATTCGAGATAAATTAGGATTAATATTGTGATTATTTTCAAAGAACGTAATTGATTAAATCACTTAAAAAAGGTACTTGTTAGCCCACAAGTATCGGTACTAAAGTTTAGTACCGGTACATGTGAGTTATAGGTTTGGGTCTTGTCAAGAAATAAACCTGTACCCTGCAAGTACTGGTACTCATGATCAGTACTGGTACTGGAGGTAACGAGTATCGATACTAATGATCAGTACCGGTACAAGTGGGTTATAGATTTGTGTTAAGAGTTTGAAACCCAAATCTGAAAGCAATGAGTACCGGTACCCACACTTTAGTATTGGTACGAGGTAGCCGTTGGCTCAAAACTAAACGGCTAGAAAATTAATTTTGGCTATATGAATGTTGGGATTTAAACCCCAACGTTTAGTAGACAACCCACTAAGGTCCTAATTCTATAAATAAACCCTTGGACCCTTAGCTTGCATATGAGAAATAGAGAAGAAAAGTTCTAGAGCTATATTTCAAATTTCTACCATATTTTAAAGAGAGAAAGAAGAAGCTTGTCATTTACTCTCTCTACATTTTTGCAAACACTTCAACGTGATTTCTTCATGCATTGTCAAGGCATTCACGCGCATTCTAGGCTCTCAAATTGGTAACATTATATTTACATTTGTTGAGAGGAGTAGGAACTTAGTTGTAAGATCTTTCTTTCTTACACCTGTATTTCATTTGTTCTTGAGCATTTGCTCTTTGGGTTGTAACAAACCTGTTTTTGTACTTGGGTTGGGGTAACCCGTTGATTACCTCGGTTAGTAGATTGATTTCCTTGGGGTTGAGGGAATTGGGTTAGAAACCCTAAGCTGGGAGGCTTAGGTAGTGGAGTACCCAAGGGAGGGGAACCACTATACATTTTGTGTCCTTTTGTGGTTTGAATTGATTGTGCAAATCTTTCTTGTTATTACTAATTTTGTGTTTGAGTTTTTGTGCGCATAGCCATATATATCCTATCTTTAGATCCTACAAGTGCATCTCTATGCGTGTAGGGTCATGGCCCACAAGCTCCTGTGTTTATCTCGGAGGTGGCCACAAGGTCCACCAAGATACGAAGCTTAGTTCCTCCTACAAATGGTGGAAACAAGGTCCACCACGACATTGCTGAGGCCGATGCGACAACTCGTGTGTAATATGAGTACCTCGCACCAAATCAGATAAAACAAGTTCAATATGCCTCAATTTAAATCAACATCAACAAATAAATAATTGCAAGTTAATTAAGCCTATAGCTTCCCCGACAATGGCGTCATTTGACGAGTCGATTTTAGCTTTCAAATAGGATGATTAAGATGATTTGTCATTGTATTTTAAAGTGGTAGAAAATCGACTAATCAAAGTATTAAATTGAAAATAAACCACTCGAGAGAGCTGGTGTTTGGAGAGCTTGATCGAGTTTTAGAAAAGTCATATTGTAGTATAGTTGAAAAAGAGTTTAAAACAAATATAATTTATTACTCGAATTTGAAAGTCCGAGGTCGAACACAAGGAGAAAATTAGGGTTTAGAAATCAAGATCACAATTTGAGAATTTGAAAGAATATAATATGCAATAAAATCAATGTTATAGTGCAAAAAGATAGGAATAAATGTAAGGCACTAAAGGAACCAATGTATGTGAATAGACACAAAATAAGGCGTTTGATTTGTGAATCAGACACCTTAAAATGTGGATGCTACAATGCTTGACTCTTCTTCTTCTCTTTCTTTTCTCTGTCTCTGGCAGCTGCTTTCAATCGTCTTCTTCTTTGTTTCTCTTCTTCTGATTCCTTGCCTTACCCTCTCTCTTCCACTGCCTTCTTCTCTGTCTCGGTTGCCTTCAGCTTCTTCTTCCTTCAATTCCTTCCTTCTCTTTCTTTCTCTTTCTTTTTCTGCCTTTTCTTCAACTCCTTCTGCCTTCAGCCTTTTCCTTCCTCTCTCTACTGCAGCCCTTCTCTTAGCTTCTAACTTCGACTTCCTCCTTCTTCCTTTCCTATTCAGCTGTAGAGCAAAACCTACCCCTACTTGCGCGAGCTCTCTTCTCTCCTTTCTCTCTTGGGTTCACTCTCCAAGAACCACTTCTCGGGTAATCGGGTCAGATATGCGCTCGGGACCAGGCCCACCAACGTGCAGTGGTGGGCGAGGTGTAAGGTCGGGTTAGGTCACCAGGTCCACAGAGGGTGGTCACGGACGAGGCATCCAGTTGGGTGAGAGGGGACCTCACCCCATGAGTTGAAGGAAACTAGCCCAATACAGAAAATCAATTATGCGACTTTGGCACGCCAAATGTTTCCGAGGTGGGACTATCTTCTTGCCTCTTTCACGTGTGCCTGCAGCAAAGAGGCATCGCTTGTTTCCAACTATGGGGATGGCTCTTGCCTTCAATTGGACAAATGGAGAGGTTTGCGAGAGTACCCCACGTGACCTGGCACTGGATCTTGGAGCGGGCACGGCCTGGAGAAGCTTGCAAGGGAGCTTCAAGCCGTGTGTCAATGGCGACGAACCCCTGAACATGAAATCATACAAATGGCCTTGCGGCCGTGTTAGAAAGCTCAGGGAGCTTCGCCAAGGTGTGGCGAACGTGCAGAGGTGGTCAGCGTGGCGTGGCACTGCCTGTGGGTGCGTGCCTAGGGCACACTGTGGCCGTGTGTGTGGGTGTGTTCGGGGGCGCTTGTGGGTGAGTGGTAGAGTGTTGTGAGTAGGGGGTTATGTTCAGTGAGTCAGGGCAGAGCTTATGGACCGGTTGGCGAGGAGGGAGGTGGTCTGTGGAGGTGGAGCGAACTTGCCAGAGTGGTGGCTTGAGGTGAAAGGGATGATGGTGGTGGACTGCGGCAGTGGTCGTTCGAGGGAAATAAAGAGGGGGAAATAAAGTGGAGGGTGAGAGGACTTATCTGAGAGTGAAGAGACGAAGGGAGAGGTAGGGATGGCAGTCGGCTCGTATCGCCGATGCCGGAGGAGAAAGTGCTTAGTGAGGGAGGTCGACAAGGATGAAGGGGAGGCAGGAGCGTCGGCTGGTGTGGCACGACATGGAAGAGTGAGAGGAAGATGAACCTGCCACTGGTATTGTGGCTAGGTGATGAGGGAGAGTGGGGGAAGTCACCGGAGCTTGATGAGCAGTTCGATCGAAGGAGGAGAGATGAAATTGAGAGGTTTCTCCGACTGAATTCAAGCTTAGGAGATGCGGAATGAGTTGGGGTTTCTTAAATAGGTCTTGGAGGTCGAGTTTGTGCTTGGAAGCTAAGCTTCCAAGCATGGCAAGTTCACCGGCAGAAGAAACTCGAGAGAGACCCAAATCTCTCATACGTTCGCATGAGAGATTGGGACCAAATAGGGCTTCTAATTGGGTTCACATTGGAGGAGATTTCTCAGAGAATCTCCCTTTCAATTTTGAAGGGGATTCTCTGAGAGATCAGGGAGAAATCACCCTTTCAAGCTCGCTGGAGTAGGATTCCCTCCGCTATAATGGTGGAGGGACCTAATTGCAAAGAACAAAGAAGAAGATAGGGGGTCAATTGTGAGGGTTTTTGAAATCTAGGGGAAGAAATGTAATTGGGTTGGACCAATTTGCAAAGTGGGTCAAGATGAATTTCCTTTAGGTCCAAATTTTGGTATAAACCTAATTTGGACCTAAGAAATCCAATGGTGAGGTTGTTTTTTTGGTTTGACCACGTTTGACTAGGTAATTTACGTAAAAACCTAATTTAGGGCAAACATTTGTATGAGACCCTATTTTAGGTCAAAATAGGTTTGAATGGCCAAATTGAAGGTTCTAAACCCTAGAGAATATTTTTATATGATTTTTAGAGGGTTTATGTGAATTTTATTATGACCAGAACCTTGTCAAATCAAGTGGGTCTATTTTAGGGTTACAAGATGTCATTTAATTCCCAGCAGTCACATGAACCCTTTTCTGTTTGAACCAACCCACTTTTTATCTTATTAAGACCATTGGACCTATGTTTAGCTCATGAGAAAGCCCGTTGTTGCACTGCAATGGTAAAATTACAGTTTTACCCCTTGTTTCTTGCTTTTCTCTCAAAATGGTTATTCAGTGAATTAGGACCTCCAGTTGCTTATGTAGTAGCTTTTGTTCTCTTTTATGGGTCAAAATGAGCTAGTTAGGGCTCATGATGGTGTTCCCATCATACCCCCATGCCTAGCTTTTACTAGTCCCTTAGCAAAATTTTAAAGTTTTAACTTCGATTCTAGACAATGAGTTCCTTGATGTTCAAAAACTATGATGAGTGCTTTCTTCTTTTGATTTGGTTATAATGTCGATGGTAGGCCTAGAGGTACTCAAGTACCAACCAAGTTCCAGACCTGACCAACTCTAGCCTCAATCCTCCACGAAGGTTTTTAAGGCCCACAGGAACTATCCCATGGTTCGTTGGACTCCGTGGTTAAAGCACCCGTGCTTATAACATATTTTAGCCTCGATTTAGTTTGTAGTGCATTTTTTGTAAGAGAGAGATAGAGGATTTTCTTTGTTTGTAGAGTTTTCTCTCTTTTCTTTTTATTTCTAGCTTCGAATTGGCTTCTCAACATGGTCTGTCTCGGATTCCTAGTCCCCATCATCAATCCTTGAAGGGTCCCTGGCAATAGATGCTTCGTGATAGCATCGCCCATGGCAACCCCCAGAACCCTGGCTTTCGAGATTTTGAGATAATCCCACCCATGGTATTCTGTAGCTAAATCCAGACCTTAGCAATCGACATTTCGTGATAATGCCGCCCATGGCATCTGAACCAGCACAGGGTGCTTACATGCCCCCAGTAGGATATGTAAATATCCTAGGTGACAAGCATCGAGGAGACGATATGTTATTGCGCATCTTCGAGGGAAATTTTCTGCTTCTCTGTGCCGGGAACTCATCCAAATCAACTTGTGTTGATTGGCCACTCCTAATCTAGGAGACTTTTTTAGAACAACTTAAACGCATTTGCGTGATTTTGATACTTATGAGCACTGAAACAAATTATGTGTGGATTGGGGTGCTTAGGTTACCGAGTCTCGCAAACCAGAGGTCAATTAACGAGGTCGAATACTTCCTAAGCCTTACACCTAATACTTTAAGCTTCACATTTTCCCCAACCTCTTGAGGACTATCCAGATCTTAGCAATACTTGAATTTTTAAGCCTAGGAGTCTAGCCCAAGAGGCCTAAGATCAGCGTTCCTACTAATCTCTTTCGTGTCTCATTAGCACTTTTTTCCTTTCATTTTCTTTTTCTTGATATGGTCTAGAACTTAGTTAATCCCTTAATTTCTTACTAATGACTATCTCTTCTTTTTCTTTTCATTTTGTGCTCCTTTTTTGACATTTTTCACTTTTCCCCTTTTTCTCCTCGTGATTTGTATGGCCTCAAAATTTTCTCTCCCCTCAGAATTCTTTTGTTCTTTTTCAAGATTTTTTTTTTTTTTTGGTGTTTTTGGGATATGTGATGTTTTGTTGAAACCTTTTCTTGTGAGATGAGTTTTCATGACGTTTTGCACTTTCATACCCCCCCATGCCTACGATTTGCAATGTCCCCATTGTAAATTAGGTGGGTTCAAGTTCAACTGAGATCATTCATTAGAACAGGTTTTGGGTAGGTGAACAGGTCGAGGTGACTGTTGCGAACGATTTCAAAACTCGGGTACGGGTACCTGAGGTGGGGTCTATTGTTCTAATGGATGAACCCTAAAGTGCAATATGAATTCAGCGTAGGAATGTCAAGAAAGGTTTTAGATTTTTCAAAAATGATAGGTTGCCTCCCGTTAAGCGCTGAGTTTTACTCCATCAGCTGGGCACAATGAGCTCAAGGAGAATGAAGGGTAAATGATATCTCAACCAAATTTGTATCGGTTAGGTCAATAAATGGTTTGAGTCTCTGACTGTTCACGATGAAAGGTTCTGAATCTTGGCTAAGTGGACTGATCTCGATGGCTCCATTTTCGAATATTCGTCGAATGAGGTAAGGTCCGATCCATTTTGATCGTAGTTTTCCTAGGAATAGTTTAAGCTTGGCATCAAAGAGTAGGACTTCTTGACCATGATGGAAGATCTTTCTGGATATGTGCTTGTCATGAAAGGCCTTAACCCGCTCTTTGTAAATTCGCGAGTTCTCATACGCGTCATGGCGTAATTCATCGATCTCACTCATTTGAAGCTTTCTATGGGTTCCTGCCTTAGAAAGATCTAGGTTGCAGTTCCGTATTGCCCAATAGGCTTTGTGCTCCAATTCGATGGGGAGGTGACATGCCATCCCATACACAAATCTGAAGGGAGACATACCTAATTGGGTTTTGTGGGCAGTCCTATAAGCCCACAAAGCTTCCGGAAGTTGGGATGACCACTCTTTCCTGTCAGGTCGAACAGTAACCTGGAGGATTTTCTTGATCTAATTGCACAGCAAAAATACACCAACAATTGTGCTATCTTATGCTATTTCCTAGCATTTCCATTGCATATTAGGTAGCCATAGTGCATTTGTAAAAATAAATGCATACATGCATTTAATTGAGAGGGGAGGAAAGTGAATAAATTGGCCTTGTAATTAACGTATTCTTCAAGTGTTGCCTTGCAAAATCACCATCTTCATTTTTTATTTGGCTTTGAATTTCTTCTTCTTCGCGCGGCTACAGGGCATGGCTGCTTCTTCTTCGCGCCACTCTCTGCCACAGCATGCCCTGCCAGCCGCATGCTTAGTCATGCGCAGCCCAAGGCATGGCTGGGCTTGCCTCCATCTTCTTTAAAAAGCCCTCCTCGCTTCCTTGCGCAAGGGAGCCTGGTCCATGCAATACACACACGCACACCCTTCTCCAGGCCATCTCCTCCACTCTCCCCTCCATATGCAACACCTCTTCCACTGAAGAGATACGCTGCGGGCAGGAGCAGCTCACAGTGGTCCTCGACCACCACTGTGAGTCTCACTACTGCCCAGCTCATCAAAGAGCCGGTGGGTGTGGTCGTTCGATTCTCTGTTTTCATCGTTCCAGCCCTTCCCGCCATTGCTGCAACTCCGAGGTCTGAAGCTCTGCAGCAGCAGCAGCAAGGCATCAACAGCAGCTTGCGTGCACGCAGGCACCGACCGCAACCTCTTTCCGCACGCGCAGGTGATAACACTGCACAAGGGGGTGATAATTATGTTGAATATGGCCCATCTTAAGAATAAAAGGCACAACATAAGCAGAATGTGGAGCATTGCATGCATCATGTACCAAGGTTGCCTATAAAACTGCATTAATGGCCATTTGTGTAAGCACTTGTCAAAGCAGGCCTCAGATGAGCAATCGGACTACACGGATGGATTCAGAATGACAAACGGAGTCCAACGGACTCAAGATCAGCAAAATCCGACATCCGGAGCTCCTACAATAGGCCCAAGAAGTTTTGACCGTTGATCTAGAGATCAACGACCCTCATTGCGCCACGTCACCCCCGCTCCACCGCACGCCACCTCTTCATCCAGCCGAGATCAGATCTTAGCTGTCGATCTTCAATCGAACGACCGAGACTCGCGCACCCGCCTGTAGTCACCACGACAAAGCGCGGGCGTGGCGGAACGGTTATCACGCACGCCCGCATGCACGCGACGTGGGTTCGAGCCGTGCGGTGCGTGAAATTGAAGATGAAGGCGCCGCGCGACGAAATTGGGCCACCTAATCAGCAATGGGCGGCTAAAATCGCGCCACGCGGCGCGCCCACAGATCGCGAACGCCCACTCACGCACGTGCGCCGGGCGACGACGCGCGCGCACACGCGCGCCTGAGGCACGATCCAAGCGCAGCCAAGGAGAGATCTCAGCCGTCCGATCTTCGATCGAACGGCTCTCACGCAGCGGTCGCGGATCAGGCATGAAGGAGAAATAGCGTGCGTGATTGATCGGTGGGCTGGAGGGCTTCATCGACTCTTTTGGAGTGGTTTTAGCGACGTTCCGGATGTCGCTAAAGCCCTTTCTGTTGGTGCTAGAGCACCACGATCATTTATTTTGATGATAACAAAACACGTGTTATTTAACATTTGCAATTTGAGTCCTAGATTTCAGGTCAATTGCAAATGTGGACGTGTTTAGACGGAGTTCGAGCTCGCATCCAGGACGGATTGGAGGAGCTTGACGGAAAACAGAGGAGGTTCGCGTGGAGCGAAAGATTGAAGATGGAAGGAAATGAAGAATAGGATAGATTTCCTTCTTTTGTACTTGTTGTATTTTTCGTTTCTTTTGTTGCTCTTTATTTCCTTAGATATTTCATGTTAAAGAGCCTCAAAGAACCCTAACAGTAGTCCTAGGAACACCGGCACAACCCTAGGATACTTAAGTTTTCTGTAGAATACTTAGAAAACCAATATAGGGTTCAAACAGACTTTCCAGACGTCTAATTCCCAAATCAGACGTCTGATAATGTATTTTAAGACGTTTGACTGTTGTTTCAGACGTCTGATAACTGTTAGGCTGGACATAGTAAGTTCTGTCTGATGAAATCAGACGTCCAGACCTTATACCAGACGTCTTAGAAGACGTCTGATGGATTTGCCAGACGTCCAATTAGTGGACCGTTGGTTGGCTTAGCAGACACTCAAGAATATGACCGTTAGAGCCTTATCAGACGTCCTTAGGCCTTTCCAGACGTCTGATAAATGACCGTTTTTCCTCGGCTGACCCAAAATCTCTTCTCAGAGATTCTCTAGCCGTTGCAACGTTTGGAAATCAATTCCCATAGTAAAAGTAGGTTTCCAGACGTCCAGACATAGTGCCAGACATCCTGCATGTCGTCTGATGGACTTGCACAAAAACCCTGTTTAGATCTGATCCAAGTCAGGGAGAGACCCGCCCAAAATCAGACGTCTGACCTTTGAATCAGACGTCTTATAGTGAACTTCCAGATGTCTGATGCTAGAATTAGACGTCTGATAAGCCTGTCAGAACAATGATTATTCCTGATTTCAGGCTGATTCACTTGGACTTTGTTCCCAACGGCTATAGAACCCTTCCTAAGCCTTCCAAAGCCTTCCTAAGGCCTCTATAAATAGAGGGGAACCCTTGCAACACAAATACACACTTAGAAAAACACAAGACACACTTAAGCAACATACTTCCACTCTCTTGTGTCCAAGAAGCTCTTGCTCTCTAAGCTCAAGTTCTACATCTTGAGAGCATCATTCCCTTCGCGCACCCGCTCTCCCGCCGTTGTCTACGAGAGCGACATTGCGCCGTTGCGTGGCTCACGCACCCGCGTCATCGTCGACGCACTCCTTGCAAAGGGGAGTTTCCTAAATCCTATAGAAGCTTAGGTTAATTACTTTGTTGGCTCTATAGGTTTGTTGTTTTATTTTATCTTTGTTATTTTGGTTGGGTATTCGCTTTGCGAATTCCCGTCTCCTTCGTGGGACAAAATCCTTCTCGTGGAGAGAAGGGGTTGAGGAACGCTACCCTCGTACTTGTAGCGTGGTTGTACTGAGGTTGAATCACCCTCGTTTTAAGTGATTCGGTTTAGTGGATTTTGATCAACTAGGTTGATCGGAAAATCCTAACTCGAGAGGGTTAGGTGGTGGTTTTCACCCGGTTTGGGTTTCCACCTAAAAATTACTTGTGCACATTTTGTGATTGCTTATTTTGTGAGATTTCTTTATATATTCAATTCCGCAATTTTATTACGTCACCCCTCCTAGTAGGGCCAAAATTACACTTTCTTCTTTTAGAAAGCCGTTAACCCTACTTAAACCCCCTCCAACCACTCATTCAAGGCATTCACTACCCTTGCAACTACTCCACCCCTCTCTTAGCTAGCTTTAGGCCCTCTTGTAATCGCCGGAGACGACGAGCCACCGACAGAGCCTCCTCCACCACCGTGCCTGCCTCGTCTCTCTCCATCCTCTCTCTCTCTCTCTCTTTTAAGCTTTCCATTACTTTTGTTTAAGCATGTATTTAATGTTGTAAGCTATGAACTAAAAGTGCATGGTTAATGAAGTTATTTTCTGTTCAGTTGTTACTTTAATTCCTGTCCTAGCTGCATGATCAAACAAGGAACACTCTAACCCTAATCTCTCTCTCTCTCTATCTCTCTCCCGCTTTCCAAAATCGCACCTTTCGCAAGCAAAACTCCATGCTTTCCATGACAACAAGTGATAAGCAAAATCCGATTTTCACGCCTCCCTGAGACTGACACTCGGACTCACCTCCGTTTACTTATTTTAAAACTTACGTTGCAAGTGCGACTCTAACGACACTTCTTAACACATACACACAATCGCACGTCAGTTTTTGGTGCCATTGCCGGGGAGGCAACGGATTTATTTTGTCACCTCCATTCCACATTCATTTTCACATCATCTAATGCCCTATTTTCCTTTTTACTTGATGGTTGCAGGAATTCAACGCGTGGACGGCGAAGCAACGCATCCCACAACGGTAGCAAGGAAGTAGGCGCTACGAGGACCGATAGTGAGTAATTCTTCTCTCATGATTGTTTGCTTGCATAAAAAAAAAACTAAAAAAAATTGTAAAAATTGAAAAAAATTGGCGTGGTGTATGATTGCTTGACCCACATCCTTAACACATCACCCCACAAAATAATGTACACTCTAACATTCTGAATAAATTCTTGAGTGTTCTTTTCTTTTTCTTTTGAGTGGTGTTTACGAAGCCACCGTGAGTTGACCTGGGCCGCACCACTCAGCCCTAAAACTGACTCATCTAATAGAAGTTGTATGATCATTAGGATAAGTACGTTAGGGTTTTAGAGCCTCTACAGAATAAAAGGAAATCTACTTTCATCGAGTTGTGTGCAGAACTTAACGTACCCACTGAAACTTGTTTGAAAACATTAAGACACGTCAACCCTAAAAAGTACTAAAGTAAGGATGAAACACTAAAAGACACCACATCTTAAAAAATCCTTGCTTGAAAACCATGTTTTGCTAGAAGCACACACCTTGAAAGTGGAAAATTAAGAGGCACCACCCCAATCAACGCCTCATCACATAGCCCTAAGCACAAGCACTATCCTAGCCCTTTAAAATTGAGTAGACGTGCCCTAGGCAGGACTGAGTTAAGTCTCGAAAGGTGAGATTTTGTTCGCTGGGCACTTGGCTTTTATTCCCTTGGTAGAATCTGGTGACTAGGCTGCGAGACAGTGTCAAACGACTGCGGTTGTGGGGTCTACGGAACCGGAGGCATAAGCCAAAGGAAGAACCTTCCCTACAATCCCCTCATAATCAACCTGGCTAGATTAGCCTTGGGAAGGGAATCCAGTGCTTACGGACTTAATCACCCTTTGTGACATTTCTAGGTCTCCTAAGGAATACACCATAAGGACTAGGCTTGTGTGCTTGATTGAAACACATTTCTCGCATCTATCACCCTCCGCATCCCCTCCTGTTCTTCTCTAGTGTATGCACGGGAGACGCTCACTGCATCCCGAGTTGTGTGTTTTAGGGTAGGAATCTAGGCGACGTAATTCTGTTGGAAACATGGCTGAGCCTAGGGTAGATGAGGTTGAAGATACTGTAGATTCCCTACTAGGAGGGGGTGACGTAATAAATTGCGGAAATATAATGTAAAATAATCTCACAAAATTCAATCGCACAAGGTACACAATTATTTTTAGGTGGAAACCCAAACCGGGTGAAAACCACCACCTAACCTTCTCGAGTTAGGATTTTTCGATCAACCAAGTTAATCAAATCCACTAAACGAATCACTTAAACGAGGGTGATTCAACCTCAATTACAACCACGCTACTTTATACGAGGGTAGCGTACCTCAAACCCCTTCTCTTCGAGAGAAGGATTTTGTCCCACGAAGGAGACGGGAATTCGCAAAGCGAATACCCAACCAAATAACAAAGATAAATAACAACAATCCTATAGAGCCAACAAAGTAATTTTTAACCTAAGCCTTTATAGGAATTAAGATGCTTCCCTTTGCAAGGAGTGCTTCGAATCGATGACGCGGGTGCGTGAGCTACACGACGGCGCAACGTCGCTCCCGTGAACTACGGCGGGAGAGCGGGTGCGCAAAGGCTTGATGCTCTTAAGATGAAGAACTTGACCTTGGAGAGCAAGAGCTTCTCTTCTTAGGATCAAGAGACACAAAAAGGTGTGAAAGTGTATTACTAGGTGTATCTTGGTGTCTCTAGGTGTTTCTTTGTGTGCAAAACGTTCCTCTCTATTTATAGAGGCCTTAGGAAGGCTTTGGAAGGCTTTGGAAAGCTTCCATAGCCGTTGGGAGCAAAGCCCAAGAGAATCAGGCCGAAATCAGGAACAATGATTGCACTGACAGGGTTATCAGACATCTGATCCTGGCATCAGACGTCTGGAAGATCAGTTTAAGACGTCTGGGATAAAAGTCAGACATCTGATTTTAGGCGAGTCTCTTCCTAACTTGAATCAGATCTAAACAGGGTTCTAGTGCAAGTCGATCAGACGACATACAGGACGTCTGGCACTATGTCTGGACGTCTGGAAACCTACTTTTCTGCGGGAATGGATTTCCAAGAGAGTGCAATGGCTAGAAAATCTCTGAGAAGAGATTTTCGAGTCAACCGAGGCAAAACGGTCATTTATCAGACGTCTGGAAAGGCTTAAGGACGTCTGATAAGGCTCTAACTGTCATATTCTTCAGTGTTTGGCAAGCCAGCCAACGGTCCACTAATTGGACGTCTGGCAAAAACATCAAACGTCTTCTAAGACATCTGGACTAAGGTCTAGACGTCTGATTTCATCAGACAAAACTAGCTAAGTCCAGCCTAATTGTTATCAGACGTCTGAATCAACAGTCAGACGTCTTAAAACTCATTATCAGACGTCTAATTTTGGAATTAGACGTTTGAAAAGGTTGTTTGAACCTTATATTGGTTTTCTAAGTTTTCTACAGAAAACCTAAGTATCCTAGGGTTGTGTAGGTGTTCCTAGGACTACTGTTAGGGTACTTTGAGGCTCTTTAACATGATTTTCTAAGGAACAAAAGGAGCAAGGAAATAAAGACAAAAGTCTTGAAAGAAATAAACAGAATTCTATCCTATTCTTCTTGTCCTTCCATCTTCAATCTATCGCTCCTCACGAATCTCCTCTGTTCTACATCAAGCTCCTCCAATCCATCCTGGATGCGATCTCGAACTCCGTCTATCACGTCTCCATTTGCAATTTGCCTGAAATCTAAGACTCCAAATGCAAATGTTAAATGACACGTGTTTTGTTATCATCAAAACAAACGATTACGGTGCTCTAGCACCAACAGATACACCCCCACCAGACGCTATGGCCATCATCCAAGCCCAAATCAATGCTAACCACCGGCTTCAGCGACAACAAATCCACACCTTCATGCAAGCCATACAACGGTTACAGAACCCACAAGAACAACCACCACCACCTTTCCAAGACATACCAGGGCAACCACCACTTGATATACCACCATTTTAGGATTAATCGAGGCCCCTCCGCGATTTCTGTAATCCCTCTACTATTAGAGTTGAGCCGTACCTTAGGATCCCCAAAGGGGGAGATGATTTTGAGTTGAAATCGAATGTCTTAAGTCTGATCCAGAGCCACTTTCATGGAAGCTCAAATGAGGACCCCTTTCAGCACCTAGAGGATCTCGACCGCATAGCGCGAACTGTGAAACCTAGGAACATTAGCCTTGACATTATTCTAATCAAGATGTTTCCCTTTTCATTAAGAGAGAAGGCTTCTCATTGGCTTAGAACCCTAGGTAGACCCATCACCACCTAGGAAGAAATGAGGCATGCATTTTTAAAGAAATTCTTCCCCATAGGAAAGACCAATGCCCTCAGAAGAGCTATCACTACCTTTACACTCCACGGTGGGGAACAATTTCATGAGGCGTGGGAAAGATTTAATGAACTCTTGAGGAAATGCCCACACCACGAAGTGCCAAGGTGGTAATTGTCCTAGATTTTCTACCACGGTCTGGACAGCAACCTACGAAACTTCGTCGATGCCTCATGCGGGGGGAACTTCCTAAACAAAGACGAGGAGAGCGCGTTTGAGCTCTTTGAGTCTATGAGCAAGAATTCGCTCAACAATGCCTCTATGACCCAGTTCAACAGGTCCAGTCAACCCCGTGGTAGGATTTATGAGGTGCAAGCAAATTTTGGAATGGTTGACATGGACATCATTGCCAAGAAATTGGATCGAGTGGAATTGGTGGACAAAAAGATTGATGAGCTACTGAACCAGACCAGGAACCCCTTACAGACTTTCTCCCTAGCAAAGGGAGCGCATAATGTTGACTTGGTCCAGCCCTTTACCCAACTGAACCTGGAACAACCCCTAACCACGTTTCAGGGAGGGACCTTTGCACCCTCAACCCTTGATTACTCCCTTCCCTCTTCATCAACATCGACTATCCTAGAAGATGTGCAAGCTGTCCAAGGTTATGCGAAACCTGACCCTTTCTCCAACACTTACAACACTGGCTGGCGTAACCACCCCAACTTTGGTTGGACAAACCAGAAACCACCACAATTCCAGAACTAGCCCAGGCCAAACCAGCTGCCACACTTGCCCCCCTATCAGCAAGGACCACCAGTTAGACCCCAATATAATCAGAATAGGGCGACCCCTCCCCCACAAAACCAAATGGATACCCTAATAAAGATGATGGCTGACATGAACCAGAAACATCAGGAGGAAATGGCCTTGGTAAAGGGACAGTTAAGCCAACTCTTAGACTGTAAACAACAAGGATCCCTACCTTCCCAACCACAACCGAACCCACGAAACATAATTAACAGAGGCCCCAATTCGCAAGGGTTCCAAAGCAACCCCGGTCAGGCTCACATGGTCCAGCCAGCCCCGCAAACACCTCCTGGGTTTGGTACTTCTTTGTCCTCATCTTCTCAAGGGTCAACCCATGGCCCCAATGCCTCTGCGAATGCAGTGACCTTGAGAAGAGGCACCAAAACCCAGGATCCCAAATGGCAGACTCTCCCCCAGACTTCACCCACTGAAATACCCGACTCAGAAGAGGCACCAACCAACGACCCAGACATAGAACCAATCCACATTCAGACACCCTACCCTGAGGCCTTGGAAACAATCAAGAAAAAGAAGAATGTTGTGGAAACTGAGGAGCCGTTGGAAATCTTTAAACAAGTACAGATTAATATTTCTCTCCTTGAAGCCGTCAAACACATCCCTGCTTACGCCAAGTTTTTAAAGGATGCCTGTACACCCAAGCGTAAGCCGAGACCTCAAGCACCTAGGAAGGTTGTACTCTCTGAACAAGCAAGTTCCGTAATATCAAGCAACCTTCCACTCAAGCGAACTAACCCAGGAGCGCCCCTGATTTCCTGCAATATCGGGGACATGACATTTGATAGAGTGCTCCTGGACCTAGGTGCTTCTATCAACCTGATTCCAACAACCCTGTACCACCAATTTGGTTTTGGGGAGCTGACACCAACCCCTGTCACCATCCAGCTGGCTGATAAATCAATGAAAACCCCGAAGGGGGTTGTCGAGGACGTGATTGTATGGGTCAAGGACTTCTATTTCCCGGTCCACTTTTCGGTGCTCGACATGGAAGTCCCTGAAAAATTACAGAACGCACCCATAATCTTAGGCAGACCTTTCCTAGCTACGGCTAAGGCAAACATTGATTGCGACACGGGATGCATGGAAATCACCTTCGGGGATAGGAAAATGCAATTGGATATCTTCCGGGCGACAAAGTCTTTTGATTGTGATTGCGTTGAGGAACATGATCCTGTAGAAAACCTGATTGAGGAATGCCTCACCCTCAGTTCTGTATCCGACTACCAAACCCGTAGTGACTGTGCTGACCCATCACCATCATTACCTGTGGACCTCTGTAAGGTTGAGTACTATCACACGACACCATTTGAGGAGATCGATGTTGATCAACTCCCGCCCTTTCCCTTCCCATTGACTGTGGTTCCACCCTCACCTGAACTTAAACCATTGCCCGAAAATCTCAAGTATGTCTTCCAGGGACCTGACCAAACCTTCCCAATGATTATTAATTCTCATCTAACCAAGGATCAGGAACTCAGGTTGACTGCAACCCTTTCAGAACATCGGGCTGCCATTGGTTGGACCATTTCGGACTTAAGAGGAATTAGCCCCACCTATTGCACCCATAAGATTTACCTAGAAGACGGGGCCCGACCTTCCTGCCAGATGCAGAGACGTTTAAACCCAAACATGTGGGAGGTTGTTAAAAAAGAAATTATCAAGTGGCTTGACACCGACATCATCTACCCTATCTCTGATAGCCCCTGGGTGAGCCCCACTCAAGTGGTTCCCAAGAAAGCTAGGCTCACCGTTGTCACCAATGATCATGGCGAATCCATCCCCACCCACACCACCACCGCATGGCGGGTGTGTATTGATTATAGGAAGCTCAATGAAGACACTAAGAAGGATCATTTCCCCTTACCATTCATTGACCAAATCCTTGAAAGATTGGCAGGGCAGAAGTATTTTTGCTTCCTGGATGGATATTCAGGATATAACCAAGTCGCAATTGCTCCGGAAGATCAGGAAAAGACCACATTCACTTGGCCGTATGGCACGTTTGCATTCCGTTGAATGCCGTTCGGGTTATGCAACGCACCTGCAACCTTCTAGCGTTGCATGCTAGCCATTTTTTCAGAAATGGTGGGTGAATACTTAGACGTCTTTATGGATGATTTCTCTTTATTTGGAAATTCATTCGACCATTGTCTGAGCAACTTGGAGAAAATCCTGAAACGATGTATCGAGGTTAACCTGGTGTTAAGTTGGGAAAAGAGCCATTTTATGGTTCAAGAAGGAATTGTCCTTGGTCACATCGTATCGCATAGGGGCATCAAGGTAGATCAGGCTAAGGTTGATTTAATTTCCAAACTTCCTCCACCTAGCTCGGTCCAACAGATTCGCTCCTTCCTGGGACATGTTGGCTTCTACCGAAGGTTCATTAAAGACTTTTCCAAGCTTTCCAAACCCTTGACCGACCTTCTAGCCAACGACGCCATCTTCCACATGTCTTCTGATTGCATCTAGGCTTATCACACCCTTCGAGATTTAGTCTCCACCGCACCTGTACTTCAACCCCCAAACTGGTCCCAAGACTTTGAGATTATGTGTGATGCATCAGATTTTGCCATAGGCGATGTCCTGGGACAAAGGCAAGACAAGAAGACCGTGGTGATCTACTATGTGAGAAAAACATTGGACAAGGCCCAACGTAATTATACGGTCACAGAGAAAGAGTTGCTCGCTGTAGTCTTTGGACTTGAAAAGTTCCGATCGTACTTGCTGGGATCCCATGTGACTATTTACACTGACCATTCAGCCATCCGGCACCTGTTGGCCAAGAAGGACGCAAAGCCCAGGCTCATCAGATGGATCCTGCTTTTGCAGGAATTTGACCTGGAAATCCGAGACAAGGCCGGATCGAAGAATGTGGTGGCTGACCACTTTCTAGACTTCATCCAGACCACATTGGACCTTCCCTACCTCTATCTGACGCCTTCCCTGATGAACACATCCTGGCCGTGCAAGATAAGAAAATGCCGTGGTATGCTGACTACGTCAACTACTTGGTTGTAGGACAAACCCCGCACAACTGGTCCAGACAGCAACGGGACAGGTTCTTGGCTAAGGCCAAGCACTATTTCTGGGATGATCCCATGTTGTTTCGCCTCTGTGCTAACCAGATCATCAGGGGGTGTATCCCCGAAGACAAAGTTCAGAGTGTGCTTTCCTTTTGTCATGACCAGGCTTGTGGCGGCCACTTCTCTGGAAAGAAAACAGCTGCAAAAGTTTTGCAGTCTGGATTTTACTGGCCGTCCCTATTTAAGGATGCACACAACTTTGCCAAGACTTTCTCACGCTGCCAAATGCTGGGGACCATGACCAAGAGAGATATGATGCCCCTTCAGCCCATTTTGATTGTCGAAATCTTCGACGTTTGGGGTATCAACTTTATGGGCCCCTTTCAACCATCCAACGGCTTCGAGTACATCCTGGTCTCGGTAGACTATGTTTCCAAATGGATTGAAGCCGTCGCCACCCGCCAATGCGATCACAGGACTGTCATGGACTTTGTTAAGAAGAACATCTTTTCTCGGTTTGGAATACCCAAGGCCATGATCAGTGATGGTGGAAGCCCTTTTATTCATTCCCAATTCCATGCCCTACTTAGAAAATACAAGGTGAACCACCGCATTGCTACCTCGTATCATCTGCAAACAAACGGCCAGATTGAGGTCTCAAATAGACAAATCAAGAACATTTTATAGAAGACTGTGAGACCTGATAGGAAAGACTGGTCCACACGACTTGATGATGCCCTGTGGGCATACAGGATTGCTTTCAAGACCCCCATAGGCATGTCGCCTTATCGCCAAGTCTTTGGCAAAGCCTGCCATCTTCCAATCGAATTGGAACACCGGGCTTACTGGACTGTCAAGCAATGTAACATGGATCCCCAGTTAGCCGATGCGCAGAGGACGCTCCAATTATCTTAGCTCGAAGAAATTCGTTGGGACGCCTTTGACAACAGTTGACTGTATAAGGAGAAAATGAAAGCCGTCCATGACCGACTCATTCATAGAAAAACCTTTGAGCCTAACCAGCAAGTCTGGCTGTTTGACGCCCGTCTAAAACTCTTCCCGGGGAAACTCAGGTCCAAATGGACAAGACCATTTCAGGTGGTTAAGCCCTACTCTAATGGGGCAGTTGAAATCACTAATCTTAACACTGGGCACACTTTTATAGTTAATGGTCAAAGGTTGAAGCATTTCCTGGCCCAGGTTCCCCCAAAGGAAAGTGTCACCCTCGTTGAGGGCTGACACAGAGCACTGCCCAGCTGGAGGCGTTAAACTCAGCGCTTCTTGGGAGGCAACCCAAAGGATTCAGACTGATCCAGTATTTTGTCACTTAGGTACTATCTTTTTGAACCCTTATGCATCCATGTACTTGCCAATGAGGACATTGTCCAACTTAAGCATGGGGGGGTGATAAATTACATAATCCTGAGCTCATTTAATCAGTCTGAATCAAATAAAAAAATAAAATTGAATTTAGGAAGAAAACTTAGGCATTAGAAACTTGTCAATAGTGGGAAATAATACAAAAAGAACTTAAACACTTAGACTTTTCAGGCCTTTAGGCATAATCAGCCCTGGTGTCCATTAAAATATGGATTTAGCTTCGAATCCTTGCAACCTTAAGCCATTCTAATCCACCTACTAAATAAGGTGATAAGTATACGACTTATCAACTCACCCTCTAACTCAGAAAAACTTTGAGTCTAAGCATCTGCACACATTTTTGCACAGACTCACTTCTCGGAGATTTTGACAGAAATTGGGTAGCTAATGAAATCTCTTGGGTGGTATGGCTGGCAAGTTGTCGTGGGTAACAACCCATTGGCAGGTTGTCCAGAACCCAGCCACAGACCATCTCTTCTTCTTTGCCTCTAGGTACATTTGAGATCAGGGAAGCCACCTACAGAAAAAAAAGGGAGAAGGAAAGAAAATAAACCACACTCCACCACACAAGTATGGCTGGTAAGTGATCGTGGGTAACAGCCCATTGGTCGGTTGTCCAGAGCCCAGCTCAATAACTACACAAAAAACCAAAACACTTAAGGAAGAAGCAGGGAAGTAGTACAAGCCGGGGAGATATACACTGGAAAAATCCTTGTGTTGACCCCAATTAAAACAAACGTAGGGAGAAAGCTACCAATCGAACAAATACACCTTCAGGCAAATTTATTTCCTTTTCCGGTCACCTAGAGGCGTAGAAACCCAAAGTCTATCTCAATTACCGTTAAGTGAGTCTATCACAACATTCACACCAAGATGCTTAGCACTTAGGGTTTTGACCGAGTTTTGGGTGGGTTGGGCAGTCGTAAAAAGTTACCAACCCACATTGAATTCCGAAAAGAGAAAAAAATCTAAAAAAAAATATATATATACAAATACACAAGTATAGTTATATACATTAAAGCAAGGATTCAGGCGATTCGTATTTTGGCAGACACCCGGGCGCTGCTTAGTCTTTGTAGATTAAGATCCTCGTATATTTCCTCCTAATGACAAGTGATGAAGTGTCTAAGCAATTACTTCTTAAATTCTGAAAGGAAATAAAGGCTAGAATAAACCTCGCTAGGGACTAGCAAGGAGTAAGCATGGGGGTATGATAACACTGCATAAGCGGGTGATAATTATGTTGAATATGGCCCATCTTAAGAATAAAAGGCACAACATAAGCAGAATGGGGAGCATTGCATGCATCATGAACCAAGATTGCTTATAAAAATGTATTAATGGCCATTTGTGTAAGCACTTGTCAAAGCATGCCTCAGATGAGCAATCGGACTGCACGGATGGATTCAGAATGACGAACGGAGTCCAATGGAATCAAGATCGGCCAAATCCGACATCTGGAGCTCCTACAATGGGCCCAAGAAGTTCTGACCGTTGATCTGGAGATCAACGGCCCTCATTGCGCCACGTCACCCCCACTCCACCGCACGCCACCTCTTCATCCAGCCGAGATTAGATCTCAGTCGTCGATCTTCGATCGAACGGCCGAGACTC
This sequence comes from Thalassia testudinum, assembly GCA_037157565.1. Lineage (NCBI taxonomy): Eukaryota > Viridiplantae > Streptophyta > Magnoliopsida > Alismatales > Hydrocharitaceae > Thalassia > Thalassia testudinum. Next base: position 11,543,224 of record JAZHRO010000051.1, read on the forward strand.
ACACGTGGGTTCGAGCCACGCGGTGTGTGAAATTGAAGATGAAGGTGCCGCGCGGCAAAATTGGGCCGCCCAATCAGCAGCGAGCGGCCGAGATCGCACCACATGGCGCGCCCACAGATCACGAGTGCCCACGTGGGCGTGCACGTCGGGTGACGATGCGCGCGCACACACGCGCCCGAGGCGCAATCCAAGCGCAGCCAAGGAGAGATCTCAAAGATCGGACGACTCTCATGTAGCGGCTGTGGATCAAGCGTGAAGAAGAAACAACGCGCGCGGTTGACCGGTGGGTTGGAGGGCTTCACCGACACTTTTGGAGTGGTTTTAGCGACGTTCCAGACGTCGCTAAAGCCCCTTCTTCTTTTAGAAAGCCCTTAACCCTATTTAAACCCCCTCCAACCACTCATTCAAGGCATTCACTCCCCTTGCAACTACTCCACCCCTCTCTTAGCTAGCTTTAGGCCCTCTTGTAATCGCCGGAGACGACAAGCCACCGACAGAGCCTCCTCCACCGCCGTGGATGCCTCGTTGCTCTCCATCCTCTCTCTCTCTCTCTCTTTTAAGCTTTCCATTACTTTTGTTTAAGCATGTATTTAATGTTGTAAGCTATGAACTAAAAGTGCATGATTAATGAAGTTATTTTCTGTTCAGTTGTTACTTTAATTCCTGTCTAAGCTACATGATCAAACAAGGAACACTCTAACCCTAATCTCTCTCTCTCTATCTCTCTCTCGCTTTCCAAAATCGCACCTTTCGCAAGAAAAACTCCGCGCTTTCCGTGAAGCAAGTGATAAGCAAAATCCGATTTTCACGTCTCCCTGAGACCGACACTCGGACTCACCTCCGTTTACTTATTTTAAAACCAACGTTGCAAGTGCGACTATAACAACACTTCTTAACAGCACAATCGCACGTCAGCAGGAGCCTTCCAGCGCGCCCGTGTACGCAGCACCGGCTGTAACCGGCTGTCCAGAGCACGCGACACTGTAGCTACTGTTCACGCTAGAGAGCGCAACACTGTAGCTACAGTGTGGTGACCAGAAAGTTTCTCACCTATTCAGGCACCGCGCGCTCTCTGTCCACACCCGCAACCGCCTCCAGCCCGTCCCTACTCCACGCCCGCTCCCACTCCAATGTCTGCCCACGCCCGCGCCTAAGCCCGCACCCACTCCAACCCACAGCACATGTGCTGCGTCACGCATTGCGCTGCGTTGCAGTCTCCCTCACGCCCTCTCCCTCCAGCACGCGTGCACATCCTTGTACGAGCCTACTCCTGCGCGTGTTCCTGCGCCATCAGACGACGGGTGCAGCCTCCAGACAGCTTAAACGCCTGCGCCCTCTTCCTCCAGCAAACGCTCTCTCTCTCTTACAGACACACACCTCACTCACACACACCACACTTATACACACTCATGTGTACACACACACACACACTTGTACACACCTATATATACTTATATAAATATATATATATACATATATATATATCTATGTACATATACATATATATAAGTAGATATACATACATACATAAATATATATATATACATAGATACTTATACTAATATATCTATATACATAAATACATATATATATATATATATACACACACATATACATATCCATATATCTATATACATGTATTACTATATATATATAAATCCACATATGCACCTATATAATTACCACCCTATATATATATACATATAAATATATATTTATATATATACATATATATATATAGATTTTCATATCACCTACCACACTTTATATCACAGGAATATCCACACCAGTTGATGATATTCCCCGATACACAAGTACAGAAAGCGTCTCCGTACACACCTTCCACCCATCCATCCAACACTCCACGCGACACTTAGTCATGTTGGTTGCGTCTTCTTAGACGACGATTAACTCGACGCCGTGCTGCATGCCATTTCCACCTCCACCCCCACCCCTATATATATAATATATATATATACTATATTTATCTTATTTCTATCTCTTTCCTGCTATTAAAAAGATAAAAACAATAGTAAACAAGAAAAGATAATCCTTGTCTTACAGGTACTTGATCTTGCAGATAGCAAGACCAGTTTTGGAACCCTAATTTGGCTCAATGCTAACAACAAGTTGGCTCTAAGCCAAGGACCTGATTCTGAGGGTGTACCTTAAGGACAAAATTATCAGAAAACAAAATCTTAAATAGAAAAACACCAAAAACATAATAAACGAACGGAAGAGATTCGTTGTAGGAAGGGCATAGAAACTTATTCACCTTTAATCCCGCCTCCCTGAGTTCGACCCTGGGCCTAAAAGTGACCAAGATAACATCAAGCAGGCCAGGTTAAAAATTTTGTAAAAAGATGGTTAGGCTCAATTTAGGTTAACCACTATACTCATTTCAACGATTAAATCACCATATTAACACAAGCTATCCCAGTCTACACCATACTCTTTCTAGCGCCGTTGCCGGGGAAGTGCACATTCAGGTAAGTTTCTACTCCACTCCTTTAATTTTTCTCTTCTCACACCCTTCTCTTCAGGGGTGTTTCTGTTTGTTGATGTGCAGGTGAACCAATTGCAAGGAGAAGGCAGGCAAATGAAGTCGGAGACGTGGCCAGATCCAAGGTGGGAACGAGAGTGTGAAGTCGCTAGCACCGCACTAGAGCTTTTCCCATGTTGCTGAACAGGTAGGTCTCTCTTTCGTAGCAACTTAGGTCAACTTGTCACCTTAATAAAAAAAAACACTTCTTGGGATCTCTTGGGGCAAATGGATTAAAAATTACTTGTTCGATTGTTTGCCATCACTCCCATCGCCCCGGGATTTCCCGCCAAACTTCGCATAGCGAAGATCCAAGAATCTTGATTCTTGAATCTTTCACCGTGTGAAGTATTCTTTGAGGCAAAAATAAATAGATTGATTGCCATCCCTCTTTGCCTCATTTATCTGCAATTCGGGATCACATTTTTGGTGGGGAGACTTGGAATTGAGTTGATTCCAACCCCACAACGACCTTTCACGTGCCTAAGATTTGATCCCAAATACTTCAACCCCATCAATTTGATTTTCTTTATCTTATGGTTGAGCCTTGTGTGTGGAACATCATTCTGGTGATTGGGAGCACTTGAATTAAAGTGCTTTGGCTCCCTTTCACACTAATCTAAAATTGACTCATGCATCCACATAAATCTCCATCTAAGGAAGCCCATTGCATTTTAGCATGCATTAACCAACTGACATTGAAGAAGGGTTTGATGGGTTTAGAAAAAAAGTTGTATTCTCTCAAAACCCAGAGATTGGTTGAATTGGTAATTCAGCGAAATCCTAAAATCTATACTACTTAAGGATGAAACTCTAAAAACCATTCACCAATTAAAACTTCAATTTGGGGAGATTTCCCCGTTGCATGCTTGGTTTACACACTTTATAAAATCAACCACTTGGGCATTACCCGTAAATAACGCCCTTCACATTCCGGAAGCACTTGATCCTAAGCCTCTAACTAAACTGGTAGCAACTTGACCCTTATTAAGGATTGGAGGTCTAACTACCTACGTGTAGCACCTACGTGTTGGTGAGGGTTCCCGCGTGCTATCGGGTGTCTAAGACTGGGGCAAACGGCCTTTCAATCTGGTCCGGTGGTTCCACGGTGCTCGTATTTGATTCCGTAGTTCGTGATAGTAGGTAACTTAGATCTTTAGGTCTAAGGGCACACTGTAGAGTTTAGGAATTTGATTGTCTTGATTTGTCATCAAGTGTACTGTTGCGGTGTCATTTCTCTCATCTCTTTTTCCCTTCTTATCCCCCCCAATTCTTCTTGCGATAGTGCATGTTTGGGAGGAGGTCACAAAACCCTGAACTGTTTGAATTGTATGATAATTTTAGAAAAGAAGTCGAATCGTCCTCCTCCTCCACAAACATGGCTGGACGCCCACCCCCAAATCTCGAGGGAGGAAACTGCCCTCAAAACCCACCAAGTGGTGGAGCCTTGGATCCCATAACCTGCCTCCAAGCCCAAATGGAAATGTATAATGAACAAATTGAAGCCATTAGGGAAACATTGGAGGAAATGCAGAACCCTCCCGAATGGGAGGAGCCTAGGTCTCTTAGCTCCTATCAGAATCCTGCTGCATCAGAGACCATAGGACAAATTCCGGTCCCCATGGGCGGGGACGACTTTGAATTGAAACCTAATGTAATTGGCCTGATAAATTTTCATTTCCATGGTCTTGCAAGTGAAGATCCTTTTCTCCACTTAGAAGACCTAACCCGATTGGTTGAAACAGTTAAACCAAGAAATATCGGGTTACCAATAGTCCTCATGAAAATGTTCCCATTTTCATTGCGGGATAAAGCGTCGCAGTGGTTACGCACCCTTGGGAGAACCATTCACTCTTGGAAAGAGATGCGAACAGCGTCAAGAAGTTCTTCCCAATCGGGCAAACCAATGCACTTCACCGTGCTATCACTTCCTTTACGCAACAAAACGGTCATGAGGCATGGGAGAGATATAATGACCTCCTCAGGAAGTGTCCGCACCACAGTCTGCCTAAGTGGCATATAGCCCAGATTTTCTACTATGGGCTAAATGAGACTTTGAAGCAGATTACAGATGCTTCCTGCGGAGGGAATTTCATGAATAAAGACGAGAATGGAGCATTCGAATTATTTGAAAATATGAGCGAAAACTCAACGAACAATGCCTCCATTGTCACCTTTAATCATACCAGCCTGCCCCGTAATATCCACGAAGTTGACACGGGACCCTCCCATTCATCCACAGATCTCAACCTTATCGCACAGAAATTGGATGAAGTCTCCGTCGTGCACAAGAAGCTGGACGAGCTTCTGGCCAACCCCGCCCGTTCTGTGTCAAACACCCCCACCTCACCACTTCGTCACAATCCCAATTCTTCCAACACCAGGCTTATCCTAAGAAACCCAGTAAGATCTTCCTTACCGAGTGTCACGCCGAGTGATTTGGTAAGTCATGTGGATCTGGCTTCTACGAGCCAGTATTTTGACACGGAGGACCAAGCCTCCGTAAGCTCGGAAGCATATTTACATGTGGACGCGTCTTCTGGCATAGAAGACGCTTGCACCCTGGGGAACAACCGTTCTCTGCCACTTATAGCCTAGGGTGGCGAAATCATCCGAACTTCGCATGGTCCAGCAACCCGCAACGCCAAAGCCCCATGGGTGGACCAATGTGACCGTCCGCACCCGTCATCCCAAGGGCCCAGTCTAATCCTATGGCAAATCTGCCATCGGGTCCTTGTGTACCGCAAACAAAACACGCATTAAGTCCTCTTGATAAATTGATGCGATTGATGACGGAAATGTCAACGTGCCATGAAGAGAACATGACCTCTCTTCAGCACCAATTGGCACAGCAGAATGCTGAGATCAGTCAACTACGCATGGCGACTCGATCTCAGGGCACTCTCCTAACCCAACCTGTTCCCAACCCAAGAAATTTCGTACCCCGTGGTCCTCAACCACAGGTACGACCTTCTTAGGAGCAGGTTCATCAGATTCTGCAAGCTCCGAGCATTCCACCGGGATTTCAGGCTAATCCTGCTGCAGCACCTCACTCTTATGTCCCTATTGCGAACCCTCCTCCGCCTAATGATTCCACTGGACCCGCACCGTCCAATGCGATCACTACGAGGAGCGGTAAGCAGACCGTCGATCCGCCTCGACCTGATCCTGGCCCGTCTTCTTCATCGCCCTCTCATTCGGGATGCGCACCGCATTAGCGAGAGGACGATACACCCAAATTGGTACTAGAATCAATCCCATTCCCTGAGGCTTTATTGAGGGAGTCAAAAGGAAAGAAGAAGGATATGCAGACCTTTGATAACCTGTGTAATTTATTCAGGGATGTTAAAATCAAGGCACCCCTGCTAGAGGCTATCGACCATATACCTACTGTTGCCTGATTTTTCAAAGACTACACAACACCCAGGCGACAGTCAAAGAAAACTAAGAATCCGGTGGTTCTCTTGCCTCATGCGAGTTGTGCTATACTGTCAAATCTACTACCGAAGTAGAAAATCCGGGCACACCGCTTATTTCCTGTAGCATCCAAGGCTACAATTTTAACCGTGCCCTGCTTCATCTAGGATCTTCCATCAATCTTATACCAACCATCATGCTCGAAAAATTTTCCTTGGGAAATCTGCAACCCACCCCTATTACGTTATAGTTGGCAGATCGTTCTGTCAAAATTCCAAAGGGTGTGGTGGAAGACGTGGTGGTTAGGTTCAACAGTCTCTATTTTCTTGTTGACTTTCTTGTTTTAGATATGGAAGTTCCTAGCTCACTTTCTGATTGTCCGATCATCCTTGGTCGACCTTTCATGGCCACAGCCCGCGCCCATATCGACTGCGAGTCGGGCTGTATTGAGATTGCCGTTAGATCTGAGAAGCTCAAGCTTAACATCTTTAAGGCAACCAAGAACTTTGATTGCAATTGCATCGAGGATGACACGTCTGACGAGGACATGGCAATCAGCGTGTGTATCGGACTAATTGGGACCTATTCTGACTGCTGCGGACTGCCTTTAAACACTGACGATTGCCTGACCGGCACATATTGTGACATTCCCCCATCCCTCCCTATTCCCGTACCTTCTCTTGACCAGACTTCTGACGAGGTTTTCTCCGCTTCCCATACCTCGTGGTCTGAGTCATATCCGGGCTACTCACCGCCGGTCCACACTCTTGAAGATCGGATTGCCCTTTCTTTCCCATCAAATCAGGTGGAGTTGCAACTCCACACTGGGACCTTGAGACCATGTACTACTCACTGGGGCTATTCCTTTTTGGATCCATCTATCCAAGAAGCCCCTCCTCTTAGCCAATCTGAGGGCCAACTTCTTCCTCCTGACTTGTTTTCCAATCCGCCTGGGACACTCTCATCCCAAGAAATGCCAGATCTTTCACCATCCACTCCCGAGCTGAAAGAGCTGCCTAATACACTTAAGTATGTTTTCTTGGGACCAAATGAAATGCTCCCTGTAATCATCAGTTCAAAATTGACCAGGGAGCAGGAGTGCAAACTAACGAAGGTCCTTATGGAACACAAGGCAACCATTGGATGGTCTTTATCAGAATTAACTGGCATTAGCCCCTCCTACTTCACTCACCGTATATATATGGAGGAGGAGGCTTGACCTTCCTGCGAGATGCAGCGACGTCTCAACACTAACATGAGGGAGGTCATTAAAAAGGAAATTATTAAATGGTTGGATGCGGGTATAATCTACCCGATCAGTGATAGCCCCTGGGTGAGTCCAATTCACATCATGCCCAAAAAGGCAGGACTCACCATCCGTGTCAATGACAGGGGCGAATCCATCCCTACACACACTCCTACATCTTGGAGAGTGTGTGTAGATTATAGGAAACTCAATGCTGCAACTAAGAAAGATCACTTTCCACTACCTTTCATTGACCAAATCCTGGAGCGGTTAGCGGGAAATAAATTTTTCTGTTTCTTGGATGGATTCTCAAGATATAACCAGGTGGCAATTGACCCCTGAGACCAAGAGAAAACCACCTTTACTTGCCCCTTCGGCACCTTTGCATTTAGAAGGATGCCATTCGGACTTTGTAACGCGCCAGCAACTTTCCAGAGATGTATGCTGGCGATATTTCATGACATGGTGAGTGACTTTCTCAAGGTCTTCATGGATGACTTTTCGATGTTTGGACCATCTTTTGATGACTTTCTTGCCAACTTGACCCGTATCCTTAGGAGATGTATTGATGTAAACCTCGTACTTTCCTGGGAAAAAAGTTATTTTATGGTACACGAGGGAATTATTCTAGAACATATCATCTCTGATAGGGGTATCGAGGTTAACAGAGCTAAGCTTGATGTAATTGTTGATTTACCTGTGCCTAGCTCTGTCAAACAAATCCGCTCCTTCCTGGGATACATCGATTTCTATAGGAGATTCATCAAAGATTTCTCCAAGATTTCTCGACCTTTAACTCATCTCCTATCGACCGACGTACCCTTCAATATGGGCCCGACTGCATACGAGCATTCACGCAGCTGCGTGATGCTGTCACCAAGGCCCTTGTTCTCCAGCCACCTGATTGGTCCCTTGACTTTGAACTCATGTGTGACGCTTCCGACCTTGCAGTCGGAGCCATCCTGGGACAAAGACGCGAAAGAAACCCCTTCGTGGTGTACTACGCCAGTAAGACATTGGATGAGGCCTAGCGTAATTATACTACCACTGAGAAAGAACTACTGGCGATCGTCTTTGGGCTGGAGAAATTCCGCTCTTATCTTCTGGGTTCACATGTTATTGTTTTCACTGATCACGTGGCCATTCGCCATCTCATGCACAAGAAGGATGCCAAGCCTAGACTGATTCGTTGGATCCTTCTGCTCCAAGAATTTGACATTGAGATCCGCGATAAGGTCGGAGCCCAGAATGTTGTGGTTGATCATCTTTCTAGACTGGACCCTGACCATATTGGACTTACTCTACCGATTAATGAGATTTTTCCTGATGAGCACCTATTGGCAGTTAATGTGGCAAGTGGACCTTGGTATGCCGACATTGCCAATTACCTTGCTTCTGGATCCCTTCCATGTGGCTGGCCTAAAAACCAGCACGAGCGTCTCATGGCAGAAGCAAAGTATTATTTCTGGGATAATCCACTTCTTTTTTGAATAGGTGCTGATCAAATCACCCGTCGTTGTATTCCTAATAGCGAATTCCCTAGTGTGCTATCTTTCTACCACGATCAGGCCTGCAGAGGCCATTTCTCTGGGAGGAAAACTGTAGCCAAGGTGTTGCAGTGAGGTTTCTTTTGGCCCTCCCTTCACCAGGATGCACACAATTATGCCAAACATTGCACTAGGTGCCAGTCGTTAAGATCAATGTCACGTTGTGACATGATGCCCTTACAACCCATCCTAGCTGCAGAAATCTTCGACATTTGGGGAATTGATTTCATGGGTCCCTTTCCTCGCAACGGCTTCGAATTTATCCTCGTGGCTGTTGATTATGTTTCGAAATGGATCGAGGCTATTCACATGTGCCGTGCTGACCATGTTATATCCACTCGATTTGTCAAAGATCACATTTTTGCGTGCTTTGGGATCCCTCGAGCCATTATCTCGGATGAAGGAAGACACTTTACCCATGCTTCTTTTCGGGCACTTCTGAGGAAATACGGAGTCCATCATCGTATCGCATCCTCGTATCATCCTCAGACGAACGGCCAGGTAGAGGTGTCGAACTGGCAAATGAAGCAAATTCTCTAAAAAACGGTTCGGCCTGACCATAAGGATTGGTTCGACAAGCTGATTGACGCACTTTGGGCGTATCGGACCGCCTTCAAGGCTCCCCTTGGTATGTCTCCTTATAGAATCGTTTACGGGAAGCCTTATCATTTGCCCGTGGAGTTGGAGCACCACGCTTATTGGGCGGTTGGCCAATGTAACCTCGACCTAGACTTATGTGGTCGAGAAAAGAAACTCCAACTCCAGGAGCTGGAAGAGCTTCATCGTGAAGCCTATGATTCTGCCTTAACTTTCAAGCAACGCACTAAGGCTTTTCACGACAACCGTATTCGGCGGAAGGAATTTGAGCCATCTCAGCAAGTTTGGCTCTACAACACCCGACTCAAATTCTTTCCTGGGAAAGTGAAGTCCAAATGGACTGGTCCTTTTCTGGTCTCGAGACCATTTCCCAACGGGGCAGTTTAGATTGAAGATCCCAAATCTGGGCATAAATTTATAGTCAATGGGCTGCGTTTGAAACCCTATCTTACTCATGAACCTGCCCCTGTTGGAGAAACTGTTGCCCTGCTGGAGGGTAACTAAGGTTGTGCCTCATTCTGAGTCCAGCTGGGGACGTTAAATTCAGCGCTCGTTGAGAGGCACCCCAACAACACTCCGCCACTGTCACGCTCACTTCACTTTTCACGTCACCACCCACCATCCACCCACCCTACACCCTGCTGTATACCCTACACCTCAGCTCTCGTTACCCGATCTTTGGTCCTTCCTCTACCCTACCCTGCATGCATATGAGGACATAGCATCATTTGGCATGGGGGGGTGGATAAGCATCCATAGGATCTGGGTATTTTATAGTATCATGAAGTCTCCATCTATCTATAAATATGTAAAAAAAAAAAAGGGTGTTTAGTAATGATCTGAAGGCTGAAACAAAAAAAAAATACAATAAGTGTTTATGGATATTCAACCACTGTTTTGAAGACTTTCCTGGCCACAGAAGCTTGATTCACTCAGGTTCGGCTTAATTCACTTGAGCATTGACAAGATAGATCAGAATCTCTCTTAACTAAGGACGTATTCTTGTACCTGAGACATTAGTACAAGATTCGTTGGTTTGCTTCCACTCGAAAGCTTAAGTAATCTTGGTTCACACTACACATATCAAGAAAGACCAGGTGAACATAAGATCCTACCCTAGTGTTCATTAGGGAAGGTGGAGTCCTTACCTGTGAGCGCAGGTAGACTTTTTATCCCTGGCTTTAGTTTATGTTTAGGAGAGACTCTTTCCACCAAAAAGGAACTCTCCCACAAAAAAGAAAAAGTGTGCTCCTCCAAATAAAGTTGTAAGAGATATACTGACACGTGTTTCAAAAAAAAAAATTTAGTATATCTCGCAAATGTCTGTAAAGTCCTCCCTACAAAAGTTCTTCAGGGCAAGTTACAAATACCATGTTTTCTTTGAGCCACAAATGTAATAAAATGAGAATTGAGTTTTCCGTCATCTTTTTAGGGGTCAATCCAAAGACACAAGTTGAAGTTGTGACCAACCTGCACTTAAAAATTCGTGAAACCCTGGGCTTGAGTCTTAATGTTCATCTGGTCAGTCTTGATCCTTCACTATGCACAAGCCATAATCTCTTGAGCTCTCGAGTACGGAAAAAACCTCCTGGGTCCTGGAAATCGTACTTAAGGTTTAAATATCAAGAGTCTAGGTTAGTTGAGAGATGGTCTATTTCACATAAGACTTAAAGTACTGATAGTCTTCTCTGCAATTGAATCTCACAATGTCCAACAAATAAACACACCTATGTCACCTCAGAAGAAAATATTCAGCTTAAGATCATTTCTAAATACAATACAAAAATGTTTTGCTAGGGACTAGCAAAAGATAGGCATGGGGGTATGATTGCACAGCAAAAATACACCAACAATTGTGCCATCTTGTGCTATTTCCTAGCATTGCCATTGCATATTAGGTAGTCATAGTGCATTTGTAAAAATAAACACACACATGCATTTAATTGAGAGGGGAGGAAAGTGAATAAATTGGCCTTGTAACTAACGTATTCTTCAAGTGCTGCCTCGCAAAATCACCATCTTCACTTTTTATTTGGCTTTGAATTTCTTCTTCTCCGCACGGCTACAGGGCATGGCTGCTTCTTCTTCGCGCCACTCTCTGCCACAGCTTGCCCTGCCAGCCGCATGCTTAGTCATGCGCAACCCAGGGCATGGCTGGGCTTGCCTCCATCTTCTTTAAAAAGCCCTCCTCTCTTCCTTGCGCAAGGGAGCCTGGTCCATGCAATACACACACGCACACCCTTCTCGAGGCCATCTCCTCCCCTTTCCCTTCCATACGCAGCACCTCTTCCACTGAAGAGATACGCTGCGGGCAGGAGCAGCTCATAGTGGTCCACGACCACCACTGTGAGTCTCACTACCGCCCAGCTCATCAAAGAGCCGATGGGCGTGGTGGTTCAGTTCTCTGTTTTTGATGTTCCAGCCCTTCCCGCCATTGCTGCATCTTCGAGGTCTGAAGCTCCGTAACAGTAGCAGCAAGGCATCAGCAACAGCAGCAGCCCGTGCGCACACAGGCACCGACCGCAGCCTCTTTCCACGCGCGCAGGCGCCTTCTAGCACGCCCGCGCACGCAGCACCGGTTGCAACCGACTGTCTAGAGCGTGTGGCACTGTAGCTACTGTTCATGCTAGAGAGCGCAACACTGTAGCTACAGTGTGGTGACCGAAAAGTCTCTCACTTATTTGGTCACTGCGCACTCTCTCTCCACGCCTGCAATCGCCTCCAGCCCATCCCCTCTCCACGCCCGCACCCGCTCCAACGTCTGCTCGCGCCCGTGCCTTCGCCCACACCCGCTCCAGCGCGCAGTGCAGTGCGCTGTGTCACGCATTGCACTGCGCTGGAATCTCCCTCACGCCCGCTCCCTTCAGTGCGCGCATGCATCCTTGTGCGAGCCTGCGCTTGTGCGAGCCTACGCCTGCGCGTGTTCCCACGCCATCAGACGACGGGCGCGGCCTCCATACGGCTTAAACACCCGCGCCCTCTTCCTCCAGCAGACGCTCTCTCTCTCTCTCTTATAGACACACACCTCACTCACACACAAACACACACACTTGTACACACCTATATATACTTATATAAATATATATATATACACACATATATATATATATATCTATGTACATATACATATATATATACTCATACCTATACACTATATATACGTAGATATACATACATACATAAATATATATATATATATATATATATATATATATTTATTTATTTATTTATACACATATATATACATATATACATACCTATATACATATATACCTCTGGATATAAATACAGATACACACACACACACACACACACACATATATATACATAGATATATATATATATCTATATACATAGATACTTATACTAATATATCTATATACATAAATACATATATATATATATATACATATACATATCTATATATCTATATACATATATTACTATATATATATAAATCCACATATACACCTATATAATTACCACCCTATATATATATATACATATAAATATATATTTATATATATACATATATATATATAGATTTTCATATCACCTACCACACTTTATATCACAGGAATATCTGCACCAGTTGCTGATATTCCCCGATACACGAGTACAGAAAGCATCTCCGCACACACCTTCCACCCATCCATCCAACACTCTACGCGGCACTTAGTCCTGTTGGTTGCTTCTTCCTAGGCAACGATCAACTCGACACCGTGCTACACGCCATTTCCACCTCCACCCCCACCCCTATATATATATAATATATATATATATCTATATATATATATATACTATATTTATCTTATTTCTATTTCTCTTTCCTGCTATTAAAAAGATAAAAAAAAATAGTAAAAGAGAAAAGATAGTCCTTGTCTTGCAGGTACTCGGTCTTGCAGATAGCAAGACCAGTTTTGGAACCCTAATTTGGCTCAACGCCAAGAACAAGTTGGCTCTAAGCCAAGGACCTGATTTTGAGGGTGTACTTCAAGGACAAAATTATCAGAAAAAAAAAATCTTAAATAGAAAAACACCAAAAACATAATAAACGAACATAAGAGATTCGTTGTAGGAAGGGCATAGAAACTTATTCACCTCTAATCCCTACTCCCTAAGTTTGACCCTGGGCCTAAATGTGACCAAGATAAAATCAAGTAGGCTAGGTTAAAAATTTTGTAAAATGATGGTTAGACTCGATTTATGTTAACCACTATACTCATTTCAACGATTAAATCACCACATTAACACAACCTATCCGAGTCTACACCATCTCCTGATTTGATAGCTCAGCTAAGCCACTAGTATGAGGGTGGTAAGGAGTAGAGATTCGGTGTGACACCCCGTATTTGGTCATCAGTGACCTGAACTGAGCATTAGTGAAATGGGTCCCTCCATTAGAGATTATAGCACGTGGAATCCCGAACCGCGAAAATATGTTCTGATGAATGAATTTGATAACCACCTTATGATCATTGGTTCGAGTCGGAATGGCTTCGATCCATTTGGACACGTAGTCAACAGCGAGTAGAATGTACTCGAAGCCGTTCGAAATAGGAAAGGATCCCATAAAATCAATCCCCCATAAGTCGAAGATTTTGCATACGAGAATCGACTGTGAAAGCATCATATCACGATGGCTCATGTTGCCTAAGGTCTGGCAATGAATGCATGCCCTACAGTGATTGTATGAGTCCTTGAAAATTGTGGGCCAATAGAAGCCACACTATAGGACTTTTGCTACAGTTTTATGACCTGAGAAATGTCCACCGCGTGCCTGGTTATGGTAGAAGGACAAGATGTCCTGAATTTCCGCTTCCACAACACATCATCTAATGATTTGATCAGCACCGATGCGGAAAAGATACGGGTCTTCCCAGAAGTAATACTTGGCATCGGAAAGAAATTTATTCTTCTTGGCCTTTGACCACTTGGACGTGATCTAATGTGATGCCAGGTACTTTACTATATCAACAAACCATGGAAGCCTTGTATTGATAGTCAGGAGGTGCTCATCAGGAAAATATTCCGTGATGGGTCCGGAAGGGTCGATGATCTCAGAAGGAAAGCGGGACAAGTGATCAACTACCACATTCTGTTTTCCTACTTTGTCGCGAATCTCAAGGTCAAACTCTTACAGCAGCAAGATCCAGTGGATTAATCAAGGTTTTGTGTCCTTCTTTGCAAGGAGATGCCTCACAGCTATGTGATCCGAGTAAATGATAACATGGGAACCTAGGAGATATGATCTGAACCTTTCCAGGGCAAATACTACGGCTAGTAGCTCTTTCTCAGTAACAGTGTAATTACGCTGAGCCTCATCAAGTGTTTTGCTAGCGTAGTAGATGACCACGGTTTTCCCGTCAATTTTTTGCCCAAGTACCGCTGCTACAGTGAAATCGAATGCATTGCACTTGATCTCAAAGGGTTGAGACCAATCAGGGGACTGTAGGATCGGAGCTTAGGTAACTCGATCACAGAGGATTTCAAATGCTTGAGTGCATTCCTTGGAGATTTCGAAAGGTACATCCTTAGATAGCAGAGTAGTCAGGGGGCGCGCGATTTTTGAGAAATCAAGAATGAATCGACGATAGAAACTGACATGCCCCAGAAAAGATTGGATGTCCTTGATCGAGCTAGGCATAGGGAGTTTGGAAATCAAGTTCACCTTGGCTCGATCGACCTGGATGCCCTTTTATGATATGAAATGTCCTAGGTCAATTCCTTCAGGCACCATGAAATGGTTCTTTTCCCAGAAAAGAACCAGATACACGTCAATGCATCGCCTGAGGATCTGGACCAAGTGCTGGAGGCAATCGTCAAATGATTCTCCGAATACTGAAAAGTCATCCATGAAGACTTCTAGATAATCACCTACCATATCTGAGAATATGCTAAGCATGCACCGCTGAAAAGTGGCGGGTGCATTGCAGAGACCGAAAGGCATCCTTCGGAATGCGTATGTCCTAAAGGGGCAGATGAAAGTGGTCTTTTCTTGGTCCTCAGGATGGATTGCAACCTGGTTATAACCAGAGTACCCGTCTAAAAAGAACTTATTTCCCACTAGTTTCTTGAGGATCTGATCAATAAACGGTAGTGGGAAATGATCCTTCTTTGTGGAGGAATTGAGTCTTCTATAATCAATGCAGACTCTCCACGAATTCGCCACACGGGTTGGTATGATTTCTCCGATTTCAGTCATTATCACGGTGAGTCCTACCTTTTTAGGCACAACCTGGATTGGACTCACTCACCGACTGTCGGAGATCGGGTAGATGATCCCTGCATCTAATCACTTGATGATCTCCTTTTTCACGACCTCTTGTAGATTAGGATTTTGACATCTGTACATTTCACAGGAAGGTCATGTGCCCTCTTCGATGTAGATACAGTGTGTGCAATAAAGGGTGATACCAGTCAAATCATCAAGAGTCCATCCAATGGATCTTCGATGTTGCTGGAGAATAGTAATCAAGCGGGATTTCTGATCAGGTGTGAGTCTAGAGTTGATAATCACAGGAAACATCTGATTGGAACCCAAAAAGACGTACTTAAGATGGTCGGGAAGAGGCTTGAGTTCCAGGACAAGGTTATCAACAGCAACAGGTAGTTTAGGGTGTGTGTCAGGAGCAAGGGAAGGAGTTATGGGTGTATCTAGGTCAAGCTCGGACTCCTCTGATTGCAGGTTTCGATCCTTTTGTGGTTGATCATAAGTAGTCAGGTTGTCCTCAATATATAGATCGTCAACCACAACCTTAATGTCACATATTTGTTCTATCACACTGCAATTAATCCCTTGTTGGGACTTAAAGATGTCAATCTTTAGTGTTTGGTTCCCAAACTTTACTTCAATTTGGCCCTCCTCACAATTTATATTGGCTCTAGCAGTGGCCAGAAAGGGTCTCCCTAGTATAGTTGGTGTATCCCTCAGGTTTTCTGGTGCATCCATGTCCAAGACTACAAAGTCCATCGAGAAATAGAAATCCTTCACCCTAATGATGACATCCTCAAGAACTCCTTTAGGTGACTTAATAGATCAGTCAGCCAACTGTAATGTCACCTCTATAGGTTTAAGCTCAGATTCCTCAAGATGGTCAAGTAGGGATGTAGGTATTAGGTTTATGGAGGCTCCTAAATCTAATAAAGCTCCGTCAAATTGGGTATCACCAATGATACAGGAAATTAGGGGAGTACCTGGGTCTTTTGCCTTAGGTGGGAGTTTGCCTTAGGGGACTCCCATTTTTGGTTCGCAGCTTATGTTTAGGTGTACACACATCTTTGAAAAATCATGCTTAAATTGGTACGTGGCGGATCGCATCCATCAACGAGATGTTTATATGGACCTATTCAAAGAGCTTGACCAGATCCTCCTCAAGTGCCACAGGTTTGGTAGTCCTCTTTCCCTTGTTCAAGGCCTCAGGAAATAGAACCTTGGATGGTTCTTCTAGAATAGGTCCAGGTTCTTGATCTGGGACAGGGGCATCCTGCATAACTATCCTAGGGCTTGGGTTACTACCAGGCTGAAAGTGGATTGGATAAGGTAGGTCTTGTGCTGCTTTGCCACTACGGGTTGTAACAGAATTCAGTCCTGCCTAGTTTTGATTTGGAGTTGGTAAAATGGGTGGCTGCTGCTGAAATCCAGCATACAATGTCGAAGCTTCCATCCCGTCAGGTGATGAACAGAAGGGGCCTAATAAATCATGTGGGCTTGGCCTAGATTTAGGTTCATATCGTGCCTCTGGTTCGGCATGTTATTCGAATTTGGCAGAGGTTGCGAAGAAAGTGTGCCAGGTTGGCGGGAATTTGCCATCTGGGCGAGTTGATTGCGAATCTTTGTGATCTCATCCTTGTGCTGCTTTTGCATAGCCGCATTCGTCTTCTGAATGTCAGCCAAAGTCTGAAGGATAAGAGTCATTTGATCTGTTTGAGTTGGCCCAAATTGATAGGTACGGTTAGGCCGAGGCTGAGGCGACTGATATGGACGAGGAGCTTGTGGATGGGGTTGATATGGTGGTCTTTGATTCTAATTATTTCCTACCCATAAGAAATTGGGGTGATTCCGCCATCCAGGATTATAGGTATTAGAGAATGAGTCATTCTGGATGGCGTTGAGGTCCTCGTAGGTCTGAAGAACCTCAGGAAAGTCAGAGTACAAGGGTTCAGAGTTCCCCCAACTAGAGTAAGTTGGATCGGAGTTTCCTCTGGTCCTAAAGTCAGACGGGGGTGGATACGGGTGCATCCCCTGAGAAGATCGGTGATAAATGTTATGCACAGCTTCCCTCCCAGAAGGAGGCTGTGCAAATGGGTTTTATGCAAAGGTGGCTCGCTGCAGATGTCGAGTCAGCTCGTCCACCTCCTTGTCAATGATAGAGACCTTGTCCAACCGAATGGCCATCAATTCCAAGTCGACGGATGTGGATAGGCGCTGCGTATCATGTGCTTCCCTTGGATTTGTCGATGCGCGAGCATTCGTCCAGTCGAATAAGCCCATGGAGTCATTATTGATGGAGTTCTCGCACATATTCTCGAGAATCTCCCACACAGTGTCTTCGTGTTGACCCATGATATTTCCTCCGTAGGTTGCATTGACGAATAAGCGAATATCTTCACGAAGTCCCTGGTAAAATGACTGGACTTGTTCCCATTTAGGAATGCCGTGATGGGGGCACTTTCGCATGAGATCCAGGAAACGGTTCCATGCTTCGTGAAGCGGCTCTCCAGATTGCTGGGTAAAGTGTGTGATCTAGTGTCATAAGGCATTCGTCCGACCAACTGGGAAGAACTTTTTTCATAAACTTGGATTGTAATTCAACCCATGTGTTGATTGGACGCGTTTGAGTCTGATACCAGTGAGCTGCTTTGTCCATGAGGGAGAAGGAGATCATCTTCATAAGAAGAATATCCCAATTTTGGACATCTGACCTGAAGGTCTAAGCCAGATGTTTGAGTTGTTTGATGTGCTGGAAAGGATCCTCAGAATTAAGTCCATGCAACTTAGGAATAGCATGAATCATGTTGGGCTTGAGTTCAGAATTAGGACCTCCAGCCAGGATTATAATGATCTCGCATCATAGGATGCTACGGTGGGTTTAAAAAGGCTTGAAATAAATCATTAAGGCACTGGAGTTGGTTCTTAAGGTTATTCTATTCTTCTACTGGTTGTGCCATGATGATGGAAGAAGGAGAATTTGGTTTAGATGAATTAGAGGAGATGTCTATGTGGTGGGGTTGCTGCACAAACACGGACGTCGAGGCTTAGCCTCGGCGGGAGTGAATCCCTAAAGGAGGCCTCAAGGATGGTCTTAAGGACCTCCTACCAAACATGCACCGATGGTTTGGACGAGAGTAGAATGTGATGGACCCAATTAAGACACCCAAAAATTTAGATGACTATAAAGGTTCGGGGTAGATGATACCCCTTAGTCAAAAAGCCGTCCACCTGAGAAATACTTGGGCAGCCAGAGAGGAAGAGTCCCGCAAAGACCCCTACATGGTAGAGCATCCTCATGAGTTACAGGGTTTCCCCAACCCGACCTCTCTTGTCACTAATGTTCCATGTAGACCAGAATGGGGACTTTGACCTCTTAAGTCTCCCAATTTTACTTAAGAGCAAGGGTGCTTAGGATTCCACTTGAACTTTAGATATATTAAGTGCAAAAGTGACCTAATTTCAAGGTTGGTTGACCCAACAGGAGGTCAATTTCACCTATTTGTCCTTTTTGAGAAGTTTTAGGTCCTTTCTTTTAGGATTCAAGTGAGATTAAGAGCCTAAGTTTTAGGGTTTTCTTGAATAGATCTCTTCAACCATGGCTTAGGCACACCTCTTTTTGGAGAGTTGATTCTTGCTTATGAAGGTGTGTCTCTAAAATCCTAAATTGAAATCCTTAGTTTGGTTCTAAACTTGGTCCAATTTAGTTTGCCAAAATATGGTATCTAGGGCTCAAGAAAGAAGGTGGTATCCCTTGTTACCTTTAAGTGGGTGCACAAATCAATGTTGTTGTTGAAATCAAATCAGGCAACTTTGGTGAATTAGCTAGAGATGAAAAGCAAGTAGTCCTAATTGATTTTATCCTTTTTTGCCTTTTCAGAGTGGGGGGTTTTAAGAAAAAGTGATCAATTAGCAATTACCTCCCCCGGGTGTGTTTGTTGTGTGGTTGCCTTTTGTTGAATCTTCTCCCCTGAAACAACCACAAAAAAAAAAGAGATATATCAAGTTAGTACCAAATCAGCAACTGTAATCAAAATTTCTAAATTGCCCATTGCTCCCCGACAACGGTGCCAAAATGTTTGGAGCGCTTGATCGAGTTTTAGAAAAGTCGTGTTGTAGTACAGTCGAAAAAGCATTCAAAACAAATACAATTTATTACTCGAATTTGAAAGTCCGAGGTCGAACACATGGAGCAAATTAGGGTTTAGAAATCAAGATCACAATTTGAGAATTTGAAAGAATGTAATATGCAATAAAATCAATGTTATAGTGCAAAAAGATAGGAATAAATATAAGGCACTAAAGGAACCAATGTATGTGAATAAACACAAAATTGGGCGTCTGATTTGTGAATCAGACACCTTAAAATGTGGATGCTACAGTGCTTGACTCTTCTTCTCCTTTTCTCTATCTCTGGCAGCTGCTTTCAATCTTCTTTGTTTCTCTTCTTCTGATTCCTTGCCTTAGCCTCTCTCTTCCTCTACCTTCTTCTCTGTCTCGGTTGCCTTCAGCTTCTTCTTCCTTCAGTTCCTTCCTTCTCTTTCTTTCTCTTTCTTTCTCTACCTTTTCTTCAACTCCTTCTTATGCCTTTAGCCTTTTCCTTCCTCTCTCTGTTGTAGCCCTTCTCTTTCCTTAGTTTCTAACTTCGGCTTCCTCCTTCTTCTTCCTTGGCTTCAACCCTTAGCTTCCTCTTCAGCTGCAGAGCAAAACATATCCCTACCCACGCAAGCTCTCTTCTCTCCTTTCTCTCTTGGGTTCACTCTCCCAGAGCCACTTCTCGAGTAATCAGGTCAGATACACACCCAAGACCAAGCCCACCAGCATGCGATGGTGGGCAAGGTGTGAGGTCGGGTCGGGTCACCAGGTCTACAGGGGGTGGTTGCAGACGAGGCGTCAGATCGGGTGAGAGGGGACCTCACCCCGTGAGTTGGGGGCAACCAGCCCAATACAAAAAATCAATTTATGTGGCTTTGGCGCTCCAGATGTTTTCGAGGTGGGACTATCTTCTCGTTTCTTTCACGTGCGCCAGCAGCAGAGAGGTTTGTGAGAGAACCCCGCGCAACCTGGGGTTGGATCCTGGAGTGGGCACAGCCTGGAGAAGCTTGCAAGGGAGCTTCAAGCCGTGCATCAATGGCGGTGAACCCCTGAACCTGAAATCACACAAACAGCTTTGCGGCCGCGTTAAAAAGCTCAGGGAGCTTCCCCAAGGTGCGGCGAACGTGTAAAGGTGGTCAACATGGCATGGGTCGGCCTGTGGGTGCGTGACTAGGGCACACTGTGGTCGTGTGTGTGGGTGTGTTCGGGGGCACTTGTGGGTGAGTGGCGGAGTGTTGTCTTTTTTTGTTATGTTCAATGAGTTGGGGCTAAGCTTATGGACCGGTCGGCAAGGAGGGAGGTGGTCTGTGGAGGTGGAGCGAACTCGCCGGAGGGGAAGGGGATGATGGTGGTGGAGTGTGGCAATGGTCGTTCGAGGGAAATAAAGAGGGAAAAATAGAGTAGAGGGTAACAGGACTTATCTGAGAGTGAAGAGACGAAGGGGGAGGTAGGGATGGCTTCCGGCTTGTATCGCCGACACCGGAGACGAAAGTGCTCAGTGAGGGAGGTCGGCGAGGACGAAGGGGAGGCAGGAGTGTCGGCTAGTGTGGCGTGATGCAGACAAGCGAGAGGAAGATGAACCTGCCACCTGTATTATGTCTAGGCGACGAGGGAGAGTGAGGGAAGTTGCTAGAGCTTGATGAGCAGTTTGGCCGGAGGAGGAGAGATGAAATTGAGGGGTTTCTCCAACTGAATTCAAACTTAGGAGATGCTGAATGAGTTGGGGTTTCTTAAATATGTCCTAAAGGTCAGGTTTGTGCTTGGAAGCCAAGCTTCGAAGCACGGCAGGTTCGCCGGCAGAGGAAACTTGAGAGAGACCCAAATCTCTCATGCATTCGCATGAGAGATTGGGTACCAAATAAGGCTTCTAATTGGGTTCACATTGGAGGAGATTTCTCAGAGAATCTCCCTTTCAATTTTGAAGGGGATTCTCTGAGAGATCAGGGAGAAATCACCCTTTCAAACTCGCCGGAGTAGGATTCCCTCTTATATAATGGTGGAAGGACCTAATTGTAAAGAATGAAGAAGAAGATAGGGGTTCAATTGTGGGGGTTTTTGAAACTAGGGGTAGAAATGTAATTGAGCTGGACCTATTTGCAAAGTGGGTCAAGATGAATTACACTTAGGTCCAAATTTTGGTAAAAACTTAATTTGGACTTAAGGAATCCAAAGGTGAGGTTGGATTTTGGGTTTGACCACGTATAACTGGGTAATTTACGTAAAAACCTAATTTAGGGCAAACATTTATCTGAGACCCCATTTTATGTCAAAATAGGTTTGAATGGCCTAATTGAAGGTTCTAAACCCTAGAGAATATTTTTATATGATTTTTAGAGTATTTAGGTAAATTTTATTATGACTAGAACCTTGTTAAATCAAGTATATCTATTTTAAGGTTACAAGAAGTCATTTAATTCTCAGCATTCACATGAACCCTTTCTGTTTGAACCAACCCACTTTTTATCTTGTTAAGACCATTTGACCTGTGTTTAGCTCATGAGAAAACCCGTTGTTGCACTGCAATGGTAAAATTACAGTTTTACCCCTTGTTTCTCAGTTTTCTCTCAAAATGGTTATTTAGTGAATTAGGACCTCCAGTTGGTTATGTAAGAGCTTTTGTTCTCTTTTATGGGTCAAAATGAGCTAGTTAGGGCTCATGATGGTGTTCCCATCAATGGGTCTTGTCCACAGGGAGGAAATGGCCTATTTAAACTCGCAAAGATGTTCACTATTAATTTTGTCAAGAAACCAAATCAAAATCACTTTCAGATTTGGTAAACAATAAGAGATAATGCTGAAATAGCAATTTTGCACAAATGAAGGATATATTTTGCAATGCAGCTCAATAAAATAATAATAAAAGTTCGCAATGGCACTAAATATAAATTTTAATAGGAACTTTGATGTAGCAAAACAGGGGAAATTCTTCCCATTGTCCGTATGTGAGGAGGAGACTATGATTGAAGGCAAGAAGCTCACCAGAGGTTGAGTGAGTCGAGGGCTATTCGGCGGTGGTGGTCTCATGGCCAATGATGGTCGGAGGTGGCGACGATGAGGAGAGGAACGGTGGTGGTCGGCAGTGGTTGCAACTCTATTGCTACTGTGGGCTGGTACTTGTGAAGGCACGCACGTGAGGAGGCAAGGGTGGGGGTCGGAGAGGACGTGCACAAGCCGAGCGGGTGCGCGCGGGCGCAGTTGAGCTCGGCCACAGTTGCTGCTGCTGCACACTGCTGGCTGCACACGTGGAGGCGCTGAAGGACGCAGCTGCTATTGCGAGTAGGTGGAGGTGCTGGA
Organism: Thalassia testudinum; assembly: GCA_037157565.1. NCBI lineage: Eukaryota > Viridiplantae > Streptophyta > Magnoliopsida > Alismatales > Hydrocharitaceae > Thalassia > Thalassia testudinum. The sequence continues at coordinate 11,566,173 of JAZHRO010000051.1, forward strand.
GAACTCACTTGGAGAGTGCAGTTGCTTCTACTGGACGCTGTTGCCCACATGTTGCAAGTCGCATGCTGCATGCTGTGAGGACACGTGGAGAAGCTGCTATGCGCACGTGGGCTGGCTGCTCGGGTGACGGAGGTGTCGAAGGAGAGGCGCGCACGGAGAGGGGAGGGGGCGCAGGGGGTCGTGTGATCTGGAGGCGAGGAGGTCTACGCGAGGAGGAGATCAGTGCGCGTGGGCGAGGAGGGCAGTGAGGTGGCGTCAAACGTCTGGGAAATTTCCTGGACGTCTTAACTGGTGAGGGGGCAAGGAGTTGGAGGTGGTTGCTGGTGCTGCCGTGAGGGTGTGTCCGACGCATAATTCATGTTTTAAAAGTTGTTTAGTTGTAGTATAGTGCGAAAACACATCGACAAATAAATTTATAAGACTCCGGTGAGTATCGGATCGTTCGCAGGAAGGCAATCTCGATTTTTGCAGAAGCATTTCAATAAGACTAATTCTCACTGGATATATATATGTATATATGTATAAGGCAGATATTCAGAGAATCAGAATTTTATTGCAATTAGATAAAGTTTTTCACAATAGAAAATGCTAATAGAGACAGATATATAAATAAAAAGAGAGAGAGAAGTGGCAGAAAATCGACGCCGCTTGTGGGATGCTTATGCGAGATGTGACAACACCTCTGATCCAGAGCACTGAGATGGAGAATTGCAGAGAAGACGGTAGAAGAGATCTGGAGTTGATGGGAGAGAGAGCTTCTAAGTTGATGCCTTCAACTGGGGGGCCCTGGGCCTTCTTTTATAGTTTTGATGGAGGGAAAAAAGGGTACTTTAACCCTTAATTTTGTGCGAAAACCCTTTGGCTAATCAGATTCGTCGATCGGGAGATCAACGGCTCTGATTTGGCCTCAAAGTAGCCTTCAAAAAGCCTTCTACACTCAGATTTGCTCTGGTGGCGACACGTGGTAGCCGCTGGAGCGATGGATCGAAGATTGCACGGCCTCGCTTCCTCCTCGCGTGCCCTTCATCTTTTCCTTCTTGTCGCTCAAGCCTTAATCCCGCCTTAACGTCAGTCGTCTGATCGTAACGAGCGCCGCTACCTTAGCGTCGAAGTAATCGCGTGAGATCACGTGTACCCCACTGCACGCTCTGATCACACCACGTCGCCGTGCTTCAGTGCATACAATCACATGCAATTCCGCCCACGCGCGCCCGATTCAATTTCACGTAGCACAGGGCTCAAACCCGACCCCACATATGCACACGCACGTGCGAGCCACTGCGCTACGCAAGGCCTTTGTTATATATACTTGTTTATTTGTATTTATCCTTATCCAGTCTGGGCGAGCGACGTGGTGCGCTCGTGTCCGTTGGATGAAGATCCAACTACCCACAGAGTGCAGTGTAGCCTTCCTAAATGGGGCGGTGGTGAGGGAGCGGCTATGATGGCACCACGTGATGCCATCATGGCCGTCCATCTTCTTTTCTTTGTATCTGGTGCTGTAGACCTTTGATCGAGTTGATTTTTGCGTCGTTGGACTACGATCGTCGATCTGGATTCATCCGTGTAGTTGGATTCTTCATCTGAGGCTTGGATCTTTGTCCTTATGCTCCATCATCTCCGTTATTCTATAGACTGCACACGATGCTCTAGTTGTCTGATCGGGATGATTTCGGAAGCGTTGGACTTCCATCGTCGTTCTGTTCAGATTTGTCTAGTCTGATCTGACATCTACGGCTTCAAATCATCTGTGATTAAAATCATCCCTCTTTTAGGCCATAAAATGATGATATTATCTATATGACTAATAAACTAACTAGTATGCGAATTACGATGCTTATGCATGCATTAACTCGAAGTTATGGTAGAATCTAGCTCAATTCAGGTGTTTTAGGTTGCATGATTGATATGCAATCAGGGTGGTCCTGCATGCTATTGTTGCAGCTTGGAGGAGTGCACACTGAGGTGCTCACAGTAACGCAATTGCTCTAATTTGGTGGAGCATCCTGTCACGATGCTCGCCTACGGTGGTGGAGCAGACTGCCGCAGTCGAGGCCGGCGGTGGTGGAACGGACAAGAAGCTATTCTCTGCATAGTAGGGAATGGGGTGGAGGCCTACTCTTGATGGTGCGATTGAGGTCTTCTTTTATGGCTGCAGGATCATGGAGAGGAAGAAGCGTTGGAGAAGAGGGATCGTTGACGACGTGTAGTATCCTCTCTCCTCAGCAATTAAGGTGTGCATTCAGTGTGAGAAGCCGTTGCTGCCAAGAGAATAAAAATTAAGAAAAATGATTATTGGGTTATTTATATGTAAGACCTTAACTTCTATGTTAAATTCAAAACACTAATTGCAATGCAACCTATTTCAATGCATGATATTCTAAATAAATTCCAAATGATATTATCAATGCATGTAATGCATGAAATGCATGAGATTTTATGTTATCCTAATTACACATTAATGTATGCTATATAAATGTACATGTTAACTTAATGTCTAGGCACTAAAATGCATACTTAGCCCACAAATATGGGCTCATCAGCGGATGTGTTTATGAATGACTGGTCCACGAGCAAGGACCTACTACCCCAAAATCCATGAAAGGAAAAAGCTAATCCCATCCCCTATAGAAAGTTCCACAAGGCTCAAGGACACACCATCGAGGAATGCCTGAATCCGCGGGACAGGGTCGAGTCTCGAACACGGTGTGAAAACCTGACCAGCTTCATCAAACAAAGCGGGGGCCAGAATTCAGGGCCCAAAAGGATACTAAAAGCAGTTCCAGCGACTCCCAGGATTCAATATGGCCTTCATCACAAGGATGGAGCTAGACAGGTCAACACCCTACTTTGTCAAAATAGCGATGTCCCTCAGCAACCTTACCCAGGCCTATGGACACATAGGTCAAGCTGATTTTCGGGGTCGGCACCAACCGATACCAACAAGCCACTCCGTCCGAGTTGGCACTCTTATGCGCCCTCCCCACCCTTCAGTTGGGTCAAAGGAGCACCATCGATCAAGTGGTGTCCAAGTTGTTTGCTCCTCCAACTCCTCAGGAAAAACATACGGGCTCGCTTCTAGTAATGCTACTATTGGTAGGGTGGCTACAACCCAAAGGTTTCTCCCTCGACTAGCTTCTCTGGTCATGAGCTTTTGGCAGTCACAAAACAATGCCAAAGGGAGAGATTAGCCACCCCTTGTCCACCTGTGGTAGGGACATTTCACCTCAACTTGTGGTCGGGTTGACGATAATATTAGGCAGCACCATCGATAGCCCGCTAATCCACGCCCTTCTCCAAATCCCCTCCACGTACTCCCAACCTCCTCAAGAAGTAAAAGCAATGCACAAAAGTCAGGCAGTCAAGAGCAAACTCCTAAGGATTGATCTGCATCAACTTAGGAAGCCCAGACCCCTAGAGCCATAAGAATGGGAGAAGAAGAGAGAACCAAGTCCACATGATTCAGCGGGGGGCGAACCTTGCTGATCTGCTGGCGACCTTAGGACCGCAACCAAACTCTTCAGGGGCTACATTGCCTTTTCCTCATGACGCTACCGAGCTCGTCGAGGTTGGAGTGGATCTTAATCCCTCCAAGGTCCACAGATTATCACTCCTGCTCAAGACATAGCGAGCACACCCAAGAAACACCCCCTAGGGTCGACAAGGACTGAGGCACCTCCCCACGTTCCTGCAACTACAAAGCCACCTCCTAAAGTCGGTGAGCAATAGATGCTCCCTGCGGGTGTATCCAACGTCGCAGAGAGGGCAATCCCGGCAATGACAGTCACAGCATTTGGGGCCTTCACCTCATCCTAATAGTGATCAACATCGGTCTTGCCATAGGTAAGACAAGACTCATTTTCATAGTGACTGACCCTTACTCGCTGAAGGTGGCGCTTATGTCACAACTTCACTTGAGTAACCACCTCTTAAGGCAAGCGAGTCATCTCTTAAGGTTGGCAGAACTCGGGCGAATGCGCCTCACATTCCCCTACCTCGCCACCTCCTAAGGTCGGTAAGCCGCCTCTTAAGGCTGGTAGGAACTCGGGCAGACGCGCCTCATGCTCCCCTACATTGCCACCTCCTAAGGTTGGCAAGTCACCTCTTAAGGCTGGCAGGAACTTGGGCGAACACACCTCACATTTCCCTACATTGTCACCTCCTAAAGATGGCAAGCCGCCTCTTAAGACTGGCAGGAACTTAGGCAAATGCTTCTCATGTCCCCCTACATTGCTACCTCCTAAGGCTAGTAAGCTGCTACTTAAGGCTAGTAGGAACTTAGGTGGACGCACCTCACATTCCCCTACATTGCCGCCTCCTAAGGCTGGCAAAGCCGTCTCCTAAGGTTGGCAGGAAATCGAGCCCCTGCACTCACATTCCCTCATGATGCCACCTCCTCAGACCGACAGCCGCCCCCTAAAGCTGGCAGAAACCAAGGCTTGCACGACCATTGTTCAAATTGATATAATGCCACCTTTCAAGACTAGAAAGAACTCGAGCCCCCACGCCTAACATTCCACTGGATATCAGGTCACCCCTCAAGGCCAGTGCGAGCTTGGGCTCCCACAATCCAAGTTCCGTTTTATAACAACACCGCCTCGTAAGGACGGTGAGAATGCCCCTTGCGCTTTCCCCATTCTTCATTAGCATGCCAAGGGTACAGTCAAGAAGACCAAACGTGTAGTGATGTTACACCCTGTGGCCAATCATGCAAGACGTCCTTTGTCCACCCACAATAAGGATGAGCCTCGTAAAATAATAGCCGCATTACTCTTGGCATAATCAACCACCTAGCAACCGACCCCCCACATGATTCTAGTCCCTGTCTCTGCGGAGAGTCAAGGTAATGCGTCGAGACCAAACGACTAGGCCTAGATCCTTGAGACAAAGAGAATCTAGCTTACCCACCAACAACTTCAGAAATTCAGCCCAGCTCTCTAGCTGCTGACAACACCATCAAGCTCAACCAAGGCAGAGCGAACCCTGATCACTCTAAAAGTTGCCACTCCTACTCAAGCCCAGCATGGATAAATCTGCCTGGACCACCGATGGCCTACCGGATGAAGGCCCTTAGTACTCAGGCAGGCATAACTCGGCCAAGCCACAACAAGAGGCTAAGGCTTAAGTAAGGGAGCTTGCTGCCCTCACATAAGGCCTGGCTCTCGAAGGTGGTGGCATCCCTTCACATGGCATGAGCATAAGCTTCACCAGCCTCAATAAAACCTACCCTAGGAGGCAAAGTCCCATACTAAGGGTGGACACTGGTAAACTCTCGAGACGGGTAATTCTGCCCAACGCCCATAGGGGCCTACAGCAAGTACTACCTAATCAATCCTGCTCCAGCTTATGAATTTCCTACCTTAAGTAGACGTGAGTCCACCTTAGTATAGAACCGCGCCCTTCGACCCTCACCTAGGGTGTTACAAAAGGCACCCGTCGGCACCCTAACCCTGAAAAGGGGCATATTTGAGTTCTCACACAAGGATCTCCAAAGGCCCTTACTCTCCAACAAAGAGACAGGAATATTTCAACAAGATCCAAGCGATCATGGCCCTCGAGCCCCCAAGCACCTAGAAAAGGATGCAGCTGTTAGTCAGCAAAATCGCCCCCTTGGGCCAATTCCTATCTCAAACTTCTAACTAACACCTCCCTCCTTCGAAGCCATCAAGAGGATCCTTGGGCAGCTCCGGCTAAGCCCATGGCTGAGATCATGGAGTTCATCCAAATATCTGCCAATCAAATAAAGTTAGAGACATGGCAAGCCTGACAATCGTGGCTACGATACCAGCTTGCCCGACAACCGACACAGTTATTTCCTGTGTCCGGAAGAATCCTACATCTCAACCCTAAGCAATGGCTAAAATAGGCAGACGAGATACCGAGCCTACGGTCGAGCTACAGAGCATGCAAAAAAGGCTCCCTTAGATCACACACCCTTTTCAGCCAGGTATACGGCATGAAGTCCTGGCTACCACTCTGGGCGATCCTCCCTATCTGTGGTACCCGCTTGCAGTAGACAGGCTAGCAAATCCATAAAGGGGGGAGCCTCCACGTCGAGTCATTCGAGTGGAAAATGAAAGTGCCCCGTATAAGGGATCAAACAAAATTCGTAAAAGTAGTTCACACAACTCTTGCGAATAGCAGATCCTAAGTGGCAAACCAATCCCTTGTACTTGACAAGCGAGCAATTCATTATCACAGAGCAACAAACAATAGAAATAAAAGCCTTCCTTTATCTATATATATATATATATATATATAAGTAGTTGCCTATTACATTTTCCGAGACCATCATTCCCTACTGGCCTATAGCAAAAAGAAAAGAAAAAAGGGGGGCAACTTGATAACAAAATTACAAAAATAGTAGCAACACCACTTATCAGGACTCAATGGCTTCATCCCCAGTCCTCAACGGCATTCACCCTTAACAATGAAGGCAACAATGAAAGGCAAGGCAACCATCCTCGTGGCACAGCAAGTTCCTAATGGGCCCAGCTCAAGCACTTCCTCTTCAGGAGCCAATCTTCTTGGCTGGCCTAATATAACCTGGCTAGCCCACTCACGAAGTTCTCTACCATCGAGATATGCCAGCCCTCAGAAAAGGGGCGGCCATTACTTGCTTCCAGAACATGCACCTCCTTCTTCGAAAGGAGCATACAGTAAGAGGCAGGCGAACGCTTGGATGAGTCTTGAAGGGTCACGGTATTTGACACAAGCGCCCCAACAAGACACTCCTTCAGCTCCATGACCAATGGCGAGCTTGGCTGGGAAAACCACCTCAGCCTATGGCAAGCCTCGCCCAGCTCCTTTGGCAGCCAGGACGCTCCACCCGCTTGTTCTTGCTGAGGGTAGAGCTCCTACATGGCCTCCTCTACCATGTCCGGTGCCTTCCCCAAGACCATCGAAGACTCCCCAAAAAGGGCGAGCAAGTATCCACCTTAGGCGCCCCGACCTACCTAACAACCATGATGTGTCATCACGCGAGGTGAAGGCACCTCCAAGGGGCTCAACCTGGTAAAAACCACAGTAAAAGGCATAAAAAAACTTGCCCCTACCTAAGAAGAGGCCACAAGGAGACTCACCACGTAGAGGCAATGAATCAAGGCATAGCCAAAGCCCATACCCCCTAGTAGGGAGGCAGCCCAAGCTACAGTGGATCTTAGGAGCCGAAAACCTTGCTGCTCTAAGTGAGGGCCGTTGCTCGGAGCCGCCATCGCAGTCGGTGTCACCTCCTTGGACATGAGGTCTCCAACAGGCCCCTCCATGAAGGATCCCCAGATAGACCAACCGTATTGTCGATCATGGAAGGGGCCATCTGACCAAAAGAATCTGCTCTTGCCATCACCCTCGTCAAGCTTTGCCGCACATTTTGTCGTGCAAATACACTGCCTCATGATGAACCACCAGTAACTGCAACTCCCCCACTACCCTTGTGGAGTCACAAAAAGAGTCGAGTAGGGTAGTAGAGATGCTAAGCTTCCACGTTGTAGTAGTCTCCACCCAACCCCAAAACGGGACCGATACCTGTCAAGGGATCTAGGCGGACCCAAAGGGGCCGACAGGCATACTAGGACATCCTCCACTTCATCTCCGCTCAGATTCAAGAGAGAGGAAGTAGTCGACTCCACCGCAACAAATGTCCCACCGAGCTCCCCCCATAGATGCCTTAAGGGAACCTGATCCACCTCCTTTTTGCTACCTGCCTCCCTCCTCTTGAACCCTTCAAAAACAAGAGAACCCCCTTTCATGCCCTGTTCCATGGACCTCCCCCACACATGACTGGTCTCACACTGGGAGGAACCCCTATGACGCCCAGACTTGTCTAGTCGAGCAAACCACCCCAAGGCTACAAAAAAAGAGAGTAAAATGGGATAAGCGGACAAAAAAGGAAAGACAGGGGGGACCAAAGGGACCCTTTTCTACGAAACATAAGCGAGCCTAAATTCCATGAATGCCTTAAAAGGCATCTTGGCTTCAAAAAGTCCAACAAAAATCCTACAAGCCCTCGCCTCAGCCCATGCACCGAGCAGGGGTAACAAAACGGACCTACCTTCTCCCAAAGGCCTGGACATAATTACTCTCCAGCCACTCCATCGAACACGTAGCCCCTACGACAAAATCTTGAGTGAAGGCAAGGCTCCTCAAGATAGCTACCAAGTCATCTGAACGCAGAAAATAAGGATGGAGGGGCATGAACTCTACCCTACCCCAAACCCTTATTTATAAGCCCCCTTGAGGGAGGTGCCATCACCCCACCTACCCCCACGAGGCGTGGAGTTCCTATGAGACGAAACCCCTGAGAACACGACACAGATTCAATAGTATCTCACCCAAACTGACCAAATCGTTGGTCAGAATTCTGCACATTAAATGACCATGCATGCATATCCGACATCACAGTGGCATCAATCACCTCACAGATAAGTGCAACTTTTGAGGCCATGACCCTTCATTTTCAATGGCAGATAATGGTCATCTTGTCACGCTACATGGCAAAACAATTTTCTGAAACCACTTCTTAACACTGGCAGGGAATAGGCATCGATATGCCCCTACTCCCTCCACAAGCTGCCTCTTAAGGAGGCGGGAAATCGAGCCCTTACACTCACGTTCCCTCAATACAGTTGCCTCTTAAGGTCGGCGGGAAATCGGGCCCTTGCGCTCACATTCCCATAATATAGCCGCCTCTTAAGGCTAACGGGAAATTGGGCCCTTGCACTCACGTCCCCTCAATAAAGCCACCTCTTAAGGCTGGTAGGAAATCAAGCCCTTACACTTATGTTCCCTCAATATAGCTACCTCTTAAGGCCAGCAACGGGAAAATACGCCTTCAACCTCCTCCGGAGGACAGTAGTACACTAGGCGAATGCCCTTGAAGCCACTTCTAGAGGTCAGGCAATATAACAGGCAAACTTAAGTATGGGGCAAATTCTGCTCCATGGCAAATGCTCCCCCACTTAAAGACACAGCTGAGGCATCATTTAGGGGCATCACCTATTGCGGAGTTTTTACCACTATAGTTACTCTCTCTGCAAGCATCCACTAACCAGAGAGTAAGGGGCAAATGATGAGGGGCAAAAAATGTCCTCGGACTCAAAACTTTGTGAAAAGCCCGACAAGAAGTGTCCGACCTGGAAAGACTTGGGTACAAGCGAGTTCGAGGATCCAAACCGCCTACCCAGACAGGCCCGAATACAGGCGACTCCAGAGGATCAACTCGCATGGGGACCCAACACCGACCTCCGACATCGACACAGGAAGGCCTATGACCTGACAGCGGACAAAGTCCTGACAAGTGTACCAAAGATCACGGGAAAGATCTTGCTGATCAAGACTTCCCCCACACTATAAATAGTGAGAGACCCCCGAGCAGGCTCTCACGTAAGCTTGGGGCAAAAGAGAAAACCCTGTAATCTCACAAGTTCTAGTGTATAATTGGGAGAACCATCCTCCCCCCAAACATATGCCCCTTGTGGTGGAATTGGACCACCAAATCCTCCTGTCTCCTTTATGATTGCTTGATGTTTGTCGGATCGATTCCTCCCATCGCCTAGGAGGCTCGACCACTCCCTCTTAGAGATGGATGTTAATGGCTATGAAGTGCTCCCTGCCTTTACAAATCTTTTGGTAGCTATGAGAAACCCATCTGTGGCCATCCGAGGCTCATCACCTAGGTTAGCAGATAGGGGGTTAAGTAATGAAATAAACGACAGTTAACTCACCTTTTGAAGGTTAACACCCCAAATAAATTAGACCTAAAAAATAAGCTTATTATCAAGTGGAGGATTCACATGGTAATTATCCCCAATTTGGAGGTCCTTACTAGGAGTATGAGTAGGAAAAGGGCCACGAAATGCACTCAATAGAAGCAAGACGTGAATAAAGACATTTCGTACTGTGATGATGTGAGTGATCATTATTAATTAAGATTAAGGTTAAACGGTAGTTGAGTTAATCTAAATAATCCATCCAAATCATTAAAAATGAATTATTTGATTTGATTTATTTAAGTTAAGAATCAACATCTAAATCTTAAGACTAATTTGGATATTACATTGGCTCACGGGTCAAAACACTTTCAACCTAAGTTTAAAATTTCACTACGGGTGATTCATGAGTGAGACCCACCTACTAAATCCAACCTAATATTCAAAGAATAATTATTAGTTGTGTTATTGATTTTTACCCTTAAGTTTCTTTTTGAAACATAATTATTATTTATAAGTAACATTAATTGTTGTTGAATTTGTTTCCAACCAATCCATCGTGAAAAGGTTGTAAAGAGTATAATATAACATTTTAATTTTGTTAACAAGTATATCTAAAAGATTTAGATTTTACCTAACTTGATTGAACCAAACGGTGATCCAAATACCTTCATTTGATCTAATTTTATTGGATAATAAGTGATCATTTTATCAACTTAAACCTGAAATGACCTCTATCGAATAATTTGAAGCTATCCACATTGATCGATCGTCAGGGATACAAATAGCTTCATTTGATCTAAGCCGTTAAAGTAACAAGTGATCATTGTACCAACTTGAACCAAAAAGGACCTGAAGCAAATAATTTGAAGCTAGCCAAATGGATCGAACATTTTCCCTTAATTAAGACCATTAAAAGAGAATCGCATTGACTTAATAATAAGCAAATCTAGCTTTATTTGATCGGTGGCGCCCCTGTTTTTTATAAATCCGAAGAAAACGAATCTTCTGCACCTAATGAGAATATCCAATTTTGAGTTCGTCACTTGATGTGAGAGCATAAAAATTAGCAATAGATAAAAATGACTCATGCAAACGAGTCTTTTAAAATCAAAAGAAAAGTTGGGGGAACGTTATGTCACTTTCACAAAGTAAACAAAAGTTTAAAAAAAATAAATAAATAAATATTTGATGTATTTTGATTTTGTATCGACGTGAATAGATGTATTTTAATATTTTATATATTTTAATTTTTTATGGATGTTAATTGATATATTTTATTTTTATATAAAAAATTAAAAAATATAAATTAAAAATCTTCAACTAATGTATTTTGATTCCTCATTTTCTCACAACAAATTAAAATTAAAAAATCTATTGAAAAATAAATAAAACAACAATTGTAAATCAAAATACGCCATATATTACAAAATATGTTACTTGATGTATTTTGATTTTCAATTAATATCTTATATTGTATTTACATTACCTTATTTTATATATATATATTTTATATTCTAATAAAAATATATTCAATATTAATTTCTAATGAAAGAATATAAGATGATGAGGTCAATAACGAAAATAAAGTTTAAATTAAACATATGTGTTAAATAATATAAAAGAAAAATAAAATTTAAAAAAGAAAAAGAAGAGAGAGAGAGCCACGCAGAGATGCATGATTTACAAAAAAAAAAAATTAACCGAACTAATAGCTAGGGGATACGGCCAATTATATATATATATATATATATATATATATATATATATATATATATAATTTGAAATGCAGGTCTATTTTAATTAAAAAATAAAAAAAACGTACGTCAATTCCATCCAACAAATCGGCACCCTCCTCATTTTTTATTTTTTTTATAATTCCCTTCGGTCGAGGGTAGCTACTTTTTTTCCTTTTCAAAGGTGTTATGGTTATTCTTTTTCCTTACCTTCAAGAGCTATGCCCTATATTATTTTCATTTTCATAATAAAAGGAAGTTCTATTTTAAAAAAAAGAAAAGGCTCACACCATACAAGGAGCCACTGCTATTTTGTGCAGAAGGAACTGTTGAGATGAAAGGATGTGAAAGATAGTTTGAGTAAACCATCGCTCTTTTAATTAAGGGAAGAATATCTACTTTCCTGATTAGAAATTTATCTCTTTATTTGAATCCTGTAGAAATGCACTCATATCTTAGTGGTCCCCATATATATATATATATATATAGAAGTTTCACTGCACACTGCAAAAGCACGTGCAAAACTTATTACTACGATTCTCACATTACATGTTTATTGTAACGAGATTTTGCTACCGTCTTAGTCCAAAGCCGACTTTACTCATTTCTTCTGACATAGTTCCGCAACAGAGAATTGGATGCTTTACTGCTCTCATCATATATTACTCTTTCCAGAGAACGACCGGAGCTCTATCTATCACCTTTAATTCGCAGCTTGTTTTGCATATGTGTGTACGATTCTTTTTTATTCCTTTTCTCCGTGAATTTTGGGTATCTTCGGGACCTCTCATGCATGTGTTTTCCAACTTTCTCCTTAACTTTTTTTTTTTTTTTTTTTTGTCTCTCTTTGCTTGAGATAAAGACATGTGTTTTAGAGTTAGTTTGCTTGGAAGTTTAAGAAAGTAATATTAAGAGATGCAAAATTGGTGTTAACCTTAATTTATATTTATTTATTAAATGATGTTAATTTCAATTTTTATTTATTTGAATTGATGTTAGTATCGGTTCTTAGAGATTAGAGTTTTGGTGTAAGGGAGTTACGAAGTTTATACTATATTTCACATATTTTGCTATCGGTCCTTGAAATGATTGTTAGCGAAATACATGGGCTTCAACCTATCAAAATTGGTGTTAAGACATGCAGGTTAACCCTTTAGGTAAATGAGGGTTAACTTCCCAAATTAAGTAGCCTTTAGGGATGTGAAATGTCATAGTCATGCCATATATGGTTGTTACAAAGACTTTGGAGGTGCACATAAGGGAGCCATTGCATTCAAATATGTGTTGCATGCAAAATATTTCAAAGTTGGAAGGAATTTAAGTTACTTGTAACTCCTTCGGTCGGTACTCTCCTATGTTTGTTGTTCATCCTTGTAAGTAGAAAATAAAAAATTGTATTCATCTTATACCAAAAAAAAATTGACTTCTTTGTAGTTATCTCATTAATTAGATAGTGGCATTAATGGTTGGTTGGATACGTCAAGCAAATTATATTTTTGTTTCAAACAGGGAAGTGGAAGCTTGCTATAATCTATCTAATGTATATTTGAGGTTGAGTTGATTTCTATTGGTAATATGTGCATTAACCCATTTAGTTAATTGATGTAAGCTACAATAGATAATCCACTCAAAGGAGATAACCCAATATGTTACATTGTTCCAAATGCAACCAAATTTCCTAAGGAATTAATTCATATTATTGCTAGAATTAATGCATCCTAATTTATATTGTAATTTAGGGTTTACCTATAGGATATTAAGCACTCTTTCTTAAAAAATGCCTTAACACATTTGTCAAGGTACATCTGTTCATGAAGCGAAACCCCACATCCCACATATCAGGGCTAGTCCCAAACATATATTATAAAAGCATTGCCAAAAAAAATGCTATCAACCTAGGCTTCTTTTTCTAGTTAAAAAACCTAGACCTTTATTTCTATTGGTGTATCAGGTAAAGTATTTTTGAGATGTTGAAGAAAAATGTATTCCAAGGTTAGAGGTACGCTAAAAGGTTATAGATGGAGTTGGTTTACCCTAAAATTGGTTTTGATTTCCTTATACCTATTTGCCTAATGTGGGAAATCCCTGACCTTAATTATGTTTCCTATAGAGATATTCCACAACCAAATGGGCTCAAAATTAGTGTAATCATTGATCTCCATTATATCTTAATTAATACTTCCAAGCACACATTCTTTTTGAGAATAAGATATTTTGCTAAGCAACCTCAGAGATTGCAAGGCTTGTTTGGCCAATGCAAACTCCAAACACGTTTGAATTTGTACATTGTTGTGCCAAATTATGGGCCACATGACTATTTCCCAAGGGACCTTAGTTTTATTGAACCAATGTATTGAATGGAGAAGATTTTGAAATTTTAAATTGATGCTAGAATTTCCAATGAGGTTGGGATTTCCAATTGATTTGGCCTAGATGGATAGAAGAATCACTTAGTATGATGCTGCATGTGCAATATTTAGATTGTAAATGTGTTAATTTAGATATTTATTTACATTTTTTGGAGTAATACTATTTTTTCTTTTTTTGCATTGCAGATGAGTTACAAAGTAGATCTACAAGTAGTTTATCAGCCCATTTAGATCTTTGAGTCAAGAACAATCAAGAAATAGGCCCAACTAGGCTAGGTAGTGGCATATATATAAGATTTTTGGCTAAAAATTAGAGCTTTAATAAGATTAAAAGTTATTTTAACCCTAGAAAAACTTTGTTATCCCTAAGTTATGAATTTCAAAAATATTTGAGAGCTTTCCAGGAATCTTAACTCTATAAAACGATCTCAAGGCCCTTTAGGGAGAGGCATCTACCTTCTACCCTTTTCCTTTCCTTAGGTCTTCCTCAAGGTGGGTGGCCACCCGTGTTTCTTCTCTGCCATTATTCTATCTCTTTGCCTCTATCTTCCCCTTCAATCTTCTCCACCACCGCCACGATGTTGCCGCCTTCTACTTCATCTTTATTTTCTTAATTCTTAATTCTAATTTTTGTTTATTTTGTAATTCCATTTGTAATCTTCAAGTAATTTGCTCCTCTTAACATTTAATTCATTGATGCAAGTTTTTATTTTGCTATTTATTTTATTTGTTGGTTTCTTTCTTGTTTTCTTGTAATTAGTATTTAGTTTGATCTATTTGTCATTAGGTTTACATTTAGTACTTCCTTATCCATTCTCATATTTATTCCATAATTTTCGTGCATCCAACGATTCGAAAAGGTTATCCTAGGTTTTCACACTTAAATTTTATATTCCTACAAATTTTCATTTGCAAATTCATCACAAAAAATAAAAATTGATTTATATTCAAGTGTTTTCATTATTGCAATTTAGCCCATGTATTTTATTACCAAATTTACTGTAAATGTTATTTTTGCATGAAAAGTAGTAAATAGTTTAATCATATAGTTATTTACTTCTATTAATTTTATTAATATTTTTAGATTTACGCAAAATTATTTATTTTTATTCTATAGTTAGGCCATTATCCTGCAAATTAGTACTTATCTTTAGGATTAACATGTTATCTTATTTCTAAAATGCCAAAATATATAACAACATGAAAAATAACAAAAAAAATAATTCATATTGTAATTATTGACTTGCAATATTTTTTCCTCCTTATGAATTGACTTGGACTTATGCTTGAATTTATTTATTTTTGCAAGGTTGAAAATTTTTAAACAATCATAATTTTGCTTATGACAACGGAGTTATTATTTGTGAACCCTTCTGACCAGTTAGCCCAAAATAAGCTAAAGGCCTTTATGAATTGTTAAGTATTCCATTTCGATATTGTTAACAATGGGGATTTTGATTACCTATCCCTTCAATATTGATTGATTGTGATCAACTACAACGACTGCAACGCATGTAGCGTTGCCTCTCATAATCACATACACCCATACCTAAATTGAGTATCACTCCAAAGCTCATGCCTTTTTTCTTTTAAGGAACTACAAAGCTCATGTTGTAAATCCAAAGTCCAAAAAGAGAGTTGTGCATAGGTTCATCTGATTAATCATATTGCTGAGACATATAGAAGTTTCCAATCTTAGTGGATTAAGGCCATACTTCTTAAAGCTTTGGTTAACAAGCATCCATTCTTACTTTGTAGCTATGACCATAGCGCATGTATTACAAAGAATGACAGATGTGAAGGACATAAATCTATCCATAGTGGACTATGCTTTTTTCTTGAGTTATTTTTCTATGCCATCCCTTATTTTTGAACAAATTGCTACTCTTGTTACTGGAGAATTGAAAAATATGTGATCCAAACCTTTCTTCATTAAATAAAGATCACATTTGGAATCTATGTCTAAATTTCAATCAAGTAATAGAGATTTGAGAGGTAATGCATTGACCAAAGGTTTCCAAAAAAATAAATAATTTTAAGGGCTAAGCACATGAAAGTTCATACTTTTTTTTTGTAGAGTTTAACAACCTCCCCTCAATTAATCTTGTCTTTCTCATGATGGATCACCAAATCTTTATAAGCTGACTTAATACTAAAAACTTGATTTGGTTTAATCAGTGTATCAACTTGCCCTTCATAAATATGAGTATTCAAAAGTTTCCAAACTATTTTTGGCTCAAAATTTTCCTCAATTTGGCTTCTATTCCATTAATTGCTTTCCATTACTAGAAAATGTACCTTACTAGGTTGAGTTCCTCTACACTACCTTGGATGAATCAAATTGTTCCAATCCTTCAACCATTGATCTCTCCATTTAACACCCCAAGAATAGTCGACATGGGAAACTCATGAAATTAAATAATGAGAATAGAGTGAAAATTGCTACCTAACAGCTTAGGTTAAATATGTTGCATGGTTGTCATGAGTCTACTAGTTATGTCTGTACCCAACAAGTTATCAAGGTCAATTTTTCTTAATTAAATTTGAGTCTTACACATAGGTTATTACAAATAATATTAGAGCCAAACTTTCTCTAGTAGAAGGAAAGAACTATCTTTGAGATTGCCTAAAAGTACACAATGAGATGGACCTACTTGTACTATTACTGTCAGTTATGTGCCATCAATTTTATAAAGTGATGGTAAAAATATTTAAATAAGCAACAGTGAATGCGTGTACTCCCCCTAACATTAATTGGAACGGTGGTCGTTAATATTTATCATTGGTTACTTAAGCGACAGGAAATATATTTTTTGTCGTTGGTTCATGGAATAAGCACCGGTGAAAAGTCGATTAAAATTAGTGACTAAAATTTGAGCGGGATGAGAGATTTAATTTAGACTTATACCATCGATTAATCTAATAAGTGATGGTGAAAAGTAGGTTAAAATTAGCAGCCAAAATTTGGGCGTGCGGAGGGATTTAATTTGTCATTTTACCATCGATTTCTGATAGAATCGACGGCAAATGTCTACCCATCATCCTCACTAACAGAGTCCTCTCCTACCCCCACACTTATAGAACCCTCGCCGCCCCTCTCCTGATCCTCCTCATTTGCACCCTCCTCTGCTCCATCATTTGTGCCACTGCTCTCTGTTCTCCGTCGGTCGCCGGCGGACCTCCTCCTCCTCAGGTATCTCCTCACCGCCCCCTCTTCCTCCTCTTTGCCCTCGCCCTCCTCTACATCTTCTCCCCACCATCCTCCTCCTCCTCCTCGTCCTTGCCCTCCTCTACCTCTCCTCCTCCCTGCCCTCCTCCTCATCCTTGCCCTCCTCTGCCTCTCCTCCTCCCTACCCTCCTCCTCCAACCCACACTGCAGTCCCCCTCCTCCTCTTCTCCTCCTTGCCACCCTCCTTGTAACGACCCGGTTCCCGAGTCCCTACGAGACACGAGAACCGGGCCGACTCGACTAATCCCAAGACCTAGTCGTCCAACGAGGAAGTAACCAAAAGTGCAGTAAAATAAACCACATTCAGCATGAATATAACTAACAGTAAGGAAGTACAGCAGTAAGGAAAGAAACTACTACAGTAGATACCACCACAACAATAGAACAACATTTATCATATAACAAGAACTGCAGGTAAAGAAAGTACAGCGGAAACAAAAACTACTCACTAGAACAGAAACAAAAGAGGTACAAAAGACTGTGGTAAACTCTACTGGACCCTACTCGGCCCAGCGTCCTCTGCAGCCGCCGACCCTGGCTGCTCAACACCTGGTCCTGAAAAAGGTAACGAGTGTAACACGTCAGCAAAACGCTGAGTAGAGTGGCAAACAAACTAAAGGCAACAGTAGAGTGTACAGTAGCTGTTATGTTCTATTACTTCCTTTATTTACATCTTTCAATTTTCTCACTATTTCATTTATTTCTCAGATCCTTTACTTGATCTCGAATGTCCTCGTGGGAACGATCTTGATTGCAGTCTTTTCCAAAAGTAGAAGTAGCACGTGGTGCTCTCCTGGCCGGGAGAGTCCCCCGTGGTGATCCTACCCTCAATCAACCACCCCAAGGTCACTGACAGATGTAACGGTGACTACGGCACGCGCGATAAATGCACAGGTAGCTAGCCCGCACTGGCACGCGGTCAGTCGTTTCCGTTAACGGGTGCGCCCAAAGCACAGCACGGAACCAGGGCAGAGCCCTCTCAGTAACAGAGGTCCAACCCCTCCACAGTAACCAAACTGGGGCCTTGCCCCTCCACAGTCTGCGCACCCTCGCCTGACTACCCTGGTTTGCCCTAGTGGGCCTAACAAGTCGGTGAAGGAGGCTAGCAGAACCACGGGGCCCGTGGGGTAGCTAGTACTCTCCTAACACTAGTAGCTCTCCTCGGTACTACGTACACGAGGGCCAACAAGTCGGTACAGAGCGGCCAATCCTAACCCCGGGTCCTTGGGGTGGCTGGCCCCACTCTGCACTAAACAGGTACCGGTACTTCCCTTGGTACTGCGTACCCAAGAGACAGTACGAACTACATCTTAGTTGCATTCCTTTTTCTTTCCAGGAGTTCCACTCCTAATTCCCCGTAGGGTTCCAGCTCTTTATCTCAGAACATCATATGTTTCACTTTCCAGTTTCACGTTCTCACAATCCATGATCTCAATCATGTTTCTTTATTCATAACAGGTAGCTGTTAATTCAATTTACAGGCAGCTTTATATTCCTTTCCATTTTTCCAAGACTGCAGTATTATACATTCCACTAGTTTTTCCATCCTAGGGTTCATGCCACATCCTAGGATCTAGCATACAACTAGTTTTCCAGCCCTAGGATTCATGCATCACCTAGGAGCTATCATTCCATACATTTCTCATTCCTAGGATTCATGCAATGTCGTAGATTCTAGTTATGGTTCCATACTTTAATAGATTTTAATAATAAACTTAAGCCACTCTACCAGGTACAACGGGAGTAATGGGGGCGTGATCGGGAATCCCGCGTGCCTCCGCGACTCTCAAGACTGCAACTGATTGAGGTCCTATCACAAGGATCAAACACAAGGAGTGTCTCAAAATAGTGTATAGCTACTGTAGACGGGTAGAGGAATTAATTCTGAAAAGAATGCAACTCGAATCGCGGAAAACGGAGCCCGAACGGGCCCTAAACGGGTCGAAAAAGATGATACTGTGCAAGATCAGACGTCTGGAACTTCTTCCAGACGTCTTAAAAAGTGGATCAGAGAATTACCTGTTCAGCGTGGTTTCCCAGACGTCCAGAAGTCTGCGGGGACGTCTGTCCTAGCTCCCAGACGTCCGATGGTCACCCCGGGCGTCTGGAGGTCACTCCCGCCGTCTGGTACAACTTCCAGACGTCTGATTCGCAAAGGATGGCGAATCAGCGAACCTGCGCACAGCCAACTCCCTCCCTTAGTACGGTCGGTCGACAGGAAGGAAGAAGAAAGCGGAATACACCCCTTTCAGACGTCTGTATGAGCTACCAGACGTCGTCCTCGCCGTCTGCCTATCAACCCAGACGTCTGATTCTGGAAATTTTTCCAGAATCGGGGCGCTACTCGGCCTCCGCTCGCGACGCCGCCCGCGTCGCACCTCGCGCGCCTGCTGCTCAGACTGCAGCAGGTCCCTCTCCGCGTCGTTCCGCACCCCCTGCGCCCTCCGCCGGCCGGCCAAGCCGCTCCGGCGAGCTTGCCCTCACGGCAGAGCTCCGCTCTCGCACGCCGCACCTCCTCCGCGCTCACTGCGGCCGTCGCTGCCGCCCTCGCACTCGCGCTCACGCTCACGCTCACTGGCTGAAGGAGGAGAAGGAGGAGACGGTGGAGACGGGAGGGGAGGCGTGCCCTTTTAAGGCCGCGCGGAGAGGAGAGAGAAGGATTCACGGTAGGGGAATCCTGCAGCCGCAGGAGGGAAGAAGGCGAATATGCGGTCTGCGCGCTCAGGCGCGCAGACGACTCGCGTGTGTCGAAAATAACGGATTTCCAGACGTCTGGAAACTGTCCCAGACGTCTGGTCAGACGTCTGGACAACCCTCCAGACATCTTAAAAGACGTTTGCGCCACACACTCGTTACAATATAACAAACTCAAAGGAAGTTTCGTCCCCGAAACTTGCGCCAACTAGGTTGCGGGAAAAGATGTCCGAATAACCATAACAAACTCAAAGAGGACCGAAGCCGGTCCGAAAGGACGTACCCGCGAAAAGCTCCGGGTACCGCTCCCGCATTGCCGCCTCAGGCTCCCAGGTAGCCTCCTCGTACCGCTGGCTCCTCCACAAAACCTTTACCAGGGGTACTTGCTTTCGTCTCAACCGGCGGACGGCTCGGTCTAGGATCTGCACTGGCCGCTCGGGGTAGGTCAGGTCGTCGCTCACCTCGACGCTCTCGTGACTCAGTACGTGACTGGAATTGGCTACGTACTTCCTGAGGTTGGACACGTGGAACACGTCGTGCACACCAGAAAGCTGTGGGGGAAGGGCAAGTCTGTAAGCAACGGGTCCAACCCGCTCCAGGACCTCAAAGGGCCCCACGAACCTCGGCGCGAGCTTCCCTCTCACCCCAAACCGCTGTAAGCCCTTCATGGGCGAAACACAAAGGAAGACGTGGTCCCCAACCTCGAACTGCACCTCTCTGCGTCTGCGATCCGCGTAGCTCTTCTGTCTGCTCCTGACAGTGCGGAGTCATCTGTGGATCTGCTCAACTACCTCCTGACTCTGTCGGATCAACCTGGGGCCAACCTCCCACTTGGTCCCCACCTCAACCCAACTCAAGGGTGCCGTACACTTCCGTCCGTACAGAGCCTCGTAGGGAGCCATGCCGATGCTCGAGTGATAATTGTTGTTGTATGCAAACTCCGCCAGGGGCAGGTGCTCCTCCTAAGAGCCCCTCCAGTCCAGTACACAGTCACGCAAAAGGTCCTCAAGTGTCTGTATCGTGCGCTCAGACTGTCCGTCCGTCTGGGGGTGGTAAGCCGTGCTAAACCTCAACCTCGTCCCCAAGGCCTGCTGAAACTCAGCCCAAAACTGGGACGTAAAGCGGGTATCCCAGTCGGATACGATCTCCCGCGGAACTCCGTGTAGTCGCACCACATCACGGATATACCTCTCTGCCAACTGTGCTGGTCCAAAAGTGACTCGGATCGGCAAGAATCGCGCCGTCTTCGTCAATCTATCCACTATTACCCAGCCTGCGTCATGTCCCCGCTGGGTAACAGGTAAGCCCACCACCAAGTCCATGGTGATGCTCTCCCACTTCCACTCTGGCACTGGAAGCGGCTGAAGCGGCCCTGCAGGCCTCTGATGCTCGGCTTTCACCTGCTGGCACACTAAGCACTGCTGCACGAACTCACCCACATCTCGCTTCATCCCTCTCCACCAAAACTCGCGTCTCAAGTCATGGTACATTTTCGTGTTTCCGGGATGTATGGTGAATCTGGAACCGTGTGCCTCAGTCAGGAGCTCTCTCAACAGCTCCTCGTCTCTGGGAACGCACAACCGTCCCCTCAAGCGTAACACCTGGTCTGTGAAAGAGAAGTCCCTTGGGTCCCCTGATAGTACTCTGTCGCGCAAAGACTGTAAGTACGGATCTGCCATCTGTCCTGTGATGATACGGTCTATCAGCTCTGGCCTGGTCTGCCGTGTCACCGTCACTGCCCCACAGTATCCTCGTAACTCTAGAGGTCGCCAACTGCCCACCTCCTCCAAAAGGCTCCAACTCTGTAACTATAGACTGGCCAAGCGTGCGGACGCCTTACGGCTCAAGGCGTCAGCCACCACATTGGCCTTTCCCGGGTGGTAGGAGATGCTGCAATCGTAGTCCTTCAGGAGCTCCAACCAATGTCTCTGTCTCATGTTGAGCTCCTTCTGGTCAAAAAGATATCTGAGGCTCTTGTGATCTGTAAAAATCTCGAAGGTCTCACCGTACAAGTAGTGCCTCCAGGTCTTCAGCGCGAAGACAACAGCTACCAACTCTAGGTCGTGGGTAGGGTAGGTATGCTCATGGGGCTTCAGTTGCCGCGAAGCGTAAGCGACAATATGACCCCTCTGCATGAGCACACCTCCTAACCCCTGCAAGGAAGCGTCCGTGTACACAACGAACCCGCCACTACTGTCAGGGATGGTGAGCACGGGAGCCGAGGTCAACCTCTCCTTCAGCTCCGGAAAACACGCCTCACAGGCGTCTGTCCAAGCGAAAGGCACGTCCTTCCGGGTCAACTGTGTCATAGGACGCGCAATCTGTGAAAATCCCCTGATGAACCGTCTGTAGTAACCTGCCAGTCCCAGGAAACTCCGAATCTCAGTGACTGAACGCGGTCTCTCCCACCTGTGCATTGCCTCGACCTTGGCGGGGTCCACCGCCAGGCCGTCACCAGAGATCACATGACCCAAGAAGGTCACCTCCCTCAACCAGAACTCGCACTTGCTGTATTTGGCGTACAGCCTGCGTCGTCTCAGAGTGTCCAGAGCCATCCGCAAGTGCTGTCCGTACCGGGTGCGGAAAGCTATCTTGGAGACGTCGGTCTCCCTGATCCTCAATTGGTGGTATCCAGACCTCAAGTCTATCTTGGAAAACACCGTGGCACCCCGCAACTGGTCAAACAAATCGTCGATCCTCGGCAGCGGATATCTGTTCTTGATGGTGACCCTATTCAGCTGTCGGTAGTCCACACAAAGGCGTAGGGTCCCATCCTTCTTCTTCACAAACAGTATCGGGGCTCCCCAAGGAGACGCACTGGGCCTCATGAAACCTTTCTCCAAAAGGTACTGCAACTGGGACTTGAGCTCTCGCAGCTCAAGCGGTGCCATCCTGTATGGCGCGGTGGAGATGGGGCTGGTCCCTGGTACTAGTGAGATCTCAAACTCGATCTCACGCTCGGGCGGTAGTCCTGGTAACTCGTCTGGAAACACGTCGGGGAACTCTCTGACCACCGGGATGCTCTGGAAGTCTGCCACAGGGCTGGGCTCTGCCACCACACAGGCTAGGAAGCCCTCACACCCCTGGCTCAAAAGTCTCGCCGCCCGAAGTGCCGAAATGCACCTGAAACCTCCGTCCACTGGCTGTCCGTGAAACTCGAAAGAAGGCAACTCCGGAATGGAGAAGACAATCTTCCTCTCAAAACAATCTACCAAGGCATGGTAAGCGGACAGCCAATCCATCCCCAGAATCACACCAAAGTCCTCCATCAGGATCATAATCAGGTCAGCTGGCAGGCTATGTCCTCCAACGTTGACCTCGCAATCCGTGTACACTTCCTCAGCTATAAACAACTGACCACTCGGACCTCTGATTACGAACGGATTTTCTAACAGTGTATAATCCTGGTCCAAACTAACTACGAAACTGGCTGCGACAAACGAGTGCGTAGCGTCGGAATCGAAAAGCGTGTAAACGAGTCTGCCGGAAACTGAAACCATACCTGCTACCACTGATCCCGAAGCTCTGGTGTCCCTGTGTGTTAGGGCGTTGATATGCCCCTCAGCTCTAGGTGCGGACGAAGCAGCCACACTCTGCGTCGGACGGGTAGGTGCTGGCCGGTACCCTCCTCGCGAGTGCTGTCCTCCTCCTCGTGCCTGGGAACCGTGGCCTCCTGCGCGCCCTCCAGTGCTCTGCACGGGAAGTATCTGCTGACCTCCTGCCCTAGATGGGCAGTCCCTCCTGACGTGGCCCGGCTGGCCACACTGGTAGCAGAGGGGAACCCGACTCCCGCCCTCAGTGAGTCCCGACTGTTGGCTAGGCGGGGGTCCGGTGCTGGCGACTGGCCCCTGTCGAGGGCCCCCAAAGGCCACTGATGGCCCTGCACAACGTGACGGCTCTCCTGCGGACGCCACGTGTCTCCGTTGAGTTCTCCTAACACGCCTAGTGTGACAGCGGAAATCTCGTTCCACCACCAACTCCCCTGTCGTACGCTCGGAAGGGGGAGGAGGGGGTGGCGACGTGGGTGGAAGCTGAAATTCTTCTCGAACCACCTCTCGAATCAGTTGGACGAGGTCCGGAGACGGTATGCTCAGGAGAAGAGGATGGGTAGTAAGTACTCCAAGCCCGACACATCTGTCCCTCGGGCCCTGACCTCGGCCGCAGCCCACCCTCCTAGCTCCACGACGAGGCATCTCCTACAATGGAGACGTGAACAAAACGAAAAATGTCAAAACAGACGGTACCTAATGAAACTTCTAAGAGCTCATGTCAAGAGATATGTTGTGGTGGCTACTCTAGCTATAAACATGTGAATTGGTTATTTTCCAGTCAGTTGATTCACTTCTCGGGACGACCTTGCTCTGATACCATCTTGTAACGACCTGGTTCCCGAGTCCCTACGAGACACGAGAACCGGACCGACTCGACTAATCCCAAGACCTAGTCGTCCAACGAGGAAGTAACCAAAAGAGCAGTAAAATAAACCACATTCAGCATGAATATAATTAACAGTAAGGAAGTACAGCAGTAAGGAAAGAAACTACTACAGTAGATACCACCACAACAGTAGAACAACATTTATCATATAACAAGAACTGCAGGTAAAGAAAGTACAGCGGAAACAAAAACTACTCACTAGAACAGAAACAAAAGAGGTACAAAAGACTGTGGTAAACTCTACTGGACCCTACTCGGCCCAGCGTCCTCTGCAGCCGTCGACCCTGGCTGCTCAACACCTGGCCCTGAAAAAGGTAACGAGTGTAACACGTCAGCAAAACACTGAGTAGAGTGGCAAACAAACTAAAGGCAACAGCAGAGTGTACAGTAGCTGTTATGTTCTATTACTTCCTTTATTTACATCTTTCAATTTTCTCACTATTTCATTTATTTCTCAGATCCTTTACTTGATCTCGAATGTCCTCGTGGGAACGATCTTGATTGCAGTCTTTTCCAAAAGTAGAAGTAGCACGTGGTGCTCTCCTGGCCGGGAGAGTCCCCCGTGGTGATCCTACCCTCAGTCAACCACCCCAAGGTCACTGACAGACGTAACGGTGACTACGGCACGCGCGATAAACGCACAGGTAGCTAGCCCGCACTGGCACGCGGTCAGTCGTTTCCGTTAATGGGTGCGCCCAAAGCACAGCACGGAACCAGGGCAGAGCCCTCTCAGTAACAGGGGTCCAACCCCTCCACAGTAACCAAACCGGGGCCTTGCCCCTCCACAGTCCGCGCACCCTCGCCTGACTACCCTGGTTTGCCCTAGTGGGCCTAACAAGTCGGTGAAGGAGGCTAGCAGAACCCCGGGGCCCGTGGGGTAGCTAGTACTCTCCTAACACTAGTAGCTCTCCTCGGTACTACGTACACGAGGGCCAACAAGTCGGTACAGAGCGGCCAATCCTAACCCCGGGTCCCTGGGGTGGCTGGCCCCACTCTGCACTAAACAGGTACAGGTACTTCCCTTGGTACTGCGTACCCAAGAGACAGTACGAACTACATCTCAGTTGCATTCCTTTTTCTTTCCAGGAGTTCCACTCCTAATTCCCCGTAGGGTTCCAGCTCTTTATCTCAGAACATCATATGTTTCACTTTCCAGTTTCACGTTCTCACAATCCATGATCTCAATCATGTTTCTTTATTCATAACAGGTAGCTGTTAATTCAATTTACAGGCAGCTTTATATTCCTTTCCATTTTTCCAAGACTGCAGTATTATACATTCCACTAGTTTTTCCATCCTAGGGTTCATGCCACATCCTAGGATCTAGCATACAACTAGTTTTCCAGCCCTAGGATTCATGCATCACCTAGGAGCTATCATTCCATACATTTCCCATTCCTAGGATTCATGCAATGTCATAGATTCTAGTTATGGTTCCATACTTTAATAGATTTTAATAATAAACTTAAGCCACTCTACCAGGTACAACGGGAGTAATGGGGGCGTGATCGGGAATCCCGCGTGCCTCCGCGACTCTCAAGACTGCAACTGATTGAGGTCCTATCACAAGGATCAAACACAAGGAGTGTCTCAAAATAGTGTATAGCTACTGTAGACGGGTAGAGGAATTAATTCTGAAAAGAATGCAACTCGAATCGCGGAAAACGGAGCCCGAACGGGCCCTAAACGGGTCGAAAAAGATGATACTGTGCAAGATCAGACGTCTGGAACTTCTTCCAGACGTCTTAAAAAGTGGATCAGAGAATTACCTGTTCAGCGTGGTTTCCCAGACGTCCAGAAGTCTGCGGGGACGTCTGTCCTAGCTCCCAGACGTCCGTTGGTCACCCCGGGCGTCTGGAGGTCACTCCCGCCGTCTGGTACAACTTCCAGACGTCTGATTCGCAAAGGATGGCGAATCAGCGAACCTGCGCACAGCCAACTCCCTCCCTTAGTACGGTCGGTCGACAGGAAGGAAGAAGAAAGCGGAATACACACCTTTCAGACGTCTGTATGAGCTACCAGACGTCGTCCTCACCGTCTGCCTATCAACCCAGACGTCTGATTCTGGAAATTTTTCCAGAATCAGGGCGCTACTCGGCCTCCGCTCGCGACGCCGCCCGCGTCGCACCTCGCGCGCCTGCTGCTCAGACTGCAGCAGGTCCCTCTCCGCGTCGTTCCGTGCCCCCTGCGCCCTCCGCCGGCCGGCCAAGCCGCTCCGGCGAGCTTGCCCTCATGGCAGAGCTCCGCTCTCGCACGCCGCACCTCCTCCGCGCTCACTGCGGCCGCCGCTGCCGCCCTCGCGCTCACGCTCACGCTCACTGGCTGAAGGAGGAGAAGGAGGAGACGGTGGAGACGGGAGGGGAGGCGTGCCCTTTTAAGGCCGCGCGGAGAGGAGAGAGAAGGATTCGCGGCAGGGGAATCCTGCAGCCGCAGGAGGGAAGAAGGCGAATATGCGGTCTGTGCGCTCAGGCGCGCAGACGACTCGCGTGTGTCGAAAATAACGGATTTCCAGACGTCTGGAAACTATCCTAGACGTCTGGACAACCCTCCAGACGTCTTAAAAGACGTCTGCGCCACACGCTCGTTACACTCCTCCTCCTCCTCAACAGCCCCTACCCTTCCTCTTCCTCCTCCTCCTTCTACTGTCCCTTTCCTTCCTCCTTCGCCTCCTCCTCCTCATCCTCCTCCCAACTGCCATTCCCCTCCTCCTCATCCTCCTCCACTACCCCTTCCCTTCCTCCTCCTCATCCTCCTCCACTACCCCTTCCCTTCCTCCTCCTCATCCTCCTCCACTACCCCTTCCCTTCCTCCACCTCCCTGCCCTTCCTCCGCCACCTGCCCCTCCTTCTCCTCCCAACTGCCATCCCCCATCCTT
Organism: Thalassia testudinum; assembly: GCA_037157565.1. Taxonomy (NCBI): domain Eukaryota; kingdom Viridiplantae; phylum Streptophyta; class Magnoliopsida; order Alismatales; family Hydrocharitaceae; genus Thalassia; species Thalassia testudinum. The sequence continues at coordinate 11,593,220 of JAZHRO010000051.1, forward strand.
CTCTCCTCCTTACTACCACCCTCCTTATCCTCCAACAACAGCCCCCTCTTCCTTATCTCCTTCTTCTACTGCCACCTTCCTCCTCATCCCCTTCATCTTCCTTTCCTTATATCAAATTAATTAATTATGTTATTAATAACATAATGGTTTGTTGTTTAATTTATTATGCGTTATTAAATTTACAGATTGTTGGTGACGGTCACGTCAGAGGCTGTAGTACATTGAAGGTATAATTTTATTTTTTATAATTTATTTTTATGATATTTTAGGACTATATTAGATATGAGGTGTTCCCACATATTGTCATTTTTTTTAATGTATGGTGGGGTATGCCCACTTTTACATGTTTTGAATGCATTGTTAGGATTTATTACATGTAGGTGTGCCCACATATTATTTTTTATTTGAATGAATGGTAGGGTGTGCCAACATTTATGTTCCCACATATATTATCTTTTTATGCACTTTTATGTTTTTGTATGATGCACTGTTATTGTGGGGTGTGCCCACTTTTATTATGTGTGCTATTTTGATATGCAAGTTTATAAAAAAAATAAAATTTAATGGGAAAACTCTGTCAAAATTTTTAACATTCTTTAATGTTTAATGTATTAATTGGTTGGGGATTTAGTGTTAGGTTGGGCTTTGGTTAGGTTATGTTAGGATTTGGGTAGGATGATGGTTAGGTTTGGGATGGACTTGGGATGGTTTAAGATGGTTAGGTTATGGTTGTGATGATTAAGACTTACGATTGAGGTTTGGGTTGGATGATGATTGATTTGTGATGGTGTTGAGCGAGAAATCTACGCTAACGTGTTTGGTTTTGGAAAACCCGTTGTTGTAGTTCGAAAGCGAAGGATTCGTGTTCAACAAATAAAATTTATACCGAAATAAGAATTCCGGGTCGAACACAGGGAGGCGAACGTTTGATTTAAAAACTCCGCGTTTCTTTTTTTTTATTTTGTCACAAAGAAATTTAATTTAAACTATCTAAGTATCTACAACAAATAAAAGAGAGAGAGGGAGTAAGAGAGAGAGAAAGAATACTATACATGGAAATCAAAATGAGATGTAGAATAGACAAGGAATTTATCATAAAAGAGTTCGTTCCTTACAACTAGAAAACATAAAACAATTACTCTAGAAAGCATTAAAAGAATGGAGGGAGAAATGTCCTCCTTGACGATCGCTCGGAGGACGAATAGACTACTCTTAGAAAGCAGTAAATCTATACTAGAAAGCAGTAAAAAGAATAGGGAGAGAGAAATCCTCCTTGACGGTCGCTTGGAGGACGAGCCGGACGGGACGACGCCTGGACGAAGGAGAATGAAGCAGGACGAAGGAGGACGAAGCAGAAGAACGGGAACGAAGCAGCACGCCGTCGTCGTCGCGGGATCCACTTCCGAAGGAGGACGAAAATTTGGACTTTATCTCGCGAGAAGCATCCCGGGTGTGGGACAAGCTTCTCTTGAGCTTTGGAGAGGTAGAGAGGAGAAGGAAGGGATGAAAATTTCGTATAGAGGGGGTCTCCTTTTATAGTTGCAAGGAGTGGGGGCAAAATGGACATTACATCTTCAAAATAATAAATAAGGGGTCTTTAGTGACGGATAAAACCGTCGCTAAAGACCCGCCGTCGCCGTCGCCGCCGCACCCACGCGCGCCCGCTCGGCTGGCCTGCGCGCGTAACGCAGACGCACGTCTGCGTCGTCTCAGCCGTCCGATCGCGAGATCGGACGGCTTAGATCGCGTCCGCGCCCGCTGCCGAGCGCGTCGCCCGCGTGCGATCGCGCGCCCACCAGAGCGTCCAATTGCGCGTCGGCGCTATCGGGCGCGCGCGGCCGTTGGATCTTCATCCGACGCTCGTGCGCGCCCGCTCGCCCGCGCCTTCGACCCCCCTCTCCGCGGCTCGAACCCGCGACCTCCGCTTCGCCCGCAGCTGCGTCGCCGCTGCGCTACGCGGGCGAGATGGTCGCGCGGACGTTTTTAAACGCACGCGACTGCAGCCGTTGGATCGAGATCCAACGGCGGAGAGGAGACGGTGCGCAGTCTTCACAGGACCCCCGCGGCCGATTGGGCGGCTGGGATGGCGCCACGTGGCGCTATCTTGGCCGTCCATCTTCTGGAAGTTGTAGATGGTGCCACGGATGTCGGATTGACTCGATTTTTGTGTCGTTCGGCTGCGATCGTCGATCCGAATTCATCCGTGTGGTCGGATTTTCCATCTGAAGTGCGGATTTACACCATCCTGGCCCTTGATCTTCTAGGGTTCCCCGGTCTCTATCTGATGCTATGGATGCCTGATTAGGGCGATCTTGGAGTCGTTGAACTCCAATCGTCGCCCTGATCATATCCATACGGTTGGATCTTTGATCCGAGGCCCCGATAAAATATTTGCCCTGTCCAAGCACATAAAAGGAGATAATTAACCTCCATTTTATTCAAACTACTCTAAATGCAAGATGATGCATGTAATGCAATATTTATATCATGAAATGCAATCTTATGCTTAAGAACATGCATAAATAGACATTTTAAGTAGTGTAAATGTGTTTACATCATACCCCCATGCCTATCTTTTGCTAGTCCCTAGCAAAAATTATATGCTATTTATAAAAGAATTAGGTTAGATTATTTGGACCTGAGTTATTTTCAATCATTAAGAAATTGTCTACTTAAGAACTGAACTTTCAAAGACACAACAGTGCCCGGGTATCAGCCAAAATGCAGACCGCCTCAAGCCTCGCCTTATTCAAAGAAAAATTTCTTTTTCTGTTTTTACTCTCTTTTTTTAGATTTTCAAATTTTAGGGTTTAAGAGTGGCTTTCTACGGCCATTCAACTCACCCAAGATTTGATGAGAACCCTAAGTTTTAAGCATCTTATTGTGATTGTGATAGACTCGTTGACCGGCAATTAAAACGGACTTCGGATTTCTACGCCTCTAGGTGACCTCAAAAAGAATTCTGCCTAAAGGTGTATCTTTACAACCGGTAGCTTTCTCCCTACTTTTATTTTTTAACGGGGTCAACACAAGGGTGAATCCAGTGTATATCTCCCCGATTTATTCTACTTCTCCGCTTCTTCCTAAGTGTTTTGGGAATTTTTAGTGCATTTTCTGAGCTGGGTTCTGGACAACCGGTCGATGAGCTGTTACCACCGACAACTTGCCAGCCATACTCGTGCGGCGAAGTGTGGCTTATTTCTTTTTGTTCTTTTCTCCTTTTTGATTTTTTTTTTTTTTTAAGTAGGTGGCTTCCCTGGTCTAAGATTTACCTAAAGGCAGCAAAAAGAGAAAGGTCCAGTGACTGGGCTCTGGACAACCTACCTATGGGCTGTTACCCACGATAACTTGCCAGCCATATCACCCTAGAAGGTTCATTAGCTACCCAATTTCCGTTAAAATCGCCAAACAACGAGTCAGTGCAAAGAAAGTGTGTAGATGCTTAAGACTCAAAATTCCCTCACATCAGAGGGCGGGTTGATAAGTCGTGTACTTATCACCCAAACTTATTTACTCCAATTAAAATAAAATTCAAGTTGGCAAGAACTCGAAAAACAAATCCACATTTTAGTGGATACATAGGCTGATTAAGTCCAAAGACCTGAAGGGTCTTTGTGTTCAGAACATAATATAGTATTTCTTAAGATCGAAAATTTTCTTAAACCCAAATTCTCTTTCCTAATTTTGATTTTTTTTTTTTTTTTAATAATAAAACAAATCTACGGAGCTGACGAATGAATTCAAAGATAAATATCCACCCCCCCATGCCTATCTAATGCAATGTCCTCATTGTATTAAAAAGACATAAAACAGAGTGGAAAAGCGTAGAAAGCACCTGAATTGCGTGGATATCGGGTCCGCTCCGAGATGAAAATGAAAAAGAACTGTATATGTGCTGAGTTTAGTGCCTTCAGCTAGGCACACTATACAAAGAAAAGAAATGAAGAATTCACATGTGCAGGTCAGAATTAGAATAAACAGAAGAATCCTCTGACCTGTCAGCAGAGGTCCACAGATGTGGACCAGATTGTGGTGCAGACCCACACCCCATAATCGAGAATATCTTAGGTTCTGGATAAAAATTACCCAAAACCTAAAATCAGAATGCAAGCGGGGTCGGGCCTGCGATTTGTGAGGATGCAACCCAAGGCCAAAATGTCGGGTTACAGAGAATTGAAGCTCAAAAGGATAATCGTTAAATGTGTGCTTGAGTTTGACATCCTCGAAACAATTGTCGTAAGGGTTCTGATTTGATGGTTTCAGTTTAAAAGGAACCCTTCGACTCAATCTTCCATTTCCTCCAAAATTGACTTCCCAAATCAGAATTTCCCAGCTCCTATCCTCCTCATTCGGCATATCAAATTCCATGACCTCTTGTATATTCATCACCCCGTCTGAAATCTCCAAGTCTAGATGATGTGGCAAAATCAAAATTGACTTGGGTCTAATTATCTCAGAATTAGAATCATCAATAAGCTCAACAGTGTGTAACTGATAATCAGGGCATTGAATTAATTCCTCCAGAAAATGCGATTCTGGATCCGTATCGTGTGCCCTAATAAGATCAGTTTCCTCAGTTATTGGGCTATCAAATGATCTATCAGATTCCTCAGGCCCAATCGTCTCACAAAAATCGTGATCTGAAAACTCGTGTGAGACTTCGCAACTTGAATCTTCACCATCAGGATCCGTATCAATGTATGTCCCAAAATCATTTGTCACTTTGCGTTCCAAGGAGACATACGTTTCCTCGTAACCTGGCTCAGGGATTTCAGGCGAAGAAATCAAATCATCCTTAATTGGTTGTTTTAATTCAATCTGGTCAGCTTCGTAACACGTGTCCCCCCCAACAGGTGCCTGAGCGGGTTCTGTCATTGGCTTTCCTGAAGAGAGTTCATCCTGGGAATTATTCCAAGATTGAATCAAAGCAACCACGAATCTCATCCTCAATTTCGCTAATTTCCCAAGTAGAAACTCACCCGGGTTCTTATCCTTAACATCCTGGAGCCAATCCAACAAAGACTTGTTTAAATCATCAATCATTTCAATCAGGGGCTCCAATCTCTCAATGCAAGGTATTGGCTGAACTTCTAAAGATTGAATGATATTCCTCAAGTTAGCCAGAACCTTATCTTGAACCTGATTAACCTGAACCAAATGAGTTGGTTCAGGGTTGGGCGGGTTTGACATCAATGTAGAGGAATTAACGAATTGAGATTCGTTATACCCATCCTGATAATAGGTCATTTCAGATTGTTCAAAAGATGGAGATGACCTAAAGGCAGTGAAATCAGAGGATGGGTAAGGATCAGTGTATCCTTCTTGATTGTAGATCGCATTAGGTTGTTCATGAAAGGAGGACGATCTATAATCGATGCAACTCTGAGAAGGATAGAATTGAGAATCAAAGTGTTCAGGGTTAGACCCTAAACACGGGGGTCCGGAATTGTATCCCCAATCCGAATTATCCCAACTAACTGATGGTCGATTACAATACGAGTTGGGATAATCGTCATGTTGAGGATAATTTACAACAGGAGGGAAAGAGCGGGAATGCGTGAAATATGTGGAAGGATTCATGAGACACTGGAGGAAGAAAGGTGCCCTGCAATACAAACAATCAAACCTGTCCTTAAATGGGTTAGCCTACAGACCTACAGACTCCCAAAACCCGTCTTGAGATAAAGGAACGATTTGATCTACTTCTGTCTGTTCAATCCAACCAGTTAGAAGGAGGGACTGGGGAGAAGGTTCTTCCTTCGGCTTGCGCCTCCGGTTCCTAGTGTACCCCCCAGCCGCGATCGTTTGACTCTGCTCCCCTAGCTAGACATCAGATTGAACAGTAGAAACAGACTAATCGAAAATAATCTCGTTCTGAGTTCTGAAGAGCGAGTCCAATCCTTAAGGCCAACGTCTACTCTGTTTTATTTAGGGCTAGGTTTGAATGTGCTTTGGAATGTGATGGGCCCTTTAAATGGGTTGTGCCCTTAATGATTGATTGCTTTGTGTGTGCGTGCACAACCAGTGGTTTTCAAGCAAGATTATTTTTGATGTGGTGAATTTTAAGGTTCAAATCTTGCTTAGTAGCTTTTAGGATTCAACTTTAGGTGTTTTCAATCAAGTTTCATTGGCACACCAGGTTTTGCAAGCACAGGTGAAGATATTTTCCTTTAAAGTTTAAAAAGAATGTGGAGTGCCTGGTAGATCCCTAAGAGTTGAACCTAATTGGCAGCTACTAGATGAGTTGATTTTATTTGAAGTGGTGCGGCCCAAACAACTCAAACAACTGGCCTGATGCACCACCTAATTAGGCACACAAATGATTACCCAATCTGATTTCTACTCGATTATGTGTTTGGATGTGTGTACCGGCTCCTAAGATTGGTTTACCGGTTGAGTTAGAAAATCAGATGAGGTTGTGTACCTTTGTGAGATTTTTTTTATTTTTTTCTTTTTTTAATGTGGGGGTTGGAGTGAGTATGGATGTCAAACAACAAACAATCTAACCTTAGAGTTTATAAGAACACCTAGGTTGATTGATGTTTGAATTATTATGTGATGAAATGAAATCTAATGGGTGGGAGGTGGGGGGTAACTTACAAAACCTTCCACAGCACTTTACTCCGATCTACCGCTTTTGCCTGTCTCAAAAGAGTACCTGCAATTACAATAAGAAAGGAGAAAAGTGAGGTAAATGATTTGTAAGTTACAAAACGCGAAGAGAAATCAAAGAGCGTTGCCTCCCCGGCAACGGCGCCAAAATGTTGAGCGAGAAATCTACGGTAACGTGTTTGGTTTTGGAAAACCCGTCGTTATAGTTCGAAAGCGAAGGATTCGTGTTCAACAAATAAAATTTATACCGAAATAAGAATTCCGGGTCGAACACAGGGAGGCGAACGTTTGATTTAAAAACTCCGCGTTTCTTTTTTTTTATTTTGTCACGAAGAAATTTAATTTAAACTATCTAAGTATCTACAACAAATAAAAGAGAGAGAGGGAGTAAGAGAGAGAGAAAGAATACTATACATGGAAATCAAAATGAGATGTAGAATAGACAAGGAATTTATCATAAAAGAGTTCGTTCCTTACAACTAGAAAACATAAAACAATTACTCTAGAAAGCATTAAAAGAATGGAGGGAGAAATGTCCTCCTTGACGATCGCTCGGAGGACGAATAGACTACTCTTAGAAAGCAGTAAATCTATACTAGAAAGCAGTAAAAAGAATAGGGAGAGAGAAATCCTCCTTGACGGTCGCTTGGAGGACGAGCTGGACGGGACGATGCCTGGACGAAGGAGAACGAAGCGGGACGAAGGAGGACGAAGCAGAAGAACGGGAACGAAGCAGCACGCCGTCGTCGTCGCGGGATCCACTTCCGAAGGAGGACGAAAATTTGGACTTTATCTCGCGAGAAGCATCCCGGGTGTGGGACAAGCTTCTCTTGAGCTTTGGAGAGGTAGAGAGGAGAAGGAAGGGATGAAAATTTCGTATGGAGGGGGTCTCCTTTTATAGTTGCAAGGAGTGGGGGCAAAATGGACATTACATCTTCAAAATAATAAATAAGGGGTCTTTAGTGACGGATAAAACCGTCGCTAAAGACCCGCCGTCGCCGTCGCCGCCGCACCCACGCGCGCCCGCTCGGCTGGCCTGCGCGCGTAACGCAGACGCACGTCCGCGTCGTCTCAGCCGTCCGATCGCGAGATCGGACGGCTTAGATCGCGTCCGCGCCCGCTGCCGAGCGCGCCGCCCGCGTGCGATCGCGCGCCCACCAGAGCGTCCAATTGCGCGTCGGCGCTATCGGGTGCGCGCGGCCGTTGGATCTTCATCCGACGCTCGTGCGCGCCCGCTCGCCCGCGCCTTCGACCCCCCTCTCCGCGGCTCGAACCCGCGACCTCCGCTTCGCCCGCAGCTGCGTCGCCGCTGCGCTACGCGGGCGAGATGGTCGCGCGGACGTTTTTAAACGCGCGCGACCGCAGCCGTTGGATCGAGATCCAACGGCGGAGAGGAGACGGTGCGCAGTCTTCACAGGACCCCCGCGGCCGATTGGGCGGCTGGGATGGCGCCACGTGGCGCTATCTTGGCCGTCCATCTTCTGGAAGTTGTAGATGGTGCCACGGATGTCGGATTGACTCGATTTTTGTGTCGTTCGGCTGCGATCGTCGATCCGAATTCATCCGTGTGGTCGGATTTTCCATCTGAAGTGCGGATTTACACCATCCTGGCCCTTGATCTTCTAGGGTTCCCCGGTCTCTATCTGATGCTACGGATGCCTGATTAGGGCGATCTTGGAGTCGTTGAACTCCAATCGTCGCCCTGATCATATCCATACGGTTGGATCTTTGATCCGAGGCCCCGATAAAATATTTGCCCTGTCCAAGCACATAAAAGGAGACAACTAACCTCCATTTTATTCAAACTACTCTAAATGCAAGATGATGCATGTAATGCAATATTTATATCATGAAATGCAATCTTATGCTTAAGAACATGCATAAATAGACATTTTAAGTAGTGTAAATGTGTTTACATCAGATGGGTTGGGTTTAATATATATTATTTAGGTTTGTGTTACGACCCGATTCCCGAATCCCTACGAGACACGAGAATCGGACCGACTTGACTGATCCCAAAACCCAGTCGTCCAACGAGAAAGTAACCAAAAGAGCAGTAAAATAACCCACATTCATCATGCATGTAACTAACAGTAAACAAAAGTACAACAGTAAAAAAAAGAACTACTACAGTATACACCACCACAACAATAGAGAATTAAACAGGTACATAAACATGATGCTTATAATAAAAGAGTACAATTGTAAAAAAAAAAATACTCATTACAATAGAAGAAACGATACAGTAGGTACAACACAAGTAAAACTACTGGGCTCTACTAAGCCAAGCACCCTTTGCAGCCGCAGGCTCTGGCTGCTCAACACTTGGTCCTGAAAAGGTGACAAAGGTGACACATCAGTGAAATGCTGAGTAGAGTGGCAACCAACTAGCTAAGAAAAATAGTAAGGTGGACAAGTAGTTGTTAATTTTAGTTTCTTTCTTTATTTCTATTTACTCATTCTTGAATTATTCCTCAGATCTTTCTCTTGATCTTGAATGTTCCTCGTGGGAACGATCTTGATTGCAGTCTTTTCCGAAAAGTAGAAGTAGCACGTGGTGCTCTCCTGGCCGGGAGAGTCCCCCGTGGTGGTCCTACCCTCAGTCAACCACCCTAAGGTTACTGACAGACGTAACGGTAACTACGGCACGCACGGGTGCGCCCCCAAAGCACAGCACGGAACCAGTATAGGGAAGAACCCTCTCAGTAATAGTGGTTCAGCCCCTCCACAGTAACCAAATAGGGGTCTTGCCCCTCCACAGTCCGCACACCCTCGTTTGACTACCCTGGTTTGCCCAGTGGGCCTAACAAGTTGGTGTAGGATGGCTAGCTGAACCCCGGGGCCCGTGGGGTGGCTAGCTCCCTCCCTACACTAGTAGCTCTCCCTGGTACAGTGTACGCGAGGGCCAAAAGTTGGTACAAAGTGGCCAGACCTAACCCCGGGTCCCTAGGGCGGCTGGCTCCCCTCTGCACTAAGAGGTAACGTGTGCTTTCCTTGGTACTACGTATCCAAGAGACAACAAACTTCCCCATTCACTTTTCCAGTTCCATCCCATTTATTTCCAGGAGTTCTACTCCTAATTCCCCGTAGGGTTCGTGCTCATGTTTCTTAGGCCAAGCCATACTGGGTTTCATCATTTCAGGTTTATTCGCATATAGTACGCGTTCCAACATTCAACTTCTTTTCCTTTCCAATTTTTATACAAGTAGCTCGTATTTAATCTCAACCAACAGAAATTACATGCAACAGTTACTAGCAACAATACTCTACATTTCACAGGCAGCTGTTATCCAATTACAGGCAATTAACATTGTTCTATCTACTTTTCCAAGACTTCAATTCGTGTATTCATGACATTTGTTTCGGTGTTTCTGTTCCTAGGATTCATGCCACACCCTAGGATCTATCATTCAATCTAGTTTTCCAGTCCTAGGATTCACGCCATACCTTAGGATCTATCATTCAATCTAGTTTTCAAGTCCTAGGATTCATGTCATATCCTAGAATCTATTATTTATCTCAAAGTGCATTAATGTTGATAAATAATCAAGGGAAGCCGCTCTACTCGCAAAACCGGGAGTACTGGGGGCGTGATCGTAGGTCCACGTGCCTCCGCAACCCCCAGATCCGCAACAGAACGGGGCCCTATCACAAGGATCAAACACAAGGAACTACTCAGAATAGGATACAAGTACTTTAAACAAGTAAAGGAACTAATTCTGAGAAGAACGAAATTTTAAACGCAGAGAACAGACTTCGAACGAACCCTAAACGGGTCAAAAATGACAACTCTACCCTAAATCAAACGTCTGGAACACCTTCCAGACATCTTAAATGATGGTTCAGATCATACCTTGCTTCTGCACTACTATTCAGACGTCCAGGACACCGCTGAACTGTCTGGACCTACTTCCAGACGTCCGTCTATTACTCCAGATGTCTAGAGACGCTCTCTGCCATCTGGTGACTTGCCCAGACGTCCGATCTGTGTGGGAGGGCGTGCCCTTGTGCCTTCCCGAACGAACCTTGCACGCATACTCAATCAATCTCACACGAACCCTGCATGGCCGCATCCGCAGAAAGGAAGAAGCTGAGGAAAATAGTACCTTTCAGACGTCTGGATCTCACTCCAGACGTCTCCTACGTCATCTGGACATAGGTCCAGACGTCTGATTCTGGGAAAATTTCCCAGAATCAGGACTTCCTCACCCTCCGCCTACTGCGCACGGCCGTGCCGCACCGTGCTCGCCTGTTGCCTGAGCTGCAGCAGCACCTTCTCAGCGTTATGCTACTGCTGCGCGCACCCGTCGGTCGGCCCTAGCTACTCCGACGAGCTCACCCTCTCTTCCTCACGCGCTTCGCCTCTTCTCCCTCTCGCTGCACCTCCTCCTCCCTGTGTGCACCCGGCAGCAGCTGCTGCCCTCGCTCTCTCACTCGCACGTTGTCACTAGAAGAAGGAGGAGGAGACGGTGGAGTGGGGAAATGGGTGAGGGAGAGGGAAGGGTATTTGAAGGGTGGGGAAAGGGGTCTGCAGGATGGTGAGGGAGGAGAGAGAAGAAAAGAGGGTGGTAGGTCAGTCTGCGCGTGCATGTGCATAGACTCGCAATCGTACGCCGCAAAAATTAATTTCCAGACGTCTGGACCAACTCCCAAACATCTTAAAAGACGTTTGATGTCATGGGTCATAACAACATAGCAACCTCAACGGAAGTTTCATCCCTGAAACTTGCGCTAACTAGAGTGAGGAAAAGAACATTATATGCATAACAAACTCAAAGAGGACCGAAGCTGGTCCGAAAAGACGTACCCTCAAAGAGCTACAGGTACCGCTCCCGCATCACCGCCTCAGGCTCCCAGGTGGCCTCCTCGTACCGCTGGTTCCTCCACAAAACCTTCACTAGGGGTACTTGCTTCCGTCTCAGACTCCGGACGGCTCTGTCGAGGAACTGCACTGGCCGCTCGGGGTAGGTCAGGTCGTCACCCACCTCGACGCTCTCGTGGCTCACGATGCGACTGGGATCGGTGATGTACTTCCTGAGGTTGGACACGTGGAACACGTCGTGCACACCAGAAAGCTGGGGAGGGAGGGCAAGCCTGTAAGCAACGGGTCCAACCCGCTCCAAGACCTCAAAGGGTCCCACGAACCTCGGCGCGAGCTTCCCTCTCACCCCAAACTGCTGTAGGCCCTTCATGGGAGAAACACGAAGGAAGACGTGATCCCCAACCTCAAACTGTACCTCTCTACATTTCCGATCTGCATAGCTCTTCTGTCTTCTCCTAACAGTGCGGAGTCACCTATGGATCTGCTCGATCACCTCCTAACTCTACCGGATCAGCCGGGGGCCAACCTCCCACTTGGTCCCCACCTCAACCCAGCTCAAGGGTGCCATACACCTCCATCCGTACAGAGCCTCATAGGGTGCTATGCTGATGCTCGAGTGATAACTGTTATTATATGCGAACTCCGCCAGGGGCAAGTGCTCCTCCCAAGAGCCCCTCCAATCCAGTACACAAGCACGCAAAAGGTCCTCAAAGCCTGCTGAAACATAGCCCAAAACTGGGACGTAAATCGGGTATCCCGGTTGGATACGATCTCCCGCGGAACTACGTGTAGATGTACCACGTCGCGGATATACCTCTCTGCCAACTGTGCTGGTCCCAAGGTGACTCGGATTGGCAAGAAACGTGCCATCTTCATTAATCTGTCAACGATTACCTAGACTGTGTCGTGTCCTTGCTGGGTAACAGGTAAGCCCACCACCAAGTCCATGGTGATGCTCTCCCACTTCCACTCGGGCATTGGAAGTGGCTGCAACGGCCCTGCAGGCCTCTGATGCTCGGCCTTCACCTGCTGGCACACTAAACACTGCTGTACGAATTCACCCACATCCCACTTCATCCCCCTCCACCAAAAGTCGCGTCTCAAATCATGGTACATCCTGTGTTTCTGAGATATATGGTGAATCTGGAACCGTATGACTCAGTCAGGAGCTCTCTCAACAGCTCCTCGTCTTTGGGAACGCACAAGCGTCCCCTCATGTGCAGCACCTAGTCTGTAAAAGAGAAGTCTCCAGGGTCTCCTAACAGTACTCTGTCACACAATGACTGTAAGTGCGGGTCAGCCATCTGCCCTGTGATGATGCGGTCTATCAGCTCTGGCCTTGTTTGTCGTGTCACAGTCACTGCCCCATAGTGTCCCAGTTACTTTAGGGGTCGCCAACTGCCCATCTCCTCCAAGAGGCTCCAACTCTACGCCTGTAAACTGGCCAAGTGGGCGGGCGCCTTCTGGCTCAAGGCATCAGCCACCACGTTGACCTTTCCCGGGTGGTAGGAAATGCTGCAGTCATAGTCCTTCAGGAGCTCCAACCAATGTCTCTGTCTCATGTTGAGCTCCTTCTGATCAAACAGGTATCTGAGGCTCTTGTGATCTGTGAAAATCTCAAAGGTCTCATCGTACAAGTAGTGCCTCCAAGTCTTCAACGCGAAGACGACAGCTGCTAGCTCCAGGTTTTGGGTAGGGTAGCTATGCTCATGGGGCTTCAGTTGCCACGAAGCGTAAGCGACAATGTGACCCCTCTACATGAGCACACCCCTTAACCCCTGCAAAGAGGCATCTGTGTACACAACGAACCTGCCACTACTATCTGGGATGGTGAGCACGGGAGCCGAAGTCAGCCTCTCCTTCAGCTCCTGAAAACACGCCTCACAGGCGTCTGTCCAAGTAAAGGGCACATCCTTCTGGGTTAGCTGTGTCATAGGACGTGCAATCTGCGAGAAGCCCCTGATAAACCGCTTGTAGTAGCCTGCTAGTCCCAAGAAACTGCGAATCTCAGTAACCGTACACGGTCTCTCCTACCTGAGCACTGCCTCGACCTTGGCTGGGTCCACAACCAAGCCATCCTTGGAGATCACATGACCTAAGAAGGTCACCTCCCTCAACCAGAACTCGCACTTGCTGTATTTGGCATACAACCTACATCATCTCAGTGTGTCCAAAACCATCCGCAAGTGCTGCCCATGCTGTGTCTGATCTCGAGAATAGATGAGTACATCATCAATGAATACCACCACGAACTAGTCCAAGTACGGTCTAAACACCCGGTTCATCAAATCCATGAAGGCAGCGGGGGCATTGGTCAGCCCAAACGGCATGACCAGAAATTCGTAGTGTCCGTACCTGGTGCGGAAAGTTGTCTTGGAGACGTCTGCCTCCTTGATCCTCAACTGGTGGTATCCAGACCTCAAGTTGATCTTGGAGAATATCGTGGCACCTCGCAGCTGGCCAAACAAGTCATCAATCCTCGGCAGTGGATACATGTTCTTGATGGCGACCCTATTCAGCTATCTGTAGTCTACACAAAGGCGTAGGGTACCATCCTTCTTTATGAACAATACCGGGGCTCCCCATGGAGATGCACTGGGCCTCACAAAGCCCTTCTCCAGAAGATCTTGCAACTGAGACTTGAGCTTTCACAGCTCAAGTGGTGCCATCCTGTACGGTGCTGTGGAGATGGGGTTGGTCCCTGATACTAGTGAGATCTCAACTCGATCTCACGCTCGGGCGGTAGTCCTAGCAACTCGTCTGGGAACACGTCAAGGTACTCTCTGACCACCGGGATACTCTGGAAGTCTGCCATAGGGCTGGGCTCCGCCACCACACAAGCTAGGAAGCCCTCACACCCCTGGCTCAAAAGTCTCACCACCAGAAGTGCAAAAATGCACCTGAAAGCTCCGTCCACTGGCTGCTCGTGGAACTCGAAAGAAGGCAACTTCGGTATGGAGAAGACGATCTTCCTCTCAAAGCAGTCTACCAAGGCATGGTAAGCGGACAACCAGTACATCCCCAGAATTACGCCAAAGTCCTCCATCTGTATCATAATCAGGTCAGCGGGAAGGCTGTGTCCCCCAATGACGTGCCGTAGTGCGTGTGTGTTAAGAGGTGTCGTTATAGTTGCACTTGGTACGTCGGTTTTGAAAGAAGTAAACGGAGGTGAGTCCAAGTGTCGGTCTCAGGGAGGCGTGGAAATCGGATTTTGTTTACCACTTGTTGTCATGAAAAAGGCGGAGTTTTGCTTGCGAAAGAGACGGTTTTGAAAAGAGAGAGATAGAGAGAGAGTTTAGGGTTAGAAAGCTCTTGATTTTGATCATCCACTTTAAACAGAAATTAAAATGGCGACTAAACGGAAAATAATTTCATTAAACATGCATTCATAATTCATGGTTTACAACATTAAATACATGCTTCAACAAAAGTAAATGAAAGCTTAAAAGAGAGAGAGAGAGAGGTAGAGAGAGAGTGGAGAGCGACGAGGCAGCCACGGTGATGGAGGAGGCTCCGTCGGCGGCTCATCGTCTCCGGCGATTACAAGAGTGCCTAAAGCTAGCTAGGAGAGGAGTGGAGTAGTTGCAAGTGGGAGAGGATGCCTTGAATGGTGGTAGAAGGGGGTTTAAATAGAGTTAAGGGCTTCCTAAAAGAAGAATGTGCTTTAGCGACATCCAGAACGTCGCTAAAACCGCTTCCAGATACGTCGGTGAAGCCCTCCTGCTGCCGGTCAGCTGCTCGCCCCGCTCTCTCTCCATGCACGATCCGTGGATGTTGAACGAGAGCCGTCCGATCGAAGATCGGACGGTTGAGATCCTCCTGCGCCCGCGCTTAGATCGCGCCTCGGGCGCGCGTGCGTGCGCGCGTTTCCGCCTGGCGTGCGCGCGCGCGTGGGCGTTCGGGAGCTGTCATCGCGCCGCGTGGCGCGATCCTGGCCACCCACTGCTGATCAGGCGGTCCAATTTTGCCACGCCCTTCTCTCTCACTTGATTTCCGCTTCGCGCGATTCAAACGCACATTGCTGGGATGCGGGTGTGCGCGCTAGCCGTTGCGCCACGCCCGCGCTTTGTCGCGGCGACCGCGGGTAAGCGCGCGAATCTCGGCCGTTCGATCGAAGATCAATGGTCGAGATTCATCCTTGGCTGGCTTGAGGGCGTGCGAGCGGTGGGGGCGGGGCGACGTGGCGCTTTCTGGGCCGTTGATCTCCAGATCAACGGTCAGAATTTCTTGGGCCCATTGTGGGAGCTCCGGATGTCGGATTTGGCCGATCTTGAGTCCGTTGGACTCCGTTCGTCGTTCTGAATCCATCCGTGTGGTCCGATTGCTCATCTGAGGCCTACTTTGACACATGCTTTACACAAATGGCCATTAATGCAGTTTATAAGTAATCTTGGTACTTGATGCATGCAATGCTCCTATTCTACTTTATGTTGTGCCTTTTATTCTAAAGATGGGCCATATTCAACCTAATTACTACCCCCTTGCGTGGTGTTATCACCCAACACTGACCCCACAACCCGTATTATATCCCCAGCTACAAACAACTGGGCGCCTGGATTTCCGATTAACATTAATCCTCTAATGGAATGTTATTGGACTCCAGAGTAGCAACAACTCGTGAAGCAAGAAGGTACATCGTACTAGAAGCAGGAATTACATACTCCAAAAGATCAAACCTTGTAACCATACCTGTCACCGTATAAAATGAAGCTATGATGTCTCCGTGAGTCACGATGTCGCGACACTCCTCGATACTGGGAGTGGACAAAACAGGTAGGCCCGAGGCAGAGCTAGTGACAGCGGGCCGATATCTTCCTCATGGCGGCTGTCCTCCCTCAGGTACCTGGAACCCACGACCACCCGACTGGCCCTCAGTGCTCGAAGCGGTGAGCATCTGCTGTGCTCCAGCCCTAGACTGGTAGTCCCTCCTGAAATGACCCGGCTGGCCACACTGGTAGCAGAGGGGAACTCGACGCCTCCTCTTCGTAGGTCCCTGCTAGCGGCTGGGTGGGGGTCCAGTGCTGACAGCTGGCCCCTGTCGGGGCCCCCTAGAGGCTACTGACGGCTCCGCAAAGTGCGACCGCCCTCTTGCAGGCGTCGCGTGCCTCCATTGAGCTCTCCTAACCCGCCTAGTGTGACGGTGGAAATCTCATTCCATGATAAACTCCCCTGTCATACCCTCGGAAGAGAGATGTGGGGGTGGCGAAGTGGGTGGAAGCTGAAATTCTTCTCGAACCACCTCTTAGATCAGATGGATGAGGTCCGAAGATGGTATGCTCAGGAGAAGAGAAGGGGTAGCATGTACTCCAAGCTCGACACATCTGTACCTCGAGCCTCGACCTCGGTCGCGCCTGCGGCCCACCCTCTTAGTTCAACGACGAGGCATCTCTTGCAAGGGGATGCAAACACAAAATAGGAAGACGTCAAATCTAGCCGATACTCAGCAAAAGAACCTCAGAACAGATGTCAAAAGGTACGTTGGGGTGGTTACTCTAGTTACAAGCATGTGAATTGGTTATTTTTCCAACTAGTTGGTTCACTTCTCGGGGCAACCTTGCTCTGATACCATCTTGTTACGACCCGATTCCTGAATTCCTATGAGACACGAGAATTGGACCGACTCGACTGATCCCAAGACCCAGTTGTCCAATGAGAAAGTAACCAAAAGAGCAGTAAAATAACCCACATTCATCATGCATGTAACTAACAGTAAACAAAAGTACAATAGTAAAGAAAATAACTACTACAGTACACACCACCACAATAGTAGAGAATTAAACAGGTACATAAACATGATGCTTACAATAAAAGAGTATAATTGTAACAAAAAAAATACTCACTACAATAGAAGAAACGGTACAGTAGGTACAACATAAGTAAAACTACTGGGCTCTACTAGGCCCAGCACCCTCTGCAGCCACAGGCTCTGGCTACTCAACACTTGGTCCTAAAAAGGTGACAAAGGTGACACTTCAGCGAAATGCTGAGTAGAGTGGCAACCAACTAGCTAAGAAAAACAGTAAGGTGGACAAGTAGCAATTAATTTTAGTTTCTTTCTTTATTTATGTTTACTCATTCTTGAATTATTCCTCAGATCTTTCTCTTGATCTTGAATGTTCCTCGTGGGAACGATCTTGATTGCAGTCATTTCCGAAAAGTAGAAGTAGCACATGGTGCTCTCCTGGCCGGGAGAGTCCCCCGAGGTGGTCCTACCCTCAGTCAACCACCCCCAATGTCATTGACAGACGTAATGGTGGCTACGGCACGCGTGATAAACGCACGGGTAGCTACCCTGCACTGGCATGCGGTCAGTCGTTTCTGTTAACGGGTGTGCCCCCAAAGCACAGCACGGAACAAGTATAGGGCAGAGCCCTCTCAGTAACAGGGGTCCAGCCCCTCCATAGTAACCAAACAGGGGTCTTGCCCCTCCACAGTCCGCGTACCCTCGTCTGACTATCCTGGTTTACCCAGTGGGCCTAACAAGTCAGTGTAGGATGGCTAGCTGAACCTCGGGGCCCGTGGGGTGGCTAGCTCCCTCCCTACACTAGTAGCCCTCCCCGGTACAGTGTACGTGAGGGCCAAAAGTCGGTACAAAGCGGCCAGACCTAACCCCAGGTCCCTAGGGCGGTTGGCTCCCATCTGCACTAAGAGGTAACGTGTGCTTTCCTTAGTACTACGTACCCAAGAGACAACAAACTTCCCCATTCACTTTTCCAGGTCCATCCCATTTATTTCCAGGAGTTCTACTCCTAATTCCCCTTAGGGTTCGTGCTCATGTTTCTCAGGCCAAGCCATACTAGGTTTCATCATTTTAGGTTTATTCGCATATAGTACATGTTCCAAAATTCAACTTCCTTTCCTTTCCAATTTTTATACAAGCATCTCGTATTTAATCTCAACCAACAGAAATTAGATGCAACAGTTACTAGCAATAATACTCTACATTTCACAGGCAGCTGTTATCCAATTACAGGCAATCAACATTGTTCTATCTACTTTTCCAAGACTGTAATTCATGTATTCATGACATTCGTTTCGGTGTTTCTGTTCCTAGGATTCATGCCACACCCTAGGATCTATCATTCAATCTAGTTTTCCAGTCCTAAGATTCATGCCATACCCTAGGATCTATCATTCAATCTAGTTTTCAAGTCCTAGGATTCATGCCATATCCTAGAATTTATTATTTATCTCACAAGTGCATTAATGTTGATAACTAATCAAGGGAAGCCACTCTACCCGCAAAACCGGGAGTACTGGGGGCGTGATCGGCAGGTCCACGTGCCTCCGCAACCCCTAGATCTGCAACAGAATGAGGTCCTATTGGTGGCGACCTTCCTCTATAGTTTTATTATTCCGTCGTAGTATAGTATAGAGAGGTGATTACCAGTTTAATACAATTTGTTACTTGGAAATAAAGAGTTCCCGAGGTCGAACTCAGGGAGCAAGTTATATTCTAGGGGTACAAGTTTCTTTTACAAAAATAAAGAAAGAGAGAGAGAATTTGTTGTCTTTTCTTCTTTTCTCTTTTCTTCTCCTCTTCTCAGATCTTCTGTTATCTTCTTCTTCTTTATCTGCAGTGGTGATGTTCTTCTTCTTCTTTCAGCTGTTCCTGCTCTTCCTTTTTCTTCTGCAGAGCGATCCTGTTCTTCTTCTTTTCCTTTCTTTCTTCTTTTCCTTTCTTCAGATCTTCTTCTCCTTTCTTCAGATCTTCTTCTCGTGCTCTTCTTCTTTCAGTTCTTCCCTTGGCCTCTCTGTGTTCTCCTCTGCCTTGCCTTCCTTCTGCCGTCTTTGCCTTCAGGACGTCGTCTGATTTTTCAATCAGACGACTTAAACCGCCACTGCTACAGTGCCGCTCGGTGATCCTCCTTCCTTCAGCCTTCGTCTTCTTCCACAGTTCTTCTTCACCTGTGCCTACACACTTACACAGCTTGATCAGAGGGGCAAAACCTATCTCTACCCTCCCCCGCGTCTCTCTCTCACAGAAACCGCTCTTAGGATAGCTCTCCCAGAGCTGCCGGGTTGCCGGGTACGGGTCGCGCCCGGGTCCAGGCCCACCGGCGTGCGTGGTGGGCGAGGAGTGCAGGTCAGTCTAAGTCGGGTCGGGCCAGGTCCGCGAGGCGTGAGCGCGGACGAGACCGGGTCGAGAGAGCGAGTGAGTGAGAGGGACCTCACCCCGTGCTCAGGAGGCAACGAGCATAAGGCACTTTTTGCCTTTATGCGGGCGCTCTCCTCTGAAAGGTTACGAGGTGGGACTAAATGTCCCACCCTAAATTGGGTGCGTGCGCGGAGGAAGCAGCAGCAGCCGAGGCGAAGCGCGGGGGCTTCGCGCGAGAGCTTCGCCTCAACTGCAGCCTGGTACTTCGCGACGACGCCTCGCACTGTCTGGGAGGGTGACCTGGGCGCGGCGCACCTGGGGCAGCAGGTGAAGAAGCTGCTTCGCTTCAACAATGGCGGCGACGAGCGCAGGTACCTGTCCACAGAAAAACGGCCTCTCGGCCCAATCAGAAACGCTGAGGACCTTCGTCGTGGCACGGCGAAGGTGGTCGGGGGGTGTGCAGGCGGCGGGGCGGAGCCCAAGAGCTGCCCTAGGTCGGACTGTGGGTCGGAAGATGGGTTTGTTCGGTGGAGTTGCAGAGGGTGCTGTGGGGGAAGTGGAAGGGCGGAGGTTGATCAAGGTGAGGAGGCGGAGGTTCTGCGGTGGTCGGCGAGTCGTGTGGGTTGCTGGAGTGATGGGAGCGGCTCGCCGGAGGATGGCCGGAGGCGGAGAAGGTGAGGGTGATTGGTCGGAATCGAGGGCGACAGTAAATGTTTAAAGTGAGGAAAAGGAAGAGGGGAGGAAGAGGAGAAGTTCTACCTACTTAGCAGGACGAAGAGGGGCCAGAGCGGGCGACAGTCGTATCGACTGTCGCCGGAGAAGAAGATGCCCGGGGGAAGGGGCGGCGGCGAGCAGAGAGCCGGAGAGGCGCCAGCTGGGTGCGGCGTGGCGCGGGAAGAGCGAGGGAGAGAAGTCTCTGCTGCTGGTATTGTGGCAGAGCGAAGATGAGGAGGAGGAAGAACCGCCGGAGCTGGTGGGCGTCTGCCGGAGTGAGAGGAGAGGAAAGTTGGGGGTTTTCTCCGTCAGATCCGAGCTGCCTCGAACGGTGGGGCGACGGGGGGTATTTATAGGGTAGAATCAGAGAGGAGGGCGGAGGGAGACGACGTGTCTCCCTCGTCGGAGGACGTCGGAGATGGAAACCCATACCGTCCGTGCGTTCGCACGGCCGGTATGGTGGGTTGCAGCGACCAGGGGGGTGTTCCTGCGACGGCTGACGACGCAGGGCACCCCCGGTTGACTTGCCAGCCCCTCCCCCTCACCCTGCGCGGCACCATGCTCCGCGCAAGGTCGCCGGAGCATGGTGCTGGCAGGTTTTGGCAGGAGGGACCTGAATGCAAAGAACGAAGGAGAGTTAGGGGCAGAAATGTGAGGGTTCAAAAGTTGAGGGTCAAAAAGTAAATATATGAGGACCAAAGTGCAAAGTTGGTCAAGAAGGTTTCTTCTTAGGCTCAAGTTTTTATACATGACTAATTAGGACCTAAGGAATTTGATGGTGAATTTTATTTCTAGATTAAACCTTGTTTGACCGGTCAATTTATGCAAAAACCCAAATTAAGTTATTAATTGGCATGGTTCTCAATGTAGGTCAAAATGGGTTCTGAAGGCCAAATTGAAGGTTCTAAACCCTAGAGATTATTTTTCTATGAATTTTAGAGGGTTTATTCTATTTTTACTTTGCCTCGAACCTCGTGAATTGAAGTGGGTTTGCTTTAGGGTTATAGATTATCATTTAGTTCCTTGGAATTGCTGTAGCCCTTATCAGATCGTCCCACTTTCCTTCTCATTCGGTTTGTTTGACCTGTGTTTGGACCCTGAATTACCCTGTATGCAGATTATGCTGGTAAAATTGCATTTTTACCCCTTATGACTTATTTTCTCCTTAAACTCAGAATTCTCTGGGTTAAGCCTTTCCTTGAGTTATGTAGGAGCTTTTATCCTTTGTATTGGGTCAAAATGAGCTAGTTATGGCTCATGATGAGGTTCTCATCATACCCCCATGCCTAGCTTTTGCTAGTCCCTTAGCAAAAAAACTTAAGGTTTCAACCCTTGTTCTAGACCATGAAGTTCTTAATAGCTTCAGATAAGTGCTTTTTCATTTGAGCTTAGATTAGGTTAGAATGCTGACCATAGGCCTAAAAGGTACTCTAGTACCAATCAAGATCCAAATCTGTCTAGCTTTAGCCTCAGTCTTTAGCAAAGGTTTTTAAGGCCCACAAGAACTAACCTAAGGTTTATTGGACTTTGTGGTTAAAGCACCCGTGCTTGAAATGATTTTAGCCCTGGCTCAGTTCGCAGTGCGTTTTGTAAGAGAGAGATAGCAAGTTATTCTGTTTGGAGAGTTTTCTCTCTCTTTTTCTTTTTAGTTCTAGCCTAGGATTGGCTTTTCAACACGGTCTGTATCAGATTCCTTGCTCCCATCATCAATCCTCAAGGGTTCCTGGCAATCGATGCTTCGAGATAGCACCGCCCATGGCAACCCCCGGAACCCTGGCTATTGAGATTTCGAGATAATCCCATCCATGGTGTTCCGTGGCGGAATCCAGACCCTGGCAATTGACACTTCGAGATAATGCCATCCATGGAATCTGAATCAGCAGAGTGCTTACATGCCCCTAGTAGGATATGTAAATATCCTAAGAGACAGGCACCGAGGAGATGATATTTTGTTACGCATCTTCGAGGGGATTTCCTGCCTCTCCGCGCTGGGAACTCGTCCAAATCAACTTGTGTTGATCGGCCGCTCCTATTCTAGGTGTTCTTTTCAGAATTTTGCGACGCTTCTGCGTGATTTTGATTTTTACGCTTACTGAACCAGGCTGTGTGTGAGGTTAGGGTGCTTAGGTTACTGAGTCCTGTAAACCAAAAATTAGTTAACGAGGCCAAATACTCCCTAAGCCTTAGACCTAATACTTCAGCTTTTCATTTTCCTCAACCTCTTGAGGAGTGTCCAGATCTTAATGGGTACTAAGAGTCTATTCAAGAATGCCTAAGGTTTGCGTTCTTACTAATCTCATTATGCACTTTTCAGTTATTTTCTTGAATGAGGTCTATAACTTAGGTTAATTCCTTAGTTCCTTGCTAATGACTATCACCTTTTCTTATAATTTTGTGCTCCTTTTTCATTTTGTTTCTCTTCTCCTTCTCCTTCACAAAATTTCCTTCTCCTTTTATTCTTTTTCGAAAAATTTTTTAATTTTTATGGTGTTTTTGGCATATGTGAATTTTTTTGTTTGAAACCTTTTCTTACAAGTTTTGCACTTTCATACCCCCCCCCATGCCTAAGATTTGCAATGTCCTCATTGTAACCTAGGGGGTTTTTATTTAACTTAGTTCATTCCTTAAGACAGAAATTTGGATGAGTGGATGGATCGGGTTGAATTTTTGCGGACGATTTCTAATCCCAGATGCAAGCATCTGAGGTGGGGTCGGCTGTCTACAAGGGTGAACCTCAAGTGCAAAAAGGTGTCAAAACAAGTTTCAGGTTTTCAAAGAGAATGACGGGCTGCCTCCCGTTAAGCGCTGAGTTTTACGCCATCGGCTGGGCGCAATAAGCTCAAGGGGAATGGAGGATATAAGATGCTTCAGCCAAATCAGTAGAAGTTACATCAATGAACGGCTTGAGTCTCTGACCGTTCACGATGAAAGGTTCAGAATCGTGGCTGAGTGGACTGATTTCGATTGCTCCATTTCCAAAAACCTGTCGGACCAAATATGGTCCGACCCACTTGGATCTCAGTTTTCCTGGGAAGAGTTTTAGTCAGGCATCAAAGAGTAGGACCTTTTGACCAGGATGAAAGATCTTTCTCGAGATGTGTTTGTCGTGGAAGGCTTTAACCCGCTCCTTGTAGATTTGCGAGTTCTCGTACGCGTCTAGGCGTAATTCATCGATCTCGCTGATTTGGAGTTTTCTGTGGGTCCCAGCCTTGGAAAGATCTAGATTACAGTTCCGTACTGCACAATAGGCTTTATGCTCCAGTTCTACGGGAAGGTGGCATGCCTTTCCGTACACCAGTCTAAAGGGAGACATGCCCAATTGGGTCTTGTGGGCGGTCCTATAGGCCCACAATGCTTCCGGAAGTCGGGACGACCAGTCCTTCCTGTCAGGTCGAACAGTGACTTGCAGGATTTTCTTGATCTCCCGATTAGACAGCTCAGCTAGACCATTAGTTTGGGGGTGGTAAGGAGTAGAGATTCGGTGAGACACCCCGTATTTGGTCATCAGTGACCTAAACTGAGCATTTGTGAAATGGGTCCCCCCATCAGAGATTATTGCACGAGGAATCCCGAACCTTGAGAAAATGTTTTGATGAATGAATTTGAGAACGATTTTGTGATCACAGGTTCGGGTCGGTACGGCTTCAATCCATTTGGACACGTAGTCCACAGCCAACAGAATGTATTTGAAATCGTCCGAAACAGGAAAGGGGCCCATAAAATCAATCCCCCAAACATTAAAGATTTTGCATACTAGAATCGGTTGCATAGGCATCATGTCGCGATGGTTCATGTTGCCCAAAGTCTGGCAACGACTGCATGCCTTGCAGTGACTGTATGCGTCTTTGAACAGTGTGGGCCAGTAAAAGCCGCACTAGAGGACTTTTGATGCGGTTTTATGCCCGGCGAAATGGCCACCGCATGCCTGGTCATGGCAGAAAGAGAGGATATTGTTGAATTCCTCTTCCGGGACACATCTCCGGATGATCTGATCGGCACCTATGCGGAAGAGGTACGGGTCTTCCCAAATGTAATACTTGGCATCGGAGCGTCATTTGTCCTTCTTGGCCTTCGGCCAATCGGACGGGATCTGATGAGATGCCAAGTAATTTACTACATTAGCAAACCATGGAAGGCTAGTACCAATAGTCAGCAGGTGCTCATCGGGAAAATGCTCAGTGATGGGTCCGGAAGGGTCAATTATTTCAGAAGGAAGACGGGACAAGTGATCAGCTACCACATTTTGCTTTCCCGCTTTGTCGCGAATCTCAAGGTCAAATTCTTGCAACAGCAAGATCCATCGGATTAATCGAGGTTTCGCGTCCTTCTTTGCAAGGAGATGCCTCACAGCTGTGTGATCCGAGTATATGATGACACGGGAACCCAGAAGGTACGATCTGAATTTTTCTAGGGCAAATACTACAGCTAGCAGCTCTTTCTCAGTAACCGTATAGTTACGCTGAGCCTCATCGAGTGTTTTGCTGGCGTAGTAAATGACCACAGGTTTCCCGTCAATTTTCTGCCCCAAAACCGCTCCTACAGCGAAGTCGGATGCATCGCACATGATCTCAAAGGGTTGAGACCAATCAGGGGACTGTAGGATCGGGGCTTGGGTGACTCGGTCACGCAGGATTTCAAATGCTTGAGTGCATTCCTTGGAAATTTCGAAAGGAACATCCTTGGAGAGAAGAGTGGTCAGGGGGCGTGCGATTTTTGAAAAATCAGGGATAAATCGTCGATAAAAATCGACATGCCCTAAAAAGGAACGGATGTCCCTGATCGAGCTAGGCATAGGAAGGTGAGAAATCAAATTAATCTTAGCTCGATCCACTTGGATACCTTTTTCCGAAATTGAGTGTCCCAGGACAATTCCCTCAGGCACCATGAAATGGCTCTTTTCCCAGGAAAGAACCAAATTCACATCGATGCACCGCCTGAGTATCTGGACCAAGTGCTAGAGGCAATCGTCGAATGATGCTCCGAAAACTGAAAAGTCATCCATGAAGACTTCCAGATAATCACCTACCATATCTGAGAATATGGCAAGCATGCATCGCTGAAAAGTAGCGGGTGCATTGCAAAGACCGAAAGGCATCCTTCGGAAAGCGTATGTTCCGAAGGGGCAGGTGAACGTGGTCTTTTCTTGGTCCTCAGGATGGATTGCCACCTGGTTATAACCGGAGTACCCGTCAAGAAAGCAGAAGAACCTATTTCCCGCAAGTTTTTCGAGAATTTGATCAATGAAGGGTAGTGGGAAATGATCCTTCTTCGTGGAGGAATTGAGTCGGCGGTAATCTATACAGACTCTCCACGAGTTGGCTAATCGGGTAGGAATGATTTCTCCGGTCTCAGTCGTTATAGTGGTGAGTCCTGCCTTCTTGGGCACGACCTGAATTGGGCTCACCCAACGACTATCGGAGATCGGGTAGATGATTCCGGCATCTAAGCACTTGATGATATCCTTTTTCACGACCTCCTGCAGATTGGGGTTTAAGCGTCTCTGCATTTCACGAGAAGGTCGTGTGCCCTCTTCTGAATAGATATGATGAGTACAATAAGAGGGACTTATTCCAGTCAAATCATCGAGAGTCCATCCGATGGCTCTGCGATGTTGCTGGAGGACAACAATCAGACGGGATTCCTGTTCAGGACTGAGGTTGGAATTGATAATCACAGGAAGGGTCTGATTAGAACCCAAAAAGATGTATTTCAAGTGAGCAGGAAGGGGTTTCAGTTCGAGGATGGGGTTATCAGCAGCAGCGGGTGGTTCAGTATAGATGTGAGGTTCAAGGGTGGGAGTTACTGGGTTGTTCATATCTGGATTCGACTCCTCTGTTTGCGGGTCAAGATCCTTCTGTGGTTGATGAGGCATAATCGAGTCATTCTGGAGGTGTGATTCATCAACCAAAGTCTTGATGTCACAAATTTGTTCGATGACACCGCAATTAATTCCTTGTTGGGCCTTAAATATATCAATTTTCAGTGTTTGATCTCCAAACTTAAGCTCTATTTGGCCCTCCTCACAGCTGATGTTGGCTCTAGCAGTAGCCAAGAAAGGTCTCCCTAGAATGATTGGTGTATCCCTAGGGTTCTCAGGTGCGTCCATATCTAAGACTATAAAGTCCACTGGAAAATAGAAATCCCGCACTCTTACGATAACATCCTCGACAATCCCTTTTGGTGACTTTATAGATCGATCTGCTAATTGTAATGTCACCTCGGTTGGTTTTAGCTCAGATTCTTCTAGATGGTCAAGTAAGGATGTGGGTATCAGGTTTATGGATGCACCCAAGTCTAACAATGCTCTATCAAATTGGGTACCACCTATCTTACAGGAAATCAGGGGAGTCCCAGGATCTTTTGCCTTGGGTGGGAGTCTACTAAGGATTATAGAGCTGGCTTGCTCTGACAGAACAATTGGGCTCCCTCCCTTGGTTCGCAGCTTACGCTGGGGTGTACATATATTCTTTAGAAATTGTGCGTAAGCTGGTACGTGGCGGATTGCATCCATCAAGGGGATGTTTATGTGGACCTGCTCAAAGAGCTTGACCAGGTCCTCCTCAGGGGCCACGGGTTTGGTGGTCTTCTTTCCCTTGGTCAAGGCCTCGGGAAACGGGATCTTGGTTGGTTCTTCTAGGATAGGTCCAGGTTGTGGATCCAGAACAACGGTATCTTGGATAACTATCCTAGGGTCATGGTTATCAGGCTTGGAGTGGTTTGGATAATGCGGGTCTTGAGTTGTTTTACCACTACGTGTTGTTACAGAATTTAATCCGGCCTGATTTTGGTTTGGGTTTGGTAAGAGGGGTGGCTGCTGCTGAAATCCCGCATAAGAAGTTGAGGCTTCCATCTCGTCTGGAGATGGAGCAGTAGGGGCCTGATAAATCCATTGAGCGTGGCCTAAATTTGGATTCATAACGCGCTTCTGGGTTGGCACGTTATTTGGGTTAGGAAGAGGTTGGGAAGGGAGTGTGCCTGGCTGGCGAGAATTTGCCAACTGGGCCAGTTGAGTTTTAACTTCTGTAAGTTCGTCCTTGTGCTGTTTTTGAATAGCCGCATTCGTTTTTTGAATGTCAGCCAGAGTCTGAAGGATTAGGGACATTTGATCCTGATTTGGCCTTGATGGATAAGTAGGGTTGGGCCGAGGCTGAGGCGGCTGGTAATGACGAGAGGGCTGTGGGCGGGACTGAAAAGGTGGTCTTTGGGTTTGGGAATTTCCCGCCCACTGAAAATTGGGATGGTTTCGCCATCCAGGGTTGTAAGTGTTGGAGAATGGGTCGTTCTGGATGGAGTTGAGGTCCTCGCAGGTCTGAGGAACCTCCTGAGAATCAGGGAAAGGGGGAATGGAGTTCCCCCGGCTGGTGTAGAAAGGATCGGATGATCCTCCGATCCAAGAATCAGATGGGGATGGATATGGATCCATCCTAAGGGAAGATCGGTGGAGGATGTTTTGCACAGTCTCCTGTGTGGAAGGAGGTTGCGCAAAGGAGTTACGCGCGGAGGTGGCTCGCTGCAAGTGCTGAGTCAGCTCATCCACCTTCTTTTCAATGATTGAGACCTTGTCCAATCGACTGGCCATTAATTCCAGGTCGACTGATGCGGACAGGCCCTGCGTCTCATGTGCTCCCTTAAGATTCGTCGCTGTGCGGGTATTCGTCCTGTCGAATAATCCCATGGAGTCATTGTTGATGGAGTTCTCGCACATGTTTTCGAGAATCTCCCATACGGTGTCTTCATGTTGACCCATGATGTTTCCTCCGCAAGTTGCATTGACGAAAAGGCGGATGTCCTCACGGAGTCCCTGGTAAAAAGATTGGACTTGTTCCCATTTAGGAACTCCGTGATGGGGGCACTTTCTCATGAGATCCTGAAAACGATCCCATGCCTCATGGAGAGGTTCTCCTGATTGTTGAGTGAAGTGTGTAATCTGATGGCGCAAGGCGTTGGTCCGACCAACGGGAAAAAACTTTTTCAAAAACTCGGATTGAAGTTCTTCCCAAGTGTTGATCGACCGGGTCTGAGTTTGATGCCAATGGGCGGCCTTGTCCATAAGAGAAAAGGAGAACATCTTCATGAGAAGAATATCCCGATTTTGCGCATCTGATCCAAAAGTGTGGGCCAGATGCTTTAGCTGTTTGATGTGCTGGAAGGGATCTTCAGAATTAAGCCCATGGAATTTAGGTATAGCATGAATCATGTTGGGCTTTAATTCGGAATCAGGTCCTCCAGTCAGGATTCTGACTCGAGGCTCAATGGCCACCGCAGCAGGATTGTAGTGGTCCCGCATCAAAGGACGCTGTGGTGGGTGCACGAAGTTTTGGAAGAGGTCATTGAGTCGCTGGAGCTGGTGTTCCGGATTATTTTCTTCCTCAACTGGCTGAGCCATGATGGGGAAAGAAGAAGAACTTGGTTCTGAATCAGAAGAGAGAATAATGTGAGGGTGTTGCTGCACAAACACAGGCGTCGAGGCTTGGCCTTGACGAGAGCGAATTTCTAAAGGAGGTCTTAAGGGTGGTCTTAAGGACCTCCTTCCGTACATGCACTGTTGGAAGAGGTAAGTTTAGAAGGTGCTGGACCCAATCAAGACACCCAAAAATGTGTTGGGTGACTATAGAGGTGCGGGGCAGATGGACCCCTTGATCAGAAAGATCGTCCACCTGAGAATTACCTGGGCAGCCAGAGAGGGAGAGTCCCGCGAAGACCCCTACACGGTAGAGCGTCCCCACGGGTTACAGGGTTTCCCCCACCCGACCTCTCTTGTCACTGCGGTTCCAGGTAGACCAGAATGGGGATCTTGACCTCTTAAGTCTACCAATTTTAAGATCAGGGTGCTTAAGGTTTCACTTGAACTTTAGTCTTTTAAGTGCAAAGAGTGACCTAATTTAAGGTTGGTTGACCCAAGGGGTCAACCAAACCTCTTGTCTTCTTTGAGAGCTTTTAGGTCTTGTCTTTTAGGGTTCAAGTGTTTAGAGAGCCAATTGTTTTAAGTTTTCTTTTGAATAGGTATTTTCAATCAATGGTTTAGGCACACTTCTTTTGGATTTTCTCCATTCTTGATTTAAGTAGTGTGTCTCTAAAACCCTAATGTTGAATCTTATGTTGGCTCTACTTGGTCCAGTTAGTTCTTTGTTGGGTAATTAGGGCTCAAGCAAGAATGTGTTAGCCCTTAAATACCCTTAATAGTGTGCAGGACTAATGAGTTGAAAACATGCAACTCTTTATGGTTACTAAGTATGGAAGACAGGTTAGCCCTATATTGCTTGTTCTTTTCTTTTCTTCCTCTTTAGAGTTTAGGGGTTAATAGCGAGAGGAAAAATTTACCTGTCCTCGGAGTGGTTGTCGTGCGGTTGCTTGTCTTCTTGATTTCCTGTAGCTGCACAAAAGAGAGGAGATTATCAGAAATTAAAAAGAAACAGGAATGTTTACCTCTAGAATAGCCGTTGCTCCCCGGCAACGGCGCCAAAAACTGGTGGCGACCTTCCTCTATAGTTTTATTATTCCATCGTAGTATAGTATAGAGAGGTGATTACCAGTTTAATACAATTTGTTACTCGGAAATAAAGAGTTCCCGAGGTCGAACTCAGGGAGCAAGTTATATTCTAGGGGTACAAGTTTCTTTTACAAAAATAAAGAAAGAGAGAGAGAGAATTTGTTGTCTTTTCTTCTTTTCTCTTTGCTTCTCCTCTTCTCAGATCTTCTGTTATCTTCTTCTTCTTTATCTGCAGTGGTGATGTTCTTCTTCTTCTTTCAGCTGTTCCTGCTCTTCCTTTTTCTTCTGCAGAGCGGTCCTGTTCTTCTTCTTTTCCTTTATTTCTTCTTTTCCTTTCTTCAAATCTTCTTCTCCTTTCTTCAGATCTTCTTCTCGTGCTCTTCTTCTTTCAGTTCTTCCCTTGGCCTCTCTGTGTTCTCCTCTGCCTTGCCTTCCTTCTGCCGTCTTTGCCTTCAGGACGTCATCTGATTTTTCAATCAGACGACTTAAACCGCCACTGCTACAGTGCCGCTCGGTGATCCTCCTTCCTTCAGCCTTCGTCTTCTTCCACGGGTCTTCTTCACCTGTGCCTGCACACTTACACAGCTTGATCAGAGGGGCAAAACCTATCTCTACCCTCCCCCGCATCTCTCTCTCACAGAAATCGCTCTTAGGATAGCTCTCCCAGAGCTGCCGGGTTGCCGGGTACGGGTCGCGCCCGGGTCCAGACCCACCGGCGTGCGTTGTGGGCGAGGAGTGCAGGTCAGTCTAAGTTGGGTCGGGCCAGGTCCGCGAGGCGTGAGCGCGGACGAGACCGGGTCGAGCGAGCGAGTGAGTGAGAGGGACCTCACCCCGTGCTCAGGAGGCAACGAGCATAAGGCACTTTTTGCCTTTATGCGGGCGCTCTCCTCTGAAAGGTTACGAGGTGGGACCAAATGTCCCACCCCAAATTGGGTGCGTGCGCGGAGGAAGCAGCAGCAGCCGAGGCGAAGCGCGGGGGCTTCGCGCGAGAGCTTCGCCTCAACTGCAGCCTGGTACTTCGCGACGACGCCTCGCACTGTCTGGGAGGGTGACCTGGGCGCGGCGCACCTGGGGCAGCAGGTGAAGAAGCTGCTTCGCTTCAACAATGGCGGCGACGAGCGCAGGTACCTGTCCACAGAAAAACGGCCTCTCGGCCCAATCAGAAACGCTGAGGACCTTCGTCGTGGCACGACGAAGGTGGTCGGGGGGTGTGCAGGCGGCGGGGCGGAGCCCAAGAGCTGCCCTAGGTCGGACTGTGGGTCGGAAGATGGGTTTGTTCGGTGGAGTTGCAGAGGGTGCTGTGGGGGAAGTGGAAGGGCGGAGGTTGATCAGGGTGAGGAGGCAGAGGTTCTGCGGTGGTCGGCGAGTCGTGTGGGTTGCTGGAGTGATGGGAGCGGCTCGCCGGAGGATGGCCGGAGGCGGAGAAGGT
This sequence comes from Thalassia testudinum, assembly GCA_037157565.1. Classification (NCBI taxonomy): domain Eukaryota; kingdom Viridiplantae; phylum Streptophyta; class Magnoliopsida; order Alismatales; family Hydrocharitaceae; genus Thalassia; species Thalassia testudinum. The sequence continues at coordinate 11,624,385 of JAZHRO010000051.1, forward strand.
GAGGGTGATTGGTCGGAATCGAGGGCGACAGTAAATGTTTAAAGTGAGGAAAAGGAAGAGGGGAGGAAGAGGAGGAGTTCTACCTACTTAGCAGGACGAAGAGGGGCCGGAGCGGGCGACAGTCGTATCGACTGTCGCCGGAGAAGAGGATGCCCGGGGGAAGGGGCGGCGGCGAGCAGAGAGCCGGAGAGGCGCCAGTTGGGTGCGGCGTGGCGCGGGAAGAGCGAGGGAGAGAAGTCTCTGCTGCTGGTATTGTGGCAGAGCGAAGATGAGTAGGAGGAAGAACCGCCGGAGCTGGTGGGCATTTGCCGGAGTGAGAGCAGAGGAAAGTTGGGGGTTTTCTCCGTCAGATCCGAGCTGCCTCGAACGGTGGGGCGACGGGGGGTATTTATAGGGTAGAATCAGAGAGGAGGGCGGAGGGAGACGACGTGTCTCCCTCGTCGGAGGACGTCGGAGATGGAAACCCATACCGTCCGTGCGTTCGCACGGCCGGTATGGTGGGTTGCAGCGACCAGGGGGGTGTTCCTGCGACGGCTGACGACGCAGGGCACCCCCGGTTGACTTGCCAGCCCCTCCCCCTCACCCTGCGCGGCGCCATGCTCCGCGCAAGGTCGCCGGAGCATGGTGCTGGCAGGTTTTGGCAGGAGGGACCTGAATGCAAAGAACGAAGGAGAGTTAGGGGCAGAAATGTGAGGGTTCAAAAGTTGAGGGTCAAAAAGTAAATATATGAGGACCAAAGTGCAAAGTTGGTTGAGAAGGTTTCTTCTTAGGCTCAAGTTTTTATACATGACTAATTAGGACCTAAGGAATTTGATGGTGAATTTTATTTCTAGATTAAACCTTGTTTGACCGGTCAATTTATGCAAAAACCCAAATTAAGTTATTAATTGGGCATGGTTCTCAATGTAGGTCAAAATGGGTTCTGAAGGCCAAATTGAAGGTTCTAAACACTAGAGATTATTTTTCTATGAATTTTAGAGGGTTTATTCTATTTTTACTTTGCCTCGAACCTCGTGAATTGAAGTGGGTTTGCTTTAGGGTTATAGATTATCATTTAGTTCCTTGGAATTGTTGTAGCCCTTATCAGATCATCCCACTTTCCTTCTCATTCGGTTTGTTTGACCTGTGTTTGGACCCTGAATTACCCTGTATGCAGATTATACTGGTAAAATTGCATTTTTACCCCTTATGACTTGTTTTCTCCTTAAACTCAGAATTCTCTGAGTTAAGCCTTTCCTTGAGTTATGTAGGAGCTTTTATCCTTGGTATTGGGTCAAAATGAGCTAGTTATGGCTCATGATGAGGTTCTCATCACCTATCACATGGATCAAACACAAGGAACTACTCAGAATAGGATATAAGTACTTTAAACAAGTAGAGGAACTAATTCTAAGAAGAACGAAATTTTAAACGCGGAAAACGAGCTTCGAATGGACCCTAAACGGGTCAAAAACGATAACTCTGCCCTAAATCAGACGTCTTAAATAATGGTTCAGATCATACCTTGCTTCTGCGTTGCTATTCAGACATCCAGGATCCTGCTGAACCTTCTGGACCTAGTTCCAGACGTTTGGAGACGCTCTCCGCCATCTGGTGACTTGCCCAGACGTCCGATCTATGTGGGAGGCGTGCCCTTACGCCTTCCCGAACGAACCCTACATGCTTACGCAATCGATCTTAACACGATACAGAGGCAGAACCTTCGGCGGAACGGCCTGCATGGCCGCATCCGCAGAAAGGAAGAAGCTGAGGAAAATAATACCTTTCAGACGTATGGATCTCACTCCAAACGTCTCCTGCGTTGTCTGGACGTAGGTCCAGACGTCTGATTCTGGGAAAATTTCCCAGAATTAGGACTTCCTCGCCCTCCGCCTGCTGCGCATGGCCGTGCTGTGCCACGTTCGCCTGTTGCCTAAGCTGTAACAGCACCTTCTCTATGCTACGCTCCCACTGCGCGCACCTGTCAGCCGGCCTTGGCTACTCCAGCGAGCTTGCCCTCTCTTCCTCATGTGCTTCGCCTCTTCTCCCTCTCGCTGCACCTCCTCCTCCCAGTGCGCACCCGGCAGCAGCTGCTACCCTCGCTCTCTCACCCGCACGCTGTCACTGGAAGAAGAAGGAGGAGGAGACAGTGGAGTGGGGAAATGGGTGAGGGAGAGGGAAGTGTATTTGAAGGGTGGGGAAAGGGGTCTGCAGGACGGTGAGGGAGGAGAGAGAAGAAAGGAGGGCAGCGGGTCAGTCTGCGCGTGCATGCGCACAAACTCGCAATCGTACGCCGCAAAAATTAATTTCCATATGTCTGGGAAGACGTCCAGACGTTTGGACCAACTCCCAGACGTCTTAAAAGACGTTTGATGTCGTGGGTCTTAACAATTTGGCAATGGGTTGGGTATAGGGTTAGGCTAGTTGGGTTGGGCTAGGGTTTAGGGATTGAGTTGGGCTAGGGTTAGGGTGGTTGGGTTGGGCTAGGGTTTAGGGATTGAGTTGGGCTAGCACTACTCGAAAAAGTCAATTTTAGTCTAATACTGGTCAACCCTAAGCTACAATGAACCTTGGAGCTTCTTATCTCACTTCTAATGGACGTGAAATGATCTTTATGATGAAAGGAATTTGTTAGAATAGATTCTATAAAGTTATGAAGTTACCTATGTCTATAAAGTTCGAAGCTCTACAGAGCTTATTTGAATCTTGTTATGATAAAATAACATTTTGTACACTTCTTTTTAGCATTCAATGAAAATAATTTTATTTCTTATCAGATGATTGCTTATGTTTAATGTTAATTTCTTTGAAATTATTACTATTATTTTAGATACACACACTTGCTATAGAAGATATATGCACGTGAGGTCAAACATTAGGTATTCTAACCCCTAGGGTAAAAGTCCTTCAAGTCAAATTGTGTCCAAATTACTCGCCCGTCGAGACTTATAAACATGTTATACGGACAATGCAGGAAGTATATGTATACCTCACTTACATGCATGATGTGTTGTCTTTGTAGCATACTATAAGACTCAATCGACTTTAGTTTGGTGAAGTACCAAACTAAAGAAGGTCCTTAAAGATTTGATCACAACTTAGTTTTACTCGTTACATGTAACCTTGTGCAGTGAAGTTTCGATTGGTTGTTCTTGCTCTTTTTCAGTATACCAACTAATCTTATCTAGTTTCCTACAGTACCCTTAATTGGGCGTTAAAGGAAATCTAGCTCAGGTTAGTGTTGGGGGCTGTACTGGAGAAGTGTGGGGAGATGCTGCTGAAATTTCACCGCACTAAGGTTACATGTAATGAACAAACCTAAGTTGTAATCAAATCTTTGAGGATGGCCTATAAAGTGAAAATTTTAATCAAGATACACATCATTCAGTCCTTTCCCTTCCTAATAAGTGATTTATTTGCATTAAATTTTAAGCTATAATGGATAAATCTTGGATTGGATTACGGGGTTTAGATTACACCAGATATAAGGATGGAGTAATTTCATTCTTGGATTGGGCCTTAGATGATAATAGGAAGATATTTAGGCAAGGAGATCAACTTATAATATCTTCTACCCATGCAGAAGATGTTTGAATGGTTCCTTGCATGTTTGTAATACTGTGCTCAAGTACTTGATTTGTAATAGGTGGTGGCAGCATTACACTACTTGGGTATCTTATGGATAGGAGTTGACTAAGAAGTCATAAATAATGATAACACTGTTGATGAAGAGATCGACGAGGAAATTACTGATAGTGGAATTGAAGAAATACAAGAAATGTTGAACGAGATGAGAGCAAGAGAGGATCTAAATACACATGAGGAAGATCTGTTCAGTTGTGATCCGTTCTATGATGTTGTTAAGGCAGCTGAGGATCCTATTGCTCTCGGTGTTACGAAAATGTCAAAGTTATTTTTATTGAAGATGTTTCAACTAAAGGTTATGAACAGAGCTAATGCTAAATTCATGTCAGAAATACTTCAGTTTACTGCTAAGCTATTGAATAACCTAATGGTTTTCCAGCTTCACGGTACATGACGTTTGTCAGATGCGTTTGCATAAAAATTGTTCGTTATAGCGCATTTTACGATGTCAATTTTCCTTAGAAAAATAATTAGATGTGAGTTCGAGTGTTGAACATAGGGAGGCAAGGTATTGAATCCGTTAATCACTTTCATGTCACAAAAATATCACTTTTGATTCACTTGAAAAAGGAGAGAACGAGAAAGAGAGAGATAGGGAGAGAGAGGGAGAGAGAGAGAGAGATAGAGAGAGAGGGGGAATAAGGTTAGAGAATCATGATGCAAATAATATATCAAAGATGTATTCTATTCATTATCAAATGTTATGATGAACAAAATATAGATGAATGCTTCAAATGAAAAAAACATGTACTACACTATCACATAAAATCAAACTAAGAAAAGGAAGAAGATGGCGTCGAGGCAGCCACGGCAGTGGTGGAGCTTCTGTCGGTGGCTTGGTGACTTCAAGACCTTTCTTAGAGCTCTAGAAGGTGGTGCTATCACTTGGGTGGATGATTAGCAAAACTGAAGGGGGGTAGGCCCTTTTATAATGGAGGGAGAAGGCTAAAAATCATCATTGGGTCAATAGTGACAGCTGCAAGCGTCACTGAAGACCCACCGCACGCATCGCCCTTGTCCCCACCCTCGTACCTTCAATGCTCTAGCTACCTCAGCATGCCCCGCAGCGTGCACATGCGCTGGCATGCTTTGTGCCGTGCTGCGCTACGCTTACGTTGCTATTACTCCTCACGCACGTGCCTTGCTACGCTGCGCCTCAAGCACCCAATTGAGGGGGCAACGGGTTTCGAACCTGGGCCCTCTCTTTGAGAGGGACCTTCAAGACCGATGAGCCAAGGCCACTCTTTTTCACAAAGAAGACTTATGGGCGCACGATGGAGACGATCTCTTAGCTGTTGGATCAACATCCAACGGTTGAAAGTGGATGATGCCTTGATGAAGAGTGGGCGCTGGTCGATGTTGGGCAGCCTAGATGGCACCACGTGGCGCCATATGGGTCGTCCATCTTCTTTCTGTTGTAGGAGATGCCACGGTGCTCGGATGCGATGATTCCCATGCTGCCAAACTGTGATCGTCGCTCCAGATCCATCAGTACAGTCGGATTTTTCATCCGAGGCCTGTAAGGATGTCGCATTGCCCCCTGGTCGTTGATCTTTCTCAAGCTTGTTGTGGGATCTACGAAGGCTGGATCGAAGTGATTTTGAGTCCATTGGACTCCGTTCATCGATCCGGATCCATTTGTACAGTCCAATCGCTCATCGGAGACCTATTTCAAAATGGACTTGTGCACATGGTCATTAAACATTGATTCTAACCGATTAAAATGTAATGATCATGTAATATGCATGCAATGCTCCCAAGCCCATTATAATATGCCATTATCACACAAGTATCCCCGAAATTGACTCTAATTGATAATATTAACACTGAACATTATAGAGTCATCAGTACGATGCAAGGAAACAGATTCACAAGCTTGGTTTGGACTGTTAGAAGATTGATACATGTCCAAATGACTGTATTATTTTCAGAAATCAGTTCGCAAACTTGAGTAATTGTCCCGAATGTGGACATGAGAGATATAAGGAAGGTAAAAATGAAAGTAAGAGGAAACAACCTCAAAAGGTTCTTCATTACTTCCCACTGACACCTAGGCTTCAACTCCTTTTTATATAAACTAAAACTGCATGATAGATGACATGGCACTAGGATTATAAATCTCAAGATGGAAGAACACATCATCCTATTGTTTCAGAGGTGTGGAAGAGATTTGACGAAATAAATAATTCATTCTCTTTAGAAGGTACTGATGGGAACACCATCATAAGCCTTAACTAGCCTATTTTGTTCTTAAAAAGGTAATAAAAGCTCCTACATATTCATTAGAGGGTCCTAAATTCTTGGTGTTCCGTTTTGAGAAGAAAAGATAAATACAAGGTTATTTCTGCAAAATTAACTGTATTCCACAAATACAGAATAACCATGGGGGTATTTCAGGGGTTTATTAAAGGTCATATGGTCATTAATGTGTAATAAGTGTGTCCATACAGAACAAAATGAGTTTTCACACGTTTCAAGAATTAATGGACATTTGAAACCCTAAAAGTAGACCCGCTTAATTAACTGAGGTTCTGGTCAAGATAAAACTCACCTAAACCTTCTAAAAATCATAAAAAAATATTCTCTAAGGTTTGGTACCCTTGATTTGACCATTGGAACCCAATTTTACCTAAAATAGAATCTTAGATAGACAGTTACCCTAATTTGAGTTTCTACGCAAATTACCCGTCAAATTGGTCAAAACTTAAATCCGACTTCACCATCAGATTTCTTGGGTCCAAATTAGGTTTGTACCAAAATGTGGACCCAATCAGAGATCATCTTGACCTAGTTTGCATTTTAATCTTGTTCTGACTCTTTTTCTTACAAAGAGCCCCTAAGCTATTGAAATCTTTGCAAAAACCCCCCTAACTTCATCATCTTCTTCACCAACAGGTCCTCATCGCCTTTATACTCCTAAATCAAACTCTGGCGATTTTCAATCAAGGAGTTCTCCTTGATTTCTCACCTAATCTCTTCCAAATTTGGAAGGGAGACTTCTGAGATATTTTCCTACAATCTAAGCCGAATCGTGGGCTTTAATTCCTATTCAAAACCTAATGCAAATTAAGAAGTGGGTCTCCTATTTCACGAAGCTTTGAAGCTTCCAAGCTTGGAAAGCTCTCTTGAGACCTATATAAGGACCCCTAAGGACAAACCGTCCTTAGCAAGTTTTGGTGAGCCAAATACCCCTATTTCTCCTCCTTCAGCCACTGAAACCTCTGCTCCAGCGACCGCCCTCGATCCTCCTCTTCCGGCCGTCCAACCATCAAATTGGATGGCTAATCCTATTCCCCTCGTCCTCGCGATCCTCCCCGGCCAAAGGGAGGTTGTTCCTCCGTCTACATTACCGTCGCCGTCCTCCTACTCCGTCATCTTCTCTGACTCTGGTCAACTGCAACCGAAGCCTCTCAGCCTCAACTCTCTCTCCTAAGACCCCCTTTCTCTTTCTTTCTCCCTCTACATCTTTCTCCCTCACATACACTCCCAATCGACCATGCAACACACCCCGATGCCCTGACCTTCTTCCACTCCAATGAAGCTCTAGTAATGCCTCCAGTTCACTCCACCGCACAAAACTCTCCGCCACCAACTCCATTAGATCCGCCTCGACCTCCACAACAAAAGCCCTCTAGCAATTAGGGTTTTCACCCTCTTCATCACTCCACCAGCCAACCCACCTTCGTAGCTCCTTCTCTGTCACCGACAGGCATCCACCGGCCACCATACACCCTCCACCCACCACCGCTGAGTTCGCCTTCCCATAGCAAAGCTATTGAGCATTCTAATTGGGGCTTAGCACCTATATCTTGTGTTTCAGGTGCCTCACCAGACGACCGCCATCACCACCGTCTTCTCCAGCATGTTCTTCCACCTACAAGCTTCAAATCATTTTGCTACAACTTTTGATCAAAGCAGCCCTAGGTCCTTTAGCACTTTAGGTGCTCAATTAAAGATCGTGATCGCGTCTTCTGCTCTAATTGAAGGAGGTCATCCTGCTACCTTCGTGCAAAGAACGAAGGGACTCGATAGTCCAACATCGGTGGGAGAGAAGCCAATGCGCATGCATATATTGATTTTGTCACTTAGGCTCATTGCCTCTGAGAGCACTAGGGTGAGGTCCTGCTCACACGCTCCAACACACGTGCCCTCACCCATGCTCACGCCATGCGGGTCTAGGTGTGGGTCCGATTACCCGGCTCCATTTGGGTTTCTGATAGAAAGGAGAAGAGAGTGAGGGGTGGTTTTGCCCTCAGCTGTTGTTACGAACGTGCGACTTCAGACGTCTTTTAAGACGTCTGGGAGGTGGCCCAGACGTCGGACCAGACGTCTGGAACCCCTTCTAGACGTCTGGGATTCAGTTTCGGCGGCACGCACGATTACGTCTGCGCGCCTGCACGCGCAGACCTGCGGGTGCCTTTTTCCCTCTCTCCTGCGGCCGTAGGCTGCGCCCTCTATTCCGCTCTCTCTCTCCTCCCCGCACGGCTTTAAAATGCCATGCCCTCTCCCTCACTCTCATCACCTCTGCCCCCTTCCTCTTCTCCTTCCAGCCGGTGCGTGAGTGCGAGCGTGAGCGAGCGGCAGCAGCGACAGCTGCGGTGGGTGCGGGAGGAGGTGCTGCGCGAGGGAGGAGGCATTGGTTGTGAGGGCTCGAGCCTGCCGGGACAGCGAGAGCCGGCCGGCGGGGACGCAGCAGGCACGAAGTGACACGGGAGGCCTGCTGCAGCTCAAGCAGCAGGAGGACGAGGCGTGGCGCGGCCGTGCGTCGCGGGCGGAGGGCGATTCGCGCTCTAATTCTGGAAGTTTTTCTAGAATCAAACGTCTGGGTTTCCAACCAGACGACGGGGAAGACGTCTGGAGGACTATCCAGACGTTTGAAGGGTAAGTTATTTTTGTACCTTCTTCCTTTCCTTCGACCGTCCGTACTGAGCACGAGGAATGGGTACGCACAGGTTGTGAGATTCGCATCCAACGCGAATCAGACGTCTGGCAGAGGTGCCAGATGACTGGAGGGACTTCCAGACGTCCGGGGTGACCATTGGACGTCTGGGAACTAGGCCAGACGCCTTCGCAGGCTTCTGGACGTCTGAGAGACCACGCAGGACAAGGTACCATCTGATTCTCCATTTTTAAGACGTCTGGAAGAAGTTCCGGATGTCTGATTTTGCACTGTTTCGTCGTTTTCGACCCGTTTATGGCCCGTTTGGAGTCTGTTTTACATGTTTCGAGTTGCGTTCTTTTCGGAATTAAATCCTCTACCCGTCTACAGTGATTAGATACTATTTTGAGAAACTCCTTGTGTTTGATCCTTGTGATAGGACCCCATTCCATTGCAGTCTCGGGGGTTGCAGAGGCACGCGGGATTCCCGACCACGCCCCCACTACTCCTGTTGTAACTGGTAGAGTGGCTTTTAAGTTTATTAGTATAATCTGTTAAATTATGGAACCATAAATAGAACCTAGGACATTGCATGAATCCTAGGAATGAGAAATAGATTGAATGATAGATCCTAGGTGTTGCATGAATCCTAGGGCTGGAAAACTAGATTGTATGATAGATCCTAGGATATGGCATGAATCCTAGGACGGGGAAAACTAGTGGAATATATGAATACTGCAGTCTTGGAAAAATGGAAAGGAACAAATAGCTGCCTGTAAATTAAATTAATAGCTGCCTGTTATGAATAAATAAACGTGACTGAGAACATGGATTGTAAGAACGTGAAACTGGAAAGTGAAACCTAGATGTTCTGAGTTAAAAGAGCTGGAACCCTACGGGGAATTAGGAGTGGAACTCCTGGAAAGAGAAAGGAATGGAACTGAGAAAGAAAGACGTGGTAGTGTGCCGTCTCTTGGGTACGTAGTACCAAGGGAAGTGCCTGTACCTGTTTAGTGCAGAGTGGAGCCAGCCGCCTTAGGGACCCGGGGTTAAGACTGGCCACTTTGTACCGACTTGCTGGCCCTCGTGTACGTAGTACCGAGGAGAGCTACTAGTGTAGGGAGGTACTAGCTACCCCACGGGCCCCGGGGTTCTGCTAGCCTCCTACACCGACTTGTTAGGCCCACTGGGGCAAACCAGGGTAGTCAGGCGAGGGTGCGCGGATTGTGGAGGGGCAAGGCCCCTGTTTGGTTACTGTGGAGGGGTTGGACCCCTGTTACTAAGAGGGCTCTCCCTGTACTGGTTCTGTGCTGTGCTTTGGGCGCACCCGTTAATGGAAACGACTGACCGCGTGCCAGTGCGGGTTAGCTACCTGTGCGTTTATCGCGCGTGCCGTAGTCACCGTTACGTCTGTCCGTGACCTTGGGGTGGTTTATTGAGAGTAGGATCACCACGGGGGACTCTCCTGGCTGGGAGAGCACCACGTGCTACTTCTACTGTTCGGAAAAGACTGCAATCAAGATCGTTCCCACGAGGAACATTCGAGATGAAGTGAAGGATCTGAGAAATAGATAAATTGTGAAACAATAGAAAGACGTAAATAAAGGAAGAAAGAAAATAAAACAGCTACTGTACACTTTACTGTTTCTTTAGTTTAGCTGCCACTCTACTCAGCGTTTCACTGACGTGTTACACTCGTTACTTTTTAGGACCAGGTGTTGAGTAGCCAGGGTCAGTGGCTGCAGAGGACGCTGGGCCGAGTAGGGTCCAGTAGAGTTACCACTGTTCTTTTGTACCCCTTTTTCTGCTGTAGTGAGTAGTTTTTGTTACTCTTTGTACTTTTCTTTACTCGTAGTTCTTGTTATGTTATAAATGTTGTTCTACTATTGTGGTGGTACATGCTGTAGTAGTTCTTTTCCTTACTGCTGTATTTTGTTACTGCTAGTTATATTTCATGTTGAATGTGGTTTATTTTACTGCTCTTTTGGTTACTTCCTCGTTGGACGACTAGGTCTTGGGTTAGTCGAGTCAGTCTGGTTCTCGTGTCTCGTAGGGACTCGGGAATCGGGTCGTTACAGCTGTGCCCTCTCTACACTTAGTCATTGGGAGGCCCTTCATGCCTTTGCCTCCTTAGGTGCTGTGCTTGCTGAGACAACTTAAGGCATCTGAAGGCCTTGTGCATTCGTCTGATATTTGCCGGTGCCTCGGTTTTGTTGGGTTATTTCATCTGGTTGACGTGGAATATTGGTTGATAATTACTGTTGATAAATTTGATATATTTGAAGCTTAACATTAAAAGGGTTAATTGGTGATTCAAATAACCATTTTAACCTAATCTTTTTGCACATTAGTACTTGGTTTTATCTATATATTATTTTCAGTTGTTAGGACTGAAGTTTTGATTATAATTGCTTACATTTCTAATTAAATTGTGATTGGTGAGATTAAATTGCAATTGATTGATCTCTGTGTTCGACCTCGGATTTCAAATTCGAGTATAAATTGTATTTGTTTTCATATGATTTTGACCTATACTTCAATGAAGTATTTTAAAACATCGATCTCCTGCAATAACAGGAACGTGTGATTGGGTCTTGCAAGTGATGGATTCAATCCATTTAAGAGTATGTACCCTTCATACTCTATATGACTAGTCGTAATGGTCATTTATAACTTACCTCCCTGGTTGTGTATGAGATCATCATTCATGATGCTGACCCTATTAATCCCCAGTCAAAAACAACCAGGAAATGCAATAGATGTTTATCTTCAGCCATTAATCGATGAACTAAAATAGTTGTGGTACATTGGTGTGAAGATGTATGATGCAAAAAAGAAAGAATTTTACAATATGCATGAAGCACTGTTGTGGATCATAAACGACCTCAGGTGTACACAAATTTCTTAGGTTGAAACACTAAAGGAAAACTTGCTTGCCCATTCTATATGAAAGATACTCATCACCTACAACTACTGGAAAGTAAGAAATTCTGTTACTTAGGGCATCGTAGATTTCTACCCATTAAACATAGATGGTGAACGTCACACTTCAGGGGTAAATTTGATGGCAAAATGTGTCAGTATTCCAAGAAAAATCCAAAGAATAAAGTTAATACAGATTCTATCAGGTTGTCGGGTTAGGTTATAATTGAGAGATTACAAGAAATGGGTGAGATAGGGTTGGGTCAACCACTCAAACAAGACTAGATGACTGATGAGACACTCATCATGATCTCTAATTACCCTTAATTAACTAGTCTTCCTAGTTAATTAGCTAAGGTTATGAACATATAAGGGTTAATTATAGAATAAGGGATATTTAGTCAAGGACCTTAAAATAAGTTAAAAATGACATTTTATCATTCAATTAACATTATTAATAATCTAGATAATAATTGGACTCGAAATTCTATTAATCATACCCTTAATTAATAAGTTAAGTAACTTAAATATAATGTATACCTAAGTATGTAATAACTTAAGTAATTTTACTTAATCTAATAAATTAACCTAAAAAGGTCAAAAATGTAAATTCAAGTTGTAAACATAATATTTACCTTATTTACTAACATATATAAAAAGTTGAAAAAGATCTAAGTTAAAATAAACCTTCAAAACCTGGGTTTACATTTTGGTCCTTAATATTCATTACAATCGGGTCCTTATTTCTCACACAGGTCTTTAAGTTTTATTTCATTTAAGTCCCTCTTCGTCTTCTTCTTCTTCTTCTCCAGTCGAATGAACGACTAGCGGCAGAGAGTCACCCCACCGCGCGATCACCGCCCTGCCAACATCATCCTTCTTTGTCCAAGCTCTTGCAACTTGCGCTCACCACCTCCACTTCATCCACCGGTCTAGATTAACCGGGAATCCTATTTTTCAGTGGGAGATAACCTTACCGTCGTCGGAGACGACGACGGAGGTTAAGCTCCTCGAGCTCCTTCTTCGGCCATACCCCGCCACTCTCTTCACCGTAAACTGCTATAAATACCCCTCACACCTCTGATTTTATTCAAGTTGGCTCCCTTCCCTCTTCTAACACTGTAGCCAACTTTGATATGCTATTCATCCAAAACTCCGGCGACTTCCCATTCCACTTTCCGACTTCCTCTGTCCATCTTAATCAGCCGAGGAGATCCGCCGTGGTCTTCCGTGTCTCTGACACAGGCGCCGACCCAAGGAATCCTCCGCTCCACCTCAAATCCGCCCGCCGGAGATCTTTCTTCCACCCTCTGATTTCATCGTCCGCTATGGACCTTCGGCGGAACCCTATTGACCCCTTCGTCCAGGTAACAGCAGATTAGGAGTAGGAGTAGGAGTAGGCTATCTTAGTTAGTTAGTTTAGGTAGTTAGATTAGAGTAATTTTAGAATTTTAGTTTCATCTCCTCCGACTCCGGTGAGCTCCTTGAGCTCGCCAGAGACTTAATTTCATCTTTTTAATTCACTTTCCACCTTCCTTTATCTTCCATGACCACTTCTAAATCACTTAATTGCTTAATTGAATCACCTAACTGCCTAATTCACATTTCACCTTCACCGACTACTGACACTGTCTATGGTGACAGTAATCGACTTAATTTCACCTTCATGGGTTCTTCATCATCTATCCACCACTTATGAACCCTAATAGACACTATAATACATATTAATACCACATATAAAATAAACGCCCAAATCTTAATTAAGTTCCTGAGCTCGCTGTCCATGGCGGCTTAGGAACAGTTCAAATCTTAAATTAAATATATATTTATGAATATAAACATCTGTTGACTTGATTTAACCTCTCAATCGAGTGGTTAAACAAGTCCTGAGCTTATTTCAAATTAGATCTTTAAGAAAACAAACTCACTGTCAAATATTACATTTTAAGAGACAAATGAAGAATTAAATGTGATACTGAGGTTCCTTGCAACCTCAGGATATTTTCTAAATCAAAAATGGTAAGTTTTATCAATCTGTACACACTTTTCTTATTTTCTAGACTCACCAGAGCTCCGGCGAGCCAAAATTGTATTTCAGCCTCTGAAATTTGTTGAGAAGCTCCAGAATGATAAAGTATGGATCACTGATTAATTTGGTGATATTTGTTTGAGGATTTAACCACTGGAGCTGTAGAATGAACTTCATCTTCTCCAACTCCGGCTGGTTGGAGAAGTCTAATAAAGAGACATGAAAAGTATTGAAGGAACTTAGAAGCTTCAGTGCAATGCACTGAAGCTGTTTAAGCCTTTAAAACACTGTAACAACCTCTGAATGATTCTGACGAACACAAACCTTTTCAAGTTCAGGCGGAGAGCCTGTAACCCTAGGAATCAAGGTTAGACCACCTTCCTGAAGATCTGAATAAGTTCTGGATGTTGAGGAGACTCTAATTGAGGCTTTGATTTCTTGCGAGAAAGCTTTGAATAGAAAGTCAATTTTTATGCTTCCACAGTCAAACATGAATCTGATAATGGAGATCTGAGCTTGAATTGAGATATTGAGGAGTGTAAGTTGTTTCTGGGAACTTGTTTGATGGTTTTAGAGAGAATTAAGTGAGCTCAGATGATTTATTTAGTGAGAATTTAGTTTCTGTCAATTTGGGTTACTTTCGAACCTAAACCAACAAAATAAGCATTTTGTTGAAATTTAAACTTGAATCCTGCCCAAATGAGTTAATTATAACCCTTAGAATTAATCTAAATCAATTAGAAACACTTTTAAGTGTCTGTTGCACATATTGAAGTCTGAAATCTGAACTCTGAAGCTTTCAAAGAAGTGAAGAGCTTCTCTACTAGTCCTGAAGGTCTTAAGAGCTTAAAATCTACTCTAACAGATGTGGAATTAATTGTATAACATGTACAGACCTTTAAATAAAAGAGAGAAGTCCATCTGAGGACTCTGCTGATTTAATTTCACTTCCAGGCGTAAAAATAACCTGTAGGAACCCTTGATTTCATCTTTCAAATTGAAAAGGAAAACATCATCAAAACCTTAAATTGACCCTGCAATTTTATAGATCTATCTTAGAGCTTTCTAACAAACTTGAAATCACTCGATTTGGAGCTCTGGATAGAAAGTTATGATCATTTGAAGTTGGGTCTGGAAGGGGTAGGTTAGTCCCACATCGCTTGTTCACGAGCGCGCGCCTGAGGATAAAAACAATTTGTTACTCTGGCTATGCAGTCGTCAATGCTCGGCACACCGGTTACCGATTCAATCTGAACATGAGCATGTGTGTGTGTGTGCGGGCTTGTGCCTGCAGGTGTGAGCCCTTGGGGGCATGAGCGAGTATGTGCCCTAGGAGGGTGAGAGAGGCCTGGGTGGCCAGGTTGAGCCGAAATGGCTCGAGACTATGAACCGATAAGAAATAAATCGAAAACAAACCTAATTGAGATTAGGGGAGGACCGAGTAGGGTCTGGTCCCACCTTGGTCTCAGTGTGCTGTGTATCCTTGAAAGGACCTCGCTGTAAATAAAATAAATTTTGGTTAAAAAAGTAAAAAAAACCTGATTTAGCTGAAGGACTTAAGGAAAAGAGAAGCCAATGGTTGTTAAAATGCCAAGTGTTGAAGCTAAAGGCTAAGGAAAGGAGCACAGGAACTAAGGAAAAGATTGAGGAACAAAAAGAGAAGACTAAGGGAAGAAAAGAAGGCAGGAGAAGACAGGAAGAAAAGAAGAAAGGTAGGAAAAGAGCTCGAGAGAGAGAGAGAGAAGAAAATAAAAGAAAGAAGATGAGAGAGGCTGAAGAAATAAATAAAGGAAAATTTAATTTTCTTGCATCATTACTTTTTGTTCTTAATTGTAAAAAGGCATGTTTTAATAGAATAACTTTTAATTGCCTTAATTTCTTTGGAATGAAATTGAATTGAAAAACTAACATGTTTACTTGTTAATAAAGTAGATCATTTTGAGTAAATATGTTTTTCATATGGAATTTTGTATATTCTTTATAGTTTAAATATTTTGACAAAATTCATGTTTTAAAAATCAACTTAGTTATACCTCCTAAACTTATAGAGAAATAGAAGAGAATTGGTGAATTTGGAGAAATTTATTATACCTCCCAGTGAACGACCTGGACTCAACCAGTAAAAATTTCTAAAATGTTAGGTTAATTCGACCTTATACTACACAACCGACACAACTTCGAGTTAACCTAAGTGATTTCTTCTACGCTTAATTAAGTGAAATTAACTTAATTACTGAGTTGAGTAAAACACGCGAGCAACGACCTTGAGAAATTCTGGGTTTCGAAAGAAAAATATTTCCTTTATGGAGCTACCGTACTGGAAAGATCTTACAATACATCATAATTTAGATATGCACAATGAAAAGAATATGATGGATAACATCTTAGATGTATTAAATTTGACCGATGATCCAAATGATATGGTGAAAATAAGAAAATATATGAAGAGTTTGGCGATACTTCCGGAGCTGCATATTTATGTGGAGGACGGATACTTCCCACCTACTATTTACAGCTTGAATCAGGATCAGAAGAGTATATTGTTCTCCTTCTTAAAGGAAATTCAAGTGCTAGATGATTTTTTATCACAGCTTTCTCATTGTGTGAATGAAGGTAGAGAAAGATATCTGGCTTGAAAAGTCATAACTCCCACGTTTATATGGAAGTATTGTTTCCACTAGCGATACGAGGATACTGTTAGAGACAATTGTTGATTCATTCATAGAGATGAGAAAAATTTTCAAAGCTGTTTGTTTAAAGATGTTACAAAATGATACACTGGATCACTGGGATAAATAACTAGTCATTACTTTCTATTAGATGGAATAAATTCTTCTCCCAGCCTTCTTTAATGTAATGGTTCATCTCATGTTGCATCTTACAAATGAAGCAAGACTCGATGGACCTATTCAATTCAGATGGATGTATTCTGTGGAGCAATTTCTAAAAAGGCTTAAAGATCATGCTTTAAATAAGGCAAAGTTAGAAGGTTCAATTGTAGAAGGGTATCTCGTGGAGGAGTATATAAATTTTACTTCCATGTACATGAATGAAACAGACAACCGCTTTAAGGAACTATGAGGGGGAATACAGAGATAGTGATGAAAAATTTTTGTCAGTATTTTATATCAGAGGAAGGTCAGTTATTCATACAAAGTACAAGGCTATTTTAAAAAATGATAGACATTAGGAACATCTATATATTTTAAAATAAATCCCTGAAATTGATCCATTCTAAAAAAAATTTGAACAATTATCTCTTTCAAGGACAACCGAATTTGGCTTCTTAGATTAGTTTAAAGATCGAGTTAATCAATTGAAAGAGGGTAAGGACCCACGATGGATACTAGATTTTGATGTAATTGCCGATACACCATTACATTATGCACATTATCACTCAGAGTATATAATAAATGGGTTCATATTCAAAATGAAAGAAATTGGTGATAGAAAGGTTACACAATAGGTTAGAGTTGTTGATTCAGATCTTTCCACCGGTCCAGATGAATACTATGGTGAAATCAAAGAAATTATGGAGATCAGCTTCAGATATGATTGCAGAGTTATTCTATTTAAATGTCATTGGTTTGATATTTTTAAAAAAGGCACTGGTTTTAAAATTAACAAAAAACATAATTTTTTGAATTTAAATCCTAATCGTCAAATTCTTCAGTCTAATGAACCATTCACATTGGCATGTCAACTGGCACAAGTTTTCTATATCCCCGATAATTGCCAAAAGGGATGGATTATACCAATAAACAATACCGCATAATTATTTTGATGCATAGTTTGAAGCATACCAAGAATAATGAAAGAATGTCATATAGATTCAAATGCAGTAGATGTGAACCTCTAAGGTTAGTAACAATTTCTTTACTTTATTTCATTTCTATTTAAATCAAATTAATATTCAAATTTAAGAAACCTAAACTTCTACTGGCATTTGCTTAGTAAATGTTGGGCTATTGAAGTTGACTTTAGTAAATGTTGGATACGAATGTATTATTGTCAACTTAGAACTTGGATTTAGAGTCATTTTTGAATAACATGCATTTGCTTTGAGTTGTAAATATGCAAGTCCGTGTGGTTTGTTTTTACAATTTTTTTCAAAGTGGGGTGTGCCCACTTTCATTTTAATATGCAGGTTGATAGAGAAACTTCCAAATTTAAGGGGAAATTCTGCCAAAATTTTTAAATATTTTTGTTATGTTTGCCAAACATTTTTCATTAATGATTTTTGATTGTATTAATTATTACATTTTTTCCTTATTACAGATGAAGTTGTTTAAGAGAAAATCCAAAAGAAAGGGTCCTTCTGAGACACAGCCATCCACCTAGCCCGATTCATCTCCTCAGGCTCAGCCACCCCTACGATAGTAGATTTAGCCACCCCCTAGGCTCCCCCCCAGTCATGTTTCATACGACTCGGGGAAATGGCACTTTTATTACATGCCGGGGGAAGGGAAAGGGGAAGGAGATTGCTCATACCTTGCCAGAGTGAGTAGAGGATGATCCAAATTAGGGAGCATCAGATCATGTTACGACCCGGTTCGCGAATCTCGACAGGACACGAGACCGGGCCGATTGGACTGATCCCAAGACCTAGTCGTCCAACGAGAAAGTAACCAAAAAACAGTAAAAAAAAATAAACCACATTCACCATGCAAGCAACTAATAGTAACAATAGTACAACAGTAAAGAAGTAAACTACTACAGTACACACCACCACAATAGTAGAGAATTCAAACAGGTACAGGAATATAAAGTTTACAATAAAAAAGTACAGAAGTGTAACAAAAATACTCACTACAACGGAAACGGGGTACAACAAAAAGGTTCAATTACTACACTCTACTAGGCCCAGCACCCTCGCAACCGTAGGCTCTGGCTGCTCAACACCTGGACTTGAAAAAGGTTATGAGTACACAAAATCAGTGAACGCTGAGTAGAGTGGCAACCAGCTAACTAAAAATCGTAAAGGTGGACAGGTAGCTGTTGTTTTCAATTTCTTTCTTTATTTAACCAATTATTCTTTCTTTCATCACTTGGTTTCTTTATCAGGACTTTTTTTTGATCTCGAATGTTCCTCGTGGGAACGATCTTGATTGTAGTCTTTTCCGAAGAGTAGAAGTAGCACGTGGTGCTCTCCTGATCGGGAGAGTCCCCTGTGGTGGTCCTACACTCAGTCAACCACCCCAAGGTCGCTGACAGATGTAACGATGACTACGGCACGCGTGATAAACGCACGGGTAGCAACCCCGCACTGGCACGTGGTCAGTTGTTTTCGTTAACGGGTGAGCTCAAAGCACAGCACGGAACCAGTATAGGGCATAGCCCTCTCAATAACAGGGGTCTAGCCCCTAAGAACCAAACAGGGGTCTTGCCCCTCCACAGTCCTCGCATCCTCGCCTGACTACCCTGGTTTGCCCAGTGGGCCTAACAAGTCGGTGTAGGACGGCTAGCTAAACCCCGGGCCCCTTGGGGTGGCTGGCTCTCTTCTCACACTAGTAGCTCTCCCTGCTACTGTGTATGCAAGGGCCAAAAGGTCGGTACAAAGTGGCCAGTCCTAACCCCGGGTCCCAACCCTAGGGCGGCTAGCTCCGCTCTACACTAAACAGGGGGACAGTCGCTCCCCTTGGTACTCCGTACTCAAGGGTCAGCTCACTTCCCCATTCACATTTTCAGTTCTATTCCATTTATTTTCCAGGAGCTCTACTCCTAATTCCCCGTAGGGTTCATTCTCATGTTTTTTAGGCCAAGCCATACTAGGTTTCATCATTTCCGATTTATTTCGCAGGTAGCTCGTGTTTCCAACATTCACTCTTTCATTTCCAAATCATATACAAGCAGCTCGTATTTAATTGCAAACAATAGGAATTTACATGCAACAGTTGCTAACAACAATAGTTTACATTTTACAGGCAGCTGTTATCTAATTACAAGCAATGGCTATTATTTTATTTACTCATCCAAGACTGCAATTCATGCGTTCAATACAATTATTCCAGTGTTTCTAGTCTTAGGATTCATGCCATACCCTAGGATCTAATATTCATTCCAGATATGCATTCATGTTTGTAATTAACTAGGGGAAGCCACTCTACCAACAAAACAAGGAGTAATGGGGGCTTGATCAGCAGGTCCACGTGCCTCCGCAACCCCCAAATTCGCAATGGAAAGAGGTCCTAATGCAAGGGTCAACCACAAGAAACCACTCAGAACATGACAAAAGCATTCCAACAAGTAGAGGAACTTATACGAAGAAGAACAGAATCTTAATTGCAGAAATCGGACCACAAACGGACCCTAAATAGGTCAAAAATGACAACCCTGACTCAAATCAGACGTCTGGAACACCTTCTAGACGTCTTAAAGGAAGTCCAAAACCATACCTCACTCTGCGCTACTCCTCAGACATCTAGGGATCTTGCTGAACCGTCTGGACCCAGTTCCAGACGTCCGACCACCTCTCCGGACATTTGGAGATGCTCCCCGCAGTCTGGTGCCTTGCCCAGATGTCTGAACCGCATGGGAGGGCGTGTCCTGCGCCTTCCCGAAGTGAATCATGCATGCGCAACGTAAATCTCCTCAATACGGCATGTATCAGTGCCTCGGCAGAACGGCCTGCATGGCCATATCCGTAAAGGGAGGCATAGGGCATAGGATTTACCTCCCAGTCGTCTGGAGCCTCCTCCAGACGTCTTCTACGTCGTCTGGATGTAGATCCAGACGTCTGATTCTGGGAAAATCCTAGAACCAAAGGCTACCTTTGTCTTCTTCGTGCCGTGCGTGGCCACGCCGCGCTCTCTCGCCTGCTACTCTAGCTGCAGCAGTGTCGGGGAGGACTTCATCGACAGATCTCTTCGCCTTGCGCACGCTTGACCAGCCGTGAGCCTCTCCGACGAGCTCTCTCACAGGCTCGCACGCTCTCGTCTCTTCCCTTCTCTCGCTGCTCCTCCTCTCTACTGCTACACTTGGCTGCACTCGCCGCTCTTGCTCTCATTGGAGGAAGGAGAAGGTGGATGGGACTGGGGTGGCGTGAGGGAGAGGAGGGGGTATAAGTAGGCGTGGGGTGGGGTTCCATCGGTGAGAGGGAAGAGAAGAAGGCGGCTGTGCACAGTCTGCGCGTGGCATGTGTGCAGATAGAGGATGTACGCACACAAAAATTGATTTCCAGATGTCTGCCCCAAGTCCCAGATGTCTTAAAGGGCTTTAATGGCACGGGTCTTAACAACATAACAAACTCAAAGGAAGTTTCATCCCCGAAACTTGCGCTAGCTAGGGTGCGGAAAAAGAACAACATACGCATAACAAACTCAAAGACGACCGAAGTCTGTCCGAAAAGACGTACCCTCAAAGAGCTCCGAGTACCGCTCTCGCATCGCCGCCTTAGGCTCCCAGGTAACCTCTTCGTATCGCTGGCTCCTCCACAAGACCTTCACCAGGGGTACCTGCTTCCATCTCAGACTCCGGATGGCTCTATCGAGTATCTGCACTGGCCGCTCGGGGTAGGTCAAGTCGTCACCCACCTCGACGCTCTCGTGGCTCAAAACGTGACTGGGATCGATGACGTACTTCCTGAGGTTGGACATGTGGAACACGTCGTGCAAACCAGAAAGCTGGGGAGGAAGGGTAAGCCTGTAAGCAATGGGTCCAACCCACTCTAGGACCCAGGGTCCCATAAACCTCGGCGCGAGCTTCCCTCTCACCCCAAACCGCTGCAGGCCCTTCATGGGTGAAACACGAAGGAAGACGTGATCCCCAACCTCAAACTGCACCTCTCTGCATTTCCGATTTGCATAGCTTTTCTGCCTACTCCTGACAGTTCGGAGTCGCCTGTGAATCTGCTCAATCACCTCCTGACTCTGTCGGATCAGCTTGGGGCCAACCTCCCACTTGGTCCCCACCTCAACCCAACTCAAGGGTGTAGTACACCTCCGTCCGTATAGAGCCTCGTAGGGTGCCATGCCGATGCTTGAGTGATAGGTGTTATTATATGCAAACTCCACCAGGGGCAAGTGCTCCTCCCAAGAGCCCCTCCAGTCCAGTACACAAGCACGCAAAAGGTCCTCAAGTGCCTATATCGTGCGCTCTGACTGTTCATTCGTCTGCGGTTGGTATGTTGTACTAAACCTCAACCGTGTCCCCAAGGCCTGCTGAAACTCAGCCCAAAACTGGGACGTAAAGCGGGTATCCCGATCGGATACAATCTCCCGCAGAACTCTGTGCAGACGTACCACGTCGCGGATATACCTCTCTGCCAATTGTGCTGGTCCCAAAGTGACTCGGATTGGCAAGAAACGTGTCGTCTTCATCAATCTGTCTACGATCACCCAGACTGTGCCGTGTCCCCGCTGGGTAACGGGCAAGCCCACCACCAAGTCCATGGTGATGCTCTCCCACTTCCACTCTGGCACTGGAAGTGGCTGCAACGACCCTACATGCCTCTGATGCTCGGCCTTCACCTGCTGGCACACTAAACATTGCAGTACGAATTCACCTACATCCCACTTCATTCCCCTCCACCAAAAGTCGCTTCTCAAATCATGATACATCTTTGTGTTTCCGGGATGTATGGTGAACCTGGAACCGTGTGCCTCAGTCAAGAGATCTCTCAATAGCTCCTCGTCCCTGGGAACGCACAAACGTCCCCTTATGTGCAGCACCTTGTCTGTAAAGGAGAAGTCCCCAGGGTCCCCTGACAGTACTCTATCATGCAACGACTGCAAGTACGGGTCAGCCATCTGTCCTGTGATGATGCGGTCTATTAGCTCTGGCCTCGTCTGTCGGGTCACAGTCACTGCTCCACAATGCTCCAGTAACTCTAGGGGTCGCCAACTGCCCATCTCCTCCATGAGTCTCCAACTCTGTGCTCGTAAACTAGCCAAGTGGGCAGGCGCCTTCCGGCTCAAGGCGTCAGCCACCACGTTGGCCTTCCCTAGATGGTAGGAAATGCTGCAGTCATAGTGCTTCAGGAGCTCTAACCAACATCTTTGTCTCATGTTGAGCTCCTTCTGATCAAACAAGTATCTGAGGCTCTTATGATCTGTGAAAATCTCAAAGGTCTCACCGTACAGGCAGTGCCTCCAAGTCTTCAGCGTGAAGACGACAGCTGCCAGCTCCAGGTCATGGGTAGGGTAGCTATGCTCATGGGGCTTCAGTTGCCGTGAATCGTAAGCAACAACGTGATCCCTCTGGGTGAGCACACCCCCTAACCCTTGCAAAGAGGCGTCCGTGTATACAACAAACCTGCCACTGCTTTCTGGGATGGTGAGCACGGGAGCCGAAGTCAGCCTCTCCTTCAGCTCCTGAAAACACGCCTCACAAGCATCTGTCAAAGAAAAGGGCACGTCCTTCCGAGTTAGCTGCGTCATAGGATGTGCAATCTATGAGAAACCCGTGATAAACCACTTGTAGTAGCCTACCAGTCCCAAGAAACTGCGGATCTCTGTCACTGTGCGTGGTCTCTCCCACCTGAGCACTGCTTCAACCTTGGCTGGGTCCACAGCCAAGCCATCCCCGGAGATCACATGACCCAAGAAGGTCACCTCCCTCGATTAGAACTCGCACTTGCTGTATTTAGTGTACAGCCTACATCATCTCAGTGTGTCCAAAACCATTCGCAAGTGCTGTTCGTGTTGCGCCTGATCCCAAGAGTAGATGAGCACATCATCAATAAATACCACCATGAACTGATCCAGATACGGTCTGAACACTCAGTTCATCAAGTCCATGAAGGTAGCAGGGCGTTGGTCAGCCCGAACGACATGACCAAAAACTCATAGTGTCCGTACCCGGTGCGGAAAGCTGTCTTGGAGATGTCTGTCTCCTTGATCCTCAACTGGTGGTACCCAGACCTCAAGTCTATCTTAGAGAATACCGTGGCACCTCGCAACTGGTCAAACAAGTCGTCAATCTTCGGTAGTGGATACCTGTTCTTGATGGTAACCCTATTCAGCTGTCTGTAGTCCACACAAAGGTGCAGGGCACCATCCTTCTTCTTCACAAACAATACTGGGGCTCCCCACAGAGATGCACTGGGCCTCACAAAGCCCTTCTCCAGAAGGTCTTGCAACTGGGACTTGAGCTTTCGCAGCTCAAGTGGTGCCATCCTGTAAGGCGCTGTAGAAATGGGGCTGGTCCCCGGTACCAGTGAGATCTCAAACTCGATCTCACGCTCGGGCGGTAGTCCTGGAAACTCATCTGGGAACATGTTGGGGTACTCTCTGACCACCGAGATACTCTGGAAGTCTGCCATAGGGCTGGGCTCTGCCACCACACAAGCCAGGAAGCTCTCACACCCCTGGCCCAAAAGTCTCGCCTCCCGAAGTGCAGAAATGCACCTGAAGCCTCCGTCCACTGGCTACTCGTGAAACTCAAAAGAAGGCAACTCCGGTATGGAGAAGACGATCTTCCTCTCAAAATAGTCCACCGAGGCGTGGTAAGCAGACAGCTAGTCCATCCCCAGAATCACGCCAAAGTCCTCCATCTGTATCACAATCAGATCAGCGGGAAGGCTGTGTCCCCCAACACTGACCTCACAACCTGTGTAAACCTCCTCAGCTACAAACAGCTGACCACCCGGACCTTTGATCACAAACAGATCCTCTAACAGCACATAGTCCAGCCCCAAACTAACAGCAAAACTGGTAGAGACAAATGAGTGCATGGCGCCGGAATAAAAAAGCGTGTAAAACTAGTTTGCCGAAAATTGTAACCATACCTGCCACCACTGAACCTAAAGCACTGGCATCTCTGTGCGTTAGGGCGTTGATACGCCCCTCAGCCCTAAGTGTGGACGAAGCAGCCACACTCTGCGTCTGACGGGTAGCTGTTGGTCGGTACCCTCCCCGCTACTGCTGTCCTCCCCCTCGTGCCTAGAAACCGCAGCCTCCTGCTCATCCTCCAGTGCTCGGCGTGGGGAGCATCTGCTAACCTCCAGCCCTAGACAGGCAATTCCTCCTGATGTGGCCCAGCTGGCCACACTGGTAGCAAAGGGAAACTCGACTCCCACCCTCAGTGGGTCCCTGCTAACGGCTAGGCGGGGGTCCGATGCTGGTAGCTGGCCCCTGTCGGGGGCCCCCAAAGGCCACTGACGGCCCCGCAAAGCATGACGACTCCCCTGCGAACGCCATGTGCCTCCTCTCTCGTCGACCCTGTGAGTAGTCTAACTGGTAGGGCCTCTTCCGCCCGCTGTCAGTGTCACTTGCGGGCGGGTTGGTCTCCTCATATGTCATGGCTGCCTCCACCACCCTTGAGAATGTAGGCAGCTTCAGGGGTTTGACACACCTCTGAATGGTAGGCCGGAGCCCCTCGGTGAACCTCCAAAGGTGCTCCTCCTCGATAACCACAGCTGTCGCGGAAAAACGAGACAGCTCCAGAAAATGCGTGTGATACGCGCTCACGGTCATCGTCCCCTGGCAGAGAGTGTGGAACTCCCACCTCCTTCGGTTCTGTCACGTCTGGGGGAAGTACTGCTCGCAGAAGAGGGTGACAAATTGGTCCCAAGTTGGCTCAGCCCTCTCCTGACCTCTGACTGCCCTCCACCACCTGTGTGCCGCGCTCTCCAGCTAGTACGTGGCAAAGGCCACGTGGCATTCCACAGGGGGGAGAAGGGTGTCAAACACCTTCTCGATTTGCTCAAGCTAGTCCTCCACCTCGGTTAGGTCCTCATCCCCCTTGAAGGAGGGGAACTGTCCGAAAAGTTCGTAATGGCGCTGAAGGGGAGAAACTGGTATGCCTCCAGGTAAGGAAGGCTCGTGCTCGGAAGTGCTGGAAGAAGGTGGGGGCGGTGGAGGGCCACCCCCTCCCCCACGTCCAGCACCGTGGCTGTCTCGCGGTCCCACAGAGGACTCCCCCTCTGCAGCCCCAGGGAAAGGCGCTCGTGGAGGAGGGTGAAGCTCCTCTCATACGATCTCCCGTATTAGCTGGGCGAGGTCCTAGGCTTGAATGCCAAGAAGTAATGGCTGGTCCACTGAGGCGTCGGGCTTAACGCACTCGCCCCTCCGACCTAGTCCTCGGCCACGTCCGTGGCCCGCCTCGCTGCCTCCTCGTTGAGGCATCTCCTGCAACGAGACGCGAACATAGAATAGAAAATACCTCAATTCTAACCGACATTCAACGAAAGAACCTCAGAACAAATGTCAAAAGGTACGTTGTGGTGGTTACTCTAGTTACAAGCACGTGAATTGGTTATTTACCAGCTAGTTGGTTCACTTCTCGTGACGACCTTGCTCTGATACCATCTTGTTACGACCCGATTCCCGAATCCCGACAGGACACGAGATCGGGCCGACTCGACTGAGCCGAAGACCCAGTCGTCCAACGAGAAAGTAACCAAAAAGCAGTAAAAAAAAATCACATTCACCATGCAAGCAACTAACAGTAACAATAGTACAACAGTAAAGAAGTAAACTACTATAGTACACACCACCACAATAGTAGAGAATTCAAACAGGTACAGGAATATAAAGTTTACAATAAAAGAGTACAGAAGTGTAACAAAAATACTCACTACAACGGAAATGGGGTACAACAAAAAGGTACAACTACTGGGTTCTACTAGGCCCAACACCCTCTGTAGCCGTAGGCTTTGGCAGCTCAACACCTGGAGCTGAAAAAGGTTATGAGTACACGAAATCAGCGAACGCTGAGTAGAGTGGCAACCAGCTAACTAAAAATCGTAAAGGTGGACAGGTAGCTGTTGTTTTCAATTTCTTTCTTTATTTAACCAATTATTCTTTCTTTCATCACTTGGTTTATTTATTAGGTCTTTTTCTTAATCTCGAATGTTCCTCGTGGGAACGATCTTGATTGCAGTCTTTTCCGAAGAGTAGAAGTAGCACGTGGTGCTCTCCTAGCCATGAGAGTCCCCCGTGGTGGTCCTACACTCAGTCAACCACCCCAAGGTCGATGACAAACGTAACAGTGACTATGGCACGTGCGATAAACGCACGAGTAGCTACCCCGCACTGGCACGCGGTCAGTTGTTTCCATTAACGGGTGAGCTCAAAGCTCAGCACGGAACCAGTATCGGGCATAGCCCTCTCAGTAATAGAGGTCTAGCCCCTAAGAACCAAACAGGGGTCTCGCCCCTACATAGTCCGCACACCTTTGCCTAACTACTCTGCCCAGTAGGCCTAACAAGTCGGTGTAGGACGACTAGTTGAACCCTGGGCCCCGTGGGGTAGCTAGCTCTCTCCCTACACTATTAGCTCTCCCCAGTACTGTGTACGCGAGGGCCGAAAAGTCGTACAAAGTAGCCAGTCCTAACCCCGGGTCCCAACCCTAGGGCGGCTAGCTCCACTCTGCACTAAATAGGGGGCTAGTTGCTCTCCTTGGTACTTCGTACTAAAGGGCCAGCTCACTTCCCCATTCACATTTCCAGTTCCATTCCATTTATTTTCCAGGAGCTCTACTCCTAATTCCCCGTAGGGTTCATGCTCATGTTTCTCAGGCCAAGCCATACTAGGTTTCATCATTTCCGATTTACTTCGCAGGAGCTCGTGTTTCCAACATTCACTCTTTCATTTCCAAATCATATACAGGCAGCTCGTATTTAATTGCAAACAAGAGGAATTTACATGCAACAGTTGCTAACAACAGTAGTTTACATTTTACAGGCAGCTGTTATCCAATTATAAGCAATGGCTATTATTTTATTTACTCATCCAAGATTGCAATTCATGCGTTCAATACAATTATTTCAGTGTTTCTAGTCTTAGGATTCATGCCATACCCTAGGATCTAATATTCATTCCAGATATGCATTCATGTTTGTAATTAACTAGGGGAAGCCACTCTACCAGCAAAACCAGCAGTAATGGGGGCTTGATCGGCAGGTCCACGTGCCTCCGCAACCCCCAAATTCGCAACGGAACGAGGTCCTAACACAAGGATCAACCACAAGAAACCACTCAGAGCATGATAAAAGCATTCCAACAAGTAGAGGAACTTATACGAAGAAGAACAGAATCTTAATTGCAGAAATCAAACCTCAAATGGACCCTAAATGGGTCAAAAACGACAACCTTGACTCAAATCAGACGTCTAGAACACCTTCCAGACATCTTAAAAGAAGTCCAGAATCATACCTCACTCTGTGCTACTCCTTAGACATCCAGGGATCCTGCTGAATTGTTTGGACCTAGTTCCAGACGTTCGACCACCTCTCCGGATGTTTGGAGATGCTCCCCGCCGTCTGGTGCCTTGCCCAGACGTCTGAACCGCATGGGAGGGTGTGTCCCGCGCCTTCCTGAAGCGAATCCTGCACGTGCAACGTAAATCTCCTCAATACGGCACGTATCAGTGCCTCGACGGAACAGCCTGCATGGCCGTATCCGCAAAGGGAGGCATAGGGCGCAGGATTTACCTCCCATTCGTCTGGAACCTCCTCAAGATGTCTTCTACGTTGTCTGGATGTAGATCCAGATGTTTGATTCTGGGAAAATCCCAGAACTAGAGGCTACCTTCGTCTTCTTCATGCTGCGTCCGGCTGCATCGCACTCGCCTGCCCGCTGCTCTAGCTGTAGCAATGTCGGGGAGGACTTCCCCGACACACCTCTCCACCTTGCGCACGCTCGACCGGCCGTGAGCTTCTCCGGCGAGCTCTCTCACGGGCTCGCACGCTCTCCTCTCTTCCCTTCTCTCGCTGCTCCTCCTCTCCGCCACTACACTCGACTACACTCGCCTCTCTCGCTCTCGCTGGAGGAAGGAGAAGGTGGATGGGACTGGGGTGGCATGAGGGAGAGGAGGGGGTATAAGTAGGCACGGGGTGGGGTTCCGTTGGTGAGAGGGAAGAGAAGAAGGCGGCTGTGCATAGTCTGCGAGCGGCACGCGCGCACACTCGAGGACGTACGCACACAAAAATTGATTTCCAAACATCTGGGAAGGTGTCCAGATGTCTGACCCAAGTCCCAGATGTCTTAAAGGGCTTTAATGGAACGGGTCTTAATAGATTAGGAGGAGGGGAAGGAGGTGGGAGAGGTGGGAGGGGAGGAGGCGAAGGATGAGATAGTGGGGAGTGCATCCCCAGTTCATGTGGACCCCTTAGCGGCGAGTACAAATTTTGGTAGGAACTCCTATACCTTTAAAAAGTAAATTACTTAGATATTTTAAAGTTTATTATAACTTCAGAAATATATAATGAATATGATTAATGTTTACACAGGTAAAATAAGAAGAAGATGGGGGAAGACAAAGAATCTAGACCTCCAGCGTGTTCCCGAGGGCCTGAGAATAACAATCAGGCTTAGAACCACAGGGGAGGCAGAGAATTACCCGGGCTTCATCAGTCAAATGGGCACAATGGTTAAGTTCAATGTGCCCATTTGCTACTTTAACTGGAGGAAGGTGCCCGCAGAGATGAAAAGGCAGCTCCTCCGATAGTTGAAGGTAATTTCATTTATCAAAGTTATTTCTTTTATAACTTTATCTTAAAATTATTATCAACTAAGATTGACATATTTTTTAAAAAATTAATGTAGGCAAATTACGATTGGGGTGACGACCTTAATGCCTCCCGATATATCTTTAAGCACGCCGCCAAAATCCACAGAGATTGGAGGATGAAGACCAAGAGAAATATAATAATTTTTAAACATTTACATTTTTATTATGTACATAATTTCATATATTATTTCTAACAATCTATATTTGGTATTTAGTTTTTGTCAAACTGTAGTTCACCCAAGAAGGCAATGGAGAATTGTCCTCCTAATGTCATGCCTGAAGATTGGAAGAAGACATGTCAGCATTGGCTGGATCCCAAGACGAAGGTTAGTAAACGATTAAAAATGATTCTATTAATTTCATATATCTTAAATTTATAAAAATTATTATTGTGTATATCTACAGGAGCAAGCAAGAAAAAATATGGCAAATAGGGCCAAAGCTCCACCATAGACTTATTGTTTGGGTCGAAAGAGCATCGAGACGGTCAGGAGCCATTACGTAAGTGTTGAAACTACTTTTCAGTTGAATATTACTTAATTTTTAAGTTATCTTAATATAATTGTATAGTTTTTATATTTTCAGTCTGCTACACATGATGGGATGGAAATGAGTATGATGGATATTTACAAGGTCACCTATAGTAAGGCTACAGCTGAGGGTACTCGTAAGTGGATTCATAAGTTATACCAGGAGAAACACGTAAGTTTCCTAAACTCAAGAAATTTATAACTTTGTATATATATATTATAGTAATATTTTTTAATATATTTAGGAACAAATGGTACACTTAGTATATTTCCCCACTGACGAGACCTCCAAAAACGTCTACCAGCCTTTGGATCTAGAGGAAGCATTTAGGAGAGTGATGCCATCGGACCATGGTGGCTTCATTCGTAGTGCGAGAAGGGCACACATGTTATCTGATAAATCCACTTTAGTGGACCATTATTTGGCCTAAGTACTCTTTAATTATCTGTTCTTAGTTTCTAATTAATTATGAGTTAAATGATAATTCACCTTAGTCTAGGTATAATTTTATGCACCAATTTTACAACATATGGTTATGATAATCCGTATTATTGGATGCAAGCTAGGTGCAATAGTCAGACGTCCATTCTACTTCTATAAGACATCTGGAGCTCAGATCAGATGTCTGGAAACTGCCATAGTAGACCCCCTAATGTCTACACTTTTAAGACATCCAGAACTTGGTTTGGACATCTGATGACATTATCGCCATGCTTATCTTGTCATTTCAACCACTCGGGATCTTCATTGAGTGGTTGGAGAACCTTTCGGTTGAAGAAACAGAGGGGTTGATGTTTGTAACGAATGCATGCCCCAGACGTCTTTTAAGACGTCTGGGAGGTGGCCCAGACGTCGGACCAGACGTCTGGGATCGTTTCCAGACTTCTGGAAAATAGTTATTTTCGCACGAAAGATTCGTCTGCATGCCTGTGCGCGCAGACCCGCGATTCCTCTCTCTCTCTCTTTTTCCCTCTCTCTCTCTGCGGCTGCAGGCGACCTGCCACGCTCCTCTCTCCTCCTCGCGCGGCCTTAAAAGGCACGCCTCCCCTCCCGTCTCCACCGTCTCCTCCTTCTTCTCCTTCCTGTGCGTGAGAGCGAGCGAGCGCGAGGGCGGCAGCGGCGGTTGCAGTGAGTGCGGAGGAGGTGCGGCGTACGAGAGCGGAGCTCTGCCGTGAGGGCGAGCTCACCGGAGTGGCTTGGCCGGCCGGCGGAGGGCGCAGGGGGTGCGGAACGACGTGGAGAGGGACCTGCTGCAGTCTGAGCAGTAGGCGCGCGAGGTGCGACGCGGGCGGCGTCGCGAGCGGAGGCCGAGTAGCGCCCTGATTCTGGAAAAATTTCCAGAATCAGACGTCTGGGTTGATAGGCAGACGGCGAGGACGACGTCTGGTAGCTCATACAGACGTCTGAAAGGTGTGTATTCCGCTTTCTTCTTCCTTCCTGTCGACCGACCGTACTAAGGGAGGGAGTTGGCTGTGCGTAGGTTCGCTGATTCACCATCCTTTGCGAATCAGACGTCTGGAAGTTGTACCAGACGGCGGGAGTGACCTCCAAATGTCCGGGGTGACCATCGGACGTCTGGGAGCTAGGACAGACGTCCCCGCAGACTTCTGGATGTCTGGGAAACCACACTGAATAGGTAATTCTCTGATCCACTGTTTAAGACGTCTGGAAGAAGTCCCAGACGTCTGATTTTGCACAGTATCATCTTTTTCGACCCGTTTAGGGCCCGTTCGGGCTCCGTTTTCCGCGATTCGAGTTGCGTTCTTTTCAGAATTAATTCCTCTACCCGTCTACAGTAGCTATACACTATTTTGAGACACTCCTTGTGTTTGATCCTTGTGATAGGACCTCGTTCAGTTGCAGTCTTGAGAGTCGCGGAGGCACGCGGGATTCTCGATCACGCCCCCATTACTCCCGTTGTACCTGGTAGAGTGGCTTAAGTTTATTATTAAAATCTGTTAAAGTATGGAACCATAACTAGAATCTAGGACATTGCATGAATCCTAGGAATGAGAAATGTATGGAATGATAGCTCCTAGGTGATGCATGAATCCTAGGGCTGGAAAACTAGTTGTATGCTAGATCCTAGGATGTGGCATGAACCCTAGGATGGAAAAACTAGTGGAATGTATAATACTGCAGTCTTCGAAAAATGGAAAGGAATATAAAGCTGCCTGTAAATTGAATTAACAGCTGCCTGTTATGAATAAAGAAACATGATTGAGATCATGGATTGTGAGAACGTGAAACTGGAAAGTGAAACATATGATGTTCTGAGATAAAGAGCTGGAACCCTACGGGGAATTAGGAGTGGAACTCCTGGAAAGAAAAAGGAATGGAACTGAGATGTAGTTTGTACTGTCTCTTGGGTACGCAGTACCAAGGGAAGTACCTGTACCTGTTTAGTGCAGAGTGGGGCCAGCCGCCCCAGGGACCCGGGGTTAGCATTGGCCGCTCTGTATCGACTTGTTGGCCTTCGTGTACGTAGTACCGAGGAGAGCTACTAGTGTTAGGAGAGTACTAGCTACCCCATGGGCCCCGGGGTTCTGCTAGCCTCCTTCACCGACTTGTTAGGCCCACTAGGGCAAACCAGGGTAGTCAGGCGAGGGTGCGCGGACTGTGGAGGGGCAAGGCCCCGGTTTGGTTACTGTGGAGGGGTTGGACCCCTGTTACTGAGAGGGCTCTGCCCTGGTTCCGTGCTGTGCTTTGGGCGCACCCGTTAACGGAAACGACTGACCGCGTGCCAGTGCGGGCTAGCTACCTGTGCGTTTATCGTGCGTGCCGTAGTCACCGTTACGTCTGTCAGTGACCTTGGGGTGGTTGACTGAGGGTAGGATCACCACGGGGGACTCTCCCGGCCAGGAGAGCACCACGTGCTACTTCTACTCTTGGAAAAGACTGCAATCAAGATCGTTCCCACGAGGACATTCGAGATCAAGTAAAGGATCTGAGAAATAAATGAAATAGTGAGAAAATTGAAAGATGTAAATAAAGGAAGTAATAGAACATAACAGCTACTGTACACTCTACTGTTGCCTTTAGTTTGTTTGCCACTCTACTCAGCGTTTTGCTGACGTGTTACACTCGTTACCTTTTTCAGGACCAGGTGTTGAGCAGCCAGGGTCGGCGGCTGCAGAGGACGCTGGGCCGAGTAGGGTCCAGTAGAGTTTACCACAGTCTTTTGTACCTCTTTTGTTTCTGTTCTAGTGAGTAGTTTTTGTTTCCGCTGTACTTTCTTTACCTGCAGTTCTTGTTATATGATAAATGTTGTTCTACTGTTGTGGTGGTATCTACTGTAGTAGTTTCTTTCCTTACTGCTGTACTTCCTTACTGTTAGTTATATTCATGCTGAATGTGGTTTATTTTACTGCTCTTTTGATTACTTCCTCGTTGGACGACTAGGTCTTGGGATTAGTCGAGTCGGTCCGGTTCTCGTGTCTCGTAGGGACTCGGGAACCGGGTCGTTACAATGTTTTCAAAAGAGAGGAGGATCATCTTCTTCCACGCATGGCCATCGTGCACCAAGCTTACATTGTGAAATCGAGCGTGCACCGTGAACCTTGAGAACTCCACCTCCATTGGCCATGCGGTGATAGTGCGTGGCCCCACGACCACAATCCCTTCATCTTATTCCTCACACGCATGCACAACCACCACCCACCTTCTCTTCTCTGTTTCCCTTCTTCTTCTTCCTCTTCTTTCTCTATGTGACCCATCACCTTCATCAACACCACCGTCGCCTCACCCCCAGCGAATGCGCCAACTATAGCACCACCTCGCGTGCATGTGTACACCTTTGTGCATAGCCCCCACTTCCACGCACCAGCCCCTCGTGCCCTTACCCGTGCACGCACAAACAAAGACCCGCGCACTATCATCTTCTCCACAGAAAAGAACCCAAAGCCAACTGTGACCACCTCCACGCAACCATCCGCTCCAGCCACCATCCTCACACCATCAACTCCCTCGTGCTTGCCTTGATGCCACGATCACCGCCTTGCCACCAGAATCGTCGACGACAGCCCATGCATGCAGTCGCCGCCGCTCGTAGGGACCTCCACTCCACTGGAGTCCTTCGTCTCCAGTTGCCGTCACCGGCCATGCCTCCTACGTCAACGCAAAGCCCTCATCGAGAAGCATCTTCATTCGCAGCCACTCCTCTGACGAGCCTCCTTTGCGAGCCCACAGAAGAGAGAGGAGAAATCCTTTGTTTCTCCTCTCATTAGTAATTACCGTATATGCCATTGTGATAAACACTATTCCTTTATTTAATATCTTAATATATTGAGGTGAATTTGCTTGGATATCCTTCTTCTCAAGTTGAATTACGTGTGATTGAGTTCTTTAGATCATGACATATTGGTTATAGTAAACAAGCTCTATTTTGTTGGAGGTTAATATTTACACACTATATGCCAAGATCACTATACACTTGTTAACAGAATATTATATTGTGGTGATTTTGCATGTGAACACCTACATTTTTTATTAATTATTTAGAATGCTAACTTATGTTGAAAATGAATTGCACTAATTAGTATGCACATCCTTTGATATTCCCGAATAAACGAGGCACCATTCACTAGTTTAATAGGCTAATTCCTCCCTGTGGAGGTTACCTATCCACTTTGGTGCTTAGATTTTAAGAATTAAATATTTTGAAAAATGATTTTCTACCACGCGACTAAATGCAAGGATACTACATTTTACGTTATGAATTTCATCAAAAATGAGAATCGCTCTTTCACTATCCACCTGGTATGGGAGGAAAAGTATCATCTCATCTAATGTCATCAATCAACTATGCCGTCTCATCTAGTGTCGTCAATCAACTGTGCCATCTCATTTAGTGTTGTCGATTAGTTGCATCAAAAGATCGACACACTACAAAGACGAAAAGAGGAGAGGGAGAAGAGAGATGTAGAGAAGGAGAAGAGAGAGGTAAAGATGAAGAATAAAATGAATGCCATGGATGATAAGCTTTAGACGCTTCTATCCATTCTTCTGAAGAAAGGACAGTTAAAGCATCCGTCTTCATCAGATCCCAGCATCTACAAATGAGACGTTGATGACGACCTAGGTGGTGCAGGTGGAGCTAGTGGCATCAAAGCAGCAGCATTTTGATTTTTATCTATTTTCTTTTGTTATGTTTTTCATGTTACGTTTTTTATGTAAATATTTTATTTTCAAACTTTTTATATACTAGACTTTATATTTATGAAATATGAACTTCTCTTCATTTTCATTAGTTGTTTTTGAATAAAAGCAAGTCTTTTAAGTAGGTTTAGTAGGTAGTTCCTATCATTTTGAAAATTAAAAAAAAACACATATATTTACCATCGCTTATTTGAATAAGTGACGTCATAGAGGTGACGGTAAAATATTTTTGCCGTCACTTATCGCAATAAGCAACGACATATAAAGTTCGAGAGAACCACAGCTCATCTTTTATGTCGTTGCTTATTATGACAAGTGACAGCAAAAGTATTTTTACTATCACTTTATGTCGTTGCTTTTAAGGAAAAGGAACGGTAAAAATATTTTTGACCTCGCATATATAAGCGATGGCAAATTTATTTAAACAACGACGAAACTTAAAAAATGATCGTAAAAGTGGGAAAAAGTGACATATAAATGCTGTCGCTTATTTACTAATCGACGATAAATACAATTCCCGCTGATTCTAAAATGACGTCGAAACATCTAATCCGTTCAGTGGTCGAACACTATTTTGACGTCCGATGTGTCCTCTAACCAACGGAAAAAAGAAACAGCAACGCTAACAATGGCGTTACTTAATGGTGTTGGTTAGAGGGGCTTTATCATCAATTTACAACTGACGTCAAAGATAGGATATGTTGCACATGAACCTTGATGAGAATGTCAAGATTTTAAGTAAGGGATATTATAACACCCCAATCATAATCCTACACTGGAAACTTATGAAACTAAGTAATGACATATAAAGAAGTGGAAATAATTATTTGACAACTTAGACTTAAATATTGTGAGTGATTGTCGTGGGTCCATTTGACCTATGCCCAACAGATTGACAAAGCCAATTTTTCTCAGTTAAATTTAAACCTAAGCTCAAGTCATTACACTCCAAATGTTAATCTCACTGCCATTACCTACTAACCATTGAGATGCTTTGAAGGGAGACAACTTTGCATTCCATAAAATACCTTCATAAAATGGGAAGTTGTTGATTTGGAAGTACATTCCCTAAAGCTAGAGTTAGGAAAGTACTTTGCTTTCATATAGGACTATCACATTCTATTTTCAATGATCAGATGCCAAAGCACCTTCATCAAGAAAGTAAAACTGATGAAATGCAGTTTCTTAAACCCTAATCCCCCGACATGTTTATTGGTATGAATACATAGGACAAAGTTTTTGTATACATAATGCTTCTTGCCACCTAAAAGCCCCACCAAAGTACCTTTCTATCTTTTCAATTTAGCATGTAGTCTTTTCAAGAAAAGAAAAGGTTCATATAAGGTAATAAGGGAGAGCAAGAAGGAAAAATTGGATGAGCATATCCCTTACGTGCTTGCCATAAAGCATATCACTTCCAAATAAATTTCTTTTGGTACTTCGAGATGACTGAATCCTTCAGCTACTTTTGTTACGACGAATCTAAGAACAGAAATCCCAAATATAGCATTGACCCTTGGATTTGATATCTTCTTGAAACTTCTCTGGCAAACATAAGACGAGATTTGCTGAAATGAATACTTTGGCCAGAAATGACTTCATATTTCTTCAATATTGGCTGATACGAAGAGTAAGGTGCCTCCTGCTAACCATTAAATGGATAACAAGAGGCAATTCTTTGCCAACAAACCACATCACTTCAATTGATATGATAATGACAAATTATCCCTCGCAAGGTAGATATATAGAAACAAATTAACACTGAAAAATATTCATAACCGAAAAATGCAAAGTTGCCCTGTCACTATCAAAAAATCAAATATTTATTTTAGCAATCTATGGTGTGCTATAATGCTAAGTATTAAAAATTAGGCTACAGTGCTCAAAGTTTTTTTGTCTCCTTTATCTGAGATACATCAAACGTATCATCGTAGAGTTTCTTAGTTGAATTTTCAAACTCAAAATAGATAAAGCCTCTTCCAATTTACTAGGTGAAATTGAGACCACTTGAATCGACAAGGTATGGAATCGACTTCCTACCTTGACTGTAAACATGACGCTAAAGCCATCCAAGAATGATCGAGTCTGTCTTCTTTTCAAGGAAATTAACAAAAGCCTAAATGTACTTTAACACAAGGATTCAATAAAAAGTTTGCATACTCTCCAAAGTTAAATTATATCGATGATATTTAATTATAAAATAAATTACACTTGTAATATTTAATTATAAAATAAAATTAATCAGGTGCTATATTTTAATTATAAATCAAATATCAACTATGATCATTACGAGAAAAAAAGATCTTTTCTTTATATTTATCACTTAAATATCTAGATAATTTTAGTATTATCATAACATTTAACCAAAATAAATACTAAGTTAGATTTACTATAACCTATTCTTTCGAGACGTTTAATTTAAATGTCTTAAAAGGATATGATCACGGTAGATCTAACTTAACATTTATTTGACTAAGTATCTATATAAGTAGTCGTTTATCTAGATGCTTAGGAAATCAAATGCCAAGAGAAACTCTTTTTCTTGGAGTGGATAGTTGAGTATCACATGTGATTAAAAAAATTAAGGATATATTATAAACAAACACCTTCAATAATATCTACTTTTATTTTCTGAAGATAGTGTTACGAATGCGTGCCTCAGACGTCTTTTAAGACGTCTAGGAGGTGGCCCAGATGTCGGACCAGACGTCTGGGATCACATCCAGACGTCTGAGAAGATGTCTAGGATCGTTTCCAGACGTCTAGAAAACAGTTATTTTTTTCGCATGAGAGATTCGTCTGCACGCCTGTGCGCGCAGACCCGCGATTCCTCTCTCTCTGCGGCTGCAGACTTGCCGCGCACTCTCTCCCTCCTCCTCGCACGGCCTTAAAAGGCCACGCCTCCCCTCCTGTCGTCTCCACCGTCCCCTTCCTCTTCAGCTTCTTGTGCGCGAGAGCGAGCGAGTGCGAGGGCGGCAGCGGCGGCCGCAGTGAGAGCGGAGGAGGTGCGGCGTGCGAGAGCGGAGCTCTGCCGTGAGGGCGAGCTCGCCGGAGCGGCTTGGCCGGCCGGCGGAGGGCGCAGGGGGCGCGGAACGACTTGGAGAGGGACCTGCTGCGGTCTGAGCAGCAGACGCGCGAGGTGCGACGCGGGCGGTGTCGCGAGCGGAGGCTGAGTGGCGCCCTGATTCTGGAAAAAATTTCCAGAATCAGACGTCTGGGTTGATAGCCAGACGGCGAGGGAGACGTCTGGAAGCTCATACAGATGTCTGAAAGGTGAGTTTTCCGCTTTCTTCTTCCTTCCTGTCGACTGACCGTACTGAGGGAGGGAGTTGGCTGTGCGTAGGCTCGTTGATTCGCCATTCTTTGCGAATCAGACGTCTGGCTGATTGTACTAGATGGCGGGAGAGACCTCCAGACGTCCGGGGTAACCATCGGACGTCTAGGAGCTAGGCCAGACGTCCCCGCAGACTTCTGGACGTCCAGGAAACCACGCTGAACAGGTAATTCCCTGATCCACCTTTTTAAGACGTTTGGAAGAAGTTCCAGACATCTGATTTTGCACAGTATCGTCTTTTTCGACCCATTTAGGGCCCGTTCGGGCTCCGTTTTCCGCGATTCGAGTTGTGTTCTTTTCAGAATTAATTCCTCTACCCGTCTATAGTAGCTATACACTGTTTTGAGACACTCCTTGTGTTTGATCCTTGTGATAGGACCTCGTTCAGTTGCAGTCTTGGGAGTCGCGGAGGCACGCGGGATTCCCGATCACGCCCCCATTACTCCCGTTGTACCTGGTAGAGTGGCTTAAGTTTATTATTAAAATCTGTTAAAGTATGGAACCAAAACTAGAATCTAGGACATTGCATGAATCTTAGGAATGAGAAATGTATGAAATGATAGCTCCTAGGTGATGCATGAATCCTAGGGCTGGAAAACTAGTTGTATGCTAGATCCTAGGATGTGGCATGAATCCTAGGATGGAAAAACTAGTGGAATGTATAATACTGCAGTCTTGGAAAAAAATGGAAAGGAATAAAAAGCTGCCTGTAAATTGAATTAACAGCTGCCTGTTACGAATAAAGAAACATGAATGAGATCATGGGTCGTAAGAACGTGAAACTGGAAAGTGACACCTGGATGTTTGAGTTAAAAGGATGGAACCCTATGGGGAATTAGGAGTGAAACTCCTAGAAAGGGAAAGGAATGGAACTGAGATGTAGTTTGTACTGTCTCTTGGGTACGCAGTACCAAGGGAAGTACCTATACCTGTTTAGTGCAGAGTGGGGCTAGCCACCCCAGGGACCCGAGGTTAGGATTGGCCGCTCTGTACCGACTTGCTGGCCCTCGTGTACGTAGTACCGAGGAGAGCTACTAGTGTTAGGAGAGTACTAGCTACCCTACGGGCCCTGAGGTTCTGCTAGCCTCCTTCACCGACTTGTTAGGCCCACTAGGGCAAACCAGGGTAGTCAGGCGAGGGTGCGCGGACTGTGGAGGGGCAAGGCCCCGGTTTGGTTACTGTGGAGGGGTTGGACCCCTGTTACTGAGAGGGCTCTGCCCTGTACTGGTTCCGTGCTGTGCTTTGGGCGCACCCGTTAATGGAAACGACTGACCACGTGCCAGTATGGGTTAGCTACCTGTGAGTTTATCGCGCATGCCGTAGTCACCGTTACGTCTGTCAGTGACCTTGGGGTGGTTGACTGAGGGTAGGATCACCACGGGGGCTCTCCCGTCCAGGAGAGCACCACGTGCTGCTTCTACTTTTTGGAAAAGACTGCAATCAAGATCGTTCCCACGAGGAACATTCGAGATCAAGTAAAAGATCTGAGAAATAAATGAAATAGTGAGACAATTGAAAGATGTAAATAAAGAAAGTAATAGAACATAACAGCTACTGTACACTCTACTGTTGTCTTTAGTTTTAGTTGCCACTCTACTCAGCATTTTGCTGACGTGTTATACTCGTTACCTTTCTCAGGACCAGGTGTTGAGCAGCCAGGGTCAGCGGTTGCAGAGGACGCTGGGCCGAGTCGGGTCCAGTAGAGTTTACCACAGTCTTTTGTACCTCTTTTGTTTCTGTTATAGTGAGTAGTTCTTGTTTCCGCTGTACTTTCTTTACTTGCAATTCATGTTATGTGATAAATGTTGTTCTACTATTGTGGTGGTATCTACTGTAGTAGTTTCTTTCCTTACTGCTGTACTTTCTTACTGTTAGTTATATTCATGCTGAATGTGGTTTATTTTACTGCTCTTTTGGTTACTTCCTCGTTGGATGACTAGGTCTTGGGATTAGTCGAGTCGGTCCGGTTCTCGTGTCTCGTAGGGACTCGAGAGTCGGGTCGTTACAAGATGGTATCAGAGCAAGGTCGTCCCGAGAAGTGAATCAACTGACTGGAAAATAACCAATTCACATGTTTATAGCTAGAGTAGCCACCACAACATATCTCTTGACATGAGCTCTTAGAAGTTTTGTTAGGTACCGTCTGTTTTGACGTTTCCGTTTTGTTTCGCGTCTCCTTGCAGGAGATGCCTCATCGCGGGACTGGTGAGACTGGCCGCGGGCGCGGCCGAGGGTGAGGTCAGCGAGGTGGACGTGCTGTTGTTGACGTCTCAGTGGACCATCCACCACTCCCGGGCATCCAGGCCCAGGACCTCGCCAGACTGATACGAGATATTGTACGAGAGGAGCTCCACCCATTGCCCCGAGCGCCTCCTCCTGGGGCTGCAGAGGGGGAGTCCTCTGTGGGACCACGCGACGGACACGATGCTGGACATGAGGGAGGGGATGGGC
Organism: Thalassia testudinum; assembly: GCA_037157565.1. Lineage (NCBI taxonomy): Eukaryota > Viridiplantae > Streptophyta > Magnoliopsida > Alismatales > Hydrocharitaceae > Thalassia > Thalassia testudinum. The sequence continues at coordinate 11,664,765 of JAZHRO010000051.1, forward strand.
CGTTGCCGCCCCCACCTTCCTCCGACACTTCTGTACACGAGGCACCTTCGCCTGGAGGTGCACCAGCACCTGCCCTACAGCGCCACTTCGAGCTTTTCGGACAGTTCCAGAAGCTGAAGCCCCCCTCCTTCAAGGGGGATGAGGACCCGACCGAGGCAGAGGACTGGCTTGAGCAACTGGAGAAGATCTTCGACACCCTTCGCCCCCCGGTGGCGTGCCGCGTGGCCTTTGCCACGTACCAGCTGGAGAGTGCGGCACACCGGTGGTGGAGGGCGGTCCGGGGACAGGAGAGGGACGAGCCGACGTGGGACCAGTTCGTCACCCTCTTCTGCGAGCAGTACTTTCCCCAGACGTGGCAGGACCAGAGGAGGCGGGAGTTCCACACTCTCCGCCAAGGGACGATGACTGCGAGCGTGTACCGCACGCGTTTCTTGGGGCTGTCCCGCTTTACAGCGACAGCGGTAGCCACTGAGGAGGAGCACCTTTGGAGGTTCACCGAGGGGCTCCGGCTTGCGATCCGGGGGTATGTCAAACCCCTGAAGCTACCTACATTTTCGAGGGTGGTAGAGGCAGCTATGACTTACGAGGAGACCAACCCGTCTGCGCGAGAGACCGACGGTGGGCGGAAGAGGCCCTTTCAGCCAGACTTCTCACAGGGCTGGCGAGAACGGAGACACGTGGCATCCGCAGGAGAGCCGTCACGTTGTGCAGGGCCATCAGTGGCCTTTGGGGGCCCTCGACAGGGGCCAGTCGCCAGCACCGGACCCCCGCCTAGTCGACAGCAGGGACTCACTGAGGGCGGGAGTCGAGTTCCCCTCTGCTACCAGTGTGGCCAGCCGAGCCACGTCAGGAGAGACTGCCCATCTAGGGCAGGAGTTCAGCAGATACTTCCCGTGCAGAGCACTGAAGGGTGCGCAGGAGGCCGCGGTTCCCAGGCACGAGGAGGAGGACAGTAGTCGCGAGGAGGGTACCGGCCAGCACCTACCTGTCCGACGCAGAGTGTGGCTGCTTCGTCTGCACCTAAAGCTGAGGGGCGTATCAACGCCCTAACACACAGGGACGCCAGAGCTTCGGGATCCGTGGTAGCAGATATGGTTTCAGTTTCTGGCAGACTCATTTACACCCTTTTCGATTCCGATGCTACGCACTCGTTTGTCGCAGCCAGTTTCGCAGTTAGTATGGACCAGGATTATACACTGTTAGAGAATTCGTTTGTAATCAGAGGTCCGAGTGGTCAGCTGTTTGTAGCTGAGGAGGTGTACACAGATTGCGGGGTCAGCGTCGGGGGACATAGCCTGCCAGCTGACCTGATTATGATCCAGATGGAGGACTTTGGTGTGATTCTGAGGATGGATTGGCTGTCCGCTTACCACGCCTTGGTGGACTGTTTTGAGAGGAAGATCGTCTTCTCCATTCCGGAGATACCTTCTTTCGAGTTTCACGGACAGCCAGTGGACGGAGGTTTCAGGTGCATATCGGCACTTCGGGCGGCGAGACTTTTGAGCCAGGGATGTGAGGGCATCCTAGCTTGTGTGGTGGCAGAACCCAGCCCCGTGGCAGACTTCCAGAGCATCCCGGTGGTCAGAGAGTACCCCGACGTGTTTCCAGACGAGTTACCAGGACTACCGCCCGAGCACGAGATCGAGTTTGAGATCTCACTAGTACCAGGGACCAGCCCCATCTCCACCGCACCATACAGGATGGCACCGCTTGAGCTGCGAGAGCTCAAGTCCCAGTTGCAGGACCTTTTGGAGAAAGGTTTCGTGAGGCCCAGTGCGTCTCCCTGGGGAGCCCCGGTACTGTTTGTGAAGAAGAAGGATGGGACCCGACGCCTTTGTGTGGACTACCGACAGCTGAATAGGGTCACCATCAAGAACAGATATCCGCTGCCGAGGATCGACGATTTGTTTGACCAGTTGCGGGGTGCCACGGTGTTTTCCAAGATAGACTTGAGGTCTGGATACCACCAGTTGAGGATCAGGGAGACCGACGTCTCCAAGACAGCTTTCCGCACCCGGTACGGACACTACGAGTTTTTGGTCATGCCGTTTGGCCTGACCAATGCCCCCGCTGCTTTCATGGACCTGATGAACCAGGTGTTTAGACCGTACTTGGACCAGTTCGTGGTGGTTTTCATAGATGATGTACTCATCTATTCTAGAGATCGGACGCAGCACGGACAGCACTTGCGGATAGTTCTGGACACTCTGAGGCGACGCAGGCTGTATGCCAAATACAACAAGTGCGAGTTCTGGTTGAGGGAGGTGACCTTCTTAGGTCATGTGATCTCTAGAGACGGCCTGGCGGTTTTCCCAGCCAAGGTCGAGGCAGTGCTCAGGTGGGAGAGACCGCGTTCAGTCACTGAGATCCGCAGTTTCCTGGGACTAGCTGGCTACTACAGACGGTTCATCAGAGGATTTTCATAGATTGTACGTCCTATGACACAGTTGACCCGGAAGGACGTGCCTTTCGCTTGGACAGACGCCTGTGAGGCGTGTTTTCTGGAGCTGAAGGAGAGGTTGACCTCGGCTCCCGTGCTCACCATCCCTGACAGTAGTGGCGGGTTCGTTGTGTACACGGATGCTTCCTTGCAGGGGTTAGGAGGTGTGCTCATGCAGAGGGGTCACGTGGTCGCTTACGCTTCGCGGCAACTGAAGCCCCATGAGCATACCTACCCTACCCACGACCTAGAGTTGGCAGCTGTTGTCTTCGCGCTGAAGACATGGAGGCACTACTTGTACGGTGAGACCTTCGAGATTTTTACAGATCACAAGAGCCTCAGATATCTTTTTGACCAGAAGGAGCTCAACATGAGATAGAGACGTTGGTTGGAGCTCCTGAAGGACTACGACTGTAGCATCTCCTACCACCCAGGAAAGGCCAATGTGGTGGCTGACGCCTTGAGCCGTAAGGCACCCGCACGCTTGGCCAGCTTACCGTTACAGAGTTGGAGCCTTTTGGAGGAGGTGGGCAGTTGGCGACCTCTAGAGTTACGAGGATACTGTGGGGCAGTGACGGTGACACGGCAGACCAGGCCAGAGCTGATAGACCGTATCATCACAGGACAGATGGCCGATCCGTACTTGCAGTCTTTGCACGACAGAGTACTATTAGGAGACCCAGGGGACTTCTCTTTCACAGACCAGGTGCTACGCTTGAGGGGACGGTTGTGCGTTTCCAGAGACGAGGAGCTGTTGAGAGAGCTCCTGACTGAGGCACACGGTTCCAGATTCACCATACATCCCGGAAACACGAAAATGTACCACGACTTGAGACGCGAGTTTTGGTGGAGAGGGATGAAGCGGGATGTGGGTGAGTTCGTGCAACAGTGTTTAGTGTGCCAGCAGGTGAAAGCCGAGCATCAAAGGCCTGCAGGGCCGCTTCAGCCGCTTCCAGTGCCAAAGTGGAAGTGGGAGAGCATCACCATGGAACATGGTGGTGGGCTTACCTGTTACCCAGCGGGGACACGACGCAATCTGGGTAACAGTGGATAGACTGACGAAGACGGCGCGTTTCTTGCCGATCCGAGTCACTTTGGGACCAGCACAGTTCGCAGAGAGGTATATCCGTGATGTGGTACGACTACACGAAATTCCGTGGAAGATCGTATCCGACCGGGATGCCCGCTTTACGTCCCAGTTTTGGGCTGAGTTTCAGCAGGCTTTGGGGACGAGGTTGAGGTTTAGCACGGCTTACCACCCCCAGACGGATGGACAGTCTGAGCGCACGATACAGACACTTGAGGACCTTTTGCGTGCCTGTGTACTGGACTGGAGGGGCTCTTGGGAGGAGCACCTGCCCCTGGCGGAGTTTGCATACAACAACAGTTATCACTCGAGCATCGGCATGGCTCCCTACGAGGCTCTGTACGGACGGAAGTGTACGGCACCCTTGAGTTGGGTTGAGGTGGGGACCAAGTGGGAGGTTGGTCCCAGGTTGATCCGGCAGAGTCAGGAGGTAGTTGAGCAGATCCACAGACGACTCCGCACTGTCAGGAGCAGACAGAAGAGCTATGCGGATCGGAGACGCAGAGAGGTGCAGTTTGAGGTTGGGGACCACGTCTTCCTTCGTGTTTCGCCCATGAAGGGCCTACAGCGGTTTGGGGTGAGAGGGAAGCTCGCGCTGAGGTTCGTAGGGCCCTTTGAGGTCCTGGAGCGGGTTGGACCCGTTGCTTACAGACTTGCCCTTCCCCCGCAGCTTTCTGGTGTGCATGACGTGTTCAACGTGTCCAACCTCAGGAAGTACGTAGCCGGTTCCAGTCACGTACTGAGTCACGAGAGCATCGAGGTGAGCGACGACCTGACCTACCCCGAGCGGCTAGTGCAGATCCTAGACCGAGCCGTTCGCAGTTTGAGACGAAAGCAAGTACCCCTGGTAAAGGTTTTGTGGAGGAGCCAGCGGTACGAGGAGGCTACCTGGGAGCCTGAGGCGGCAATGCGGGAGCGGTACCCAGAGCTTTTCGCGGGTACGTCTTTTCGGACCGGCTTCGGTCCTCTTTGAGTTTGTTATGGTTATTTGGACATCTTTTCCCCGCACCCTAGTTGGCGCAAGTTTCGGGGACGAAACTTCCTTTGAGTTTGTTATATTGTTACGAACGCGTGCCCCAGACGTCTTTTAAGACGTCTGGGAGGTGGCCCAGACGTCGGACCAGACGTCTGGGATCACATCCAGATGTCTGAGAAGACGTCTGGGATCATTTCCAGACGTCTGGAAAACAGTTATTTTTTTCGCACGAGAGATTCGTCTGCGCGCCTGTGCGCGCAGACCCGCGATTCCTCTCTCTCTATTTTTCCCTCTCTCTCTGCGGCTGCAGACCTGCCGCGCACTCTCTCCCTCCTCCTCGCGCGGCCTTAAAAGGCCATGCCTCCCCTCCTGTCGTCTCCACCGTCCCCTTCCTCTTCTCCTTCCTGTGCGCGAGAGCGAGCGAGTGCGAGGGCGGCAGCGGCGGCCGCAGTGAGCGCGGAGGAGGTGCGGCGTGCGAGAGCGGAGCTCTGCCGTGAGGGCGAGCTCGCCGGAGCGGCTTGGCCGGCCGGCGGAGGGCGCAGGGGGCGCAGAATGACGCAGAGAGGGACCTGCTGCGGTCTGAGCAGCAGACGCGCGAGGTGCGACGCGGGCGGCGTCGCGAGCGTAGGCCGAGTGGCGCCCTGATTCTGGAAAAAATTTCCAGAATCAGACGTCTGGGTTGATAGCCAGACGGCGAGGGAGACGTCTGGAATCTCATACAGACGTCTGAAAGGTGAGTTTTCCGCTTTCTTCTTCCTTCCTGTCGACTGACCGTACTGAGGGAGGGAGTTGGCTGTGCGCAGGCTCACTGATTCGCCATCCTTTGCGAATCAAACGTCTGGCTGATTGTACCAGACGGCGGGAGAGACCTCCAGACGTCTGGGGTAACCATCGGACGTCTGGGAGCTAGGCCAGACGTCCCCGCAGACTTCTGGACATCCGGGAAACCACGCTGAACAGGTAATTCCCTGATCCACCTTTTTAAGACATCTGGAAGAAGTTCCAGACGTCTGATTTTGCACAGTATCATCTTTTCGACCCGTTTAGGGCCCATTCGGGCTCCGTTTTCCGCGATTCGAGTTGCGTTCTTTTCAGAATTAATTCCTCTACCCGTCTACAGTAGCTATACACTATTTTGAGACACTCCTTGTGTTTGATCCTTGTGATAGGACCTCGTTCATTTGCAGTCTTGGGAGTCGCAGAGGCACGCGGGATTCCCGATCATGCCCCCATTACTCCCGTTGTACCTGGTAGAGTGGCTTAAGTTTATTATTAAAATCTGTTAAAGTATGGAACCAAAACTAGAATCTAGGACATTGCATGAATCCTAGGAATGAGAAATGTATGGAATGATAGCTCCTAGGTGATGCATGAATCCTAGGGCTGGAAAACTAGTTGTATGCTAGATCCTAGGATGTGGCATGAATCCTAGGATGGAAAAACTAGTGGAATGTATAATACTGCAGTCTTGGAAAAAAATGGAAAGTAATATAAAGCTGCCTGTAAATTGAATTAACAGCTGCCTGTTACGAATAAAAAAACATGAATGAGATCATGGGTCGTAAGAACGTGAAACTGGAAAGTGACACCTGGATGTTTGAGTTAAAAGGATGGAACCCTACGGGGAATTAGGAGTGGAACTCCTGGAAAGGGAAAGGAATGGAACTGAGATGTAGTTTGTACTGTCTCTTAGGTACGCAGTACCAAGGGAAGTACCTGTACCTGTTTAGTGCAGAGTGGGGCCAGCCACCCCAGGGACCCGGGGTTAGGATTGGCCGCTCTGTACCGACTTGCTGGCCCTCGTGTACGTAGTACCGAGGAGAGATACTAGTGTTAGGAGAGTACTAGCTACCCCACGGGCCCCGGGGTTCTGCTAGCCTCCTTCACCGACTTGTTAGGCCCACTAGGGCAAACCAGGGTAGTCAGGCGAGGGTGCGCGGACTGTGGAGGGGCAAGGCCCCGGTTTGGTTACTGTGGAGGGGTTGGACCCCTGTTACTGAGAGGGCTCTGCCCTGTACTGGTTCCGTGCTGTGCTTTGGGCGCACCCGTTAACGGAAACGACTGACCGCGTGCCAGTACGGGTTAGCTACCTGTGCGTTTATCGCGCGTGCCGTAGTCACTGTTACGTCTGTCAGTGACCTTGGGGTGGTTGACTGAGGGTAGGATCACCACGGGAGACTCTCCCGGGCAGGAGAGCACCACGTGCTACTTCTACTTTTTGGAAAAGACTGCAATCAAGATCGTTCCCATGAGGAACATTTGAGATCAAGTAAAAGATCTGAGAAATAAATGAAATAGTGAGGCAATTGAAAGATGTAAATAAAGAAAGTAATAGAACATAACAGCTACTGTACACTCTACTGTTGTCTTTAGTTTTAGTTGCCACTCTACTCAGCGTTTTGCTGACGTGTTACACTCGTTACCTTTCTCAGGACCAGGTGTTGAGCAGCTAGGGTCAGCGGTTGCAGAGGATGCTGGGCCGAGTAGGGTCCAGTAGAGTTTATCACATTCTTTTGTACCTCTTTTGTTTCTGTTATAGTGAGGAGTTCTTGTTTCCGCTGTACTTTCTTTACCTGCAGTTCATGTTATATGATAAATGTTGTTCTACTGTTGTGGTGGTATCTACTGTAGTAGTTTCTTTCCTTACTGCTGTACTTTCTTACTGTTAGTTATATTCATGCTGAATGTGTTTTATTTTACTGCTCTTTTGGTTATTTCCTCGTTGGACGACTAGGTCTTGGGATTAGTCGAGTCGGTCCGGTTCTCGTGTCTCGTAGGGACTCGGGAGTCGGGTCGTTACAGATAGTGAGAACTTTTGTGCGTACTTCCGCGTGAATAGATCGTGATCTACTAACAAAAAGGGTCGAAAGGGATCATCTTTGAATCGAATGGGTTGGGAGAACATCTATTTAAATGCCTCACTCTCCCTTTCTCACCGTTACAAACTAGTACAAAGCATGCAATTTGAGGGAACGAATCAAAGGGTAGTAGCAGGAAGGACTAAAACCTGGTATTATCTTGCTATTTTTGAAGGGTTCTCATTGTTGAGATGCTTTCGCACGATGTCGTTCCCTTTGCTTGGTTCTCTCGTCGTTCTCATCTTTAGGAAAGCCTTTGCTAAAGATTTCAGTAGCGAGGATTTTTCCTTTTCTTTTACTTTTTTTTTTCTTTCTTTTTTACCTTGCCTACGATCTACCCTTTTACACAAATAGGTTATGATATCGTAAGGTTACTATAGATTCTTTTGTAATCATGGTGGCTTTGCTTTGAATAGTTGAAATCAGCAATCTAGATACTTGCATCTTTACATTGGATCACCTACACTGGACACCCCCTTCAACGGAGTCTGTAGATTCATACTTTTAAATTTTTAAGATTTAAGCAACGAAGTCATCCTAAGATTTCGAACTACATTCCGGTTGCTCGTTTGGGTACATGAAACCAAAAGCCTAATGGCACGTCACGTCAGCCCATGACTACTAGGCTTCAGTCCACTAAACAAATGTCCATCAAGAACAGGTAATATAGACCTTTCAAATGTTGACAACAACACTATTGCATTCAGACACATCTTGTTTCCCACTTACGATCTATGGATCATTCATCGTCCACACTGCCTTGTCCAAACCCTTGCACAAATTAGGAAACTCGAGATAAATTTTTTTAGCACACTTGCCAAGTTCGATTCTTCGTCCTCTTCCTCTTCTTAGTTCTCATCAAAATTTCGTTTGTGGCAAAGGTTCGTGTGGATGACTTATGACACTGTATGTTTGCAGGGATTGAGTCATTTATACTACGTTTGGATATTTTATTCAGACACATCTTGTTTCCCACTTACGATCTATGGATCATTCATCGTCCACACTGCCTTGTCCAAACCCTTGCACAAATTAGGAAACTCGAGATAAATTTTTTTAGCACACTTGCCAAGTTCGATTCTTCGTCCTCTTCCTCTTCTTAGTTCTCATCAAAATTTCGTTTGTGGCAAAGGTTCGTGTGGATGACTTATGACACTGTATGTTTGCAGGGATTGAGTCATTTATACTACGTTTGGATATTTTAATCTCAAATTATAACAATCCCAGCATAGAATCCTTAATCCTAGGATTATCTAATTCTAGGAGGGTGAGATGAACTTAACTCGGGATTGTATCAGAGATCACTCCCACCTATCTCTCCAAATATGTTAAGATTTCACTCACATTTCTCCCTGATGAGCCTCAAAGGCTGCCATTAAGGCCACTAATAGCCACCAAAGAATTTGCAAACATAGAAAACGAAGCATAGCTACAAAATGACAATCAACCACGTGAACACAGGCAAGTGTTGACCTAGTTCCATCTCAAGAGGTGTATGTTTAGGGAGGGGATCTAACCCTCAATATCCATTATAGATGTGAATAATACATAAAGTAGTAGGCTCAAGAGTCCTTGTCCCATTCTGTGTGTTTCATTGGGTGCCTCCATTGGATCTCCCCCCTATCATGTGTAGGTGGGGCTCATTTATATAATTCTGGGGCTAGGAGGGGGATGAGAAGTGCGTGATATGAAAATATAACGCAGAAATATAAATTAATCACACAAAAAGCAATCTCACAAAGACAAAGGATTTTTTGGTGGAAACCCAAACTCGGGCAAAAACCATCACCTAAACTTCTCGGATTAGGATTTCTCGATCTACCTAGTAGATTAAATCACTAATTGAAATACGTAAACAAGGGCAGTTCAATCTCTTACAACCACACTGCTTACATGAGGGTAGTATACCTCAAACCCTCCTTTCCATAAAGAGTATTTTGTCTCGCAAAGGAGACGGAAATTTGCAAAGCAAATACCCAATCATAAAATAAAAACAAAAATAAATAAACCTATAGAGCCACAAAGAGTAAACGTTTAACTAGCTCATATAGGTGAGAAAATGCTTCCCTGAGTTGGAAGTGATGTAGGCGTGATCACGACAGAGTTTTGGTGCTTTCGAATTTGTAGTGAAGATCTTGGGAGAGCAACAACTTCTTTTCATAATAATCTCTTCTCTATGACACAAAATGGTATGGAAGTAGTGTATCTTAGGAGTATTTTGGCTTAGGAAGGGTGCTCCTTTATTTATAGAGGTCCTAAGAAGTGTTTGGAAGACTTAGGAAGCCTTTTGCAGCCGTTGGGAACAAGGCTCAAGAGATTGGGCCAAAATTCCAATGAAATTAGGGTCATTATAACTCTGACAAAGTTATCGGACTTCTAATATTCAGGTCAGAACCTGATGTCAAATTTAGACATCTTCTCTAAAGGGTCAAAGTCCCTAATCATATTGGATCAAAACAGGGATTTAAGCAGACATCTAATATGCTATAATAGGACGTCTGGCACTAAAATTGGACGTCTAATAATAAGCAAGTTTGTTCCTATTTTGACCAGATCCAAATAGAGTTCTAGAGTTTATTGGTTTGATAATAGGTCGGACGTTTGACATAATGTAGGGTCGTTTGGTATGAGGATTCTCTGTGAGAATTGATTTCTCGAGACTCTAACAGTCATTTATGCATCTGACAAATCAAGATTTGAGTTAGATTATGTCTAACGTTTCTTTATCAAACGTCTGAAAGGCTCTACGGATGACTAGAAAGTAATATTAGTACAATCAAAGGTGATTCTCAAAGATTATGCTCTGACAGACCAACGATCCCATTCCTGAACATTTGTCAAGGACATTAGACGTCATGTAGGACGTTTGGACAATGGACTGGTCGTCTAAAGGTAAAGGCACAGGTAATTGGATTCTAGCCTAGGTCACTGGACATTTGAACAAGTGTCAGACATCTTAAAAGTCATTATCAGACGTCTAATGATCAAGTTAGACGTCTAATATGACTGTCTGATTTCTATATGAATTTTCTGATTTTATTCTAGGGTTAGCTTAAGTGTCCTAGTGTGGGAATAATGTTCCTAGGATTAAGGTAAGGTACTTTGGACTCTTTAACAATGAATCTAAGAAAATAAAGAGCAAAGAACATAACAAGTACATAATACAAGAACAAAATAGACTTTCTATTCTATTCTTCATCTTCAAGCTCCTGCTCCATGCAAGGCTTCATCTTCTCTTCTCCTCCATCAAGCTCCTTCAATCTGCCATGGATGCGAGCTTGAGCTTCTTCACACTTGAATCCATTTGCATTATTCCTGAAACTTAAACTCAATGTAAATGTTAAATGCCAAGTGTTTTGTTATCATTAAAATCAACAATTATGGTACTCTTGCACCAACAATTCATAGAGTACAAACATTGGTGGTTACATTTTAGAAATGTGTAACTACTACAATAATGGGGAGATAATGGGGAATAATGGTAATTATGGCATTGACTGGTAATCACATGGGAATCCGTGCCTCTTCAAATTCCCACGTAGACCAAGTCTAAGCATGTTTGATGAGAGTCTAAGTAGGTTCAATTGGTTTATTTATGAGCCGATTGGGCTTATTTCATGAGGGTAATTTTCTTCCCTCATCAGACAGTCCCACTCTTGTAGTTTGGCTATGTCGACTATGAGAGTAGAATTCTTTCTTTTTTTTGCCCTCAAGTAGAGGCCACCCTTGCCCCCAGTAGCTATTGCTCGGTATTGCAGAGGGGTAGGTGTTTTATTGCTCTTGCTCGCTCACTCACCTCCTGAGGGAGGGAGGGGAAGTTTTTTCGCGAACCATCTCCTGAAAAAATAAGTGGTTAATAAAATATAAATCGCAAGGGAAGTGCAAGAATTCAATTCCCAACTTCAAACTTGATCTCAACCCACTGTCCGTACTGGTGAGACTTGAGAACCTAGACTCCCCTGCCAAGTTTCCTTGCATGGAACTGACGGTCGCAGGGGGCTTAGGGTCTGCTCTAGTTGGAATACCTGCTGGAAGCCTATCCCGTGCAGGCAGCGCATGCTTATGGGGAATGTAAGGGAGTTTTCCAATCTCGACGTGTACCAATTCTTAGGTAGGTGGAAAGATAAGTGGTATATAAATTTTGCAAAAATAAATATCTATTTTATGAAATAGAAAAAATTTTCTACCTATCTTTGCATAAGAGGGGGGATGTGTGGAACATCGTTTGACTGTTAACGGGGTCATTTGCCTTGTAAATTCTCCTCCCTTTTTTCTATGCCAGCACTTTCTTAGGCGAATGAGGAAGCCATTACGCGACGAGGTCTGGAGTGAGGGAGGCTTGATCTGACATGGAATGAATATTAAGTCGGGAAGAACAATTTTACTATTGTTCTTTGTAGATGGGAGTTTGAGTGCTCTGATGGTCTTTTTCATTTTTTTTTTTGTTTAGAATGAGGCCATTCAACTGAATGGGACAAGTTGGTGCCCTCCTGTTACCACTTTTGCCATCCTTTTCTCTTTCTTCTTTTTTTTTTTATGAAAGAAGATCATTTAGCTGATGGTCTAGAGACCCAACACTATAAGTTAGGAAAATGAGGGACCAATTGGCTTCTCTCCATGGGAGGTGGCGTTGGGTAGTCGGCGTGGGGAAGGATTAGCCACCCTCTCTCCATGGGAGGCGGTGTGCATCAGGCGGAATATTTTGAAATCTGCACCTCATATCGTGGGGGTAAGGGTGACCTCTATGTGAGGGCAAAAAAGAGAAAGAAGTCTACTTTCGTAGTCGACACAGCCATACTATAAGAGTAGGGGCATCTGATGAGGGAAGAAAATTGCTCTTATAAAATAAGCCCAATCAACTTATAAATAGATCGGCTGAACCTACTTAGATTCTCGTTGAACCCACTTAGACTTTGTCTACGTGGGAATACGAAGAGGTGCGGATTCCTTAGGTGATTACCAGACAATGCCATAGTTATCATTATTCTCCAATATCTCTAAATAATGGCCCATTATCTCCCCATTATTGTAGCGGTTACACATTTCTAAAATGTAACCGCCAATGTTTGTACTTTATAAATAAGCCCCCACCTACACATGGTAGGAGGGGAGACCTAATGGAGACACCTAATGAAACACACACAATGGGGCAAAGGCTCTTGAGCTTACTACTATATGTATTATTCACATCTATAGTGGATATTGATGGTTAGATCCCCTCCCCAGACATACACCCCTTGAGGTGGAACTGGGTCAACAATTGTCCGTGTTCATGTGGTAGGTTGTCATTTTGTAGCTATGTTTTGTTTCTCACATCTACAAATTCTTTGGGGGCTATCGATGGCCTTGATGGCAACCTCCAAGGTTCATCAAATGGCATTGTCTATGTGAAATGTCAACAAAAAAGCTGAGCTCCATATGTGAGTTGCAAATTTCCCTTCATGGTTGCACCCAAACTTAAGGAGCGTTCGCTTCCTATGGGAGTGAATGTTGCAAGCCAATGATCTCGTCGGCATAGAGATAAGTGTGTTAAGCACCCCTTTAATTTTATCTTATGATTACAATTCCTTCCTTTAGAGCAACAGAAGGATCATGTTTATATGATATGTACACTACACACCACATCTCCACTGCAAATGCATCATCATCGTGCCTTTCCGCCTAACTTCTGTGGGGTGAATCACATGGTGCCTCCCAATCGAGCCATCAGGAATTGGGGGTCATCAACTAAATATTATTCTCATCATCAGGCTCAAAAAATCAGGGAGGCTTGCCATAAGAAAGGCATTGGCTGATTGGCCACAAGGACACAACCCACCCCCCCACCCACCCCAGGTAGATGTCCCTCCACTTGAAAAGCTATCTCCCTGCCCTCTTCCATGATTGTAAAAAATATATATAAAAATGAAAAAAGATAAAAAGAAATCGAAGACAATAGATCAGTATACGAATTTTTAAAATTTTTGTGTAATTCAGATTTTCACGAAATGTAGATATGTTGTTCCTAATTTCAAAACTCACATCCAGTAAAAATTTGAGAATTTTTGGATATGCGGATTTTTGGGAATTTAATTTATCAAATAAGACCTTATTTCAACTCGAAAATCGAGAGATTTTTTTTTCTTTTGTATTTTTTTTTCAACAAGCAAATAAATTCTAACTAATCTTAAGCTATAAGCAAATCCTAAATCTAACTAATCTAAACTACAGGTACTTACCTGAGGTTCGCACTTGCAATTCTTGTTGTCGTGCTTCGTTCTGATTTCCTCTCTTTCTTGCATACACGAAATCAACGAAAATAGCAAGTTAGAAATCCCAAATTCACAACAAAAGGCTTCAAAAATTTCCGTTGCCTCTTCGACAATGGTGCCAATTTGATCGGCACGTAAATCACGTTTTAAAAGATGATTTAGTTGTAGTATAGAGTGAAAACACATCGATAAATAAATTTGTAAAGACTGGTGAGTACCAAGTCGTTCGTTGGGAGGCAATCTCAATTTTATGTAGAAGCCTTTCAATAATGCTAGTTCTATATAAATATGTATGTATGTATAGAGCAGATATCTAGAGAATTAAAATTTTATTGCAATTAGATAGAGTTTTTCACCATAGAAAATGCTAATAGATACAGATAGATAGATAATTAGAAAGAGAGAGGTAAAGAGAGAGATAGAGAGAGAGAGAGAGATAGAAGGAGGCAGAGAGATGATGCTGCTTGTAGGATGTTTGTGCGAGATGCAGCAGCACTTTAGATCCAGAGCATCGGGATGAAGGTCGGAGCAGAGTTGCAGAGGGAGAGCTTTGGCCTGGAGGAAGGTGGAAGAATTGTATGGAAGAGAGCATCCAAGGGGAGGCTTTGGTCTTCTTTTATAGTTTTTATGGAGAAAAAAAGGGTATTTTGGCCCTCTATCTCGTGCAACAACCTTAGGATTAAATAGATCCGTCGATCGGGAGATCAACAGATCAGATTTGGCCTCAAAACACCTTCAAACTCACCTCCATTGCACTGATTCAATCTTTGGCTAACACGTAGCACACTCTACATCATTGAGTGGCCATCGGATGCTCTAGATCTCTCCTCGTGCGCCCGCTTCTCTCTTCGCGCTTGCCGCTTGCTCTCAAAATGCATCTAATCCTTAGTCGACGGCTTAACGTGCCCATGCTGCCTTTGAGTTCGCGTGTTTGTTCCGACGTTCGGCCGCGACGTGCTCCAGTTTCAACACGTGGTCGCGCCTGCATGTGCCGATCTCCATCCGATGGACAATAGCACCCGCGCCTCGCCTCTTTCCTGATTTGAGCATCCCATAGCTTGAACCTGCGATCTTTGCTCGCAGTGCAACTGAGTGAGCCACCGTGCTACGCTTGTATTCTATTAAGGTTTCCTCTTTGCGTCTAGTTATCCTTAGCCATTGGATGGACGGCGTGGATGCATCATTAACCGTTGAATGGCCATCCAATGGTTGAGACAAGGCGAAGGATGGTCTTCAGAGATGGGCCAGCGGTGAGGGGCGGCTGTGATGGTGCCACGTGGTGCCATCATGGTCGTCCATCTTCTTTTCCTTGTATCTAGTGATGTAGACCTCCGATTGAGTTGATTTTTGCACCATTGGACTGTGATCGTTGATCCGGATCCATCCATGTGATTGGATCTTTCATCTGAGGCTTGAATCTTTGTCCTTTGGCTCCATGATTTCCATTCTTTTATGGATTGCACATGATGCTCTAGTTGTCTGATTGAGACGATTTCGAAAGCATTGGACTCCCATTGCCATTTTGATCAGATTTGTCCAGTCTGATTTGTCATCCGCGATTTTGAATCATCTGCAATTAAAAATCATCTCTCATTAGTACATAAAATGATGATATTATCTATGCAGCTAATCAAACTAACCATTATGCAAATTACTATACCTATGAATGCATTATTCCTGAGTTATGCTATAATCTAGCTTAGTTCAATTATTTTAGGTTGCATGATTGCTGTGCAATCATACCCCCATGCCCAAATCTTGCTAGTCCTTAGCAAATGCAAAACTAAATGAAAAGCGATCCTATATGACTAATTTCTATCAAGAGTTTGACTAGAGTTTTATTTCTTTTGTTTTCATCCAAAACTTTAGAAATCCAGACAATCGTCAAAATGTTTTGTTGTAGCCTATGCAACGGATCCAAGTGAAAAGCTAATCCTCATCTAAAGCTCATACTTGACCCTTAGTAAAAATCTATTAGGATAGACAAACTTCTTCCCTCGAGGTTATAAGATAATTTGTAAATTCAACCCCGATTTTTGGCTTAGGTAGAAGATTTTCGGTCAAGTAGATTTGTATTTGGTGGCTCACACTCATCTGGTGTTACATATGGACTAGTACTTTAGAAATTAGATTTTCAGACTTTAAATAATTTAACTCAAAGAGAGGCAGAGAAACTGCGCTCTCTTTAGTTCCTTTGTTCTCATTCTCTCTCTTTCTTTTTCTTATCTTTTTTCTTTTTCATTTTCTTATCTTGTCTTTTCTTTTCCTTCTTTTTGAGCTAACAATCTCACCAGATTTATCAGTATATTTGGTGGTCTCTCCTGGTATTAATACTTTGATTAGGTTTTGATAACTTTATGACTAAGTTAGAATTCCTCAATCGATATTCAGGAGGCCAGAAATACAAAATGTAGGTCAAGGCTGTATTTGGTGGATCGTGAGGGTGGTAAGTGTTGTTACCCCAATACACTTTGAAGTAAAATCTAAAAACACTTATAACCTCTTTTTTTTCTTTTCTGGTCTTTCTTTCTTTCTTTTCTACTCTTTTTTCTCTTTTTTTTGTATATATATATGTTTTTTTTATACGCATAGACATATATATCACTTTTTTTTTTCTTTTTCTTTTGCATCTAGACATCTACTAACGCAACACAATATCCCATACGACTTTTATTCATGAGGCATTATTCAGGATTGGGGGATGTTCAAGAGGATATTGGGTGGCTTATTTGGTGGAAGTGCTTATTTTCGACACCGGGAAGGGAATGGATAGAATAATGTATTTCTAACCTTGACATTAACACCCTCCTTCAGCCGAGGATTCCGTAAAGGATGGTAATGACCATCCACCTTAGTCCTAGTTTTATCAGAACCCACTCTCTACGTACTTCCCTTATTTGGTGGCTCTCAAGATATTCACACTAAGAACTTATACGCAGAAACCAAGAGCGAAAACTATGCGTAACTCCGAGTATCATTATCTAATTATCCGAAAGTTAAGATTCCTCATACTAGCCTTGTAACACTAGTAGACTTTCTACTCTCACTTGACACTTGTTTGGTGGATTTGTTAGAAGATAGTTTGCTTGACTCCTTAATTACTATCCAAGGGCTTAGGAGAAGAAGCACTATGATGTAAATATGTTTATATCATATAAACCATCTATTTTTGTGTGTTCTTAGACATAAAGTTGCATCATACATTATAAATATTGCATAACATGCATCATCTTACATTTAGGTTAGATTGTATAAATTTTAGGCTAATTTCTCCTTTTATGGTCAGGTGATAGAGTGACATTTAATTGGGACCTTGACTTGAAGATCCAACCGTATAGATCTGATTAGGGAGACGATTAGAGTTCAACGACTCCAAGATTGCACCGATCGGACTTCTGTAGCATCAGATGTAGTCTGAGAAGGATTAGAGGTCAAGGGGCCAAGATGGTGTAAATTCGTACATCAAATGACAAATCCAACCACATGGATGGGTTCAGATTGACGATCGCAACCTAACGGCACAAAAATCGAGCCAATCCGACATCCGTGGCACCATCTACAAGACAAAGAAGATGGATGGCCATGATGGAGCCACGTGGTGCTATCACAACTGCCCAAATCGATCGCAACATCTCTTCTCAGTGAGGCAAGATATTGATCCAACAGCTGAGAGGGCACAATGGTCAAACCATCTCCACGCCAATCCACAAAGACAGCGTAGTGGAGAATGCCTCCACGTGCAACTCCACGACATGCGTTTGAGTCCCCACGTGCGTCAAATCAAGGTGCAGGTGTGGGAGCGACTTGATTTGACTGTCTGATGGCGGTCGTGTGGGCAAGGAGTGGTGACGTGGCATCACCAGAGCACACGGATCATGCACGCGTGATCTGACACGTGTTTGAATGCCCCGTTACATGCGGACGCGCGATGAGGCACAATGAAGCACGGTGCATTTAAGCTGTCCGATCTCGTGATCGGACGATTGAGATCGCGAGATCGTGGCTATGTGTGCGTGAAGGTGAGATCGCGTGATCGTAGCTGAGGGGGCGGCATGTGCGTGCGAGCTACGACCATGTTCAAGGTCTTTAGTAATGCTTAAATTCGTCACTAAAGACCCCTATATTAATGTTTTAAGGTTAAAATGACCTATTTGCCCCCAGCCTCTACAATAAAAAAGCCTATGCCCCCTACATTTCATTATCTTTTCCTCTCTTCTCTCACCCCCTCGAAAGCACTAAGAGCTTGTCCCAAACTCGGGATGCTCCTCTAGAGTAAAAAATAGAATTTGTCCACCTTCTCATCCCGTTCGTGGAGCATTCTGTGGTTGTCCTTGATGTGCATACATCTAAATAGACAAAAATATCTATTAATGCATGTTCTTAGTGTCATATTAGCATCATACATTGTAAATATTACATAACATGCATAATCATGCATTTAAGTCAAATTATATAAATTGTATAGTAATTGTCTCCTTTTATGGTCAGGGATAGGATGAATTTTAATCGGGGCCTCGGATCGAAGATCCAACCATACGATCTGATCAGGGAGACGATCGGAGTTCAACGACTCCAAGATCGCCCTGATCGGACATCCGTAGCACCAGATATTGATCGAGGAAGCCTAGAGATCAAGGGCCAAGATGGTACCAAACTACACTTCATGCGACAAATCTGACCGCACGGATGGGTTCAGATCGATGATCGCAGCCTAATGGAGCAAAAATCGGCTCAATCCGACATCCATGGCACCTTCTACATGTCACAAAAGATGGATGGCCATGATGACGCCACGTGGCACCATCATCGCTGCCCAAATCGGCCGCAGCACTGCTCCCCATCTTCTGAAGGCATGATGAGGTGAGATCTAGGCTGTTGGATCTTGATCAAACGGCCGTGAAGTGCCCGCGCTTAAATCATAAGCACGATTAAGAAGCGCTACTATCGTAGTGATCGAGCGACGCTGCGCGAGAATAGGGCGCACATTCGACTCGCCATCTACATCATGCTAGCAGTTAATCTCGACCGCATAATCAGTTGTGGGTGACTCAGATCGTCCAATCGCCTGCATGCGTTATCAAACGCATAGTGCGCACTCTCGATCGCATGCGGGGGTGCGGTTAGGCATAAAAGAAGGCGCGCGCGAGGAACAATCTGAGCCGTCTGTTCTCGCGATCGGATGGCTTAGATTTCGAGAACGTGGGCGTGTGTTAAGCGCATGGCAGGCGAGGAGGTGGGCACATGCATGAGGCTGCGGCGACATTGGGTCTTTAGTGAGGCTTAAATCTGTTGCTAAAGACCCCCTCATTTAATGTTTTAATTATGAAATGACCAAATTGCCCCCTATCTTTGCAACTATAAAAGGAGACCTCTACCCTATGAAATCCTCATCCCTTCTTTCACCTCTCTCCCTCTTCAAAGCTCAAGAGAAGCTTGTCCCATACCTGGGATGATATTCTAGAGCTAAATCCAATTTTCTCGCCCATGTTCCAGAAGTGGATCCCACGACGACGATGACGTGCTGCCTCGTTCCTGCTTCTTCCTACTTCGCCGTCCTTCTTCCTGCTTTGTCGTTCGTCTTCTAGGCGTTGCTCCGTCCGGCTCGTCCTCTAAGCATTCGTCGAGGAGGATAACATATCTCCCCCTTCTTTTTAATCGCTTTCTAGAATAAAATTTCCTGCTTTCTAGTTGTAATCATTTCCTGTTTTCTAGTTGTAAAAGCATTTTTATATCAAGTGATTGTTCTCTCTCTCTCTATCTCTCTCTCTGATTTTTTCCATTGTAATTATCTTATTTTCAAATGAAAATCCAAAAAAAAAATAATCACAGATTTTAGATCGACGTAGCCTCCTTATGTTCGACCCGGAATTCTTAGAGTTTCGGTATAAATTTATCTGTTGATGGATTTCTTCGCAAATCGAACTACAACGACGGGTTTTTTGAAGCCAACTTTGATCGCGTAGTTATCTGCGTGCAATAGTCCTCTCATTACCATTTGGGAAGTGGATCCCACTGCAATGTCTCTCTACCCCTTCCTCCGTTGTCCGTTGTTGTTCTCCTTCATCCCACATCTCACCACCTTCGTCCGGATGCTCTATCAACGTGGCTCGTCCTCCAAGCAGCTGTCGAGGAGGATAACTTCTCTCCACCTTCTCTTTACTGCTTTCTAGAGTAGATTTACCACTTTTTAGAGTAGATTTACCGCTTTCTAGTGTAGATTTCTCTCTTTCTATAGTAGTGGTTAGTTGTAATAGACATGATATTATGGTTATGAAATTCTTGCTCATTCTCTCTCTATTTTGTCTTTATTTGTATTGTTCTCTCTCTCTTCTATTAATTATTCTTTAAGTAGATACCTAGTTTAGACTTAATTCGACCAGCTAATCTACTTCGTGACAATAAAAGAACACGATTTTTAATCAAACGTTCGCCGCCCTATGTTCGACCTGGAATTCCTTTTGAGTTTTGGTAAAATTTATCTGTTGATGGTTTTTCTCACAAATTATACTACAACGATGGGTTTCAAAACTCAAACTCTGTTTGTGTAGATTTTCCGCTTCAACATTTTAGCGCCATTGTCGGGGAGGCGACGCTCTTTAATTTTTCACATTTTCCTGCCTTACTTATCTTTTACGTCACTTCTCTCCTTTCTTATTGTGAATGCAAGTACTCTCACGAGGAGAGCAAAAGTGGTAGATTGGAGTAAAGTGTTGTTGAAGGGTCTGTAAGTTTACCCCCACCTCCCCACCCACTAGATTTCATTCCATCACCTAATAACACAAACCCTAATTAACCTAGAATCTTGCATAAACTATAAGGGTAGTTTCGATTGTTTGGTTGTCACTTCTACCTATCCCACCCTCCGCATATAAAGAAAAATTTTATAAAAGAAATCTCAAAGAGGTACACAACCTCTCCTGATTCTTCATACTCAACCAATAACCCAATCTTTGGGACCGGTACACTCATCAACACATAATTGAGTAGAAATCAGATTAAGTAATCACTTGTGTGCTCAACTAAGTGGTGCATCAGGCCAATTGTTTGAGTTGTTTGGACCGCACCACTTCAACTAAAAATAACTCATCAAGTAGCTGCCACATAGGTTCAACTTTTAGGGATTTACCAGGCACTCTACATTCTTTTAAGCTTTAAAGGAAGACATCTTCACCTGTACTTTCAAAACCTGGTGTGCCGACTGAACTTGATTGAATATACCTAAAGTTGAATCCTAAAAGCTACTAAGCAAGATTTAAATCCTAAAATTCACCACATCCAAAAGTAATCTTGTTTGACAACCACTAGTTGTGCACGCACACACATATCAATCAATCATTAAGGGCACAACCCAGATAAAGGGTCCATCACATTACAAATCACGTTTAATTCTGACCCTAACTAAAATAGAGTAGACATTGGCATTAAGGATTTGACTCTCTATTTGGATCCCAAATCGAGATTATTTTCAATTAGTCTGTTTCTACCATTCAATCTAATGTCTAGCTAGGAGAGTAGAATCAAATGATCACGGTTGGAGGGTACACTAGGAACTGGAGGCACAAGCCAAAGGAAGAACCTTCTCCCCAGCCCCTCCCTCTAACTGGTTGGATTGACCGGAAAGAAGTAGATCAAATCATTTCTTCATCTCAAGATAGATTCTGGGAGTCTGTAGGTCTTTAGGCTAGCCCACTTAAGGATAGGTTTGATTGTTTGTATTGTAGGACACCTTCCTTCCATCTGTTCTATCATGGATCCTTCCACATCCTATTAGCACTTCCACTCCTACCCTCCTACCACTACTTCTTCCCAAAATGATTATTATTCTAACCCGACTTATTCTCATCCATCCTCTAGTTGGGATAATGGTTAAGTCCACTTTTGTGGACAATTATTTAGCTTCAGTACTATTTAATTATTTATTCTTAGTTGTTAATTAATTAGGAGTTATATAGCAATTCACCTTGGCTTGCATTTAATTTTATGCTTCAATTTTTACATTTAATAGCATACGTTATGATAATATAATTTATTTGATAAATGTAGGTTAGGTGCAAGATCAGGACCTAATTTTTACTTATATAAGACGTCTGGGACTTGGATTGGACGTCTGGAATTATTGTTACAAATTCGCAGCATTATATTTTTTTAAGATGTCTGATGCTCCAGATAGACATCTGAAGAAGGAACTGCCCGTAATTATCTACCGTTCCAACCACTCGCGATCGTCGCGAGTAGTTGGAGATACTTGCGATCGAAGGAAAAGGAGGAGAGTGGGGTTCAAAAAGAAGCCGCGTCCTCTGAGGAGAGGGCTAATCTTCCTCCCCTTGCGGGGATCTTCTCCCTCTCACCATTGTGGAACAAGCGCACCCTGTGTTTCAAGCTTGCACCGTGGTCTCTGTGCACCTTCCGGCCATGCGCAAGTCGCCCTTGCAGCGCCCACAGATGCCGCACCAAGTGCCTCCAGGCGCCGCACCATCAGCCTACCCACATCCCACCGAGCGCGTGCGTGCCCTTTCAACCTTGCCAACCCTTGCAGGCGCCGCACCATCAGCCTGCCCACATCCCACCGAGTGCGTGCTTGCTCTTTCAACCTTGCCAATGCTTGCAGGCGCCGCACCATCAGCCGTGCACAGCCACAGCGCAGGCGCCGCGCCCTTGCGGCCACGCGTAGTGCACAACTGCACCACGCACAACCCTGCAGCATGCACAACCCAGCCACGCGCAAGCCACCCTTGCAACGCCCACAGACATCGCACTGTTCATCTTCTTCCCCAAAAGAACCCATCGCCGGCCGTCCACCTCCAAGTGCAGCCACCTCCACGCGCCACGAAGCTTCACTCCAACAGCGCCATCGACTCCGCCTTGCCTTCACAAGGCTGCCCACACTCGCGGCAGCCCTTCCCGCCGTCCCTATGCATCCGCGCGCAAGCCGCCGCCGACGGCATCGAAGGCTCCGACCGGCCGCTGCCGGTCACCTCCGTCGATGCCACGACCACCAACACGAAGCCCACATCCCGGCCGATCGACTCCGAGCATCGCACCTCCAGCCGCACCTTCTCCTCCGCGTGCGCACGAGGGAACGAAATCCCCTGTTTTGCTACAGTGATTAGTCAATTAATATTTACCTTAAATGCCATTATGGAAGTTCCTATTCATTTATTTTAGGCATTACATTATTGCGGTGAAATTGCATAGACCTCCTTCTACTTCATCTAAATTATTTGCATATATATATCACATGAATGATTGAATGCATGGAGTATGGAGAACAAGTTATGTTTTAGAAATTAGTATTTACGGTGCTTACCAGTATAGAGATCACTATTTTACATGATATTATATTATGGTGAATTTGCATAATAGCACCTACATTCTTGATTAATTGGTTAAAACAAGCATTTATGTGAGAAAAAGAAAAGCATGAAGTAGCATGCATATCTATTGAGTTTCCTGAATAAACGAGACACTATTTATTAATTTAAATAGGTTAATTCCTCCCTGTGGAGACGACCTAACTATTCGTGGTTAGATTTTGAAAATTTAAATGTTTTGAAAAGCGATTTTCTACCACGCGATTAAATACAACGACATCATTTTATGATAAAGTTTTCAACGAAAATGAAGATCGCTCTTTCAATAATCCTGATTGGGAATACAGTTCCAAACCTCTGTGTTTAGGGTCTAACCTTGGACACCATATCTTGATTCTTATCCTTCTCCAAGCTACATCGATTATAGATCATTGCCATCATTTGGACAACCTAATCTGATCTACAATCAAGAAGGATATGCTAATCCTTACCCTTCCTTAGATTACACTGCTTATAGGTCATCACCTCGTTACGGACAACTCGAAATGACCTATTATCAGGGAAGGTATCAAGAACCTCAATTTGTTGACTCCCCTGCACTGAACCCAAACCCACCCAACCCTGAACCAAACCATTTGGTTCAAGTTAACTAGGTTCAAGATAAGGTGTTCACTAACTTAGGGAATACCATTCAATCTCTAGAAGCTCAGCCAATACCTTGCCTTAAAGAATTAGAGCCTCTGATTGAAATGATTGACGATCTTAACAAGTATTTGTTGGATTGGCTCCAGGACATTAAGGATAATGGCCTGGGTGAGTTTTTACTTGGGAAGTTATCGAAATTAAGGATGAGATTTATGATTGCTCTAGTCCAATCTTGGGAGGATTCCCAAGATGAACCCCTGACGGGAGAGCTGATATCAGAATTCGCTAAGGCACCTGTAAGGGGAACACATTTTACGAGACAAGGGTTGACCAGGCTATTCTAGAGCAATCAAATAAGGATGAATTGAATTCTTCACATGAGATCCCTGAATTGGGGAACGAGGAAACGTATGTCTCCATGGAACATAATGTGATTGATGATTTTGAGACATACATTAATGCGGATTTAGAATTCTTTGATTATGAAGGTGAAGAATCATTATGCGAAGTCTCACATGAGTTTACAACACACAATTTCAGTGAGACGACTGGGTTAGAGGAATTCAATAAATAATTTGATGGCCCTAAAATTTGGGAACTTGATCCTATTGGGGCTCGCATGATGGATTCAGATCCTCATTTCATGGAGGATTCAATTCTTAGCCCTGATCCTCAATTACACCCCCTCGAGCATAATGACGATTTTGATTTTGAGATCACTAGACCTAAGTCAATTTTGATTCAACAATAAATCTTGGACTTGGACATTTTAGATGGGGTGATTAACATGCAAGAGGTTCCAGAATTTGAAATCTTGACTGTGGAGGATAGGAATTTGGAAATGAAGCTTTGGGAAGCCAATTTTGGAGGAAGCAAAAGACTGAGTCTAAGGGTTCCGATTTGTCTGAAACTACCAACCTTCTACTAGGACCCTTATGACATCTTTGATTTAGAGGATGTCCAACCCAAGCACACATTCATTGATTATCCTTTTGACCTTAATTTCTTTGTAATCCAACTTTTTGGTCTTGGGTTGCATCCCAACAAATCGCAGGCCTGACCCCGCTTGCATGCTGATCTTAGGTTTTGGATAATTTTTATCTATAACCTTAGATATACTCGATCATAGGGTATGGGTCTGCACCACAATTTGGTCCACATCTGTGGACATTGCTGGCAGGTCATGAGGTGAATCTTTTTATCTTGATTCTGACCTGCACCTGTGAATTCTTTGTTTCTTCTTTATTTGTATAGTGTGCCTACCTGAAGGCACTAAATTCAACATGTATACAGTTTATTTTATTTCGGAGTTGACCAGATAGTCATGCAATTTAGGTGCTTTCTTCTTTACTCCACTCTTTGTCGTCTTTTTAATACAATAAGGGCATTGCATTAGATAGGCGTGGGGGGGTGGATATTCATCTCTAAATTATTTTGTTAGCTCCGTAGATTCTTTTTGTTTTCTTCTTATTTATTAAAAAAAATTCTTGTGGAATTAGGAAAGAGAACTTGGGCTTTAGAAAATTTTCAATCTTAGAGAATAAAATTGTATGACTTGAACACTAAGACCCTTCAGGTCTTCGGGCTTAATTAGCCTAGGTGTCCACTAAAATGTGGATTTGTTTCTCGTATCCTCGCTGTTGACGCAGCTAGATCATGTTTTAACAAATATTGCGTTGTAATATAGACGAACTTTCCGCGAAAAAAAATAAAGATTTATAACTCGAAAATCAGAGTATCCGAGGTCGAACATAGGGAGCAATCTAAGTACTTCCAAAACTTGAGAACACAACTTTTTAAATGAGAACAAATGACTAGTTCAATGAGAGTGATATAAAAAGAAATTGCTCAAAGGGAACAAAAATGTACGTCTGATACGATATCAGACGTCTTAAAATAGAGCTCCTTCTCTTCTCTTCCCTTTCTTCTTCTGTTTCTCTTTCTTTATTTCTTTTCTTCCTGTGACCAAGGTCTGGCTTTCCTCTCTCTTTCTTCTTCCTTTTCTTTTCCTTTGCCTTCTTGAATCTTTGTCTACCCCTTGTCTTCTTCTTCTTCAGTTCTGTTCTCCTTACCTCGCTTCTTCTTCTCTTCCTTGCCTTTCTTTCTCCTCTGCAGAGCCTCCTTCCTTCTTCTTCTTCCTTCCTCGATTCTATTTCCCTTTGGCCTCTCTTCTTCTTTTCTGCCTTGCCTTTCTTCCTTGGCAGAGCCTCCTTCCTTCTTTCTTCCTCTATTTGCAGCGGCCAAGTCCCTGCGTCCTGCACGCAACCACACACAGAAAAACCTAATCCTCTACCCATGCGTCTCTCTCTCTGTGTAAACCACTCTCAGCACGCTCTCCTAGAGTCAGGTAAACGGGCCAAATCGCGCGCCCGAGTCCAGGTGCACCGGCATGAGGGTGGTGCACGAGGAGTGCTCAGGACAGGGTTGGGTCGGGTCGTGCCAGATCCGCGTAGTGAACTCGTGGACGAGGTACAGTGGTAAGGTGAGGGACCTCACCCCAAGTGTGACTGGAGGCAACCGGCTTATATGACAAAAATAATATAAAGGATACGCGTGCGTTGTGACTTACTGATATGGGACTAAAGCCCACCGCTTTCCTTCGCGCGCTCGCAGCAGACCGTGCCTTCAATTCCCTCAACTACAGGCTCTGTTGGCATCGCCTGCTGGGTCAATTATCTTCGCAAGACCTGGCCAAGTTTGCAGCACCTGGAATCTTGCAGTCTTGAGGCCTGGAGCAAGCATGGAGCTTCCTCGAGTTGCTGTCAATTGCAGCCAGAGCTTGAGATTTGTCTGACACAAAAATTTCCTCGCAGCCTAATCAGATCACCGGGGGACCTTCGCCGTGTCACGGCGAAGGTGAGGAGCTATGCGGCAGGCTGCAGGGTGGCCTAGGTGTGGGTGCCTAGGTCGCTCTGTGGTCGGACGGGTGGGTGTGTTCGAGGGGTTGTTGTGGTGGTGTCGCGGGACTGTGGATGAGTGGAGGGTGCTTAGTGAGGTGAGGCGGAGGTTATGCGATGGTCGACGAGACGTGTGGGGCTATGGAGCGACGGGAGCGTCTCGCTGGAGGGTGGCCGGAGATGAGGAAGGTGGCGGTGGACAGGGACGGTCGAGGGTCGATTGTGTGAAATAGAGTGAGGGAAATGAAAGAGTGGAAGATGGGGAACTTATCTGGATTGTTGGGAGAGAAAGGGGGCAGTGGAGTCAGATGGCTCGTTTGTGCCGTCGTCGGAGAAGATAACCCTGAGGGAGATAACGGCGACGAGGAGGAGGTCAGGGAAGCGTGCGCTTGGTGCAACGTGACACGGGAAGATGAGGCGGAGTAGACTCTACTGCTGGTATGATAGCAGAGCAACGAGAAGTAGGAGAGGTAATCGCCATAGCTTGCGGGTTTCTTGGCTGGAGAGAGGAGAGATGAAATTTGGAGGATTCTACCGTCAAGACAAGTCTGAGAGATTTCGCAGAGGGTCGGAGGTCTTTTTATAGGTGCTGCCGAGCTTCTGGTGCATGGAGGGCAAGCTTTTAGCCACCGTTGTCTCGCCGGAGAAGGAAGGTGGTTGGGATCCAAATCTTTCGTGCGTTCTCATGAGAGATTGGACAGGAATCAGAGATCATGATCGGGCTCAGATGGAAGGGGATTCCTCAGAGAATCTCCCTTCCAATTCTGGGAGATCTCTGAGGGACCTGAGAGTATCTCCCATGTCATCCTTGCTGGAGAAGGATTCTTCCCCAATAATGGTGGAAGGACCTGATTGTAAGATTGGTGAGAAAGTTAGGGGGGTTTATGTGATGGTTTTCAAAGATAGGGATCGAAATGTAATTGGGTGTACTAAATTGAAAAGTAGGTCAAGATGACCTCCCCTTAGGTCCAAATTTTGGTACAAACATAATTTGGATCTAAGGAATCCAATGGTGAAGTTGGATTTTAGGTTTGACCATGTTTGATTGGACATTTTGCGTAAAAATCCAAATTAGGTCAATTGATCAGCTAGGACCCTATTCTAGGTCAAACTAGGTTCCAAAGGCCAATTTGAATGTTCTAAACCCTAGGGGATATTTTTACATGAATTTTAGAGGGTTTACTTGATTTTTATCCTGACTGAAACTTTGTTGAATTAAGCGAGCCTGTTTTAGGGTTACCAAATGTCATTTAATTCCTTGATTGCACATGAACCCATTTCTGATTGATTCAACCCACTTTTTATCTCATTTAGACCATTTGACCTATGCTCTGTCTCTGAGAAATCCCATTTATGTACTGCAATGGTAAAATTGCAGTTTTAGCCTTTATTTCATGTTTTCTTCTCAGAACACTTATTCCTCCAATTAAGCCCTCTTTTAAGTCATGTAGGAGCTTTTATTCTCTTTATTAGGCTAAAATGGGCTAGTTATGGCTCATGATATGGCTCTCAAGTTCTTCCCAAGTGTTGATTGGCCGGGCCTGAGTCTGATACCAATGTGCAGCCTTGTCCATAAGGGAGGAGAACATCTTCATGAGGAGAATGTCCCGATTTTGTGGATCTGACTCGAAGGTCTGGGCCAGATGCTTGAGTTGTTTAATGTGTTGGAATGGATTCTCAGAGTTAAGCCCATGAAACTTTGGTATGGCATGAATCATATTGGGCTTCAGTTCAGAATCAGGACCTCTAATCGGGATTCGGACTCGAGGTTCGATTGCCACCGCAGCAGGATTGTAGTGATCTCGCATCATAGGTCGCTGTGGCGGGTTTACAAAGTTTTGAAAGAGATCATTTAGGCGTTGAAGTTGGTTCTCAAAATTGTTCTCCTCTTGAATGGGTTGTGCCATGATGGGAGAAGAAGAAGAGCTTGGTTCTGAATAAGATGAAAGATTAATGTGGTGGGGTTGCTGCATAAACACGGGCATCGAGGCTTAGCCTTGACGAGAGTGAATTTATAAAGGAGGTCTTAAGGTGGTCTTAAGGACCTCCTACCGTACATGCACCGAAGGATGTGATGAGATTAGAAGGTGCTGGACCCAATCGAGACACCCAAAAAATTGTTGGGTGACTATAGAGATGCGAGGCAGATGGACCCCTTGATCAAAAGATCGGCCACCTGAGAATTACCTGGGCAGCCAGAGAGGGTGAGTCCCGCGAAGACCCCTACACAGTAGAGCATCCCCACGAGTTATAGGGTTTCCCCCACCCGACCTCTCTTATCACTGAGAATCCAGGTAGACCAGAATAGGGACCTTGACCTCTTAAGTCTACCTCTTTTACTTTAAGATCAAGGTGCTTAAGGTTCCACTTGAACTTTTAGGTATTTTGAGTGAAAAAGTGACCTAATTTTAAGGTTGGTTGACCCAAGGGATCAACTTCACCTTTTGTTCCTTTGAGAGCTTTTGGGTCCTTTCTTTTAAGGTTCAAATGGATTTAAAAGCCTGATTTGCTTAGGGTTCCTCTTGTATAGATCTTTTCAAACAAGGTTTAGGCACACCTCTTTTTGGAAAAACTTTTTTTTTTTGTTAAGAGAAGGTGTGTCTCTAAAAACCCTAGCTTTTCAATCCTTGAGTTGGCTCTAGTTGGTCCAATTTAGTTGCCTCAAGATTTAGTATCTAGGGCTCAATCAAGAAAGTTTTAGCCCTAGTTACCTTAGTTGGATGAGCAGTTAAAAATGTGTTGAAATGAAAAATTAGGCAACTTTGATGAATTACTAAGTATAACATAGGTAGCCCTAAGTTGATTCTCCTTTTGTTCCTTTTCAGATTTTAAGGGAGTTAAGAAAGGGCTAATGAAGATTACCTGTTCCTTGGAGTGTGTTGTTGTGCGGCTGCTCTTCTAATTTTTCCTTTACCTGCACACAAGAGGGAAAAGATTAGCAATTCTTAAATAAAGAGTTCAAGGCTTCTAGAATAGCCGTTGCTCCTCGGCAACGGTGCCAAAAAATGGTGATGCTCCAACCGCGGTGCTGCTTTGTGCGTCTTTTTGTTTATTACAGTATAGTCGTTATAGTATCAGATAAGACAGCTACGGTTGTCATTACCATAGAAATTTACTCGGAAATAGTTTTCCCGAGGTCAAACTCAGGGAGCCACTGGAATTCTAGAAGTACAAAGTTTCTTTATTGAATTACAAAAATAAGAGAGAGAGATAGGTTTTTGTCTTGGCTTCTTCTTCTTTTCTTCTTCTCTTTGTGCTTTCTTTCTGATCTTGTTTGCTTCCCTCTTCTTTCTTCCTCTGCTCGTCTCTGTCTTCTTCTTCTCTTCTTTCTCTTTTCTTCCTTTGCCTTTCTCTCTTTCTTTCTGGCAGCCAAGTTTTCTTCTTTCTTTTTCTTCCTGGCTTCTTGTCTTCTTCTTCTGCTCTTCAACTACAGAGTCTTCTCTTCTTCCTTCTTCTCTTTTCTTTCTCTTTTCTTCAGCTGCAGAGCCTTCTTCTTTCCTTCTTCTCTGCTTTATCTCCTCTGAAGGCTGCTCATTCGCCGTCTGATACCGCAGTCAGATGACTTAACTGCACTCTGCTACAGTGCTTCTCCTCTTTTCCTTCCTTCGCTGCTTCTTCTTCTTTGGCGAGCCTTCTTCTTTCCTTTTGCTTCTTCTCTTCCTTGCCTGCGGCTAAGTACTTAGCCTTTCTCCTTCGCGCCCTGTTCCTACACATAAGGCACAGCAAAACCTAACCCTTCCCTCTACCCACACGTCTCTCTCTCTCTCTGTAAACTGCTCACAGGAAGCTCTCCCAGAGCTGGGTTAACGGGTCGGATAGCGTACCCGTGACCAGGTGCACTGGCATGTGTATAGTGCGCGAGGTGTGCTCAGTAGAGTCGGGTCGGATCCGCTAGGTCCGCGAGGTGAATCCGCAGACGAGGCGGGGGTGAGTGGGCGAGGGGACCTCACCCCGTGTTCTGAGGCAATAGGTTAAAAACACAAAAACAATTTAAAGTGGTGCGGCGCTTCGAGAACTTACGATGTGGGACTAAATTGTTGCTTCTCCTCGTGCGCGCCCGCAGGAAGACCGCAGCCTTGCTTCAGCAGCTGCAGCCTCGATTCCCCTCGCTTGCCAGCTGCCTGCCTTCACGCAAGTCTCCCCAATTCGCAGCAGCTGGAATCCTGACGCTCTGAAGCCTAGAGCGCGCTTGGGAGCTTCTCAAGTCGTCGTCAATGGCGGCCGGGGTAACCGACCTGTCCAGCACAAAAAGGGCCTCTCGGCCTAATCAAACCACAGGGAAACCTTCGCCGTGGCACGGCGAAGGTGGTGCGAGGTGTAGCAGGCCATGGGACGGCCTAGGTCGTCCTGTGGCCGGAAAAGTGGGTGTGACCGGGGGTGAGTTGTGGAGGTGTAGAGTGGCAGTGGAGGGGTGGAGGGCGTTTAGTGTGATGAGGCGGAGCTTTTGGGACAGTTGGTGAGTCGTATGGAGTTGCGGAATGACGATGGCGACTCGCCGGAGGTTGGCTGGAGGCGAGGAAGGTGATGGTGGACAGGCGTGGTCGTGGGGCAATCAAGTAAAATAGAGTGGGGAAAAGAAAGAGGGGAAGAAGGGGAGTAAATGGAACCTACTTGCAGAGATGAAGGGGGCCGGAGCAGCGAGCAGTTGTATCGACTGTCGCCAGAGAAGGAATACCCAGAGGGAGAGAGCGGCGGCGAGGAAGTGGGCAGGTAGCCGTGCGCTTGGTGCGTCGCGACGCGGGAAGATGAGACGAAACTGGCTCTGCTGCAGGTATGGCAGCAGAGCGACGAGAAGGAGGAGGGGCGGTCGCTGGTGCTGGTGGGTTTCCTGTCGGGGTGGGGAGAGAGGAATTGTTGAGGTTTTCTCCGTCAAGACCAGGCTGCTTGAACCGGCATGGAGTGCTGGTTCTTATAAAGGGGTAGCGGAGAGGCGGACGCAGGTAGGCGATGTGGAAGCCTTGCCGAAGTGTGGTCGGAGATGAGACTCATACCTTTCGTGCGTTCGCATGGAAGGTGTGGGGGTCGTTAGGCAGCATGGGTGACTGCGACAACAGACGTCGTAGGGAACTCCGCGTACACTTTGCAGGACGATCCCCTCTCCCTGCGCGGTGCCATGCTCCGCACAAAGTCGCCAGAGCATGGTGCTGCGCAGAGACTTGCAGGAGGGAAAGTTCTGCAAAGAACGACGAGAAAGTTGGGGGCCAAAATGCAAGGTTTTGAAAGTTAAGGGTCAAAAAGTAAATGAAGAGGATAAAATTGCAAAGTCGGTCAAGGAGGTCTCTTCTTAGGCTCAAGTTTTTATGCATGACTATATTGAACCTAAGGATTCTAATGGTGAATTTTGTTTCTAGGTTAGACCATGTTTGATCAGCCAATTTACGTAAAAACCCAAATTAAATCATTAATTGGGCATAGTTCTCAATGTAGGTCAAAATGGGTTTCTAAGGCCAAATTGAAGGTTCTAAACCCTAGAGGTTATTTTTCTATGAATTTTATAGGGTTTAGTTGATTTTTACCCTACCTCGAACCTCGTGAATTGGAGTGGGTTTGTTTTAGGATTACAGAATGTCATTTAATTTCTTAGAGTTGCTGTAGCCCTTGTTAGATCACATCATCCCACTTTCCTTCTTATTAGGTTTGTTTGACCTGTGTTTGGACCCTTAATTACCTTGTTTGCAAATTGTGTTGGTGAAATTACATTTTTATCCCTTATGACTTGTCTTCTTCTTAAACTCAGAATTCTCTGAGTTAAGCCTTTCTTTGAGCTATGTAGGAGCTTTTTCTTGCATATCTAGGTTAAATTGTGCTAGTTAGGGTTCATGATGAGGTTCTCATCACCAGCCATATCACCTTAGAAGGTTCATTAGCTACCCAATTGCCATTAGAATCGCTGAACAACGAGTCAGTGCAAAGAAAGTGTGTAGATGCTTAAAACTCAAAAATTCCCTCAAATCAGAGGGTGGGTTGATAAGTCGTGTACTTATCACCCAAACTTATTTATTCCAATTACGATAGAATTAAGATGGCGACGACTCGAAAGACAAATCCACATTTTAGTGGATACATGGGCTAATTAAGTCCAAAGACCTGAAGGGTCTTTGTGTTCAGATCCTAATGTAAAGCTTCCTAAGATTGAAAAGTCCTAATGTCCAACTAATCCTTCCTAATTTTGATTTTTTTTTAATGTTTAAATAAGAAGAGAAAAATAATTTACATGAATTTCACAAAGCTGACTAAATGATTCAAAAATGAAACCACCCCCCATGCCTAGCTGATGCAATGTCCTCATTGAAAAAGAGACATGAAAGAAAGGGTAGAATATGAAAGATGTCACCTGAATATGAAGCTCGTATCAGCCTTGTGTCATATGTACAACTGCTGAGTTTAATGCCGTCAGCTAGGCGAAGTCCAGCCAAAGAAGTCACAGAATGGCTAGAGCAACTGAGTCTGAGACGGGTTCTGGAAGAATACAGTCAACAACAGGCTTCAGACGTTGACCGTTGACTTTAAATGTGTTACCCGTGTTTGGGCCAGAAATCCGAATGGCTCCATTTGGAAAAATCTGGTCAATTATGAATGGGCCATTCCATTTAGATCTAAGTTTGCCAGGAAAGAGCTTAAGTTTAGAATCGAATAACCAGACCTTCTAGTTCGGCTCAAAGCTCTTGCGGGAAATCAGTTGATCATGTAGAGCTTTGGTCCGAGCCTTGTAGATCTTGGCATTCTCATAAGCATCATTTCTAAGCTCCTCCAACTCAGATAGTTGGAGTTTCCTGGTCTTCCTAGCTAAATTCAGATCTAAATTGCATTGTTTGATCGCCCAGAATGCCCTGTGTTCAATCTCTACGAGTAGATGGCATGCCTTTCCATACACCAAACGGAGTGGAGACATGCCGATGGGCATTTTATTCACCGTACGGTAGGCCCAAAGAGTATCCTCAAGCTTTTGAGTTTAATCCTTGCAATCAGGCCTAACCGTTTTCTGCAGAATGTTCTTGATCTCTCGATTGGAGATCTCGACTTGTCCATTCGTCTGGGGCTGATAAGGTGTGGAAATTCGGTGATTAACCTCATATTTGGCCAATAAATTCTGGAATTAGGCATTAGTAAAATGAGTGCCACCATCACTGATGATAGCCCTCGGAATCCCGAACCTACTGAAGATATGTTTCTTGACAAAATTGATGACCACCTTGTGGTCATTGGTTCGAATGGGAATTGCCTCAATCCATTTGGACACATAATCAACAGCAATAAGAATGTACTGATGTCCAAATGAAGGGATAAAGGGTCCCATGAAATCGATGCCCCAAACATCAAAAATTTTGATGGGAAGAATAGGATTTAGGGGCATCATATCTCTCTTAGTTATGCTCCCGAGTGCCTGACATCAAGAACATGACCTTGAGAAATCCTGGGCATCCTTGAATAAAGACGGCCAATAGAAGCCAGATTGCAAGATTTTTGCAGCTGTCTTTTTCCTGGAGAAATGTCCACCACACCCAGATGCATGGCAGAACTCGAGTATACTATTGAATTCATTCTCCGGTATACATCAATGAATAATCTGATTAGAGCCGATGCGATACAGTTCAGGGTCCTCCCAGAAGTAGTATTTGGCCTCAGATTTAAGTCTATCCCGTTGTTGCTTGGTCCAATCTTGGGGGATTTGACCAACGGCCAAATAGTTAACAATGTCAGCAAACCATGGGGTGTGGACACCTAAAACTATAAGAATAGTTTCGTCTGGAAAGGTGTCAGCAATCGGAATGTCCGGACAAGAAGAATCACTTAGGAGTCTCGACAAATGATCCGCTACCACATTTTGTACCCCGATTTTATCCTTGATTTCAAGATCAAATTCTTGAAGAAGAAGAATCCAACAAATAAGCTGGGGTTTAGCATCCTTTTTGGCCAAGAGATGTCTCAAGGCTAAGTGGTCGGTATAGATGATAACATGAGACCCTAAGAGATAAGCTTTGAATTTTTCAAAAGCGAACACTATAGCTAGTAATTCCTTTTTAGTAACAGTGTAATTCCCCTAGGCTTCATCCAGAGTTTCACTAGCGTAGTAAATGACAGAGGGCTCTCGATCAATTTTCTGACCCAGGACAGTCCCGACCACATAATCAGAAGTGTTGGTCATGATCTCAAAAGAGGCTGTCCAAATTGGTGGTTGCAAAACTGGAGCACAGGTGACTGCCGTTTTCAGGAAATCAAATGCCTTTCGGCATGATTCGTCAAAAACAAACGACATTTCTTTGGCAAGAAGATTGCTCAAAGGACGAGCAACATTCGAGGAATCCTTGATGAATCTTTGAAAAAATCCCACATGGCCAAGAAATGATCGAATTTGTTTAACAAATGTGGGAGGAGGAAGTTTAGCGATAGCATCAACCTTAGCTTTATCCACTTCAATTCCCCGTTCAGAGATTACATGACCCAAAACGATGCCTTCTTGGGTCATGAAATGACTCTTTTCCCAGCTAAGGACCAATCGTGTTTTGATGCATCGCTTAAGAATCATTTCCAGATTAGCCAAACAAGAGTCAAATGATTCTCCGAAAACAGAGAAATCATCCATGAAGACTTCCATAAACTCTCCCACCAAGTTAGAAAATATGGCTAGCATACACCTTTGAAAAGTCGCAGGTGCATTGCTTAACCCGAAAGGTATTCTACGAAAAGCAAAGGTTCCGTAGGGACAGGTGAAAGTAGTTTTTTCCTGATCCTCGGGATTGATAGGAACTTGGTTGTATCCTGAGTAGCCATCAAGAAAACAGAAGTACTTCTGCTGGCTAATTTTTCCAAGATTTGATCGATGAAGGGCAGGAGAAAATGATCCTTTTTAGTGGTTGTGTTCAACTTCTTGTAATCAATACAAACCCTCCAAGAGGAAGCTGAATGAGTTGTGACAGATTCTCCTTGCTCGTTAGTCACAACGGTAATCCCGGCTTTCTTTGAAACAATCTGTATGGGACTTACCCAAGGACTATCAGAGATTGGATAAATAATTCCTATATCAAGCCACTTGATGATTTCCTTTTTGACCACTTCTCGCATATTTGGATTCAATCTCCTCTGCATCTGGTGAGAAGGGCGGGATCCATCTTCCAAAAATATTCTATGATTATAGTAAGATGGCTCGATCACCCTGAGGTCATGAATGGTCCAACCAATTGCCTCCTTATGTTCCTTTAGGACCTTGATCAATTTAATCTCTTGCTCCTTTGTTAATTTAGCATTGATAATCACAGGGAGCGTCTTCTGAGGTCCTAAAAATTGATATTTCAAATTCTCAGGCAATGGTTTCAATTCAAGCTGAGGCGGGTTGATGATTGATGGTAGGGTAGATGCTGAAGATTCAATAAGAAGAAGAGGTTGTGAGTAAACAAAATCAATAACCTCTTCTGAAGATGTCAAGGAAGCCATAGAGGGTTGCGGGTCAAATTCATCATCCAAAGAGGAACTTTCGATTAAAGAAACTATCAAACAAGTTTCAATGTTATCATTATCCTCATCAAGTTCCTCAATAAATCCACAATCCTCAAATTTGTTGATCGCCTTAAAAATATCCAATTTCATTCGTTTGTCCCCAAAGGCAATTTCTATGCTACCGCTTTTACAATTAATGTTGGCCTTTGAGGTAGCCAGGAACGGATGCCCTAGAATAATGGGCATGTTCCTCAGATTATCAGGTACATCCATGTCAAGGACAAGAAAATCTATAGGAAAATAGAAATCCTTGACCTTAACTATAACATCTTCAATAACGCCTTGCAGGCTTGTGACCGAGCGGTCCGCTAACTGTAGCATTCCTGAAGTTGGCTGAAGTTCACCTAACCCAACTTCTCGTAAAGAGAAATCGGAATTAGGTTGATGGATGCACCTAGATCCAAAAGTGCTCTATCAAATGTGTAATCTCCGATAACGCAAGAAATCAATGGATCACCAAGATCTCTCTTTTTATGAGGGAGGTAGTGCAGGATAATAGAACTAGCCTACTCGAAGAGTACCACCTTCCTCGGAACAGATTCTCTCGACTTACGCTTTTGTGTACATACTTCCTTTAAAAATCTTGCATAAATCGGTATGTGCTTGATAGCATCAAGGAGCGGGATATTAATCTCAACATTCTTAAATAGATTCAGAAGCTCCTCATTGCTATCAATAGACTTCTTCTTCTTTGATTTGGTTAAGGCTTCAGGAAAAGGAACATGAGTCAGATCTTTGGAATCAGGTTCCTGAGCCTTAATTTCTCCTTCAGGATTATCCTCTCTCTCCTCAGGTTCTTCAGGATTCAAAAGATCAGAATAGTGTGGTTGTGGATCCTGAGTCTTCTTACCACTCCTCAAAGTTACAGAATTTGCAGATGCATAAGAATTTGGGTCTTGGGGAGGGTTAGGAAAGATTGAAGGGGCTTGATTAACCATGAATTGTTGATTTGCAGAAGAAGAAGAAGACGAGGAACCCTGCTCAACCACCTGAGCATGTGCGTGTGGGTCCCTCTGATTTTCGTACCCATAGGCTTAGTTGCCTGAATTCATAATATTTCATGGGTTGGGTACGGGTTGGGATGGTAGAGATCGGGGTTGACGAGAGTTAGCAATGAGCTCGGATTGCAAGTTGTCCAGGTGCAAGTTGTCCAGTGAGCTGGAGCATGGATCCTTCCATCTCTACCATTTGACGATTCAAATCAGCTTGCCCTACGGGTTGACGGGCATTCCAAGCTGGCTGATTGACCTGATTCGAAGGCAACTGAGTATATACTTGACCTTGACCCATTGGTCGTTGCGGAGCATAGTTACCGGGTCGGAATTGGGTCTGTTGCCCCAGATTTTTCCAAGAGAAGTTAGGGTGGTTTCTCCAACAAGGATTATAGGCATTCGAGTAGGGGTTGGATCTAACATTCTCTTGTATGGCACAGACATCCTCATAGGGTGAGGATGGAGAGAAAGAAAGGGAAGGATAAGAAAAACTAGGATCAAAGGCCCCAGTTTGAAACCCATGGGGTTCCGAAAAATGCTGACTCACAGGTTGAGCCGCATCGAGTTGATTCATGAACTCCCGTCCAGAAGGAGCTCGTGAGGAATGGAATCCCAAATTTTGGGATTGAGTGGATTGAGAGTTGTTCATAGAATTGCCAGCCATCCACTCTTCCATTCTTTTAGCAACCAAGTCCACCTTATCAAGTTTGTTACAAATCAATTCCATATCAAATGAATGAGAGTCATGGACTTTATTGACATTTGATCTGGGCAGCTGGGACCGGTTAAAAGTATCCATGGAGGCATGATTAACTGAATTCTCACTCATTTCCTCAAATAAATCATGTGCACTATCTGCATCTTTATTGAGGAAATTGCCTCTGCAAGAAGCATCCACATGATTTCTGAGTTGCTCAGTCAACCCATGATAGAAGATCTACACAAGTTTCCATTTCAGCACCTCGTGGTGTGGACACCTTCGCAATAAGCCTTGGAATCGCTCCTAGGCCACATGAAACTGCTCCCTCGGCAGCTGGGTAAAGGTAGTGATTGCCCGTCTCAAGGCATTGGTACGTTCGACTGGGAAGAATTTCTTCAGAAAGGCCGATTTCAACTCATTCCAATTTGTAATTGGTCTTCCTATTGTCCTATACCAATGTGCGGCCTTATCCCTAAGAGAGTGGGGGAAGAGCCTCATGATCATTTGCTCCTTGTTTACGTTTCGAGCCTTGGTGGTCTGGACCAAAGTGGTCAAGTCCTCCAAGTGCTAAAATGGATCTTCGGAGCCAAGCCCATGATAATGTTTAATCAGGCTTAACACCTGGGGCTTGATTTCTACGTCACTGGCTGGAATCTGGACGCCGAGACGTTCCTTGTAATTTGAAGGATCATAAAAATCCTTCAAGGGCTGAGCGTCCTGCATTCTCTAGAACTATTCCTGCATTCTCTGCATTTGTTCTAACTTCCTTCAAAATTCTTCATGTGGATTTCAAAGCAAAGGAGGCTGTTGTTCGGCCATGGGATCAATTTGACCAAAATCCAACTTACGCCTCCTAGAATGTTCTAAATTGGGGATTCAATGACCGTATACCCAACATAAACTAGGACAAGGTCAGAAGGACTGGGGATAGGGACCCTACAGCACAACAAAATAAGGCTGTCCTTAAGTGGGGTAGCCTAAGGATCTATTGACTCCCAAAACCTACCTTAAGACTATAAATGATTTACTCTACTTGCGTCTATTTAATCCAACAAGTTAGAAGGAGGGACTGGGGAGAAGGTTCTTCCTTCGGCTTTCGCCTCCGGTTCCTAGTGTACACCCCAGTCGCGATCGTTTGACGCTACTCCCCTAGCTAGACATCAGATTAATCAGTATAAGTAGGTTAATCGAAAATAATCTCAGACTAGGCCCTGAAGAGCGAATCAAACCTTAAGGCCAACGTCTACTCAATTTTATTAAGGCCTGGGATTGTGGTGCTTGTGGAATGTGATGGGCCCTAAAAATGGATTGTGCCCTTAATGATTGATTGAGATTTGTGTAAGTGCATGCACAACTAGGGTTTTCAAGCAAGATTATTTGTGATGCGTGAATTTTAATGTTCAAATCTTGCTTAAGTAGCTTTTAGGGTTTCAAATTAGGCGGATTGCAATCAAGTTTCTAGGCAAGCCAAGTTGTAAAACACTAGTGAAGATTGTTTTCCTTTAAAACCAGAAAGAAAGTAGAGTGCCTGGAATAAACCTAGATTGAAAATCCTAAGGAGGAGCTACTTGATGAGTTGGTTTTAAATAGAGTGGTGTAGTCGAAACAACTTAAACAATTGGCCACAAATTCACCACTAAGTTAGGCACTCAAAGATAGTTAACCTAGAATGATTTCTACTCTTTTATGTGTTGCTTTGTGTGTACCGGTTCCACAGATCAGAACCCGGTTGAGTAGAAACAAATCAATTTGATTAAGTGCCTTGAATGTGGGTGTATGTTATGTGTATTTGTTGAAAATTACCCCACAAGATTATCTTTTTGTTGGTTTTTTTATAAATGAGGGTAGAATGAATGTGAGTGAGAATCCAAACAACCAAACTATTCCTAAGATTTATGCAAACACCTAGGTTAATTGGAATTTGGATTTAATGTGGCGAATGAAATCTATGGAGGGAAGAAGAATGGGGAGCACTTACAATTGTCTTCAACTGCACTTTACTCCAGTCTATTGCTTGATGATTCCTTGATGGAGGTCTCTGCAAAACAATAGACACAAGAGGAAGCAAGTTAGAAAACAATAAAGTGCAGGAAATTCGAAAAGAAGATCGGAAATCGTTGCCTCCCCAGCAACGGAGCCAAAATGTTGAACGTATGAATTGCTACGCTAACATGTTTGGTTTTAAAACCTTGTCGTTGTAGCTTGAAAGTGAAGAATTCGTGTTCAACAAATAAAATTTATACCAAAATTGAAATTCCAGGTCGAACACAGGGAGGCTACGTCAATCTATATTCGCAATTATATTTTTTTAGAATTTTTCTTAAAAAGTGAGGCAATGTAATTACAATGAAGCTATCAGACTAAAAGGAAGAGAGAGAGAGAGAGAAAACATGCATTCAATATTTCAAATGTTTATACAATAAAACCAAATAAGGATGACACTAGAAAGTTGTAAAGAAGAATGGGAGAGAGAAGTTATCCTCCTCGACGATCGCTTGGAGGACGAGCCAGATGAGACGATGCCTGGATGAAGGGGGATGGAGCAGGATGAAGGAGGACAAAGTAGAAGAACAGGAATGGAGCAGCACGTCGTCGTTGTGGCAGGATCCACTTTCGAATGGGGACGAAAATTTGAACTTTATCTCGCGAGGAGCATCCCGGGTGTGAGACAAGATTCTCTTGAGCTTTGGAGAGGTAGAGAAGAGAAGGAAGGGATGAGAATTTCATGTGGAGGGGGTCTCCTTTCATAGTTTCAAGGAGTGGAGGCAAATTGGTCATTACATCTTTAAAACATTAAATAAGGGGTCTTTAGTGATGGATAAAATCACCGCTAAAGCCCCATCATGGGCGTAGTGGGCGTAGCCCGCGCGTGCCTGCTCATCTGCTCGCGCACGCAACGCGTGCACCGTTCATCCGTCCACAGCCGTCCGGTCGTGATATCGGACGGCCCAGATCGCGCCTTCGCCCGCCTTGCTGCACGCCTGCCCCAACGCGTGCGATGCCGCGTTACGCTGCTTATGCAATAGTGCGTGGACGCTATCGGGCGCACGTGGCCATTGGATCGTAATCTGACGGTCGATTGAAGGTGCGCCCCCCACTCCAAATTTCTTGTGGCGAGGCTCGAACGTGCACCAGCACCTCGCGATAAGGCGTTGGACCGCTGCGCTGCCTCGCCCAAATGGTCGTGCGGTCGATTTTAAGGCACTGCATCCAAAGTCATTGGATCTTGATCCAACGGTGGAGAAGGGCAGATGTAGGAGCTTCAGCGGGTGCGTGCAGGCATTTGGGCGATAGAGATGGCACCACGTGGCGCCATCTTGGCCGTCCATCTTCTGGATGTTGGAGATGGTGCCATGGGTGTCGGATTGACTCGATTTTTGCATCGTTAGGCTGCGATCGTCGATCCAAATCCATCCGTCTGGTCGGATTTGTCGTTTGAAGTGCGGATTTACACCATCTTGGCCGTTGAACTTCTAGGGTTCCCCGGTCACTATCAGATGCTACAGATGCCTGATTAGGGCGATCTTGGAGTCGTTGAACTCCAATCGTCGCCCTAATCACATCTATACAATTGGATCTTCGATTTGAGGCCCCGATAAAAAGTTTGCCCTGTCCAAGCACATAAAAGTAGACAATTAACCTCCATTTTATTCAAA
Organism: Thalassia testudinum; assembly: GCA_037157565.1. Lineage (NCBI taxonomy): Eukaryota > Viridiplantae > Streptophyta > Magnoliopsida > Alismatales > Hydrocharitaceae > Thalassia > Thalassia testudinum. The sequence goes on from JAZHRO010000051.1 coordinate 11,706,073, forward strand.
CTACTCTAAATGCAAGATGATGCATGTTATGCAATATTTATAGCATGCAATGCAATCCTATGCTTAAGAACATGCATAAATAGACATCTTAAGTAGTGTAAATGTGTTTACATCAGGCGCCAAGTAGGTTTAGCTTATGTGGAGCTTAGGTGCAGCTAGTTGGTGGAGTTGTTAGGTAGGGTTTTTGGGTGGTACAAGACAAGGAAGCTGGAGTGTAGCTAAGTTAAGCTAAGCTAAGCTAGATTAGCTAGTGGTGGAGTAGAGGAGGAGGTGTTGGAGCTAGGGTTTGGAGGGAGGAGCTGGTTTTGAAGAGTCCAGAGCTGAAGTGGAGTTGGCAGCTGCTGAAGAGGTCAACATGGGGCTACTCCAGCTGGCTTAGCTTGCTAGTTCTTTGCTAGCTACTAAGCCAAGCTAAAGTGAGCTGGCTTCTGTTGAATGGAGCTGAGGTGAGCTGGGTCTGCTGCTCCCGGGGAGGATTGAGCTAGTTGAGACAGCTAAGGTAGCTTAGCTCAGTTAGCTTGGGCTAAGTTGGGTCCCCGGGAGCTGGACTTGAGCTTCCTGAGCTGGGATGAGTTCTTCAGCTGGCTGGAGTTGAGTGGAGTTGGATGTAGCTGGATCTGAGCTGGGGTGAACTCCAGTCAACTCAGCTGAGCTAGCTAGAGCTCCATGTGGACTAGTGGGAGCTAAAATGAGCTAGACTCAATTAGGTTGAGCTGGATCTGAGCTGACTTGAGCTAGGGTGAGCTAAGATGAACTCTCTTGAGCTGCCATTCAGTTGAGATTAGCTGAATGGAGCAGGGATGAGCTAACCTTAGTTCAAGTGAGCTAGGTTCCAGCTGTGGTGAGCTGGATCAAGTTGAGTTCCAGCTTGTCTGAGCTCCTCCTTCACCATTTGCCTTCTTAAGTGCTAGGGTTTTAGGGATCTGTATATCTGTTGATCCCTAACACTCACAAAAACACATTAAAACAACAAAAGAAAATGCAATACATGCCTAACCTAGTCAATGCCTAAATGCAGCCCAAAAACCAGTTTGTAGAGTAAAGTCCTAAGAGCTAGGTTTGTTTTAATGCATAAGAATGATGATAAACTGGTATTTATCACAACCCCATGCTTATCTTTTGCTAGTCTCTTATCAAAACTTCAAATTTTTCTGGAAAATGGAATTTTTGGGAAATCTAATTTTTTTCTAGTTTTGAGGAGAAAGAGATTAAGGGACCTTGGTTGATCTAAACACAGGAGGTACGGGATTTGTTAAAGGAAAACAACTAAATTTGTTTCGGATCCAACCATTAGACAAAACGAGATCAATATATCCTCCAGAAAATTCACAAATTAACCCCTTGTTAATTTAGATGACTTGAAATTTTTATTTTTAGGATTTTTCTAGCTCATGAATCTGATTTGCAACTTTCAAAATCCTTTAAAACCTTGTGTCCGTGCCTGTGAAAAGCCAACATTTATAAGGGCATGTTAATTTATTTATTATTACTTTTTTTCCCCATGCTTATTTTTAGCTTAGTCTTACAATAGTTGTGTCGAGATCATCATTCTCGTTACCAATCCTCGAGGTGGCTCTGTCACCAGTACTTCGGGATAGCATTGTCCATGACACCACCTAGGAGCTCACAACCTCAAAACACACTGCAGTGTAAAGGGGCGCTCCAAGCAAACTCAAGCTCTTGCTCCGACACTATAGGTAGAGCACTGTCCAAGACACTTGAGCTACTAAAATGAGCTTTAATGCTCCGTCTAAGGATATGAAATATAGATATAGAGCAGCGCCGAGGCGGTAACATGTTGACATCGCATCCTCAAAGAAGGCATTTTCTTCCTTCTCGGCGATGGGAACTCAAACCAATGATCTGCTTCAGACTTTTACTAAGTCCAAACAAGGAAGTTTTTGAAATTTTTAGTTGTTTTTAAGTGTTGGCTTGTGTGTGAAAATTGACACAAGAAGTTCCTTAAGAAATGCAAGTTTTTGAATCAGAAACTAAGCCAAATACTTTCCACATTACAAAATAAGATCAAGTCACCTGAACTATCATGAGTTCAGGTGGAATTTTAGAGAAGGGTATCTGATTTAGTCTAAAAATAGACACTAAAATTCTAATGATCAGATTTGCATCCTCATCCCTAGTTTGTTAAAGATTAAATCCCATTGTACCCAAAAGTGAATTTTTTTCAACCTTAGTCCCGATTTCAAAAATTTTTCCTCAAAAAGTTTTCAACATTTTTATTTTTTTTGGGTATGCAAGTAGGAAAATAAAATAGCTAAAGAAGAATGCATGTTTTTAGGTTTTGAAAATCTGAAATCGATCGTCAAATTTTAAAAACACCCCCCATGCTTAATATATGTAATGTCCTCATGCATTAGGAGGGAAAAGGGATCACCTTAGTGAAGAACGGTCGAGTTTAGGATGATCAAAACCTGGAAAAAGAAGAAAAAAAGAAAGCAGGAAAAAATGATGGGTTGCCTTCCATCCAGTGCTATCTTTTATGCCATTCAGCTTGGCGTAGTGTGCATTAGTGATCAAGGGTGGCTGGCTTAGCAAAATTAAAAGATTCAGATAGAAGATTAGGCATATGATCAAAATAGGGCTTTAAACATTGGCCGTTGACTTGAAAGGTCGAATTAGTTTTTGGATCAAAAAGATCAACAGCGTCGTATGGGTATATTTTATGGACAATAAAGGGGCCGGTCCATTTAGATTTTAATTTGCCAGGAAAAAGATATAATCTCACATCGAAAAGTCAAACGCGTTGATTAGCGTCAAAGTGTTTCCGAACAATATATTTATCGTGAAATTTATTTATTCGATTTTTATAAATCCTCGCATTTTCATAGGAAAAATTACGTAATTCTTCCAATTCAGTTAATTGTAATTTTCTATGGGTACCGACGTCAGATAAATCCATGTTGAGTTGTTTTATTACCTAAAAAGTCCTATGTTCTAATTCTACCGAGAGATAGCATGCCTTCCCAAAAATCAGACGGAAGGGAGACATGCCGAGCGGGGTTTTAAAAGCAGTATGGTAGGCCCATAAAGCATCGTCCAATTTGGTGGACCAATCTTTACGATCGAGCCTAACCATCTTGTGTAAAATATTTTTTATTTCCTGGTTAGAAACTTCAGCCTAGCCATTTGTTTGGGGGTGATAAGGTGTGGAAATTTTATGATTAACCCCATATTTAGAATGAAGGTGACGGAATTGTGAGTGGGTGAAATGTGAGCCTCCGTCACTGATAATGGCTTTTGGTATGTCGAATCTTGAGAAAATATTTTCTTAAGAAATTCGACAACCACACTGTGATCACTAGTGTGGGTGGGTATTGCTTCTATCCATTTTGAAACATAGTCGACTGTGACTAATATATATAAATACCCACCAGAGTTGATGAACGGTCCCATGAAGTTGATGCCCCAAACATCAAAAATTTCAACCTCTAAAATAGGATTAAGGGGCATCATATCCTTCCGAGTCATGTTGCCGATGCTCTGGCAACGCACATAAGACCGAACAAAGTCATGAGCATCTTTGTGCAAGCTGGGCCAATAAAATTCCACATTGAGGATTTTAGCTACAGTTTTCTTGCCCGAGAAATGTTCGCCACAGGCCATTGAGTGACAATGATCAAAATATCATGGATTTCAGAATCGGGTACACATCGTCGAATGACCTGATCGACACAAATGAGGAAAAGGTCGGGCTCCTCCCAAAAATAATATTTAATATCAGCAAAGAACTTATCCTGTTTTGTTTTTGGACAATTAGCGAGGATTCGTTCTGCTGCTAAGTAGTTTGCGATGGGCGCAAACCAAGGGAGGTGGTAGCAGCTAAAATGCTTTCATCGGGGAACTGATCTGGAGGGGTCATTATGTCATTCGTCATAAGACGAGAGAGATGGTCAGCCACTACATTGTGCTATCCTGCCTTATCCTTGATTTCCAGGTCAAATTCCTGGAGCAGCAGAATCCAATGGATAAGGTGGGGTTTCGCATCTTTCTTTGTCAGCAAATATTTAATTGCTGAGTGGTCGGTATATACAGTGACATGTGACCCCAACATATAAGATCTAAATTTTTCTAAGGCAAATAAAATGGCAAGAAGTTCCTTTTCAGTAATCGTGTAATTCTATTGTGCACCATCAAGAGTTTTGCTAGCATAATAGATCACAACGGGCTTCTTGCCAATTCTTTGTCCTAGAATGACCCCTACAGCAAAATCTGAGGCATCTGTCATTAATTCAAAGGGACTATTCCAATTAGGTCCCTGCAATATTGGTGCCTCAGTAAACTCTTTCTTCAACCTCAAAAAACTCTCCAGGCACTTATCATTAAAATCAAATGGCTGGTCTTTAGTGAGAAGTTGACTTAAGGGCTTGGAGATTTGGAAAAAATTTTGTATAAATCGACGGTAGAAACCCACATGACCCAAAAAGGATCTGATCTGTTTGACAGTAGTGGGCGGTGGGAGCTTAGATATAGCATCTATTTTTGCTTTATCTACCGCAATTCCTTATTTTGAAATAACATGGCCCAAGACAATACCTTCTTGAACCATGAAATGACTTTTTTCCCAACTGAGGGCCAGATTAACTTCTATGCATTTTTGGAGAGTTCTTTCAAGGATTTTGAGACAATGGTCAAAAGAATCTCCAAAAACAGAGAAGTCATCCATAAAGACTTCTAAACATTCACCTACCAGGTCTGAAAAAATTGCAAGCATGCACCTTTGAAAAGTCGCAGGTGTATTGCAAAGATCGAAGGGCATCCTTCAGAAAGCAAAGGTTCCGAAGGGGCTGGTGAAAGTTGTTTTGTCCTGGTCCTCAGGATGAACCGCTACCTGATTATAGCTAAAATAACCATCCAGAAAATAGTAAAAATTTCGTTCGGCTAACCGCTCCAAGATTTGATCTATAAAGGGGAGCGGGAAATGGTCCTTCTTGGTGGCGGTGTTTAATTTTTGGCAATCAATGCACACGCGCCAAGAAGAAGAGGTTCGAGTGGCTACATTCTCCCCATTATCATTAGTGACAACTGTTAGTCCAGCCTTTTTGGGCACAACTTGTGTTGGACTAACCCAGGAGCTATCAGAGTTGGGGTAGATGATATCAGCATCCAGCCACTTAATAATCTCCTTTTTTACCACCTCCTGCATAATAGGGTTCAAGCACCTTTGTGGTTGGCGGGAGGGGTAAGAATCATCCTCTAAATATATACGATGCGTATAATAGGATGGATGAATACCCTTAAGATCAGAAAGGGTCCAACCAATAGCTTTTCGATATTTACTCAAAATCTGGAGAAGTTTGTGCTCTTGTGCCCTGGTAAGTCCAGAATTTATAATCAGGGGTAGGGTCTGATTAGGACCCAAGAAGACATATTTAAGGGAGTCGATTAAAGGTTTTAATTCCAATTGTGGGCCTGGCTCTGAAAGAGTTTTTGCTTTGTGGGTTAGTGGTGAGGTGAGAGTGAAAGGGTCAGCTGGAAGGTTAGTTGGACGTGTGGTTAGGGTGGAAGGGTGAGAAGAAGTGGATTATTCAGGAACCGTATTGATGGCAAAATAGGAACCTAAATGGGAAATCTGCACAGTTTCCTCCATAATGTTTTCTATTTCTAAATCTGAATCATCAAAGAAATCTGATTCTTGGAACAGCCTAGAAGCTTGAAAAATGTCTAGGGTTACAGATTCACCGCCACACAGGATCTTCATCTTTCCAGAATCACAATCAATATTTGCGCGAGCGGTGGCTAAGAATGGTCTTCCAAGAATAATGGGGGCAAACTTTAGTGCTTCTGGTACCTCTATGTCCAGGACTAAAAAGTCCACTGCGAATAGACAATTTTTGACCCAGACAAGAACATCATCAACAATTCCCCTTGGTTTAATTGTAGATCGATCGGCTAATTGGAGAGTAACCTCAACAGGCTTTAATTCACCGATCTTAGATTCCTCAAAAACAACTGTGGGGATAAGATTAATTGAGGCACCAAGATCCAACAAAGTGCGATCAAATGAGGTATCATTAATGATAACTTGAATTAGGGGGGCACTAGGATCTTCTCTTAAGAGGCAGTCGGCTTTGCACAATTGAGCTGACTATCTCTGGAAGGATCACCTTTCCTAAATTTCTGGGCTACCTTTTCAGAGTACATAAATCTTTTAGGAATTTTGCATAGGCAAGGATGTATTTAATGGCATCTAGGAGAGGGATATTAATTTCCACTTGCCTAAATAAATCCATTAATTCCTTCTCAGTGGGCTCAGATTTCTTCTTTTTCTTATTTGAAGAGTGGAGGGCTTGTGGAAATGGAGCAGGGTTTCCCTGCTTTTCATGAATTGGTTCCTGAACAATAGGAGGGGATGGGGAAGAGTTAATCTGTGTTTCATTAAAGCGGGTTTCTTTAACAGGCAGGGGATTGTGAGTGGTTTTCCCATTCCTCAAAGTAACTGCATTTGCAGTCTGGTTGTTTCTAGGGTGAGGATGGGAAGCCTGACTATTATTGAAACACGGTGGATGTTGAGGTGCTGGTTGAATGGGTTGACTGGGATATCCACCTTGGAACTGATTCCTTTGATTATTTGGGTTGGGCATGGGTTGGGAAGGTAAATTCCCAATAGGTCGATGATCAGGAGTAACCTTAACTTGGTGTTGCAAGTTGATAATCATACGGGTTACTTCTGTCATTTGAGTCTGCATTCCTTGTAGAGTATTCATGACCTGATTATTAATGTCGTCATGGGATGGTCCAGGTTGATACATAGGTTGCCCATAATTCCCAAAATAGTTTTGTTTGGGAAAAGGAATCGGGTTCGGGTTTTTCCAGGAGTGATTCGAGTTTTGATTGGAAGTGTTGAAGGGGTTTCTAAATTGCTCCTGGAGAGAATAAATATTTTGATCAAAATTCCCAGTCAAATCTTGCAGGAAATCAACCAGAAATTACTGGCCAACAGATGTGGCATCAATGTTGTGTAGATTTTCTCTTCGGAGAATGTGTGGGGGGTTAGTGTGTGGAGAGTGAGCGTGTGGAGCTTGTTTATTTATGAGCTTTTCTTCTATTTTCTTTTGGTGAATTTGCATCTGGTCCAGTCGTTGAGCTAACATATATAGATCATCTTGAGTGACTGGAACAGAGGTGGATTTGGAGTCAATTTCATGGACTCCGTGTCTGGGGTTTTGTGATCTGCCAAAAGTGTCCATTGAAGTCATGTTAAATGAGCTTTCACTCATTTCTTCAAAGAGGAGATAGGCACTTTTGGCATCTTTGTTAATAAAATTGCCCCCACATGAGGCATCCACAAATCATTTCAATTGATCTTCTAATCCATGATAGAAGATCTGCACTAACTGCCATTGTGGAATTTCATGGTGGGGACAACTTCTTAGAAGTTCCGAAAATCTTTTCCAGGCTTCGTGGAGGGGTTCACCAATTTTTTGTTGAAAGGTCGTTATGGATCTTCTAAATGCATTCGTTCGACCGATCGAAATTTTTTTTTTAAGAAAAGTGCTTTTTAATTGGGGCCAGGTGGCAATAGGGTGCCCAACCATTCTAAACCAATGAGATGCTTTGTCTTTAAGAGAGAGAGGAAAAAGTCTCATTAACCACATGTCTTCCTACACATTGCGGGAACGAATGATTTGAGCGAGGACAGTTAATTCCTCGAGATGACAAAAATGGTCCTCTCTTGGAAGACCATGAAAATGTTTAATAAGGTTTAGAATGGCTGGTTTGATCTCAAAATCTCCTTGTGGTATGACCACCCCTGGTCTTTCCTCATAACTGGAAGGATCATAGAAATCCTTAAGAGGAACGACAGGCTGTTGGCGGGGTGGTGGATTTTGTCCTTGGTTAGCTAGGTTCATGACAGTCCTAGCTAAATCTTCTTGATTTTGTTGTAGTCGAACCAAATGGTCGACCATTAACGCAAAGGGATTTGGATTTTGAGTTATAATTGGAGGGCCACCTGGCCATGCTGGTATTTCTGGTTGCTCCAAGTTAGGGAGGTGAGGGAGGGTGAAGTCCGCTTGTGGGTCGGCTGACGGGTTAGAAGTGGAAGCAGAATTTTTTTGTCGGCTTCCTGGGTTTTCCATTTTTTTAGAAGAGGAGGGGGAAGAAAATAATGTCTTTCTACTGCGGGGGGCGAAATCAGATGGTCCCTCAAGGTGTGGTTTTTGGAACCGTCGCCCGTGCATGCATTGTTTGGGAAGAATTGGAGGGGAGGAGAAGAGAAAGAGATGAGAGAAAATGTACAATTCAAACAAACAAAGCTAGACATAACTTAAGTGCGACTCCCTAACAATAAACCTAATACTTGGTCTACGTAGGAAATAAGTATTCAATAGTGAATACCCATTTTGTCAACAAATCTAGCCAAGTTGCTTAAGGGGAGGTTTGGGCCCAAACGTTTCCGAGGGAAAACCCCAGGTGCTTGTACAAACCCGCACCTGGTCGTTTGGCACAGCCCCTCAGCCTGAACACCAGATATAGATGACAGAATTGGTATTAACTAAAGAAAACTTAAGACCAATATAGTAAGCCTAAGTTAATTAAGCCTTAGGGGTCAAGTTACTACGGATTTTAGTTAGGTCTAGGATACTATAGTGCAACGGAATGTGGAGGGCGTTAATTGGGTTGTTGCCCTGTTATTTCAATTTTTTTTTTGTGTGTGTACAAGAATTGGAAAGTGGTTCCAATGAAAAGCAAGTTGTCACACAATTTTTTGTATTTATGTTTTTTTAGGATTCAATTTAATTGAATGTGTTTTAGGATTATTCTCTTTTAAATGTTCAAACAAGTTTGAAACTCCACAATCAAAGGAAAAATAAGTTGTATGGGTGATGGTATATTTCCATTATATTGTGGGACTAAAAAGCAAGAAAAGAAACCCTAATTGGATTTGAACCCTAATATAGAAAATTACTACCAATGAATTCTTTTTAGGCTTTCCGAATAGGTAGTGGTCCAAACAATGCAACCAACACCACTACCTTATGTAAAATCAAACAAGGATTCCAGAAAATATTTTTTTAAGATTTTAGGAATTTATTTGATAATTGTTTTAAATTTTTATGTGTACTGGTGTCAAAGTCTAGAAATGATACTCGTGGGTATTTTAGACTTTTCAGTATTACCACTAACCTCAGAAAATTTTGGTGATTTTATATGATGTGTAAAATTTTACAAGGATTCCAGAAAGTTAAATTTCACAAAAATTGGATGAGTATAAAAATTATAAAAATTACTGGATAGTAGTAAAATAGGAAGATTAGAGGGTGTGACCCCTCTGCATTCCACGAATTTTTAAAAATTAAATACAAAGCCAATTGATCTGAAATTTGAAATAGATGTTCCTAACTCAATTTGGAACCATTGTATGAAAGTTTAGTATTTTAGGAGGCCTGTGGTGTTAGGAATTGATTTTTCAGGTCCAGATTTAGAAATCTAGACATGAATAATAGAACACCAATACTTGAAATGGAGTGGTGTTAATGAAACATTCAAGCAAACAATGAATTTTAATGAAAACCACTCCACTTAATTAAAATGTTTGGCATCCTAAAAGCCAAGTTTAATATGTTTTTGATAGTTTTAATTAATTATGTGACCAGAAAGGGGGACCAACCTGAATTTCGCAGGAAGAAAAGGAGCTTTGAGCTCTCGCTTCCAAATTCCCGCTTTCTTCCTGCACTAGTTCCTGCACACATGAAAGAAAAGAAAGAGAAGGGGATGAGATCCACTTTAAGCAAGAGAGAAATGCAAAGCCGTGCCTCCCCGGCAACGGCGCCAAAAAGTGATGTGAGAAGTTGCGTGATTTGTAAAAGCAGGTTTTTAATGTCGTTGTAACACGCGCATTCGCATATGCTTTTAAATTTATATCCAAGATAGGGGAGTATCTAGGGTCGTCCAAGGAAGCAAAAATTGCAATTCAATTCTCTTGCTACAAATAAATCTCAACTTTATTTTTGGTATTTTAAATATATATATATTTTTTGGGTTTTAAAATAATACGGGCAAAGTGCGAATTGTGACGAAAAGTGCTAACACCTAAAATGCTAAGCTGAAACTTAAGAGATTAAAATGTCCACTACCTAAGCTCACTCTAGGAAAGTGGAGGCCTAGAGTAATTAGGGAGTGGAAGTAGAATAAGTGCCAGAACAACAGTAACAATTGCAATAGGAAATTAAAAAGAAGACAATTTGATTAACTAGAATTTGTGTTCTTTTCAAAGACAAGTAGAGGAATGCTTCTACTAGAAATAAAAAAATTTAAAAGAAATAAAAGAAACACAAATCCTCTTGCAAAATTTGGTTAAGAATGGAGTCTTTTTGCTCCAAGCCTAGTTGCTCCTTGGCTTGAAAAGAAGGCCTCCTTCTTCTCCTTCTTTGAGAGCTCCTCCAAGGTGGATGCTACCACCTTCAATGCTCTCCTCCAAGGGGTAGGCATGCACCACCCTCAAAAGCTCCTCCAAGGTGGCGTGGACCACCTTCAAGATCTCCTCCAAAGATCTTCCTTGCCTAGCTTCACCTTTGGCTAGCGTGGCTCAAGAGAGAAGGGAAGAGGGGAAGGCACCAAAGGGACAGAATATACCCTTAATCTTCTTCTTCTTCTCTCTTGGGCGTGGGCTCTAGGTAGAATATGAGAGTGAATTTGATAGCCAAGGATGGTTTGAATGGTGGTGGGTAGTGGTCTTTTTATAGGGTAGGATGAGGGGTTATGGTGCCTCTTGAAATGGAGGGCTAAGATGGGAGGATGGAGGTGGTTAGATGATCCTAGGGTTAAGGATGCTTGGCGCCACCTAAGGGGTGTAAGGGAGGTAGTTAGGGTTGGTCAAGAGGCACCTAAAAGTGGCGCCAACCATGGAGAGGTGCAATGGGTTGGCGCCAACTTTGAGGTTTCTAGAAGGTGGGATTATGTGGAGGGTAGAGATGGGTTTAAGGGGAGATGTGTGGTGCAGATGAAGGGGATTTTTGAAGGGAAAAGTGGTGCCAACAAGGGGGTAGTTAGGGTGGTTTTGGCACCACTTTTAGGTGTCTTTTGGAGGTGGTGGGTAGGCTAGGTTGGTGGCAAGTAGGTTTAGCTTATGTGGAGCTTAGGTGGAGCTAGTTGGTGGAGTTGTTAGGTAGGGTTTTTGGGTGGTACAAGCCAAGGAAGCCGCAGCATAGCTAAGCTAAGCTAGCTTAGCTAATGGTGGAGTAGAGGAGGAGGTGTTGGAGCTAGGGTTTGGAGGGAGGAGCTGCTTCTGAAGAGTCCGAAGCTGAAGTGGAGCTGGCAGTTGCTGAAGAGGTCAACATGGGGCTACTCCAGTTGGCTTAGCTTGCTAGTTCTTTGCTAGCTATTAAGTCAAGCTAAAGTGAGCTGGCTTCTGTTGAATGGAGCTGAGGTGAGCTAGGTCTAGTTCTCCCAGGGAGGATTGAGCTGGTTAAGACAGTTAAGGTAGCTTAGCTCAATTAGCTTGGGCTAAGCTGGGTCCCCAGGAGCTGGACTTGAGCTTCCTGAGCTGGGATGAGTTCTTCTTCAGCTAGCTGGAGTTGAGTGGAGCTGGATGTAGCTGGATCTTAGCTTGGGTGAACTCCAATCAACTCAGCTGAGCTAGCTAAAGCTCCCTGTGGACTAGTGGAGCTAAAATGAGCTAGACTCAACTAGGTTGAGCTGGATCTGAGCTGACTTGAGCTAGGGTGAGCTAAGATGAACTCTCTTGAGCTATCATTCAGCTGAGATTAGCTGAATGGAGCTGGGATGAGCTAACCCTAGTTCAAGTGAGCTAGGTTCCAGCTGTGTGAGTTGGATCAAGCTGAGTTCCAGCTAGTCTGAGCTCCTCCTTCACCATTTGCCTTCTTGAGTGCTAGGATTTTAGGGATCTATATATCTGTTCATCCCTAACACTCACAAAAACACATTAAAACAATAAAATAAAATGCAATGCATGCCTAACCTAGTTAATGCCTAAATGCAGCCCAAAAACCTGTTTGTAGAGTAAAATCCTAAGAGCTAGGTTTGTTTTAATGCATAAGAATGATGATAAAATGGCGTTTATCACACCCCCATCAAATCAAGGCATGGGCATGGGAGCAGCTTGATTCGACCGACGGTTGGCGATTATGCAGGCAAGGAATGGTGACGTGGCATCACCAGAGTGTGCAGATCATGCATGTGCGATCGGATGCACGTTTGAATGCATGATCGCACGTGAGCATGCGATGAGGCACGATGAAGCGCGGTGTGTTTAAGCCATCTGATCTTGAGATCGGATGACTAAGATCGCGATATCGTGGCTATGCATTTAGCGCGTGTGAAGGTGAGGGGTCGACGCATGCACGTGAGCTACGGCCATGTTCAGGGTCTTTAGTGATGCTTAAAATCATCACTAAAGACCCTTATATTAATGTTTTAAGGTTAAAATGACCTATTTGCCCCCAACCTCTACACCTATTAAACGACCTACGCCCCCCACATTTCATTCATCCCTTCCTCTCTTCTTTTACCCCCTCCAAAGCTCTAAGAGCCTGTCCCAAACCCAGGATGCTCCTCTAGAGTTAAAAATAGAAATTTTCCACCTTCTCATCCCTTTCCTGGAGCATTCTGCGGTTGTCCACTCACTGCCATTTGGGAAGCAGATCCCGCTACGATGTTGCCCTGCCTTGTCCTCCGTCATTCGTCATCGTTCTCCTTCATCCCACATCTTACCACCTTCGTCTGGGTGCTCTGTCAACATGACTCGTCCTCCAAGTAGCCGTCGAGGAGGGTAACTTCTCTCCACCTTCTCTTTACTACTTTCTAGAGTAGATTTATCACTTTCTAGTGTAGATGTTCCGCTTTCTACTGTACTGGTTAGTTGTAATAGACATATATTGTGGTTATGAAATTCTTGTTCATTCTCTCTCTATTTTGTCTTTATTTGTATTATCACTCTCTCTTATATTAATTATTCCTTAAGTAGGTAGGTAGTTTAGATTTAATTCGACCAGCTAATTTGCTTCGTGACAATAAAACAAATGCGATTTTTAATCAAATGTCTGCCTCCTTGTGTTAGACCTAGAATTCCTTTTGAGTTTCGGTGAAATTTATCTGTTGACGATTTTTCTCGCAAATCTCACTATAACGATGGGTTTCAAAACTTAAACTTTGTTTGTGTAGATTTTCTACTTCAACACATTGCTTCTTCTTGACAAACTAAGGATGTTTATCGATCTTCACAGAGGATCCATTGCAAATTCTACGTGTAAGTGTGCAATTTTACTGGATTCTTGGCTTAGGAATCAAGTTAAGAATAAATCCCTAATAAAACCTTGTTGGAACATTTCTTTATGCCTAAATGCATGTTTTTTGACATAAAATAAGACATGCAATGTTCACCCCCCCATGCCTGTTCATTACAATGTCCTCATTGAAATGTATGCATGAAAATCAAAATATAATAAGCCAGAGGAGGGGATACCACCTGACTATGCTTGTTGATCCAGGTTACCATGGATGTAGAGCTACCTATAATGAATGCTAGGTTGCCTCCCAACCAGCGCTAAGTTTAATGTCATTTGCCGGACTTACACTCAAAAATATGTAGTTTAATACTGTGGGTTAAGAGAAGAAGTAATAACTGTTGCAAGGGAATTTAAGATTAGTAGAAAGATATGATCATTTGGTCCCAGAATCAGTCATCTACAAATGTGGACCAGCTGATGATGCAGTCCTATTCCAAAGAGTCTTTCTGATTTGGAATATGAAATAGGGTCAGGTGGATGAGGTTCTGATGGGAACATCATCATGAGCCATAACTAGCTCATTTTGACCTAATTAAGTCAGTAAATGCTCCTATATAACCGTCAGAGAGTCACAAGTCATCGCATAATCATTCTGAAGGAAAAATAAGAAACTAAGGTTAAAACTGTAATTTTACCAGCTTATCATGAATGCAGTACAACCACGTGTTTTTTTAGGGGTTGAATGAAGTTCAATTTTTTTTAAAAGGATAACAAGTGGGTTAAAACAATCAGAAAATGGTTTGCATGCGTTTTGAGAATTAAATGACTTTTTGAAACCCTAAAAATAGACTCGCTTAATTAACTAAGGTTTTAATAAATATAAAATCCACCTAATTACTCTAAAATTCATAGAAAAATATTTTTTAGGGTTTAGAACCTTCAATTTGACCATCAGAACTTATTTTGACCTAGAATAGAGACATAGATAGACATTTGCCCTAATTTGGGTTTTTGCATAAATTATCCAATAAAAAATGGTCAAAACCAAAATCCAACTTCACCATTGGATTCCTTAGGTCCAAATTAGGTTTGTACCAAAATTTGGACCCAAGATGAGCTTGTCTTGACCTAGTTTGCAAGTTGGTCTTGTTTATTTCATTTCTGGCCTTAACTTTCAAAACTCTTTCAAATAAGTCCCCAACTTTTCCGTCATTCTCACAAAAAGGTCCCCACCGCATAGAAATCCTACTCCTACAACTCCAGTGACAATCAATTGAGGATTTCTCCTTGATTGATTGATGAAACCTCCTCAAAATTGAACCGGAGTTTCCTCTCGAAATCCTCTTTCAATTAGACTGATTCTTATGCTTCAATTCTTTCCCAATTTCTCTTGCGAATGCATGAGAAATTTGGGTTCCCAACTTCGGCAACCTTCCAAGCTTGAAATCTTGGCTTCCAAGCTCTAATCGACCCCCTGACACCTATATAAAGATTCCCCAGGCCTGCCTGATCCTCCAAGCTTGAATTTGACTTGAGAAACCCTCAAATTCCTCTCTCCCCTCCTCCGGTCGGTTCGCTCTTCAAGCTCCGGCGACTCTCCCTACCTTCCCTTGTCATTTAGCCACAATACTAGTGGCAAACTCTTTCTCCTTGCCTTCTTCCGTGTCGTGCAGCACCCGTTGGCGCTCCTGCCCCCTTCATCCTCGCCGTCCACTTCTCATCAGAGTAGCTTCGTCTTCGACACCGGCCACACCTCAACCGGTGCCAACTCCACTCTCCTTCATCCACCTCCCCTCCTAAAAAGCTCCTCGACTTCCACTCTTCGTTGCCAGACATCTACTGCTCTGTTGCGATCATCGACTTGCCCCACCATCCTCCATCTTCCACCTCATCGGCATACCTCCGACGAGCTCGCACGGCCACTACGCTCCACCAAATCAGCCGCCGCTCATCCCTACACCTCCGCCTCGACCCCAAGAGCAAAAGCCATAACTTAGTTAGGTCTATTGCTCCTCCACAACCTCCACCGAACACAGCACTGTTGCACTTCACCTTCCGTCACCGTCCAGCCACCTCATGCACTCTCACACCTTACGAACACTGTCGTTCACTTCCTCGCCTCATGGCGACGCTATTGAACCTTTTAACTGGGGCTTTTAGCCTGTATTTCGTGTTTTAGGTAGTAGGTCCTTCGACCGCCATTGACGAAGCTTCGACTGAAGCTTGAAGCTCTCATTAGGCCTGCAGGTTCCAGGCATTGACTCCAGTTTGCGCGGAATCACTCCAGGAGTCTGAGTGGACCAGCAATTGAAGCCTTTGACTGCCATCTTGTGTGAATTGAATGAAGAAGCATCTGCAGTTGCACACAGAAGAAAGGTAGTGGGATTAGTCCCACCTTGGAAGCTGAGGAGCGCTCGTAGATGAATAAATTGAATTCCTGCCATGGGGGTGAGGTCCCCGCACGCCCGCCTTACGCGCCTCGTCTACGACTCTGACCTCACGGACCTAGTGCGCTCGATAACTCGCCTAACCCTAAGCACTCCTCGGCTGCGACCCATGCCTGCAGCCCTGGTCCCAGGTACTCTCTAGGTTTGATTACCCGTATACTCGGTACTGTTGGAGGCTCTAGGGGACTGTAACCCAGAGAGAGAAAGAGAGCTTGCGTTGGGGTAGGGGGTTTTGCTGCAGAGGAAACTGGCTGACACTTAACTAATTCAAGAAGTTCCTTCCTGTGTGAAGAGGCTGAAGAAAAGGAGTGGAGTTGCAGTAGGAAAAGAAGAGAAAGAGAGCAGTTGCAGCTGAGAAAGAAGAGAAGAGAAGAAGAAGCTGAGGAGAAAGAGAGGGCTATACACTGTAGCTCGAGACGCTTAAGACATTCGATTAAACATTTAGCCGTCTGATACTTGATTGCTAGGCTTTATTTGATTGATACTGTTAAGAAATATGTTGTTATTGTGAGGGGTATTTGGTGATTCAAATAACCATTTTATCTCATTCTTTTTGCACTATTGAAATTTGTTTTCATTTCTATATCATTATTGTTGGAGTTCTATTATAAATTTCTTATGTTGTGCTTAAATTGTAATTCTTGAAATCTAAATTCTATATTGCTCCTTGTGTTAGACCTCGAAACCTTTTTTGAGTAATAAAATTTATTTGTTTAAGTGCTATTCTGGCTTTACTACAACACAACAATCTTAAACATCGATTTTGCGTGAAAAATAGGTTCAAATTGTAGAGCCTATCTGTCAATCCAGTTCCATAATGCAAGAAGAGGTGGTATGGGGTCTGGATTGAAATCATGATTTAGAATTAAATCTGGTATTGAATCAGAGTAGTAAGGGTCTTCATAATGGTAGTTGATATAAAAAATCATGAGTTTTCCAGGCTCTGGGTCATATGAGGATAGGGGTAGAGTTGTGTGGAATTTGTCAAAATCTTCATCAGAAATTTTCTCTTCCTCATCCGAGGTCACTTCTACTGAGTCAAGCCATCCATTTGAACGAGTTGGCTTATAAGTTCTTCCCCAGTCCATTATGTGTTGAACTTCTTCTGGGGTTACTTCCTAGTTCATGTCCTTAGATTGTCCAATTTCTTGAACTCCCTCAAAATTCAAAAGTTCTTGAATTTCAGGGTGGATGTATTGAGCATTCTTTATATTATCATATAATTCATTATAAGTTACTCGCAAGAGTTTTTCAATCTCACTAATGTCCTGTTCAATTTGATTTTTCATGGGAGATGGTAAATTAGAATTATCCTCAAGTACATCCCCTTCTTTCCCTTCGTGCTGATCTTTAGCTTTGGTAGGACTTGGATCATCTTTAGTGTGAATTGCCAAAACTTGTTCAATTGTTCCTACAATCTCAATGGAACCACAATTCGCATTATTCTTTTGGGAAGCTTTAAAGATATTGAGTTGACAATTCTTCCTTCCAAAGGTGATGTGCATAATCCCCATCTCACAGTTGATTAGAGCCTTGGCAATGGCCAAGAATGGTCTCCCTAAGATTATCGGGGTGTGGTTCAAGTTTTCTGACTGCTCCATATCTAAAACAAGGAAGCCCATAGGATATTCAAAATCCCTCACTTTTATAATCACATTTTGTAGAAGGCCCTTCGGAATTTTGGTTGACCTATCAGTGTGTTGCAAGATGCCTAAATCTAGCTATTCATATAATTCTGTCGGGATTAAGTTGATGGAGGCACCAAGGTCTAGTAAGGCTCAATCCATGATGAAACCATCTATTTCACATGAAATTAAGCGGGTCCCTGAATCTTTCATTTTAGGAGGGAGCTTATTTAGGATGATGGCACTGGCTTGTTCAGAAATCACGATCCTTTTTGATGATTTGGCCAGGCGTTTTGGTGTGCATAATTGCTTCAGAAATTTCACACAGGCCGAGATGATCTCAATGGCCTCAAGGAGTGGTATATTCACCTAGACTTGCTTTAGAATCTCAAGTCACTCCTTAGATTGGTTGGTTTTCTTTTCCCTAGGTTTGATCAAGGCTTCAGGAAAAGGTGCTTGAGAAAGATCATGAGTATTCAAATCTTGAGTCTTGTTTTCTAGATTACTTTGGTCTCCCAGGTCAGATTCAGGATCAACAAGATCTTGGAAAGATTTTGATGTAGAAGGATCTTGGATTTGTTTGTCACTTCTCATCAGGGTTTGAAGGGTAAGGTGGGCTCTACAAAATGGGTTGAGCCTAGGTTGGGTTAAGGTTAACAAAGCCTGGTGGGTGCTGGGGATCAGGCTGAATTAAGTGTTCTTGTTGCTCCTGTGTGTTGTGGTGATTAACTCTATTGAAGTTCCTTGGGTTTGGGATGGGTTAGGATGGAAACATCTCATGTTGTTAGCATCTACTAGCTGGTCCAGTCGTCTCGTTAATTTTGTCCTCAATTGATTCATCTCTTCCTTATGTCTCAGATTCATTTCTCTCATTTCTTTGAGGACTAGACTCAAATCAGAGGGCTGGTTTTCCTGAGTAGGTTGTGGCTGGTATGTGCGTGATTGTGTGTACCTACTAGGTTGCCCATAAGTGTTTGGCTTAGTCAAGTTAGGATCCTGGGCGAGTTTTTGACTTGACCAAACAAAGTTAGGATGGTTCTGCCATCTAGGGTTGTAAGTGTTTGAATAAGGTCATTTCTAGTGTAACCCTGGAGTCCATTCACTTCCTCAAGATAACTAGGCATCGAGTTGCCTAGTTTAGAATTCGAGGGCATCAAGGTCCCTCCTTGGTACCCAAAAAGAGATGGGTCGAAGTACAGTTGGCTCATAGGTGGAGCCATGGTTAGGTCATTGATGTTGTGCATTGATTCCTAACCTATTGGGTTGGGGAATTGGTTGTGGGTTAACATAGTCACTCCTTGGGTAGGCATAGGTTTTAATCTGAATTATGTACTTAAGGAATTCTCGCTGTTCAGAAGATTATCCAGTTTCTTATCCAAATTCTCCACATTCTTTCCCACGAGTTCCACCTTGTCTAATTGTTGTGCAATTAATTCTAAATCAACCGAGTGAGAATTATTGTTAACTTCATAAACTCCGCTCCTTGGTTGATTAGCTCCGTTAAAGGTATACATTGAGGCATTGTTAAGGGAATTTTCACTCATATTCTCGAACAATTGAAAGGCTCCCTCAGCATCTCAACCTAGGAAATTGCCCCCACATGCTGCATCAACAAAATTCTTTAGATTATCACTCAACCCATAATAGAAAATATGGGCCAAGTGCCACTTCGAAATCTCATGATGGGGGCATTTCCTAGCTAAATCATTGAACCTCACCCAAGCCTCGTGTAGCTGTTCCCCGAGGTTCTGCTTAAAGGTTGTTATGGCACATCTAAGGGCATTAGTTTTTCCTACGGGGAAGAATTTCTTTAGGAATGTGCTTCTCAGGTCTTCCCAAGTTAGGATTTGTCTACCAATTGTTCTCAACCAATGTGCAGCTCTATCTTTCAAGGAGAATGGAAGCATCTTCATCATCAGGGTACCTTCATTCATGTTCCTAGGGCCAAAAGTTCTTCCTATGTGTAGGAGCTCTTCAAGGTGGTGGAAGGGGTCATCTGACTCACAGCTATGGAAGTGGGGAATCAAGTTAATGATCTGAGGTTTGAGTTCAAAATCTTCCCCATCTTGAGGTACCTTAACAAAGGGTTCAAGTTGCGCATTAGGAGGGTTATAAAAGTCACGGAGAGACCAGTCTGCCCTTCTGTTTTGGGGTCGAGTGATGGCCTGCACTATGACTTCCATCTGTCGATCATGATGTTGGCCCTACTTAGTGATCTGCCTTTGTAAGAGAGTCATAGGATCCAAATTTTCCTCTTCAATCTCTTCTTCCTTGTGGTGACTAGCCATTGCAGAGGGTTCAGATTCAGATTTTGGATGGTTCAATCTTCTCTTAGGAATTCTTTCTAATGGTGATAGCAAATCAGGATTTTGAGATCTTCTACCTTGCATGCACTAGAAGAATGTCTGTAGATGAGAAGGAGAAGATAGATGAGAGAAACCCTGCTCTCTCAATGCAAGCAATCAAACTGGTCCTTAGAGTGTTATCCGTAAATAGACCTGATCTTGGCTCCCCAAAACACAATTGAGTTAGATCAACTCTTGAATTACTTGGCTGGCCAGAAGGGTGGGACCCCTTAGGACACCCCACACGGCGGGACACTACTAAAGGTTAATGTGGTTACCGCATCGACCTTTCATGTCACTTGTGGGACCAAGTAGACAAGGCCTTGACCTTAGTCCAATTTAATTTCAAGTCCCCAAAACTATTAGTCTTGCTTAGGGCACGTCTACTTAGTTTTAGGCTTGGGTTTGATGTACTTTTGGAATATGATGGGCGTTAGGGGGGTGTTTGCCCTTAGAATTGATTTCAGATATGAAGTGCTTAGGCAAAGGATTCACAAGCAATTTTTTATGATGAAATAAATTTTAAGATTCAATTGCTTGTGTTAATGCATTTTAGGGTTCATTTGAGTTAATATTTTCAATTAAGGTTTTGATGAGTCACACAAGAATTTTGCAAATCCCAATTTGTTTGATAGATCTCCTTTAAATATGGAAATGCAGGTGTGCTCTACCCTTAATGTGAAACCCTACACACAAATATTTCTAGATGATACTTTTAAGTTCAAAATTAGATGAGTGGTGAGACCCAAGAAATGCAATCAATTGATCCTATTGCACCACTTACTAGGCACTCAGAAATTTTTCTTCAAGAATTTTTAATGCACGTTTTCTATCGTATTATGATTTAAAGTGTACTGGGGGTTTTGTAGTCTATTTTGACCGCCAGTTCGTGATTGGATAATCCGTGCAATCAAACATCAAGAAATATTTTTTTTCATATTTTTCTTAAATTCTTGATTATCTCAAAAATTCAATGCCATAAATTTCAAGTCAATTAGAGTTGTATAAAAATTCTTATAATGTTTTGAACTTTGAAAAATCAGAAACAATAACTATTTTGACAATAGATTAGTAAGTGAATTTTTAAAATTTTTATATAACTCATGTTTTCATGAAATTTGGATATGTTATTCCTGACTTCAAAAGTCACATCCAGTAAAAATTTGAGAATTTTTTGATGTGCGGATCTTAGAGAGTTGAATTTATCAGATAAGACTTTATTTCAACTCGAAAATCAAGAGACATTTTTTGGTTTTATATATTTTTTTAATAATAAAATAAATTATAATTAATCCTAAGGTTCAAGCAAATCCTAAATCTAACTAATCTAAACTATGGGTACTTACTTAAGGTTCGCACCTACAATTCCCATTGTGTTTCATTCTGATTTTCTCGCTTTCCTGCACACATGAAATCAATGAAAATAGTAAGTTAGAAATCTCATATTTGCACCAAAAGGCTTCAAAAATCTCCATTGCCTCCTCAGTAATGGTACCAACTTGTTAGGCACGTAAATCGAGTTTTAAAAGATTATTTAGTTGTCATATAACACGAAAACATGTCGATAAATAAATTTGTAAAGATCGGTGAGTACCAGGTCGTTCGCAGGGAGGTCATCTTGATTTTATGCAGAAGATTTTTAATAATGCTAGTTCTAAATGCATATATACATGTATATATGTATAGAGTAGATATCTAGAGAATCAGAATTTTATTGCAATTAGATAGAGTTTTTCACAATAGAAAATGCTAATAGAGACAGATAGATAGATAACTAGAAAGAGAGAGGGAGAGATAGAGAGATACAGAGAGAGAGATAGAAAGAGATAAAGAGATGACGTCGCTTGTAGGATGCTTGTGCGAGATGCAGCAGAACCTCAGATCCAGAGCGTCGAGATGAAGGTTGGAGAGGAGTTGCAGAGGGAGAGCTTTGGCTTGGAGGAAGGTGGAAGAGTTGTATGGAAGAGAGCATCCAAGGGGGGCTTTGGCCTTCTTTTATAGTTTTTATGGAGGGTAAAAATGGTATTTTGGCCCTCTATCTCGTGCAACAACCTTAGGATTAATCATATCCATCGATTAAGAGATCAACGGATTAGATCTAGCCTCAAAACACCTTCAAACTCACCTCCATCATGCGGATTCAATCTTTAGTTGACACGTGGCACTCATTGCATCATCGGATGGCCATCAGACACTCCAGATCTCTCCTTGTGCACCCACTCCTCTCATCCACTCACCGCTAGCTCTCAAAATGTGCCTAATCCTCTCAATCGGATAGCTTAACGCGCCCATGCTGCCTTTGAGTTTGCGTGTTTGTTCCAGTGTTCGGCTATGGCACGCTCTGGTCTCGACACATGGTCGCACCTACGTGCGCCGATCTCCATCCGATGGACAATAGCGCCTACGCCTCACCTCTTTCCTGATTTGAGCATCGTATGGCTTGAACCCCCGATCTTTTCTCACAACGCAAGCACGTGAGCCAACATGCTACGCCTGTGTTCTTTTAAGGTTTCCTCTTTGCGTCTAGTTATCCTTAGCCATTGGATGGATGACGTGGATGCATCGTGGACTGTTGGATGGCCATCCAACGGTTGAGAGAGGGTGAGGGATGGTCTTCAGAGATGGGCTGGCGATGAGGGGCGGTTGTGATGGTGCCACATGACACCATCGTGGCTATCCATCTTCTTTTCCTTGTATCTAGTGATGTAGACCTTCGATTGAGTTGATTTTTTGCCATTGGACTGCGATCATTGATTCGGATCCATTCGTACTATTGGTTCTTTCATCTGAGGCTCGAATCTTTGTCCTTTGACTCCATGATCTCCATTCTTCTATGGACTGCACAATGCTTTGGTTGTCTGATCGAGATGATTTTAGAAGTGTTTGATTCCCATCGTTGTTCTAATTAGATCTATCTATCATTCGCGACTTTGAATCATCTGTGATTAAAAATCATCTCTAATTAGTACATAAAATGAAGATATTATCAATGCAGTTAATTAAACTAACCATTATGCAAATTACGATGCATATGAATGCATTATTCCTAAGTTATGCTAGAATCTAGCTTAATTCAGGTGTTTTAGGTTGCTTGATTCCTATGTAATCAATTACATTTTAATGTCATGGGTTATTGCAAAAATCGATGACAAAGGTAGGGGTATTTTCTTTTAAATTCTGAAAATTAGAATCCTTATACAATCCTAAAAATATATTGATGTCCATGCTCAAAAAAGTATCAACTATTCTCTATTCAATCAAACATTTGTAGTGTTTCAATTTCCTTTATTCTTACACAACCAAGAGCAGCTAAATAGTCCTCTTTATTTTCACAAGCTTGATACATAAAGAATTGGATGTGTAAAAAATTGTAAGTGTTCATACGGTAGACACTTCCTGTAACATATAAGATAGATACAATTGTTAAATACAGTGGCACCCCATATCGATGTTGAGGGGTTGGGGCATCTCTCATAACTAGAGGACTGATGCTATGAGATTAAAAATCTAAAAAGGCATGAGTGCACAAGGTAGCAGATTCTTAACTTAAGAGAAACGAGCATGGCGCATTAGGCAAAGAACATAACTGATATGGGGGACTTCCCATCATAATATGATGGCATTCTTTAAAATTTCCAAAACTTCTTTTCCATGGCCTTGGCAAGCTCCTTTACAAGGGATTCAAAATCCTGAGCATTGTTTCTCAGTTACTCAGTGCATTTTTGTGCCTTTTGGTGGTAGAAAGGAAAAGAAAGAAATGTTACATGTAGTTCCTAGAGTGTCTTTAGCACACTTACAATGGTTAAAAAAAGCTAAAAAGAAAATAATATTGCAAGCAAACACATTCAACATCATTTGCTGATAGCAAAAGGTATATCATATTCCAATCCTAGGAAAAGATTTTATTTCTATGAATTGTGATCAAGACAAATTTACGATGCTTTTATTACAACCAAATGACCACTTCCAAAGCAATCGATAGGCGATTGATTGTGCAGCAATCATAGGTCTTAATTGACCTAAATTAGGCTAGGACTTAGCATAAGTTAGGGTAATTCACGCATGCATAAGCATTACTAGCACCTTTACTGCTTTCTTTTAGCTATGCATAAAATAATGCTATAATGTACTGATTAAGTCCATTATGTCAATTGTAGGTAATAAGCTGATCAGAAGCTAGATCTGAACCTGGATCTAAAGCTGAATCTGAAGAATAAAGAATAACTGGTGTTGCAACAGAGTTGGAGCGGAAGACCTAGATTAGATGTAATAGATAATAATGTAAGGGAGTTAAGGTATGCTATTCTATTAAGTAGAAATAAAGCAATAAATTGTGAAGAACTTAGGTCCATCCTAGCCTTAAGATAACCAAGAAGCTTCCCCAAGCCTTAGCCACCCTTAGATTAGGTCACCACACCCTAAGAAACCTTAAAACCCTAATTCCAGCCACTATCTGGATGTCCAGAACCCTTAGCCACCTCCCACACACCTTAAACCCACTTCTGCAGTGTTATTGGACATCCAGGAACTTGATCAGATGTCCAATTTCTGTAGAATACCTAGGACAGAACCTAGAATCCTTCCTGACTCTGATTAGACATCCAGAATTGAAGTCTGGACTTCTGATTTTTTAGTATAAGTCGTCTAATACTATTATTGGATGTCTGGAATTGCTTTTCAGTTCCTATTTTGAGATTCAAGCCTTGATCTTGGATCTCTAGCTCCCTAAACCCAATTCTATCCCCCTAGGAACCAAAATTAAGGTACTCTAACCCTAGTACATCACCTCTAGACCTCCTTAAGGACCTAATTAGGTCCTCACTAAACTTAATTGACTTAGATCATAGTCAATTACCATTGCCTAGTCAATTGGACTCATAGGGTCCAATTGAGCTCAGATCTCAACCCATTTAAGTCCAATTGGACTCAATGAAAGTCCAATTGACCTAAGCCTAACCTAATTGAGTTATTTCACTCTCAATTAGGTTCACACTCATTCAATTAAATTTGTGTTAAGTTTAATTGCATTTCCCGACTAGCAATTGTGGTTTGCAACCCTAATTTAAGACCTACACCAACCCAAACCCCCTTAGGACTTAACCTAGATCACTTAGGCACATAGAGAATGGCCACACACACACACCCATTCACGCACTCCCACACTAGCTAGAGTGTTCTAGGTTCTTCCAAAGGTGGCACCACTCTTGGTTGCCAAAATTAGCAACCAAGAGCCATTCAAATTGGAGATCCACAAATGGTGGATCTAAAAACCACCTCTCTCTCTCTTTGGCCGGCCACTCTTGGAGCTCTCTCTAGAGAGTTCCACACTTCTCTAGAGAGTCTCCCTTAGGTCTATAAAAAGACCTAAGGGGTGGCCATTTGCACCCATCCACTCTTGGCTTCATCCACTCTTGGCTTCCATTTAGTTTAGCTACATCCACCTCCACTCCATCTCCACGAGTAGCATCACCATGGCCACCACCATCTCCACACCAAGATGTTGGATCACCTCCTCAACCTCTCTCCAAGGGCAGGCCTAAGCACCATTGGCCGCCCCACCTTCTCCTCTCAACCAACTCAAAGGCCATCTATGCCTACCTCTGAATGCCCTTATTTCTGCTAGATTAGTAACTTAGTTCTTCATAGTTTACATGCTTTATTTACTGCTTAGTAGTGTAGCTCTTTATTCTCCCCCAATGATGCATGCATAATCCCCCCTTAGATTCATGTATGCGATCGTTTTCTGCTAGCTAGATTTGTATTTTCCAAGCATTCCTCTATAAGCTTTCCATGAGCTTAATGCTGTAGCCACCATCATGAATTGAATGAATGAAAATCTTTTTTCTATATATATATCTATGTCCGAAAATCACCATGAGCTTATTGCAATATATTTTGTGTGATTGAAGTTGCCTGCTTTTAATTATTATCTTTTGGCAACTAGCATGTCGTACATCAATATGTAAATCACCATAAACCGACATGAGATTTTAAGCAAGAGCGAAAGAGATCGATTTCAAATCTACATTTCCACAAATGCCTCCCAGAGACGAACGATCGAAACTCCAAGTCTCGTTATCTTTATAAATATTTTTGTTGATTGTATTGCGCACTATACTACGATGCTTTTTCTTATCAAATACGCGTTATACGATTCACAACAAAATGGCACCATTGTCGAGGAGGCAATGTCATTTTTTATTTTGATCCTTTGAGCTATTACTGGCAAATCTTCGTCTGCTTTTCTTTTTGATGTGTCGAAAAATAGGAAAAATGGGAATCTTCACACGCAACGAGAGTAGATTAAAAAAATCAGGTGCACATCTCATCTTAGATTAGAATTTCCCTTTCCGAACCCTAGGTTAGTTTTATTTGAAAAAGAAAAGAAAAAAAAGCCTATTTATTTTCTGGAAAGAGAAAAAAAAATTCAAAGAAAAAATCAACGTAGTTAGATTAGGTTTCTTTTTGAATCCTAGGTTAGTTTAGAAAAAGAAAACAAAAGAATTTCAAAATCCTTTGAAAAAAAAATCCTTCTTGAAAGAAAAGAAATTTTTGGTGGAAAGTTTGAATTTTAAACTCAAACACCTTTTAAAAGCTTCTCCACCACCCTCTAATTTTCAGCCAGATTTCAAATTCCAATTTAAAAATTCAATTGCCAAAAAATTAATGAACGAAAAATTCTGAAATTTGGGATATATCTTCATTTTTAAACGATCTTTCAAACGGCACTGTTCTTTTGAACAAATTCCAAGTAAAAAATTTTTAAAAATTCACAAACTGCAAGGAGGTCAGATTGACCCAGATTTGAGATTTTTCAAAATTCAAAAAGTAATTCCGAGCAATCCATGAATCTATTTTTACCAAAAATGGTGGGGTTTGAAATATGATTTCATTGGACTTAATTTTCATATTTTTCTTGAATTTTTGAAAATCATTTGATTCTATTTTAATTTAAAAAATTGACCAGGGGTCAAAATTCCAATTCTGGCCCCTTAACATTTAAAAATCTCTATAAATTCGGTTGAATAGTAAAAATTATAAAAAAATTCTCTGGAAAGATAATTGAAAAAGGAAACTACTTGTCAAATTTCAACTTATTCTGATTCCAATTTTTATCAAAGAATTGGTCTTAATTTCGTGGTCTGTCGAAGAAGAAAAAAAGCCTAGAATTGCATGAACCCTAGGTTACACCTTTAGGGTTACAATCTAGAGACCACATTTGGGCTCACCTAGACTTAGTAAGTCTAGTGTTTAGCTGGTGAGCTTGGTCACCTTGTAGGCCACTCACCACAAACCCCAACTGAAGAAAAACAGGCTAAAATTAATTTGAAAACACGTAAGCAACCTGAATTCGTTGTCATACTACTGGGTGTTTTCAATCTCTCTTGCCAAACCTGGTGACTAAGTCTGCGGGGTAGTGTCAAACGACCGTGGCTAAGGGGTAACAGAATCGGAGGCGTGACCAAAGGGAAAACCTTCCCCTTAGTCCCCTCATAACCAGACTGGCTAGGTTAGCTTGAGAGGCGGGAATCACTTTCAGTCAGTTGCACGACGAATTTTTCTTCAGGAATTCGAACTTAAAACAAAAAATATGGTCATCCGATCATAAGTACCATCTGATTGACAGGGCCTTAGCCTTGTCTGGCTTGACTATACCAACCTAGGGGTTGGGTGGTGTATGTGAGGAAGGTCACTCAGACCTCGATTGGTTGGACCTTGGGAGCCACTCCCAAGGAGGCAAGTCGCTTTGCTCAGGCCATCTTCTCCCTACCCTCTTCTTCTATCTGCTTAGCCGCAATGGCTAACCTTGGATCTGGACCTAATTAGGATCTAGAAGAGTTGGACCCACGAGCTTATCTGAGATCCTGGGTCACTAAATCAGCTCAACCTTGGGATCAGAATCCAAGGTGGCGAAGATGACATTTCGCTTCACCTGATCCTTCTCCTCGAGTTACCGAAATGGTTAACCCATATCCTAACCCTGGATATTATGACCCATACCAGCCGGTCCCTCAAAGGACCGCATCTTATAACCCAGGATATGGATTTCATACTCCTGCTTCTCACTCATGGAATATGGGTAGACATGATTCACCCCCTGGAATCCTTGCAGAACTACCAGTGCATATGCGACCGCACTATAGAATACAGAGAGCTGTAGCTAGCGCTAAGGAAAAGGCTGCATCCTATCTACATGAAATCCAAGCTATCACTGAACTGAACCAAAGACAAAGCTGGATTCTGTATCAACAAGCTGTGATGGAGCTCCTTCAGGGAATAACAGGGATAACAAGGCTAATTAGACAAAATCAGGAAACTCAAGAACTACTACTTTTGAGATATCAAGTGGAAAACAGCCTAGAAGACCTCAAAGAATTTGAAATGACTACTCCAGACAGACACACAGGAGATTCTCAAGAGAAGATGCCAGAAGATAATTCAGGGGAAGAAGAATCTAGCTTGGATATGAGACAAGAGTAGGACGTATGCCAAATGGGTTCATCTGAGAACTCCATTCAGGAAATTGAGGAGGAAAGGACTGATATATCTAGGATTGAGTCACAATCAGATTATCCTAAATCCTGTGAGATACCTCCTGGGTTGGGAAACCCAACTGAGGTAAGGGAAGTAGATCCAGTTGAGGATATGGATCTTGAGGCAAACACTACATGCGACACTACTGATCAATCTAGGCCACTTCCCTCTGTAGGTGAACCTATGCTAGAGCCAACATCTTATGATCTGCACTCTTCTTTCACCTACATCCCTAATTCAGATGTTAAAGATTTTGAGATGACACTTTCTATCCCTAATCCTGGCATCCGAAGACTAGAAATAGCTATGGATGATTTGATCGAAGAAATAAATATGCTACCCGAGGCAGGAATTACTGAGGAACCCAATGCATATGAGGGTGAAGCTCTGAGTAGAATGAGCTAGGGATGCACCTATCATCCTAGTCAATCTAATGGATGGCTCGACTCAGAGCCTGAAGAGTCTTCCTCTGATGAATCAGAGATGAGTACTGATGAGGATGAAGTAATTTCTGACGAGGATTTCAATGACCTCCCCACTGATCTTTTACTTTCACGGATACCCCCATATGATCTAGAGCCTGGAGAGGGCATGATCTTTGATGTCAATTATCATTATGAGGATCCCTATGACTCAGATTCTGGTTTTGAGATACATTTTGATCTACTCCCTCAGCAACTTCCTATTGAATTGTGGGACATGATAAATCAGCTGAATCAACATCATGATCCCCCCTCTGATTATCCTCTATTTTCCACCACTACTCCACATCTTCTTATAGCTAGAATTTTTGGAGTAGGGGTGCACAATCAGCTGGTTCGCATCTTCGGACCACTGATTCTAGGAGCATACGAGCACATCTTTCTCTTAATCTTGACCGACTCCTATGCTAGAATTAATACATTTGATTGAGTTTTCACCCAGCTGGAGGCATTAAACTCAGCATTTACCTCACATTCTACCATCACCATACACATACTCGCTTTATACATAGCATATTTTTCTTTTAAGAATATTTTCTTTTCGCATATTGCATACTGTCAGGTTGGCCGATGCTGAACGTTAAACATCAGGAGCAATTCCAGGTGATTTCTACCCATTTACTCCCTGCTATATTTAACTTCTTTTATATTCATGCATGAGGACATGTAAGAACTTAGGCATGGGGGGGTAGATACGACAAAACTGAAAATTTTTATGCCAACATTTAGGAAAACCTCGAAGCTACATGTCAAATGTACTTTAGGACCCTAAATAAAAGAACAATCGACTCCACCTCCAATGCTCTCATTGGAGCTAAAAATCATCTGCAATAGCCACTTCCGACTCACCCGCTCACCTTTTGTTCTAAATTTAGGGTCAAGCTGAATGTAACTCGGAAAGGAAATTTCATGAAGTATGAATATAAGAGATTACTTGTTTATAGCATATATACATAGTGCATCCATCAATAAGATTATCTTATTAAGAGAATGCATTAGGGATTTTATCCTTTAGTTGATTCCTATAATCTGGAATCCAGTACAACTTTCCACACACGCGTAGAATTTGCAATGGATTCACGGTGAAGGCTGATAAACGTCTTTAGTCTGTCAAGAAGAAGTAGTGCTTCTTTTCTTGAACCCCTGGACAGTGTTTTGGGAGTCAGGCAGATTTTCTTCCAAAAATCTACCAAATAGTGTGAGATGAGAGTAGAGTGCACTAGTGCTCTAAGATTAGTGCAAGGAATCCAAAATCCTAGATAATTAAGTGATGATACTCGGAGATTAGGCATAGCTTTTGCTCTTAGTTCTTGCGTATACATTTTACGTGAATTTTGAGAGCCACCAAATAAGGCAAATACGTGGAGTGCGAGTTTTCATAAAACTAGGGCTAAGGTGGATGGTTACGACCATTCTTTATGAAATACTCGGCTGAAGGAGGGTATTGATGTCAAAGACAGAAAGACACCGTCCTATCCATCTTTCCTGGTGCCGTGAGTAGGCACTTTCACCAAATAAGCTACCCAATGTCTCTTGAGTACCACTAATCCCTAATAATGCCTCTTCAATAAAATTCATGAATGTGTTGCTAGATTGTGTTGAGTTAGAAAAATTATATTTGAAAAAAAAATGAAAAATGAGAAAATGTGAAAAAGGAAAAAAGAAACAAAAAGAGAAAAAAAAGGGAAAAGAAAAAAAATAGAAGAAAAGAGCAAAAAAAGAGTTTGTGAATATTTAGTGTTTATTTCATTTGCATTGAAGCAATACCACCAAATAAATTTGAGATCCACCAAATATGACCTTAACCCACCTTTCTTGTGTTTCTGATTGCCCGAATACTGGCTGAGGAATTTTGACTTAGTGTTAAGGTTATGAGAACTCAATTAAAGTACTAATGCCAAGTGAGACCACCAAATACAGGTCATATGTGTGAATCTGGTGAGATTGTGAGTTTTAAGAAAAAAAAAAACAGAGAGAGTAAGAGAGAATGAATACAAAGGAACCAGAAAAGAGCATAGTTTTTCTCATCTTTTGCTGAGTTGAGTTACGTAATAATCCAGGAATTTAGGTTCTGAAGTACTAATCTCTATGTAGCATCAACCGAGAGTGAGCCACCAAATATATAATCTTTTCCCTCTAAGATTCTTTACCTAAGCTTAAAGCTGGGTGGAATTCATAGAATATCTTGAATACCCCATGGGAAGAAGTCTGCCTATCCCGCAGGAATTTTTACTAGGGGTCAAGTACAGGCTTTAGAGGTGAATTAGATTTTCACTCAAATCCGTTGCGAAAGCTACATAGCTACACTTTCACGATTGTCTGGATTTCTAGAGCATAGGATGAAAACAAAAAGGAGAAAAATCTCTAGGCATACACTTGATAAAATAATCAATCCCTTAGGTACCCTTCTGTGAATAATTTATTCTTGCATTTGCTAGGGACTAGCAAGATTTAGGCATGGGAATATGATTGCGCAGCAATCGTAGGTCTTAATTGCTGCAATCATAGGTCTTAATTGACCTAAATTAAGCAGGACTTAGCATAAGTTAGGGTAATTCACGCATGCATAAGCATTACTAGCACCTTTACTGCTTTCTTTTAGCTATGCATAAAATAATGCTATAATGTACTGATTAAGTGCATTATGTCAATTGTAGGTAATAAGCTAGATCTGAAGGTAACCTCCTAGGAACCTAAATTAAGGTACACTAACCCTAGTACATCACCTCTAGACCTCCTTAAGGACCTAATTAGGTCCTCACTAAACTTAATTGACTTAGATCATAGTCAATTACCATTGCCTAGTTAATTGGACTCATAGGGTCCAATTGAGCTCAGATCTCAACCCATATAAGTCCAATTGGACTCAATGAAAGTCCAATTGACCTAAGCCTAACCTAATTGAGTTATTTCACTCTCAATTAGGTTCACACTCATTCAATTAAACTTGTGTTAAGTTTAATTGCATTTCCCCACTAGCAATTATGGTTTGCAGCCCTAATTTAAGACCTACACCAACCCAAACACCCTTAGGACCTAACCTAGATCACTTAGACACATAGGGAACGGCCACACACACACCCATTCATGCACTCCTACACCACCTTGAGTGTTCTAGGTTCTTGCAAAGGTGGCGCCACTCTTGGTTGCCAAAATTAGCAACCAAGAGCCATTCAAATTAGAGATCCACAAATGGTGGATCTAAAAATCACCTCTCTCTCTCTTTGGCCGGCCACTCTTGGTGCTCTCTCTAGAGAGTTCCACACTTCTCTAGAGAGTCTCCCTTAGGTCTATAAAAAGACCTAAGGGGTGGCCATTTGCACCCATCCACTCTTGAATTCCATTTAGTTTAGCTACATCCACCTCCACTCCATCTCCATGAGTAGCATCACCATGGCCACCACCATCTCCACACCAAGATGTTGTATCACCTCCTCAACCTCTCTCCAAGGGCTGGCCTAAGCACCATTGGCCGCCCCACCTTCTCCTCTCAACCAACTCAAAGGCCATCGATGCCCACCTCTAAATGCCCTTATTTCTGCTAGATTAGTAACTTAGTTCTTCATAGTTTACATGCTTTATTTGCTGCTTAGTAGTGTAGCTCTTTATTCTCCCCCAATGATGCATGCATAATCCCCCCTTAGATTCATGTATGCGATCGTTTTCTGCTAGCTAGATTTGTATTTTCCAAGCATTCCTCTATAAGCTTTCTATGAGCTTAATGTTGTAGCCACCATCATGAATTGAATGAATGAAAATCTTTTTTCTATATATATATATCTATGTCTAAAAATCACCATGAGCTTATTGCAATATATTTTGTGTGATTGAAGTTGCCTACTTTTAATTATTATCTTTTGGCAGCTAACATGTTGTACATCAATACGTAAATCACCATAAACCGACATGAGATTTTAAGCAAGTAGAGAGAAAGAGATCGATTTCAAATATGCATTTCTATAAATGCCTCCCAGAGACGAACGACTGGGACTCCAAGTCTCGTTATCTTTATAAATATTTTTGTTGATCGTATTGTGTACTATACTACAACATTTTTTCTTATCAAATACGCGTTATACGATTCACAACAGCGATGTTTTCTTCTCTGTTCTTTTCCATCCTAAATAGATAGGCATACCCTAGAAAGTAGGAAAGTAGTAAATACTCATGCAAGCACACTTGTCCAAGCTCACCGGTACACATTTATGAGGTCTTATCAAATGCACCCCTTGTTGCACCTTGCTTGGCCACAATTTTGGGAGATGGTGAACATTCAAATTTTGAATGAATGATTGGCAAACATCTTCTCTAGATTATTTACCCTTGCGATGGAAGTGCCAAGGATTTGTAGAATTTGCTCTCAATAATTGATTTCTTTTGACCAAAGAAAGGTGTCAGACACCATGGTGTGGACCTTCGAAGGCTTCAGAGTTACTGTAAGGATTGGTGAAGATGAAAGGTAGAAATCTACCAGGGGATTGTAGGTCAATTTCATCCCTCAAAATCCTCAAAGGTTTAAAAAGGCCATATTTGAAAGTATTATTATAAAATAAATTTCAATTTCCAGTGAAAAAGAATAAACGTTTACACTCGAGTTCATCGTTCACACACCTGTTCCTAAAACTGGGCACACCCCACATGGATAAACTCATTAACTTAGAAAATCCTACTGAAGCACCCGTTTATGAAGAATTCAGTTCCTATGCAAATGCAAAAGTCAACGAAAAGGTAGAGACAACATGTAAAAGATATAGCGGTCATAATGTA
Source organism: Thalassia testudinum (assembly GCA_037157565.1). NCBI lineage: Eukaryota > Viridiplantae > Streptophyta > Magnoliopsida > Alismatales > Hydrocharitaceae > Thalassia > Thalassia testudinum. The sequence goes on from JAZHRO010000051.1 coordinate 11,739,479, forward strand.
GAACTGTATATAGTATATTCTTCTACAGAAGTTCTTAGTTGATGCATGTTACAATCCAAAGCAGGACTACATATAGAGAAGTAATAAATTCTTTTTTCTGAAGTAGATGCTTGAAATATTAAAAAGAGGAAGAAAAATAGAATGGGGAAGACATCGTACCTCATTGTATATTTCCAAATAAAAGACACGTAGAAGAAATTCTCTGCTTGGTGCCTATCATGAAAATTTATCTAATAAGTAACACATCTTTCAAGCAGATAAGCATTCATTGCATGCGGTGGGTACCTCTTGGATGATGCTAAATGCATCCTTCATAGCCAGTGGAATTATCCCAGGTGATCTTTGATCCCCCTGTACACATTGCACCATCATGATAAAAGAAAGTTTCTAGAACCAAAGATATGTTAAAGGGATGTACCAACTAAAGTAACAAATGCATAAATAATATTTCAAAAGCATAAGAAACAAATGGCAGAACTGAATGTCAATAGACTAACATGCATGGTACGTGTCTTCCCACTGCTAATGACTCCATAAGCAAAGATTGTCCCTACAGGAATACAGAAGGCAAGTCACGATAATTCACAAGCACAATTGATAGATCAATTGTTTCTTGCCATGAATGAATTCATCTTTAAAATGCGAGAACATACAAAACATTGTCAAGCAGAATAGAAGAAAATTGTCAACTAAGAATGCAACAATCTCTACATACTTCTTTTGAGCATAGAAAATTAGCTAAATAAAAAATCAAAGCCCATAGACTTACCATTGATTCCCTCCATAGCACCACTAACAACATGCTAAGATGCCACATCATACACGTCTTGTGGTTGTTGTGGGCCTAAAAACATGATCTACATGATAAACTGAAACTACATCAAGAGATATATAAAATGCTTTATAGGAGGGAACAAAGTTGAAAAAATTGAAAACTATCTCTAGATATAGGTTTAACACTCCATGTATTTGTGCCAAACCAAAGTATGCATTGAGACATGGCCCAATGTACCCTTTAATAGCCCCAATACTTTCCCCTGATAATAATGTCATGATCAGCCATAACTAGCTTTAATTAGTCAGAATTAATATACAAATGCTCCTACATAACTGCCAGAGAGTTATAATTCATTGAATATCCTTTATGAGAAGAGTGCACTATAAAAAGGGTAATTCTACAATTTTAACAGCATATCATAAATGTAGAATAATCATTGGGTTTCCCAGGGGTTAAATGAAGGTCAATTGTTCATTAATGACAAATAAGAGGGTTCGTATAATTAGAAACGGGCTTTCGTGCACTATAAGAGTTAAAACAGCACCCGAAACCCTAATGTCAGACCCCGCTTGAATAACAGAGATTCTGGTCAGGATAAATTTCATTTAAACATTCTAAAAGTCATATAAAAATATTACATAAGGTTTGGTATCCTTGATTTAACCGTTGGAACCCATTTTGACCTAAAATAGAGTCTTAAACAAGAAGTTGCCCTAACTTAGATTTATGCATAAATTACCCAGTCAAACTTGGTCAAAACCAAAATATGACTTTACCATCAGATTTCTTGGGTCCAAATTAGGTATGTACCAAAATTTGGACCCAATCAGAGATCATCTTGACCTAGTTTGCATTTCAGTCCAGTCAGACTCTTTTTATCTCACACAAGCCCCTAGCTTCGGAAATCCTTGCGAAAAGCCCCACAACTTTGTCATCTTCTTTGCATTTTGGTCCCTACCACCATGGCTGTGTGAACACAGCCGCCACCAACCTTCAATCAAGAACTCCCTAATTTCATGCCCAAGCCCTTCCAAAATTAGAAGGGGAACTCCTGAGAAGATCCTCTTCAATCTAAGTCGTATCTTGGGCTCTAAGTCTTTCCTAAAACCTAATGCGAATGATTTCAAAATGTGGGTTTCCTATTTTGCGAAGATCTCGAGCTTCCGGGATTGGTTTCCAAGCTTGGAACGCCCCTTGAGCCCTATAAAAACACCCCGCTACAAACCTCACCTCCTTAGCTAGGTTTTGGGGCCAATTACCTCTTCCTTCTCACTCACCGGCCACATTCCACCCTAGCTTTGGTGACCTCCATCCCCTTTGTCCTACAGACAACCAACTGTCAAATTGGCTTGTCCATCTTCTTCCTTATCCTCCTCTGCAGCTTACCAGCCAAAGCTAAAGCTGTCTCCCCCTCTCTTCACCACTGTCTCCCTCAAGGAACACGCTTCTTCCACGGCGCCAGCCATCACACTAGCACTCGTATCCCTACCCATTTGTCCATTAAATTAGGTCCTATCTCTTCCTCTCTCCCTCTACTCTCTTTTCCCCTCTTTAAACCTTAGTTTTGACTCAAGACCATGCCCCTTCCCCTCCGTCTTCCTTCGCTTCGGTTGAATTCTAGCGAGGTCACGAGCCCACTACACGCCACCATTCGCCAAGCCACAACTCCCATTAGCATCGTCGCTCATCCCCGCACAAAACCCCTCATTCAAATCTGCCAAACACCCACTCCTACCTGCCCCCTGACATACCCTCCTCCGTACACCTTTCCCAAGGTTGTCTGATCTCCACACTTCCCCAAATGCTGCGAAACCACCGCCATCACACTCCACATCCTTTGGCAATACTCCTGGACTATTTGATTAGGGCTTTTGAGCCTGTGTTACTATTTTCAGGTTTTGCCATACATTGCCATCACCGTCGTCATTTCTACCTCCAAATGCCTCGCTCTGACTTGCTCCGGCCTTGGTACCATGCCCAAGTGCTGCGGAATTGCTTCAGGAACTGATTTGGGGCATCAATTGAAAGGTGCATAGCAGTAGCTGTTTCAATTGAGGAATGACCTTCAACTGCTGCGCATGAGCAAAGAGTAGGACATATAGTCCCACATCGGTGGATGAGGTGCACGACCGCCCATAAATTGATTTTGTGCCCAGAGCTATTCACCCAACACATGATGGGCTGGGTCCCTCACATGCACGCACTCCTCGCTCACTCACACCCCCGATGAGCTTGGTCAAACCTGTTTACCCGGATCCTTGAATACTAGATTAGCTACCCGGATTTGAGAAAGAGAAAGGAGAATTTGTGAGAGGAATGGGGAGGGTTTTACTCTCTATGGTTTTGCTCTAGGTGCGTGCCTTGTGCTGAAATGCCTAACACGTAGGCTCTGTGAAGGAGAAGAAAGGAAGGCTCATGCTGAAGGAAAGAAGAAAGCCTTAAGCAGAGGAGAGAAGAGAAGGAAAGGTGAAGCAGAAGAAGAAGAGAAAAAAGGAAGAAAGGCAAAAGCCTTGTGCTTGTGCTTACTGATGATCACTTAAGCCATCTGATTTGGGAAACTATTGTCTGAGGCATTGTAGCATTCAAGCTACTGTTCATTTATTTCATTTAATTGAGGTGTCTGATATGCATGTTTGATTAGGGCTAATAATTGATTATTCAAATCACCATTATTTTGTCTTAACTTTTTTTTATCATTGTGAACTATTGAGATACTCATGCTTATGATTGAATATCAATTTGAGTAGATTATTATTCATTGAATATCTCTATTTTCGTACTTCATTTATTGTGTTAATTGATCCTAAATGCGATTAATGTTGTGAATTCCACATTTACTCCTTGTGTTCGACCTCGGACTCTATTATAGATTTTGAGTTATAAATTTTATCTGTTTGAGAGCTATTTGTTGAACATACTACAACATAATTTCCTTAAAACTTGACGAAAGCTAAACAACATTTTGGTGTCGTTGCCAGGGAGCAACGCGCAATTCACACATTGATCTCATCTTTCTTGATTGTTTATCTGAGCACTAACTCACCTTGTTTGATTGGATTGTGATTTTGCGAGGTACATCATGAGGAAATCTTCTGCACAAATTAACCACTCCCAAGGCAGGTAATCTCTCTTCTTCCCTAATCAACCTTTAATCTTTGGAAGAGAGAAAAAGGAAACAAATTAATTAGGATTCACCTGTCTTATTTTCATTGTAATTTTCATTCAAAAGGCAAGTTTCCTGATTTGCAAAAAATTCACATTTAATTGAAGATTGAGACGTTTCTGATTAGATATTCTCCATCCTGATTTCATATACCTACTAGGGATTTACACTTAATTCTAATCTTCTTGGACTACACACTTCTTATTTGATGTCTAAAAAGAACATTTTGAGATCAAATTAGACTTGGAATAGAGTTAATTAAGGTTTCTACTCTAGGGTTTTGAAGTGTTAGTTCACACTTGCCTACATAAAAGGAAACAAACCCCTCGCATTTGTGCGCTACCCAAACCCATGCTTGAAAAGAGATAATCAGGAAGAACCCTAAAATCATGCTCTAAATTTCACTTGAACTCTAAAATTTTGGACCTAATAACCTGAGAGTCAATTCAGGGTGGTCTTTGGGTCTTGATCCAGAGCCCATTCTGCATCTTTTAGGACAGGTCAGGTGAAGTTTGTCTACTTTGTAGGCCAACCAACCTCCAAATTAGGTCACAAACTAAATCAATTTCTAATTAAGTGAAATCCAAGGCACAAACTACGCTAAAATTGGTAGACTTAAGGTCTCAATTCGCACATACCGATCTACTTGGAACCGTAGTGATAAGGAAGGTCGGGTGGGGGAAACCTTGTAACCCGTGGGATCACTCTACCGTATAGGGGTCAATGTGGGGCTCTCCCTTCTTGGCTGCCCAGGTAATTCTCGGGTGTGTGGATTTTTGATTCAGAGATATCATCCGCCTCGAAACAGCCTTAGCCATCCAAAAATCTTTGGGTACCTTGATTGGGTCCAATTCACATCCAGTCCCTCATCCTTTCTCTAGAGCACATACACAGGAAGGTCCTTAGGTTTTTAACCTAAGAGGCCTCATTAGATCTTCTATAAGGATTTCTGATCTAATCTGGTTACTTCAATTTGAACCTGAGTTTGATTCTACATCTTGATCCACCACCTAATTTGAAAATGCAACCTAGCAATGTAGGAAGACCAATTAGGAAACCTGAATCCTGAAGGTCCATGAAAGATAGAATGATTGAGGATGCCCTTAAATATTATGAAGAACATAAGAGAACCTCAAATTCAATTATCGGGATTTCAGTTAATGTTCTAGAAACATCAAACCACATTATGATCCGTGTTTGAATGATATTCACACAAATGACACATGGTTCAACCTAGGATGATCTCTTATTAGAATATATTGAATTAAAAAAATTACATAGCAATGGGTATCTACAATGTTGGTCAAATCCCTCACTTTTGGAAAAACACCAAGGTCTCATGGAGAAAAGTGAAAAATTACTGAATACTGTGTATGAAGCTATCAATAAAAAATACCCTTACATTCCCTTCAAAATTGATGAAAAACCTCGAAACAGCATTGAGGATCAATATGATTTCCCAAATCTCGGGTTCAAAAATCAAGGTTGTTGTGGACCCCCAACCCAGATGGAATCTGATTCAAATTATGTGTAGATTGATACACCTGATCTTGAGATGGGTTGGGAGGATCAAATTTCAAGTGTTGCCGATTGCGAACAAGCCCTAGAAAATCATTAACCTAGTTCACCAAGCCTTGAATTCAGAGACACCTGTAATGATGAGCTTAACATAGAACATCTCGAGAGTGTAAATCTCGAGCCTTATCCTGTTAAAATAACTCTCGAGAGTGACTCTGACATCCCAATAGAGCCCAGCCTAGATTCTAGTGATCCAATCCTTACCGTTAACCTAGAATTTGGATTCGAGCCTATTTGGAATGATAAAGAGGACCAATGTGATGAGAATCAAATTTTGAATCTAGACTATGACTGTGGGCCTATATTTAATGAATATGTCTCTCCAATCACCTCAAAGATATAAATTGATATCTCGAAAGTCAAACCAATTTATGATATAGATATCGAGGGGTTAGAAGAGCTGGGATTCAATGGGATCTATTCTAGGAACCAAGAATCTGAGCCCATGCCTAATAAGGACACCTCTTTGAGCTCAGAATTTAAAATTAAGTTAAATCCAAGTTAGGTTGCTGATTCTACACATCTTGATTCATTCTATGGTGGAAATCTTGATCTGGAATCAGGTGCAGAAACTGATTTTCAAAAATGCTCCGATGATTTTGAATCATACTCTGATTTCGGAGAGCCTTTGTTTCCTGACAATTATGAACCAATTTACGACCTCAGCATCCATGTCCTGTTCATTGACTCTGACTCTGAGGTCCCTAATCCCGAGGTCATTGATTCAAAATTAGGTTCCATTGAGATGGAATCATTCCTTTGTGATATACAGGAATCAGAAACAGTAAGTGCCGAGAGTGTCTGCAATCCAAAATTCGAATCTTTTATTGACTCAAATTTCCATGATCCTATAAGCACTCTCCAGGCATTTACTATTAATAGGATATTGAGGGCTGTTAAATATGCGTTCATTGTAGTAAAACCCCAATTGCTCGATAACAGATATAATTTATAACTTGAATATAAAGAATGAAGTTCGAGGTCGAACACAGGGAGCAAGTATTGCAATTCACATGCTAATCTCAATTGAAATATAAATGAGCATAGGAAATCAAACCAACAATGATATTCAATGAATAATATCTACTCAAAACTGATATTCAATGCATAACTTGAGTATTTCAAGAGTTGAAGAGGACAAAAAGATATCTAAGACAAAATAATGGTGATTTAAATCACTAATTATTGGTTTAGATACATATATACTAATAACTCAATATATCAAATAATTGCACAGTGCCCTGAACCACTTATGGCCATTTCCATGCAATTAAATAACTCCATAGTGCTTAATGTCAGAGTTTTTCAGACGTCGGATCACAATATCAGACGACTTAAGATAAGCCTGCTAGAATGCTTTTGCACTGTTCTTCTTCATTTCTTCTTTCTTTCTCTCATACACAGGCCTTCTTTTCCTTCTCAAGCTTCTCCTTCTTCTATTCTTCTTCAAAGCACAAGGGATAACAATTCCCTCACGGCTAAGTGTTCAGCTTTCACATAGAGGAGCAAAAACCCCCTACCCCCTCTCTTTCTTTCTTCCTCTTATTCGTTCAAATATTCGGGTTGTAACCTGGTATTCAGATCACAAACTGTGACAAGGGTTATTGGGGGTGTGTGGTAGCCAAGGAGTGCTCGATAGGTCGGGTTAACGAGTCATGCGGATGAATGGAGACCCGACCCCCGTGTACTGGGTGATAAGGCATCTACACATATTCAATTTATCTGTCACCAGGAGCTTGTAACTCCATGATGTGGGATTATATGTCCCACATGTCCTTCGCGAAGCTGCCGAGGTGAGGCTCCTAAATTGGTGTGACTTGCGTCGTCGTCAGTTGGAATTGAGTGCCTAGGAAGACACTTGGAAGAATTCCGTGTGGCCTGAGAGTTTCCTTGATGAAGAACTCGGCCTGATGCAGCTACTCCAGTGAAGACCTAAAAGTCTTCAACATTACCTCTTGGCCTCATTAAAAAAGTCCACGAGCATCCTTGGAGAGTGTGGAGTGTGGTGGTGGTGGTTGCGTGGCGTGAGGGCGTGTGTGGTGGTCAGGTGAAGTTGAAAAAGGTGGTGCGGTAGTGGGTTGTTTGGAGGAGGCTTGGAGGGGTGAATAACCCTAAATAGGATAGGGCTTTTGAAGGTGGATGAATGGTGGAGCTTTTGGAAGGGTTGGTGAGGCATTTGGTGGCATGTGGTGGCAAAAAAACCTCGCAGGAGGAGTGGTCGGAGATGGGAACAAAGGTGGTTAGTAGTGGAGTCAAGGGTTGATTTGGAGTTTGAAAGAGAGGAAAAGAACCTAGAGAACTAAAGGGACCTAATTAACCTATTCTAAGTGGACAAAATGGGAGGAATGGCATCGGCTTTGGTTCGCTGACGTTGGAGAAGGAACTTGCTTCGTTGAGGGAGACAGCGGCGAGGAAAGAGGGAGACAACCCTCGCTGTGGTTGGCGAGGTGCGGAGGAAGGTGATGAAGAAGATGGACAGGCCAATTTGCCCATTCGTCATCCTTAGGAGGATAGGGAAGGAGGCCACTGGAGCTAGGGTGGAGCTTGGCTGTGGATAGGGAAGAAAGAATGATTAAGGCCAAACCTAGATAAGGAGGTAAGGAAGGACTTGGGCAAGTTTCATAAGCCATCAGACGAGCCTCTAAGCTTGGAAACAAGCTTGAAGAGCTCGAAATCTTCAGGTTAGGTTTAGGAATCTTTCAAGAGTTCACATGAGCTCTTGGCTTGATTTGAAGGCCACAAATGATCTCAAATGGAAGAGTTACATTTTTGGGAGAGATCTGCCGTAGATTCAGGGAGGAAAGCTCAATTAAAACCTTCCATGTATGGAAGAAAGGTTCCAATGGCAGCAGGGACCTTTTCATGAAGCAGATGAAGAAGTTGGGCGGTTTTTTGTAAGCTTTTCAAAAGTTGAGGGGCTTTTTGTAAGAAAAAGAATCAGGTCAGGATTAAAATGCAAACTAGGTCAAGATGATCTCAGATTAGGCCCAAATTTTGGTGAAAATCTAATTTGAACCCAAGGAAGCTGATGGTGAAGTTGTATTTTAGTTTTGGCCAAGTTTGATTGGATAATTTACATAGAAACCCAAATTATGGCAACTTCTTGTCTGAGACTATGTTTTTAGTCAAAATGGGTTCCAATGGTCAAATCAAAGGTACCAAACCTTATAGAATATTTTTCCATGATTTTTAGAAGGTTTAGGTGAATTTTTCCTAACAATAAATTCAGTTAATTAAGTAGGTTTGAAATTATGATTTCGGATGTCCATTAATTCTTGAAATGCATGAAAACCCATTTCTTTAGACATCTATGAACATTTAAACTTTAATTAAACCCTGAGAAAAGCCATGATTGTTTTGTATTTAGGATTTGATGTTAAAACTGCAGATTTACCCCTAATATAATGTTTATCTTTCAGAAATGATATGCATTGAATTACAGCTCTTCAGTGATTATGTAGGAGTATTTGTTTGTTGATTCTGACTAATTAAAGTTAGTTATGGCTAATGATGATGTTATCATCATACCCTCATGCCTAACCTTTTCTAGTCCCTTAGCAAAATCTTATGAAAAGAATTAGAGTTCTAGACCATGCTTTGAAGTTCAGAGTCCTGATTTATTCTTCTCTTTAGAAATTAGGTCAGAATGCTAATAGTAGGCCTAGAGGTACTCAAGTACCAATCAAGATCCAGACCTGACCAGCTTTAGCCTCAATCTATCGCAAAGGTTTCTAAGGCAGCAAAAACTATTCAAAGGTTTGTTGGACCCAGTGGTTAAAACACCTGACCATGCTTTTAACATGGATAGTCCAGGTTAGTTTACAGTGTGTTTTTGTATGAGAGAGGGATAGAAGAATTTCTTTACATTTTTGGAGAGCTTTCTCTCTCTTTTTCTTGATTATCTTTCTAGCCTCGGATTAGCCCTAAATATGATTTGTATCGGATTCCTTGTTCCCACCATCAATCCTCGTAGAGTCCCTGGCAATCGATACTTTGAGATAGCACTGCCCTTGGCAACCCCTAGAACCCTGGCTTTCAACACTTCGAGATAGTGCCACCCATGGCATTCTATAGCTAAATTCAGGCCCTGGAGATCGACATTTCGGGATAATCCAACCCATGGCACTTGAATCAGCACAAGGTGCTTACATGCCCTCGGTAGGATATTTAGATATCCTAGGAGACAAGCACCGAGGAGACGATATGTTATTATGCATCTTCGAGGGGGATTTCCCACCTCTCCGTGCTGGGAACTCATCCAAATCAACTTGTGTTTTTAAGTCGCTCCTAATCTAGGTAGCATTTTCAGAACAGAATAAATGCTTTTGTGTGATTTTTATTGTTAAGCACACTGAACAAGACTGGTGAATGGATTAAGGTGCTTAGATTACCAAGTCCTGAAAATGAAAGGTTAGGTAATGAGGCTGAATAATCCCTAAGCCTTAGACTTAATACATAAGCTTTGTATTTTCCTCAACCTCTTGAGGACATCTGGATCTTAACGGATGTGTGAGTGTTTAAGCCTAAATAATAAGCCCAAGAGGCCTAAGATCATCATTCATACTAATCTCTATGTCTCTCTGTTATTTCAGGACTTAATTGTTTTTCTTTTGATTTGGTCTAAAACTTAAGTAATTTCCATGATCAAGTGCTAGTGACTATCATTTTTGTTCTTGAATGTTCCTCCTTTTTGACATTTAAACTTTCTCCTCTCTTCCTCCTCAAGAATGATTTTCAATGATCTCTCAAAATTTCCTCCCTTTTCTCCATTTTTTTAATTTTTTTTAATTTTTTTATTTTTCTGGTTTTTTGAATATGTATTTTTTGTGAGACCCCTCAGAAACTTGAATTTTTATATGTCTGCACTTTAACACCTCCTCCCTCCCCTCTGGATCTAATGGATGAAGCGGTGCATTACAACCAATTCCTTCTCTCCATTGATCAATGGGAAACCTTATGGGGCTTGGATTCAGCCATAGTACAGTGTTAGGCAAGGTTTCCCGTTAGCTCTATTGGTTTTTAATCTTGCAGTGGATGGTCTTGCTAGATATGCTTGCAAACTATCTGAGGCTAGTGTTATCAGAGGTTGCTCCCTATCCAATAGGAGAGCTATGGCCCCTATACTCCAGTTTGCAGATGACACAGTCTTCTTTGTTGAGGGGACAACTACTAAAGCCTAAACACTAGGACACATGGTCAAGATCTTTGGGGACATTTCTGGTCTAAAATTGAATAGGGAGAAGTCTACCTTGATATGCTTTGGTCTTAGTGAGTAGAAGCAAGATGCACTCTCAACAACTTTGGGGACCCCTCGCTCAAATCTGCCAATTAGATACTTGGGGCTGCCACTAAGGTGTTCAAAACTGAGGAAGAGCGACTGGAATTTACTCTTTGACAAGATTTCCATCAAGTTGGAAGGATGGAACAACAAGTTCCTATCTAAGGGTGGAAGACTCATCTCAGTAAATTCTGTTATTACCTCCATCTCGATCTTTTATTTCTCTCTCTTTAGAGCTCCAAAGTCTATTTGGAAATGCATGGATTTGATGTGAAGGAGATTCTTTTGGAAGGGGGTGCGACATAAGGGTAGATTCATGCAGCCATTGAAATGGCAGCATCTATGTCATCACAAGGAAGAAAGTAGATTGGGGATTAGAGCACTCAAAGAATTCAATGAGGCTTTATTGATTACATGGGCGATAAAAATTTTCAGTGGGGAGGAAAAATTATGGACTGATCCTATCAGAGGTGGCTATGGAAGCTCCAACAGTGCACTAAAGAGATTATACCCCTCCAAACTGTCCCCATTTTGGCGCTCTATTGCTCAGGCTATCAGGAATAATTGGCAGTTGGTGCAACCAGTGCTTGGAGATGGCAGGGACTTCAACTTTTGGAGGGAGCAGTGGTCATCGCTGGGCACCTTGAAAGAGACTTAACCGAAGGTATACCTAGCTGCAGTTGATAAAGAAGGGCCGGTGAGCAGCTACTAGTCTAAGTCCTGCGATTGCTGGCAGCTAAGTGAACCGATGGCCATCAGGGAGGGAACTCGATTGTGGCAAGAAAGGTAGAATCTGATTTCAGACTTGCAAAGTTTCAAACCAAGGCCCGGCATGGAGGACACTTACGCATGGGATGGCACCTACACGGCTCAACATGCCTATGGAAAAATCATGAATTATGGCAGTGGTATGGGGAGTGATCACATTGACAAGAAACTTTGGCTACTGAAGATCCCCCTCAAGGTGTAAATCTTTTCTTGGCTATGTAGAAGAGAAGGTTTGATCACTGGGGACCTTAGGCACAAGAGGATGGGTGCAGCATTACATGAATGTCACCTTTGTGGGATGCACATTGACAGTCTATCTCACATTTTCTCTTCCTATTTGATTACTGATACGATTTGGAGAAAAACATGCCAAGAGCCGCTTCCACCATCGGAGCCCTTATGGCATAGCTTTGTGACACCTAAGAGACCACATCTGCATATGGCTGTGACCTTTTGGTGTGTGTGGAGGGTGAGGAATGAGAGTTTATTTTAACAGAGACCAGTATGCTGTGAGCAAATTGTAAATGAGTGCTGGTCCCTCATACATAGATGGGGATATAATTTGTAGCTCTCCTTGTCGTTCGTTTATATTATTGAATAAAATGCCCTCCCAGATCGCTTTTGTAACACGATAGCTTTCCTTTCATTTTCAAAAAAAAAAAACCTCTTCATGCCTAAGTTTTGCAATGTCCACTTTGTAAAACGGAGGATATGAAATTAGCTTAGTTCATGGGTTAGAACAGGTTCAAAGGGTGGGTGAACGGGTTGAGATGACTGTTGCGGACGATTTCAAACTTTGATACAAGTACCAAAGGTGGAGTCGGCTGTTTTAACTCTAAACTTTAAGTGGAATAGGAGTGTAGCTCAAAAGGATGATCAAAAGGATGTCAATTTTTTGGAATGATGGGTTGCCTCCCGTTAAGCGCTAAATTTAATGCCTTCATTCGAGCAGAAGATGATCATGGAGAGGGGTTGGTCAAATCAGATGAGTGTTGTAGAACAAGCACCTTGATCAATAGCCTGGTTGGTCCAACTAGGTGCTTGTTCAGATCTACAGGCTGATGATGCAGCCAAACCCAATCAATTTGGTGGGTTGATGGATGTGAATTAATAGATGTTGAGCCCACCAAGTACTTTGATGCTCAATCGGATGTGGAAATGAGAATCTAGGGTTTGGCTGAGTCGATTCAGCCTGGTCACAGTAGGGATATAGAAACCCTACTAGTGTGATCAGAGAAGGATGGGAAGTGATTACCGATATGATCAGAATCCGTAACTTGATCAAAAGACGAAGAGGAATCATGTGTGATCGGATCATGGAGAGGAAAATCAGAGTAAAAGTTGTCTTGGTGGTGGGTTGGGGTTGAGATCAGATTTGAGAAGGCTCTAAATGTGGTGCAGAAGAGGTGGCTTCAAGGAGAATTGTATGTGTTGAGGGCTACTCTAGAAAAGGTTCAAAGGTCGATTCATCTAGAGAGTCTTTGTAATGTTCATCAAAATCAAATGTAAATGCATGGAGAGTGCTTATAAGATCATGGAAATCAAAGTCAATAAAAGATTCGAATTCTGGATTGCAGACACTCTCGGCACTTACTGCTTCTAAATCCTGCAGATCATAAAGGAATATTTCCATCTCAATGGAACTTGATTTTGAATCAATGACCTCAGGATCAAGGACATCAGAGTCAGAGTCGAGGAATGGGTCATGGATGCTGAGGTCGTAGATTGGTTCATAATCGTCAAGAAACAAAGGTTCTTTGAAATCAAAGTAAGATTCGAAATCGTGAGAGAATTTATGAGAATCGTGTTTTGAACCTGATTCTAGATCGAAAGTTCCACTACGGAGTAAATCAAGATGTGGAGAAGCAGCAACTTGACTTGGATCTAACCTAATCTCAGAATCCAAACTCAAAAAGGTGTCCCTATTAGGCATGGGCTAGGGTTCTTGGCTCCTAGGGTAGACCCAATCGAATCCCAACTCTTCCAGCTTCTCTATTTCTGTATCGTAAATTGGCGTGACTTTCGAAAAATCTATTTCTATCTCAGAGAGGTGTAGTCATCAAACATAGGCCCAGAATTGTAGTTCAGATTCAAACTCTAATTCTCATCATGTTGGGCCTCATGATCATCCCAAATAAACTCGAATCCAGCTTCTAGGTTAAAGGTAAGGATTGTATTACTAGGATCTAGGCTAGGCTCTATTGGGATGTCAGAATCATCCTCGAGAATTACCTTAATAGGATAAGGCTCAGGATTTACACTCTTGAGAAGTTCTATTTTAAGTTCATCATTACAGGTTTCTAGGAATTCAAGGCTTGGCGAACCAGGCTCTCGATTTTCTAAGGCTGGCTCAAAATCGAGAACACCTGTAATTGGATCCTCCCAACCCATCTCAAGATCAGGAGTATCAATTTGCACACAATTTGAATCAGATTCCATCTGGGTTGGGGGTCCACAACAACCTTGATTTTTGAACTTGGGGTTTGGGAAATCAGATTGATCCTCAGTCTTATTCCAATATGTCTCATCATCCTCTACAGGAATGTATGGGTATCTTTGATCAATTGCTTATTGTAATGTATTTAGCATGTACCCACGTTTCTCCATGAGACCTTGGTACATCTCCCCAAGTCGTGGATTTGACAAACATTGTGTATACTCGGTATTGTGTAGTCTCCACACATCACTGTATTCAGTTAAAAGATCGTCCCGGGTTGAACCGTGTAACATTTGCGTAAATAGCAGTCTAGCACGGTTCATAATGTGGGTTGTTGTTTCTAGTATATTAACTTGAATCCTGTTAACTGGGTTTGAGGTCCTGAAATAGTCATCATGGTGTTTGAGAGCAACCTCAATCATCTTCTCTTTGATGCTTATTCAGGACTCAGGTTTCCTAAACACTTTTCCTAACATGTCAGGTTGCATTTTCGAATCAGGTGGTGGAGTCAAGATTTAGAATCAAACTCAGGATCATATTGGAACTGATTAGATCTGAAAGAAATCCCCAAGATGATCTATTGAAGCCCCTTAGGTTAAAAAAACCTAAGGGCCTTTCCTTTGTATGTGCTCTAGAGAAAGGATGAGGGACTGGATATGAAATTGGACCCAATCAAGGCACCCAAAGAATTTTGGATGACTAAGGCTGTTTCGAGGTGGATGATACCTCTGAATCAGAAATCCGTACGCCTGAGAATTACCTGGGCAGCCAGGAAGAGAGAGCCTCGCAAAGACCCCTACACGGTAGAGCGTCCCCATGGGTTATAGGGTTTCCCCCAGCCAACCTACCTTGTCACTGAGGTTCCAAGTAGATCGGAACGTACGAACTTAAGACCTTAAGTCTACCAATTTTAACCTAGTTTGTGCCCTGGATTTCACTTGATTAGAAGTTGATTTGACTTGTGACCTAATTTGTAGGTTGGTTGGCCCACAAAGTAGACCGACTTCTCCTACCCTGCCCTAAAAGATGGAGAATGAACTCTGGGTCAAGACCGAAAGACCACCCTGATTTGATTCTCAGCTTATTAGGTCCAAGATTTTTAAGGTTTAAGTGAATCTTAGAGTTAGATTTTAGGGTTCTTCTTGATTGGATCTTTTCAAACAGTTGCTTGGATAGCACACAAATGCAGGAAGGTTAATTTCCTTTAATTCAGGAAAATGTGAACTAGCACTTCAAACCTTAATGTTGAAAACCCTAATTGGCTCTATTCCAAGTCCAATTTGATCGTAAAATGTTCATCTTGGGCTTCAAGAAAGAAGTGTGTTAACCCAAAGTGATTTAGAAATTAAGCATAGATCTTAATAGGTACAAGCAATCAAGGTAGGGATTTCTAAACAGAATCACCTCAAGCTTCAATCAGATATGAAAAATTTTTTTGTAAATCAGGAAACTTGCCTCTTTAATGATAATTACTATGAAAATAAGGCAGGTAGTTCCTAATTGATTTGTTTCCTTTTTTTAACTTCCCAAGATTAGAAGGTTGATTAAGAAAGAACATAAATTACCTGCCCCGGGAGTGGCTATTTTGCGCAGAAGATCTTGCGTGATGTACCTTGCGAAATCACAAGAAAACAAATAGAGCAAGTTAGTGCTCAGATATAACTAAATAAAAATAAGAATAATGATGAATTGCGTGTTGCTCCCCAACAACGGTGCCAAAATGTTAACGGGCTACTGAGGGGTGTTAAATATGCGTTCGTTGTAGAAAAGCCTCAATCGCTCGATAACAGATACAATTTATAACTCGAATATCAAGAATGATGTCTGAGGTTGAACACAGGGATCAAGTATTGCAATTCACGTGCTAATCTCAATTGAAATATAAATGAGCACAAGAAATCAAACCAATAATCATATTCAATGACTAATATCTACTCAAAACTGATATTCAATGCATAACATGAGTATTTCAAGAGTTAAAGAGGATAAAAAGATATCTAAGATAAAATAATGGTGATTTAAATCAACAATTATTAGTATACATGCATATAATACTAATTACTCAATATATCAAATAATTGCACAATGCCTTGAACCACTTATGGCCGTTTCCATGTAGACAAATAACTCCACAGTGCTCAATGTCAGAGTTTATCAGACGTCGGATCACAATATCAGATGGCTTAAGTTAAGCCTGCTACAGTGCTTTTGCATTGTTCTTCATTTCTTCTTTCTTTCTCTCATGCGCAGGCCTTCTTTTCCATCTCAAGCTTCTCCTTCTTTTGTTCTTCTTCAAAGCATAAGGGATAACAATTCCCTCATGGCTATGTGATGAGAACACCATCATGAGTCATAACTAGCTCTTTTTGACCCAATCAAGTTAGCAAAAGCTCCTGCATAACCAACTGAAGGTCATAACTCACTGTATAAGCATTCAGAGGGAAAAATAAGAAACTAGGGTTAAAATCATAATTTTACCAATGCAGTACAACCACGGGTTTTCTCAAGGGCTGAATAAAGGTCAAATTGTCTTAATAAGATAACAAATGGGTTGGATTAGACAGAAAAGGGTTTGTGTGTGTTCTAAGAATTAAATGACTTTTGAAACCCTAAAAACTGACTCACTTAACTAACCAAGGTTCTGGTCAGGATAAAATTCACTTAAATCCTCTAAAAATCATATAAAAATATTATTTAGGGCTTAGTACCTTCAATTTGGCCATCAGAACCCATCTTGACCTAAAATGGAGTCTCAGACAGATATTTACCCTAATTTGGATTTTTGCATAAATTACCTAGTCAAACATGGTCAAAACCAAAATCCAACTTCACCATTGGATTCCTTAGGTCTAAATTAGGTTTGTACCAAAATTTGGACCCAAGATGATTTTTCCTTGACGTAGTTTGCAAAAAGGTCCTATCTGATTACATTTCTATCCCTAACTTTCAAAAACCCTTGCAATATGCCCCATAGGTTCTTCATCATCTTCACAATTATGTCCCTCCACCATTATTGCGGAGGAAACCTACTCCAACGACCTTTGATAGGGAATTTCTCCTTAACTGCTTGGAGAATCTCTTCCAAATTTGGAAGGGAGATCCCCTGAGAAATTTTCTCCAGTATGAACCCATTGATGAGCCCTGATTCCCTCCCAATCTCTCATGCAAATGCATGAGAGATTTGGGTATCTTAACAGCTCCCAAGTCTGGTGACCTTCCAAGCCCTAACCGCCTCTCAGATCCTTATTTAAAGAAGCCCAGATCCTCCCGCATTCTCTATGCTCGAATTCAAACATGATTCCGCTCAATTCATCTCTCCCTCTCATGGCTAAAGGCTCCTCGACGTCCGACGATCCCCTCTGCCCTTTCTCATCATCCGTCCGCCATACCTGCGGTGGATTCCTCCTCCTTGTTCTTCTCCACGTCTCACCGCACCAACAGTTGCCCGTTCCTCTTCATCCTTGTCGTTCCCACCTCACTGGAGACACCTTCGTCTCCGGTGTCGGCCACACCAGACCCGACACCCTCGTTGCCCCTCTTCATCCATTGACTTCCTAGCTAAGTCCCCTGTCCCTTCTACTTTATTTCCACACTTACTCTACTTCAAACAGACCACTGACGCCCCTTCGCACCTCCATCTCCGGCCACCCCCTCCAGCGAGGCCATCCCACCTCCACAGCCCACCAAAAACATTTCCGACCCTCGCAAAACCTTCGCCACACCACATTGAGCATTTCCCCTCTTTTCATTCATCCATCCATCCACTCACAAGTACCCCTGAACACACCCACTCATACGCACACAGTTTGACCTAGGTACGCACTCATAGTCACTCTCACTCCACGCCACCACCCCCATCTGCCATGCTCCGGTGATACTCCCTGAGTACTCTGACGTGGCTGAGAGGCCGTTCTACTGATTTCAGGTGCATGACCCTATCTACCATTGGTGAGCAGGCCTGAAGCTTGCTTGTGGCTGCTCCAGGGCTCGCTACACCCAGGATAAAGTCCTAGGATGCACGGAAGAGCCTTGCGCACAATCCCAGGGCATCAATTGAAGACATGCACCTTGCATCTTGCTACAATTGGGAAGGTCACACCTTGTTGCAGACATGCGAAGAAAGGGTGCACGGATAGTCCCACATCGGAAGTTGTTGAAGCCATGCACCCACATAAATTGAAAAAGTGCCATCAGCTATTTGCCTCAATTACCACGGGGTGAGGTCCCTCTCACCTTTACCCGACCTCGTCCGCGACACCTTACTCGTGGACCTGGCCTGACCTGACCCGACCTGCACTCCTCGCTCACTACCGCACGCCAGTGAGCCTGGACCTAGGTACGCTCCTAACCCAATAACCCAGATACTTGTGGCTCTGGGAGAGCAGATCCTAAGAGAGAAGAAGAGAAGAGGGTTGCGCGGGTAGGGGGAGGGTTTTGCTATAGGAACCTTCGACCGACACTTAGCTGAATTCTGAAGTGAAAGACAAAGAAGAAGAAGAGGAGGCCAGAGTAGAAGCTGAAGAAGAAGAGAAGGAGAGCAGAGAAAGAAGAAGAAGAAGAGACGAAGAGATGGACACAACAAGGACAGAGAAAGAAGTAGAGAAAGAGAAGAAGAAAAGAAGAAGCAGACAACTTTAAGTCATCTAATTTCCAAATCAGACGACAAAACTTAGCTCTCATTTCATAACATTTACATTGAGTTCTTTGGTGATGTTGTAGGAGTATTTCGTGATCTAAATCACCATTTTACTCCCATATTTTTGCACATTGCTACTGATATTATTGCAATTTCTTTCAGTTTGAATTGTGATCTTGATTTCTAAATCCCATATAGCTCCCTGTGTTCGACCTCAGAACTTTTTTGAGTAATAAAAGTTATATATGTTTTTAAAGCGATTTCTACTATACTGCAACGCGATTATTTTGAACATCGATTTCTCCATGCAAACATTTTGGCGTCGTTGCCTGGGAACAACGGGCAATTTAGAATTCTCGATTGCAATTTCTAATGCAAATACTAACTTGCTATATCTCTTTCATTGAAGAAAGTTAGCCACACATCAAACACGCCAGGGGCAAGTAAATTCTGATTACTCTCTCTCTCTTAAACCCCTCATTCTGAAAAGGTTAAAAAGGGTAAAATCAATTAGGACTACTTGCTTTCCATTCTTAGATAATCCATCAAGTTGCCTGATTTGATTTCAACAACAAAACTTGATTTGTGCACCTACTTAAGGTAACTAGGGCTATCACATTCTTGTTTGAGCCCTAGATACCACATTTGGCAAACTAAATTGGACCAAAACAAGAGCCATTTAAGGATTCCAAGTTAGGGTTTTTAGAGACACACTTACATAAGCAAGAATCAACTTTCCTAAAAAATGTGTGCCTAAGCCTTGGTTGAATTGATCTATTCAAGCAAACCCTAAAAATTAGGCTCTTAATCCCACTTGAATCTTAAAAGAGGGACCTAAAACTTCTCAAAGGACAAATAGGTGAAGTTGACCCACCTTGTTGGGTCAACCAATCTTGAAATTAGGTCACTTTTGCACTCAATACATCTTAAAGTTCAAGTAAAATCCTAAGCACCCTTGCTCTTAATAAAACCGGTAGACTTAAGAGCTCAAGTCTCCATTTTGGTCTACCTAGAACATCAGTGATAGGAGAGGTCGGGTGGGGGAAACCCTGTAACCCGTGGGGGTGCTCTACCATGTAGGAGTCTTTGCAGGACTCCCTCTTTGTCTGCCCAGGTAATTCTCAGGTGGACGGCTTTCTAATTAAGGGGTATCATCCGCCCCGAACCTCTATAGTCATCCGAAATTTTTGGGTGTTTTGATTGGGTCCATCACATTATATTCTCATCCAGACCATCGGTGCATGTTTGGTAGGAGGTCCTCAAGACCATCCTTGAGGCCTCCTTTAGTCATTCACTCCCGTCGAGGCCAAGCCTCGATTTTCGTGTTTGTGCAGCAACCCCATCACATAAACATCTCTTCTGATTCATCTGAACCTAATTCTCCTTCATCCATCATCATGGCACAACCCGCAGAAGAAGAGAATAACCTTGAGAATCAACTTCAGTGCCTTAATGGCTTATTCCATGCCTTTGTGAATCCACCGCAGCATCCTATGATGCGAGATCATTACAATCCTGTTGCGGTGGCGATTGAACCTCGAGTCCAAATCCCAGTTGGAGTCCTAATACTGAACTCAAGCCCAACATGATTCATACTATTCCTAAGTTTCATGGGCTTAATTCCGAGGATCCTTTCCAACACATCAAACAACTCAAATATCTGGCCCAGACTTTCGAGTCAGATATCCAAAATCGAGATATTCTTCTCATGAAGATGATCTCCTTCTCCCTCATGGACAAAGCAGCTCATTGGT
Organism: Thalassia testudinum; assembly: GCA_037157565.1. Lineage (NCBI taxonomy): Eukaryota > Viridiplantae > Streptophyta > Magnoliopsida > Alismatales > Hydrocharitaceae > Thalassia > Thalassia testudinum. Next base: position 11,759,871 of record JAZHRO010000051.1, read on the forward strand.
ATCAGACTCAAACGCGTCCAATCAACACATGGGTTGAACTACAATCCGAGTTTCTGAAAAGTTCTTCCCAGTTGGTCAGACGAATGCCTTACGACACCAGATCACACACTTCACCCAGAATCTGGAGAGCCGCTTCACAAAGAATGGGACCATTTCCTGGATCTCATGCGAAAGAGCCCCCATCATAGTGTTCCTAAATAGGAACAAGTCCAGTCTTTTTTCCAGGGACTCTGTAAAGATATCCGCTTATTCGTCAATGCAACCTGCGGAGGAAATATCATGGGTCAACATGAAGACACTGTGTGGGAAATTCTCGAGAATATGTGCGAGAACTCCATCAATAATTACTCCATGGGCTTATTCGACCGGACGAATGCTTACGCATCGACGAATCCAAGGGAAGCACATGAGACGCAGGGCCTGTCCACATCTGCCAACTTAGAATTGATGGCCAGTCGGTTGGACAAGGTCTCTATCATTGAGAAGAAGGTGGATGAGTTGACTCAACATCTGCAGCGAGCCACCTCTGCGCAAAATCCATTTGCATAACTGCTTTCTGGGAGGGAAGTTGTGCATAACATCTATCACCGATCTTCTCAAGGGATGGACCCGTATCTGCCCCTGTCTGACTCTAGGATCGGAGGAAACTCCGATCCAACCTACTCTAGTTGGGGGAACTCTGAACCCTCATACTCTGACTTTCCTGAGGTTCCTCAGATCTGCGAGGACCTCAACGCCATCCATAATGACCCATTCTCTAATACCTATAACCCTGAATGGCAAAATCATCCTAATTTCTTGTGGGCGGTAAACAATCAGAATTAGAGACCACCATATCAGCCTCGTCCACAAGCTCCTCATCCATATCAGCCGCCTCAGCTCGACCCAACCCCACCTATCAATTTGGGCCAACTCAAATAGATCAAATGACTCTTATCCTTCAGACTCTGGCTGACATTCAAAAGACGAATGCGGCTATGCAAAAACAACACAAAGATGAGATCACAGAGGCTTGCAACCAACTCACCCAGATGGTGAATTCCCGCCAACCTGGTACACTCTCTTCGCAACCTCTACCTAATCCTAATAACATGCCGAACCAGAGGTACGTTATGAACCCAAATCTGGGACAAGCCCACATGATTTATCAGGCCCCTTCTTCTCCATCACCTGATGGGATGGATGCTTCGACATCATACTCGAGATTTCAATAGCAGCCACCTATTTTACCTACACCAAACCCAAACAAGGCAGGACTGAATTCAGTAACAACTCGTAGTGGGAAAGCAACACAGGATCCACCTTATCCAAGCCACTTTCAGCCTGGTAGTACTAACCTAAACCCTAGGATAGTCATCTAGGATACCCCTATCCCCGATCAAGAACCTGGACCTATTCTAGAGGAACCATCTAAGGTTTCATTTCCCGAGGCCTTGACCAAGGGAAAGAAGACAACCAAATCTATGGCACCTGAAGAGGACCTGGTCAAGCTCTTTGAGTAGGTCCATATAAACATCCCCTTGATGGATGCGATTCGCCACGTACCGGCTTATGCACGATTTCTGAAAGACGAGTGTACACCTAAGTGTAAGCCACGAACCAAAAGTGGGAGCCCAATTGTATTGTTGGAGCAAGCCAGCTCTGTCATTTTGAGCAAACTCCCACCTAAGGCAAAAGGCCCACGTACTCCCCTGATTTCCTATACAATTGGTGATATCCAATTTGATGGGGCATTATTGGATCTAGGAGCCTCCATAAACCTAATACCTACATCCCTAATTGACCATCTTAAGGAATCTGAGCTCAAACCAACAGAGGTGACATTACAATTAGCAGATCGATCTATTAAGTCACCAAAAGGAGTTCTTGAGAATGTCATTGTTAGGGTTCGGGATTTCTATTTCCTGGTAGGTTTAGTAGTCTTGGATATGGATGCCCCAGAAAATCTAAGGAACACACCAATCATACTAGGGAGACCCTTTCTGGCCACTGCTAGGGCCAACATTAATTATGAGGAGGGCCAAATTGAACTAAAATTTGGGAACCAGACACTAAAAATCGACATCTTTAAGGCCCAACAAGGGATTAATTGCGGAGTGATAGAACACATATGTGACATTGAGGCTGTGGTTGATGATTAGTATATCGAGGAAAATCTGACTACTTCTGATCAACCACAGGATCAAAACCTGTAATTAGAGAGTCTAAACTCAACCTAGACACACCCATAACTCCTTCCCTTGCTCCTGACACCCACCCTGAACCACTCGTTGCTGCTGATAACCCTGTTCTGGAACTAAAGCCTCTTCCTGACCATCTAAAGTACGTCTTTTTGGGTTCTAATCAGACGTTTCCTGTTATTATCAACACCAGGCTCACACCTGATCAGAATCCCATCTGATTTCTATTCTCCAGCAACATCGAAGAGCCATTGGATGGACTCTCGATGATTTGACTAGTATTAGCCCCTCTTACTGCACACACCGCATCTATACTGAAGAGGGCACATGACCTTCCCGTGAAATGCAGAGACGTCTGAATCCTAATTTGTAGGAGGTCATTGAAAAGGAGATCACAAGTGGTTAGATGCTAGGATCATCTACCCGATCTCCGACGGTCGGTGGGTGAGTTCAATCCAGGTTGTGCCTAAGAAGGCAAGACTCATCGTGATCACGACTGAGATCGGAGAAATCATACCGACCCTTGTGGAAAATTCATGGAGAGTCTGCATTGATTATAGAAGACTCAATACCTCCACAAAGAAGGATCATTTCCCACTACCGTTTATTGATCATATCCTCGAAAAACTAACGGGAAATAGATTCTTCTGCTTTTTAGATGGGTACTCTGGTTATAACCAGGTGGCAATCCATCCTGAGGACCAAGAGAAGATTACTTTCACCTACCCCTTCGGGACATACGCGTTCCGAAGGATACCTTTCGATCTCTGCAATGCACCCGCTACTTTTCAGCAGTGCATGCTTTCCATATTCTCAGATATGGTAGGTGATTATCTGGAAGTCTTCATGGATGACTTCTCAGTGTTTGGCAAATCATTTGACGATTGCCTCCTGCACTTGGTCTAGATCCTCAGGCAGTGCATTGATGTGAATTTGGTTCTTTCCTGGGAAAAGAGCCACTTCATGGTGCCTGAAGGAATTGTCCTGGGTCATCTCATCTCAGAAAAAGGCATCCAAGTTGATCGAGCCAAGGTGAATCTAATTTCCAAACTCCCTATGCCTAGCTCGGTCAAAGACATCTGATCTTTCCTGGGGCACATCAATTTTACCGTCGATTCATTCCTGATTTCTAGCAAATCGTGCGCCCCCTGACTAATCTACTATCTAAGGATGTTCCTTTCGAAATCTCCAAGGAATGCACTCAAGCATTTGAAATCCTACATGATCAAGTCACCCAAGCTCCGATCCTACAGTCCCCTGATTGGTCTCAACCCTTTGAGATCATGTGCGATGCATCTGATTTCGTTGTAGGAGTGGTACTTGGGCATAAAATTGACGGGTAACCCGTGGTCATCTACTATGCTAGCAAGACACTTGACGAGGCTTAGTGTAACTACACAGTTACTGAGAAAAAGCTGCTAGCCATAGTATTTGCCCTGAAAAAGTTCAGATCGTATCTTCTGGGTTCCCGTGTTATCATTTACTCTAATCACACAGCTATGAGGCATCTCCTTGCAAAGAAGGATGCAAAACCTCAACTAATCCGCTGGATCTTGCTATTGCAAGAGTTTGACCTCGAGATTCATGACAAGGTGGGAAAATAGAATGTGGTAGTTGATCACTTATCCCGCCTTCCTTCTAATATTATCGACCCTTCCAAACCCATTATGGAACATTTTCCTGATGAGCACCTCTTGACTATTAGTACAGGGCTTCCATGGTTTGCTAATCTAGTAAACTACCTGGCATCACATCAGATTTCGTCCGATTAGTCGAAGGCCAAGAAGGACAAATTACTTTTCGATGCTAAGTACTACTTTTGGGAAGACCCATATCTCTTCCACATTGTTTCAGATCAAATCATCCGATGATGTGCCTTAGAAGCCAAAATTCAGGACATCTTATCCTTCTTCTATGACCCGGCTTGCGGTAGACACTTCTCTGGTCATAAAACCACAGCAAAAGTCATCCAGTGTGGCTTCTATTGTCCCATGATTTTCAAAGGCACGTACAATCACTGTAAGGAATTCACTCATTTCCAGACCTTAGGCAACATGAGCCACCGTGATATGATGCCCTTACAACCGATTCTCATATGCGAAATCTTCGATATCCGAGGAATTGATTTTATGGGACCCTTTCCTATTTCGGATGGCTTCGAGTACATTCTACTCGTTGTTGACTACGTGTTCAAATGAATCGAAGCCATTCTGACCCAAACTAATGCTCATAAGGTAGTAATCAAATTTATTCATCAGAACATCTTTTCTCTGTTTGGGATTCCATGTGCTATAATCTCTGATGGAGGGACCCATTTCACTAATGCTTAGTTCAGATCACTGATGACCAAATACGAGGTGTCACACCGAATCTCTACTCCTTATCACCCCCAAACCAACAGTCTAGCTGAGCTATCAAATTGGGAGATCAAGAAAATCCTCCTGGTCACTGATGAGTCGACTTTCCGCTATGCGTTGTAGTATTTTAGTGGAAAAATTGACTAATCACAATAAAAATAACCACTCATAGAAGAGCGGGTCGTGTCCACAGGGAGGCAATTATGCAATAAATGCTTGATTATTTCGTATTCTTTCGGTTAAGTGCGAAATCCTTAGTCAAATCTGACATAAAATGCGATGGAAAATAGATTCACAATAACTTAAAAATATAAGGGATATGTACAATTTTCCCTCACTGAAATCTTCAATAAATATATGATGATTTTATGTAATTTTCAATTGACATATACTAGAGAAAATTGGTGCACACGTTAATCCCAAAACCAATCTTGAAACAGGTTAATAACAATAACGTGCAATTATCAGAAAGTATGAGTGTGCATGCATAATTTTACCATAATAAAATAATAATAAATCAAAAAAAAATTTCTGGTGGCAATGGAATTAGATGTAATTTTTAATTGGATGTAAAACATAGCATTTTCTCTCTCTCCTCCTTGCGAGAAAGAGAGCACCAACGGGGCTATTAACCGCAAGGAAGGTTGGCGAAGACGAGGTCGATCCGGTGGAGGTTGCGGCGTCGACAGAGATGGCTGGAGGTGGCCGGTTGATGGAGGAAAAGAATGCTAGAGGAGGCGCGCCTTTGGGGCAGTGTGGCTGTGCAGGGCGTTGGAGGAGGAGTGCGGTGAGGTGCCTGCGGAGGGGGGGGTGCAGTGCAGATGGCGCGCGTCTACAAGCGCGGTAGGAGGGCACGTGGACGAGGGTGGTGCAGTGCCTTCAGTGAAGGGCGCTGGCAGAGCGCCTGCGGCGCGGCTGGAGATGAGCGATGGAGAAGGGCGTGCCGGTGGGAGTGGGCAAGGTGAGGCGATGCAGCGCTTGCAGGCGTGAGGGAGAGAGGGGGGCGCACTGCAGTAGGGAGTGGCCTGGCAGGTGAAGGCGGGCGGTGCAGGAGCACGGAAGGTGGCAGCGAGAGCCTGTAGGCGCTGGAAAAGGGCGCCTGCAGGAGGGGGCACGCCTGCCTGCGGGGAGCGTGAGCGGGCCTGGTAGTGGTGAAGGCGTGCAGCGCCTTCAGGCGCAGCTGGAGGGAGAAGCACCTGCAGGCACGAGTGGGGTGTTGCTAGCGCTGGAGTGCCTGCAGTGCAATTGGAGGGAGCGCTAGACAGGGGAGGGCACGCTGCAGATGGGCACGTGCCTGCGGGCGTGGAAGGTGGAGCGGGATGAAGGTGGTTTGGTGCACAGTGCACATGGGTTACGCCCGTTTCTGGATGATGGTTCCTCGCTAGGGGGAAGAAGATCCTGGTCCACAGTGCATGCTGGGGTTCCCACTTTCTGGATGATGGTTCTCCTCCCCTTTCTCCGCCTCCTCTTTAACTCCCCTCCTTTGCGCGTGCGTGGGTTAAGGGATTTTCAAATCCCGTAGCTATTTCTGGCCTTGTTTGTTGAGGGAAGGCGGCGGGCGATCAGATAAATGTGTGGGAGGAGTTGCGGCTAGCTGGAGATCAGATAAATGTTGGGGAAATTTATTCCCCCCCTTGTTCTTTCTAAATATCATTCCTACAACATAAAATCGTAACATCATTATATATTAAGTTATAGAATACTATAAAATAGATGTAAACTTAACTCATGATGAATGCAAACATTCTATAACTTAATGTATTTATTAACAAACCTAAAAGGTATGATTAAAGTTACTTAGGCGTAATACTAGTCCATTAAAATGGACTCATAAAAAAAAGTCTGAGTTTATGTGTAACACTATTTATGAGGCAACAGAACACCTATCGCGTTCCACCAAATATGACCCATACCTATCATCTAGTATTTCTGATCGCCCGAATACTGGTTGAGGACTCTAACTTAGTTGTAGAGTTATTAGAACTTTAATTGAAATGTGGATGCCATGTGAGGCCACCAAACAGTCAGTACAATTACTAAATCTGGCGAGATTTGTGATCTCAGAAAGAAAGAAAAGAGTGAGCACCCAGGAACATCAAGAGAGCACAGTTGTTTAGCCTCTCTCTGAGTTGACTTTTCTATTAGTCTAGAGATCTAGAGTCTATAGTACTAGACTACATGTAGCACCAGATGAGTGTGTGCCACCAAATACAAATCCATTCTACTTGATATCTCCTACCTAAGCCAAAAAGTCGAGGTCAAAATACATATTATCTTCTACTTTATCCCTGAGGGAAGTAGTTGCCTATCCTGGCAGAAATATTTACCAAGGGTGAAGTACAAACTCCCAATGCGAATTGGCTTTTGCACTTGGATCTGTTACCTAGGCTATGAGCACTTCACATTTGTCTAGATTTCTAAAGTTTTGAAGTAAGAAAAGAAGAGATCTTCTGATTACTTCTATTATTTCTCATTTTTGCTAGGGACTAGCAAATCTTAGGCATGGGGGTATTTGATGAGTCCATTTTAATGGACTAGTATTACGCCTAGGTAACTTTAATCGTACCTTTTAGGTTTGTTAATAACTACATATTAAGTTATAGAATACTATAAAATAGATGTAAACTTAAATCATGATGAATGCAAACATTCTATAACTTAATGTAGTTATTAACAAACCTAAAAGGTACGATTAAATTTACTTAGGCGTAATACTAGTCCATTAAAATGGACTCATCAAATACCCCCATGCCTAAGATTTGCTAGTCCCTAGCAAAAATGAAAAATAATAGAAGTAATCAGAAGATTTCTTCTTTTCTTACTTCAAAACTTTAGAAATCCAGACAAATGTGAAGTGCTGATAGCCTAGGTAACAGATCCAAGTGCAAAAGCCAATTCGCATTAGGAGTTCATACTTCACCCTTGGTAAATATTTCTACCGGGATAGGCAACTACTTCCCTCATGGATAAAGCAGAAGATAATCTGTAATTTGACCTCGACTTTTTGGCTTAGGTAGGAGATATCGAGTAGAATGGATTTGTATTTGGTGGCACACACTCATCTGGTGCTACATGTAGTCTAGTACTACAGACTCTAGATCTCTAGACTAGTAGAAAAGTCAACTCAGAGAGAGGCTAAACAACTGTGCTCTCTTGATGTTCCTGGGCACTCACTCTTTTCTTTCTTTCTGAGATCACAAATCTCGCCAGATTTAGTAATTGTACTGACTGTTTGGTGGCCTCACATGGCATCCACATTTTAATTAAAGTCTTAATAACTATACAACTAAGTTAGAGTCCTCAACCAGTATTCGGGTGATCAGAAATACTAGAAGGTAGGTATGGGTCATATTTGGTGGAACGCGATAGGTGTTCTGTTACCTCAGAAACAGTGTTACATCATAAACTTGGACTTTTTTTTTATTATTTCTTCTTGTTTTTGTTTCTTTTTCAATCAACACAACACGATATGGACTTTTATTTATGAGGCATTATTAGGGATGATGATGGTTAAGAGGAAGATGTGTGGCTTATTTGGTGGAAGTGCCTATTCTCGGCATCGGGAAGGAATGGATAAGATAGGCATATTTTTGACCTTTGACACTATTACCCTCCTTCAGCCGAGGACTCTATGAAGGATGGTCGTAACCATCCACCATAGTCATAGCTTTATTAAGACCCCATCTCTATGTATCTGCCTTATTTGGTGACTCTCAGGAATTCACACAAAGTACGTACACAGGAACAGAGAGCGAAATACTATGCCTAACTCTGAAGTATCATCATCTAATTGTCCAAAACTTAAGAGTCCTTGCACTAGACTTAGCGCACCAGTAATCTCTCTACTTTCCTCTCACAAATATGTGGTGGATCTACTAAAGGATAGTATGCCTGACTCCCTATGAACTGTCTAAGGGTTTAGTAGACTACAAATGCTTATTGGTTTTCTTCAAGGATCTATTACCAAGTTTACGTGCACGTGAAATAAATGTACTAGATTCTAAACTTAAGAAATAATTTTAAGAAGAAAAACCTCCAATGACAAATGTATTCTTCTAGGGACTAACCTAATCAGCTCAAGAAAAGAGAACTTATATATATATATATAAATATGTATGCAAAGATTTATAAATACTATAAACATTCTCAGGTTATACCCCCCCATGCCTAAGACTGACAAAGTCCTCATTGGAAAAATGCAGACATAGAAGAATATCACCTGAGGAGGAGAGTGGGAGGTGCTAAGGCTCCTCAAGTCGAAGTACATCCAAAACTTGGCCATCTGAAAGAGTAATATATAGTTTAAGTCGCTGGCCATTTACTTTAAAGCTCGCACCTGAAATAGGGTTCCTAATCTCTACAGCTCTATGAGGGAAAGTATTGATAACAACGTATGGCCCATCCCAGCGGGACTTGAGCTTTCCAGGAAATAATTTAAGTCTAGAATTGAAAAGCCAAAGCCACTGGTTGGGCTTAAAAGTCTTTCTAATGATGTGCTTGTCATGGAAGACTTTTGTACGTTGCTTGTAAGCTTGAGAAGTTTCATAAGCTTCATTACGAAGCTCCTCAAGCTCACTTAATTCTAACATACGTGCCTTTCCTTCTTTATCTAGATTCAAGTTAACATTTTTAATAGCCCAATAAGCTTTATGTTGGATTTCAATGGGAAGGTGGCATGCTTTTCTGTAGACAAGATGGAAAGGAGACATGCCCAAGGGAATCTTATACACAGTTCTGTAGGCCCAAAGAGCATCATTTAGTTTTTTAGACCAATCCTTCCGATCAGGCCTGACAGTTTTTTCTAAAATTCGTTTAATGTCCCTATTGGACACTTCAACTTGTCCACTCGTTTGGGGATGATAAGGTGTGGCTATCATGTGGTTGACTCCCAAATTTTGGAGTAGTATTGTGAAGTGTACATTCTGAAAGTGAGGTCCTCCATCACTTATGATCGTCCTTGGGCACCCATACTGAGAAATGATATTAGCCTTAACAAAGCCCAAGACCACAGAATGGTCATTGGTTTGCATGGGTATGGCTTCTATCCATTTCAATACATAGTCAACAGCCACAAGGATGTATTCATATCCGAAGGACATAGGAAAGGGACCCATGAAGTCAATGCCCCAAATATCAAAGATTTCAATAGGGAGGATAGGTTGTTGGGGCATCTCATCCCTTTTTCCAATGGTTCCCGTCTGCTAGCAACATAGACATGCGCCCACATACGTATGTGCATCTTGAAATAATGTGGGCCACCAAAAACCAGACTGAAGAACCTTATGGGCAGTCTTCTTCCCACTAAAATGTCCCCCACAGTGGAGGTCATGGTAGAAACTCAGAATACTTCTTTGTTCTTCATCAGGGATGCAACGGCGAAACAGCTGGTCAGGGCCTATTCTAAAAAGCTCAGGTTCCTCCCAGTGATAAAATTTAGCGTTGGCGAGAAACCTATCTCGCTTTTGCTTGTCCCAAGTACTGGGAGTAATGCCTATGACCAGGTAGTTCACTTTCTCAGCAAACCAAGGAGTTTTAGCTTCCACGGCCATTAGAGACTCATTAGGGAAAGTCTCTTGAATACCGCCAGTAGGGTTTGATGCCTCAATAGGGATCCTAGACAAATGGTCTGCTACCACATTCTCAACTCCTTTCTTGTCTTTAATTTCCAGGTCAAATTCTTAGAGTAGCAGAATCCAACGAATTAGTTAAGGTTTGGTGTCCTTTTTAGCCAGAAGATGCTTAAGGGCTGAATGATCAGTGAACATCAAAAGCTTGGATCCTAAAAGATAAGACCGAAACTTTTCCAAAGCAAATACTACAGCAAGTAATTCATTTTCATTGACTGTGTAGTTTTGCTGAGGATCTGTAAGGGTCTTGCTGGCATAATGCAACACATGAGGTTTGCCATCAACCCTTTGACCTAAGACCACTCCCACTGCAAAATTAGAAGCATCGCACATAAGCTCAAATGGGAGGGTCCAATCTGGTGCTTGGAGAATCTACATGGTAATGAGGGCTTTCTTCAAAACTTGGAAAGCCTCATCACATCTATCATCAAATTCGAAGGAGACATCCTTTGCTAACAGGTCTCAGACTGGCTTAGAGATTTTACTGAAATCTCTAATGAAGTGCCTATAAAATCCAGCATGGCCAAGGAAAGATCTAACCTAATGAACATTGGCGGGCAATGGAAGCTTAGAGATGGAATCGATTTTTGCAGTGTCCACCTCTAATCCTCTCTCGAAAACTATATGCCCTAACACAATGCCCTGCTGGACCATAAAGTGGCTCTTCTCCTAGCTAAGCACCAGCTTTGCCTCTTCGCAACGGGTTAAGACTTTATCAAGGTGTGAAAGGCATAGGTCAAACGATGAGCCATAAATGGAGAAGTCATCCATGAAAATTTCAACGAACTCATCGATCATATCAGAAAAGATAGCCATCATACAACGTTGGAAAGTGGCAGGAGCATTACATAACCCGAATGGCATTCGGCGGAACACAAAAGTGCCATACGAACTCGTGAAGGTGGTATGCTCCTGATCATCAGGAAAAATGGCTATCTAATTGTACCCAGAGTACCCGTCAAGAAAACAAAAGTACTTGTTCCCCGCCAATCGTTCCAGAATTTGATCGATAAACGGTAAGGGGAAATGGTCTTTCCGGGTAGCCATGTTTAAACGGTGGTAATCAATGTAGACCCTCCAACCAGTTGAGGGTCTAGTGGTCACCAGTTCTCCTTGGTCATTCTCTTCCACAGTGATTCTTGCCTTTTTGGGAACTACGTGAATAGGACTGACCCATTTACTATCTGAAATGGGATAGATAATCCCTGCATCCAGCCATTTCAAAATCTCCTTTTTAACAACCTCCCACATATTTGGATTGAGCCTTCTCTGCATATCTCAAAAAGGCTTCACAGACTCGTCCATGTATATATGATGCATGCAAAGAGAGGGATCAACACCCTTAATATCAGCAATTGTCCAGGCAATTGCTTCCTTGTGCCTTTGTAAACACTCGAGCAGAGCTCCCTCCTGTAATTCAGATAATGCAGACGAGATAATAATGGGAGCGTGTTATTAGGGCCAAGGAAAGCATATTTCAATGTGCTCGGGAGGGGTTTCAACTCCAATTCAGGAGCCTTTTGGATTGAGGGTTTTAGTTGAGATGTCCCCGCCTCAGGTAGCGGATCTACCTTCATAGTCTAGGGTGGGGACAGAGACTCAGTGTGTAACCCTAGCAACTCTTCTAATTTGGGCATTTCCCTTTCAGTTTCTTTAATAATCGAGGGATAGTCCTTAGATATGACCTTCTGAAGGGGATCTCTACATAAGAGTGCTGGAGTAGTCTCTTCAATTATTTCATCAATGACCTTAATCTAAGAACAATCTTCAAATCCGAGTTGCTTGTAAGTATCAAAAACATTCAACCGGATCTTCTTGTTCCTAAAGCCCATTTTAAGTGCCCCAGATCTACAATTGAGGCATTGGCTGTGGCCAAGAAGGGGCATCCCAGAATAATGAATGATTTTGTGGGCTTATTAGATGGGTCAGTATCAAGTACCAGAAAGTCAACTGGGAAGAAGAAATCCTCCACTCTCACAAGGACATCTTCCAACAATCCCTGCGGTGTCTTAAGTGATCTATCTCCAACCTAGAGGATTACTGGACTAGACTTCAGCTTTCCTCCTCCCAAAAGGTCGTAGACAAAGCTCGGTAGAATGTTTACCCCCTCACCTAGATCGAGCAGAGCCTCATCAATGTGTTGGTTACGTATGACCACTGAAATATACGGGGCCCCTGGGTCTTTCATTTTGGGGGGTGTTCCATGCTGGAGTACCGAGCTAACATGGTCAGGCAGGATGACCTTGGTTTGGACCTGTTTCCTAGATCAGTGCTTCTGGGTGCACAGGTCCTTCAGAAACTTGGCATAGGACGGAATTTGTTTAATCACTTCCAACAGAGGCAAGTTAATCTGGACTTGCCTAAAAGTATCCATAATCTCTTCCGTCCTGCCCTTGGCTCCAGACGAGCCAACAGAAGATTCCCCAGGAGCAGATAGACGCTCTAGATAGGGCACCCTCGACTTCTGGGTAGAGGGGTTGTCATGGCGGGAAAGGGGTGGTGGAAGGACGACATCCTCATTGTGGGTGATTTTGTGCCAGGGAGAGTGGTGTGGCTTTTCCTCGGGTGAGATGGAAGTCGGGTCAGGTGTGGAAGGGGAATTCTGAGATGTAACCGTAGGAGTGTTATCAGGCTTGTCAATCTTTTTTCCACTCCTCAACACAGTCACTGCTTGGGCGTGCTCCTTGAATACAACCCCCTTGCCCTTAGGGTTCTCCTCAGAGGAGCTAGGCAGCTTCCCCAGATCACGTTGCCTAACTGCCTCAGTAAGATGACCAATTTGGGATTGCATATCAGTAATCATCTTATTTTGAGTTTGGATAACCATATTCTGATGCTCTTGAATTGTTTTCATCATGGCCTTCAGTTCATCCATCTCAGAGGGCTTATTCGGAGGAGGATTTTCATAAGAAGGTTGGTCTATGGGCTGGGGAGGTAAGGGTCTTGTATTCCCTGAGTTAGAAGCATCACCTTGCTTCCAAGAGAAGTTTGGATGGTTTCGACACCCTGGATTATAAGTGTTGGAATAAGGGTTATTGCAAGGGGGCAGAAACCTTGGGCCACGTTCAAGTCGACTTGAATCAACTCAAGGAAATGGTTTGCCTGATGGCACTCCGTAGTGGCGTGCATCGTGCTTTGGCAAATGGAGCATTCTCTTGAAGCCTGAAAAATAGAGGCTGCTTGTGGGTTCATGCCGGGGTTTGCTAAAAGCCTATCAAAGTTTTTATTCAATAGTTGAATCTGAAAAGCCAAATCCTGAGAAGCCCCAGCTTCATGGGCCTCTATCTTCCTCTGCAAGATTGATGATTTTATTTCTTCATAGGCAGAGGACAGATGTATGGAGTTGTCACTTAATGTTTCAAATAATGCCCAGGCTTCATCCTCAGTTCTGGTCATGAAGGTTCCTGCACAGGCTGCATCAATAGTTTGCCTATGCCTTTTAGATAATCCATTATAGAACCTTTTGACCAACTGCCATCTTGGCACTTGATGGTGGGGGCATAACCTAAGAAGGTCATTAAAGCACTCCTAAGTCTCATGAAATTGCTCCCCTTCCTGTTGAGTAAAACCCATAATCTCTCTTCTGTAATGGTTGGTTTTACTCATAGTAAACTACTTTTTCAAAAATTCTCCCTTAAGGGTGGCCCAATCATTTACCCTTGCATCGAGGGTATGATACTAGTGCTTGGCCTTATCCTTAAGGGAGAAAGGAAATAGATTCCTCATCAGGGCTTCATCAGTAAAGCCCTGGAGCTTCACCGTGGAACAGACGTCGGTGAATTCCTCCAAATGCCAGTAGGGTCCTCCCTGGTAGTACCATAAAAAGAGGGCAATAAAGATATGGTACTGCTCTTGATCTCATACGAATTATCCCCTGCCGGTCGTCTTAGTGCTTGTGCAGGTTGGTTAGTTGGAATAAAATAGTCCCTTAGGGTCCTTTGTTGATTTGCACCTTGCTCAGCCATTCCTTCTTTTTCCTCTCCTAGGTGAGCTCTCCTAAGAATTCTCTCAGGCTCAGGATCAAACACTAGACTACTCTAAAGAGAGCGTCTACAAAGCATACAAAACACAATTTAGGTTTTTATTAAGTTAAACCTCCACTCCAAAGATAAGTCAAAAGATCAAGACTTATCCCTCTGTTCCCACGTAAGTGGTATAAGAGGGGTGTGGACTTGAAATCTTAACCTTCTTTATTGCAGAGGTCGAATTAGTTAATATAAATGGCCAAACAAGTTTTTCTACAATTATGTGCCTTAATTCAACCTTCGAGTGCCCTAGGACCTATACTTTGCTTGGATGATACTCCCAGGTGACCAAGTGAGAAGTTACTCCAAGGACGAACAAAGGGATGCAAGTAGGGCGAACCCTTCCTTTGAGGTGATGCGTATGAGATGCCCCTTAACTACCCTTTTGTTCCTTTAAGGGGTGTCCCCCTCCGTGGAGTATCATACACTTGGTCAAAAGATAGTATCACCACCACCGCAAAGCACAGTAGGAGGGTCTGTACCGATAAAGAGATCGGTGCCTATAGCCTTAAGGGATCGAGCCTTAGTGCGGTGCCTAATGTGCGTGCTTAGTGTCAGAAGTGTGCAACACACCGTAAATCTTTGTAATTTCTTTTGAAATCGCAGACGAGTCCCTTAGAATCAGATCAAATGTGAATTGCTTTTAGGGTTGAATCTGATTATCAGTCCCACTTTTAGTTATGTGACCACTAAATTAGTAAATTCAAACAACTTGGTGGTCTTGAATTTAAATTTGAATGCAAATGCGTGAACAAAAGCTGGATGCAAAAGTTAGAAAGATGTACCTGTCTCTAGCAATTTTCGTGCTAATATGCTTGCAATGCAATAATAAGATCTAATGTGCTGCTCAATCACCCCTAAATGCACGCACCTAAGGGAATGCAACTTTTAAATTGGCAGCTCGATATTTTCTTTGTTGGTTTTAAAAGTAGGCAAGCAGAAAATAGAATCATGCACGTACAAAAAATATTACATGCCCTAGTAGCTAAAGAATGCGGGGACAAACCCTTGAAAATTCAGCCCTAAGGGCAAAAAGACAGAAGTAAATTTTGTGACGATGGAGAATCCTTTGTGAAAGTAGGATCTTGGTCTCCTACGTCTTCTCCTTGTGTGGCTTAGCTCGTGGCTGCTGTCGTCATTTTGTTGCGCCTCGTAGCCTCGTCAGATTCCTCACACAGTAAAAAGAATTGATCAGATAATTTCGCAACTCAGAATATTCAAAAACAATGAAGTAAATCTATTGCGTCTGTTGCCTCCCCAGCAACGGCGCCAATTTGACAAGTCGACTTTCTGCTATGCATTGTAGTATTTAAGTGATGGAAAAATCGACTAATCAACAATAAAAATAACCACTCACAGAAGAGTGGGTCGTGTCCACAGGGAGGCAATTATGCAATAAACTCTCGATTATTTCGTATTCTTTCGGTTAAGTGCGAAATCCCTAGTCAAATCTAACATAAAATGTGATGGAAAGTAGATTCACAATAACTTAAAAATATAAGGGATATGTGCAATTTTCCCTCACTAAAATCTTCAATAAATATATGATGATTTTATGTAATTTTCAATTGACATATACTAGATAAAATTGGTGCACACGTTAATCCCAAAACCAATCTTGAAAAGTTTAATAACAATAACGTGCAATTATCAGAAAGTATGAGTGTGCATTCATAATTTTTCCATAATAAAATAATAATAAATCAAAAAATAATTTCTGATGGCAATGGCATTAGATGTAATTTTTAATTGGATGTAAAACATAGCATTTGCTCTCTCTCCTCCTTGCGAGAGAGAGAGCACCGGTCGGGCTGTTAACCGCAAGGGAGGTTGGCGAAGACGAGGCCGATCCGGTGGAGGTTGCGGCGTCGACGGAGATGGCCTAAGTTGGCCGGCTGATGGAGGAGAAGAACACCGGAGGAGGCACTCCTGTGGGGTAGTGTGGCTGTGCAGGGTGTTGGAGGAGTGCGGTGCGGTGCCTACGGCTATGAAGTGCCTACGGAGGGGGGGCGCACTGCAGATGGCGCGTGCCTACGGGTGCAGCATGAGGGCACGTGGACGAGGGTGGTGCAGCGCCTTCGGTGAAGGGCGCTGGCAGAGTGCCTGTGGCGTGGCTGGAGATGAGCGGTGGAGAAGGGCGCGCCTGTGGGAGCGGGCAAGGTGAGGCGATGCAGTGCCTACGGGCGTGCGGGCGGGAGGGGGGCGCACTGCAGCATGGCGCGGCCTGGCAGGTGAAGGCGGGCAATGCAGGAGTGCGCAAGGTGGCAGCGAGCGCCTGCGGGCACTGGAGAAGGGTGCCTATAGGAGGGGGTGCGCCTGCCTGTGGGGAGCGTGAGCGGGCCTGGCAGTGGTGAAGGTGCGTAGCGCCTTCAGGTGCGACTGGAGGGAGAAGCACCTGCGGGCCTGGGTGGGGTGGTATTAGCGCTGGAGTGCCTGCGGTGCGGCTGGAGGGAGAGCTGGAGAGGGGAAGGCACGCTGCAGATGGGCACGCACCTGTGGGCGTAGAAGGTGGAGAGGGCTGAAGGTGGTTTGGTGCATAGTGCACACTGGTTACACCCATTTTTGGATGATGGTTCCCTGCCAGGGTGAAGAAGATCCTGGTCCATAGTGCACGCTGGGGTTGCCCACTTTTTGGATGATGGTTCTCCTCCCCTTTCTCTGCCTCCTCTTTAACTCCTCTCCTTTGAGCGTACGTGAGTTAAGGGATTTTCAAATCCCTTAGCTATTTTTGGCCTCGTTTGTTGAGGGAGGGTGGCGGGAGATCAGATAAATGTACGGGAGGAGTTGCGGCTGGCCGGAGATCAGATAAATGTTGGGGAAATTTATTCCCCCCTTGTTCTTTCTAAATATCATTCCTGCAACATAAAAACGTAACATCATTACATATTAAGTTATAGAATACTATAAAATAGATGTAAACTTAAATCATGATGAATGCAAACATTCTATAACT
Source organism: Thalassia testudinum (assembly GCA_037157565.1). Taxonomy (NCBI): domain Eukaryota; kingdom Viridiplantae; phylum Streptophyta; class Magnoliopsida; order Alismatales; family Hydrocharitaceae; genus Thalassia; species Thalassia testudinum. Next base: position 11,777,013 of record JAZHRO010000051.1, read on the forward strand.
TAATGTAGTTATTAACAAACCTAAAAGGTACGATTAAAGTTACTTAGGCGTAATATTAGTCCATTAAAATGGACTCATCAATCACTATTCGACCTGACAGGAAAGACTAGTCATCCTGACTTCTGGAAGCTTTGTGGGCTTATAGGACCACCCATAAAACCCAATTAGGTATGTCTCCCTTCAGATTGGTGTACGAGAAGGCATGTCACCTCTCCGTCGAATTGGAGCACAAAGCCTATTGGGCAGTATGGAACTGCAATCTCGATCTTTCTAAGGCAGGAACCCATAGAAAGCTTCAAATGAGCGAGATTGAGGAATTATGCCAGGACGCGTATGAGAACTCTCAAATTTACAAAGAGCTGGTTAAAGCCTTTAACGACAAGCACATATCCAGAAAGATCTTTTTCCTTGGTCAAAAAGTTCTACTCTTTGATGCCAAACTCAAATTATTCCCAGGAAAACTCAAATCAAAATGGATTGGACCTTACCTTGTCCAACGAATCTTTGGAAATTGAGCTATCGAAATCAGTCAACTCAGCCATGATTCAGAACCTCTTGTCGTGAACGGTCAAAGACTCAAACCATTCACTGATCTTACCGATACAAATTTGGCTGAGACATCTTTTACCCTTCATTCTCCCTGAGCTCATTGCGCCCGGCTGATGGTGTAAAGCTCAGCACTTAACGGGAGTCAACCTATCATTTTTGAAAAACCCGAAACCTTTCTTGACACATCCTATGCTGAACTCATATTGCACTTTATGGTTCATCCATTAGAACAACCGACTCCACCTCAGGTACCCGTACTCGAGCTTGAAATTGTTCGCAACAGTCATCCCGACCCATTCACCTATCCAACACCTATTCTAATGAATGATCTAAGCTGAACCCGAACCCAGCTAATTTACATTGAGGGCATTGCAAATCGTAGGCATGGGGGGGTATTAAAGTGCAAAACATCGTGAAAATCATCTCACAAGAAGGGTTTCATCAAGAAAATCACATATCCCAAAAATACCAAAAGAATAAAAAATTTCTTGAAAAAGAACAAAAAAATGAGAGGAGAGGAAATTCCGGGGGCATATCAAATTTTGAGGAGAAAAAAGGGAGGAGATAAAAATGTCAAAAAGGAGCACAAGTTGAAAAGGAAAAGAAAAAGAGGTAGTCATTAGTAAGAAATTAAGGAATTGACTTAGTTCTAAACCATATCGAAAGAAAAAGAAAGGCAAAAAGTGCTAATGAAACAAACAAAGAGATTAGTAGGAACACTGATTTTAGGCCTTTTGGACTATAATCCTAGGCTTAAAAATTCAAGTACTCGCTAAGATCTGGATAGTCAAGAGGTTGGGGAAAATGCGAAGCTTAAGTATTAGGTCTAAGGCTTTGGGAGTATTCGGCCTCATTAACTGACCTCTGGTTTGCGGGACTCGGTAACCTAAGCACCCAAATCCACACACAGTCTGGTTCAGTGCATCTAAGTATCAAAATCATGCAAATGCGTTTAAATTATTCTGGAAAAGTTACCTAGATTAGGAGTGGCTGATCAACACAAGTTGATTTGGACGAGTTCCCGACGCGGAGAGGTGGGAAATTCCCCTCGAAGATGCGTAATAACATATCGTCTCCTCGGTGCTTGTCTCCTAGGATATCTACATATCCTACTGGGGCCATGTAAGCACCCTGTGCTGGTTCAGATGCCATGGGTGGCATTATCCCAAAATGTCGATTGCCAGGGTCTGGATTTAGCTACAGAACACCATGGGTAGGATTATCTCGAAATCTCGAAAGCCAGGGTTCTGGGGGTTGCCATGGGCGGTGCTATCTCGAAGCATCGATTGCCAGGTACCCTTCGAGGATTGATGATGGGGACTAGGAATTCGATATAGACCGTGTTGTAAAGCTAATCTGAAGCTAGAAATAAAAAGAAAAGAGAGAGAAAACTCTCCAAAAACAAAGAAAATTCCTCTCTCTCTGACAAAAACACACTGCAAACTGAATGGAGGTTGAAACATGTTACAAGCATGGGTGCTTTAACCGCGGAGTTCAACGAACCTTAGGATAGTTCTTGTGGGCCTTAGAAACCGTCGTGGTAGACGAGACTAAAGCTAGTTAGGTCCGGATCTTGGTTGGTACTAGAGTACCTCTAGGCCCACTATCAGCATTCTAACCTAATCTACAAAAGGAAGCACACATCAAAGTTTTGAGCATTAAAAGATTCATGGTCTAGAATTGAAGTTAATACCTTGAAATTTTGCTAAGGGACTAGCAGAAGCTAGGCATGGGGGTATGATGGGAACACCATCATGAGCCATAACTAGCTCTTTTTGACCCAATTGAGTCAGTAAAAGCTCCTGCATAACCAATTGAAGGTCATAACTCATTGTATAAGCATTCTAAGGGAAAGCAAGAAACTAGGGTTAAAATTATAATTTTACCAATGCAGTACAACCATGGGTTTTCTCAAGGGCTGAATAAAGGTCAAATGGTCTTAAAAAGATAATAAATGGGTTGGATTAGACAGAAAATGGTTTGTGTGTCTTCTGAGAAATAAATGACTTTCGAAACCCTAAAAGCAAACCCACTTAACTAACCAAGGTTCTTGTCATGATAAAATTCACTTAAACCCACTAAAGATCATAGAAAAAATATTCTCTAGGGTTTAGTACCTTCAATTTGGCCATCAGAACCCATCTTGACCTAAAATGGAGTCTTAGACAGATATTTGCCCTAATCGAGATTTTTGCATAAATTAAATAGTCAAACATAGTCAAAACCAAAATCCAACTTCACCATTGGATTCCTTAGGTCCAAATTAGGTTTGTACCAAAATTTGGAACCAAGATGAGTTTTCCTTGACCTAGTTTGCAAAAAGGTCCTATCTGATTACATTTCTACCCCTAACTTTCAAAAACTATTTCAATCAGCCCCCTAGCTTCTTCGTCGTCTTCACAATTATGTCCCTCTACGATTATCGCAGAGGAAACCTACTCCGGCGACCTTTGACAGGGAATTTCTCCTTAATTGCTTGGAGAATCTCTTCCAAATTTGGAGGGGAGATCCCCTGAGAAATTCTCTCCAGTATGAACCCATTCATGAGCTTTGATTCCCTCCCAATCTCTCAGGCAAACGCATGAGAGATTTGGGTATCTTAACAGCTCCCAAGTCCAGCGACCTTCCAAGCTTGAGAAGCTTGCTTCCCAATCCCTAACCGCCCCTTAGATCCTTATTTAAAGAAGCCCAGATCCTCCCGCATTCTCCACGCTCGAAATTAGACGTGATTCCCCTCAATTCATCTCTCCCTCTCACTGTCGAAGGCTCCTCGACGTTCGACAATCCCCTCTACCCTTTCTCGCTGTTCGTCCGTCATACCTGCGGCGGATTCCTCCTCTTTGTTCTTCTCCACGTCTCACCGTACCAGCAAACGACTGTTCCTCTTCATCCTTGTCGTTCCCACCTCACCAGATCCGCCTTCATCTCCAGCATCGACTACACCAGACCCGACGCCCTCGCTGCCCCCTTCGCCCATTGACTTCCTAGCTAAATCCCCTATCCTTTCTACTTTATTTCCACACTTACTCTACTTCAAACTGACCACTGACTCCCCTTCGCGCCTTCATCTTCTCCATCTCCAACCACCCCCTCCGGCGAGTTCATCCCACCTTCATAGCCCACCAAAAACCTCGCTGACCCTCGTAAAACCTTCGCCACACCTCACTGAGCATTTCCCCTCTCTTCATTCACCCATCCATCCAATCATAAGCACCCCGAACACACCTACTCACACACACAGTGTTTGACCTAGGGACACACTCACAGTCACTCTCGCTCCACGCCACCACCCCCATCACATCCGCCGTGCTCCGGTGATACTCCCTGAGTGCCCTAACGTGGTCGAGAGGCTGTTCTAATGATTTCAGGTGCACGACCCTGTCTGCCATTGGTGAGCAGGCTTGAAGCTTGCTTGAGGCTGCTCCAGTCCTCGTTACGCCCATGCTAAAGTCCCAGGACATGCGAAAGAGCCTTGCTCATGGTCCCAGGGCATCAATTGAAGACGTGCACCTCGCATCTTGCTGCAATTGCGAAGGTCACTCCCTGCTGCAGACGTGCAAAGAAAGGGTGCGCGAATAGTCCCACATCGGATGTTGTTGAAGTCATGCACTTGCATAAATTGAAAAAGTGCCATCAGTTGTTCGCCTCAATTACCACAGCGTGAGGTCCCTCTCACCTTCACCTGGCCTCGTCCGCGACATCTCACCCACGGACCTGGCTTGACCTGACCCGACTTGCACTGCTCGCTTACCACCTCACACCAGTGAGCATGGACTCAGGTACGCGCCTGACCTGATAACCCAGATACCTGTGGCTCTGGAAGAGCAGATCCTAAGAGATAAGAAGAGAGGAGAGTTGCGCGAGTAGGGGGAGGGTTTTGCTACAGGAACCTTCGGCCGACACTTAGCTAAATTCTGAAGTGAAAGCCAAAGAAGAAGAAGAGGAGGCCAGAGCAGAAGCTGAAGAAGAAGAGGAGAGCAGAGAAAGAAGAAGAAGAAGAGAGGAAGAGAAGGACACAACAAAGATAGAGAAAGAAGCAGAGAAAGAGAAGAAAAGAAGAAGAAGCAGACAACTTTAAGTCGTCTGATTTCCAAATCAGATGACAGAACTTAGCTCTCATTTCATAACATTTACATTGAGTTCCTTGGTGATATTGTAGGAGTATTTAGTGATCTAAATCACCATTTTATTCCCATATTTTTGCACATTGCTATTGATATTATTGCAATTTCTTTCAGTTTGAATTGTGATCTTGATTTCTAAATCCCATATAGCTCCCTATGTTCGACCTCGGAACTTTTTCGAGTAATAAAAATTATATATGGTTTCAAAGCGATTTCAACAATACTGCAATGCAATTATTTTAAACATCGATTTCACCTTGCAAACACTAAGTGTCCAGCTTTCACATAGAGGAGCAAAAGCCCCCTACCCCCTCTCTCTCTCTTTCTTCCACCTATTCTCTCAAATATTCGGGTTGTAACCAAGTATTCGGATCACAAACCGTGACCAGAGCTACCGAGAGTGTGTGGTAGCCAAGGAGTGCTCGATAGGTCGGGTTAACCATGTATTGGCCGATAAGGCATCTACACATATTCAATTTATCTGCCATTAGGAGCTTGTAACTCCACGGTGTGGGATTATATGTCCCACATGTCCTTCGTAAAGATGCCAAGGTGAGGCTCCTGAATTGGTGTGTCTTGCATCATCGTCAGTTGGAATTGAGTGCCTGGGAAGACACCTAGAAGAATTTCGTGCGGCCTAGGAGTTTCCCCGATGAAGAACTCGGCCTGATGCAGCTGATGTAACCAGAGAAAGAGGTGGCGGCAGCGATGCTCTAGTGAAGGCCTCAAAATCATCAACACGACCCCTTGACCACAATAAAAAAGTCCACGAGCATTGTCGGAGGGTGTGGACTGTGGTGGCGGTGGTTGCGTGGTGTGAGGGCGTGTGTGGTGTTCAGGTGAAGTCGAAAATGGTGGTGCGGCAATGGGTTGTTCAGAGAAAGTTTGGAGGGGTGAATAGCCCTAAATAGGAGAGGGCTTTTGAAGGTGGATGAACGGCGAAGCTTTTGGAAGGGTTGGTGAGCCATTTGGTGGCGTGTGGTGGCGGAAAAACTTCACCGGAGGAGTGGCTGGAGATGGGAACAAGGGTGGTTGGCGGCGGAGTCGAGGGTCGATTTGGAGCTTGAAAGAGGGGAAAAGAACCTAGAGAACTAAAGGAACCTAATTAACCTATTATAATTGGATAAAATGGGAGGAATGGCTCCATCTTTGGTTGGCCAATGCCGAAGAAGGGAACTTGATCCATTGAGGGAGACGGCGGCAAGGAAAGAGGGAGATGACCCTCGCTATGGCTGGTGAGGCACGTACGAAAGTGGTGAAGAAGATGGATAGGCCATTTATCTGTTGGCCATCCCTAGGAAGACGAGAAAGGAGGCCACTGGAGCGAGGGTGTACCTTGGTCATGGATAGGGAAGGAAGAAGGATTTTTAAGGCCAAACCTAGCTAAGGAGGTGAGGAAGGACTTGGGCAAGTTTTATATGCCATTAGGCAAGCCTTCAAGCTTGGAAACAAGCTTGAAGAACTTGTAATCTTTGGGTTAGGTTTAGGAATCTTTCAAGCGTTCGCATGAGCTCTTGGCTTGATTTGGAAGGCCATGAATGAGCTCAAATGGAAGGGGATCTCGTCAGGAGTCCTTCCATTTTTAGGAGAGATCTACCGTAGATTTAGGGGGAAAAGCTTAATCGAAACCTTTCATGTATGGAGGGAAGGTTCCAATGGCAGCAGAGACCTTTTCATGAAGAAGATGAAGATGTTGGGGGGCTTTTTGTAAGATTTTCAAAAGTTGAGGGGCTCTTTGTAAGAAAAAGAATCAGATTAGGATTAAAATGCAAACTAGGTCTAGATGATCTCAGATTGGACCCAAATTTTGGTACAAACCTAATTTGGACCTAAGGAATGTGATGGTGAAGTTGGATTTTGGTTTTGACCAAGTTTGACTAGGTAATTTATGTAGAAACTCAAATTAGGGTAACTTCTTGTCTGAGACTCTATTTTAGGTCAAAATGGGTTCCAATGGTCAAATCAAAGGTACCAAACCTTATAGAATATTTTTACATGATTTTTAGAAGGTTTAGGTAAATTTATATAGACTAGAACCTCAGTTAATTAAGTGGGTCTGAAATTAGGGTTTTAGATGTCCATTAATTTTTGAAATGCGTGAAAACCTGTTTCTTTCTACACGGATCTTCTTATTAGACATTTATGAACATTTGACCTTTAATTAAGCCCTGGGAAAAATCGTGATTGTTCTACATTTAGAATATGATGTTAAAACTATAGATTTACCCCTAATTTAATGTTTATCTTTCAGAAAGGATATGCAATGAATTATGGCCCTTTAACCGTTATGTAGGAGCAGTTGTCTATTTATTCTGACTAATTAAAGTTAGTTATGGCTAATGATGATGTTATCATCATTTACCTTTGATTTTGACGAGCATCATGAAGACTCTCTAGATGAACCTACCTTTGATTCTTTTCTAAAGGAGCCCTCAACATACATAGATCTCATAGAAGCCACATCTTCTGATCCACATACAGAGCCTTCCAAAACCCATTCTCAACCCCGACCCGCCACCAGAATCAATTTCTACTCTAATTTAGCTCGCTCTAATATGGCTGCATATGATTCTCCTCCATTTATTGATCAGGTTTCAGACATGGATGAAATCAATAATCACGTCCTATCCTTCTTTGATCCTACCAGTAGGGTTCCTACATCCTCTATACCTCCGTTTTCTTTTGAGGATCCCTACTCTAACCAGGATGAATCGACTCAGCCAAACCCTGGATTTACATTTCCACATCCATTTGAGCCTCAAATTATTTGGTGGGCTCCACATCTTTTGATCCACATCCACCAACCCACCAGACTGGTTGGGTTTGGACTGCATCATCAACCTGTCAATCTGAACAAGCACCTCGTTGGACCAACCGGGCTATTGATCAAGGTGCTTATACTACAACACTCCTCTGATTTGACCACCCCTTTTCCTTGATCACCTTTTGCTCTGTTGAAGGGCTTGAATTTAGCGCTTAACGAGAGGCAACCCATCATTTCAAAAACCTGAGACCCTTTTGATCATCTTTTGAGCTACACTCCTATTGTACTTCTGAGTTCAATTTTAAAATAGTCGACTTCACCTTTGGTACTTGTACCAAAGCTTGAAATCATTCGCAACAGTCATCCTGACCTATTCACCCACCCTTTGACCTTGTTCTAACCTTTGAACCAAGCTGATTTCATACCCTCTGGTTTACAATGAGGACATTGTAAAACATAGGCATGGGGGCAAATTAAAGTGCAAACATATTGAAATTCAATTCTCTGAGGGGTTCTCACAAAAAAAACATACATATTCTGTTGAAGCAAAAAATCTACACAAATGGATTTGAGTTTACAAAACCCATCATTCTATAGTATGATTTGCAAAGAAATCCATTAACAAATAAATTTTACCGAAACTCAAAAGAATTCTAGGTCGAACATAGGGAGGCTACGTCGATTTCAAATACGTGATTATATTTTTTAAAATTTTTGTTATTTTTGTTTAGAAAGCAAGATAATCACAATGAATTTGATATTAACAATAAGAGAGAGAGAAAGAGAAAGTGAGAGAGAGAGAACAAACACTTTATAATATGGATAATGTTTTTACAACTAGAAAGCGGGAAATATTATAGCTAGAAATCGAAAAATATTACAACTAGAAAGCAGTAAAATCTACTTTAGAAAGCAGTAAAGAGAAAGGAGGTGAGAAGTTGTCCTCCTCGACAGCTGCTTGGAGGACGAGTCTGACAGGGTGACGCTTAGAAGACGGAGGGCGAAGACAGAAGATGGAGAACAAAGTGGGAAGAACCAGGGGCAAGGCAGGGCATTGTCGTCGCTTGATCCACTTCCATAATGGGGGTGAGAAAACTTTGATTTTAACTCTAGAGGAGCATCCTGGGTTTAGGACAAGCTTCTTTAGAGCTTTGGAGAGGGAGAAAGGTGAAGGGATGAAGTATGGGGGTCTAGGCCTTTTTATTGGTGTAAATTGGAGGGAGTAAATGTTAAACATTAAATGAATAAATCTTTAGTGATGAATTTATTTGTCACTAAAGCCTAAACGTGGCTAAAACTCCACGCACGCGCCCGCCGCTTCGACTTTGCGCAAAATGCCTCACTCACGATCGCGCGATCGAACGGCTGAAATGCACACATCGTCGCTTCTTCTTTAGTGCCTTTGCATGCCCCCATGTGATGGCGAGTTGGATTGCACGTCATCATGCATGTGCACGATCCTCGGCCATCCCTCACTCCACATCACTCACATCTGTGACGCTCACGCTTCATCCAATGGTCCAATTTTTTGCACTCCTGCGATTTGAGGCATGCAGAATTGAACCTGCATCATTGGCTTCTTCGTAGCGCCCTTCACCAACGCACTACACACGTGTTTGAGGTGCGTTTACGAATTCTTCCTTCAGTTCTCTCCATCGTTGGATGGCATTCCAACAGTGGAGATTAATCTTACCTTTGTGAAGAAGGTTGCGGTGATGTCGGCGGCTGGGATGGTGCCACGTGGCACCATCCTGGTCGTCGATGTTCTTTGAGTTGTAAATGGTGCCACGGATGTCGGATTGAACTGATTTTCACCCTGTTGGGCTGCGATCGTTGATCTGAACCCATCAGTGAGATCGGATTTGTCATCTATTGTATGAATTTACACCATCTTGGCCCTTGACCTCTGATCTTTCTCGGATTGCTTCTCATGCTAGGGAAGTCTGATCGGGGGGATTTTGGAGTCGTTGAACTCCAATCATCGCCTTGATCAGATCCATACGGTTGGATCTTGATAAACTCCTGTTTATCATCATTCTTATGCATTAAAACAAACCTAGCTCTTTGGATTTTGCTTCGCAAACGGGTTTTTAGGCTTCATTTAAGCAAAAATTAGGATAGGCATGCATTTTACTTTTTATTGTCTTTTTGATATGTTTTTATGCGTGTTAGGGATACACAGAAAGTCAGATCCCCAGAACCCTAGCACTCGGGAAGGCAATTGGTGAAGGAGAAGCTCAAACCAGTTGGGACTCAGCTTGATCCAACTTACCACAGCTAGATTCCAGCTCACTTGGACTAGGGTTAGCTCATCCTAGCTCCATTCAGCTCATCTCAACTCCCATTAGTTCACAGGGAGCTCTAGCTAACTCAGATGAGCTGACTAGAGTTCACCTCTACTTAGGACAAGCTTGATCCATCTCCACTCAACTCCAGTCAGCTGAAGATGACTTCATTTCAGCTCAGGAAGCTCAAGTCCAACTCCCAGGGACTCAGCTTTGCTCAACCCAGTTGAGTTAAGCTACCTTAGCTGCATCAACTAGCTTGATCCTCCCCAGGAGCACCAGACCTAGCTTACCTCAGCTCCTTGTGGTAGAAGCCAGCTTACTTTAGCTTGGCTTAGCAGCTAGCAAAGAACTAGCAAGCTAAGCCAGCTAAAGTAGCTCCATGCCACCCTCTTCAGTAGCTACCAGCTCATGTTCAGCTCTAGACTTCTTCTGTCCAGCTCCTTTCCTCAAACCTTAATTCCCATTGCCTCCTCCTCTACTCCATTACTAGCTAAGCTAGCTTAGCATAGCTTAGCTTAGCTAAGCTCCAGCTCCCTGGCCATCCACCACCCTAAAACCCTACCTAACTAGCTCCACCATGTAACCCAACCTAAGTCCACCTAAGCTCTACCTAGTCCACCCGTAACTTGGCGCCAACATAACCACCTCTTCAGCCCTCAACCAACCACCAAAAGACACCAAAAGTTGGCACCAAACCTAACTCTAACCACCTCCCTTTTGGTGCCAACTTCATCCCCAATCTACACCCTACACCTACCCCCTCCAAGCCATATCCACCATCCACCTCACACCGATTCTAGAAGCCTTCCCTTTGGCGCCAAACCTAGGCTCCCCTTCATGGTTGGTGCCAACACCTTGCATCCCTTAGCCACCATAACTACCCCTTACAAGTCCCTTGAGTTGGCGCCAAATGATCTCCACCATAGGATCCTTAACCACCATCTCAAATCCAATCCTAGCCACCCATCCAAAGGACACGCCAACCCCCCATCTCCACCTCTATAAAAACCCTCCTAATCACCACTAAAAGCCCATCCTCTTTTTAGTATCATTCTAACTATACCCACCATAACCTAAGGCCATGGAAGAAGAAGAAGAGAAGAAGATTAAGGAAGCATCCTACCCGCCCCCTTGGTGCCTTCTTCCCCTTCTCTCTTCTCCCTTGTGCCACGCCAAGGAGGAGGACATTCTCCCCTCAAGGAGGACAGCCAGGCAAGGAGAAGCAAGGGTGGTGCACGCCCACCCTTGGAGGACATCAATTAAGGTGGTAGCTTCCACCGTGGAGGAGCCAAGGCACGCCCACCCTAGGGCTTACCAAAAAGGAGGAGACCTCACCTTGAAGGAGCTTACAAGGAGGAGTTGGAGGAGTTCTTTTCAACTATGGGAGCAGCCGTAGTTGGAGCAAGGGCTTCATCATCTTCGTTGTCTTCATCATCAGGACTTTTGTTTTGCTTGTTTTGTAGTTTTCTTGTTGTTATAGAAGCTTTCCTTTACAAGTGTAGAACAAAAATCCGCTTTTATAAAGTTGCTTTACCAGATTTGTGTACTTTGTTCTCTACTTTAGTTTATGTTGGGATTCTCACACCCTCTTCCTCATTATCCTAGGCCTTCACTTGCCTAGGATGAGCTTGGGAAGAAGTTACTCTTGCCACTTAGTTACTAAGGTAGTGATAGTCTCCCTTTCCCGTCAACAAAATCTGTTTTGCTCCCTTATTTCAAAACTCATAAAAATTATATAATTAAAAAGAGCAAAAAGAAAGGTGAATTTCATTTCCAAGCAAGAGACGTATTTTGCAAAAAAAATGCCTCCTTGGACAACCCTAGATACCCCACTATCTAGGTTATAAATTTTAAAAGAGAAAGTAGATTTATGCATTACAACGACTAAAACACAATTTTAACAAACCACGTATTTTCGCTATCAGATCTTCAATCCGAGGCCCTATTTAAATATTGCCCTCTCACCTAACCATAAAAAGGAGAAAATAACCTAAAATTTAAACAAGCTATCCTAAATGCATGATGATGCATGTTATGTAATATTTATAATGTATGATGCAACTATATGTCTAAGAACATACAAAAATATATGGTTTATGTGATATAAACATGTTTACATCATATTCAAAAAATGATAAAAATACAAAAATTGAAAAAGAACAAAAAAAATGGAGAAAGGGGAGGAAAATTTTGAGAATTGATTGCATATCATTCATGAGGAGGAAAAGAGGAAAAAGAAAGTTAGATGTTAAAAAGGAGCAAAAGCATGAACAAAAATTGACAGTCATTAGCACTTGATTATGGTGATTACTTAAGTTCTAGACCTAATTAAAAGGAAAAGAAAAATTAAGTCCTGAAATGACAAAGAGACAAAGAGATTAATATGAGTGCTGATCTTAGGCCTCTTGGGCTTGTTTTAGGGCTTAAACATTCACGTATCCATTAAGATCCAGATTAATCCTCAAGAGGTTGAGGAAAGTGTGAAGCTAATGTATTAGGTCTAAGTCTTAGTGATTATTCAGCCATGTTGCCTGCTCTTTGGTTTGTGGGACTTGGCAACCTAAGCACCCAAAAATCACACACTTAGTCTAGCTTAGTGCACTTAATAAAGAAAAATCTGCCAAAAGTGTTCTATTCTGAAAAGACATCTCGAAGGTCTAGCTTAAGAGCGGCTCGACAACAGAAGTTGATTGAACGAGTTCCCAGCACGAAGAGGTGGGAAATTCCCCTCGAAGATCCGTGATAACATATCATCTCCTCAGTGCTTGTCTCCTCGAATATCTAAATATCCTACCAGGGCATGTAAGCACCTTGTGCTGATTCAGGTGCCATGTGCAAGATTATCCCAAAATGTCAATTGCTAGGGCCTGGATTTAGTTACAAAATTCAATAGGCGGCAGTATCTCAAAGTGTCAAAATCCAGGGTTCTAGGAGTTGCCATGGGTGGTGTTGTCCTAAAGAATCAAAAGCCAGGGACCCTTCGAGGATTGATGGTGGGGACAAGGAATCTGATATATATACCGTGTTTAGGGCCAATTCAAGGCTAGATCTAGGGAAATTTAAAAAGGAAAAGAGAGAGAAAACTCTCCAAATGAAAAACCTTTTATCTCTTTCTTAAAAAAATGCATTGGAAAACTAAACCTAGACGTGCTACGCTTTAAGCACAGGTGTTGTAATTGTCAGGTTCAACAAACCTCTAGGTAGTCATTGCAGAACTTAGAAACCTTCATGGAAGACTGAGACTGAAGCTGGTCAGGTCTTAATCTTGATTGATACTTGAGTACCTCTAGGCCTACTATTAGCTTTCTGACCTAATTTCCAGAAAGCAATAAGAATCGGGCAGCTGAACTTCAAGTCTAGAACTCTAGTTCTTTTCATATGATTTTGCTAAAGGACTAACAAAAGTTAGGCATGGGGGTATGATGATATCGTCATCATCAGCCATACGTAGCTTTAATTAGTTAGAATTAATAGACAAATGCTCTCACATAACCGCCAAAGAGTCATAATTCACTAAATATTCCTTTTGAAAAGAGTGCACTAAGAAATGGGTAATTCTGCAATTTTAATAGCATATCATAAATTTAGAATAGTCATTAGGTTTCTCAAGGAGTAAATGAAGGTCAATTGTTCATTAATGACTAATAAGAGGGTCCATATAAACAGAAATGGATTTTCGCGCACTGCAAGAGTTAAAACAGCACATAAAACCTTAATTTCAGATCCGCTTGAATAAATTCCATCTAAACCTTCTAAAAATCATAGAAAAATATTCCATAAGGTTTGGTATCCTTGATTTGACCATTGGAACCCCATTTTAACCTAAAATAGAGTCTCAGACAAGAAGTTGCCCTAATTTGGATTTTTGCATAAATTATCTAGTCAAACTTGGTCAAACCAAAATCTAACTTTACCATTAGATTTTTTGGGTCTAAGTTAGGTTTGTACCAAAATTTGGTCTTAATTAGAGATCATCTTGACCTAGTTTGCATTTCAGTCCAGTTAGACTCTTTCTATCTCACACAAACCCTAGCTTTTGAAATCCTTGCGAATAGCCCCCCAACTTTGTCATCTTCTTCGCGTTTAGGTCTCTGCTGCCACGGCCGTGTGAACACAGCTGCCACTGACCTTCAATCAAGGAGTTCTCCCTGATTTCACGCCCAAACTCTTCCAAAATTGGAAGGGGAACTCCTGAGAAGATCCTCTTCAATCTAAGCCGCATCTTGGGCTCTAAGTCTTGCCTAAAACCTAATGCAAATGATTTGAAAACATGGGTTTCCTATTTTACGAAGATCTAGAGCTTCTAAAATTGATTTCCAAGCTTGGAACACCCCCTTGAACCCTATAAAAACACCCCTGATGCAAACCTCACCTCCTTAGCTAGGTTTTGAGGCTAATTACCTCTTCCTTCTCCCTCTTGGGCCACATTCCACCCTAGATCCGATGATCTCCCTCCCCTTCATCCTAAAGATAGCCAACAGTCAAATTGGCTTGTCCATCTTCTTCCTTATCCTCCTCCACGGCTCGGCAACCAAAGCGATGGTTGTCTCCCCTTTTCTTCGCCGCAATCTCCCTCAAGGAACATGCCTCTTCCACGGCACTGACCATCACACCGGCGCTCGTATTCCTTCCCATTCGTCCATTAAATTAGGTCCTACCTCTTCCTCTCTCCCTCTACTCTCTTTTCTTCTCTCTAAACCTTAGTTTTGACTCACGACCACTCCTCCCCCTCCATCTTCCTTTACTCCAGTTGAACTCCGACAAGGTCGCGAGCCCACTACACACCACCATTCTCCAAGCCACAAATCCCACTAGCATCGCCACTCATCCTCACACAAAACCCCTCATTCCAATCCCCCAAACACCCACTCATAACTGCCCCCAAACACACCCTCCACCGTACACCTTTCCCGAGGTCGTCTGATCTCCACACTTCACCAAATGCCGTGAAACCATTGCCATCACACTCCACATCCTTTGGCGATACTCTTGGGCTATTTGATTGGGGCTTTGAGCTCATGTTACTATTTTCAGGTTTTTCCATACATCTCCATCACCATTGTCATTTCTACCTCTGGTCGCCTTGCTCCGACTTGCTCCAACCTTGGTACCATGCCTAGGTGCTGCGGAATTATTTCAGGAACTGATCTGGAGCATCAATTGAAAGGCACATAGTAGCAGCTGTTTCAATTGAGGAACGACCTTCAACTGCTGTGCACAAGCAAAGAGTAGGACATATAGTCGCACATCGGCGGATGAGAGGTGCACAACCGCCCATAAATTGATTTTGTGCCCTGAGCTATTCGTCCAGCACACGAGGGGTTAGGCCCCTCACATGCCTGCACACCTCTCTCACCTACACCCCCGGTGAGCCTAGTCAAACCCGTTTACCCGGATCCCTGAATACCTGATTAGCTACCTGGCTTTGAGAAACAGAAAGGAGAATTTGTGAGAGGAACGGGGGGGGTTTGCTCCCTGTGGCTCTGCTCCAGGTGCATGCCTTGTGCTGAACACTTAACACTTAGGCTCTGTGGAGAAGAAAGGAAGGCTCGTGTTGAAGGAAAGAAGAAAGCCTTAAGTAGAGAAGGAAAGAAGAGAAGAAGGAAAGCTAAAGTAGAAGAAGAAGAAGAAGAAGAGAAAAAAGAAAGAAAGGCAAAAGCCTTGTGCTTGTGCTTACTGATGATCACTTAAGCCGTCTAATTTGGGAAACTATCGTCTGAGGCATTATAGCATTCAAGCTACTGTTCATTTATTTCATTTAATTGAGATGTCTGATGTGCATGTTTGATTAGGGCTAATAATTGGTGATTCAAATCACCATTATTTTGTCTTAACTTCTTTTTATCATTGTGAACTATTGCGATACTCATGCTTATGATTGAATATCAATTTGAGTAGATTATTATTCATTGAATATCTCTATTTTTGTGCTTCGTTTATTATGCTCATTGATTCTAAATGTGATTAATGTTGTGAATTCCACATTTGCTCCATGTGTTCAACCTCGGACTCCATTATAGATTTTGAGTTATAAATTTTATCTGTTTGAGAGCTATTTGTCAACCATACTACAATGCAATTTCCTTGAAACTCGACTAAAGCTTAACAACACCCCCTCCCCCCCACCCACCCCAATCTCCTTTAGAGATAAAGACACCTAGTAGTGATAGCCATCCAAAAATCCATTAACAGAATTTTTTAAACATCATACCAAGTGTTGAACTCATAAACAACAACATAAAAATGGCATGGCACAAATTAATTTATAACATAAAATTAGCACAATAATAACAATTGTAAAGTAATTCACAATCTCTGTGTCGTCCAGGATGAGTTGAGAAGGGGGAAGGTAGTAGGAGTTGGAGAGGAGGAAGGGGGTGGGCAGCAGCAGAAGTAGGGTGGGGAGGAGGAGGGGGAACGCAATAGGAGGAGGAGAGGAGGAAGGGGGACGAGGAGGAGGTGGGGGACAGGGAGGAGGATGCCACAGTAGAAGGAGGAGAAGGAAGCAAGGGATAGGGTTGGAAATATAGAACATCTCCAAATCCCTGGAATGTTACGATGCATCCGATTATGCTAACCATCTTGAAATTCAAGCGACTTGGCGAGAAAGCATATGACCCAAGCCAAGCTACATTCAGGATGGTGGACAAGTACATTTGAGTGTCTTCTAAAAAACTTGGAACTGAAGAAAAATTATGAGATGAAGGTTAGGAAGAAAATTAAAGATACAAATTGGAAGTCAAATAGAAGGGAGAATCGATCTAAAATCAATGATTATCCAGCTGCATCTTAACCTTTAAAAGAGGAAAAGAGAGTCTAAATACTATTGGTTGATTGTTATTAGTAAACAACATTTTTGAGGCATTTTCTACAATAAATAGACGTTGCTATTTCATAAACCATCCCGGACAACCATCTTCCACCTACATTATTATGCCCACAACCGAAATTCGAGACGACATTCATAGCATAGTATATAAGGTAGCACTCTAACTGTCACGTTCAACAGTAATTGAGGGAAGATTTTTTTGGTATACTTCAGGAAATTAACAAAGTTATTCGTTGGCTTGTAATTCATGGACAGACATTCAGACATTGTGCTGCAATTCAGAATTAAGATGATGTGTCCTTTTCTTGTGGTATATGCTAAAAGGCCCAAAACTGACTTAAATAACATGATTATCAAATATAGTAAGGACATAAGCTCTCCACCACCTGCGATCCATTTTTTGGTGATGCAAAAGTAAGCTTCCATCTATCTCAGTTGTGGGTTACATTTGATTCCATGGAGTCCCCCAGTGCCTACATTTAGAAAAAAGGCCAAATGATAGAGGTGAAGATGCATTACAAAAGCTCTACAACCAGTAGAGGATTTGTCTAGGATTCCAACTTAATACAGTTCCAAATAATCGCCTTCACTTTTAACAATTGCAAACAAAAGAAACAATCTTCTTAAACAAATAATATGTATATATATATGGAGGAGAGGAGAGGGGGAGCTAGGGTTAGGGAGGAGGACGACGGCTAAAGGGTTTGGAGGTCCAAGAGATGGGGTCAGAGAGAGAGGATGGAGGAAGGTAGGGCAAGTCCATGCACGGCCCAAGGGGTTGACGATATGTGGAGGCGAAGGAGAGGAGGGAACACAGATATTGTGTGCTATCAGTGTAGAAGGAGAGGGCATATGGCGACCGTGTGCAGATCACCGACCGTGTGCTTGGCATGTGGGGGCTAGGGCCATAAGAAGGCAGAGTGCAGAGTGAAGAGGAGGATGGCTCAACAAGACAGTGGGCAAGTTAAGGTCCAAGGAGCGAGTGGGACAACACCGCCGCCACCTCTGGCGAGGATGGGGCAGGTGTACGATGTGGAAGTACCACAATCTGAGGAGGTTACGGTAGAGAAGATGGCGATAAGGGGGGACCTTATTGGTGAGATTATGGTGGGAACGTATGCACATGAGCAGATCCAAAACCTGGTAAGGTCTCTATCGTTATCCTCTTAGGGGTGGAAGGTGGCACATTTGTGCGGGGCAAGGTTTGTGCTATTTGATTTGGGTATGTTGGACGTGGAAGGTCTTTGCTTTCGCACAAGTACTTTTGAAGGAGTGACAATGATATGGATATTGGTGTCACCCTTTTATGGGGCTCTCCAAGACCGCCCTCCCCAAAGGGCTGAGAATAGAAGGGGAGTCATGCAGATTTGGGGACTACCTTTGCATCTAAGGACGAACAGGGCAGTGGCAGGAGTGATTTCCAACTTCATGACCATGGTAGAGAATGCCAAGGTGGGTCTATGTGAGGGAGATGGGAGATCGGTTAGGGTTGAGGTAAAGGTGACAAGGGGGGCCCAATCCCTGACAAAATCATTCTTAAGTGTAGAGGGAGCTCATGGCTCCTCTAGCTGAAATTAGCCCTCCTTCGCAAGGATAAACAGTAGGAGGAGGCACCAAATGTGCAGGCAGAGGGATTGGCTACTTAGAATGACACTTACAAGGTTGGACCTCGAAGATCAGACAAGCAAGAGGTAAAGAAGAGGAAAGAGCTTCATTGGTTGGAGGTGCCAGATGATGAGATGAAGGGAACGAACCAGCCAATGCTTGAGGATTGATGGTGTAGGATGAATGTGGGGGAAGGGAGCTTGTGGTTGTACACTCAGATATGCAGAGGTAGGAGGAGGATCATGAGATCACTCCACAGAACCTAGACACACTCTCCTTCTTGACTCCAGGGGGTCTGTGTTATGGAGTGAGGTCATCATCAATGGGGAAAGTTGTGTGCTCCCCATACAAATTGTAGGGAAGGAGAGCTGGAGGTGACCAAAAATCCAGTGAAGGGAAGGTTGCAGCCATTCTGAATGTAGAGAAGAGGGCAGGGGGACAACAAGGGGATCAGTAGATTAGGGGATGAAGGTGATCACATGGAATGTCCGTGGGTTGCGCGATAAGGTGCGAAGGGCTTCCTTGGCTCGTTACCTTTGTGAGTGGGAGGTGGATTATGCCTTACTACAAGAAACTCATATAGAAGGAAGAGGGGATTTTTTGTGGCAGTCGCTGCTCTAATGGGGTCAAGCTGATGTTAGAATGGTGGATGCGCTTGGAAGGGAGGGGGGGGGGCTGGCAGTGTGGTGGAAAACATCCAGACTGAGTTTGAGAGAGGTATGGAGGGGCAAATTTATGGTCTCATGCAGATTTCAAGTTGTAGGGGATGATCAGAATTTGATTATCTCATGTGTGTATGGTCCATGTGCGGACAATATGAGAAACGAGTTGTGGCAAGAGTTGTGTGTGATGGCAAGCGAGACAAATGGGGTGCCTTGGCTTGTAGGTGGAGACTTCAATAGCATCTTGTCTGAAAATGATCGACTGAATAGAAGGGTGGATAAGGCCTTGCTTGGCTTTCAGTCGGTGGTGTCAGAGGTTAAACTGAATGAATACCCATCAGCCAGGGTAGAATTCACATGGTGAGGGGGGAATGGGCTGGTTTCAAAGTTGGATAGGTTCTTTTGGAGTGTGGAGATGCTGGAGAGATTTCAACTCTCATCAGTCATGGGTTTGGATCACCCCTTCTCGGACAATACCCTATTGCTATGGGACAGTGGGGAGGAGTCATATGTTGGTACTTATTTCAAATTTAGGAAATCTTGGCTGAGGGAGGAAGGCTTCAAAGAGATGGTCATCCACTGGTGGGAGCACAAGCAGGTGGAAGTATCTGCTACTTGTCAATTGGCTAGGAAATTGAAGGACTTGAGAGCAATGTTGAGGGAATATAAACCAACGGTGGAGATTGTGAGAAGCCAGAGATGGTCTGAAGCATTATCCATGGTGCGGCTACTAAACGAGAAGGAGAATAGTGGATAGTTGGCTGAGGATGAGGTGGCACAGAGGAAACACTGGCAAGGGGTGGTTCAAGCGGAGGACCTAGCAAGGGAAGTGGACTAGCGAGAGAAGTCAAGGCAATTATGGTTGAAGGAGGGAGATGCAAACATGAAGGTTTTTCATATGGCAGCGAGCTCTAGAAGGAGAATGAATTTCATCTCTTCTCTGAAGAAAGGTGATATAGTGCTAACTTCTTCAAATGAGATCAGAAGGGAGGTGGCTAGATATTTCAAGGAAACCTCAAGATCAAATGGGAGAGGAGGGTGGAGGTTGGCAGCTTCAAACCTCCCTTGAGGTGGGAAATGTAGCAGCTGTAAAAATGACAGAAAGTATCTCAGATTAGGAAGTGTTGGAGGCCATGGATGGGTTGAATGCATAGGGATCTCTAGGTCCAGATGGATTCCAAGTCCTTTTTTACAAGGAATTTTGGCATGTGGTCAAAGGGGACATGATGGAGGTTATTAATGAGTTTCAAAGGGGAAATTCAGGTATGGAGAGAATAAACAAATCTTACCTATTCTTACTACCAAAGAACATTGGGGCAGAGACATTGGCAAACTTCAGGCCTATCACGCTTTCGAACTCGATTTATTTAATCATTAGCAAAGTGTTGGCAAATCGATTGAAGTACATTTTGACTGACTTAATTAGCCCGGTGCAATCGGCTTTCCTTCCCAATAGATCACTACAAGAGTCATTCATTGTAACGCAAGAGGTGGTCTCAGGGTGGAGCAAGAGAAAGAGCAAAGAATTCATGTGGAAGGTAGATTTTAGTAGAGCCTACGACTCGATAGAATGGTCATACCTTTGGGAGATTTTTAAGAGGAGGGGCTTCTCATCTCTTTGGATACAATGGATGAAAAGATGCATTGTCACATCCTCTTTCTCCCCTCTCATGAATGGGAGGCCATGCGGAGTGTGGATACAGCCTTAATGTGGAGTGAGACAAGGGTGCCCTTTGGCCCCTCTTATTTTTAATCTAGCAGTGGACACCATAGCGCACTTTACTTGTAAGCTGGCAGATGCGAGTTTGGTTAGGGGGTACTCTTTGTCAAATTCTAGAGCTCTGGCACCAATACTGCAGTACGCCGACGACACAGTTTTCTTTGTGGAAGGAGGGCTTTGTGAGGTGGAGACCCTATTTACAATGATCAACATATTCGATGAGATATCGGGCCTGAGGTTGAATGGGGCGAAGTCGTCACTGATTTGCTTTGGCATGACAAGCCGAGAGGGTGAGGCAATTTCAGCCACCTTGCATACTCCAACTGCCACACTCCCAGTGAGGTATTTGGGTCTACCGATGAGTGATAAGAAACTGAAGAGTGATTTGGTCTCTCTATTTGAGAAAGTGAACGTCAAACTGGAATCCTGGAGTAGTAGATTCTTATCGAAGGGAGGACGATTGACTCTGCTCAACTCAGTCATCACTTTGATATCGGTCTTCTTCTTCTTGGTGTTCAGATCTCTGAAGGCAATATGGAAGAGGTTGGATGTGATGAGGAAGTGCTTTTTCTGGAAGGGTGCGAAGGTGGAAGGCAGGTTCTTGCATCTGGTGAAGTAGCTGCAACTTTGTAAGCCTCGATCAAAGGGAGGGATGGACATCCATTCATTGAAAGAATTTAATGATGCTTTGCTCCTGAAGTGGGCAATTAAGTTGACAGTGGAGGATGGAAAGATGTGGCCCCAACTAATCAAGGAGACCTATGGACCTATGCAGGTGCAGCTGTGGACAAAGGCTCCAAACCGATTTTCACCATTCTGGAAGTCAGTGAGGAGAGCGCTTCAAGAGCACTGGCTAGAATTTGTGCCTGTCCGGGGGGATGGTAGACACTTCACTTTCTAGACTAATGAATGGTCTGATCTAGGCCAACTGAGCATGGCATATCCAAGAGAATTTGCTGTAGCCATGGACAGCAGGGCATCGGTCAAGGACTGTTCGGATGATGCAAATGGCAGGTGGGTCCTTACTGCAGCAGATGCATGCGAGGGAGGCCAAACACAGGAGGGGCAAGCATGGTTGATAGCAGACTTGGAAGCCTTCCAGCTGATGGGAGCAGTGGATGGCTTTCGCTGGAAGCATGGTCTGTTCACTCCATCCAAGGTGTATAGAAGGTTGTTGGACTCCATGGATGCACCCCCACAGCTGAAGATAGCGACTGTGCCAAAGTGTGGACTCTGAAAATTCCACTCAAAATTAAGATTTTTTTGTAGTTATGCAGGCCTGATGGACTTATTATAGGTGAAATGAGGAGTAAAAGATTAGGAGCTCCAGCTCAGAATTGCCTGCTATGTGATTTCCCCACAGACAACAAGGTGCACCTATTCGCATCTTGCTTGGTGACAGATCAGATCTGGAGGGGAGTCTGTGCGGAGCCTTTGCCCACGTGGAATGGTCTCTGGAGGAATCGATGGATGATAGGGAAGCCGTAGGTGAAGATGGTGGCTATTATGTGGAGTGTGTGGCATGCTCACAACGAGTGTCTATTTAGAGGGCGATCCATTAATGTGGGGGGCATTCTAAGGGAGTGTTGGGTGCATGTGAAAGAGTGGAGTGACTCCATGTAATGCCTTGATTTTTTGCATGAATAAAAGGATCCCAGTCTGTTATCGTCATCGATAACACTCCTCATCTTTTCAAAAAGAAAATACTTCATTGCTTTTTAGGGACTATCAAATACACAAAGAAACCAAATCTCTTGCACCATCTCTTACTTAATAAGTAGAGAGAACTTACAACACATAACCACTAAAAACTTAAATATATACAATCAACATGGGTAGAATGAATTGATAAAAAACACACAAATTAATAATAATAATAAAAATAAAGGGATCAAACAATGCAATTCTTATTGAGATTTGCCAAGCTAGAGCTGTTGGGGGCTTCTGATGGGGGAGGGAGATACATGATCTGGGAGCCAAAATCCTTGAACGAGGTGATTGCGGCCCCTTCAAGGAGGGGGAAGGTAGTAGGAGGAGAGGAGGAGGCAGAAGACGGGGAGGAGGATGCCACAGTAGGAGGAGGAGGCGGGGGATGGGGAGGATGAGGAGGAGGAGGGGATGGGGACGAGGATGGGGAGGGTGGGGAGGAGCTGCTGGAGGGCGGTGGGGAGGAGGAAGAAAAGAGGGGCGAGGAGGAGGAGGAGGAAGATGAGGAGGGTAGCAAGGAGGAGGACATGCTGGCAGGAGGGTGGAGGGGAGGTGGACGTATTGGCAAGAAGGTGATGGGGAGGAGGAAGAGGAAGGGGGCATGGAAGAGGAGCAGGAGGAGGAAGACGATGAGGTGGAAGAGGAAGAGGGAGGCGAGGAGGAGGGTGTGCTGGTAGGAGGGAGGTGGGGAGGAGGAAGAGGAGGAGGTATGGAGGAGGAGGAAGACAAGGAGGGGGATGAGCGTAGCGAGGAGGAGTTACCTGAGGAGGGGAAGGCGAGCAACGATCGATGACGATGGTCAGCGATCGAGGAGGGGCGGCGACGAGGAGGGGAGGCAATCGACACTGTCTGAGGGCTCTATGGGATGAGGAAGGTTTGTTCGAAATGTAGAGGAGGAGAGGGCTTTGCATTGGTTTAGATGGATCGACATTTGCTGTTAGTTATGTAAGAAAGTGATGACAAATGTCTAAATTAATTCCAAACTCATGCCCAAATTTTGGTGGCTTACGCAGGTAAATTTTATCTGCATTTTTGCCATCACTTTTTACAATAAACGATGACAAATATTTATTACATATTATTTTTTTGTAAGGGATGGAGGGGGTTAGTTTTAATAATGTATTCTCCGTCGCTTATATAAGCAACAACAAAAATATTTTTGCTGTCGCTTGGAATATTGACGACAAATAACTTACGGTAAAACAACTTTTTCTAATAGTGAATATTGATTCCTAAAAGTGTTTATCTCACAACCTAGATAAAAATTCAAGCATAATTGAGATAAATTGTCCTTGATAACTTATTACGTCATCTAATGGATTCAAGGCAAGCATCCAAAATATTTAACTCCAAGTTATCAAGTAACAATTATGAATTATTGTAACCTATTACTTAAGTTTATGAGCTCCCAATGTAAAATAATTTATAGAATCTATAACCTCCATTTAAAATCTAGACATCCAAATTAGTTTTCTTATAAATGAATCTACTAATCAACATGCAATTGGGAATTTTAAAAGATCCACACTTAGATTTATATGGTTGAGACGCCCTAATATTCTCATCCAACTTTAATAAATAAATTTTTTAGGAAGGGTAGAAATGTAACTACGAAGTTAAATAAGTGAAAATGGAAAGATTGTTTGGAAACCTTCAATTTTCATAGTTGAATATGGCTACATGAAGGATGCTTACCAACTATACCTGAACTCAGCCTGCTATCAAGATTGCTTAAGTCAAGTGGCCGACTATTAAAACTAGGAGCTTGCTACACTTGTAAGGATGCATGCCAACAATAGGCTTTTATTTTTGATGTTTACTCAATTAACACCATAACTTTCATGATTATGATTTCCATGTGCGTTCACACCATGCTTAGCCTTCAATATGCCTTAACTTATATGTGTAAATTTGAGAAGAGAATGTGAAAATCACACATATTCTCTTGAAAATAAGATAATTGTCACCTTAACGAATAAATTGAGGTAGATCACAATATTTGAATCTAAAGTGGCTATGTTTTTATTTAGTTAAAAAAAGGACATGGGAGCTCTATCTAAATAGCCATAAGGTTGGAAATAAGAAAATTCACCTCCAAATCAAGTGCTTCTTACAGAAAGGAAGAGCGGAGAAGTTTGAGTACACATTGAAGATTCGAGGAATTCTTTGGAAGTCTAAGTTTTGATCTTGACTCTTCGATGCTTGTAGAGTTTAAGTAGAATTCAAGCTACAATAATAGGTAGAAACTTTTCTCGAAGTTGGAGAGATGCTGAGAGCAGAGTGGGGTTGGAGACAAACCAAGTTAAATAAATATCTAACTCTAACCATGATGGTTCCTAGAATTCTAGATTTGAGAATAGGTATAAATTGGGGAGAAGTTAGGAGCAAAATGGGGATGGAAACAAACCAAATTAAACAAATATATGACTCTAACTATGATAGTTCCTATCTTTTTTATTGACCTCCAGGCTACATTGGTAAGAGCAAGAAGCTCTCAAGCTTAGATAAAGAAATACGTTCATGAATCACATTACTTTAACATAATATGGAATTACCAACCTGTTTATCGTGGCGAAATCGATTTAAAAGTAAAGCGTTACAATATAGTCGAAATCGCTTTGAAAACAAATACAATTTTTATTACTCGAAAAAGCTTCGAGGTCGAATACAGGGAGCAATAAGAGATTTAGAAATCAAGATCACAATTCAAACAAAAGAATTTGCAATAATATCAGTATTAATGTGCAAAAAAGATGGGAGTAAAATGGTGATTTAGATCACCAAATACTCCTACAATATCAACTAAGGAACTCAATGTATATGTATGAAATGAGAGCTAAGATCTGTCATTTGATTTGGAAATCAGACGACTAAAAGTGATTGTCTTTTTCTTCTTCCTTCTTCTCTTTCTCTACTTCCTCCTTTCTTTCGCAGCTTCTTATCTTTCTTCTTCTTTTCCTCAGGCCTTCACCTCTTCTTCTTTCTCTCTTTTCTCCTCTGTGCCTTTAGCTCTTTGATCGTCCTCTTCCTCTTCAGCTTCTGCTCAGGCCTCCTCTTCTTCTTTTCTGGCTAAGTGTCAACCGAAGTCCCTTATAGCAAAACCCTCCCCCTACCTGTGCAACTCTCCTCTCTCTTTCTCTCTTAGGATCCGCTCTCTCAGAGCCACAGGGTATTCGGGTTATCGGGTTAGGCACATACCCCGGTCCAGGCTCACTGGCGTGCGGGGGTGAGCGAGGAGTGTAGGTCAGGTGGGTTATCGGGTCGACCAAGTCCATGGGTATGTGTTGCGGACGAGGCCGGGTGAGCGGGTGAGAGGGACCTCACCCCATGAACTAAGGCGAATAGCTTCTTTCACAAAATTAATTTATGAGGGTGGCGACTTCAGCACTTTCCAATGTGGGACTATCCGCTCCCTCTTCCTTCGCGTGTCTGCAACAGGGGATCTCCTTCCAATTGCAGTAGTTGCTGGGTAGTGGTGCCCAATTGACTACCTGGTTGCGTTCGAGAGTTGATTCCACGCAACCTGAAGCAAAGACTTGGGATCGGGTCACCTGGAGCGAGCTTCAAGCAAGCTCGAAGCTTGCTCAGCAATGGCGGACAAGGCAAACACCTGAAAATAGCAAAACAGCCTTTCGGCCATGACAAAGTGCTCAGAGAGGGTCGCCGGAGCACGGCGAATGTGATGGGGGTGGTGGTGTGGAGTGATAGTGGCTGTGAGTGCATAGCGAGGTTGAACTATGTGTGTGTGAGTGGGTGTGTTTGGGGGTGCGTGTGAGTGAGTGGAGAAGTGAATGAAGAGAGGGGAAATGATCAGAGATTGTGGCGAATGTTTTGAGTTGGTCGATGAGGGTTTTGGTGGTCTGTGGAGGTGGGATGGTCTCGCCGGAGGGGGTGGCTGGAGATGGAGACGAAGGCGGTTCCAGTGAGGGAGAAGCGGCAAGGACAAACGGTAACGGGTGTCTGCTGGTATGGTGAGACACGGACAAGAATAGGGAGGATGAATCTACCACAGGTATGGCAGACGAACGACGAGAAGAGGTAGAAAAGGTCATCGGACATCGAGGAACCTTCGGCCATGAAAGAGAGAGAGGAATTGTGGGGATTCACAGCTAATTTTGAGCGTGAAGAGATCGATGAGCTCTTAGGGTCCTTATAAAGGGCTCTAGGGGGCGATTAGAGCTTGGGAAGCAAGCTTCCCAAGCTTGGAAGGTCGTCGGACTTGGGAGTTTTCTCAATACCCAAATCTCTCATGCATTCGCAGAGAGATTGGGAAAGATCTGGAGCACATGGACGGGGTTAGATTGAAGGGAATTTCTCAAGGAGTCTCCCTTCCAATTTTGGAAGAGATTCGCCAAGCAATCAAGGAGAAATCTCCTGTCAAAGATTGTTGGAGTAGGTTTTCTTCACGATAATGGCAAAAGGACCTAATTGTGAAGGTGATGAAGAAGTTAGGGGGCTGAATGCAATGGTTTTTGAAACCTGAGGGTATAAATGTAATCAAACAAAACCATTTCACAAACTAGGTCAAAACAAGCTCATCTTGGATCCAAATTTTGGTACAAAAATAATTTGGACCTAAGAAATCCAATGGTGAAGTTGGATTTTGGTTTTGACCATGTTTGATAGGGTAATTTATGTAAAAACCCAAATTAGGGCAAATATCTGTCTGAGACTTCATTTTAGGTCAAGATGGGTTCTGATGGCTAAATTGAAGGTACTAAACCCTAGATAATATTTTTCTATGATTTTTAAAGGGTTTATGTGAATTTTATCCTGACCAGAACCTTGGTTAAATAAGTGGATCTATTTTTAGGGTTTCAAAAGTTATTTAATTCTCAAAACATACGCAAACCCTTTTTCTGTCTGATCTGACCCACTTATTATCTTATTAAGACCATTTGACCTTTATTCAGCCCTTGTGAAAATCTGTGGTTGTATTGCATTCATGATAAGCTGGTAAAATTGTAGTTTTAACCCTAGTTTCTTATTTTTCCCTTAGAATGCTTATGCAATGAATTATGACATTCAGTTGGTTATGTAGGAGCATTTGCTTAATTAATTGGATCAAAAAGAGCTAGTTAGGGCTCATGATGGTGTTCCCATCACAACCATATGTACGTTGTTAGTTAATGTTATGGCCTGAGGTCCATAGGAGGAACCTGAGTCAATTTTTTAGAATTCTACCAAGATCTCGATTGTCCAATATATAAACATAAAACACAATACATGCACAATGCATAACATTACATATATTAGATATAAAGGAGAATAAAATATAGCTAAATAAATGTATAAAGAATTCAATCATCATTTATAGTCATCAGATAAGGAAAAGGTATATGTTTGAAGAAAATAATATTAAAATATAACAAAAGGAAAGTTTTAACTACCACTTACTAAATGATCCTACTGATTGACTATAATATAGAACTCGAGCCAACACCGTTACCTCTCGTAGTCGTGAGACTTGGCTACTACTCACCAAAACCTGAGTAAGCAATCCAAACGGAAAGTCAACAAAAGTTGACTGGAGTAGGAAAACAAAGGAAAATATTAATAAGAACTAGAGAAACATCAAAAATTAAGAAGGGGTACTCATTGATGCTAATTCATTAACTTTTCATCTATTACTCAATTCTCATATTATTGTGTTTTTGTACTTTTACAGTCGTCATCAACCCATATCAATTTCCTTGAAAGGTGTGAGGAGATGCTGTTACAATATCCCAAATAGCAAGGTCAATACAAGGCACTCTCCTAGCCACGAGAATAATTAACAAGTACCCTAGTGCTTAGTTAATTGTATCGAGATCTCTACATGGATAAAGTGGTGACTACGAGCGCATGTGTGATAGGAGGCATTTGTAACACATGTTTTGAAAACAGAGATCTCGTCGTAGTATAGTGCGCGAAAACGCTCGTCAAAAATAATTTATAAAATAACGAGACTTGAGTCCCGGTCGTTCGTCTCTAGGAGGCATTTAGAAAATGCATATTTGAATTTGATCTAGCTCGCTCTACTTATTCAGAAATGCATGCCAGTTTACAATAATTCGTATTGATGCACGACATGCTTAGTTGCAAGAGAATACAAATTTCGCGCATGCAACTTTAATCACAAGGAAATATGGCAATCAGCTCATGGTGATTTTCACACATAGACATAGAGATATATGAAAGCTGATTTCATTGATTGCATCATGGTGGCTACAGAGTGAAGCTCGCAGAAAGCTTGTACAGGAAAGCTTGAAAGTAATAAACTAGCTAATAGAAAACGACTGCATACATGAATCTATGGAGGGATTATGCATGCATCATTGGGGAGAATATGGAGCTACACTACCAAGCAGTAATAAAGCATTAATCTATGAAGAACTACGCTACTTATCTAGCTAATAGAATGAAGGGCATTTAGAGGTAGCTCCAATGGCCTTTAACTTGGTTGAGAGGAGAAGGAGGGGTAGCTAATGGTGCTTAGGTCGGCCCTTGGAGAGCGGTTGGAGGTAATTTAGGCCTGGCGTGGAGGTGATGGCGATGCCATGGTGTGCTCGTGGAGATGGAGGTGGAGTAATGGAGGTGCAATGAAGCTAAAACTAGATGGAAGGCTAGATGGGTGCAAATGGCCACCCAAAGGTCCTTTAAGTGGACCCAAGGGAGCCTCTTAAGAGAAGTATGGAACTCTCTAGAGCGGCCTATGGTGGGAGCTCGTGGGAGAGTGAGAGAGAGGATGGATGGGTGGTTTTTAGATCCACATTTGGTGGATCTAAAAATTGAATGCATCTTGGTTGCTATTTTTAGCAACCAAGGCAACAACACATGGTAGAGAGTTCTAGAGAACTCTAGTCTAGGTATTTTCATGTAGATGGTGTGTATGGGTGTGTGGGGGTCGAAACCTAGGTGGCTAGGTTGATTAGGTTAGGTTCTAGTGGGTTTAGGTCAACGTAGGTCTCAAATTAGGGTTGTAAACCCTAATTTATTAAGGTAAAATGCAATTAAACTTGATATAAGTTTAATCGGATGTGTGAAACCTTAATTAAGAGTAAAACAACTCAATTAAGGTAGGTCTAGGTCAATTGGACTCTCACTAAGTCCAATTGGACAATGTGTGTTGAGATCATGGCTCAATTGGACTCAATGAGTCCAATTGAATAGGCTGATGGAATTGACTAAGATCCAAGTCAATTAGGTTTAGTGAGGACTTAATTAGGCCCTTAGGGAGGTCTTGAGGTGATGTACTAGGGTTAGGGTACCTTAATTTAGGTTCCTGTGGGGTTGGAATTGGGTTTAGGGACCTAGGAATTCAAGATCCAAGCTTAAATTCAAAAACAGGAACTAGAGAGTAGTTCCAGACGTCTGACAATTATGTCAGATGTCTTAAAATGAAAAGTTAGACATCTAGACTTGTTGTCTGGATGTCCAAATAGAGGCAGGGAAGAATTAAGGTTCCTTCTGCAGAAATTGGATGTCCAGACGAAGTGTCTGGATGTCTTAAAATGCTACAGAAGTGGGTTTTAGGTGCGCGGGTTGTGGTTAAGGGTTCTGGATGCCCTGTAACTCATTTGGACATCTAGATAAAGGCTGGAAATAGAGTTTTAGAGCTTCCTAGGGTACAATGACCTAATCTAAGGGTGGCTAAGGCTTGGGGAAGCTTTTAGGCTGTCCTAAGGCTAGGATGGACCTAAGTTTTTCGTAATTTACTGATTTATTCTTGCTTAACAGAATATCATACCTCAACCCCTTACATTATTGTCTACTACATCTTATTCTTGGTCTTCTGCTCCAGCTCTGCTGCAACTCTTGCTTCAGGTCCAGCTCCAGATCCAATCTCAGATCCAACTCCTGAGCTTCTTATTTCTTGTAATTTATATAATGCACCCAATTGGTATATTATAGCATTATTCTATGCTTAGCTATAAGAGGAGCAGTAAAGATGCAAATAATGATTATGCATACATGAACTACCCTAACTTATGCTAAGTCCTAGCCTAATTTTGGACAATTAAGACCTATGATTGCTGCGCAATCAATGTGTTACCTATGTAGGGTGCTACTTCACATTAGCACATGGTCAGCCATTTCCAATATTACAGGGTATGGAAAAATGGTACCAAATCCTCTCACAGTAACGAACACATACATAATCGCACCTATCTATCCAGTTGGCTAAATAACCTATCAAAAGAGTCGTTGGGAGGCTAGCCCATTCCCTAAATCAATCTCTGAAGGAAATCGTTCAAAACGACATCGTCACATCGCGGAAGTGCGAAGAACACAATGAACATGTAACAGGTGTCTCAAAAAATTTTCGCAAAAACCCGATCAAGTTGATACCATAAGACAATCAAGTAATAGAAAAACAAACACCAAAAATCCAGAACCACATGCGAGGAACTTATTTCCTCCCATTTTGGGATCCCACGAAAAAAAGGGATTACCTTGAGGCCATGTAGAGCAACACCTCACATGGTTGTGCCACCTCAAATAAGTCCCAGGAAATCCTTCTACCTCCTCCTCAACGGGCAGATGAAGCCTTTGTGTTGCAGAAGATCATCTCCACCAAAGGATTCGTGAATGCCTTCATGAACCAAGGCAACACTTGCCTCCAAAAACTACCAACAGATCTCAAAATCAAGTTTTGAAATCTATTGTAGCTACAACAGTAGCAGCCAATCGGTGCTTAGTTGACCATCCACTAGGGGTAGCGAGGATTCAAGAAAACAAGAAGGGTGCCTAGAGCACACCCTTCAGTAGGCGGATGAACAACTCTACCACCGATCAACCATCTTGAGCAGAGGGCATTGACGAATAAAATTATTGGTCGGTCAACTTGTATGGTAGCAGCAAGTGCCACCTCCTCTTCTTCTCCTACCGCTAGCTATATAGGTTCTTTAGTGGATTCGGTCTTCAATCAACAAATTTCATTGATTGTAATTAGCCATTAAGGTTTCCCTTTGGGAGTTAATAGGGATTTCTTTTTAATCCTAAATTGATGGGATGCATTAGATCTCCATCCAATCGATGGGAAGTAATCCTATTTGATTTTTTCATCATAGGACCAAAACAAATTTTGGAATATTTGAATCTAGTATCTAAACTTAAATTAATTGCAATTCATCACTTAAATTTTCTACCTAATCAAATTAATTAGGTGCATTTAATTATAGAATTAAATATAACTCAACTATGTAGGCTACATTTAATTTACTCTACAAATAGGAACCCATCAATATTATTATTGATTTCATCATTCTAATAATGACCCATAGGATGGGTGAAATTTTAGCACTATGCCTCTAAAGAATTCCAAATACTTGTGAATCTTTCACATTTGGAGGAAAATATTATCCCAAGGTCTAATCGCATTAAACTGCTGTCATTCCTCCATGAATAATATTATTCTTTATATCTCTATGTACTATTGAGATGAGAACGAAAAACAGAACGTTTCCCAAAGAACTATTTTCTTCTCTTTATGTGTTGAGTCTCATTAGGACTTTGTGACCACATATAAAATTTTTCATTCCCAATATACACAGAGTAAGCTCATGCCTCCAATCTATTACATACATCTATGTAACAAATTTATGTGATTCTTTCTAGAGATTATGTGGTCTTGTCCCTTGCCACAACCGTAGCTTTCTAGTATTAACACCAAGGTAGGTGTATCAACTTATTGGTTCGCCAAATGTATGTGTTTGTTAACAAGACACATATTTGTCTTAAGTCTAAGGATATGCCTTCTCCATGGTAGCATCGGAGAAGAACTTTCATTATCTCCTGTTTTATCGGGTCAAGCAATAGCCTCTATAAAAGGTTGTCATCCCAACTCAGACTAGAAACATATGATCGAATCAGAAGATTTTTTGATGTGCTGTTGGATCCTCTAAACTATTTAGATCTTCAAATCAACATACATCGGGTTATTCAATATGGCTAAGTATGTACCTTTAACCGTGCTAAGGAAACGAAGTCATTTAATTGAAAAATAATCGAATTCATTTATTTAGATAAAAATGTAATCGTATTACAAAACTCAGTTGACTTGCTCAAAGCATGCAAAAGTCAACAGTCTCAGCCTCTACGTACAGTATAACCAGCTGTGGCCATTGACTATTCGTTTGATTGTTCAATCTCACAAGTTTCCATGGTTATAATATCCCAACCATTAATTATTTCAACTCATTTACCATACCACTACTTATAACCAATTATATTCTCATATACATCACTAGCTTTGAAAGCATTAAACATTTAAATGAGTTCATGTATTTTGCATATGAACTACCATTCAATTCATTCAATGATCAATCATGTCTAATTCACTATACAAAACATATACTATGGGATAGCACTTAGTTTTCCATAGCCATGAGTTCATATTTATTAGTTCATTAAATCACATTGTATATTTAGCTAGGTTGTTAAGCCATAACTATTTTCAAGGAAGTAGAAGAATATGTTTATTAATTCAAGTTCCCAACTAAGCTAACATTACTCTAAGATAGGACTTCCATACTTAGCAATAGAAAAGGGTGACATAAAAGCATGAGAGGCACCTAATTGAACACAGAAAACAAATAGCAGATACCATACAAAGTGAAGGCAAGGGTACTCTAAGTCAAGTTGTCAAGGGTCACGGTGACTCCAACAATTTAGATCGGAGGCTCTTACATGCTATTTCGTGGCGAGAGGATTCTGACGGTGTATTATACGTGGAAATCTGACATTAGGAAGGCCTTGATGAGTCCAAAATGATCAGAAAGGGCTCCCTAGCTGATCAATCTAGATCGCCTTTGGATGGGCAATTCGCTTAGACCAGCTGTTCCCCGATGTCTGACGTGCCCTCTGACGCACAGTGAGACATGTGACCAGCCACAACCAGCTCACACGCGTTCTCCCGGACAATAATCAACATTGTCCCTACCATCTTAATTATGCACGGGAAAACACGTGATTTATCTTCATCACGAGTGTGAGCCTACCCTTCTTCGATCCCACTGCCCTACTGCTCCTCTGATGCAAGGCACCACGTGTAGACACCTCACTAGCTCCGCCTGACATTGCCGATGCATGCTCAACGCTGCCTGGCACGAGTAAGCCCACTACGACAATTGTTTCATGCAAGAAAAAGGAGAGGAGAGGGACTCTCTCGGTCTCTCAATTTCTTTCTCTACTAAAACTCTCTCTGTCCCAATTTCTGTCGCGACTCTCGGCGCAGGAATCAACGCGATGATGCACGAGATCCAAGAAGTACTATTTTCTTTTAGTAATTAGTAATATATTAACTTAAAAAAGGGTCAACCGATTAAGAGGGATGACATGAGCTGAAGTATAAAAGCCATGAGATTAGAAATATAAGATAAAATTATATACAATCATTAATAATGAGTATAGAAATGGTGGTGGCCACAAGGGCCTCATGAACATGTTGTCCTGAGTTCCCCATCTACAATTCACTATCAGTCAGAAGGCACCGGGTTGGAGTGGGTTGATAGAAAGAGGACCATCGTAGTTGAGTGAACTTGCCTCCAAACTGCATTGGAGAAGCTGCAAGTAAAGAATAGATGCTCATGTGTTTCTTCAGCAATGCCACAAAGCCTATAGGTTGTATCCATGGCTAGTTCCCATCTAGCCATTATATCCAAAGTAAGAAGTCTCCCCTTAGCTGCTAGCCAAGTTCAACAACATCACTTGGGAGCAGCTTTCTTATTCCAGATAGACTTCCAAATTTCAAGAATAGTGCCCTTGTCCCTAATGTTTTCCCAAACTTTTCTTGCTGAGAGGGTTCCTCCCAGGTTGGTAGGCCATATCCACTCCCCAGCCCTAAAGAAGTGAGCTACAAGGATACCACTGCAGGATAATAGTTGTTTCCAACAAGGGGAGTCCAAATGTGAAGGAGTGGCAGTGACCCAATCCTCGTACCTTTGGCACATCCAAATGCTCCAGATGGATTCACTATGAGTGACAAGTCGGTGGGCAAGTTTTGCAAACACACATAATTGGAGTTCTTCAAGGCTGCACAAAATAAGTCCTCCCTCCTAAAGGGGCTTGCAAATATCCTCCCAGACAACCAAATGGGTTTTGCTGTCTTAGATGAAGCCCACAATCCAACTCCTGATTCTATCAAGAGTAGTCTTCTTAGTGACAATGCATGATAGCCAGAATCTAAGGAGGCCTTCAACAACCCATTTGAGCCATCTCACCCTCTCCATCCTTGATAGGGATTTCTTTCTCCAACCAGCTAGACAATCCCACACTTCATCTTCTAATGCCATAGAGGAGCTAGCCACTCTCCCAAAAACAAGGAAAATTTCCAAGTATCAACATGGGAATCTTCCCTCGAGCATGCCCAGTAGAAGGAATAATTCCATTTTGTGGTGGCAATTCTTAGAGATGTAAACTCTACTTTTCGCACCATTTAACTTGAGGTTTGACAAAAAAGAGAGGGTATCCAGGGCATTTTTGATGGCTCTGGCCGAACGAATGTTGTCCTTATAGCAAATGAGAATATCATAAGCAAATAAGAGGTCAGAGGGAAATGGAGTACCCTTCAATTTGGCTGGGAGGATCTTGCTCGAATGGGAATGGTGCTCAAGGATTGTTGATAGAACATTAGTAGCCAACATGAAGAGTAAGGGTGAAAGGGGGTCACCTTGTCGTAAACCCCTCTTAGTATGGCGAAAGCCCACTGGATCTCCATTCACAAGCAGTGAGCAAGTGGGGGTGGAGATGCACATTGATTCTTGTCCAATTGATCCAAGTGTCACAGAATCCTAAGAGTTGGAGAGTTCTAAAAATGAAATCTCTCCTGATGGTGTCAAATGCTTTAGAGATATCAATTTTAATGCACATTCTAAGTGCCAATCCTGCAGTGTTAAAGCCTTTCAGGAACTCTTGGGCAAGTAAGGCACAATCTGAAATGCAACGACCGCTGATAAAGGCCCCCTGGTTAGGTGCAACAATCTTAGGCATGAGCCAACATAATCTTCCTGCAATAATCTTAGAGATGATCTTGTAGATGGTGTTACAGTAGGCAATGGGTCTAAAGTCCTTCAGAAAAGGAAACATTCAGCCCCTTGGGTATAAGAGTAAGGAAGGTGTGGTTATGCTCTCTTACCAGACCTCCCCCTTCAAGGAAAAAGTATCTAACCCCATCAATAATGTCCGACTGGATTATATTCCATGCCTTGCGAAAGAAGCTGTTGAAGTCATTTGGACCTGAAGCCTTATCCGGACCAATAGACCACAGAGCATCTCTGATCTCAGCATCAAAGGGAGTGGAAATAAGGTTGTCATTACCTTCTAGAGTAAGCGAGTAGGGGACTAGCCAGTGAAGGTTTCCAGCCGAAGGTGCATGATGTAGCCACAATTATTGAGGGTAAAATGCCTATTCATGCAATGTTCCTAGGCTTAGATTTGCATTTCATGTTATAAATATTGCATAGCATGCATCATTCTGCATTTAGAGTAGTTGTATATAATTTAGGTTAATTGCACCCTTTTTGTGGTCAGGAGAGAAGGATATTTATTTCGGAGCCTCAGATTGACAATCCGACTGTACAGATCTGATCAAGATGACGATCAAGCCTCAGATTGACGATCAAAGCAACAACAGAAATTTGCTGATCCTGACTAATGAAGAATCCGTCTGCAATTGTCATGTAATCCTATCTCAAGATATCAGTGTTAGATAGGATAGGATAGTCAGGATCAGTGGTGTTAGGAGTAGATGAACACCCATGACAACTAGATCCATGGGATTAAATGTGTATGTCATTAGTCTCAGTCCCATGTGGATCACGATCCAAAACCCTTGATAGTGAAGATGAATGTGCCATTGTGTTGCTGCAAAGGAGCCCAATGTTCCCACAGAAAGCTGAATCTTCATCTTTACTATCCTTCTCGATTAAATAGCAATCAAAGTTCTTTGATGCCCTGAAAATGTCCAGTCTAAGCTTTTCATTCCCTAGGGCAATCTCTATGCACCTTGATGCACAATTGATGTTTGCGTATGTGGTTGCCAAAATAGGCTACCTAGAATAATCGGTGCATCACGGGATTAGGAGGAACCTCCATATCAAGAACAAAAAAGTCTGTCGGAAAGCAGAATCCTTAGACTTTTACGATCACATTTTCAACCACCCCCGTCAATGTTTTCACCGATCGGTCAGCCAACTGTATGGTAAATGAGGTGGGCTTTAACTCCCCAAATCGAAATCGATTAAATACTACGGTGGGAGTTTGGTTGATGGATGACCCCAAGTCAAGAAGGGCCCTATCAAAAGGCGAATCCTGCAAAAAGCAGGAAATCAGTGGTGTGCCCGGGTCCCTCTTTTTGGGCGATAAGTTGGCTAAGATAACCATGCTGGCTTCCTCAGATAATACCACATGTCATCCGATTCTCTGTTGTTGCTTCAGAGTACAGTAGTCCTCAAAGAATCTAGCAACAGTAGGGATGTGATCTATTACTTCGAGGAGAGGGACCAGAATGTGAACTTCCTTGAACATAGATTTCAGGTCTTCGAAATTCCACGTGTGCTTTTTCCATGCTGAATCTCGTGTTAAGGTAGAGGAAAAAGGGATAGGAATTTCAGGGTCTAGGAGCTTCTTTCCTTTATCTAATGAAGATGGCTTGTGAGAGGAAGAGGGTTGTGAGCCATCTAGTGGTAAAGCATAGGAAAAATCATTACCCGCTTGCCTAGGTAACGGGTCCTGTGTAGTTCTTCCACCCCATAGAGTGACAGATTTTGCATCGGCGTGCTGTCCATGAAGGGGCAGAGGAGCGGGTTCATCTGGATACACAGGGTTTGGCAACAAAGGTGGCTGACCGAGCCCATAACCAGGTTGAAAAGACCCATTCTGTTGTGAGCCTTTTAAGACGTCTGGACTGGCAGTCAGACGTTTGGACCCCTTCCTAGACATCTGAAAATTGAAAAATCTGTACGCAAGGTCAGGTCTGTGCGCTAGCTGCACGTAGACAGCTTTCTTCTCTCTCTCTTCATCTTCTCTCCCCCTCACCCTAGCAACTCTCTATATAAGAGCCCTCACCCCCTTCCTCTCTTCTCCACTCCACCACCACCACCTTACTTCCTCTCCACTGCCGTGAGAGGGATGAGCAAGAGAGAGGGAGCGAGAGCGAGGAGCGTAGAGGAGTGACGTGAAGAGAGGAGGAGGAGGTTGAGCTCACGAGTTCGTGGGAGCTCATCGGAGGGTGCACGGCCGGAGCGGCGCGTGCGGGAGGAGTGCGTCGGGGGAGCCTTCCCCGACTTCCTGCTGCAGCTGGAGCTGCAGACGAAAGGGAGGAGCCACGACTGCGAGTAGCGAGAGGAGTGGGATCTTGCTCTGGTTCTGGAATTTTCCTAGAATCAAATGTTTGGAGTGCCATCCAGACGACGGGTTGGACGTCTGGTGATGACACCGAACATCTGAAAGTAAGGTTTTGTGAAGGTATGTTCCTTTTGTGGTTACGGCCATGCAGGCCGCACCGCAGAGCCGATCTGTTTGGCTAAAGTGGGGAGATTTGTCTGTCACACGCAGGGACAGCTTTGGGAAGGCACGCGGCACACCCTCCCACACATTTTGGACATCTGGACTGCTTACTAGACGATCGGAGTCACTCCTAGATGATTGGAGGAGAGGTCAGACATCTAAAGCTGAGTCCAGATGGTCAAGTAGGGGTCTTGGACATCTGAGGTCGACGTAGAAACTTGAGGTGAGACCCTGGTGACTTTTAAGACATCTGGACCTTGTGCCAAACATTTGATTTGGTTCTGCAGTTCTGTTTTTGACCCGTTCAGGGTCCATTTGGGATCTGTTTTACGCAAATGAGATATCTATTGTTTCCTTGTGAGTTCCTCTACATGTTAGAAATCCTTATATACTATTCTGAACATTCCATTGTGTATGTTCCTTGTTATAGGACTTCGATCTGTTGCATGTTCGGGGCTTGCAGAGGCACGTGAATCTGCCGTTCGAGCCCCCAGTACTCCTGGATTGTCTGGTAGAGTGGTTTCCTCTTGTTTTACTTATAAAATATGAATGCATCTATGAAATTTAGATAACTACGACCCTAGGATGTGGCATGAATCCTAGGACGAGAAATAATTGCACTGTTTGTATGAGTGTTTGAGATTGCAGTCATAAATGAATGAGCTAAGCTATAAACAACTGCCTGTTAACAAATACGAGCTGCTTGTTAAAATAAGAAATGCCTGAGATAATTAAACAACTACCTGTGATATTACTTGTTGCATATGTTAATTGTGGAAATACTAGCTGCATGTATATAATACAGGAATTGAATTGTGAATGATGAAACCTGGTATGGAATAGTATGGTGAATATGAGCATGAACCCTACAGGGAGTTAGGAGTAGAGCTCTTGTGGATGAATGGAAAGGACTGAAAATGTGAGTGGGAAGTGTGCTGGCCCTTGAGTTCTTGGTACCAAGGGGGAGCGCTGTCCACTTTTTAGTGTAGAGCAGAGCTAGCTTCCCTTGGATTGGGACCCGGGGTTAGAAATGGCCACTCTACACCGACTCCTGTTGGCCCTCGTGTACATACTACCGGGGATAGCTATTAGTGTAGGGAGGGAGCTAGCCACCCCACGGGGCCTGGGGTTAAGCTAGCCAACCTACACCGACTTTTTCTTTGGCCCTCTGGGTAAACCGGGGAAGTAAGACGAGGGTGTATGGACTGTGGAGGGGCAAGACCCCTATTTGGTTCTGAGGGGTTAGACCCCTGTTACTGAGAGGGCTAGGCCCTATACTGTTCTGTGCTATACTTTGGGTGTACCCGCTAGCGGAAACGACTGACCGCATGCCAGTGCGTGGTAGCTACTCGTAAACTTATCGCGCGTACCGTAGTCACCGCTACATCTAGACAGTGACCTCAGGGTGGTTGACTGGGTGTAGGATTACCACAGGTGACTGTTACGACCCGGTTCCCAAATCCCTACAGGACACGAGACCGGCTCGACTTGACTGATCCCAAGACCCAGTCGTCCAACAAGAAATAACCGAAAAGCAGGAAAGTAAAACACATTCACCATGCTATGTAACTAACAATAAAAGAGTACAACAGTAAAAGAAGTAAAAATTGCTAACAATACACATTACCACCACAACAGTAAAATGGAACAAGGTACAGAAATGTAAAGGTAACATGAGTCTGAAACTCACTACAACAGAAAGTACTACAACAAGAAGGCTACTGCTACTGGACTCTACTAGGCCCAACACCCTCTGTAGCCAGAGACTCTGGCTGCTCAACACCTGGACCTGAAAAGGATTATGTGTAACAAACTCAGCGAACGCTGAGTAGAGTGGCAACCAACTAACTAAAGTAGTAAAAGCTAACAGGTAAATTATCTATTCCAATTACTTTATTTCACAAGTTATTCCTTTTCACCCATTGGTTTATATTTTCAGATCTCTTTCTTAATCTTGAATGTTCCTCACGGGAACGATCTTGATTATAGTCTTTTCCGAAGAGTAAAAGCCGCACGTGGTGCTATCCTAGTCGGGAGAGTCCCCCGTGGTGATCCTACACCCACTCAACTACCCCAAGGTCACAGATAGACATAGCGGTGACTAGAGCACACGCGATAAGTGCACGGATAGCTACCCCGCACTGGCACGCGGTCAGTCGTTTCTGATAACGGGTATGGCCAAGTACAGCACGAAATAGTATAGGGCTTAGCCCTCTCAGTAACAGGGGTCTAGCCCCTCAGAACCAAACAGGGGTCTCCCCCCTCCACAGTCCGCGCACCCTCGTCTGACTACCCTGGTTTGCCCAGTGGGCCTAAAAAGTCGGTATAGGGTGGCTAGCTGAACCCCGAGCCCCGTGGGGTGGCTAGCTCTCTCCCTACACTAGTAGCTCTCCTTGGTACAGTGTACGCAAGGGCCAAGAAGTTGATGCAGAGTGGTCAATCCTAACCCCGGGTCCCAACCCAAGGGCTGCTAGCTCCACTCTATGCTAAACAGGGGACAGTCGCTCTCCTTGGTACCACGTACTCAAGGGCCAGCACACTTCCCGCTCACATTTCCAGATCCATTCCATTTATTTCCAAGAGCTCTACTACTAATTCCTTGTAGGGTTCATGCTCATATTTCTCATGCCATTCCGTACTAGGTTTCATCATTCACAATTCCGTTCTCAGGTTATACACATGCAGCTCGTGTTCCTATCATTTAACGTATATAACAGGTAATGTCACATGTAACTGTTTAACTAGTATAGGTATTTCATATTTCACAGGCTGCTCTTGTTCATTAACAGGCAGTTGTTAACATTTCTATTTATTCTTTCAAGACTGCAATTCAACCATGCATATAGACATTTCAAGTAACTTCTCATCCTAGGATTCATGCCATATCATAGGTTCTAGTCATTCAATCCACGTATGCATTCAGGTTTTATAAATAAACTAAGGAAAGACACTCAATCAGACAACCCAGGAGTATTGGGGGCTCGAAAGGCAAGCTCACGTGCCTCTGCATGCCCCGAACCTGCAACAGAATGAAGTCCTAAAGTAAGGAATAATCATAATGGAACATTCAGAATGGTATAAAAGGCCTTCTGACAAGTAGAGGAACTCACAAGCAAAACATCGATATCTTGTTTGCGTAAAATGGACCTCAAACGAACCCTAAATGGGTCAAAAACAGGGCTACTGACCCAAATCAGACGTCTGGCACAAGGTTCAGACGTCTGGCACAAGGTTCAGACGTCTTAAAAGTAAACAGGAACTCACCTCAGGTTCTGCATCGACCTTAGATGCCCAGAACCTCTTCCTGACCATCTAAACCCAGCTTCAGATGTCCGACCTCTCTCTCAGATGTTTGGGAGTGCTTCCGATCATCTGGTAAGCTATCCAGACGTTTGAAACGCGTGGGAGGGCATGTCCCGCACCTTCTCGAAGCAATATCTGCACGCGACAGCAAAATCACCCACAATTAGCCACGTAAAACGTAGCTGCGGAGCGGCTTGCATGGTCGTATCCTTCAGAAAGATCTGCTTTTAGACGTCCGGTGTAGTCACCAGACATCCGCCCCATCGTCTGGACGTCACGCCAGATGTCTGATTCTAGGAAAATCCCAAAACTAGAACATCTTCCTACTCTCCCTCGCTGCGCACAGCCACGGCCTCGCCTCCTCGCCTGCAACTCCGGCTGCAGTAGTGTCGGGAACGACTCCCCCAACGCACTCCTCCTCCTGCACGCATTGCTCCGGCCGTGCACCCTCCGACGAGCTCCCTCGAGCTCACGAGCTCAAGCTCTCCCTCTCCTCATGCCGCCTCTCCTCGTCGCCACTCTCGCGCTCTCTCTCTCGAGCGCTCGCTCCTCTCGCTATGGTGGAGAGGAAGAGAAGAAGGTGGTTGGCAGTGGTGTAGTGGGGAAGAGAGGGAGGGGGAGAAGGGTTTTTATAGAGGTGCATTAGGGTTTGTAGAGGAGGGAAGAGGGAAAGAGAAAGAAGAAGGGTACTGTCTGCGCGTAGCCCGCACGCAGACGCGAAGTCACGTACCAAAATTTCAATTTCCAGATGTCTAGGAAGGGGTCCAGATGTCTGACCAGACGTCTGACCGACAGTCTAGACGTCTTAAAAGGTTTAGGACAGAATGGGTCTTCACATCAAAATAAACTTAAAGGAAGTTTCGTCCCTGAAGCTTGAGCTAGCTAGGGTGCGGAAAAAGTACTATATACGCATAACAAACTTAAAGAGGATCGAAGCCGATCCGAAAAGATGTACCCTCAAAAAGCTCCAGGTATCACTCTCGCATCGCCGCCCCAAGCTCCCAAGTAGCCTCCTCGTACCTTTGGCTCCTCCACAAGACCTTCACCAAGGGTACCTGCTTCCGCCTAAAACTCAGGGTGACTCTATCTAGTAACTGCATTGGTCTCTTGGGGTAGGTCAGGCCGTCACCCACCTCGACACTCTCGTGGCTCAGAACATGATTGGGATCGACGACGTAATTCCTAAGGTTGGACATGTGGAACACGTCATGCACACTAGAAAGCTGGGGAGGAAGGGCAAGCCTGTAAGCAACGGGTCCTACCCGCTCCAGGACCTCAAAGGGCCCCAAAAATCTCAACACAAGCTTCCCTTTCACCCCAAACCACTGTAGGCCCTTCATGGGCAAAATGCGAAGAATGGCGTGATCCCCAACCTCAAACTGTACCTCTCTACGCTTCTGATCGACATAACTCTTCTGCCTGCTCCTGACAATGCGAAGTCGTCTGTGAATCTGCTCTATCACCTCCTGACTCTACTGGATCAGCCTGGGGCCAACCTCCCACTTGGTCCTCACCTCAACCCAACTCAAGGGCACAGTACACCTCCATTTGTACAGAGCCTCGTAGGGTGCCATGCCGATACTCGAGTGATAACTGTTATTATATACAAACTCTGCCAGGGGTAAGTGCTCCTCTCAAGAGCCCCTTCAGTCTAGTACACAGGCACGTAAAAGGTCCTCCAGTGTCTGTATCGTGCGCTCTGATTATCCATCCGTCTGGGGGTGGTACACCGTACTGAACCTCAACTGTGTCCCCAAGGCCTGCTGAAACTCAACCCAAAACTAGGAAGTAAAATGGGTATCCCAGTTGGATGCAATCTCACACGGAACTCCGTGTAGACGTACCACATCACAAATATACCTCTCTGCCAACTGCGCTGGTCCTAAGGTGACTCAGATCGGTAAGAAATGTGTCGTCTTCATGAATCTGTCTACAATCACCCAGACTGCGTCGTGTCCTCACTGGGTAATGGGCAAGCCCACCACCATGTCCATGGTGATGCTCTCCCACTTCCACTCTAGCACAGGAAGTTGCTGCAACGGCCCTGCAGGCCTCTGATGCTCAGCCTTCACCTGCTAGCACACCAAACACTACTGCACGAACTCACCTACATCCCACTTCATCCCTCTTCACCAAAAGTCACGTCTCAGATCATGGTACATCATCGTGTTCCCGGGATGTATGGTGAACCTGGACCCGTGTGCCTCAATCAAGAGCTCTCTCAACAACTCCTCATCTCTAGGAACGCACAAACGTCCCCTCATGTGCAGTACCTCATCTAGAAAAGAGAAGTCCCCTGGGTCCCCTGACAGTACTCTGTCTCTCAACGACTGCAGATATGGATCTGTCATCTGTCCTATGGCGATACAGTCTATCAGCTCTAGTCCCATCTGTCATGTCACTGTCACTGGCCCATAGTGCCCCTGTAACTCTAGGGGTCGCCAACTGCCTAACTCCTCCATAAGTCTCCAACTCTGTGCCTGTAAACTGGCCAAGTGGGTGGGTGCCTTCCGGGTCAAGGCGTCAGCCACCACATTGGCCTTCCCTGGATGGTAGGAGATGCTGCAGTCATAGTCCTTCAGGAGCTCTAACCAACGTCTCTGTCTCATGTTAAGCTCCTTCTGGTCAAAAAAATACCTGAGGCTCTTATGATCCGTGAATATCTCAAAAGTCTCACCTTAAAGGTAGTGCCTCCATGTTAAGACCCGTGCCACCAAAACCCTTTTAAGATGTCTAGGACTAAGTCCAGACATCTTGTCAGACATCTGGACACCTTCCCAAACGTCTGGAAATCAATTTTTTCTTGCATACGACCACGAGTCTGCACGCGTGCCACGCGCACACTGATTCCTAGCCACCCTCTTCTCTTTCTTCCTCCGCTCACTAGCTTGCAAAGCCTTTCCCCCCCCACACCTACAAATATCCCCTCCTCTCCCTCACGCCACCCCACATCCATCCATCCCCCTTCTTCCTTCAGCGAGGGCAAGAGCGAGAGCAGCGAGTTGCTTCCAAGTGCAGCAGTGGAGAGGAGAGGGGCAGGAGGAGAGGGGCAGGAGGAGAGGAGAAGGGGAGAGAGGAGAGCGTACTAGCCGTGAGGGAGCTTGCCGGAAAGGCTTGAGGTCGGTCAGGCGTGCGCGAGGCGAAGTGTTGTGTCGAGGAAGTCCTCCCCGACACTGCTGCAGCTATTGTAGCGGGCGGACAAGCGCGGCACGGCCCCGCATAGCAGGAAGAAGATGAAGGAGCTTCTGGTTCTAGGATTTTTCCCAGAATCAGACGTCTGGACCTACATCCAGACGACGTGGACGTCTGGAGGAGGATCCAGACGATTGAAAGGTACATACTGCGCATATACATCCCTTTTTGCAGATACGACCATGAAGGTGACGAGTCGATTGTTCGCTTTAAAGTCGTTTGTAGTTTTATGTGGTGGAGAAATCGACTAATCAATATTTAAAAAGAAATAACCACTCGCAGAAGAGCGGGTCGTATCCACAGGGAGGCAATGAGGCAATAATATCTCAATAATTTCGTATTCGTTCAGTCTCGTGAGAAATCCGTAGTTAAATCTGACATGAAATGCAACGAAAAGAAGATGCACAATATCTTGAAAACATAAGGGTAGATATGCAATTTTTCCTCATTGAAATATTAAATAAACATGTGATGATTTTATGCAATTTTCCATTGACATGTATTAAAGAAAATTTGTGCACATTTAAATTCCAAAATCAATGTCAAACAATGTTAATTACAAAAGCTATACAATTGTAAAAGAACTTGAGTATAAAGTTGTA
Source organism: Thalassia testudinum (assembly GCA_037157565.1). Lineage (NCBI taxonomy): Eukaryota > Viridiplantae > Streptophyta > Magnoliopsida > Alismatales > Hydrocharitaceae > Thalassia > Thalassia testudinum. Next base: position 11,821,847 of record JAZHRO010000051.1, read on the forward strand.
AATTTTACCACAATAAAATATTCATAAACAAAAATTCTTTTTCCTGGCAATGGCATGAAATGTAATAACTAATTAACTCAATAACAAAGCATTTTACCTCTCTCCTCCTCGCGATCGGGAGAGAGGTTCAATCGAGGAGAGGTTTGCACAGGCGGGTGGATGAAGCGAGGCCGCCGCGATGGTGGCAGCCGCTCGTTGAGCAGTGGTCGGAGTCGGCCGAGCGAAGCTCTGGCGAAGGTGGCTGCAGTCGGTGCTACAACTGCTGTTGGCAAAGTGAGCGTGCGTAGTCGCGGGAAGGCTGCTGGCCATGCGGACGGGACTGCGCACGTGCGGAGGCCTCTACTGCAGGCGTGCAGGTGAGGGCTGGAGATGGTGCTGCATGCTGGCTAGAGGCGTGGGCATTCTACTGTTGGCGGAAGGTGTGGCGCGAGAAGGCTATAGGCGGGCGAGCACGCGCTGGAAGTGGCGGTGAGATGCAGCAGGGGCATGCACAGGCGGAAGGCGTGGCGGGGGGAATGCTGCAGCTAGTGCGGCCCTGCTGCAAGCGTGCGGGCAAATGCTGCAACTGGTGTGGCTCTGCTGCAGGCGTGAGAGAGGGCGCGGGAAGGCTGAAGGGGCGTGCTTCTGCAGATGGTAGGAGCGTACGTGCGCGGTTGATGTGGGATGGAAATGGAGGTTGCTGCTGCAGATGTGCGGCAGGAAGGCGTATGTGGGCTGGGGATGGTGTTGGAGGATGGAAGGGTGATGCGGTGTAGCTGTGACCGGTGGCTCGAAGAAGAACTAAGGACAGGGAAGGAAGATGAAGGTGTGATGTAGGAGCTTCAGACGTCCGGGAAATTTCCCGGACGTCTTAAGTGACTGAGGAGTGGAATTGCAGTGGCTACGGCAGTGGTTGTTGATGACGACGGCGAGGGCGGTGAATGACGAGGTGCTCACGGTAATGCGGACGAGCTCTGCATGGCGGTGTGGACTGTCACACCACATGCCCATGGTGGTGGAGACTCGTCGCCACGGTTGAGGCCGGCAGTGTGGAATGGAAGAGAGAAGATCTCTCTGCACAGTGGTGGGTCGGTGGTGGAGGCCTAGTGAGCTCGGCTGCCTCCTCCTCTCTTTTGAAATCAGCTGCCCGACCAGATCCAACACATCCGCTCCTCCTTGAATGGGTTCTTCACTGCGGCAACTGCAGCCATTGCACGTAGAATAAGAATAAAAAATAATGATAAAATATTATGGTTATTTATATACAAACCCTCAACTTTTATGTTAACCTAAATTAATGCATGCAATGTACCTAATTAGTTAACTAATGCAATTCTAAGTTAATTCTAAATGCATTTAAATATGAATAAGATGCATGAATTATGTAATTGAATTAGAAATATGAATTAATCTATTTACATCCTATTTTATGCTAAATAAATGTCGGAATTAACCTAATGTCTAGGCACTTAAATACTTAAATATCCCACAACTATGGGCTAATCAAAGACCCCCATGCCTAGTTTTTGCTAGTCCCTAGCAAAATTAAGCGAAACCTAGCACTCCAAGTAGACTAGTTAACTCACTTAGTCTTCCTTCAGAAGCATATTAAGTTCAGACTCTAGACCCAAGGTTCCTAAGTAGTTTCTAAGTTACAGACTAGGTCGGCTAAAGACGAGTTGCAGGCACAAGTTTCCCTGATTTCTGACTCTACCCTAAAGTTTATTGATCCCTGAGATTAAAGCATCTGTGCCTATGCATTGGTTTGAGTTATTTAAGTTAAAGTAAAATTATATATATATATATATGTTTTTTGTTTGTTTGATTCTTCTAAGTCTAACCTCAGATCAGCTATCAACACGGTCTGGGTCGGATTCATTGTCCCCATTACCATACCTCGAAGGGTGCTTGGCTTTCGATGCTTCGAGATAGCACCGCCCATAACGACCCCAAGAACTCCTGGCAATCAACACTTCAAAATAGTATCGCCCATGGATTTCTTAAGCGAATTCAGGCCTATGGCAATCGGCACTTCGAGATAGGGCCGCCCATGGTACCTGAACTGCACAATGCGCTTACATGCCCCCAGTAGGATGGATATCCTAAGAGACAAGCGCCGAGGAGGTAATATGTTATCATCGCATCTTCAAGGTGAGTATATACTCCACCTCTCCTGTGGTGGGAACTCTTCCAATCAAAATGTGTTTTCAAGCCTCTCCTAAGTCAAAACTAAGAGAACCAAATCTCTTTTCAGAAAGGCAGAAATTAAATTAATTACCACACCAAGTGTGTGAAATTTGGATGCTTGGGTTACAAGGACCCATAAACCAAAAGGTAGAACAAGACTCCAGGTACTACCCCACCTTTTAACTCAAACCCTAGCTTCCCTTCCTCAACCTCTTGAGGAATGGTCCGCAGCTTAACTCCTACTTAAATTTTTAAGTCCACAAAGGACCCTAAAGGTCTAAATCTAGCAACTCATTTAGCTTCTAAAGTTTGACCCTAGAATTAATTTAGTCTACCTTAGAGTTCTGATTTGCTTACGAATGCAAGATCTAGCTAGTTAAGCTCAAAAGTTTTTTTTTTAATTTTTTTAATGCAAATGTATGTAATGAATCCACTATGCTATGTATGTCCCCAAGTACACCCCCCATGCCTAAAATCTGCAATGTCCTCATTGCATAGAAGGATATTACCTGGGTCAGAGCTGGGCTGAATAGCCAAAGAACCTACAAATCAGGTTCAAGAATTACAGAAATAGGCCCTAAAAATGAGCAAAGAAATGTTGGCCTAGAAAATAGGTAACCTAGGATGTTGGCAAGCTGATGATGAATCCCGATAGCAAATGCTCGCCCAACTAAAATGGGAATGAAATCTTCCCAGGTCACCAGAAGAGGTTCTAAAGGATAAACAGGTAAAACAACCTCCAAAGGGGTAGGGGGAGGATGACAAGGATCCGCCAAATGGTACGGAGAAGGAATGGTGCAAAGATAAACCCCCAGGGTAATTGACTGACTAAAGAAATCATCAATCGATACCCGATACTCCGTTACGGGAAATATTGGTCTGTTAATCCCCCTGGTTAGAACAAAAGTGAGCAATTCTCTAAGGCAAGGATTGTCTAGGGTGTCCAAGTTACGAGGTTGCGGGATGGCCATAAGATCTAGGTTGGGTTTAATCAGCTCGGTGTCCAACCGTAACACTCTTTCTAAATCCTCAATTTCATCCCTAGCATTCCTTGCACCATCACATGTATCTTCCTGCTCTTCATCAGGAGTCACAATTTTGCTTTCAGATATAAGCGAATCAGAGGGTGACTTCGAAATGAATGAAGGTAGGTTGGAAGCAACAGATCTAGGGATTATCCTATCAATGTCATCCCCAAGTTTTTGTTCTTTACTCAAATCTTCCTCGGAGTCTATATGTGAATCCACATAAATCTTAGAAATTGGTTCCAAATTTTCCATCATTTCATCATGAGGAGAAATATCATCAATGGGTGTGCTAAGGAAACCTAATTTTGTCAAATTTATGACATCCTCAAGGGCTAACTCTTCAAATAAGACATAATCACCCCTAGTGTCACTCCAAATCTTGAACGTAGGTTCCTCATATAATTCGTCTTCCTCCTCATCACACAATTCACCATATACCCGAGGTCTAGAATCATTTAATATCTCAGCAGATCCCTTAGGGTGCTCTATCTGAGGTAAATGGTTTACACTGGTAACATCAGATTCCTCAGATAGGTCAATTTCTTTAGGGTTAGGTTCCCTAAGGGTGGGCTTGAGTTCCATATCGTGATCAGAAGGGAGGGTAGGATTAACAACTTGACTTTGACCCACTTCAAATGTCACGAAAATACTATCATCTAGGTCAAGGTCTTCCAATGGTACCATCATTCCCTTCTTTTGACTCCAATATAATTTAGGTGGATACTCAACCCTATCATCATCTTCCTCAGGTTGCCACCTTTCTTCATCCAAGGCATAGCTACTTTCATGTGTATTTTCCTCCCACCTAAGGTGTGGATCTCTCAAGGAAGTGTCATCTAATGGGGAGGTTTCAAAATTGATCCTCGAAAAGTAGCTATTCTCCCCAGAATTTCCCTCCAACTTAAAGTGTAGCTCTCCCACGGGAGATGCATCTATTGTAGAGGGGTGTATGTCATCCTCAATGGGGTAGATTGGGTGGCTAATTTCATCTCTTTCTTGTTGGCCTGCTCTCGAAGATTCTCCTAACAATTCAATCATTTCATTTTGCATTTTCTGTATTTCCATCTTCAAAGAGGAGGGGTCATTTCTATCATGAGAGAAGTCAGGCTCAGGCTTATAGTACCCAGGAGTGTTTGTCCAACCATTATAATTTTTCAGGGAGGGTGGGTTGGGTATTTCTATGGTATGTGGGATATTGGGCAAAGCAAATCCCGCTCCTAGGTTCTGCTCACTGATTTCTAGCTTAACTAGGCCAATACTCCTATAGTAGGAGTAAAACGGATCCCAATGATTGTCATTATGTCCATCAAGGGATGGACCATCTCGGCGTCTGGGATCGAAGGATGCAGAGTGGGGGTGAGGGTGTGGGCAAGATGTGAAAGGATGAAAATCAATGTGGTCCATTCTAACTCACACCTCAATCAGAATTCCCCAAGCAAAACACAATTCAAAAAGGACCTTTTAGGTCTTTCCCAATTTAGGCTTTTGATTTTAAGTCAGATTGCAGGTGATAATACAATTTGTTCAATCAATTTATGCGCTTATTGTTGACCTACGGCTCGCCTAAGAAGTCCTAGTTTGAGCTTAGGTGTTCTTCCCTAAATCTCAAATGGTCAAGTAAATCCAAAGACGGAAGATCGAGGGATGCAAGTAGGCTTAAGCCTTCCTTTGAAGCTGTGCTTTCATAGTGCTTCTCAACTACCCCCAAAAATCCTTGACAGGGTATCCCCCTCTTTGGATTTACAAAACCTTTGATCTCAAGTTCCGAACACTTCAGAATCCAATGATAGGTGGGCTCTTGTCCTAGTATTGCCAAACCTAAGGAGTGTCTAGAAGTGTGCCGTGGTGCAATTGAAATAAGTGTGCATACACTGCAAAAGATTTTGAATTTTGAATCGCACGCCAAGTTTGAAAATCAAATCCTTGGTTTTTAAAATGTCCCTCCTTTAATTAGTCCTTTTTCTAGAAAATATGTGACCACTTGTTAGATTTATTCAGTACAGATTAGGTGGTCTTCGCATTAAGTCCTAATGCAATGCGTGATCAAGAATAGGATGTAAAGTAAGAAAATGCGTACCTTGCCTCCAGCAATCAACAATGCAAGAATGCACGCAATGCAGAGAAATAAATCTAGAGGCTGCTCATACAGACCTAAATGGTTCGTCCTAGGGTAGGCAACTTCTACCAGGCAGCTCATTTTTTTTTATTTTATTTTTTTTAAACTACTTATGCACAAGCAAATAAAAGTAATCAATAAACTAAAAACCTAAATCTAAATAAAAGGGAACAGGCTCCCAAAAATTACCCAACACAGGCCCAAAACAAAATTGGGGAATAAACCCCTCAAAATATACCCCAGAACAAGGGTTTCAAACAAAATGCAATGAACAATTAAATCTAAAGTCTTAATTCTATTCTAATCAGATTGGCGACTAAATATACAATGATGACCGTTGCGTCCTCGTCCTTCTCCTCCTTTTCAAAATAGCTCGTCCAATTCTCCTCTGGCGACGTCAAGGGTCGCCTCTCATAATGGCTGATTCTTGCACAAGTTTTCTATCACAGAAAAGAAAATAATAAATGGTCAAATCACTATGCAATTGACAAATAATCAAAATAAAATCAGGTGAAATTATTGCGTCTGTTGCCTCCCGGCAATGACGCCATTTGACGAGTCGTTTGTAGTTTTATGTGGTGGAAAAATTGACTAATCAATATTTAAAAAGAAATAACCACTCGCAGAAGAGCGGGTTGTATCCATAGGGAGGTAATGAGGCAATAATATCTCAATTATTTCGTATTCGTTTAGTCTCGTGAGAAATCTGTAGTTAAATCTGACATGAAATGCGACGGAAAGAAGATGCACAATATTTTGAAAACATAAGGGTGGATATGAAATTTTTCCTCACTAAAATATTAAATAAACATGTGATGATTTTATGCAATTTTCCATTGACATGTATTAAAGAAAATTTGTGCACATTTAAATTCCAAAATCATTGTCAAACAATGTTAATTACAAAAGCTATGCAATTGTAAAAGAACTTGAGTATAAAGTTGTAAATTTACCACAATAAAATATTCATAAACAAAAATTTCTTTTTCCTAGCAATGGCATGAAATGTAATAACTAATTAAATCAATAACAGAGCATTTTACCTCTCTCCTCGCGATCGGGAGAGAGGTTCAATCGAGGAGAGGTTTGCACAGGTGGGTGGATGAAGTGAGGCCGTCGTGATGGTGGCAGTCGCACGTCGAGCGGTGGTCGGAGTTGGTCGGGTGGAGCTCCGGCGAAGGTGGCTACAGCTGTTGTTGGCGAAGTAAGCATGCGTAGTCGCGGGAAGGCTGCTGGCCATGCGCACGGGACTACGTGCGCGTGGAGGCCTCTGCTGTAGCCGTGCTGGTGAGGTCTGGAGATGGCGCTGCACGGTTGCTAGAGGAGTGGGCGTGCTGTTGTTGGAGGAAGGCGTGGCGCGGGGAGACTACAGGCGGGCGAGCACGCGCTGGAAGTGGCGGTGAGACGCAGCTGGGGCATGCGCAGGCGGAAGGCGTGGCGCAGGGGAATGCTGTAGCTGGTGCGGCCCTACTACAGGCATGCGGGCGGATGCTGCAGCTGGTGCGGCTCTGATGCAGGCGTACGGGCGGGCGCAGGAGGGCTGAAGGGGTGCGCTTCTGTAGATGGCAAGGAGCGTATGTGCGTGGTTGGTGTGGGATGGAAATGGAGGTTGCTGCTGCAGATGTGCGGCAGGAAGGCGTGTGTGGGCTGGGGATGGCGTTGGAGGATGGATGGGTGATGCGGTGTAGCTGTGACCGGTGGCTGGAAGAAGAACTAAGGACAGGGAAGGAAGATGAAGGTGTGATGTAGGAGCTTTAGACGTCCGGGAAATTTCCCGGATGTCTTAAGTGACTGAGGAGTGGAATTGTAGTGGCTGCGGTTGTGGTTGTTGATGATGACGGCGAGGGCTGTGCATGGCGAGGTGCTCACGGTAATGCAGACGAGCTCCGGATGGCGGTGTGGCCTGTCACACCACACGCCCATGGTGGTGGAGACTCGTCGCCACGGTTGTGGTCGGCGGTGTGGAATGGAAAAGAGAAGATCTCTCTGCACAGTGGTGGGTCGGTGGTGGAGGCCTAGTGAGCTCGGCTGCCTCCTCCTCTCTTTTGAAATCAGCTGCCCGACCAGATCCAACACATCCGCTCCTCCTTGAATGGGTTCTTCACTGCGGCAGCTGCAGCCATTGCACGTAGAAGAAGAATAAAAAATAATGATAAAATATTATGGTTATATATATATAAACCCTCAACTTTTATGTTAACCTAAATTAATGCATGCAATGTACCTAATTAGTTAACTAATGCAATTCTAAGTTAATTCTAAATGCATTTAAATATGAATAAGATGCATGAATTATGTAATTGAATTAGAAATATGAATTAATCTATTTACATCCTATTTTATGCTAAATAAATGTTAGAATTAACCTAATGTCTAATCACTTAAATACTTAAATAGCCCACAACTATGGGCTAATCAGCAGGCCGTTCCGCCAATGCTCTATTGCGTTCCATGTTTAAGAGTTTTCGCGTGCGCGTACAGGATTCGCTTCGGCAAGGTGCAGAACACACCCTCCCACGTGGTTCAGACGTCTGGGCAAGTCACCAGATGGCGGAGAGCATCTCCAAACGTCCGGAGGGATAGTCGGACGTCTGGAACTAGGTCCAGACAGTTCAGCAGAATCCCTGGACATCTGAGGAGCAGCGCAGAGTAATGTATGATCTGGACCCCTTTTTAAGACGTCTGATTTGAGTCAGAGTTGTCGTTTTTGACCTGTTTAGGGTCCGTTCGAGGTCCGATTTCCGCATTTAAAATTTCATTCTTCTTCATATAAGTTCCTCTACTTGTTGGAATACTTTTATCATGTTCTGAGTGGTTTCTTGTGGTTGATCCTTGTGTTAGGACCTCGTTCTGTTGCAGATTTGGGGGTTGCGGAGGCACGCGGACCTGCCGATCGAGCCCCTATTACTCCCAATTTTGCGGGTAGAGCGGCTTCCCTTAGTTAATTACAAACATAAATGTATATCTGGAATAAATGATAGATCCTAGGGTATGACATGAATCCTAAGACTAGAAAAACTGGAACGATTGTATTAAATGCTTGAAATGTAGTCTTGGAATGAGTAGATAATAACTGCCTGTAATTGGATAACAGCTGCCTGTGAAATGTAGAGTACTGTTGTTAGTAACTGCTACATGTAATTTCGGTTGTTTGAAATTAAATACGAGCTGCTTGTATATAAATTGGAAAAGAAAGATTGAATGTTGGAAACACATGCTATATGCGAATAAACCTGAATGATGAAACCTAGTATGGCTTGGCCTGAGGAACATGAGGATGAACCCTACGGGGAATTAGGAGTAGAGCTCTTGGAAATAAATAGAATTGAACTGGAGAAGTGAATGGGAAAGTGTGCTGTCCCTTGGGTACGTGGTACCAAGGGAAGCACATGTTACCTCCTAGTGTAGAGCGGAGCCAGCCACCCTAGGGTTGAGACCCGGGGTTAGGTCTGGCCACTTTGTACCGACTCTTGGCCCTTGCGTAAATAGTACCGGGGAGAGCTACTAGTGTAGGAAGGGAGCTAGCCACCCCACGGGGCCCAAGGTTCAGGTAGCCGTCCTACACCGACTTGTTAGGCCCACTGGGCAAACCAGGGTAGTCAGGCATGTAGATTCCCTACTAGGAGGGGGTGACGTAATAAAATGCGGAATAGAATATAAACAATCTTACAAAAATTCAATCACACAATGTACACAATAATTTTTAGGTGAAAACCCAAACCGGGTGAAAACCACGACCTAACCCTCTCCAGTTAGGATTTTCCGATCAACTACGTTGATCAAAACCACTAAACGAATCACTTAAACGAGGATGATTCAACCTCAATTACAACCACACTACAAGTGCGAGGGTAGCATTCCTCAACCACTTCTCTTCACGAGAAGGATTTTGTCCCACGAAGGAGACGGGAATTAGCAAAGCGAATACCCAACCAAATAACAAAATAAAATAACAAATATAGTCCTATAGAGCCAACAAAGATTTAAACCTAGCTTCTATAGGAATTAGGAAACTCCCATTTGCAAGGAGTGCGTCGAATCGATGACGCGGGTGCGTGAGCCATGCAATGGCGCAACGTCACTCTCGTGAACTGCGGCAGGAGAGCTGGTGCGCAAAGGCTTGATGCTCTCAAGATGAGGAACTTGAGCTTGGAGAGCAAGAGCTTTTCTTGGACACAAAGGTGTAGAAACTATGTTGCTTGGGTGTGTCTTGGTGTCTCATGAGTGGCAAATGCTCCCCTCATTTATAGAGGCCTTAGGAAGGCTTTGGAAGGCATTGGAAAGCTTCCATAGCCGTTGGGAGCAAAGCCCAAGAGAATTAGGCCAAAATTAGGAACAATGATTGCATTGACAGGGTTATCAGACGTCTGATCCTGGCATCAGACGTCTGGGAAACCAGTTTAAGACGTCTGAAAATAAGGTCAGATGTCTGATTTTATGCGAGTTTCTTCTTAACTTAAATCAGATCTAAACAGGATTCTAGTGCAAGTCCATTAGAGGACATATAGGACTTCTGGCACTATGTCTGGACGTCTGGAAACCTACTTTTTCTATGGGAATGGATTTCCAAGAGTTGCAACGGCTAGAAAATCTCTGAGAAGAGATTTTGGGTCAGCCGAGGCAAAACGGTCATTTACCAGACGTCTGGAAAGACTTAAGGACGTCTGATAAGGCTCTAACGGTCATATCCTTCGATGTTTGATAAGCCAGCCAACGGTCCACTAATTGGACGTCTGGCAAAAACATCAGACGTCTTCTAAGGTGTCTGGACAGAGGTTTGGACGTCTGATTTCATCAGACAGAGCTAACAAGTCTAGCCTAAATGTTATCAGACGTCTGAATCAACAGTCAGACGTCTTAAAACACATTATCAGACGTCTGATTTTGGAATTAGACATCTGAAAAAGCTGTTTGAACCCTATATTGGTTTTCTAAGTTTTCTACAGAAAACCTAAGTATCTTAGGGTTGTGCCGGTGTTCCTAAGACTACTGTTAGGGTACTTTGAGGCTCTTTAACATGATATTCTAAGAAACAAAAAGAGCAAGGAAATAAAGACAAAAGTACACGAAAGAAATATACAGAATTCTATCCTATTCTTCTCGTCCTTCCATCTTCAATCTATCGCTTCTCGCGAATCTCCTCTGTTCTCCATCAAGCTCCTCCAATCCATCATGGATGTGAGCTCGAACTCCATCTAATCATGTCTCCATTTGCAATTTGACCTGAAATCTAAGACTCCATGTGCAAATGTTAAATGACACGTGTTTTGTTATCATCAAAACAAACGATCGTGGTGCTCTAGCACCAACAAGGCGAGGGTGCGCAGACTATGGAGGGGCGAGACCCCTGTTTGGTTACTGTGGAGGGGGTAGACCCCTGTTACTGGGAGAGCTCTGCCCTATACTGGTTCCGTGCTGTGATTTGGGCGCACCCATTAACTGAACGACTGATCGCGTGCCAGTACGGGGTAGCTACCCGTGCGTTTATCGTGCGTTCCGTAGTCACCGTTACGTCTGTCAACGACCTTGGGGTGGTTGACTGAGGGTAGGACCACCACGGGGGACTCTCCCGGCCAGGAGAGCACCACGTGCTACTTTTACTCTTCGAAAAAGACTGCAATCAAGATCGTTCCCATGAGGAACAGTCGAGATCAAGAAAAAGATCTGATAAATAAACCAAGGGATGAAAGAAGGAATAACTAGTTGAATAAAGAAAGAAATTGAAAACAACAGCTACCTGTCCACCTTTACTATTTCTCTTAGTTAGCTGGTTGCCACTCTACTTAGCATTTCTCTGACGTGTTGTACTACCACCTTTTTTATGTCCAGGTGTTGAGCAGCCAGCGCCTACGGCTGCGGAGGGTGCTGGGCCTAGTAGAGCCTAGTAGTTGTACTTTTGTTGTACCCGTTTTCTGTAGTAGTGAGTAGTTTGTTACATTCTTGTACTTTTTTATTGTAATTTTATATTCCTGTACTTTTTTTTAAATTCTCTACTGTTGTGGTGGTGTGTACTGTGGTAGTTCTTTTCTTTATTGTTGTACTTTTGTTAGTTTTAGTTGCTTGCATGATGAATGTGGTTTAGTTTACTGCTTTTTGGTTACTTTCTCGTTAGACGACTGGGTCTTGGGATCAGTCGAGTCGATCCGATTCTCGTGTCCTGTAGGGATTCGAGAACTGGGTTGTAACACTCCATGTCTTCAGCACAAAGACAACAGCTGCCAGCTCTAAGTCATGGGTTGGGTAGCTATGCTCATGGGCCTTCAGTTGCCACGAAGTGTATGCGACAACATGACCCCACTGCATGAGCATACCCCTTAACCCCTGTAACAAAGCGTCCGTGTAGACAACGAAACTGCCACTGCTATATGGGATGGTAAGCACAGGAGCCGAAGTCAGCCTCTCCTTCAACTCCTGAAAACACGCCTCACAAGCGTTTGTCCAAGCAAAGGGCACGTCCTTCCAAGTCAATTGAGTCATAGAATGCACAATCTGCAGGAAACCTCTGATAAACCGCCAGTAGTAACCTACCAGTCTCAAGAAACTACGGATCTTTGTCACTGTATGTGGCCTCTCCCACTTGAGTACTACCTCTACCTTGGCTGGATCCACAACCAAGCCATCCCCTAGAATCACATAACCCAAGAAGGTCACCTGCCTCAACCAAAACTCGCACTTGCTGTATTTGGCATATAGCCTACGTCGTCTCAACGTGTCCAGAACCATCTGCAAGTGCTATCCATGCTGCGCCTGATGCCGCGAGTAAATGAGCACATCATCAATAAACACCACCACAAACTAATCCAGATACAGTCTGAACACCCAGTTCATCAAATCCATGAAGGCAGCGGGGGCGTTGGTCAGCCCAAACGGCATGACAAAAAACTCGTAGTGTTCGTATTGGGTGCAGAACGATGTCTTGGAGATGTCGGTCTCCCTGATCCTCAACTGGTGGTAGCCAGACCTCATATCTATCTTGGAGAATACTGTGGCACCTCGCAACTGGTCAAACAGATCATCAATCCTCAACAGCGGATACCTGTTCTTGATGGTGACCCTATTCAGCTGTCTGTAGTCAACACAAAGGCGTAGGGTACCATCCTTCTTCCTCACAAGCAACACCGGGGCTCCCCATGGGGATGCACTGGGCCTCACAAAGCCCTTCTCCAACAGGTCCTACAACTGTGACTTAATCTCTCGCAGCTCAAGTGGTGCCATCCTGTACGATGCCAAAGAAATAGGGCTGGTCCTAGGTACCGGTGAGATCTCAAACTAGATCTCACGCTTAGGCGGTAGTCCTGGCAACTCCTCGGGAAACACGTCAGGGTACTCTCTTACCACCGAAATGCTCTGAAAGTCTACCACGTGGCTAGGCTCTGCCACTACAAAATCTAGGAAACCCTCACACCCCTGGCCCAAAAGTCTCGTTGCCCGAAGTACAGAAATGCACCTGAACCCTCCATCCACCGGCTGTCCGTGAAACTCAAAGGAAGGCATCTCTGGTATGGAGAAGATGATCTTCCTCTCAAAACAGTTCACTAAAGCGTGCTAAGCGGATAGCCAATCCATCCCAAAATCATGCCAAAATCTTCCATCGGTATCACAATCAGGTCGGCGAGGAGGCTGTGTCCCCCAACACTGACCTCACAGTCTGTGTAGACCTCCTCAGCTACAAATAGTTGATCACCCGGACCTCTAATCACAAAAGGATCCTCTAGCAACACATGGTCCTATCCCAAACTGGTAGAAAAACTCGCAGAAACAAATGAGTGCGTGGCAATGGAATCAAAAAGTACATAAACTAATTTGCCAGAAACTGTAACCATACCTGCCACCACTGAACCTGATGCCCTGGCATCTCTGTGTGTCAGGGTGTTGATACGCCCCTCAGCTCTTGGTGCAGAAGAAGTAGCCACACTTTGAATCAGATAGGTAACTGCTGGCCGGTACCCTCCCCATGACTGTTGTCCTCCCCCATGTGCCTGGGAACCATGGTCACCTGCTCAGCCTCCAGCACTCGGTGCGGGGAGCATTTACTACGCTCCAGCACTAGATGGGCAATCCCTCCTAATGTGGCTCGGCTGGCCACACTGGTAGCAAAAAGGGACTTGACTCCCTCCCTCGGTAGGTCCCTGTTGATGGCTGGGTGGGGGTCTAGTGCTGGCAGCTAGCCCCTGTCGGGGGCCCCTAAAGGCCACTGATGGCCCCGCAAAGCGAGACAGCTCTCCCGCAGGCGCCGCGTGCGTCCTCTCTCGTCGGCCCTGTGAGTACTCTGGCTGGTAGGGCCTCTTCTGTTCGCTATCAGTGTCTCGTGCGGTCGAGCTGGTCTCCTCATACGTCATAGCTGCCTCCACCACTCTCGAGAAAGTGGGTAGCTTCAGGGGTTCGACATACCCCCGAATGGCCAGCCGGAGCCCCTCAGTGAACCTCCACAGGCGCTCCTCCTCAGTAGCCACAGCTGTCGCAGCAAAACGTGACAGCTCCAGAAAACGCGTACGATACGCACTAACAGTCATCGTCCCCTGGTGGAGAGTGTGGAACTCCTTCCTCCTTTGGTCCTGCCACGTCTGCAGGAAGTACTGCTCGCAAAAAAGGGTTACAAACTGGTCCCACATCGGCTCTGCCCTCTCCTGGCCTCTGACTGCCCTCCAAAACTTGTGTGCCACGCTCTCCAGCTGGTACGTTGCAAAGGCCACACGACACTCCGCAGGGGGCGAAGGGAGTCAAACACCTTCTCGATCTATTCCAACCAGTCCTCTGCCTCAGACGGGTCCTCATCCCCCTTGAAGGAGGGGGGCTTCAGCTTCTAGAATTGTCCGAAAAGCTTGTAGTGCAGCTATAGTGGGGGAACGAGCATGCCTCCAGGCAAGGAGGGCTCATGCTCGGAAGTGTCAGAGTGCGGTGGGGGTAGTGGAGGACCACCCCCTCCCCCTCATCCAGCGCTGCAATGGCCTCGCAGTCCCACAGAGGACTCCCCCTCCACGTCCCCAGGGAGAGGCACCCGTGGAGGCAGGTGGAGCTCCTCTCGTATTATATCCCGTATCAACTGAGCGAGGTCCTGGGCCTGAACGCCCGGGAGGAGTGGCTGGTCAACTGACACCTCGAGCCCGGCACGTTCGCCCCTCCGACCTCGTCCATAGCCGCGTCTGCGACCCGCCTCAAGGACTCCACGTCGAGGCATCTCCTGCAAGGAGACACGGAAAATAGAATAAAAAGAAGTCAACTCTAACATACTTCAGCAAAAGAACCTCAGAATAAATGTCAAAAGGTACGTTGTGGTGGTTACTCTAGTTACATGCACGTGAATTGGTTATTCTCAAGCTAGTAGGTTCCTTTCTCGGGATGACCTTGCTCTGATACCATCTTGTTACGACCCAGTTCCCAAATCCCTACATGACATGAGATAGGCTCGACTCGACTGATCCCAAGACCCAATCGTCCAACAAGAAATAACCAAAAAGCAGGAAAGTAAACCACATTCACCAGGCTATGAAACCAGCAGTAAAAGAGTACAGCAGTAAAAGAAGTAAAAGTTGCTAACAGTACATTTTACCACCACAATAGTAAAATAGAACAAGGTACAGAAACGTAAAGGTAACAAGAGTCCGAAACTCACTACAATAGAAAGTACTACAACAAGAAGGCTACTGCTACTGGGCTCTACTGGGCCAAGCACCCTCTGCAGTCGGAGACTCGGGCTGCTCAACACCTGAACCTAAAAAGGGTTATGAGTAACAAATTCAGCGAATGCTGATTAGAGTGGCAACCAACTAACTAAAGCAGTAAAAGCTAATAGGTAAATTATCTATTCTAGTTACTTTATTTCACAAGTTATTCCTTTTCACCCATTGGTTTATATTTTCCGATCTCTTTCTTGATCTTGAATGTTCCTTGTGGGAACGATATTGATTGTAGTCTTTTCCGAAGAGTAGAAGGCGCACGTGGTGCTCTCACGGCCAGGAGAGTTCCCCGTGGTGATCCTACACCCAGTCAACCACCCGAAGGTCACGGACAAATGTAGCGGTGACTACGGCACACGCGATAAGCGCATGGGTGATAGCGATTTCACGTGGTTTGTTAAATACGTCGTTGTAACGCACAAAATCGATCAACTCTTAAATTTATATCCTAGATAGGGGAGTATCTAGGGTCGTCCAAGGAGGCAAAAATTGCAAAATTAATCCTCTTGCTTACAGATAGATCTCAACTTTCTTTTTGATATTTTTCAATATGTAATTTTTTTTGTATTTTGAAAAGATGAGGGCAAAATGCGAATTGTAACGAAAAGTACTAACACCTACAAATGCTTAACTAAAATTTAAAAGATAGAAATATCTTCTTCCTAAGCTCACTCTAGGCAAGTGGAGGCCTAGAGTAATTAGGAAGAAGAGGTGAAACAAGTGCTAGAACCAAAAGTAACAACTGCAATAAAAAGCTAAAAGAAGGCAATTTGATTGAGTAGAATGAGTGTTCTTTTCAAGGACAAGTAGAGGAATGCTTCTACTAGAACTTAAACAAATCTAAATGCAAGAGAAGAAACACAAATCCTCTTGCAACAATGGTGAAGAAGGGCGTCTTCTTACTCCAAGCCTAGCTGCTCCTTGGCTTGAAAAGAGGGCCTCCTTCTTCTCCTTCCTTGAGAGCTCCTCCAAGGTGGAAGCTACCACCTTTAATGCTCTCTCCAAGGGGTGGGCGTGCACCACCCTCAAAAACTCCTCCAAGGTGGTGTGACCACCTTCAAGATCTCCTCCAAGATCTTCCTTGCCTGGCTTCTCCTTTGGCTGGCGTGACCCAAGAGAGAAGGGAAGAGGGGAAGGCACCAAGGGGACAGAATATCCCCTTAATCTTCTTCTTCTTCTTCTCTCTTGGACGTGGGCTTCATGGTGGAATATGAGAGTGAAATTTCTAGCCAAGGATGGCTTGAATGGTGGTGGGTAGTGGTCTTTTTATAGGGTAGGATGGGGGGTTAAGGTGCCCCTTGAAATGGAGGGCTAGGATGGAAGAATGGAGGTGGTTGGTGATCCTATGGCTAAGGAGAGTTGGCGCCAACCCAAGAGGTGTTAAAGGGGGTAGTTATGGTGGTGTTGGTGTCTTTTGGTGGTGGAGAGACACCACCATGTTGGCGCCAACATGGGGTCTTCTAGAAGGGGGGTTAGGTGGATGGTGGAGATGGGTTCAAGGGGGATTGTGTGGTGGAGATGAGGGGAGATTTTGGAGGGAAAAGTGGCGCCATTAAGGGGTGGTTATGGGTAGTTTTTTGGTGACACTTTTAGGTGTCTTTTGGAGGTGGTGGGTAGGTTAGGTTGGTGCCAAGTAGGTTAGCTTATGTGGAGCTTAGGTGGAGCTAGTTGGGTGGAGTTGGTAGGTGGGTTTTGGGGTGGTACAAGCCAAGGAAGTTGGAGCATAGCTAAGCTAAGCTAAGCTAAGCTAGCTTAGCTAATGGAGGAGTAGAGGAGAAGGTGTTGGAGCTAGGGTTTGGAGGAAGGAGCTGAGGAGAAGAAGTCTGGAGCTGGAGCTGGAGCTGGAGCTGGAGCTGGCTGCTGCTGAAGAGGCTGGCATGGGGCTACTCTAGCTGGCTTAGCTTGCTAGTTCTTTGCTAGTTGCTAAGCTAAGCTAAAGTGAGCTAGCTTCCACCAAAATGAGCTGAGGTGAGCTAGGTCTGGTGCTCCCAAGGAGAATCAAGCTCGTTGAGGTAGCTAAGGTAGCTTAGCTCAACTGAGATGAGCTAAGCTAAATCCCCGGGAGCTGGACTTGAGCTTCCTGAGCTGAGATAAATTCTTCTTCAGCTGGCTGGAGTTGAGTGGAGCTAGATGTAGCTGGATCTGAGCTGGGGTGAACTCCTGTCAAGTCAGCTGAGCTAGCTAGAGCTCCCTGTGGACTAGTGGGAGCTGAGATGAGCTAGACTCAGCTAAGTTGAGCTGGATCTGAGCTGACTTGTGCTAGGGTGAGCTAAGGTGAACTCTCTTGAGCTGCCATCCAGCTGGGATTAGCTGAATGGAGCTGGGACGAGCTAACCCTAGTTCAAGTGAGCTAGGTTCCGGCTATGGTGAGCTGGATCGAGCTGAGTTCCAACTAGTCTGGGCTTCTCCTTCACCATTTGCCTTCTTGAGTGCTAGGGTTTTAAGGATCTGTATATCTGTACATCCCTAACACTCACAAAAACATATTAAAAGACAAATAAAAAATGCAATGTATGCCTAACCTAATTTATGCCTAAATGTAGCCCAAAAACCCGTTTGCGGAGTAAAATCCTGAGAGCTAGGTTAGTTTAATGCATAAGAATGATGATAAACTGGCGTTTATCACACCCCCATGCTTATCTTTTGCTAGTCTCTTAGCAAAACTTTAATTTTTTTGGAAAATGGAATTTTTGGGAAATCTAATTTTTTGACTTTTGAGGAGAAAAAGAGATTAAGGGACCTTGGTAGATTAAAACACAGGAGGTACGGGATTTGTTGAAGATAAACATCAGGATTTGTTTTTGGATCCAACCATTAGATAGAACGAGATCAATATATCCTCCAGAAAATTCACAAATTAACCCCTTGTTAATTCAGATGACTTAAAATGTTTGTTTTTAGGATTTTTCTGCCTCGTGAATCTGATTCGCAACTTGCAAATTCCTTTAAAACCTTGTGTCTGTGCTTGTGAAAAGCCAACATTTATAAGGACGTGTTATTATTATTATTATTTTTTTTTCTCTCCCCCATGCTTATTTTTAGCTTAGTCTTACAACAGATGTGTCGGGATCATCATTCCCGTTACCATTCCTCGAGGGGGCTTTGGCGCCAGTACTTCGGGATAGCACTGTCCATGACACCACCCAGGAGCTCACAACCCCAAAACACGATGCAGTGAAAAGGGGCGCTCCAAGCAAACTCAAGCTCTTGCTCCGACGCTACAGGTAGAGCACCGTCCAAGACACTTGAGCTGCTAAAATGCGCTTTAATGCTCCGTCTAAAGATATGAAATATAGATATAGAGCAGCGCCGAGGCGGTAACATGTTGACATCGCGTCCTCAAAGAAGGTATTTTCCTTCTTTTCGGTGGTGGGAACTCAAACCAATGATCTGCTTCAGACTTTTACTAAATCCAAACAAGGGAGTTTTTCAAATTTTTAGTTGTTTTTAAGTGTTGGCTTGTGTGTGAAAATAGACACAAGAAGTTTCTCGAGAACCGCAAGTTTTTGAGTCAAAAACTAAGTCAAATACTTTCCATATTACAAAATAGGATCAAGTCTCCTGAACTATCATGAGTTTAGGTGGAATTTTAGAGAAGGATATCTGATCTAGTCTAAAATAGACCCTGGAATTCTAATGATCAGATCCAAATCCTCATCCTTAGTTTGTTAAAGATTAAATCCCATTGTACCAGAAGTGAATTTTTCGACCTTAGTCCCGATTTCAAAATTTTTCCTCAAAAAGTTTTCAATATATATATATATATTTTTTTTTTTTTTTTGGGTATGCAAGCAGGAAATAAATTAAAGAAAATTGCATGTTTTTAGGTTTTGAACATCCTGAATCGATCGTAAAAATTTAAAAACACCCCCCCATACTTAAGTTATGCCATGTCCTCATGCATTAGGAGGGAAAAGGGATCACCTTAGTGATGACGGTCGGGTTTAGGATGAACAAAACCTGAAAAAAGAAGAAAAAAGGAAAGCAAGAAAATGCTGGGTTACCTCCCATCCAGTGCTATCTTTTACGCCATTCAGCCGGGCGTGATGTGCACTAGTGATCAAGGGTGGCTGGCTTAGTAAAATTAAAAGATTCAGATGGAATTTTAGGTGCATGGTCAAAATAGGGCTTTAAACGCTGGCCATTGACTTGAAATATCGAATTAGTTTTTGGATCAAAAAGGTCAACAGCGCCGTATGGATATGTTTTATGGACAATAAAGGGGCCGATCCATTTAGATTTTAATTTGCCAGGAAAAAGACGTAATCTCGTATCGAAAAGCCAAACACGTTGATTAACGTCAAAGTGTTTCCGAACAATATATTTATCGTGAAATTTCTTTGTTCGGTCTTTATAAATCCTCGCATTTTCATAGGAAAAATTACGTAATTCTTCCAATTTAGTTAATTGTAATTTTCTATGGTTACCGACGTCAGATAAATCCATATTAAGTTGTTTTATTGCCCAAAAAGCCCTATGTTCTAATTCTACCGGGAGATGGCATGCCTTCCCGAAAACCAGACGGAAGGGACATGCCAAGCGGAGTTTTAAAAGCGGTACGGTAGGCCCATAAAGCGTCGTCCAATTTGGTGGACCAATCTTTACGGTCGGGCCTAACTGTCTTTTGTAGAATATTTTTAATTTCCCGGTTAGAAACTTCAGCCTAGCCATTAGTTTGGGGGTGATATGGTGTGGAAATTTTATGATTAACCCCGTATTTAGAAAGGAGGTGACGGAATTGTGAGTGGGTGAAATGTGAGCCTCCGTCACTGATAATGGCTTTTGGTATGCCGAATCTTGAGAAAATATTTTTCTTAAGAAATTCGACAACCACACGGTGATCACTTGTGCGGGTGGGTATTGCTTCTATTCATTTAGAAACATAGTCTACTGCGACTAATATATACAAATACCCACCAGAGTTGATGAACGGTCCCATGAAGTCGATGCCCCAAACATCAAAAATTTCAACCTCTAAAATAGGATTAAGGGGCATCATATCCTTTCGAGTCATGTTGCCGATGCTCTGGCAATGCACACAGGACCGAACGAAGTCATGAGCATCTTTGTGCAAGCTGGGCCAATAAAATCCTGCATTAAGGATTTTAGCTGCAGTTTTCTTGCTTGAAAAATGTCCACCACAGGCCATTGAGTGACAATGTGTTAAGATATCATGGATTTCAGAATCGGGGACACATCGTCGAATGACCTGATCGGCACAAATGCGGAAAAGGTCGGGCTCCTCCCAAAAATAATATTTAATATCAGCAAAGAACTTATCCCGTTTTGTTTTTGGCCAATCAGTGGGGATTTGTTCTATTGCTACGTAGTTTGCGATGGGTGCAAACCAAGGGAGGGTTGCAGCAGCTAAAATACTTTCATCAGGGAACTGATCTAGCGGGGTCATTATGTCATTCGTCATAAGACGAGAGAGATGGGCCACTACATTGTGCAATCCCGCCTTATCCTTGATTTCCAGGTCAAATTCCTGGAGCAGCAAAATCCAACGGATAAGGCGGGGTTTCGCATCTTTCTTTGTCAGCAAATATTTAATTACTGAGTGGTCTGTATAAACAGTGACACATGACCCCAACAGATAAGATCTAAATTTTTCTAAGGCAAATACAATGGCAAGAAGTTCCTTTTCAGTAATCGTGTAATTCCGTTGTGCCTCATCAAGGGTTTTGCTAGCATAATAGATCACAACGGGATTCTTGCCAATTCTTTGCCCTAGAACGGCCCCTACAGCAAAATCTGAGGCATCTGTCATTAATTCAAAGGGACTATTCCAGTCAGGTCCCTACAATATTGGCGCCTCAGTAACCTCTTTCTTCAACCTCAAAAAACTCTCGAGGCACTTATTATTAAAATCAAATGGCTGGTCTTTAGTAAGAAGCTGACTTAAAGGCTTGGAGATTTGGGAAAAGTTTTGTATGAATCGACGATAGAAACCCACATGACCCAAAAAGGATCTGATTTGTTTGATAGTAGTGGGCGGTGGGAGCTTAGATATAGCATCTATTTTTGCTTTATCTACCGCGATTCCTTGTTTAGAAATAACATGGCCCAAGACAATACCTTCTTGGACCATGAAATGACTTTTTTCCCAGCTGAGGACCAGATTAACTTCTATACACTTTTGGAGGGTTCTTTCAAGATTTTTGAGGCAATGCTCAAAAGAATCTCCAAAAACAGAGAAGTCATCCATAAAAACTTCTAGACATTCACCTACCAGGTCTGAAAAAATTGCAAGCATGCACCTTTGAAAAGTCGCAGGTGCGTTGCAAAGACCGAAGGGCATTCTTCGGAAAGCAAAGTTTCCGAATGGGCAGGTGAAAGTTGTTTTGTCCTGGTCCTCAGGATGAACCGCTACTTGATTATAGCCGGAATAACCGTCCAAAAAATAGTAAAATTCCCGTCCGGCTAACCACTCCAAGATTTGATCAATAAAAGGGAGCGGGAAATGATCCTTCATGGTGGCGGTGTTTAATTTTCGATAATCTATACACACGCGCCAAGAAGAAGCGGTTCGAGTGGCTATATTCTCCCCCTTTTCATTGGTGACAACTGTTAGTCCAGCCTTTTTGGGGACAACTTGAGTTGGACTAACCCAGGAGCTGTCAGAAATGGGGTAGATGATATCAGCATCCAGCCACTTAATAATCTCCTTTTTTATCACCTCCTGCATAATAGGATTCAAGCGCCTTTGTGGTTGGCGAGAGGGGCGAGAATCGTCCTCTAAAAATATACGGTGCGTACAATAGGACGGATGAATGCCTTTAAGATCAGAAAGGGTCCAGCCAATAGCTTTTCGATATTTACTCAAAATCGGAGAAGTTTGTGCTCTTGTGCCCCGGTGAGTCCAGAATTTATAATCAGGGGCAGGGTCTGATTTGGACCCAGGAAAACATATTTAAGTGAATCGGGCAAAGGTTTTAATTCCAATTGTAGGCCCGGTTCCGAAAGAGTTTCTGCTTTGTGGGTTAGAGGTGAGGTGAGAGTGAAAGGGTCAGCTGGAATGTTAGCTGGTCGTGTGGTTGAGGTGGAAGGGTGAGAAAAAATAGATTGTTCAGGAACCGTATTTACAGCAAAACAGGAACCTAATTGGGAAATCTGCAATGTTTCCTCCACAATGTTTTCTATTTCCGAATTCGAATCATCAAAGAAATCTGGTTCCTAGAATCGCCTAGAGGCTTGAAAAATGTCTATGGTTACAGATTCACCGCCACACATGATCTTCATCTTTCCAGAATCACAATCAATATTGGCGCGGGCGGTGGCTAAGAATGGTCTTCCAAGAATAATGGGGGAAAACTTAAGTGCTTCAGGTACCTCTATGTCTAGGACTAAAAAGTCTACTGCGAATAGACAATCTTTGACCCGGACAAGAACATCTTCAACAATTCCCCTTGGTTTAATCGTAGATCGGTCGGCTAATTGGAGAGTAACCTCAACAGGTTTCAATTCACTGATCTTAAATTCCTCAAAAATAACTGTGGGGATAAGATTAATTGAGGCACCAAGATCCAGCAGAGCGCGATCAAATGAGGTATCATTAATGATAACTTGGATTAGGGGGGCGTCGGGATCTTTTCTCTTAAGAGGCAGTCGGCTCTGCACAACTGAGCTGACTGTCCCTGGAAGAATTACCTTTCCTAAATTCTTGGGTTGCCTTTTTGGAGTACATAAATCTTTTAAGAATTTTGCATAGGCAGGGATATACTTAATGGCATCTAGAATAGGGATATTAATTTCTACTTGCCCAAATAAATAGATTAATTCCTTCTCAGTGGGCTCAGATTTTGTTTTTTTCTTTTTTGAAGAGTGGAGGGCTTGTGGAAATGGGGCAGGGTTGCCCTGTTTTGCGTGAATTGGTTCCTGAACAATAGGAGGGGAAGAGTTAATCTGTGTGTCATTAGAGCAGGTTTCTTTAACAGGCAGGGTATTTTGAGTGGTTTTCCCATTCCTCAAGGTAACTGCATTTGCAGTCTGGTTGTTTCTAGGATGAGGACGGGGGACCTGGCTATTATTGAAACCCGGCGAATGCTGAGGTGCTGGCTGAATAGGTTGATTGTGATATCCACCTTAGAATTGATTCCTTTGATTATTTGGGTTGGGCATGGTTTGGGATGGTAAATTCCCAATAGGTCGATGATCAGGAGTAACCTTAACTTGTTGTTGTAAATTGGTAACCATGCGGGTTACTTCTGTCATTTGAGTCTGCATTCCTTGCAGAGTTTTCATGACCTGATTATTAATATCATCCTGGGATGGTTCGGGTTGACACAAAGGTAGCCCATAATTCCCAAAATAGTTTTGTTTGGGAAAAGGAATCGGATTCGGGTTTTTCCAGGAGTGATTCGGGTTAGTCCTCCAATTTTGATTGGAAATGTTGGAGGGGTTTCTAAATTGCTCCTGGAGA
The DNA here is from genome assembly GCA_037157565.1 of Thalassia testudinum. Classification (NCBI taxonomy): domain Eukaryota; kingdom Viridiplantae; phylum Streptophyta; class Magnoliopsida; order Alismatales; family Hydrocharitaceae; genus Thalassia; species Thalassia testudinum. Next base: position 11,845,256 of record JAZHRO010000051.1, read on the forward strand.
GCATAAATATTTTCTGAGGTCGAATCAAAAATATTTTGGTCAAAATTCTCGGTTAAATCTTGCTGGAAATCAGCCGGAAATTGCTGGTCAGCAGATGTGGCATCGATATTGTGTAGATTCTCTCTTCGGAGAATGTGTGGGGGGTTAGTGTGTGGAGAGTGGACGTGTGGAGCTTGTTTGTTTGTGAGCTTTTCTTCTATTTTCTTTTGGTGAATTTGCATCTGGTCCAGTCGTTGAGCTAACATATATAAATAATCTTGTGTGACTGGAACAGAGGTGGTTTTGGAGTCAATTTCATGGACTCCGTGTCTGGGGTTTTGTGATCTGCCAAAAGTGTCCATTGAAGTCATGTTAAATGAGTTTTCACTCATTTCTTCAAAGAGAAGATAGGCACTTTCGGTGTCTTTGTTAAGAAAATTGCCCCCACATGAGGCATCCACAAATCGTTTTAATTGATCTTCTAATCCATGATATAAGATTTGCACTAGCTGCCATTGTGGAATTTCATGGTGGGGACAACTTCTTAGAAGTTCCTAAAATCTTTCCCAGGCTTCATGGAGGGGTTCACCAATTTTTTGTTGAAAGGTCGTTATAGATCTTCTTAATGCATTTGTTCGACCGATCGGAAAATTTTTTTTAAGAAAAGCACTTTTTAATTGGGGCCAGGTGGTAATAGGGCGCCCAACTATTCTAAACCAATGTGATGCTTTGTCTTTGAGAGAGAGAGGAAAGAGTCTCATTAACCACATGTCTTCCTGCACATTGCGGGAACGAGTGGTTTGAGCGAGGACAGTTAATTCCTCGAGATGACAAAAAGGGTCCTCTCTTGGAAGACCATGAAAATGCTTGATAAGGTTTAGAATAGCGGGTTTGATTTCGAAATCCCCTTGTGGTATGACCACCCTGGTCTTTCCTCATAATTGGAAGGATCATAGAAATCCTTAAGAGGAACGACAAGCTGTTGGCGAGATGGTGGATTTTGTCCTTGATTAGCTAGGTTCGTGACAATCCTAGCTAGATCTTCTTGATTTTGTTGTAGTCGAGCCAAATGGTCGACCATTAATGCAAAGGGATTTGAATTATGGGTTATAATTGGAGGGCCACCTGGCCCTGCTGGTATTTCTGGTTGCTCCAAGTTAGAAAGGTGAGGGAGGGTGGAGTCAGCTTGTGGGTCGGCTGATGGGTTAGAAGTGGAAGTAGAATTTTTTTGACGGCTTCCTAGGTTTTCCATTTTTTTAGAAGACGAGGGGGAAGAAAACAATGATTTCTTGCTGCGGGGGGCGAAATCAGATGGTCCCTCGAGGTGTGGCTTTTGGGACCGTCGCCCGTGCATGCACTACTTGGAAGACTTGGAGGGGAGGAGAAGAGATAGAGATGAGAGAAAGTGTGCAAATCAAACAAACAAACTAGACCTAACTTAAATGTGACTCCCTAATAATAACCTAAGACTTGGTCTATATAGGAAATAAGTAGTCAATAGTGAATACCCGTTCTATCAACAAATCTAGCCAAGTTGCTTAAGGGGAGGTTTAGGCCCAAACGTTTCCCAGGGAAAACCCCAGGTGCTTGTACAAACCCGCGCCTGGTCGTTTGACACGGCCCCTCAGCCTGAACACCATATACAAATGATAGAATTGGTATCAACTAAAGAAAACTTAAGACCTAAATAGCAAGCCTGAGTTGATAAAGCCTTAGGGGTCAAGTTGCTACAAATTTTAATTAGGTCTAGGATGCTATAGTGCACACAGAATGTGGAGGGCGTTTATTGGGTTGTTGCCCTGTTATTTGATTTCTTTTGTGTGTGTGCAGGAATTGGAGAGTGGCTCCAATGAAAATCAAGTTGTCACACAATTTTTTTGTATTTTTGTCTTTTAGGATTTGATTTAATTGAATGTATTTTAGGGTTTCTTTAGTTAAATTTTCAAACAAGTTTGAAAACCCACAATCAAAGGAAAACAAGTTGTATGGGTGATTGTATATTTCCTTTGAATTAAGCCTCAAAAGAGAAAGAAAGAAACCCTAAGCCAATTATCCCTAAGACAGAAATTTAACTACCAATGAGTTATTTTTTAGGCTTTCAGAATTAAGTAGTGATCCAAACAAGTCAAACAACACCACTACTTTAAATAAAATCAAACAAGGATTCCAGAAAAGATTTTTGTAAGATTTTAGGAATTCGTTTGATAATTGTTTTGAATTTTTAATTGTACTGGTGTCAAAGTCCAGAAATAATACCTGTGGTTATTATGAACTTTTTAGTATTACCACCGACCTCATAAAATTTTTATGATTTTATATGATATATAAAATTTCACAAGGATTCTAACAAGCTAAATTTCACAAAAATTGGATGAGTATAAAAATTCTGAAAATTCCCGGACAGTAGCAAAATAGGAAGATTAGAGGGTATGACCCCTCTGCAATCCACGAATTTTTAAAAATTAAATACAAATCCAATTGATTGGAAATTTGGAACAGATGTTCCTAACTTAATTGGGAATCACTATATGAAATTTTATGATTTTAGGAGGCCTGGGGTGTTAGGAATCGATTTTTTTTCAAGTCCGGATAGAAATCTGGACCCGAAAAATAGAACACCAATACTTGCAATGGAATGGTGCTAAAGAAGCATACAAGCAAACAATGGATTTTAAAATGCACCAGTCACTTAATTTAAGTGTTTAGGGTCCTGAAAGCCAAGTTTAATATATTTTTGGTAGTTTTAATTATTTATGTGACCAGAAAGAGGAACCAACCTGAATTTTCGCGGGAAGAAAAGGACCTTTGAGCTCTCTCTTCCAGATTCCCTCCTTCCCGTTGTAGTTCCTGCACACACAAAAGAAAGAAAGAGAAGGGGATGAGATCCACTTCAAGCAAGAGAAAATGAGTTAATGCAAAGCCGTGCCTCCCCGGCAACGGCGCCAAAAAGTGATAGCGATTTCACGCGGTTTGTTAAATACGTCGTTGTAACGCGCAAAATCGATCAACTTTTAAATTTATATCCTAGATAGGGGAGTATCTAGGGTCGTCCAAGGAGGCAAAAATTGCAAAATTAATCCTCTTGCATACAGATAGATCTCAACTTTCTTTTTGATATTTTTCACTATGTAATTTTTTTGTATTTTGAAAAGACGAGGGCAAAATGCGAATTGTAACGAAAAGTACTAACACCTACAAATGCTTAACTAAAATTTAAAAGATAGAAATATCTTCTTCCTAAGCTCACTCTAGGCAAGTGGAGGCCTAGAGTAATTAGGAAGAAGAGGTGAAACAAGTGCTAGAACCAAAAGTAACAACTGCAATAAAAAGCTAACAGAAGGCAATTTGATTGAGTAGAATGAGTGTTCTTTTCAAGGACAAGTAGAGGAATCTTCTACTAGAACTTAAACAAATCTAAAAGCAAGAAAAGAAACACAAGTCCTCTTGCAACAATGGTGAAGAAGGGCGTATTCTTGCTCCAAGCCTAGCTGCTCCTTGGCTTGAAAAGAGGGCCTCCTTCTTCTCCTTCCTTGAGAGCTCCTCCAAGGTGGAAGCTACCACCTTTAATGCTCTCTCCAAGGGGTGGGCGTGCACCACCCTCAAAAACTCCTCCAAGGTGGTGTGACCACCTTCAAGATCTCCTCCAAGATCTTCCTTGCCTGGCTTCTCCTTTGGCTGGCGTGACCCAAGAGAGAAGGGAAGAGGGGAAGGCACCAAGGGGACAGAATATCCCCTTAATCTTCTTCTTCTTCTTCTCTCTTGGACGTGGGCTTCTTGGTGGAATATGAGAGTGAAATTTCTAACCAAGGATGGCTTGAATGGTGGTGGGTAGTGGTCTTTTTATAGGGTAGGATGGGGGGTTAAGGTGCCCCTTGAAATGGAGGGCTAGGATGGAAGAATGGAGGTGGTTGGTGATCCTATGGCTAAGGAGAGTTGGCGCCAACCCAAGAGGTGTTAAAGGGGGTAGTTATGGTGGTGTTGGTTTCTTTTGGTGGTGGAGAGACACCACCATGTTGGCGCCAACATGGGGTCTTCTAGAAGGGGGCTTAGGTGGATGGTGGAGATGGGTTCAAGGGGGATTGTGTGGTGGAGATGAGGGGAGATTTTGGAGGGAAAAGTGGCGCCATTAAGGGGTGGTTATGGGTAGTTTTTTGGCGCCACTTTTAGGTGTCTTTTGGAGGTGGTGGGTAGGTTAGGTTGGTGCCAAGTAGGTTAGCTTATGTGGAGCTTAGGTGGAGCTAGTTGGGTGGAGTTGGTAGGTGGGTTTTTGGGGTGGTACAAGCCAAGGAAGTTGGAGCATAGCTAAGCTAAGCTAAGCTAAGCTAGCTTAGCTAATGGAGGAGTAGAGGAGAAGGTGTTGGAGCTAGGGTTTGGAGGAAGGAGCTGAGGAGAAGAAGTCTGGAGCTGGAGCTGGCTGCTGCTGAAGAGGCTGGCATGGGGCTACTCTAGCTGGCTTAGCTTGCTAGTTCTTTGCTAGTTGCTAAGCCAAGCTAAAGTGAGCTAGATTCTACCAAAATGAGCTGAGGTGAGCTAGGTCTGGTGCTCCCAGGGAGAATCAAGCTGGTTGAGGCAGCTAAGGTAGCTTAGCTCAACTGAGATGAGCTAAGCTGAATCCCCGGGAGCTGGACTTGAGCTTCCTGAGCTGAGATGAATTCTTCTTCAGCTGGCTGGAGTTGAGTGGAGCTAGATGTAGCTGGATCTGAGCTGGGGTGAACTCCTGTCAAGTCAGCTGAGCTAGCTAGAGCTCCCTGTGGACTAGTGGGAGCTGAGATGAGCTAGACTCAGCTAAGTTGAGCTGGATCTGAGCTGACTTGAGCTAGGGTGAGCTAAGGTGAACTCTCTTGAGCTGCCATCCAGCTGGGATTAGCTGAATGGAGCTGGGACGAGCTAACCCTAGTTCAAGTGAGCTAGGTTCCGGCTATGGTGAGCTGGATCGAGCTGAGTTCCAACTAGTCTGGGCTTCTCCTTCACCATTTGCCTTCTTGAGTGCTAGGGTTTTAAGGATCTGTATATCTGTACATCCCTAACACTCACAAAAACATATTAAAAGACAAATAAAAAATGCAATGTATGCCTAACCTAATTTATGCCTAAATGCAGCCCAAAAACCCGTTTGCGGAGTAAAATCCTAAGATCTAGGTTAGTTTAATGCATAAGAATGATGATAAACTGGCATTTATCAATGGGTAGCCACCCTACACTAGCATGCGCTCAGTCGTTTCCACTAACGGGTACTCCCAAGTACAGCACGGAATAGTATAGGGCCTAGCCATCTCAGTAACAAGGGTCTAGCCTCTCAGAACAAAATAGGGGTCTCACCCCTCCATAGTCTGCACACCCTCGTCTGACTACCCTAGTTTGCCCAATGGGCCTAACAAGTCAGTGTAGGGTGGCTAGCTGAACCTCGGGTCCCGTGGTGTGGCTAGCTCTTTCCCTACACTAGTAGCTCTCCCCGATACAATGTACACGAGGGCCAAGAAGTCGGTGCAGAGTGGCCAATCCTAACACCAGGTCCCAACCCAAGGGCGGCTAACTCCACTCTACACTAAACAGGGGACAGTCGCTCTCCTTGGTACCACGTACTCAAGGGCCAGCACACTTCCCGCTCACATTTCCAGATCCATTCCATTTATTTCCAAGAGCTCTACTCCTAATTCCTTGTAGGGTTCATGCTCATATTTCTCATGCCATTCCATACCAGGTTTCATCATTCACAATTCCGTTCTCAGGTTATACACTTGCAGCTCGTGTTTCTATCATTTAACGTATACAACATGTAATGTCACATGTAGCTGTTTAGCTAGCACATGTATTTCATATTTCATAGGCAGCACTTGTTCATTAACAGGTAGTTGTTAACATTTCTATTTATTCTTTCAAGACTGCAATTGAACCACGCATACAGACATTTCAAGTAACTTCTCATCCTAGGATTCATGCCCTATCCTAGGTTCTAATTATTCAATCCACATATGCATTCAGGTTTTATAATTAAACTAGGGAAAGTCACTCTACCAGACAACCCAAGAGTATCGGGGGCTCGAATGGCAGGCTCACGTGCCTTTGCAAGCCCCGAACCCAAAACAGAACGAAGTCCTAAACCAAGGAATAATCACAATGGAACATTTAGAATAGTATAAAAGGCCTTCTAACAAGTAGAGGAACTCAAAAGGAAAGCATCAATATCTTGTTTGCGAAAAACGGACCTCAAACGGACCCTAAACGGATAAAAAACAGGGCTAAAAACCCAAATCAGACGTCTGGCACAAGGTCCAGATGTCTTAAAAGTAAACAGGAACTCACCTCAGGTTCTGCGTCAACCTCAGACGTCCAGAACCTCTTCCCGACCATCTAGACCCAGCTCCAGACATTCGACCCCTCTCTCAGATGTCTGGGAGTGCTTCTAGTCATCTGGTAAGCTGTCCAGACATCCGAAATGCGTGGGAGGGTGTGTCCCACACCTTCCTAAAGCAATCTCTACCCACGACAGCAAAATCGCCCACAATTAGCCATGCGAAACGTAGCTGCGGAGTGGCCTGCATGGTCGTATTCGCAAAAGGAAACGTACCTTCGCGAAGATCTACTTTCTAACGTCTGGTGTAGTCACCAGACGTTCGCCTCGTCGTCTGGACGTCATGCCAGACGTCTGATTTTGGGAAAATCCCAGAACTAGAACCTCTTCCTGTTCTCCCTCACCACGCGTAGCCGCAGCCTCGCCTCCTCTCCTACAACTTCGGCTGCAGAAGTGTCAGGGACGACTCCCCCAACACACTCCTCCTCCCGTACGCGCCGCTCCAGCCGTGCACCCTCCGGTGAGCTCCCTCGAGCTCACGAGCTCAAGCTCTCCCTCCTCTCCTCATGCTACCTCTCCTCCTCATCACCGCTCTCGCACTCGCTCCTCTCGCTGTGGTGGAGAGGAAGAGAAGAAGGTGGCTGGTAGTGGTGTAGTGGGGAAGAAATGGAGGGGGAGAGGGGTTTTTATAGAGGTGCATTAGGGTTCGGTGGAGGAGGGAAGAGGGAAAGAGGGAAAGAGAGAGAAGAAGGGTACTGTCTACGCGCATCCCACACGTAGATGTGAAGTCAGATACCAAAATTTCGATTTCCAAACTTCTGGGATGGGGTCCAGATGTCTGACCGACAGTCCAGATGTCTTAAAAGGCTCAGGATAGAACGGGTCTTTACAGGGACTCTCCCGACCAGGAGAGCACCATGTGTGCCTTCTATTCTTGGAAAAGACTACAATCAAGCTCTTTCCCACAAGGAACATTCGGGATCAAGAAAGAGATCTGGAAGTAAACCAATGGGTGCAAAGGAATTACTTGTAAAATAAAATAATTGGAAAGATAAATTTACCTGTTAGGTTTTACTGCTTTAGTTAGTTTGGTTACCACGCTGCTCAGCATTCGCTGACTCCGTTTTACTCATAACCCTTTACAGGTCCAGGAGTTGAGCAGCCCAAGTCACCGGCTGCAGAGGGTGCTGAGCCCAGTCGAGCCCAGCAGTAGCTTCCTGTTGTAGTTGTACTCTCTTTTCTACTAGTGAGTTTTGGATTGTTGTTACCATTTCTGTAACTGTACTTTTGTTTCAACTTTCCTGTTGTGGTGGTATGTACTGTTTAACAGCTTTTACTTCCTTACTGCTTGTACGCTTTCACTGTTAGTTACCTTGCATAGCGAATGTGGTTTATTTTCTTGCTTTTCGGTTATTTCTTGTTGGACGATTGGGTCGTGGGATTAGTCGAGTCGAGTCGATCTCGGGTCTTGTAGGGATTCGGGAATTGGGTCGTACTGTAGGTGGTGCTGGAGGTGCTTGCAGAACAGCATGTGCCTACCCCTATGGTGCTTGGAATCTAAGTGAGGTGCCCTGATTCTGCACATATCTCGGGTTTGTGACAGGTTGGGAGGGAAAAGGTCCCTGTGACCTATGCTCCAGCATCATCTGGTTTTGCGTGTTTTGTATGCTCTGTATTTGGTCAGCCATTGCCTTCATTATTTGCAGGTTGTCATGAGTGGATTTTCGAATTGATGTCTGCAATTCCTCCTTCAAGGACTCCAAAGGGTCGGCCTGCTTTGGAGGGTAGTTGGTAGCTTGGTGCAGCGGCTGATAGATAGAGTGTGTCTGTTGCTGCTGAGATGGGAATGGCTACTGCCTAGGATATGTGTTCTACGCATTCCTGTATTGTCTGGTCAGGTAGTGTGGAGCTTGATACAATCTCTGTGGGTTACTAGACCAGGAGAAATTAGGATGCCGGCGTCAACCAAGGTTATACATCTCAGAATACAGGTTGTTATGTCCGTAACACTGAATAGCATTGACATCTTCATAGGACGAAGATGTCTCAGATGCAAATTTATTAAAAGAATATGCACTTGCATTGTCATGTGGTGCGTAGCCCTGATTGTACGACGCCAGATCCATATTGTTCATGGGTTCTTGGTTCGCAGGATCCCTAGGAGATGGAGAGAAAACACCCCGAGTAAACGGATATGTACAAGCAGAGGGGGTCAGGATGCTTGAGAGGAGTTAGATGGAGCAGTGCTGCTAGAAGATCCAGATCTCGCTCGCATTAATTCATCGAGCTTCTTATTGAGCAGATCCACCTTGTCCAGCTTTTTGGTGATAATGTCAATGTCGGCTCTGGCAGACTCGGCTTCAGCTTCGTGGACACTAATTCGTTGCTGTCAAGGTCGTTGGAATTGGTTCATTGAGGTGGCATTCATCAAGTTCTCTGCTAAGGACTCGAGCAGTTCAAATGCATTATTCTTGTCTTTTGCGAGGAAATTCCCACCACTAGATGCATCGGCCAGGTACCAATGTGTGCCATCCAGCCCATGGTAAAATATTTGATCGAGGTGCCATTTGGGTACACCATGATGTGGCCAATTCCTGAGAAGATCGTGGAATATGTCCCAGGCGTCGTGCAGCTTCTCACCAGGTCCTTGGGCAAAAGTCGTGATCGCGTGCCTGATAGCATGTGTTCGACCGATCGAGAAGAACTTTTGGAGGAATTCGCAACATAATTCCTCTCAGGCTCCAATTGGCCTCCTGATGGTCTTGAACCAATAAGCAACTTTATCCTTGAGAGGAAAAAGAAAAAGCTTCATGAGAACAAATCCAATATCTACATTCCTGGATCAAACTGACTCTACAATTCGACTCAGATCTTCAATGTGCTGGAAGGGATCCTCCTTCGAGTTTCCATGAAAATGATTCTGAATTAGACTTATGATATTCAGCTTTAACTTGACTGCGTCTCCACCTACGAGAATCCAGACCTGAGGCGCTATAATTGTTTCTGCCGGATCGTAGAAGTCCTGCAGTTGTTCTCCACGTGGTGGATGTTGCATTCTGTCGATTGGTGTGAGAATTCTGTCAATGCTCTACTCGTATTTTTGTTTCGTTTCCTCGAGCCTGGCTTCTAGACGAGCCATTGGATCCGGATTCTCAAGGTCCGGATGAACTCGAGGATCGAGATTAGCCATCTCAGCTAATCAAGTGGAAGAAGGTTGAGAAGAGAGGTCAGGCGAAAATCACCTTTGCCGCCTTGGGTTTGGCTCCAAAGGTCCCACCAGTTTTGGTCTTAATGACCTTCTTCCTTGCATACACCAACACAAAGAGTTGGTGTAATAAAGCAGAACAAGGCTAAGGCCTTGTTAATTAGAGTGGTCCTCTAGATCAGATGATCGGATTTTTCGTTTAAGTTTGTGTTAAAAAAAACATTTGGCGAGAGACTGACTTCTAGGAATTCCTACCTCTCAGGCTAACCCAGCTAGTCTGGTTACGAGGGGACTGCAAGAAAGGTTCTTCCTTCATCTTTTGCTTCCAGTTCTGTTACCCCGCAGCCGCTGTCGTTTAACGCTACTCCGCAGGCTTAGTCACCAGGTTTTGCAAGATAGGTTGGAACTAACCAGTAGTTTCAAGCCAAATGCAGGTTATTTGATGTATTTTCATGAAATTTTAGCCTATTTTTTCAATTTAGTAGATGGTGGGTGATCAACAAGGTGACTCACCTCACCGACTAACGTTTGGGCTCATCAGAGTCCAAGTTAGTCTATATGGTCATATTGGCTCATGCACTTCTAAGTCTTTTTTTTCAAATTGAAGACCACAATTTAAATGTATACTCTAACGTAAGATGGAATCCAAATGATTTGAAATTTGGCAAGAAGATTCCTTTCTCAAAAATTTTTCTAGAAAGTATTTTTCCAAAATTTGTACTATTTTTAACAAACAAGGGGTCAAATCTAGGATTTAGACAATATTGTGGTTTTCTTGATGGAAATAATATCAAATATACTCCACAAATTTTGTAAAAATATGATATTGAAAGATAATTTGATTATCTTTCAGACTCCATAGATCCTGAGTAAATAAGATTTGTATGTTAGTCATAATTGATTTCTAAAGTTCGTAAAATTTCTATTTTCAAGCAATCCGACCAATATGTGCTCCATGAATTTTTAAAAATTCCATGGATGGAATTTTATTTTGGAAAAGGTGGCCTTAGAGAGATAATTTGAGGATCTAGTTCTAGTCCAAATTTCAGAATTTTCAGAACATCACAAACACAGCTATTGAATTTTAAAGATGAACTTACCTTATGGTCAAGTTTCTAATAAGAATGTGTGCACCTGATTTTCGCAACACCCGCTTTTCCTTGTTCGTCACTTTGTGTCATTATTCCTGCACACAAAAATACTATATTAAAGATAAAATCAAAAGTCACCGTGCCTCCCTGGCAATGGTGCCAATTTGCTCGTGGCGTAGATCGCGTAGAAAATTAGCACATCGTAGTATAGCGCGAACTACGTCTTCAGCAAATAAATTAACATAACTTGGTGAGTCCCGGTCAATCACAGGGAGGCAGGAAGCACTTTTGATTTCATATGTTTATTCTCAATATGATTACCAAATAGTATAGACACAACACATATATCAATCAAAGAGTTTGAACATGAATTGCATACATCTCACTAAACAAAGTTTAACATAAATGTAAACTACTTATGTAATAGAATGAGGGCACCACGGGTGGTTCGTGGTGGCCTTTTGGAGAGGTTGGGAAGAGCAGCAACGATCCGTCGAGGTGGCCCAATGGACACTTCAGACGGAGGTGTAGAGACAGATATAGAGAAGACGAGAAGAAGAGAGGTGTAGAGGGAGGAAGAAGAAGAAAGTAAGGAATGCCTTTCAAAAGGGGCTTTAGGCCTCTTTTTATAGCTTTAGTGAAAGGCATTTAGGGTATTTGTGCCCTTAAATCCGTGCAAAGGCTTCAAATTAATCAGATCTGTTGATCAGAGATCAATAGCCCTGATTAAGCCTTCCAAACCCTTCTTTTATCCTCGATTTGTTCTGATGCTTCTACATGGTAGCCCGTGCGTCCTTGGATCAAGATCTGACAGCTCCCGCTCACCTGCACACTCGCTATTTCGCTTCGCTGCTCGCCTTCGAAACCCGCTCGATCATCGACCATCCGATTGTAAGATCGAACGGTTGAGATTCAAGCCAGTGCTCCCCTTTGATCAGCGCATTAACTCCTAAAGCCTCTCAGCCATCCGATCTCTCAATCGGACGGATTAAAGAGCATGCTCAACTCCTGCGAAGTCTTAAGGCACGCGTCATTGCGCGTGCTTGTATCAGTGCTTTTGCACTCACCACACATTCACTGCTGATTCACTCAATGAAGATCCGGTAATCAATTACGCCCGCGCTCGACGCCTCTCTTGATTTCAAGCCAGGCACGCCTCAACCCCATGTCATGCTTCGTTTGTTAAGCGCACTCTCTGCTGCACTACACGCATGGATTGTCGTGCTTTCCAATTTCTGTGCGATCGCCGTCGACCATTTGGATGGGAATCAATTGGTTGAGATCTCTCCCGTGCATGATGAGGTAGTTGGAGGCGGGCGACGTGGCTGCATCGCGATGGTTGGATGATGAAACAACGACCCATGGTTCTCCTTTCCATATTGGGGCGTGGTGAGGGGCAACTGTGATGGTGCCACGTGATGCCATCATGGCTGTCCATCTTCTTCTCCATGTATCTGATGATGTAGGCCTCCGATTGAGTTGATTTCTACGCCGTTGGACTGCGAACATTGATAATGATCCATCCTTTTGGTTGGATTTATCATTTGAGGTTCAGATATTCGTCAATTTTCCCCTTGGCTCCTGCTTCTTCTGCGGAGTCCCTAGGGTGCTACGGGAGTTTGATTGATGCGCTCTTGGATGCGTTGGACTCCCGTTGTCGTTCCAAACAAATCCATAAGGTTGGATCGATCATCTATAGCCCTAGATTACCTACAATTATTAATACCTCTCAAATAGCACATTATTATGTATAAAACTTATAAATCATCTAAGATGCAATGTACCATATGTATGCATGCAGAATGCTCATGTTAAGCTAGGTTCTACCTTAATTCGGGCGAATTAGGGCCTATAATTACTGCGCAACCATACCCTCATGCCTAAATCTTGCTAGTCCCCAGCAAGTGTAAGACTAAACACAGTTTATCAACAGTTTAACTAAGGGTTTATTTCTTTTTGTTTCATCCAAAAATTTAGAATCCAGATAACCATAAATATATAATGTTGTAGCCTCTGCAACGGATCCAAGCGAATAGTCGATACACATTTAAAGATTGTACTTGACCCTTAGTAAAATTCTGTTTGGATAGGCAAACCTCTTCTCTCGGGGATATAAACTATTCTCTGATTTTAGCCCTGGCTTTTGGCTTAGGTAGAAGATGTCTGAGTTAACTGGATTTGTATTTGGTGGCTAACTCTCTTCTGGTGCTACATAGAGACTAATATTTCAGAATCTAGATTTTTGAATTATTAAATAAATTAACTTAGAGAAAGGTTGGAAAACTGTGCTCTCTTTAATCTTTTATACTTTTCCATTTCTCTCTCTCTCTCTTTTTCTTTTTCTTTTTCTTCCTAAGCTCACATCTTACTAGATTTGCAATTGTATTTGGTGGTCTTACATGGCATTATACTTTTAATTAAGTTCTAATAACCCTATAACTAAGTCAGACTCCTTAGCCTATATTCAGGCGATCAGAAATACAGAAAAATAAGTTAAGGCTGTATTTGGTGGTTTGTGGGGATGGCAGGTGTTTTTGCCTCAAAACACTTTGATTTACATAACTCAAACCTCTTAACATAACACTTTTTTTTTTCAAGCAAATATCTCTTTTGTGTGCTTTTTCTTCTTTTTTTTTATATATACACTGGCATAATGCCGTTACCAACATGACATAATGCAACAATTCAACATGACATGCATACTTTTATTTATGAGGCATTATTTGGGATTTTTGGGGATGACCAAGAGGATCTCGGGTGGCTTATTTAGTGGAAGTGCCTACTCTCGACATTAGGTAGGGAACGGATAGGACGACGTATTTCTGATCTTGACATCAGTACCCTCCTTATGCTGAGGATTCTGTAGAGGACGGTTGTGACCATCCACCTCAGTCCTAGTTTTATCAGAACCCGCTCTCTGTGTTTTTACCTTATTTGGTGGCTCTCGTACGGAATTTCTCACAAAATTAGTACGCAAGAATTGAGAGCGAAAACTATGCCTAACTCCAAGTATTATTCAATTATTAAAGATTAAAGATTCCTTACACTAGCCTTAGAGCACCAGTAGACTCTACTCTGATCTCACGTATGTTTTGATGGATCTACTAGAAGATGGTTCACCTGACTCCCTGATTGTTGTCCAAGGGTTCAGGAGAAGAAGCAATGTTTCTTCTCGACAAACTAGAGATGTCTATCAATTTTCACAATGGATCCATTGCAAATTATACATGCAAATGTGAGGTTATACTGGATTCTAGGCTTAGGAATCTACTAAAGAATAAATCTTTAATAAAACCTCATGATAAAACTATCTAATCCCCCACTTGTTGATAGAAAATTTTCAGTTTTTATGGACTACCCCCCCATGCCTAAGTGTTTGCATGTCCTCATGCATGAATAAAAGAAATAAGGCAAGGTGTATGTGGATAGAAATCACCTGAAACAGCTTCTGAGTTGTCGTTCAACTCATGACATCATTGCAATGCCATACACAATATGCAAAACAATATGCGAAACAATATGCAAAAATGAAATATGCTATCTATATATGGTATGTATATATGTATACATGCTGAGTTTAACACCTCCAACTGGGCTACTCATCAGTCACATGTCCTCAAGAAGATGTGCCGTTTCGTCAACAGGAGGACGTTCTTGGGCAAAGAATGGTTTGAGGCACTGGCCATTAACTGTAAAAACATGCCCAGATTTTGGGTCTCTAATTTGGATCACCCCGTTATGATACTGGTGGACCACGAGAAATGGCCCAATCCACTTGGACTTAAGCTTTCCCACATAGAATTTGAGTCGAGAGTCAAATAACCAGACCTACTGGTTAGGTGCGAACTCCTTCCTTCGGATGTCTCAATCATGGAAAGTCTTTGTCTACCTTTGTATCTTTTTGCATTTTCGTAAGCTTCCCACCTAATTTCCTCTAACTCACTGAGCTAGAGCTTCCTTTCATAAACTTCGACCTCGAGATTAAAATTACACTTTTGTACTACCTAAAAGGCACGATGCTCTAGCTCCACAGAAAGTTGACAGGCCTTCCCACACACCATGCGATATGGCAACATTCCGAGCAGGCCCTTGTACGTGGTCTGATATGCCCATGGTGCATCAATCAACCGATCAGACCAATCCTTCCTATCAGGTCTAACCATCTTTTGAAGGATAAGCTTGATTTGACGGTTTGATACCTCAGCCTGCTTAGTGGTCTATTGTTGATACGGGGTAGCAATGCGGTATTGCACCTCGTATTTCTTCAATAATGACCTGAAATGGGCATGGATGAAGTGACTTCTTCCATCGCTTATCAGGGAGCGGGGAACTCCGAATCTCACAAAAATGAATTCCCAGACAAAGGATATAATATTCTTATGATCATCTCATCTTGTCGGGATAGCTTCTACCCACTTCGAGACATAGTCTACTGCGTGGAGTATGTACTGAAAGCCATGCGAGTTTGGGAAGGGGACCATAAAGTTGATGCCCTAGACGTCGAACACTTCTACGACAAGAATGGATTGGAGAGGCATTGTGTCTCTCTAGGTCATAGAACCTATCGCCTGGCATCACTTACAACACTTGGCAAACTTGTGTGTATCTCTGAAAATGGTTGGCAAGAAAAATCTTTGTAGTGATCTTTCGGTCAAAGAAATGACCCCCCACAAGCATCGCTATGGCAAAAGGATAACACACTAGAGATTTTCGAATCAGGGTTGCATCTATGGATGATTTGATTAGCCCCAATGCGATAGAGCAATGGGTCATCCCAAAAATAGAATTTAGCCTCTGATATAAATGAGTTTTTGATCCTTGGATATTCCCGTAGGTAGCCTGCCTGCAACAAGATAGTTTGCTCTATCAACGTACCAAGGAAACTCAACAGAGTTGATAGACAATAGAGACTCATCCAAAAATTGATCTGATATTGGTGGGGAGTACGGAATATAATCTGGGTCTGGTCGAGACAAGTGATCCGCCACAACATTATGGGCTCCAGCTTTGTCGTGGATTTCGACATCGAACTCCTATAAAAGAAGGATCCATATGATAAGGTGAGGTTTGGCATCCTTCTTTGCCAACACATGCTGGAGGGTGGAATGGGCAGTGTAGATGATAACTTTGGACTCAAGTAAGTATGACCTGAATTTCTCCAACCTGAATACCACCACTAGCAATTCTTTCTCAATGACTGTATAGTTATGCTGAGTCTCGTTCAGCGTTTTGCTACCATAGTATATTCCAAATGGTTGGCACTCCTAACGCTGGCCAAGAACAGCTCCAATAGCAAAGTTGGAGGCATCACACAACATCTCGAAGTCGAGCGACCAGTCGGGGGGTTAGAGAATAAGTGCACCAGATACAACACTTTGCAAGGTCTCGAAAGGGCTAAGACATGAGGAGTCGAAATCAAAGTGAGTGTTGGTTGCCAGAAGATTCATTAATGGACAAGCAATTTTCAAGAAATCTCAAATGAATCTTCGATAAAATCCGACATGCCCTAAGAATAATCTGATTTGCCTGATCGAGCTAGGTGGAGGTAATCACAAAATGATTTCAAACTTAGACTGGTCGACCTTTAGTCCATTAAAGAAGATCCTATGACCTAGTACAATGCCATCCCTCACCATAAAATATCTTTTTTCCCATGAAAGTACTATGTTAACCTCTATACATCTCCCCAGGATCTTTGTGAGGTTATCAAGACAAGATGAAAAATCATCTCCAAACACAAAGAAGTCATCCATGAACACTTCTACGCAATCCTTGCTCATGTCTGAAATGATGGCCATCATGCATCGCTGAAAACTAGCTGGTGCATTGTAGAGACCGAAAGGCATTTGCTTCAAAGTGAATGTTTCGAAGGGACACATAAAAGTTGTCTTGTCTTGATCTTCCAGGTTGATTACTACTTGATTGTACCCGGAGTATCCATCCAGAAAGTAGAAGAAACTACGCCTGGCCAACCATTCTAGAATCTGATCAATAAAGTGTAAAGGAAAATGATCCTTTTTGGTAGCCAAGTTTAGCTTCCTGTAATCAATGCAAACTAGCCAAGAAGTCATGGTGCGGGTTGGGATGGATTCATCCAATTCATTTTTTATCACTGTGAGTCCCACCTTTTTGGGCATAATCTGAATGGGACTCACCCACTGGCTATCGGAAATAGGATGGATAATGTCTGCATCCAACCATTTAATGATCTCCTTCTTGACAATGTCCAACATATTTGGATTTAGACATCTTTGAGGTTGTCTTGATGGTCTCATCCCCTCATTTGTGTAGATATGGTGCGTGCAATATGAGGGACGAATCCCATGGAGATCAGTAATGCCCCACCCGATAGCAGCCCCATGTGCTTCTAGAATGGAGATCAATTGGTGTTCCTGCTCCAGGGTCAAGTGAGCATTGATAATCACGGGATATGTCTCACTTTCTCCCAGAAACACATACTTTAGCGAATCAGGTAAGGGTTGTAACTCTAGTAGCGGAGGGTGTGCAGGAGGTTTATGCTAGGGAGGAGAGGAAGTAACAGCAAAAATTTGCTGATCCTGACTAATGAAAAATCCATCTGCAGTTGTCATGTAATCCTGTCTCAAGATATCAGTGTTAGATCGGACAGGATAGTCAAGATCAGGGGTGTTTGGAGTAGATGAACATCCATGACAACTAGATCCATGGGACAAAATGTGTATGTCATTAGTCTCGGTCCCATGTGGATCACGATCTAAGACCTTTGATAATGAAGATGAATGTGCCATTAGGTTGCTGCAGAGGAGCCCAATGTTCCCACAGAAAGTTGAATCTTTTTCTTCACTATCCACCTCGATTAAATTACAATCAAAGTTCTTTGATGCCCTGAAAATGTCCAATCTATGCTTTTCATTCCCTAGGGCAATCTCCATGCACCTTGATGCACAGTCGATGTTTGCGGGGGCGGCTGCCAAAAACAGGCAACCTAGAATAATTGGTGCATCACGGAGATTAGGAATAACCTCCATATGAAGAACAAAAAAGTCCGCCGGAATGTAGAATCCTTAGACTTTTATGATCACATTTTCAACCACCCCCCTCAGCATTTTCAACGATCGGTCAGCCAACTGTATGGTAAATGAGGTGCGCTTTAACTCCTCAAATTGAAATCGATCAAATACTGCAGTGGGAGTTAGGTTGATGGATGACCCCAAGTCAAGAAGGGCCCTATCAAAAGGGGAATCCTACAAAAAGCAGGAAATCAGTGGTGTTCTTGGGTCCTTCTTTTCAGGCAGTAAGTTGGCTAAGATAACCACGCTGGCTTCCTTAGATAATACCACATGTCGTCCAATTCTTTGCTGTCGCTTTGGAGTAAGTAGTCCTTGAAGAACTTAGCAACAACAGGGATGTGATCAATTGCTTCGAGGAAAGGGACTTGAATGTGAACTTCCTTGAACATAGATTTCAGGTCCTTGAAATTCCGAGTGTCCTTTTTCCAAGCTGAATCTTGTGTTAGGGCCGTGGGAAAAGTAACAAGAATTTCAGGGTCTAGGGGCTTCTTTCTTTTATTTAATGAAGACGGCTTGTGAGAGGAAGAAGGTTGTGAGCCATCTTATGGTAGAGCACAGGAAAAATCATTACTGGCTTGCCTAGGTAGCAGGTCTTGTGTAGTCTTTCCTCTCCTTAGCGTGGTAGCTTTTGCATCGGTGTGCAGTCCATGAAGGGGCAGAGGAGTGGGTTGGTATGGATACACAGGGTTTGGCAACAAAGGTGACTTACCGAGCCCATAACCAGGTGTGGGAGGTGCTTGCAAAACAACGTGTGCCTTCCCTTATGGTGCTTGGAATCTAGGCGAGGTGCCCTGATTCTGCACATATCTCGGGTTTGTGATAGGTTGGGAGGGCAAAGCTCCCTGTGACCTATGCTCCAGCATCATCTGGTTTTGGGTGTTTTGTATGCTCTGTATTTGGTTAGCCATTGCCTTCATTATTTGTAGGTTATCATGAGTAGATTTTCGAATTGATGCCTGCAATTCCTCCTTCAGGGACTCCAAAGGGTCAGCCCGCTTTGGAGGGTAGTTCGTAGCTTGGTGTAGTGGCTAATAGATAGAGCATGTCTGTTGCTGTTGAGATGGGAATGGCTGCTGCCTAGGATACGTGTTCTACGCATTCTCATATTGTCTGGTCTAGTAGTGTGGAGCTTGATACGGTCTTTGTGGGTTACTAAACCAGGAGAAATTATGATGCTGGCACCAACCAGGGTTATACGTCTCAAAATACATGTTGTTATGTCCGTAACCCTGAATAGCATTTACATCTTCGTATGGTGAAGATTTCTCAGATGCAAATTCATCGAAAGAATATGCACTTGCATCATCATGTGACGTGCCGACTTTCCGCTTTGCGTTGTAGTATTTAAGTGGTGGAAAAATTGATTAATAAAAAAAATGAAAATAACCACTCATAGAAGAGCTGGTCGTGTCTACAGGGAGGCAATTATGCAATAAACTCTTAATTATTTTATATTCTTTCAGATAAGTGCAAAATCCCTATTCAAATTTGACATAAAATGCGAAGGAAAGTAGATTCGCAATAACTTAAAAATATAAGGGTATATGTGCAATTTTCCCTCACTGAAATCTTCAATAAATATATGATGGTTTTGTGAAATTTTCACGTGTCATATACTAGAGAGAATCGGTGCATGTGTTGATCCTAAAATCAATCTTAAAACTAGTGAATATCAATAACATGCAATTATAAGGAAATATGAGTGTGCATGTGCAATTCTGCCATAATAAAATAATAATAAATAAAAAATCCAATTCTGTGGCAATGGCAGTGAATCTAAATTTTAATTAACTTCAAAATAGAGCATTTTCTCTCTCTCCTCCTCACGAGAGAGAGAGCACCGGTGGTCGTTGGAGAGGCTAGGGAGGTCGACGAGGATGAGGGCTCTCCGATGAAGGCTGCGGCGTCGGTGGAGGTGGCCGGAGGTGGCTGGCCGGCAGAGGAGAAGCGGCCGGAGAAGGCTGTCTACTGGCGTAGCCACGTGTGCTGCGCTAGGGTGCGGTTGCAGGCGAGCGAAGCAAGCGACTGCAGGTCAGCCTGCAGGAAGGTGGAAGGCGCTGGCGGGTCTACAGTGCTGCGCTAGGGCACGGCTGCAGGCGTGCGCTGTAGGGAGGCATGAGTGGGGAGTCTGCAGGTGTGCTTGCAGGGGCGCTTGGTGGCTTGGCGGTGCTAAGGAAGGCAGTGTAGATGGCAGCGAGCGCCTACGGGTGTTGGAGAAGGGTCCGCCTACGGGCACTTGTAGGCAGTGCGGTGTAGAAGCGGGTGCTAGGTGGTGCTGGAGAGAGAGGCACGCTTGCGGGCGTGCAGGCGAGAGGGTGCGCGCCTACAGGAAGGAGGGGGCGCGCTTGCAGATGGCGCGAGCCTTTGGTGGTGTGGGCAGTGCGTTGCAGGAGCGAGAAAGAGGAGGCACTGGAAGGGAGATGGGTGCTTGAGATGGTGCTAGCAGATGCAAGCTTGGTGCGGCGCGGCTGCAGGCGCACGTAAGGTGAGGCGATGCAGCTTTGGGTGCGCGAGGAGTAGGCTTTGGCAGTGGCGTTGGAGAGGTTGTGCACAGTGCACTCTTGGGGTTCCCCGCAAGGGGGAAGATGGCGAAAGTTCTTCTCTCCTTCGATGATCCTCTCCTCTTTCTCCACCTCTTCTTTTAATTCTTCTCCTTTGCGTGTGCGCCAATCAAGGGATTTTCAAATCCCTTTTCTAATTTTGGCAGGAATCTGTTGGGGAGACATTCTTCAGGCCGGCGGCTGTTGAGGGTGGCCGATGGAAAGGGAAAAGAGCAGCCACCAGTTATTTGAAAGGGTAATTTACCCTTTCCTCCTCACTCTTTTTCCACTTATTTTTCTTGCACATAAAAAGCACATATTAAGTTATAGAATAGATGTAAACCTAAACCATGATGCATGCAAACATTCTATAACTTAATATAGTTATTAACAAACCTAAAAGATATAATTAAAGTTACTTAGCCGTAATATTAGTCCATTAAAATGGACTCATCAAATACCACCATGCCTAAGATTTGCTAGTCCCTAGTAGAAAATGAAAAATAATAGAAGTAATTAGAAGATTTCTTCTTTTCTTACTTCAAAATTTTAGAAATCCAGACAAATGTGAAGTGCTGATAGCCTAGGTAACAAATCCAAGTGAAAGAAACAATTCGCATTGGAAGTTCGCACTTCACCCTTGGTAAATATTGCGTCGGGATAGACAACTACTTCCCTTGGGGATAAAGCATAGGATAATATGTAATTTGACCCCGGCGTTTGGCTTAGGTAGGAGATATCGAGTTGCATGGATTTGTATTTGGTGGCACACACTCATCTGGTGCTACCTATAGTCTAGTACTGCAGACTCTAGATCTCTAGATTATTAGACAAGTCAACTCTGAGCGAGGCTACACAACTATGCTCTCTTGATGTTTCTGGGTACTTCCTCTTTTCTTTCTTTCTGAGATCACAAATCTCGCCAAATTTAGAAATTGTATTCACTATTTGGTGGCCTCACATGACATCCACACTTCAATTAAAGTCCTAATAACTCTACAACTAAGTTAGAGTCCTCAACCAGTATTCAGGCGATCAGAAATACTAGAAGGTAGGTATGGATCATATTTGGTGGAACGCGATAGGTGTTCTGTTGCCTCAGAAACGGTGTTACATCATAAACTTGGACTTTTTTTTTATAATATAACTCTTTCTTCTTTTTGTTCTTTCTGTTTCTTCTTTTTCTTCTTCTTTTCTCTCTTTTTTTATTTATTTCTTCTTGTTTTTGTTTCTTTTCCAATCAACATAACACGATATGGACTTTTATTTACGAGGCATTATTAAGGATGATGATGGTCAAGAGGAAGTTGTGTGGCTTATTTAGTGGAAGTGCCTATTCTCGGCATCAGGAAGGAATGGATCGGACAGGCGTATTTCTGACCATTGACACTATTACCCTCCTTCAGCTGAGGACTCTATGAAGGACGGTCATAACCATCTACCATAGTTATAGCTTTATTAAGACTCAATCTTTGTGTATCTACCTTATTTGGTGACTCTCAGGAATTCACACAAAATACACACACAGGAACAGAGAGTGAAAACTATGCCAACTCTGAAGTATCATCATCTAATTATCCAAAACTTAAGAGTCCTTGAACTAGACTTAGCGCACCAGTAATCTCTCTACTTCTTCTCACAAATATGAGGTGGATCTACTAGAAGTTAGTATGCCTGACTCCCTATGAACTGTCCAAGGGTTCAGTGGACTACAAATTCTTATTGGTTTTTCTCAAGGATCCATTACCAAGTCTATGTGCACGTGAAATAAATGTACTGGATTCTAAACTTAAGAAATAATTTGGGAAGAAAAACCTCCAATGACAAATGTATTTTACTAGGGACTAACCCATTTAGCTCAAGAAAAGAGAATTTTTTTTTTATGCTAACCTAAATGCATGAATACTTCCTAAAATGCAAATGCACTCCCCCATGCCTAAATCCTACAATGTCCCCATTGTAAAATTAAAATAGGAGGAGAAAGGAAAAACATCACCTGACACGATCTGCTGGGTTACCTCCAAACAAGCACTGCATTTTCTGTCAGCAGCCAGACTTAGAAGGAACCTATAAGTCTGGTTCCAAACAGACAAGGTTAGGCCCTAAGAATATGCGTAATAGTGCAGACCTAGAAAACAGGTAACCACGGATGTTGGCGAGCTAATGATGCAATGTAATTCCAAATGCTCGCCAGAAGAAATGAAAACAGAAAATCTCGTTAGCTACCTTGGGAGGTCTAGGAATAATAAACGGAATATGAAAAGGGACCTCCCGAAACAGAATAAGTGGTGGATAACAAGGATCCTCCAGAGCAGGACGGGTTTTAAAAGATATACACATAATTAGTTCAAACCCTTGAATGGCGAGAGTAAAAGTACAAGCATCAATCCATACTCACCATTCTACCCTAGGATGTACTGGCCTGATATATTCTCCAGAAAGAATGTACATGAGCAGAGATCTGAGCCAAGGATCGGTTAGGGAGTATAAGGGTTGTTTGTAGTGTTGGAAGGTAATGGTTAAGTCCAATGAGGGCTTAGTTGTTGTTAGGTCCAATTCCAACAATGATTCAGACTCTGTACACTCCCTAACAGTTGTAGACAACTTCAAGTTATCCTGCCTAGCATTAATGATCAGAGTCATATTTGAATCAAGGGTAGACTCCAAATTACAACTTTTTGATGGCAGGGTCAAAATGTAAGAATCATTATCATTCAGCTCATCCCCAGATTTGTTTGATTCACTCAAATATTTGTCGGGGTGTATATGTGATTCATTAGGAGTTGGATCAGTATCCTCAATTATTTCTAAAGAAGGATCAGTCTTAATATTTTGGAGGAAGCCAATAACATTAAATTCGTTATTGTTCTCGGGGTATAAATCCTCAATTGACGTGTTTTGTCCCCGAGAATCTCCCATAGACTTCTCATTATTTTGTTTGTGCTCCTCTAATATCAACTCCTGTTTTGATGGAGGATGACTCTCAAAAGAAAGGAGGAATCTAGATTTAATCATATTATTTCTATCCTCTGGAGGTAAATCCTCAAATGATAAATAATTCTCCTGTGATTCACTCCAGATTTTCAGTCCAGGTGCCTTTGTTGGGGCATCCCATCCTTTGAATTAGACTCTTCATATCCGTGAAACCAGAATTGATCATCCTCTATTCCCTTAGGGTCACCTTCATTGGGTGCATTTGAATCCTCAGGATATTGAATGGTAGGTGTTGATTCCCTAAGTGGAGGGTCAGGAGTAGGCTCACTAAGGGTAGAATGGGATTCCACCAAATAATCAATAGGGGAAGTGATAGGAACAATACAACCTTCACCTGGTTTGGTAGGGGTAAAGAGAATACTGTCATTGGGGTCAAGGTCCTCAAGAAGTACCATCTTCCCTTGCTTTTGACTCCAATATAGTTCAGGTGGATAATCTCTATGATCGTTGTCCTCTAGTGGCCGTATCTCATTGGGAGAGTCTAAGTGATAGCTACATAAAATTGGATCCCTATTGTCATTAGGTTCCTCAGAATTATTTTCATGATCATGGTCTATTGGGTAGGGATCAGGATTATTGGGAAGCGTGTAGCTAAGTTGTCTTATTTCTTCATTTAATTGTTGACTATTCCTCAACATCTCTCCCATTGATTCCATCACTTTCTTTTGCTGTTTTTGCATTTCTATCATAAAAGAGGAGAGGCTACTATTATTAGGTTGGGGAGGATAGTCAATTTCAGGCTCTGGTTGCCTAGGGGTATCAATCCAACCTCGATACGGAAAATCATGAAGGGTGGGAGGGTTGGGTGTTTGCATGGAAGTAGGGATTTCAGGATTGGAAAATCCCGCTCCTAAGATCTGCTCAAAAGTGGGAGTTATCAAGCCAGTACTCCCAGGATAAGAATGAGAATGATCCCACGAATTGTCAATGTACCCATCAAAGGATGGATATGCTCGGGGCATGGGATCCTGATTAAAAGATGGGAAGTATTGATTTTGATAATCTGAATGATAGGAGTAAGAGTAATCCGTTTCTTAAAGCAAAACAATTTTAACTCTCTTAGGATTTAGAAAAATTCAGAATATAAGCAGAAAACTTCCTAGAGAGTTCTATTGTCAAAGCAAATGCAAATTCAAAGGGATCTATTTTTTGTAGATTGTAGGTCTTAGAGTTATATGTTTAGTTGGTGGCCAAACAAGTTTTGCAAAAAATTACGCTTCCTAGGATAACCTTCGTTGGTGCCTATAACCTACTCGCAAGGGATGGAAGTCTCGAATCAAGCCCACACACGAGGATCCCAAGTAACTTAGTGGATAGGCTTGTTGATTTTTGACTAACTTCCCTTGTGGTGCAAAGGAGGAGAGGTAGAAATTTATCTAGTGACCTTATGTATGAGGTGCACAATGTCTCAAGTGTGCAAGCATACGATCGTATTTTGATTTTTGAAATTCCGCAAACAGGATCCTTTTGCACACAATTTTCAGTCACAGATTTTAAAGTCCAACCTCTTAACAGTCCCAATTTTTTAAAATGACCACTGAATTAATTTGATTCAAACACTTTAGTGGTCTTAGATTTAGGTTCAATGCATATGCATGACAGGTAATTGATGCTCAAGAAAAGATGTACCTTACTCCAGCTTTCTTCATGTAATATATGAATGTAATACAATAAAAATAAACTAGATGCTGCTCATTCAGTCCTAGATGGTTGTCTTATAGATATGCAGCTTCTAGCAGGCAGTTCAATTTTTTTTTTTTAATAATAATAACAAATAGACCTAATCTAGCTAACTAACCGAAATGTAGTTCAGAATAGTTTAATTAATCTATAATCTAAATAAATGGGAACACGCTCCCGAAAATACGCTCCCGCATACAAGAGCAATAAGAAATAAAGTGGCACTGGGAACATGTTCCCAAAAATACACGACAACGGTCCAAAAGACAGAAATTAAATTCTAATGTCTATCTAACTAAATCTAACTAAAACCTACCGACTAGATTAGAAATAGGCTTCTTCGTAAGGCTATTTGTGTGGGATCAAGGCCCACGTGTTCCTGTTGCCATCCTCCAGGTGGCATCAAGGTCCACCAAAAAGATCGTCTCTACCGTGCGCTTTGTTCAGGTTCAATGTCGTCGCTCTGCTGCACCTCGTCGCCATGTCAAATTCCTCGCACAATAATAAAAATGATTAGATGATTGTGCAACTCATAATATTCAAAAAAATAATAATGTGAATCTATTGCATCTGCTGCCTCCCCGGTAATGGCACCAATTTGATGTGCCGACTTTCCGCTTTGCATTGTAGTATTTAAGTGGTGGAAAAATCGACTAATCAAAAAAAATGAAAATAACCACTCACAGAAGAGCGGGTCGTGTCTACAGGGAGGCAATTATGCAATAAACTCTTAATTACTTTATATTCTTTCGAATAAGTGCAAAATCCCTATTCAAATCTAATATAAAATACGAAGGAAAGTAGATTTGCAATAACTTAAAAAGATAAGGGTATATGTGTAGTTTTACCTCACTGAAATCTTCAATAAATATATGATGGTTTTGTGTAATTTTCATGTGTCATATACTAGAGAGAATCGGTGCACGTGTTGATCCCAAAATCAATCTTAAATCTAGTGAATATCAATAACATGAAATTATAAGGAAATATGAGTGTGCATGTTCAATTCTGCCATAATAAAATAATAATAAATAAAAAATCAAATTCAGTGGCAATGACAGTGAATGTAAATTTTAATTAACTTCAAAACAGAGCATTTGCTCTCTCTCCTCCTCACGAGAGAGAGCACCGGCAGTCATTGGAGAGGCTAGGGAGGTCGGTGAGGATGCGGGCTCTCCGATGAAGGTTGCGGTGTCGACGGAGGTGGCCGACCATCGGAGGAGAAGTGGCTGGAGGAGGCTATCTGCTGGCACCACTGCACGTGCTGCGCTAGGGTGCGGTTGCAGGCAAGCGAAGCGGGAGACTACGGGTGCACCTGCAGGAAGGTGGAAGGCGCTGGCGGGTCTGCAGTGCTGCGCTAGGGCGCGGCTGCTGCCATGCGCTGCAGGGAGGCGCGAGTGGGGCGTCTGCAGGCACGCTTGCAGGGGTGCTTGGTGGCTTGGCGGTGCTAGGGAAGGCGGTGTAGATGGCAGCGAGCGCCTGCGAGCTCTAGAGAAGGGTGTGCCTGCGGGCACTTGCAGGTTGTGCGGTGCAAGAGCAGGCACCAGGTGGTACTGGAGAGAGTGGTGCGCCTGCATGGAGGGGACACACCTGCAGATGGCGCGAGTGTCTGGTGGTGTGGGCGGTGCGTTGCAGGAGCAGGAAAGAGGAGGCGATGGAAGGGAGATGGGCGCTTGAGATGGTGCTGGCAGGTGCAGGCTTGGTGCGGTGCGGCTGCAGGCGTGCGCAAGGTGAGGCGATGCAGCTTTGGGTGCATGGGGAGGAGGCTTTGGTAGTGGCTTTGGAGAGGTTGTGCACAGTGCACGCTTGGGGTTGTTCCCCGCAAGGGGGAAGATGGCGAAAGTTCTTCTCTCCCTGGATGATCCTCTCTCTTTTAACTCTTCTCCTTTGCACGTGCACCAATCAAGGGATTTTCAAATCCCTTTTCTAATTTTGGCAGGAGGCTGTTGGGGAGATATTCTTCAGGTCGACAGCTGTTGAGGGTGGCCGATGGAAAGGGAAAAGAGAAGCCGCCGGTTATTTGAAAGGGTAATTTACCCTTTCCAACTCATTCTTTTGCCACTTATTTTTCCTGCACATAAAAAGCACATATTAAGTTATAGAATAGATGTAAACCAAAACCATGATGCATGCAAACATTCTATAACTTAATATAGTTATTAACAAACCTAAAAGATATAATTAAACTTACTTAGATGTAATATTAGTCCATTAAAATGGACTCATCATCATGTTGTGCGCAACCCTGATTATACGACGCCAGATCCATATTGTTCATGGGTTCCTGGTATGCAGGATCCCACGGAGATGGAGTGAAAACATCCCGAGTAAACAAATATGTACAAGAAGAGGGGGCTTAGGATGCTTGACAGGAGTAAGATGGAGCAATGCTACTAGAAGATCCAGATCTTGCTTGCATTAATTCATCGAGCTTCTTATATAGCAAATCCACCTTGTCTAGCTTTTTGGTGATAATGTCCTTGTCGGCTCAGGTAGACTTAGCTTTAGCTTCGTGGACACTAACTCGTTACTGTCCAGGTCACTGGAACTGGTTCATTGAGGCGGCATTCATCGAGTTCTTTGCTAAGGACTCGAATAGTTCAAATGCGCTGTTCTCGTCCTTCGTGAGGAAATTCTCACTGCTAGATGCATCGGCCAGATACCGATGTGTGTCATTTAGCCCTTGGTAAAATACCTAATCGAGGTGCCATTTGGGTACACCATGATGTGGGCACTTCCTGAGAAGATCGTGGAATATGTCCCAGGCGTCGTGCAGCTTCTCTCCAAGGCCTTGGGCAAAAATTGTGATCACATGCCTCATAGCATTTGTTCGATTGATCGGGAAGAACTTTTGGAGTAATTCTCAACGTAATTCCTCTCAAGCTCCAATTGGCCTCCCGATGTTCTTGAACCAATAAGCAGCTTTATCATTAAGAGAAAAAGGAAAAAGCTTCATGAAAATAAATCCAATATCTACATTCCTGGGTCGAACTGACTCTGCAATCTGACTCAGATCTTTGATGTGCTGGCAAGGATCCTCAATCGAGTTTCCATGAAAATGAGTCTGAATCCTACTTATGATATTCGGCTTTAACTCGACTGCGTCTCCTCCTGCGAGAATCCGAACCTGAGGTGCTATGATTGTTGCTGTCAAATTGTAGAAATCCTGCAATTGTTCTCCGCGTGGTGGATGCTACATAATGTCGAGTGTTGTGAGAATCATGTCGATGCTTTGCTCGTATTTTTTTTCTGTTTCCTCGACCCTGGCTTCCAGGCGAGCCATTGGGTCCTGATTCTTAGGGTCTTGACGAACTCGAGGATCGAGATTAGCTATCTCAGGTAATCGAGTGGAAGAAGGTTGAGAAGAGACGTCAAGCAAAAATCGCCTTTGCCACCTTGGGTTCTGCTTCGAAGGTCCCACCAGTTTAGGACTTAACAACCTTCTTCCTTGCATACACCAATGCAAAGGGTTGGTGTAGTCAAGCATAACAAGGCTAAGGCCTTGTTAATCAGAGTGGTCCTTTAGATCAGATGACCAGATTTTTCATTTAAGTTTGTGTTAAAAAAAAAATTCGGTGAGAGACCGACTGCAAGGAATTCCCGCCTCTTTGGTTAACCCGGCCAGTCTGGTTACGAGGGGACTACGAGAAAGGTTCTTCCTTCAGCTTTCGCCTCCAGTTCCATTACCCCGTAGCCGCAGTCCTTTGATGCTACCCGACAGGCTTAGTCACCAGGTTTTGCAAGAGAGATTGGAACTAACCAATAGTTTCAAGCCAAATGCAAGTTATTTGATGTATGTTTGTGAATTTTTCACCTGTTTCATCAATTTAGTAGATGGTGGGCGGTCCATAAGGTGACTCACCTCGCCGAATAACTTTTCTGCTCATCGGAGTCCAAGTTAGTCTATGTGGTCTTATTGACTCATGCACTTCTAAGTTTTTTTTTCAAATTGATGACCATAATTTAAATGTATACTCTAACGTAAGATGAAATCCAAATTATTTGAAATTTGGCAAGAAGATTTCTTTTTCAATAGTTTTCCAGAGAGTATTTTTCCAAAATTTTTACTATTTCCAACAATTAGTTATGAATTTTTAACAAACCAGGGGTCAAATTTGGGATTTAGACCCTATTTTGGTTTTCCTTTTTGAAAAAATACCAAATATACTCCAAAAATTTTGTAAAAATATGATATTGAAAGATAATTTGATTATCTTTCAGTCCCCATGGATCGTGAGTAAATCAGATTTGTATGTTAGTCATAATTGATTTCTAAAGTTTGTAACAGTTCTATTTTCAAGCAATCCGACTAGTATGTACTCAATGAATTTTTAAAAACTTCACAGATGGAATTTCTTTAGGGAAAGGTGGCATTGGAAAGATAATTTGAAGATCTAGTTCCAATCCAAATTTCAAGATTTTTGGAACATCAAAAACACGACTATTGAATTTTAAAAATGACACCTTCTGGCCAAGTTTCTAATAAGAATGTGTGCACCTGATTTTCGCAGCACTCGCTTTTCCTTGTTCATTGCTTTGTGTCATTGTTCCTGCACACAAAAATACTATATTAGAGATAAAATCAAAAGTCACCATGCCTCCCCAGCAACAGCGCCAATTTGCTCATGGCGTAGATCACGTAGAAAATTTGCACTTTGTAGTATAGCGTGAAGTACGCCTCAAGCAAATAAATTAACGAGACTTGGTGAGTCCCGGTCGATCATAGGGAGGCAGGAAGCACTTTTGATTTCATACGTTTGTTCTCAATATGATTACTAAATAGTATAGACACAATACATATATCATCCAAAGAGTTCGAATATGATTTGCTTACATCTCACCAAACAAAGTTTAACAGAAATGTAAACTACCTATGTAACAGAATGAGGGCACCACGGGTGGTTCGTGGTGACCTTTTGGAGAGGTTGGGAAGAGCAGCAATGATCTGTCAGGGTGGCCCAACGGACGCTTCAAACGGAGGTGCAGAGACGGATGTAGGGAAGATGGGAAGAAGAAAAGAGAGAAGGTGTAGGAGGAAGAAGAAAGTAAGGAATGCCTTTCAAAGGGGTCCCTTAGGCCTCCTTCTATAGCTTTAGTGAAGGGCATTTAGGGTATTTGGGCCCATAAATCCATGCAATGGCTTCAGATTAATCAAATCCGTCGATCAGGAGATCAACAACCATTCCAAATCCTTCTTTTATCCTCAATTTGTTCTGATGCTGCCACGTGGCAGCCTGTGCATCATTGGATCAAGATTTGATGGCTCTCTCTTGCCCACACCCTCGCTGCTTCGCTTCTCGCTTTTATGCTCACCTTCAAAACCCATCCGATCGTTGACTATCCGATTGTAAGATCGAACAGTTCAGATTCAAGTCCACGCTCCCCTTTGATAAGCACCTTAACTCCTAAAGCCTCTCAGCCATCCAATCTCTTGATTGGACGGCTTAAAGAGCACGCTTAGAACTCATGGAGTCCTAAGGTGCATGTCATCTCGTGCGTCTGTATGCAACGCTTCCAAACCCACCACACGCTCGCTGCTGATCCTCCCGATGAAGATCCGACAATCAAATACACCGGTGCTCGATGCTTCTCCTGATTTCACGTCGGGTGCGCCTCGACCCCGTGTCATGCTTTGTTTGCTAAGCATGCTCTCTACGCTATGCGTGCAAATTGTCACACTTTCCAATTTCTATGCAGCCTCCCTCAGCTGTTAGATGGGAATCCAACGGTCAAGATGCCGCCCACGCGTGATGAGGCGGCTGGAGGTGGGCGATGTGGCTGCATCACGACCATTGGATGACAATCCAATGGCCCATGGTTCTCCTTTCCAGATTGGAACTTAGGAGGGGCGGCTATGATGGTGTCACATGGCGCCATCGTGGCCATCCATCTTCTCCTTGTATCTGATGATGTAGGCCTCCGATTGAGTTGATTTCTACACCACTGGACTGCAAACATCGATCCGGATCCATTTGTGCAGTTGGATTTATCATCTGAGGTCCAAATATTCTTCAATTTCCCCCTTGGCTCTTGCTTCTTCTACAGACTCGCTAGGGTGCTATGTGAGTCTGATTGATGCGCTCTTGGAAGCATTGGACTCTTGTCGTCATTCCAAATAGATCCATAAGGTTGGATTGATCATGTGTAGCCCTGGATTACCTACAATTATTAATACCTCTCAAGTAGCACATTATTGTGTATAAAACATATAAATCATCTAAGATGCAAAGTACAATGTATATGCATGCAGAATGGCCATGTTAAGGTAGGTTTTACCTTAATTCAGGCGAATTAGGTCTTATGATTACTGCGCAATCAGTTGATCAATTAAGGTAGTTTGTCAATCAAAATGAGGTTTGGTCGGTGAAACTAGTTATTTGATCGATCAATGCTTTGTCGATTAATTAACCTAAATGGTTGATCAAAGGTGTATTTATCAACTTCCTCAAGTGTACAGTTTTGATCGATTAATTAATCTAGTTGGTCGATCAATTTTATTTTTTGGTTGATCAATTAACCTAAGAACTTGACTCTTATGTTAAGTGCGAAACATTGTTTGAATCTTATTTAAGGTTCCTTACAAGATAATATAGACTAAATAAAAATAAAAAGACAGAGAAAAAATCAACAATCTTCTAGCTTTAATCCAAGAATCCTTGAGAGTGTCCTAAAAGATTAGTCTAATGATAGTGTAATTTTGGTGCATCAAAACAGAGGTACTTACATTCTCTCCCTTTTTGATGACAACAAAATTATAATTATGTAGAGAGATAAAAATATAAAGAATAAGGAGTTATGCATAATATCTCCCCCATTTTATTTCAGCAAAAGGTAAACATGTAACTATTAATTTTATTTATTCCCCTCTTAAACATGTAATTGAAGCAGTAGTTTTTAACATACAATTTGGAAAGAGAAATATTCAGCTAATGGAGAGATATAACCATGCATATAACTAGAAAGCAATAAAAATGAGTCCAGAAAGTAGCAAGATAAATGTGTCCAAAATAAAGTACTACATGCCACAATGCTAGAACTAATGGTAGCAACAAAAAAGTAATAATAAAACTACTCTAAGGAATCCTTTCAACCTAGATATCAAAGGTTGAAAATAATGCAATCAAAATTATCAAATTAGCTCTTTCAACCTAGATAGTCCTAGTGCATGGCAGATAAGGTTAAATCTATCTTTTGGTAGAAGTTTTGTAAAGATATCAGCTTGCTAATCTTCAATTTTAACAAACTCTAAGTTGATCTCACCCTTTAGGATATAATCCCTTGGGAAATGATACCTAACATCAATGTGTTTAGTCTTAGATTGTTGTACAGGGTTTCTAGATAGATTGATGGCACTAATGTTATCACGAAATATTTTGTTATTTGTATAGGATAGGCCAAAATCTTCTAGTATTTGTTTCATCTACAATAGTTGTGAACAAGCTAAAGATGCAGCTACATATTCAGCTTCTATTGTAGATATTGAAACAGTGTGTTGTTTTTTAGAAAACCAAGAGATTAATGAATTTTCGAGAAATTGACACATTCCACTAGTACTCTTTCAGTCAGTAAAACTACCCGCATAATTAGCATCACAAAAGGAATAAAGATCCAATGTGGCTGACTTTGAATAGAAAAGTCCTAGATCTTGTGTGTGGTTTAGGTATTTAAGTATTCCTTTAACTGCATTTAGGTGTAATTCTTCAGGGTTACCTTCAAAACGAGCACATAAGCAGGTTTTAAAAAGAATATCAGGTCTACTAGTTGTTAAATACAGTAGAGAACATATCATGCTTTTGTACAATTTTGATCCACAGATTTACTTGTCACATCAGTTTTGAGCTGTGTAGAAGCTGCCAAAGGTGTTTTCTTTCCTTTCACTTTGTCCATGGAGAATTTCTTCAAGATCTATGTGGTGTACTTTGTCTGGGATATGAATATTCCAAAGGATATTTCGTTAATTTGAAGTCCAAGAAAGAACCAAAGTTCTCCCATCATACTCATTTCAACTTGATCCTGCATTACCTTAGCAAACTCTTGGCATAGAAGATCATTAGTAGCATAGAAAATGATATCGTCTACATAGATTTGTACTATTAAGAGATCATTTTCTTTTCCTTTTATAAATAGAGTTGGATTGACTTTGTCAATTTTAAAATCATTTTCAATTAGGTAAGTTTTTAATCTGTCATAACAAGCTCGTGGAGCTTGTTTTAGACCATACAATGCTTTGTTTAGTTTATATACGTATTCTCCATGGTTTACGTCTTCAAAACCTGGAGGTTGTTTAACATGACTTCCTCCTTGTTAAACCCATTTAGAAAAGCGCTTTTGACGTCCATATGAAAGAGTGTAAACTCCATGTGGGCAGCAAAGGCTAACAACATTCAAATAGATTCTAGGCAAGCTACAAGTGCATATGTTTCATCAAAATCTATTCCTTCTTCTTGATTATACCCTTGGGCCACAAGTCTAGCTTTGTTTATAACTACTTCTCCTGATTCATTTAGTTTATTCCTAAAGACCCATTTGATTCATATGATGGTCTAAGAGTCAGGTTTTGGAACAAGTTCCCCTATTTGATTTCTTTGAAATTGATTTAATTCATCTACCATTGCAATGATCCAACAGTTATCAGAAAAGGCATCCTTAACATTTTTAGGTTCTAACAAAGAAATAAATGCTGTAAAAGCTGAAGTGTTGACAAAAGATCTAGTCTGAACTCCTTTGGATAGTTTTCTTCAGGTATGTTGGAAGGATCTCCCATCTGGTCATCATCATCATTTAAAGAAATTTGTGGTTGAGCTATAGTCTAATCAAATGATACATGCATAGTTTTTTCAACAACAGAATTCTTCTTGCTGAATACTCTATAGGCTTTACTTCTAGTTTAATAACCTAAGAAGATTCCTTTTGAGCTTTTAGCATCAAACTTGTCAAGATTATCCAGCATTTACAACCAAGTATCTTGAAATAGGAAATTCTAGGTGTTCTTCCATGATAGAGTTAGAAAGGTGTTTTATTTACGATTGGTCTAATCAGGGATCTATTTTGGATATAGCAAACAATCTTTAGAGCTTCAACCCAAAAATATCAAGGTAGCTTTGACTCGCACAGCATCGTACGGGCACACTCTTGCAAGGTCCTATTTTTCCTTTCAACAACTACATTTTAAGGTGTGACTCTAGGAAAAGCAAACTCATGTTTTATCCCATTGATCATAGAAGCTGGAAAAAGATTTATTCACAAATTCTCCATCGTGATCACTTCTAATCCCAATGACTTCAAATCCTTTCTCATTTTATAGTCTTCTTACAAGTTTACTAGAAACAACAATAGTCAAATCCTTACTTTTCAAACAGGATACCCAGGTAAATCTCAAAAAATCAACGATTATGACTAAATAATATTTGCACCCACTTATGCTTTCAGATTTGGTTGGTCCGAACAAGTCTAAGTGAAGTAATTCCAAGGATCGAGAGGTGTTAATCATCCCCTTAGGTTTAAAGGGATTTTTGGTTTGTTTACCAACTTGACAAGAATTACATACTTTGCTCTTCTTGAAGTTGATCTTTGGCAAGCCTTTGACAAGCTCATGTTTTACAAGTCTACTGATATTCTCCATGTGAACATGACCTAGCCATTTGTGCCAAAGTATTGCCTCTTCGTCAGATGTGACAAGACATTCAAAGCTATCATGTTTGTCGAAGTTGACAAAGTAAATATCTTTATGCATGTTTCCTTTAAGAAGAATTTTTTGGATTATTTATCTCTTATTTTAAAACCATTTAAGGTGAAAGTAACTTTATATCCTTTATCACAGATTTGACTTACACTAAGTAGATTATATTTTAATCCTTTAACTAGATGCACATTATCGAAAGAAGCAAAAGAGTTACCAATTTGGCCAGTACCAATAATACGACCCTTATGGTTGTTCCCAAACGTAACTATACCACCTTCTTGGCGGTTGAGTTGCAAGAACAAGCCTTCCTCTCTTTTCATATGCTTGGAACACCCTCTATCCATGATCCATCTTCTTCTTGATCCTGTCATTTCTTTGTGTTTGTGAGGTCATGTATTGTTGGATCTATAAATTGGCTTTAGGTTTCCATTTGATTCTCGGTATGTCCACCTCTTAAAATCTACTTGACCTATAAAATAGGATTTCAAGAGTGCTTCTGGTACCCATTTTTGCTTGCTTCCACGGTGGTTAGTTGGTGCTGCCTATTTGGGCAAGCTACCTTTCTCTTCTTTTGACTAGTACTAGAAGCTTCATGATCATTTTAGGTATGTATCCTAACCCAAATTTTATGGTGCTCTGGGTTTGTGTTCCTAGGAGTTTATGCAGGTTTTGACTACCTGTAGTGAACTTAGCTAGATATTTAGAAGGTTAGTAGAGTTTTCTTTCACTTTGTCTATATCTATTTTTAGGTTATCTATCTGTGATTTGAGTGATGTGATTTCAATAGATAGAACCTTATTTTGTGATGCAAGTGTATCTTTTTGTACTTTTTCTTCTTCTAAGGTTTTTACTAAGCTTTTATTTCTATCTTCAGTGATTTAGCTATGTTTTGCATCTCAAAGAAAGCTTTTAATAATTCATCCAGTGAAAAAGGTGTTACCTTCTAGGGCCATGAGTCCTAGAAGAGCTTCTTCACTAGAGGTCTCTTCTTCCTCTGAGCTTGAGTCAGACTCATCCTAGGTTGCTTGAAGAGACTTCTTCTTCCCATCCCTCCTTAGGAATTTCTTCTTTTTCATTGATTCCTTCTTGAGGAGTGGGCAATCTTTTTTGATGTGTCCCTTGGTTTTGTAATTGTAGCAGATGATGGTGTCTTCCTCAGATTCTTCTTTCTTCTTTCTCCAATTCCTCTTGTTCATGAGGAACTTCCTGAACTTCCATGAGAGAAGAGCTATATCTTCTTCTTCATCTTCACTTGACATATCTTCTGACTGATCGTTGGCTTCAAGTACCATAGTCTTTTTTTTAACTCTTTCTCTTTCATTCTCCTTCATATGTTCAAGCTAAACTTCGTATGCCATCAAGCTACCAACAAGATCATCTAGTTTTAAGGTAGGTGGATCCCTTAATTCTTGGATGGCAGTGGTCTTTGTCTCCCAATCGCTGGTGAGAGATCGGAGGATTTTCCTCACCAGAGTTTCATTCTTTATCTCTTGGTTTAGATTCCGTAGAGTTTACTATGTCCATGAATCTGGTAAACATCTCTTTAATTGATTCTCCATTCTTTATCTTGAAAAGCTCATAATTTTGTGTCAGTAAATTTACTCTAGTTTCTTTTAGCTTAGATGTCCCCTTGTGGGTGACTTCGAGGATGCTCCAGAATTTCTAGGCTGTCTTGCAGGCTAATACACAATTGAATACTAATAAATATGCATTTATTCATGATAAAATGCCCACTTATGTTAATTCCTAAACTTAACATTACATTTAGCATTGTGAATAATGCATAACATTCATCATATTGCATTTAGGATAATTTGTATATCATCGTGCCCAGGAGACAGGGCGATACATTTCGAAGCTTCAAATGAAAAATCCAACCGTGCGAATGTATTCAGATCGACAATTGCTGCCCATCGACGAGAACATCAACCAGTTCTGACATTTGTAGCATCCCTAACAAGCATCTGAACATAGACGACCCAGATGGCACCACGTGGTGCCATCCAGACCACCCTTTGTGCACCATCATCCATGCCCTCTTCTCTCCATCACACCACACAATCAATCTCAGCCAGCCATTTTCCATCCATTGGTTGGAGAGGGGCAAGTGGTGATTCCTCCCTACGACAATCCAATGGCATAGCTCATCAGTCGACAAGAGCGCACTCAAAGAGAGGGCACGGGTTTGAAACCCATGGCCCCCCTCAATGCTTCAATTGAGCCAAGGCAACATGCATAGCGTGCGCACGCAGCGCGCTTGCACGGAGCGAGGCAGTGCAGTGATAGCAGCAGCGCAAGCACGCGGGCAGCACAAGACCAGCGCATGCACGCAACACAGCGTGCAATGCGTGGGCCAGTGGGTGCATGAGTTGGGGCTATAGCGACACTTGCGGTGGGTCTTCAGCGATGCTTTGAATGTAGTTGTTGACCCATGCACGCAAGCACACCCTCCTACACCACTGTATAAGGTCCTATCCCCCTCCACTTTTCACTATCTTCTACTTAGGAACCCCACCACCTTCTAGAGTTGAGAGCACATCCTTGGAGTTGTCAAACCACCAATGGAAGCTTCCCCCACTGCCGTGGTTGCCTCGATGCCCTCTTGTTTCTTTCATTTATTTTTGTTGCTTTAGTGTTGTGTTGCATGTTTTCAAGCATTTCTCTAATGTACTTGCTCATAGTTTCAAGACATTTTGCATGCGCAGTATAGTAGTTCTAATTAACATAATTGGTGTGTTGGTACTTAGCTCCACTTATGCGAATCCATGTTCTTACTATATTGCATAGTGAACGACCTCTGCTTTACCTCAGATTTCTAACCCTAATCTCTCTCTTCCACTCTCTCTTTCTCGTAAATAAACTGAATAGCATTTCTTGTGACATTGAAGCAAATATTTGAGCTGATTTCTTGCCTCCCCATGTTCGACACTCGGACTCACATTCGATTATTCTAATTAAAATTGTTGCCGTAAGCGCATGCTACAACGAACGAATTACATAAACTTGTTTCTCAACGCCAATTTTCGGCGTCGTTGCCGGGGAGGCAACAAATCTTTTATTCTCATTTATTTTCTTGACCATTATTCATACTTTTGTTATCTAACTTGCCTTTCTCTCTTCTTATTGGTTGTAGGAATCTCATACATCGGCAACGGAAGGAGAGCGGATCGGATTGGATCAAAGTAAGCGCAAGAGAAGACCGCCATCAACTTGAAGGTTTGATGTCTTGTATTCCCATGATCCAGCGGTAACCTTTCATCTCTGGACTAAGGAAAAGATCTAAGTGGTGGTGCTCTAAAAAAACCCTCTCTTGTGTTTGTCGAAGGAAATACCACCACTAAGTTCTCAACCCGTTAATTTTGCAACACTATTTTCTCGAGTCGGGTTGAGCACACGATTAGAGGACTCTTAACACTTCTAAAAATTATTAAAAAAATATCAAAGGTGCTCCTTATAGTGGGAAAACTATACCTAAAATTTCATAGCAAAACTCTTTATGGTTTGGCCGTGAAAAATTCTCTATTGGAAGTTTGCAAGGTTGTCCTGATTTCTGGAGACATGTAAGTTGTTTCTTTTACTACAAACTCCATGCAACTTGGATTTCTGAGAGATTTATATTTATGAAAAGATCTTGAAATTCTCTACACTTCTTGTGAAGACTATTTCTACATTCAAAAAAGATTACTGCTTGTTCTAATTCAATTCCTAAATTCGCACACTGATCTAGAGGTTCTAGATAGATTGACCCTCTCTTCAAAAAATGTGAAGTTTGGTGGTCTATCATCCTCTAAAAATTCTAAATTTGATTTTTTTTGAAAAGTTTGTTCAATTTTGGTGAGGATAGGGTCATTTCTTGCTTTGATTGGACCCTTCTTGATAAAGTCTAAAAAAGATTCACTAGAAGTTGCATGCCCAAGGATCTTCCACACTAGTGTGCTTTTAACTTCATAGTCACAAAAAAGACACTAAAGGAAATCAATCTTAATAAACCATGTGACAAAATCTTTGTGCCTTGATTGAATATGTAAACAAGTAGAATCCTAAAATCCAATAAAGCAAGGTCCAAATTCTAAAAACCATTCATCACAATCTTGCTTAATAAAAAAACACTTGATTTGGCATTGGGTCCTTGCACCCGGTTGTGCACACAGCTCAACTGGAATTTTCAAGGGCATCAACCCCCCCTAACACCCTTCACTTAATCCCCAAGCACAAGCACTGACCTAGCCCTAAATTAAAATTGAGTAGACATTGGCCCTAGGATTCATTGAGTCCATTTCAGGGTATTTTTCCTGAACACATTACGAATTACTGACGATTGATTGCTCCAAAAGGTGCTAAGTTGGGAGGGCCAATTGGCAAACGAATTAAGTAAGCAGGGGTTTGGCATAATTAGCAACCTTCGGGACATGCTCCCTCTTCTTCACCTTCCTAACTTTACCACCTTCGGGAGTAAGGACAACACCGAATTCGTCATGTGGACGGAATTTACTTCTGAAGCATAGCTTACCTAGGTCTACACTATAAGGGCTAGATTTGTTTGCTTGGATGTGCACACACCATTCTCGCATCTGTTTCCCCTCGCATCTCTCTTTATTCTTCTCTTGTGTATGCACGGAAGGCGATCACTTCATCCTGAATTGGTTGCTTTAGATAGAGAGACTAGGAGGAGACTTATTTTTCAAGGGTTAGGATTGAGGAAATGGACAACCCAAGAGTTGAGGAGTTTGAGGACCAACCTCAACCCGATGCCATGGCCATGATTCAAGCTCAGATTATAGCCAACCACCAACTTTAGCAACAAAAGATCCATACCATCATGTAGCCATGCACCGACTACAGAACCCTCAAGGGAAAAATCCTCAAGGGCAGAACCCTCAATGGCAACCCCCACTGAACCCACCTAACCCAACACAACCCCTTGAGGGAAAACCAAGGCCTCTCCATGATTTCTATGATCCGTCTACAATCCGTGTTGAACCATACCTTAGGGTCCCTGAAGGGGGAGATTATTTTGACCTAAAA
This sequence comes from Thalassia testudinum, assembly GCA_037157565.1. NCBI lineage: Eukaryota > Viridiplantae > Streptophyta > Magnoliopsida > Alismatales > Hydrocharitaceae > Thalassia > Thalassia testudinum. The sequence continues at coordinate 11,884,793 of JAZHRO010000051.1, forward strand.
CCCAATGTCCTTAGCTTGATTCAAAGCTATTTCCAGGGGAGCTCAAATGGAGACCCTTTCCAACACCTGGAAGACTTAGATTGGATTGCACAGACTGTCAAACCAAAGAGCATCCGTTTGGGCATTGTTTTAATCAAGATGTTCCTGTTCTCCCTAAGAGACAAAGCTTCTCATTGGCTTAGAACCTTAGGGAGACCCATCTCCACTTGGGAGGAATTAAGGCAAGCTTTTCATAAGAAGTTTTTCCCCATAGAAAAGAGCAATGCCCTTAGAAGAGCTATTACTACATTCACCATACAAAGTGGAGAGCAATTCCATGAGGCGTAGGAACGATTAAACAAATTACTGAGGAAATGCCCACACCACGTGGTTCCAAGGTAGCAATTGGCCCAGATTTTCTACCATGGTCTGGATAGCAACCTTAGGAATTTCATGGATGCCTCATGTGGAAGCAATTTTTTGAATAAGGATGAGGAAAGCACATTCAAGCTCTTTGAGTCAATGAGTGAGAACTCGCTTAAAAATGCCTCCATGACCCAATTTAATGGGTCCAGTCAACCCTGTGGTGGGATTTATAAGGTGCAAACTAAATCTAGGATTGTTGACATGGACATTATAGCAAAGAAATTGGATCAAGTTGAGTTGGTAGATAAGAAAATTGACGAGCTATTGAACCAATCTTGAACCCCATTGCAGAACTTCTCCCTAGCGAAGGGAGCACACAATATCGACTTGGTTCAGTCTATGAACCAAATGTACCTGGAACAACCCCTGAACATATTCCAGGGAGGGACCTTTGCTCCCTCAAACCCTTATTATTCTTTCCCCTCCCCTTCGGCACCTTCTACCTTTGAAGATGTCCATTCCATCCAAGGATATTCTAAGCCTGACCCTTTCTCCAACACTTACAACCCTGGATGGCACAACCACCCTAATTTTTCCTGGTCGAACCAAAAACCAAACCAAATCCAGAACCAACCCAGGCCAAATCCTTCCTCTTATCAGCAAGGTCCACCTGCTAGACCGTCGTATAACCAGAATAGGGTGGCTCTGATGCAACAAAGCCAAATGGACACTCTGATCAAAATGATGGCTGATATGAATAAGAAACATCAGGAAGAGATGGATTTAGTGAAGGGACAATTCAGCCAACTATTGGATAACAAACAACAAGGGTCCCTTCCTACTCAGTCTGCAGAAGGGACGGTCTGATTACTGGAGATCTGAGGCACAGGAGAATGGGAACTCTCACTTAGTTTGGCCACCTATGTGGGATTCATAATGATTCTAGCACTCATATTTTTTCTTCCTGTGTGATCATTGACTATATCTGGAGGAGAGTCTGTAATGATTCCCTTCCCACATGGGAGACTCTGTGGTGTTATCTTGTGGATGGGAATAAGCCATGTTTACCTATGGTGGATGTGTTATGGTCTATATGGAGGGCTAGGAATGAGTGTGTCATTCAAGAGACCCTAGTGAATGTGGATAAAATTGTAAATTGTTGCCGGAGTCTCATGCAGCAATGGGGTTTGAATATGTAATTATTTATTTTTTTATTAATAAAAGTTCACCTAGTTTGCTATCGGTGATTCGATAGCATTCCTTTCTTTTTCAAAAAAAAAAACCAAAAAACAGGGGTCCCTTCCTTCTCAGCCACAACTGAACCCTAGGAATGTAATGAATAGAGGCCACAATCCTCAAGGGTTCCAACCAAATCAGGGTATGCCCATATGATTCTACAAGCCCCTCAGACACCCCCTGGGTTTTCCACTCCTTCTCAAGGACCTAGCTCTGGTTCCAATGCCTTAGCCAATGCGATTACCTTGAGAAGAGGCACTCAAACCTAGGACCCCAAATGGCCGACCCCTCCCATGACCTCACTACCTGAGATTCTTGATTTTGAGGATGAACGGGAGGAACCCAAGGATCAGGAACCTAACTCGGTTCAAGCCCAAATCCCATACCCTGAAGCCTTGGATAAGGTAAAGAAGAAGAGAAATGTGGCTGAAAACAAGGAGTTGTTAGAAATTTTCAAGCAAGTACAGATCAATATACCTCTCCTCAAAGCAATCAATCATATCCCGACTTACGCGAAATTTTTGAAAGATGCTCGCACACCCAAGAGTAAGCCAAGAACCCGAGCACCTAGGAAGGTAGTGCTATTTGAGCAGGTGAGTTCGGTGAAATTGAGCAGCCTACCTCCTAAAAGGACTGACCTCAGAGCACCCTTGATCTCATGAAATATTGGTGACATGGCCTTTGATACAGCACTCCTAGACTTCGGTGCTTCAATTAACCTAATCTCGACTACCCTTTATCACTAGTTTGGATTTGGAGAATCAAAGCCCAAACCTATGATTATCCAATTGGCCGACCAATTTGTGAAAACCTTGAAGGGGGTAGTCGAGGATGTAATTGTTCGAGTTAAGGACTTCTACTTCCCAGTTGACTTCTTAGTCGTTGACATAGAAATCCCCGAACAACTACAAAACACACCCATCATCCTAGGTAGACCCTTTCTGGCTACAGCCAAGGCTAACATTGATTATGACACGGGATGTATGGAAATCTCCTTTGGAGATAGGAAGATGCAATTGGATATCTTCAAGTCGACTAAGTCTTTCAATTGCTGTTGGGTCGAGGAATACGATCCCGTTTCCTGGTTCAAGAATGCCTGATTGTAAGCTTTTTAGAGGACCATCTAATTCAGCCAATTGTTGACTACCCTGACCCATCCCAATATCTGGAGGTTGAACTCTGCAGAACTAATTGCCACCAGCAACCTTCATTTGAGGAGATTGTTGTCACTCAACTCCCTCCCTTCCCTTACCCATCAAACATTGTACCACCTACACCTGAATTGAAACCTTTGCCCAATAACCTTAAGTATGTATTCCTAGGACCTGATCATACTTTCCCTGTGATTATCAATGCACACCTGACTAGGGACCAAGAACTTTGGTTGACTACTACTCTTTCTGAGCAACGAGCAGCAATTGGATGGACAATTTCTTATTTAAGGGAAATTAACCCAACTTATTGCACTCAAAAGATCTATTTGGAAGATGGAGCCCAACCTTCTCACCAGATGCAAAGGCGACTAAACATGAACATATGAGAGGTCATTAAAAAAGAAATAATCAAGTTTCTTGATGCAGAAATCATCTACCTGATTTCTGATCGTCCCTGGGTGAGCCCTACTCAAGTGGTACCAAAGAAGGCCAGGATCACTGTGGTCACGAATGACCAGGGCAAATCCATCCCCACCCGCACAACCACCGCATGGCAGGTGTGTATTGACCATAGGAAGCTTAATGAAGCAACTAAAAAGGACCATTTCCCCTATCATTCATTGACCAGATTCTCGAACGATTGGCAGGGCGAAAATATTTTTGCCTCCTGGATGGATATTCAGGATGTAACTAGGTTGCTATTGCACCCGAGGACCAAGAGAATACCACGTTCACTTGTACGTATGGCACGTTTGCGTTCTGTCATATGCCATTCGGGTTATGCAATGCACCTGCTACCTTTCAACGTTGCATGTTAGCCATCTTCACGGAGATGGTAGGTGAATATTTAGAGGTCTTTATGGATGATTTCCCCATTTTTGGAGACTCATTTGATGATTGTCTTAGTAACCTAGAGAAAATCTTAAAACAATGGATCGAGATTAACCTGGTTTTAAGCTTGGAAAAGAGCCACTTTATGGTTCAAGAAGAGATTGTCCTCCATCAGATCGTCTTGCATAGGGGCATAGAAGTTGACTAAGCTAAGGTTGATTTAATTTCCAAACTTCCACCTCCTAGCTCAGTCAGGAAAATTAGATCCTTCCTAGGACACGTTGGCTTCTATAGAAGGTTTATAAAAGATTTTTCCAAACTATCCAAGCCCTTGACTGACCTTCTAGCCAACGATGTGCTCTTTGATATGACACCTAATTGCATCAAGGCCTACACTACCGTCAGGGATACAGTCTTGATTACACCCATTTTACAACCCCTAGACTGGTACCAGGACTTTCAGATTTTGTGTGATGCATCAGACTTTGCTATTGGAGCAGTCCTAAGACAAAGATGAGAGAAGAAACCAGTAGTGATCTACTATGCAAGCAAAACCTTAAATGAGGCTCAAAGGAATTACACTATCATGGAAAAAGAGCTGCTCGCCGTAGTTTTTGGATTGGAAAGGTTTCGATCATACCTTCTAGGTTCCCACATGATCATTTACATTGACCACTTGGCTACCCGACATTTGTTAACCAAAAAGGATGCTAAACCTAGGCTGATCAGATGGATCCTACTCCTACAGGAATTTGACCTGGAAATACGCAACAAAGTTGGATCCAAGAATGATGTAGCCGACCACTTATCCAGACTTCACCTGGAACACATTGGACCCTCACTACCCTTAACTGACACATTTCATGATGAACAAATTCTAGCTGTGCATGGAAAGAACCTACCTTGGTATGTAGACTTAGCTAATTATTTAGTGGTAGGGCAGACTTCGCATGGCTGGTCTAGACAACAGCATGATAAGTGCTTGGCTGAGGCAAGCATTATTTGTGGGATGATCTTATGTTGTTTAGACTTTGTGTTTATCAAATCATTAGGAGGTGTATCCCTGAAGAGGAGGTTCAAAGTGTGATATCCTTCTGTCATGATCAGGCCTGTGGTGGCCACTTCTCTGGAAAGCAGATGGGTGCAAAAGTTTTACAGTCTGATTTCTACTGGCATCACTATTCAAGGATGCACATAACTTTGCAAAGACTTGCACTAGATGCCAGACCTTAGGGACCATGACCAGAAAAGATATGATGCCTCTACAACCCATTTTGATCATCGAAATTTTCGATGTCTGGGGCATTGATTTCATGGGACCCTTCCCACCATCAAATGACTTCAAGTATATACTAGTCTTAGTGGACTACGTCTCGAAATGGATCAAAGACGTACTTACCCAAAAATGTGACCATAAGGCTGTCATGGACTTTGTTAAGAAAAATATCTTTTCTCGGTTTGGGATACCTAAGGCCATGATTAGAGATGGTGGGAGTCACTTCATTGAGAAATATGGGGTCACTCACCGCATTACCACCCCATATCATCTCAAATGAAGGGGCAAACTAAGGTCTCAAATAGGCAGATTAAGAATATTCTGCAAAGGACTGTAAGACCTAACCAGAAGGATTGGTCCACATGATTGGATGATACCCTTTGGGCATATCGGACCACTTTTAAGACCCCGATAGGCATGTCACCATATCGATTGGTCTTTGGCAAAGCTTGCCACCTTCCGGTTGAGTTGGAGCATCGGGCATACTGGGCCGTTAAGCAATGTAATATGGATTCCCAGATGGCCGAAACTCAAAGGAAGCTCCAACTCTCCGAGCTCGAGGAGATCCATCGGATGCTTAGGAGAACAATCTACTTTATAAGGAGAAGATGAAAGCTATCCATGACAAGCACATTAATAGAAAAACCTTCAAGCCAAATCAGCAAGTCTGGCTTTTTGATGCAAGACTTAAGCTCTTTCTTGGGAAATTGAGATCTAAGTGACAGGACCGTATCAAGTGGTCAGACCTTATCCCAACGGGTAGTAGAAATCGCTAATACCCAGACTGGGAAAGCCTTTACAGTTAATGGCCAAAGATTGAAACACTTTCTTTGCTAGATTTCCCTAAAGGAAGTTGTAACCCTCATTGAGGGTTGAACTAGAACTTTGCCCAGTTGGAGGCAATAAACTCAGACTTCCTAGGAAGCAACCCAGAGGTTTCAAGCTGACCGGATACACCATTACAACTCAGGTGATTTCTTTCCTTGCCCTCTTGCATACATTTAATTTCCAATGAGGACATTATCAAAGATAGGCATGGGGGGTTGGTAATTCTCATGATCTAACCACAAAAATTGTTAGCTTAAACTAATTTTTATTTCTTTTTATTTAAAAAAAAAAGAAAATGAAAACTTAGGTATTAGGAGTTTGTCAACTTTAGGAAATGATACGTTAGGGACCTAAATGCTTAGACTCTTCAGGTCTTCAAAATTAATCAATTCGGGTGTCCACTAAAATGTGGACTTGGTCTCGAGTCCTTGCCACCATAATTTATATTAATATGGTCAATAAAGTAGGGTGATAAGTATACGACTTATCAACCCTCCTTCTAATTTGGGGGAAATTTTAGTCTAAGCATCTACACATATTTTGCACTGACTCACTCATCGGGCAATTCTAATGAATATTGAGTAGCTAATGAACCTTCTAGGGTGGTATTGTTGGCAAGTTGTCATGAGTAACAGTCCATTGGCTGGTTGTCTAGAGCCCAGCCACAGGACCATTCTCTTTTACTACTGCCTTTAGGTAAATCTTTGATCAGGAAAGCCACCTACTTTAAAAAAAAGAGAGAGAAGTAGAAAAATAGAAAAAGGAGAAAAGAAAAGGAAATAAGCCACACTTCACCGCACGAGTATGGCTGGCAAGTTGTCATGGGTAACAACCCATTGGCCAATTGTCCAGATCCCAGCTCATAAAATGCACAAGAATTCCAAAACACTTAAGGAAGAAGCGTGGGAGTAGCATAATCTGAGGAGATATACACTGGGTTCACCCTTGTGTTGACCCCACAAAAATAAAAGTAGGGAGAAAGCTATCAGTTAGATAGATACACCTTTAGGCAACGTTTTTTCTTTTGGGTCACCTAGGGGCATAGAAAATTGAAGTTCGTTTTAATTGCTGTTGAGTGATTTTTTCAAAATTTTCTTGATAAGATGCTTAGTACTTAGAGTCCTTTTCGAGTCTTGGGTGGGTTGGGTAGCCGTAAAAGTTACCCTGAAATCCTCAACTCCATAAAATCCAAAAAATTAGAAAAGATGAAAAAGAAAAGAAAAGAAATATATATATATATATATTTCTTTCAATATAGAATAAGGCAAGGACTCGAGTGGTCTGCATTTTGGCAGGCACCCAGGAGCTGTTGAGTCTTGGCGGGTTAGGTTCTTAGTAGAAATTTCCTCCTATTGACAAGTAACTTATGCCCAAGCGACCGATTCTTAGTTATAAATAGAATTTAGGTAAATTTTGCTAGGGACTAGCAAAAGATAGGCATGGGGTATGATAAATATGCATTTATTCATGATAAAATGCCTACTTATGTTAATTCCTAAACTTAACATTGCATTTAGCACTGCGAATAATGCATAGCATTCATCATATTGCATTTAAGATAATTTGTATAAATTGCACAATAATTTGTATATCATCATGCCCAAGAGACAGGGCGATACATTTCGAAGCTTCAGATGAAAAATCCAACCATACGGATTGATCCAAATCAACAATTGCTGCCCATCAACATGAACATCAACCCATTTTGACATCTGGAGCATCCCCAACAAGCATCTAAAGATACACAGCCCACGTGGCACCATCCAGGCGACCCTTCGTGCACCAGCAGCCACGCCCTCTTCTCTCCATCACACCGCACACTTAATCTCAGCCATCCATTTTCCATCCAACAGCTAGAGAAGGGCAAACGGCTATTCCACCCCTCGATAATCCAACGGCATAGCTCATCGGTCGATGAGAGCGCATTCAAAGAGAGGGTGTGGGTTCGAAACCCACAACTCCCCTCATTTCATCAATTAAGCCAAGGTAGCGTCCATAGTGTGCGTGCGTAGTGCGCGACCGCGAAGCGAGGCAGTGCAATGGCAGTAGCAGTGCATGCGTGCAGGTAGCAAAGGGCTAGCTCATGCACATGACACGACGTACAACGCGTGGGCCAGCGGGTGCATGAGTTGGGACTATAGCGACGCTTGCAGAGGGTCTTCAGCGACATTTTAAATGTCACTGTTGACCCATGCACGCAAACACACCCTCCTATTCCGCTATATAAGGACCTATCCCCCTCCACTTTTCACCAACTTCTACCTAGGAACCCACCACCTTCTAGAGTTGAGAGCACATCCTTGGAATCACTGAGCCGCCGATGGAAGCTTACCCAACCACCGTGGTTGCCTCGTCGCCCTCTTGTTTCTTTCATTTATTTTTGTTGCTTTAGTGTAGTGTTTCATGTTTTCAAGTATTCCTCTAATGCACTTGGGCATAGTTTCAAGACATTTTGCATGCGCAATATATTAGTTCTCATTATCATAATTGGTGTGTTGGTACTTAGCTCCACTTATGCGAATCCATGTTATTACTATATTGCATATTTAAGGACTCTATTTTACCTTAGATTTCTAACCCTAATCTCTCTCTTCCTCTCTCTCTTTCTCGCAAACAAACTAAATGGCATATCTTGTGACATTGAAGTGAATATTTGAGCTGATTTCTCACCTCCCCGTGTTCGACACTCGAACTCACATTCGATTATTCTAATTAAAATTGATGTTGTAAGCGAATGCTACAATGAACAAATTACATAAATGCGTTTCTCAACATCAAATACTTCTTTGGAAAGTTCGTAGAAGATCACGTTCATGGCCTTCGCGTTATGTGTCACCATTTTCTTCTGATATGGAGTTACCGTCACTCCCTCGATTTCTGGGCATGTGTATTTGGAGGCAATGATGTCCTACACCTCGAAGTCCATTGATTCCAGGAAGATATGCATCCTAGTATTCCAGTATCCGTAGTTCGATCCATCAAATAGTGGATGTCGAACTGCTGACTGTCCCTCGACATATGTGTCAACTAATGATTTCATCATCTTCTGGACGATGAGGCTCTGATACCAAGTGAGAGGGTGCCTGCAGATCTTAATGGTATACTAAATGGGAGGTGTGAATAGTATCGCTTAAAAAAATTCAAATGCAATATATCAATCCACAAAATATTCAAGCACAGATATCACCTGGATTTATAGTAGAAACCCTTCCTGGGTAAAAACCACTACCTAAGCCTCTCAACTTAGGATTTTTCTGACTAGACGAAGCTAGCCAATCCACTATCCTACCACTTGAATGAGGGTGGCACAACCTCTTACAACAATCCCTTCTCTTTACAACTTGAAGAGAAGCAAAACAACAATGGATCTTCCAAACAACTTAGGATCCGTAATCAAAGGAACAAGTAAAATAAAATAATATAGTCCTATGGAACCTCAAGGAAAGTCAAACCAAATTTTTACAGAGGTTTGAATCAACGTAGTTTGGAAAGTGTGAAAGAAGAATTGCAAAATCACTTTGAGAGAAAGTACAAGAGCTCTTTTTCTAGATGAATTTGTCTTTGAAAGTGTGTATGAAAAATCGACCAGAAAAGGAAGTCAAATTGGTTGATCAATTAAGGTTGGGCGCCTGCATGGGAGGCTCCCTCAACACCTCTAGTTGGATTCAAACCCATACATGGTCAAGGTAAGAGGTGGTGAACATTCTATAGTCCCTTCCTAGCAGGGAACCAATCACTCTTGCAAGCTTACTGATGATCCTCCTCATCCTGAGATGAATGCCAAGGTTTACAAATCGCACCCAAATGGGAGTTGATTGTGCAGCAATCATAAGACCTAATCTACCTAAATTAAGTTAGATCCTAGCTTAACTTAGGAATAATGCGTGCATGAGCAGCATATTTTGCATCGGAGTTGATTTGTTAGCTTTGTAAATAATAATGCTATTTTATGCTCTAATTGATATGCAATAATAATTGTAGATGATTCAGGGCTGCGGATGAGAAATCTGACCATACAAATGGACTCAAAGCAACAATTACAGTCCAAAAATGCGAGAATCGCCTCAATAGGAGACTTGTAGTATCACCTACAAAGGAGAGAAGATGGATGATTAGGATGGCACCACGTGGTGCCATTCCAACGGCCCACCTCAGTGCCCTCAGCCATTGAAGCACAACACTGGAGCTTCATGCATTGTTGGATCGTCATCCAATAGCCACAATCACGCCACGTCGCTGCCTCCTCGAGCACTTCATCAAGTGAGAGAAAATCTCAGCCGTTGGATCTTCATCCAACGGCTGAGGGCAGTCGCAGCATGGTGGAGACCATCATCATGCGAGAGTGGGCGACGTGAGTTCAAAGCGTAAAATGCAGGGAAATTGAGGCGGTGGTGCCGGTGTGTGAAATTGAGCCATGAGATCAAGATCAAGCTGCATGGCGCAAGGAGCGTGGAGCACGGTAGAGCGTCAAATCGATGCGTGCAACAACACGCGGCCGGACACGACGTTACACACAGGGAGCATTGAGGCGGTGCGGCACGTGATCTTAGCCGTCAATGGTTGTGATCAAACAGTAGGATTTGAAAGTGTGCACGCGTGCGCAAAGAGTGCGATGGTAGTGGATTGAGCAATGCTGGAGGTGCCACATTGCATGATCTCTTGTTGCCCCAGATTAGTTGCACAGATGGGGGGTCTAAAAAATCTATTTTGTCCCTCACTTTGGTTATAAAAAGGACCCTAGACCCCCTATTTGAAGGCAATTCCAACTTTGCACATCTCCCACTCCCTTCTCCTCCGAAGCGCCCTCTTCCTCTGAGACTACCACCAGGCCACCCTTGGTGCACCACTACTGCTACTCCATGCCTCTCCAAAGGCCACCAAGGGCCACCCTTGGTGCCCATGTTCTAGTAAAATACGTAGTTCTTTTTTTCTTCTAGTAGTTCTTGTTCTAGTAGCTTTTATTCTAGTTGTTCTAATTTAGTTTTAGTTAATCTTCTTGTCAAGCATTTAAGTAGATGAAAACTTGCCTGATTACTACGTGAATACAGTTGATTTGCTTTATAGCATATATCTATCTTGCTTACTAAAACTAGAGCCTACTGGGACTTACCAAAGTTTCATTATATTTGTTTGTCAACGTGTTTTCGGACTATACTATGACGAAAGTATTTCAGAAATGTGATTTCACGAACACGACAAGAGCTGACGAAGGATTAATTCAATCTAAGGCAGTGTTAAGGGACCATCGAAAGACGACAAGCCAAGCTCCATGGAGGAACCATAAACCTTGCCCCAAAATGCTAGAACAATCCTCCTTAGAGAAGAGCTCAACAAGGAACAACCCATTGTCCCTGGAGTGCAGAAAGAACCCACGTTTGGGTCGCCAAAAGGTGGTGATAAGATTCTTAATGGTTCCATAGAACGGAACTCTTACCAAGAGAGTAAACCATTAAGGTAAACTCCCAGCGCCTCATTCCTTCTTCCACATATTTCTAAATGAGGGAGATTAGGTCCCCATCCATCGAAGGGAGAAACTTGAGAGGATCATCGAGTATCAAGGAAGGGTCTGATGGTGGCGGAGGGGGAGGAGGGAAAGGGTGGGGAACCATCCGTTAAGAAGTACTATTTATAGTATGAGAGTTGGTTAGGTTTAAAAAATTACCTCGATTTGGACCAAAATATCCCCATTTTTTATTCATGTACGCCTACATTCCTGTTTAATGTGTTTCCCCTGTATCTTTTATTAAACAACTCAGATTTTTATGAAATAGAAACCATTGGAAAGCTTGCAGTGAGAGAAATCCAATGGTATTATATATGACATTCCAAGTAGGTTTCATTCGAGGGTTGACCAGGTATGACGAAAACATATGCACTTTCTCATTTTCAGGTTATGTTGAACTAATTCGCGCCTGACAAGTGTTAATGGATTTTGACGTGCTTAATCAAGAAATGGACCCAAATTCTTATTTTGGGTCATTAAAAATATAATAACCTTAAAGGAAGTTTCATCCCTGAAACTCAAGTAAAGTTTTTCATGAGGGCGAAAATGAGTAAATGAAGTCCATAACAACCTTAAAAAGGTATAATAACCTTAAAGAAAGTAAATGTAGGACTTCATAATGTACCAAAAAATAGATTTGGATATCACTCCCTCAAATCCTCCTTAGGTTCCCAAGTTGCCTCTTCATATCTGTGTCTCCTTTAGAGCACTTTAACTAGAGGGACTTTGTTCTTCATTAGGTTCTTGACCAACTAGTCCAAGATCGAGACAAGTTACTCCTAGTAGGTCAAGTTCTCCTTGATCCCCACATCGTCATAGCTAAGAATATGGCTTGAGTTCGAGATGTACTTCTTCAGGTTGGATATATGGAATACATCACGAATATCAACCAATTATGGTGCCAGACCAAGCCGATAAGTAATAGTATCCTATTCCAAGATCTCAAATGATCCCACTAGTCTCAGCACCAGCTTGCTCTTCACCTCGAATAGCAATATGCCTTTCATGGGTGAGACTTTAAATAAGACAAAGTTGCAAAATATAAGAGAGAGAATCACTTTGAGATAAATACTTTAATGTTTATTACAACTAATTGCGAAAAATAAAACTACACTAGAAAGCAGTAAAAGATAGAAAGAGTAAGAGAAATCCCCCTCGATGGCTGCTTAGGGGACGAGCTGGTTGGATGATGCCTAGAAGAGAGAGAACAGAGACGGAGGAAGGAGGACGAGGCTTGAACTAGGGGCGGATGAGATAAGGCATTGTCATCGTGGGATCCGCTTCCGAAACAGAGGTGAGAGGACAGCTACAAGCACTCCATGAATGGGGGTGAGGAGCGGGACTAAAAATTATTTTCTAGCTCTAGTGGACCATCCCAGGTTTGGGACAAGCTCTAGAGAACCTTGAAGAGGGGTAGGAAGAGCAAGGAAGGGATGACGGTGAAGATGGGAGGGTGTAGGCTCATTTATAAGCTCGTGGCAAATCATTTGCCACAAGTAGCCTTCAATGCACATGCAAAAATCATGCTTTGCATGAGCCACCCATGAGCACAGCCGCGTACAAATGCTGGCATCACGTTGGGTTGCGTGAGTGAGCGTCTCCACCGTCAGATGTGCATCTGACAATCAAGAAAGCACCGAGATCGGTGGACTTGGGCAGCCATGGGCAACTAGGATGGCACCATGTGTCACCATCTAAGCTATCCATTTTCATTTCTTCGTAAGTGACAAGATGTTTTCATGCGTGTTTTGAAATACGTCGGATTTGTAATATAGCCATGCTAAATCCTCGATTAAAAATATTTGTTTAGTAAAACTTGCATTGATTTTTATTCTTTTGTGTCCTGGTCTTCTATAGGAGGCGTAAAATGCATGTATTAGAATTGTATCTATTTATTATCAATCCTAGATCTAACCTAATATGCACATACATATACATTTTTTTTTGTCTTTTTACTTTTGCTATTTTTCTATGTTTTTTATTTTTGAAAAGAGAAACCTAATACGACACAACCTAAATCTAAATAAGTATCCAAAGCCCTAAATGACTAAGTGCATCTATGTGAGGCCATGGTGGCCGTGTGGGAAGGCTATCTATGGAAATTGCCACCTATTGTGGGAGGTGGGTTGGCGATTTCTTGGTGGTCTTTTCCAAAGATAGGAGTCACCACTTATTGTGGCAATTAGAGTTGACGACCAAAAAATAGGGAGGGTAGATTAGGAGAGTCTATTTTGGAAGGTGTATGAGTAGTTTAATTTTCGTAGAGTGAAGTGTGTGGATTTGGTTGGATTAGGTTGGGTCAAACTAGATTAGGTGGTGTTATCAAGCTTTCGTCCAGTGCTAAGGAAATGCGTTGTAGTGCAATCAACAAATAGGTCTCAAACATATAAAATTTATTACTCAAAATATAAATTGAAGTCCGAGGTCGAACATAGGGATAAATATTGAATTCACACGCTAATCTTTAATTGCATATAAATGAGCACCATAATCGAAGCACAGAAGAGATATTCAATGAATAATATCTACTCAAATTGATGTTCAATTATAAGCATGAGTATTTCAATAGACCACAATGATTAAAAAAAATCTAAGATAAAATAATGGTGATTTAGATCACTAATTATTAGCCTTAATTAAGCATATATTAACTACTCAAATATTTGAATAGTATCATCAATCAGAAATGCAATGCAAGATAAGTGGCCAAATTAATCTAGAGCCTTAATCTCTCAAGGCTTCAGAATTCAGACGACAGAATCATGCATCAGACAACTTAAAGTGCACAAGTCTCTCAAAGCCTTATTCTCTATTTCTTTTCTTCTTCGTCTTCAGCTTCTCTTTTTCTTTTCTTCAAAGCCTCTTCTTCTTCAGAGCCTTCCCTCCTTTTTCTCTATCACATGCACAAAGGGCCTTCAGCAACTAAGTGTTAGCCACATACACAGAGGAGCAAACCCCCCCCCCCACTCTCTCTCTTCCCTTCTCTTTTTCCTCTTTCTCAGATTAACCAGGTCGCTAAATGGGTAAATGGATCTGGGTGACCAAAGCTACCGAGAGTGAAGGTAGCCGAGGTGTGAGGGCTTATGTGAAGAGGGACCAAACCCCTATGCACATGGGCAGCTAGGTAAGCGCACAAATGCCTTTTATGTGTAGGCAATAGCTCGAGCGTTCATAAGGTGGGACTATATCCCACCCTCTTCTTCGCGAAATGTAGCTGAAGAAGTTCCTTCCAATTAGTGCAGCTGCTAAGGATGGGGTCTTCAATTGACGACCTGGAAGCCTTCCTAGAATGATTCCACATGGCCTGGGAGTTGCATCAGGTTGTCTCAATGCTAAAGGAGGTTGAACGGAGTCAGGGATGGAGGCAGCTACAACTGATGACCAGCGTAACCTAAAGACATGAATACGGGCTTGAAAGCCCTCATTAAGTAGCTCCTAGGCTTCTCCAAAGCACGACGAAGGTGGTGGTGATGGTCTCATGGCTTGTGATTGTGTGTGGTGGTGTGTTGGAGTTGGAGGAGGAGCGTGAAGGTGGGTGAGTTCAGTGGGTCACGAGAGTGGGTGGAAGATGAAATAGGAAGAGGTGTTTGGTTCATGGAGGTGTGGCAATGCTTTTGGGCTTGATGGCAAGGTGTTTGGTGGCCTATGGAAGTGTGTGATTTTGGGTTTCGGAGAGGAGGTTTAGTGACCTGGATAGTGGGATAGGACATGTGGATAGCAGGATAACACTATGGATTATGTTATCCAGGTTTTGGGATTGTAGGCTTAGGTTATCTTAAGTGAAGGTTAGGGATAAGGATAGTGTGGATAGAAACATGGATAGTGCTATGATGATCGAGATCTGTGGCAACAATGTCAAAATGATTTGATAGATTCGTACGCGTAAAGTTTTAGTTTGAAACCAGTCGTTGTAGTTACGTAGAAATCCACTATCAAATAAAATTTATAACCGAAACTCTAGTAACTCCCAGGCCAAGCATAGGAAGGCGAACATTTGATTAGAATACGCGTTTAGAATTATTGCCACGAAGTAGATTAGCTGGTCGAATTAAATCTACACTAGCTATTCTACTTAAAGAATAAACCATAAAAGTAAGAGAAAGAATAATACAAAGGGAGAGAATAATACAAGGAAAAGAGAGAGAAAGAGAACCAATATTTGATAATCATCCGTTCATTACAACTAATTTCTATAACTAGGAAGCTGGAAATCTACACTAGAAAGTGATAAAAAGAGAGGGATGAGAAAATCCTCCTCGACAGCTACTTGGAGGATGAGCAGCATTGAGGGAGCACTCGGACGATAGAGATGAGATGCTGGACAAGGGAGGAAGAATCTGAACGACGAAGGATGAAATAGGGCGGTGTCGTAGCGAGATCCACTTCCCGAATGGTGGTGAGAAGACAACCACAAGATGCTCTACAAAAGGGGTGAGAAGATGGAAAATTATTTTACTCTAATTCTAATGGAGCAACCCGGGTATGGGACCGACTTGTAGAGCTTTGGAGGGGGTGAGAGGAGAAGAGAAGGGATGGTAAAATGAGTGATAGGGCGATATAAACATCACTGTAGGCTTAGAAATTAATGCTAGTGATGGATATAAACAACACTGTAGGCGAGCATTGCTGAAGCAGCATGTGCAACGTCGGCCATTCATCACGCATCCAAGCACTCACACACGGCCACGTCACCACCTCCTTAGCTTCAGCCGTTCACCCACGTTCACCAAGAGCTACGCCTCCTCAGTCATTCGATCATCAATCAACGACTTAGATTACGCTCACTCGCACCTTCAGATTGTGCCTCAACACTAGATCATGCATCAAGTTGGGCATCAGATCGTGTGTGAGTGCGATCGCATATTCGCGCTGCCACGCAGCCACTTCTGCTACCGATCGATCTTGTTCGTGCAGTGGAATTTTGTACACCCCGCTTGCCACTTTCATTTAAGGCACGCAAAGGCTCGAACCCACGCCCTCTCTTGAAAGTTGGAGCACGCAACCGCTGCGCCGTGGTCCCCTTTGTGTTGCATTTACGAATTATGGTCGTAGCACTCTCAGCCATTGGATCTCAATCCAACAATCAAGATCGTGCAACCTTTGATGAGGATGAGGTGGCTGTGGGTGACCTGGATGGTGCCACGTGTGCCACATGGCACCATCTGGGCCATCCTTTTTCCAATGCTTGTAAATGGTGCCACGGTTGTCGGATTGGATCGATTTTCACGCCGTTGGGCTGCGATTGTCAATCTGAACCCATCCTTGCAGTTGGATTCTTCATCTGAGGTACAGAGTTTACACCACATTGTTTCTTGGCCTCTAATCTTTCTCGAACTGTATCTGATGCTACGGAAATCCGATCAAGGCGATCTCAAAGTCATTGAACTCTGATCGTTGCCCTAATCAAATTCGTACAGTTGGATCTTCAATCCGAGGCCCCAAAATGATATCACCCTGTTACTTAGCCACAAAAAGGAAAATTACTATATAATTTGTACAAATTAACCTAAATGCAAAATGATTCATGTTATGCAATATTTATAATGCATGATGCTTCTATAACACTAGAAACTTGCATAGACATTTTAGGTTAATTAGATGTATGCACATCATGCTATCCATGCTTTGGGTTCTAAGGGCAAGCTATCCTAATGGAAGTGGCTTTGGGTTTAGGAAAGTTGTCCTAGGGTTTCTAAGGGTAGGGATAATGCTATTCTCCTCTTTCCTCTGTCTGGATCTAGCTTCTTCTTATTTATTCTTCTCTTTCTCACTTTATTTCACTTTATTTTGCATCCTAGCTTTATTTGGATCTTCTTGTTACCTACAAATAGCAACAAAAACATTAAATAGCAAGATAATCTCATCTTATTCTATATAAAATGATGTAATGCATGATATGCATGATATGAATGAAATATTTACAAATTAAGCTAGGTTCTAACAAATTTAGGTTGATTAAGACCTATGATTGCTGTACAATCAGTAGGTAATGTTATGGATGTTGGATCGGGTTGATTTTCATGTTGTTGAGTTGCGATTGTTGACTTGAACCCATTTGTGCGGTCAAATTTGTCATTTAAAGCCTGGATTTGCATCACCTTGCCCCTTAGCCTTTGATCTTCTTTGGATTATGAATGATGCTACGGAGGTCCGATTGGGACGATTTTAGAGGCGTTGGACTCCGATCATCATCTTGATCATATCTGTATGTTTGGATCTGCAATCCAAGACCTATAAATGTATCACCCTATCCCCTAGCCATTAAACGAGCAAATTAATATACAATTTACAGAATTTAATCTAAATGCAATATGGTGTATGTTATGCATTATTTATAATGCTATATGCTTCTATGAGCCCAGGAACACTCATGAATAAGCATTTTATGTGAAATAGATGTGTCTACATCACACTCTCATGCCTATCTTTCGCTAGTCTCTAGCAAAACTAAACTAAATGCTATTTATGAAATAAAATTAAGATTCGATTACTCAGGCACTTATTATTTATAATAAGAAATTTCTACTAAAGACCTAAGCTACGAAGACTCAAAAGTACCTGAGTGTCTGCCAAAATACTGACCGCCCATGTCCTTACCTTACACCAAACAAAAAAGAGAGAATTTTTTTTTCTTCTTTTCTTCTTTTTTTTGGAATTTTTTAGTTTAGGGTTTCGAGGTAGCTTTCTACGGCTACCCAACCCACTCAAGACTCGAAAGAACTCTAACTGCTAAGAATCTTATTGTGAAAATGTGATTGACTCACTTAACGAAAATCAGAATGGGCCTTAGGTCTCTACAAACCTTAGGTGACCCTTAATGAAACATTTTGCCTAAAGGTGTATCTATTTAATCGGTAGCTTTCTCCCTACTTTTATTTTTATGGGGTCAACACAAGGGCGAACCTAGTATATATTACCGGCTTATTCTACATCTCACTTCTCCCTAAGTGTTTAGGAATAATTTATGCATTTTTGTAGGCTAGGTTCTAAACAATTGGTAATGGAGGGTTACCCACGATAATTTTCCAGCCATACCCGTGTAGTAAAGTTTAGCTTTTTTTCTCCTTTTTCTATTTTTTTCATTTTTTTCCTTTCTTTTTCTAGTTATTTTTTTAATTTCTTTTCTTCTTTTTTTCTTTTTTAAGCAACTGGCTTCCCTGATCTAAGATTTACCTAAAGGCAATGGTAAAAGAGATTGAGTCCCGTGGTTAGGCTCTGTACACTTGGCTATGAGTTGTTACTTACAGCAATGTGCCAATTATACCACCCTACTATGTTTATTAACTACCTAATTTCCATTAAGATCACCTGAGAAGTGAGTCAGTTCAAAAAGTGTGTAGATACTTAAACTTAAAGTCTCCTCAAATCAGAAGGCGGATTGATAAGTCGCATACTTATCACCCCAACTTATTTAACCAATTAAAATAAACTTAGAGTGGCGAGGACTCAAGAGAAAAATCCAAATTTTAGTGGACACCTGGGATAATTAAGTCTGAAGACCTAAAGAGTCTAAGTGTTTAGGTTCTATCATATCATTTCCTAAAGTTGAAAAACTCCTAATGCTTGAGTTCTATTTTCCTAATTCTCAATTTTTTTTTAAAAAAAAGAGAAAATAAATGAAATTAATCTACAGAACTGACAAAACAATTTAGATTTGAATATATCCATCCCTCCATGCCTAGCTAATGAAATGTCATCATTATATCAAAAAGGCATGAAAAAGGAGCGGCTAAAAAGGATAGCACCTGAATTCCATGATGATTCTGACCAGCTCTAAGTAGAATATAAACATATGCTAAATTTAGTGTCTTCATCTAGGCATACTCCTCAAGTATTAATTATATACATTGAGACCGAAAGAGTAGAGTTTTTGGGCCCCAAGATATGGGTCCCGAAGGGTGAGAGTAGGCTTGCCAAAGAGATGGTCAATGAGAGAGGCAAGCTGATGGTACATGGAGAGCCCGAATGGTCACTAATAGGAGTTTTACTGAATCACTAAAGAGGAGGTTTGGGTGGGTGTAGGATTTGTGTAATGGTTGGGCTAAAAAGGACTATGAGGTTTTTGTGAGGTGTTGGGGGTTTGTAATATATTCGTGTGTGTGTGTACTCTAGAATGCTTATGTTCATAATTAAACCAAGCTCCTTAAGAGTTCCTCCCCGAATTTCAATTTTCTCCTCAATGTCTGGGTGCTTGTTCCAACCATTCTGATCTTCGTGTTTTCCACCCATAATTTGAACCTCAATCTCTAAAAACTCAAGACAAGGATCTTGTTGGGTTTTTAATTGATTAAGTGAATCTTCCAACAGGATTTCAGTTTCAAGAATATTTTCCTTGTAAATAAAATCCTCATCCCAGTGTGACACAGTTGGTTACATGTTGTTACTATCCTTAATTATTCCTGCAATGTTGTGATTTTATTCCTAAGTTTGGGTTGAGTTAACCATTAAGGGGTTCTCTAATGTGTTTATGGTCATCATCTCCTCTATTCTGTCAATCTTCTCAATAAAACCACACTTAATTTTATTCTTCTTCTATGCCTCTAAAATATTAAATCGATTTGTTTTATTCCCAGAGGCAATCTCTATATCTCCCAATTCACAATCAATCCTTGCCTTGGCAGTGGCCAAGAAAGGTCTTCCCAAAATGATTAGGGTGTGATTGAGTTGTTTTGGTGCTTCCATGTCAAGGACCATGAAATCAACAAGATAATACAAATCATTGACCTTAACTAAAACATCTTCCTAAAGACCCCTCGATTTTGTAATTGATCTATCGGCCAACTGTAAAGTTATGTCAGTGCCTTTCAGGTGACCTAGACCCAGTTTCCTATGAAGTGTGATAGGGATCACATTAATGGAAGTACCCAAGTCGAGGAGGGCCAAGTCAGAAGTGATATTTCCTATTGTGTAGGAAATCAGTGAGACTCCCAGGTCCTACTTCTTAGGGGTAGCTTGTTTAGGAATAAAGTACTTGTGTTATCAAACAAGACTACCCTCCTAGTGTTTCTACATTTCACCTTATGCTTTTCTTTATAAGAACTCAATGAAGATCTAGCATAGGTGGGAATTACTCCAATAGCTGCGAGGAGTAAAATGATTGTCAATTTAAAAGCCTGTAACAAAGATATCCTTTCCTCCAATTTCTCCTCCGACTTTTTGTGTTTGCCCATACAACAACAACATACTCCCAAATCAAATTCTGATTTTCTATTGATCACATTCCTAGTTAGGAGTTTAGAATTCTTATTATGGGTCCTAATGGAATTGACTTGGGGTTGGGTGGGACCCTTGTGTCTACTACCGCTCCTAAAGGTTATTATGTTTGCAGTGGCAAGGTGTTGGTTTGTGCCTTGGGGAGGGTTGGGCATAACAAGAGACTCCCGGTTAATTATGGTAGGAATTTGATTAGCTTCGAGAGATTTGGGTAGCCTGATAGATAGCATGAGCTTAAGCATGCAACTCCCCACCATTACCAAACCCTTGAGGCCCAGTGCCTCAGTTCTACACATTTCTAGGGTTCGGTATTGGTTGAGATGAAAGAGATTCAGGTTGCCAGTTGTTTGCACTAAGTTCGGATTGCAAGGTATCCAGCAAAGTTTTCATTTATTGCATGAGCTAGAGCATTGACCCTTGCATTTCTACCATCTTCAGGTTTAAATCAGCTTTCCATGTAGGTTGTTGGGCATTCCACATGGGCTAATTGACCTGATTTGAGGGTAGCTGAGTATATACATGACCTTGACCCATGGGTTTTTGCGATAGATAGTTGTTTGGTCTAGACTGGGTCTGCTACCCCTATCCTTTCCAGGTAAAGTTAAGGTGACTTCTCCAACCAGAATTAGTGGAATTTGAGTACAACTTGGACCTAACATTCTCTTGTATAACATAAACATCCTCATAAGGTGAGGATGAAGAGTAAAAAGGATCAGAAAAACTGGGATTAAAGGCCCATAAGGTTTGGAGCACATAAGGTTCCGAGAAGTGATGGCTCAAAGGTTGAGTCGACTCGAGTTGTTTCACAAACTACCATCCTATAGGAACTTGTGAAGAATGGAATCCTAAGCTCTAGGATTGAGTGGATCTAGAAATATTAGAGTTTTTAGCTATCCACTCTTCCATTCGCTTAGCAACTAGATCCACTTTATCTAATTTATTGTAGATTAATTCCATATCAATTGTATGAGAATCTTGAACCTCATTGGTATTTGATCTGGCTTGTTGGGATCGGTTGAAGGTTTCCATGGAGGTAGGACTTTTAGAGTTTTCTCTCATTTCCTCGAACAAATTGTATGCGCTTTCTACGCCTTTGTTGAGGAAATTGCCTCTGCAAAAAGCATCCACATGATTACAGAGTTGATCATTCAACCCATGATAGAAAGTTTGCACGAGCTGCCACTCAGGCACCTCATGGTGTGGACACTTTCGTAACAGAGCCTAGAATCGCTCCCAGGTTCCATGAAATGGTTCCCTCGGCCACTAGGTAAAAGTGGTAATCTCCCATCTCAAAGCATTAGTCCATCCAATTGGGAAGAATTTCTTTAGGAAGACCAATTTCAATTCTGTCTAGGTAGCGATCGGTCATCCAATGGTATGGTACCAATGTGCGGCCTTATCCCTGAGTAAATGGGGGAAAAGCCACATGAGCATCTGTTTCTCATCTAGATTCTGAGATTTGGTGGTCTAAACCAAAGTGGTCAAATCGTCCAAATGTTGGAATGGATGTTCTAAGCTAAGCCTGTGAAAGTGTTTAATCAAACTCAAAACTTGGGGCTTGATCTCAACATTGCCAATGGGGATCACAACACTAGGATGATCCCCGTAATTTGAAGGATCATAAAATCATTCAAGGCTAGTTTATAGAGGGGGTTAACCCCCATTTACCTTGGGGGATAACTCAACTCCTCTTTAAGTTTCTAACCCATGTTATCCTAACACCCGTTTGAAGAGGGGTTCCCCCAACCCCTAACTTACCCCCATCTCTCTCTCCTCTACGCTACCCCTCGCGATGGAAGTTTCCTGAATCTGCCCTTTTCCCCCCTCGCTCCCCCTCATGATCCCCTTCTCTCCTTGTGATGGCGCGAACAAAAACCTACCCCTCACACAATGGGCAGAAGAGGAATCTGAAGGAGGTTGCAGTGGTCGACAAGGAGGAGGAGGCCATCGTCAATGGGGGACCCGATCAAATCGAGATCGAGATCGAGGTCGAGGTGAGGGAAGAGGTGGGGGTCCTCTCCGCTACTTCCTTCCTAGAGGACCTCGCTACTCGCCTCGCTGCATGATAGGTCTACTTTAGTGGACTAAATTAGAGTCTAAGTACATTGCTATTGGAATGTGAAATTGATTTAAAGCATGCATTACATTGATAAACCATTTAAGCTTTAAAAATTATCATTCCATTAATTTTTTACATGCCTTGAATAAGTGATTTGATTAGTTATTTGGATGCAGGGGCATTTTGGGAAGGACAATGTTAATGGCTTTATTTGATTTTCACCAAGAAGGAAACTCTTTTCTTTTGGAAAGCCAATGTAGGGATTCAAATGGAAAGAAGCCCACCGCCTGACTCCTACTTTGGGAGATTTCAGACAAAGAATAAAAAGGGCTCTTTCCTCTTCATTTGGGGGATTATCATCTCCCACCACATGAGGAGGAACTCCTCCACTAGAACCACCACCATGCTCCACCATGCTCCACCATGCACCATCATCGCACCACCACAGCGAGCCTTGATGACGACCACGACACCTCGATCGCAACCTTCCCGCTACTGAGTACCTCTGCGACACCTCCATCACAGCATCACGACACCACATGTCACCACTTTGGTGGGAGGTGACAACTCTGACAATTCCACAGTGCCTACTACTGCATCTCTGACACCTCCACCATGATAGCATCATCTTCCACAGCGTCCGCTGACCAACAGAGAGAACGCGCCCCCTCTCCCTTTCATTGAAGATGTCTGGAAGCCATCTCAGACATCCAAAGGCCTCCACCACCATGCTCCACCGCACTCTCGATAACAACGACCACCCTCGCCACCGTGCCTTCACCTCGATTCCATCGGCCACGACCTTCCTCCTAGCTTCATGCCCCCTGTGTCTGCTCACGACCGCAAGCACCATCACTATTAGCCCAGCTTCATCTTCTTCCTCAACAGACCCAACAGCGCCACCACCCCTGTGCACATCAAGTCGCACCCACCAGTGCTGTAACACCTCTGCACCCTCACACGTATCCACGCCCGACCAGCAAAGCTGGCCCCCTCCGCAACCACCAACGCCATTACTTGCTGGCACCACCAGCCCCGATGCCCACAGCCGCACACGCCCTTGCACCAACAACAACACACACCCGCACCCACATGCGCCTACAGCCAACAGTTGCGCAACCGCCCTTGCACACAGTCACCACGTACAGCTAGCCCCTCGTATGGCTACGCGCGGCCATCACAGCGCACACACCCAGCTTCTTTTTCTTGTTCTTCTCTACCATCGAAGAGAACCCATCAACCAAGGCCAGTCCTCCACACGTAGCCATTGATTGCAACCACAAAACTCTACAGCGTAGATGCCATCGTGCTCACCTCGACACTACCAACACGACTACACCCTCCGAAGCAGCTTCCACAACCTACACGCACGCATAAGACCACCCAACCGCCAGCGAACTCCTCTGCTCTAGCCGGCCGGCTCCAGCCACCTCCCACCATGGGACCACCACCATCGGAATGCCCTTGTCGTAGCTGACCTTCACTAAGCTCTGCCCATCCGACCACAACCTCCTCTCCTTGCGCTATCACGATAGAGCAATGCTCTATTTTGCAACTATAATGGCTGTATTAAAATTTACATCTAAATGTCATTTCCACTCATGGGATTTATGGATTTGAATGTTTTATTCATCTGAACTTGCACACTTGCCCTCAAGTTTCCACATTATTCCCACATGCATTCACATCTTTATATATTGACTTAGGTCTGTACATAAGTGCATGAAATATCATCAAGCACTCACATGGCCTAAAGGAGAAATCCCAATGTCTTGAAATATAATTACATTACAACCCATTGTGGATTATTTTGTTGAGGAAAAATTGCACACATAACCCTTGCATCCTTAAGTTATTCCCTTCACCTCATTTCGCATCGGATTTGGGCACAGATTCTACACATGATTGGGCAAATATAATGGAAAAGTATTCATGAATTTATTGCACCTGTTCCTCCCTGTGGATACGACCTGACTCTTTGCCATTAGTTTTATTGATAAATATTTTTGATCTAGGATTTTTCCACCATGATTTACATCACTACGACGACATATTTTTCTAACAAGCAAAATTTCTCGAACACCGTCGGCCGCACCACCTACTTCCTCACCGAGCTTACCAAGGACGATACGCTCTCTTGAGTCCCCTCCAGATCTAGATGTGTCGCCTAGCGATCTCGCTCGGGTTGCACTAAATGATGCAATCTTTATGCACTTTGAGCGTTGTTGATGGGGGGGTTGGGGGGAGGGGGGAAGCAGTGGTTTTCGCCTCAAATCTTGAGGTGGAGTGGGAGAAAGGTGGGAACTTGACCCACTTGGTGGCGGTTACGCATGTGTTTTCTCTCGATCTGGAGTGGTTCACTAAGATATGGCCTATGATTGGGGAGCGGGATGTTTGCTTTAGTCATGCTTTATCTGAAAGCAATGGCGTTTGTTACAGAGGAGATGGCGAGCTTGATCATAGACAGCAGTGTGATTCCTATGCTGATGAGGCACCTACAGCCCCCAGCTTTGCAGAGTCAAAATCAGGTAAAGAGAAGCTTGTGTGTGAGCACGAGATCGAGAAGTTCCACGCATTCATGCTTGGCCTCTTAGCTTTGAAGGTGATTGGCCGCATGAACTAGAACTATTTTGTTCTTATCCTGCTAAGAAAATCTATGGATCTTGTAAATTTTTGCTTGCTTAGATGGCCTTTTGTGTGCATGATTGATCTATGAAGCAGTTCTCATGTCATGTTATGATTTTGCTATTGAAACTACAATGTTGTGCTTAATCTTGCTAGTAAGCTTCTTTTAAGGATGATAATTTTGCTTATGATGTGCTATTACACATGAGAATCAGAGGGACGATGTATTATTGCTGGAATCATGATTCCATCTTGTCCATTCATGTTGTTGGAAATAGATATTTGTTAGTACATGTCTCCAAACCTAGCCATTTAGGTATTAGACTTTTGATTATAGTAGCCGAAGTATCAACATACCATAGTCAATGCTAATGCCTTGCCCTATTTAGTAAAAGTTTTATCGATCCAAGGTGATGAATCCAATTTCAGGCCAGTCAATAGTGTAGTCTAGAGAGTAGCTGATGCAATCACTAACCTTGCTCGGGAGAATAGTCTTGTTAAAAATTATGCCAGGTCTAGTCTCAATTCTTTGTCATCCTATGCTTGGTTTCCACTTCATGCTTGCACTTTTACATGATTGCATGACATTCTTGATCAGGATAGAAAATGGGATCCTACCACTTGTTAAGTTACTTGAGAGCATTGATCTGAAGGTGCAATGAGCAGCAGCAAGGGCACTACAGACGTTGGCATTTAAAATGATGAAAATAAGAACTAGGTTGGTCCTTTTTTGTAGGTTGGTAATGGAATGGCTGATTATGGTTTTGACCATTTGATTTTCTACAAATTGTGGGCCGTAATGCTCTTCCAACGCTAATTCTTATGCTTCAATCAAATGATGCTTCAATCCATTATGAAGCAGTACTCTGTAACTACCTTCAAACCTAATATACTCCCATCAAGTTCTTGTTGTGCTTATGTTTGCTATTGTGGCTTCTTGTAAGTTGGTGTGATTGGCAATTTGGTCCATTCATCCCCAAATATAAAGAAGTTCTTGCAGCTAAAGCATTGCAGCCTATTATTGGGTTACTAAGGTATAGGACAATTTGTTAGTTCTTTCTTTCTTTTTTCTAAAAGAATGTATCAGACATAAAATAGCCACAGATACCATGTGACCAGTAGGACACCAACAAAAATGGTGTGCCTACTTTAAGAAGGTTTTTGATGCTATGATTAATGATTCAAAGGTGACTTTGTTTCTTCTTTGGGTATCATGGCATCATTGTCCTTGACCATTAGATGTCTTCCCCTCAATTTTTTTTTCTAAATTCAAGTTCATGAACAATTGAGCTATTTTGCACGCATTCTTTGATAGATTTAACAGCCATAAGAAAACTTGAATTAAATGAAGAAATTTTTTATCAATCCTAAGAACCTTGCTATCATTGTATCATAAACCCCAAACCATAGGAATGGAAGTGTAGTTGAATCCATCACTAGGAACCATCCATAAAGGACTTGTGTAGTGATCCTCCTGTATATAAAGATATGGTCCAATCCTACATTCATAGCTACCAAGTTGTGTGAACAAGTATGACTTATATGGTAAAATCGATATGTCCATATAATTACACAATACAATTAACTATTTAGATTTTTTTCCTTTCTTTTCTTTGCTTGATTTATGGACATTGACCAATTTTTTAATACAGCTAACTCATAATGCATACTTGTTTAAATTATTTAAACAAATAAACTATCTCAACTAACTTACCAACCATCCAAGGGCAAACATGTCTTTTGCCACCTTAATCCCCATTCTAGCCCCCATTCCCAGGTAAACACCCCCCTGTCACATCACAGGATAACCCCCATTCCTAACCACCATTCAGTAAACACAAACAAGGGTTAACCCCTATTTTCAAGTAAACAGAAACTGGGGTTAACCCCTATTGCAACTTTGCTAACACGAGTTAGCTAACCCGTGCTATAAACTAGCCCTCAAGGGTCGACCGCCCTGACCATTCATTTGTTGGAACCATTCTTGCATCTATCGCAATTGGTTCAACTGTCTCTGAATTAGCTCCTACAGGTTCAGAAGCGAGGGAGGTGGTTGTGGGTCAGCCATGGAATCTACTTGTCTAAAACTCGACCTACGCCTTCACAAATGCTCTAAAGGCCCTTCCAATCGAGGATTCAGTGACCTTCCAAGCATGCACTAGAAGGAAGTTGAAAGGATGGAAAAAGGAGCCTTACAACACAAGTAAACAACCCCGTCCTTAGGTAGGGTAGCCTAAAGACCTACAAACTCTTAGAACCTGTCTTAAGATTAAAAATGATTTAATCTACTCTGGTCAATCCAACCAATTAGAGGGAGGAATTGGGGAGAAGGTCCTTCCCTTGGCTTTCACCTCAGGTTCCTTTAATACCCCTCAAATACTGTTGTTTAACGGTACTCCCCTAACTAGGCAAATGAACTAGTGGGAGCAGATTAATCGTAAATAATCTCAATCTACGCCCCGAAAAGCAAGTCAATCCTTATGGCCAACATCTACTTAGTTTTAATTAGGTTTAGGATTATGTTGTGCTATGGAATGTAGTGGGCCCATAAATGGGTTGTGCCCTTAATAATCAGTTTAAAATATGTGTATGTGCACAACCAAGAGTTTTCAGGCAAGATTATTAAAGATGAGGTGGATTTTAGGGTTCAAAACTTTCTTAGTACCATTTAAGATTCAAATTTAGGTGGATTAAATCAAGTTCAGTGAGACAAACCATGTTCTGAAAGCATTGTCTTGAATATATTCCTTTAAAACTCGAAAATAAAATGGAGTGCCTGATTTTGTCGTAGATTTGAATCCTAACGAGTAGCTACTCAATGAATTAATTTTAAACTAAGTGGTGTGGCCTAAACAGATCAATCAATTAGCCTTTTTGCACTACAAGTTAAGGCACACAAAATGGTTAGCCTATTCGAATTTCTACTCACTTATTTGTGTCTTGATTAAGGTGTACCGAATCTACATATCAAATACCGGTTAAGTGATAGAATCAAGGTGATAGTGCGCCTTATGATTTGTGGGTGTTAAATGTGTGTATGTTTAATTATGTCCCACAATTAGAGAAGAGAAATTATTATTTTTTGTATTTCCTTTTATATGCGAGTGGGAGTGGTGAGTAGAGTGACAATCAAACAACCAATTCTATCCTAGGGGTTATGAAAGCACCTAGGTTGATTTTGGTTCGAGTTATTAATGTGGCAAAATGAAACTAGTAGGTGGGGGTGGGGGATAGACTTACAGAACCTTCAGCTGCACTTTTCTCCGATCTATACTACTTTGGCTCGCCTTGGAAAGGTACCTGCAATCATAGAAAGAACGAAGAAAAGTGAGCTAAAAGTTAAGTGTGGAAAATGAGGGAAAGAAAATCAAAGACCACTGCTCCTTGGCAACGATGCCAAAATGATGGGTGAGATTTTACGTGAGAAAAATCAGAGTTTGGAAAACCCGATCGTCGCAGTTGCGAAAATTCGTTTATCAAATAAAATAATCGAAAATCAGGTGAGTCCCGAGTCGAACATGGGGAGGCGACCATTAGATTTGAAGAAAACCATGTTTGCTTTTACTTGTTTTTACAAGAGGGTTAGAAGGTACGAGGGGATATGAGGGACTCAACCCTCGTGACTTGGCCGAACAACTCACTTCACAAAAGCAATATATCCACTGTTGCCACTTTGTGTGCGCACGATGTGGGACTAATCCCACTGGCTTCTTCGCTTGCACCAGTAGTAGGGGGTGTTGCTCAATTGAAGCTACTGAGGGCCTCACGAGTATAATTGATGCTACAACTGGCTACGTAGGTGGAGTTCGCACATCCTGGAAGTGGTAGCGAGGTTGGAGATGCTCGGAGTGTCGCGGGCGGAGTTGGGGATGATGGCGGCGACAGTGGTTGAAGGATGGATACCTGAAACAAGAATAAGGCCTCACAGCCATGTTAAAACACCTCAGAAGAATCATATGGATGTGGTGGATGTGATGGTGGTGGTTTCATGTGGTGAGGTCTGTGGAGGTTGGGCGAACTCAGAGAAGGTGAGCGGAAGTGGATGAGTTTGGTGGGGTGTTTCAGTGGGTTTTTGGTGGAGTTGAGTGAGGGGTTTAGACAGGTGAGGTGTGGCAGAACTTCTGGAGGTGATTTCATGGAGTTCAGTAGTGTGTAGCATCGAGGAGGCCACATCGAAGGTACACCGGATGTGGGGAAGATGGAGAGATTGAGGGTGAACGATGGGTCGAATTAGGAGGTAAAGGGGTTAGGGAGATTAAGGAGAAGAAGAGGAAGATGCTAGACCTAACTATGGGATGAAGGGGTGAAGGTTTCCGTCGACTTTGATTGGCCGATCATGGGGAAGATGAAGTCTCCGGCGATGGAGAATCGGCGAGGGTGAAGAGGTAGGGTGGCTCCTGCTTGTGTAATGAGAAGCGGAGGGAGGGGAGGTGTTTCCCTCTGCCTATGGTATGTGGCAGAGGGTGAGGATAGAGGTTGGAGAAGCCCACCGGAGATATGGTCGGAGGCAGCCAAAGAGAGGAAGTATGACCTGAACCGAGCTAACGATGAGCGGATTTTGTTGCTAAAGCTTATATAGAGATTTTGGCAGGCTTCTAAGGAGAAAACATGCCTAATTGGATTGCTTAGGATTCAAGAAGAATCCCACTGATTTCTTACGTTCACACGCACGAATTAGAGAGATTTATGATCCAAAATTGGTCCCAAATGACTCCTAATTGTGAACATCAATCCCACCAATTTTGGTCGGATTTAATGGAGATTTGAGTAGGATTAGCTTACTTCAAAGCTTGCTTGGAGATCGGGTTGACCTCAATGGTGGAAGGGACCTGCGTGCAAAGAAGATAACAAAGTTAGGGGGCACTTTGCAAGGATTTTGAAAGTTAAGGGGCTATTTGAGAGAAAAAGAGTCAAACTGGACCAAAATGCAAACTGGCTCAAGATGATCTCTGATTGGACCCAAATTTTGGTACAAACCTAATTTGAAGCCAAGGAATATGATGGTGAAGTCGAATTTCAATTTTGACCAATTTTCACTGGGCAATTTTCCCAAAAATCCAAATTAGGGTAACTTTCTGTCTTAGACTCTATTTAAGGTCAAAATGTGTTCCAATGGTCAAATCAAGGGTACCAAACCTTATGGAATATTTTTCTACGAATTTTAGAAGGTTTAGATGGATTTTATCCTGACCATAACCTTTGTTATTTAAGTGGGTCTAAAATTAGGATTTTGGGTTATGAATCAACTCTCGAAGTGCATGAAAACCCATTTCTGTCTACACTGACCCTCTTATTAGTCATTAATGAACATTTTACCTTTAGTTAACCCCTAGGAAATCCCATGATTATTCTGTATTCATGATATGCAGTTAAAATTGCAGATGTAACCCTAATTTAATGTACTCTTCTCAGAAAGGATATTCAATGAATTACAACTCTCCGGCGATTATGTAGAAGCATTTATCTCCTGATTATGACTAATTAAAAATAGTTATGGCTCATTATGATGTTATCACCAATAATATGATGGATGTTATGCATTATTTATAATACTGGATGCTTCTATGAGCCTAGGAGCATGCATAAATAGGCATTTAATATGAAATCTACATCACTCCATTAGTGAGCTCTTCATCAACTAGAGTCCCTTCTCCCTCCCTTCGTCATCTCGACCACCAACCGAGGTTTCCTCATAACCCATTCAACCACTTAGAGTAGCATTTATTATTTTGTAGAATAATTTAGATTAGATTAGATTGTTTAGCACATATTCTAATCATTGATTGAGTTTAGATTTAGTTAGAATAGAGTAATTGTAGATCTTCTCCAATTTTCCCTCCCTGGAATAGAGGAAGATTCATGTACTCACTTCGATCCATTAATCTCCCCCTTCATCTTATGATTTCTCTTCACTGATTCCCCCTTTGTTTTAATCGCTAGGCCACCCCATCCTCTAGAGTCACTTTAGATCTGAAGCTTACTAGCTCCCAGATCTAAAGTGAGCTCAAATTCATTAGAAGATTTCCCTATTCATGGCATATGACCACAAGAACCCTCCCTATGCTATGAATTGTGTTTGATTTCATCGATTAGAATTGATCTGAGTCATGTGGCTAATTGAATAAATTCCTAATCAATTTGGTTTTAATTACTTTCAATTGATCAAATTGAGCTGATATTTGTGAAATCAAATTGGATGCGATGGTTGTGAGCTATTCTGATTTGATTTTCATAATTTATAGAGCTCACACCCAATTTTAGGTTTTGATACTGTTCTTAGTGTTCATAATGGTAGCAATGGTCAATGATTTTTGATGCAAGGATTTAACACATTCGCAATGACCTAATGGTTTTTACGGCATTGCTTAGGATCCCTAAATGCCATTCAATAGTGTCCGGAGATCCAAAGTGATCAAATCATTTAGGTAATCCAAAATCAAATGCCCATCTAGGCTACAGCTGAATTTGATCTTAATCTGTCTTATCTACTAAGAAGTGCTATGAACAATGTTTGAGAGAAGTAGATGAGGTTTCCAGAGTGGGTCCTTATTGATTTGAATGCCCATTATGATCTCTCTCCTTCACATTGTCTATAGCATGAGGAGATTAGATTTGGGTTTCTAGGGATCTATGATCTTTAGTCTGATTTGTGTTAAACTTTGGACATTTCAAATAGCATTTGCGATGCTTTAACATGAGATTTTAATGCTTTTAATCAAATCTAAAGTGTGCACATCCATTAACCACGTCCGGGATGATTTTTGGATTCCAAGTATTCAGTCAATGTGTTAAGCTTTTAATTAAGATGCAAAGATGGTCTATGATAATTCTAGAGCATGGAAATATGAATTGATTGTAGTTTTGAGCTTTAAAAATAGACCTAATGAGTTATTGTCAGTAACCATTACTGCTGAGTTTTTAACTACTTGAATGAGGTTTCTGATGAGATTTTCGTTATGAATTCAAATGAGTTTGAAAATGATTTTAAATTGGTATTGAATTTTCTAGAGGGATTAAAGCTTTCATCTACATTTCAAATGTTCGTAATAGTACTAAATTGCACCAAATCATATTAAAATGGACTGATTCATGTTTAACCAATAACAACATTTGCTCTTAACTGCTGAGAGATGGAGCTTAAAGCTTTAAATACAAGTGCTTTGTATATAGTTTGAATAGATGGTTAGATGGTTAGATACTCATATAAAAAGCATTCATGTACATGTAATTTGCTCTGAATTGAATTGAGAAGCATGCAAAAATCAATTTGAGATCTTTGTCAGTAAATGAACCTTCTAAAATCTGTCCAATTTGAATTCTATGTTGGTTTTAATGCTTAAATCATGCTTCAGGATTTGATTCTATTGTTAACTGATGTCTGGATGTTTTTAAGGTTTGATCCAATCTTCCCAGCTGCATTATTATCTAATTTATAAGGCATGAATCCAATTTTAGATCATTCTAATGCCATTTCCAACAGGTTTTTGAAAAAATTATGAAAAATACAAAAATATTTGTAAATAAATAAAAAAAATGTGGCCTAAGTTAGAATAAGATGTGTGTGAGGTGTGTGTTGAGTTAGATTTAGGTTTTGAGTTTCCTAGCTAGGAGAACATACTTGCACAAGTTTTAGTTTTCTCAGGTTTAGAAATAAAGAAAATAAAAAAAAAAAACAAACTAAAAAGTGTCTTCTGCTTCTCTTCTCAACTTTTTTTCCTCTCCCTCTATTCCTATAAAACATAAAAATAAAATAAAAATCTGAAAAACTCAAAAATCTTATAAAAATACCTATTGGATATAGTGTATATACTTGTAAATAATCCTAAAATGTTTGTAAATATTGACTTAAATGTATGCATAGTAAGTATATAACTTATTTATCTACCTTGTAACACCATCATTAGTCATAACTAACTTTAATTAATCAAAACCAAGAGACAAATGCTCCTACATAATCGCCTGAAGATCGTAATTCCATGCAAATTCATTCTGAGAAGAAAATAATAAAAAAAGGGTTAATTCTGTAGTTTTAACGTCACATTATAAAATCAGAGTAACCATGGGGTGTGTCAGGGGTTAATCTAAGGTCAATTAAGCATTCAATTCAAAAGAGTGGGTTCATACAGACAAAAACAGGGTTTCATGCATTTCGAGAACTAAATCAGAACCCAAAACCTTAATTTTAGACCTTCCTAAATTAAAGAGGTTCTTACCAGGATAAAATTTATCTAAACCTCCTAAATTTCATAGAAAGATATACTAAGAGATTCAGTACCCTTGGTTTTACTATTTGAACCTATTTTTACCTTAAATAGAGTCTCTGACGGGATTTTACCCTAATTTGGGCTTCTATGCAAATTGCCCAGTCAAATGTGGTGAAAACTCAAATCTGACTTCACCATTAAATTTCTTGGATCTAAATTATGTTTTTACCAAAATTAGGGCCCAATTAGAGTCCATCTTGACCTAGTTGCAATTTAGCCATGTAAGCTTTATTTCTCAAATTCACCTCCTCAGGTTTTGAATTATTTGCAAAAAGGCCCCAAACTTCTTATCATTTTCTTCACATTGGTCCCTACTACCATTGGTGGTGGGAATGCATCCGTAGTGAAGATCGAGGGAGCTTTTCTCCCTCAAATCAGATCCAATCACCGCCAAATCAAGCTCTTGAGCCCAAGCAAGCTCAAGATTTTTAGGGATTCCTTTCCCTGAAATCTCAAGATTTTCTAGCTTCTTCCCAAGATTGGAGGCCATCCTTGGACAATTAAAAGAATCCCCTTCGCAAGGTTGTGCTCCTTAGTTCGGTTAAGGCCTCAAATTTTTCAAATCCTTCTTCTCCGGCCACCTCCGTCGTAGCTCCAGTGATCTCCTCCAACCTCCATCTTCGCCCTCTGCCACATACCATAGGTAGAGGGAAACATCCTCCCTTCTTCATTTGCTTCTCGTAATACCAACAAGAGCTCCCTAAACCCCTTCCTCCTCGTCATCTCCCTCACCAAAGGAATTCACCTTCTCTGCGATCGGCCAATCAAAGTCAGCACAATTCCTTCCTCGTTTGTCCCTAACTTAGGTTTCCTATCTTCCTCTCCCTTTCTACTTCATTTCCCTCTCTTTAGATCTTATGTTCAATCAACAAATCACCCTCTCCCCCTCCATCTTCCCCGACTTCAGCTTCACCTCTGGTGTGGTCTCCCGACCACATCCAACCACCACACAACACCGCATCACCTCCAAAAGTATCGCAACATCACCCTCATCAAAACCCCTCACGAAATTTCTCTCAACACTTACCCAATAGCTCTGGCAAAGGAACCCATCATTATTGCCATTCTCCACCTTCGCCTGAGCTCCATTGACCACGAAACCGCACACGACCACCAGCAACGCAATCCTCAACTCACGGAGAAGCTTCTGAGCTTATCTGACTAGGTCGCGAGGCCATGTTCATGGATTTTCAGGTTTCGCTACCACCGCCATTGCCATCATCACTTCCTCCTCCATCTGCCCTGCTCCGACCACACTTCTTCCCAGCTTCACTTCCAGATGCTACGGCTTCATCTCCTAAAGGCATCTACAACCTCAATTGAGCGATTGCAAACAACAGCAGCAACAATTGACAAGAGTATCCCCGCTGCGACTGTGAAGGAGGCAGACAAGATAGTCCCACATTGTTTATCTACGAGCTGCCTGCGTGGTATAAAAGGAGAATGTCACATAGCCTTATCACTTAATACACGGGGGGTGGGTCCCCCATGCACTAGTCACACACCCTCGCTCACCACCCACTGTCGGTGAGCCTGGATCCAGTATTGTTCATGACTCGTGTTAAGACCCGTGCTGTTAAGCCTTTTTAAGACATCCGGACTTTAGGTCAGACGTCTGGTAAGGCATCTGGACTGAGGGTCAAATGTCTTGTAAGACGATTGGACTCATTCCCAGACATCTGAAAATCAAAAATTTCATGTACGAGCTTACATCTGCGCACGTGCTGCACACAGACAGTACACTTCTCTCGTTTTCTTCTTCTCTCTCCTTCCACCCGACAAAAACCCTAAACCCACACCCTTATATAAGTCCCCCTCCTCTCCCTCATTCCACCCCCACTTCCCAGAAACTTTCCTCCTTCCTCTAGCAAGAGCAGTAGAGTGAGAACGACGGAGAGAAGGAGCAACGTGAGAGGAGAGGAGAAGCAGCATGAGAAGGAGAGGAGAGCAAGCTTGCGAGCTAGCATGGGAGCTTGCCGGTGAGCTCACGGCCGGAGAGGCACGTGCGCAAGGTGGAGGAGTGATTGCATAGCAAAAATGCACCAACAATTGTGTCATCTTGTGCTATTTCCAAGAATTACCAGTGTATATTATGTAGCCATAGTCGCATTTGTGAAAATAAATGCCTGCATGCATATATTTGAGAGGGGAGGAGAGTGAATAAAATGGCCTTGAAATTAACATTTTCCTCAAGTGTTGCCTCGCAAATTCACCATTTTTATTTTTATTTGTCTTTGAATTTATTCTCCGCGACTGCAAAGCATGGCTTGATCTTCTTCGCGCCATGCTCTGCACAGCCACTCCTTGCCAGCCATGCACAGCCATGCACAGCCCAGGACATGGTTGTGCTTGCCTCCTTCCGCTTTAAAAAGGCATGGCTATCTTCTTTGCAAGAGAGCCTGGTGACC
This sequence comes from Thalassia testudinum, assembly GCA_037157565.1. Classification (NCBI taxonomy): domain Eukaryota; kingdom Viridiplantae; phylum Streptophyta; class Magnoliopsida; order Alismatales; family Hydrocharitaceae; genus Thalassia; species Thalassia testudinum. Next base: position 11,920,535 of record JAZHRO010000051.1, read on the forward strand.
GGCCGATCTTTCACTTTTAAGTCGTTTGTAGTTTAATGTGGTGGAAAAATCGAGTAATCAATTTTTAATAAGAAATAACCACTCGCAGAGGAGCGGGTCGTATCCACAGGGAGGCAATAACGTATTAAAATTCGTGCCACTTAAAAATGTTTGTTCGGAGTCAATTTGGACAAGAACCAAGCCAAGATTGCCTTTAGATTAAGGTTTAACCAAGAAACAATGCTGAAATGGCAATTATGAGAAACTACAGGATATTTTCCGCAATGCAGAGTGAATAGAATATGATTAAAATGTGGCAATGGCAGAAAATGTAAATTTTAATTAACGTTTTACTGTAGCAAAACAGGGGAATTTTTCCCCGTTGTCTTGCGCGACAAGGAGCCGATGGTCGGGCGCGGGAAGGTCGGAGGAGGTCCCTTGGATTAAGGGCTTCGAATCGGTGGTGGCGGCGAGTCGCGCGGCGGTCGGAGGTGGCCGGACGAGCTCCGGCGGAGGTGCTGCAGCCGGCAGCTTGCGTGGGCACGCGGCGGGTCTGCGGAGGGCGCGCGGTTGTGCGCGGGCGGTGGTCTGCAGGAGGGCGCTTGCGCGGTGGTCTGCAGGCGGTTGGCGTGTGCGGTGGAAGCTGGCGTGGGCAGAGGGTCTGCAGAGGTCGGTTGCTGGCGGTTCTGCAGGCGCAGTGGTGAACGGCGTGGACTGCAGGCGCTGTTGGAGGGTGCAGGCGCGTGGGCGAAGGACTCTGCAGTCGCGAGTGAATGGCGCTTGCAAGCGGCAGGCGCGGGAGGAGGCGTGCTCGGTTGTGCTGATCTGCAGGCGTGCGTAGGTCTGCAGCCAGTGAGCGGTGGAGGGCGCAGGCGTGGGTGCGCTGAAGGTTCTGCAGGCTGTTGAGCGGAGGCGTGGCTGTTGGAGAGTTGAGGCGCGTTTGAGCTGAAGGTTGACGGACGTGGGTGCGCTGAAGGTTCTGCAGGTGCGGGAAGGGGTCTGCAGGCGACTTCAGGCGTGTGCGGTGAAGTGAGCGGGTAACTTCAGACGTCTGGGAAATTCCCCAGACGTCTTAAGTTACTGAGAGGGTGGCTGATCAGTAGCTCGGTGGTGGTGGTCTGCGACAACGGCGAGGGAGTTGCACGGTAAGGTGCTCACGGTAATGCAGGCGAGCTCCGGATGGCGGTGTGGCCTGTCACACCACACGCCCACGGTGGTGGAGACTCGCCGCCACGGTAGAGGCCGGCAGTATGGAGTGGAAGAGAGAGGTTCTCTCTGCACAGTGGTGGGTCGGTGGCGGAGTCCTCCTGAGCTCGGCTGCCTCCGTGCTCCTTTTGTAGTGGCCTGAACAAATTTGAAATCAGCGGCCGACCAGATCCACCGTATCCGCTCCCCCTTGAATGGCTCCTTCACTGCATCACGCGGGCGTTGGAGCGGTAGCCAGCCGTTCTGAAAGGAGACGAATAAAGAAAATATTATTAAAATATTAGGGTTATTTATGTATAGACCCTCAACTTCTATGTTAATAAAAACAATATACCTAATTGGTTATCTAATTAGATGAATGCTATTTTAAGCTAATTCTAAATGCACTTAAGATATGAATACAATGTATGGATTATGTAATTAGATTAAAACTATGAATTAATCTATTTACATCCTAATTTATACTAAATAAATGTTAGAATTAACCTAATGTGTAGGCACTTAAATACTTAAATAGCCCACAACTATGGGCTAATCACCTGGTCCACACGGACAGCACCTTCCTCCTTCCAGGCCGTCTCCTCCCCTCTCCCCTCCATACGCAGCCTCTCTTCTTCCTGAAGAGCCACGCTGCGAGCAGGAGCAGCTCACAATGGTGCACAACCACCACTGTGAGTCCCAACACTACCCAGCTCATCAAAGAGTCGGTGGGCATGGTGGTTCACCGCTCTATTTTCGTCATTCCATCCATGTCTGCCATTGCCACAGAGTCAAGCTTTGAAGCTCAACCGCCGATGCAGCAAGGCGCCAGCCACCTCTCGCCCGCACGTAGGCCACCGCGCATGCCAGCAACCAGCGTAGCTCTTTCTGCGCGCGCCAACAGGTCACCCTCGCCCCTCAACATGCTCGCCAGCAGCGGGCGCAGTCCTTCCGCGTGCGCGCCAGCTCGCTCAGCGGCGTCTGCACACGTAGAACCAGGCGCAGGCGGTCGCATGAGTCGAGCGCGCACTGTAGCCACTTTTCACGCTAGAGAGCACAACACTGTGGCTACAGTGTAGTGACCGGAAAGTTTCTCACTTATCCGGTCACCACACGTTCTCTCTCCGCGCCGCAACCGTTACCAGCCTATCCGTGCACGCCCGTGCTGGCATCTCTCCCCCTGCCCACATCCAACTCCCGCTTCTTCGCCCGCACCCACCTCATCGCGCAGCGTGGTGCGCTGTGGTCCCTCCCTCGCGCTCACTCCCTCCTGCGTGCACGCGCCTCTTCGCGTGCCTACGCGCCTGCGTGTGGCCATCAGATGTCGTCCGCTACTCCAGACGACTTAACTCACAGCACCTCTTCCTCTAGCAAACGATCTCTCTCTCTTTCTCTCCCTCACAGCACTCTCTCACTCCCTCCCGTAGACACACACACACACACACTCGTACACACACACTCTCACTTGTACACCCTTGTATACACACTTATATTTATATATACCTATATATAATATGTATATATACATATATATATATATATATATTAGTACCTATACAATTATATATCAGTATATATACATACATACATACATACATATATATATATATAGATCTATATACTTATATATATATATATATATATACACACACATATATATTTACATATATACATATATTTATACACATATATATATATATACATATATTAGTACTTATATAACTAAGTACAAGTATATATACATATATATACACATATATTTATACATATATATATATATATACAAATATACATACACATATACATACATATATCTATAACTATAAATACATATATATATATATATCTACATATATCTATATACATACATATATATATATATATACATCTATCTATACATATATTTACATATCTATATATATACATATATATATACATACATATATAACTACATACACACCTATATAAGTATAACCATATCTATATATATACATATAGATATATATTTACATATATACATACATATATATATATTTTTTCATATCACCTACCATACGTTGTATCACGAGAATATCTACACCAGTTGCTAATATTCCCCGATACACGCGTACAAAAAGCATTTTCGCACACATCTTCCACCCATCCATCCTACACTCCACGCGGCACTTCGTCCTGTTGGTTGCGTCTTCCTAGATGACGATCAACTCGACATCATGCTACATGCCATTTCCACCTCCACCCCCACCCCTATATACATATATATATATACTATATTTACCTTATTTCTATTTCTCTTTCCTGCCATTAAAAAGATAAAAAAACTATACAAAAGAGAAAAGATAATCCTTGACTTGTAGGTACTCAGTCTTGCGAATATCAAGACCAGTTTTGAACCCTAATTTAGCTCAAAGCCAAGAACCTAATTTTGAGGGTGTACCTCAAGGACAAAAATTACCAGAAAAAAAATATTAAATAGAAAAACATCAAAAGCATAATAAATGAACGGAAGAGATTCATTGTAGGAAAGGCGTAGAAACTTCTTCACCTCTAATCCCACTTCCCTGAGTTCGACCCTGGGACTAAAAGTGACCAAGATAAAATCAAGCAGGCCAGGTAAAAAAATTTTGTAAAGAGATGGTTAGGCTCGATTTAGGTTAACCACTATACTCATTACAACGATAAAATCACCATATTAACACAACCTATCCGGGTCTCGACCATACATTCCTTTCTGGCGTCGTTGTCAGGGAAGTGCGCATTCAAGTAAGTTTCTACTCCATTCCTTTAATTTTTCTCTTCTCACACCCTTCTCTTCACGGGTGTTTTTGTCTGTTGGTGTGCAGGTGAACTAGTTGCAAGGAGAAGGTAGGCAGACGAAGTCAGAGATGTAGGCAGACCCAAGGTGGGAACGAGAGCGTGAAGTCACCGACACCACACTGGAGCTTCGCACACGTTGCTGAACAACTAGGCTTTCTTTCTTAGCAACTTTGGTCAACTTGTCACCATAATAAAAAAACAAAAAAAACTAAAACAACACTTCTTGGGATCTCTTGGGGTAAGTGGATTAAAATCACTTATTTGATTATTTACCTTTACTCCCACCACCCCAGGATTTCCCACCAAACTTCACATAGCGAAAATCCAAGAATCTTGATTCTTGAATTTTTCGCCTTGTGAAGTATTCTTTGAGGCAAAAATAAAAAGATTGATTGCCATCCCTCTTTGCCTCATTTATCTGCAATTCAGGATCACATTTTTTCGTGGGGAGACTTGGAATTGAGTTGATTCCAACCCCACCACGACCTTTCACGTGCCTAAGATTCGATCCCAAATACTTCAACCCCAACAATTTGATTTTCTTTATCTTATGGTTGAGCCTTGTGTGTGGAAATCATTTTGCTGATTGGGAGCACTTGAATTGAAGTGCTTTGGCTCCCTTTCACATTAATCTAAAATTAATTCATGCATCCACACATAGAAATCTCCATCTAGGGAAGCCCATTGCATTTTAGCATGCATTAACCAACTGACATTGAAGAAGGGTTTGTTGGGCTTAGAAGAAAACTTGTATTCTCTTAAAACCCGAAAATTGGTTGAATTGGTAATTCAGAGAAATCCTAAAATCCATACTACTTAAGGCTAAATTCTAAAAATCATTCACCAATTAAAACTTCAATTTTGGGAGATTTCCCCGTTGCATGCTTGGTTTACACACACTACAAAATCAATCACTTGGGCATTACCTATAAATAATGCCCTTCACATTCCAGAAGCACTTGATCCTAAGCCTCTAACTAAAATTGGTAGCAACTTGATCCTTCTTAAGGATTAGAGGTCTAACTACCTGCGTGTAGCGCCTACGTGCTGGTGAGGGTTCCCGCGCGCTATTGGGTGTCTAAGACTGGGGCAAACGGCCTTTCAATCTGGCCCGGTTGTTCCGCGGTGCTTGCATTCGATTCCGTAGGTCGTGATAGTAGGTAACTTAGATCTTTAGGTCTAAGGGCACACTGTAGAGGTTAGGAATTTGATTGTATTGATTTGTCATCAAGTGTACCTTTGCGGCATCATTTCTCTCATCTCCTTTTCCCTTCGTATCCCCCCAATTCTTCCTGCGGCAGTGCATGTTTGGGAGGAGGTCACAAAACCCTGAACTGTGTGAATTGCCTGATAATTTTAGAAAAGAAGTCGCATCGTCCTCCTCCTCCATAAACATGGCTGCATGCCCACCCCTAAATCCCGAGGGAGGAAACCGCCCTCAAAACCCACCAGGTGGTGGAGCCTTGGATCCCATAACCCGCCTCCAAGCCCAAATGGAAATGTATAATGAACAAATTGAGGCCATTAGGGAAACATTGGAGGAAATGCAGAACCCTCCCGAACAGGAGGAGCCTAGGTCTCTTAACTCCTATCAGAATCCCGCTGCTACAGAGACCATAGGACAAATTCGGGTCCTCATGGGCGGGGATGACTTTGAACCGAAACCTAACATAATTGGCCTGATAAATTGTCACTTCCATGGTCTTACAAATGAAGATCCTTTTCTCCACTTGGAAGACCTAACCCGATTGGCTGAAACAATTAAACCAAGAAATATCGGGTTACCAATAGTCCTCATGAAAATGTTCCTGTTTTCATTACGGGATAAAGTGTCGCAATGGTTACGCATCTGTTGAACGTGTACGAACCTACGCTAACGTGTTCGATTTTGGAAAACCTGTCGTTGTAGTTCGAAAGCAAAGAATTCGTGTTCAACAAATAAAATTTATACCGAAATTAAAATTCCGGGTCGAACACAGGGAGGCTACGTTGATCTATTTTCGTAATTATATTTCTTTTAGGATTTTCTTTAAGCAAGGCGTTATAATTACAATGGGGCTATCAAACTATGAGAGAGAGAGAGAGAAGGAGAGAAAGAGAGAGAGAGAAAGAGAACATGCATTCAATATTTCAATAGTTTATAAAAGTTACACTAGAATGCGGAAAATCAATTACACTATAAAGCAGAAAATTCTACACTAGAAAAGCTGTAAATAAGAATGGGAGAGAGAAATTATCCTCCTCGACGATTGCTTGGAGGACGAGCCGGACGAGACAATGCCTGGACGAAGGAGAACGAAGCAGGACAAAGGAGGACGAAGCAGAAGAACGGGAACGGAGCAGCACGCCGTCGTCGTCGCGGGATCCACTTCCGAAGGGGAATGAAAATTGGACTTTATCTCGTGAGAAGCATCCCGGGTGTGGGACAAGCTTCTCTTGAGCTTTGGAGGGGTAGAGAGGAGAAAGAAGGGATGAGAATTTCGTATGGAGGGGGTCTCCTTTTATAGTTGCAACTAGTGGGGGCAAAATGGACATTACATCTTCAAAATAATAAATAAGGGGTCTTTAGTGACGGATAAATCCATCACTAAAGACCCGACGTGGCCGTCGCCGCCGCGCCCACACGCGCCTCCTTGGCTGCCTGCTCCTCAACGCTCGCGCACGTCCAGAATTTTCAGCCGTCCGATCGCGAGATCGGACGGCTTAAATCGCGTCCGCACCCGCTGCAACCCGCCTACCTGCGCGTGCGATCGCGTGTTACGCGGGGCGTCCAATCACGCGTCGGCGCTATCGGGCGCCCGCGACCGCACGATCTCCATCCGACGCTCCACGCGCCTCAATTACCCGCGCCTCCAATCCCCTCGCCGCGGCTCAAACCCGCGCCCCGCGCTCGCGTAAGCGCGCTCGACCGCTGCACTGCGGGGCGCGGATGGTCGAGCGCACGTTTTAAGCGCCGAGCAGCCACAGCCGTTGGATCTCCATCTGACGGCGGAGAGCGATCGGGCGGGGGCCTTCACAAAATGCCAGCGGCCGTTTGGACGGCTGAGATGGCACCACGTGGCGCCATCTTGGCCGTCCATCTTCTGGAAGTTGTAGATGGTGCCACGGATGTCAGATTGACTCGATTTTTGTGTCGTTGGGCTGCGATCGTCGATCCGAATTCATCCGTGCGGTCGGATTTGTCATCTGAAGTGCGGATTTACACCATCCTGGCCCTTGATCTTCTAGGGTTCCCCGGTCTCTATCTAATGCTATGGATGCCTGATTAGGGCGATCTTGGAGTCGTTGAACTCCAATCGTCGCCCTGATCATATCCATACGGTTGGATCTTTGATCCGAGGCCCCGATAAAATGTTTCCCCTGTCCAAGAACATAAAAGGAGACAATTAACCTCCATTTTATTCAAACTACTCTAAATGCGAGATGATGCATGTTATGCAATATTTATATCATGAAATGCAATCCTATGCTTAAGAACATGCATAAATAGACATTTTAAGTAGTGTAAATGTGTTTACATCATACCCCCATGCCTATCTTTTTCTAGTCCCTAGCAAAAACTATATGCTATTTATAAAAGAATTAGGTTAGATTATTTGGACCTGAGTTATTTTCAATCATTAAGAAATTATCTACTTAGGAACTGAACTTTCAAAGACACAACAGTGCCTGGGTATCAACCAAAATGCAGACCGCCTCAAGCCCTCGCCTTATTCAAAGAAAATTTTCTTTTTCTTTTTACTCTTTTCTAATTTTTTTTTGGATTTTCAAATTTTAGGGTTTAAGAGTGGCTTTCTACGGCCATTCAACTCACCCAAGATTTGATGAGAACCCTAAGTTTTAAGCATCTTATTGTGATTGTGATAAACTCATTGACCGGCAATTAGAACGGACTTCGGATTTCTACTCCTCTAGGTGACCTCAAAAAGAATTCTGCCTAAAGGTGTATCTTTACAACCGGTAGCTTTCTCCCTACTTTTATTTTTTAACGGGGTCAACACAAGGGTGAATCCAGTGTATATCTCCCCGGTTTATTCTACTTCTCCGCTTCTTCCTAAGTGTTTTGGGAATTTTTAGTGCATTTTCTGAGCTGGGTTCTGGACAACCAGTCGATGAGCTGTTACCACCGACAACTTGCTAGCCATACTCGTGCGGAGAAGTGTGGCTTATTTCTTTTTGTTCTTTTCTCCTTTTTGATTTTTTTTTCTTTTTTTTAAGTAGGTGGCTTCCCTGGTCTAAGATTTTCCTAAAGGCAGCAAAAAGAGAAAGGACCAGTGACTGGGCTCTGGACAACCTACCTATGGGCTGTTACCCATGATAACTTACCAGCCATATCACCCTAGAAGGTTCATTAGCTATCCAATTTTCGTAAAAATCGCCGAACAACGAGTCAGTGCAAAGAAAGTGTGTAGATGCTTAAGACTCGAAATTCCCTCAAATCAGAGGGCGGGTTGATAAGTCGTGTATTTATCACCCAAACTTATTTACTCCAATTAAAATAAAATTCAAGTTAGCGAGAACTCGAAAAACAAATCCACATTTTAGTGGATACACGGGCTGATTAAGTTCAACGACCTGAAGGGTCTTTGTGTTCAGATCTTAATATAGTTTTTCCTAAGATTGAAAATTTTCTTAAACCCAAATTCTCTTTCCTAATTTTGATTTTTTTTTTTAATCAAAATAAAACAAATCTATGGAGCTGACGAATGAATTCAGAGATAAATATCCACCCCCCCATGCCTATCTAATGCAATGTCCTCATTATATTAAAAAGACATAAAACAGAGTGGAAAAGCGAAGAAAGCACCTGAATTACGTGAATATCAGGTCTGCTCCAAGATGAAAATGAAAAAGAACTGTATAAGTGCTGAGTTTAGTGCCTTCAGCTAGGCACACTATACAAAGAAAAGAAATGAAGAATTCACAAGTGCAGGTCAGAATTAATATAAACAGAAGAATCCTCCAACCTATCAACAGCGGTCCACAGATGTGGACCAGATTGTGGTGCAGACCCATCCCCCATAATCGAGAATATCTTAGGTTCTGGATAAAAATTACCCAAAACCTAAAATCAGAATGCAAGCGGGGTCGGGCCTGCGATTTATGAGGATGCAACCCAAGACCAAAAAGTCGGGTTACAGAGAATTGAAGCTCAAAAGGATAATCGTTGAATGTGTGCTTGGGTTTGACATCCTCGAAACAAATGTCGTAAGGGTTCTGATTTAATAGTTTCAGCTTAAAAGGAACCCTTCAACTCAATCTTCCATTTCCTCCAAAATTAACTTCCCAAATCAGAACTTCCCCCCTCCTATCCTCCTCATTCAGTACGTCAAATTCCAGGACCTCTTGTATATTCATCACCCCGTCTGAAATCTCCAAGTCTAAATGATGTGGCAGAATAAAAATTGACTTGGGTCTAATTATCTCAGAATTAGAATCATCAATAAGCTCAACAGGGTGTAACTGATAATCAGGGCATTGAATTGATTCTTCCAGAAAATGCGATTCTAGATCCGTAATGTGTGCCCTAATAAGATCAGTGTTCTCAGTTATTGGGCTATCAATTGATCTATCAGATTCCTCAAGCCCAATCGTCTCACACCCGGGATGCGCCATCTTCGCCGTCCATCTTCTGGATGTTGTAGATGGTGCCACGGATGTCGGATTGACTCGATTTTTGTGTCGTTGGGCTGCGATCGTCGATCCGAATTCATCCGTGTGGTCGGATTTGTCATTTGAAGTGCGGATTTACACCATCCTAGCCCTTGATCTTCTAGGGTTCCCCAATCTCTATTTAATGCTATGGATGCCTGATTAGGGCGATCTTGGAGTCGTTGAACTCCAATCGTCGCCCTGATCATATCCATATAGTTGGATCTTTGATCCGATGCCTCGATAAAATATTTCCCCTGTCCAGGCACATAAAAGGAGACAATTAACCTCCATTTTATTCAAACTACTCTAAATGCGAGATGATGCATGTTATGCAATATTTATATCATGAAATGCAATCCTATGCTTAAGAACATCCATAAATAGACATTTTAAGTAGTGTAAATGTGTTTACATCATACCCCCATGCCTATCTTTTGCTAGTCCCTAGCAAAAACTATATGCTATTTATAAAAGAATTAGGTTAGATTATTTGGACCTGAGTTATTTTCAATCATTAAGAAATTGTATACTTAGGAACTGAACTTTTAAAGACACAACCGTGCCTGGGTATCAACCAAAATGCAGATCACCTCAAGCCCTCGCCTTATTCAAAGAAAAATTTCTTTTTCTTTTTACTCTTTTCTAATTTTTTTTTGGATTTTCAAATTTTAGGGTTTAAGAATGGCTTTCTACGGCCATTCAACTCACCCAAGATTTGATAAGAACCCTAAGTTTTAAGCATCTCATTGTGATTGTGATAAACTCGTTGACCGACAATTAGAACGGACTTCGGATTTCTACTCCTCTAGGTGACCTCAAAAAGAATTCTGCCTAAAGGTGTATCTTTACAACCGGTAGCTTTCTCCCTACTTTTATTTTTTAACGGGGTCAACACAAGGGTGAATCCAGTGTATATCTCCCCGGTTAATTGTACCATCCTGCCCCGTAATGTCCACGAAGTTGACACAGGACCCTCCCAATCATCCACAGATCCCAGCCTTATTGCACAGAAATTGGATGGAGTCTCCGTCGTGCACAAGAAGCTAGACGAGCTTCTGGCCAACCCTGCCTGTTCTATGGCAAACACCCCCACCTTTCCACTTCATCACAATTCAAATTATTCCAACACCAGGCTTATCCCAAGAAACCCCGTAAGACCTTCCTTACCGAGTGTCACGCAGAGAGAATCGGTAAGTCATGTGGATATGGCTTCTGCGAGCCAGTATTTTGACATAGACAACCAAGCCTCTGTGTGCTCGGAAGCGTATTTACATGTGGACGCATCTTCTGGCATAGAAGATGCTTGCACCCTGGGGAACAACCCGTTCTCTGCCACTTATAACCCAGGGTGGCAAAATCATCCGAACTTCGCATGGTCCAACAACCTGCAGCGCCAAAACCCTGCGGGTGGACCAATGCGACCATCCGCACCCGTCATCCCAAGGGCTCAGTCTAATCCTATGGTGAATTCGCCATCAGGTCCTTGCATACCGCAAATAGAACACGCATCAAGTCCTCTTGATAAATTGATGCAAATGATGACGGAAATGTCAAAGCGACATGAAGAGAACATGACCTCTCTTCAGCACCAATTAGCGCAGCAGAACGCTAAGATCAGTCAACTACGCATGGCGACTCGATCTCGGGGCACTCTTCTAGCCCAACCTGTTCCCAACCTACGAAATTTCGTACCCTGTGGTCCTCAACCACAGGTACGACCTTCCCAACATGGGCCCAAAATAAAATTGGGGAACAGACCCCTCAAAATATGCCCTAGAACAAGGGTTTCAAACTAACTGCAAAAAAAATTAAGTCTACAGTCTTAATTCTAGTCTAATTAAACTAGCGAGTAAATACAATGGTGTCCGTCGCGTCCTTGTCCTTCTCCTCCTTTCAAAATTGCTCGTCCAATTCTCCTCTAGCGACGTCCAGGATCGGCTCTCACAGTGGCTGATTCTTGCACAAATTTTCTCGCACAGAAAAGAAAATAATAAATGGTCAAATCTCTCTGCAATTGACAAATAATCAAAAAAAACTAGGCGAAATTATTGCGTCTGTTGCCTCCCTGGCAACAGTGCCATTTGACTAGTCGATCTTTCTCTTTAAAGTCGTTTGCAGTTTAATGTGGTGGAAAAATCGACTAATCAATATTTAAGAAAAAATAACCACTCGCAGAGGAGCGGGTCGAATCCACAGGGAGGCAATGACGTATTAAAATTCGCACCAGTTAAAAATGTTTGTTCGTAGTAAGTTTGGACAAGAATCAAGCCAAAATTGCCTTCAGATTAAGGTTTAAGCAAGAAACAATGCTGAATAGCAATTCTGAGAAACTAGAGGATATTTTCCGCAATGCAGAATCAATAAAATATGATTAAAAAGTGACAAGGGAAAAAAATGTAATTTCTAATTGACGGTATACTGTAGCAAAACAGGGGAATTTTTCCCCTTTGTCTTGCGCGACGGGAAGCTCGGAGGAGGTCCGTTGGACCAAGGGCTTCGAATCGGTGGTGGCGGCGAGTCGCGCAGCGGCCGGAGGTGGCCGGACGAGCTCCGGCGGAGGTGCTACAGCCGGTGAGCGTGCGCGGCCTGTTGGCGTGAGAACTGCCGCGCGCTGCTGCTGGTGGCTCTACAGGCGCGGGCAGAGGCGTGCGCGGTTGTGCGGGTCTGCAGGCGCGGGAGGAGGGCGTTGCTGGTGGTTCTGCAAGCACGGGCGGAGGGTGCTGTAGGCGTGGGAGCATGTGCATTTGGAGGGTGCAGGCGCGGTTACGATGGGAGGTGCCGGGGCGAAGGGCTCTGCAGGCGCGGGGAAGGGCGGTTGGAGTTCTGCAACTGTGCGCTGGTGGCTGCTACTGGTGGCGGGCAGGCAGGCGAAGGTGTGCGCTGGTCTGCAGGCGCGGGAGGATGTTGTGGACTGCAGGCACGTGGAGAGTGGGTCTGCAGGTGAGGAGGGTGTGGGCTGTTGGAGGTGAGAGGGTAGCTTCAGACGTTCGAGAAATTTCCCGGACGTCTTAAGTTACTGAAAGGGTGGTTGACGGGTGTTGCAGCGGTGGTGGTTGGTGACAACGGCGAGGGAGATGCACACTAAGGTGCTCACGGTAATGCAAGCGAGCTCCGAATGGCGGTGTGGCCTGTCACACCACACGCCCACGGTGGTGGAGACTCGCCGCCACAGTAGAGGCCGGCAGTATGGAGTGGAAGAGAGAAGGTCTCTCTGCACAGTGGTGGGTCGGTGGTGGAGGCCTCCCAAGCTCGGCTGCCTCCCTCCTCCTTTTGTAGTGGCCTGCACACATTTGAAATCATCCACCCAACCAGATCCACCACATCCGCTCTCCCTTGAATGGGTTTTTCATTGCAGCCATCAGTTCCTGCAAGAAGAAGAATAAAGAAAATATTGTTAAAATATTAGGGCCATTTATATACAGACTCTCAACTTTTATGTTGATAAAAACAATGTACCTAATTGGTTATCTAATTAGATAAATGTCATTCTAAGCTAATTCTAAATGCACTTAAAATATGAATGCAATGCATGGATTATGTAATTAAATTAAAACTATGAATTAATCTATTTAAATCCTAATTTATGCTAAATAAATGTTAGAATTAACCTAATGTGTAGGCACTTAAATACTTAAATAGCGCACAACTATGGGCTAATCAAATACCCCCATGCCTAGTTTTTGCTAGTCCCTAGTAAAATTAAGCGAAATCTTGTACTCCAAGTAGACTAGCCAACTCACTTAGTCTTCCTTCAGAAGCATATTAAGTTCAGGCTCTAGACCCAAGGTTCCTAAGTAGTTGCTAAGTTACAGACTAGGTAGGCTAAACACGAGTTGCAAGCACAAGTTTCCCTGATTTTTGACTCTACCCTAAAGTTTATTGATCCCTGAGATTAAAGCATCCGTGCCTGTGTATTGGTCTGAGTTATTTGAGTTAAAGGATTTTTTTTCTTTTTATTTTTTTATTTTTTTATATATATACTTTTTTTGTTTGATTCTTCTAAGTCTAACCTCAGATCAGCTATCAACACGACCTGTGTCGGATTCATTGTCCCCATTACCATACCTCGAAGGGTGCCTGGCTTTCGATGCTTTGAGATAGCACCGCCCATAACGACCCCAAGAACTCCTGGCAATCGACACCTCAAGATAGTATTGCCCATGAATTTCTTAAGCGAATTCAGGCCTATGGCAATCGGCACTTCGAGATAGGGCCGCCCATGGTACTTGAACCGTGCAATGCACTTACATGCCCCCAGTAGGATGGATATCCTAAGAGACAAGCGTCGAGGAGGTAATATGTTATCATCGCATCCTCAAGGTGAGTATATACTCCACCTCTCCTGCGACGGGAACTCTTCCAATCAAAATGTGTTTTCAAGCCTCTCTTAAGTCAAAACTAAGAGAACCAAATCTCTTTTCAGAAAGACAGAAATTAAGTTGGTTACCAGACCAAGTTGTGAAATTTGGATGCTTGGGTTACAAGGACTCGTAAACCAAAAGGTAGAATAAGACTCCAGGTACTACCCCACCTTCTAACTCAAACCCTAGCTTCCCTTCCTCAACCTCTTGAGGAATGGTCCGCAACTTAACTCCTACTTAAGTTTTTAAGTCCACAAAGGACCCTAAAGGTCTAACGCTAGCAACTCATTTAGCTTCTAAAGTTTGACCCTAGAATTAATTTAGTCTACCCTAGAGTTCTGATTTGCTTAAGAATGCAAGATCTAGCCAGTTAAGCTCAAAACCCCTTTTTTTTCTTTTTTTTCTTTTTTTTCTTTTTTTTTTATGTACAAATGTATGCAATTATGCTATGTATATCCCCAAGTACACCCCCCCATGCCTAAAATTTCAATGTCCTCATTGCATAGAAGGATATTACCTGGGTTAGAGCTGGACTGAATAGCCAAAGAACCTGCAAATCTGGTTCAAGAATTGCAGAAATAGGCCCTAAAAATGAGCAAAGCAATGTAGGCCTAGAAAATATGTAACCTAGGATGTTGGCAAGCTGATGATGAATCCCGATAGCAAATGCTCGCACAACTAAAATGGGAATGAAATCTTCCCAGGTCACCAGAAGAGGTTCTAAAGGATAAACATGTAAAATAACCTCCAAAGGGGTAGGAGGAGGATAAGATGGATCCTCCAAAAAGAATGGGGAAGGAATGGTGACAGATAAAGCCCCAGGGTAATGGACTGACTAAAGAAATCATCAATCCATACCCGATACTCCATTACAGGAAATATTGGTCTATTAAGCCCGCTGGTCAGAACAAAAGTGGGTAATTTTCTAAGGTAAGGATCGTCTAGGGTGTCCAAGTTACGAGGTTGTGGGATGGCCATAAGATCTAGGTTGGGTTTAATCAGCTCGGTGTCCATCCCAAACACTCTTTCTAAATCCTCAATTTCATCCCTAGCATTCCTTGCACCATCACATGTATCTTTCTGCTCTTCATTAGGAGTCACAATTTCGCTTTCAGATATAAGCGAATCAGAGGGTGACTTCGAAGTGAATGAAGGTAGGTTGGAAGCAACAGATCTAGGGATTATCCTACCAATGTCATCCCCGGGCTTTTGTTCTTTACTCAAATCTTCCCCGGAGTCTATATGTGAATCCACATAAATCTTAGAAATTGCTTCCAAATTTTCCATCATTTTATCATGAGGAGAAATATCATCAATGGGTGTGCTAAGGAAACCTAATTTGGTCAAATTTGTGACATCCTCAGGGGCTAACTCTTCAAATAAGACATAATCACCCATAGTGTCACTCCAAATCTTGAATGTAGGTTCCTCATATAATTCGTCTTCCTCCTCATCACACAATTCATCATGTACCCGAGGTCTAGAATCATTTAATATCTCAGTAGATCCCCTAGGGTGCTCTATCTGAGGTAAATGGTTTACACTGGTAACATCAGACTCCTCAGATAGGTCAATTTCTTTAGGGTTAGGTTCCCTAAGGGTGGGTTTGAGTTCCATATCGTGATCAGAAGGGAGGGTAGGATTAACAACTTGACTTTGACCCACTTCATCAAATGTCACAAAAATACTATCATCTGGGTCAAGGTCTTCCAATGGTACCATCATTCCCTTCTTTTGACTCCAATATAATTCAGGTGGATACTCAACCCTATCATCATCTTCCTCAGGTTGCCACCTTTCTTCATCCAAGGCATAGCTACTTTCATGTGTATTTTCCTCCCACCTAAGGTGTGGATCTCTCAAGGAAGTGTCATCTAATGGGGAGGTTTCAAAATTGATCCTCGAAAAGTAGCTATTCTCCCCAGAATTTCCCTCCAACTTAAAGTGTAGCTCTCCCACGGGAGATGCATCTATTGTAGAGGGATGTACGTCATCCTCAATGGGGTAGATTGGGTGGCTAATTTCATCTCTTTCTTGTTGGCCTGCTCTCAAAGATTCTCCTAACAATTCACTCATTTCGTTTCATATTTTCTGTATTTCCATCTTCAAAGAGGAGAGGTCATTTCTATCATGAGAGAAGTCAGGCTCAGGCTTATAGTACCCAGGAGTGTTTGTCCAACCATAATACTTTTTCAGGGAGGGTGGGTTGGGTATTTCTTTGGTATGTGGGATATTGGGCAAAGCAAATCCCGCTCCTAGGCTCTGCTCACTGATTTGGGGCTTAACCAGGCCAATACTCCTATAATAGGAGTAAAATGGATCCCAATGATTGTCATTATGTCCATCAAGGAATAGACCATCTCGGCGTCTGGGATCGAAGGATGCAGAGTAGGGGTGAGGGTGTTGGCAAGATGTGAAAGGATGAAAAGCAATGTAGTCCATTCTAACTCACACTTCAATCAGAATTTCCCAAGCAAAACACAATTCACAAAGGACCTTTTAGGTCTTTCCCAATTTAGGCTTTTGATTTTAAGTCAGATTGCAGGTGACAATACAATTTGTTCAATCAATTTACGTGCCTATTGTCGACCTACAGCTCGCCTAAGAAGACCAAGTTGGAGCTTAGGTATTCTTCCCTAAATCTCAAATGGTCAAGTAAATCCAAAGACGGAAGATCGAGGGATGCAAGTAGGCCTAAGCCTTCCTTTGAAGCTGTGCTTTCGCGGTGCTTCTCAACTACCCCCAAAAATCTGTGACAGGGTATCCCCCTCTTTGGACTTGCAAAACCTTTGATCTCAAGTTCCGAACACTTCAAAATCCAACGAAAGGAGGGCTCTTGTCCTAGTATTTCCAAACCTAAGGAGTGTCTAGAAGCGTGCCGAGGTGCAAATGAAATAAGTGTGCATACACCGTAAAAGATTTTGAACTTTGAATTGCACGCCAAGTTTGAAAATCAAATCCTTGGTTTTTAAAATGTCCTTCCTTTAATTAGTCCTTTTTCTAAAAAAAAAATGTGACCACTTAGATTTATTCAGTACAGATTAGGTGGTCTTCGCATTAAATCCCAAATGCAGTGCGTGATCAAAAATAGGATGCAAAGTAAGAGAATGCGTACCTTGCCTCCAGCAATCTACGATGCAAGAATGCACGCAATGCAGAGAAGTAAATCTAGAGGCTGCTCATACAGACCTAAATGGTTCGTCCTAGGGCAGGCAGCTTCTAGCAGGCAACTCATTTTTTTTTTATTTTTTTTAGAACTACTTATGCACAAGCAAATAAAAGTAATAAGAAAAAACCTAAATCTAAAGAAACGGGAACAGACTCCCAAAAATTACCCAACACGGGCCCAAAACAAAATCGAGGAACAGACCCCTCAAAATATGCTCTAGAACAAGGGTTTCAAACTAACTGCAATGAAAAATTAAGTCTGCAGTCTTAATTCTAGTCTAATTAAACTAGTGACTAAATACAATGGTGTCCGTCGCGTCCTCGTCCTTCTCCTCCTTTCAAAATTGCTCGTCCAATTCTCCTCTAGAGTCGTCCAGGATCGCCTCTCACAGTGGCTGATTCTTGCACAAATTTTCTCGCACAGAAAAGAAAATAATAAATGGTCAAATCTCTCTGCAATTGACAAATAATCAAAATAAAATTAGGTAAAATTATTGCGTCTGTTGCCTCCCCGGCAACAGCGCCATTTGACTAGTCGATCTTTCGCTTTAAAGTCGTTTACAGTTTAATATGGTGGAAAAATCGACTAATCAATATTTAAGAAAAAATAACCGCTCGCAGAGGAGCGGGTTGAATCCACAGGGAGGAAATGACGTATTAAAATTCGCACCAGCTAAAAATGTTTGTTCGTAGTTAGTTTGGACAAGAATCAAGCCAAAATTGCCTTCAGATTAAGGTTTAAGCAAGAAACAATGCTGAAATAGCAATTCTGAGAAACTAGAGGATATTTTCCGCAATGCAGAATCAATAAAATATGATTAAAAAGTGACAATGGCAAAAAATGTAATTTCTAATTGACAGTATACTGTAGCAAAACAGGGGAATTTTTCCCCTTTGTCTTGCGCGACGAGGAGCAGATGACCGGGCGCAGGAAGCTCGGAGGAGGTCCCTTGGACCAAGGGCTTCGAATCGGTGGTGGCGGCGAGTCACGCGGCGGCTGGAGGTGGCCGGACGAGCTCCGGCGGAGGTGCTGCAGCCGGTGAGCGTGCGCGGCCTGTTGGCGTGAGAACTGCCGCGCGCTGCTGCTGATGGCTCTGCAGGCGCGGACGGAGGAGGCTGCAGGCACGAGCAGAGGCGTGCGCGGTTGTGTGGGTCTGCAGGCGCGGGAGGAGGGCGCTGCAGGCGGTTCTGCAAGCGTGGGCGGAGGGTGCTGCGGGCGTGGGAGCGTGTGCATTTGGAGGGTGCAAGCGCGGTTGCGGTGGGAGGCGCGGGGGCGAAGGGCTCTGCAGGCGCGGGGAAGGGCGGTTGGAGTTCTGCAGCTGTGCGCGGGTGGCTGCTGCTGATGGCGGGCGGGCGGGCGAAGGTGTGCGCTGGTCTGCAGGCGGGGAGGATGGCGTGGACTGCAGGCGCGTGGAGAGCGGGTCTGCAGGTGAGGAGGGTGTGGGCTGTTGGAGGTGAGCGGGTAGCTTCAGACGTCCGGGAAATTTCCCGGACGTCTTAAGTTACTGAAAAGGTGGTTGACGGTTGTTGCGGCGGTGGTGGTTGGTGACGACGGCAAGGGAGATGCACACTAAGGTGCTCACGGTAATGCAAGCGAGCTCCGAATGGCGGTGTGGCCTGTCACACCACATGCCCACGGTGGTGGAGACTCGCCGCCACAGTAGAGGCCGGCAGTATGGAGTGGAAGAGAGAAGGTCTCTCTGCACAGTGGTGGGTCAATGGTGGAGGCCTCCCGAGCTCGGCTGCCTCCCTCCTCCTTTTGTAGTGGCCTGCACACATTTGAAATCATCCGCCCGACCAGATCCACCACATCCGCTCTCCCTTCAATGGGTTCTTCACTGTGGCCGTTCGGTGTTGGAGCGGCAGCCATCCGTTCCTGCAAAAAGAAGAATGAAGAAAATAATGTTAAAATATTAGGGCCATTTATATACAGACCCTCAACTTTTATGTTAATAAAAACAATGTACCTAATTGGTTATCTAATTTGATAAATGTCATTCTAAGCTAATTCTAAATGCACTTAAAATATGAATGCAATGCATGGATTATGTAATTAAATTAAAACTATGAATTAATCTATTTACATCCTAATTTATACTAAATAAATGTTAGAATTAACCTAATGTGTAGGCACTTAAATACTTAAATAGCCCACAACTATGGGCTAATCACACCGCATTTGCGAGAAGACGATACACACAAATTGGTGCCAGAATCAGTCCCATTCCCTGAGGCTCTACTGAGGGAGCCAAAAGGCAAGAAGAAGGATACACAGGCCTTTGATAACCTGCGTAATTTGTTCAGGGATGTTGAAATCACGGTACCCCTGCTCGAGGCTATCGACTACATACCTATTGTTGCCCAATTTTTCAAAGACTACACAACACCCAGGCGATAATCAAAGAAAACTAAGAATCCGGTGGTTCTCTCGCCTCATGGGTGTTGTGCTATACTGTCAAATCTACCACCGAAGTAGAAAGATCCGGGCACACCACTTATTTCCTGTAGCATCCAAGGCTGCAATTTTAACCGTGCCCTGCTTGATCTGGGATCTTCCATCAATCTTATTCCAACCATCATGCTCGAAAAATTTTCCTTAGGAAATCTAAAACCCACCCCTGTCACGTTACAGTTGGCAGATCGTTCTGTCAAAATTCCAAAGGGTGTGGTGGAAGATGTGGTGGTTAGGGTCAACAGTCTCTGTTTAACTGTTGACTTTCTTGTTTTAGATATGGAAGTTCCTAGCTCACTTTCTGATTGTCCGATCATCCTTGGTCAACCTTTCTTGGCCACAATCAGCGCCCATATCGACTGCGAGTCGGGCTATATTGAGATTGCCGTTGGATCTGAAAAGCTCAAGCTTAGCATCTTCAAGGTAGCCAAGAACTTTGATTGCGATTGTATCGAGGATGACACGTCTGACGAGGACATGGCCGTCAGCGCGTGTATCGGACTAATTGGTACCTATTCTGACTGCTGCAGATTACCTGTAAACACTGATGATTGCCTAACCAACACATATTGTGACGTTCCCCCATCCCTCCCTATTCCCGTACCATCTCCTGACCAGACTTCTGATAAGGTTTTCTCCTCTTCCCATACCTCGTGGTCTGAGTCATATCTGGGCTACTCAACGCCAGTCCACATCTTGAAGACCGGATTGCCCTTTCTTTCCTACCAAATCAGGCGGAATTGCAACTCCACACTGGGACCTTGAGCCCACATACTACTCACTGGGGCTATTCCTTTTTGGATCCATCTAACCAAGAAGCCCCTCTTCTTGGCCAATCTGAGGGCCAACTTCTTCCTCCTGACTTGTTTTTCGATTCGCCTGGGACACTCTCATGCCAAGAAATGCCAGATCTTTCACCATCCACTCCCGAGCTGAAAGAGCTACCTAGTACACTTAAGTATGTTTTCCTAGGACCAAATGAAACACTCCCCATAATCATCAGTTCGAAATTGACCAGGGAGCAAGAGTGCAAACTAACTAAGGTCCTTATGGAACACAAGGCAGCCATTGGATGGTCTTTATTAGACTTATCTGGCATTAGCCCCTCCTACTGCACTTACCGTATATATATAGAGGAGGAGGCTCGACCTTCCCACGAGATGCAACGATGTCTCAACCCTAACATGCGGGAGGTCGTTAAAAGGGAAATTATTAGGTGGCTGGATGCGAGTATAATCTACCCGATCAACGATAGCCCCTGGGTGAGTCCGATTCACGTCATGCCCAAAAAGGCAGGACTCACCATCCGTGTCAATGACAGGGGCGAATCCATCCCTACACGCACTCCTACATCTCGGATAGTGTGTGTAGATTATAGGAAACTCAATGCTGCAACTAAAAAAGATCACTTTCCGCTACCTTTCATTGACCAAATCCTGGTGCGGTTAGTGGGAAATAAATTTTTCTATTTCCTGGATGGATTCTCAGGATATAACCAGGTGACAATTGACCCCCGGGACCAAGAGAAAACCACTTTTACCCACCCCTTCGGCACCTTTGCATTTAGAAGGATGTCGTTCGGACTTTGTAACGTGCCAACAACTTTCCAGAGATGTATGCTGGCGATATTTCATGACATGGTCGGTGACTTTCTCAAGGTCTTCATGGATGACTTTTCGATCTTTGGACCATCTTTAGATGACTGTCTTGCCAACCTAACCCGTATCCTTAGGAGATGTATTGATGTAAACCTTGTGCTTTCTTGGGAAAAAAGTCATTTTATGGTACACGAGGGAATTGTTCTCAGGCATATCATCTCCGATAGGGTTATCAAGGTTGACAGAGCTAAGCTTGATGTAATTGATGATTTATCTGTGCCTGGCTCTGTCAAACAAATCCGCTCCTTCTTGGGACACGTTGGTTTCTATAGGAGATTCACCAAAGACTTCTCCAAGATTTCCAGACCTTTAACTCATCTCCTATCGACCGACGTACCCTTTGATATGGGCCCCGACTGCATATGAGCATTTACACAGCTAAGTGATGCTGTCACCAAGGCCCCTGTTCTCCAGCCACCTAATTAGTCCCTCGACTTTGAACTCATGTGTGACGCTTCCGACCTTGCAGTCGGAGCCATCCTAGGACAAAGAAGCAATAGACACCCCTTCGTGGTGTACTACGCCAGTAGGATGTTGGATGAGGCCCAACCTAATTATACAACCATTGAGAAAGATCTACTGGCTATCGTCTTTGGGCTGGAGAAATTTCGCTCTTACCTTATGGGCTCGTATGTTATTGTATTCATTGATCACGTGGCCATTCGCCATCTCATGCACAAGAAGGATGCCAAGCCTAGACTAATTCATTGGATCCTTCTGCTCCAAGAATTTGACATTGAGATCTGCGATAAGGCCGGAGCCCAGAATGTTGTGGCTGATCATCTTTTTAGACTGGACCCTGACTATATTGGAATTACTCTGCCGATTAATGAGATTTTTCCTGATGAGCACCTATTGGCAATTAATGTGGCAAGTGGACTTTGGTATGCCGACATTGCCAATTACCTTACTTCTGGATCCCTTCCACGTGGCTGGCCTAAAAACTAGCGCGAGCGTCTCATGGCAGAAGCAAAGTATTATTTCTGGGAGAATCCACTTCTTTTTCGAATAGGTGCTGATCAAATCATCCGTCGCTGTATTCCTGACAGCGAATTCCCTAGTGTGCTATCCTTCTGCCACGATCAGGCCTGCGGAGGCCATTTCTCTGGGAGGAAAACTGCAGCCAAGGTGCTGCAGTGCAGTTTCTTTTGGCCCTCCCTTCACCAGGATGCACACAATTATGCCAAACATTACACTAGGTGCCAGTCATTAGGGTCAATGTCACGTCGTGACATGATGCCCTTGCAACCCATCCTAACTGTGGAAATCTTCGACATTTGGGGAATTGATTTCATGGGTCCCTTTCCTCCTTCCAATGGCTTCGAATTCATTCTCGTGGCTGTTGATTATGTTTCGAAATGGATCGAGGCTATTCCCACGCACTGTGCTGACCATGTTATATCCACTCGATTTGTCAAAGACCACATTTTTGCGCGCTTTAGGATCCCTCGAGCCATTATCCCGGATGGAGGAAGCCACTTTACCCATGCTTCTTTTCAGGCACCTCTGAGGAAATATAGAGTCCACCATCGTATTGCATCCCCATATCATCCTCAGACGAATGGCCAGGAAGAGGTGTCGAACCGGCAAATCAAGTAAATTCTCCAGAAAACAATTTGGCCTAACCGTAAGGATTGGTCCGACAAGTTGATTGACGCACTTTGGGTGTATCAGACTACCTTCAAGGCTCCCCTTGGTATGTTTCCTTATAGAATCATTTACGGGAAGCCTTGTCATTTGCCAGTGGAGCTGGAGCACCGCACTTATTGGGCAGTTCGCCAATGTAACCTCGACCCAGACCTGCGTGGTCGAGAAAGGAAACTCCAACTCTAGGAGCTGGAAGAGCTCCGTCGTGAAGCCTATGATTCTACCTTAACTTTCAAGCAACGCACTAAGGCTTTTCACAACAGCCGTATTTGGCGGAAGGAATTCGAGCCATCTCAGCAAGTTTGGCTCTACAATGCCCGGCTCAAATTCTTTCCTGGGAAACTGAAGTCCAAATGGACTGGTCCTTTTCTGGTCTCGAGACCATTTCCCAACAGGGCCATTGAGATTGAAGATCCCAAATCTGGGCATAAATTTACGGTCAATGGGCAGCATTTGAAACCCTATCTTACTCATGAACCTGCCCCCGTTGGAGAAACTGTTGCCCTACTGGAGGGTAACTAATTTTGTGCCTCATTCTGAGTCCAGCTGGGGACGTTAAATTCAACGCTCGTTGGGAGGCACCCCAACAACACTTCGCCACTGTCACGCTCATTTTAGTTTTTACTTCACCACCCACCATCCACCCACCCTACCATCCTGCTGTATACCCTGCACCTTAGCTCTCGTTACCCGATCTTTCGTCCTTCTTCTACCCTACCCTGCATGCATATGAGGACATAGCATCGTTTGGCATGGGGGGGTGGATAGGCATCCATAGGATCTAGGTATTTTAGGGTATCACGCAGTCACCCTCTATCTATAAATATGTTAATTAAAAAAAAAAATGGTGTTTAGTAATGATCTGAAGGCTGAAACAAAAATACAATAAGTGTTTATGGATATTCAACCACTGTTTTGAAGAATTTCCAGGCCACGGAAGCTTAATTCGCTCAGGCTCGGCTTAATTCACTTAAGCAGTGACAAAATAGATCGGAATCTCTCCTAACTTAGGATGTATTCTTGTACCTGAGACACCAGTACAGGATTCGTTGGTTTGCTTCTACTCGAGAGCCTAAGTAATCTTGGTTCACACTACACATATCAAGAAAGATCAGGTGAACATAAGATCCAACCCTAGTGTTCATTAGGGAAGGTGGAGTCCTTACCTGTGCGCGCAGGTAGACTTTTTATCCTAGGCTTTAGTCTTGTGTTTAGGAGAGACTCTTTCCACCAAAAAGGAACTCTCCCACCAAAAGAAAAGTGTGCTCATCTAAATAATGTTGTAAGAGATATACTGACACGTGTTTCAAAAAAAAAAAAAGATGCAAATAAGTCAGTATATCTCGCAAATATCTGTAAAGTCTTCCCCTACAAAAGTTCTTCAGGGCAAGTTACAAATACCCTATTTTCTTTGAGCCACAAATGTTATAAAATGGGAGTTAAGTTTTCCGTCATCTTTTTAAGAGTCAAGGGACCAACCTACACTTAAAAATTCATGAAACCCTGGGCTTGAGTATTAATGTTCATCTGGTCAATCTTAATCCTTCACTAAGCACAAGCCATAATCTCTTGAGCTCTCGAATACGGCAAAAACCTCCTGGGTCCTGGAAATTGTACTTAAGGTTTAAATATCAAGAGTCCAGGTTAGTTGAGAGATGGTCTATGTCATGTAAGACCTAAAGTACTGGTAGTCTTCTCTACACTTGGTTCTCACAATATCAAACACATAAACACACCTATGTCGCCTCAGAAGAAAATCTTCAGCTTAAAGATCATTTCTAAATACAATACAGAAATGTTTTGCTAGGGACTAGCAAAAAATAGGCATGGGGGTATGATTGCGCAGCAAAAATGCACCAACAATTGTGCCATCTTATGCTATTTCCAAGCATTATCAGTGTATATTAGGTAGCCATAGTCGCATTTGTGAAAATAAACGCCAGCATGTGTTTATTTGAGAGGGGAGTGTGAATAAAATGGCCTTGAAATTAATGTTTTCCTCAAGTGCTGCCTTGCAAATTCACCATTTTCATTTTTATTTTTATTTGTCTTTGAATTTCTTCTCCGCGATAGCAAAGCATGGCTTGATCTTCTTCGCGCCATGCTCTGCACAGCCACTCCCTGCCAGCCATGCGCAGACATGCACAGCCCAGGGCATGGCTGTGCTTGCCTCCTTCCTCTTTCGAAAGGCATGGCTATCTTCTTTGCAAGAGAGCCTGGTCCACACAGACAGCACCTTCCTCCTTCCGGGCTGTCTCCTCCCCTCTCCCCTCCATACACAGCCTCGCTTCTTCCTAAAGAGCCACGCTACGGGCAGGAGCAGCTCAAAGCGATGCACAACCACCACTGTGAGTCCCACCACCGCCCAGCTCATCAAAGAACCGGTGGGCGTGGTGTTTCACTGCTCTGTTTTTGTCATTCCATCCACGTCCGCCATTGCCATAGAGTCAAGCTTTGAAGCTCAACCGCCGCTGCAGCAAGGCGTTGGCCACCTCTCACCCGCACGTAGGCCACCGCGTACTCCAGCAGCCGGCGTAGCTCTTTCTGCGCGCGCCAACAGGTCGCCCTCGCCCCTCAACACGCTCGCCAGCAGCCGGCGCAGTCCTTCCGCTCACGCGCTAGCTCTCTCAGCGTCGCTCGCACACACAGAACCGGGCGCAGGCGGTCGCGCGAGCTGAGCTCACACTGTAGCCACTGTTCATGCTAGAGAGCGCGACACTGTGGCTACAGTGTGGTGACCGGAAAGTTTCTCACTTATCCGGTCACCACGCGCTCTCTCTCCGCGCCACAATCGTCGCCAGCCTATCCGCGCATGCCCGCGTCGGCGTCTCTCCCCGCGCCCGCTCTCGCGTCTGCACCCGCCCGCTCCCAACGGCTGCTTCTTCGCCCGCACCCACCTCAACGCGCAGTGCGGTGTGCCGTGGTCCCTCCCTCGCGATCACTCCCTCCTGCGTGCGCAAGCCTCTTCATGCGCCTACGTGCCTGAGCATGCGCGAGGCCATTAGACGTCGCCCGTTGCTCTGGATGACTTAACTCACAGTGCCTCTTCCTCCAGTAGACGATCTCTCTATCTCTCTCTCTTTCTCACAGCACTCTCTCACTCCCTCCCGCAGACACACACACACACACTCTTGTACACGCACACTCTCACTTGTACACCCTTGTATACACACTTATATTTATATATACCTATATATAATATATATATATATACATATATATATATATATTAGTACCTATACAATTATATATAAGTATATATACATACATACATACATGCATATATATATATATAGATCTATATACTTACATATATATATATATATATATATATATACACATATATATTTACATATATACATATATTTATATACATATATATATATATATACATATAGATATATATATACATATATATATGTATACAAATATACATACACATATACATACATATATCTATAACTATAAATACATACATATATATATATATATATACATATATCTATATACAAAGATACTTATACTAATATATATACATATATACATATCTATAACTATATACATATATTACTATATATATATATAAATATACGTACATCTATCTATACATATATTTACATATCTATATATATACATATATATATACATACATATATAACTACCTACACACCTATATAAGTATAACCATATCTATATATATACTTATAGATATATATTTACATATATAGATACATATATATATATTCATATCACCTACCATACGTTGTATCGTGGGAATATCTACACCAGTTGCTAATATTCCCCTATACACGCGTACAAAAATCATTTTCGCACACATCTTCCACCCATCCATCCTACACTCCACGCGGCACTTCATCCTGTTAGTTGTGTCTTCCTAGACGATGATCAACTCAACATCGTGCTACACGCCATTTCCACCTCCACCTCTACCCCCACCCCTATATACATATATAATATATACATATATATATACTATATTTACCTTATTTCTATTTCTCTTTCCTGCCATTAAAAAGATAAAAAAACTATACAAAAGAGAAAAGATAATCCTTGACTTGTAGGTACTCAGTCTTGTGAATAGCAAGACCAGTTTTGAGCCCTAATTTAGCTCAAAGCCAAGAACCTGATTTTGAGGGTGTACCTCAAGGACAAAAATTACCAGAAAAAAAATATTAAATAGAAAAACACCAAAAACATAATAAATGAATGGAAGAGATTTGTTGTAGGAAAGGCGTAGAAACTTCTTCACCTCTAATCCCACTTCCCTGAGTTCGACCCTGGGCCTAAAAGTGACCAAGATAAAATCAAATAGGCCAGGTAAAAAAATTTTGTAAAGAGATGGTTAGGCTCGATTTAGGTTAACCACTATACTCATTACAACGATAAAATCACCATATTAACACAACCTATCCGGGTCTCGACCAAGGAGTGCATCGGAGAGGTCCTCCCCAACACTGCTGCAGCCGAAGCAGTAGGCGAGAGGGTGGAAGTAGGTTCTGGTTCTGGGATTTTCCCAGAATCAAACGTCTGGAGTGACCTCCAGACGATGGTGCGGACGTCTAGAGGAGGTGCCAAACGTCTGAGAAGGAGGCCTCATGAAGATACATCTTCTTTGCGGATACGACCATGCAGGCCGCTCTGCTGATGCATTATTTCATGTCTAATTTGAGAAGATTCGATTTTCTCGTGTAGGATTTTCTTTGGGAAGGCGCGGGACATGCCCTCCCACGCATTTCAGACATTTGGGTGACCTACCAGATGAAGGGAAGCGCTTCCAGACGTCCGAAGAGGTGGTCGAACATCTGGAACTGGGTCCAGACGATCCAGTGGAGTTCCTGGATGTCTGAGCAGTGGCGCAGGACTTGAGGTATGGCACTGGACACTTTTAAGACGTCTGGAAGTTGTTCCAGACATCTGATTTGAGTTAAAATCATTATTTTTGACCCGCTTAGGGTCCGTTTGAGGTCTGATTTCCACAATTAAGATACCGATGTTTCTCGTATGAATTCCCCTACTTGTTGGAATACTTTCTATACTATTCTAAGTATTCTCTTGTGATTGATCCTTGTGATAGAACCTCGTTCCATTGCGGGCTCGAGGCTTGCTGAGGCACGTGGACCTATCGTTTAAGCCCCCACTACTCCTGGGTTTGCTGGTAGAGTGGCTTCCCCTTAAATTAATTACAACTTAAATGCATGTGTGGAATGAATGATTAGAACCTTGGATATGGCATGAATCCTAGGACTAGAAATACTAGAATGTCTGTATTGAACGAATGGATTGCAGTTTTGCATGAGTAGATAGAATGATAACAATTGCCTGTAAATGAATAACAGTTGTCTGCAAAATATGTAGTATTTGTGTTAGTTAACTGTTGAATGTAACCTTCCTGTCGTACACATGAAATGTCGTAATATGAGCTGCATGTATATAATTTGAAAATGGAAAGGTGAATGTTGGAAACACGAGCTATCTATAAATAAACTGAATATGGGATAGAGATACAAATTGCATGTGTATAACCTGAGAATGGAATTTGAAATGATGAAACCTGGTGTGGAATGGCACGAGGTATATGAGCATGAACCCTACGAGGAATTAGGAGATGAGCTCCTGGAAATAAATGGGATGGATCTGGGAATGTGTTGGGAAGTGTGCTGGCCCTTGAGTACGTGGTACCAAGGGGAGCACATGTTACCACATAGTGTAGAGGGGAGCTTGCCACCTTCGGGTTGAGACCCGGGGTGGGTTTGGCCACTTTGCACCGACTCTGTGGCCTTCGTCTACACTGTACCGAGCAGAGCTACTAGTGTAGGGAGAGAGTTAGCCACCCCACGGGGCCCAGGGTTCAGCTAACCGCCCTACACCGACTTGTTAGGCCCACTGGGCAAACGAGGGAAATCAGGCGAGGGTGCACGGACTGTGGAGGGGCGAGACCCTTATTTGGTTCTTAGGGGCTAGACCCCTATTACTGAGAGGGCTACGTCCTATACTGGTTCTATGTTATTCTTTGGGCGCACCCGCTAATGGAAACGACTGACCGCGTGCCAAGGTGGGGTAGCTACCCGTGCGCTTATCGCACGTGCCGTAGTCACTGTTACGTCTGCCCATGACCTTGGGGTGGTTGACTGGGTGTAGGATCACCACGGGGGACTCTCCTGGCCAGGAGAGCACTACGTGCGACTTCTACTCTTCGGAAAAGACTGTAATCAAGATCGTTCCCACGAGGAACATTCGAGATCAAGAAACAGACCTGATAAATAAACCAAGTGGTGAAAGAAAGAATAATTAGTTAAAGAAAGAAAGAAATTGAAAAAAACAACTACCTGTCCACCTTTACTGCTTTAGTTAGTTGGGTCCCACTCTACTCAACATTCGCCGACGTTTTGTACTCATAACCCCTTTTCAGGTCCAGGTGTTGAGCAGCCGAGCCTACGGCTACAGAGGGTGCTGGGCCCAGTAGAGCCCAGTAGTTGTAGCTTTCTGTTGTACTCCTTTTTAGTTTTAGTGAGCAGTTCTTGCACCTCTGTACTCTGACATTTTGTACCTTATATTCTTGTACCCGTTTACTTTATATTGTTGTGGTGGTGTGTACTGTAGTAGTTTTACTTCTTTACTACTGTACTTTTGTTACTGTTAGTTGCTTAGCATAGTGAATGTGGTTTACTTTCCTGCCTTTTTGGTTACTTTCTCATTGGACGACAGGGTCTTGGGATCAGTCGAGTCAGTCCAGTCTCGTGTCCTACAGGGATTCGGGAACCAGGCCGTAACAAGATGGTATCAGAGCAAGGTCATCCCGGGAAGTGAACCAACTAGCTTGAGAATAACCAATTCACGTGTTTGTAACTAGAGTAACCATCACAACTTACCTTTTGACATCTGTTCTGAGGTTCTTTTGCTGAATGTCAGTTAGATTTGACTTCTTCCTATTCTGTGTTCACGTTTCCTTGCAGGAGATGCCTCGACGTGGGGCCATTGAGGCGGGCCGCGGACGCGGCCGTGGATGGGGTCGGAGGGGCAGACATGTCGAGCCTGACGTTTCAGTGGACCATCCACTACTTCTGGGCATTCAGGCTCAGGACCTCGCCCAGCTGATATGAGAGATCGTGCGAGAGGAGCTCCACCCGCCTCCACGGGCGCCTCTCCCTGGGACCACGGAGGGGGAGTCACCTATGGTACCACGAGACAGACACAACGCTGGACGTGGGGGAGGGGGTGGCCCACCATGGCCCCCACTGTCCATTGACACTTCCGAGCACGAGCCCTCCTTGCCGAGAGGCGTACCAGTTTCCCTACTTCAACGTCATTACGAGCTTTTAGGATAGTTCCGGAAGCTGAAGCCCCCCACCTTCAAGGGGGATGAGGACCCGACCGAGGTGGAGGACTGGCTCGATCACATCGAGAAGGTCTTTAACACCCTTAGCCCCCCTGTGGAGGACCGCGTGGCCTTTGCCACATACCAGTTGGAGAGCGCTGACACGGATTTTATGCAGTTTGTAAAATACGTCGTAATGCACAAAATCGATCAACTCTTAAATTTATAAACCTAGATAGTAGGGTATCTAGAGTCATCCAAGGAGGTAAATTTGCAAAAATTAAATCTTTCTTGGAATATAAATCTCAACTTTCTTTTTGGTCTTTTTTCAATATATCATTTTTATGTTTTTGAAATTAAGGCAACATGCGAAGTTGTTGGCGGGAAAAATTACTACACCTACTATGCTAATCTAAGTGACAAAAATTATCCTCTTTCTAAGCTCAACCTAGGCACGTAGAGGCCTAGGTTAATTAGAAAGGAGGAGTGCAACAATACTAAAGATAAAGCAAGGTAATGCAAAAAGAAAGAGTGCAATAAGAAATTAAGGCAACTTCTTTTTTATACTAAAGGAAATTGTCTATTAGTAGATGAATGCTTCTATAAAAAAAATAAATTGAAAATAAAATAAAGACAAATCTTTTAGATGATGATGGTGATGAAGAGGATGAAGCTCTTCTTGCTCCAAGCCTGGTAGCTCCCAGGCTTGAAAAGATCTTCAGCTCCTTCCTTCTATAGCTCCGCCAAGGTGATGTCCTCCAAAGCAAGCCCTAAGGGGGCGTGCCCTAAGCTTTCCTCCAAGGGTGGACGTCCACCCTAGGTCCTTCTTCTTTGCTGGCCGTCCCCCTTGAAGTAGAAAAGTCCTCCTTGGCGTGGCCCAAATTGAAGAGAGTGGGGAGAAGAAGGCACCAAAGGGGCTGGTGATGTGCCCCTTTAATCTTCTTCTCTACTCCTTCTTCTTGGCCATAGGTATAGGTGGATGTAGGTGGAAGCACACACTAATGGAGGATGCTCTAAAATGGTGGTAGGTGGTGGGTTTATTTAGAGTAGGAAGGGGGCTAAGGTGACTCTTGAAATGGAGGGCTAAGATGGGAAGATGGAGGTGGTTGGGGATCCTATGGCTAAGGGCAATTGGTGCCAACCCAAGGGACACCTAGGGTGTGGTTATGGGAGGTGGCACCCCTTGAAGTTGGCACCAAAATAGCTTCTAGAAGGGGGTCTTAGGTGTCGCCAAGAAAGGTTCTAGAAGGAGGGGTTATGTGGAGGGTGGAGATGGGTTTAAGGGGAGATGTGTGGTGGAGATGAAGGGGATTTTTGGAGGGAAAAGTGGTGCCAACAAGGGGGTACTTAGGGTGGTTTTGGCGCCACTTTTAGGTGTCTTTTGGAGGTGGTGGGTAGGCTAGGTTGGCGCCAAGTAGGTTAGCTTATGTGGAGCTTAGGTGGAGCTAGTTGGGTGGAGTTGTTAGGTGGGTTCTTGGGGTGGTACAAGGCAAGGAAGTTAGAGCATAGCTAAGCTAAGCTAAGCTAAGCTAAGCTAGATTAGCAAATGGAGGAGTAAAGGAGGAGGTATTGGAGCTAGGGTTTGAAGAGAGGAGCTGAGGAGAAGTCTGGAGCTAGAACTAGAGCTAACAACTGTTGAAGAGGCGGGCATGGAGCTACTCTAGCTGGCTTAGCTTGCTAGCTCTATGCTAGCTGCTAAGCTAAGCTAAAGTGAGCTGGCTTCTACCATAATGAGATGAGGTGAGCTGGGTCTGGTGCTCCCGGGGAGGATCAAGCTGGTTGAGGCAACTAAGGTAGCTTAGCTCAACTGAGTTGAGCTAAGGTAGCTTAGCTGGTCTTGAGCTTCCTAAGCTGGGATGAGTTCTTCTTCAGCTGGCTGGAGTTTAGTGGAGCTGGATGTAACTAGATTTGAGCTCGGGTGAACTCCAGTCAACTCAGCTAAGCTAGCTAGAGCTCATTGTGGACTTGTGGGAGCTAAAATGAGCTAGACTCAACTAGGTTGAGCTGGATCTGAGCTGACTTGAGCTAGGGTGAGCTAAGATGAACTCTCTTGAGCTATCATTCAGCTGAGATTGGGTGAATGGAGCTGGGATGAGCTAACCCTAGTTCAAGTGAGCTAGGTTCCAACTGTGGTGAGCTGGATCAAGCTGTGTTAAAGCTAGTCTGAGCTTCTCCTTCACCATTTTCCTTCTTGAGTGCTAGGGTTTCAGGGATCTATATATCTATTCATCCCTAACACTCACAAAAACATATCAAAAAGACAATAAAAAATGCAATGCATGCCTAACGTAATTTATGCCTAAATGCAGCCCAAAAACCCATTTGCGGAGTAAAATCCTAAGAGCTAGGTTTGTTTTAATGCATAAGAATGATGATAAACTGGCGTTTGTCACACCCCCATGCTTATCATTTAATAGTATCTTAGCAAAACTTCAGATTTTTTGGAAAATGGAATTTTCGGGAAATCTAATTTTTTTGACTTTTGAGGAGAAAAAGATTAAGGGAGCTTGGTTGATCTAAACACAGGAGGTACAGGATTTGTTAAAGGTAAACATCATGATTTGTTTTTGGATCCAACCATTAGAAAAAATGGGATCAATATATCCTCCACAAAATTCACAAATTAACCCCTTGTTAATTCAGATGACTTGAAATTTCTATTTTTAGGATTTTTCTGGCTCATGAATCTGATTCGCAACTTGCAAAATCATTTAAAACCTTGTGTCTGTGCTTGTGAAAAGGCAACATTTATAAGGCCGTGTTAATTTATTTATTATTACTTTTTTTTTCTCCCCCATGCTTATTTTTAGCCTAGTCTTACAACAGATCGTCGGGATCATCATTCCCGTTACCATTCCTCGAGGGGGCTCTGGCACCAATACTTCGGGATAGAACTATCCATGATACCACCCAGGAGCTCACAACCCCAAAACACGATGCGGTGTAAATGGGCGCTCCAAGCAAACTCAAGCTCTTGTTCCGACACTATAGGTAGAGCACCGTCCAAGACATTTGAGCTGCTAAAATGCACTTTGATGCTCTATCTAAAGATATGAAATATAGGTATGGATCAGCGTCGAGGCGGTAACATGTTGACATCGCATCCTCAAAGGAGGCATTTTCCTCCTCGGCAGTGGGAACTCAAACCAATGATCTGTTTTAGACTTTCACTAAGTCCAAAAATGGGAGTTTTTCAAATTTTTAGTTATTTTTAAGTGTTGGCTTGTGTGTGAAAATTGACACTAGAAGTTTCTCAAGACATGCAAGTTTTTGAATCAGAAACTAAGCCAAATACTCTCCACATTACAAAATAGGATCAAGTCACCTGAACTATAATGAGTTCAGGTGGAATTTTTAGAGAAGGATATCTGATCTAGTCTAAAATAGACCCTAAAATTCTAATGATCAGATTCGCATCCTTATCCCTAGTTTGTTAAAGATTAAATCCCATTGTACCAAAAGTGACTTTTTCAACCTTAGTCCCGATTTCAAAAAATTTTTCCTCAAAAAGTTTTCAAAATTTTTATTTTTTTGGGTATGCAAGCAGGAAATAAACTAAAGAAAAAATGCATGTTTTTAGGTTTTGAAAATCCTAAATCGATCGTCAAATTTTAAAAACACCCCCCATGCTTAAGATATGCACTGTCCTCATGCATTAGGAGGGAAAAGGGATTACCTTAGTGAAGAACGGCCAGGTTTTGGATGATCAAAACCTGGAAAAAGAAGAAGAAAAAGGAAAGCAGGAAAAAAAATGATGGGTTACCTCCCATCCAGTGCTATCTTTTACGCCATTCAGCCGGGCGTGAAGGTATGCACGGAAGACGGAAAATCATATAAATAGTTGGACACTTGAATGTCTTTAATAAAAGTGTCTTCCTCAAGATCCCTAAAAAGATGAGTGGTAAAGATAAAGGGATCAAAATAAAATAGAGAAATGGAAAAAGGACCCCTGTCTGGCCATGGTTTGAATTGACGATGAAAGCCAAACTTAGGTGGATTAGGTGGTAAGTCCAATAGAAAAGGGAGGGGAAAGGAGTTAGTGAGATGCAGGATGGGTGAAGTTAGTGTGGATACTTTTGGTGAAAAATCAGGAAGATGAAAAGGGGGAAAGTCAAACCCTAGTTGATCTGGAAAGTCTTGAACCACATAATTATCCTTAGAATAAGAATCAATAAAATCTAGATCAATAGTGGTCAAAGATGAATGAGATTGGATCAACATAGACGTCTCAAATACTGCTTCCATTTTATTATCAATGTCCTCAAAAATTTTGTGATCAATGGACCTCTTGGAAGCTTGAAATAAATCTAATGAGAAGGTCTGGTTACTGCAACTTATATTCATTTTCTTAGAATGAGAATTGATATTAGCTGCTGCCATAATCAGAAAAGGTCTTCCAAGGATGGCATTAATGAGAGCCTTAGGTACCTCTATGTCAAGGACCAGAAAATTTATCGGAAATAGACAATTCCAGACCTTGATAATACTATCCTCAACAACTCCCCACAGTTGAATGGTAGATTGATCTTCTAATTGAAATTGAACCTTAGTAGGTTTTAAATCACTGAATCAAAATTCCTCAAATAAGATAGGGGGGATGAGATTACTAGAGGTACCTAAGTCGAGAGGGGCACGAAAAAAAATGGTGTCAATTATGACAACAGAGATGAATGACGTGACCTGGTCCTTTTTTGTGAAAGGTAGCTTGCTCTAAAAAACTGAGCTGGCTGTCTTTGAAAGGATCAACCTTTCTAGATTTTGATCATGCCCTTTTGCAGTAAACTTTTTAGAGACATGAGGAGAATTTAGGAAGGGAATATTCCTCTCGACTTGCTCAAATAAGTCCAAAGGATTGTGGTTAGAGGGCTCTGATTTTGGATTGTTGGATTGCAGTTTTTGTGAGTGGGAAAAAGGGTTTGAATCAAGTGTATTTGGGATTTCTTTTTCTTCTTCCTTATTGAGGTTAGGGGGCTCAATCTTCATTGGTTGAGAATCAGTTTCATCATTTGAATGTGAAGGCCTTAAATCCATGGTGGTTTCCTCACTCCTCAAAGTCTCTGCATACGTAGCTTGGTGATCACTGAGAGGAGGTAGGGGGCCTAATGTTGATAGAAACTAGGTTGGTGCTGTAATACTGGGTTAATAGGAGGCTAAACCATGTGGTTCTGATGTTGGTAGCCACCCGGGTGTTGGTTCCTGTGATTAATAAAATTTGGTGTGGGTTGGGATGGTGAGTGTCCTACAGGTCTTCCAGTCGAAATATCCCCAATTTGATCATTGAGATTGTTAATAAGACGGGTTGTTTCCTTTGTTTTTCTTTGTAACTCCTGCAGGGTTTTCATCATCTAGGCATTAATGTCTTCTTGAGATTGCCCAGATTGATAAGTTTGATTTGAACCATACCCTCCAAATGGGTTCTGTTGTTGGTGTGGAACCGGATTGGTCCAGGAGTGAGCTGGATAATTCCCCCCATTAGAGGAATTTTTCAATTTCTCCTAGAAAGTAGGGATATTTTGGGTGGGGTGATGATTGGGATAAACATAATTCCCTGTTGAACCATAGAAAGCCTCAGAATAATAATTATACTCAGCATGGGATTTATGCAAATTTTCTCCCTTCCGGGTGTTAAAAGGGGTGAGATGTGGAATGTGTGGAGCTTGGGCAGGTGTGACAGGACTCCCTTGGTTGTCTAGGTTTGTTAAATCCTTATGCAACTGTTGTTGCTTAACTTGTAGCTGAGCCATGATAGAGTAGAGATTAGGTGGAGGGGCCTGATTAAGTAGCTCCTGGGTGGAAAAATAGGGGAAAGAAAAATTAGCATGTGGGTTAGAGGACCAATTTTAATTTTCCATTTTGAAAGAAGAGGAAGAATGCAGGAAAAGTCTTTTTGGAGAGGCAAAATCAAGTGGTCCCTCCACGTGTGGAGTTTTGGGCCGCTGCCCGTGTAAAATGGAAGAAACGGGAGGGGAGGAGAAGAGATGGGGATGAGAGAAGTGTGCACACAAGCAATCAAATTCTAGACTTAACTTAATTGTGACTCCCTAGAATTTAACTTAAGGCTTGGTCTACCTAGGAAATAAGTAATCAATAGTGAATACCCATTCTGTCAACAAATCTAACCAAGTTGCTTAAGGGGAGGTTTGGGCCCAAGCGTTTCCAAGGAAAATCCCCAGGTGCTTGTACAAACCTGCACCTAGTCGTTTGACACGGCCCCTCAACTTGAACACCAGGTATAGATGACAGAATTGATATTAACTAGAGAAAACTTAAGTCCTATATAGCAAGCCTAAATTGATGAAACCATAGGGGTCAAATTGCTACAAACTTTAGTTAAGGCTAGGATATTATTGTGCACATGGAATGTGGAGTGCGTTAATTGGGTTGTTGCCCTGTTATTTCAATTTTTTTAGTATGTGTACAGGAATTGGAAAGTGGTTCCAATGAAAAGCAAGTTGTCACACAATTATTGTATTTTTGTCTTTTAAGATTGGATTTAACATAGGGTTTTTTTTTTTAGGGTTTTATTTCTAAGTTTTTGTTGGGGAAATTGTAGATCGCATTTTTGATATGAAAGAAATGCATCGCAGTATAGTCGCGAAATATGATCCAACAAAGATATTGTTTTATAAAAATAGAAAAATTTTGAGTCCCGGTAATTCGTCTCTGGGAGGCGTTGCTTTCACTTTTGAAATCGATCTTTTATTTTTTAGTCGCTCTACTTTGTTTAAAGACGCACGCCAGTTTCCAATCTCCTAACTATGACTTCATCGCTCCTGTTATTAACTCGGATCACATGCGCATGCGTCAAGTAAATCACAAAAGTGAACGTGTGAGTTTCTGTGTGCACGATTCTAGTGAGGTGGTGTTTAGTTATGGAGAAAGCATCTATTGTCAGATTTTCAATATCCTCAGGAAACAACATGCTGGTGCATAATATATAGGCAGTTAAAGAACAGGCACTTAAATCACGCAAATACGATAATTATTAAGCTCACGATGATTTCAAACACATAGAGAGACATATATATATATGCAATTTCATTCACCATTGGAGAGTTGTTGCACAAGGAAATCTAGAGGAAAGCTTATACATGAATGCTTAAAAATTAAACCTAGCTACCAGAAAACGATTGCTTACAAGAATCAATAGGGGGATTTCGCATGCATCATTGGGGGAGAAGTAAGACTACACTACTAAGCAGTAAATAAAAGCAGTAAATATACGAAAAAATAAGCTACTAATCTAGCAGAAGGAAGGGCATTTCTAGGTGGTCTCCGATGGCCTTTGAGTAGCTGAGAGAAGAAGGAGGGGCGGCTAATGGAGCTTAGGCCGGCCCTTGGAGAGAGGTTGGGGAGCTGATCCAGCTTCCTGGAGTGGAGATGGTGGCCTCCATGGCGGTGCTCAACTCATGGAGGTGGAGTGGAGATGGGAGTGGCTAGCCTAAGTGGAATGAATGCCAAGGAAGTGAATGGGGGTGCCTGGCCTCCCAAGGGGTCTTTTTATAGACCCAATGGCTTCTCTCTAGAGAGGTGTAGAACTCTCTAGAGAGAGTCCAAGAGTGTCCAGCCACATGTGGGTGGAGATAGTCTTTGAGATCCAAGAATTGTGGATCTCAATTTGAATTTCTCTTGGTTGCTAAATTTGGCAACCAAGAGGTGGTGCCATCTCAAGAGCTCTCTAGAGAATTCTAGAGAAGTGTGCGTGCGTGAATGGTGTGTGTGTGTGTGTGTGTGTGTGTGTGGTCGTGCTCTCTGTGGCTAGGTGGCTTAGGTTAGGTCCTAAGGGGTTTGGGCAGGTGTAGGTCTTGAATTAGGGTTACAAACCCTAATTTCTAAGGGGAAAATGCAATTAAACTTAACCTAAGTTTAATTGAATGAGTGTGAACCTAATTGAGAGTAGAATAACTCAATTAGGTTGGGTTTAGGTCAATTGGACTCTCACCAAGTCCAATTAAACTTGCGTGGGTTGAGATCTAAGCTCAATTGGACTCAATGAGTCCAATTGACTTAGATGAAGGTAATTGACTTTGATCTAAGTCAATTGGGTTTGGTGAGGACCTAATTAGGTCCTTAGGTAGGTTTAGAGGTGATGTACTAGGGTTAGGACACTTTAATTTAGGTTCCTATGGGGTTGGGATTAGGTCTAGGGAGCTAGAGATCCAAGATCAGGACTTGAATCTCAAAACAGAGACTGGAGACCAGCATTAGACGTCCAATGATAGGATCAGAAGACTTATACTCAAAAAACAGAAGTCCAGACTTCAGTTTTGGACGTCCAATTTGAGTCAGGGGGAAACCAGGGTTCTGTTTTGGGTACTCTGCAGAAATTGGACGTCTGACAAAATGTCTGGACATCCAATAACACTGCAGGAGTGGGTTTGAGGTGTGCGAGAGATGGCTAAGTGTCCTGGACAT
This sequence comes from Thalassia testudinum, assembly GCA_037157565.1. Lineage (NCBI taxonomy): Eukaryota > Viridiplantae > Streptophyta > Magnoliopsida > Alismatales > Hydrocharitaceae > Thalassia > Thalassia testudinum. The sequence goes on from JAZHRO010000051.1 coordinate 11,959,208, forward strand.
CCTATAACTTATCTGGACATCCAGATAAGGGCTGGGACTAGGGTTTTAAAGGCTTCCTAGGGTGTTGTGACCTAATCTAAGGGTGGCTAAGGCTTGGGGAAGTCTCTAGGCTATCCTAGAGCTAGGATGGAGCTAAGCTCTTCACATTTTACTGCTTTATTCCTACTTAATAGCATAGCAAACCTTTAACTCCCTTATATTATTATTCCTACATTTAATCTAAGCCTTCTGCTCCAACTCTGCTGTAACTTTTGTTATTCTAGATCCAACTTCAGATCCTGCTCCAGATCCAGCTCCAAATCTGCTTATTGCCTGCAATCAACATAATGCACTTAATTAGCACATTATAACATTATTTCATGCATAGCTAAAGAAGGGCAATAAAGATGCAGATAATGCGTATGTATGCATGAATAGCCCTAACTTATGCTAAGTTCTAGCTTAATCTAGATCAATTAAGACCTATGATTTCTGCACAATCAGCTTTCAAACAAGTTTGAGATTCCACAAACAAGAGGAAATCAAGTTGCATGGGTGAAGATATGTTTCCTTTTGTTGTTTCTAAAAATGAGAAAAAGAAACCCTAATCCAATTGGTCCTAGGATAGAAATTTAACTACCAATGATTTATTTTTAGGCTTTCTGTATTAAGTAGTGGTCCAAACAATTCAAACAACACCACTACTTTTAAGAGAATCAAACAAGGATTCCAGAAAAGATTTTTGTAAGATTTTAGGAATTTGTTTGATAATTGTTTTAAATTTCTATTTGTACTGGTGTCAAAGTCATAACGCACAAAACCGATCAACTCTTAAATTTATAAACCTAAATAGTGGGGTATCTAGGGTCATCCAAGGAGGCAAGTTTGCAAAAATTAAATATCTTGCTTAGAATAAAAATCTAAACTTTCTTTTTGGTCTTTTTTCAATATATCATTTTTATGTTTCTGAAATTAAGGCAGCATGCGAAGTTGTTGGTGGGAAAAATTACTACACCACTATGCTAATCTAAGTGAGAAAAATTATCCTCTTTCCAAGCTCAACCTAGGCGTGTGGAGGCCTAGGTTAATTAGAAAGGAGTAGTGCAACTATACTACAAATAAAGCAAGGTAATGCAAAAAGAAAGAGTGCAACAAGAAATTAAGGCAACTTCTTTCTTATGCTAAAGGAAATTGTCTACTAGTAGATGAATGCTTAAACAAAAAAAACAAATTGAAAATAAAATAAAGCCAAATCCTTTAGATGATGATGGTGATGAAGAGGATGAAGCTCTTCTTGCTCCAAGCCTGGTAGCTCCCAGGCTTGAAAAGAAGATCTTCAGCTCCTTCCTTCTATAGCTCTGCCAAGGTGATGTCCTCCAAAGCAAGCCCTAAGGGGGCGTGCCCTAAGCTTTTCTCCAAGGGTGGACGTCCACTCTAGGTCCTTCTCCTTTGCCTGGCCGTCCCCCTTGAAGTAGAAAAGTCCTCCTCCTTGGCGTGGCCCAAATTGAAGAGAGTGGGGAGAAGAAGGCACCAAAGGGGCTGGTGATGTGCCCCTTTAATCTTCTTCTCTACTCCTTCTTCTTGGCCATAGGTATAGGTGGATGTAGGTGGAAGCACACACTAATGGAGGATGCTCTAAAATGGTGGTAGGTGGTGGGTTTATATAGAGTAGGAAGGGGGCTAAGGTGACTCTTGAAATGGAGGGCTAAGATGGGAAGATGGAGGTGGTTGGGGATCCTATGGCTAAGGGCAATTGGTGCCAACCCAAGGGACACCTAGGGTGTGGTTATGGGAGGTGGCACCCCTTGAAGTTGGCACCAAAATAGCTTCTAGAAGGGGGTCTTAGGTGTCGCCAAGAAAGGTTCTAGAAGGAGGGGTTATGTGGAGGGTGGAGATGGGTTTAAGGGGAGATGTGTGGTGGAGATGAAGGGGATTTTTGGAGGGAAAAGTGGTGCCAACAAGGGGGTACCTAGGGTGGTTTTGGTGCCACTTTTAGGTGTCTTTTGGAGGTGGTGGGTAGGCTAGGTTGGCGCCAAGTAGGTTAGCTTATGTGGAGCTTAGGTGGAGCTAGTTGGGTGGAGTTGTTAGGTGGGTTTTTAGGGTGGTACAAGCCAAGGAAGTTGGAGCATAGCTAAGCTAAGCTAAGCTAGCTTAGCTAATGGAGGAGTAGAGGAGGAGGTTTTGGAGCTAGGGTTTGAAGAGAGGAGCTGAGGAGGAGAAGTCTGGAGCTGGAACTGGAACTGGAGCTGGCGGCTGCTGAAGAGGCTGGCATGGAGCTACTCTAGCTAGCTTAGCTTGCTAGCTCTTTGCTAGCTGCTAAGCCAAGCTAAAGTGAGCTGGCTTCTACCATAATGAGCTGAGGTGAGCTGGGTCTAGTGCTCCCGGGGAGGATCAAGCTGGTTGAGGAAGCTAAGGTAGCTTAGCTCAACTGAGTTGAGCTAAGCTGAGTCTCCGGGAGCTGGACTTGAGCTTCCTGAGCTGGGATGAGTTCTTCTTCAGCTGGTTGGAGTTCAGTGGAGCTGGATGTAGCTAGATCTAAGTTGGGGTAAACTCCAATCAACTCAACTGAGCTAGCTAGAGCTCCTTGTGGACTTGTGGGAGTTAAAATGATCTAGACTCAACTAGGTTATGCTGGATCTGAGCTGACTTGAGGTAGGGTGAGCTACGATGAACTCTCTTGAGCTGCCATTCAGTTGAGATTGGCTTAATGGAGCTGGGATGAGCTAACCCTAGTTCAAGCGAGCTAGGTTCCAGCTGTGGTGAGCTGGATCAAGCTAGTCTGAGCTTCTCCTTCACCATTTGCCTTCTTGTGTGCTAGGGTTTTAGGGATCTGTATATCTGTTCATCCCTAACATTCACAAAAACATATAAAAAAGACAATAAAAAATGCAATGCATGCCTAACCTAATTTATGCCTAAATGCATCCCAAAAATCCATTTGCGGAGTAAAATCCTAAGAGCTAGGTTTGTTTTAATGCATAAGAATGATGATAAACTGGCATTTATCAAGCGCGACTCACAGGTGGTGGAGGGCGGTCAGGGGTTAGGAGAGGGCCGAGCCGACATGGCACCAGTTTGTCACCCCCTTCTACGAGCAGTACTTTCCCCAGACGTGGCAAGATCAGAGGAGGCAGGAGTTCCACACTCTCCGCCAGGGGACGATGACAGTGAGTGCATATCGCACACATTTTCTGGAGCTGTCTCGTTTCGCCGCGACAGCCGTAGCTTCTGAGGAGGAGCGCCTGTGGAGGTTCACCGAGGGGCTTCGACCTGCTATTCAGGGGTATGTCAAACCCCTGAAGTTGCCTACGTTCTCGAGAGTGGTGGAGGCAGCTATGACATATGAAGAGATCGACCCGGCCACACGTGACACTGACAGCAGCTGGAAGGGGCCATACCAGCCAGACTACTCACAGGGCCGGTAAGAGAGGAGGCACGCGGTGCCCGCAGGAGGGCCGTCACGCTTTGCGAGGCTGTCAGTGGCCTTTGGAGGCCCCCGACAGGGGCCAGCTACCAGCACTAGACCCCTGCCCAGCCGTTAGCAGGGACCTACCGAGGGCAGGAGTCGAGTTCCCCTTTTCTACCAGTGTAGCCAGCCGAGCCACATCAGGAGGGACTGCCCGTCTAGGGCTGGAGGTCAGAGATGCTCCCCGCACCGAGCGTTGGAGGACGAGCAGGAGGCCGTGGTTCCCAGACACATGGGGGAGGATAGCAATTGCAAGGAGGGTACCGGCCGGCGGCTACCCTTCCGACGCGGAGTGTGGCTGCTTCTTCCGCACTGAGGACTGAGCGGTGTATCAACACCCTAACACACAGAGACACCAAAGCTTCAGGTTCAGTGGTGGCAATTATGGTTACAGTTTCTGGCAAACTAGTTTACAAACTTTTTGATTCTGGTGCCACGCACTCGTTTGTTGCTGCTAGTTTTGCTGTTAGTTTAGGACAGGACTGTGTGTTGTTAGAGGATCCGTTTGTGATCAGAGGTCTGGGTGGTTAGCTATTTGTAGCTGAGGAGGTTTACACAGGTTGTGAGGTCAGTGTTGGGGGACACAGCCTCCCTGCTGATCTGATTGTGATACCGAAGAAGGACTTTGGCGTGATTCTGGGGATGTACTGGCTATCCGCTTACCATGCTTTGGTGGACTATTTTGAGAGGAAGATCGTCTTCTCCATACCGGAGATGCCTTCTTTTGAGTTTCACGGACAGCCGTTGGACAGAGGCTTCAGGTGCATTTCTGCACTTCGGCCGGTGAGACTTTTGGGCCAAGGGTGTGAGGGCTTTCTGGCTTGTGTAGTGGTAGAGCACAGCCCTGTGGTAGATTTTCAAAGTATTCCGATGGTCAGAGAGTACCCCGACGTGTTTCTAGAGGAGCTGCCAGGACTACCACCTGAGCGTGAGATCTAGTTCGAGATTTGACTGGTACCGGGGACCGGCCCCATTTCTACAGTACCTTACAGGATGGTACCACTTGAGCTGCGAGAGCTCAAGTCCCAGTTGCAGGACCTTCTGGAGAAGGGCTTTATGAGGCCCAGTGCGTCTCCGTGGGGAGTCCCGGTATTATTTGTCAAAAAAAAGGATGGTACCCTACACCTTTGTGTGGATTATAGACAGCTAAACAGGCTCACCATCAAGAACAGGTATCCACTGCCGAGGATTGATGATCTGTTTGACCAGTTGCGAGGTGCCACGGTTTCCTCCAAGGTAGACTTGAGGTCTGGCTACCACCAGTTGACGATCAAGGAGACCGACGTCTCCAGGACAGCTTTCCGCACCCGGTACGGACACTACGAGTTTTTGGTCATGCCATTTGGGCTGATCAACGCCCCCGCTGCTTTCATGGATTTGATGAACCGGGTGTTCAAACCATATCTGGATCAGTTCATGGTGGTATTTATCGATGATGTGATCATCTACTCTCGGGATCAGGCGCAGCACGGACAGCACTTGCGGATGGTTTTGGACACATTGAGATGACGTAGGTTGTATGCCAAATATAGTAAGTGTGAGTTCTAGTTGAGGGAGGTGACCTTTCTAGGTCATGTGATATCAGGGGTTGGCTTGGCTGTGGATCCAGCCAAGGTTCAGGCAGTGCTCAGGTAGGACAAATCACGTACAGTGATAGAGATCCACAGTTTCTTGGGACTAGCAGGCTACCACCGGCAGTTTATCAGGGGTTTCTCGCAGATTGCACGTCCTATGACACAGTTGACCCAGAAGGACGTGCCCTTTTCTTGGAAAAATGCTTGTGAGGCATGCTATCAGGAGTTAAAGGAGAGGCTGACTTCGGCTCCTGTGCTTACCATTCCGGACAGCAGTAGTGGGTTCGTTGTGTACACAGACACCTCTTTGCAGGGGTTAGGGGGTGTGCTCATGCAGCGGGGTCATGTTGTCGCTTACGCTTCGCGGCAACTGAAGCCCCATGAACATAGCTACCCTACCCACAACCTAGAGTTAGCAGTTATCATCTTCACACTGAAGACTTGGAGACACTACCTGTACGATGATACCTTTGAAATATTCAGGATCATAAGAGCCTCAGGTACTTGTTTGATCAGAAGGAGATCAACATGAGATAAAGACATTGGCTAGAGCTCCTGAAGGACTACGACTGCAGCATTTCCTACCATCCGAGGAAGGCCAACGTGGTGGCTAATGCCTTAAGTTGGAAGGCACTCGCCCACTTGGCCAGTTTACAGGAACAGAGTTGGAGACTCATGGAGGAGATGGGTAGTTGGTAACCCCTAGAGTTACTGGGGTACTGTGGGGCAGTGACTGTGACACGACAAACGAGGCAAGAGCTAATAGACCGCATCATCACAGGACAGATGGCAGACCTATACCTGCAGTCGTTGTGTGACAGAGTATTGTCAGGGAATCCTGGAGACTTCTCCTTTACCTACGAGATGCTGCTCATGAGGGGACGTTTGTGCGTTCCCAAGGACAAGGAGCTGTTCAGAGAGCTTCTGACAGAGGCACACGGTTCCAGGTTCACCATACATCCTGGGAACACAAAGATGTATCATGACCTGAGACGCGACTTTTGGTGGAGGGGAATGAAGTAGGATGTAAGTGAATTCGTACAGCAGTGTTTGGTGTGTCAGCAGGTAAAGGCTGAGCATCAGAGGCCTGTAGGGCCGTTGCAGCCACTTCCAGTGCCAGAGTAGAAGTGGGAGAGCATCACCAAGGACTTGGTGGTGGGCTTGCCCATTACCCAGCGAGGACACGACGCAGTCTAGGTGATTGTAGACAGATTGACAAAGATGGCACGTTTCTTGCTAATCCGAGTCACCTTGGGACCAGCACAGTTGGCAGAAAGGTAAATTTGTGACGTGGTACATCTGCATGGAGTTCCACAGGAGATTGTATCCGACTAGGATACCCACTTTACATCCCAATTTTGGGCTGAGTTTCAGCAGGCTTTGGGGACACAGTTGAGGTTCAGCACGGCATACCAACCCCAAACAGACAGACAGTTGGAGCACACGATATAGACACTTGAGGACCTTTTACGTGCTTGTGTACTAGACTGGAGGGGCTCTTAGGAGGAGCACTTGCCCCTAGCAGAGTTTGCATATAATAACAGCTATCACTCGAGCATCGGCTTGGCACCCTACGAGGCTCTGTACGAATGGAGGTGTACTGCACCCTTGAGTTGGGTTGAGGTGGGGACCAAGTGGGAGGTTGGCCCCAGGCTGATCCGGCAGAGTGAGGAGGTGATTGAGTAGATTCACAGATGGCTTCGCACTGTCAGGAGCGGACAAAAGAGCTATACTGATCGGAAGCGCAGAGAGGTGCAGTTTAAGGTTGGGGATCATGTCTTTTTTCGCGTTTCACCGATGAAGGGCCTGTAGCATTTTGGGGTGAAAGGGAAGTTCGCACCGAGGTTTGTGAGGCCCTTTGAGGTCCTGGAGTGGCTTGGACCCGTTTCTTACAGGCTTGCCCTTCCTCCCCAGCTTTCTGGTGTGCACGACGTGTTCCACGTGTCCAACCTCAGGAAGTACGTCGTCGATCCCAGTCACGTTCTGAGCCATGAGAGTGTCGAGGTGGGTGACGACCTGACCTACCCTGAGCGACTAGTGCAGATACTAGATAGAACCATTCAGAGTTTGAGACAGAAGCAGGTACCCCTGGTAAAGGTCTTGTGGAGGAGCTAGAGGTACGAGGAGGCTACCTGGAAGCCTGAGGCGGTGATGTGAGAGCGGTACCTGGAGATCTTTGGGGGTACGTCTTTTCGGACTGGCTTCGGTCTTCTTTGAGTTCATTATGCGTATGTTGTTCTCTTTCCACACCCTACCTAGTTCAAGTTTCGGGGACGAAACTTCCTTTGAGTTTGTTAAGATGTTAAGACCCGTGCTGTTAAGCCTTTTTAAGACGTCCGGACTTTAGGTCAGATGTCTGGACTGAGGGTCAGACATCTTGTAAGACATCTGGACTCATTCCCAGATGTCTGAAAAATGAAAATTTCGTGTACGAGCTCGCATTTACATGCATGCTGTGCAGAGACAGTACACTTCTCTCGTTTCCTTCTTCTTTTCTCTCCTTCCGCTTGACGAAAACCCTAAACCCACACCCTTATATAAGTCCCCCTCCTCTCCCTCATTCCACCCCCACTTCCCAGCCACTTTCCTCCTTCCTCTAGCGAGGGCAGCAGAGCGAGAATGGTGGAGAGAAGGAGCGGAGTGAGAGGAGAGGAGGAGCAGCATGAGAAGGAGAGGAGAGCAAGCTTGCAAGCTCGCGTGGGAGCTTGTCAGTGAGCTCACGGCTGGAGAGGCGCGTGCGCAAGGTGGAGGAGTGCATCAGGGAGGGTCTCCTCGACACTGCTGCAACCGAAGCAACAGGGGAGAGGGCACGGCGCAGCCACGGCGGTGCGAGAGGGTGGAAGCAGGTTCTGGTTCTGGGATTTTCCTAGAATCAGATGTCTGGAGTGACCTCCAGACGACGGTGCGAACGTCTGGAGGTGGTGCCAAACATCTGAGAAGGAGGCCTCGCGAAGGTACGTCTTCTTTGCGGATACGACCATGTAAGCCACTTTGCTGATGCACTGTTTCATGCCCAATTTGAGAAGATTCGATTTTCGCGTGCAGGATTCACTTCGGGAAGGCGCAAGACACGCCCTCCCATGCATTTCAGACGTCTGGGTGACCTACCAGATGAAGGGAAGCGCTTCCAGACTTCTGAAGAGGTGGTCGGACGTCTGGAACTGGGTCCAGATGGTCCAGCGGAGTTCCTGGATGTTTAAGGAGTGGCGCAGGACTTGAGGTATGGCACTGGACACTTTTAAGACGTCTGGAAGTTGTTTCAGACGTCTGATTTGAGTCAGAATCACTGTTTTTGACCCATTTATGGTCCGCTTGAGGTCCGATTTCCGCAATTAAGATACCGATGTTTCTCGTATGAATTCCCCTACTTGTTGGAATACTTTCTATACTGTTCTGAGCATTCTCTTGTGATAGGACCTTGTTCCATTGCAAGTTCAGGGCTTGCTGAGGCACGTGGACCTATTGTTCAAGCCCCCGCTACTTCTGGGTTTGCTCGTAGAGTGGCTTCCCCTTAAATTAATTACAACTTAAATGCATGTGTGAAATGAATGATTAGAACCTAGGATATGACATGAATCCTAGGACTAGAAATATTGGAATGTCTGTATTGAACGAATGGATTGCAGTTTTGCAAGAGTAGATAGAATGATAACAATTGCCTGTAAATGAATAACAGTTGCCTGCAAAATATGTAGTATTTGTGTTAGTTAACTGTTGAATGTAACCTTCCTGTCGCACACGTGAAATGTCGTAATATGAGCTACATGTATATAATTTGAAAATGGAAAGTTGAATGTTGGAAACACGAGCTATCTATAAATAAACTGAATATGGGATAGAGATACAAATTGCATGTGTATAACCTGAGAATGGAATTTGAAATGATGAAACCTGGTGTGGAATGGCACGAGGTATATGAGCATGAACCCTACGAGGAATTAGGAGATGAGCCCCTGGAAATAAATGGGATGGATCTGGGAATGTGTTGGGAAGTGTGCTGGCCCTTAAGTACGTGGTACCAAGGGGAGCACATGTTGCCTCTTACTGTAGAGGGGAGCTTGTTGCCTTCGAGTTGAGACCCGAGGTGGGTTTGGCCACTTTGCACCGACTCTGTGGCCATCGTGTACACTGTACCGAGGAGAGCTACTAATGTAGGGAGAGAGCTAGCCACCCCACAGGGCCTGAGGTTCTGCTAACCACCCTACACTGACTTGTTAGGCCCACTGTGAAAACCAGGGTAGTCAGGCGAGGGTGCATGGACTATGCTGGGGTGAGACTCATGTTTGGTTCTTAGGGGCTAGACCCCTATTACTAAGAGGGCTATGCTTTATACTGGTTCCGTGCTGTGCTTTGGACACACCCACTAATGGAAATGACTGACCTCGTGGCAGTGCGGGGTAGCTACCTGTGTGCTTATCGTGCGTGCCGTAGTCACCGTTACGTCTGTCCGTGACCTTGGGGTGGTTGACTGGGTGTAGGATCACCACGGGGGACTCTCCCGGCCAGGAGAGCACCACATGAGACTTCTACTCTTCGAAAAAGACTGCAATCAAGATCGTTCCCACAAGGAACATTTGAGATCAAGAAAGAGACTTGATAAATAAACCAAGTGGTGAAAGAAAGAATAATTAGTTAAAGAAATTGAAAAACAACAGCTACATGTCCACCTTTACTACTTTTGTTAGTTGGTTGCCACTCTACTCAACGTTCGCTGATGTTTTGTACTCATAACCCCTTTTCAGGTCCAGGTGTTGAGCAGCCTGAGCCTACAGCTGCAGAGGGTGTTGGGCCCAATAGAGCCCAGTAGTTGTAGCTTTCTGTTGTACTCCTTTCTCCGTTGCAATGAGTAGTTCTTGCACCTCTGTACTCTGACATTTTGTACCTTATATTCCTATACCCATTTACTTTATATTGTTGTGGTGGTGTATACTATAGTAGTTTTACTTCTTTACTGTTGTACTTTTGTTACTGTTAGTTTCTTAGCATAGTGAATGTGGTTTACTTTCCTGCCTTTTTGGTTACTTTCTCGTTGGACGACTGGGTATTGGGATCATTCGAATTGGTCCGGTCTCGTCTCTTGTAGGGATTCAGGAACTGGGTCGTAACAACTCGATTACTCGAATACCAATCTGATTATGCCTTGTTATGAGATAAGGAGAGAAGAAAGGAAATTGTGAGGAGGGGGGAGGGTTTTGCTTTAGGATTGAATCCTCGGAATGCATGCTTAAGAGCTAACACTTAGCCTCTGAGGAAGAACGTTTGCCCTTGTATGCCATGCTACGTTGGATCTGTGCTTGTTCTGAGGCCTTGATACTTAAGGCGTCTAAACCTCATGTGCGACATTTGATTGTGAGTACTGTGGCTATATTTGAGGTTAACTCTAGTACTTTGCTAATGTGGATAATTGAGTAAGTGATTCACAAGCACTGTAGAAAAATTGATCTGAAATCGAATCCCTGATATGTGCTTAACTTGAGGGATATCCTCGGTGTTCAAAAGTGCCATTTTAGTGTTTCTCTCTCTTCTTTTTATCATAACGATTTCTTGAGGTAATCTTGTTTATAATCGAATATCATTTCAGTAAATTATTCATTGCATATCTTTGTGACAATTAATTATTGTGCTCAACTATTTCATATTGCGATTAGTGTTGTGAATTTTATATTTGTTTCTTGTGAATGACCTCGGACTCCAAATAGATTTCAAGTTCATAAATTTAAGCATTTTGTGTGATTTTCATCCTATACTATAACGTGTATTTCTAAGCATCGATGATTTTGCCTAAACATTTATTTAGATAAGTATTTAAGTTAAGTTAGTAAAGTTACATAGGATAATATATATATATATAACCTATATGTATACATTGATAATTATAAATGTACATATTAAACATATATAATTGAGCATATAATTATTATGTATAGTAATATATCTATATTTATTTATTTACTTAGAGATTGTATATATTTATAGTTATATAAGTTAATTAAGTATATTATTAAGTTAATTTAAAATAGATTAGTAAATTAATAAGCTATTGAAGTAAATTATGTTGTAGTCTTGTATATTATAATTTAAACTATTTTAATTATATTTATAACCATATTTATACTATAAAATATTATGTATATTGTATAATTATGTAATATATACATTCACCGTGTATATTAAATGTGTAAAAATATAAATAAATCGAATTAAATTATTTAAAAATATTCATTAATTATATAATTAAATAAATTAACTAACTTAAGAGTCAATTGTATCATCATTTCATCAATTTATACTTTAATTAAGTAATTAAGCCTAAATTATACATGAATTTATCCTTAACTTTAACAAATTTTTAAACATATTTATATAATTAATTAAGGTAAACAAATTATACCAATAAGAAGCCTTATGCATTGGTTACATGTATATATAATTTAATTGTAAAATAAATAAATATTTAATACCTAAACAGATCCCTAAAATCCTAAATAAGTCACGCCATCGCACTAACATTTTGTGCTAAAGAAGGTGCCAACATCAGCGGTAGGGAAGCGCACGTAGCACTATTTAATGATTCACATGGGATGACCTCCCGTCTAGTAAAGGGGTAAGATCCCTAATGAGCATTATACCTCCGAGCATTTAGAGAGAGAGAGAGAAAGAGAGGAATGGGCTGGAACCACGGGCCTGTGGGCCTGTGCATGGGCCTGATTTTATATATATATATAGATATACCCTTATGGGCTGACTTAGCAGTGGTACCGATCCAACCCCTATGGGGACGTTGATCTTGCAAAAGGTCAGCCCAAAAACCAAATTTTTTTGGGTTAAGGGTAAAATAAGTGTTAAGTTAAAATCAAGCTAAATGTTAGAGCTTTGTGCTGTGTGTGTTTGTGTTAGTGTTAATGCATATGAGTGTTAAATGTTAACGTGTGTGTGTTAGTATATATGTTTATATATATAGATTTAAGTTGCGTGTGTGTGTGTATATATATATATATATATATATATATATATAAATGTTGTACATATATTATATTATATATATATGTACTGTTAATAAAAAGAATATTATTTTTTCCTTATTTTTGTAGATATGTTTTTAGGGTTGTTGCTCACATTTATATATGTAAGAAGTGTCATATATATATTGGTTAGTATGTATATATAGTGTATATAATGTACGATTAGTATGTTAAATTAGTCACTTAGCTTAGTATTATTTTATACATACATAGGTAGATGTATATAAGTACTATAGATAGCTCCTTTTATGGCTTGATTGTACATATTTTTAAAGCATAACTTAATATTGTATATAATTAGATAAAGATACATAGATATTGTGTACATACTTAACATAGTTTAGTTTAAAATAGTTTTTTATGTCTTTAATCTTGTATATATTCTTGAGGCATTATCATTAACATTAATTAATTTATTCTTATATATAATTGACTTAGATTAGTTCATTCTTGATTCTTTTATTTATAATTCATTCTATTGTAAATAAACTTAATATTTTTGGAATAAAAGATGATTTTTGGATAATAAGGGTGAACTATATCAATAACTACCTTCTAGTGACCGACCTAGAATAAAATCAGTAAAAATTGTATATAAATAAATACTTCCATCTGGATTGTGACACTATGCTACAATGTAATAATTAACCCTAATTAACTAGCAGTCTGGATCATTAATTAGTAAGTTACTCATTTAGGAAGCTAATATCCATTTATACATTCTAACCTATTCTTAACTTATTTATAACCTAAGCTATAGTGTATATTAATATACTTATACTATATAGCTAAATTATATGTGCGTAATGTATATAGAATACATATGTATTTAGAGCATGTATATACAGTAGTAAATTTAATTAAATAACTTGAATCCTTAATTATAGTATTTAGTATGTATATTAACCTATTTATAACCTAATCATGTAGTGTATATAAGTTATATAAGCTTATACAAGGTATTATGCACCTACTTTAGCACCCATTGTAAATATATATTAGGTATTACAACTAAATTAATTAAAATCATGGAATAAATAGCCTAATATGTTAATTAACCTATTATGACCTTAATTTGTAATTTGGACGACTAATGGACCCCTAATTAAATGGCTATTTCCCTGATTAGATCATAGTCAATTGTAGTGCAGATGGTGAGAACTTATAGTGCCACATCGTGTATAGTAAAACCACTTGTGCAGTAAATCAGTGCCAGCCTCCACTAGCTTACCAGCTAGTACGGGGGTCGACCCCCCTATTGACCATTCTTCCGATGTTTGTGAGAGAGAAATATGCGGGCCTGTGCCTACTGGGATTTAGAATTAGGATGCTATGAGAGCACAACCCAATAGGGAGGGTTTCTCTTATCTTATTGTTGGAACCTTGTTCCACTTCTTGTTTTGGTGTTAACAAAATTATTATGAATTAAAGTTTGCAATTGAGTGTTTTTTAGATTTAGGTGAAGATCAAGCAAACATTGAACTATGAGAAGGCGGCAAGATGACAAGGAGTTGATGATAGAAGATCATTTGGAGTTTATTTTGTTAGATTAGGTTTTTATTTTATTCTTAGAATGCATGCCTCTTAACAAAGAAATAAGAATTAGATCGTAAAAATCATATAGAGATAAATTAGGATAAAACATTACGATCATTCGATTTATTTCAAAGTACATATTGTTTAAAAGATACTTTTTTCATGTTTAAAGTATTCGATCATTCGATTTATTTCAAAGTACATATTATTTAAAAGAAAGTTTTTTAATGTTTAAAGTATTTGCAAAATAGGCTAGTGATCTTGCTGTATTTATATTTAAAAAGGTACTTGTTAACCCACAAGTACCGATACTAAAGTTTAGTACTGATACATGTTAGTTACAGGTTTGGGTTTTTGAAAGAAACAAACCTGTACCACGTGAGTACCGATACAAGTGAGTTACAGATTTGTGTTAAATATTTAAAATCCAAATCTGGAAGTAACGAGTACCAGTACTCATGATTAGTACCAGTATCCAATAGGTACTATCTGTGACAAGTTAAATTAAAACATAAAACAGTATGTCACTAGTACCGGTATCCATACTTTAATACCAATGCCAGTTAGCCGTTGGCTCAAAATTGAACGGCTAGAAAATTAATTTTGGCAATATGAACGTTAGGATTTAAAACCCAACATCTAGTAGACGAACCCCTAAGGTCCTAACTCTATAAATAAACCCTTGGACCCTTAGTTTACATATAGAAAACTACAAGGAAAATTCTAGATTTTTGAATTCCAAATTTCCACCATATTTTCAAGAGAGAAAGAAGAAGCTTGCCATTCACTCTCTCTACATTCTTGCAAGCTCTACGGCGTGTTTTTCTCACGCATCTACGAAGTGACTCACGTCCATCCTAGGCTCTCAAATTGGTATTCATTTTAATTATTGTTGGGAGGCATAGAAATTCTTGTTGTAAGAGTTCTCTTTCTTACACCAATTCTTATTTGCATTTTGATCTTGTTGCTCATTGGGTTGTAACAAATATGGTATTGTACTTGGATTGAAGTAACCCGTTAATTACCTCGATTAGTAAAGTGATTCCCTCTGGGTTGAGGGAACTGGGTTAAAAATCCTAAGTTAGGAGGGTTAGGTAGTGGAGTACCCAAGTGAGTGGGGAACCACTATATATCTTGTGTCATTTTCTGTGGTTTGATTTTTTATACAAATTTTCTTGTTATTACTAATACTTTTCTCTGTTTCAAAAAAAAAAAATACTAATACTTTGCTTGAGTGCTTATGCGCGTAGCCATCTATCTTTAGATCCTATCACTTGTAAATGACCAGTTCTTGGCCTGAGAACAAAAATCAAGGAGAATTAGGGGCTGTGCCTAGGAATTTAATAAATGATTAAGAGGGATGCTTAGAATATCATTAGGAGTGTAAGAATGTGAGCTAGCCTGAGTGTAAGCTGAGAAGAAGTGAAGGCTAAGTGTCAAAAGAGAGCCATGCCTTAGAAATAAAAGGGAAGAATAAAGAAAAGAAGAGAAGGAGAAGAATAAAGCTAACTTATATAATCTAAAATGTAAATTAATCTATTTTCTTTTTGCCTAATATTGTTCATAGTTTTTAAAGCAAGTATATAATTCTTCCTCCTTTCTATTCTTCATTTATGAACTTGTATATGATTAGTTTAGTTGTAAATAAATAGATACTTTTGTATAATCTTGTGTGTACATAGATATAGTTAATCTAACCTGAACTCAAGTTTTTCTGCCTTTAAATTGTATATATTCTTTAGTCATTTTATGAGTAGATAAGTCATTAATCTCGATTCACATGATCTAAATTGTATATAATTGACTTACTTTGTAAATATATGTATAATTGTATAAATAATTCATCCGTAAATATTCTTCATATTTTTGGAATAAAAGATTGATTTTTGATCTTAAAGTGTAATGTATATCGATAACTATCTCCCAGTGAACAGCCTGGAATAAAACTAGTAAAAATTGCATATAAATAAAATGACATCCAATTGGATTGCGATACTATACTACATATAGAATTGTGACATTAAAAACCCTAAATTAACCACGATCTAGATTCGATCATCACCTTTCTTTGGCCGGTGATGCTCAAAAAACGTCACTCATGATTGCCAGTAGCCTCAAGCTCCTTTACCTATATAATGACCTCCTCAGTGGCTTGTGCGAGCTATCGCCTCCCTCCCCCTTGAGTCGATTAGCATCCACTTCCAATTCTCCTTCCTCTTCATCCTTGGCCCGTGATAGGGGTCAATTCCATCTCACCATTCATCCATGCCACTAGGGATCTTGTAACACTTGAAGGCATCCTAAGCTCCCTTCCCTTCGAGCTTTCATCGTTGGAAGTCCTCTTCCCCTCCATTGATGCCACAACCACCATATTTGGTTGCCTCAAAGACCCATTCATCCAGTTATATTAGGTTTCATTGCTTTTTTAGTTTAGATTAGCTTGGATCAGTAAATTGGATCAAAATTCATCATTTAATTGCATTAGTTTAGTTTAGAATATCTTAGATTAATGTTACTATTCATTCTCTTCTGATCGATCCTCTCTGATCAATTCCTATCAGAGAGGAAGATCCACTCATTCATTTCAATCCATTAGTCTCCCTCTTCATTTCACAATCGCGTTCAATTGATTTCCACATGGTTTTAATCACAATTCACTTCCTCCATGAGAGCTGCCTTGAGATCTCAAGCTCTCTAGCTTCGAGATCTCAAGGTACGTAAATTTCACTTGAGGGTTCTCTCAAACATTCCATCTAATCACAAGGACCCTCCCTATGATCTGAATTGAGTTGATTTGATCAATTAAATTGGATTTGATTTTCGTGACTGATAGAGGAATTTCTAGAGCAATTATGTTTTAATCAATTTTAATTGATTAAATTGAGCTTATATTTATTTAGTTGAATTGATTGTTATTGATCTAAACTTATTGTATTTGATTTTTATCACATGATGAGCTCGTGCGTAATTTCAACATCTGGTACAATTTTTGTTCATCGCTTGGTAGCGAGGGCTATAGATTTTTGATGCACGGATCGGTTTCCCTTGCAAAGATCTAATCAATTATAGAGCATCGCTCAAGATCCTTGAACACTAATCAATAGTGTGCAAGATTCTTGGATGATCAGATCAATACAACAAAGCCACATTAAGAGCCTAAGTAGGCAATAACTAAATCGTATTGGAATCAAGTTTAATCTGCCAATGAGGAAATGAATGATGTTTAAGGGATTCAAATGATGGTTTGGAATTAATTTTCAAATGGATTTAATGCTTCATTTGATCCGTCCTTCCCACGCTATCTATAGCGAAGAAGAAGACCATATTAGGGTTTTAGGGTTTGTTGACCTTTGATTCGATTTGAGTATAGTTACAGGCTTTCCAAGGAACATTTGCAATACTTTAGTTTAATTTTTAGCTGATTTAATTTTGATCTAAGATTTAATGGCTTTATCGCCCAGGTTAGGGGTTGAATATGAGACTTGAGCTCTTAAATCAGGTTTTAAGACCTAGGCAAGATCTTCTGAGAATTTTCTACATTTATGCAACCTATGTGAGTGATTTCATTGAGTTTTGAGCTTTTAAAGCAATTCTGAGATGGTTTTGAACAATGCAGCAGTAATGTTCTAAACAAAGTTTTGAATGAGATTTCAACGTAGATTTTAAATGAGCTTTGAATGATTTTTGAGTTATAATCAATCCTCTAGAACAAAATTGGCATCACTAAAACATACTTTACTTTTGCCGTCGATTTTTTAACCAACAGCAAAGCCAAAATCATCGATGGAATGCAGCGACACCGTTATTATTATCACTGTTTCGTTTTGCCATTGGTTAGAGGGCATTATCAGACGTCAAAATAATGTTTGACCATCAGACGGATTGGATATTTCGACATCGTTTCAAAATCGATGGTAATTGCATTTGCTGTTGATTGTCTCATAAGCAACAGCAAATATAAGTCACTTTTTCCCGCCTTTACGTGCCCTTTCTTTATTTTCGCCATCATTTAAGTAAATTTACCGTCACTTATATAAGCGACAGCAAAAAATTTTTTCCCCTCATTTTTCTTAAAAGCAACAGCATAGAGGTAACTTCAAAAAGATTTGTGTCATCGCTTATTCAAATGAGCGAGGACATAAAAGGGGAATTGTGATTCTCTCAAACCTTATACGCCGTCGGTTATTAGGATAGGCTATGGCAAAAATATTTTTAGCGTCACATCTATGCTGTTGCTTATTTAAATAAGTGACGGGAAATGTATGGGTTTTTCTTTTAATTAGAAAATGATGGAAACTACCTACTAAACCTACTTAAAGACTTGCTTTTATAGAAAAACAAGTAATGAAAATGAAGAGAAGTTTATATTTCATAAATATAAAATCTACTACATAAAAAGTTTGAAAATGAAATATTTACATAAAAAAGGTAACATGAAAAACATAACAAAAGAAAATGGGTAAAAATCAAAATGCAACTGCCCTAATGCTACCAGCTCCACCTGCACCACCCATGGAGTCATCGTTGTCTCATCTGTAGATGCTGGGATCTGTTGAAGATGGATGCTCTGACTGGCCCTTCTCCTGAAGAAGGGCTATAAGCATCTGAAGCTTACAAGCCATGGCATTTATCTTATTCTTCATCTCTACCTCTTTCTTCTCCCTCTCCTCCTCTCGTCTCTGTAGTGTATCCATCTTTTGATGAAGCTGATCAAAGACACTAGATGAGACAGCACCTTTCCTCTCATACCAGGTGGATAACGTGTATGCCCTCCCCATGCTACGAATGAAACCACCATGTTCTGATGGTAACACTCTCCTAAATGCCTCCTTTGGATCCAAAAGCTAGTGGACACTGTCGGAGGTCTTGTCAGTGGGAGGATGTACTAATTGTATCATTTGCTCCTAAATGTATTAAAAAATATTATTATAATATATATATACACAAAGTAGTAAATTTTTTACATTTAGGAAACTTACATGTTTCTCCTGGTATGACTCAGGAATCCACTTATGAGAACTCTCAGCTACAGCCTTACAGTGGGTGATCCCGTAGTATCCATCCTAGTCATTTCCATCCCATCATGTGTAGTGGACTGAAAATATAAGAAAATGCAATTATATTAAAATAGCTTAAAAATTAAGTAATATTTAACTGAAAAGTAGTTTCAACACTTACATAATGGCTCCTGACTGTCTCGATGATCCTTCGACCCAAACAATGGGTTTGTGATGGAGCTTTAGCCCTACTGGCTTTACTTATTTTTGCTTGCTCCGGTAGACATATACAAGAATATTTTTTATGAATTTAAGATATATGAAATTAATAAAATTATTTTTAATCATTTACTACCCTCCGTCTTCGGAACCAGCCAATGCCCGCATGCCTTCTCCCAATCGTCAAGCATGACATCTGGAGGATAATTCTCCATTGCCTCTTCAGGTGAACTGCAGTTTGAAAAAAACTAAATACCAAATATAAATTGTTAGAAATAATATATGAAATTATTTATATAATAAAAATGTAAATATTTAAAAATGTTACATTTCTCTTGGTCTCCATCCTCAAATCTCTGTGGATTTTGGCGGCATGTTTAAGAATATATCGAGAGGCATTGCGGTCGTCACCCCAATCGTAATTTACTTACATTAAAAGAATATGTCAATCTTAATTTATAATAATTTTAAGAAAAGTTATAAAAGAAATAACTTTGATAAATGAAATTACCTCCAACTAATGGAGGAACTACCTCTTAAGCTCTGCAGGCCCCTTCCACCAGTCAAAGTAGCAAATGGGTACAATGGACTTAACAATTGTGCCCACTCAACTGATGAAGCCCAGGTAGTTCTCCACCTCCCCTATGATTCTAAACCTGATCACTATTCTCAGGCCCTCAGGAACACAGTAAAGGTCTAGATTCTTTGTCTTCCCCATCCTCTTTCGAGTTTACCTGCGTAAACATTAATCATATTTATTATATATTTCTGAAGTTATAATAAACTTTAAAATATATAAGTAATTTACGACCTAAAGGTATATGAGTTCTTACCAAAACTTGTGCCCATCTCTAAGTAGTCCACATGAACTGAGGATGTACTCTCCACCATCTCATCTTCCGCCTCCTCCCCCTCCTCTTCATCTAATGCTCCACAATCTGGATCATCCTCTACTTGCTCTTGCAAGGTCTGAGCAATCTCCTTCCCCTTTCCCTTCCCCCCCATATGTAGTAAACGTGTCATTTCCCCAGGACGTACGAAACGTGACTGGGGGGGAGCCTGGTGCTGTGGGGGTGGCTGAGCCTAAGGAAACGAATCCGACTAGGTGGATGACTATGTCTCAGGAGGACCCTTTCTTTTGGGATTTTTCTTAAATAACCTCATCTATAACAAGTATAAAATATAATAATTAATACAGTTAAAAATCATTAATGTATAAATCATCAACGAAAAAAGTTTGCCAAACATAAAAAAAATATTTAAAAATTTTAGCAGAGTTTTCCCTTCTCTATAAACTTGCATATTAAAATTAAAGTGTGCACACCCCACATAAAAAAAAGTGCAAAGGCAAACAATAAGTACGTACACCCCGCATCCATTCAAATAAAACATGCAACACAAGTGGGTAAACCCCACATCTATTCAATGAAATAAAAAAATAATATGTGGGCACACCCCACATCTAGCAAAAACCTATAATTTCATCTAATTAAATTTAAGACATTGAAATTATACATTTAAGTACAACAGTCTCCGAGTATGCCCATCATCGATAACCTATAATTTCAAAAACAAAAGTAATTAAATTGCCAATAGAGTAAGAGTAACATATTTTGAACATGTATGTGTGATTAGTTTAAGTTTTGATATTTATAATGTATAGAAAATGCCAGCTGTAGTTTAGGTTTCTTAAATTTGAATATGAATTTGATATAAACAAAAATGAAACAAAGTAAAGAAACTGTTACTAAACTTAGATGTCCACATCTACTGCATTTGAATCTATATGACCTTCTTCCGTTAATTCTTGGTATGCTTCAGACTATGCATCAAAATGATTGCATGGTATTATTCTTATTGGTATAACCCATCCCCTTTGACAATTATCAGGGACATAGAAAGCTTATGCTGCGTGGCATGCCAATGTGAATGGTTCATCAGACTAAAGAATTTGACTATTAGGATTTAAACTCAACAAATTGTGTTTCTTGTCAATTTTGAAACCAGTGCCTTATTTAAATACATCATACCAATGGCATTTAAATAGGACAACTCTGCAATCATATCTGAAGCTGATCTCCACAATTTCTTTGATTTCACCATAGTATCCATCTAGACCGATGGAAAGATTTGAATCAATAACTCTGATCTATTGTGTAACCTTTCTATCATCAATTTCTTTTATTTTGGATCTAAACCCATTTATTATATACCTAGAGAGGTAATATGCATAATATAATGGTGAATCGGCAATTACATCAAAATTTGGTACCCATCATGGGTCCTTATCCTCTTTCAATTGATTAACTTGATCTTTAAACTAATCTAAGAAGCCAAATTCGGTTGTCCTTGAAAGAGGTAATCTTTCGAATTCTTCGTAAAATGGATCAATTTTAGGAATTTATGTTAAAATATATAGATGTGCACAACGTCTGTCATTTTCTGAAATAGCCCTGTACTCTGTATGAAGGATAGACCTTTCTCTAATATCAAAAATTGACAAACATTCTTCATCACTGTCATTATATTCCCCATCATAATTCCTTTGATGTTTATTAAAGCAGTTGTCTATTTCATTCATGTACATGGAGGTAAAATTTATATACTCCTTCACGAGATAGCCTTCTACAATTGATCCTTCCGACATTTCCTTGTTCAAAACATAACCTTTAAGCTTTTTCAAAAATCGCTCCACATGATACATCCATTTGAATTGTATAGATCCACCGATTCTCGCTTCATTTGCAAGATGCAATGTGAGATGAACCATTACATCGAAGAAGGTTGTGGGAAGAATCTATTCCATCTTATAGAGGGTAATGACTATTTGTTTATCCCAGTGACCCAGCGTATCATTTTGTAGTGTCTTCAAACAAACAGCTTTGAAAAACCTGCTCATCTCTTTAAATGAATCAACAACTGGCTCTGGTAGTATCCCCCAATCGCCAGTGGAAACAATACTTGCATATAAATGTCGAAGTCATGACTTTTCAATCCAAATATCTTTTTCTGCGCTTCATTCACACAACGAGAAAGTTGCGAGGAAAATTATTCATTCGAAAGTGAATCGAGTTTGTAAATATCACGTTGCAGTATAGTTGAAATTGCTTCGAAGAACAAATAAGAATGTATTACTCAAAAAACTAAGAATCTGAGGTCGAACATGGGGAGCAAATTGGTATTTAAAAACTAAGAACACAATCTCAAATTAATAAAATGTGATGTTCAACATTTTTTTTTTCAAAGTGAAAAGGAATGTTATCAAATCATCCATAGCAATCTAGGAGAGCTTTTATCGATAAAAAGATAGCAAAAAAATTACATGAGTGAACCCCATTGGTGTATGAGATTCTAGCAATTATTGACAATATTATCCACATTCATTGGACTCTCCTGAAATAAGCTCTCACTTCTAGCTCTCCATACCGACCATAAAACTGCCACCGTGGGCAAATATGGCATATTCACCCTTAAGAAGGAACTCCAGAGACTCTCCCACATGGGAATAGATTCCCTACACACCTTCCTCCAGACACAATTTGTAATAATGCAAGTAGAAAAAATATGAATACTGGAGTCATTATGCATCCCACACAAGTGGCAGAAGTGAGTGGGGGTGCCCATTCTCCTATGCCTCAAATCTCCAGTTATCTAGCCATCTCTTCTGCATAACCACAAAAAAATTTGTACCTTCAATAGTACCTTCAATTTCCATAGCTTTTTCCCAACCTCATCCACCTCAGCCATTCTGGACGAATTGACAAGCTTATCATAACCAGTCGTTGAGGAGAACGCTCCCTCCCATTTGTATGTGTCATACTCCTCAGGTGTGGGTTTGAAAGCAGCAAGTTCCTATATAAGACATTCATTTTCTACTCGTGTTCTTGTTTCATGGCCATTCCCCATCTCATTATTCAAATACCAATTCTCAGAGGCCGTATCCCAGTAGTCATATACCACAGCATTTTTATCAGTAGTAGCTGAAAATGCAAGAGGGTACCTGTCTTTTATTACCCCACTAGGCAGCCACTTTTCCAACCAAATTTTGAAGCTTTTCCCATCTCCTGAGACAGACTTGAAAAGACTCCAATTATCTGCCAAGGCACGCACCACTGATGACCAGAAGGGAGATGGTTTATGAGGATTTAGGCGGTTCTTCTCATCATTGGCCACCCCATAGCTATCCTGGATGATCTCTGTCCACATTTTTTTTCCCCTTGAAGCAGCCAAACAACCCACTTCAGAAGCAAGGTGTCACTAAATTCTTTGAGGGACCTGATTCCCATGCCACTGTATTTCTTTGGCAAACAAATTGCGTCCCACTTCACAGGTTGGAGGAAAGCACCTTGGTGAGAAGCCCCTTTCCAGAAAAACCTCTTTCGTAACACGTCAAGTTTTTTCCAAATTGATTTTGGGGCTCTAAGAACAGAAAAGAAAAAAATTGGAATGGACATGATGACTGAATTCAGTAAAACATAGCTCCCTCCTTTCGATAAGTAGCGACTACTCCGGGCTTCTAATTTTGTAGCCACCTTTTCATATAGAAAGGACCAATCTGCTTTCCTCAGTTTTGTGCACTACATAGGTAAACCAAGGTATTTGACAGGCAGTGAAATCACAGCCGCGCTCAAGATGATGGAGATGTCATTTTGGTCTATTCCATTCATACCAAAGCAAACCAAGGAGGACTTGCTTCCATTAAGTTTTAAACCAGAAATCTCACCAAAAATTTTAACCATGTAGTATAGCACTTGCGCTTGCCTCTACCCACCTTCCATAAAAAACACAGTGTCATCTGTATATTAAAGAATGGGGGCCAATGCCCTGTTGTTAGACATAGCGTATCCCCTTATAAACCCATCAGCTGCTAGTTTGCATGCATATCTTGCCAATGTATCCACTGCGAGATTGAAGATCAAGGGGGCTGTAAAGATCCGTTCTGTTTTGAGCCTTTTAAGATGTCTGGACTGTCAGTAAGACGTCTGTCAAGACGTCTAGACCCCTTCCCAGACATCTGGAAATTGAAAAAATTGTACGTAAAGTTGGTTCTGGGCACAGCCAGTGCACAAACTCCTTTTCCTTCTCTCTCTTCTTCTTTTTCTCCCCCTCACTGAACCCTAATCCACTGCCTATAAAAGAACTCCCTTCCTCTCCTCTCCACTCCACCACCACCACCTTCCTTCCTCTCCACTACCGTGAGAGAGACGCGCGAGAGAGAGGGAGCAAGAGCAAGGAGGAGGAGCGGTGTGAGGAGAAGGAGGAGGTTGAGGTCGCGAGCTCAGGGAGGCTTACCGAAGTGTGCACGGTCACCGCTGCCCATGCGGGAGGAGGAGAGAGTCGAGGCGTCATCCCCGACTTCTTGCAGTGGCCGGAGCTGCAACAGAGCGAGAGAAGTCGCAGCAGAGCATGGCGAGAGAAGTGGGAGTGCATTTTGATACTGGAGTTTTTCTGGTATCAGATGTACCGGGTGCCTTCCGGACGACGGACAGGACGTCTGGTGATGACACTGGATGTCTGAAAGCGGGGTTTCACGTAGGTACGTCTTCCTTGTGGTTATGGCCATGCAGGCCACACCGCAGAGTGATTTGCTTGGCTAAAAGGGGGTGCGCTACTCTATCGTGTGCAGGAGTAGCTTTGGGAAGATGCGCGGCATGCCCTCCCACACTTTTCGGACGTCTGGACAGCTTACCAGACGACCGGAGGCATTCCCAAATGATTGGAGGATAGGTCGGATGTCTGGAGCTGGGTCCAGATGGTCAACTAGGATTCCTGGAGGTCTGAGTTTACCGCAGGACTTGAGGTGAGACTCTGGTGACTTTTAAGATGTCTGGATGTTATCCCAGACGTATAATTTGAGTCTGCAGACTTGTTTTTGACCCATTTAGGGATCGATCGGGGTCCGCTTTATGCAAACGAAACATCTGTGGTTTTCTTGTGAGTTCCTCTACATGTTAGAAACCTTTATATACTGTTCTGAACATTCCGTTGTGATATGTTCCTTGGCATAGGACTTCAACCTGTTACGTGTCTAGGGCTTGCAGAGGCACGTGTGTCTGCAATTCGAGCCCCCAGTACTCCCGGATTGTTTGGTAGAGTGGTTTCCCCTTGTTCTCTTTATAAAACATGAATGCAGTCATGATAATTAGATAACTAGAAACCTAGGATGTGTCATGAATCCTAGGATGAGAAATAGTTGCACTATTTGTGTGCGTGATTGGGATTGCAGCCATAAATGAATGAAATGAATTGTAAACAACTGCCTGTTAATAAATACGAGCTGCCTGCTAGAATATGAAATGCCTGAGATAACTAAACAGTTACCTATGATATCACTTGTTGTATATGTTAAATTGTGGAAATACAATCTGCAAGTGTATAATACGAGAATGGAATTGTGAATGATGAAACCTGGTATGGAATAATATGGTGAATATGGGCATGAACCCTACAGGGAGTTAAGAGTAGAGTTCCTGTGGATGAATGGAAAGGCCTGGAAATGTGAGTAGGAAGTGTGCTGGCCCTTGAGTACGTGATACCAAGGAGAACGACTGTCCCCTTTTTAGTGTAAAGCGAAGCTAGCCACCTTTGGGTTGGGACCCAGGTTTAGGATTGGCTACTCTACACCGACTTCTGTTGGCCCTCGCATACATGGTACCGGGGAGAGCTATTAGTGTAGGGAGGGAGCTAGCCACCCCACGGGGCCTGGGGTTCAGTTAGCCACCCTACATCGACTTGTTAGGCCCACTGGGCAAACTGGGGTAGCCAGACGAGGGTGCACGGACTGTGGAGGGGCAAGACCCCTGTTTCTGAGAGGGCTAGGTCCTATACTGTTCTATGCTGTACTTTGGGCGTATTCGCTAGTGGAAATGACTAATCGCGTGCCAGTGCAGAGTAGCTACCCGGGTGCTTATCGTGCGTGCCATAGTCACCGCTACATCAGTATGTGACCCCGAGATGGTTGACTGGGTGTAGGATTTCCACGGAGGACTCTCTCGGCCAGGAGAGCACGACGTGCTCCGTCTACTCTTCGGAAAAGACTGCAATCAAGATCATTTCCACAAGGAACATGCGATATCAAGAAAGAAACCTGAAAGTAAACCAATGGGTGAAAAGGAATTACTTGTAAAATAAAATAATTGGAAAAGATAAATTTACCTACTAGCTTTTACTGCTTTAGATAGTCTAGTTACCACTCTACTCATAACCCTTTACAGGTCCAGGAGTTGAGCAGCCTAAGTTACCGGCTGCAGAGGGTGCTGGGCCCAGTCGAGCCCAGTAGTAGTTCTTACTGTTGTTATACTTCCTTTCTGTTAGTGAGTTTCAGACTTTGTTTACTATTTCTATTACTATACTTTTGTTCTGCTTTCCTATTGTTGTGGTGGTATGTACTGTTTAGCAACTTTTACTTCCTTTACTGCTTGTACGCTTTTACTGTTAGTTACCTTGCATAGTGAATGTGGTTTATTTTCCTGCTTATCGATTATTTCTTGTGGGACGATTGGGTCTTGGGATTAGTCGAGTCAAGCCAATCTCAGGTCTTATAGGGATTTGGGAACCATGTCATAACAAGATGGTATCAGAGCAAGGTCATCCTAAGAAATGAACCGACTAGCTTGAGAATAACCAATTCACGTGCATGTAACTAGAGTAACCACCACAACTTACTAGTTAACATCTGTTCTGAGTTCCTTTCGCTAAAGTCCATTACAGTTGACTTCTTTTGTTCTGCCTTCCGCATCTCCTTGCAAGAGGTGCCTCGTCGTGGAGTTCTTGAGGCAGACCGTGGACGTGGCCGTGGACGAGGTTGGAGGGGCGAACGTGTCGGGCCCGAGGTGCCAGTTGACCTGTCACTTCTCCCGAGAGTTTAGGCCCAGGACCTCGCTCAGCTGATCAGGGATATAGTACAAGAGGAGCTCCACCCGCCTCCATGGGCGCCTCTCCCTAAGGACGTGGAGGGGGAGTCCTCTGTGGGACTGAGAGACTGACGCAGCACTGAATGAGCAGGAGGGGGAGGGGGTGATCCTCCATCGCCCCCACCGCACTCTGACACTTCTGAGCACAAGATCTCCCTGCCTAGAGGCATGCCTGTTCCCCCACTACAGCAGCACTACGAGCTTTTCAGACAGTTTCGGAAGCTGAAGCCCCCCTATTTCAAGGGGGATGAAGACCCGTCTGAGGCAGAGGACTGGCTGGAGTAGATAGAGAAGGTGTCTGACACCCTTCGCCCCCTACAGAGTGTCGCGTGGCCTTTGCCACGTAACAGCTAGAGAGTGCGGCACATATGTGGTGGAGGGCAGTCAGAGTCCAGGAGAGGGGAGAGCCGACATGGGACCAGTTTGTGACCCTCTTCTACGAGCAGTACTTCCCATAGACTTGGCAGGACCAGAGGAGGTGAGAGTTCCACACTCTCCGCCAGGGAACGTTGACTATTAGCGCATATCACACGTGCTTCCTGGAGCTGTCATGTTTTGCTGCGACAGCCATAGCTACGGAGGAGGAGCACCTATGGAGGTTCATGGAGGGGCTCCTGCTTGCAATTCGAGGGTATGTCAAGCCCCTGAAGCTGCCCACCTTCTCGAGAGTGGTAGAGGCAACCATGACGTATAAGGAGACTAACCCAACCGTGCGAGGCACTGACAGCCGACGGAAGAGGCCCTACCAACCAGACTACTCACAGGGCCAGTGAGAGAGGAGGCACGTGGCACCAGCGAGAGAGCCGTCTCATTTTGCGAGGTCGTTAGTGGCCTTTGGGGGCCCCCGACAGGGGTCGGCTGTCAGCACTGGACCCCCGCTCAGTCGTCAGTAGGGACCTACCGAGGGAGGGAGTCGAGTTCCCCTCTATTACCAGTGTGGCTAGCCGGGCCACATCAGGAGGGACTACCCGTCTAGGGCTGAAGCACAGCAGATGCTCCCCACACCGAGCGCTAGAGGCCGAGCAGGTGGTCGTGGTTCGCAGGCACATAGGGGAGGGCAGCAGTCACGAGGAGGGTCCCGACCAGCGGTTACTCGCCCGACTCAAAGTGTGGCTACTTCTTCTGCACCGAGAGCTGAGGGGTGTATTAATGCCCTGACACAAAGAGACGCCAGGGCATCCGGTTCAGTGGTGGCAGGTATGGTTACCGTTTCCGATAGATTAGTTTACGTACTTTTTGATTCCGACACCACATACTCTTTTGTCGCTGCAAGTTTTGCTGTCAGTTTGGGACAAGACTGCGTGTTGTTAGAGGATCCGTTTGTGATCAGAGGTCTAGGTGGCCAGTTGTTTGTAGCTGAGGAGGTCTACATGGACTGTGAGGTCAGTATTGGGGGACACAGCCTCCCTGCTGACCTGATTGTGATACCGATGGAGGATTTTGGCGTGATTCTGGGGATGGATTGGCTATCCGCTTACCACGCCTTGGTGGACTGTTTCGGGAGGAAGATCATCTTCTCCATACCGAAGATGCCTTCCTTTGAGTTTCACGGACAATCAGTAGATGGAGGTTTCAGGTGCATATCTGCACTTTGGGTAGCGAGACTTTTAAGCCAGGGGTGTGAGGGTTTTCTAGCCTGTGTGGTGGCAGAGCCCAACCCTGTGGGAGACTTTCAGAGCATTCCGGTGGTTAGTGAGTACCCTGACGTGTTTCCAGAGGAGCTACCAGGACTACTGCCTAAGCGTGAGGTAGAGTTTGAGATCTCACTGATACCGGGGACCAGCCCCATTTCTACTACACCATACCGAATGGCACCACTTGAGCTATGAGAGCTCAAGTCACAGCTACATGACCTGTTGGAGAAGGGCTTTGTGAGGCCCAGTGCATCCCCGTGGGAAGCCCCCGTGTTATTTGTGAAGAAGAAGGATGGTACCTTGCGCCCTTATGTTAACTACAGACAGCTGAATAGGGTCACCATCAAGAACAAGTATCCGCTGTCGAGGATTGATGATCTGTTTGACCAGTTCTGAGGTGCCATGGTATTCTCCAAGATAGATCTTAAATCAGGCTACCACCAGTTGAGGATCAGGGAGACCGACGTCTCCAAGATAGCTTTCCGCACCCGATACGGACACTACGAGTTTTTGGTCATGCCGTTTGGGTTGACCAATGCCCCCGCTACCTTTATGGATTTGATGAACCAGGTTTCCAGATCGTATCTAGACCAATTTGTGGTGGTATTTATCGATGACGTACTCGTCTACTCACGGGATCAGGCACAGCACGGACAGCACTTACGAATGATTCTGGACACTGAGACGACGCAAGCTGTATGCCAAATATAGCAAGTGCGAGTTTTGGTTGAGGCAGGTGACTTTCTTGGGCCATGTGATCTCAGCGATGGTTTGGTTGTGGATCCAGCCAAGGTTGAGGCCGTACTCAGGTGGAAAGGGCCACGTACAATGACAGAGATACGCTGCTTCTTGGGACTGGCAGGTTATTACCGATGGTTTATCAGGGGATTCTCGTAGATTGCGCATCCTATGACTCAGTTGACCCGGAAGGACGTGCCCTTTGATTGGACAGACGCTTGTGAGGTGTGTTTTCAATAATTGAAGGAGAGGCTGACTTCAGCTTTTATGCTTACCATCGCAGATAACAGTGGCAGTTTTGTGGTCTACACAGCTACTTTGTTACAGGGGTTAGGGGGTGTGCTCATGCAGCAGGGTCACGTTGTCGCTTATGCTTCGCAGCAGCTAAAGCCCCATGAGCATAGCTACTGTACCCATGACATAGAGCTGGCAGCTATTGTCTTCGCACTGAAGACATGGAGGCACTACCTTTATAATGATACCTTTGATATTTTCATGGATCATAAGAGCCTCAGGTACTTGTTCGATCAGAAGGAGCTTAACATGAGACAGTGACATTGGTTAGAGCTCTTGAAAAACTATGACTGCAGCATCTCCTACCATCCGAGGAAGGCCAACATGGTGGCTGACGCCTTGAGACACGTTCTGTTTTGAGCCCTTTAAGACATCTGGACTGTCTATCAGACGTCTGGCCAGATGTCAAGACCCCTTCCCAGACGTCTAGAAATTGAAAAATCTATACGCGAAGTTGGTTCTGTGCTCAACCAACATGCAGACTACTTTTCCTTCTCTCTCTTCTTTTTCTCCCCCTCACGGAACCCTAACCCACTGCCTATATAAGAGCCTCCTTCCTCTCCTCTCCACTCCACCACCACCACCTTCCTTCCTCTCCACTGCCATGAGAGAGACGTGCGAGAGAGAGGGAGCAAGAGTGAGGAAGAGGAGCGGTGTGAAGAGAAGGAGGAGGTCGAGGTCTCAAGCTCGAGGAGGCTCGTCGAAGTATGCACGGCCACCACGGCTCGTCCGGGAGGAGGAGAGCATCGGGGCATCCCCCTGACTTCCTGCAGTGGCCAAAGCTCCAGCCGAGTGGGAGGAGTCGCAGCGGAGCCTTCCGGACGATGGACTAGACATCTGGTGACGACACCCGACGTCTAAAAGTGGGGTTTCAAGCAGGTACATCTTCCTCACGATTACAGCCATGCAGGCCACACCGCAAAGTGATTTACTTGGCTAAAAAGAGGGTGTGCTGCTCTATCGTGTGCAGGAGTAGCTTTGGGAAGGCACACGACACGCCCTCCCATGCTTTTCGGACGTCTGGAAAGTTTACCAGATGACCAAAGGCATTCCTAGACGACCAAAGGATAGGTCGAACGTCTGGAGCTGGGTCCAGACAGTCAAGTAGGATTCCTGGATGTCTAAGTTTACCACAGGACTTGAGGTGAGACTCTAGTGACTTTTAAGACGTCTGGACATTATCCCAAACGTCTGATTTGAGTCTGCAGGGTTGTTTTTGACCCGTTTAGGGTCCGATCGGGGCCTATTTTACGCAAATGAAATACCTGTGGTTTCCTTGTGAGTTCCTCTACATGTTAGAAACCTTTATATACTGTTCTGAACATTCCATTGTGATATGTTCCTTGGTATAGGACTTCAACCTGTTACGTGTCTGAGGCTTGCAGAGGCACGTAAGTCTGCAGTTCGAGCCCCCAGTACTCCCGGATTGTTTGGTAGAGTAGTTTCCCCTATTCTATTTATAAAACATGAATGCAGTCATGATAATTAGATAACTAGAAACCTAGGATGTGTCATGAATCCTAGGACAAGAAATAGTTGCACTGTTTGTGTGCGTGATTGAGATTGCAGCCATAAATGAATGAGATGAATTGTAAACAACTGCCTGTTAATAAATACGAGCTGCCTGCTAAAATATGAAATGCCTGAGATAACTAAACAGCTACCTCTGATATCACTTGTTGAATATGTTAAATTGTGGAAATACAAGCTGCATGTGTATAATACGAGAATGGAATTGTGAATGATGAAACCTGGTATGGAATAATATGGTGAATATGAGCATGAACCCTACAGGGAGTTAGGAGTAGAGTTCCTGTGGATGAATGGAAAGATCTAGAAATGTGAGTAGGAAGTGTGCTGGCCCTTGAGTACATGATACCAAGGAGAGCGACTGTCCCCTTTTTAGTGTAGAGCGGAGCTAGCCACCATTGGGTTGGGACCCAGGTTTAGGATTGGCCACTCTACACCAACTTCTGTTGGCCCTCGCGTACATGGTACCAAGGAGAGCTACTAGTGTAGGGAGGGAGCTAGCCACCCCACGGGGCCTAGGGTTCAGTTAGCCACCCTACACCGACTTGTTAGGCCCACTAGGCAAATCGAGGTAGCCAGACGAGGGTGCACGGACTGTGGAGGGGCAAGACCCCTGTTTCGTTCTGAGGGGCAAGACCCCTGTTTCTGAGAGGGCTAGGCCCTATGCTGTTTCATGTTGTACTTTGGGTGTATCCGCTAGTGGAAACGACTGACCGCGTGCCAGTGCGGAGTAGCTACCCGTGCACTTATCGCGCATGCCATGGTCACCGCTACGTCAGTATGTGACCCCGGGGTGGTTGACTGGGTGTAGGATTACCATGAGGGACTCTCCCGACCAGGAGAGCACCACGTGCTCCTTCTACTCTTCAGAAAAGACTGCAGTCAAGATCGTTCCCACGAGGAACATGCGAGATCAAGAAGGGAATCTGAAAGTAAACCAATGGGTGAAAAGGAATTACTTGTAAAATAAAATAATTGGAAAAGATAAATTTACCTGCTAACTTTTACTGCTTTAGATAGTCTGGTTACCACTCTACTCAGCGTTCACTGACTCTGTTTTCTCATAACCCTTTACAGGTCCAGGAGTTCAGCAATCCGAGTTACCAGCAGCAAAGAGTGCTGGGCCCAGTCGAGCCTAGCAGTAGTTCTTACTGTTGTCGTACTTCCTTTCTGTTAGTGAGTTTCAGACTTTGTTTATTGTTCCTGTTACTATACTTTTGTTCTACTTTCCTGTTGTTGTGGTGGTATGTACGGTTTAGCAGCTTTTACTTCCTTTACTGCTTGTACGCTTTTATTGTTAGTTACCTTGCATAGTGAATGTGGTTTATTTTCCTACTTTTCGATTATTTCTTGTTGGACGATTGGGTCTTGGAATTAGTCGAGTCAAGCCGATCTTGGGTCCTGTAGGGATTCGGGAACCAGGTCGTAACAGGGGCTAGTGGGCATCCTTGCCTTACCCCACACTGAGGCTGAATCCAGGCTCGACATGGTTTCCCATTTATCAGAGGGGAGTAGGAAGCAGTCGTGATGCATCTCTTCACCGGGGGGGAATTTTATCCTTTTAATAATTTCCCAAAGGTACGGCCAGGAGATTGAGTCATAGGCTTTGGTGAAATCAACTTTCCATAGAAAGGCCTTGGACTTTCTCCTGTGCCACCCCTTCACCATCTCTTACGCCATGATGAAGGATTCCTACGGAGACCTCCCATGTAGAAAGGCAGATTGGACAGGCATTATCAAATCTTGTAGTACATCATGAATTCTATTGGCTAAAATCTTGCTCATAATAAGGTAGATGGAGTATGATAAAGCAATGGGTCTACAATCTGAAAAATTCTCCGCACCCAACTTCTTTGGTAGCAAAAGCAAGTAGGATTTATTCAGTCTTTCAAAACCAAAGTTGCCCATTTCAAATTCATGTATAACATCCATCACATCCTTTTCAAGAACATTCCACATTTCTCTATAAAAAAATACCTGAACCCCATCTGGTCCAGGAGCTTCCTCATTATTGAAGACCTTAATTGCTTTCACTGTTTCTTGCTCAGAAATAGGAGCAATTAGCATGGCCATCTGATCATTGCTGACACTTGGGAAATCTACCGAAGCCATCCTCCATGAACCTCTTGGTGCAACCTTGGCTAACTCTTTAAAGTACCTGCCAGCTTCACATCGGATTTCACTGATAGATGTTCAACAATTTATGAAGCAATAGAATTAAGTTCAATGTACATAAATGATAAAGAGATGAATAGAGATGTAAAAAGAAATTCAAATGCTTTGAGCTTTCTCTTCTTCTTTCTTCTTCTTCTCTAATGTCTTCTTCTTTCTCTTCCTTTTCTTCCTTCTCTGATTTCTCCTTCCTCTGCGGCTTCTTTCTTCTTTTGCCTTCTTCTTCTTTCTTTTCTTCTCTTAGTTTCTTTCCTTCTTTGTCTTCAGCCTTCCTTCCACTCTGCGGCTCCTTCCTTCTCTTCTTCTTCCTTCTGCTGTGCCTTCTCCATCCTTCCTTTAGCTTCTCCTTCTTTCTCCTTCAGATTTGCCATCAAGACCTCAGCTTCTTCCATAGTTGTGCTTTCTTCTTCTCCAGCTTCCTTCCTTAGCCTCTTTCTTCTCTGCGGCTCCTTCCCTCAACTTCCCTTCCTTCTTTCTCTTCCTGCACAAAAGTGCAAAACCTACCCCTACCTTCCCCCACGTACGCACTCTCTCTTTTCTCTCTTAGGTTTGCTCTCCCAGAGCCAATCGAGTAAACAAGTCGAGTCAAGCGCACCCGGGTCCAGGCACACCGGCATGGGTGATGCACGAGGAGTGCAGGGTTATCAGGTCAGGTCAGTCAGGTCCGCGGAGGAGTGAGTGCAGACTTAGCGGGTAAGTGGGCAAGGGGACCTCACCCCGTGATCGAAGGCAACAAGCCAAAAACACAAAAACAATTTAAGCCGCTTACCTGCGCCCAAAGTTATCGAGGTGGGACTAAAGTCCCACCCGCTTCTTCGCGTGCGTCCGCAGGGAGTCTCGCTCGATTGCTGGAGTAGTGGATGGCGTTGGCTTCAATCACTAGGTGCAAAGGGATAGCGAGGTGTTTCTCCGCACCTGGGGCTCAGCTTCCAGGAGCGTAGTGACTTGGAGCAAGCTTGCGAGTAAGCTTTGCTCCTACTCCAATGGCGACTGTGGGTCGAACCTGCTAATCACAACTACGGCCTCGTGTTCCTGTCAAAGCACTTAGAGAGCTTCATCGTGACACGACAAAGCTGGTGCGGTGAGTGGCATGGCGTAGAATAGCCTAGGCGTGCGTGCCTAGGTCAGACTGCGGCCATGAAAGTGCAGTTGTTTAGGGAGTGTAGGGTGCGTGTGGTGGTCAATGAAGAGGCAGGTGATGATCAGTGGATGATGGTGAAGCTTCTGCAGTAGTTGGCGAGGCGTGTGGGTGCGTGGAGTGATGGTTGCACCTTCATCGGTGGTCTACCGGAGATGAGGAAGATGAGGATGGTCTGTGGCTGTCGAGGGTTGTTTTGTGAAATAAAGAGGTGAAAATGAAGAGTAGGGAGAGAGGAGCTATCCGAGAGTAGCTGGACGAAGGGGGGAGGCGGAGGGCGAACGACGCGTATCTGCCGTCACTGGAGACAAAAGCCTTGAGATGAAGAAGCAGCGATGACGAGAGGGTTGAAGACACGCGCGCAGGTATGGCGCAACGCGGAAGAGCAAGGTGGAGAAGACTCTCCCACTGGTATGGTGGTAGAGTGATGAGAAGAGGGAGGAGATATCGCCAGATCTTGTGGGCTATTTGGCCGGAGATGGGAAAGGAGGAATTTTGGGGGTTTCTTTGGCCAAATCAAGCTTGGAATGACCAGCTGGGCTTGGGGTTTCTTTTATAGGCACCGGCAGAGGGCCTTGTGCTTGGAAGACAAGCTTCCAAGCACGAGTTTCCTCGTCGGAGTAGGAAATTTGAGAGACACCCATATCTCTCGTGCGTTCACATGAGAGATTGGGTGTGAATCGGAGCATATGATTGAGTTCACATGGTCGGGAATTCCTCAGAGAATCTCCCTTTCAAATCTGAGAGGGATTCTCTAAGGAAACAAGGAGAACTTCCCTCTTGAATCCTCATCGAAGTAGGACACCTCTGCTGTAATGGTGGAGGGACCTAATTGCAAAGAGTGGTCAGGAAGATAGGGGGGTCTCTGTAAGGTTTTCGAAAGTTAGGGGCATAAAAGTAATTAGGTTGGACTATTTTACAAAGTAGGTCAAGGTAAATTCCCCTTAGGTCCAAATTTTGGCATAAACCTAATTTTGACCCAAGGAATCTAATGGTGAAGTTGGATTTTAGGTTTGACCACTTTTAACTGGGTATTTTCCATAAAAACCCAATTTAGGGCAAATGTTTGACTAGGACCCCTATTTAGGCCAAAATAGGTTCTACAGGCCAAGTTGAAGGTTATGAACCCTAGAAGATACTTTTCCATGAATTTTAGGGGGCTTAGTTTATTTTAAGTAGACCTGAACCTTGTTAAATTTAGTAGGCTTGTTTTATGGTTACAGGATGTCATTAAATTCTCAGATCTCAAAAAAGCCATTTTCTGATTGAACCATCCACTTTTCATCTTGTTAAGACCAATTGACCCATGTTTAACCCCTAAGAAATCCTGTTGTTGCGTTGCAATGGTAAAATTGTTGTTTTATCCTTTGCTTCTTGCTTTTCTTTCAACCCAGTTATTCTCTGAGTTAGGCCCTTCACTTGGTTATGTAGGAGCTTTTATTCTCTTTTCTAGGTCAAAATGAGCTAGTTAGGGCTCATGATGGTGTTCCCATCATACCCCCATGCCTAGCTTTTGCTAGTCCCTTAGCAAAATTTCAAGGTTTTAACTTATGTTCTAGACCATGAGTTTCTTTCACAATTTATGATAAGTGCTTTTTCTTTTTTCTTTGTGACTAGGTTAGAATGTCGACAGTAGGCCTAGAGGTACTCAAATACCAACCAAGATCCAAACCTGACCAGCTCTAGCCTCGGTCCCCCACGAAGGTTTTTAAGGCTCGCAAGAACTATCTTAAGGTTCGTTGGACTCCATGGTTAAAGCACCCTTGCTTGAGACATATTTCAGCCTTGGTTTAGTTTGCTGTGTGTTTTTGTAAGAGAGAGACAGAGGATTTACTTGTTTTGAGAGTTTTCACTTTCTTTTCTTTTTGTTTCTAGCTTCGGATTGGCTTCTCAACACGGCCAATATCGAATTCCTCGTCCCCATCATCAATCCTCAAAGGTCCATGGCAATCGATGCTTCATGATAGCACCGCCCATGGCAACCCCCAGAACCCTGGCTTTTGAGATTTTGAGATAATCTCGCCCATGGTGTTCCGTAGCCAAATCCAGACCCTCGCAATCTACATTTCGTGATAATGCCGCCCATGGTATCTTAACCAGCTGAGTGCATACGTGCCCCCAGTAGGACATGTAAATATCCTAGGAGACAAGCACTGAGGAGACGATATGTTGTTATGCATCTTCGAGGGGAATTTCCCTCCTCTCCACGTTGGGAACTCGTTCAAATCAACTTGTGTTGATCGGCCACTCCTAATCTAGGCAACTTTTTTCAGAATATTTGAATGCTTTTGCGTGATTTTGATAGCTATGCGTACTGAACCAGACTGTGTGTGGATTGGAGTGCTTAGGTTATCGAGTCTCGTAAACCGAAGGTCAGTTAACGAGGTCGAATACTCCCTAAGCCTTAGACCTAATACTTAAGCTTCGCATTTTCTGCAACATCTTGAGGATTATCTAGATCTTAGTGGGTACTTGAATTTTTAAACCTAAGAGTCTAGCCCAAAAGGCCTAAGATCAACGTTCCTACTAATCTCTTTTTATGTCTCATTAGCACTTTTTTTCTATTTTTCTCTTTTCCTTGATGTGGTCTAGAACTTCGGTTAATCCCTTAATTTCTTACTAATGACTATTCTTTTTCTTTTTCATTTTGTGCTCCTTTTTTGTCATTTTGCTCTTTTCCTCCTCATGTTTTATATAGCCACAAAAATTTTCTCTCACCCCCCTTCAATTTTTTTTGTTCTTTTTCAAGATTTTTTCATTTTTTTATGTTTTTTGTGATATGTGATTTTTTGTTGAAACCTTTTCTTGTGATATGAGTTTTCATAACGTTTTGCACTTTCATACCCCCCTATGCAGACGATTTGCAATGTCCCCATTGTAAATTAGGTGGGTTCAAATTCAGCTTAGTTCATTCATTAGGACAGGTGTTGGGTGCGCGAACGAGTCAAGGTGACTGTTGTGAATGATTTCTAGACTTGGGTACGAGTACCTGAGGTGGAGTTGGCTGTTCTAATGGATGAACCCTAAAGTGCAATATGAATTCAGCATATAAATGTCAAGAAAGGTTTTGGGTTTTTCAAGAATGACGGGTTGCCTCTCGTTAAGCGTTGAGTTTTACGCCATCGGCTGGGTGCAATGAGCTTAGGGAGAATAGAGGGTAAAGGATATCTCAGCCAAATTTGTATCGGTCGTGTCAATGAACGGTTTGAGTCTCTGACCATTCACGACGAAGGGTTCGAAATCGTGGCTGAGTGGGCTGATCTCAATGGCTCCATTTCCAAAGATTCGTCAGACTAGGTATGGTCCGATCCATTTAGATCATAGTTTTCCTGGGAATAATTTGAGTCTAGCATCGAAGAGTAGGACCTTTTGACCAAGGTAAAAGATCTTTCTAGATATGTGCTTGTCGTGAAAGGCTTTAACACTCTCTTTGTAAATTCGCAACTTCTCATATGCATCGTGGCATAATTCATCGATCTCACTCATTTAAAGCTTTCTATGGGTTCCAGCCTTAGAAAGATCTTGGTTACAGTTCCGTACTACCCAATAGGCTTTATGCTCCAATTCGACAGGAAGGTGACATGCCTTCTTGTACACTAGCCTGAAGGGAGACATACCTAATTGGGTCTTGTGGGAGGTCCTATAAGCCCACAAAGCTTCCGGAAGTCGGGATGACCAATCCTTCCTGTCAGGTCGAACAGTAACCTAAAGGATTTTCTTGATCTCCCAGTTTGATAGCTCATCTAAACCATTATTTTGGGGGTGGTACAGAGTAAAGATTTGGTGCGACACCCCGTATTTGGTCATTAGTAACCTGAAATGAGCGTATGTAAAATGGGTCGCTCCATCGGAAATTATTGCACGTGGAATCCCGAACCGTGAGAAGATGTTCTGATGAATGAACTTGATAACTTTGTGATCATTGGTTTGGGTCGGAATGGCTTCGATCCATTTGGACACCTAGCCAGCAACGAGTAAAATGTATTTGAAGCCATCCGAGATGGGGAAGGGTCCCATAAAATCAATCCCCCAAATGTCAAAAATTTCTCATACCAAAATCGGCTGTAAAGGCATCATATCTCAATGGCTCTTGTTGCCCAAGGTCTGGCAACGGGTACATGCCTTACAGTAATTGTATACATCCTTGAAAATTGTGGGCCAGTAAAAGCCACACTGGAGGACTTTTGCTACGATTTTATGTCCTGAAAAGTTTCCACCGCATGCCTGGTCAAGGCAGAAAGAGAGTATGTCTTTGATTTCCACTTCCGTGACACATCATCGAATTATTTGATCAGCACCAATGCAGAACAGATAAGGGTCTTCCCAAAAGTAATACTTGGCACTGGAAAGCAATTTTTCCTTCTTGGCCTTCGGCCAATCAGACGAGTTCTGATGTGATGCCAAGTAGCTTACTATGTCAGCAAACCATGGAAGCCCTATATTGATAGTCAGAAGGTGCTCATTAGGAAAATGTTTCGTGATGGGTCCGGAAGGGTCAATGATCTTAGAAGGAAGGCGAGACAAGTGATCAGCTACCACATTCTGTTTTCCCGCTTTGTCATGAATCTCGAGGTTAAATTCTAGCAACAGCAAGATCCAGTGGATTAATCGAGGTTTCGCATCCTTCTTTGCAAGGAGATGCCTCACAGCTGTGTGATCCGAGTAGATGATAACATGGGAACCCAGTAGATAAGATTTGAATTTTTCCAAGGCAAGTACTACGGCTAGTAGCTCTTTCTCAGTAACAGTGTAGTTACCCTGAGCCTCGTCAAGTGTTTT
This sequence comes from Thalassia testudinum, assembly GCA_037157565.1. NCBI lineage: Eukaryota > Viridiplantae > Streptophyta > Magnoliopsida > Alismatales > Hydrocharitaceae > Thalassia > Thalassia testudinum. The sequence continues at coordinate 11,998,199 of JAZHRO010000051.1, forward strand.
GCTAGCGTAGTAAATGACCACGGGTTTCTCGTCAATTTTCTGCCCCAAAATCGCTCCTACAATGAAATCAGATGTATCGCACATGATCTCAAAGGGTTGAGACCAATCAGGAGACTGTAGGATCGGGGCTTGGGTAACTCGGTCACGGAGGATCTTAGATGCTTGAGTGCATTCCTTGGAGATTTTGAAAGGTACATCCTTGGAGAGAAGAGTGGTCAAGGGGTGCGAGATTTTCAAAAAATTAGGCATAAATCGATGGTAAAAATCGACGTGCCCCAGAAAAGATCGAATGTCCTTGATCGAGCTAGGGATAGGGAGTTTGGAAATCAAGTTCACCTTGGCTCGATCTACTTAGATGCCATTTTCCGAAATCAGATGTCCCAGGACAATTCCTTCAGGCACCATGAAATGGCTCTTTTCCCATGAGAGAACCAGATTCACATCAATGCACCGCCTGAGGATTTGGACCAAGTGCTGGAGGCAATCATCAAATGATGCTCCAAATACTGAAAATTCATCCATGAAGACTTCCAGATAATCACCTACCATATCTAAGAATATGGCAAGCATGCACAGCTAAAAAGTCGCAAGTGCATTGCAGAGATCGAATAGCATCCTTCAGAACGCGTATGTCCCGAAGGGGTAGGTGAAAGTGGTCTTTTCTTGGTCCTCAGGATGGATTGCCACTTGGTTATAACCAGAGTACCCATCAAGAAAGCAGAAGAACCTATTTCTTACTAGTTACTTGAGGATCTGATCAATAAACAGTAGTGGGAAATGATCCTTCTTCATGGAGGAATTGAGTCTTCTAATCAATGCAGACTCTCCACGAATTAGCGACACGGGTCGGTATGACCTCTCCGATTTCAGTTGTAATGACGGTGAGTCCTGCCTTTCTAGGCATAACCTGGATTGGACTCACCCACTGACTGTCGGAGATCGGGTAGATGATCCCTGTATCTAACCACTTAATGATCTCATTTTTCACGACCTCCTGCAGATTAGGGTTTAAATGTTTCTGCATTTCTCACGAAGGTCGTGTGCCCTCTTCGGTGTAGATTCAGTGTGTGCAATAAGAGGGACTTATGCCATTCAAGTCATCGAGAGTCCATCCAATGGCTCTACGATGTTGCTGGAGAACAGTAATCAGACAGGATTCCTGGTTAGGTGTGAGTCTGGAGTTGATAATCGTGGGAAACGTCTGATTGGAACCCAAAAAGACATATTTCAGATGATCGAGAAGGGGCTTGAGTTCCAGGACGGGATTATCAGTAGCAACGGGCGGTTCAGGGTGTGTGTTAGGAGCAAGGGAAGGAGTTATGGGTGTATCTAGATCAGTTTCAGACTCCTCTGTTTGCAGGTTTTGATCTTCTGGTGGTTGATCGGAAATAACCAGGTTGTCCTCAATATGCGATTCATCAACCACGGCTTTGATATCACATTTGTTCTATAACACCGCAATTAATCCCTTGTTGGGCCTTAAAGATGTCAATCATTAAAGTTTGGTTCCCAAATTTTAGTTCTATTTAGCCCTCCTCACAGTTTATATTGGCCTTAAGAATGGCTTGAAAAGGTCTCCCTAGTATAATCAGTGTATCCCTTGGGTTCTCAGGTGCATCCATATCCAGGACTGTAAAATCCACCGAGAAGTAGAAATCCCTTAACCTAACAATGACATCCTTGAGTATTCCTTTAAGTGACTTGATGGATCGATCGGCTAACTGTAACGTCACCTCTGTCAGTTTAAGCTCGGATTCTTCAAGGTGGTCAAGGAGGGATGTAGGTATGAGGTTTATGGAGGCACCTAGGTCTAACAAGGCTCTGTCGAATTGGGTATCACCAACTGTACATGTGATCAGGCGAGCACCTGGGTCTTTAGCCTTAGGTGGGAGTTTACTCAAGATTACAGAGTTGGCTTGCTCTGACAGTATGATCGGACTCCCACTTTTGGTTCGCAGCTTATGCTTGGGTGTACACACATCTTTCAGAAATCGTGCGTAAGCCGGTACGTGGTGGATTGCATCCATCAAGGGTAAGTTTATCTGGACCTGTTCAAAGAGCTTGACCAGATCCTCCTCGGGAGCCACGGGTTTGGTTATCCTCTTTCCCTTGGTCAAGGCCTCAGGAAATGGAACCCTGGTTGGTTCCTGTAGAATAGGTCCAGGTTCTTGATCTAGGATAGGGGTATCCTGGATAACTATCCTAGGGCTTGGGTTACTACCAGGCTTGGAGTGGTTTGGATAAGATGGATCTTGAGTTGCTTTACCACTACGGGTTGTTACGGAGTTTAGTCCTGCCTGTTTTTGGTTTGGGGTTGGTAAAATGGGTGAATGCTATTGAAATCCCACGTAAGATGTCGAAACTTCCACCCCGTCGGGTGATGGAACAGAAGGGGCCTAATAAATCATATGTGCGTGACCTATATTTGGGTTCATAATATGTCTCTGGGTCGGCACGTTATTTGGATTCGGCAAAGGTTGCGAAGGAAGTGTGCCAGGTTGGCAAGAATTTGCCATCTGGGTGAGTTTATTGCGAACCTCTGTGATCTCATCCTTGTGCTATTTTTGTATTGCTGCATTCGTCTTCTAAATGTCAGCCAGTGTTTGAAGGATAAGACTCATTTGATCTGCTTGGTTTGACCCAGATTGATAGGTGGGGTTGGGTCGAGGCTGAGGCGGCTAATATGGACGAGGAGCTTGTGAACGGGGTTGATAAAGTGATCTTTGATTCTGAGAATTTCCTGCCCACAGGAATTTGGGATGATTCTGCCATCTAAGGTTGTAGGTATTGGAGAATGGGTCATTCTGGATGGCGTTGAGGTCCTTGCAGGTCTGAGGAGCCTCAGAAAAATCAGAGTATGAGGGTTTAGAGTTCCCCCAACAAGAATAGATTGGATCGGAGGTCCCTCTGGTCCTGGAGTCGGATGGGGGTGGATACGGGTCCATCCCCTGGGAAGACCGGTGATATATGTTTTGCATAGTTTCCCTCGCAAGAGGTGGCTATGCAAATGAGTTTTGCGTAGAGGTGGCTCGCTGTAAATGTCGAGTCAGCTCGTCCACCTTCTTCTTTATGATAGAGGCCTTGTCCAACCGACTAGCCATTAGCTCCAAGTCGATGAATGTGGACAGGCCCTGCGTCTCATGTGCTCCCTAAAGATTCATCAATGCACGAGCATTCGTCCGGTCGGATAAGCCCATGGAGTCATTATTGGAGTTCTTGCACATATTCTCGAGAATCTCCCACACCATGTCCTCATGTTGACCCATGATGTTTCCTCTGTAGGTTGCATTGACGAACAATCGAATGTCTTCACAGAGTCCCTGGTAGAAAGACTGGACTTGTTCCCATTTAGGAACTCTGTGATGGGGGCACTTTTGCATGAGATCCAAGAATCGGTCCCATTCCTTATGAAGAGGTTCTCCCGATTGTTGAGTGAAATGAGTGATCTGGTGGCGCAAGGCATTTGTCCGGCCAACGGGGAAGAACTTTTTCAAAACTTCGGACTGGAGTTCAACCCATGTGTTGATTGGACAAGTTTGAGTCTAATACCAATGAGCAGCCTCATCCATGAGGGAGAAAGAAAACATCTTCATGAGTAGAATATCCCGATTTTGTACATCTGACTTGAAGGTCTGGGCCAGATGTTTGAGTTGTTTGATGTGCTGGAATGGATCCTCGGAGTTGTGCCCATGGAATTTTGGTATGGCATCAATCATATTGGGCTTGAGTTCAGAATCAAGACCTCCAGCTAGGATTTAGACTCGAGACTCGATTGCCACCGCAGCGGGATTATAGTGATCTCGCATCATAAGACGTTGCAGCGGGTTTACAAAGTTTTGGAATAGATCATTTAAGCGCTGAAGTTGGTGCTCAAGGTTGTTCTCTTCTTCAATTGGTTGGGCCATGATGGAAGAAGGAGAACTTGGTTCTGATGAATCAGAGGAGAGATCTATGTGGTGGGGTTGCTGCACAAACACGGGTGTTGAGGCTTGGCCTCGGCGGGAGTGGATTTCTAAAGGAGGTCTTAAGGATGGTCTTAAGGACCTCCTACCAAACATGCACCAAATGATTTGATGAGATTAGAATGTGCTGGACCCAATCGAGACACCCAAAAAATGTTGGGTGACTATAGAGGTTCGAGGCAGATGATACCCCTTAGTCAGAAAGGTTGTCCACCTAAGAAATACATGGGCAGCCAGAGAGGGAGAGTCCCACAGTGACCTCTACACGGTAGAGCGTCCCCACGAGTTACACGGTTTCCGCCACCCGACGTCTCTTGTCACTGAGATTCCAGGTAGACTAGAATGGGGACCTTGACCTCTTAAGTCTACCACTTTTAATTAAGATCAAGGTGCTTAGGGTTCCACTTGAACTTTAGATCTTTTGAGTGCCAAAAGTGACCTAATTTCAAGGTTGGTTGATCCAAATGGTCAACTTCACCTCTTTGTCCTTTGAGAGCTTTTAAGTCCTTTCTTTTAGGGTTCAAGTGATTTAAGAGCTTGATTTTCTTAGGGTTTCTCTTGGATAAATCTCTTCAAGCAAGGCTTAGGCACACCTCCTTTTGAAAATTTTGATTCTTTGCTTAGAGAAGATGTGTCTCTAAAACCCTAGATTGCAATCCTTAAGTTGGCTCTATTTGGTCCAATTTAGTCACCTTAAAGATGGTATCTAGGGCTCAATCAAGAAGGTGCTAGCCCTAGTTACCTTAAATGGATGTGCAATTCAAAAATGTGTTGAAATTAAAATCAGGCAACTATGGTGGATTACTAAATATGGAAAGCAGGTAGCCCTAGATTGATTTTTCTTTGTTTTCCTTTTCTGATTTTGAGGGGATTAAGAGAAAGGGCTAGTGAGAATTTACCTGTTCCTGGTGTGGTTGTTGAGCGGCTGTTTTTCTTTTCTTCCCCTGAAACAATTACAACAAGAGAAAGAGAGTAAGTTAGTACTGAATCAGAGGTTGTGATAAAAGTTTCTAAAATGTTCGTTGCTCCACTGCAACGGCACCAAAATGTTCATTCGAAAGCAAAATCGGGTTTTTAAATATCGTGTTGCAGTATAGTTGAAATCGCTTCAAAGAACAAATAAGAATTTATTACTCAAAAAACTAAGAATTTGAGGTCGAATACAAGGAGCAAATTGGTGTTTAAAAACTAAGAACACAATCTCAAATTGATAAATGTGATGTTCAACAATTTATGAAGCAATAGGATTAAGTTCAATGTATATAAATGCTAAAGAGATGAATAGAGATGTAAAAAGAAATTCAAATGCTTTGAGCTTTCTCTTCTTCTTTCTTCTTCTTCTCTGATGTCTTCTTCTTTCTCTTCCTTTTCTTCCTTCTCTGATTTCTCCTTCCTTCCTCTACAGCTTCTTTCTTCTTTTGCCTTCTTCTTCTTTCTTTTCTTCTCTTGGTTTCTTTCCTTCTTTGTCTTCAACCTTCCTTCCTCTCTGTGGCTCCTTCCTTCTCTTCTTCTTCCTTTAGCTGTGCCTTCTCCGTCCTTTCTTTAGCTTCTCCTTCTTTCTCCTTCAGATTTGCCTTCAGGACCTCAGCTTCTTCCTTAGTCGTGCTTTCTTCTTCTCTAGCTTCCTTAGCCTCTTTCTTCTCTGCGGCTCCTTCCTTCAGCTTCCCTTCCTACTTTCTCTTCCTACATAGAAGTGCAAAACCTACCCCTACCCTCCCCCGCGTACACTCTCTCTCTTTTCTCTCTTAGGTTTGCTCTCCCAGAGCCAATCAGGTAAACGGGTCGGGTCAAGCGCACCCAGGTCTAGGCGCACCAACATGGGTGATGTGCGAGCAGTGTAGAGTTATCGGGTCAGGTCAGCCAAGTCTGCGGAGGAGTGAGAGCGGGCGAGGCAGGTAAGTGGGCGAGGGGACCTCACCCCGTGATCGGAGGCAACAAGTCGAAAGCACAAAAATAATTTAAGTCGCTTACCTGCGCCCAAACTTACCGAGGTGGGACTAAAGTCCCACCTGCTTCTTTACGTGCGTCCGTAGGGTGTCTCGCTCGATTGCTGCAGCAGCAGATGGAGTTGGCTTCAATCACCGGGTTCAAAGGGATCGCGAGGTGTTTCCGGGCACCTGAGGCTCAATTTCCTGGAGCATAGTGACCTGGAGCAAGCTTGCGAGCAAGCTTTGCTCCTACTCCAATGGCAGCTGTGGGTCAAACCTGCTAATCACAAATACGGCCTCACAGTCCTGTCAAAGTACTTAGAGAGCTTTGTCGTGACATGATAAAGGTGGTGCGATGAGTGGCATGGCGCAGAACAGCCTAAGCATGTGTGCCTAGGTCGAACTGTGGCCATGAAAGTGCAGTTGTTCGGGGAGAGTGTAGGGTGCATGTGGCGATCAATGAAGAGTCGGGTGATGATCAGTGGATGATGGTGAAGCTTCTGCAGTAGTTGGCAAGGTATGTGGGTGCATGAAGTGATGGCTGCACCTTCGCCAGTGGTCTGCCGGAGATGAGGAAGATGAGGGTGGTTTGTGGCTGTCGAGGGTGGTTTTGTGAAATAAAGAGGGGAAAATAAAGAGTAGGGAGAGAGGAGTTATCTGAGAGTAGCTGGACGAAGGGGGGAGGCGGAGGGCGAATGATGCATATCTACCATCATCGGAGACGAAAGCCCTGAGATGAAGAGGCGGTGACGACAAGAGGGTTGAAGACGCACGCGCTGGTATGGCGCGACGCAAAAGCGCAAGGCGGAGAAGAGTTTTCCACTAGTATGGTGGCAGAGCGACGAGAAGAGGGAGGAGATATCACCGGAGCTTGCGGGTTAGTTGGCCAGAGATGGGAAAGGAGGAATTTTGGGGGTTTCTTCGGCCAAATCAAGCTTGGAATGACCGACTGGGCTTGGGGTTTCTTTTATAGGCACCGAAAAAGGGCCTTGTGCTTGGAAGACAAGCTTCCAAGCACGGGTTTCCTCATCGGAGTAGGAAATTTGAGAGACACCCATATCTCTCGTGCATTTGCACTAGAGATTGGGTGCAAATCAGAGCATATGATTGAGTTCACATGGTCGAGAATTCCTTAGAGAATCTCCCTTTCAAATTTGAGAGGGATTCTCTGAGGAAACAAGAACATCCCTCCTGAATCCTTGCGGGAGTAGGCCTTCTCCGCTGTAATGGCAGAGGGACCTAATTGCAAAGAGTGGCGAGGAAGATAATGGGGTCTCTGTAAGGTTTTCGAAAGTTAAGGGCATAAAAGTAATTGGGTTAGACTATTTTGCAAAGTAGGTTAAGGTGAATTCCCCTTAGGTCTAAATTTTGGTATAAACCTAATTTGGATCCAAGGAAGCCAATGGTAAAGTTGGATTTTAGGTTTGACCATGTTTGACTGGGTATTTTGCATAAAAACTTAATTTAGGGCAAATGTTTGACTAGGACCGCAATTTAGGTCAAAATAGGTTCTAAAGACCAAATTGAAGGTTCTATACCCTAGAGGTTTTTTTCCATGAATTTTAGAGGGTTTATTTGATTTTTATCTAGACCTAAACCTTGTTAAATTAAGTGGGTTTGTTTTAAGATTACAGAATGTCATTTAATTCTTAGATCTCACAATAATCCTTTTCTAATTTAACCATCCTACTTTCCATTTTGTTAAGACCAATTGACTCATGTTTAACCCCTGAGAAATCATGTTGTTTCACTGCAATGGTAACATTACAGTTTTACCCTTTATTTCTTGCTTTTCTTTCAACCCAATTATTCTCTGAGTTAGGCCCTTCACTTGGTTATGTAGGAGCTTTTATTCTATTTTCTAGGTCAAAATGAGCTAGTTAGAGCTCATGATGGTGTTCCCATCAAAAACCCATCTAGCACTCGAATTTCCTTTAAGAAGGAAACAGTGTACTCTTCTGGTCCTTATTCAAGTTGTAAATAACAGGTGGGAAGTAGCTATCATCCTCATGAATATGCAGCTACGAGTATATCCCTAAACTCTTCATATCTTTTCTTATTTTCACCGTGTCCTTTGGATCATCGATCATATTTAATACGTCTAAAATGTTATCCATCACATTCTTTTCGATGTGCATAAGATCTAAATTATTACGTATTGTAAGCTCTTTCTAGTATGGCAACTCCATAAAGAAAATATTTTTCTTTCGAAATCCTGAATTCCTCGAGGCCATCTAGCCTTGTTTGAATGGTCAACCCAACCATTTTTCACACATTTCTTATAATCTCTCCATTATAACCAGACCCGAAAGCCCGATATAATCTGTACAAAGTTTATTTTTTGGGATTTTTCTTTGAATACAGACACATCCTACCATCAAATTTACTCATGAACTGTGACGTTCGCCATTTATGTTGAATAGGTAGAAATCTGTAATATCCTAAGTAATAGAATTTCATACTTTCCGGCAGTCATAGGGGATGAGTGTCTTCTATACAGACTAGGCAAGCAAGCTTTCCTTTAGTGCTCCAACTTGACACATTTGCATACGTTGGGAAGTAGTTTATGGTCCACAACAATGCTGCATGCATATTGTAAAATTCTTTCTTTTCTGTATCATACGTCTTCACGTCGATGTACCACAACTGTTTTAGTTCATCGATTAATGGCTGAAGATAAACATTTATTGCATTTCCTGGTTGTTTTGGATGGGAGATTAATAGGGTCAGCATCATGAATGACGATCTCATACACAACTAGGGAGGCAAGTGTTGCAGCGAGTAGGAGGGAGGTTTAAATTTGCGTTCGTTGTAGTATCCTCTAAATCGCTCAATCAACAAATAAAATTTATTACTCTAATTTAAGTCCGAGGTCGAACATAGGAAATAAATATGGAATTCATGGACTAATATCAGCAAATAATATAAATGAGCACAATTAATGATAATAATTATTCAAAACTAATATTCAATGTAGCACATGAGTATCTCAAGAATCTATTGAGGCAAAAAGTCATCTAAGGCAAAATAATGGTGCTTTGAATCACCAATTATTAGCTTAGATACACATATAATAATTACTTATTTATCTAAATAAATGAACAGTATCAACCACTTTAAATCCACACAAACTTTAGTGCATAGTGCACTCCATCAGATCACAGAGCTCTCAATCAGATGACTTAAGTATCCACTGCTACAGTACCAATAGGGAAGTATACTTCTTCTTCGTCTGCTCTATCTTCTTCTACCTCTTCTTTTCTTTCTCTTGGCTTCTTCTTCTTCAGCCTCATCCTCTGCCTTTTCCTCTTCTTCTTCTCCAAGCATAGGGGAAAGGGCTCAAATTTTGGCTAAGTGTTAGCCAATGCACAGAAGAACAAACCCCCCCCTTTCCTGCTCTTTCTTTCTTCCTCTCTTTCTCTTCTCTTCCATAAGGGCAACCAAGCATTCGTGTAATCGAGTTTGACCGCACTTGGGACCAAAGTTGCAGGCGTGGGTCACAGCCAAGGTGTGGATATAGCTTAGGTAGGTAATCGGGTCAGAGCCAGGCCCGCGTGGAGGTGTCACAGGTGAGGCGTGTGGGGTGTGCGGGGACCTCACCCCCAGTGTTACTTGAGGCAATAAGCTGATGAAAGAAATTCCTCTTATGCGCTGTAAGTGGCGCTTAGCTCCATGAGGTGGGACTAAATCCCACAACCCTTTCGCATGTGCCTGTAGTGTGGTGTTATCTTCAATTGGCAATACCTTAGTCTTCCCTTGATCAATCAAGTGCCTGGGCTACTTCGTGATCTCCTTTTGCAACACCTGGGGGTGTTATTAGAGCCTGAAGTAGCCGGAGGCAGGCGGATAACGTCGGAGATGATGGCAGCGATGGCAATGCTCCAGTGAGGACCTACAAGTCATAAATACAGCCTTTTGTCCAAATTAAAATAATTCGCGAGCATCATCGATGAACGAGGAGTGTGGTGGTGGTGATCTTGTGGCATGAGAGGGCGTGAGATGGATGGATAGAGTCAAAGATGGTGGTGCAACAGTGGGTCGGTCGGTGAGGAGATAGAGTGGGCAATAGGCTTGGAAATGTTAGGGCTTTTGTTCGTGAAGTCGAGGCGGAGGTGTAGGTCATGGTGGCGAGGAGGATGGAGGGGTGTAGCGATGAGAACGCCTCGCCGAAGGTTCGATCGGAGACAGAGAAGACGAGGGTGAACGGCATAGTCGGTGGTCAGACTTGAGGTAAAGAGAGAGGAGAATTAACCTAAGAGTCTAAGAGAACAAAACTACTCCCAAACTATCGGATGAAAATGGGAGAACGACATGCCGGGGGTACGTTGGTGTCGGGGAAGAAGGTACACCTGTGGGAGTAGGAAACGGCAAGGACGACGGAGGGAGAGACGTCGACTGGTATGGCACGATGCGGAGGAAGACAAGGAAGGAGAATCCGCCGCTGGTATTGCGAACAGATGACGAGGGAGGTCGGAAAAGATCACCAAATGTCAAGGTGCAATTCGGTTGGAGAGGAGGGATGAATTGAGGGTTTTCCAGTCAAATTCGAGCGTGGAAGGTTCGGGCAAGCCCTGGAAATCTTTATGTACGTAGTAGCGGGTTGGTTGAAGCCAGGAAGCGAAGCTTTCAAGCTTGGAAGGTCGCCGGAGTTAGAAACCCAAATTTCTCATGTGTTCACATGAGAAATTAGGAAGGATTTGAAGCACAAGAAAAGGTCTGATTGAAAGAGAATTTCAAGAGGATTCTCCGGTTCAATTTTGAGAAAGTTTCATCAATCAATCAAGGGGAAATCCTTGGTTGAATGTCGAGAGAGTTGTAGGATTAGGAGTTCTGTGCGGTAGGGACCTTTTTGAAGAAGATGATGATAAAGTTGGGGGCTTTTGTGTAAGTGATGCAAATTTTACGCGGTTTATAAAATACATTGTAACGTGCAAAATCGATCAACTCTTAAATATATAAACCTAGATAGGGAAGTATCTAGGGTCGTCCAAGGAGGCAAGTTTGTAATTCAAATCTCTTGCTTTTAAGGGAAACTCAATCTTTTTTTTAGGTATTTTAAATATATAATTTTTATGTTTTAAAATAATGAAGTCAAAATGCGAATTGTTGATGGAAAAGTAACTAACACCTATAATCACTAAGCTAAAACCTAAAAGGCAAATATAACCCCTCCCTAAGCTCACTCTAGGCAAGTGGAGGCCTAAAGTAATTAGGAAGTGGAAGTGAAAAAAAAATGCTAGAATCAAAGACAAAGCAATTGCAAATAGAAATTGGAAAGAAGGTAATTGATCTAGCAGAATTTGTGTTCTTTTTACAAAAACATGTAGAGGAATGCTTCTACTAAAAATAGAAATATAAAAGCACTAAAAAGAAACACAAATCCTCTTGCAGAATCTGGTGAAGAAGGGAGTTCTCTTGCTCCAAGCCTAGCTACTCCTTGGCTTGAAAGAAGGTCTCCTTCTTCTCCTTCCTTAAATGCTCCTCCAAGGTGGATGATCTCCACCTCAATTCTTTCCTCCAAGGGTGGGTGTGCACCACCCTCAAGCTCTCCTCCCAGGTAGCGTGGACCACCTTCAAGACCTCCACCAAAGGTCTTCCTCGCCTGGCTTCTCCTTTGGCTAGAGTGGGCACAAGAGAGAAGGGAAGAGGGGAAGGCACCAAGGGGTCAGAATATCCCCTTAATCTTCTTCTTCTTCTTCTCTCTTGGGTGTGAGCTTCAGGTAGAATATGAGAGGTATTTTTCTAGCCAAGGATGGGTTGTAAGGTGGTGGGTGTTGGTGTTTTTATAGGGTAGGATGAGAGGGTTAAGGTGACTCTTAAGATGGATGGCTAAGATGGGAAGATGGGGGTGGTTAGGTGATCCTAGGGCTAAGGAGAGTTGGCGCAAAGTAAGGGGGTGTGAAGGTGGTGGTTATGGTGGTGAAGGGCCACCTAAATGTGGTGCCAACCATGGAGGGGTGCCTTGGTTTTGGCTCCACCATGAAGGCTTCTAGAAGGGGGATTAGGTGGATGGCTAGGATAGGTTGTAGGGTATGTGTAGGGCCATGATGTGGGGGTGTTTTGGCGCCAAAAGGGAGGGCTTCTAGAAGGGTATTTTGGCACCAAAACAAGGTGTCTTTTGGGTGTAGTTGAGGGGCTATGAGGTGCCCATCTTGGCGCCAAAATAGAGTAGAGGTTAGGTAGCTTAGGTGGACTAGGTAAGCTTAGTTGGTGGAGCTAGCTAGGGTTAAGTTGAAGGTGGAGGATGGCCAAGGAGCTGGATGTTAGCTAAGCTAAGCTAAGCTAAGCTAGCTTAGCTAGCTATGGAGTAGAGGAGTAAGCATGTGGAGCTTAAGGTTTGAGGAGAGGAGCTGGATATGAAGAGTCTAGAGCTGAATTGGAGCTGGCAGCTACTGAAGAGGTCAACATGGGGCTACTCTAGCTAGCTTAGCTTGCTAGTTCTTTGCTAGCTGCTAAGCCAGGCTAAAGTGAGCTGGGTTCTATTGAATGGAGCTGAGGTGAGCTGGGTCTGGTGATCCCGGGGAGGATTGAGCTAATTGACACAGCCAAGGTAGCTTAGCTCAACTAACTTGAGCTAAGCTGAGTCCACGGGAGCTGGACTTGATCTTCCTGAGCTGGGATAAATTCATCTTCAGCTGGTTGGAGTTGAGTGGAGCTAGATGTAGCTGGACCTGAGCTGGGGTGAACTCCAGTCAACTCAGTTGATCTAGCTAGAGCTCCCTGTGGACTAGTGGGAGTTGAGATGAGCTAGACTCAGCTAAGTTGAGCTAGATCTGAGCTGACCTGAGCTAGGGTGAGCTAAGATGTGCTCTCTTGAGTTTCCAATCAACTGAGATGAGCTTAATGGAGTTAGGATGAGCTAACCCTAGTGCAAGTGAGCTAGATCAAGCTGAGTTCCAGCTAGTCTGAGCATCTTCTTCACCAGTTGCCTTCCTAAGTGCTAGGGTTTTAGGAATCTGTATATTTGTTCATCCCTAACACTCACAAAAACACATTAAAAAGACAAGAAAAATGCAATGCATGCCTATATTAAATTATAACTAAATGCAACCCCAAAAACCCATTCGCAAAGCAAAACCCTAAGAGCTACGATTGTTTTAATGCAAAAGAATGATGATAAACTGGCGTTTATCACACCCCCATGCTTTTCTTTTTATAGTCTCTTAGAAAAACCTTAATTTATAAATTGGAATTTTTGGGAAATCTAATTTTTTCGACTTTTGAGGAGAAGATTAAGGGACCTTAGTTGATCTAAACACAGAAGGCACGAGATTTGTTAAGGATAAACATCAAGATTTATTTTTGGATCCAAAAATTATACAAAATAGGACCAATATATCCTCCAAAAAATTCACAAATTAACCCCTTGTTAATTCAGAAGACTTGAAATTTTTATTTTTAGGATTTTTCTGGCTCATGAATCTGAATCACAATTTGCAATATCCTTTAAAACCTTGTGTATGTGCTTGTGAAAAGCCAACATTTATACGGGCATGTTTTTGGTTTAAAACTTTTTTTTCCCTCCCCCATGCTTATTTTTAGCTTAGTCTTACAACAGATGTGTCAGGATCATCATTCCCGTTACCAAACCTTGAGGGGGCTTTGGCGCCAATACTTCAGGATAGCACTATCCATGACACCACCCAGGAGCTCACAACCCCAAAACACAATGCGGTGTAAAAGGGCACTCTAAGCAAACTCAAGCTCTTGCTCCGACACTATAGGTAGAGCACCATCCAAGACACTTGAGCTGCTAAAATGTGCTTTAATGCTCCGTCTAAAGATATGAAATATAGATATGGAGCAGCACCGAGGCGGTAACATGTTGACATCGCATCCTCAAAGGAAGCATTTTCCTCCTTCTCGTCGATGGGAACTCAAACCAATGATCTGCTTCAAACTTTTACTAAGTCTAAATAAGGGAGTTTTTCTAATTTTTAGTTGTTTTTAAGTGTTGGCTTGTGTGTGAAATTTGACACAAGAAGTTCCACAATAAATGCAAGTTTTTGAATCAGAAACTAAGCCAAATACTTTCCATATTAGAAAAGAGGATCAAGTCACCTGAACTATCATGAGTTCAAGTGGAATTTTAGAGAAGGATATCTGATATAGTCTAAAAATAGACCCTGAAATTCTAATGATCAAATTCGCATCCTCATCCCTAGTTTGTTAAAGATTAAATCCCATTGTACCAAAAGTGAGTTTTTCAACCTTAGTCCCGATTTCAAAATTTTCCTCAAAAAGTTTTCAATATTTTTATTTTTTTGGGTATGCAAGCAAGAAAATAAAATAACTAAAAAAATGCATGTTTTTAGGTTTTGAAAATCCTAACTCGATCATCAAATTTTAAAAACACCCCCCCTCATGCATTAGGAGGGAAAATGGATCACCTTAATGAAGAGCGATCAGGTTTAGGATGGTCAAAACCTAGAAAAAGAAGGGAAAAAGGAAAGTAGGAGAAACTGATGGGTTACCTCCCATCCAGTGCTCTCTTTTACGCAATTCAGCTGGGCGTAGTTTGCATTAGTGATCAAAGGTGGCTGGCTCAGTGAAATTGAACGATTCCGATGGAAGATTCGAGGCATGATCAAAATGGGGCTTTAAACGTTGGTTGTTGACTTAAAATGTCGTATTAGTTTTAGGATCAAAAAGATCAACAGCGCCGTATGGATAAGTTTTATGAACAATAAAGGGGCCGGTCCATTTGGATTTAATTTGCCAGGAAAAAGATGTAATTTAGCATCAAAAAGCCAAATGCGTTGATTAATGTCAAAGTGTTTCCGAACAATGTATTCATCATGAAATTTCTTTGTTCGATCTTTTTAAATCCTCTCATTTTCATAGGAAAAATTACGTAATTCTTCCAATTCAGTTAATTGTAGTTTTCTATGGATACCAGCATCAGATAAATCCATGTTTAATTGTTTTATTGCCCAAAAAGCCCTATGTTCTAGTTCTACCGGGAGATGGCATGCCTTCCCAAAAATTAGACGGAAGGGAGATATGCCGATCGGAATTTTAAAAGCGGTACGGTAAGCCCATAAAGCGTCGTCCAATTTGGTGGACCAATCTTTACGATTGGGCCTAACCGTCTTATGTAAAATATTTTTAATTTTTCGGTTAGAAACTTCTGCCTGGCCATTTGTTTGGGGGTGATAAGGTATGGAAATTTTATGATTAACCCCATATTTAGAAAGAAGGTGACGGAATTATGAGTGAGTGAAATGTGAACCTCCGTCACTAATAATGGCTTTTGGAATGTCGAATCTTAAAAAAATATTTTTCTTAAGAAATTCGACAACCACACGGTGATCACTGGTTGTTCACGTTTTTGCGCAGTTTGTTAATTTAGGATTTTAAGTCGTTGCAACGCACAAAAATGGATTCGCTTTTAAATTTATATTCCTAGATAGTGGGGTATCTAGAGTCATCCAAGGAGGCAAGTTTGCAAAAATTAAATATCTTGCTTGGAAAATAAATATCAACTTTCTTTTTGGTATTTTTGAATATATAGTTTTTATGATTTTTGAAATAAAGGCAACATGCAAGTTTTTGTTGAAAGCTAAAAAACAACTAATACCTAATTCAAGAAACCTACCCTAAGGTAACAGGTAGAGCCTCTCCCTAAGCTCACCCTAGGCACGTGGAGGCCTAGAATAATTAGGGAGAGGGAGTGAAACAATTGCTAGGAAAAATTTATAACAAGCTATGCAATAGAAATTGAGAGAAGGCAATTTACGTTAAATCAAAATTGTGCGCACAAAACCTATTGAGGAATGCTTCTACTCCACTTGAAAATACAAGAAAAATAAAACACAAGTCCTCTAGATAGATAGTGAAGAAGAGGGCTTCTTGCTCCAAGCCAAGTAGCCCCTTGACTTGAAAAGACAACTCCTTCTTCTCCTTGGCATGAGATGCTCCTCCAAATGATGTCTTCCATGGTGGCAGCTACCACCTTTAATTCTCCTCCTCCATGGGTGGACGTCCACCCTAGGTTCTTCTCCTTTGCCTGGCTGTCCTCCTTGAAGTGGAAAGCTCCTCCTCCTTGGCATGGCACAAGTTGAAGAAAGTGGGGAGAAGAAGGCACCAAAGGCGCTGGTGATGTGCCCCCTTAATCTTCTTCTCTACTCCTTCTTCTTGGCCGTAGGTGTAGGTGGGTATAGGTAGAATAATACAGTAATGGAGGATGCCCTAAAATGGTGGTAGGTGGTGGGTTTATATAGAGTAGGAAGGGGGCTAAGGTGACTCTTGAAATGGAGGGCTAAGATGGGAAGGTGGAGGTGGTTGGGGATCCTATGGCTAAGGGTAATTGACTCCAACCCAAGGGGCACCTAGGTGGTGGTTATGGGTGGTGGCACCCCTTGAAGTTGGCACCAAAATGGCTTCTAGAAGAGGGGCTTAGGTGGCGCCAAGTAGGGTTCTAGAAGGAGGGGCAGGTGGATGGCTAGGATGGGTTGTAGGGTTATGTGTAGGGACATGATGTGGGGGTGTTTTGGAGGGAAAAAGTGGCACCAACAAGGAGGTAGTTAGAGTGGTTTTGGCGCCACTTTAAGGTGTCTTTTGGATGTAGTGGGTAGGCTAGGTGGGTTCCAAGTAGGGTTAGCTTATGTGGAGCTTAAGTGGAGCTAGTTGGTGGAGTTGTTAGGTAGGGTTTTTAGGTGGTAAAAACCAAGGAAGCTAGAGCATAGCTAAGCTAAGCCAAGATATCTTAGCTAATGGTGGAGTAGAGGAGGAGGTGTTGGAGCTAGGGTTTGGAGGGAGGAGCAGATCTGAAGAATCTGGAGCTAAAGTGGAGCTGGCAGCTGCTGAAGAGGCCAACATGGGGCTACTCTAGCTGGCTTAGCTTGCTAGTTCTTTGCTAGCTACTAAGCCAAGCTAAAGTGAGCTGGCTTCTGTTGAATGGAGCTGAGGTGAGCTGGGTCTGGTGCTCTCGGGGAGGGTTGAGCTGGTTGAGACAGCTAAGGTAGCTTAGCTCAACCAAGTTGAGCTAAGCTGAGTCCCCGGGAGCTGGATTTGAGCTTCCTGAGCTGGGATGAGTTCTTCTTCAGCTAGTTGGAGTTGAGTGGAGCTGGATGTAGCTAGATCTGAGCTAGGGTGAACTCCAGTCAACTAAGCTGAGCTAGCTAGAGCTCCCTGTGGACTAATGGGAGTTGAGATGAGCTAGACTCAACTAGGTTGAGCTGGATCTGAGCTGACTTGAGCTAGGGTGAGCTAAGATGAGCTTTCTTGAGCTGTCATTCGCTGAGATTAGCTGAATGGAGCTGGGATGAGCTAACCCTAGTCCAAGTGAGCTAGGTTCCAACTGTGGTGAGCTGGATCAAGCTGAGTTCCAGTTAGTCTGAGCTCCTCCTTCACCATTTGCCTTCTTGAGTGCTAAGGTTTTAGGGATCTGTATATCTGTTCATCCTTAACACTCACAAAAACACATCAAAAAAGATAATAAAAAATGCAATGCATGCCTAACCTAATTAATGCCTAAATGCAGCCCAAAAACCCATTTGTGGAGTAAAATCCTAAGAGCTAGGTTTGTTTTAATGAATAAGAATGATGATAAACTGGCATTTATCACTAGTGCGGGTGGGTATTGCTTCTATCCACTTTGAAACATAGTCGACTACAACTAATATATATAAATACCCACCAGAGTTGATGAACGGTCCCATGAAGTCGATGCCACAAACATCAAAAATTTCAACCTCTAAAATAGGATTAAGGGGCATCATATCCTTTGAAGTCATGTTGCCGATGCTCTGGCAACGCACACAGGATCGAACAAAATATTGAGCATCTTTATGCAAGCTGGGCCAAAAGAATCTCGCATTAAGGAATTTAGCTGCAGTTTTCTTGCCCGAAAAATGTCTACCATAGGCCATTAAGTGACAATGTGTCAACATATCATGGATTTTAGAATCAAGTACACATCGTCGAATGACCTGATCGACACAAATGCGGAAAAGGTTGGGCTCCTCCCAAAAATAGTATTTAATATCAGCAAAGAGCTTATTCCGTTTTGTTTTTGGCCAATCAGCGGGGATTCGTTCTGTTGCTAAATAGTTTGCGATGGGTGCAAACCTAGGGAGGGTAGTAGCAGCTAAAATGCTTTCATTGGGGAATTGATCAGGTGGGATCGTTATGTCATTCGTCATAAGATGAGAGAGATGGTCGACCACTACATTATGCGATCTCGTCCTATCCTTGATTTCCAGGTCAAATTTCTGGAGCAGCAAGATCCAATAGACAAGGCAGGGTTTTGCACCTTTTTTTGTCAGCAAATATTTAAGTGCTGAGTGGTCGGTATATACAGTGACATGTGACCCCAAAAGATAAGATCTAAATTTTTCTAAGGCAAATACAATGGCAAGAAGTTCCTTTTCAGTAACCGTGTAATTCCATTGTGCATCATCAAGAGTTTTGCTCGCGTAATAGATCACAACGGGCTTCTTGCCAATTCTTTGCCCTAGAACGGCCCCCACAGCAAAATCTGAGGCATCTGTCATTAATTCAAAGGGACTATTCCAATCAGGTCCCTGTAAAATTGGTGCCTCAGTAACCTCCTTCTTCAACCTCAAAAAACTCTCCAGGCATTTATCATTAAAATCAAATGGTTGGTCTTTAGTAAGCAGCTGACTTGAGGGCTTGGAGATTTGGGAAAAATTTTGTATGAATCTATAGTAGAAACCCACATGACCCAGAAAGGATCTGATCTGTTTGACAGTAGTGGGCGGTGGGAGCCTAGATATAGCATCTATTTTTGCTTTATCTACCGTGATTCCTTGTTTTGAAATAACATGGCCCAAGACAATACCTTCCTGGACCATGAAATGACCTTTTTCCCAATTGAGGACCAGATTGACTTCTATGCATTTTTGGAGAGTTCTTTCAAGGTTCTTGAGACAATGGTCAAAGGAATCTCCAAAAATAGAGAGGTCATCCATAAAGACTTCTAGCATTCACCTACTAGGTCTAAAAATATTGTAAGCATACACCTTTGAAAAGTCACAGGTGCGTTGCAAAGACCGAAGGGGAAGGTGAAAGTTGTTTTGTCCTGGTCCTCAGGATGAACCGCTACCTGATTATAGCCGAAATAACCATCTAGAAAATAGTAAAAATCCCATCTGGCTAAATGCTCCAAGATTTGATCAATAAAGGGGAGCGGAAAATGGTCCTCCTTGGTGGCAGTGTTTATTTTCTGTAATCAATACTCACATGCCAAGAAGAGGCGATTCTAGTGGCTATATTCTCCCCATTGTCATTAGTGACAACTGTTAGTCCAGCCTTTTTGGGTACAACTTGTGTTGGACTAACCCAGGAGCTGTCAGAAATTGGGTAGATGATATTAGCATCAAGCCACTTAATAATCTCCATTTTTACCACCTCCTGCATAATAGGGTTCAAGCGCCTTTGTGGTTGGCAGGAGGGGCGAGAATCGTCCTTTAAATATATACGATGTGTACAATAGGACGGATGAATACCCTTAAGATCAGAAAGGGTCCAGCCAATAGCTTTTCTGTATTTACTCAAAACCTGGAGAAGTTTATGCTCTTGTGCCCCAGTAAGTCTAGAATTTATAATCAGGGGCAGGGTCTGATTTGGACCCAGGAAGACATATTTAAGGGAGTCAGGCAAGGGTTTTAATTCCAATTGTGGGCCTGGCTGCGAAAGAATTTCTGCTTTGTGTGTTAGTGGTGAGGTGAGAGTGAAAGGGTCAGTTGGAGGGTTAGCTGAATGTGTGGTTAGGGTGGAAGGGTGAGAAGAAGTGGATTGTTCAAGAACTGTGTTGATGGCAAAATAGGAACCTAAATGGGAAATTTGCAAAGTTTCCTCCACAATATTTTCTATTTATGAATCCGAATCATCAAAGAAATCAAGTTCTTGGAACCTCCTAGAAGCTTGGAAAATGTCTAGGGTTACAGATTTACCGCCACACATGATCTTCACTTTTCCAGAATCACAATCAATATTTGCGCAGGCGGTGGCTAAGAATGATCTTCCAAGAATTATGGGGGCAAACTTTAGTGCTTCCGGTACCTCTATGTCCAGGACTAAAAAGTCTACTGCAAATAGACAATTTTTGACCCAAACAAGGACATCCTCAACAATTCCCCTTGGTTTCATTGTAAATCAGTCGGCTAATTGAAGAGTAACCTCAACAGGCTTTAATTCACCGATCTCAAATTCCTCAAAAACATTTGGCGGGATAAGATTAATCGAGGCACCGAGATCCAACAAAGAGCGATCAAAAGAAGTATCATTAATGATAACTTGAATCAAGGGGGTGCTTGGATCTTTTCTCTTAAGAGGCAATCGACTCTGCACAACTGAGTTGACTGTCTCAAGAAGGATCACCTTTCCTAAATTTTGGGGCTACCTCTTTGGGGTACACAAATTTTTTAGGAATTTTGCATAGGCAGGGATGTATTTTATGGCATCTAGGAGAGGGATGTTAATTTCAACTTGCCCAAATAAATCCATTAATTCCTTTTCAGTGGGCTCAGATTTCTTCTTTTTCTGATTTGTTGAAGAATGGAGGGCTTGTGGAAATGGTGTAGGGTTTCCCTATTTTGCATTAATAGGTTCCTAAACAATGTGAAAGGAAGATGAGGAAGAGTTGATATGTGTTTCATTAAAATGAGTTTCTTTAACGAGCAGGGGATTGTGAGTGGTTTTCCCATTCCTCAAAGTAACTGCATTTACAGTCTGGTTGTTTCTAGGATGAGGACGGGAAGCCTAACTATTATTGAAACCCGGGGGATGCTGAGGTGCTAGTTGAATGGGTTGACTGGGATATCTTAGAACTGATTCCTTTGATTGTTCAGGTTGGGCATAGGTTGGGAAGGTAAATTGCCAACAGGTCGATGATCAGGAGTAACCTTAACTTGGTGTTGCAAGCTAGTAATCATGCAGGTCACTTCTGTCATTTGATTCTGCATACCTTGCAGAGTTTTCATGACCTGAGTGTTAATATCTTCCTGGGATGGTCCAGGTTGATACACACGTTGCCCATAATTCCCAAAATGATTTTGTTTGGGAAAAGGAATCGTGTTCGGGTTTTTCCAGGAGTGATTCAGGTTAGTCCTCTAATGAGAGCCTCATCATGAGCCCTAACTAACTCATTTTAACCCAAGAAAGAGAATAAAAGCTCCTACATAACTTAGAGGAGGGCTTAATTGAAGGAATAAGTGTTCTAGGAAGAAAACACGAAATAAAGGGTAAAACTGTAATTTTACCATTGCAGTACATAAATGGGATTTCTCAGAGGAAAAGCATAATTCAAATGGTCTGAATAAGATAAAAAGTGGATTGGTTCAATTAGAAATGGGTTCATGTGCAATCCAGGAATTAAATGACATCTGGTAGCCCTAAAACAGACCTGCTTAATTCAACAGGGTTCTGGTCAGGATAAAAATCAACTAAACCCTCTAAAATTGATGGAAAAATTTCCCCTAGGGTTTAGAACCTTCAATTTGACCTTTGGAACCTATTTTAACCTAGATTAGGGCCCCAGATCATTAATTGACCTAATTTGAGTTTTTGTGCAAAAAGTCCAATCAAACGTAGTCAAACCTAAAATCCAACTTCACCATTGGATTCCTTAGGTCAAAATTAGGTTTGTACCAAAATTTGAACCTAAGGGGAGGTCATCTTTACCTACTTTGTAAATTAGTACACCCAATTACATTTTAGCCCCTATCTTTTGAAAACCATTACACAAACCCCACTAACTTCCTCGCCACTTTTACAAACAGGTCCCTCCACCATTAATGGGGAGGAATCCTTCTCCAACGAGGAATGGAGAGGGAATACTCCCTGATCCCTCAGAGATCTCCCAGATTTGGATGGGAGATTCTCTGAGGAATCCCCTTCCATCTGAGCTCAATTACAATATTTGATTTCCATCCAATCTCTCATGTGAACGCATGAGAGATTTGGAGCTCCAACTACCTTCCTTCTGCGGCGAGAAGTCAGTGGCAGAAGGCTTGCCCTCCACTCACCAGAAGTTCGGCCAGCAACTATAAAAGGACCCCCGATCCTCTGTGAATCTCTCAAGCTTGTTTTGGCTGCAGACTCCCCTAGATTTCATCTCCCCTCTCTCTGACCAAGTAGCTCACAAGCTCCGGCAATTCTTCCTCCACCCTCTCATTACTCTGCTACCATACCAGCAGCAGGGTTCACTCCACCTCATCCTCCCGCATAGCGCCGCACCAGCGCATGCCTTCCTGTCCTCCTCCTCGTCGTCGTTATCTCCCTCAGGGTCGTCTTCTCCAACGACGGCACAAACGCACCGTCCATCTTCTCTGCCCCCCCTTCGCTCCAATTACTCTAGATAAGCTCCTCATCTTCCACTCCTTCCTTTCCCTCATTCTATTTCACACAACACCCCTCGACCGCCACTGTCCCCCCGCATCTTCCCCATCTCCAGCCGCCCTCCGGTGAGATGCATTCGTCACTCCGCACCCCCACACGTCTCTCCACCCACCTCACAACCTCTGCCACACTCCACTGAACATCTTCCACCCATCCACAGGTCGCCACACGCACTTCACGCTTCCCCCAACCTAACCCATAAATCCAGCCACAGAGCGACCTAGGCACGCACGCCTAGGCTGCCCCGCAGCCTGCCACCAATCGCCTCACCTTCGCCGTGACACGGCGAAGGTCCTCCTATGGTCTAATAGAGCCATAAGGTTCTTTTTGTGTCGTGCAGGGTCAAGCTCCCAACCGCCATTAACAATGACTCGAGCTCGACTATTCTCCAGCTCCAGGCCACAATCGTCCGCTCCCAGGCTTCTAGACTGTGTGGGTTGCGAGTGTGCGCAAGTCCAGCCTGATAGAGGGTGCCGTGGGACCTGCAGCTGCGCCAATCGTGAAGTCGCTCTCCTGCAGTTGCCAGCAGCAGCAAGTAGGACTTTTAGTCCCACCTCGGTAAGTCGTGAGCTGTCTGAGTGGTTTAAATTGGATTTGTGCTATTATCTATTTCCCTCGAAATCACTTGGGTGAGGTCCTTCTCTTCACCTATACAGGCCTCGTCTGTGAATTAGCCCACGGACTTGGCAACCCAACCCGACTATCCTACCGTGCACTCCTCATGCACCACACCCACGCCGGTGCGCCTGGACCCGGGCGCGCGACCGACTCGATAACCCAGCTCTGGGTGAGCGTATCGAAGAGAGATTCAGAGAGAGAGATGCGCAAGGAGGGTAGGGGAATAGGTTTTGTTGCATGGTGCTTGTGCAGGAAGAAGACTCTAAGGGAGGAAGAAGCACAGCGAGAGAGGGAAGCAGGACTTAGCCGCTGCAAGCGAAGGAGAATAAGAAGAAAGACACACTGTAGCAAAGGTGTGGCAGACCAAGAGAAAGAAGAAGAAGAAGAAAGAGATCAAGGGGAAGACAAAGAGGAGAAGCAAGAAAGCAAAGGAAGAAGAGGAAGAAAAAGAAGAAGGCAACTTAAGAAGAGACAAAGCCAGGACTTAGCTATAGGAAGAGAATCAAGAAGAGAGAAAGCAAAGGAAAAAGAAGAGGAGTAGGAGCGGCTAAGGAAGAAAAAGAAAAGGAGAGACAAGAACTATAGCTGCAACAGAGCCAAGCAAAGACAGACGAGAAGATTCTGAAGGCCAATTTTAAGACGTCTAATGCAATATCAGATGTCCAATTCTTTTTGAGCACCCTTTCCATAACATTATCCTGTCATTTCTATTGAACTAGTCATTGCTTTTTATTAAAAGTTGTGTTCTCAAGTTTTGGAATACTCAAATTGCTCCCTGTGTTCGACCTCGGATACTTTGATTTTCGAGTTATAAATTTTTATTTGTTATCATGGAGAGTTCATCTATATTACAATGAGATATCTGTTAAAACACGATCTAGCCATGTAAACATCCTCCAGTTTTGGTTGAAAGTGTTGGAGGGGTTTCTAAATTGCTCCTGGAGAGCATAAATATTTTCTGTGGTGGGATCAAAAATATTTTGATCAAAATTTCCAGTCAATTCCTGTGGGAAATTAGTTGGAAACTGCTGACCTGCAGGTGTGCCATCAATGTTGTGCAGATTTTCTCTTCCGAGAAGTTGTTGAGTGTTAGTGTGTGGAGAGTTAACATGTGGAGCTTGTTTATTTGTGAGCTTTTCTTCCATTTTTTCTGGTGAATTTTCATCTGGTTCAGTCGTTGAGCTAACATATATAGATCATCTTGAGTGACTGGAACAGAGCTAGATTTGGAGTCAATTTCATGGACTCCATGTCTGGGGTTTTGTGTTCTACCAAAAGTGTCCATTGAAGTCATATTAAATGAGTTTTCACTCATTTCTTTAAAGAGGAGATAGGCACTTTCGACATCTTTATTAAGGAAATTTCCCCCACATGAGACATCCACAAATCGCTTCAATTGATCTTCTAATCCATGATAGAAGATCTGCACTAACTGCCATTGTGGAATTTCATGGTGGGGACAACTTCTTAAAAGTTCTTCAAATCTTTCCCAGGCTTCTTTGAGGGGTTCACCAATTTTTTGTTGGAAGGTTGTTATGGATCTTCTTAAAGCATTAGTTCGACCGATAGAAAAAAAAATTTTGAGAAAAGTGCTCTTTAATTGGAGCCAGGTGGTTATCAGGCGCCCAACCATTCTAAACCAATGGGAAGCTTTGTCTTTAAGAGAGAGAGGAAAAAGTCTCATTAACCACATGTCTTCCTGCACATTGCGGGAATGAGTGGTTTGAGCGAGGATAGTTAATTCCTCGAGATGACAAAAAGGGTCCTCTCTTGGAAGACCATGAAAATGCTTGATAAGATTTAGAATGGCTAGTTTGATCTTGAAATCCCCTTGTGGTATGACCACCCCGAGTCTTTCCTCATAATTGGAAGGATCATAGAAATCCTTAAGAGGAACAACTGGCTGTTGGCAGGGCAGTGGATTTTGCCCTTGGTTAGCTAGGTTCATGACAGTCCTAGCCAAATCTTCTTGATTTTGTTGCAGTCAAACCAAATGGTCGACCATCAAGGCAAAGGGGTTTGGATTTTGAGTTAGAATTGGAGGGCCACTTGGCGCTGCAGGAATTTCCGGTTGCTCCAGATGAGGGAGGTGAGGGAGGGGGAAGTTAGCTTATGGGTCAGCTGAAGTGTTAGAAGTGGAAGCAGAATTTTTTTGTCAGCTTCCTCGGTTTTCCATTTTCTTAGAAGAGGAGGGAGAAGAAAACAATGATTTTCTACTGCAGGAGGCGAAATCAGATGGTCCCTCAAGATGTGGTTTTTGGGACCTTCGCCCGTGCATGCACAGTTTTGGAAGAATAGGAGGGGAGAAGAGAAAGAGATGAGAGAAAGTGTGCAATTCAAACAACAAATTCTAGACCTAACTTAAGTGTGACTCCCTAAAAATAAACCTAAGACTTGGTCTACGTAGGAAATAAGTAATCAACAGTGAATACCTGTCCTGTCAACAAATCTAGCCAAGTTGCTTAAGAGGAGGTTTGGGCCAAAACATTTCCCAAGAAAAACCTCAGGTGCTTATACAAACTCGCGCCTGGTCGTTTGACACGGCCCCTCAACCTGAACACCAGATATAGATGACAGAATTGGTATTAACTATAGAAAACTTAAGACCTATATAGCAAGCCTAAGATGATGAAAACCTTAGGGGTCAAATTGCTACCAATTTTAATTAGGTCTATGATGCTAGTGTGCACATGGAATGTGGAGGGCGTTAATTGGATTGTTGCCCTGTTATTTCAATTTTTAGTATGTGTGCAGGAATTGGAAAGTGGTTCCAATGCAAATCAAGTTGTCACACAATTGATGTATTCTTGTCTTTTAGGATTGATTTAAATTAATGCATTTTAGGGTTTCCTTTCTTAAGACTTTAGACAAGTTTTGAAGTTCCACAAACAAAAGGAAATCAAGTTGTATGAGTTGAGATCAATTTCCTTTTAGTGGTTTGTCTCTAAAAATGAAAAAAAAAATCCTAATCCAATTGATCCTATGACAGAAATTTAACTACTAATGGATCCTTTTTTTAGGCTTTCTCTATTAAGTAGTGGTCAAAACAGATCAAACAACACTATTACTTTATGGGAAATCAAACAAGGATTCCAGAAAAAAAAATTTACGATTTTATGAATTTTTTGTTATTTTTTTTGAATTTTTATTTGTGATGGTGCCAAAGTCTAGAAATGATACCTATGGGTATTCTAGACTTTTTGTACCACCACTAGCCTCAAAAAATTTTGGTCATTTTATGTGAGATGTAGAATTTCACAAGGATTCCAGAAAGCTAAATCTCAAAAAAAATTGGATGAGTATAAAAATTCTAAAAATTCACGGATAGTAGCAAAACAAGAAGCAAAGAGGGTGTGACTCCTCAATGGTCCACGAATTTTTAAAAATTAAATACAAAGCCAACTGATCTGTAATTTGGAACAAATGTTCTTAATGTGATTTGAAATCACAATGTGAAATTTTAGGATTTTAAGAGACTTGTGGTGTTGGGAATTGATTTTTGAAGTCCAGAAAGAAACCTGGACCTGAAAATCGAAACACCAACACTTGGATTGGAGTGGTGTTTAATGAAGCATACAAGCAAACACTGAATTTTAATGGACACCACTCCACTTAATTAAGATGTTTGGGATCCTGAAAGCCAATTTTAATATTTTTTGGTAGTTTTAACTGACTATGTGACCAGAAAAGAGAACCAACCTGAATTTTGTGGGAAGAAAAGGAACTATAAGCTCTCGCTTCCAAATTCCCGCTTTCTTCCTACAATACCTGCACACACAAGAGAAAAGAAAGAGAAGGGGATGAGATCCACTTCAAGCAAGAGAAAAATGATTAATGCAAAGTCATGCCTCCCCAGCAACGACGGCAAAAAGTGATGCGAATTTTACGCAGTTTATAAAATACGTCGTTGTAACGTGCAAAATCGATCAACTCTTAAATTTATAAACCTAGATAGGGGAGTATCTAGGGTCATCCAAGGAGGCAAGTTTGCAATTCAAATGTCTTGCTTTTAAGGGAAACTCAATCTTTCTTTTTGGTATTTTAAATATATAATTTTTATGTTTTGAAATAATGAGGTCAAAATGCGAATTGTTGACGGAAAAGTAACTAACACCTATAATCACTAAGCTAAAACCTAAGAGACAAATATAACCCCTCCCTAAGCTCACTCTAGGCAAGTGGAGGCCTAGAGTAATTAGGAAGTGGAAGTGAAAAAAAGTGCTAGAATCAAAGACAAAGCAATTGCAAAAAGAAATTGGAAAGAAGGCAATTGATTTAGTAGAATTTGTGTTCTTTTTACAAAAACATGTAGAGGAATGCTTCTACTAAAAATGGAAATATAAAAGCAATAAAAAGAAACACAAATCCTCTTGCAGAATCTGGTGAAGAAGGGAGTCCTCTTGCTCCAAGCCTAGCTGCTCCTTGGCTTCTAAAGAAGGTCTCCTTCTCCTTCCTTGAATGCTCCTCCAAGGTGGATGCTCTCCACCTCAATTCTTTCCTCCAAGGGTGGGCATGCACCACCCTCAAGCTCTCCTCCAAGGTGGCGTGGACCACCTTCAAGACCTCCTCCAAAGGTCTTCCTTGCCTGGCTTCTCCTTTGGCTGGTGTGGGCACAAGAGAGAAGGGAAGAGGGGAAGGCACCAAGGGGATAGAATTTCCCCTTAATCTTCTTCTTCTTCTTCTTCTCTCTTGTGCGTGAGCTTTAGGTAGAATATGAGAGGTATTTTGCTAGCCAAGGATGGGTAGTAAGATGGTGGGTGTTGGTGTTTTTATAGGGTAGGATGAGAGGGTTAAGGTGACTCTTGAGATGGATGGCTAATATAGGATGATGGGGGTGGTTAGGTGATCCTTGGGTTAAGCAGTGTTGGCGCCTAGTAGGTGGGTGTGAAGGTGGTGGTTATGGGGGTGAACGGCCACCTAAAGGTGGTGCCAACCATGGAGAGGTGCCTTGGTTTTGGCACCAACATGAAGGCTTCTAGAAGGGGGATTAGGTGGATGGCTAGGATAGGTTGTAGGGTATGTGTAGGGCCATGATGTGGGGGTGTTTTGGTGCCAAAAGGGAGGGCGCCTAGAAGGGTATTTTGGTGCCAAAACAAGGTGTCTTTTGGGTGTACTTGAGGGCTCGGAGGTGCCCATCTTGGCGCCAAAATAGAGTAGAGGTTAGGTAGCTTAGGTGGACTAGGTAAGCTTAGTTGGTGGAGCCTAGCTAGGGTAAAGTTGAAGGTGGAGGATGGCCCAGGAGCTGGATGTTAGCTAAGCTAAGCTAGTGAGTAGAGGAGGAAGCATGTGGAGCTTAAGGTTTGAGGAAAGGAGCTGGATATGAAGAGTCTGGAGCTGAATTGGAGCTGGCAACTACTGAAGAGGTCAACATGGGGCTACTCTAGCTGGCTTAGCTTGCTAGTTCTTTCCTAGCTACTAAGTCAGGCTAAAGTGAGTTGGCTTCTATTGAATGGAGCTGAGGTGAGCTGAGTCTGGTGCTCTCAGGGAGGATTGAGTTGGTTGACACAGCTAAGGTAGCTTAGCTCAACTAGCTTGAGCTAAGCTGAGTCCCTGGGAGCTGGACTTGAGCTTCCTCAGCTGGGATAAATTCATCTTCAGCTGGCTGGAGTTGTGTGGAGCTGGATGTAGCTGGCCCTGAGCTGGGGTGAACTCCAGTCAACTCAGTTGAGCTAGCTAGAGCTCCCTGTGGACTAGTGGGAGCTGAGATAAGCTAGACTCAGCTAAGTTGAGCTGGATCTGAGCTTACCTGAGCTAGAGTGAGCTAAGATGAGCTCTCTTGAGCTGCCAATCAACTGAGATGAGCTGAATGGAGTTAGGATGAGCTGACCCTAGTCCAAGTGAGCTAGATCAAACTGAGTTCCAGCTAGTCTGAGCTTCTTCTTCACCAGTTGCCTTCCTGAGTGCTATAGCTTTAGGAATCTGTATATTTGTTCATCCTTAACACTCACAAAAACACATTAAAAGGACAAGAAAAATGCAATGCATGCCTATCCTAATTTGTAACTAAATGCAACCCCAAAAACTCGTTTGTGAAGCTAAACCCTAAGAAATAGGATTGTTTTAATGCAAAAGAATGATGATAAACTGGCATTTATCAGAAAGGAATTTGAAAGCTAAGGGACCATTTGAGATAAATAAAATCAGAATTGGACCAAAATGCAAACTAGGACTAAATGATCTCAGATTAGGCCCAAGTTTTGATACAAACCTAATTTGGACCTACAGAATCCAATGGTGAAGTTCGATTTTGGTTTTGATCTAGTTTGATTTGGTAATTTATACAAAATCCCAAATTAGGGCAACTGTCTATCGAAACTCTATTTTAGGTCAAATTAGGTCCCAATGGTCAAATTGAAGGTACAAAATCCTAGAGAATATTTTTATATGATTTTTAGAGGGTTTAGGTGAATTTTATCCTAACCAGAACCTCAGTGAATCAAGTAGGTTTGTTTTTAGGGTTTTAGATCTCATTTAATTCTTGAAATACGTGAAAAACCCTTTTCTGTCTGTATGGACCTACTTGTTAGACATTTATAACCATTTGATCTTTAATTAACCCCTAAGAAATCCCTTGATTGTTCTACAATTGAGATATGTTGTTAAAAATACAGTTTTACCCATGTTTTCTTGTTATTCTCTTAGAATGGATTTGTAGTGATTATGGTTCTCTGGCTGTTATGTAGGAGCATTTAGTCCTTGATTATGACTAATTAAAGCTAGATATGGCTGATGATGGTGTTATCATCATAACCCCATGCCTAACTTTTGCTAGTCCCTTAGCAAAATCTCATAGAATTAACTGAAATTCTAGACCATGCTTTTTTATGCTCAGAACTCTGATGTGTGCTTTCTTTTGAAGATTAGGACAGAATGCTAATAGCAGGCCTAGAGGTACTCAAGTACCAACCAAGATCCGGACTTGACCAGCTTTAGCCTTACTTTGCCGCAAAGGTTTCTAAGGCCCACAGGAACAAACCTAAGGTTCGTTGGACTCCGCGGTTAAAGCACCCATGCTTAAAACATTATTAGTCCAGGTTCAGTTTGCAGTGCATTTTTGTAAGAGAGAGATAGAAGAATTTTTTGCATTTTTTGGAGAGTTCTCTCTCTCTTTTTATTTCTTTATTTCTAGCTTCAGATTGGCTTTACAACACGGTTTGTATCGAATTCCTAGCTCCCACCATCAATCCTCGTAGGGTCCCTGGCTTTCGATGTATCGAGATAGCACCGCCCATGGCAACCCCTAGAACCCTGGCTTTTGACACTTCGAGATAGTACCGGCCATGGCATTTTGTAACTAAATTCAGGCCCTGACAATCAACATTTCGGAATAATCCCGCCCATGGCACCTGAATCAACACAAGGTGCTTACGTGCCCCCGGTAGAATATTTAGATATCCTAGGAGACAAGCATCGAGGAGACGGTATGTTATTGCACATCTTCGAGGGGAATTTCCTACCTCTCCGTGCCAGGAACTCATCCAAATCAACTTGTGTTGATAAACCACTCCTAATCTAGGTGGCTTTTCAGAACAGAATTAACACATTTGTGTGATTTTGATTATTAAGTGCACTGAACCAGACTGTGTGTGAATTAGGGTGCTTAGGTTACCGAGTCCCGCAAACCAGAGGTTAGTTAACGAGACCGAATAATCCCTAAGCCTTAGACCTAATACTTAAGCTTCGCATTTTCCTCAACCACTTGAGGACTATCCAGATCTTAACAGATACTTGAATTTTTAAGCCTAAACACAGCCCAAGAGGCCTAACATCAGCACTCATACTAATCTCTGTATCTCATAGCACTTTTTGACTTTTATTTCTTTCTTTTGATTTGGTCTAGAACTAAAATAGATTCCATAATCTTTTACTAATGACTATCTCTTTTTATTTTAAATTGTTGCTCCTTTTTGACATTTTAAATCACCGCCTCTCTTCCCCCTAAAGAATGATTTGCAATTTAATTTTTTCAAAATTTCCTCCCCTTTCTCTTTTTTTTTGTTCTTTTCAAAAAAAAAATTATTTTTTAGAATATGTATTTTTTTATAAGAACCCTTCAAAACTTTGAGTTTTTGTATGTGTTCACTATAACAGCCCCCATGCCTAATTTTTGCAATGTCCTCATTGTAAATCAGAGGGTAACAAATCAGTTTGGGTTCAGAGATTAGAATAGGATAATCAGGTGGGTGAACGGATCGGGATAGCTGTTGCGGACGATTTCAAGCTCTGGTACGAGTACCAAAGGTAGAGTCAATTGTTCTAAAACTGAACTCAGAGTGAAATAGAATTGAAGTACAAAAGGATAATCAGAAGGATCTCGGGTTTTTGGAATGACGGGTTGGCTCCCGTTAAGCGCTAAATTCAATGCCTTCAGCCGAGCAAAAGATGGTATGGAGGAGTGGTCAAATCAGATGAATTTTGTAGAACAAGCACCTTGATCAATAGCCTGGTTGGTCCAACCAGGTGCTTGTTCAAGTCAACAGACTGATGATGCAGCCCAAACCCAATCAATCTGGTGGGTTGATAGATGTGAATCAACAGATGAGGAACCCATCAGGTATTCTATGACTGAAATAGATGTGGAAGTGAAAAGCTAGGGTTTGGCTGAGTCCAATTAGCCTAGTCAGAGTAGGGATCCTTGAAAGAGAATGGATCTATAGAGGATGTGAGGTCCCTACGAGGGTGATTAGAGAAGGGTGGGGCATGATTATTAGTCTGATGATGATTATTATTCTGATCGAAGTCCAAAACCCGACTGAAATGTGGAGGAGAATCATGTACAACCGGCTCATCGAGAGCAGAATTAGAGTAAAAATTGAGTCCAGTTGCGGGTCGAGGTTGAGAATGGGTTTTGGAAGGATCTGTATGTGCTGTGGAAGAGGTGGCATCAATAAAAATTGTGTGTGAGGGCTCCTCTAAGAAGGGTTCCAAGGTAGGTTCATCTAGAGAGTCCTCATAATGGCCATCAAAATCAAATGTAAATGCCTGAAGAGTGTTTAGAGGGTTATGGAAATCTGAGTCAATGAAAGATTCAAACTCTAGATTGCAGACACCCTCGGCAATTACTACTTTTGATTCCAAAGGATCAAACAGGAGTGATTCCATCTCAGTGGAACCTGATTTTGAATTAATGATCTCAGGATCAGGGACCTCAGAGTCATTGTCGAAGAATGGATCATGTATGCTGAGGTCGTAGATTGGCTCAGATTTGTCAGGAAACAACTGTTCTCCGAAATCAAGGTAAGATTCGAAATTGTCGAAGAACTTGTGAGAATCATGTTCTGAATCTGATTCGAGATCAAGCGTTCCACCACAAAATAAATCAAGAGATGTACAATTAGCAACCTGACTTGGATCTAGCCTATTCTCAGAATCCGAACTAAAAAAGATGTTCTTATTAGGCATGGGTTCGAGTTCTTAGCTCCTAGGATAGACCCAATCGAGTCCCAACTCTTCCAACTCCTCAGTTTCTGTATCATAGATTAGCGTGACTTTCGAAAAATCGATCCGTGTCTCTAAGGAGGTTGTAGAGGTGCACTATCAAATATAAGCCCGAAATCGTAATCTAGATTCAAAATCTAAATTTCATCATATTTGGCCTCATGATCATCCCAAATAGGCTTGAATCCAGATTCTAGGTTAAGGGTGTAGGTTGGATCACTAGAATCTATGTTGGCCTCTACAGGGATGTCAAAATTGCTCTTAAGAGTCACCTTATCAGAATAAGGGATGGAATTTATACCTTGAGAGGTTCTGACTGAATCCTATTATCACAAGTGTCTGGGAAATCTATGCTTGGTGAACCAGGCTCTTGATTTTCTAGGGTTGGTTCAAGATCGGGAACTCCTGCAATTGGATCCTCCCAACCCTAATTAAGATCAGGAATGTCAATTGCTGTGAAATTTGAATCTGAATTCATTTGGGTTGCGGGTCCACTATAACCTTGATTCTCGAACCCGGGATTTAGGAAATGTTGATCTTTAGTGTTGCTCCAAGGTTTCTCATTATCCTTTGACAGGTATTTTTTATTAATGCCTTCATATAATGCATCCAATGCTATACCACGTGCTTCCATGAGATCTTGATGTTTCTCTAAAAGTATGGGGTTTGACCAACATTGTAAATACTCATTGTCATGTAATGTCCTCAATTCAAAATATTCTCATAAGAGATCATCTCGGGTTGAACCCTGTATCATTTGGGACAAAATCATCTGAGCATGGTTAAAAATGAATTTTGATGTATCATTAGCCTAAATCTCCCTAAATGGATTTGAGGATCTAGAATACTCTTCATGATGTTTGTAAGCATCCTCAATCATTTTGTCTTTGATGGTCATTTGGAACACAAGTTTCCTAATCACTTTTCCTATGTAGCCAGGCTGCATTTTTGAATCAAGTGGTGGAATCAACATATAGAATCAAACTCAAGATTAGATTTGAAGTTGATTTGATCAGATAGAAATCCCTAAGATAATCTGTGTATGTGCACTAGAGAAAAGATGAGGGACTGGATGTTGTTAAACTCAATCAAGGCACCCAAAGATTTTTGGATGACTATAGAGGTTCGGGGCGGATGATACCCCTGGGTCAAAAAGTCATCCACCTGAGAATTACCTGGGCAGGCAGGAAGGGAGAGTCTCGTAATGACCCCTACATGGTAGAGCATCCCCATAAGTTATAGGATTTCCCCCACCCGACCTTCCTTGTCACTAAGGGTCCAGGTAGACCAGAATGGATAACTTGACCTCTTAAGTCTACTAATTTTAAGTCCTAATTTGTGCCTTTAAATCCACTTGATTAGAAGTTAATTTGACTTGCTACCTAATTTGGAGGTTGGTTGGCCTACTAAGTAGCCCAACTTCACCTGACCTGCCCTAAAAGATGGAGAATGAAATCTAGGTCAAGACTGATTGCGCAGCAATCATAGGTCTTAATTTACCTAGATTAAGCTAGAACTAAGCATAAGTTAAGGCTATTCATGCATACATACGCATTATTTACATCTTTACTGCCCTTCTTTAGCTATGCATAAAATAATGTTATAATGTGCTGATTAAGTGCATTATGTTCATTGCAAGCAATAAGCAGATCTAGAGCTGGATCTGGAGCAGGATCTGAAGCTGGATCTGAAATAACTGGAGTTGTAGCAGAACTGGAGCAGAAGGATTAGTTTAGATATATGAACAATAATATAAGGGAGTTAAAGGTTTGCTATTCTATTAAGTAGGAATAAAGCAGTAAAATATGAAGAGCTTAGGTCCATCCTAGCCCTAGGATAGCCTAGAGAATTCCCCAAGCCATAGCCACCCTTAGATTAGGTCACAACACCCTAGGAAGCCTTAAAACCCTAGTTCCAGCCCTTATCTGGACGTCCAGATAAGTTATAGGACGTCCAGGACCCTTAGCCATCTCCCGCACACCTTAAACCCACTTCTGCAGTGTTATTGGGCGTCCAGACACTTTGTCAGACGTCCAATTTCTGCAGAGTACTCAAAATAGAACCTTGATTTCCCCCTGACTCAAATTGGACGTCCAGAACTGAAGTATGGACTTCTGATTTTTGAGTATAAGTCGTCTGATCCTATTATTGGACGTCTGATGCTGGTCTCCAATCCCTATTTTGAGATTCAAGTCTTGATCTTGGATCTCTAGCTCCCTAGATCTAATCCCAACCCCATAGGAACCTAAATTAAGGTGTCCTAACCCTAGTACACCACCTCTAGACCTACCTAAGGACCTAATTAGGTCCTCACCAAACCCAATTGACTTAGATCAAGTCAATTACCTTCACCTAAGTCAATTGGACTCATTGAGTCCAATTGAGCTTAGATCTCAACCCACACAAGTTTAATTGGACTTGGTGAGAGTCCAATTGACCTAAACCCAACCTAATTGAGTTATTCTACTCTGAATTAGGTTCACACTCATTCAATTAAACTTAGGTTAAGTTTAATTGCATTTTCCCCTTAGCAATTAGGGTGTGTAACCCTAATTCAAGACCTACACCTACCCAAACCCCTTTGGACCTAACCTAAGCCACCTAACCACACACACACACACACCCATTCATGCACACACACTTCTCTAGAATTCTCTAGAGAGCTCTTGAGATGGTGCCACCTCTTGGTTGCCAAATTTAGCAACCAAGAGGAATTCAAATTGAGATCCACAATTCTTGGATCTCAAAGACCATCTCCACCCACATGCGGCCGGCCACTCTTGGACTCTCTCTAAAGAGTTCTACACCTCTCTAGAGAGAAGCCATTGGGTCTATAAAAAGACCCCTTGGGCGGCCAGGCACCCCCATTCACTTCCTTGGCATTCATTCCACTTAGGCTAGCCACCACCATCTCCACTCCACCTCCACAAGTTGAGCACCACCATCTCCACGCCAGGAAGCTGGATCAGCTCCCCAACCTCTCTCCAAGGGCCGCCCTAAGCTCCATTGACCGCCCCTCCTTCTTCTCTCAGCCACTCAAAGGCCATCGAAGACCACCTCCGAATGCCCTTCCATCTGCTAGATTAGTAGCTTAGCTTTTCGTATTTTTACTACTTTTATTTACTGCTTAGTAGTGTAGCCTTACTTCTCTCCCAATGATGCATGCAAAATCCCCCCATCGATTCTTGTATGCAATCATTTTCTGGTAGCTAGGTTTAATTTTTAAGCATTTATGTATAAGCTTTCCTCTAGATTTCCTTGTGCAACAACTCTCCAATGATAAATGAAATTGCATTTATATATATATATATATATATATATATATATATATATATATGTCTCTCTATGTGTTTGAAATCACCACGAGCTTAATAATTATCGTATTTGCATGATTTAAGTGCTTGTTCTTTAACTGCCTATATATTACGCACCAGCATGTCGTTTCCTGAGGATATTGAAAATCTGACAATAGATGCTTTCTCCATAACTATTCACCACCTCACTAGAATCGTGCGCACATAAACTCACACATTCACTTCCGTGATTTACTTGATGCGTGCGCATGTGATCCAAGTTAATAATAGGAGCGGTGAAGTCTTAGTTAGGAGATTGGAAACTGGCGTGCATCTTTAAACAAAGTAGAGCGGCTAAAAAATAAAAGATTGATTTCAAAAGCGAAAACAACGCCTCCCAGAGACGAACTAATGGGACTCAAAGTCTCATTATTTTTATAAAATAATATCTATGTTGGATCGTATTTCGCGACTATACTGCAACGCATTCCTTTTCTATCAAAAACGCGCATTATGATTTCCCAACAAAGACCTAGAAATCACCTGATTGACTCTCAGGTTATTAGGTCCAAGATTTTAGGATTCAAGTGAAATTAGAGCCTGATTTTAGGGCTTTTCTTGATTAGATCTTTTCAACCAAGGGCTTGGGTAGCACACAAATGCGGGAGGGTTATTGATAACTCCACACAAGGGGGTAGTAATTAGGTTGAATATGGCCCATCTTTAGAATAAAAGGCACAACATAAAGTAGAACAGGAGCATTGCATGCATCAAGTACAAAGATTACTTATAAACTATATTAATGGTCATTTGTGCAAAGCATTTGTCAAAATAGGCCTCAGATGAGCAATTGGACCACACGGATGGGTTCAGAACGACGAACGGAGTCCAACAGACTCAAGATCGGCCAAATCCGACATCCGGAGCTCCCACAATGGGCCCAAGAAATTCTGACCGTTGATCTGGAGATCAACGGCCCAGAGAGCGCCACGTCGCCCCGCCCCCACCGCTTGAACACCCTCAAGCCGGCCAAAGACGAATCTCGGCCGTTGATCTACGATCGAACTGCCGAGATCCGCACGCTCGCCCGCTGTCGCCGCGACAAAGCGCGAGTATAGCGCAACGGTTAGCGCGCATGCCCGCATCGCAGCGACGCGCGTTCGAGCCGCGTGGAGCAGAAATTGAAGGCGAGCGACGAGTGCGGGCAAATTGGGCCGCCCGATCAGCAGCGGGCGGCCAGGACCTCGCCACGCGGCGCGACGACAGCTCCCGAGCGCCCACGCGCACGCGCACACCGGGCGGAAACGCTCGCGCACACGCGCGCCCGTGGTGCGATCTAAGCGCGAGCGCAGAAGGCTCTCAACCGCCCGATCTTTGATCGGACGGCTCTCGTTCAGCGGCTACGGATCGCGCGAAGAAGAAGACCGGGGCGGGCGGCTAACCGGCGGTAGGAGGGCTTCACCGACGTTTATAGAAGTGGTTTTAGCAACTCTCTGGATGTCGCTAAAGCCCATTCTTCTTTTAGGAAGCCCTTAACTCTATTTAAACCCCCTTCTACCACCATTCAAGGCATACTCTCCCACTTGCAACTACTCCACTCCTCTCCTAGCTCGTTTTAGGCACTCTTGTAATCGCCGGAGACGACGAGCCGCCGACGGAGCCTCCTCCACCGCCGTGGCTGCCTCGTCGCTCTCCACTCTCTCTCCATCTCTCTCTCTCTCTCTTTTAAGCTTTCATTTACTCTTGTTAAAGCATGTATTTAATGTTGTAAGCTATGAACTATGAATGCATGTTTAATGAAATTATTTTCTGTTCAATCGCCATTTTAATTTCTGTTCAAAGTGCATGATCAAAACCAAGAGCTTTCTAACCCTAAACTCTCTCTCTCTATCTCTCGCTTTTCAAAACCGTCTCTTTCGCAAGCAAAACTCTACCTTTTTCATGACAACAAGTGGTAAACAAAATTCGATTTCCACGCCTCCCTAAGACCGACACTCGGACTCACCTCCATTTACTTCTTTTAAAACCGACGTATCAAGTGCAACTATAACGACACCTCTTAACACGTACGCATAAGAGCACATCAGTTTTTGGCGCCGTTGCCGGGGAGGCAACGGATTTGTTTTATCACCTCCATTCCACATTCATTCTCACATCGTCTAATGCCATATTTTCCTTTTTACTTGACGGTTGCAGGAATTCGGCGCATGGACGGTGAAGCGACGCATTCCGCGACAGTAGCAAGGGAGTAGGCGCCTCGAGGACCGATAGTGAGCAATCTCTCTCTCATTGTTTGCTTGCATGAAAAAGCTAAAAAAAATTATAAAAAAACTGAAAAAATTGGCGTGGTGAATGATTGCTTGACCCACATTCTTAACACATCACCCTACAAAAAAAAAAATGTACACTCTAATATGCTGAATAAATTCTTGGAGTGTTCTTTTCTTTCTTGATTGGTGTTTGCGAAGCCACCATGAGTTGACCTGGGCTGCACCACTCAACCCTAAAACTGACTCATCTAATAGAAGCTGCATGATCATTAAGATGAGTACACTAGGGTTTTAGAGACTCTACAGAATAAAAAGGAAATCTACTTTCATCAAATTGTGTGCAGAACTTGACGTGCCCACTGAAACTTGTTTGAAAACATTAAGACACGTCAACCCTAAAAAGTACTAAAGTAAGGATGAAACACTAAAAGACACCACATCCTAACAAATCCTTGCTTGAAAACCATGTTTTGCTAGAAGCACACACTTTGAAAGTGGAAAATTAAGAGGCACCACCCCAATCAACGCCTCATCACATCACCCTAAGCACAAGCACTATCCTAACCCTTTAAAAATGAGTAGACGTGCCCTAGACAAGACTGAGTTAAGTCTCAAAAGGTGAGGTTTTGTTCGCTAGGCACTTGGCTTTCATTCCCTTGGTAGAATCGGGTGACTAGGCTGCATAGTAGTGTCAAACGACCGCAGTTGTGGGGTCTATGGAACCGGAGGCGCAAGCCAAAGGAAGAAACTTCCCTACAATCCCCTCGTAATCAACCTAGCCAGTGCTTACGGACTTAATCAACCTTTGTGAGATTTCTAGGTCTTCTAAGGAATACACCATAAGGACTAGGCTTGTTTGCTTGGTTGAGGACACAACTCTCTCGCATCTGTTCTTCCCACATCCCTCCATTTCTTCCAAACCATGGATTTCAATGCCTATCCATCTTATCCAAACTACCCCCAACAGGATTTGTATGCTAACCCAAGTGGACCATACCCACAGCCTACTTGGGCTAACCAACCACCAAGTTGGGGGTACAACCTTGAATATCCCTCTTGGCCCAACTATGACCAAACCGCACCAACCTCTTATTAGAATACAACCAACATAGCCACCCAAGGGTACGATTCAAATCATGGGGTTCCATATCTCGATTGTCCTCACGATGCCTCCTCATTTAGGTTCGACCCGCTCTACTGTGATAGGACCTACACTTTAGGAGAACACCAAGAACCCTACCCATCTCAGGATAATAACCAAGAAAGGTCATCTGAATTCAACAACCTTGCCTACTTGACCTTTGGATTAGAAGGAGTTCTA
This sequence comes from Thalassia testudinum, assembly GCA_037157565.1. Taxonomy (NCBI): domain Eukaryota; kingdom Viridiplantae; phylum Streptophyta; class Magnoliopsida; order Alismatales; family Hydrocharitaceae; genus Thalassia; species Thalassia testudinum. The sequence goes on from JAZHRO010000051.1 coordinate 12,037,394, forward strand.
GACAAATGGAAATCAGAAAATGATCAGAAATCTAGGCAAGCCCAGGATCATCAACCTTTGATTTGGTCCCCTGATGAAGAATCTGACTGGGAGGAGGACTTAGAACCTCAACTATTCTGGAGTAGGACCAAACAGAGAATGGTTCCTCTTGAAGAACTGGACCCTGAACATGATAGAATAGAGGACCCACCCAAGAACCTAAACACCAATATGGATTCTGATCCACAACCTCAACCATACTCTCTTAACCTGGATTTCAAGGAGGAAATCCAAAGGACACCAAATGACACCATGTCAATTCTTGATAACCTCCAGCTAGAACTACACAGACAGAATCAAGAATTGGTTAAAGGGCAACATGCCATGTTGGAGTTGTTCCAACAATTGGGGGAAGAAGGCCAAAGAAAGCTGTTGCACACAACGCCATTCATGGAATTCATAAAGCAAGGACCTACCATGATCAATTGGACTACACCCAGTCATCCTGATTTGGTTCAGTCCACCATTGATACCCCTCAGGATTGGACAGCTCAGTGGATAAGGACAGTAAGGATTCCTTGGAACATAATTTGGGGAGCATTGAGAACAAACATCAGGAGGAAACTGAGAAGGTGAGGGGAGAGGCATTGGAATCTGAATCTGATCGACCCAAGACAAGTAATCCGATGGGAGTAGCAGCCAACGTCGGAGATGGAGAATGGAGTTACAATTTCAAAGAAATTGATTATGAATCGGTTAGAATCCCCATCACAAATTTGGAGGAGGGCTGAGAGAAAGAATATGATCTAGAGGATGAAATTGACCCTACCTCTAATGTAATCCCAAACAGTGAATCTGATACAGAGGAGGTTGAAGAAAATATTCTTGAGATCAAGGGCTTGGAGGAAATGAGCAATGAAACCATAGCTGCGGGAGAGATGGATTCGTCTTTGGAGAGAGGCCTCATGCTTGGTTGTAGGGCTCAGTATGAAACTCTGGACTTTGTTACCTGCCCTACCAGAATAAGAATCCCGCAACCTGAATGCACTGGAATTGATACACTTTCGATGGATTACAATTTTATGGGGACACAAGCTGAATATAAAACCTACATCTTTAGTGTCTGGCGTGTCATATTTGGGGTGCGTTCATCCACAACAACTTGTTTGCATGCCCACAAACTAAGAGAGGTTCTGACACGGGCATGCATGATACAGAATTCCCGTCCCTTAGGAACAAGACTCCACCACAACCTTATTCGCATCTGTGGACTTCTGATTTTGGGTCTGATTAATTTTGAACATATCTCCTTGACCCAAACCATTCCTATTTGTGCACCGCCCAGCTGGAGGCGTTAAACTCAGCACTTCCTGGGAGGCTACCCAGCAGATTCAAACTGATCTGGTAGTTTATGTCACTCAGGTACTATCTTTTTGAACCCTGCTGCATCCATGAATCTACCAATGAGGACATTGTCCAACTTAAGCATGGGGGGGTAACAAATTGGATAATCCTGAGTTCAATTAATCAGTCTGAATAAATAATTAAGAAAAAAAAATGAATTTAGGAAGAAAACTTAAGCATTAGAAACTTGTCAATAGTGGAAAATTATACAAAAAGAACTTAAACACTTAGACTTTTCAGGCCTTCAGGCTTAATCAGCCCTGGTGTCCATTAAAATATGGATTTAGCGGTGAATCCTTGCAACTTTAAGCTATTCTAATCCACCTACTAAATAAGGTAATAAGTATACGACTTATCAACTCACCCTCTAACTCAGGAAAACTTTGAGTCTAAGCATCTACACACATTTTTGCACAGACTCACTTCTCGGAGATTTTGACAGAAATTGGGTAGCTAATGAACTCTCTAGGGTGGTATGGCTGGCAAGTTGTCGTGGGTAACAGCCACAGGCCATTTCTTTTTCGCTGCCTCTAGGAACATTTGAGATCAGGGAAGCCACCTACAAAAAAAAAAAAAGGGGGGGAAGAAGAAGAAAAGAAAATAAATCACACTTCACCGCACAAGTATGGCTGGCAAGTGATCGTGGGTAACAGCCCATTGGTCAGTTGTCCAGAACCCAGCTTAATAATTGCACAAAAAAAAAGACCAAAACACATAAGGAAGAAGTGGGGAAGTAGTACAAGCCGGGGAGATATACACTGGAAAATCCTTGTGTTGACCCCAAATAAAACGAACGTAGGGAGAAAGCTACCAATCGAACAAATACACCTTCAGGCAAAAATTTATTTTCTTTTTCGGTCACCTAGAGGCGTAGAAACTCGAAGTCTGTTTCAATTACCATTAAGTGAGTCTATCACAACATTCACACCAAGATGCTTAGCACTCAGGGTTTTAACCGAGTTTTGGGTGGGTTGGGTAGCCGTAAAAAGTTACCAACCCTGAATTCTGAAAAAATTCTAAAAGATATATATACATATGTATAGTTATATATACATTAAAGCAAGGATTCAAGCGATTCGTATTTTGGCAGACACTCGGGCGCTGCTTAGTCTTTGTAGATTAAGATCTTCGTATATTTCCTCTTATTGACAAGTAACGAAGTGCCTAAGCAATTACTTCTTGAATTCTCCAAGGAAATAAAGGCTAGAATAAACCTTGCTAGGGACTAGCAAGGAGTAAGCATGGGGGTATGATAACACCACACAAGGGGGTAGTAATTAGGTTGAATATGGCCCATCTTTAGAATAAAAGGCACAACATAAAGTAGAACAGGAGCATTGCATGCATCAAGTACCAAGATTGCTTATAAACTGTATTAATGGTCATTTGTGCAAAGCATTTGTCAAAACAGGCCTCAGATGAGCAATCGAAACGCACGGATGGATTCAGAACGACGAACGGAGTCCAACGGACTCAAGATCGGCCAAATCCGACATCCGAAGCTCCCACAATGGGCCCAAGAAATTCTGACCGTTGATCTGGAGATCAACGGCCCAGAGAGCGCCATGTTGCCCCGCCCCCACTGCTCACACACCCTCAAGCCGGCCAAAGATGAATCTCGGCCATTGATCTTCGATCGAACGGCCGAGATCCGCACACTCGCCCGCTGTCGCCGCGACAAAGCGCGGGCATGGCGCAACGGTTAGCGCGCACGCCCACATCGCAGCGACGCGCGTTCGACCCGCGCGGAGCAGAAATTGAAGGCGAGCGACGAGCGCGGAAAAATTGGGCCGCCCGATCAGCAGCGGGCAGCCAGGATCTCGCCACGCGGTGCGACGACAGCAACCGAGCGCCCACGCGTGCGCGCACGCTGGGCGGAAACTCACGCGCACACGCGCGCCCGAGGCGCGATCTAAGCGCGGGCGCAGAAGGCTCTCAGCCGTCCGATCTTCGATCGGATGGCTCTCGTTCAGCGGCCACGGATCGCGCGAAGAAGAAGACCGGGGTGGGCAGCTAACCGGCGGCAGGAGGGCTTCACCAACGTTTATAGAAGCGGTTTTAGCGATGCTCTGGATGTCGCTAAAGCCCATTCTTCTTTTAGGAAGCCCTTAACTCTATTTAAACCCCCTTCTATCACCATTCAAGGCATACTCTCCCACTTGCAACTACTCCACTCCTCTCCTAGCTGGTTTTAGGCACTCTTGTAATCGCCGGAGATGACGAGCCGCCGACGGAGCCTCCTCCACCGCCGTGGTTGCCTCGTCGCTCTCCACTCTCTCTCCATCTCTCTCTCTCTCTCTCTTTTAAGCTTTCATTTACTCTTGTTAAAGCATGTATTTAATGTTGTAAGCTATGAACTATGAATGCATATTTAATGAAATTATTTTTCGTTCAATCGCCATTTTAATTTCTGTTCAAAATGCATGATCAAAACCAAGAGCTTTCTAACCCTAAACTCTCTCTATCTCTCGCTTTTCAAAATCGTCTCTTTCGTAAGCAAAACTCCGCCTTTTTCGTGACAACAAGTGGTAAACAAAATCCGATTTCCATGCCTCCCTGAGATCGACACTCGGACTCACCTCCGTTTACTTCTTTTAAAACCGACGTATCAAGTGCGACTATAACGACACCTCTTAACACATACGCACAAGAGCACGTCAGTTATTTCCTTTTATGCAGGAATGTGTGAACTATCACTCCAGAACCCTAATGTAGAAACAGTAATTGGCTCTATTCTACATCTAATTTGATCTTAAAATGTTCTCCTTGGACTTAAAACAAGAAGTGCGTAGTCCAAGAAGATTAGAAATTACGAGTAGTCCCCAATAGGTATAAGAAATTTGGGTAGGGAATTCCAAATAGAATCGTCTCAAGCTTCAATCAGATATGAAATTTGTTCGCAAATCAGGAAACTTGTCTTTTCAAATGATGATTACTATAAAAATAAGGCAGGTGATTCCTAATTGATTGTTTCCTTTTTTTTGTCTTCCCAAGATTAAGAGGTTGATTAAGGAAGAATAGAAAAGTTACCTACCCTGGTGTGGCTGTTTTGTGTGGAAGACCTCCTCGTGAAGTACCTCGCAAAATCACAAGAAACTAAACAGGGCAAGTTAGTGCTCAAATATAATCAGATAAAGTGGAGAATAGAGGTAAATTGCTTGTTGCTCCTCGACAACGGCGCCAAAATGTTGCAGCGAGTGAGTAGGAGGGAGGTTTAAATATGTGTTCGTTGTAGTATCCTCTAAATCTCTCAATCAACAAATAAAATTTATTACTCGAATTTAAGTCCGAGGTCGAACACAGGGAGCAAACATGGAATTATTATAACAACAATCTCAACAAATAATATAAATGAGCACAATTAATGATAACAACTACTCAAAACTAATATTCAATGTATCACATGAGTATATCAAGAACCTATTGAGGCAAAAAGTCATCTAAGGCAAAATTATGGTGATTTGAATCACCAATTATTAGCTTAGATACACATATAATAATTACTTAATGATCTAAATAAATAAACAGTATCAACCGCTTTAAATCCACACATACTTTAGTGCACAGTCCACTCCATCAGATGACAGAGCTCTCAATCAAACTACTTAAGTATCCACTGCTACAGTGCCAAGAGGGCACTGTACTTCTTCCTCTACTCTATCTTCTTCTGCCTCTTCTTCTACCTATCTTCTTCTTCAGCCTCCTCCTCTCTGCCTTTTCCACTTCTTCTCCAAGCACAGGGGAAAGAGCTGGAATTTTGGCTAAGTGTTGGCCAATGCAAACATGAACAAAACACTCCCTCCCTCGCTCTTTCTTTCTTTCTCTCTTTCTCTTCTCTTCCATAAGGGCAACTGAGCATTCGGGTAATTGGGTATGAGTGCACCCGGAACCAGGGCTGCAGGCATGGGTCATAGCTGAGGTGTGGATATAGCTTAGGTGGGTAATCGGGTTGGAGCCAGGCCCACATGGAGGTGTCACGGGCGAGGCATGTGGGGTGTGCAGGGACCTCACCCCCGGTGTTACTTGAGGCTATAAGCTGATGCAAGAAATTCCTCTTATGCGCTGAAAGTGGCGCTGTGCTCCACGAGGTGGGACTAAATCCCACAACCTTTCGCATGCGCCTGTAGTGTGGTGCTTTCTTCAATTGGTGCTACCCTGGTCTTCCCTTGATCAATCAAGTGCCTGGGCTACTTTGTGATCTCCTTCCGCAGCACCTGAGAGTGTTATTAGAGCCTGAAGTAGCTAGAGATGAGCGGATAACGTCAAAGATGACGGCGGCGATGGAAGTGCTCCGGTGAGGACTTGCAAGTCATAAATACAGCCTTTTGGCCACATTAAAATAGTTCGCATGCATCGTCGGTGGACGAGGAGTGCGGTGGTGGTGATCTTGTGGTGTGAGAGGGTGTGAGATGGCTGGATGGAGTCAAAGATGGTGGTGCAGCAGTGGGTCAGTCGGTGAGGAGATAGAGTGGGCAATAGGCTTGGAAATGTTAGGGCTTTTGTTCGTGAAGTCGAGGCGGAGGTGTAAGGGGTGGTGGTGAGGCGGATGGAGGGGTGTAGCGGTGAGGATGCCTCCCCGAAGGTTCGGTCGAAGACGAAGAAGACGAGGGTGAACGGCATAGTCGGTGGTCGGATTTGAAGAATAGAGAGAGGAGAATTAACCTAAGAGTCTAAGGGAACTAAACTACTCCTAAACTAACGAACAAAAGGGGGAGAACAACATGCCGGGGGTACGTCGGTGTCGGGGAAGAAGGTACTCCAGTGGGGGTAGGAAACGGCACGGATGACGGAGGGAGAGACGTTAGCTGGTACAGCACAACACGGAGGAAGACGAGGAAGGAGAATCCGCTGCCGGTATTGCGGATAGACGACGAGGGAGGTCGGAGAAGATCGCCGAACGTCAAGGTGCTATTCGGTCGGAGAGGAGGGATGAATTGAGGGTTTTCCGGGCAAATTCAAGCGTGGAAGGATCGGGTAGGCCCTGGAAATCTTTATATAGGTAGCAAGGGGTCGGCTGATGCTTGGAATCAAAGCTTTCAAGCTTGGAAGGTCACCGGAGTTGGAAACCCAAATTTCTCATGCGTTCGCATGAGAAATTGAGAAGAATTTGAAGCACAAGAAAAGGTCTAATTGAAAGAGAATTTCAAGAGGATTCTCCGATTCAATTTCGAGGAAGTTTCATCAATCAATCAAGGAGAAATCCTTAGTTGATTGTTGTCGAAGTTATAGGATTAGGAGTTCTGTGCTGCGGGGACCTTTTTAAAGAAGACGATGATAAAGTTAGAGGGTTTTGTGTAAGGAATTTGAAAGCTGAGGGACCATTTGAGATAAATAAAATCAAACTTAGAACAAAATGCAAAGTAGGTCTAAATAATCTCATATTGGGCCCAAGTTTTGATACAAACCTAATTTGAACCTACGAAATCCAATGGTGAAGTTGGATTTTGGTTTTGACCTAGTTTGATTCAATAATTTATGCAAAATCCCAAATTAGGGCAACTGTCAGCCTGAGACTCTATTTTAGGTCAAATTGGGTTCCAATGGTCAAATTAGGTTCCAATGGTCAAATTGAAGGTACAAAACCTTAGAGAATATTTTTATATGATTTTTAGAGGATTTAGGTGAATTTTATCCTAACCAGAACCTCAGTGAATCAAGCAGGTTTATTTTTAGGGTTTTAGATGTCATTTAATTCTTGAAATGTGTGAAAAACACTTTTCTGTCTGCATGGACCTACTTGTTAGACATTTATAACCATTTGATCTTTAATTAACCCCTAAGAAATCCCGTGATTGTTCTGCAATCGAGATATGCTGTTAAAACTACAGTTTTACCCCTGTTTCTTGTTATTCTCTCAGAATGGATTTGTAATGAATTATGGTCCTCTAGCTGTTATGTAGGAGCATTTAGTCCTTGATTATGACTAATTAAAGCTTGATATGGCTGATGATGACGTTATCATCAGTAAATTATAAGTAACCATTACCACTAGGCATATAGAGTACGACAGGTATATACTCTTAAATGGATTGAGTCCATTGCTTGCAAGACCCAACTGCACGTTCCTTGCTTCTAAAGCAAATGAATTGTTTCTTTTGTCAAATCTCTTCCACTCCTCTGAATCAATAGGATGACATATTCTTCCATCTTGAGATTTACAACTCAAGTGCCATGTCATCCACCATGCAACTTTAGTTGATATAAAAAGGTGTTGAAGCCTAGCTGTTAGTCGGAAGTAATGAAGAATCTTCTGAGGTTGTTTCCTCTTACTTTTTTTTTACCTTTCTTATATCTCTCAAGTCCACATTCGGGAGAGTTACTCAAGTTTGTGAATTCATTTCTGAAAAGAATGCAATCATTCGAACATACATCGATCTTCTGATAGTCCAAACCAAGCTTACGAATCTGTTTCCTTACCTCATACCATGAAGCTGGAAAACCATTAGGGTTATTCAACAGCTCAGCAATAAACTAAAGTTTTTCTGACATGAGTTAGCACTAGCTCTATTCATAACCTTTAGTTGAAACATCTTCAACAAAAATGACAACTTTGACATTTTCGTAACGCCAGGATCCTCAGCTACCTTAACAGCATCATAGAATGGATCACAACTAAACGGATCTTTCTCATCTATATTTATATCCTCTCTTGTTCTCATCTCGTTCAACATTTTTTGTCTTTCTTTACCTCCGCTCTCAACAATTTCCTCGTCGATCTCTTCGTCAACAATGTTCTCATTGTTTATGACTTTCTCAGTCAACTCCTCTCTATGAGCTACCCAAGTAGTGTAATGCTGCCACCACCCATTACAAATTAAGTGCTCGAGCATAATATTACGATCATGCAAGGAACCATTCAAACATCTTCTGTATGGGTAGAAGATATTATCAAGTTGACCTCCTCACTTAAATATCCTCCTATTGTCATCAAAAGCCTAATCTGGGAATGAAATTAATCCATCCTTATATTTAGTGTAATCTAAACCCCGCAATCCAATCCAAGATTTATCCATTGTAACACAAAATTTAATGTAAACAAATCACTTATTAGGAAGGGAAACAACTGAATGATGTGTATCTTGATTAAGATTTTCACTTTATAGCCCATCCTCAAAGATTTGATCATAACTTAGGTTTGCTCGTTACATGTAACCTTAATGCGATGAAATTTCGGTAGCATCTCCCCACACTTCTCCAGTATACCCCACAATACTACCCTTAGTTAGATTTCCTTTAATACCTAATTAAGGACACTGCAGGAAACTAGATAAGATTAGTTGGTATAGCAGATAAGAGCAGGAAGAAGAAATCAAAATTTCACCGCACAAGATTACATGTAACGAGCAAAACTAATTTGTGATCAAATCTTTAAGGACCTTCTTTAGTTCAGTACTTCACCGAACTAAAGTCGATTAAGTATTATGGCCTGCTACAAAGACAACACATCTTACATGTAAGTGAGGTATACACACACTTCCTACATTGTCCATATAATATGATCATAAGTCTCAACAGGTGAGTAATTTAGATACAATTTGACTTGGAGGACTTTTACCCTAGGGGCTAGAATACCTAATGTTTGGCCTTGCATGCATATATCTTATTTAGCAATTGTGTGCATCTAAACAATAAGTAATTTGAACATTAAAGAAATTCAACAAAAAACTAAACTATCATTTAATTAAATTAAAAAGATTGAATGTATATATACCTCTAACTACTCAAGCCTTCGAGTGTACCAGACACTGATAACCTGCAATTCCAAAATCAAAATTAATTCAATAAAAGATTATAATCTTAAATGTTAATAACAAATACATTCTCATTCTAAGGACTTGATAAAATTTACAGGTGATCATATATATCCTCCCCAAATGCACATCATTTAGGTGAAATCGAATCACCGAATCCTTATCCTATGTGAGGTTATTTATTCTTTCGAGCGAACCTTTCCCCTATCCACAAACCCAATAGAACTCAATAAAAAAGGGCTCCGGTCAATTTTCTTCCTAAGAATCATACTTGCAATTAGGTTGTCAGTTGTTCCCCTCATTTCTAGACCTGCAACATGGGAGTCAGACCATGAAGGCCATGTTTAAATGGAAGACAAAAGGATAATTTAAGAATGATTTATCAACCATAGCACTACTCGAACCAACCCAACACAACCATATTCCTAAACCCTAACCCAAACCAACCATCCAAACCCTAGCCCAAGTCAAATCCTAAACCCTAGCCCAACTCAACCACTCTAACCCTCTCTCAACTCAAACCCTAAAGCCCTAGCCCAAGCACCATATACACAACCTAATACCAAACCTAAACAACATATATTAAACCAACTAAACCTAGGGAATGCAATGTTCTTGGTCCGTCGTAATGTTCCATGTCCGCCGCCTAAATTCTAAACATTAAAACAATTTTCAAAAAAATTTGACGAAGTTTGCCCTTATATTTTAAAGTTTCCTATAAACTTGTATAGCAAAATAATACTCATCATAAAAGTGGGCACACCCCACATTAAATTTCATTTCAATCAAACAAGTGGACACACCCCACATTCACAATAAATCATACAATTGGGCACACCCTACATCCATTCAATGAAATTAACGACAATATGTGGGCATCCCCCACATCTAACAAAAGCCAAAATATCATTACAATAATTTAAAAACATTAACATTATACCTCGAACAACTATAGCTTCTGAGAGTGGTCGTCACTGATAACCTGTAATTTCATAAACATAATTAATTAAATAACATATTTTCATGTTATTCAATAATTCACAACTTATAGAATAGAGGCAGCAGCAACGACAGTAATAGGAGGAGGAGGAGGGCGACAGGAGGAGGATAAGGAGGGGGTAGCAAGATGAGGAGGAAGAGGTGGAGGCTGGCAATAGGAGAAGGAGAAGGAGCAGGGCAACAAGATGGGGAGGAGGAGGGGCAGGGCAACAGGATGGGGAGGAGGAGGAGGAGGGGGACGGTGATGAGTCCATTAAAATGGACTAATATTAAGCCTAAGTATCTTTAATCGTACAGTTAGGTGTGTTAATAATGGCAATTAAGTTGTAGAATATTTGTACGCCTCATAATTTAAGTTTATAACATTCTATAACTTAATGATTTTGTTGTTTTTATGTGCAGGTAATAAAATGCAGAAAGAAAAAGGGTGGGGGGATAAATTTCCCCAACACATAACAGCTGCAACTCTTTCCACCCTCCCCCGCCACACATGGGGTTAATCTTCCGTTGCCCTCCTTCAACTGACGAGGCCAGAAATAGTTAAGGGATTTGAAAATCCCTTAACTCACGCATGCGGGGAGAGAGAGGAATTAAAAAGAGAGGAGGTGCACTGGGGATTGATCTTCATCTTCCTCCTTGCGGGGAACTACCCAGCGGACACTGTGGATAGAGGAAGAGAAGAAGCGTGCACTGTGGCCTTCTTCCCTTGCGATGAAAAACCTCACGCCTCCTGCTCACAGCATCTCCCTCCAACCACTGCAGGCGCACACCAGTGCGCCCTACCGCTCATCTACCTTCAACGCCATCTGCCTTCACCACGCACAAAGAACCCACGCCACAGCAGGTGCATCCACCCAACCACGCGCCTCTCCCCTGCTGCAAGCGCTCACGCCACCAACCACCCGCATGCCTTCCTCCCATCTCCATCTGCAGGTGCACCACACAGCAGGGGCCCGCACCACGCCTGCAGGCCGCCTCCTGCTTACAGCGCCATCTCCAGCCGACCTTGCAGTCACTAGCCGCAGGTGCTCGCCAGTGCATTCCACCACTCGCCCGCGCGACCCACCACACGCCAGCATGTCCCACTGCTCGCCAGCGCGCCCCACCGCCCTGCTGTAGATGCCGCACCGCATCACCTTCCGCCCGCGTGCCTACCACTCCAACGTTCCCTGCATCCGCACCACCAGCACACCCGCGCCACACTGCAGGCACGCCCGCACACTCCAGTCTCTGCCTCATCGCCTACACGGGCGCACACCATCGCGCGCACGCTCGCGCAGCCGCAGGTGCTGCGTGCACCTCCACCTTCTTGTTCAACAGGCCGGAGCTCCGGCCACCTCCGCCGACCACCTCCGGCCACCTCCGTCACCGCCGCTGCCACCACTGAAGAGCCCTCGACCTCGCCATCCTCCTGAGCCTCGCAACAGCCCCGCGATGCTCTCTCTTTCTCGCAAGGAGGAGAGAGGAAAAAAGTCATGCTTTCCCACCAATTAAAATTTACATTCAATGCCATTGCCACCTAATTTGATTTTATTTATTATTATTATATTGTGGAAGAATTGCATTTGAACACTCATAGTTCTTTATAATTGCATGATATTGATATTAACTAGTTTAGAGATTGATTTTTGGGCGTAACTTAAGTACTAATTGTCTCTAGTACACATCACGTGAAAATTGCATAAATTCATCATAAATTTATTGAGGATTTCTGTGAGGGAAAACTGCACATATACCCTTATCTTTTTAAGTTATTGCAAATCTACTTTCCTTCACATTTTAAGTTAGATTTGAATAGGGATTTCGCACTATCCGAAATAACATTAAATAATTAAGTATTGATTGTATAATTGCCTCCCTGTGGACACAACCCGCTCTTCTGCGAGTGGTTATTTTCATTATTTTTGATCAGTCGATTTTTCCACCACTTAAATACTATAACACAAAGCGAAAAGTCATCTTTCAGACGGTAGTAGAAGGAGGAAGGGGGTGGTAGGACAGGGAGGAGGAGGAGGAGTAGAGGGGGCCATGGTCAGTGTTACGACCTGATTCCCGAATCCCTATAGGACACGAGAATCGGACTGACTCAACTGATCCCAAGACCCAGTCGTCCGATGAGAAAGTAACCAAAAAGAAGTAAAATAAACCACATTCTCCATGCAAGTAACTAACAGTAACAAAAGTACAGCAGTAAAGAAGTAACTACTACAGCACACACCACCACAACAGTATAGAATTAAAAACAAGTGCAGGAATATGAAGTTACAATACAAGAGTACAAAAGTGTAACAAAATACTCACTACTACAGAAAATGGGTACAATAAAAGTACAACTACTGGGTTCTACTGGGCCCAGCACCCCCTGCAGCCATAGGCGCTGGCTGCTCAACACCTGGACCTAAAAGAGGTTGTAAGTACAACACGTCAGCGAAACGCTGAGTAGAGTGGCAACCAGCTAACTAAGAGAAACAGTAAAGGTGGACAGGTAGCTGTTGTTTTCAATCTCTGTCTTTATTCAGCTAATTATTCTTTCTTTCATTACTTGGTTTATTTATCAGGTCTTCTTCTTGATCTCGAATGTTCCTCATGGGAACGATCTTGATTGCAGTCTTTTCCGAAGAGTAGAAGTAGCACGTGGTGCTCTCCTAGCTGGGAGAGTCCCCCGTGATGGTCCTACACTCAGTCAACCACCCCAAGGTCGTTGACAGACGTAACGGTGACTACAGCACATGCGATAAATGCATGGGTAGCTACCCCGCATTGGCACGCGGTCAGTCGATTCCGTTAACGAGTGCACCCAAAGCACAGCACGAAACCAGTATAGGGCATAGCCCTCTCAGTAACAAGGGTCGAGCCCCTCCACAGTCCACGCACCCTCGCTTGACTACCCTGGTTTGCTTAGTGGGCCTAACAAGTCAGTGTAGGACGGCTAGCTGAACCCCAGGCCCCATGGGGTGGCTAGCTCTCTCCCTACACTAGTAGCTCTCCCCAGTACTATGTATGCGAGGGCCAAAGAGTCGGTACAGAGTGGCCAATCCTAACCCCGGGTCCCAACCCTAGGGCGGCTGGCTCCACTCTGCACTAAACAGGTAATATGTGCTTCCCTTGGTACCACGTACCCAAGAGACAACACACTTCCCCATTCATATTTCCAGTTCCATTCCATTTATTTCCAGGAGCTCTACTCCTAATTCCCTGTAGGGTTCATGCTCATGTTTCTCAGGCCAAGCCATACTAGGTTTCATCATTTCAGGTTTATTCGCATATAGCACGTGTTTCCAACATTTAATCTTTCTTTTCCAATTTATATACAAGCAGCTCATATTTACTTTCAAACAACAGAAATTACATGTAACAGTTACTAACAACAGTACTCTACATTTCACAGGCAGCTGTTATCCAATTATCAGCAATTATTATTCCATCTACACATTCCAAGACTACATTTCAGGCATTTAATACAATCGTTCCAGTGTTTCTAGTCCTAGGATTCATGACATATCCTAGGATCTATCATTCAATCTAGCTTTTCTGGTCCTAAGATTCATGCCATACCCTATGATCTATCATTCAATCTGGTTTTTCTGGTCCTAGGATTCATGCCATACCCTAGTATCTATCATTTATTCCAGATATGCATTTATGTTTGTAATTAACTAAGGGAAGCCACTCTACCCGCAAAACCAGGAGTAATGGGGGCGTGATCGGTAGGACCACGTGCCTCTGCAACCCCCAAATCCGCAACAGAATGAGGTCCTAACACAAGGATCAATCACAAGAAACCACTCAGAATAGGATAAAAGTATTTCAAACAAGTAGAGGAACTTGTACAGAGAAGATGGAATCTAAAATGTGGAAATCGGACCTTGAAGGGACCCTAAGCAGGTCAAAAACAACAACTCTGACTCAAATCAGACGTCTGGAACATCTTCCAGACATCTTAAAAAAGGGGTCTAGATCATACCTCACTCTGTGCTGCTCCTCAGACATCTAGGGATTGGGTTGAACCATCTGGACCTAGTTCCAGATGTCCGACTATCCATCCGAACGTCTGGAGACGCTCTCCGTTGTCTGATGACTCGCCCAGATGTCTGAATCGCGTGGGAGGGCGTGTCCCGCGCCTTCCTGAGGCGAATCCTGCATGCGCACTCAAAATCTCTCAACATGACACGCAACAGAGTTTCAGCGGAATGGCTGCATGGTTGTATATGCAAAAAGGAAGCATAGGAGGCAAAACGTAACTCTTAGTTGTCTAGAGCTCCCTCCAGACGTCGTCCACATCGTCTGGATGTGAGTCCAGACGTCTGATTCTAGCAAAAATCCCAGAATCAAGACCTCCTTCGTCTTCTTCCTGCTGCGCGTGACCATGCTGCGCAACCGCTCGTCCGCTGCTCTAGTAGCAACAGCGTCGGGGGAACCTCCCCGATACACACTCCACCTCGCACATGCCGACCGGCCTCGAGCTGCACTGGTGAGCTCTCTCTCTCTCTCATGGCTCGCGCGCTCTCTTCTCTTCCTTCTCGCTGCTCTTCTCCTCTCCGTCGCTGCACTCGACTGCAGCTGTTGCTCGCTCTCACTCTCGCTCTCGCACTGGAGGAAGGAGAAGACGGATGGGGGTTGGTGAACGAGAAAGAGGGGAGGAAAGTATTTGTAGGCACGGGGGGCAGCTCTGCAAGTCGACGAGGGAAGAAGAAAGAGAAGAAGTCAGCTGGGGCTCAGTCTGCGCGCGGCACGCGTGCAAACTCGCGGTTGTACGCACGCAAAAATTTATTTCTAAACATCTAGGAAGGTGTCCAGACATCTGGCAAGACGTCTGGACCAACTCCCAGACATCTTAAAAGGGTTTTGGTGGCACGGGCCTTAACAACATAACAAACTCAAAGGAAGTTTCATCCCTGAAACTTGAGCTAGCTAGGGTGCGGAAAAAGAACAACTTACGCATAACAAACTCAAAGAGGACCAAAATCGGTCCAAAAAGACGTACCCTCAAAGAGCTCCGGGTACCGCTCCCGCAGCGCCGCCTCAGGCTCCTAGGTAGCCTCCTCGTACCACTTGCTCCTCCATAAGACTTTCACCAGGGGTACCTACTTTTGTCTCAGACTCCGGACAGCTCTATTGAGAATATGCACTGGCGCTCGGGGTAGGTCAGGTCGTTACCCACCTCGACGCTCTCGTGGCTCAGAATGTGACTGGGATCGGCAACGTACTTCCTGAGGTTGGACACGTGGAACACGTCGTGCACACCAGAAAGCTGGGGAGGAAGGGCAAGCCTACAAGCAACGGGTCCAACCCGCTCCAGGACCTCTAAGGGTCCCACGAACCTCGGCGTGAGCTTCCCTCTCACCCCAAATCGCTGTAGGCCCTTCATGGGCGAAACGCGAAGGAAGACGTGATCCCCAACCTCAAACTGCACCTCCCTGCATTTCCGATCTACATAGCTCTTTTGTCTGCTCCTGACAGTGCGGAGTCGCCTGTGAATCTTCTCAATCACCTCCTGACTCTGCCGGATTAACCTGGGGCCAACCTTCCACTTGGTCCCCACCTCAACCCAACTCAAGGGCGCCGTACACCTCCATCCGTACAGAGCCTCGTAGGGTGCCATGCCAATGCTCGAGTGGTAGCTGTTATTATATGAAAACTCTGCCAGGGGCAAGTGCTCCTCCCAAGAGCCCCTCCAGTCCAGTACACAAGCACGCAAAAGGTCTTCAAGTGTCTGTATCGTGCGCTCAGACTGTCCGTCCGTCTGGGGGTGGTATGCTGTATTGAACCTCAACCGTGTCCCCAAGGCCTGCTGAAACTCAGCCCAAAACTGGGACGTAAAACTGGTATCCCGATCGGATACGATCTCCCGTGGAACTCCGTGTAGCCGTACCACATTGCGGATATACCTCTCTGCCAACTGTGCTGGTCCCAAGGTGACTCGGATCGGTAAGAAACGTGTCATCTTTGTCAATCTGTCAACGATCAGCCAGACTGCGTCATGTCCTCGTTGGGTAACGGCAAGCCCACCACCAAGTCCATGGTGATGCTCTCCCACTTCCACTCTGGCACTGGAAGTGGCTGCAACGGCCCTGTAGGCCTCTGATGCTCGGCCTTCACTTGCTGGCACACTAAACACTGCTGTACGAATTCACCTACATCCTGCTTCATTCCCCTCCACCAAGAGTCGCGTCTCAAATCATGGTACATCTTTGTGTTTCCGAGATGTATGGTGAACCTGGAACCGTGTGCCTCAATCAGGAGCTCTCTCAACAGCTCCTCATCCCTAGGAACACACAAACGTCCTCTCATGCACAGTACCTAGTTTGTAAAGGAGAAGTCCCCAGGGTCTCCTGACAACACTCTGTCATGCAACGACTGCAAGTATGGGTCGACCATCTGTCCTGTGATGATGCGGTCTATCAGCTCTGGCCTCATCTGTCGTGTCACGGTCACTGCCCCACAATGCCCCAGTAACTCTAGGGGTCGCCAACTGCCCATCTCCTCCATGAGGCTCCAACTCTGCGCCTGTAAACTGGCCAAGTGGGTGGGCGCCTTCCGGCTCAAGGCGTCAGCCACCACGTTGGCCTTCCCTGGGTGGTAGGAAATGCTGCAGTCATAATCCTTCAAGAGCTCTAACCAACATCTCTGTCTCATGTTGAGCTCCTTCTGATCAAACAAGTATCTGAGGCTCTTATGATCTGTGAAAATCTCAAAGGTCCCACCGTACAAGTAGTGCCTCCAAGTTTTCAACGCAAAGACGACAGCTGCCAGCTCCAGATCGTGGGTAAGGTAGCTATGCTCATGGTGCTTCAGTTGCCGTGAAGCGTAAGCGACAGCGTGACCCGTCTGCATGAGCACACCCCCTAATCCCTGCAAAGAGGCGTCCGTGTACACAATGAACCCCCCACTACTGTCTGGGATGGTGAGCACAGGAGCCGATGTCAGCCTCTCCTTCAGCTCCTAAAAACACGCCTCACAAGTGTCTGTCCAAGAAAAGGGCACGTCCTTCTGGGTCAGCTATGTCATAGGACGTCCAATCTGCGAGAAGCCCCTGATAAACCGCCTGTAGTAGCCTGCCAGTCCCAAGAAACTACGGATCTCAGTAACTGTACGTGGTCTCTCCCACCTGAGCACTGCCTCAACCTTGGCTGGGTCCACAACCAAGCCATCCCCGGAGATCACATGGCCCAAAAAGGTCACCTCCCTCAACTAGAACTCGCACTTGCTATATTTGGTGTACAGCCTACGTCGTCTCAGTGTGTATCTGATCTCGAGAATAGATGAGCACATCATCAATAAATACCACCACCAACTGGTCCAGGTACTGTTTGAACACCCAGTTCATCAAATCCATGAAGGCAGCGGGGGCGTTGGTCAGCCCAAACGGCATGACCAAAAACTCGTAGTGTTTGTTCCGGGTGCGGAAAGCTGTCTTAGAGATGTCTACCTCCCTGATCCTCAACTGGTGGTACCCAGATCTCAGGTCTATCTTGGAGAATACCATGGCACCTCACAACTGGTCAAACAAGTCATCAATCCTTGGCAGCGAATACCTGTTCTTGATGGTAACCCTATTCAGCTGTCTGTAGTCCATACAAAGGCGTAGGGTACCATCCTTCTTCTTCACGAACAATACCGGGGCTCCCCACGGAGACGCACTGGGCCTCACAAAGCCCTTCTCCAGAAGGTCCTGCAACTAAGACTTGAGCTCTACAAGCTCAAGTGGTGCCATCCGGTATGATGCTATAGAAATGGGGCTGGTCCTCGGTACCAGTGAGATCTCAAACTCGATCTCACGCTCGGGCGGTAGTCCTGGCAACTCATCTGGGAACACGTCGGGGTACTCTCTGACCACCAAGATACTCTGAAGGTCTGCCACACGGCTGGGCTCCACCACCACACAAGCCAGGAAGCCCTCACACCCCTGGCCCAAAAGTCTCACCGCCCAAAGTGCAGAAATGCACCTGAAGCCTCCGTCCACTGGCTGCCCGTGAAACTCGAAAGAAGGAAGCTCTAGTATGGAGAAGATGATCTTCCTCTCAAAACAGTCCACCAAGGCGTGGTAAGAGGACAGCCAGTCCATTCCCAAAATCATGCAAAAGTCCTCCATCTGTATCATAATCAGGTCAGCGGGAAGGCTGCGTCCCCCAACACTGACCTCAAAACCTGTGTACACCGCCTCAGCTATAAACAGCTAACCACCCAAACCTCTGATCACGAACAAATCCTCTAACAATACACAGTCCTACCCCAAACAAGCAGCAAAACTGGTAGCGACAAACGAGTGTGTGGCGCTGGAATCAAAAAGCATGTAAACTAGTCTGCTGGAAACTGTAACCATACCTGCCACCACTAAACCTGAAGATCTGGCATCCCTGTGTGTCAGGGCATTGATACACCCCTCAGCCCTAGGTGCGGACGAAGCAGCCACACTCTGCGTCGGATGGGTAGTCGCTAGCCGGTACCCTCCCTGCGACTGCTGTCCTCCTCCTTGTGCCTGGAAATCGTGGCCTCCTGCTCACCCTCCAGTGCTCGGCGCGGGAAGCATCTACTGACCCCCAGCCCTAGAAGGGTAGTCCCTCCTGATGTGGCCCAGCTGGCCACACTGGTAACAAAGGGGGACTCGACTCCCGCCCTCAGTGGGTCCCTACTAACGGCTGGGCAGGGGTCCGGTGCTCGCAGCTGGCCCCTGTCGGGGGCCCCAAAAGGCCACTGATGGCCCCGTAAAATGTGATAGCTCTCCTGCGGTTGCCACGTGCCTCCTCTCTCGTCGGTCCTTTGAGAAGTCTGGCTAGTAGGGCCTCTTCCGCCTGCTGTCAATGTCACATGCAGACGAGTTAGTCTCTTCATACATCATAGCTGCCTCCACCACCCTCGAGAACGTAGGCAGCTTTAGGGGTTTGACATACCCCCGAATAGCATGCTGGAGCCCCTCAGTGAACCTTCAAAGG
Source organism: Thalassia testudinum (assembly GCA_037157565.1). NCBI lineage: Eukaryota > Viridiplantae > Streptophyta > Magnoliopsida > Alismatales > Hydrocharitaceae > Thalassia > Thalassia testudinum. Next base: position 12,056,460 of record JAZHRO010000051.1, read on the forward strand.
TGCTCCTCCTCAGTAGCCACGGCTGTCACTGCGAAATAAGATAGCTCCAGGAAACACGTGCGGTACGCGTTCATGGTCATCTTCCCCTGGCAGAGAGTGTGGAACTCCTGCCTCCTCTAGTCTTGCCACGTCTGAGGGAAATACTGTTCGCAGAAAAGGGTGACAAACTGGTCCCAAGTCGACTCGTCCCTCTCCTGACCCCTGACCGCCCTCCACCACCTGTGTGCCACGCTCTCCAGCTGGTACATGGCAAAGGCCACGCGGCACTCCACAGGGGGGAGAAGGGTGTCAAACACCTTCTCGATCTGCTCAAGCCAATCCTTTACCTTGGTCGGGTCCTCATCCCCCTTGAAGGAGGGGGGCTTCAGCTTCCTGAACTATCCAAAAGCTCGTAATGGCGCTGAAGGGGAGACACTGGTACGCCTCCAGGTAAGGAGGCCTCATGCTCGGAAGTGCCGGAGGAAGGTGGGGGCAGTGGAGGCCCACCCCCTCCCCCACATCCAGTGTTGCGTCCGTCTCATGGTCCCACAGAGGACTCCCCCTCCGCAGCCCCATGGAGAGGTGCTCGTGGCGGCGGGTGAAGCTCCTCTCTCAAGATCTCCCGTATCAGCTGGGCGAGGTCCTAGGCCAGAATGCCCGGGAGCAGTGGCTGGTCCACTGAGGCATCGGGCTCAACGCGCCTGCCCCTCCGACCTCATCCTCAGCGGCGATCGTGGCCCGCCTCGCTACCTCCACTTCGTGACATCTTCTGCAAGGAGACGCGAACACAGAACAGAAAAGACATCAATACTAACTGGCATTCAATGAAGGAACCCTAGAACAGATGTCAAAAGGTACGTTGTGGTGGTTACTCTAGTTACAAGCACATGAATTGGTTATTTTTCCAGCTAGTTGGTTCACTTCTTGGGATGACCTTGCTCTGATACCATCTTGTTATGACCCGATTCTCGAATCCCTACAGGACACGAGAATCAGACCTGCTGGACTGATCCCAAGACCCAGTCGTCCAACGAGAAAGTAACCAAAAAATAGTAAAATAAACCACATTCACCATGCAAGTAACTAACAGTAATAAAAGTACAGCAGTAAAGAAGTAACTACTATAGCACACACCACCACAACAGTATAGAATTAAAAACAGGTACAGGAATATGAAGTTACAATACATAAGTACAAAAGTGTAACAAAATACTCACTACTATAGAAAATGGGTACAGCAAAAGTATAACTACTAGGCTCTACTGGGCCCAGCACCCCTTGCAACCGTAGGCTCTGGCTGCTCAACACCTGGACCTGAAAAAGGTTGTAAGTACAACATGTCAACGAAACGCTGAGTAGAGTGGCAACCAGCTAACTAAGAGAAATAGTAAAGGTGGACAGGTAGCTGTTGTTTTCAATCTCTGTCTTTATTCAGCTAATTATTCTTTCTTTCATTACTTTGTTTATTTATCAGGTCTTCTTCTTGATCTTGAATGTTCCTCGTAGGAACGATCTTGATTGCAATCTTTTCCGAAGAGTAGAAGTAGCACGTGGTGCTCTCCTGGCCAGGAGAGTCCCTCGTGGTGGTCCTACACTCAGTCAACCACCCCAAGGTCACTGACAGACGTAACGGTGACTACGGCACGTGCGATAAATGCACAGGTAGCTACCCCGCACTAGCACGCGGTCAGTCATTTCTGTTAACGGGTGCGCCCAAAGCACAGCACGGAACCAGTATAGGGCATAACCCTCTCAGTAACAAGGGTCGAGCCCCTCCATAGTAACCAAACAGGGGTCTTGCCCCTCCACAGTCCGTGCACCCTCGCCTGACTACCCTGGTTTGCCCAGTGGGCCTAACAAGTCGGTGTAGGATGGCTAGCTGAACCCTGGGCCCCGTGGTGTGGCTAGTCCCCAGTACTGTATACGCGAGGGCCAAAGAGTCGGTACAGAGTAGCCAGTCCTAACCCCGGGTCCCAACCCTAGGGCAGCTAGCTCCGCTCTGCACTAAACAGGTAATATGTGCTTCCCTTGGTACCACGTACCCAAGAGACAACACACTTCCCCATTCATATTTCCAGTTCCATTCTATTTATTTCCAGGAGCTCTACTCCTAATTCCCCATAGGGTTCATGCTCATGTTTCTCAGGCCAAGCCATACTAGGTTTCATCATTTCAGGTTTATTCGCATATAGCACGTGTTTCCAACATTCAATCTTTCTTTTCCAATTTATATAGAAGCAGCTCGTATTTACTTTCAAACAACAGAAATTACATGTAGCAGTTACTAACAACAGTACTCTACATTTCACAGGCAGCTGTTATCCAATTACCGGCAATTATTATTCCATCTACACATTCCAAGACTACATTTAAGGCATTTAATACAATCGTTCCAGTGTTTCTGGTCCTAGGATTCATGCCATACCCTAGGATCTATCATTTATTAAAGATATGAATTTATGTTTGTAATTAACTAAGGGAAGCCACTCTACCCGCAAAATCGGGAGTAATGGGGGCATGATCGACAGGTCCACGTGCCTCCACAACCCCCAAATCCGCAAAAGAACGAGGTCCTAACACAAGAATCAATCACAAGAAACCACTCAGAATAGGATAAAAGTATTTCAAACGAGTAGATAAACTTCTACGGAGAAGAACGTAATCTAAAATGCGGAAATCAGACCTCGAACGGACCCTAAACGGGTCAAAAATGACAACTCTGACTCAAATCAGATGTTTGAAACATCTTCCAGACATCTTAAGAAATGGGGTCCAAATCATACCTCACTCTATGCTGATCCTCAGACGTCCAGGGATCGTGCTAAACCGTCTGGACCTAGTTCAAGACGTCCGACTATCCCTCCGGACGTCTGGAGATGCTCTCCGCCGTCTGGTGACTCGCCCAGACTTCTGAACGCGTGGGAGGGCATGTCCCACGCCTTCCCAAAGAGAATCCTACACGTGCACGCAAAATCTCTCAACACAGCACGCAACAGAGTTTCGGTGAAACGGCCTGCATGGCCGTATCCGCAAAAAGGATGCATAGGAGGAAAAATGTACCTCTCATTCGTCTGGAGCTCCCACCAGACGTCGTCCACGTCGACTGGATGTGAGTCCAGACATCTGATTCTAGGAAAAATCCCAGAATCAGGACCTCCTTCATCTTCTTCCTGCTGTGCATGACCACGCCGCGCAGCCACTCGTCCGTTGCTCTAGTTGCAGCAACATCGAGGGAACCTCCCCGATACACACTCCGCCTCGTGCACGCCGACCGGCCTCGAGTTGCTCCAGCAAGCTCTCTCTCACAGCTCGCGTGCTCTCTTCTCTTCCCTCTCGCTGCTCTTCTCCTCTCCGTCGCTGCACTCGGCTGCAGCTGCTACTCGCTCTAACTCTCGCTCTCACGCTAGAGGAAGGAGAAGACGAATGGGGGGTGGTGAACGAGGGAGAGGGGAGGGGAGTATTTGTAGGCACAGGGGGGGCAGCTCTGCAAGTCGGCGAGGGAAGAAGAAAAAGAAGAAGTCGGCCAGTGCTCAGCCTGCGCACGACACGGTGCAGACTCGTGGTAGTACGCAAGCAAAAATTTATTTCTAGACGTCTGGGAAGGTGTCCAGACATCTGGACCAACTCCTAGATGTCTTAAAAGGGTTCTGGTGGCACGAGCCTTAACAGTCAGGAAGTGGAGTAGGAGGGGGAGCTGAGGAGGAGGAGGGGACGGTCAGTCGGAGGAGGAGGAGGAGGGGGACGCAGGTGGAGGAGGAGGAGGGGGAGGAACTTGGGAGGAAGAGGAGGGCACTGGCAAAGGAGGAGGAGGGTGAGGAGCTACAGAGGAGCAGGAGGGGAGCAACCGAGGAGGAGAAGGGGAAGAAACTAGGGAGGAGGAGGAGGAGGAGGAGAAGGAGGGGGGATAAGTTGGAGGCTGAGCAGGAGGAAGGGGATTCACCTGAGGAGGAGGGAGGCGGCATGAGGAGGAGGACCACGACGATGGGTGGTGAGGAGGAGGATCAACGCTGAGGAGGGTTTGGGTTGCGACAAAGAGGAAGATGAACAACACTGATGGGGACTGCTACATGTTAATAGATTTAGGAACATATGCCGTCAGTTTAATTAACAAGCGACGGCAAATCTCAAGGAAAATTTCAGCCAGGAACCCAAATGCTTCTTCGAAATTTAAAACCCTCACTCACCATCGCTTATTTCAAAAGCCGACAGCAAATGTATATTTGTCTTCGCTCTTACAACTGACGGCAAAAATCACAACTACCCTTACGCATACATTGATATTTTGGGAGTTATGTAGGGAGAGGACTCTACGCTTGAGTATGATAAACAAATATTTCCCGTCGGCTATCTCAAAAATCGATGGTAAATGATAAATTAAATCCCTCCTCCATCGTGCTCAAATTTTGGCTGGAAATTTTAACTGGTCATTTCCCCACCGCTTATTCTCCTAACTGACGGCAGAAGTCAAAAATCAAACTCGCCCAAATTTAAGCGCTAAATGTAATATTCTTTTCACCTTCGCTTATTCACTAACCGACGGTACATATATTTTTGCTGTCGCTTATTCCATTAACCGACACAGTAATGACCAGCACCTGCCCATCGCTTTTTTTCAATTGAGGGTAGGTCGAGTACATGCCTTCACCGTCGCTTATTTGATTAAGCGACAGTAAAAATATCTTTATTGTCGATTTTATAAATCGACGACAGGGAATCGACGACATATCCCATTTTTCTAGTAGTGTATAGAACCACCTTTTTGATGTCTGAAGAATGCATGATTAAATCTTGAGTTGGTTTGAAGTTATTTTTGATAGCAATAGTAGTTCAAGACTTCCAGAACTAACTGATGGCCTGATCCAGGTTGTTTCTAATGTTGTTTGAGGAATAAAATGAGTTTTTTTAAGAGAGTTTGATGTAGAAAAAGCTTTCATGTACATGGATAAATTTAGTTTGGTTTGAAATGAGTAGCAACATGATTCAGATTGAGCATTCTGTTAGTAAAGAACTCTAATAATCTGTCCAAATTGTTATTTTGATGTAATTCAAAGAATAAATCATGTTTTTGTATTTGACTCTGATTCCAATTGATGTCTGGAATTTCAGCATGCTTAATCCCTTCTTTCCAGCATTTTTATATAATTTTTAAGGCCTACAATCAATTTCTGACATTTAATTTTCCTTTGTCCAGCTTTATTACTATAAATCGGGTGATAATTAGGAAAATAATGTAAACAAATAAAAGAAAGGTGTAGTGAATGAGAGTTGAGTATGTCAAACTTGTGTGTGTCATTAGATTTGAATTCCGATGTGTTTAGCTTGTAGATAATGCTAGTAGAAGTTTAAGATTCCCTCTTAGTTTAGAAATAAGAAGAAAAAAATCAAAAATACAAAAAGAGCTTTTCCATTCACTTTCTTAGTTTCCTTCTCACTTGTTTTCTTAGTCAAAACTCAAAACAAAAGACAAAAGTGAAAAACTCTCAAAAATTCAAAAAATTCTTTGTATATATTGCATATATGTGTACATAACACTAAGTTATTAATGTATATTAATTAATTTAACCTAATTTATATTAGTAAGTTAATTATTTAGGAATCTAATTTAATTTTATCTTATTTATAATCTAAATTATATTGTATTGTAGTATATTCATTATATATGGCTAAATTATATGTACATTATGTGTGTATTCTATATATATATATATATATAGACCTTAGTAAATCTAATTAAATAACTTAAAAGTCTTAATTATAGTATTTAGTATGTGGATTAGCCTATTTATATTATAATTAAGTATTGTATATAAGTTATATAAGCTAATATAAGCTTAAGGGTACATATTTAATACCTGGTGTAAATATACCTTTGGAATTGTAATTAAATTAATTAAAAATATGAAATAATTAGTCTTATATATCAATTAACTTACTGCAACCTTAATTTGTACTAAACATCATTAATTAACCCCTAATTATACGTCTAAACCTCTAATCAAGATTCAGCCAAATGGCACACAAAACCAGTCTGCAGATAATCCCACATTTTGGGAAATAAGCACGCTGACACAATAGATTAGGATTTGCACCCCGTACACTCGTTGAGCAACTACAACTCCTACGAGTGTGTTGAACATTACTTCGAGCATATGAGGGCACATTGTGCACGGTCCATTAAGGGCGACCCAATAGGGTAGGAATCTCTCATCCAGTAAGGACCATTTTTTTTGGACTAAAGGAAAGTTAAGAGAGAAAGGTTAGAGCCAAGCTTAAGGTTTAACAAGAGGATTAAGAAAATAATTAAAGGCTAATGGCATGGGTTAATGATGAGGCTGTGAGTTAAGGGAAATAAAAAGAGAAGAAGAGGGACATGAGCTAAGACTAAGTTAAGTGTATAAGGAGAAGAGGAACCGTGGTTAAGAGTAAAGAAGAGAAGAAGAATAAAGGAGAACCTATGTATATAATTAGATTATAAACCTAAGTTATTTACTTCTCTTTTTCCTTGTGATTGTACATGGTTTTTGAGGCACTTTTTATATAAATCTTTCTTTTTCTTATTATTTTTGTATAAACTTGTATATTGCTAGTTTAGTTGTGAATAATTAGATACTTGTATATATTCTTATATGCATATAGATATAAGTAATTTGAACTCATATTTTTAGGCCTTTAAATTGTATATATTCTTGAGGCATTCCATGAATAAATGAGTCACTAAAATCTATTCACTTAATCTAACATGTATATAATTGACTTAGATTGTTTTCATGTGTATAAATTGTATTGAGTCTAAATAATTCATTTGTAAATATTCTTCATATTTTTTTAATAAATTATTAATTTTGGATCTTAGAGAGTGATATATATCAATAAATGCCTTCCAATGAACTACCTGGAATAAAATCAGTAAAAATTATATATAAATAAAATGACATCTAACTGGATTACAATACTATTCTACATATATGATTGTGACGTTAAAAACGCTAAATAAATAACATTTTGGATCTTTAACCAGCACACCCTCGCATTTCTCATGCAGTGCACGCCTCCCCATCAGAGACACCCATTACGACCCATTCTCTCATCATGCACGACTACTCACACACCCCTCACCAAGGGACCATGTGCAGGTCCTAAGATATATTGCTCGCCCCCAACTCACCTCTCCCCATTGCACATCCCAGAGCACTTGATGCCCACCGCCTCACCTCCTCTCCTCTCACCTCACAACCCCCCTTGGGAGAGTGGAACCTGGCCACTCTCCTTCTGCCTTGTGGGGATTGGCCACCACTTCGCAAGCACCAATAAGGTCGGTCTCAACTTCTCGTAGCCACCACCACAACCACCTTCATGACCACTACCTTCTCCATCTCCCATAATGTCACGACCCGTTCCCAGCTCCCTACAAAACCCGAGAATGGCTCACTTCGACGAACCCCAAGACCCAGTCGTCCAATGAGAAACAACCAAATACATATTCATTCCACAACCACACGAGTAATATAACTAAGCAAAAAATGTATAACTGATAATAAAAGAGAGAGAATAGCAAACCACTAGATTTTTACAGAATACAGTGGAAAAGTACAGGTACCAATTTAGCCATCACAACAGGGAACTGGAAAAAAAATGTAACTGAGTATAACAACAAGCTACAGGTACTCACTACAACAAAAACTCTCTGCAGCGAAACTAAAGTAAGGAAACTATGGCTGGGCTCTACTCGGCCCAGTGCCTTCAGCAGTCAGTGGCTCTGGCTGCTCGAATCCTTGACCTGAACATGGTTACAAAATCTGAAGTTAGCTAACGCTAAGTAGAATGGTGCTTAAGTTATTTTCATGCAACATAATTTAAAACAGTAATCAGCTAAACATTCAATTGTCAGTTATTTATCCATTTCCAATTCTCTGGTTTATGTGTTTCCGAGCCGAGTACACTAATCAGGTTCCATGATATTGCTTAATCTTCTTGTTCCCTAAGGGAACGATTTTGCTTGTAGTTTTCCCGCGATGCAGGATGTACACGTGACACTCTCCCGGTCAAGAGAGTCCCCTATGGTAGTCCTACACCCGATCTACTACCCCAAGGTCACCGTCGGATGTAGCAGTGACTATGGCACGCGTGATAAGTGCACAGGTAGCTACCCCACACTGGCACGCGGTTAGTCGTTTCCGCTAGCGAGTATGCCCAAACATACAACACGGAACAGCATAAGGCCTTGCCCTCTCAGAACAGGGGTCTCGCCACTCAGAACATAACATGGGGTCTCACCCCTACACAGTCCACGTACCCTCGTCCGACTACCCTGGTTTGCCCAGTGGCCTAACAAGAGTCGGTGTAGGGTGGCCATACCTAACCCCGGGCCCCACGGGCCAGCTAGCTTCCCCCTATACTAAGTAGCTCACCCCGGTACCACATACACAAGGGCCAAACAGGAGTCGACGTAGAGTGGCCAAACCTAACCCCGGGTCTCAACCCACGGGGCGACAAACTCCCCTCTACTCTGAAGGAATAGTTGCTCTCCTCGGTACCACATACATGAGAGCCACCTCACTTCCCTTAACCAAGTCCGAACAACCGCCCGTAGGCAACATATTCCAAAACCATCAGGTTTTCCATACTACACTATTCTTGGTTTCATCCTAAATTCCCCATAGGGTTCGTACATAGACTTTCTCATTTCCAAATTTGATTCATTAAATGCATAACAGGAAATTCAAGAAATCACAATCGATTATTCAGTATACCGTAGGTATTTCTATTCATGTCATAGTTAATTAAATGTAGCACAGGCAGCTCATGGTTTACTACTTTTAGGAAGCATCACAGCAATTTTAATCATTCATTTACAAGCGCATTCATTTCTTTCAGCCCTAATGTTCATTTCACAACCTAGGGTTCAATCGAATATTCCTAAGGTAGCATGCATTTATCTCTTTCAACCCTAGGGTTCATCTCACAACCTAGGGTTCAATCAAATAATTCTAAAGCATGCAATTTAATTATTAATTCTGGGATTAGAGAGAACCACTCTACCGGCTAACCAGGTGGAATGGGGGCTTGTACGGTAGCTCCCGACGTCTTCACAGGTCCGGTATACTCTATGGACTAGAGACCTACAACATGGACCGACAGGTCAAACAAGCTCAAAACTGTATAGACACTATATCATTAAGTAGAGAAACTTGAACGGAAACCAACGACATTTTGTTTGTGGAAATCCAACTCCGTTTGGGCCCTGAACGGGCCCAAAAATACCAACTCTAACCAAAAATCAAATGTCTGGGAAGAGTCCCAGACGTCTTAAACGAACTCAGAGACTCACCTTGCTCGGGGTGCCTTTTTTGGATGTCTGGAACTCCGTGCAAATGTCTGAGGGTGTCTTCAGACGTATAGAGATGCTCCCTAACGTCTGAAACTGCCTCCATCTTCGCACCGATGCGCCTCCCCAACCTCCGATACATGCATGTGAAGTCAGAATTCAGCAAGGAGAAAATAATTGAAAAAAAAAATGTGCCATCAGACGTCTGGTATTACCTGTGGACATCTGGACAAACGTCTGGCGGTCTCTCTAGATGTCCAATTCTACGGAAAAATAACTCCGCAAAACCATTTGCGAGCTCTATCTCTCCCCTGCGTCCGCTGCAACAACAGCGACCCCCGCAGCAACAACTTCTCCTGCCGCTTCCCCCCCTCTCCCGCACGCACCCTTCCCCTCCGTGCTCCTCCCGCTCTTTGCTCTCCCTCTTCTTCTCCTCCCGACTTGATATGTGGGATGGATGGAGGAGGAGCGGGGGTTATATGGAGGTGGGAGGTATGGGGGGAGGGATTGTGTGAGACTTGGAGGGAATGGGGGGTATCATCAGTAAGGGATGGGGTGGCGTAAGGGGTGAGGGGGTGTGGTACGGTGGGGATGGGAAAATTGTGGGGGCACCCCTCGCAAGTTCTCTTTTTTCCCGTATACCCACAATAAACACCCAGGGGGGTTAAAATTGCACCAAAAACCCCTAAAAATTCTGGAAATGCCAAATGGCAATTAGGAAGGGTCATTTCAACATAACAAACTTAAAGGAAGTTTCATCGCTGAAACTTGAGCTAACTAGGATATGGAAAGTAAGCATAAATGTGCATAACAAACTTAAAGAGGATCAAAGTAGGTTAGCAATGACACACCCTCAAAAAGCATCAGGTACTGTTCTAGCATCGCCGCCTCAGGCTCCCAAGTGACCTCCTTGACCGCTGGCTCCTCCACAAGACCTTCACTGGGGGTACCTTTTTCCGTTTCAGACTCCGGATGGCTCTATCTAGTATCTGTACTGGCCTCTCAGAGTTGGTCAGGTCGTTCCCCATCTCGATGTTCCGTGGCTCAGAACATGGCTCAGTTCGGCGATGTATTTCCTGAGGTTGGACATGTGGAACATGTCGTGCACTCCAGAGGGCTGGGAAGGGAGGGCAAGACAGTAAGCAACGAGTCCTACCCACTCTAAGACCTCAAAAGGCCCTACAAACCTCGGTGAGGGCTTCCCTCTCACCCCAAACCACTGCAAGCCCTTCATGGGCGAAACATGGAGGAAGACGTGATCTCCAACCTCAAATAGTACCTCCCTACACTTCAAGTCAACGTAGCTCTTCTGCCTGCTCCTGACAGTACAGAGTCGTCTGTGGATATGCTCGATCACCTCCTGACTCTGGCATATTAGTATGGGACCAACTTCCCACTTAGTCCCCACCTCAACCCAACTCAAGGGAGCAGTACACCACCTCCCGTACAGAGCCTCATACAGTGCCATGCCGATGCTCGAGTGGTAGCTGTTATTGTATGCAAACTCTGCCAGGGGCAAATGCTCCTCTCAGGAGCCTCTCCAGTCCAGCATGCAAGTGTGTAGGAGATCCTCAAGGGTCAGAATGGTGCGCTCTAACTGTCCGTCGGTCTGGGGGTGATAGGCTATACTGAACCTCAGACGTGTCCCCAAATCCTACTGAAACTCTGCCTAAAACTGGAAAGTGAAACGAGTGTCTCTGTCTGAAATAACCTCATGAGGGACTCCGTGAAGGCACACTATGTCTCGGATGTAGCACTCTGCCAACTGTGCTGGTTCAAAAGTGACTCGGAGCGATAGAAACTGTGTCGTCTTCGTCAATCTGTCCACTATCACCCAGACTGCATCGTGTCCTCACTGTGTCACAGGTAACCCCACTACCAGATCCATAGTGACACTCTCCCACTTTCACTCCAGCACGTGAAGTGGCTATAGCGGCCCTGCAAGCCTTTGGTGCTTGGCCTTCACCTGCTGGCATACCAGGCACTACTGAACAAAACTACCAACATCCCTCTTCATCCCCCTCCACCAGAAATCACATCGTAGTTCGTGGTACATCTTCGTGTTCCCGAGATGTATGGTGAATCTGGACCCGTGTGCCTCAGTCAAGAACTCTCTCAACAGCTCCTCGTCTCTTAGAATGCACAAGCGTCTCCTTATGCGCAGGACTCCGTCAATGAAAGAGAACTCTCCTGGGTTCCCTGTCAATACCCAGTCTCACAGTGTCTACAGGTATGGGGTCCATCATCTATCTAGTAACGTTATGATCTATCAACTCTGGTCATGCCTATCTCGCCACTGTCACTACCCTACAGTATCCCTGTGACTCCTGAGGTCGCCAACTGCTCACCTCCTCCATGAGTCTCCAACTCTATGCCTATAGACAAGCCAAGTGGGTGGGCGCCTTCTGACTCAAAGCGTCTGCCACCACATTGGCCTTCCCTTGGATGGTAAGAGATGCTGCAGTCATAGTCCTTCAGAAGCTCTAACTAGCATCTCTATCTCATGTTGAGCTCCTATTTATTAAATAGGTATCTGAGGCTCTTATGATCAGTAATGACCTCGAATGTCTCTCCGTACAAGTAGTGCTTCCATGTCTTCAATGCGAAGATAACAGCTGCCAACTCCAAATCAAGGGTGGGGTAGTTATGCTCATGGGGCTTTAGTTGTTGCGAAGCGTAAGCGATAATGTGGCCCCGTTGCATGAGCACACCACCCAATCCCTGCAACGAAGCGTCAATGTAGACCATGAATCCTCCACTGCTATCTGGGATGGTGAGTACAGGAGCTAAAGTCAGCCTCTCCTTCACATGGCCAAAAACCTTGGAGAAACCGCTTATAGTAGCTTGCCAGTCCCAAGAAACTGCGTATTTTTGTCACTGTATGCAGCCTCTCCCACCTGAGGATGGCCTCAACCTTGTCTGGATCCATCGCCAACCTATCTTCCAAGATCACATGGCCCAAGAAGGTAACCTGTCTCAACCAGAACTCGTACTTTTGTACTTGGCGTACAGCCTGTACGGTCTCAAAGTGTCCAAGACCATGCGGAGATGTTGTCCATGCTGTGCCTGATCCTGAGAGTAGACAAGCACGTCGTCAATGAATACTACCACGAACGGATCCATCCCACATCCAACCTTCCATCTATAGTAGGTGATTGATAAGGCAATAGGCATGTTTCAATCTTTTCCACCTATTACGAAATCAATTCATACTCAAGTTCGTGCTGACAAGATTGTTGAAGTGAACAGCCACTTCTCTCCATCGAGTTCTACTCAGGTTGGCTTGCACCCAATCACCCTTTAGTTGTTCCCACTAGATGAGGCTCAGAAATATTGTATCATCTACCTCACACCAACTGAATGGGGGTGGTCTCATCCTAATTACCAACGGGAGAATGGCCGAAAGACACGGTTCATTAGATGCATGAAAGCGGCGGGGGCGTTGGTCAGCCCAAACGGCATGACCAAGAACTCGTAGTGACCATACCGCGTGACGAAGGCTATCTTGGAGATGTTGGTCTCCCTGAACCTCAACTGATGGTAACCCAACCTCAGATCTATCTTGGAGAACACCGTGGCATCTCTTAGCTGGTCGAAGAGGTCATCAATACAAGGCAGTGGATAATTATTCTTGACGGTGACCCGATTCAGCTGTCTATAATCAACGCACAGCTGAAGGGTACCATCCTTCTTCTTCACAAACAGGACAGGGGCTCCCCATGGGCATGCACTGGGCCTCAAAAATCCCTTCCGCAATAGATCTTGTAACTGATACTTGAGCTCTCGCAACTCAAGGGGGGCCATCCTATATGGTGCAGTAGAGATGGGGCCGGTCCCTGGTACCAGTGAGATCTCAAACTCCATCTCACGCTCAAGTGGCAGTCTTGGCAGCTCCTCTGGAAAGACGTTGGGGTACTCACGGTGATAGGAACACCATCATGAGCCATAACTAGCTCATTTTGATCCAATTAAGTCAGAAAATGCTCCTACATAACTACCAGAGAACCATAAGTCACTGCATAACCATTCTGAGGGAGAGATAAGAAACCAGGGTTAAAACTGTAATTTTACCATCATAACTTGAATACATTACCCCCACGGGTTTTCTCAGGGGTTGAATGAGGGTCAATGGTCTTAAAAGGATAACAAGTGGGTTAGAACTGACAGAAAAGGGTTTGCATGTGTTTTGAGAATTAAATGACTTTTGAAACCCTAAAAACATACCTGCTTAATTAAATAAGGTTCTGGTCGGGATAAAATTCACCTAAACCCGTTATAATTTATAGAAAAATATTCCCTAGGGTTTAAAACCTTCAAATTGACTATTAGAACCTATTTTGGCCCAAAATAGTCTTAGATAGATATTTACCCTAATTTGTATTTTTACGTAAATTACTCAGTCAAACACTGTCAAAACCAAAATTAAACTTCACCATTAAATTCCTTAGGCCCAAATTAGGTTTGTACCAAAATTTGGACCCAAGCTAAAATTGTCTTGACCTAATTTGCAAATTGGTCCTGACTGATTACATTTATGCCCTTAACTTTCAAAATATTTACAAATAGAACCCTAACTTCGTCATCGTCTTCACAAACGAGTCCCTTCCTCCATTACTCCTATTCCTACGAGCATCGGTGACCTTGAAATGGAAAGAACTCCCTGATTCCTTGACGAATCTCTCTCAAATTTGAAAGGGAAGTTTATCAAGGAATTCCCTTCCTTTTGTACCACATCTTGGGCCTCAATTCTCACCTAAATCCTAATGGGAACTCATGGAACAAATGGGTTTCCTGCTATGATGACAATTCCAAGCTTCGAATCTTGGCTTCCAAGCATAGGATTCCCTCTTGAACCCTATAAAAGAGAGTCCAAGCCAAGCCGAACTCCCCAAGCTCAATTTCGACTGGGATCTCCCCTAAATTCCTCTCTCTCAACCTGACCAAAAAGCTCCTTGAGCTCTGGCGACCCTCCTCTTCTCTCCTCATCGTCTGACCACAATACCAGCGACAGATCCCCCTTCCTCACCTTCTTTCGCGTCGCGCTAAACTAGCTGATGCTTCTATCTCCTTCATCATCGCCGACCTTCCCTCACCGGAGCACCTTTGTCTCCGACGCTGACCGCACCATACTCGGTGCTGCCTCTGCATTACTTCATCCACTAGCTACATCTTTTGCTCATCATTCCCAGACAGTCGCAACTCTATTTCGACCGTCAACTTGCCTTAACACCCTCCATCTTCCACCACATCGGTGTACCTTCGGTGAGTTCGCATGGCCACTACACTCCACCAACCTGGCCATCGTTCATCCCTACACCTCCACCGTGTCCCAGATAGCAAAAGCCCTCTGGTAATTGAGGCTATTAGCCTCTCCTCAGTGCCACCGAACACACCCACTCTCACGCACACAGTCTGACTCCGCCATGCATGCACAGACCTCACCATGCCTCACAACCACCACCGTCGCACTCGCCACTCCACGGTGATCCTTCCTAAGCCTTCTAATAGGGCTGAGTGGCCGATTTTCTTGATTTCAGGTTTCACCCTTCGCTGTCATTAACGAAGGAGCTCCAAGCAAGCTTGGAGTCATGTTCTTGCGGTGTGAGCTCCAAGCTCCATCTCCAGGTAGTACGGAATAGCCACAAAACCACTTCTAGGTGGTCAGTTGATGCCCCTATCCTAGCAGCTACACCAATTGAAGGAAGACTTGCTGCTGTAGACACGCGAAGGAGAGGGACGCAGATAGTCCCACATCGTTAGCTGAAGAGCACCCCACAGCGCTTAAATTATTTTTGTGTCCGTGGCTTATTGCCTCAGACACTGGGGGTGAGGTCCCCAGTCACCCGCTCACGTGCCTCATCCGCGACACATTGCTCATGGACCTAGTGTGCCCAACCCACCTAAGCCTTCACTCCTTAGCTGCGATCACACCCGCAGCCCTGCGCAGCCCTGGACCCAGGTGCGTGCCTACCCGATTACCCAACTATACCCTGTGTGTCCTTGGGAAGGTGGAGCCTAAGAGGAGAGAAAGAGAGAGAAAGAGCAGGGTAGGGGAGGGTTTTTCCCCATGCAACACTTAGCCAAAACTTGTGATGGCTGCCCTCTGAGCCTAAAGAAAGAAAGAAGAAGAAGAGAGGAAGGCTTGAGCAGAAGAAAATAAAGAGAAGGTACCGCACAGGAAGAGGAAAAGAAGAGAAGAAGAACAGAAGAAGAAGAACAGAAGCTCAGAGAAAGAAAGAAGAAAGTTGCACAGGAAGAGAAAGAGACCCTTGAGTCTCTAGCACTATAGCACATATTTATGACGTCTGATACATTTGATTAACATCTATTTGAGGCTTTGATTTAAGTGTTATTTGTGAGGAGTAATTGGTGATTTAAATCACCATTTTACTCCATTCTTTTTGCATATTGATCCTGACATTATTCTTATTGCAATCTCTATTCTTGAGTTAAATTATGATCTTGAGTTTTGAATTCCATATTGCTCCCTATGTTCGACCTCAAACTTAAAATTTAAGTAATAAATTTATTTGTTTTCAAAGCAATTTTGGCTATATTACAACGAAGCAATTTTTAAACCTCAATTTCACCTCGTAAACATTTTGGTGCCGCTGCCGAGGAGCAACATGCAATTCAAATCTCTTGATTGCAATATCCGAGTTAATACTAACTTGCTCTATCTCCTTTGACTTTGATCTATTTCAGGGAATCCATTGGGAAAGATCAGTCGCACATCAACCACTCCAGGGACAGGTAAAACACCATTCAAATCCTTCTAAACCCCTGATTCTGAAAAAGCTAAAAAAAAGAAAGAAATCAGTTAGGGCTGCTTGCATTATATTCTTAGATTAATCATCCAATTTCCTGATTTGATACATTCCACAAACATTCAAACCCTAATCTGTGCACCCATTTGAAGCTATGGTATCTAGGGCTATCACATTCTTGTTTGAGCCCTAGGTACCACATTTTGACAAACTAAATTGGACCAAGTAGAGCCAATTAAGGATTCTAGTCTAGGGTTTTAGAGACACTTGCTTAATTCAGAAATTATCTCTCTAAAATAATGTGTGCCTACCTTGATTGAATTGATCTATTCAAGCAAAACCCTAAAAATCATGCTCTTAAATTCATTTGAACACTAAAAGAGAGACCTAAAATTTTCAAGAGGACAATACAGGTGAAGTCGGCCCACCTTATTGGGTTAACCAATCTTCAAATTAGGTCACCTTTTCACAAAAGCATCTTAAAAGTTCAAGTGAAATCCTAAGAACCCTTACTCTTAATTAAAACTAGTAGACTTAAGAGGTCAGGTCCCCATTCTGGTCTACCTGGAACATCAGTGACAAGAGAGGTCAGGTGGGAAAAACCCTGTAACCCGTGGAGGTGCTCTACCATGTAGGGGTCTTTGCAGGACTCTCCCTCTTTGGCTACCCAGGTAATTCTCAGGTGAACGGCTTTCTGACTAAGGGGTATCATCTGCCCCGAACCTCTATAGTCATCCAAAATTTTTGGGTGTCTTGATTGGGTCCATCACATTCTACCTCTCATCTACTCCATCGGTGTATGTTCGGGAGGAGGTCTCTAAGACCATCCTTAAGGCCTCCTTTAGCTACTCATTCACGTTGAGGCTAGGCCTCGACCTCCTTGTTTGTGCAACAACCCAACCCAATCGATATTTCTTCTTATTCATCTGAACCTGATTCTCCTTCATCCATCATCATGGCACAACCAGCAAAAGAAAATAATCTTAAAAATCAACTTCAGTGCCTCAATGATCTATTCCAAGCCTTTGTAAACCCACCGCAGCATCCAATGATTAGAGATCACTACAATCCCGCTGCAGTGGCAATTGAACCTCGACTACAAATCCCCGCTGGAGGTCCTGACACTGAACTCAAGCCCAACATAATTCATGCCATTCCCAAATTCCATGGGCATAATTCCGAAGATCCTTTCCAGCATATCGAGCAACTCAAGCATCTGGCCCAGACCTTCAGGTCAAAAGCTCAAAATCAGAATATTCTACTCATGAAAATGTTTTCCTTCTCTATCATGGATAAATCTGTTCACTGGTACCTAACCCAAACATGTCCAATCAACACTTGGGCGGAACTTTAATCCGAGCTTTTGAGAAAGTTCTTCCCTGTTGGTCAGACGAATGCTTTACGGCACTAGATCACACATTTCACACAACAAGCAGGAGAACCACTTCACGAGTTATGGGATCATTTTCTGGATCTCATGCAGAAGTGCCCCCATCACGGAGTTCCTAAATGGGAACAAGTCTAGTCATTTTACTAGGGACTCCATGAAGATATTCAATTATTCGTCAATGCGACCTGCGAAGGAAACATCATGGGTCAACACAAAGACACCCTGTGCGAGATTCTCGAGAATATATGCGAGAACTCCATCAATAATGAATCCATGGGTATGTTCAACCAGACGAATGCCCGTGCATTAACGAATCCAAAGGAAGTACATGAGATGCAAGGCCTATCCTCTTCTGCCGACTTGGAACTAGTGGCCAATCATCTGGACAAGGTCTCTATTATTGAGAAGAAGATGGATGAGCTAACTCGACACTTGCAGCGAGCCACCTCTACGCAAAACACATTCATGCAACCACCCTCTGGCAGGGAGGCTGTGCACAATATCTATCACCAACCTTCTCAGGGGATGGACCCGTATCCACCCCCATCTGATTCTGGTTTCGGAGGAAACTCTGGACCCACCTACTCTAGTTGGGGGAACTCTGAACCCTCGTATTCTGACTTTCCCGAGGTTCCTCAGACCTGTAAGGACCTCAATGCCATTCAGAATGATCCATTCTCAAACACTTACAACCTTGGATGGCATAATCATCTCACATGGGCAGGCAATAATCAAAATCAAAGACCTCAATATCAGCCCCGACCACAAGCTCCTCTTCCATATCAGCCGCCTCAGCCTCAGTTTAACCCAACTTATCAATCTGGGCTGACTCATACAGATCAAATGACTCTTATCCTACAGACTCTGGCTAACATTCAGAAGAAGAATGAGGCTATGCAAAAACAGCACAGAGACGAGATCATAGATGTTCGCAATCAACTTGCCCAGATGGCAAATCCTCGCCAACCTAGTGCACTTTCTTCTCAACCTCTGCCTAATCTGAATAACGTGCTGAACCAGAGGCACGTTATGAACCCAAACCCAGGCCAAGCTCACTTTATTTATCAGGCCCCTTCTACTCCATCACCCGACGGGATGGAGGCTTCAACATCATATACGGGTTACTAGCAGCAAGCACCTCTTTTACCCACACCAAACCAGAACCAGGTAGGATTAAATTCTATTACTACCTGCACTGGCAAAATAACACGGGATCCACCTTATCCAAGCCACTCCCAGCCTGGTAATACAAACCCTAACCCTAGGATAGTCATCTAGGACACCTCTATCCTAGATCAAGAACCTGGACCCGCTCTAGAGGAACCATCTAAGTTTCCATTTCCCGAGGCCTTGACCAAGGGAAAAAGGATAACCAAAATCGTGGCACTTGAGGAGGACCTGGTCAAGCTCTTTGAGCAAGTCCATATAAACATCCCCTTGATGGATGCAATACGCCACATACCGACTTACGCATGATTTCTGAAAGATGTATGTACACCTAAGCGTAAGCCGTGAACAAAAAACGGGAATCCAATCGTACTGTCAGAGCAAGCCAGCTCTGTCATTTTGAGCAAACTCCCCCCTAAGGCAAAAGACCCATGCACCCGTCAGATCTCCTGTGAAATCGATGATATACAATTTGACCAAGTGTTATTAGACTTAGGAGTCTCCATAAATTTGATACCTACATCTCTACTAGACTACTTCGAGGAATCTGAGCTTAAACTGACTGAAATGACTTTACAACTAGTCGACCAATCAATTAAGTCACCAAAAGGAATTCTCGAGGATGTCATAGTTAGGGTATGTGATTTCTATTTTCCAGTGGATTTTATTATCTTAGACATGGATTCTTTTGAGAATGTGAAGAATACACCGATCATACTAGGGAGACCTTTCTGGCCACTGCTAGGGCCAATATCAATTGTGAGGAGGGCCAAATTGAATTAAAATTTGGGAGCAAGACACTAAAGAGCAACATCTTTAAGGCCTAACAATGAATTAATTACGGAGTCATAGAACATATTTGCGATATCGAAGCTGTGGTTGACGACTTTATCAAGGAAAACCTGACTATTTCTGATCAACCACAAGAGGATCAAAACCTGCAATTAGAGGAGCCCAAACTAAACCTAGACACACCCATAGCTCCTTCCTTTACTCCCAACACCCACCCCGAACCACCCGCTACTGCTGGCAACCCAATTTTGGAATTAAAGCCTCTTCCCGATAATCTCAAGTACGTCTTTTTGGGTTCCAATCAGACGTTTCCTGTGATTATCAACTCCCGACTCACTCCTGATCAAGAAACACACCTGATTTCCATACTCCAGCAACATCGAAGAGCCATTGGATGGACTCTCGACGATCTGACTGGTATCAGCCCTTCATACTACACACATCACACCTACACTGAAGAGGACTCACGACCATCCCATGAAATGTAGAGATGCCTGAATCCAAATCTGCAGGATGTCATGAAAAAGGATATCATCAAGTGGTTAGATGCAGGGATCATCTACCTGATCTCCGACAGTCGATGGGTGAGCCTAATCCAAGTTGTTCCTAAGAAGGTAGGGCTCACCGTCATCACAACTAAAATTGGAGAAACCATACCAACCCGTATAGCAAACTCATGGAGAATGCATTGATTACAGAACACTCAATGCCTCCACAAAGAAGGATCATTTCCCACTACCGTTCATTGATCAGATTCTCAAGAAACTTGCGGGAAATCAATTCTTCTGCTTTTTTGATGGGTACTCCGATTACAATCAGGTCTCAATCCATCCCGAGGACCAAGAGAAGACCACCTTCACTTGCCCCTTCGGAACATACGCATTCCGAAGGATGTCGTTCGGTCTCTGCAATGCACCCGCTACTTTTTAGCGGTGCATGTTTGCCACATTCTCAAATATGGTAAGTGAATACCTTGAAGTCTTCATGGATGACTTCTCGGTATTTGGTGAATAATTTGATGATTGTCTCCTGCACTTGGCCCAGATCCTCAGGCGATGCACCGATGTGAACTTGGTTCTTTCCTAGGAAAAGAGCCACTTCATGTTACCTGAGGGAATTGTCCTGGGACATCTCGTCTCTAAAAAAGGCATCCAAGTTGATCGAGCCAAGGTAAATTTGATTTCTAAACTCCCTATGCCTAGCTCGGTCAAAGGCATCCGATCCTTCCTGGGGCACATCGATTTTTACCGTCGATTCATTCTCGATTTCTTGAAAATCGCGTGCCCCCTCACTAATCTTCTATCTAAGGATGTCCCCTTTGATATATCCAAAGAGTGCACTCAGGCGTTTGAAATCCTGCGTGATTGAGTTACCCAAGCACCTATCCTGCAATTCCCTAATTGGTCTCAACCCTTTGAGATCATGTGCGATGCATCTAATTATGCTGTAGGAGCGATGCTTGGGCAAAAAATAGATGGGAAACCCATGGTCATCTACTACACTAGCAAGACACTTGATAAGGCTCAGCATAACTATATAGTTACTGAGAAAGAGCTGCTAGCCATCGTATTTGCCTTGGAAAAATTCAGATCATATCTTTTGGGTTCCCGTGTTATCATATACTCAAATCACACTGTAGTGAGGCACCTCCTTGCAAAGAAGGACGTGAAACCTTGACTAATCTGCTGGATCTTGCTATTAGAAGAGTTTGATCTCGAGATTCGCGATAAAGAGGGAAAGCAGAACGTGGTAGTTGACCACTTATCCTGCCTTCCTTCTGACAGTATCAACCCTTTCGGACCCATCACAGAACATTTTCCCGAAGAGCACCTCCTAACTATTAGTACAGAACTTCCTTAGTTTGCTAATTTAGTAAACTACTTGGCATCATATCAGATTCCGTCTGATTGGCCGAAGGCCAAGAAAGACAAATTGCTTTCCGATGCCAAGTACTACATGTGGGAAGATCCGTACCTCTTCCGCATTGGTGCTTATCAGATCATTAGACGATGCATCCTGGAAATGGAAATCCAGGACATTTTGTCCTTCTGCCATGACTAGGCCTGTGGCGAACACTTTTTCGAACATAAAACCACAGCAAAAGTCCTCCAGTGCAGCTTTTATTGGCCCACGATTTTCAAAGATGCATACAATCACTGTAAGGCATGAACCCATTGCCAAACCTTGGGCAACATGAGCCATTGTGATATGATGACTTTACAATAGATTCTCGTATGCGAAATCTTCAATATTTGGGGGATTGATTTCATGGGACCCTTCCCTGTTTCGGAAGGCTTCGAATGCATTCTTCTCATTGTTGACTACGTGTCCAAATGGATCGAAGCCATTCCAACTCGAACCAATGATCATAAGGTGGTAATCAAATTCATTCATCAGAACATCTTGTCTTAATTCAGAATTCTATGTTCTATTATCTCTGATGGAGGGACCCATTTCACAAATGCTTAGTTTAGATCACTGATAACCAAATACAAGGTGTCGCACCAAATCTCAACTCCTTATCACCCCCAAACCAACGGTCTAGCTGAGCTATCGAATCGGGAGATCAAGAAAATCCTTCAAGTCACTATCCGACCTGACAGAAAGGATTGATCGTCCCAACTTCTGGAGGCCTTGTGGGCCTATAGGACTGTCCACTAAACCCAATTGGGCATCTCCTTTCATATTAGTGTACGGGAAGGCATGCACCTCCCCATCGAGTTGGAGCATAAAGCCTATTAGGTCATACGGAAGTATAATCTAGATCTTTCTAAGGCAAAAACCCACAGAAAGCTTCAAATGAGTGAGATCGATGAATTACGCAATGATGCATATGAGAACTCAAGAATTTACAAAGAGCGGGTTAAAGCCTTTCACGACAAGCACATATCCAGAAAGATCTTTCACCCTGGTCAGAAAGTCCTACTCTTTGATGTCAAACTCCAATTGTTCCCAAGAAAACTCAGATCAAAATGGATTGGACCATATCTTATCAGACGAATCTTTGGAAATGGAGCCGTAGAAATCAACCAACCTAGCCTTGATTCAGAACCCTTTGTCATGAACGGTCAGAGACTTAAGCCGTTCATTGAACTCGCCAATGTGAACAGGGCTAAGGTATCTTTTGATCTCCATTCTCCCTGAGCTTATTGCGTCCAGCTGATGGCATTAAACTCAGCGCTTAACGGGAAGCAACCCATCTTTTTGAAGAAATCGAAACCCTTCTCATGCTAAACTCATATTACACTTTAGGGTTCATGGTTGTTCCTTATCTCAACTCAGTTAATTAAGTTAATTTTACTTAATTATGAGTAGAGAAAAGTCACTTAGGTTAACTCAAAATTGTGTCATTTAGTAGTATAAGGTCGAATTAACCTAACATTTTAGAAATTATTTACTAGTTGAGTCCAGGTTGTTCGCTGGGAAGTATAATTCATTCTAAATTCACTAGTTATCTTTTATTTTCCTTTATAAGTATAGGAGGTATATTTAAGTTAATTATAAAAGCATGAATTTTGCCAAAAATTGATTTAAATGAAATAACATGCAAAATCCCATATGAACTCTCATTTTCAATATTAAAAACATGTAAATTCTCTATTTATTTCAAATGATTTTAGGCAAAGAAGAGTTTATCTAGTCAATACATGCCTTAATACAACAATTAAGAGCAAAAAGAAATTAAAATATAACAAGAAAATCAATTTCTTTTTATTCTTCAGCCTCTCTTTCTTTTCTCTTCTTCTCTTTATCTTCTTTTCTTTTATTTCTTAATCCTTTATTTTTTTTCTCTTTCTCTTTCTATTTTCCTCTTATTCTCTTTCTCTCGATCTCTTTCTTTCTTCTCTTTTGCTCCTGCTTTCTTCTTCTCCCTTATTCTTCTTAAGCATTTCCTTTTCTTTCTCTTTCAGCTAAATCGGGTTTATTTTCTTTTCAACCAAAAATTTGTTTTTGATTTGCTGCGAGGTCCTTTCAAGGATACACATCACCCTGAGATCAGGGTGGGACCAGACCCTACTTGGTCCTCGCCTAATTTCATTGGGGTTCATTTTCGATTTTTTTCTTTCTTGAGCCAAACCGACCCTCTCTCGAGCCGAACCGGCTCAACTGCCTCCCAGGCCTTGCCCTCCCAGGGCCATCGCACACACACGCCCACTCGGGCGCACACCCGCAGGCGCACTCACCCACACACACACACGCTATGGTCAGTGATCAGATGTTCAGATACGCGTCGAGCACTTGACGACTAGTAAGCGTATATAACAAATTAGTTTTATTCCCAAGCGCACGCTCAGAAGTTTCCGATGTGGGACTAACTTCCCCTCCTGCACCCAACTTCAAGTGAAGGTTTCTCCCTACTCAAAGCTCCAAATCAAGCGAAATTAAGCTTGATGAAAAGCTCTAAGATGGGTCTACATGATTCCAGGGTCAATTTAAGGTTCAGAGGATGTTTTCCTCTTCCATTTGAAAGGTGAAATTAGGGGGTTCCTATGAGTAATATATTGCCTGGAAATGAAATTAAGGTTACTGTGTCTTCAGGGTAGATCTTTTAGCTTATCTAAGGGTCTAAATAGTTCATACAGGTAATTCTGTAGCTGCTTGTATGGTTTTTAAGCTCTCAAGAGCTTCAGGAAACACTCAAAAGCTCAAAGCTTCTCTAAAAGCTCAGAGAACGAAATTTCTAACTCTGATATGTGCAACAGACAGCTAAGGACATTTCTAATCAATTGGAATAGCTTCTAAGGATTGTTATAAGATTATCTGGGTAGGATTCATGATCAAAACTCATCCAAATGACGCTGCCATTAGTTTGGGTTCGAAAACAACCCAAACTGGCAGGTTTGCAATACTATCCAAATTAACTCCTAAAGCTCAACCAATTCTTTCTAAAATCATTCAAATGAATCTCAGAAACAACTCTAACTCATCAATTCTTCAAATCAAACTCAGAATCAAAATTTCCTCCTTAGATTTGACTTCGAAGCTTAAAATTTGACTTTCTGATTAAAGCTTTCTAACAAGAAATTAAAGCCTCAAACAACATCTTCTTAATCCCAGGAATATGCTCAGACCCTAAAATAGATGTTTTGACTTAAGATTCTAGGGTTTCAGGCTCATTGCCTGAGATCAAAAAGTGGTTTGTTTGTCACAGTAATCAAGAAGTTGTTATAGATATTTGAGGGAAGAAATGACTTCAGTGCATTGCACTGAAGCTTCTAGATCCTTTAGTTGTGACTTAAATCTATCTGACAGACTTCTCCAACTCTGTCGGAGTTGGAGAAGACAAAGACCTATCTCAAGCTCCAGTCTCTTAAACCTCAAATAAACACTCTCAGAACAATCAGTGATCCTTAATTCTTCAATCTGGAGCTTCACACCAAGTTCTACACGCTGAAGACTAGATTCAACTCACCGGAGCTCTGGTGAGTCCAGAAAAGGCAAAAGTGTATTCAGAATGGAAAATTATGCCATTTTTGACCTAAAAAAGGATCCTAAGGTTGCAAGGAATCTCAAGATCACATTAAATTCCTTAATTATCTCTTTATATGTAAGATTTAACAGTAAATTCAGTTTGAATGAAAATTGAGTTAGTTGAGGCACGGGACTTGGTCTCCCACTCATTTGAGTGGTTGAGACAAGTCAAAGAGTAATTGTGATCTTAAATATATAATTAATTTAAAGTTTTAACTACTCCTGAGCCACCATTGACAGCGAGCTCAGGAGCTTAAATAGAATTAGGTTTTTAGGATATATGTGGTATTTATTCAAATTAAAATGATAATTAGGATCCTTAGATGATGAGTAAGTGATGGAGGATCCATGAATGTGAATCTAAGCCCAGCTTTTGCCGCCATGGACAGCGTCAGTAACTGTTGAAGGTGGAGGTGAATTAGGTGAATCAGTGATAGCATTAGTGTTTTAATGAATTAGAAATGGTCATGAGTGATAGAGGAAGGTGGATAGTGGCTTAAAAAGATGAAATCAGATCTCCAGCAAGCTCAAGGAACTCGCTGGAGTCATAGAAGATGAAGTCTGGAATCTAAAATTAAGCTAAACTAACTAACTACCTAAACTATTCCTACTCCTACTCCTACTGTTACCTACTGTTACCTGGACGAAGGGGTCAAAGGGACTCCTTCGACAGCTCATGACAGAGGATGAAATCAGAGGGAATGAGAAAGATCTTCGGCAAGCGAATTTGGATGGAGTAGAGGATCTCCTTGGTCGTCGCCTTTATCCAGAGACGCTACTGACTTCGGCGAAGCTCCTCAACTGATCAAGATGGACAAAGGAAGTCAGAGAATGGTGTGGAAGATCGCCGGAGTTACTGACGAATAGCCTATTGGGTCAGCTCAATGTTAGAAGAGGGAAGCGAGCCAACTTACAGAAATCGAGGGGGTGGGGGTCTATTTATAGTTGACGGTGATGAAGAGGGTGGCGGAGTCTGGACGAAGAAGAAGCTAGGGGAGGTTAACCACCGGCGTCATCTCCGACGACGATGACGTTAACTCCCACCTAAAATTAGGATTTCAGAGTAATTCAGACCGATGGATGGAGATGAGATGGTGAGCGCAAGCTCCAGGAACTTGGAGAAGGAAGAATGATGTCGGCAGAGCGGTGATCGAGCGGTAGAATCACCCTCGGTCGTCAGTCATTCAACCAACTGAAAGAAGAAGAAGAAGATGGGGACCTATGTGCGATGAAACCTAAGGACCTATATGAAAATTAAGGACCCGATTGCAATGAATATTAAGGACCTAAATGTAAACCCAAGTTTTAAAGGTTTATTTTAACTTAGATCTTTTTCAACTTTTTATATATGATAATAAATAAGTTAATTATGATGTTTTCACCTTGAATTTACATTTTTGACCTTTTTAGGTTAATTTATTAAATTAGGTAAGGTTACTTAAGTTATTATATACTTATTTATACATTATGTTTTAAGTTAATTAACTTATTAATTAAGGGAATGATTAATAAGATCTCGAGTCCAATTATTAATTAGATTTTTAATTATATTAATTGAATGATAAAATATCATTTTAATTTATTTTAAGGTCCTTCACTATATATCCCTTATTTTATAATTAACCCTTATATATCCATATCCTTAGCTAATTAACTGGAAGACTAGTTAATTAGGGGTAATTAGAGATTATGATGAGTCTCTCAACATACCCCCAAGCCAAAGTTTTGCTAGTTCCTAGCAAAATTAACTAAAGATATGATGATTTAAAGCACTTGGTTCTAAATTAATATAAATTACAACTATGTAGACGAAAGCTTAGGTCAGAAAAAATTTAAGTTTAATATAAATGATTAATATATAGAGCACTTGTGAAAGTTTTCTTAATTAGACTTATACTTATAACATTTTAAAAACACACTTAAAACAATGTTGTTAACAAGAATTTTATTAAGAATTAGAATTCTGAAAAATCTCTTATTCCTTGTAACTATTCTTAACTCAAATTAGAATACAAAGTGTTTTAAGGAAATAAAACTTAAGAATTGGGAATTAAATTTTAACTCAAAAACTCAATAGAATTAAGTCAATCCTTTGTTTATGATATTTGACTTTTATCAATATAAGTTTAAGCAAATTGGCCAGATACTCATTATTAAGCAAACTTAGAATAGTAAAACTCTAATTTACTAGCCTACGGTACTAAAAACAACTTCTAGACCTAGGATTCTGTCAATTCTTCTCCTTTAGGTCTCAACTTAAAATCTTCAAAACCCGATTTCTTAGGCTTCACTGCCCAATACCATGGTTCAGTAGCTATGATTTTAGAACATCTATGCTTAGTGAAGAGAATTGTCCTAAAGGCATCCAAAGTTGCAAAAATCCAGATCTTAAGACATCAATTTCCAATCCCAATTATTCTGATTCAAGCCTTTGGCTTGGCCTTACTCAGGTTTGGTTGCTTTCTCCTCACCAATTTTCTATCCCGAGGTTAACACTTTTTGTGTATATCTCCCCGGTGGACCACTAGGTCTCTTATTCCTAATATTTTTATCTCCATATTTTTTTTCACTTTTTCTATAGGTTAGAACACCCATTTGTAGCAAGGTGTTCTCATTATTTGATGGAAGGAAGGGTAGCATCCATTTGTATTGAGATGCTTTATTTATTATAGAAATCTACATAAGCACCCATTTGTAATGAGGCACTTAACTACAAGGTGTTTTATTATATTTTCTTTTTTTATTTTTTTTTATTCCCCCTTCTCATTTTTCTTACTAACATAATTCTCTAAATCCTTTTTCTAGGTGAGTGGCACATCCTTCACCCTTTCAAGAACCGCCCCATAGAAATCCTTGGACTAAAGAGGATTCAGAACTGATCTCTTAACCTCTGTGTTTTCGTAGTCTCAAATGCCAACAAGACAATTCTATGTGTGTGAATTTAGATGTTTATGTTACTTAGCTCTCAAACCAGGGTTTGGACAACAAAGCCCTTCACTCTCAAGTTCTTCAAATTCTTAGTTTCCTCCTATAGGATCTGTCAAGACAAAATTTACCAAGTCTAGTTATTTATCTTTAGCCTGTAAGTCTTGCAAACTAAAATTTTACTAACTCTCTATTTAATTAACTCTGAATATCTGACATTTTACTTAACTTTATGATAAAATCAAATTTTCAAAAAGCAAAAGGATTACTTAATCTAATTGACTAGAAAGTTATAATTAACCCCAAAACTTAAGTTTAAATCTTAATACACTTAGTTTCTTAATTCAAGGTAAGAATAGAAAAATAAATCTTTAAAAGATTTAAAGATTCCTAATTCAAATAAAATCTTGTTTTAAAAATTTTAAAAACAAAAGTGTGCTTTTACAAAATGTTAAAGTAAAAATCTAACTAAGAATTGAATGCTCTTAAATACTCTAAATATATTCTATATACATTTTTAGTTTCTGACCTAAAAGAAAATTAAGCTCTTAATTATAATATATATATTTCTTCTTTTCTTCTTTATTAAAGATGAATATATCCCTCTTATTATTTTTATGAATTTTCATTTTTCAAATTTTTGTATGTATATATTTTTATTTTTATGTTTATAAGATTTTCCAATTTTTACGAATTTTTCAAAATTTTTCAAAATTTTTTATGATATTTTTTATTTTTTAAAATTTTTATCATTTTTGAAATTTCTATTTTTTTAAATTTCATAGATATTTAATTTTTAGGTGTTTTTTTATTTTATCTATTTACACACTTAAAGTGAGAATTTCACTTCAACACCCCCCCAAGCCAAGATTTTACAATGTCCTCATTGTAAGAAGGGTGAAAAGTTATTATACTTCATTTAGTATAGGGTGATGGAAGGAGTCGAATGGAGGAGATCAAAGATCTCTATGCGAACGATTTCAAGTCTGACCAAAGGTCAGAGTGGTCAGTTGGACTAAATGAAGGTAATCAGCAAAATATGAAGTGAAAGATCAGAGCAAGTGTAGAAGAAAATCAAAAGATAAAAATAAGAAACAGCTATGTACAAATGTGGTGGATGGATGGTAAGACAAAAACCCTAGTGGAGCATGTAACATTCTCCAACAAGACCCAAAGGATGTGATTCCAAGAAAGGTTTTAAACATTGACCATTGACTTTGAAGGGTTGATCCTTGTTAGGTTCAATGATTTCGACAGCTCCGTTGTCAAAGACTCTAACTACAACAAATGGCCTGTTACGAACGCGTGCCCCGGACGTATTTTAAGACGTCTGGGAGGTGGCCCAGACGTCTGACCAGACGTCTGGGATCACATCCAGACGTCTTGCCAGACGTCTGGGATGGTTTACAGACGTTTGAAAAACCGTTATCGTCCACACCCGCGAGTCGTCTACACGCCTACGCGGGCAGACCGCATATTCGTTATTCCCTCTTTTTCTTCTGCGGCTGCAAACGCCTACTGCGCCTTCTCTCTCTCCTCTCCGCGCGGCCTTAAAAGGGCCACGCCTCCCCTCCCGTCTCCACCATCTCCTTCTTCTTCTCCTTCCTGTGCACGAGAGCGAGCGAGCGCGAGGGCTGCAACGGCGGCCGCAGTGAGCACGGAGGAGGCGCGGCGTGCGAGGGCGAAGCTCTGCCGTGAGGGCGAGCTCGCCGGAGCGGCTTCGCCGGCCGGCGGAGGGCACAGGGGGCGCGGAACGACGCGGAGAGGGACCTGCTGCAGTCTGAGCAGCAGGAGCGAGAGGTGCGACGCGGGCGGCATCGCGAGCAGAGTCCGGGTCGCGCCCTGATTCTAGAAAAATTTCCAGAATCAGACGTCTGGGTTGATAGGCAGACGGCGAGGACGACGTCTGGTAGCTCATACCGACGTCTGAAAGGTGTGTATTCCGCTTTCTTCTTCCTTCCTGTCGACCGACCGTACTAAGGGAGGGAGTTGGCTGTGCGCAGGTTCGCTGATTCGCCATCCTTTGCGAATCAGACGTCTGGAAGTTGTACCAGACAGCGGGAGTGACCTCCAGACGTCCGGGGTGACCATCGGACGTCTGGGAGCTAGGACAGACATCCCCGCAGACTTCTGGACGTCTGGGAAACCACACTGAACAGGTAATTCTCTGATCCACTGTTTAAGACGTCTGGAAGAAGTTCCAGACGTCTGATTTTGCACAGTATCGTCTTTTTCGACCCGTTTAGGGCCCGTTCGGGCTCCGTTTTCCGTGATTGGAGTTGCGTTCTTTTCAGAATTAATTCCTCTACCCGTCTACAGTAGCTATACACTGTTTTGAGACACTCCCTGTGTTTGATCCTTGTGATAGGACCTCGTTCAGTTGCAGTCTTGGGAGTCGCGGAGGCACGCGGGATTCCCGATCACGCCCCCATTACTCCCGTTGTACCAGGTAGAGTGGCTTAAGTTTATTATTAAAATCTGTTAAAGTATGGAACCATAACTAGAATCTAGGACATTGCATGAATCCTAGGAATGAGAAATGTATGGAATGATAGCTCCTAGGTACTGCATGAATCCTAGGGCTGGAAACTAGTTGTATGCTAGATCCTAGGATGTGACATGAACCCTAGGATGGAAAAACTAGTGGAATGTATAATATTGCAGTCTTGGAAAAATGGAAAGGAATATAAAGCTGCCTGTAAATTGAATTAACAGCTGCCTGTTATGAATAAAGGAACATGATTGAGATCATGGATTGTGAGAACGTGAAACTGGAAAGTGAAACATATAATGTTCTGAGATAAAGAGCTGGAACCCTACGGGGAATTAGGAGTGGAACTCCTGGAAAGAAAAAGGAATGGAACTGAGATGTAGTTTGTACTGTCTCTTGGGTACGCAGTACCAAGGGAAGTACCTGTACCTGTTTAGTGCAGAGTGGGGCCAGCCACCCCAGGGACCCGGGGGTTAGGATTGGCCGCTCTGTACCGACTTGTTGGCCCTCGTGTACGTAGTACCGAGGAGAGATACTAGTGTTAGGAGAGTACTAGCTACCCCACGGGCCCCGGGGTTCTGCTAGCCTCCTTCACCGACTTGTTAGGCCCACTAGGGCAAACCAGGGTAGTCAGGCGAGGGTGCGCGGACTGTGGAGGGGCAAGGCCCCGGTTTGGTTACTGTGGAGGGGTTGGACCCCTGTTACTGAGAGGGCTCTGCCCTGGTTCCGTGCTGTGCTTTGGGCGCACCTGTTAACGGAAACGACTGACCACGTGCCAGTGCGGGCTAGCTACCTGTGCGTTTATCGCGCGTGCCGTAGTCACCGTTACGTCTGTCAGTGACCTTGGGGTGGTTGACTGAGGGTAGGATCACCACGGGGGACTCTCCCGGCCAGGAGAGCACCACGTGCTACTTCTACTTTTGGAAAAGACTGCAATCAAGATCGTTCCCACGAGGACATTCGAGATCAAGTAAAGGATCTGAGAAATAAATGAAATAGTGAGAAAATTGAAAGATGTGAATAAAGGAAGTAATAGAACATAACAGCTACTTACACTCTACTGTTGCCTTTAGTTAGTTTGCCACTCTACTCAGCATTTTGGTGACGTGTTACACTCGTTACCTTTTTCAGGACCAGGTGTTGAGCAGCCAGGGTCGGCGGCTGCAGAGGACGCTGGGCCGAGTAGGGTCCAGTAGAGTTACCATAGTCTTTTGTACCTCTTTTGTTTCTGTTCTAGTGAGTAGTTTTTGTTTCCGCTGTACCTTCTTTACCTGCAGTTCTTGTTATATGATAAATGTTGTTCTACTGTTGTGGTGGTACCTACTGTAGTAGTTTCTTTCCTTACTGCTGTACTTTCTTACTGTTAGTTATATTCATGCTGAATGTGGTTTATTGTACTGTCTTTTGGTTACTTCCTCGTTGGACGACTAGGTCTTGGGATTAGTCGAGTCGGTCCGGTTCTCGTGTCTCATAGGGACTCGGGAACCGGGTCGTTACAAGATGGTATCAAAGCAAGGTCGTCCCGAGAAGTGAATCAACTGACTGGAAAATAACCAATTCCCATGTTTATAGCTAGAGTAGCCACCACAACATATCTCTTGACATGAGCTCTTAGAAGTTTTGTTAGGTACCGTCTGTTTTGACGTTTCCGTTTTGTTTTCGCGTCTCCTTGCAGGAGATGCCTCGTCGCGAGACTGGCCGCGGGCGCAGCCGAGGGCGAGGTCGGCGAGATGGACGTGCTGTTGTTGACGTCTCGGTGGACCAGCCACCACCCCCTGGCATCCAGGCCCAGGACCTCGCCAGACTGATACGGGATATTGTACGAGAGGAGCTCCACCCACCGCCCCGAGCACCTCCTCCTGGGGTTGCAGAGGGGGAGTCCTCTGTGGGACCACGCGACGGACACGGCGTTGGACACGAGGGAGGGGATGGACCCCTGCCACCCCCACCTTCCTCCGACACTTCTGTACACGAGGCACCTTCGCCTGGAGGTGCACCAGCACCTCCCCTACAGCACCACTTCGAGCTTTTCGGACAGTTCCGGAAGCTGAAGCCCCCCTCCTTCAAGGGGGATGAGGACCCGATCGAGGCAGAGGACTGGCTTGAGCAGCTGGAGAAGATCTTCGACACCCTTCGCCCCTCGGTGGAGTGCTGCGTGGCCTTTTCCACGTACCAGCTGGAGAGTGCGGCACACCGGTGGTGGAGGGCGGTCCGGGGACAGGAGAGGGACGAGCCGACGTGGGACCAGTTCATCACCCTCTTCTGCGAGCAGTACTTTCCCCAGACGTGGCAAGACCAGAGGAGGCGGGAGTTCCACACTCTCCGCCAAGGGACGATGACTGTGAGCGCGTACCGCACGCGTTTCTTGGAGCTGTCCCGCTTTGCAGCGACAGCGGTAGCCACTGAGGAGGAGCGCCTTTGGAGGTTCACCTAGGGGCTCCGACCTGCGATCCGGGGGTATGTCAAACCCCTGAAGCTGCCGACGTTTTCGAGGGTGGTAGAGGTAGCTATGACTTACGAGGAGACCAACCCGTCCGCGCGAGAGACCGACGGCGGGTGGAAGAGGCCCTTTCAGCCAGACTTCTCACAGGGCCGGCGAGAACGGAGACACGTGGCGTCCGCAGGAGAGCCGTCACGTTGTGCAAGGCCATCAGTGGCCTTTGGGGGCCCTCGACAGGGGCCAGTCGCCAGCACCGGACCCCCGCCTAGCCGACAGCAGGGACTCACTGAGGGCGGGAGTCGGGTTCCCCTCTGCTACCAGTGTGGCCAGCCGGGCCACGTCAGGAGGGACTGCCCATCTAGGGCAGGAGGTCAGCGGATACTTCCCGTGCAGAGCACTGGAGGGCGCACAGGAGGCCGCGGTTCCCAGGCACGAGGAGGAGGACAGCAGTCGCGAGGAGCGTACCGGCCAGCACCTACCCGTCCGACGCAGAGTGTGGCTGCTTCGTCCGCACCTAGAGCTGAGGGGCGTATCAACGCCCTAACACAGGGATGCCAGAGCATCGGGATCCGTGGTAGTAGGTATGGTTTCAGTTTCTGGCAAACTCGTTTACACACTTTTCGATTCCGACGCTACGCACTCGTTTGTCGCAGCCAGTTTTGCAGTTAGTTTGGACCAGGATTATACACTGTTAGAGAATCCGTTCATAATCAGAGGTCCGAGTGGTCAGCTGTTTGTAGCTGAGGAGGTGTACACGGGTTGCGAGGTCAGCATCGGGGGACAGCCTGCCAGCTGACCTGATTATGATACAGATGGAGGACTTTGGAGTGATTCTGGGGATGGATTGGTTGTCCGCTTACCACGCCTTGGTAGACTATTTTGAGAGGAAGATTGTCTTCTCCATTCCGAAGTTGCCTTCTTTTGAGTTTCACGGGCAGCCAGTGGACGGAGGTTTCAGGTGCATTTTGGCACTTCGGGCGGCGAGACTTTTGAGCCAGGGGTGTGAGGGCTTCCTAGCCTGTGTGGTAGCAGAGCCCAGCCCTGTGGCAGACTTCCAGAGCATCCCGATGGTCAGAGAGTTCCCCGACATGTTTTCAGACGAGTTACCAGGACTACCGCCCGAGCGTGAGATCGAGTTTGAGATCTCACTAGTACCAGGGACCAGCCCCATCTCCACCGCGCCATACAGGATGGCACCGCTTGAGCTGCGAGAGCTCAAGTCCCAGTTGCAGGACCTTTTGGAGAAAGGTTTTGTGAGGCCCAGTGCGTCTCCCTGGGGAGCCCCGGTACTGTTTGTGAAGAAGAAGGATGGGACCCTACGCCTTTGTGTGGACTACCGACAGCTGAATAGGGTCACCATCAAGAACAGATATCCGCTGCCGAGGATCGACGATTTGTTTGACCAGTTGCGGGGTGCCACGGTGTTTTCCAAGATAGACTTGAGGTTTGGATACCATCAGTTGAGGATCAGGGAGACCGACGTCTCCAAGATAGCTTTCCACACCCGGTACGGACACTATGAGTTTTTGGTCATGCCGTTTGGGCTGACCAATGCCCCCGCTGCTTTCATGGACCTGATGAACAGGGTGTTTAGACCGTACTTGGATCAGTTCGTGGTGGTTTTCATAGATGATGTGCTCATCTATTCTAGAGATCGAACGCAGCACGGACAGCACTTGCGGATGGTTCTGGACACTCTGAGACGACGCAGGCTATACGCCAAATACAGCAAGTGCGAGTTCTGGTTGAGGGAGGTGACCTTCTTGGGTCATGTGATATCTGCTGACGGCCTGGCGGTGGACCCCGCCAAGGTCGAGGCAGTGCTCAGGTGGGAGAGACCGCGTTCAGTCACTGAGATTCGTAGTTTCCTAGGACTGGCAGGTTACTACAGACGGTTCATCAGGGGATTTTCACAGATTGCGTATCCTATGACACAGTTGACCCGGAAGGACGTGCCTTTCGCTTGGACAGACGCCTGTGAGGCGTGTTTTCTGGAGCTGAAGGAGAGGTTGACTTCGGCTCCCGTGCTCACCATCCCTGACAGTAGTGGCGGGTTCGTTGTGTACACAGACGCTTCCTTGCAGGGGTTAGGAGGTGTGCCCATGCAGAGGGGTCATGTTGTCGCTTACGCTTCGCGGCAACTGAAGCCCCATGAGCATACCTACCCTACCAACGACCTAGAGTTGGCAGCTGTTGTCTTCGCGCTGAAGACCTGGAGGCACTACTTGTACGGTGAGACCTTCGAGATTCTTACAGATCACAAGAGCCTCAGATATCTTTTTGACCAGAAGGAGCTCAACATGAGACAGAGACGTTGGTTGGAGCTCCTGAAGGACTACGATTGCAGCATCTCCTACCACCCGGGAAAGGCCAATGTGGTGGCTGACGCCTTGAGCCGTAAGGCGGCCGCACGCTTGGCCAGTCTACAGTTACAGAGTTGGAGCCTTTTGGAGGAGGTGGGCAGTTGGCGACCTCTAGAGTTACGAGGATACTGTGGGGCAGTGACGGTGACACGGCAGACCAGGCCAGAGCTGATAGACCGTATCATCACAGGACAGATGGCTGATCCGTACTTGCAGTCTTTGCGCGACAGAGTACTATCAGGGGACACAGGGGACTTCTCTTTCACAGACCAGGTGTTACGCTTGAGGGGACGGTTGTGCGTTCCCAGAGACGAGGAGCTGTTGAGAGAGCTCCTGACTGAGGCACACGGTTCCAGATTCACCATACATCCCGGAAACATGAAAATGTACCATGACTTGAGGCATGAGTTTTGGTGGAGAGGGATGAAGCGGGATGTGGGTGAGTTCGTGTAGCAGTGCTTAGTGTGCCAGCAGGTGAAAGCCGAGCATCAGAGGCCTGCAGGGCTGCTTCAGCCGCTTCCAGTGCCAGAGTGGAAGTGGGAGAGCATCACCATGGACTTGGTGGTGGGCTTACCTGTTACCCAGCGGGGACACGACGCAATCTGGGTAATAGTGGATAGATTGACGAAGACGGCGCGATTCTTGCCGATCCGAGTCACTTTGGGACCAGCACAGTTGGCAGAGAGGTATATCCGTGATGTGGTGCGACTACACGGAGTTCCGCGGGAGATCGTATCCGACCGGGATACCCGCTTTACGTCCCAATTTTGGGCTGAGTTTCAGCAGGCCTTGGGGACGAGGTTGAGGTTTAGCACAGCTTACCACCCCCAGACGGATGGACAGTCTGAGCGCACGATACAGACACTTGAGGACCTATTGCGTGCCTGTGTACTGGACTGGAGGGGCTCTTGGGAGGAGCACCTGCCCCTAGCGGAGTTTGCATACAACAACAGTTATCACTCGAGCATCGGCATGGCTCCCTACGAGGCTTTGTACGGATGGAGGTGTACGGCACCCTTGAGTTGGGTTGAGGTGGGGACCAAGTGGGAGGTTGGCCCCAGGTTGATCCGGCAGAGTCAGGAGGTAGTTGAGCAGATCCACAGACGACTCCGCACTGTCAGGAGCAGACAGAAAAGCTACGCGGATCGCAGACGCAGAGAGGTACAGTTTGAGATTGGGGACCACGTCTTCCTTCGTGTTTCGCCCATGAAGGGCCTACAGCGGTTTGGGGTGAGAGGGAAGCTCGCGCCGAGGTTCGTGGGGCCCTTTGAGGTCCTGGAGCAGGTTGGACCCGTTGCTTACCGACTTGCCCTCCCCCCGCAGTTTTCTGGTGTTCACGACGTGTTCCACGTGTCCAACCTCAGGAAGTACGTAGCCGATCCCAGCCACGTACTGAGTCACGAGAGCGTCGAGGTGAGCGACAACCTGACCTACCCCGAGCAGCCAGTGCAGATCCTAGACCGAGCCGTCCGCAGTTTGAGACGAAAGCAAGTACCCCTGGTAAAGGTTTTGTGGAGGAGCCAGCGGTACGAGGAGGCTACCTGGGAGCCTGAGGCGGCAATGCGGGAGCGGTACCCAGAGCTTTTCGCGGGTACGTCTTTTCGGACCAGGTTCGGTCCTCTTTGAGTTTGTTATGGTTATTTGGACGTCTTTTCCCGGACCCTAGTTGGCGCAAGTTTCGGGGATGAAACTTCCTTTGAGTTTGTTATATTGTTACGAACGCGTGCCCCGGATGTATTTTAAGACGTCTGGGAGGTGGCCCAGACGTCTGACCAGACGTCTGGGATCACATCCAGACGTCTTGTCAGACGTCTGGGATGGTTTACAGACGTCTGAAAAACCGTTATCGTCCACACCCGCGAGTCGTCTGCGCCCCTGCGCGCGCAGACCGCATATTCGTTATTCCCTCTTTTTCTTCTACAGCTGCAGACGCCTGCCGCGCCTTCTCTCTCTCCTCTCCGCGCGGCCTTAAAAGGACCACGCCTCCCCTCCCGTCTCCACCGTCTCCTTCTTCTTCTCCTTCCTGTGCACGAGAGCGAGCGAGCGCGAGGGCTGCAGCGGCGGCCGCAGTGAGCGCGGAGGAGGCGCGGCGTGAGAGGGCGGAGCTCTGCCGTGAGGGCGAGCTCGCCGGAGTGGCTTGGCCAGCTGGCGGAGGGCGCAGGGGGCGTGGAACGACGCGGAGAGGGACCTGCTGCAGTCTGAGCAGCAGGAGCGCGAGGTACGACGCGGGCGGCATTGCAAGCAGAGTCCGGGTCGCGCCCTGATTCTAGAAAAATTTCCAGAATCAGACATCTGGGTTGATAGGCAGACGGCGAGGACGACGTCTGGTAGCTCATACCGACGTCTGAAAGGTGTGTATTCCGCTTTCTTCTTCCTTCCTGTCGACCGACCGTACTAAGGGAGGGAGTTGGCTGTGCGCAAGTTCGCTGATTCTCCATCCTTTGCGAATCAGACGTCTGGAAGTTGTACCAGACGGCGGGAGTGACCTCCAGACGTCCAGGGTGACCATCGGACGTCTGGGAGCTAGGACAGACGTCCCCGCAGACTTCTGGACGTCTGGGAAATCACACTGAACAGGTAATTCTCTGATCCACTGTTTAAGACGTCTGGAAGAAGTTCCAGACGTCTGATTTTGCACAGTATCGTCTTTTTCGACCCGTTTATGGCCCGTTCGGGCTCCGTTTTCCGTGATTGGAGTTGCGTTCTTTTCAGAATTAATTCCTCTACCCGTCTACAGTAGCTATACACTGTTTTGAGACACTCCCTGTGTTTGATCCTTGTGATAGGACCTCGTTCAGTTGCAGTCTTGGGAGTCGCGGAGGCACGCGGGATTCCCGATCACGCCCCCATTACTCCCGTTGTACCAGGTAGAGTGGCTTAAGTTTATTATTAAAATCTGTTAAAGTATGGAACCATAACTAGAATCTAGGACATTGCATGAATCCTAGGAATGAGAAATGTATGGAATGATAGCTCCTAGGTACTGCATGAATCCTAGGGCTGGAAACTAGTTGTATGCTAGATCCTAGGATGTGACATGAACCCTAGGATGGAAAAACTAGTGGAATGTATAATATTGCAGTCTTGGAAAAATGGAAAGGAATATAAAGCTGCCTGTAAATTGAATTAACAGCTGCCTGTTATGAATAAAGGAACATGATTGAGATCATGGATTGTGAGAACGTGAAACTGGAAAGTGAAACATATAATGTTCTGAGATAAAGAGCTGGAACCCTACGGGGAATTAGGAGTGGAACTCCTGGAAAGAAAAAGGAATGGAACTGAGATGTAGTTTGTACTGTCTCTTGGGTACGCAGTACCAAGGGAAGTACCTGTACCTGTTTAGTGCAGAGTGGGGCCAGCCACCCCAGGGACCCGGGGGTTAGGATTGGCCGCTCTGTACCGACTTGTTGGCCCTCGTGTACGTAGTACCGAGGAGAGATACTAGTGTTAGGAGAGTACTAGCTACCCCACGGGCCCCGGGGTTCTGCTAGCCTCCTTCACCGACTTGTTAGGCCCACTAGGGCAAACCAGGGTAGTCAGGCAAGGGTGCGCGGACTGTGGAGGGGCAAGGCCCCGGTTTGGTTACTGTGGAGGGGTTGGACCCCTGTTACTGAGAGGGCTCTGCCCTGGTTCCGTGCTGTGCTTTGGGCGCACCCGTTAACGGAAACGACTGACCACGTGCCAGTGCGGGCTAGCTACCTGTACGTTTATCGCGCGTGCCGTAGTCACCGTTACGTCTGTCAGTGACCTTGGGGTGGTTGACTGAGGGTAGGATCACCACGGGGGACTCTCCCAGCCAGGAGAGCACCACGTGCTACTTCTACTTTTGGAAAAGACTGCAATCAAGATCATTCCCACGAGGACATTCGAGATCAAGTAAAGGATCTGAGAAATAAATGAAATAGTGAGAAAATTGAAAGATGTGAATAAAGGAAGTAATAGAACATAACAGCTACTGTACACTCTACTGTTGCCTTTAGTTAGTTTGCCACTCTACTCAGCATTTTGCTGACGTGTTACACTCGTTACCTTTTTCAGGACGAGGTGTTGAGCAGCCAGGGTCGGCGGCTGCAGGGGACGCTGGGCCGAGTAGGGTCCAGTAGAGTTACCACAGTCTTTTATACCTCTTTTGTTTCTGTTCTAGTGAGTAGTTTTTGTTTCCGCTGTACCTTCTTTACCTGCAGTTCTTGTTATATGATAAATGTTGTTCTACTGTTGTGGTGGTACCTACTGTAGTAGTTTCTTTCCTTACTGCTGTACTTTATTACTGTTAGTTATATTCATGCTGAATGTGGTTTATTTTACTGTCTTTTGGTTACTTCCTCGTTGGACGACTAGGTCTTGGGATTAGTCGAGTCGGTCCAGTTCTCGTGTCTCGTAGGGACTCGGGAACCAGGTCGTTACATGGCCCTTGCCATGTAGACCTAAGTTTACCAAGGAAGAGCTTCAAACGGGCATCAAATAACAACACCTTCTGACCAGGTGCAAAGGATTTGCAGGAAATAAACTTGTCATGGAAGGCTTTAAGTTTCTCCTTATATAGCTTTGAACTCTCATAGGAATCATGACGTAATTCCTCAAGTTCGCTAAGCTGCAACCTACGATTTTCACCAGCCTTCGCGAGGTCTAAATTACAGGCTTTAATTGCCTAATAGGCCTTGTGTTCAATTTCTACGGGAAGATGACAAGGTTTCCCATAAACAAGTTTGTATGGTGACATGCCTATTGGTGTTTTGTGAGTAGTCCTATAAGCCCACAAAGCCTCGTCTAAACGGGAAGACCAATCCTTCCTATCGGGTCGGCTTGTCATTTGAAGGATCTTTTTGATCTCCCGATTAGAGACCTCGGTTTGCCCATTAGTCTGGGGATGATAAGGTGTAGAAATACGATGTGTAACCCCATATTTTCTAAGTAGAGTTCTAAACTGGGTGTTAATAAAATGGGAACCGCTGTCAGAAATGATAGCACGAGGTACCTCAAAACGAGCGATAATGTGACTGTATAAAAGGAATGACAACTAGATGGTTGTTTGTGCATGTGGGTATGGCTTCAATCCAATGAGAAACATAATCGACAGCAAGTAAAATATAATGGAAGACAAAAGAGGACGGAAATGGACCCATAAAATCTATTCCCCAAATATCAAAGATTTCACAGACTATAATCGAATTCAAAGGCATCATATCTTTTCGTGACATGCCACCAAATGTTTGGCAGC
This sequence comes from Thalassia testudinum, assembly GCA_037157565.1. NCBI lineage: Eukaryota > Viridiplantae > Streptophyta > Magnoliopsida > Alismatales > Hydrocharitaceae > Thalassia > Thalassia testudinum. The sequence goes on from JAZHRO010000051.1 coordinate 12,096,792, forward strand.
GACTACATGCCTTACAATAAGTCTGAGAATCAGCAAATAATGTGGGCCAATAAAACCCGCATTGCAAAACTTTTGCAGCAGTCTTTCTACCAGAAAAGTGACCACCACAGGCCTGGTCATGACAAAAAGATAAAATAGAATCAATCTCAGAATAGGTGACACAACGCCTGATGATTTGATCATTACAGAGTTGAAAAAGATATGGATCTTCCCAAAAATAGTATTTGGCTTCTGCTTTGAGTCGTAATTTTCGATTCCCATCCCAGTCTGGCAGGAATTGATGTATAACCAAATAATTAACAATATCAGCATACCAAGGAAGATCTGTGGATATAGTCAAAAGATGTTCATCAAGGAAGTGTTCAGTGATTGGAGGAGATGATTCAATTGTATCAGAAGGAAGACGGGAAAGATGATCTGCAATAACATTCTGCCTACCCGCCTTATCACGAATTTCTAGGTCAAATTCTTGCAAAAGCAAGATCTATCTGATCAACCTAGGTTTCGTGTCCTTCTTAGATAGAAGGTGTCGGATAGCTGAGTGATCAGAGTACACCATGATTTGAGATCCCAGTATGTAAGATCTGAACTTTTCTAATCCAAATACTATTGCTAGTAATTCTTTCTCTGTAGCTATGTAATTTCTTTGTGTTTCATTCAATGTTTTACTAGAATAGTAAATTACCACCGGATTCTTCTCAATTTTCTATCCCAAAATAGCTCCTATTGCATAATCTGATGCGTCGCACATGATTTCAAATGGTAAATCCCAATTAGGTGGTTGCAAAATTGGAGCCTGTGTAACTCTGTTTCTCAAAGTTTCAAATGCTAAAATACACTCCTCATTCATCTTAAAAGTCGCATCCTTTGTGAGGAGGTTTGTGAGTGGTCAGGCAATTTTTGAAAAATCAAGAATGAATCTTCTATAAAATCCCACATGCCCGAGAAATGATCTAATGCCTTTGATTGAGTTAGGGATTGGAAGATTTGCAATTTGATTGATCTTGGCTTGATCTACTTGGATACCCCACTCAGATATGAGATGGCCAAGTACTATGCCCTCTGGAATCATAAAATGGCTCTTCTCCCAACTAAGGACAAGGTTTACTTCAATACATCCTTTTAGAACCTTCGACAAATTATCCAAGCAAATATCAAATGTCTCCCCGAAGACTGAAAAATCATCCATAAAAACTTCCATATATTCACCCACCATTTCGGCAAAAATGGCTAACATGCAATGCTGAAAAGTCGCGAGTGCATTGCAAAGCCCAAATGGCATTCTTCGGAAAGCAAAGGTTCCAAAGGGGCAGGTGAAAGTCATTTTCTCTTGATCTTCGGGATAAATTGCAACTTTATTATATCCAGAGTAACCATCTAAAAAGCAGAAGAACCTATTACCAACTAATCTCTCAAGGATCTGATCAATGAATGGTAAAGGAAAATGGTCCTTCTTTGTAATAGTATTCAACTTACGATAATCAATACAAACCCACCACGAATTCGCAATTCATGTGGGAATGGTTTCTCCGGATTCAGTTTTGATTATGGTGAGTCCTACCTTTTTGGGTACCACTTGAATTGGACTCACCCAAGGGCAATCAGATATGAGATAGATAATATCAGCATCAAGCCACTTGATTATTTCTTTCTTAACAACCTCCTTTAAATTCAGATTTAGGCATCTTTGAGCTTCTCTTGAAGCTCGTGCCCCATCTTCAATATAGATGCGATGAGTACAAAAATTGGGGCAAATCGCGGTGAGATCATGAAAAGTCCACCCAATTGCCTTCTTGTGATCTCAAAGAACTTTGATCATTTTAGATTCTTGTGATTCAGATAGATGAGAATTATTTATTACAAGATATGTTTGATTAGATTTGAGATATACATATTTAAGATTGTCAGGCAATGGTTTCAATTCAAGCATAGGATTAGAATCAACAGCAGGATTTGGGGTGGAATTTTCAATTGTGAAAAGTGAATTAGATGATTCAGATTCAGAGTCAGATTCGGGATTGAGTAGAGATTCCAATAACATTTCGTTGCTTTGAGGGTATGGAATATCAAGAGGTGTGCTTTCTAGTTCTAAAGAACTAATGTCATCCTCAAAAGCTACTATAGATTTTATTTCCTCAATCCATTCACAATCAAATCCACTAGAAGCTCTAAATATATCTAACTTAATTGTCTTCTCCCCAAATTTCAATTCTATCTTTCCTGATTCACAATCAATGTTGGCTTTTGCAGTAGCCAAAAAGGGTCTCCCTAAGATAATTGGGGTGTGGCTAATGTATTCGGGTACTTCCATATCAAGAACAATAAAATCTACAGGGAAGTAAAAATCCCAAACTCTCACAATAACATCCTCCAACATTCCTTTAGGTGACTTAATAGATCTATCAGCAAATTCTAAAGTCGCATTAGTAGACTTAAGGTTTTCTATTTTAAAGCGTTTTACCAAGGAGAAAAGAATGAGATTAATAGAAGCTCCTAAATCTAGGAGAACTCTATCAAAACACTGACCCCCAATTATACAGGAAATAAATGGAGATCTTGGGTCCTTCTTTTTCAAAGGAAGCGTACTTGAAATAATAGAGCTCACATGCTCTGAAAGTACAACAGTGCTTCCTTTCTTCGGCTTACGCTTAGGAGTACACAATTCCTTAAGAAATCTTGCGTAAGTCGGAATGTGTTTGATAGCATCTAGGAGTAGGATATTAATGTGTACCTATTCAAAAATCTTAATCAAATCTTCATCTAATGTAACAGGTTGTTTCTGTTTCCTAGTCTTCTTCAAAGCTTCTGGGAATGGGACGTGGATTTCCTGTTCTACTGAGGTATTACCCGAATCTCGCAAATTAGCAGGAATTGTGGGATCGAGTTCTGCACCTCTTCCAGGTGTAGAAACAGGGGTTGATCTAGATGTACTAGGGTCTTTGGATAGGTTCCTTGGATAAACTGAATCCCTAGTGGAAGTTCCACGATGGGTTGTAACAGAGTTAATACCCGCATGAGAAGAAGCAGCTGATGTATAAGAAGATGCTTGTGTACTTTGGAAATATGGATTATTGATTAATGGTTGATTCAAAATTGATTACTGTTGATTTGGATATTCAAAATCAAGATTAGAAATAGGTGGATTCAGATTTGGATTTAGACTTGGATTTAGATTTGGATTCAGGGGTAATTGATTAAGAAGATGGAAATGTCCCTGATTTGGATTTTGAACTCCTGGGTGTTGTCTTTGATAGATATTCCTAGGGTTTGGAATTGGCTGGGATGGAAGGGTCCCTAGCTGACGAGATTCAGCTAACTGCGTGATTTGACCCCTAAGATCAACCAATTCTGCCAAACATTGCTGTTGGACTTCAGCAAGAGCCTCAGCATTTTGTCGCTGGCTCTCAGTCACAGCTCTCAAAATCTGGTCTAGCTGTGAATCTCTATTTGGCCCTACGGGGTTTTGCGAACCAGCGTAAAATGGCCTCGCATTGTGTTGCTGAAACGACAATGTAGGTGGGTTTTGTCTAGTCTAAGTTGGATATGATGGTCTTTGTATATGGCCAGACCAAGAGAAATTAGGGTGATTACGCCATCCAAGATTATAGAAATTTAAATATAGGTTTGATATTTGAGTGTATCCCTGCATGGCATTCAAATCAAGAGGATAAGGCGTGTTTTCTGCAAAAGATAAGGGTAGGGAAATGGGTGGGTAAGATTGTGGGACAAAGGTCCCTCCTTGGGTTGGTGGAGTAGATAGAAAACCCAAGGAAGATGGATCTCTAGAATCCAGATTATTCACAAATTCCCTCCCCGCAGGAATTTACAAAATAGGTAGATGCGTGGGATTCGTAGCAAGTAGAGGCGTAAGAGTCTTCATCGTATTTCTGACCTCGTCGAGATGCTTTGCTACGATATCGACTTTGTCTAGTTTTTCTGCAATTATCTCTAAATCCTTTGAACTGGACGGGTTACCAATCTCGTGAATGCCCTTGTGCGGATTCTGATGATTCGTGCTTGCGTCCTACGTAAATTGCGACATTGATGCATTATTGATCGAGTTTTCTGCCATCCCTTCAAATAATTCTGAGGTAGATTCTGCGTCGCGATTTAGGAAGTTCCCTCCACAAGAGGCATCGACTAGATTGCAAATGCCTTCTTGTAAACCATAGTAGAAGATGTGCATGAGTTGCCAATGAGGGATGTCATGATGTGGGCATTTCCTTTGCAATTTATGAAAATGTTCCACGCTTCATGAATTGGCTCTCCTTGATTTTGATTGAAAGTAGTAATAGCTCGCCTTAAAGCATTAGTTCGACCAATTAGAAAGAATTTCTTCAGAAAAGCAGATTCGAGTTCATCCCAAGTTGAGATTGGTCTTGCAATTGTTCTATACCAATAAGCAGCTTTGTCTTTAAGGCTAAAAGAGAACATTTTCATAAGTAGGATTTTCCTATTTTGATTTCGAGGTCCAAGAGTTTGAGATAAATTCTTAAGATCTTCCATAGGTTGAAATGGATCCTCGGATGCAAATCCGTGAAAATGAGGGATTAGACCAATGATGTTTGGCTTTAATTCAGGATCATTTTCCCCAATAGGTATCCTAACATTAGGCTCTACTTGTGCATTAGATGGATTATAGTAATCTTTAAGTAGAGGCCTTGGACGATTGATTGGTAAATCAGGGATGTCAAAACCCGCCTCAGGTTGAGGTGGAGGATGGGTTTGAAGAGTCTGCAAATTATTCAAGGATGTTGTTAATAGATTAATCTGTCTAATCTGCTCAAGCATCCTAAGATTCTGATTCAGGAGCACCTCATGAACATCAAAAGGCGGCATCTCCCCCTGACCAAGAGAGGAAGGGATCTCAGGATTTTGATTCTGCATCCGATTCATAGAAGTAGATGGATTAGATAGGAAAACCATTAGTTGCTTATCTGCAACCGGCCTGGGATCACCTGTCAACGATGGTTCAAGAGGCGGATGCAAGGATCATCTCCCATCCATAAAACAGAAAATAATGTGCAAGTGCACACGCAAGCCACCGAAAAAGATAGCGGCACAAAAACCCGCAAAATAGCGCAAAGACGTGGGTTTTGCTCTTCATTCAAAGGAAAGAAGAGATTCCTAGGATACGAAAAAGTAGCTTGACGCAAACAAATAGAGTAACAGTATCAAAATACGCATCCTAAGCTTGTGTCTACGCAGGTGCGTATCCTTAAGGCTCAAAGGTTTAAGGTCTAGGATCGAGACCGCTCACTACTAGCTCCTCGGGGCTCTAGTAGTGAGACAGACTTGTTGATCTTTGACCAAAGCCCTAAGAGGTGCAAAGAGGAGAGATAGAAAAATAGACTCGTGTGAACCTAGTGATCACACTGTGTGCGCGATAGCATGCAACAGACGATAGCGATAAAACCCGCATGCATTCTGCAATCAGATTTAGTCACAATTTTTAACTTCCTCTTTTTAGTTAATCTTTTACAAAAATATATCAACTAAAATACAATGGCCGCTTTTTAAAGTCTTTTCAAACAAAATATATGGTCTTTTTAAATCTCAAAGCACAGGGATCTACACGGATTTTCTCGTGTTTTCCCGCTGATGCGAGAAAAATAGTAAAAATTTTTTGAGTCAGATTCACTAAAAATATACTAGCAGATAATGTACTCCTAAGAGTATGCCTATTATATGTTGCAGTTAGTCAGATAGGATGTATTTTTGTTTTTATTTTTAATTTTTTAATGCAACAATACAAAAGACTAGAAATACTCAAAAAAAGAAGAAACAAAAACAGCAACAAATTCCCGCCTTCTTCTGAGATCACCCGCAAAGGTAAACCTGAAAAGAAGATAGAAAACAAAAATAAAACAAAACACAACTAATTAGAACAAAAGTTATTAAAAATAGAAATATAATTACAAATACCTCCTAATTAGACAATTAAACCAACTAAATTCTAGTAAATTAAGGGATTGCCTCCCCGGCAACGGCGCCATTAAAATGGTTGTTCCTTACCTCAACTCAGTTAATTAAGTTAATTTTACTTAATTATGAGTAGAGAAAAGTCATTTAGGTTAACTCGAAATTGTGTCATTTAGTAGTATAGGGTCGAATTAACCTAACATTTTAGAAATTATTTACTGGTTGAGTCCAGGTCGTTTGCTGGGAGGTATAATTCATTCTAAATTCACTGGTTATCTTTCATTTTCCTTTATAAGTATAGGAGGTATATTTAAGTTAATTATAGAAGCATGAATTTTGCCAAAAATTGATTTAAATGAAATAACATGCAAAATCCCATATGAACTCTCATTTTTAATATTAAAAACATGCAAATTCTCTATTTATTTCAAATGATTTAAGGCAAAGAAGAGTTTATCTAGTCAATACATGCCTTAATACAACAATTAAAAGCAAAGGAAATTAAAATATAACAAGAAAATAAATTTCTTTTTATTCTTCAGCCTCTCTTTTCTCTTCTTCTCTTTATCTTCTTTTCCTTTTATTTCTTAATCCTTTATTTTTTTTCTCTGTCTTTCTATTTTCCTCTTATTCTCTTTTTCTCTCGATCTCTTTCTTTCTTCTGTTCTTTTTCTCTTCTGCTCTTGCTTTCTTCTTCTCCCTTATTCTTAAGCATTTCCTTAGCACCTACCTACCTTCTTCTTCCTCCTTTTTCCTTTCTTTTCCTTAGCTTCTCCAGCACCTGCATCCTTCAGTCCTTACTTCCTTCGACACTTAGCCTTCACAGTTTCTTCATTCTCTTTTCTCTCTTTCAACTGAACCAGGTTTATCTTCTTTTCAACCAAAAATTTGTTTTTGATTTGCGATGAGGTCCTTTCGAGGATACACAGCACCCTGAGATTAGGGTGGGACCAGACCCTACTCGGTCCTCGCCTAATTTCATTAGAGTTCATTTTCGATTTTTTTCTTTCTTAAGCCAAACCAACCCTCTCTCGAGCCGACTGACTCAAGCGCCTCCCAAGCCTCGCCCTCCCAAGGCCATCGCACACACACGCCCACTCCGGCACACACCCGCAGGCGCACTCGCCCACACACACACGCTATGCTCAGAGATTAGATGTTCAGATACACGCCGAGCGCTTGACGACTGTAAGCGTATACAACAAATTAGTTTTATTCCCAAGCGCATGCTCAAAAGTTTCCGATGTGGGACTAAGTTCTCCCCCTCCAGACTCGACTTCAAGTGAAGGTTTCTCCCTACTTAGAGCTCCAAATCAAGCGAAATTAAGCTTGATGGAAAGCTCTAAGATGGCTCTACATGATTCCAGGGTCAATTTAAGGTTCAGATGATGTTTTCCTCTTCAATTTGGAAGGTGAAATTAGGGGGTTCCTATGGGTAATATATTGCCTGGAAATGAAATTAAGGTTACTGTGTCTTCAGGGTAGATCTTTTAGCTTATCTAAGGGTCTAAATAGATCATACAGGTAATTCTGCAACTACTTGTATGGTTTTTAAGCTCTCAAGAGCTTCAGGAAACACTCAGAAGCTCAAAGCTTCTCTGAAAGCTCAAAGAACAAAATTTCTAACTCTGATATGTGCAACAAATAGCTAAGGACATTTCTAATCAATTGAAATAGCTTCTAACGATTGTTATAAGCTTGTCTAGGCAAGATTCATGATCAAAACTCATCCAAATGCCATTGCCATCAATTTAGGTTCAAAAACAACCCAAACTAGCATGTTTGCAATTCTATCCAAATTAACTCCTAAAGCTCAACTAATTCTTTCTAAAATCATTCAAATGAATCTCAGAAACAACTCTAACTCATTAATTCCTCAAATCAAACTCAGAATCAAAATTTCCTCCTCATATTTGACTTCGAAGCTTAAAAATTGACTTTTTGATTAAAGCCTTCTAACAAGAAATTAAAGCCTCAAACAACATCTTCTTAATCCGAAGAATATGCTCAGACCCTAAAATAGATGTTTTGACTTAAGATTCTAGGGTTTCAGGCTCATTGCCTGAGATCAAAAAGTGGTTTGTTTGTCAGAGTAATCAAGAAGTTGTTATAGAGATTTGAGGGAAGAAATGAATCCTTTAGCTGTGACTTAAATCTATCTGGCAGACTTCTCCAACTCTGTCGAAGTTGGAGAAGACAAAGACCTATCTCAAGCTCCATTCTCTTAAACCTCAAATAAACACTCTCAGAATAATCAGTGATCCTTAATTCTTCAATCTGGAGCTTCACACCAAGTTCTACACGCTGAAGACTAGATTCAACTCACCGGAGCTCTAGGGAATCCAGAAAAAGGCAAAAGTGTATTCAGAATGGAAAATTATGCCATTTTTGACCTAAAAAAGGATCCTGAGGTTGTAAGGAATCTCAAGATCACATTAAATTCCTTAATTATCTCTTTATATGTAAGATTTAACAGTAAATTCAGTTTGAATGAAAATTGAGTTAGTTGAGGCACGGGACTTGGTCTCCCACTCATTTGAGTGGTTGAGACAAGTCAAAGAGTAATTGCGATCTTAAATATATAATTAATTTAAAGTTTTAACTACTCCTGAGCCACCATTGACAGCGAGCTCAGGAGCTTAAATAGAATTAGGTTTTTAGGTTATATGTGGTATTTATTCAAATTAAAATGATAATTAGGATCCTTAGATGATGAGTAAGTGATGGAGGATCCATGAATGTGAATCTAAGCCCAGCTATTGCCGCCATGAACAGCGTCAGTAGCTATTGAAGGTGGAGGTGAATTAGGCGAATCAGTGATAGCATTAGTGTTTTAATGAATTAGAAATGGTCATGAATGATAGAGGAAGGTGGATAGTGGCTTAAAAAGACGAAATCAGATCTCCAGCAAGCTCAAGGAACTCGCCGGAGTCGAAGAAGATGAAGTCTGGAATCTAAAATTAAGCTAAATTAACTACCTAAATTATTCCTACTCCTACTACCTACTGTTACCTAGACGAAGGGGTCAAAGGGACTCCGTCGACAGCTCATGACAGAGGATGAAATCAGAGGGAATGAGAAAGATCTCCGGTGGGTGAATTTGGATGGAGTAGAGGATCTCCTTGGTCATTGCCTTTGTCCAGAGACGCGGCTGACCTCGGCGAAGCTCCTCAGCTGATCAAGATGAACGGTGGAAGCCAGAGAATGGTGTGGAAGATCGCTGGAGTTACAGACGAATAGCTTATTGGGTCAACTCAGTGTTAGAAGAGGGAAGGGAGACAACTTACAGAAATCGAGGGGGTGGGGGTCTATTTATAGTTGACGGTGATGAAGAGGGCGGCGGAGTTTGGATGAAGAAGAAGCTAGGGGAGGTTAACAACCGGCATTGTCTCAGACAACGATGAGGTTAACTCCCACCTAAAATTAGGATTTCAGAGTAATCCAGACCAATGGATGGAGATGAGATGGTGAGCGCAAGCTCCAGGAGCTTGGAGAAGGAAGAATGATGTCGGCAGAGCGGTGATCGAGTGGTGGAATCACCCTCAGTCATCAGCCGTTCAACCAATTGAAAGAAGAAGAAGAAGAAGAAGAAGAAGAAGATGGGGACCTATGTGAGATGAAATCTAAGGACCTATATGAAAATTAAGGACCCGATTGTAATGAATATTAATGACCTAAATGTAAACCCAGGTTTTAAAGCTTTATTTTAACTTAGATCTTTTTCAACTTTTTATATATGATAATAAATAAGTTAATTATGATGTTTTCACCTTGAATTTACATTTTTGACCTTTTTAGGTTAATTTATTAAATTAGGTAAGGTTACTTAAGTTATTATATACTTATGTATACATTATGTTTTAAGTTAATTAACTTATTAATTAAGGGAATGATTAATAAGATCTCGAGTCTAATTATTAATTAGATTGTTAATTATATTAATTGAATGATAAAATATCATTTTTAACTTATTTTAAGGTCCTTCACTATATATCACTTATTTTATAATTAACCTTTATAGATCCATATCCTTAGCTAATTAACTAGGAAGACTAGTTAATTAGGGGTAATTAGAGATTATGATGAGTCTCTCATTAGTTCATCCATTAGAACAGTCGACTTCACCTCTAGTACCAATACCCGAGCTTGAAATTGTCTACAATAGTCACCCTGACCCATCCACTCACCCAACACCTATTCTAATGAATGATATATGTTGAACTCGAACCCACCTAATTTACAATGAAGGCATTGCAAATCGTAAGCATGGGAGGTATTAAAGTACAAAACGCTGTGAAAATCACTTCACAAGAAAGGGTTTCATCAAAAAAAAATCACATATTCCAAAAAAAAAACCAAAAAATAAAAATTGGAAAAGAACGAAAATAGAAGAAGGAATTTTGAATTGATTGCATATTATTTGTTGAGGAGAAAAGGAGAGATAAAAATGTCAAAAAGGAGCATAATTTGAAAAGAAAAAGAGATAGTCATTAGTAAAAGATTAAGGAGTTGACTTAGTTCTAGATCAAATCAAAAGAAAGAAAATGAAAAATAAAAATGTACTAAAGAAATAAAAAGAGATTAGTAGAAACGCCGATCTTAGGCCTCTTGGGCTGTGATCCTAGGCTTAAAAATTCAAGTATCCACCAAGATCTGGTTAGTCCTCAAGAGGTTGGGGAAAATGCGAAGCTTAAGTATTAGGTCTATGGCTTAGGGATTATTCGACCAAGTTAATTGACCTTTGGTTTGTGGGACTCGGTAACCTAAGCACCCCAATCCACACACAGTCTGGTTCAGTGCACTTAAGTATAAAAATCACACAACATGTGTTAAATATGTTCTGAAAAAAGTTACCTAGATTAGGAGCGATTGATCAACACAAGTTGATTTGGACGAGTTTCCGACGCGGAGAGGCAGGAAATTCCCCTCAAAGATGCGCAATAACATATCGTCTCCTCGATGCTTGGCTCCTAGGATATCTAAATATCCTACCGGGGGCATGTAAGCACCTTGTGCTGGTTTAGATGCCATGGGTGGCATTATCATGAAATGTCGATTGCTAGGATCTAGATTTAGCTACAGAACGTCATGGGCGGGATTATCTCAAAATCTCGAAAGCCAGGGTTCTGGGGGTTTCCATGGGCGGTGCTATCTTGAAGCATCAATTGCTAGGGATCCTGCAAGGATTGATGGTGGGAACTAGGAATCTGATATAGACCGTGTTATAAAGCTAATCCGAGGCTAGAAATAAAAAAAAGAGAGAAAACTCTCCAAAAACAAAGAAAAATTCCTCTGTCTCTCTCTTACAAAAATGCACTACAAACTGAACCTAGGCTAAAACATGTTACAAGCACAGGTACTTTAACCGTGAAGTTCAACAAACCTTAGGTTAGTTCCTGTGGGCCTTAGAAACCTTCATGGCAGATTGAGGCTAGAGCTGGTCAGGTCTAGATCTTGGTTGATACTTGAGTACCTCTAGGCCTACTATCGGCATTCTAACCTAATCTACAAAAGAAAGCACACATCAGAGTTTTAAGCATAGAAAGGCATATGGTCTAGAATCAAAGTTAATACCTTGAAAAGCTAGGCATGGGGGTATGATAGGAACACCATCATGAGCCATAACTAGCTCATTTTGATCCAATTAAGTTAGTAAATGCTTCAACATAACTGCCAGAGAATCATAAGTCACTGCATAACCATTTTGAGGGAGAGGCAAGAAACAAGGGTTAAAACTGTAATTTTACCATCATAACTTGAATACATTACACCCACGGGTTTTCTCAGGGGTTGAATGAGGGTCAAATGATCTTAAAAGGATAACAAGTAGGTTAGAACAGACAGAAAAGGATTTGCACGTGTTTTGAGAATTAAATGACTTTTGAAACCCTAAAAGTAGATCCGCTTAATTAACTAAGGTTCTAGTTAGGATAAAATTCACCTAAATCCTCTAAAATTCATAGAAAAACATTCTCTAGGGTTTGAAACCTTCAAATTGACTATCAGAACCCGTTTTTGCCCAAAATAGAGTCTCAAATAGACATTTACCCTAAATTAGGTTTTTACGTAAATTACCCAGTCAAACGCCATCAAAACAAAAATTCAACTTCACCATTGGATTTCTTAAGTCAAAATTAGGTTTGAACCAAAATTTGGACCCAAGCTAAAATTTTCTTGACCTAGTTTGCAAATTGGTCCTATCTGATTACATTTATGCCCTTAACTTTCAAAATATTTACAAATAGACCTTTAACTTCATCATCGTATTCACAAACGAGTCCTTGCCACCATTACTCCTATTCCTACAAGCATTAGTGACCTTGAAATGGAAAGAACTCCCTGATTCCTTGACGAATCCCTCTCAAATTTGAAAGGGAAGTTCGTCAAGGAATTCCCTTCCTTTCAAGCAGCATCTTGGGCCCCAATTGTCGCCCAAATCCTAATGGGAACTCATGGAACAAATGGGTTTCCTACTCCAGCGACAATTCCAAGATTGGAAGCTTGGCTTCCAAGTTTAGGATTCCCTCTTGAACCCTATAAAAGAAAGCCCAGGTCAAGCCGAACTCCCCAAGCTTAATTTCGACCGAGATCTCCCCTGAATTCCTCTCTCTTGACCCGGTCGAAAAGCTCCTTGAGCTCCGGTGACCCTCCTTGTCTCTCCTTGTCATCTAACCACAATACTAGTGGCAAATCCCCCTTCCTCTCCTTCCTCCATGTCGTGCCATACCAGCAAACGCTTCTATCTCCTTCATTGTCGCCGACCTTCCCTCACTAGAGCAACTTCATCTCCAGCGTTGACCACACCATAACCAGCGCTGCCTCTGCCCTACTTCATTTGCTACCTAACGCTATCGATGCCTCATCTTCTGCTCATCATTCCCAGACGGTCACAACTCCATTTCGACGGCCAACTTGCCCTAACACCCTCCATCTTCCACCTCACCAGCGTACCTCCGGCGAGTTCGCACGACCACTACGCTCCACCAACCTAGCCACCATTCATCCCTACACCTCTGCCATGTCCCAGAGAGCAAAAGCCCTCTGGTAATTGAGGTTGTTAGCCTCTCCTTAGTTCCACCGAACACAACCACTCTCACGCACACAGTCTGACTCCGCCACGCACGCACGGACCTCACCACGCCGCACAACCACCACCATCGCACTCACCACTCCATGGCGATCCTTCTTGAGCCTTTTGATAGGGCCAAGAGGCCGTTTTACTTGATTTCAGGTTTCACCCTTCGCTGCCATTAACGAAGGAGCTCCTAGCAAGCTTGGAGCCATGTTCTTGCGGTGCAAGCTCCAAGCTCCATCTCCAGGCTATACGGAATAGCCCTAGAACCACTTCCAAGTGGTCAATTGAAGCCCCTGTCCTGAGCAGCTACACCAATTGAAGGAAGACTTGCTGCTTCAGACGCGTGAAGGAGAGGGACGCAGATAGTCCCACATCGTCAGCTGAAGAGCACCCCGCAGCGCTTAAATTGATTTTGTGTCTGTGGCTTATTGCCTCAGACACTGGGGGTGAGGTCCCCACTCACCTGCTCACGTGCCTCGTCTGCGACACATCGCCCGCAGACCTGGTGCGCCCAACCCGCCTAAGCCTTCACTCCTCGGCTGCGATCATGGCCGCAGCCCTGGACCTGGGTGCACACCTACCCAATTACCCGTCTATACCCTGAGTGGCCCTGGGAAGGCGGAGCCTAAGAGGAGAGAAAGAGAGAGAGCACGCAGGGCAGGGGAAGGTTTTGCCCCATGCAACACTTAGCCAAAACTTGTGATGGCTGCCCTCTAAGCGTAAAGAAAGAAAAAGAAGAAAGGAAGGCTTGAGCAGAAGAAGATAAAGAGAAGGTACCGCATAGGAAGAGGAAAAGAAGAGAAGAACAGAAGAAGAAGAGAGAAGCTCAAAGAAAGAAAGAAGGAAGCTGCACAAGAAGAGAAAGAGACCCTTGAGTCTCTAGCACTGTAGCACATATTTAAGACGTCTGATACATTTGATTAACATCTATTTGAGGCTTTGATTTAAGTCTTATTTGTGAGGAGTAATTGGTGATTTAAATCACCATTTTACTCCATTCTTTTTACATATTAATCCTGACATTATTCTTATTGCAATCTCTATTCTTGAGTTAAATTATGATCTTGAGTTTTGAATTCCATATTGCTCTCTATGTTCGACCTCAGACTTAAAATTCGAGTAATAAATTTATTTGTTTTCAAACAATTTTGGCTATATTACAATGAAGCAATTTTTAAACCTCGATTTCTCCTCGCAAACACACGGACCACCGAAATACTCTGTATATCGATCATGGGGCAAGGCTCTACTATGACACAAGCTAAGAAGCCCTCACACCCCTGGCTCAGTAGCTTTGCTGCCCGAAGCATGAAGATGCACCTAAATCCTCCATCTTCTGACTGGCCATGGAACTCGAAAGGAGGCAATTTTGGTATGGAGAAGGTGATCTTCCTCCCAAAGCAGTCTACTAAGGCATGAAAAGTAGCCAGCCAGTTCATCCCTAGGATCACATCGAAATCCTCCATCGAGATCACGATCAAGTCAATCGAAAGACTGTGTCCCCTTATAGCGACCTCATAATTAGTGAAGACCCCCTCCGCGACAAATACCTATCCACCTAGGCCTCTAATCAAGAATGGTTCCTCTAACAAGACATTGTCCGATCCCAAGCTGACGGCAAAACTCATAGAGACAAACGAGTGCATGGCACCAGAATCAAAAAGCACGTACATGAGCCTGCCGAAAACTGTAACCATACCTGCCACTACAGAGCCCGAAGCTTTAGCATCTCCATGAGTCAGGGCGTTAACATTCCCCTCAGCCCTCGATGTAGAAGCAGCCATGCTCTAGGCTAAGTAAGAAGTAGCTGGCCGATACCCTCGTGACTACTGCCCTCCTCCTCAGGCCTAGTAACCATGGCCGCCAAATCGGCCTCCAATGCTTGGTGCTGGAAGCGTCTACTGCGCTCTGGCCCTAGATGGGCAATCCCTCCGTATGTGGCCTGGCTGGCCACACTAGTAGCAGAGAGGAACACGACCTCCTCCCTCTGTCTGCTATCCCTGCTGGCAGCTAGGCAGGGGTTTGTGTTGGACGTACGAATTGCTACGCTAACGTGTTTGGTTTTAAAACCTTGTCGTTGTAGCTTGAAAGTGAAGAATTCGTGTTCAACAAATAAAATTTATACCGAAATTGAAATTTCAGGTCGAACACAGGAAGGCTACGTCGATCTATATTCGCAATTATATTTTTTAGAATTTTTCTTGAAAAGCAAGGCAATGTAATTACAATGAAGCTATTACAACAATCAGACTAAAAGGAAGAGAGAGAGAGAGAGAAAAAAAATGCATTCAATATTTTAAAATGTTTATACAATAAAATCAAATAAGGATTACACTAGAAAGAAGGAAATCAGCTACACTAGAAAGCAGGAAAATTCTACACTAGAAAGATGTAAAGAAGAATGGGAGAGAGAAGTTATCCTCCTCGACGATCGCTTGGAGGACGAGCCGGATGGGACGACGCCTGGACGAAGGAGGACGGAGCTGGACGAAGGAGGACGAAGCAGAAGAACGGGAACGGGGCAACACGTCGTCGTCGTCGCGGGATCCACTTCCGAACGGGGATGAAAATTTGGACTTTATCTCGCGAGGAGCATCCCAGGTGTGGGACAAGCTTCTCTTGAGCTTTGGAGAGGTAGAGAAGAGAAGGAAGGGGTAAGAATTTCGTGTGGAGGGGGTCTCCTTTAATAGTTGCAAGGAGTGAGGGCAATTTAATCATTTAAATCTCAAAACATTAAATAACGGGTCTTTAGTGACGGATAAAATCGTCGCTAAAGCCCCATCGTGGGCATAGTGGGCGCTGGCTGCGCGGCTGCTGGCTTTCACGCGCACTTAACACTTGCACATGTCCGCTAAATCTCAGCTGTCCGATCGTGAGATCAGACGGCTTAAGATGCACCTTCTCCGCTCCTCAACGCGCGCTCGCCCGCGTACAATCCTGCGTGAGGCGCGGGCGTGCGATAGCGCGTGGGCGCTATCGAGCGTCCACAGCCGCTCGATCGAGATCTGACGCTCGGCCACGCCCGCTCGTCCGCGCCGCTCGCCCTCTCGCGCGATTCGATCACGCGTCGCCTGCTCGCGATAACACCCTTGCCCACTACGCTGCGGAGCGTGGATGAGCGCGAGGATGTTTTAAGGCGCGCGTATCCACAACCGTTGGATCGAGATTCGATGGCCCAGATCACGTGCCAAACTTATTTGAAAAAGCAGCGGTGGTCTTGAGGGTCGGTTGGACAGCTGAGATGGCACCACGTGGCGCTATCTTGGCCGTCCATCTTCTGGATGTTGTAGATGGTGCCACGGGTGTCGGATTGAGTTGATTTCACGTCGTTAGGCTACGATCATCGATCCGAATCCATCCGTGCAATCGGATTTGTCGTTTGAAGTGTGGATTTACACAATATTGGTCCTTGATCTTCTAGGGTTCCCTGGTCACTATCTGATGCTACAGATGCCTGATTAAGGCGTTCTTGGAGTCGTTGAACTCCAATCGTCGCCCTGATCACATCTGTACGGTTGGATCTTCAATCCGAGCCCCGATAAAAAGTTTGTCCTGTCCAAGCACATAAAAGGAGACAAATTAACCTCCATTTTATTCAAACTTATCTAAATGCAAGATGATGCATGTTATGCAATATTTATATCATGCAATGCAATCCTATGCTTAAGAACATGCATAAATAGACATCTTAAGTAGTGTAAATGTGTTTACATCAGTTTGCTGCAGTCGGCTGGTCCCGGTCTAAGGCCCCCAAAGGTCCCTAGTGGACCCATAGGGCAAGATGACTCCTTTACAGGTGCCGTGTGCCACTTATCTCGACGGCTCTGCAAGTGCTCCTGCTAGTAGTGCCTCTTTCGTACTCCCCCATTGACGTCTCGCACAGCAGGGTTGGTCTCCTCGTAGGTCATGGTCATCTCGACTATGCGGGAGAAAGTAGGCAACTTCAGGGGCTTCACATACCCCCGAATGGCAGGCCGGAGGCCCTTAGTGAACCTCCACAAGTGCTCCTCCTCGGTAAACGCAGCTGTCGGGGCGAAGTGTGACAGCTCCAAGAAACGTGTACGGTACGTACTAACTGTCATCGCCCCCTGGCAAAGGGTGTGGAACTCCCGCCTCCTCTAATCTTACTAGGTCTGTGGGAAGTACTGCTCGCAGAAGAGCACCACAAACCGGTCCCACGCTGGCTCTCACTCCTCCTGTACTCTGACAACCCTCCACCACCTGTGGGCTGCACTCTCCAACTGGTACATGGCGAAGGCCACGCGGCACTTTGCAAGAGGATGGAGTGTGTCAAAGATCTTCTCCGTCTACTCCTGCCAATCCTCTACCTCAGATGGGCTCTCCTCCCCCTTGAAGGAGGGGGGCTTCAGCTTCCTGAACTGGCCAAGGATCTCGTTGTGGAGCCACAACGTGGGAACAGCTGTGCCTCCCAACAATGAGGTCACATGCTCCAAAGTGTCTGAGGGAGGTGGGGGTAGTGGAGGATCACCCCTTCTCCCTCCAGCCTATCCAACGCCACGGCAGCTCTCCTGCCTCACGGAGGACTCCCCCTCCGTATCCCCAGGGAGAGGTGGCTAAAAAGGAGGCTACTGGAGCTCCTCCCGTATGATATCGTGAATCAGCTGAGCGAGGTTTGGGGCCTGAATGCCCGGAAGCAGAGGTGGAGCTGCCCCATCCTCGGCTATCGCCCATCCTCCCCTGCGACCACACCCATGGCCATGACCACGTCCATAGCCCACCTCAAGAGCTCCCTAACAAGGCATCTCCTACATGGAGATCGAAAGAAAAGGACCGAACTGTCAGGGTCACTTAACTACAGAGAGAAATAAGACTCGAAAGCGATAATCAAGATAATATGTTGTGATGGATATCCTAGTTACATGTACGAGTGTGGCTACTTACAAACCATTTGGTTCATTTCTCGGGACGACCTTACTTTGATACCATCTCGTCACAACCCATTCCCGGCTCCCTACAGGACCCGAGAATAGCTCGCTTCGATGAACCCCAAGACCCAGTCATCCAACGAGAAACAACCAAATATATATTCATTCCACAACCACACGAGTAATGTAACTAAGAATAAAATGTATAACTGATAATAAAAGAAAGAGAATAGCAAACCACTAGATTTTTATAGAATACAGTGGAAAAGTACAGTTACCAATTTAGCCATCACAACATGAAACTGGAAAAAAAAATGTAACTGAGTATAACAAGCTACAGGTACTCACTATAACAAAAACTCTCTGCAGCGAAACTAAAGAAAGGAAACTATGGCTGGGCTCAACTGGGCCCAGCGGCTTCAGCAGCCGGTAGCTCTGGCTGCTCGAATCCCTAACTTGAACATGGTTACAAATTCTGGAGTCAGCTAACGCTAAGTAGAGTGGTGGTTAAGTTATTTTCATGAAACACAATTTAAAATAGGAATCAGCTAAACATTCAATTGTCGATTATTTATCCATTTCCAATTCTCTGGTTTATGTATTTCCGAGTCAAGTACGCTAATCAGGTTCCATGATATTGCTTAATCTTCTTGTTCCCTAAGGGAATGATCTTGCTCGTAGTTTTCCCACGATGCAAGATGTACACGTGGCACTCTCCTGGCTGGAAGAGTCCCTCGTGGTAGTCCTACACCCGGTCTACTACCCCAAGGTCATGGTCGCGACGTAGCAGTGACTACGGCACGCGTGATAAGCGCACGGGTAGCTACCCCGCACTGACACGCGGTCAGTCATTTCCACTAGCGGGTATGCCCAAACGTACAGCACGGAATAGCACAGGGCCTTGCCCTCTTAGGACAGAGGTCTCACCCCTCAGAATAGAATAGGGGTCTCGCCCCTCCACAGTCCGCGTACCCTTGTCCGACTACCTCGGTTTGCCGAGTGGCCTAACAAGAGTCGGTGTAGGGTGGCCATACCTAACCTCAAGCTCCATGGGGCGACTAGCTCCCCACTACACTAAGTAGCTCACCCCGGTACTACGTACACGAGGGCCAAACAAGAGTCGACGTAGAGTGGCCAAACCTAACCCTGAGTCTCAGCCCACGGGGCGGCAAGGTCCCCTCTACTCTGAAGGATAATTGCTCTCCTCAGTACCACGTACACGAGGGTCAGCTCATTTCTCTTAACCAAGTCCGGACAGCAGCCCGTAGGCAACATATTCTAAAACCATCAAGTTTTCCATATTACAGTAGTCTTGGTTTCTTCCTAAATTCCCCGTAGGGTTCGTACATAGACTTTCTCATTTCTACATCTAATTCATTAAATGTATAATAGGAAATTCAAGAAATCACAATCGATTATTCAATATACCACAGGTATTTCTATCCCTGTTATAGTTCATTAAATTTAGCATAGGCAGCTCATGGTTTACTACTTTCAGGAAGCATCATAGCAATTTTAATCATTCATTTACATGCCCATTCATTTCTTTTATCCCTAATGTTCATTTCACAACCTAGGGTTTAATCGAATATTCCTAAGGTAGCATGCATTTATCTCTTTCAGCTTAGGGTTCATCTCACAACCCAGGGTTCAATCAAATAATTCTAAAGCATGCAATTTAATTATTAATTCTGGGATTAGAGAGAACCACTCTACCAGTTAACCAGGTGGAATGGGGGCTTGTACAGTAGCTCCCGACATCTCCGCATGTCCCGCATACTCTACGGATTAGAGACTTGCAACATGGACTAACAGGTCAAACAAGCTCAAAACTGCATAGACACTATATCATTACGTAAAGAAACTCAAACAAAAACCAACGACGTTTCGTTTGTGGAAACCCAACTACGTTTGGCCCTAAACGGGCCCAAAAACACCAACTCTGACCAAAATCAAACATCTGGGAAGAGTCCCAGACATCTTAAATGAACTCAGAGACTCGCCTTGCTCGGGGCACCTTTTTCAGACGTCTGGAACTCCGTGCAAACATCTGAGGGTGTCTTCAGACGTCTGGAGATGCTCTCGTACATCTGAAACCGCCTCTGTCTTCGCATCGACGCGCCTCCCCAACCTCTGACACATGCACGTGAAGTCAGAATTCGGCAGGGAGAAAATAATTGAAAGAAAAATGCACCATCAGATGTCTGGTATTACCTCTGGACGTCGGGACAGACGTCTAACGGTCTCTCCAGACATCCGATTCTACGAAAAAATAACTCCGCAGAACAATTTGCGAGCTCTATCTCTCCCCTACATCTGTTGCAACAGCAACGACCCCCGCAACAGCAACTTCTCCTACCGCTTCCCCCTCCTCTCCCACATGCACCCCTTCCCTCCGTGCTCCTCCCACTCTTTGTTCTCCCTCTCCTTCTCCTCTCGGCTTGCTATGTGTGATGGATGGAGGAGCGGGGGTTATATGGAGGTGGGAGGTATGCAGGCAGGGATGGTGTGAGGCGGATGGGAAAATTGTGGGGGCACCCCCTGCAAGTTCTCTTTTTCCCTGCGTACCCACAATAAAAACCGAGGGGAGTTAAAATTACACCAAAAACCCCTAAAAATTTCAGAAATGCCAAACAGCCCTTAGGAAGGGTAATTTCACATAACCACCACTTCCTCACAGCCACCACCATAGGATCCTCTCCCTTCTCCATCCATCCACCATTATCTCGAGAAGGAGTTACGACTGTGAGGAGAAGCTTGGAGGAGAGGTCGAGTCGCTGCCAATCCACCAACGACTTGGAGGGTTTCTTTGTCACCGAACCCGCCTCATCGTCGTCTCGAGATGTTTTGGGAGTATCCTCGACCATACTTGTAGTTACATGTGATTGCAAACTCTAGATGTGGTTAAATGAGTATATACATTTTTGTTGAAATGTGTTATGTGCTTGCTTCAACCATGTGTAGATTGTTTTATTTGCCAAAGGAGGATGGGATATAGGCTAGAAAGGGCTTAGCATTTAGATGGAATAGGTGCTACTTGGGGTTGAGACAACCTGAGTTGGTCCACAACCGTAGGGTCATTCATAAGATCGCCCGAGCATAGCTAGGAGATTACCTCTGCCTCATCAGGTTATACCTTTATAATCAACCTCTTGGATGAACCAAGGATAGGGGTAAAAACTTCAAGACACTAATTTCATCTAAAACATTACAATAAACCTACATTAGTTGGTTCTTAACTTGGGATTGCATTTGCCTCGCAAATAATCCATAGTTTTCTCTTTTTTCAATTTTGTTTAGAAGTTAGTTAAGGTTTAGAAGTTTAGTTTAGTAGGTTTAGGTCCTTTGAAAATCATCATATTTATGCTTTAGTTAGGCTTTCAAGTGAGGAATGATGGTGTCAAATTTTGGAGCTTAATTCTTAGTATTTTATTTTATAAAATTCTTGCATTGAGCAGATATCATTCTAAAATCAAAATGCTATTTTTCCACATTCTTAAAATTGCTACGATTTTTATACATCTCATATTAGCATGAAATTTGTGGCACTGTTTTACTCACTGAATCTAATTTCTTGGAAAAAAATCTTGGAATTTTCTAGGGTCTTGAGTCATAGGGTAGGCCTGTTATAAGCATTAGGGATCAAATATATAGTTTTACCTCTTAGTGAACTTAAAAATTCAACCAAAAAAATAAAATCAATTTTTAAAAAATCTCAAAAATTCTTGAGCACTTCTAGTTAGTCATGTCACATTCTCTCTGTGGTTCGACTTGACTCACAGTATACTACGTATTTCATTAAATTAGAATTGAAATTGGTGCACTTATTTTGTTGGGATAAATTAGAATTAATTGATTAATAAATCAATAAAGAATAATTATAATGATAAGTGGGTACTCTTTTCTTGTTTTCTTTTCTTATTTTCTGCTTATACTATTTTACTCAGCATCTACTGACATGTTACTTGAACATCGTACTCAAGTAAGACTGACCAGTCAGGAGTAACTATGTACAAAGTGACTAACATGGGGCCTAGCTCAGCACCTGCAGACAATTCGTGATTGTTTAACAGCCTAATTTTCTTTACTGTTTTCTATTACGTGTGCTTAGATGGTTAGCTAGTACATTTTCTCCTTTCGCATTTAGATTTGTGAAGTTGATTTTTATGCGTACTGTTATCAACTTTATCTATTTTAATATTTTACAAATGATTTGGTTGATTATATTTATATTACATAAGTATATATTAAATAACTTTAATCTTATTTTATATTAAAATTTTATTTGATAAGAGAAATAAATTTATAGAATAAATACAAAAATAAAAAAATAAAATTTATTTATTTATTTATTTATTTGCATATTTTAACATATTTAAATTATTCTAAAAAAATAAAATAACTTTAATTCATACTAAATCTACTTAACCTATCATAAATTTCAAGTATATTAAATAACGTGTCAAAACAGACACCGTCAAAGTAACTAAAATTTAGATCTCAAAATGAGGAGTTTTTACCATCCAATCTCTACCATGATGGGATAGATCATCTGTCAGCCGTAATTCTTCCCTGACACGCCTGGGACTGCCATGTGGATGACCACAAGCGGTCGGTACGGAGCTGCTGTCCACAACCGACATGTTAAGATCCCCAACGCTCAAATCTCATTCCAGTCATCCCTCCGATAGGGAAGGGGGAAAAAAACAATTTCCCCACAATAATTTGTCGTTTAGTTGCCGACGCATAATTCCAGGACTCTCACCTGCAAGAAGATATTCCTCCCAAATTTGTCTCTATTATCTTACTTTGGATTTCCCAATCGATGGCATCCACGCAGATAAATTTGGGATCAGGTTCCGCCGTCTTAATCATCAAAATCAATATTGTATATAATGCTTTAGATTTTTTGTTATTCCAAATCAGACTGAATGAGTCGTCCATGGATATAGACATCAACTGGAAGTCACTGTTAATTTTCCGGCAAACAATTGGCACGTGTGAGGGAAAGCAAAGTTGCCCTCATTTCCAAACACAAAAAGAGTGATAGGACGATTTGGGATGTGCTATCCTTCAAAAGATAATCAATGATATCTACAAAGGAAGAGCCCGAGGATTATGAGACAAATGCTCAGGGTTAGTTTATGATAAGGATTAATCTTGTTTTCTTTTTTTCTTTTTTGTGAGGTTAACTCTTATTTAACATAGGATTTAACCTCACTTCTCTTGGGATTTCTATCCTGAGTTATCCTAATAATGGATGGAAGGGAGGTTAGCTTAACCACCCCCTAACTCTCGTTTTCTCTTTCCTACCTTATACCCTTCCCGTAATCTAACTTTTCGATGGTATCTCCCTTCTCTGCTTCTTTCCAGTAATGACATGGCAATTTCAAATCTCATATTAAATTTTTTTGTAATTCATTATACAAGCATCGACATTTCTTCTTTTCTTATTTATTTTTTATTTGAAACTTATACCACACAAATTTTAGATTATTTATTTTATTTAAAATTTATTAACTTAAACTTGTAAAATAAATTATGCATGAAGATATGTATATATTTATCATTATTTTATTATTTTTATTCGTACCTCATTGTCATTATAACTTTTATATAATTTTCTCTGTTAGATAAATTGTGATTATTACCTTTGTATGTATTTTTATGGTGTCATGGATCACCTCTATTTAAATATTTTACCACTAAATATGTTCACATATCTTATTAATCTAGTCTAATTGTTAGATTATTTAAAAAATATAAATTAATTGTAAATGGCATTGTATTAGGCCTAATAAGTATATTATTAAATATAACAAATGAAAATAATGAAATTTCTGCACTTTGTTTCTATATAATGTCTCTCATATTAAATTAATATAAATTTAAAAAATAACCTCAAAGGGTAAATATGTCTTTTATCATTTTATTTCACATTCTAATCTTTATTTTCAAGTAAATATTCCCTTTCATACCACAAGATAACTTCTATTCCTAACTCTCATTTAGTAAATATAAATAGAGATTAACTCTTGTTGTAACTTAACTAACCTGACCAAGTTAGTTAACCCATACCATAAATTAACTCTTAAAACATCTGGGAAAGTCTAATGAGCATGCAAATCGAGACAAAGTTTACAACGACCAATAAGAATAAGAATGCATTCTGTACAAAGAAATGCTTTTCCCACTCCATAAAAAATCACGTATCAAATGATACAGCGAAGTTCACATCATGTTTAAGTGTGGGTGTTATTTGGGTTAACTTAAATTGTTGAAAATGAATTATTTAATTTAGATTATTTGGGTTATATGCCGAATTAAGAATTATATTGATTTTAGATTCATTAATGGGTCAAGCATTTGAAATACAAATCAAGTGATCCATGGATGACACCCACTCATTCAATTCGAATCTAAATGTATAAGTGAATTAACTTGTAAATGATGTTGACATGTTTTTCTAAGAACTTTTTTCTTGTAATTATAAATGATATTTGATTTTTTATAAAATAAATAAAATATTTAATCACTATTATATTACAAAAAATTTCCTCGAACAAACATCCTCCTTTATTAAAAAATATGTGTAAAATTTAGATTTTACTTAACCTAAATCTAACATGAACTAATCTAAATTTGATCTAATTTAATTGAATTATTGATTATCATTTTGTCAACTCAAATAAAGGACAACTCGGATGTAATGACTCAATCTCACCCAAGCCGATTAAACAACCACGCCTAACCATACATGGATAGTAAGGAAGCGTTTAGAACGAAGATAAAGTTGTAATTTGGATAGGCTGCGGGTGAGTGGGGAAATATAATAAATAACAACTTCATCATGATGGCTAAGTAGATGTATAAGTTTGATCTTATTTAATTTGAATTCAGATGAGGTATTAAAATATTTGATGTCACGTATCTCGTAATCTACAATAAAAATTTATGTCGTATTTATCCACGAGCAGCGCACATAGGGATGCAAATAAGTTAGTTTCCAGTAAAATTTAGGTAAATTTATATCATGTTTATTTATAAAATTTATATTTATATTTTATCTATTTATAATTAAATATTTATTTATAAATTGATCTTACTATCTAATCATATTAAATTAGAGGGAAGAGAAAAAAAAATTTATAATATAATTCATTAATTATTTATTTTTAATAAAATCTTAATATAAGAGTTTAAGTTACTCTAATTTTATCGATCTCTACTAAAATTATTACAAAAAGAACTTTTAAAGGAAAATACATGAAAAATCAAAATACAAAAAATGTAAAGAAAGATCAAATAAAGTACCTTTCAAATAAAAAATCTTTATTTCCAAAATAAATATTTAATGGAAACTTTAGAAGTATTCTTACCCTTCAAAATCATGAAAGAAATCATAAAGAAGATTAATGTTAAGGGAACGAGGGATTTATAATGGAACTAATATATATCTTATATAAATGGAAAATTTATTTGGATATTCGGATAAGGTAAAAAGACATATTATATCTCATGTAAATGGAGATTTTCATATCCATATCTATATTGAAATCTGATTAAATTTTTTAGATAAAATTCATATCTAAACCTGATCAAATTCAGGTCAAATTTTACCTATTTTTTTAATTAAATTAGATCAAATTTACCCAAACTTATATTTCTAGACACATTAGATGTCCTGTTGGCATGTGATGCGATAACCCTTGCGGTTACGTTATCACAAGTCAAAAGTTATTTTAAATGTTTTAGCTTACCTAATTAAGTACAGTTTAATCTTCGTTCAAAAGGGCTTCCACTTGGAAGATGAGTTTTCTTGGAATATAAAAATACAAGGTGTATGAGATCACTCTTCGTGTGCTTTTTTACCAAGGAAGAAGAAAGCTATCATTGATCTTGATTTTCTACATCATAAGTCATTCTATTCTGTCATTTAGCTTATGTTCTTCATGTGATAGTTGAATTGAATGACTCAACAACTGTGTAATGTGACGTGTCCCTGAACTTGAAACCTTTCAACAGTCTTATATATACAACTAAGGCTCTGTTTGCTCGTGGGTATGGAGAGATTTTTCCTCCCATACGTGTCGTTCGGTAATTGAAATATTAAGTTGTGGAATAAATTATGGATTAAGTAAATTTTGATATTTAATTGGTTAATGCAATAAATAGCGGAGTAAAGTAAAGTTATTTCGATTGGAGTATTTGGTTAATAGAATAAATGATGAAATAAAGTATTGGATGTTTGACTAGTGGAGTCTCCCATGCACTTACTTCTCTCTTCACAGTCAATCCCGTTTGCCTGTGCTCTCCCCTTTGTCATCGGCTAAGTAACTTAACCAGTCACAATTGCAACATTCGATCATCACCATTTCCCATGCCCTCTTCTTTCCACCACCTGGTGCAACATATGATCGGGTGAGATTCTCACTCAGCCAATTGCCTCACCTCGTGTGCCTCTTTATCAACCGACTGCCTCAATCTTGCAACCGACAAGTTCCTCACTTAGTCAGTTGCGCATCCTCACCACGCCTCTCGCGCATGAGAAAGGGCATCAGGTTAAGTCTCTGCGAGTAGTTAACTTTGGTGGCTTAACTTTATTTCATGACCTCGGTGGAATAAAGTTGCACTGAGGTAGACAAAGAAAAGTCGATGTAAGCGATGGGGGGTTAGGTGCTAGGTTAACTCAATTAACGCGAGAACCAAACACCACCTTAAAGTTTTTGTTGAATTTTCTCACTACTTTAATCCAAATTTTCACATAATTATTTTTAATTATTTCAATAAAATCACAATAATATTTACTCATATTTTTACTATTAAATAGATACTTACTACAACCTACTTTCACTTTTAATATTAAATAAATATTTATTAACATTCTCCACTCTTATACTATTAAATAAATATCACTAACATCACATTATTAACTAATTATTTTATCCTTTCACTTAACTCTCTCATTACTCTACTATCCAAACAAATATTTATCTTCACTTATTTTATTTTAATCTTATTATACAATATTTTATCTAGACTTCGAACGGATCCTAAGATTTTGAAAATTCCCCTTTTTCCTCTTTCTTCTCCGTGGTTGGCTATGTTGTTTCCCTTGTCCGCAAAACTAAAGAGATGAGAAATTAGTAAAGTTTCAGGTAGGTAAATCGGATGATATATGGCTCAAGTCTACGTACTTCCATTTCCATACTTGCTTTAATCAGGTTGAATATGAATTCAATTTAGATAAAAATTAGATATAAATATAAATCAGATATTAATACAAGATATAGTCTCCTGTCAAAAAAAAAAAAAAAACAAGATATAGCCAATAAAAATACAAGATTGACTAAAAAATGGATATCTTAGGGCTTTCGATCTCTCTATAGGAGTATCAAGGGATCAAAATAGTTCTTTAGGTTTAAATGTAGAATAAACTAAGTTAAATCAGTTATAAATCCATAGGAAATACAAAAAAAAAAAATCTAAATCCATATCTAGCCGGCATCCATCAAAATTTCAAATTGACTATCCATATCTATATTTATATTTGATAAAATATCTAAACCTGAATTTTAAGAAATCTAAAACTAACTATGTCCCAAACTTAATTATTAGATATGTGAATTCATATCCAATAATGGATTGTCTAATGATATCAAGTGACAATCATAGAATGGAAATTCTTTTGCATTCTAACTGTCAGGACAATATTAGCCAAGCGATTGGCTGAGTTCCCAAAAGCAAGGACAAGGAACATGTCAAACATTCTTATAGGTTGTGTTTGGCAGAGGATTTGTGTTTAAAGTTGGGTAAAATTTATGAAGAATTTGAATCAATGTTTGATAATTTTTGAGGCATCAATGTTCTCTTTCCAATATTTACAGCTCGAGCTATTAAAAGAAAACAAAAATCGCACATGCTTCTATACATGAGGGTACCACCACCCACTCATCTCCATCCTTCCTGCTGCAGCAGATCTGCACGATGCAGGACCCGAATCTACCAATCAAACACATCAGAACTTTTGTGATAAGGGGGCAATTTGTTCACATGCGAGTAAAATCAGCATTGCAGAACACCAGTCTGCCATCCATATACGCTTGCATCTATTTGTTATTGGTTTTATTAAATATCAAAACTTCCTGTGAGGTAGAAGTTGATAAGAACATGACGCAGCAATTCTGTCAAAACTCCCTCCAAGTAGCTGGAGATAAGCTTAAAAAATAGGATAAAGGAAAAGCATGAAATGTTATCCCCTCCATCCCAATCCGAAGAAGAAGCAGAAGAATCGACCAACCGGATCCCACGGGATCTGTGATGGTTCAATCTCGATTTGGTTTGAACCCATTTCGGTTCGATTATGTTAAGAATGAGAGAATAATTTTTTTACTAAAATAAATAAGTCATACCTCTCTTTATATACATAGAGGATTTGATACATTAAGAAAATATAATGACCAAGTTATTAAATATAACATAGGCTAAAATAAGAAAGACAATCAAATTCCTAACTAATTGGATCCTAATTTATTTCCTAAAAATCTCCTCCAAGTTGGAGTGTGCAACATCCAACCTAAAGAAGTCATGATAAACGAGGGACTCCCACCCTAATCCAAGCAGTCGAAGGATCGCACAGCAATAGACAAGATTCAGAGATCAACTATAGACGACAAAATAACTAGCATCTGCATCTGCAACTACTGATCGTTTGTCTACTTGTACCTCCCGCGTAAGGTGCTGGGTATGTGAAAAATAACAACTACTACTCGGGTGTTGGCGCTCCCACCTTCAAGAATCTAAAGACAATATGGCTTCTTGGTCTTCTTTAGTGTGCATATGGTCACACAAGTACTATTGCTCCTACACCCTGCGAGATAGCGTATCGTGCTTGGTTTCTCTGGACGTGCATAAAGTCACCTCATTGCCATTGCTCCTATACCCCAAGAGCCAATCAAAACACTCTAGGCACGTGAAAGTACATCCCATCAACGTGACGATGCAGATCTTTGCCTTTGCTTCTGCAAATTGCCTTGGGATGCAAACGCTAGTCCTTGTAAGCTTGAAATTAATCCTCTCGTAGCGCCAACGAGACACTTCTCACATGAGGAGACTCCTTATGTAATGAAGTGGAACTCTATGCAATATAAGTGAGGGAAGGATCATCGCTAAGGTTGGTATGCGTGAGAGGAGACTCATCATGCAAATCAACACATCTTCGATGTGATCTTCAAATCTAGCGACCACCAAAGATTGTCCAAGGCTGCACATGATAGTACTGACCCCATTGGAGCCGTCGCGGCAACGTTGTGGGCTTCAGGTGACTCGGATAAGGAATCAATGTTAGGATTTATCCCAAAATCAAGGTGACTATCTTAGAGTTCTAACAAGACCAATGAGCGGGGAGAGGAGGTCCAAAATGGGGATTTAAATCCCCTTCATAGACGACGGCAGTTGAAGCCAAATCGACTCACCGACGATGATCACATCGGCCAATGGTCACCAAAGGGGGTGTGGTTGGTTAGCAATGAGCTAATAATGCGTGCTCCCCCCCCCCCAGGTCGACAATGACCTAAGCAACAGTTAGTGGTAGTGATGATGATCTTTGGCTGTTGTTACAGCTACTATTGGTGGATTCGAACGTTGAGAAAATAAGAGACAGAGATTTGTTGAAGAGAAGAGAAGGGGCCTTCCCGGTAACTCGTTAAAGGTCGACAGTCTCACCAAAGACCCCTCTCCTCTCTCTAAGATTTCTTCTCTCCTAATCCTAAGCTACAAAGATTAGTGACTCTCATATCACATTAAGAACAAGGAAAATTTTTTTCTTATTAAAATAAATAAATCATATCCCTCTTTATATGGAAAGAGAGTTCAGGATAATAAAGAAGTATAACTAACCTGCTAAACATAACAAAAATTAAATTAGAAAAAATAATTAAATTCCTAACCAATTAGATCATAATTTATTTGTTTCCAATCTATAAGAATGGACTTTAAACGTGTAAATTAGAATGAAATATAGTTGGCTTAATCTAAATTGAATTTCTGCTATTGGATCCAAGAGTTTAGAAAGAATAATCTTGTTAAAAAGTTTCTTGATGACACAGCATAGTCAAACTAAAAAGTATAAGAATGATGTACTTTCTCGAACAAAATGATTCAGAGAGAGCCTCTGAGATGAAGCAACAAGTAAAAAATGGTCACAGCGATAACTGTCTTGTAACTTTATTTCGAAGAAACAAGATGCATTTTTTTATTAAAAAAAGAACAGAGTGCTGTTTTGAAATATCTATATCAGCCCTCGTATCAACCAAGTCCTAATTTCAATGTCGTTATCATTGTCGAGAAATTATCTTCTTGGAAATTCAGCTAACTGTCATCAAATTATGCGTAGAGAAAAAGGTTGCCTCAGCTGTGCATATCACCAAAAGTTTTAAAACCTACCCAATAATAATAATAACAAAACACGCAATCCCCCCAAAACAAACACACACACACCAAAGATTAAAACCAAGCCCCATCTAAAAATAAAGATCAAGTAAAACAGTATCATGGCTCTGATCCTTCCTTCTCTCGGTCCATCACAGCAAAGGAACCCTGCTTTCTCACTTGTCTTAGTGCCTCACAACAAAGCAACACTGCTCCTCCACAAATTGTGTACCAAATAAGATCCAATTAACTGCTCAAAACCAAAGCCAGACCCAACAGATCCCATAATGATCATTCTAGGATCTAAGAGACAATGAGGGTGACTCCCTAACTACCAAGCTCAATCAATAATTAGTGCAGACATTGCCATCCTTCTACTAGCCGCAGCAAATGACATGTATATGGTTAATGGATATGAGAATGAAGATGACCTTCTCTGTGGAGTAAAGCGTGATGGTAAAACTTGATTAAAACTTGAAAACTCAGTAAAAAGGGGAGGAAAAGGCATTAGAAAAGCAACTATACCAGGTATCTACAGTTACAAATTAAGAGATTCTTGCAGATTTCTTACCATAAGCACGCACATACAAATATCCAAGTCAAGGTACAGCACATAGCGTACCAGCATATCACATGATAACCATTCAGATGAAAAAGCACGAATTTAGAAAGCACACTACCAGAAACATGGGCAGCCTCTTATTTAGGCATTACAAATCAAAGATGCACGAAGGTAAAAGCTCCCCTAGACATTCAACTCCTCTTCCCCATCCATATGCATTGTACCTACCATTTGCCAACATGAAAGAAAAAAAAATCATTAGTTAATGAATAGAAGATAATCAAAAGCAATAATGGCATCCATCAATAAGGATAGCTGTACAAAACAAGGACGAAATGCTTGTACTACCTATATTTACATAAATAGATGCTGATGACCATACATGATTCTCTTAGTAGATGGCATTTTCGATCATGGGCATGTCATCGAAGCTCCAGAGATCCATTGAGCTATCATTCTCGTCACTATCAAATAGGATCCCATCAGACTCCTCAGAGCTGCCCTCGAGGTAAGGGACCTCGAGAAATTTCAGGTATGACTCAAACACCGAGAGCTCCTCAGATAACTTCAAGGTGCTGTCTTCTGCTGCAACGGCTTCACCATAGTTGTTCTTCAGCTTCTTCTGTGGGTTCGCATCCTCAAAGAAGTCGAACTCATCGAACCCAAATGGAGCAGGTGAGAGCATGGGCATGATAGCAGGGCTTTTAGGCCCCGTGTTGAATTCGAATTCAGAAGCACTTGACGAACCACTGCCCTGATCAGATAGGAAGCCAAGACCAGCATCTTCAGTATAAGTATCCATGCTGGTGTCTTGCTTCACCGGCACCTTCTGTTCTATGGTTTCAAAAGTATCGTAGAATCCATATTCGAAATTGTTGGGGTAATTGACGCTTGGTTTTGGACCGTTGTTCCCAGCCATGCTATT
The DNA here is from genome assembly GCA_037157565.1 of Thalassia testudinum. NCBI lineage: Eukaryota > Viridiplantae > Streptophyta > Magnoliopsida > Alismatales > Hydrocharitaceae > Thalassia > Thalassia testudinum. The sequence continues at coordinate 12,128,591 of JAZHRO010000051.1, forward strand.
ATTTGATGCTTTTTTTGAAGCAGATTTTCGTGTTGTGGCAGGTGCCTGGTTGGGGAAATTCACCTTAGCCTTCTTGCCTCTGATCTTCCGGGCTTCTGCATCGTAAGCTCTGGCAGCTTCCTCTGCAGTGTTGAAAGTGCCAAGCCAAACACGAACGCCTTTGCGGGGATCTCTGATCTCTGCAGCCCATTTACCCCATGGACGCTGACGGATTCCTCTGAATTGATTTTTTCTCTTCCTTCTATCAGTAGTTTTTGTTGGCTCAGCAGCCTTCAGATTGGTAGGCACCTCTGCGGCAAAACAAGCAGGCAGCAGTCACAGAGGTCTCTACCCTAAAATTACTCAAGATCTAAAGACTAAAAGGAATTTAAGCCCATTAAAAGATGTTTCGACAGACTTTTCTGTTTGACCTTTAAATCATTCAAAACCCAAGAAACTGCATAGGGGAAGCAATAATGAAAAAGTAAGATCCACATCATGTAACTAATTTGAGTCCGTGCGATCTCACCATGAGTATAAATGCCAAATGTTCATTTCTTTACCCGTGTTAAGAGTTGAATACTGAGATCTCCTTGGGTGGATGCCTACCAGTCAACAACCACAACAATCTGGACAGAATTGTTCAATAATCACGAAAGCAAGTAGCTTCTGGCCATCATGGCAATTTAAATCGGAAAGATTGATGTGAAGCTTGATCTTTCTCTGATGATGCACACTTTTCTTTTCACTCCTTGATAACTTAAACATGATGAATAACAAACAAAACTGTATGAAATCATCAAATTTCTCATCAAAATTCTACTTCAATTCAACTGATTAGCGTGAAAGGACTGAAGTTTAGGAAATTCCAAAGAATAAAACGAAATTTTCATTTTAAGATATTGAACAGGAAGGGAAGTGTAAAATTGTTACACAACACAGATATTTCTTGATTCTGGATCTATGGTCCCAATACCAAGTGGAGAATGTCAGTAGAAAGCAACAAAAAAAAAAAAAAAGAAAAGAAAAGATCTATTATGTAAATAGCATACAGATCATAAACCACATGTCCACAAAATGAGTACCAATAACCATTTGGAGGAACGAAATGGCAAAAGATGTTGAGTAAGCCATACTATTTGATTACGCAAATCTTGTTAAGTATTCATGATTATGCTCCAATCAAACAATTATCTATCCAAGCACTCTGGAAAAAAATAAAAATAAAATAAAACAATATGTCAGAGTCAAAATTTTGAATACCATGAAGTCCAACTCTTAAGCAACAATGATCTAGAAGCAAAGAAATATCTCCCAGAAGCTCAGAGCAACCCACCAAAGAATATCTTCTCCAAATGATTGTATGATACAAGAAAGTCATCTACCAGTCAAACACTAATCAAGTTCTTTTCCAGGGAAAAGCATCCCAGGAAAAAATTAAAAAAAGAAACCAAAAAATATCCCTGATCAGTAAAGAAATAAAACAAAAGGAAAACAAAAAAAACAAAGAACAAAACCCGTTTGGGTGCACATGAGAACTCCATCCCCAGCTACCAATCTTGGCGTTTGCCCACAAAAAATCGAATCCTTGATATGAAACCCATCTGGATCACAGACAAACGAACTCGATCCCCAGCTGTCTTATCCATCAAATTCGAAATCTGCTGTGCAAAACCCATATGGGTCACGGGAGAACACCATTCCCAGCCATCAATCTCAACATTTTACTCACAAAAATCCGGATCTTTTCAACAAAACCCATTTGGGTCACTCGCGAACTCGATCCCCCAGAACCCCAGCTATCAATCCCAAAGGACACAAACTTTCACCCATAAAATTCGAACTTTATCAGCAAAGCCCCTTTGGGTCACACGAGAACTCCATCCCCAGCTACAAATCTCAACGCTTCATCCACAAAAATCGAATCTTTCCAACAAAACCCATCTTGGTCACACGAGAACTCGATCCCCACCTACCAATCCTGATATTCCACCCAACAAAATCGGATTTTTTCACCGAAGCCCATTTGGGTCACATCAGAACTCGTTCCCAATCTACCAATCTTAACATTTCATCCAACAAAATCGGATTTTTCCAACAAAGGGCCATTTGGGTCACACGAGAACTCGATCTCCAGCTACCAATCTCAACAAAAAAATCAAATCTTCTCGCACGGTTTCACCTCTTGGGGAGGGATGCTTGGCGGAGAAAGCGAAGGGCTTGACATCGACATCCTCCTCCTCCTCCTCCTCCTCGGAGGAGGAGTCGTTCTCGAACTCCTCGAAATCGGCCTCGAAGTCGTCAACGGCGAGCCTTCTCTTCACCTTCCCCTGCTTCTTCCCGTTGGCTTCGAGGTCGGGCCAGAGGAAGTCGGCGGTGAGGCGCCTCGAAGCTCGGCTTGGGGGGATCAGATTGGAGATGATGGCACCTCCACACATCGTGATCCTTTAGCTGTGGTGGTGGTGGGGAGGGGCCTCTGTGAGGGGAGTGGGTGTGGGTGGGAAGGTGAGACCTTTTATGGCGTAGGAAAGGAAGAGAGATGGAGAAGGCAAGTTGGTGGCTGAGCAGAGAGACAGGGAGACCTGAAGAGTTGGGAAAGTGAGAAGTTTGTGGGTGAGAGTGGAGGGGGCGTGTGGTTCGCGGTGGGCACTGGAGTTGGACTTCGTAGAAAGTAGCTGTAAGCATGCGAAAATGTTTGCCACACTTAATATCTAATCAAAAAATACATCCATGAATATCTGAGTCATTCGTGGGGATAATAAGATAAAAATTCTCTTGTATTTTTTTCTTATTGGTCTTACGGATGTTTCAGAGTTTCATAGATGTATTTTTTGGTAGGATATTAGGTGTGTCTACCACTACTCGTAAGTACATAGTCACATAGGGGGCTTTTTTCTCTCTCTCTCTCGTTATACTCTTTTTTTTTTTCTCGAAATTAAAAGAAGATTTACAAATTTAAAAGGATCCTTTAACGTCGCAATCTACGGAGAGTTGTCGCAGCTATTTTGACCTCTCGGGTTACGATATCTTATCAGATTTATCGGCTCCTCTCACTATACTCGACTATTTTTATTGAAGATGTGTCCCTGAGTGCACGTTTTTGCTCTGAATGGTTTTTTTTGTTTATTTGATTCATGTGGATTCTTACCAACTGTTGTGTTTACCGATCTATGTCATTTTAGCGAAAATCTATAGGCTTACAATATCAATATAACAAAATAAAAGGAGAGATTACAAATGATCCCGTAGCACTTGAGGATTAAAATACTCAAATTAATTAGAGTGAAGATCAAAGAAGACATTTGGTATGTATTTATAGAGTTTTTAAGATCATAATTTGGTCTTAGAAGCCATTGAATTTCAAAAACTCTTTTAGACCAAATAGCTTAAGTCAACAACCCAAAGATTAGCTTGATAGATGTCTGCATATAAAGATAGGCATCTTTTACTTACAAAAAGGCTAGGAATTGGACTCAAAATTTGGCATTTGTTTCTTTCTAGGTAACCATCCTAAAACTTGAATTGATGCTTCCAAGGAAAAGTCTAACTTTCTAGTCTAGAATAATAAGAAGTTCAATGAGATCGTCTAATCATAAAGAATCAGCATTTAATTAAGGAAAATTGGCATTTGGAAATAAGGATAGAAATTTGGAAATCTAAGAATTTCTCCATCAAGTTACTGAGTTAAGTGCTTGAATGCAGAATTTTACGAAGTCATCTAGTCAAGTAAAGAGGCATCCAGAATAGAGATATCAAGTGCTTAATCATTGATACAAGTGTTTGAATGTCTTATTCAAAGAAAATTCAAGTTTCTTGCTAACAACACAAGTTCTCTACAGGTCAGCTGAAATTTAGTACAATGCATTTATTTTGAGGAGAATAAATGTTTACAAAAAATGCAGGAATCCATAGTCAAAAAAGGCATTAAGTTTAAAAGTAAAATGTCTAGAGTTGAATATTAAGGATTCAAAATCAAATGTTTGAAGTCAACTCTAAGTAGGCATCTAGGGGATGTATTAGACAAATGAAACCCTCAAACAAGATAGTATATTAAGTTATGAAATGAAATATGATTGAATGGGTTGAATTTGGTAGTGAAAATTAAAAGAAAGCAAAAGTTAGGCATCTAGGTTTCTAATTAGGCACCTAAACTACTTCAAAAGTTGTGATTTTGAGAGATTTAAGAGGAATCTTAAGGAGATCTTTTGAGAGACTAGGAGAATAGGTTTCCTAAGAAATAATCAAATGAATTTAAAGGCTCTTTGACATTCTAATGAAAGAAAAGCACATTAAAAAAAAAAGTCTTTTGATCTTCTTCGAGTCCTTAAAAATTGCTTTCCAAGAATAGTTTTCTTGCTTTTTCTTTTGAGAGCAAATTCACATTCTTTCAAATCCTCGACTTCCTAAACATGTTTGCTCAAGTCTAAGGTAAAGATTGTAGATTTGCTTCATCATTATCAACATCATTTTAATGGAAAAACTTAATGCATATGTAGAAATACACTTGCAAGAAATGGCGCATTAGGGAAATGTCAAGATTGTTCAAAACTCTTCAAACATGAAAACAACTATCCTAAAACACTCAAATCGAATCAAAACATTGGAAAACCCTTTACTAATAACATAAAATAAGGGATTATACCTCTATGATTTATTACCATGGGATTAATGCAGTAATGGTATTCTCAAACATTCTCTAAGCAATGTTCTTAGTGCAAGTCATTATGGCACCAAACTCGTTGGTTGGACTTCACTTCTGAATTGCAAGAAGAATTGCTTCTTATCATGTAATGGAACTTCTCTTCAATTCACTGTGGTGCATGAATTCCCAGAGAAAGAAGGCAAAGGGGCATACCTTATACAAGTAAGAAACAAGGAGCGAGAAAGACTAAGAGTGATGGTTGGAACAATTGAATTAAATTGGTCTTAAGTGGAGTGTCTTAGCCTCTATTTATAGGGAACTAGAACCCTAGTAGAAATACAATTCCTATATGAAATATTTACCAAAATGCCACAGGCTATGGAACTTTCCAAAATTCTTAAAGTTACCAAATTACTACAATGCCATTAGTACTTTAAGCACAAATAAATCTATGTTCCCAACTATTTGAAATATATACCTTAATTCCTATTCTATTCCTGAGTTGTTGGTTATTGAATTATGCTACAAGTAGAACTTATAAGCAAATTGTAGACTATTATGATTAGGATCACTCTGGAACAATTGCTAAGATCTAATCTCAATTTTTTTTTATTCAATTAATTCTCAAATCTCTAATCAATAAAAACACAAGCATTATTCAATAATGCTATAGTTATGAATATTCTCCAATTTAGTAAGAGTTCCTATGCCCAATCAAACCTGCTAGGTGTTCATCATGCAATCTTAGTAAAGAGTGATGGTTATTGGATTGTTAAGGCATTATATATTATGCATGTCATATGCCTTGCACACAAGGAGACATATGATTAGTTTTTAAGGTCTAAGATCCCATGCCACTGTCATCCTTTCCAGAACTAATATATTTAAAGTGCCATTATGTTTTAGATAGAAGCATATTGAATAACTTCTATAGGTTCATTCAGTTCCTTGTTTCTTATTTTGTCTACCTATTGAAAAACATTGGGCTAGAAAAATAGAGCTCAAAACCTACTTCAACAATCAGAGCTATGTAAATCCTTCTTAAGAAAACATATATATCGCGCATTTTATTACGTAAACTAGCTTCTCAACATGTTGGACTTATATTTTGCAACCTCAATCATTAAATTGCCAAATCCATATGATTCCAAATAAGTCATAGGTTCTTTTCTCACATACAAGGACAGATGCCTCTTTCTCTAAAGATAGTTCAAAAGAGAACTTCTATGATCTTTCTTTTGTTGATCAACCCTTTCATCATGCTTATGTGATAATTCCAAAATCTCCATCCCCTAGGAAACCATTTCGTTAGGAACTCAACCATGTGATTGTATCTTTAATGGCTTAGAAGATTGTCATCTCTTTTGAGACTATAAAATATGATCATGACAATAAGTTCATAATAATGATTATAAACAAATCTTAATCTTGTACACATTATCTAGAACCATTCCAAACTATTGATACACCATCTTTCACTTGTCTAAACTAGCCTTTGTACAAATTATCATTAAAAGCACAAGCAGGACAATATAGACATATTTCTACTGAATATTTAGTTATTGTGATAAATGGAAAGAACATATTTAATTCATTTACCAATTATATAATCAAATTGCTTGCCAAAGGCACATAACTCCAATTGCTTGTACTAAATACAAAGTCCTAGTTGAGATAAGACAAAACTCATCCATGATTACTAAGAATCCTCTTTATAGTAGGAGAGAAATTAGATAGCCTAGCCTAATGGCTTATGTTACTAATCCTTTCTATAATGGGGAAAGCTATATTACACAAAGTTGAACTTTAATAATTACCTTTTCATTTTATCAAGGTAACGTCAACTTATTCAAGTTATAGCTTAAAGGATAACTTGACAAATACGGGGCAATTTACTCAATTTTTAAATTTACTCAAAGACCATAGAGTCTATTAAGTGCAAGAATCGCTTGTGGTGAGCAATGCCCTCCACCTAATTGAACTATAGCTCATCCATCCTTGAATTATTAGCACCTCTCTTTAGAATGACTTTTGAACCTTGAGGAAGTTATCATTAAAGAGTGTTAGGCAAGGAAATATTCAACCTATCCCAAAATAGGTAATAGATTTAAGAATGAAGAATATAATGTTGTCAAGTAATTGGATAAAAGAAGAGTCATTTATTAGGTTCATGCTTTTCTAATGCTAGATTTTATAGAGAGCTACATTTTAAATTCACTAAGAGTAAATGAATAGAATTTCTTACCCATGGTAAGTTTGCACATTATTTATTTGACGATTAGTTGCTTCTTATATGAAATACATTCAAAGAGAAAGGCCTCCATTATCACCCTACCAAATTGTTGAATAGTGTGCCCATTATTGTAATGATCCTTGGTGGAGTTGTGATCTTGCAATTAAAGTAGTTGTTGTGGATATACAACATGATTGGTAATGAACATATAACTGTAGGGACAAGATTGTAAAAATCACAACCATGACTTATTATAGTATTATGGAAAAAACTTTCAATTAGTTATTCTTAAAGATAACAAGCCTCTACACTTCAATTATCCAAGGTAAACTTGATTCTAATCTCCCTTAGGGCTAGAAAACTAAGCACTAGAGCATTCCTTGCTTGCAAACTCAAAGACATTCTAACTTAGAGGGAAAGGAATTGAAGAAAATTGAATTAAGTAAATCTTCTAAACCCAAGGTCAAGTAACACTAAGGTCTAACTAAAGATATGGCCTAACCTGAAATTTTTACTTAATATTGAGATTAGGCACCTTGACTTAATCAAGGCATAAGGCTCTAGGGTCTATTCTCCATATTTGGCCTTAGATCCATCTTTTTAGGAGCTAAATCTTAGAAGCTTTTGTAAGATTTCGCTTACAAGATCCTAGTATGTTCTTTCACAAGTCCTTTAAGGATTTAGCAAAATCTAACATTGCAATCACCTCTCCAAATTCAAATGACCGTGATCCTTATTGAGTTGTAGAGTTGTAATTGTACAACTAGAGAAGGTTCATCTTATATTAGGTTCTGAAATTGTTTGGCCAAGAAAATGGGCCATTCCTTTATAAGGAATTGGTCATGCACATATTTCATTTCGATGACTCTGATTAAAATAAATTATCATATTTTAAGTTAAATTCTATTTTATTATAATTCAATTAACCTCTAAAGTTTGCATTCTAATCTAGCTTTAACTCTATTTGATCGATTCCCTTACCCTAGATGACCTAAGGTACACTTAAATGGTCTCAATTTTTTATATACTACTACTGCCTATTAGTGAATTAGAGCCTCTAAAGTCTATCATTCGTGGTATAGTGAACAACCTTGTTGACCATTCATCTTAACTAGACAACAAGGACCTCTACATTTTTAGGAACTCTTTAATCTTTTGGTGATTAACTATAGGAGAGTCTAGTCATTTGGATGACATGAAGTTAATTTGTCTCAATTGGTGAATAACTTATACATCTAATGTTCAATTAGTTTCACTCCTACACCAATTATTTTCTTCTAAGGCTACACCATTAAGATCCTTGTTTGATTTCCAAGAGTTCAAGAAAATGAACCATTGTTTAATATAATAAGGGGAAAAATATATATATATTAAAAGGTATGTCATTATCTCAAACCAATATGAACTTTTCGAATCCATTTGCGATCTCCACTCCAATGTTCAATTACAACACATGCATGAAAGAATCAACATTAATGGCTTAAAAATGCAAAACTTTGGCTTTTGAGGAATTAAACTAAAATGCTACTTCTCTTGCTTCTCACTATTTCTCGTATTCATCTTTTAATCTTTAACTGTGAGCTTAGCACCCACTATTTGCTACTTGGGGATGCTCTTAGTTGTTTCACACAGGGTGGAGTTGCTAGTTGTTGGCCACTTCAAGTTTGGATGTGGCCTCTGCGCTAGGCATCAAGAGTTTCTTGTGTGGTGGCTATTCCAATGGTGTTCCCTTGGTTGCCTTAGTCACAGGGTAGTCTTTCTCGGTCTCTTGGTTGCAAAGCAGTCCCTCCCTAACCTCCAGTCGATGGTTGGCATTCATCATTCTTATACACATTTCATAGCTAGTTCCAAGGTATTTTGCACCTGCACTATAGTATTAGGCATGCATTAGGCATACCTGCATTTTAAAAGCATTGCATGCATAACTAGGTTTTTATAGGATCTTACCTTTTTATGTGTATTACATACTTGTTAAGGAATGCGAGAATCTTGCAAAGCATTTAAACCCTGACAAACTAAAGAGAAAGGCAGAACCCTAAAGAAGAAGAAGAAGAAGAAGTCTCCAGCATCACAGGAGTTCTCTAAGCTCCCTTCCCAACTCCAGTCAGCTCATCTCAGCTCCTACTAGCTCCTCCTATCTCAAGCTAGCTCAACTATACTTAACTACTAGCTAGCTTTAGTAAGCTAAGCTGGCTGAAATGACCCATCTCGAGGGTCATTTAGGCTCTTCAAAAAATGTAGGGGCCTTATCGTAAATTATGTACACCAAAGAGGACCCCGTGCTGAGTTTTGATTTCTAGAGGGGTTTAACACTATTTCAAACCCCCTGGGACTTGCTTTGTGGGCTCTACGGAAAAGGGGGGATTTTGCGGAGCCAATAACGCAATTGACCCTGGCCCCACACCTCACCCCACACAACTCCCACGCACACCCACCCCAAACCCTAAGTCCTCCCCTATAAAACCCCATCCACTCCTCTACCCTCTCAATCCCATGACACCTACACCACCCCTCCTCTACCCTTGCTTCAACAACCGTCACCCCCTTCTCTTCTTCCACCTTGTGACCAAGAGTAAGGGAGGAAGAGAATGGGAGCAACAGGGAAAGGGAGAGCATGAGGGGAGAGGTGTGTACGGGAGGAAGAAGGGAGCAGTAGGAGGAGCTGGGAGAGAAAGAGAGAGCGTGGGAGAGGGAGAGTAGCAGGGGAAGAAGTTGCTGCAGCTCCACGGGTGGGGAGGAGAGATTCTTGAGGAGGTTCTGCGCACAGATATTTCCGTAGTATCATACTTCTACGACATTTACTAGACGTCTGGAGGGGTCGTCGAATGTCCAGAGCGAGCTCAGGACGTCTGGTAGCATGCAGAGTGTCAAGGTATTTTCTTTACCCGAGCTCTAAGCCATGCATACATACAATAGTAGTGTTAAGGTGTCGTGCTCTGTTGCACGTGCGTGCATAGGTACGAGGGACATTGGAAAGGCATGTTGGCACGGTGTTCGAGGCACTTTAGGATGTCTGCTCTCCCAGATGACCGAGAGTTGTGTCAGACGTCTGCTAACCCCCTCAGACGGCTGTAAGGGGTAGCTAAACAGACGCAAAAAAGCAAGGTGAGATCTTGCACTCATTTAAGACATCTGGGACTCACCCTAGACATCTAATTTTGGTCAGGGTGCGTGTGTTTGAGTCAATTCAGGGCCCAAACGAAGTCAATTTTGCACAAACGAAGTACTGTTGGTTTTCTTTCGGAATTTCCTACATGTTAGAGTCCTTTCCATACTATTTCAAGCTTGTTTGACATAATGGAATATTGGTCGATGATGTTAATGTTTGGCTTGACTAACTATTTAGAATAGGTCTCCAGTCCGTAGTACACACGGGACCTGCGGAGACATCAAGATCCACCGTTCATGCCCCCATACCACCCATACACATTGGTAGAGTGATCCTCTCTACTCCTGTGATTTAAATCATTAAACTACATGCTAAATTGGAAATATCTGCTTGAAACCTAGGACATGAGATGAACCCTAAGACTGAGAATGTGAATGTTTATATTCGATGCATGAACCTTGCTTGCTATAAATTGAGAATGCATGTGGTTAAATTCCCTACCGTGAGTAATGAAATATTGAAAATGATTGTGATAATTTCCTATCATGTTAATTTAGGAGCTGCCTGGTGAATGAATTAGAAACCAGAATGTGATAGAGATACATGCCATGTAATGAAATGAGACGAGTACTATGCATGAACCCTATGGGGAACTAGAAAAGGAATCAAAGTATAATGATATGGATATCTGATGTGGGATGGAACATGTTGCCTATTGGCATGTTAGTTGGCTATTCGGACTTGGGTATGGGCAGTGAGCTGGCCCTCATGCATGTGGTATCGAGGAGAGCTACCGTCACTTTTGTGTTGGGAGAGAGCTAGCCGCCCCTTGGGTTGCAACTTAGGGTTTGGGATTGGCCTCCCTACACCGACTCCTATTAGGTCCACTGGGCAAACCGGGATAGTCGGGAGAGGGTATGCAGACTGTTGAGGGGTGTGTCCACTATTCTATTCCGTGCTGTACGTTTAAGCGTACCTACTAGCGGAAATGATTGACCGCATGCCAGTGCGAAGTAGTTACCCGTGTGCTTAGCATGCGTGCCATAGTCACCGCTACGTCACGACCATAACCCTAGGGTGGTAGACCGGGTGTAGGACTACCACAGGGTACGCCCTCAACTAGGAGAGTGCCACGTGTACATCCTGCATTGCGGGAAAACTATATCAAGATCTTTCCCTTAGGGAACAAGTGGATTAAGAAATGTTATTGACCCTTACTAGAATAACCGAATTAGAAACACATAGTTAATTATGAACGAAAATAGATGATAATAAATAATTGGAAAGATGCATGAATAGTTTGCTGCTTTTCTTTTATGATTAAATGCATTAATATTCATCTGTACCACTCTACTCAGCATTAGTTGACCATAGATATATGTAAACATGTTCAGGTCAAGGAGTTGAGTAGCCAGCGCCACCGGCTGCAGAGGGTGCTGGGCCCAGTCAAGCCCAGTAGTAGTTGTTCTTTCCCTTTTTCCATTTCAGAGGCCTTTTGCTGTTGGTGAGTATCTATAGTATGTTAGAGCATGTTTTGTTTTGCCTCTCTACTTTAGTTGTGATGGCTATGTTAATGAACATTATTTTTCCACTTGTGGCACATTGTACTTTTGGGAACTCTATTCTATTTCCCATTGCTGCCTATTATTTATTTTGCTTAGTTACATTGTATGTGCGGTTGTGGTATGTTTCGTGCATTTGGTTATTTCTCATTGGATAACTGAATCTTGGGATTTAGTCGAGGTGGGCCATTCTCAGGTTCAGTAGGGAGTCGGGTTTGGGTCATAACACTAGCTAAGCTAGCTACCTAAGCTCTCCTCCTACATGCCTACCTAGCTCCCCTTATAACCTCCATATAACCATTCCACACCACCTCCTCATTCCCTTCATAAGTTGGCACCAAAATCTATGAACACCACTCTTAACCACTATTAAAGTGGTGCCAACCCTACCTTAACCCCCATTGCAATTGGCACCAAAATCTTCCAACCACCGTCTCCTCACACCTTCTCATGTGGCCCCAACTATATCCAACTATCCACCATGTAAACACCACTTGAAACACCACCCACACACCCTTGATCTTGGTGCGAACATACCCTCCACCAACCTCCACGCCAATCTTCTCCTCCTCCTCAATTTTGGCACCAACTCTAGGTGGCTAACCATCATAGTTGGCACCACTTTTAGCCATCCCTACACCATAACCACAACTTCCTTCCATGTCTATAAAATCACCACATAACCACCACCAAAAACTCATCCTTGGCTACATTATTTCTACCTTAAAACACTTATCATTATCCCTATAAGAGAGGCTAGGCATTGGAATTGGAGGGATCCCTACAATCCCCCTCCAATATCCAATTGTGTTTCCTTCTTCTTTAGAGCCACGCTAAGGAGGGCTACATGTGGACAATGGCTAGGAGAATTAAAGGGGTGGGATAGCACCCTTGATTTGCTGGAGAGATCATCATAATTATAGGAGCAGGAGGAGCCTCTTCTTCAAGCTCGAGAGCTTTCAAGTTTGGAGCGAAGATCGCCTTAAGCACTATTTTGGGAGCCTACTACTACTATCTTGTCTTTACTTTTGTACTTCCATTTTGTAGTAGTTAAGCTTTCTTGTACAATTGAGAATTTCTTGTGTGGAACCCTTCCACACAGGTGAGTTTCTCAAGTATTTTACTTGTGTGGATTCTTCTTCATGTTTATAAAAAATTCAATTGCCTTTCAATTTGAGTTTTCATAATTTTATGCTTCTTAAATTCCTTGGTTTTGTTACACTTCCTTCCTAATTATCCTGAGCAACACTTGCCTAGGGTGAGCCTAGGAAGGTTAGGTTTTCACTCCCATATTCGTAATTTTAGTTTACGCATTTATCATCACTTTCGTTGCCCTGTATTTTGGAAATCCTAAAAATCAAAAAGTATAAAAAGCCCAAAAATTCAAAAGAGCAAGTGAGAGTTCTATATTTTGATAACTACCTACCTCCCTTGGATGACCTGATTACTCATCACAAGTACTCGATTTTACAAGTTTAAAAGTGTGCGAAAGCATGTGTTACACTGACATTGAAAATCTGTATTTACAAATCACGCAATTTTCCGCACCATACCCTGCAACCTCCTAACAACTTGAGAACTAGGTTAATGTGTGAAAGATTAGGTCTCAACTAATTAGGGTGGTTAGGGTTGCAATTTTTCTTGATTTAACATTCTACTTAATGCTAGGTTATAACACATGGGTCTTATGTGGCATACAAGACTTGATGCCAAATGAAAGAACATAAAGAAGCAATTTAAAATGGCAACAAAGTGATAACAAAGCTAAAAGATGACCACTAAGCATAAACCTCATATATTTCACCACAAAGCCTAGTAGAACCAACATCTGGCTTGCTCTAAGAAATAACGCTAGTTCGATGACATACTAAACCTACTGCCCCACGATGCCATCTTGTCCTGAGAATAGGTCATAAGTAGGGAATGAGCTAAGTAGCCTAGTAGGGGTAGAACTTTAGGTGGAAATAAGAAAGAGAGGGTATGTTATTGGGCAAAATCGATGTTTTAAAAACTATGTTGTAATATAGCCAAAATTGCTTTGAAAATAAATATATTTATTACTCGAATTTTAAGTCCGAAGTCTAACACAGGGAGCAATATGGAATTCAAAACTCAAGATCACAATTTGAATTAAAAATATAAGAGATTGCAATAAGAATAATGTCAGGTATCAATGTGCAAAAAGAATGGAGTAAAATGGTGATTTAAATAACCAATTACTCCTCACAAATAACAACTAAATCAAAGCCTCAAATATATGTAATCAGATGTATCAGATGGCTTAAACAGCCTGGTGCTACAGTGTTGTTTAGAGACTCAAGGGTCTCTCTTCTGCTTCTTCTGCCTTGTCTTCTCTTCTTCCTCTTGTTCTTCTTTTGTTATTCTACTCTTCTACTTCTTCATTTTCTCTTCCTATGCGATTCTCCTTCCTTTTCATTTTCTTCTTCTAGCTTAGGTCTTTCTCCTCTTCTTCTTGCCTTCTTACCTTTCTTCTTCCTTCTTTACGCAGAGGGGGAAGGTTCTTTAAATAGCTAAGTGTCAGCTGTTACTCCCTGTAGCAAAACCCCCTTGCCCCCACGTGCTATCTCTCTTTCTCTCTCTGGGTCATGCTCTCCCAGAGCCTTCCACAGTACCAGGTTATTGGGTTTTGGACCTAGACAACACCTGGGTCCAAGGCTGTGGGCGTGATTGCAACCTAGGAGTGGGAACGGGTTAGGCGGGTCAGATCTGCGCCAGGCTCGCTAGGGATGGGTCATGGGCGAGAAGCAGGCGAGCAGGGACCTCACCCCTAGTGTCTGAGGCAAAGAGCCTTAGGCACAAAATCAACTTGTGCGCCTTCAAAGCCTTCAAATCCCACGATGTAGGACTATCCTGTATCCTCTTCCTTGCACACGCTACTGTTGCTGCCTTTGCCTAATTCACGTGCAAAGAGTGGTTAATGGCTTCAATTGACCAGGAGAGTGTGTTCCTGGACCAACTCCGCTTCGTTTGGAGTCGAGCACCTGAAGCTGCAGCTCTAGAAAGAGCTTCAAGCAAGCTCGAAGCTTACTGCATCAATGGCGAAGGGGGCGAGTACCTGAAATCAACAAAAAGGCATTTTGGCTATCAAAAGGCTCAGGAAGTATCATCGAACCACGGAGAGTGCGACGGTGATGGTTGTGTGGCGTGGTGTGGCCTGTGTGTGTGGGGCGAAGTCGGACTGTGTGTGTGAAGGTGGGTGTGCTCGGGGGCGAGCGAGAGTGATCAATAGCCCTAACTAAGTTAGGGTTTTTGATCTACGGTGAACGATGAAGGTGTGGAGTGCGAGAGCAGCGGCGTAGGTGGGCTGTGGTGGCCGCTGGCGCTCGTCGGAGGTCTGCAGGTGAGATGGAAGATGGAGTCGCAAAGGGCGTTGGCGACGTCGAATCGGAGTGTTGAAGTTGTTGTTGTGATGAGGGGAAGCTGAGGAGTCATCTGGGAGAGGTAGCCGACAATGGGGAATGGAGATGGCACCGGTTGTGGTATGACCGACACCAGAGATGAAGCTAGCTCTGATAAGGGTTGGATGGCGAGGATGAAGGGGATAGGGACGCCGGCTAGTACTACTTCGACGTGGAAGAAGACGAGGAAGGAGGATTTGCCGCGAGTATTGTGGTCAGACGGTGAGGAGAGGCAAGGAGAGTCATCGGAGCTCGATGAGCACTTTGGGAAGAGGAGGAGAGAAGAATTGGGGGGTTACTCCGGTCGAATTTGAGCTTCAGGAGAACAGTTTGATCTAGAGGTCTTTTTATAGACCTTTAGAGGACGTTTTGGGCTTGGGAAGCAAGCTTCCCAAGCTTGGAAAGCTTCACCGGAGGAGGAAATTTTTTGATACCCAAATCTCTCATGCATTCGCATGAGAGATTGGGAAGGTTTTGGGACGTGGTATTTGGCTCAAAAGGAAGGGAATTCCTTGACGAACTTTCCTTTCAAATTTAAAAGGGATTCATCAAGGAGTTCTTGCCAATTTTAGGTTATCAGTGCTTGTAGAAATAGGATTAATGGCAGCAGGGATCTATTTGTGAAAATGATGACAAAGTTAGGGATCTATTTGTAAAGATTTTGAAAGTTAATGGCATAAATGTAATCAGACTGGACCAAGTTGCAAACTAAGTCAAGACAATTTCAACTTGGGTCCAAATTTTGGTACAAGCCTAATTTGGACCTAAGGAATCTAATGGTGAAGTTGGATTTTGGTTTTGACTGCGTTTGACTGGGGAATTTATGTAAAAACCTAAATTAAGGTAAATGTTTGTCTAAGACTTTGTTTTGGGTCAAGATGGGCTCTGATGGTCAAATTGAAGGTTCTAAACCCTCGATAATATTTTTCTATGAATTTTAAAGGGTTTAGGTGAATTTTATCCTGACTAGAACCTCAGTTAATTAAGTGGATCTGTTTTTAGGGTTTCAAAAGTCATTTAATTCTCAAAACACGTGCAAACCCTTTTCTTTCTATTCTAACCCACTTGTTATCCTTTTAAGACCATTTGACCCTCAATTAACCCTTGAGAAAATCTGTGATTGTACTGCATTCATGATATGATGGTAAAACTGCAGTTTTAACCTTATTTTTTTGCATTTCCCTCAGAATGGTTATGCAGTGACTTATGGCTCTCTGATAGTTATGTAGGAGCATTTACTGACTTAATTAGATCAAAATGAGCTAGTTATGGTTCATGGTGGTGTTCCCATCAGGGTAGTGTGCAACTAACTACTTAGCAGACAAACCAACTAACCCATCCCAATTCCCAACAATTACCCTATTGGTTATTAAAATTTTATTTATCCTCTTACTCGCCTCATAGGTCTCATTGGTAATAACTGTCCCTCTCTAAGAGAGGAGATGGGGATGTACCCTCCTCTAGGCATATCACAGTACAATTAGTCCCTCCTTGATCAGGGGAGGGACAACAAGTCCCATGATCCTCGAATGAAATGCACCCGTCTTCAATATACAACAAAATTACTAATATAGTCAGAAGAGTCAAGCCTTATGGAAGCTACCCAAGACATTACCTCGAGATCAAGAAGAGATATCTCAACTCAAATTGTCTACAATATTTCAGATCTTTATTGATAGTGAGGTTGGATGGAGTAGGCTACACCAAGATCCTGCTAAGAGTGTGTTTCTAATTCTATGGATGTGCCTTATTGAGCTCAACCTCGAGTGAACTCTCATCCACTCATCCCTTTGGTACCCCAACACCACCCATACTTGTAGGTGTCTACAGGGCTTGTGCCTCAAGTACCACTAATTTCAACTCTAGGTACCCTAGGGTCATTCATAGTGGGCACTTATGGAGCTTCTCTCTATGAGTATTGATGAGGTGTGGCTCATCATAGACAAAATGCCCAAGTTAAGCTAGAAACTAGGTTAAACACTATATTATTAACATGATAAATGGGTTAAGTGTGGGAATTAAGGAAAATGACCTAAAACATCAAATTTGGGTTAAAAGTGCATAATTAGGTCAATTAATGAGATATTCTATTCATAAATACAAATTGATGATCCAAATGTAAATTGAACACATTTCTAAGCTCAAGAGTACAAATCAAGGGTAAAATCATATTTTAATATGTTCAATTAAGCTCCAGTAAAAATCCCATTGCATTTTGGACTTCATTAGGACCTTGCATTAATGACTTTACACTTAGGTCCTTAGTTCATTACATTTTATTCACCTGAATAAGTTGTAGGGACTTAATTGAGAGACACGAGGGACCTTATGGTTACTATTTTACTCAATAATGGGTTAATTTGCAAATGTTTTACCCCTATTTGGGCTTTTGGTGCAAAAGCACCAACACACCTGAATCTCATCTCCTCTCTTGTTCATCCAACGAAGAACACGGTCAATCCAGGCCATCATTCCTTTGCTCCACCAAATCAAGGGTCGATCCTTCACCATTCTCCTCGCACCCTTGTCGAAAGCTTCGTTATTCTCTCTAGATCTGATCTAATGGTAGACTTTTTTTCTATAGTTTCCTACCCTCCTGACATCTCATCCCCACCATTAACCCCTAACAGCTTAATTCTACCTGCGGTCCCCTGATCCTCCCCCTCAACCTATATAACCATGGTCCTTGAGCTCGCGTAACCCTGATCAGCCCTCTACTACACTTCTTGAGCTGATCATTCACTCCCTCTAGATCTCTTCTTCCCATGAACCTTAGCACCATTGCCACTGCGATGGAGCTTGATGGCATCGCCATCATTCACTATAACCAACTTAGTTTTGCTATGTTTTAAGGGTAAATTCACCTAAATCATACATAAAAAAGGGTATAACTTAATCAGGGGGAAAGAATCATCAAATGAACCTAAAAGATAGCTAAATAAGTCTAAAACAACCAATTTAGTGTTTCCTCTGAAAATCCGGCTATTAAGACAATAATTAAAACCCTAATTTTTGGCCTAACTCAAATTGACAGGGTTCAGATAAAAAAATTGTAAAATAAACCTTCTAAAAATCATAGATAAATATGCTACAAGGTTTAATGTGATTAATTGGATCAAAAGAGCCAAGATGACCTAGAACAATAACCTAGGTAAATAATTAGAGCCAATTGGGTTTAAAATTAAATTGACCAAACAAATGACTTCAAAACCCAAAATTAAGATTGCAACTAGATTTCCTAGGTTCTAATCAAGCTTCCAAGAAAAGTTGGAACTATTTTGACAATATTCACACCTACTTTACATTCAAGTCCTCAATTTCTTAAAACTTTACAAATAGGTCCAAAACTATTACTTCTAGGTCCTTCTTTCTCGCACAAAGATCCTTGGGTTATTGTCTTCCTCGCACTAACCTTCAACCATTTGACCGAGCTTCTTGCTGAGTTTCGAGCTAGGTTGACGGCCGCTTTAAGCCTTGATTGCCTTCATCTCCTGAAGCGAAGTTGTTCGCCCTGCTGTTTCGCTTCTAACGGCAGTTGTTTCACCATCAACTATTGCCTCTACGGTTCTCTCTTCTCAGTCAAAGGCAGTGTGGCTGTTGCAAGATTTTCAAGCTTATCTCACACCTACACACCTTCTGTTGCTCCAACATTGGCTTATAAAGCTCCGCACAGCCATTCCATGCCAAGTCATTTGAAAATCGTGAGTGCTCCTCTTCTCTTCTTCCTCCTACAAGTGCGACCATTAAAGGACCTTGAGGTCTTCTCTGCCCTGTCGTTCCGCTGCCTCTCGCCATCAAACGAGGGTGCAACCATCTTCACCTCTCTCTCATCGAGCTTCCCAACCAAGAAGTCGGTCGTCCGACCACCTTCCTCGACCTCAATTCCTCCTTGCTTCTTTGCTGGAGGCCTGCCACCGCCACAGGTCTTCTCACCTCCTTCTCTCCAATAAAATTAGGGTTTTGCTTCCCCTTATCCTCCTCTATCTCCTCATCTCTTCAATTTCTACTTTTGATCTTGTTTTCACCATCACCGACCACCGCCACTTGGAGCTCCGGCAAACTTCATCGCCATGCTTGCAAGCACGACTGACCACCCGATAGATTTAGGGCTTTGATTCGGGGCTTCACTCTGAAGCTCTTGCATCTGACGTGAGGTCAAACGACCTCCTATTTTTCCCGTAGGTCCTCGCCAGAGTCGGTCTTCATCTTCGCCTCCAGCAGCAGCTCTCCGGTCACCTCCGATGAATCTCCACACATCATTGAAAGCCTTGATTCAAGAAAGAGATCCTCAATTGAAAGTGCAACACCAATACTAATCAATTGCTGGTTTCATTAGGTCGATTTGACGGTTGACGTGTGCTAATCAAGCCAGACATCCTCGCTGCCAGGAGATGCGAGAAAGCAGGGGACTTAGTCCCACATTGTGCGCAGCCAAAGCCCATGTAGCCTTTATCATGAAAATGACCCCAAAGCAGGTCGCCTGAAAATGCACAGGGTGAGGTCCTCTATGCACACCCGTACGCACACGCTAGCTTACATGCCCTCGCCTGCAATTACACCCGCGGGTCTGGACTATGGATCTGGTTACCCAGGTTCAACTTGAAGAGAGATTAACAGAGGAGGGAGGCAAGTTTTGGACCTAGAGATCTGTGCCTTCCCCCTCAGTGCTTGACCTTTGTGCCACTGGCTTCACAAGTTAAGGCATTTGTGCCTAACATTTGTCGTCTAAGGGTAAAGCCTGACTTGGCTCTATGAGCTTTATGTGAAATACTTGATAGCTGGAACTGTTCAAACATTTGAGGTTATTTGGGTTGAGACATTAGGGTTAAATTTGGTGGTTTAAACCACCACTTTTACCCTTATCTTTTAATTTTTTGTCTTCTATCTGAAGATATTTGATATACATTGAACATCCACTATAGTACTCTTATTGTGATAGTGATATTTTGTGCAATTTCTTGCTCTAGAGATGACCTCGGATTTTTCTGATAATTCGAGTAATATAAATTTAAATGTTAATTTCGCTTTGATCTCCTATACTATGATACACATTTTTAGAACACGATCTAAGTGACTCAACAGAGCTCCACCTTCTCCAATCTTCCTCGACACTATAGATTCCATAACACTTGATGGTGACCCTGAGCTCCTCTAGAGGGCTTTCGCTCCGTTGGAGTCCTCTTCCTCCATTCTTCCTCTCCATCCACCGGATGGAGATCCATAGGTCCCTTTCTTCCATTTCTTCCAATTAGATTAGGTTTTAAATGCTTTCTAGGTTAGATCTAATGCTTTCTAGCTTAGTTTAGATTAGTTAAAGTAGCAATTATCAGTTGTTTTGATCCAAATTAGTTTAGATTAGGAGTAGATTAGAATAGATCTGATTTCACTCTCTTCGATCAATTTATATCGAAGAGGTGTTTTCCCACTCTCATTATGATTCATTGTTCTTCCTCATCACCTCATAATTCGCATTCTATTGTTTCCCTCATAATTTAATTCGCAATCCATGCATCCGCCTGAGCATTTCTAGATCTGAACTTCTTGGACTTTGCGATCTAGAAAGTACTCAATCCACATGGGGGTCTTCTCATTCACTCCATATGTTCACAAGGACCCCCGATTCTGATTTGATTATTTTGATTCAGTCAATTCTTTCAAATTTGATTTTCACGCCCAATCTCATGATTTGGAGTTAATTTGGGTTTAAATGGATTTAATTGAGTGAGTCGAGTTTTAATTACTTAATTGGGTGTATTGCGAGAACTCAAATGTGTTTTAATTTGGATTTTATTTATAGATGAGCAAATGCCCAATTTAAGCCTTATTTTGGGTAGTTTAGCCAAGGAGAATCAATCGTACTGATTTAAGGCTTAACAATGACCCAAAGGATTTTCATATGATTAGTGGGTCACCTTGAACACCAGCCAATGGTGTGCAAGGTGATTGGGTGATCAGATCACCTGAGAAATTTGAAAATAAAAGCCCCAAAATAAGGCAACATGTTGATCTAAGGAGAGAAAGAGTTCAATCTGATTTCCAAGGTTTCAAGGAGTTCTTAAGGGTTTTTGAGGAGGTTCTGATTCATATTGTGGGTGAATTTGATACCTAGTTTGTCCCATTACTTTTACATTGTCTATAATGTGAGGTAATGGCCAAACTAGGGTTCTTAAGATTGTGGAACTTATGATTTGATTTACATGAATTCCAGATCTTCTCTAAAGATTTTATAATAGTTGAGACATGGTTTGATAAAGATTTTATCCGACTTAGTTTTGAAAAGCATGTGTTTTTGGATATGGATTCCATCTTTGGTTTTCAATTCCAGATTTAAAGGATCTGAGAATGGATTTGCTTGGATAACACATAGTAGTAGTTGATCTACTGCTGAATCAATTGCAGCAACATGAATAGTAGCATTTGCTGCTTATTACAATTGATGCATGATGAGAGACTCATCATGGCTCTTAATTACTCCTAATTAACCAGTTTCCCTAGTTAATTAGCTAAAACTATACTTAATACAGGGATAATTATATTATAAGGGATTAAATAAGAAGGACCTTCAAAATAAGTTTAAAATACTAAATTAAAATCAATTAATATTATTAATAATTTAATTAATAATTTGGACTCAAATATTAAACATTTAGTTACATACTTAATATTTAAACTTAGTTAATCTTATGAACTAAATATTTAATTAACTTAAGTAAATTAGTCACTTAAGTATATGTAGCTAAAAAGGATAAAAATGTAAATTCAAGGCATAAATATAATATGTATCTAATTTATAATCATATAGAAAAAGTCGAAAAAGAAATAAATTAAATTAAGCTTAAAAATCAACTATTTACGTTTAGGACCTTATTTTTTATGTCAATTGAGTCCTTTTCCCTACAATAAGGTCCTTATCTTTCATTGTGTTTAAGTCCCTGTGTGCACAACACTTCCGTCTTCTTCTTCCTCCTCAGGTCTAAACGGCTGAGGACGATCGGTGTCTACATCACCCGATCACCCTCCATCTCACGTCTGAACTCCTCTGCCATTACTGCCAACCTTCCTCTCACCGCCACACATCCATCCAACGACGCTAATCTTCCCTAGCCTAACAAACTCTGGCACGGTGACTTCACCATCGCCGGAGATGGACCTTAAATGCACTGCATCTAGCCATGATTGTGTCCAGGTACTGACCCCCTACCCATCTCCGCCACCTATAAATATAGCCATGGCCACCTTAGATTTCTCTAGTCGGCCCCCTATCCCTCTTCCCCAAACCGTGACTGACAAATAGGCTATTCCCCTCCCCTCCGGTGACCTCTCACCCCTTTTTCAGAGCACTTCTGGAGGAGGCGTTCATCTCCCTCACCTCCTCTTCCTCTCTCACGGGTGTAACAAAGCTTAGGAGTATGCCATTCTCCTTCCTCTTTGTTTCCTTTCTCACCAAAGCTTGATCTGACGACCTTAGATTTCGTCCTTCGTCACGATACTTCAACGGAGATCCTCTATTCCCTTCGTCCAAGTAATAGTAGAGTAGCGTAGTTTTTAGTTTAGAGTAGAATTAGATAGATAGATTAGTTTAATTTTAGATGTTAACTTCTTCTTCCCCGACTCCAGCGAGGTCAAGTCCGACCTCGTTAGACTTCGATCCATGTTCCTAATCATCTGAGCACCTTTCTTAACTTATCGTGACTTCATTTCACTTTCTTCCCTCACAATCTACCAGCTTAAACGACTAGTCCACTCCACCTCCACCGGAGACCTCCACTATCCATAGTGGAGGTTCTATAGCCTAGAACACCTAAACTAGGGACCCTCCATCACCTCTACACCACTTCAGGGCCCTGATCCAGCTCTTAATTAGTCTAATTAACACCTATATAAGAAACGCCTAATTTCATCCCAACCTCCTGAACTCGCTGTCAATGGCGGCTCAGGAGGAGTTTTTATCACCTAATCACTCACTCCTCACCATTGCAAGACTCATCTGAGTCTTTCCCTCACTCAATTGAGTGAGAGGATGAATGTTGAGTTCATGCAAACTCAAAATCTACTCTAACTGAATTCTTGACAAATCTCTAAAATTGATCACTGATTGGAGTAATTGACTTGTTCCTGAGGTTCCTTGTGACCTCAAGAAGCTTTTAAGATCATCTTTGTGGTGTTTCATCAAGTAATCACATCTAGCAAATTCATAGGGCATTCACCGGAGCTCCGGCAAGCTATAGCGAACCAAATTTTACACCTCAGCCTTTAGAAGTCTTCCAAGAACTCCAGATCACTCCTTTATGATCATAGGAATGAGAATCAGTGATTAAATTTTGTTGGTGCTAGAGCACCACGATCATTTGTTTTGATGATAACAAAACACGTGTTATTTAACATTTGCAATTTGAGTCCTAGATTTCAGGTCAATTGCAAATGTGGACGTGTTTAGACGGAGTTCAAGCTCGCATCCAGGACGGATTGGAGGAGCTTGACGGAAAACAGAGGAGGTTCGCGTGGAGCGAAAGATTGGAGATGGAAGACAAGAAGAATAGGATAGATTCTTTTTTATCCTTTCATGTATCTCTTGTATTTACTTTCTTGCTCTTTTTTATTCCTTAGAACATTATGTTAAAGAGCCTCAAAGTACCCTAAAAGTAGTCCTAGGAACACCTGCACAACCCTAGGATACTTAGGTTTTCTGTAGAATACTTAGAAAACCAATATAGGGCTCAAACAGCATTTCCAGACGTCTAATTCCAAACTCAGACGTCTGATAAAGAATTTTAAGACGTCTGACTGTTGTTTCAGACGTCTGATAACTGTTAGGCTGGACTTAGTTTTCTGTCAGATGAAATCAGACGTCCAGACCTTAGACCAGACGTCTTAGAAGACGTCTGATGGATTTGCCAGACGTCCAGATAGTGGACCGTTGGCTGGCTTAGAAAACACTCAAGATTATGACCGTTAGAGCCTTATCAGACGTCCATAGGACTTACCAGACGTCTGATAAATGACCGTTTTGCCTCGGCTGACCCAAAATCTCTTCTCAGAGATTTTCTAGCCGTTGCAACGTTTGGAAATCAATTCCCACAGTAAAAGTAGGTTTCCAGACGTCCAGACATAGTGCCAGACGTCCTGTATGTCGTCTGATGGACTTGCACAAAAACCCTGTTTAGATCTGATTCAAGTCAGGGAGAAACCCGCATAGAATCAGACGTCTGACCTTGGAATCAGACGTCTTAAAGTGGCCTTCCAGACGTCTGATGCCAGAGTTAGACGTCTGATAACCCTGTCAAATGCAATCATTGTCCTGATTTCGGCCTGATTCTCTTGGGCTTTGCACCCAACGGCTATGGAAGCTTTTCCAAGCCTTCCAAAGCCTTCCTAAGGCCTCTATAAATAGAGGGGAACCTTTGTAACACAAACACACAAGATATACACTTAGAAAAACACAAGACACACTTAAGCAACATACTTCCACTCTCTTGTGTCCAAGAAGCTCTTGCTCTCTAAGCTCAAGTTCTACATCTTGAGAGCATCATTCCCTTCGCGCACCCGCTCTCCCGCCGTTGTCTACGAGAGCGACATTGCGCCGTTGCGTGGCTCACGCACCCGCGTCATCGTCGACGCACTCCTTGCAAAGGGGAGTTTCCTAAATCCTATAGAAGCTTAGGTTAATTACTTTGTTGGCTCTATAGGTTTGTTATTTTATTTTACCTTTGTCTTTTGGTTGGGTATTCGCTTTGCGAATTCCTGTCTCCTTCGTGGGACAAAATCCTTCTCGTGGAGAGAAGGGGTTGAGGAACGCTACCCTCGTACTTGTAGCGTGGTTGTACTGAGGTTGAATCACCCTCGTTTAAAGTGATTCGTTTAGTGGATTTTGATCAACTTGGTTGATCGGAAAATCCTAACTCGAGAGGGTTAGGTGGTGGTTTTCACCCGGTTTGGGTTTCCACCTAAAAATACCTGTGTACATTTTGTGATTGATTTTTGTGAGATTGCTTTATATTTTATTTCCGCATATTATTACGTCACCCCTCCTAGTAGGAAACTTTCAATTGGTATCAGAGCAGGTCTCGCAAAATCGGCGTTACAAACCGGCGAGGATCTAGATCATGGAGGGAAGCTGTTCCACAAGCAGGATTTCCGAGGGGCAGTCCACAACCCGTCCGCCGTTCTTCGACGGGAGCAACTACCCCTACTGGAAGTTGCGGATGAAGACGTGGCTTCAAGCCACCGACTTCACAGTCTGGGCCAGGTGCGAGACCCCCTTCGACATCCCAGAGAAACCCGCCAGAGGATACTCGCAGCAGAAGATCCGGGAGCTCTCTCTCAACGCGAAAACAATGAACGCGTTGTATTGCGCGCTCAGCCCGGAGGAGTTCAACAGAATCTCGCAATGCGCCACCGCATATGAGATCTGGCACACACTCGAGGTAACTCATGAAGGTACCTCTAAGGTAAAAACTTCTAAGCTCAATTTACTTTCACAAGAATTTGAGGCTTTTTCTATGAAAACTAACGAAACTTTAAGTGAGATGAACACTAGGTTCACTCTCATAGTAAATAACTTGAAAGCTTTAGGGAAGACTTTCATCAAGGGGGAGCTTCAAGGGAAGCTTCTTCGTTCCCTTGGACCGGAATGGGAATAGAAAGTCACCGCCATCGAAGAGGCGAACGAAATGGAGGAGCTCAACATGGAAGATCTCCTAGGCAATCTGATGGCCTACGAGACTAAGTTGAAGCAGAAGAAGAAGGATACACCTGAGCCTAAACTAAAGAAGACTCTCGCCTTCAGAGCCGCGTCGGATAGCGAGGTAAGTTCCGACAACGAAGACTTTAGAATTTTACTTAAAAATTTTTCCAAGTTTTGTAGGGAATTAAATAAAGAGAAAAAGGAGAAGGAAAGCCCGAGACGTTGCTACCATTGCAACGAGAAAGGGCACCTACGACCAGAGTGCCCTCTTCTCAAAAAGGAGAAGAAAAAGGAAAAGGAAAAATCTAAGAAGAAGGCGTTCCAAGCCACTTGGGACGATTCCAGCTCGGAGGAAGAAGAAGAAAAGGAAGAAACCGCTTGCTTTGGTTTCATGGCCAGAGGAAGCAATAGCGACAGCGAAAGCGGAAGCGACAGCGACAATGAGGTAAGTTATGATCTTCAAGAAGCTTTCAATGAACTTTTTGAGATTAGTAAATCACTTAGGGTAGAAAACAAAGGCATTAAAAAGAACCTTAGTTTTCTTAAAAATGAAAATGATAGGTTAGAAAAATAACTTAAGGACATAGAAGCTAGTCCTAAGGATGATAACCTATTATTAGATAATCATAACCTCATCAATGAAAATAATAAATTGATTGAGGAAAATGTTAGCCTAAAATTAGAAATTTCAGATTTAAAGACTAAAATGAATATTATAGAAAAAGAAATCGCATGTCTTAGGAAAAATTCTAACAAATTAATCAACAAAGTTGATAATTTTTATAGCCCTAAGGTTGAGAAAGGATCTCCATCAAGGAGACCTTCTAACAAATCCGGATCCAAGCTCACTTGGATACCGAAGAAAAAATTAGAATCTTGTTTTGTAGGGTTCAGGGATGACTACAACATAAAGGACTGGACCTACAAGCTCAAGGCTGGTCAACTCAAGTTGGGAGAACCAATGAATAGACCAAGGAGGAGAACAAGAAGACTGACGAGACGGCGAGCAAACGACGGACCCGCCGCACGTCGACCACCAGATTGGAGACCGGCGCCAATGCCCGGGCCTCCAAGCTACGGATGGGAGCCCCATCCGATGTGGCATCCACCACCACCATTCGGGCCATTTTATTGGCCATGGTAGGTGAGGTAAAAATTCTTAACCCTATCTTATTATCATAAGCATTTAGATAGGAGGAGTTAAAAAATGATGAGCTAATTGTCAATTTTTAAGGGGGAGATGTAAGGTAGCTAAATTTCCTTTAGAAAGGGGGAGAAAAATAATAGCTATCGCATTGTTACAAAAAGGGGGAGGATATTACCTTTGCTAAAAGAAACTCATAGAAGAGCATGTCTTAAGGGGGAGTTATAGGGAATGTAAAATCAATTAAACCTTTTTGATAATGTCAAAAAGGGGGAGGATTTTTATGGATTATTATTTACGGTTTTGTCATCATCAAAAAGGGGGAGATTGTTGGTGCTAGAGCACCACGATCATTTGTTTTGATGATAACAAAATACGTGTTATTTAACATTTGCAATTTGAGTCCTAGATTTCAGGTCAATTGCAAATGTGGACGTGTTTAGACGGAGTTCAAGCTCGCATCCAGGACGGATTGGAGGAGCTTGACGGAAAACAGAGGAGGTTCGCGTGGAGCGAAAGATTGGAGATGGAAGACAAGAAGAATAGGATAGATTCTTTTTTATCCTTTCATGTATCTCTTGTATTTACTTTCTTGCTCTTTTTTATTCCTTAGAACATTATGTTAAAGAGCCTCAAAGTACCCTAAAAGTAGTCCTAGGAACACCTGCACAACCCTAGGATACTTAGGTTTTCTGTAGAATACTTAGAAAACCAATATAGGGCTCAAACAGCATTTCCAGACGTCTAATTCCAAACTCAGACGTCTGATAAAGAATTTTAAGACGTCTGACTGTTGTTTCAGACGTCTGATAACTGTTAGGCTGGACTTAGTTTTCTGTCAGATGAAATCAGACGTCCAGACCTTAGACCAGACGTCTTAGAAGACGTCTGATGGATTTGCCAGACGTCCAGATAGTGGACCGTTGGCTGGCTTAGAAAACACTCAAGATTATGACCGTTAGAGCCTTATCAGACGTCCATAGGACTTACCAGACGTCTGATAAATGACCGTTTTGCCTCGGCTGACCCAAAATCTCTTCTCAGAGATTTTCTAGCCGTTGCAACGTTTGGAAATCAATTCCCACAGTAAAAGTAGGTTTCCAGACGTCCAGACATAGTGCCAGACGTCCTGTATGTCGTCTGATGGACTTGCACAAAAACCCTGTTTAGATCTGATTCAAGTCAGGGAGAAACCCGCATAGAATCAGACGTCTGACCTTGGAATCAGACGTCTTAAAGTGGCCTTCCAGACGTCTGATGCCAGAGTTAGACGTCTGATAACCCTGTCAAATGCAATCATTGTCCTGATTTCGGCCTGATTCTCTTGGGCTTTGCACCCAACGGCTATGGAAGCTTTTCCAAGCCTTCCAAAGCCTTCCTAAGGCCTCTATAAATAGAGGGGAACCTTTGTAACACAAACACACAAGATATACACTTAGAAAAACACAAGACACACTTAAGCAACATACTTCCACTCTCTTGTGTCCAAGAAGCTCTTGCTCTCTAAGCTCAAGTTCTACATCTTGAGAGCATCATTCCCTTCGCGCACCCGCTCTCCCGCCGTTGTCTACGAGAGCGACATTGCGCCGTTGCGTGGCTCACGCACCCGCGTCATCGTCGACGCACTCCTTGCAAAGGGGAGTTTCCTAAATCCTATAGAAGCTTAGGTTAATTACTTTGTTGGCTCTATAGGTTTGTTGTTTTATTTTACCTTTGTCTTTTGGTTGGGTATTCGCTTTGCGAATTCCCGTCTCCTTCGTGGGACAAAATCCTTCTCGTGGAGGAAGGGGTTGAGGAACGCTACCCTCGTACTTGTAGCGTGGTTGTACTGAGGTTGAATCACCCTCGTTTAAAGTGATTCGTTTAGTGGATTTTGATCAACTTGGTTGATCGGAAAATCCTAACTCGAGAGGGTTAGGTGGTGGTTTTCACCCGGTTTGGGTTTCCACCTAAAAATACCTGTGTACATTTTGTGATTGATTTTTGTGAGATTGCTTTATATTTTATTTCCGCATATTATTACGTCACCCCTCCTAGTAGGAAACTTTCAAATTTGAGTTTTAATGAGAAATGTTCTCTGTTGGATTTCATCTTCTCCAACTTCGACGAAGTTGGAGAGATGATTCTGTTAGGGTTAAGGATCTGGGGATTAGTTTTGAAGCTCGAGGAGGTCATTAGGAACTTAAATAAGCTTTCAATTAGGTCTGGAACCTTCTTGTTCCTTCTGACGAACACAGCTACTTTGGATCTCGGGAAACATTGCCTGAGAACACTTTAGACTTATCAAAACTAGGTTTTAAGACGTGCAACAACATTCTGAGGATGAAACAGACCTAATTAGGTCTATGATTTGATTTTGTGAGCCTTAAATCTAAAAGTCAAATTTTGAGCTTAAAAAGTCAACTCTTGTTTGACTTTGGAGTGGAGGTTAAAAGGATGAATTTCAGGTTTAGGGGATTAATTAAGCTTCTGGAATGATTTAGAAATGTTTAAGCTTGATTTGATTGGATTTCATTGTGATTTAAGGGAGATTTGATCCTTTGTAGAGTTTGGGTTCCAACATGAACCCAATAATATTCCTTGAGTTCATGTTGAAATTCGAAGCTAAAACATACTCAGATCATTTCCTCTTAAGTCACTGAATTGGTTTAGTTTGATCCCTAATGAATCTATCTCTCTGTTGAACTGATTTACCTTAAGTTTTGAGTTCCAATCTTTAGTTTGAAGCCATGAGCTTCTGAACCTTCCTACAGCTTTGCCTTATCTCGATTCCTTCTCTAACCTATGCGAAATGGTCATCTGAATCACCTCAAACCCTCAAATGAGGGGTATTATTGCTCTGTAGGTCATTTGACATGAGTTTACACCTTCTGCTGGTTTATTTAGGCATGGCGAACAGCCAGATGTCTCTTTTAAATCAATGGATTAAATTTGATTAAATCACCAAATTGATAATAAAATTGGATAGAGGAGTTTTAGAGCTTTCAATCGAGCTCTCATACGCTCGATTTGGTCCAACCATTCTTCTAGAATCTTCATTTGAAGATCGAACCTAACGCAGCCTTGTGCGGAGAGGGGTGCTGGAATTAAGTCCCACATTGAGGAAATGTGGATGGGCACTTTAGTATAATATGATTTTGTGAACCCAGCGCTTCAATCGATAGCACTGGGCGCACAAAACCATACCTTACCTCTGAGCACCGATTGGGTGTGTGCGTGCACGTGCATGTGTGTGTGTGAGCAAGTGTGTGCCTGTGTGTATCCCCAGGTGGGCGACTGAGCGTGATGTGGGCCTGATGGGTCTGAGGTTGTGCATGGTTGGGCTTAAATGGATAAAAATAACCCAATATGAATTAGGCTCGAGCTTAGTAGGGTCTAGTCCCATCCTACGGGGTGCTGTGTATCCCCGAAAAGCCTAGGCTGCCCACTAACAAATTTTTGTTAAATGGTTAAGTGGGTTTGTGCACAGTTAAAAGGAAGAAGGGCTAAGTGAAGAACAGAAGAGAAAGAATAAAGGCACAGGTGAACCTAAGGGAATAAGAGCTGAAGTGTTAAAAGACTTAGTGAATAAAGGAAGAGGAGAAGGAATGCAGGTAAAGATAAACCTAAGAGAAGGCAGTCATGAACTTAAGTGAAGAAAGAGAAGGAACAGAATTAAAGGCTGAGAGAAGAAACTTAAAGACATTTCTTTAATTGCTTTAAGGCATTTTGTTATTCATTGTAATTGTTTCTTATGTCTTACAATTTTGTAACAAATTGTAATAAACATTCTTCTAATTAGTTTTAATTGCAAATCATTCATGTACACTTTTCTTTTATAAATGAAATAATTATATGCTTTAATTGTCTATTTTTTGTGCAAATATTCATGTGCTTAACATATGTTGTAATTATATGTTGTAATTATTGAAGTAATTAGTTAGTTATTAATTTAATTAATAAGATTGGTGAAATAAAATTACGAATATACCTCTTAGTGAACAATCTAGACTCAACAAGTTAAAAAAACTTAAACATAAATGTTAGGTTAACTTAACCCTATACTATTTAATTGACATCAATTCGAGTTAATCTAAATCATTTCTTACACGATGAATTAAGATTTATAACCTTAATTAACTATGTTGAGAAATTACACATCAATGAAGCAACAACAAATGGTAGCATTCAGCTACTAAATCTAGCTTGCTGCACAATATAGCAGCAGTAGGGTCTAGAATTAGGTTTGGTTTCAAGTGGTTTTGGGATGATTTTTAGTATTAATTGAGTTGACAATGTAGTATACTGAGATATCATCATGTGTACCAAGCATTCATGTACTATTGTAGCTTAAACTCTCATTTGAATGGCTTGAATCCATGTGTTAAATTTATTGTCAGCAGCATGTATATTATCCAATACGTTCAAGTAAATGAATCTAAGTCTAAAATCAAGTTTAATAGTTCAAATATGTTGTTTGAAGTTTGCTTGACGTTTCTGATGCTTTATACCACTATTCTAGCTATTAGGATTCAAAATGAGCTCTTTAGTTCTTATTTCAATACCCCTTTAAGCCTTTTTTGGGTTAGCTTGCAAATACATGAAAAAATACAAAAACATTGTAAATAAATAAAATAAAGGTATATTGAGTAGGATTAGTTATTTTTATAGGTGTGTGTGAAGTTTAAAAGTATTCTAAATCTTCTAATTGGTAAAACATACCAATCAACGATTCAATCTACTCTGAAATTGAATAAATGAACTCAATATGGAAAATATAAAAAGAATCACCTTATTACTCATCTCACCTTCTCTCTCTCTTCTCCTACCTCTATAAAATATAAAAATACCATAAAAACTCAAAAATACTGAAAAATACCTTGTATATATTATTTATACTTGTAAATATTAATAAATTAATGAGTTATATGTAAAAAATGTAATATATGTATATAATGTACATAAATAACTTATATATGTATTATATATATTTAAAAAAATATTTAGGTTGAGTTATTGTATATATAACTTAATTATATAATTATATATTAATTTATAATAGATTATATGCATATAAACTAAGATAATTATAAATAAATATGTAAACTTGTATAATTGTATCTATAACTGTACATATGTACTTAAATAATTATTATATACTGTATTATACCTGTATATTGATTTATTTAATTATTTATTTATGTTATTAAGTTATTAAGTTAAATAGATAAATTATTAAGTTAAAATAAAATAAATTAGTAATTTAACTTATTATTGAAATAACTTATGTTGTATATTTATATAAAATAAATTTAAATATTTTCAACATATTTATAATATATTTATATTATACAATAGTACTTATACTGTATATTTGTGTATATATATATCAATTACGTGTGTATAATTGTATATAAATTAAATAAACAACTAAAAATAAATTTGAAATATGTAATAAATATCTTATTATGTAAATTAACAAATTTATAGGTCAATTGAATAATTAATTTATTAATTTACACATTAATTAAGTAATTAACCTCTAATCTAACATGTACAAATCATTAATTTTAACTAATTTTTAAATATAATTAAATAAGTTATTATCCTAAATTAATTACATGATTGAGTAGCCCTATGTAAGGGCTTTCCAAGGATATAAATTTTGTTGAGAAAGAAGCTTAATTGAGCTCTCATTTTGAGGTCTGAAATTAGGCATTTGGACTAGTTTTGGCCGTGAAATGCACTGCCTAATTCTTAGTGGGGATAGACCCACATCGGTGGTTGACGAACTCTCAAAGGCGCACTTAAGCACTAGCGCTAATGACCTTCCCAGTTGTTAGTGCTGGCTACACATACATTAGCATACTATTGGTCCTCGTTTTGCATGCACACCTACAAGCATGTGCGTGCAGGCACATGTGCCTGCGGATGCGTGTGTGGGTGCAGTGTAGGCTGGGCCTATTGGGTCTGAAATAAATTGGAGAAAACTATACCTAATAAAACTTAGGAATCGAATCATAGTAGTGGTCTGATCCAGACCCGAGAGGGGCTGTCGATCCTGCGAATCGAATGGGGTCCGCCCATTAATACAAATTTTTGGTTAAAACTAAGTGTAGATTGAGTGTGTGCGTGTGTTTTGCGTGTAGGGTATATATATATATATATATATATATAGAGTATACGAATATGTTTATCTTTTATATACATATGTTTTAAGGTTTTAGCGATGTTTACATATGTCATTATATGTATAGTATTTCTCACCATATATGTTAATATAGGTTAGTATAACTTAGCTTAGCATATATTAGTTAGTATTTTTATACCTATATTTAGGTATTAATTAATATAGTTATAATAACTAATATAGAGTAATTTTGATTAATTTTTGATGCCTGTTTAGTTGTAAATATGTTTGAGGCATTTCAATTAGCATTAATTGATTCTTTTTGTATATAATTAACTCAATTCATTCATTCTTTGATTCATTGATTCAATTATAAATAGACTTTATATTTTTGGAATAGAAGGGTATTTTTGGATAAGAGAGAGTGATGTAAATCAATAACTGTCTCCTAATGAACGACCTGAAATAAATCAATAAAAATTATGTAAATAAATAATGATTGAACATCCATCTGGGTTGTGCCTTTACTACAATAACAACACATAATTAATAGGTGATTCAGATGGCTGATCAAGTACCTTGTTTTTGATGATTAGCTTACAACTTATCACTACAACCGGGAACTTTTTCAAGCTTTGGTTGTTTCAAGTAGCTACTAGCTACAAACATGTCTTAGCTTTATGACCCGAGATGATGAATCCCATGATTCACGAGGTTATGATGTAACTTACAAATGCACTTACAATAAACTTTTTCTTTCCTTGAGTATCTTGCCTTTAGTTCACTTTTCACATGGGTCATCTTAGATCTAAGGACTTGCTTAGGTTACCTAACGTTTGTTTAAATCCTAGGGACCTAAGTACCATTCATTAGGCCCTTAACGGGCATATTAATTTCATCATTGCAAGATTAGACCTTTAGTTAATCTTTTTTGGTCTATTTAAGTCCCATTTAGGGCTTTAGGTCGGGCCAACCCAACTCAGCCTGAAATTAATTTGGGCTAGGCTTGGGTTGTAAATATGACTCATTTATTAAATGGGTTGGGCCTTAGGTCAAGGTAGCTTAAACTCATCTTGGCCCATGTGGCTCATTTATGGGCTTGCCCTAAGGCCTAGCTTATTGGTGCAATTACATCAATATATATATACTGTTCATCAAAATATATATTATATATGATCATACATTAAATATTAAATAAATATTGATTGCTCACTATTTTTTCACTAACAAAACTTAAACCCTATGCTCCCTACAACTATAAATTGTGCAATACAATCCTAAAATACCGTTCAAACTATATGTGATCCATTGACTTCTTGTTATAGAGAAGTGTGGACATCTAAATTTGAATTGAATATAAACACATAAGATAAATACTTTTATTTTTTATTGTGATTTCTCCCTACTTGATTACATTTGGTTAGCTTGTCAAATACTATATAAGTACAATATTACATCCAAATATTTGCAATGTAAGTAGCTATATCATTTTGATTCCATATGTGCTTATAAGAAAGTAAAGATCTTCTTTCCACAAAAGAAAAATATAATAATCATATCACTTATATAACTAAAATTAGTAACTATCATTTACAAGCCATCTTTTCTTAATTAAATAAAATTATATTACTATCTATACTTTTAAAATAATTATTAATGTGAAATTTCGACTTACATATTATTTTGTAAGCATAAGTAAAATAAATAATAAGATAATGAATAAATGAGTCAACCTATTTTGACGGATCTAAACTCATATCCTTTTCAAGTTAGGTCAGGTTTGAGTAAAGAAATTTTATTTTAGATTACACCTTAAATTTTTTTTTCAACCTATTTATTAAATAAGCCTAAGCTATGCTGAGCGCAACTTGCAAGGGATTGATCCTAAACCCATCCCTAAAATAAAATACCTAACGTCAGGGTTCCAACCATAAGTGACCGCCTAACGTTAAGTACTACCGCAGATTTTTCCAGTAGGGCACGATTGATGATTTCGAATTCCCATCTTCATGTGAGAGCCCCTACTTGACCCTATTTAACGACCTTGAATCGATGATTTGGATTATTTATTCTTTAATCGGTTCCTTAGCCTACACCAAATACGAAGGTGCCGGTTACGTGCATTTAATTTGGAGATCCTTGTGTCTTTTGCAGAAAAAAGAAGACATAGGAGTAGTCATTATTATTATCGTCATCGTGACAACGCTAATTTTGGATCATCAAAACGAGCTAAAGTGAGTTCAGATGTCTTGCCAACTTTGTCATGGGAGTTATGTAGGGGGCAGTAGTGGTAATAATAAGGAGGCGGACGCTCGTGAACCCCAATCCCCGCGTGTGCACATATAAGGAGAAAGCGATTAAGAAATTTGCTGAGGGGTAAGCAACGACCGACGACGGTCGCCGGACCTGCGGTGAGTTCTGGCGGGAGGTTGGAGGATGAGCGGTGGCGGGTGGAGGGCTCCAGCACGGCCAGCCATCCATCGCTTGAAGGTATGGTTTTCGTCTTTCTCTTCACGTAAAAGAACGAAGGAGATGACATGTGGAAGTAAAATGAAATGGATGTAGGGATACATATTCTTGGGGAGGCGAGTTTCGCACCCACTCTCCCAAATGTTTCTCTCCACCACGCTATTTGGAGAATGCAAAATTCTTAAAGAAACGTATCAGGTGACGAATTTTGTATTAAAAGGTACCATCAACGTACTCTTCGCTTGATAATTAATATTTAATATAAAAAAATAAAATAAAATAAGATCTATTACATGATAATTTTATCATATTAAAAAAAATCATTATTTTAAATTAAAATATACCGATTAGGTAACTTTTTATAGATGTAAAATAATTTTACATCAATGATAAATGATTTTAGGTAATTTTATATCAGTGTAAAATAATTCTGAGATAATTTTATACCTATATAATCTTATTTTATATAAATGTAAAATTATTTTGAAAGATTTTACACAGATATAATCTCATTTTACATTGATGTAAAATTATTCTGAATGTAAAAAATGATTGCACAGGTAATTTGATAATTTTATATCGATACAAAATAATTTTACATCAACATAAAATAATTTCAAAGATGATGCAGTGATTTAACATAGATATAAAATAATTTAAGTTATATAATTATAAAATAATTTTAAAGATAATTTTAATAATTTTATTATTAATTTAAATAACAATGAACCTCACCGGATATTAATATTTTTTCACATAAAATAAAACTCATCAAGTGATGAGCACATTCGCACTTTCTTGCATCGTAGTTTACGTTACATTTGACATTTTTGTACAAATATATATCACTAAATATATTATCGAAGAAAATTATTCAAACAAATGATGGTGGTTGGGTTTTAAGAAAATTACAAGGAATAAATGGATCGGTACCCCTGCAAAGTGGTATTAAAAGACAAAACCCTAATGGCTAGGATTCTTTTGGCCAGATTTAGAGCAAACAAACTGTAGGTTCTTGGACGTCACGAACATTTCGATCACGTCCGATTTCCCATAGCTTGTTGCTCCAACTGGCATGGATATCAAGGTAGACATGAAGACCCTATACGTCGTTGTGGTAGATTCATATATATGTTCTATGCACTGATCTATTTGGCTCTTAAAATGTCTAATGAGTTATTATGCTGAAATTTATTAATTTTAATAGAATCTTGAAGGAGATCGTTAGCATTATGATTGCAATGTGAGTTATTAAACCTTCAACTTTCATGTTGCATGATGTGCAAGTTGTACTTGTAAGTATTAGCCTCTTTGCGAAACATAGGTTAACTGCTACATAGACGACCTAAACTCACGAAGTCTACATTGGCCCATGTACAAACGAAGTTGCATGATTAAAATGTCAAGTACTTTCAAAATGCTCAGAATTGTGGGATTGAATAAAATGGTGCCCTTAAAATGTGGAATCATATAATCGTTATACATATAATTGGTCGGCCTCCTTCCTGTAGCATTATTTGGGCCATAGTTTTTTTTTCTCAACTTTTTTACTTCAGTATGCCCTTGCTCCCCTCTCTTTCTCTCCTTTGTCGCTCTCAACCTCTCTCACCTTTTTTTTTTATTTTATTTTTCTTTCATATTATTTATCACGTACATTTATTTTGAATTTCATTTTTAGCATTGATCTTTTTATCTTGTATTTTTTTTATTAGAGATCAATATTTAATATATTTTTACAATAATATAAAATAATATATGTACAAAATCGACTTATGCAAACTTAATCTAAGACATTGATTTGAAATCAAAATATCGGTTAATGATTTTGAAACATGCGATGTGTTTTGATTTCACCGACATATTTTTTTTAGTTGGGATGTTTATTTACTTTTTAATCGGTGTATTTTACTTCTCAATTGAAATGTTTCGATGGAAAACTAAAATACATTGAGTAAAAAATAAAAGAAAAAAGAGAGAGATGCTCTATTTTATACCAACCATTATACCCATCCCACATAGCATGTTGAGGTGTATGTCATGTGGATGAGGTGAAGCCACATAAGAGAGTTACATGTATTCATCGATATAAAAGGTTGGACCACTTTTTTAGATCTGAAAAGTATTATTATCATTTTTAGCTAAGAGAGAGGAGAGTCACATGGAGTCATATGTGCTTCTCACATTCAATTTTAAATTTTGGTGGAGGGAGAGGGGAACCCTGTTTCCAATATGTGCCGTCAGCACTACAATAGATGCTGATGGCACTACTGTAGATGTTGACAGCATCACCCTTGGTGCTAATGGCATCACCACCAATCATGTAAGTTTAGATACCATTGTCACTACGTATATTTTCATGTTGGTGCCCTTGCCACCTATTTATTAACTTTTATAGTACTCAAGTATCTACTACAAACACTTATCACTTTTTTTAATATTATTGACATCAATTACTTATCACTTATCTTATTGTTGTTGGCATCAATTATGTAAACGCTTATTGTGGTAGTAACAGCATCAACATTGATGCTAATGGCATCACCACCAATTGCGTAAGTTTAGATACTAATGTCACCATGTACATTTTCATGTTGGTGTTGGCATCAATTATTTATCACTTATCTTGTTGAGGTGGATGCTAAGTGGATGAGGTGGAGCCACATAGGAGAGGAGAGTCACATGAGCTCATGGATATAACAGGTTAAACTGCCTTTTTAGATCCTAAAAGTACTATTACCATTTTTAAGTAAGAGAGGAGAGTCACATGGAGTCACATGTATCCCTCACATTCGAATTCAAATTTCAGTGGAGGGAGAGAGAAACTCTATCTCCAATAGGTGTCGTCGGCACTACAATAGATGCTACTACACCACCAACTCAAATTCCGGTGAAGACAAGTAGGTGTTGACGGTACCACCGTAGATGCTGACTGCATCACCATTAGTGCTAATGGTATCACCATTCGATGGATGGAGAGGGAAACTCCGTTTCTAATAAGTGTCGTTGGCACTACAATAGATGCTAATAACACCACCAGCTCAAATTTCGACGAAGACAAGTAGGTGTTGATGGCACCACCATTGGTGTTGATAACATCAACATTTGTGCTGACGACATCTCAACCATTCGCCTAAGTTTAGATATCAGTATTATCACGTACATTTTCATGTTGGTGCCCCTATCACCTATTTAGTAACTTTTATAATGTTCAAGTATCTATTACAAACACTTATCACTTTTCATAGTATTGTAAGCATCAATTACTTATCATTTATCTTTTTGTTGTTGGCATCAATTATGTAAACACTTATGGCCTCACCACCATAGGTGATAACAACATCACCATTGATGCTAATGGCCTCACCACTAATCGCATAAGTTTAGATACCAATGTCACCACGTACATTTTCATGTTGGTGTTGACATTAATTACTTATTACTTATCTTGTTGAGGTGGATGCCATGTGGATGAGGTAGAGTCACATAGGAGAGTCACATGTGCTCATGGATACAAAATGTTGAACCACCTTTCTAGACCCTAAAAGTGCTATTACCATTTTTAACTAAGAGAAAGGAGAGTCACATGGTTGTTTAACACGACGAAATCGATTCTAAAATAAAGCGTTGTAATATAGTCGAAATCGCTTTAAAAATAAATACAATTTTTATTACTCGAAAAAGTTCTAAGGTCGAACACAGGAAGCAATATGGTATTTAGAAATCAAGATCACAATTCAAACTAAAAGAATATGCAATAGTATCAGTATCAATGTGCAAAAATATGGGAGTAAAATGGTGATTTAGATCACCAAATACTCCTACAATATCAACTAAAAAACTCAATGTATATGTATGAAATGAGATCTTAGATTTGTTGTTTGATTTGGAAATTAGACGACTTAAAGTGACTATTTTCTTTTCTTCTTCTCTTTCTCTGATTCTTCCTTCCTTCTGCAGCTTCTTCTCTTTCTCCTTCCTTTTCTTAGGCCTTCACTTCTTCTTTCTCTCCTTTCTCCTCTGTGCCTTTAGCTGCTTTCTCTTTAGCTCTGTGATCCTCCTCTTCTTCTTCAGCTTTTGCTCAGGCCTCCTCGTCTTCTTCTTTGGCTTTCCCCTTCAGAATCCAGCTAAGTGTCTGCCGAAGTTTCCTATAGCAAAACCCTCCCCTTACCTACGCAACTCTCCTCTCCCTTTCTCTCTTAGGATCCGCCCTTCCAGAGCCACATTGTATCCAGGTTATCGGGTCAAGCGCATACCCGAGTCCAGGCTCACCAGCGTGCGGTGGTGAGCAAGGAGTGCAGGTCAAGAGGGTTATCGGGTCGACTAGGTCTCCGGGTACGTGTCGTGGATGAGGTCAGGTGAGCAGGTGAGAGTGACCTCACCCCGTGAACTGAGGCGAACAACTTCTTTCACAAAATCAATTTATGTGCCTCAACACGCTTCGCAGCCGTCGATGTGGGACTATCTGCATCCCCCTTCTTCGCGCATCTGTAGCAGGGGGATTCCTTCCAATTACCTCAACTCACAAGGCTTGCGTCTTCAATTGAGGACCTGGGCTTGTGCGTGAGACACTTCCGCGTGACCTGGGACTTCAACTTGGGACCGAAGTGCCTGGAGCTTCGTCAATGGCAAACTTGGTTGAGTACCTGAAAATAGTGAAACAACCTCTTGACCACGTCAGAACGCTCAGGGATGGTCACCGGAGCACGGTGAATGTGATGGGGGTGGTGGCGTGGTGTCTCATGGTCTGTGAGTGCGTAGCTAGGTCAGACTGTGTGCATGTGAGTGGGTGTGTTTGGGGGTGCGTGTGAGTGAGTTGAGAAGTAAATAAAGAGAGGGGAAGTGATCAGGGAGGTGTGGCGAATGTTTTGCGATGGTAGATGAAGGTTTCGGTGGTCTGTGGAGGTGGGATGGCCTCGTTAGAGGGGGTGGCCGGAGATGGAGATGATGGAGTTGCGAAGGGTTGTCGGTGGTCGGTTTTGGAAAATAAAGAGAAGAGAAGAAAGTTGAGGGGATAGGGTACTTAGCTAGGAGGTTGATGGACGAAGTGGGGCAGGGATGGCGTCGGATGTGGTGTTGCCGACGCTGGAGATGAAGGCGGTTCCGGTGAGGTAGAAACGGTGAGGACAAATGGGAATAGGCGTTTGCTGGTATGGCGAGACATAGAGAAGAGTAGGGAGGATGAATCCGCCGCAGGTATGGCAGACGGACGACGAGAAGAGGCAGAAAAGGTCGCCAGACGTCGAGGAACCTTCAACCATGAAAGAGAGAGAGGAATTGTGGGGGATTCATGGCTAATTTCGAGAGTGAAGAGATCGGTGAGCTCTGAGGGTCCTTATAAAGGGCTCTAGGGGGCCGTTAGAGCTTGGGAAGCAAGCTTCCCAAGCTTGGAAGGTTGCCGGATTTAGGAGTTTCAAGAGACCCAAATCTCTCATGTGTTCGCATGAGAGATTGGGAAAGAATCAGAGCATATGGACGGGTTCAGACGGAAGAGGATTCCTCAGAGTTTCCCTTCCAAATTTGGAAGGGATTCTCTAAGCAATCAAGGAGAAATCTCTTGTCAAAGGTCACCGGAGTAGGTTTTCTCCTCGATAATGGAGAAGGGACCTAATTGTGAGGACGACGAAGAGGTTAGGGTGCTGAATGCAAGGGTTTTTGAAAGTTGGGGGTATGAATGTAATCAGACAGGACCATTTTGCAAACTAGGTCAACACAAGTTCTCCTTGGGTCCAAATTTTGGCACAAACCTAATTTGGATCTAAGGAATCCAATGGTGAAGTTGGATTTTGGTTTTGACCACGTTTGACTGGGTAATTTATGCAAAAATCTAAATTAGGGTAAATATCTGTCTAAGACTCCATTTTGGGTCAAGATGGGTTCTGATGGACAAATTGAAGGTACTAAATCCTAGAGAATATTTTTCTATGATTTTTAGAGGGATTAGGTAAATTTTATCCTGACCAAAACCTCTGTTAATTAAGTGGGTTTGTTTTTAGGATTTCAAAAGTCATTTAATTCTCAAAACATACACAAACCCTTTTCTGTCTGATCTAACCCACTTATTATCTTATTTCAGATCATTTAACCTTTATTCAGCCATTAAGAAAACCCGTGATTGTACTGCATTCATGATAAGTTGGTAAAATTACAGTTTTAATCCTAATTTCTTGGTTTTCTCTCAGAATGGTTATGCAATGAATTATTATGACCTTCAGTTGGTTATGTAGGAGCATTTACTGACTTAGTTTGATCAAAAGGAGCTAGTTAGGACTCATGATGGTGTTCCCATCATACCCCCATGCTTAGCTTTTGCTAGTCTCTTAGCAAAAT
The DNA here is from genome assembly GCA_037157565.1 of Thalassia testudinum. NCBI lineage: Eukaryota > Viridiplantae > Streptophyta > Magnoliopsida > Alismatales > Hydrocharitaceae > Thalassia > Thalassia testudinum. The sequence goes on from JAZHRO010000051.1 coordinate 12,170,268, forward strand.
TTTAAGCTATTAACTTTGATTCTAGACCAAAAAATCCCTTGATAATTAAAAACTTTGTTGTGTGCTTCCTTTTATGGATTATGTTAGAATGCCGATAGTAGGCCTAGAGGTACTCAAGTACCAACCAAGATCCGGATCTGACCAGCTCTAACATCAGTCTGCCACGAAGGTTTTTAAGGCCCACAGGAACTAACCTAAGGTTCGTTGAACTTTGCGGTTAAAGCACTCGTGCTTGTAACATGTTTTAGCCTTGATTCAGTTTACAGTACGTTTTTGTCAGAGAGAGATAGAGGAATTTTCTTTATTTTTGGAGAGCTTTCTCTCTCTTTCTTTTTATTTCTAGCTTCAGATTAGCTTTACAACACGGTCTGTATCAGATTCCTTGTCCCCATCATCAATCCTCTCAGGGTCCCTAGTAATCAATGCTTCGAGATAGCTCCACCCATGGCAACCCCTAGAACCCTGATTTTTGAGATTTCAAGATAATCTCGCCCATGGAGTTTCTTAGCTAAATCCAGACCCTAGCAATCGACATTTCGGGATAATGCTACCCATGGCATCTGAACAAGCACATGGTGCTTACATGCCCCCAGTAGGATATGTAGATATCCTAGGAGATAAGCACTGAGGAGACGATATGTTATTGCACATTTTCGAGGGAAATTTCTCGCCTCTCTATGTCGGGAAATCGTACAAATAAACTTGTGTTGATTAGCCGCTCCTAATCTAGGTGACTTTTGCAGAAAAATTTAAACACATTTGCATGATTTTGATACTTAGGCGCACTAAACCAGACTGTGTGTGGGTTGGGGTGCTTAGGTTACCAAGTCTCGCAAACCAGAGGTTAGTTAACGAGGCTGAATACTTCCTAAGCCTTAGACCTAATACTTAAGCTTCGCATTTTCCCCAACCTCTTGAGGATTATCCAGATCTTAGCGGGTACTTGAATTTTTAAGCCTACGATTATAGCCCAAAAGGCCTAAAATCAATGTTCCTACTAATCTCTTCTGTGTTTCATTAGCACTTTTTTTTTGCCTTTCATTTTCTTTCTTTTGATATGGTTTAGAACTAAGTCAATTCCTTAATTTTTTACTAATGACTATTTCTTTTTCTTTCCAAATTGTGCTCCTTTTTGACATTTTTAACTCCTCCCCTTTTTCTCCTCAAAATTTGATATGCCATCAAAATTTCCTCTCATCTCATTTTTTTGTTCTTTTTCAAGATTTTTTTAAATTTTTTTGGTATTTTTGGGATATTTGATTTTTTTGATGAAACCCTTTCTTATGAAGTGATTTTCATGGTGTTTTACACTTTAATACCCCCCATGCCTAAGATTTGTAATGTCCTCATTGTAAATTAGGTGGGTTCAAGTTAAGCTTAGATCATTTATTAGAATAGGTGTTGGGTGGGTGAATGGGTCGGGATGACTATTGCGGACGATTTCAAGCTTAGGTACAAGTACTAGAGGTGGAGTTGACTGTTCTAATGGATGTACCCTAAAGTGCAATATGGGTTCAGCATAGGATGTGTCAAGAAAGGTTTCAGGTTTTTCAAAAATGACGGGTTGCCTCCTGTTAAGCGTTGAGTTTTCCGCTATCAGCCAAGCGCAATGAGCTCAATGAGAATGGAGGGTAAAAGATGTCTCAGCCAAATTTGTATCGGTAAGTTCAATGAACGGTTTGCGTCTTTGACCGTTCATGACAAAAGGTTTTGAATCATGGCTGAGTTGACTGATTTCGACTGCTCCATTTCCAAAGATTCGTCGAACAAGGTAAGGTCCAATCCATTTTGATTTGAGTTTTCTTGGGAAAAGTTTGAGTTTGGCATCAAGAGTAGGACTTTCTGACCAGGGAAAAAGATCTTTCTGGATATGTGCTTGTCGTGAAAGGCCTTAACCCGCTCTTTGTAAATTCGCAAGTTCTCATACACGTCGTGGCGTAATTCATTGATCTCGCTCATTTGAATCTTTCTGTGGGTTCCTGCCTTAGAAAGATCGAGATTGCAGTTCCGTACTGCCCAATAGGCTTTGTGCTCCAATTCGACGTGGAGGTGACATGCCTTCTCGTACACCAATCTAAAGGGAGACATGCCTAATTGGGTTTTGTGGGTGATCCTATAAGCCCACAAAGCTTTTGGAAGTTGGGATGACCAGTCTTTCCTGTCAGGTCGAACAGTGACCTGGAGGATTTTCGTGATCTCCCGATTCAATAGCTCAACTAGACCGTTGGTTTGGGGGTGATAAGGAGTAGAGATTCGGTGTGACACCTTGTATTTGGTCATCAATGACCTGAATTGAGCATTAGTGAAATGGGTCCCTCCATCAGAGATTTTGGCACGTGGAATCTTGAATCGAGAAAAGATGTTCTGATGAATAAATTTGATGACCACCTTATGATCGTTGATTCGGGTTGGAATGGCTTTGATCCATTTGGACACATAGTCAACAGCAAGCAGAATGTACTTGAAGTCGTCCGAAATAGGAAAGGGTCCCATAAAATCAATCCCCCAGACATCAAAGATTTCACATACGAGAATCGACTGTAAGGGCATCATATCACGGTGGCTCATGTTGCCTAAGGTCTGGCAACGAGTGCATGCCTTATAGTGATTGTATGTGTCTTTGAAAATCGTGGGCCAATAGAAGCCGCACTGGAGGACTTTTGCTGCGGTTTTATGACCAGAGAAGTGTCCACTGCATGCCTGGTCATGGCAGAAGGACAAGATGTCTTGAATTTCCTCTTCTGGGACACAGCGTCGGATGATTTGATTAGCACAAATGCGGAAGAGATACGAGTCTTCCCAAAAGTTGTACTTGGCATCATAAAGTAATTTGTCTTTCTTAGCCTTCGGCCAATCAGACAGAATCTGATGTGATGCCAAGTAGTTTACTAGGTCAGAAAATCATAGAAGACTCATACTGATAGTTAGGAGGTGCTCATTAGGAAAATGTCCCGTAATGGGTTTGGAAGGGTCAATAATGTCAGAAGGAAAGCGAGACAAGTGATTAGCTACCATGTTCTATTTTCCCACCTTGTCGTGAATCTCGAGGTTAAACTCTTGCAACAGCAAGATCCAGCGGATTAGTCGAGGTTTCACATCCTTCTTCTCAAGGAGATGCCTCACAGCTGTGTGATCAGAGTAAATGATAACATGGGAATCTAGAAGATATGATATGAACTTTTCTAGGGCAAATACTACGGCTAGCAGCTCTTTCTCAGTAACTATGTAGTTATGCTGAGCCTCATCAAGTGTCTTGCTAGCATAGTAGATGACCATGGATTTCTCGTCTATTTTCTGCCCAAGTACCACACCTACAGCGAAATCAGATGCATCGAACATGATCTCAAAGGGTTGAGACCAATCAGGAGACTGTAGGATCGGAGCTTGGGTAACTCGATTATGTAGGATCTCAAATGCTTAAGTGCATTCCTTGGTGATTTCAAAAGGGACATCCTTAGGTAGCAGATTAGTCAGGGGGCACACGATCTTTGAGAAGTCTGGAATGAATCGATGCTAAAAATCGACGTGCCCAGGAAAGATTGGATGTATTTGACCGAGCTAGGCATAAGGAGTTTGGAAATCAGATTCACCTTGGCTCGATCAACCTGGATGCCTTTTTCAGAGATGAGATGTCCCAGGACAATTCCTTCAGGCACATGAAATGGCTCTTTTCCCAGGAAAGAACCAAATTCATGTCAATGCACCGCCTGAGGATCTAGACCAAGTTTAGGGGGCAATCGTCAAATGATTCGCCAAAAACTGAGAAGTCATCCATGAAGACTTCCAGATAATCACCTACCATATCTGAGAATATGGCAAGCATGCACCGCTGAAAAGTAGTGGGTGCATTGCAGAGACCGAAAGGCATCCTTCGGAATGCGTATGTCCCGAAGGGGCAGGTGAAAGTGGTCTTCTCTTGGTCCTCAGGATGGATTGCCACCTGGTTATAGCTGGAGTACCTGCCCAAAAAGTAAAAGAATTTATTTCCCGCTAATTTTTCGAGGATCTGATCAATAAACGATAGTGGGAAATGATCCTTCTTTGTGGAGGTATTGAGTCATCTGTAATCAATGCAAACTCTCCATGAATTTACTACACGGATCAGTATGATTTCTCTGATCTCAGTCGTGATCACGGTGAGTCTTGCCTTCTTAGGCACAACTTGGATTGGACTCACCCACTGACTATAGGAGATCGGATAGATGATCCTAGCATCTAACCACTTAATGATCTCCTTTTTCACGACCTCCTGCAGATTAGGATTCAGACGTCTCTGCATTTCACGGGAAGGTCATGTGCCTTCTTCAGTATAAATGCGATGTGTGTAGTAAGAGGGGCTAATACCAATCAAATCATCGAGAGTCCATCCAATGGCTCTTCGATGTTGCTGGAGAACATAAATTATATGGGATTCCTGATCAAGTGTGAGTCTGGAGTTGATAATCACAAGAAACGTCTGATTGGAACCCAAAAAGACGTACTTTAGATGATTGAGAAGAGGCTTTAGTTCTAAAACAGGGTTATCAGCAGCATCGAGTGGTTTAGGGTGGGTTTCAGGAGCAAGGGAAGGAGTTATGGGTGTGTTTAGGTAGAGTTCGAACTTCTCTAATTGTGGGTTTTGATTCTCTTGTGGTTGATTAGAAGTAGTCAGGTTTTCCTCGATATACCGATCGTCAACCACAGTCTCGATATCACATATTTGTTCTATAACCCCGCAATTAATCCCTTGTTGGGCCTTAAAGATGTCAATCTTTAGTGTCTAGTTCCTAAATTTTAGTTCAATTTGGCCCTCACAGTTCATGTTGGCCCTAGCAGTGGCCAAAAAGGGTCTCCCTAATATGATCGGTGTGTTTCTCGGATTTTCTGGAGCATCCATATCCAAGACTACGAAATCCACCGGGAAATAGAAATCCCGAACCCTAATAATGGCATCCTCAAGAACTCCTTTAGGTGACTTAATAGATCAATCTGCCAACTGTAATGTCACCTCTGTTGGTTTTAGCTCAGATTCCTCTAGATGATCAAGTAGGGATGTAGGTATTAGGTTTATGGAGGCTCCTAGATCCAATAATGCTCTATCAAATTGGATATCACCAATTGTGTGGGAAATTAGGGGAGTACCTGGGTCTTTTGCCTTAAGTGGGAGTGTACTCAAAATGATGGAGCTGGCTTTCTCTGACAATACAATTGGGCTCCCACTTTTGGTTTGTGGCTTATGCTTAGGTGTGCACGCGTCTTTCAAAAATCGTGCGTAAGCCGGTACGTGACAGATTGCATCCATCAAGGGGATGTTTATATGAACCTATTCAAAGAGCTTGACCAGGTCCTCTTCAGGTGCCACGGGTTTGGTTGTCCTCTTTCCCTTGGTCAAGGCCTCAGGAAATGAAACCTTGGATGGTTCCTCTAGAATAGGTCTAGGTTCTTGATCTGGAACAGGGGTATCTTGGATGACTATCCTAGGGTTTGGGTTAGCACTACCAGGCTGAAAGTGGCTTAGGTAAGGTGGATCTTGTGTTGCTTTGCCACTACGGGTCGTAATTGAATTTAGTACTGCCTAGTTCTGGTTTGGTGTAGGTAAAATAGGTGGTTGCTACTGAAATCCAGAGTACGATGTCGAGTCTTCCATCCCGTTGGGTGATGAAGCGGAAGGGGCCTGATAAATCATGTGGGCTTGGCCTTGATTTGGGTTCATAACGCACCTCTGGTTCGTCACATTATTGGGATTAGGTAGAGGTTGCTAAGGGAGTGTACCAGGTTGGCAGGAATTCGCCATCTGGGTGAGTTGATTGCGAACCTCTGTGATCTTGTCTTTGTGTTGTTTCTGCATAGCCGCTTTTGTCTTTTGAATGTCAGCCAAAGTTTGAAGGATAAGATCATTTGATCTGTTTGAGTTGGCCCAGATTGATAGGTGGGGTTGGGCTGAGGCTGAGGCGGCTGATATGGATGAGAAGCTTGTGGATGGGGCTGATATGGTGGTCTCTGATTTTGATTGTTTCCCACCCACATGACGTTAGGATGATGTCGCCATCCAGGGTTATAGGTATTAGAGAATGGGTTGTTTTGGATGGCGTTGAGGTCCTCGCAAGTCTGAGGAACCTTAGAAAAGTCAGAATACGAGGGTTCAGAGTTCCCCCAACTAGAATAGGTAGGTTCATAGTTTCCTCCAGCCCTAGAGTTAGACGAGAGTGGATATGAGTCCATCCCCTGAAAAGATCGGTGGTAGATGTTATGCACAGCTTCCCACCCAGAGGGCGGTTGTGCGAATGGGTTTTGCATAGAGGTGGCTCGCTGTAGATGTCGAGTTAGCTCATCCACCTTCTTCTCAATAATAGAGACCTTGTCCAACCGACTGGCCATCAATTCCGAGTCGACAGAAGAGGACAGGCCCTGCATCTCATGTGCCCCCCTTGGATTCATTGATGCGCGGGCATTCGTTCGGTCAAATATGCCCATGGAGTCATTATTGATGGAGTTCTCGCACATATTCTCAAGAATCTCCCACACAGTGTCTTCGTGTTGACCCATGATATTTCCTCTGCAAGTTGCACTGACAAATAATCGGATATCTTCACGGAGTCCCTGGTAAAAAGACTGGACTTGATCCCATTTAGGACCTCTGTGATTGAGACACTTTTGCATGAGATCTAGGAACCTCCGTGATGGAGACACTTTCGCATGAGATCCAGGAAATGATCCCATGCTTTGTGAAGTGGTTCTCCAGTCTGTTGTGTGAAGTGCGTGATCTGGTGTCGTAAAGCATTCGTTCAACCAACTAGGAAGAACGTTTTCAGAAACTCGGATTGTAGTTCAACCCATGTGTTGATTGGATGCGTTTGAGTCTAATACCAGTGAGCTGCTTTGTCCATAAGAGAGAAGGAGAACATTTTCATGAGAAGAATATCCTGATTCTAGACATCTGATCCGAAGGTCTGGGCCAGATGCTTGAGTTATTTAATGTGCTGGAAAGGATCCTTGGAATTGAACCCATGAAATTTTAGAATAGCATGAATCATGTTGAGCTTGAGTTCAGTATCAGGTCCTCCAGCCGGGATTTGGACTCGAGGTTCGATCGCCACCGCAGCGGGATTGTAATGATCTCACATCATAGGATGCTGCGGTGGATTCACAAAGGCTTGGAATAAATCATTAAGGCTCTGAAGTTGATTTTTGAGGTTGTTCTCTTCTTCTGTAGGTTGTGCCATGATGATAGATGAAGGAGAATTAGGTTCAGATGAATCAGAAGAGATGTCTATGTGATGGGGTTGCTGCACAAACACGGAAGTCGAGGCCTAGCCTCGAATGGAGTGAATAACTAATGGAGACCTTAAGGGTGGTCTTAAGGACCTCCTACCAAACATGCATCGATGGACTGGATGAGAATAGAATGTGACAGATCCAATCAAGACACCCAAAAATTTTTGATGACTATAGAGGTTCATGGCGGATGATACCCCTTAGTCAAAAAGCCGTCCACTTGAAAATTACCTAGGCAGCAACAGAGGGAGAGTCCCGCGAAGACTCCTACATGGTAGAGCGCCCCCACGGGTTACAGGGTTTCCCCCACCCGACCTCTCTTGTCACTAATGTTCCAAGTAGACCAGAATGGGGACTTGACCTCCTAAGTCTACCAGTTTTAATTAAGAGTAAGGGTGCTTAGGATTTCACTTGAACTTTTAAGATGTATTCAGTGCAAAAGTGACCTAATTTAAAGATTGGTTGACCCAACAAGGTGGGTCAACTTCACTTATTTGTCCTTTGAGAATTTTAGGTCCCTCTTTTAGGATTCAAGTGGGATTAAGAGCCTGATTTTAGGGTTTGCTTGAATAGATCAATTCAACCAAGGCTTAAGCACACATTGTTTGGGAAAGATCACTTCTTGATTATGTAAGTGTGTCTCTAAAATCCTAACTTGGAATCCTTACTTGGCTCTTATTTTGGTCCAATTTAGTTTGTCCAAATGTGGTATCTAGAGCTCAAACAAGAATGTGATAGACTTAGTTACCTTAAGTGGGTGCACAAATCAGGTTTTGATGTTGAAATCAAATCAAGCAACTTGATGAATTATCTAAGAATGGAAAGCAAGTAACCCTAATTGATTTTTTTCTTGTTTTAACCTTTTTAGAATTAGGGGCTTAAGAGAGAGTAATTAAAATTTACCTGCCCCTAGTGTGTTTATTGAACCTTCTTCAATGTATCCTCTCCTTAAAACAACCACAGCAAAAGAAATATAGCAAGTTATAATCTGAATCAGGAATTGTAATCAAGAGTTCTAAATTGCTTGTTACTCCCCGGCAATGGCGCTGGTAAGTCGATTTTTGCTTTCAAATAATATGATTAAGATGATTTGTCATTTTAGTATCAAAGTCGTGGAAAATCACTTAACAAAATAATTAAAATAAAAATTAAACCACTCACAGAAGAGCAGGTTGTGTCCACAAGGAGACAATGATGCAATAAATTCACAAATATTTTTCCCTTGTATTTGTTCAATCGAGTGCGAAATCCATAGTCAAATCTGACATGAAATGCGATGAAAAGAAGACACACAATAACTCGAGAATGTAAGGTTATATGCACAATTTTTCCTCAATGAAATATTCAATAAATATGTGATCAATCTCTGTAATTTCCAATTGCACATGTATTAGAGAGAAATTGTGTACATCTTAATTGAAAACCAATGTCAAAAGATGTGAATAATAAGAGCCAAGCAATTATGAGAAAGTATGAGCATGAAGTTGCAATTTCACTCAATATATCAAATATTAAAATAAAAAATGAGAGTTTGGCAATGGCACCCAAATGTAAATATTAATTAACCCAAAAATAGAGGATTTTCTTCCATTGTGCATGTGCGAAGAGGAGGCGATGGCTGGCCGCGGGAAGCTCGGAGGAGGATAAGTGTGACGAGAGCTTTTCGATGGTGGTGGTGGTGCTTTGAACGGCTGTCGGCGGTCACCGGCCGAAGTGGAAGAAGTCGCCGGCGGCGAGGCCCTCCGACCAGCCGTCAGGTGGTTGATTGGTGCAGCTGGAAGCGTGGTTGTGCTCGGGGAGTCGAGGCGAGTCCGATGGAGTTTCTGACGCGAAGTTTCATGGCTGGATTTGATGGCTACGTTTTTGGTGGCTTCGGGTACCTTCGGTTGGCAGAGAAGAAGTCGGGCGTGGGCACGGGCTGGCGACGTCGGCTGGAGTAGCGCACACTCTGCGTGCGTTGCTGGTGGGCGAGGGCCGATTGCTGCTGCTGGGCACGCAACTGTGGCTGCGTGAAGCGTGCAGTGGTTGCTGCGGACAGAGGTGCGCACGTAGAGGGGTGGGCGCCGGAATGGTGCTGGAGGGAGCGCGGTAGCGCGTGGTGCTTGCGGCAGGGGTTGAGGAGTGGGGAGGTCGTGCGCTGAGCTGCTGGTGGGCGCATGCCTGCTGCGGTGGAGGTGCAACGCACGTGGGTGGGATGGAAGTGAGGGGCAGGTGCACGTGGATGGGCTGCTGCAGAAGGTGAAGCGCGGGCTGAGGGTGCTAGAGGGAGGTGCTTGTGCTTGTGATGGATGTGCGCAGGGATGGTGCTGGTGGGTGCAGTGGTGATGAAGAAGAAGCACGGTGATGCAGGGACTCTGATTGGCGGTGTGGGCTGTCACACCACACACCCACGATGGTGGAGTCACGTTGCCGCAATTGAGGCTGGTGGTGAGGAGCGGATGAGAAATGAGGTTTTCTGCATAATGAGGAAAGGGGTGGTGGCCTCGTTTGAACGACAGCCATTCTTCCTCCTTTGTAGCTGTCTGTATGGATTTGAATGGAGAGGTGAGAGCAGATCCACATTCTCTACTCATCCTTGAATGTAGGTTTTAGTGCGGCAGCTGGTGGCGTTGGAGTGGGGAATTCATGCAGAGAAGAGAAAATGAATAATAATAAAAAGATTGGTTAATTATGTTCAAACCCTCAATAAAATGTTAATGCATATAATGTAACCTAAAGACTAATGCATGCTAAATAATTTATATATGTAATGCATACAAGCAAATATATATAAACTAACTTGTTTATATCTTAATACATGCTTTGTATACACTAATATCAATCTAATTACTAGGCACTTAAGTAACTAAATAGCCCACAAATATGGGCTCATCAAATGGCCCCATGCCTAGTTTTTGCTAGTCTCTAGCAAATCTAAGCAATAACCTAGCACTCCAAGTAGACTAGCCAACCCAATTAGTCTTCCTTTAGAAACATGTTAAGTTCAGACTTTAGATCTAAGGTTCCTAAGTACTTGCTAAGTTACAGACTAGGTCGACTAAAGACTAGTTGTAGGCACAAGTTTCCCTGATTTCTAACTCTACCCTAGGGTTTATTGATCCTCGAGATTAAAGCATCCGTGCATGTGCATTGGTTTGAGTTATTTGAAGTTGGTATGATTGCCAACCTAGAGAGGAAAAAGGATTTTTTTTAATATATATATATGTTTTTTGTTTGATTCCTCTAAGTCTAACCTTGGATCAGTTATCAACATTGTCTGTGTCGGATTCATTGTCCCCATCACCATACCTCGAAGGGTGCCTGGCTTTCGATGCTTTGAGATAGCACCGCCCATAGCGACCCCAAGAACTCTTGGCAATCGACACTTTGAGATAGTATCGCCCATGGATTTCTTAAGCGAATTCAAGCTTGTGGTAATCGGCACTTCGAGATAGGGCTGCTCATGGTACCTGAACTGCACAATGCGCTTACATGCCCCCAGTAGGATGGATATCCTAAGAGACAAGTGCTGAGGAGGTAACATGTTATCATCGCATCTTTAAGGTGAGTACATACTTCACCTCTCCTGTGCCAGGAACTCTTCCAATCAAATTGTGTTTTCAAGCTTCTCCTAAGTCAAAACTAAGAGAACCAAATTTTCTTTTAAGAAAGGAATTAAGGTGATCACTTACTTACACAAGACCAAGTGTGTGTGAAATTTGGATGCTTAGGTTACAAGGACCCATAAACCAAAAGGTAGAATAAGACTCCAGGTACTACCCAGCCTTTAACTAAATCCCTAGCTTTCCTTCCTCAACCTCTTGAGGAATGGTTCGCAACTTAACTCCTACTTAAGTTTTTAAGTCTACAAAGGACCCTAAAGGTCTAAAGCTAGTAGCTCATTTAGCTTCTAAAGTTTGACACCTAGAATCAACTTAGTCTAACCTAAAGTTCTGGTTTGCTTAAGAATGCAGGGCCCAGCTAGTTAAGTTCAATAATATAATATAGATATTTTTGAATGCAATATGCATGAATGCAAAAAGTAGACATGCTATAAACAGATGCCTCAGGTCCTCTCGCCCATGCTTGGTTCAAACAATGTCCTCATTGGAAACAAAACAGTTAAAGGAAGATATTACTTGAGGTGGAAAATGGCAGGAGCTAAAGCTCCTCAAGAGTGACCTCGTCAACCAGATGGCCATCCAAAGTAATGTATGATTTTAACCATTGATCGTTGACGATAAAGGGAGTTGCTGAAGAGGAAGGGCTTTTAATCTCCACAGATCCATGTGGAAACACTTTAGTGATTATGTAAGGGCCATCCCAATGAGATTTTAATTTTCTTGGAAAAAGCTTAAGTTTGGAATTGAAAAGTCAGACTTGTTGGTTGGGCTCAAAGGTTTTTCTAAGGATATACTTATCATGCAAGACCTTAGTTCTCTCTTTATAAGCTTGAGAGGTGTCATAAGCATCATTCCTCAGCTCCTCAAGCTCACTTAATTCCAAAAGTCGTGCCTTACCCGCTTTTTCTAAATCCATGTTAACACTTCGAATAGACCAAAGTGCCTTATGTTCCAGCTCAATGGGTAAATGGCACGCTTTCCCATACACAATCCGAAAGGGAGATGTACCCAAAAGGGTCTTATAGGCCGTTTGATATGCCCACAAAGCATCATCGAGCTTTTGGGACTAGTCTTTCCTATTAGGTCTAACGATCTTTTCTAAAATATTTTTTTATCTCCCTATTCGACACTTCAACCTTGCCACTCATCTGAGGATGGTAAGGGGTAGCAACCTTGTGAGTCACTCCCAGACTCTTGAGTAGCCGATTGAAGTGGTGATTTCGGAAATGAGGTCCCCCATCACTTATAATGGTCTTGGGGTAGCCAAAACGAGATATGATATTGGCCTTCACAAATTTCAAAACCATAGAGTGGTCATTTGTGTGCGTAGGAATGGCCTCTATCTACTTAGAGACATAATCAACTGCCACCAAGATATATTCATGACCATGGGACGAAGGGAAGGGGCCCATAAAATCAATTCCCAACACATCAAAAATTTCAACAGATTGAATAGGGTGTTGAGGCATCTCATTCCTCTTCCCAATCGTTCCAGTCAGTTGACATCTAATACAGGCCTTAACAAAATTATGAGAATCCTTAAATAACAAAGGCTACCAAAAATTGGACTGGAGAACCTTAAAAGCAGTTTTCTTAGTGCCAAAGTGTCCTCCACAATGAAGTTCATGGCAAAAACTCAGCACACTTTGTTGTTCCTCTTCAGGTACACATCGTCTCAATACTTGGTCTTGTTCAATTCTAAATAATTTAGGCTCTTCCCAATGAAAGTATCTAGCTTGGGAAATGAATCTTTTTCTTTTCTTCTCATCCCAAGAGTCAGGAGTTTCTCCAGTGACCAAGTAATTTATGGTATCAGCATACCAAGGTGAAGTTGGTGTTATCGCCATAAGGGTTTCATTAGGAAATGTCTTGCAGATATCTCCAGATAGAGAGTCATTAAGTGGAAGGCAAGACAAGTGGTCAGCCACAACATTTTCTACTCCTTTATTTTCACGAATCTCCAAGTTAAATTCTTGAAGGAGTAGGATCCACCTAATCAGACGTGGCTTAGAATCTTTCTTAGCAATGAGATGTTTCACTGCAGCATGATCAGTGAAAATAACCACCTTAGACCTAAGAAGATAAGACCTAAACTTCTCAAGGGCAAAAACTACAGCAAGTAATTCCTTTTCAGTGATGGTGTAGTTTTGCTATGGTTCAGTTAAAGTCTTGCTGGCATAATGCAGCACATGAGGTCTTCCCTCAACCATTTGTCCAAGGACTGCTCCCACTGTATAATCTAAAGCATCACACATCAGCTCAAATGGGAGTGTCCAATCAGGAGCTCGGAGAATAGGCGTAGAGATCAAGGCCTCCTTCAGAGTTTGACAGGCCTCCGCACACTTTGAATCAAAATTAAAGGAAGGTTCCTACGCCAACAGGTCACAAAGTGGCCTAGAAATTTTATTGAAATTTTTAATAAAGTGCCTATAAAAGCCGGTATGACCCAGAAAGGATCTAATATGTTTGACATTTGTGGGCAATGTGAGTTTGGAAATAGAATGAATCTTAGCTTTATCTACTTCCAAGCCTCACTCAGACACAACATGCCCAAGTACAATTCCTTTCTGTACCATGAAGTGGCTTTTCTCCTAGTTGAGGACTAAACCAGTCTCCTTAAATTGCTTCAACACATTCTCCAAGTGCAGGAGACACTGGTCAAAAGACGAGCCATAAATGGAGAAGTCATCCATAAACACTTCAACACACTCGTCAATTATGTCAAAAAATGGACATCATACACTACTGGAAGGTTGTAGGGGCATTACATAATCCAAATGGCATATGCCTGAATGCAAAGGTATCGTAAGGACTCGTGAACGTCATCTTCTCCTAGTCATCAGGGAAGACTGCAACCTAGTTGTACCCAGAATATCCATCGAGAAAGCAATAGTACTTATTCCCCGTCAATTTCTCGAGAATTTGATCAATAAAATGCAAGGGAAAGTGATCCTTCTGGGTAGTGGTGTTTAGCTTGTGGTAATCAATACAGACCCTCCATCCAGTTGAGGGTCTAGTTACAACTTGTTCACCTTGGTCATTAAATTCCACAGTAAAGCTTGCCTTCTTTGGTACCACATGAATAGGACTTACCCATTTACTATCTGCAATGGGATATATGATCCCAGCGTCCAACCACTTTAGGATTTCCCTTTTAACCACCTCCCTCATATTGGGGTTCAGACGTCTCTCCATGTCCCTAAATGGCTTGATGGAATCATCAGTATAAATGTGGTGCATGTAGAGTGTAGTGTTTATACCCTTAATGTCAGCAATGCTCCAAGCAATAGCTTCCTTGTGCCTAGACAAGCATTCAATTAGGGCTCCCTTTTGTGCCTTGGATAGCACAGTCGAAATGATAACAGGGAGAGTATCATTGGCACCTAGGAAGACGTACTTGAGAGTGTCAGGGAGGGGTTTCAACTCAAGGTTGGGGGCTTGTATGGTTGAGGGTTTCATAATAGATGTCCCCATCTCAGGTAGCAAATCTACCTTGGGCAGAGATGGGGGAAAGAGACTCAACAGAAACACCCAACAACTCCTCAAGTTCTAGTATATCCCCTTCACATTCCTCCAAGAGATGGGAATGCTCATTTAGCATGACATGCTAAAAAGGGTCATCACATAACATTGCAGGAGTTGTCTCTTCAATCATGTCATCTATCACCTCAACTTGAGAACAATCTTCAAGCCTGGCTTGTTTGTAAGCATCAAACACATTAAGCCAGATTTTCCTATTCCCAAAGCCCATTTTCAATGCCCCAATATTGCAATTGATTGAAGCATGCGAAGTTGCAAGGAAGGAGTGACCCAAAATGATGGAGGGTTTGGTTGGCTTGTTGGTAGGGTCAGTGTCCAAAACTAAGAAGTCGACGGGGAAGAAGAAATCCTCCAATCTCATGAGGACATCTTTCAAAATTCCCCGCGGTGTCTTAAGTGATCGATCAACAACTTGGAGGATTACCGGGTTGGGCTTCAGATTGCCTCCCCTAAGTTGTTCATACATGTAGCTTGGAAGGATGTTCACCCCCGCACCTAGATCAAGTAGAGCCTCATCAATATGTAAGTCACCAATAACCACTGAGATGTACGAGGCTCCTGGGTCCTTAAGTTTCAGGGGTGTGCCATGTTGAACAATTGAGCTAACAGAATCAGGCAGGACAACTTTTGATTGGACCTGTTTCCTAGATTGCTACTTTTTCGTGCACAGGTCCTTTATGAAGCGGGCATAAGACGAAATCTGTCTGATAGCTTCAAGCAAAGGCAGGTTAATCTACACTTGTTTGAAAGTTTCCATGATCTCATTCGTCTTATCTTTGGCTCCAGATGAGCCAGCAGAAGTCTGCCCAGAGGTGGATAAGTGCTCTAGAAAGGGCACTCTCGATCTCTGGATGGAAGGATTGTCATGTCGAGTAAGGGGTGGAAAGGGGGCAACTTCTTTTGGTGAGGTGATTTCAAGCGGAGGAGATTTGGGCAAGCTCCGGTGGGGGTGAAAGTCAGGGTGGATGGGTTTTCAGAGGGTGAGACTATAGGAGCATCGGTTTGGAAATTACTTTCCCACTCCTCAGAGTAGTCACCACTTGAGCATGCTCCCTAAAGACAATCCCTTTTCCTTTAGAATTCTCCTCAGCAGCACTGGGAAGCTTCCCAATTTCCCTCTGTCTAACGGCCTCAACAAGGTGTCGTATCTGCGATTTCATCTCATGTATAGCCTTTTCGTGAGATTGGATGTTGGCACTTTGACTTTCTTGCATAGTTCTCAACATTGCCTTCAATTCATCCATCTCAGAGGTCCTAGGTTGGGCCAAGGTTTGAGGTTGGCTCATTTGATGGTTTTGAAAGGATTGTGGTTTATAATTCCTTGAATTTGAGACATTTACTTGTCTCCATGAAAAGTTTGGGTGGTTCCTCCATCCCTCATTATAAGTATTGGAAAAAGGATCATTATGAGGTCTAGGATGGAACCCTTGAGCGGCATTTAGATCCACCTGTACAAGCTTAGGGAATTGGGAGGCTAAGTGGCAATCCACAGTGGCGTGTGTATTGCCTTAGCAAATGGAGCATTCAGAAGCTTGGGATGTGGAGGTGTTAGATACGAATTGGCCTGGGCTCGACATAAGCCTTTCCATGTTTTGATTCAACAATTGAATCTGATAGGCTAAATTTTGGGTGTCCCTTGCCTCATTCACCTCCAACTTTCTTTGCATGAGAGTGGGTTTTCTATCCATGTAGGCAAAATTCAAGTGAATAGAATTCTCACTCAAAGTATCAAAAAGGTTCCAAGCTTCATCCTCAGTCTTAGATAGAAAGATTCCTGCATAGGCACCATCCATAGTCTGCCTGTGAGAATCATTAAGTCCGGTGTAGAACCTTTCAACCAGTTGCCACTTAGGCACTTGGTGATGTGGGAAAAGTCTCAACAGGTCATTAAAGTGCTCCCACACATCATGGAAAGCTTCCCCATCCTTTTGAACAAAAGTCATAATTTCCCTCTTAAAGTGATTTGTTTTGTTCATAGGGAAGCACTTCTTCAAAAACTCTTTCTTCATGGCATCCCAAGTGTTAATATCATCAAGGGTATGATACCAATACTTAGCTTTGTCCTTGAGGGAGAAAGGAAAGAGGGTCTGCATTTGAGCGTCATCAGTAACGCCCTGCAGCTTCACTGTGGAACTGACCTTGGTGAATTCCTCTATATGCCTGTAAGGGTCTTCCCTAGCAGTACTATAAAAGAAGGGCAGCAATGATATGGTACTGCTTTTGATCTCATAAGGATTGTCCCCTCCAGGTCTACGTAGTGTAGGCCAACTTGATTGGTTGGAATTAAATATTCCTTAAGGCTCTTTTGATCAGCCATTTCTTCCCTTGGGAGGTTTCTTCTTAAGATTCTTTCAGGTTCAGGATCAAACACAAGTTGTCTTCTAAGAGATTGCTTACCAAGCATGCACTACAAACACAATTCAAATGGACTTGTTCGGTCTTTACAAATTTAGGCTTTTGACTTTAGTTCAAATTGTAGGCGACAAAGCAAGTTGCCCAATCAATTACGCGCCTATTGTCGACCTTCGAAATGCCTAAAAAGACCTAGTTGGAGCTTAGGTGTTCTTCCCTAAATCTCAAATGGTAGAGCTACTCCAAAGATAGAAGATCAAGGGATGCAAATAGGCCTAAGCCTTCCTTTGAAGCTGTGCTTTCATGGTGCTTCTTAACTACCCCCAAAAATCCGTGACAGTGTAACCCCCTCTTTGGATTTATAAAACCTTTGATCTCAAGTTCTGAACACTTCAGAATCCAACGGTAGGAGGGCTCTTTTCTTAGTAGTTCAAAGACCTAGGAGTATCTAAATGCATGCCATGGTGCAAGAGATATAAGTGTTCATACACCACAAAAGATTTTGAATTTTGTATCGCACGCCAAGTTTGAAATCAAGTCCTTGATTTTTAAATGTCCCTCCTTTAATTAGTCCTTTTTTCAAAAATTAAATGTGACCACTTTATTAGATCGCTTCAAGACAGATTATGTGGTTTAAAAATTAGTCCAAATGCATTTGCATGACAGGTAGAAATGCAAAGTTAGAAGTGCATACCTGATTCTAGCATTCTTCATGCAATATGCAAGACAGGAAGTTAGATCTAGATGCTGCTCATTCAGTCCTAAATGATTCGACCTAAGGGCAGGAAGCTTCTAGCAGGTAGCTCGTTTCTTTTTTTTTATTTTTGTTTAGCTACTTATGCACAAGCAAAGAAAATGATAAACAACCACAAAATAAAATAAAAACCTAGATTTAAAGAAAAGGGAATAGGCTCCCGAAAATCAGCCCTAATTACTACAAGGGCGAGAAAATCGGAATAAAACTTGTGACAAAGGAGAATCCCCTATGGAAGCAGGATCCAAATCTCCTGCGTCTTCCCCACGTGTAGGCGTTGCTCAAGGTCGACGTCATCTCCCAGATGCACCTGTCACCTCCACAGATTCCTCGCATAGAAAAGATAACAAATGGTCAGATCACTGTGCAACGAGAAATAATCAAAAATAAAAATCAGGTGAAATTATTGTGTTTGTTGCCTCCCCTTCAATGGCACCATTTGGCAAATCGATTTTTGCTTTCCAATAATATGATTAAGATGATTTGTTGTTTTAGTATCAAAGTGGTGGAAAATTACTTAACAAAATAATTAAAATAAAAATTAAAGCACTCACAGAAGAGCGGGTCGTGTCCACAAGGAGACAATGATGCAATAAATTCACAAATATTTTTCCCTTGTATTCGTTCAATCGAGTGAGAAATCCATAGTCAAATCTGACATGAAATGCTACGAAAAGAAGACACACAATAACTCGAGAATGTAAGGCTATATGTGTAATTTTTCATCAATGAACTATTCAATAAATTTGTGATCAGTCTATGTAATTTCAAATTGCACATGTATTAGAGAGAAATTGTGTACATCTTAATTCAAAACCAATGTCAAAAGATGTGAATAACAAAAGCCAAGCAATTATGAGAAGGTATGAGCATGAAGTTGCAATTTCACTCAATATATCAAATATTAAAATAAAAAATGACAGTTTGGAAATGGCACTCAAATGTAAATATTAATTAACCTAAAAACAAAGGATTTGCTTCCTTTGTGCATGCGTGAAGAGGAGGCAATAGCAGGCTGCGGGAAGCTCGGAGGAGGATAAGCGCGACGAGAACTTTTTGATGGTGGTGGTGGTGCTCCGAATGGCCGTCGGTGGTCGCTGGCCGGAGTGGAAGAAGCCGCCGGCGGTGAGGTCCTCCGACCGGCCGTCAGGTGGTCGATTGGTGCGACCGGAAGCATGGTTGTGCTTGGGGAGTCGAGGCGAGTCCGATGAAGTTCCCGACGTGAAGTTTTGTGGCCGGATTTGAAGGTTGAATTTTTGGTGGCATTAGGTACCTTCGGTTGGCAGAGAAGAAGAAGAAGAAGAAGCCGGGCGTGTGCATGGGCTGGTGACGCTGGTTGGAGTAGCGCATGCTCTACGCGTGCTGCTGGTGGGCGAGGGCCAGTTACAGCTGCTGGGTACACGGCTGTGGCTACAAGAAGCGCACGGCGGTTGTTGCGGGCAAAGGTGTGCACGTAGAGGGGCAGGCGCGGGAATGGTACTGGAGGGCCCGCGACTGCGCGTGGTGCTTGCGACAGGGGCTGAGGTGCGGGGGAGGTCATGCGCTGAGTTGCTGGTGGAGGTGCAGCACGTGCGGGTGGGCTGGAAGTGAGGGGTAGACGCACGTGGATGGGCTACTGCAGAAGGTGAAGCGCGGGTCGAGGGTGCTGGAGGGAGGTGCTTATGCTTGTGATGAACGTGAGCAGGGATGGTGCTGGTGGGTGCGGTGGTGATGAAGAAGAAGCACAGTGATGCAGGGACTCTGATTGGCGATGTGGCCTGTCACACCACACGCCCACGGTGGTGGAGTAACGCTGCCGCAGTTGAGGTCGGTGGTGAGGAGCGGATGAGAAACGATGTTCTCTGCACAGTGAGGAAAGGGGTGGTGGCCTCATTTGAACGGCAGCCATTCTTCCTTCTTTGTAGTCGTCTGCATGGATTTGAATGGAGAGGCAGGAGGAGATCCACATTCTCTACTCGTCCTTGAATGCAGGTTTTAGTTCGACAGCTGGTGGCGTTGGAGCAGGGAATTCATGCAGAGAAGAGAAAATGAATAATAATAAAAAGATTGGTTAATTATGTTCAAACCCTCAATAAAATGTTAATGCATATAATGTATCCTAAAGACTAATGCATGTAATTCTAATGCATGCTAAATAATTTATATATGTAATGCATACAAGCAAATATATATATAAACTAACTTATTTATATCTTAATACATGCTATGTATACACTAATATCAATCTAATTCCTAGGCACTTAAGTAACTAAATAGCCCACAAATATGTGCTCATCAGGCACCAAAATGTTTAACGCGACGAAATCGATTCTAATATAAAGCGTTGTAATATAATCGAAATCACTTTGAAAACAAATATAATTTTTATTACTCGAAAAAGTTCCGAGGTCAAACATAGAGAGCAATATGGTATTTAGAAATCAAGATCACAATTCAAACTAAAAGAATTTACAATAATATCTGTATCAATGTGCAAAAATATGGGAGTAAAATGATGATTTAGATCACCAAATACTCCTACAATATCAACTAAGGAACTCAATGTATATGTATGAAATGAGAGCTCAGATCTGTCATCTAATTTGGAAATCAGATGACTTAAAGTGACTGTCTTCTTTTCTTCTTCTCTTTCTCTGATTCTTCCTTCCTTCTGTAGCTTCTTCTCTTTCTTCTTTTTCTCAGGCCTTCACTTCTTCTTCTTTCTCTCCTTTCTCTTTTGTGCCTTTAGCTGCTTTCTCTTTAGCTCTGTGATCCTCCTCTTCTTCTTCAGCTTCTGCTTAGGCCTCCTCTTCTTCTTCTCTGGCTTTCCCTTTCAGAATCCGGCTAAGTGTCCGCCGAAGTTTCCTATAGCAAAACCCTCCCCCTACCTGCGCAACTCTCCTCTCTCTTTCTCTCTTAGGATTCGCTCTCCTAGAGCCACAGGGTATCTGGGTTATCGAGTTAGGCGCGTGCCTGGGTCCAGGCTCACTGACATGCGGTGGTAAGCGAGGAGTGCAAGTCAGGTGGGTTATCGGGTCGACCAGGTCCGCATGTACGTGTCGCGGACTAATGGGAACACCATCATGAGGCCTAACTAGCTCATTTTGACCTAGAAAAGAGAACAAAAGTTCCTACATAACCAAATGAAGGGCTTAACTCAAGGAATAATCAGTTTGAGAGAAAAGCAAGAAACAAAGGGTAAAACTATAATTTTACCAATGCAGTGTAACAACAAAATTTCTTAAGGGCTAAACATAGGTCAATTGGTCTTAACAAGATAAAAAGTGGGTTTGTTCAATCAGAAAAGGGTTAATGTGAAATTTGGGAATTAAATAACTTCTTGTAACCCTAAAATAGACCTACTTAATTTAGCAAGGTTCTGGTCAGGATAAAATTTAACTAAATCCTCTAAAAATCATGGAAAAATATCTTCTAGGGTTTAGAACCTTCAATTTGGCCTTTAGAACCTATTTTGACCTAAATAAGGGTCCTAGTCAAATATTTGCCCGAAATTGAGTTTTTGTGTAAAATGCCTTGTCAAACATGGTCAAACCTAAAATCCAACTTCACCATTGGATTCCTTAGGTCCAAATTAGGTTTATACCAAAATTTAGACTTAAGGGGAGTTCACCTTGACCTACTTTGCAAAACAGTCCAACCCAATTACATTTATGCCCCTACCTTTTGAAAACCCTTGCAGAAACCCCCTAGCTTCCTCATCATTCTTTGCAATTAGGTCCCTCCACCATTACAACGGAGGAATCCTACTCCGACGAGGATTCAAGGGGGATATCTCCTTGACTCCTCAGAGAATCCCTCTCAAATTTGAAAGGGAGATTCTCTAAGGAATTCCCGTTCGTATGAACCCAATTATGAGCTCTGATTTCCACCCAATCTCTCATGTGAACGCATGAGAGATTTGGGTATCTCTCGACCTTCCATGTCCGGCGAGGTTGCTGTGCTTGGAAGCTTGCCTTCCAAGCATAAGGCCCTTTACCTGCGACTATAAAAGAGACCCCAGATCCCCTCGGTCAATTCAAGCTTGTTTTGGCTTGAGAATACCCCATCTTCCTCTCTTCCCCTCTGGCCAAAAAGCTCAACAAGCTCCTCCTCCTCCTCCTCCTTCTTCTCGTCGCTCTGCCACCATACCGGTGGCAGAGTTGCATCCGCCTCCTTCGTCCGAATCGCGCCACACCTGCACCCACGCCTATCTCCCTCTCGTCGTCGCCGCCTCTCTCTCTGGGTCTTCATCTCTGGTGACGGCATATACGTGCCGTCTACCCTCTCTACTCCCCCTTCGTCCAGCTACTCACAGATAAGTCCCCTTCCTCTACCCTTTCTTTTCCCCTTCTCTATTTCTAATTTCACGCCCCGAAAACCACCGACCACCACCATCTTCTCCACCTTCGGCAAACCACCGACGAGGTGCATCCACCACTCCACACACCCACACACCTCGCCAACCACCTTGAAAGCATCGCCTCATCCCACTGATCATCTTCCCCCTCTCCATTAATCGCCACAACCTCCACTCACTCCCCCCAAACACACCCAACTCCACGGCCACAGAATGACCTAGGCATGCACACCCAGGCTGTCCCGCACCACACCGACACCCGAGCCACCTTCGTTGTGTCACGGCGAAGCCTTCTGAGTAATTTGATAAGGCCGTGAGGTTGTATTTGTGTCAACAGGTACAGGTGCCCTGCCCGCCATTGATGCAAGCTTAAAGAAGCTTGTTAGCTTCACAGCAGGCTCCAGGTGCCAGGAGTCCAGGTCCTAGCCATGCAGTTTCTCTTCGCGAGCAGCGTCAGCCCATCAATTGAAGGTCAAAGCCCCGCAGCCTCAGCAATCAAGTGAAGGCCTGCTGCGGGCGCACTAATATGGTTTTGGTAATAATGGTGGTTATTAATTGATGAAAATATCATTAGTGTCATTGTAGTGGATTGTGTGGAATACCAACCATCATTATGACCATTATTATTTACTTAATTAATTTTTACTGATTTTATTCCAGGTCGTTCACTGGGAGGCAGTTATTGATTTACATCACTCTCTAATTCCAACATTATCCTTTAATTCCAAAAAGAAGTTTAACATCTAATAAAGAAAGAATGAATGAATACTTGTATTGATTGCTTACAAAGAATTAATCAACATGCTTGCAAAAATTAACTATAAACAAGCACTAAACTATACTCTAAACTCTCTTTATAAGTTATATTACTAATACTTTCATAAAAGTACACTACCAACTAAGATTACACAGTATACTAATTTAACTTGCTAAGCTGACACCTAGAGTAACACATATAATAGCTATAGTGACAGATGCAAGCGTCGCTAGACCCAAAAAAAAAACTATATACAAACTAAATGAGGGAAACCAGGGTCTGTAGCGACGGTTATAGCAACGTTTTATTCTGTTAGTAAAGGTACGAATATATTTATATAAAAGTAATTGGCTATACTACGTATATATATTAGTCCTTTGTATCTGTATTCACTCTCTGATTTCACTATACGTATTTACATCTCTCTCTCTCATTCCACACTATTGTTCATCTTCTTCATCTTATTCTGCATTATACGTCTTCGGAAATACTACAGCACACAAGCGATTAGTTGCTGTCATTAACACTCTTAAGTCATAAAAAATGTGTTTAATTTGCGAGCACGCTTTTCGAGGGATACACAGCACCCAGAGGGTGGGACCAGACCTCTACAGAGCGTGCCCTAATTGTCATTAGGCCGCTTAATTGTGTATTATCAGCTCAGATCAGAGGGCTTCTCAGCTCGCTCATGCACACACACACCCGGGCCCCTGGCCTCCAAATGTTCGAATCAATGCTCAAGGATATGCTCATATGTATAAGGCATGGCTGTTTCGGGTGCTCGGCGCCCGTGACGACTGCGCCATTAGAGAACAAAAACAATATAAAGAGCAGCGCGTGCTCTTCAGAGAGGATGTGGCGCTATTCGAGTGCCGCATCTGCGCTGAAGATGCGTGCGGCTGCTCGACAGAGAGGATTTTGGCCCTCAATTTGAGGGCCATAATTTATTTTAAAATAAAAATAAATTACGGGAAAATAAAGTATTTATATAATACTATACAATTGTACACTTGATTTGAAATTTATTTATATTTACTATATAAATAAATTAATTAAAGTATACGATTTTTACATATTGATTTTGATGTTTAATTCTTTAATTACTTATAAATTAGCTACTATATGGTCTAATTGACCTTTTACAGAGTTAATATACATGTATAAGTATTTTATAAACATTTTTATTGAATTTTATGGATTTAATTTCTGTTCTATTTACATTTAAATAGCAAATTTGGACTGTTTTACTTATCCATTAAGTTTAAATAATACAATAAAATATAAACATACTTCAATTAGCTTAAATTACTTAAAGTACATTAGTCTAAGTATACAGGTTCAGTTAACTTAATTCTAACTCTAAATTACTAATTTATCTAATTTAATCTAATACTTAGCTATTAACTTAATAAATTAATTGTTTATTATGTATAAAGAATTAAATTAAGGTACAGGATTTTAGTGGTTTATAATATACATATACATATGTATATACAGTTTTATATCTTAACACTGTTATTTACACTGTCTATTGATTTATTTAGTCTAATAGTACATATAAGTTAGTTTAATTAATAAACAGTTATATAATTAATAAATATATGGTATAATCTAACTTAAATACCCAAATTACAGTGTACAATATATACGTAAGATATTTGTACAGTTTATATACATATGCTACTTATTTACATAGATGACTTAATATAAAGCTTATATTTACAAGAGTATACTTTATATACAAAGTACTTTTTTTTAGGTATTTTTGGAGTTTTTCACTTTTTATGGTTTTTATATACATTATAGAGATAAGAAGGGAAGAAGTAGATGAGGAGAAAGAGGTGTTTTTGATGTTTGTTAGCTATAACTTTTATTATTAAGTTTCATGGTATACAAATCCATCGACTAGCAAATTCTTCCAAGTCGAGGGTTTTGCATACCATGTAACTTGGTATGTGGTTAAAAAACTTTCTGATATTTGATCAGACAGTTTTATTTTAATTTTTTAGAATTTTTTTCTGATTTTTATTGAATTTCAAATCTCATCCATCCTAAGCCTTTCAAAAGGTTTCTAAAGGGTTCCTAAAGGCTTAGGATGGATCTTAAAAGACCTAAAAAGGCATTGACTGCCTTATTTACAGTTAGAGTGAAATCTGACAGGGATTCAACTCATTTTAGCTCACTAATCATTTTCTTTTCATTTAGTTAATGTGTTTGGACAGTTAACTGAAATAAAGTAGCTGACAAACAATTGGAACGAAAACAACGAGCATTCACAGAATTGAAATTCGATTTCTTATAAAGGAAGGCTTGTATACAAGAAATGCAATACAACTACATGTCAGTTATTTGATTAAAAATTTCTTATACAGGGTTTTTAGATCAAAAACTCATGCTACACATTAAGATATCAGATAGCGCAGCAGTAAGAACAATAAATACCAACCCTGCAGCAAATCAGATTTTACTCCAGACGGCTTACTGCAGCTGCAGTAAGTCCATCTGGAATGAAATCAGACTTAAGGAAAGGAGGGGAATGTAGTTGCAAGTGCAGCAATTTACTATGGCTCTAGGATCAAAATTAGAAATTCAAACTCATAAATTCCCTAAACCCCAACTGACAAGGGTTTCACTCATCAAAAATACTCAATATTTCAATTCCAAAGCACAAATCCTTGTCAAGAAAATTCTCATTGAATCCAATCGGCAGAAACACTGATTTAACTCTTCCTAATGCTATAGATAGCATGTAGAGAGAGATGAATCAGACAACTGAAATCCATAATACACATTCCAGATTATGGAACCATAAGGAGTATTGAGAACTCCTTAGGTTAAAAAAAAATATCAGTGCTCTCAACAAACCACAAGCTCATGAATGCAAGATAGACTTCAAATCACCACAGTGATTTTCCTTAGTTCTATCATGCATTCAATGCATTAAAATCCTCAAGAAAACTTAGATCAGAATATGGCTCTTCTGAGATGAATTCTGACATTAGAATCATCTCAGATTCCTTGCCACACAATGAATGAAGATCAGAATTCCTCAGTTTATCAGATTAAGACAGTCAAAACCCAATTAAGTAAAAATCCTTGAAATCTGAATCAAAGAAAAATCCAACAAACTGAACATTTTCAAGCTCAGATCAGGGGCTTTTGTGAACAAAAATGAGGTGAATGGGAAGCCCCTAATGTGCTTTTTGATGCCAATTTCAGATCTGAGGTTAAAAACCATTCAGATCTGAAATTGGGTCTGAATGAATGGGTGAAATTGAGAGAAACAAATCGTGGAAATCAGAAGCGATTATGAAAACATGGAGAGGGAGAAAATTCGTAACTATGGACTGTGTGAAACCATCCCCTCTGATCTGGAATGATCAGAGGAGGTGAGGGGGGAATTCGGGTCTAAATCTACTGCTACAGTATAGCTACACTATCATAACAACGGAATTAAACACTACACATTACTTGAATTCTACTCTAAACCTACTTTAACTACAGCTACTACTAATCTGCAGAAAGATAAATCTACTCTAACAGGAAGAATGGGACCTATGGGTCCTTAGCCGGTGGCTAAGGAGGAAGAAGGGAGGAAGATGACTCCAGCAGAGGGAAGAGTCTGCTTGTGAGGCTCCAGGGTCGTCCTTAGGTGCTACGAGGTCCTTAGCGATGAGGTGGTCGAGAAGAAGGCGGCGATTTCATAGCCGGTGGTTGTGAAATCAGAGAATTGGTGGGGAGGAGAAACTGGAGTGGATGAACGATCGCTAAGAGATGTAGGAGGGAGCGATCCCTTGCGTGCGCGACCACTGAGGTGCTTAAGTAGCAAACTCAGTGGCTCAGATCACCGCGTGGGTGAGAATATCCGATGGGTAAACCGGCGACAGGGATGAGAGGAGAGGAGCGCGCGGTGAGCCAACTCAAAATCTGACCATCAGATGGGAATTGAGGGGAGGGGTGAGCGTACGTGCCGATTCGCGCGAAGCTTCTATTCAGATCCAACTGCAGATTGAAATCGCAAGAAGCAACGGACGGTCGAGATCTATCGTGTTCTTCGTACGCTACAGTGCGTGCGAAGAGCAGCAGGCCGATCTTGAAATGTCAGGAAAATTGCAGGGAAGACCCTTGCATGAAGGGGTAGAAAAGTTGTGTGCAGGCCCATAAGTGAAGAGAATTGCAACAGGATGGACCCTACAGCCTTTCAAAGGGGTTCCTGCGGTTTACAAGTAGGTCCAAAAATGATTTTTAAAGACAAGAATGTGATGCATGAAGGACCTAAGTGTAAACTACATATTACAAAGCCTAAATGATGTCCAAACGCCTTCAAATTTTTATGTGTGCTTAATTGAACATTTAAGAAATTAATTGTACTTTTGATTTGGCCTTTCAAACTTATTTATGTGTTCAATTAATGCATGGATCACCATTTGTCCTTTGCCTTCAAATTATCTCATTTTGTGACCTAATTATGAAATTTTAACGCAGAGTAAAGGTTTTAGGTCTTTTTCTTTGATTCCCACACTTAACCCTTTTTATCTGTTAATTTGATGTTGTTTAACTCAATGTCTAGCTTAACTTCAGCTTTTTAGCTATGATGAGTAGCCACTCATCATGCACGCAAGAAGCGGGTGGGACATTTAGTCCCACCTCAGAAGTCTGTGAGCAAGCAACGCAGGATAAATTGAAAAACTATCAGGGGCTTAGTGCCTCCTGACACGAGGTGAGGTCCCACTCTCCCTTCACACCTCGTCCACGACCCCACGCTCTGCGGACCTGGTATTTGACCTGACTACCCACGCACTCCTTACCCACCACACATGCCGGTGTGCCTGGTCACTGGTGCCGACCTGACCTGCTTACCCGAGAGAGGCTCTGGGAGAGCGAGCCTAAGAGAGAAGAAAGAGAGGAGAGTTCGCGGGGAGGGTAGGGGTTAGGTTTTGCTCTCCAAGGAAGAAGAGGGTGAAGCCAAGGGAAGAAGAAGAAAGAAGAAGGAGAAGGAAGCTTCAGTAAGAAAAGCAGAAGTCTGAAGAAGGCTCGAGACAGAAGTAGAGAAAGAGAAAGAAGAAGCCAAGGCCAGCAATCAGAGGAAAGGAAAAAGAAGAAAGAAAGAAGAAGCCAGAGTAAGAAGAATTAGAGAAGGAAGCCAAGGAAGAAAAAGAAGAATAGAGAAAGCTCAAGCCAGAAGCAAAGAAGAGAGATTGAAAAAACATTATCTGATTTTTAAATCCATCTTTATATTTTTGAGCTTCTACATACATTGAAACCATTTTTGCTTCATAATTTTGATTGATCATTACATTTTATCAAGTTGAAAGTTGTGTTCTTAGTTTTTAAATCCCAATTTGTTCCCTGTGTTCGACCTCGGATTCATATTTTTCGAGTAATAAACTTTCATTTGTTTTCAGAAAGCAATTTTGGCTATACTACGACACAATTATTATAAACCCGATTTCGCTTTCGACAAACATTTTGGCGCCGTTGCCGGGGAGCAACGGGCAATTTAGAAACTTTGATCACAACTTCTGATTCAATACTAACTTGATCTATTTCTTTTGCTATGATTGTTTCAGGGGAGGAAAAGAAGACAGCCGCACAACAACCACACCAGGGGTAGGTAATTTCTCATTAGCCCTCTCTCTTATTCCCCTCAATTCTGTAAAGGAAAAACAAAGAGAAAATCAATTTAGGGCTTCCTGCTTTCTATATTTAGTAATACACCAAAGTTGCCTGATTTTAATTTCAACACATTTTGAATTGTGCATCCATTTAAGGTAACTAGGGCTAGTACCTTCTTGATTAAGCCCTAGATACCTTCTTTGTGGCAACTAAATTGGACCAATTAGAGCCAACTTAAGGATTCCAATCTAGGGTTTTTAGAGACACATCTTCTCTAAGAAAGAAGCAAATTTTTTCGAAAAGAAGTGTGCCTAAGCCTTGATTGAAAAGACTTATCCAAGAGAAACCCTAAAAAATTCAAGCTCTTAAGTCACTTGAATCCTAAAAGAAAGGACCTAAAAGTTCTCAAAGGACAAAGAGGTGAAGTTGACCCCTTGGGTCAACCAACCTTGAAATTAGGTCACTTTTTGCACTCAAAATATCTAAAGTTCAAGCGGAATCCTAAGCACCTTGATCCTAATTAAGTGGTAGACTTAAGAGGTCAAGGTCCCTATTCTAGTCTACCTGGAATCTCAGTGACAAGAGAGGTCGGGTGGGGGAAACCCTGTAACTCATGGGGATGCTCTACCGTCTAGGGGTCTTTGCGGGACTCTCCCTCTCTGGCTGCCCAAGTATTTCTCAGGTAGATAACTTTTCTGATTAAGGGGTATCATCCGCTCTGAACCTCTATAGTCATCCAAATTTTTTTTAGGTGTCTCGATTGGGTCTAGTACATTCTAATCTTGTTTAATCCTTCAGTGCATGTTTGGTAGGAGGTCCTTAAGACCATCCTTAAGACCTCCTTTAGAAATCCACTCTTGCCAAGGCCAAGCCTCGACGCCCGTGTTTGTGCAGCAACCCCACCACATAGATCTCTCCTCTGATTCATCAGAACCAAGTTTTCCTTCTTCCATCATGGCACAACCAATTAAGAAGTGAACAACCTTGAACACCAACTTCAGCGCTTGAATGATCTATTCCATAACTTTGTAAACCTGCCGCAGCATCCTATGATGCGAGATCATTGTAATCCCATTGCGGTGGCAATTGAGCCTCGAGTCCAAATCCTGGCTGGAGGTCCTGATTCTGAACTCAAGCCCAACATGATTCATGCCATTCCAAAATTCCATGGGCTTAATTCCGAGGATCCATTCCAGCACATCAAACAACTCAAACATCTGGCCCAGACCTTCGGGTCAGATGTGCAAAATCGGGATATTCTGCTCATGAATATATTTTCCTTCTCCCTCATGGATAAGGTTGCTCATTGGTATCAGACTCAAACACGTCCGATCAACACATGGGTTGAACTCTAATTCAAATTTTTGAAAAAGTTCTTCCCGGTTGTTCGGACAAATGCCTTGCGCCACCAGATCACTCACTTCACTCAACAATCAAAAGAACCTCTTCATGAGGCATGGGACCGATTCTTGGATCTCATGCGAAAGTGCCCCCATCACGGAGTTCCTAAATGGGAACAAGTCCAGTCTTTTTACCAGGGACTCCGTGAAGACATTCGATTGTTCATCAATGCAACCTGCGGAGGAAACATCATGGGTCAACACGAAGACACGGTGTGGGATAACTCCATCAATAATGACTCCATGGGCTTATTCGACCGGACGATTGCCAGCGCATCAACTAATCCTACGGGAGCACATGAGACACAGGGCTTATCCCATCTGTCAACTTGGAACTGATGGCCGGTCGGTTGGACAAGGTCTCTATCATAGAGAAGAAGGTGGACGAGCTGACTCAGCATCTGCAGCGAGCCACCTCTACGCAAAACTCATTAGCACAGCCACCTCTTACGAGGGAAACTATGCAGAACATTTATCACCGATCTTCTCAGGGGAGGGACCCATATCCACCCCGGTCTGACTACAGGACCAGAGGGACCTTCGATCTAATCTATTCTAGTTGGGGGAACTCTGAACCCTCATACTCTGATTTTCCTGAGGCTCCTCAGACCTGCGAGGACCTCAACGCCATCTAGAATGACCCATTCTCCAATACCTATAACCCTGGATGGCGGAATCATCCCAACTTCCTGTGGACGGGAAATACTCAGAATCAAAGACTACCTTATCAACCCCATCCACAAGCTCCCTGTCCATATTAGCCGCCTCAGTCTCGGTCCAACCCCACCTATCAATCTGGGCCAAACCAAGTAGATCAAATGACTCTTATCCTTCAAACTCTTTCTGACATTCAGAAAATGAATGCGGCAATACAAAAATAGCACAAGGACGAGATCATAAAGGTTCACAATCAACTCGCCCAGATGGTAAATTCCCGCCAACCTGGCACACTTCCTTCGCAACCTCTGCCAAATCCAAATAACGTGCTGACCCAAAGGCGCATTATGAACCCAAATCTAGGCCACACCCACATGATTTATTAGGCCCCTTCTGTTCCATCACTCGACGGGATGGAAGCTTCGACATCTTATGTGGGATTTCAATAGTAGCCACCTATTTTACCAACCCCAAACCAAAACCAGGCAGGACTAAACTCCGTAACAACCTGTAGTGGTAAAGCAACTCAAGACCCACCTTATCCAAACCACTCCAAACCTGGTAGTAACCCAAGCCCTAGGATAGTTATCTAGGACACCCCTATCCCAGATCAAGAACCTGGACCTTTTCTAGAGGAACCAACCAAGGTTCCATTTCTCGAGGCCTTGACCAAGGGAAACAGGATAACCAAACCCATGGCTCCTGAGGAGGATCTGGTCAAGCTCTTTGAACAGGTCCATATAAACATCCCCTTGATGGATGCAATCTACCACGTACTGGCTTACGCATGATTTCTAAAAGACATGTGTACACCCAAGCGTAAGCCATGAACCAAAAGTAGGAGTCCGATCGTACTATCAGAGCAAGCCAGCTCTGTAATCTTGAGCAAACTCCCACCTAAGGCTAAAGACCCAGGTACTCCCCTGATTTCATGTACTATTGGTGATACCCAATTCAACAGAGCCTTATTAGATCTAGGTGCCTCCATAAATCTAATACCTACATCCCTCCTTGACCACCTTGAAGAATCTGAGCTTAAACCGATAGAGGTGACGTTGCAGTTAGCTGATCGATCCATCAAGTCGCCTAAAGGAGTACTCAAGGATGTCATTGTTAGGGTATGGGATTTCTACTTCCCAGTGGATTTTATAATCTTGGATATGGATGCACCTGAAAACCCAAGGGATACATAGATTATACTAGGGAGACCTTTTCTGGCCACTGCTAGGGCCAATATAAACTGTGAGAAGGGCCAAATAGAATTGAAATTCGGGAACCAAATATTGAAGATTGACATCTTTAAGGCCCAACAAGGGATTAATTACGATGTTATAGAATAAATATGTGATATCAAAGTTGTGGTTGATGAACCGTATATCGAGGACAACTTGATTATTCTCTATCAATCACCAGAAGATCAAAACCCGCAAACAAAGGAGTCTAACCCTGATCTAGATGCACCCATAACTCCTGACACACACCCTGAACCTCCCGCTGCTACTGATAACCCCGTTCTGGAACTCAAGCCTCTTCCCGACCATCTGAAATACATCTTTTTAGGTTCCAATCAGACGTTTCTTGTGATTATAAACTCCAGACTCACACCTAACTAGGAATCCCGTCTGATTACTATTCTCCAGCAACATCGTAGAGGCATTGGATAGACTCTCGATGATTTGACTGGCATTAGTCCCTCTTATTACACACACCGAATCTACATCGAAGAGGGCACACGACCTTCATGAGAAATGCAGAGACGTTTGAATCCTAATCTGCAGGAGGTCATGAAAAAGGAGATCATTAAGTGGTTAGATGCAGGGATCATCTACCCGATCTCCGACAGTTGGTGGGTGGGTCCAATCCAGGTTATGCCTAAGAAGGTAGGACTCACCGTCATTACGACTGAAATCGAAGAAGTCATACTGACCCGTGTGGCTAACTGGTGGAGAGTCTGTATTGATTACAGAAGACTTAATTCCTCCACAAAGAAGGATCATTTCCCACTACCATTTATTGATTAGATCCTCAAGAAACTGGCGGGAAATAGGTTCTTCTGCTTTCTGGACGGGTACTCTGGTTATAACCAAGTGGCAATCTATCCTGAGGACCAATAAAAGACCACCTTCACCTGCCCCTTCGGGACGTACGTGTTCCGAAGGATGCCGTTCGGTCTCTGCAATGCACCCGCGACTTTTTAGTGGTGCATGCTTGCCATATTCTTAGATATGGTAGGTGATTATTTGGAAGTCTTCATGGATGACTTCTCAGTATTCGGGGCATCATTTGACGATTGCCTCTTGTACTTGGTCCAAATCCTCAGGCAATGCATTGAAGTGAATCTGGTTCTTTCCTGGGAAAAGAGCCATTTCATGGTTCCTAAAGGAATTATCCTGGGACATCTTACTTTAGAGAAAGGCATCCAAGTCGATCGAGCCAAGGTGAACTTGATTTCTAAACTCCCTATGCCTAGCTTGATTAAGGACATCCGATCTTTTCTGGGGCATGTCGATTTTTATCGTCGATTTATCCCTGATTTTTCGAAAATCACGCGTCCCCTGACCCTCTTCTCTCTAAGGATGTACCTTTTGAAATCTCCAAGGAATGCACTCAAGCATTTGAAATCCTCTGTGATCGGGTTACCCAAGCCCCAATCCTACAGTCCCCTAATTGGTCTCAACCCCTTGAGATCATGTGCGATGCATCTGATTTCGCTGTAGGAGCGGTATTGGGGCAGAAAATTGATCGGAAACCCGTGGTCATTTACTATGCTAGCAAAACACTTAACGGGGCTCAACGTAACTACACAGTTATTGAGAAAGAGCTGCTACCCGTAGTATTTGCCCTGGAAAAATTCAGATCTTATCTCCTAGGTTCCCGTGTTATCATCTACTCAGATCACACAGTTGTGA
Source organism: Thalassia testudinum (assembly GCA_037157565.1). Lineage (NCBI taxonomy): Eukaryota > Viridiplantae > Streptophyta > Magnoliopsida > Alismatales > Hydrocharitaceae > Thalassia > Thalassia testudinum. Next base: position 12,203,445 of record JAZHRO010000051.1, read on the forward strand.
GGCATCTCCTTGCAAAGAAGGACGTGAAACCTCGATTAATCCGCTGAATCTTGCTGTTGCAAGAATTTGACCTCAAGATTCACGACAAAGCGGGAAAACAGAATGTGGTAGCTGATCACTTGTCCTGCCTTCCTTTTGAGATCATCGACCCTTCCGGACCCATCACGAAACATTTTCCTGATGAGCACCTTTTGACTATCAATACAGGGCTTCCATGGTTTGTTGATACAGTAAACTATTTGGCATCACATCAGATCTCGTCCGATTGATCGAAGGTCAAGAAGGACAAAATTGCTTTCCGATGCCAAGTATTACTTTTGGGAAGACCCATATCTTTTCCGCATCGGTGCTGATCAAATAATTCGACGATGTGTCATGAAAGTGGAAATCCAAGGCATACACTCTTTCTGCCATGACTAGGCGTGCGGTGGACATTTTTCAGGACATACAATCGCAGTGAAAGTCCTCTAGTGCAGCTTCTACTAGCCCACAAATTTCAAGGATGCGTACAATCCTTGTAAGGCATGTACCCATTGCCTGACCTTGGGCAACATGAGCCATCGAGATATGATACATTTACAGCCGATTCTGTTATGCGAAATTTTTGACATTTGGGGGATTGATTTTATGGGACCCTTCCCTATCTCCGACGGCTTTGAGTACATTTTACTCGTTGTTGACTATGTGTCCAAATGGATCGAAGCCATTCCAACTCGAACCAATGATCATAAAGTTGTTATCAAATTCATTCATTAGAACATCTTCTCACGGTTCGGGATTCCACATGCTATAATTTCCGACGGAGGGACCCATTTCACAAACGCTCAGTTCAGGTCACTGATGACCAAATACGGGGTGTCACACTGAATCTCTACTCCTTAACACCCCCAAACTAATGGTCTAGCTGAGCTATCAAATCGGGAGATCAAGAAAATCCTCCAGGTTACTGTTCGACCTAACAGGAAGGATTGGTCATCCCAGCTTTCGAAAGCCTTGTGGGCTTATAGGACAGCCCATAAGACCCAATTAGGTATGTCTCCCTTGAGATTGGTGTACGGGAAGGCATGCCACCTCCCCGTCAGATTGGAGCATAAAGCCTATTGGGCAGTACGGAGCTACAACCTAGGTCTTTCTAAGGCTGGAACCCATAGAAAGCTTCAAATGAGTGAGATCAATGAATTACACCACGACGCGTATGAGAACTCTCAAATTTATAGAGAACGGGTTAAAGCCTTTCACGACAAGCACATATCTAGAAAGATCTTTCATCCTTGTCAAAGGGTCCTACTCTTCGATGCCAGACTCAAACTGTTCCCAGGAAAACTACGATCAAAATGGATCAGACCCTACTTAGTTCGACGAATCTCTGGAAATGGAGCCATTGAAATCAATCCACTCAGCCACGATTCCGAACCCTTCGTCGTGAACGGTCAGAGACTCAAACTGTTCATTGACGTAACCGATACAAATTTGGCTGAGATATCCTTTACCCTCCATTCTCCCTGAGCTCATTGCACCCAGCCGATGGCGTAAAACTCAGTGCTTAACGTGAGGTAACCTATCTTTCTTGAAAAACCCGAAACCTTTCTTGACATTCCTATGCTAAATTCATATTGCACTTTAGGGTTCATCCATTAGAACAGTTGACCCCACCTCAGGTACCCATACCCGAGTCTAGAAATCGTTCGCAACAGTCACCTCGACCCGTTCGCCTACCCACAACCTATCCTAATGAATGAACTAAGCTGAATTCAAACCCACCTAATTTACAATGGGGACATTGCAAATCGTAGGCATGGGGGGGTATGAAAGTGCAAAACTTCGTAAAAACTCTAGACACAAGAAAAGGTTTCAACAAAAGAATCACATATCACAAAAAACACTAAAAAAATGAAAAAATCTTGAAAAAGAACAAAAAAAATTGAGGGAAGAGAAAATTTTTGAGGCCATACAAACCATAAGGAGAAAATGAGGAGGAAAAGAGCAAAATGGCAAAAAAAGGAGCACAAAATGAAAAATAAAAAGTAGTCATTAGTAAGAGATTAAGGGATTAACCGAAGTTTTAGACCACATCAAAGAAAAGAAAAAAATATAGGAAAAAGTGCTAATGAGACATAAAAAGAGATTAGTAGGAACGCTGATCTTAGGCCTTTTGGGCTAGACTCTTAAGCTTAAAAATTCAAGTACCCGCTAAGATCTGGATAATCCTCAAGAGGTTGGGGAAAATGCGAAGCTTAAGTATTAGGTCTAAAGCTTAGGGAGTATTCGATCTCGTTAACTGACCTTTGGTTTACGGGACTCGGTAACCTAAGCACCCCAATCCACACACAGTCTGGTTCAGTGCGCATAACTATCAAAATCACGCAAAAGTGTTTAAATGTTCTAAAAAAAGTTGCCTAGATTAGGAGTGGCCGATCAACACAAGTTGATTTGGACAAGTTCCCGACGCGGAGAGACGGGAAATTCCCCTCGAAGATGCGTAACAATATATCGTCTCATCAGTGTTTGTCTCCTAGGATATTTACATATCCTACCGAGGGTACGTAAGAACCCTGCTGGTTCAGATACCATGGCCGGCATTATCATGAAATGTCGATTGCCAAGGTCTGGATTTAGCTACAGAACACCACGGTAGGATTATCTCAAAATCTCGAAAGCCAGGGTTCTGGGGGTTGCCATGGGCGATGCTATCACGAAGCATTGATTGCCAGGGACCTTTAAGGATTGATGATGGGGATGAGAAATCCGATACACACTGTGTTGAGAAGCCAATCCGAAGCTAGGAATAAAAAGAAAAGAGAGAGAAAACTCTCCAAACAAATAAATCCTATCTCTCTCTTACAAAAAAATGCACTGCAAACTGAACCGAGGCTAAAATATGTCTCAAGCACGGGTGCTTTAACCGCGGAGTCCAACAAACCTTAGGATAGTTCCTGTGGGCCTTAAAAACCTTCGTGGAGGACCGAGGCTAGAGCTGGTCAGGTTCGGATCTTGGTTGGTACTTGAGTACCTCTAGGCCTACCGTCAGCATTCTAACCTAATCTAAAAGAAAAAGCAAAAGCACTCATCATAATATGTGAAAGGAACTCATGGTCTAGAACAGAAGTTAAAACCTTAAAATTTTACTAAGGGTCTAGAAAAAGTTAGGCATGGGGGTATGATGGGAACACCATCATGAGCCCTAACTAGCTCATTTTGACCTAGAAAAGAGAACAAAAGTTCCTACATAACCAAATGAAGGGCCTAACTCAAGGAATAATCACTTTGAGAGAAAAGCAAGAAACAAAGGGTAAAACTGTAATTTTACCATTGTAGTGCAACAATGGAATTTCTCAGGGGCTAAACATAGGTCAATTGGTCTTAACAAGATAAAAAGTGGGTCGGTTCAATCAGAAAAGGGTTAATGTGAAATTTGGGAATTAAATGACTTCTTGTAACCCTAAAACAGACCTACTTAATTTAGTAAGGTTTTGGTCAGGATAAAATTCAAATAAATCCTATAAAAATCATGGAGAAATATCTTCTAGGGTTTAGAACCTTCAATTTGGCCTTTAGAACCTATTTTGACCTACATAGGGGTCCTAGTTAAATATTTACCCTAAATTGGGTTTTTGTGTAAAATGCCCAATCAAATGTGGTCAAACCTAAAATCAAACTTCACCATTGGATTCCTTAGGTCCAAATTAGGTTTATACCAAAATTTGGACCTAAGGGGAGTTCACCTTGACCTACTTTGCAAAACAGTCCAACCCAATTACATTTATTCCCCTAACTTTTGAAAATGCTTGCAGAAATCCCCTAGCTTCCTCGTCATTCTTTGCAATTAGGTCCCTATACATTACAGTGGTGGAGTCCTACTTCGACGAGGATTCAAGGGGGATATCTCCTTGATTCGTCAGAGAATCCCTCTCAAATTTGAAAGGGAGATTCTTTGAGGAATTCCCATTCATATGAACCCAATTATGAGTTTTGATTTCCACCCAATCTCTCATGTGAATGCATGAGAGATTTGGGTATCTCTCGACCTTCCAAGTTTGGCGAGGTTGCCATGCTTGGAAGCTTTCCTGCCAAGCACAAGGCCCTCTGCCTGCGACTATAAAAGAGGACCCAGATCCCCCCGGTCAATTCAAGCTTGTTTCGACTTGAGAATACCCCATCTTGCTCTCTTCCCCTATGGCCAAAAAGCCCGACAAGCTCTGGCAACTCCTCCTTCTTCTCATCTCTCTGCCACCATACCAGTGGCAGAGTTGCATCCACCTCCTTCGTCCGCATCGCGCCACACCTACGCTTGCACCTATCTCCCTCTCGTCGTCGCCGCCTCTTTCTCTCTGGGTCTTCGTCTCCGGGGATGGCATATACACGCCGTCTGCCCCCTCTATTCCCACTTCGTCCAGCTACTCACAGATAAGTCCCCTTCCTCTACTCTTTCTTTTCCCCTTATCTATTTCTAATTTCACGCCCCGAAAACCACCGACCACCACCATTTTCTCCACCTTCGGCAGACCACCGGTGAGGTGCATCCACCACTCCATGCACCCACACACCTCGCCAACCACCTTGAAAGCATCGCCTCATCCCACTGATCATCTTCCCCCTCTCCATTAACCGCCACAACCTCCACTCACTCCCCCTGAACACACCCAACTCCACGGCCACAGAACGACCTAGGCACGCATGCCCAGGCCGTCCTACACCACATTGACACCTGGGCCACCTTTGTCGTGTCACGGCGAAGCCTGCTGAGTAATTTGATAAGGCCGTGAGGCCGTATTCGTGTTGACAGGTACAGGTGCCCTACCCGCCATTGACGCGAGCTTGAAGAAGCTTGCTAGCTTCACAGCAGGCTCTAGGTGTCAGGAGTCCAGGTCCCAGCCGTGCGGTTTCTCTTCGCGAGCAGTGTTAGCCCATCAATTGAAGGTCAAAGCCCCACAACCTCAGCAATCAAGTGAAGACCTGCTGCAGGCGCATGCAAGAAACGGGTGGGACATTTAGTCCCACCTCGGAAGTCTGTGAGCAAGTGACGCGGGATAAATCGAAAACCTGTCAGGGGCTTAACGCCTCCTGACATGGGGTAAGGTCCCACTCACCCTTCACGCCTCGTCGCGACCCCACGCTTTGCGGACCAGGTATTCGACCTGACTACCCGCGCACTCCTCGTCCACCACACACGCCGGTGGGCCTGGTCACGGGTGTGCCTACCCGACCCATTTACCCAAGAAAGGCTCTGGGAGAGAGAGCCTAAGAGAGAAGAAAGAGAGGAGAGTTCGTGGGGAGGGTAGGGGTTAGGTTTTGCTCTCCAAGGAAGAAGAGGGCAAAGCCAAGGGAAAAAGAAGAAAGAAGAAGGAAGGAGAAGGAAGCTTCAGCAATAAAAGCAGAAGTATGAAGAAGGCTCGAGACAGAAGCAGAGAAAGAGAAAGAAGCCAAGGCTAGTAATCAGAGGAAAGGAAAAAGAAGAAGAAAGAAAGAAGCCATAATCAGAAGAATTAGAGAAGGAAGCCAAGGAAGAAGAAGAAGAACAAAGAAAGCTCAAGCCAGAAGCAAAGAAGAGAGATTGAAAAAAACATTATCTGATTTTTAAATCCAACTTTATATTTTTGAGCTTCTACATACATTGAAACCATTTTTGCTTCATAATTTTGATTGATCATTACATTTTATCAAGTTGAAAGTTATGTTCTTAGTTTTTAAATCTCAATTTGTTTCCTGTGTTTGACCTCGGATTCATATTTTTCAAGTAATAAAGTTTCATTTTTTTTCAAAGCGATTTTGGCTACGGCACAATTATTATAAACTCGATTTCGCTTTCAATAAACATGGACTAGGTTGGGTGAGCGGGTGAGAGGGTCCTCACTCTGTGAACTGAGGCGAATAGCTTCTTTTACAAAATCAATTTATGCGCCACAACACGCTTCGCAGCCGCCGATGTGGGACTATTTGTGCCCCCCTTCTTCGCACGTCCGTAGCAGGGGGTTTCCTTCCAATTGCCTCAACTCTCGAGGCTCGCGTCTTTAATTGAGGACCCGGGCTTGTGCGTGAGACACTTCCATGAGACCTGGGACTTCAACCTGGGATCAAAGTGCTTGGAGCGAGCTTTGAGCAAGCTCGAAGCTTGCTCATCAATGGCAGACTTGGTCGAGTACCTGAAAATCGTGAAATGGCCTCTCGGCCACGTCAGAATGCTCAGGGATGGTCGTCGGAGCACAACGAATATGATGGGGGTGGTGGCATGGTGTCTCGTGGTCTGTGAGTGCGTAGCTAGGTCAAACTGTGTGCGTGTGAGTGGGTGTGTTTGGGGGTGCGTGTGAGTGAGTTGAGAAGTAAATAAAGAGAGGGGAAGTGATCAGGGAGGTGTGGCGAATGTTTTGCGATGGTAGATGAAGGTTTCGGTGGTCTGTGGAGGTGGGATGGCCTCGTTAGAGGGGGTGGCCGGAGATGGAGATGATGGAGTTGCGAAGGGTTGTCGGTGGTCGGTTTTGGAAAATAAAGAGAAGAGAAGAAAGTTGAGGGGATAGGGTACTTAGCTAGGAGGTTGATGGACGAAGTGGGGCAGGGATGGCGTCGGATGTGGTGTTGCCGATGCTGGAGACGAAAGCAGTTCCGATGAGGACGAACAGGAACGGGTGTCTGCTGGTACGTAGCGACACGGAGAAGAGTATGGAGGATGAATACGACACAGGTATAGTGGAAGAAAGATGAGAAGAGGCAGAAAAGGTCGCAGGACTTCGAGGAACTTTCGGCCATGGAAGAGAGAGAGGAATTATGGGGATTCACAGCCAATTTCGAGCGTGAAGAGATCGGTGAGCTTTGAGGGTCCTTATAAAGGTTTCTAGGGGGCGGTTAGAGCTTGGGAAGTAAGCTTCCCAAGCTTGGAAGGTCGCCGAATTTGGGAGTTTCAAGAGACCCAAATCTCTTATGCGTTTGCATGAGAGATTAGGAAAGAATCAGAGCATATGGACGGGTTCAGATGGAAGAGGATTCCTCATAGAGTTTCCCTTCCAAATTTGGAAGGGATTCTCCAAGCAATCAAAGAGAAATCTCCTGTCAATAGTCGCCGGAGTAGATTTTCTCCGCGATAATGGAGGAGGGACCTAATTGTGAGGATGATGAAGAAGTTAGGGGGTTGAATGCAATGGTTTTTGAAAGTTGGGGGTATGAATGTAATCAGACAGGACCATTTTACAAACTAGGTCAAGACAAGTCCTCCTTGGGTCTAAATTTTGGTACAGACCTAATTTGAACCTAAGGAATCCAATGGTGAAGTTGGATTTTGGTTTTGACCACGTTTGACTAGGTAATTTATGCAAAAACCCAAATTAGGGCAAATATCTGTCTGAGACTCTATTTTGGGTTAAGATGGGTTCTGATGGCCAAATTGAAGATACTAAACCCTAGAGAATATTTTTATATGATTTTTAGATGATTTAGGTGAATTTTATCCTGACCAAAACCTCGGTTAATTAAGTGAGTCTGTTTTTAGGATTTCAAAAGTCATTTAATTCTCAAAACATACGCAAACTCTTTTCTGTTTGATCTAACCCACTTATTATCTTATTTATGACCATTTGACCTTTATTCAGCCCTTGAGAAAATCCATGGTTGTGCTGCATTCATGATAAGGTGGTAAAATTGTAGTTTTAACCCTAGTTTCTTATTTTTCTCTTAGAATGGTTATGCAATGAATTATGACCTTCAGTTAGTTATATAGAAGCATTTACTTAATTGGATCAAAAAGAGCTAGTTAGAGCTCATGATGGTGTTCCCATCAATGGTGTCACATGTGTCACATTCGAATTCAAATTTTGGTGGAAGGAGAGGGAAACTCTATCTCCAATAGGTGTCGTCGGCACTACAATAAATGCTAACGGCACTACTATCTCAAATTCCGGTGAAGACAAGTAGGTGTTGACGACACCACCGTTGATGCTGATGACATCATCGTTAGTGCTAATGGCCTCACCATTCTATGGAGGGAGGGGAAAACTCTGTCTCCAATAGGTACCGTCGGCACTACAATAGATGCTAACGGTACCACCAGCTCAAATTTTGGTGAAGACAAGTAGGTTCTAACGTCACCATCATTGGTGCTGAGGACATCACAACCATTCGCGTAAGTTTAGATATCAATGTTACCACATATATTTTCATGTTGGTGCCCCTACCACCTATTCAGTAACTTTTGTAGTGCTCAAGTATCTATTACAAACACTTATCACTTTTCTTGGTATTGTTAGCATTAATTACTTATCACTTATCTTGTTGTTGTTGGCATCAATTATGCAAACACCTATTGTGCTAATGATGGCACCACCATAGGTACGAACGACATCACCATTGATGCTAATTGCATCACCACTAATCGCGTAAGTTTAGATACCAATGTCACCATGTATATTTTCATGTTGTGTTGGCATCAATTACTTATCACTTATCTTATTGAGGTGCATGCCATGTGGATGAGGTGGAGACACATAGGAGAGTCACATGTGCTCGTGGATATAAAAGGTTAAACTACCTTTTTAGACCCTAAAAGTATTATTACTATTTTTAACTAAGAGAAAGGAGAGTCACATGGAGTCACATGTACCCCTCACATTCGAATTCAAATTTCAGCGGGGGAGAGGGAAACTTTGTCTCCATTAGGTGTCATCGGCACTATAACAGATGCTAACGACACCACCATCTCAAAGTCCGATAAAGAGAAGTAGGTGTTGACGGCACCACCATAGATGTTGACGGCATCACCATTGATGCTCATGGCATCGCCACACGGTAGAGGAAGAGGGAAACTCTATCTCCAATAGGTGTCGTCAGCACTACAATAGATTCTAACGGCACCACCAGCTCAAATTTTGGTGAAGACAAGTAGGTGTTGACGGCATCACTAGCTCAAATTTTGGTGAAGACAAGTAGGTGTTGACGGCATCACAACCATTTGCATAAGTTTAGATATTAATGTCACCACGTACATTTTCATGTTGGTGTCCCTACCACTTATTCAGTAACTTTTATAGTGCTCAAATATCTATTACAAACACTTATCACATTTCTTGGTATTGTTGGCATTCAATTACATATCACTTATCTTATTGTTGACATCAATAATGTAAACACCTATTGTGGTGCTGACGACATCACCATTGATATTAATGGCATCACCACCAATCGCGTAAGTTTAGATACCAATATCGCCATGTACATTTTCATGTTGGTGTTGGCATTAATTACTTATCACTTATCTTGTTGAGGTGGATGCCATGTGGATGAGGAGGAGCAACATAGAAGAGTCACATGTGCTCCTAGATATAAAAGGTTAAACCATCTTTTTAGACCCTAAAAGTTTTATTACCATTTTTAACTATGAGAAAAGAGAGCCACATTGTAACGAGCGCGTACCCCAGACGTCTTTTAAGACGTCTGGGAGGTGGCCCAGACGTCTGTCAAGACGTCTGGGATCACATCCAGACGTCTGACCAGACGTCCGGGATAGTTTACAGACGTCTGACGAACAGTTATACTCGCACGGGATATTCGTCTGCGCGCCTGTGCGCGCAGACCTGCGATCCGCATCTTCTCTGCGGCTGCAGGCGACTGCGGCCGTCTCTCTCCTCCTCTCCGCGCGGCGTTAAAAGGGGGAGGGGGCGCGCCTCCCCTCCCGTCTCCACCATCTTCCTCCTCTCCTGCTGCGGGCGGAGCGAGCGGACGCGAGGGCGCAGCGGCAGCGGCGCAGCAAAGGCGCGGAGGAGCTGCGGCGTGCGAGGGCGGGACTCTGCCGTGAGGGCGAGCTCGCCGGGAGCGGCTTGGCCGGCCGGCGGAGGGCGCAGGGGGCGCAGAGCGTCGCGAAGAGGGACCTGCTGCGGGCGGAGCAGCGGACGCGCGAGGTGCGACGCGGGCGGCGTCGCGAGCGGAGGCCGAGCGAGGTTCTGATTCTGGAAAAATCTCCAGAATCAGACGTCTGGACTGATATCCAGACGGCAAGGTCGACGTCTGTGTGATCATACAGACGTCTGAAAGGTGAGTTCCGCTTTCTCCTTCTTCTTTTGTCGACTGACCGTACTGAAGGAGGAGGGTTGGCTGTGCGCAGGTGTTCGGATTCGTCATCCTTTGCGAATCCGACGTCTGGAAGTTGTACCAGACGGCGGGAGTGACCTCCAGACGTCCGGAGAGACCATCGGACGTCTGGGATCTAGGAGAGACGTCGCCACAGACTTCTGGACGTCCGGGGAACCACGCCGAACAGGTAATTCTCTGATCCACCGTTTAAGACGTCTGGAAGGAGTTCCAGACGTCTGATTTTGCACAGTATTGTCTTTCTCGACCCGTTTAGGGCCCGTTTGGGCTCCGTCTTCCACGATTCGAGTTGCGTTCGATTCAGAATTTATTCCTCTACCCGCCTACAGTAGCTATACACTGTTTTGAGACACTCCTTGTGTTTGATCCTTGTGATAGGACCTCGTTCGGTTGCCGTCTTGAGAGTCGCGGAGGCGCGCGGGATTCCCGACCACGCCCCCATTACTTCCGTTGTACCTGGTAGAGTGGTTTTAAGCATTAATAAAATCTGTTAAAGTATGGAACCATAACTAGAACCTAGGGCATTGCATGAACCCTAGGAATGAGAAATGTATGGAATGATAGCTCCTAGGTGTTGCATGAATCCTAGGGCCGGAAAACTAGATTGTATGATAGATCCTAGGATATGGCATGAATCCTAGGATGGAAAAACTAGTGGAATGTATATTACTGCAGTCTTGGAAAAATGGAAAGGAATATATAAGCTGCCTGTTATGAACAAAGAAACATGTTTGAGATCATGGAAATTGAGAACGTGAATCTGGAAAGTGAAACATATGATGTTCTGAGATAAAGGGCTGGAACCCTACGGGGAATTAGGAGTGGAACTCCTGGAAAGAAAAGGAATGGAACTGAGATGTAGTTGTACTGCCTCTTGGGTACGCAGTACCAAGGGAAGTACCTGTACCTGTTTTAGTGCAGAGTGGGGCCAGCCGCCCCAGGGACCCGGGGTTAGGCTTGGCCGCTCTGTACCGACTTGTTGGCCCTCGTGTACGTAGTACCGAGGAGAGCTAGTAGTGTTAGGAGAGTACTAGCTACCCCACGGGCCCCGGGGTTCTGCTAGCCTCCTTCACCGACTTGTTAGGCCCACTAGGGCAAACCAGGGTAGTCAGACGAGGGTGCGCGGACTGTGGAGGGGCAAGGCCCCGGTTTGGTTACTGTGGAGGGGTTGGACCCCTGTTACTGAGAGGGCTCTGCCCTGGTTCCGTGCTGTGCTTTGGGCGCACCCGTTAACGGAAACGACTGACCGCGTGCCAGTACGGGCTAGCTACCTGTGCGTTTATCGCGCGTGCCGTAGTCACCGTTACGTCTGTCAGTGACCTTGGGGTGGTTGACTGAGGGTAGGATCACCACGGGGGACTCTCCCGGCCAGGAGAGCACCACGTGCTACTTCTACTGTTGGAAAAGACTGCAATCAAGATCGTCCCACGAGGACATTCGAGATCAAGTAAAGGATCTGAGAAGTAAATGAAATAGTGAGAAAAATTGAAAGATGTAAATAAAGGAAGTAATAGAACATAACAGCTACTGTCCACTCTACTGTTGCCTTTAGTTAGTTTGCCACTCTACTCAGCGTTTTGCTGACGTGTTACACTCGTTACCTTTTTCAGGACCAGGTGTTGAGCAGCCAGGGTCGGCGGCTGCAGAGGACGCTGGGCCGAGTAGGGTCCAGTAGAGTTGCCACAGCTTTGTACCTTCTTTTGTTTCTGTTCTAGTGAGTAGTTTTGTTTCCGCTGTACCTTCTTTACCTGCAGTTTTTGTTATATGATAAATGTTGTTTTACTGTTGTGGTGGTGCCTACTGTAGTAGTTTCTTTCCTTACTGCTGTACTTTTTACTGTTAGTTATATTCATGCTGAATGTGGTTTATTTTACTGTCTTTTGGTTACTTCCTCGTTGGACGACTGGGTCTTGGGATTAGTCGAGTCGGTCCGGTTCTCGTGTCTCGTAGGGACTCGGGAACCGGGTCGTTACACACATGGAGTCACATGTGCCCCTCACATTCGAATTGAAATTTCGGTGGAAGGAGAGGGAAATTCTGTTTCCAATAGGTGTCATCGGCACTACAATAGATGCTAACGACACCATCATTTCAAATTCCGATGAAGACAAGTAGGTGTTGACGATACCATCGTAGAAGCTAACAACATCACCGTTGGTGCTAATGGCATTAGCATTTGATGGAGGGAGAGGGAAACTCTATCTCCAATAGGTGTCATCGGCACTATAATAAATGCTAATAGCACCACCAGCTTAAATTTTGATGAAGACAAGTAGGTGTTGACAGCACCACCATTAGTACTGACGGCATCACAACCACTCGCGTAAATTTAGATATCAATGTCACCACATACATTTTCATGTTGGTGCCCCTGCCACTAATTTAGTAACTTTTATAGTGATCAAGTATCAATTACAAACACTTATCACTTTTCTTGATATTGTTGGCATCAATTACTTATTACTTATCTTGTTGTTGTTAGCATCAATTATGTAAACACTTATTGTGGTGCTGATGATAAACACCCATTTATCATCATTCTTATTACCAAAAATAGATCTAGCTCTTATATTTTTAACTCGGCAAATGGGTTTTTGGGTTGCATTTAGGCATAACCTAGGTTTGGCATGCATTGCATTCTTTTTGTATTTTTTACATTTTTTACTTGAGTATTAAGATCAAGCAGATAATCAAACCTTTAAAACCCTAACACTCAAGAAGGTAGAAAGTGAAGAAGAAGACCATATCAGTTGAACCCTAGCTGGATCCAGCTCATCTCAGCTGAATATCAGCTCACATTGGTTATGTTTAGCTCTTTCTAGCTCCATTTAGTTCATCTTAGCTCGATGGTAGCTTAGCGTAGCTCATCTTAGCTCAACCCACCTCAACTCAACTCAGATCCAGCTCAACTTAGTTGAGTCTAGCTTATCCTATCTCAAGTCAGTTCATTGGGAGCTCTAGCTAGCTCAGCTTAGTTGATGGGAGTTCATTCCAGCTCCAGCTCATTCCAAGTCCAGCTCTACCCAGCTCTACATAGCTCACAGTAGCTGAACTCCCTCCAGCTTAGCTACTACTTGCCTACTTAGTAGCTAAGCTAGCTCAGGAATTCTCATTAGAGGCAGTTCCAGCTCAACCTAACTTTAGAAAGGTTGAAACCAGTTCAACTTAGCTCAACTACTCAAGCTTAGCTACTAGCATAAGAACTAGCTAGTTAAGCTAAGTAGTTGAGCTCCTCATGAAGACCTCCTCAGCAGATTCAGCTCCAGTGCAACTCCAGTCAGCTCTTCCTTAGCTCCTCTTCACAAAACCCTAACTCCTCCACTATTACTCTACTAGTTAAGCTAGCTTAGCTAAGCTCAAAACTAGCTCCACCTCCATGGCCGTCCACCACTTACCTAAACCCTAACCTAACTCCCCACCCTAACTCTACTCCAAGTCCACCACCTAAACTAACCACCTACTTCCACCTATAGTTGGTGCCACCATCCATGCATCTCTTCACACCACTACCTCTAAGAGCCACCATAAAAGTGGCGCCAACTTTCCCTCCGAAACCCCTTCATATCACCACCATCCATCTCCTTTTGAACCCATCTCCACCATCCACCTAACCCTATTCTAGAAGCCTCCCTTTGGTGCCAACTTTAACACACCCTTCCACCACCATAACTACCCTTAACCACCACCTAAGTTGGCACCAAAACCACCTACCCACACCCCTTCAAAATGGTGCCAACTCTACCTTCAATCACCACCATCCAAATGCCACCATAATCCATCTCCTCCATCCATGTTGGCACCAAAGATAAGCCCCTTAACCACACCAAAATTGGTGCCAACTTAACCCAAACCCACCTACCCTACACCCTTTCATGTGGCACCAATTAACCTCAACCCTCCACCATATAACCACCACCTTATAAGCTCATCTAACCCTCTAGCATTCCACACCAACCCTTGACCCTAGTGATGATAACGTCATCATCAACCATATCTAGATTTAATTAGTAATAATCAACAGATAAATGCTCCTATATAATCGCTAAAGACCCATAATTCACTGCACATCCTTTCTGAGAGATAAACATGAAAATAGGGGTAAAACTACAGTTTTAATAGAATATCTTAAATGCAGAACAACCATGGGGTTTCCCAGGGGTTAAATAAAGGTTAAATGGTCATAAATGTCTAATAAGTGAGTTCATACAGAATGAAATGGGTTTTCACGCGTTCTGAGAATTAATGGACATCTGAAATCCTAAAAATAGACCCACTTAAATAACTGAGGTTCTTGTCAGGATAAAATTCACTTAAACCTTCTAAAAATCATAGAAAAATATTTCCTAAGGTTTGGTGCCTTTGATTTGACCATTGGAACATATTTTTACCTAAAACAGAGTCTCAGACAGATAGTTACCCTGATTTGGATTTCTACGCAAATTATCCAATCAAACTTGGTCAAAACCAAAATCTGACTTCATCAGATTTCTTTGGTCCAAATGAGGTCTCTAAAAAATTTGGACCCAATCAGAGATCACCTTGATTTAGTTTGCATTTTGGTCCTATCTGACTCATTTCTCTCACACACATGCCCCTAACTTTTGAATTCTTTGTAAGGACCCCCAACTTCATCTTCTTCACAAAAAGGTCCCTGCTGCCATGGCCGTGTGAACCCACTAAGTGCTGACCTTCAATCAGGGTTTTCTCCTTGATTTCATGGAGAAACTCTTCCAAAATTGGAAGGGAAACTCCTGAGGAGATCCCCTTCCATCTAAGCTCTTCCATGATCTTCCTAATTCGTCCAAGAGTCCATGTGAACTCTTAGGATACCTAAACCTATTCCATGAATTCTTAGCTTTCAAGCTTGGTTTCAAAGCTTGAAGCCCGACCCTTTGCCCTACAAAAGGACTCCCAATGCATGCCTTACCTCCTTTGCTAGGTTTGGGACCAAAAACCTCTTCTAAACCCTACCTCTGGCCCCTCTCTGACCAAGCTCTAGTGGTCCTCTTGATTCTCCTTCGTTCGCAGCCCCAACTGTCAAATTGGAGGTAGAGCTATCCTCCCCTCCTTCCTCTGATGGTGGCTGATCAAAGCCCCGTTGTCCTAGACCTCTGTCTTCGCTGCTGTCCCCCTCTGGAGAATTCATCTTCTCCGTCGTCGGCCTGCCAATGCCGACGTAGACTCTATCCCCTTCGTCCAATTAGAGTAGGAAGATAGGTTCCCTTAGTTCCCTAAGTTTTATCCCTCTATCAAAAATCCAAAAACACCCCTTGACTTAACTGCCATCCGTCATCTCCCTCACCTCCGGCCACCCCTCCAGCGAGTTCGCCCCACCTCCACAACCCACCAAACAACTCACCAACAACCTCTACACCTCCGCCAGCTCACGCCCATCAAAACCCCTTGCTTATTCTACCCTATCACCCAACCAAACCCCCGGTCGACCAACCCACTGTCGCACCACCATCTTCGAGTTCGTCCGACCTCCATGCTTCACCAATCAACACGAAACCACCGCCACTACACTCACCGTGGTCTGGCAATGCTTATGAGCTTGTTTAATGTGGCCGTAAGGCCGTGTTGATGATTCTCATGTTTCGCCGGAGCTCCGCCACTGCTGCCATCGTCACCACCCCATTCCTCGTGTTCGAAGCCACGCGAGCCCCAGGTCTTCATTCCAGGGCATACGAACAACTCTCAAGTGCCCTCCTAGGTCCTTGATTGAAGGAGCCAACCTCAGCAGCTACATCAATTCGATGCATCCTCCTAGCTGCAGCCGCACACGAAGGAAGGGCTACCTTTAGTCGGACATCGTGGGAATTGGACATGCTGCAATCACTTATTATGTTTTTGTGTTAAGGCCTTGTTGCCTCAGAACACATGGGGTGTGGTCCCACTACATACACGCACGCCTGACCCGCTTAAGCCCTTATCACTCCTCGACTACGATCCACACCTGTAGCCCTGGACCCAGGTACATGACCCGAATACCCAATTAACCCAGCTATATTGAGAAAGAAGAGAGAAAGAAGGAAAGGGAGAGAGGGTGGTAGGGGAGGGTTTTGCTCTCTAGAGAGAGAGGCTGACAGTTAGCCACTGTGAGAAGAAGAATGGAAGAAAGGCAGAGAAGAGGAAAGGTAGAAGAAGAAGCTAAGGCATAAGACTCGAGCAAAAGAAGGAGAAGAACTGAAGGAAGAGAAGAAGAGGAAGAGGTGAAGCAAGGAAAAAGAGGAAGAAGAGAGCCATGCCTGAAGAAGAAGAAAGAAGAAGACACTGTAGTTGGTGATATTTAAGTCGTCTGATACACCTGCCAAATGTCTGATTTGGGTTTAATGCTGGTACTGTTGGAACATTTAAGTACCTAAGTTGCACGGTTGAAATTACTGTAGCATTATTTGAGTAATTAATATATGTACTTAGGCTAATAATTGGTGATCTAAATCACCATTATTTTATTCTGCGTATCTTTTTGTCTCTAGATACATTGATCTTCATTGAACATCTAATGTGACAGATTAGCATTCATTGAATATCATTATTGTCTTATTCATGTGCTCATTTCTATTTTAATTAAATATTAGCGTGTGAATTCCTATTTGCTCCCTATGTTCGACCTCGAACTTCATTTCTAGATATTTGAGTTTACAAATTTTATTTGTTGAGAGATCGATTGAGGATTTTGCACTACAACGATGATAACTTAATCTTAATCCTCTCTAGATCCCTTCAACATTTTGGCGCCATTGCTGGGGAGCAATGTGCAATTCACTACTATTCTTTGTTTTAATTGATTATATTTGAGCACTAACTTGCCATTGTTTGTTTCTTGTGATTTTGCAAGGTACATCATAAGGTGATCTTTTGTGCAATTCAACCACTCCAGGGCAGGTAACTTTTTTGTTCTTCCCTAATCAACCTCCTAATCTTGAGAAGATAAAAAGGAAACAATCAATTAGGAACTACCTGCCTTATTTTCTTAGTAAATTATCATTCAAAAGGTAAGTTTCCTTATTTGCGAAAAATTCATATTTGATTGAAGGTTGAGATGATTTTTTTTAGAGATCCTTACCCTATTTTCTGTACCTATTAGGGATTACGCTTAAATTCTAAGCATCTTGGACTACTCACCTTCTTGTTTAAAGTCCAAGGTGTACATCTTGAGATTTAATTGAACTTGAAATAGAGCCAACTAGGGTTTCCACTCTAGGATTTTGAAGTGTTAGTTCACATTTGACTACACTAAAGAGAACTAACCGTCTCTCATTTGTGTGCTACCCAAGGCCCTGTTTGAAAAGATATAATCAAGAACACTAAAAATCAAGCTCTAATTTCACTTGAACCTTAAAAATTGTGGACTTAATAACCTGAGAGTCAACTTAAGGTGATTTTTGGGTCTTGACTTAGATTTCATTCTGCCATCTTTAGGGCAGATCATGTGAAGTTGACCTACATTGTGGGCCAACCAACCTCCAAATTAGGTCACAAGTCAAATCAACTTCTAATCAAGTGAAATTCAAGGCACAAATTATGCTAAAATTGGTATAGTTAAGGTCTTAAGTCTGTACATTTTGGTCTACTTGAAACTGTAGTGACAAGGAAGGTCGAGTGGGGGAAACCTTGTAACCTGTGGGGACACTCTACCGTGTAGGGGTCTTTGCGAGGTTCTCCCTTCCTGGCTGCCCAGGTATTTCTCAGGTGTGTAGATTTCTGATTCAGAGGTATCATCCACCTCGAAACTACCTTAGTCATCCAAAAATCTTTGGGTGCCTTGATTGGGTCCAAATAACATCCAGTTCCTCATCTTTTCTATAAAGCACATACACAGGAAGATCATTAGGTTTCTAACCTAAGAGACCTCATTAGATCTTCTTAGGAATCTCTATCTAATCTGATCAACTTCAATTTAACCTGAGTTTTGATTTTACATCTTGATTCCACCACCTGATTTGAAAATGCAACCTAGCAATCTAGGAAGACTGTTTAGGAAACCTGAGTCCCAAAGGAGCATGAAAGAAAAGATAATTAAGAATGCTTATAGACACCACGAAGAATATTGTAAAAGGGACATTCAAGATAAATTCAAGACATCAATAGACCACATTTTGAACCGTATAGAGATGATATGGATACTACTAAACCACGGTTCAACTCGGGATAATCTCCTAGCAAAACATATTGAATTGGTGAAATTACACAACAACGATTCTCTGCAATATTGGTCAAATCCTTTAGTTCTGGAAGAACTCCAGAATTTTTTAGAAAAACGAGGAGAATTGCTGAACAGGTTATATAGATCCATTGATTAAAAATACCCATCATAAATTAATAAAACATCTTGGAGTGATTCCAATGATCAACATAATTTCCCAAATCTCGGGTTCAAAAATCAAGGTTATATCGGACCCCCAACCCAAATGAATTCAGATTCAAATTTCATAACAATTGACATTCCCGATCTTGAGATGAGTTGGGAGGATCCAATTGTAGTGTTCACAATTCCAAACCAGCCCTAGGAAACTAGGAAGCTGGTCCATCAAGCTTAGATTTCCCCATCACCTGTGATGATGAGCTTAAAATAGAACTTCTCGAGAATGTAAATCCCGAGCCTTATCCTGTTAAGGTGATTCTTGAGAATGATTCTAACATCCCAATAGAGCCTAGCCTAGACTCTAGTGATTCAATCCTTACCCTTAACCTAGAATCTGGATTCGAGCCTATTTGGGATAATCGTGAGGCCCAAAATGATGAAAGTCAGATTTTGAATTTGAATTATGATTTTAGGTCTGTATTTGGTGAATGCACCTCTCCAACCTCCTCAGAGACACTAATTAATTTTTCAGAAGTCATGCCAATCTATGATACAAAAATTGAGGAGTTGGATGAGCTGGGAATTGATTGGGTCTACTCTAAGAGCTAAGAACTTGAGCCCATGCCTAATAAAGACACCTTCTTATTTTCAAAACTTGAAATTAGGTTAGATCTAAGTCA